>JANBXA010000728.1:5560000-8087500 GCA_030556225.1 Cricetiscus sungorus | reverse complement strand
CTTCCCTCAGTGATAGCTTAACCTGGCACCATGGGCTGAAATAAACCCTTTTTCCACTAAGTTGTTATTTTTTCTCAAGTTATTTTATCACAGCAGCATAAAGGAAATCAAATCACTATGTTCTTTCCCACTAAAAGAAGGATTCCTGTACCTGGTGTGGGTCTGGGACTTACTGGGACCTACAGATTGTGATGAATTTGAGCTGGGTCTAAGGCCACCTGAAGTCCCTGTTTTCTGGCCTGGGATGATCCCTCTTGAGTTTGCTGAATGTTTAGGGAGAAGTTTGGCCATCCTCAGGAGACATTAAAAAATTTAGGTGTTGAAACTGAAATCCAGTGACAATTGGTATCAGCCATGTGGGTCCCACAAAGAGCAGCTGAACCACCCTGTTAATCTTCAGATAGTCAATGGCATTTTTCCCAACTACCATGGTTTAAATTGGGTTGTGGTGCCATGATAGATATCTGGCAGTAATTGTTAGGTACCAGAAGTGAGGTCCTGCTGCGGTGAATAGACAGAACATTAGGTATGGGCTCTGAAGTCAGGAAGTGAGAGGAAGCTGAAGAGGAGACTTCCAGCCAAGAATGTAGGGGCTGGATGGCATCACGCCTGGAGGTGGGAGGTAAGGACCTGAGCCTTGCCCCAGCATATTAGGGAAGCGGCTGCTGGGTGATGTTGTGAAAAAGGCACCTGGTGAATGTTGCTGAGCATGTACTTCAGTGCTAGAGGCCATCGCTACTCCTTTTTGATTCCTAAGAAATGTGAGATTTAAAAATGAGGCAGAGGCTGCTCAGTTTCTTGGCTGAATGCAAAGGACTCACAAAGCAAAATACATGAAAACAAATTAAATTCCCGAGAAGGCACTACATCCAGGTACTGTTGGTAAAATGTGTAGCTGGTATGTGAATGCTACTTACACTTCTGTTGGGAATTTGTGACCGTATGTCTGGCAGAGATAACTTGAGGGAGGAGACGTACATTTTGGCAGGAATAGAGCTTGAATGTGACATGTCCCACACAGGCTCATGCATTTGAGCACTGGGTCGCTCCAGATATTTGGGGGAGGTTGTGGAACCTTTAGAATGTGGGGTGTTGCTAGAGTGGCAAGCTGGGAGGTGGGCCTCATGGGCGATTGTCCTGCCTCTCTTCTGGCACAAGCTTCCTGCTTCTTGATCCACAGAGATGAGAGCAAGCTGCCCCATACTCTGGTGGCCACTGTGAACTCCATTATGACTTCCCTGACAAGTGTGCGCCCATTCAAACCATGGGCCAATATAAACCCTTCCTCTACATCACTCCTGTCAGGTGACATTACAGCAATGACAGGAGAAGCAGGTACGTCCAGGGAAGGGCAGATGAGGGGCTCATCACTCATCATGCCCAGAGGTGGTGGGTGGAGGCAGACAACCCAAGGCAGATGTTTTTTGCTATATCCTCTGCCGAACAGGGAGAGCTGGAGACTTTCTTGGGCTAGTAGGATGTAACAGGAGGGAAGGACATCCCAGCTTCCAGTCTCACCTTCTTGGCTGCTCCTCCCCTGGGAGCCAAGCTGCCATGCACACATAGGAGCACCAGTGCCTATGGATGAGCTGCAGGAGAAATCTTCAGCTGGGCTCCAACAGCGCAGTTGTCCTCTTGGGCAATCCCACTAACACCTGGGAGCCAAAAGCCCCTGCTGGACCTTGTCGCCACCCATTCCTGAATGGTCAGACATGGCTGTGTGCATGTGGTATATCTGTATGCACACATGGACGTGTACACCTGGAGGTCAAAGATAACCTTAGGCGCCATTCCCTAGTCTCAGCCTCTCTCCATCTGTTTTTGATTTCTTTCTGAGTCAAGGCCTCACTCTGTAGACCTGGCCGGTCTGGAACTCACTGAGATTCATCTGCCTCTGCCTCCTGAGTGCTGGGATTAAAGGTGTGCACCATCACACCCAGCTCTACCTTAGTTTTGGGGACAGGGTCTATCCCTGAACCTGGAGTCACCAAAAAGGCTGACCTGCTGATTGGTGAGTTCTAGAGGTCATCTTGCCCCTCCCACCCCCAACATAAGGATTACAAGCATATGTCATCATGCCCAGCATTTTCTGTGGGGTCAGAACTCAGGTCCTCATGTTTGCACACGAGTAAGTACTCTGCCCATTGTGTTTTGTGGAATGACTTAGTTTAGGGTAGTTTCCACAGATAATGGAAGTGACTGTCTTCTCTCCTGATGTCCTGTTTCCTGACCAATGTTTAGGGCCTCTACATTGGCTTTGCTTAGCCTTTGTGTGACAATGATTCATAGTTTTGCATCTGTGTGTCTGTGAGTAGCTGCCCATGCTTACCCTACACAACACCGCTGATCATCAACTTGCATGCCCCAAGGGGTCAGGCTGTATGTAGCCAACCTGACATCTGGGCTGATGGCACCAAGTTAGGCTCCTTGATGCCAAATGCAGGCTGTTTGCTCTGAACTTATACCAAAGCCAATCATGTGCACTTCTATTGAAAATAGAAAATCTTTGGCCCTGAGAGCTTGACTTCATCATTGGAAAGCAGGGAAAGCCTCATGCTTAAGTGCTAGAAATGTTTGAGAGGGGAGAGGGAGAGGAACAGGAGTGTTACAGCCCTTGATGTCACAGGCCCCGCTGCTGAGATCACAGATGCTGTGAAGTGGAGGAGGCTGACGGAGACAACGACATGGCCAGTGTTCCTGGAATCACTTGGCCTCCTGGTCACACAATCCACTTTGATTGTAAGTACGGGTTTGTGTTAACTAATGGCAGGGTTGGTGATGAGCATGATCAGAGCATGCCTGACCCGAGCATTGGCTGAAGATTGCAGCCCTGGATGGGATGTTGGCCATTTGACCCCCAGTTCCCACCATCTGTATTTCTGAGCTGGGAGTTGGGGGAGCTAGCCCTGAATTTTTACCTGTAAGTCTATTGTTGGTCCTCATGGATAAGGTCCACTAGAAAATGCTAGAATATGATGAAGCTTTTGGAAGAAGGATGGGGACACAGTATGGCTGTAGTGTAAATCTGAGCTAAGGAACAATTATCCCTCCTGCAGCCTCTAAGGGTCTGTTAGCAGTGACTTCTGGTACCACTTGTGTCTTGTTAAAATATGTCAACCATGGGGAGCTCACTCATGGTACAGAGGTGACCTGTGTGTTTGCCGAGCACTAAGCATGGGAGTCCCAACAAGTATATCTAATGCCCTATCCTTGGGACAAAAATAATTTTAGTGGATCACTCATTTGATTCCTCTTGGGATCATTTGGCCCAAGGGAAAATGACAGCTTGGTGGACCTGGGGGCTGAGGGGTAACAGACAAAGGTTGGAGGTAAGAGGAGAGTTTGCAGAAGGCAGATGCTCCAGATAGGCAGGTGCACGCACAGGCTGTGGGAGACGAGGAGGAATGGCAGCATTTGAACCCAGATTTGGATCTCAGGCTGCATGCTTTCTCTACTGAGGTCCTTGGGTCTTGATCCTTGATTCCCCTGCCCCTCCAGCACTGTCCCCTAAAGGGCTGGTGATGAAAACAGTCGGCTAAGTAATTTACTTGCTAGAAATGTACTTTCCAGACTAGACTGGGGTTTGGGCTTTGGGGATGAAGCCTGTGCTGTTTCTACATAGTAAAATGCCATCTAGTGTGACACACAATATAGACAAGACACTGGGGCCTGTGGCAAGAAGCTGGGCTTGCCAGGGTGATGGGGTCATTTCAGTCTCTCCGCAGTTCTCCTCTTTAGGTACCATGTCTGGACATGGCTGCCTCCATCAGCAGCTCGATGGAGACTGACTGCTTTCTTTTTCTCAAGGGAAAACTTCTCCTAGTCTTTCTGTGAACCTTCCCGAAGGCTGATTGGCCAAGTAGGGTCATGTGCTCGCAGGCAGCCACAAGAGGGACAAGAAAAGAGTCTGTCTGGAACAGGAATAGGGACCTGCAGGTCGCTGCTGGGCCACCAGAGGAAAAGATCATGCTCACTAAAGGAAGAATTCTGCTCTCTACTCCCAGCTGAGCAGTCCTGGGACTGGCATTAAGCTGTTTCTTCATTTGTCTCTTGCTAGTCACATGTGCCATGTAGAAGGTGTCTGATATAGTTCAGTCATCATCAGTGAGAACCAGAGGAACTTCCTCCGCTGGGTCAGGAGTAGCTGCAGAGTTACACAGAGGACACCTGAACCCATCTCACACTACAGACAAGACTTCATTTCCAATACACCGGAGATCTCAGTATAAGAGCTAACACACGCATCTTTTAGAAGAAATCTGCAGGAACAGAAATTCATCTCATTGGGGCAGGCAAAGATTTAAGTGTGATGGAAAAAAATGCTAACATGTAGATAAGTCAGAATCTGTGGACATTGAAAAGCTTGCTCTTTGGAAATTGAAAAACAACAACAAATAAACAAAGCAAACAAAGGACTATAAGAAACGGTCTCAAGATGTTTATCTGAAAAATGTTTTGTACCAAAAATACATCTAGAACCTTTACAACTTGCTATTGAGTTAATGTCTCAGTTTTAAAATGGCTGGTTCTTCTGCACAGACCCTGCACAGAGGCAGGGCGATCCAGCAGGTACATAGTAGGACACTTGTCACGGCCATCATCCCAGAATGCAAATGGAAACTCTAGTGTGGTAGCAATTCCCACCTTCCAGAGAGGTTAAAATTAAAAACACACATTCACAAAAAAGCTGCAGACAAGTTCTCAGAGTTTCAATCACAATAGCCAAAAACGAGTGCAGCCCCAAAGACCATCACCAGGCCAACGGGTAAATCAGGCATGCCTGTGTAATGGAATCTACTTAGCGTCGAAAAGGAGCATGGTTGTCATTGATTAGGCCATCCTAGGTTATTTAAGACATATTTGCATGAAAAAGCCAAATCCAAAGGATCCAAGACCCGTGGCCACACTGCATGGTGCTCCAGAACCAGATGTGCCAGGTTGCAGCTGCAGAAATTGGATTGGAGGCTTGGGGGCAGTGATAGAGGGCAGCTTCTGTGTTAGTTTAAATGAACAGAATAGACAAGTTCTGGGTTTCCATGGCACACAGCTGGCAAGGTTTAAAGTGGGCTCCTCTTATTGTAAATAAACGTCATCTTGAACTTGAGTTTTCAGATCTGATCCAAAGCAGCAGAATACACACACACACACACACCTCGCCCTCGAACCCATGGAGATCTCTGCTTCTACTTGGCTTGTAATCTTGCAGATCCCACCTAGGGATAACTATAGCACCAGGCAGATGTGGGACAAGTGCTCTGATCTGCAAGGCAGAAGTTCACACCTGCACTGGGCAGTCGTGGTTCCAGAACCTCCATCTCAGGGCCAGCTTCACCGATGTAGGACTGGGGTCATCCTTGGGCTAATGACAACATTCTCACATTTACACCAAAGCCACAAACTACCTGTGTGCACAGGTGACTTACTCAACACGCACACATCCAAATCAACACACACATATAAAACACACACATGTATACACCATACATTGACACATAGGTAACTGTGACCCAGAACATGGATACTTGCCTGTTTGGAGAGAGTGAAGATGGTATGTGCTGGCCTTCATGGCATGGGCTGCCTGGAGGGATGAAGTAATTGAGTGCTGAGCTGGGGTGGTCTAATATAGACTGGGGCACTGGGACTTTTCCTGTGGCAAGGCTCTGCCAATTCAAACTTCAGGCGGTGGAATACAAATAGCTGGGTGAGACAGCTCCTCCCAGAGATCTTAGCACTTGGGACACTGAGGCTGGAGAATTGCTTAGAGTTTGACAAACAAAGCTGGCCAAATAACAAAAGTAGATTAACAAACAAACAAGCATGGACCATGTTAACAACTTGACCTTGCAGAGTGGATAGAGCCCTCTCCCTAACCCCTGCACAGTGGTATGTGTCCTTCCTGGTGCTCAGGGACACAGCTAAGGCCTTCAGAGTATGGCTGCTGTGTTCTGCAGCCTGGGGTTTGAGGTGATTCAGATTTTTGTGCTTGCAGCATTGGGGAAGGAACTTGAGGCCTTGTACACTGTAGGTTGGGCCTGTGAGCACCAGTGGCTGTACCGTGTGCCTCCTTGCTCTCTGAGGGGACACTGTTCCTGTGGGTGCTGTGAGGCACACAGGCTTCAAGCATCACAGCAAATTCTCCGTACATGTACACCTGTCCTGATCTGAGGGTGAGGGTGAGTTTAGAGATTTTTCTTCTAAACCTATGTCCTGGAAGGAAGAGAAGCCTCTTCATTGGATGCTCAGGCCTTCTTTTCATCAGCCTTAGTACCCTGGCTCATGAGGTTTCTTGAATCAAATCCTCACAAGCTGTGTCTCCTCGGCCACTGGAGGGCTGCTGTGGGCAGGAGCACTCATGAGGCTGCTCGGAGGCTCTGGTTGTTATACAGGGAGAGAGAGAGCTACTTTGTTAATGGTGTGGCTGCTGGGGTCAGTATTCCTGTGATCAGCCTCAGTTAAAACTCATAGGTCCCCAAAAAGAAGTCATGAAAGTAGAAAGAGGCAGTTGGGAAGGGTCAGTGTAAATGAGGGACAAGACAAACATGACCCACGTATGTTACATACAGTAATGAACATGTCATTATGAAACCAATTATAGTATACTATCAACAGGTACTAGTAAAAAGATGAAAAGCAGTAAAGTAAAAGTTATAACATAAATGGTACCTCACTGGGTCAGAATGGGAGAAGGCTGATCAGAATGTCAGAATGTTGCATCGTTTTATGACTGTTTACTTCAAGTGTGTGTGTGTGTATGCATGTGCTGGGTGTGCTTAGAATAGCATAGAGTCCTATAAAATGAACAACACTGGACCGGACACAGGACGAACATCAGAGGAGACATGCCCAGGTGGCGTTGGCGATGGATCATTCTGACTATACTCTAAACACGAAACGCCCTGCAAGAGCAGACAGCTTATCTAGTTCAACGTTGCTCCCATTATGAAAATTTGAATTTGTGCCATTTCCTGTGATGAGGGCTTCCACAGGGGTGACAGGGGCGTATCTATTTTGGATTCGCCCTTCAAAACCTCCCGGTATCGTGGAGATCAACGGGCACAAACAGAGCCCTGAGAGTCTCTTTCACAGAAAGCCAGAGCGTCTATCAATGGGGCACATGTGAGTCAGGCGGAAGGCTCCGCCAATGGCCATTCCATCAACTTTGGCAGGTGTATACACTACGCCTTTGATCTCGGAGGTTTGCCGAATTTAGATGACATAACCCGTGTTTGGTTATCTTTCTCCAAGGTAGAAGGGACGTAAGCAGATATCCACTTTTGCAAGATAAAATTAGCACCCCTTGCTGGAAGACAAACATCGCTGGCAGGAAAACCTTGATTAAAGTACAAAGGGGACAGGGGTACTGGGCTGTCCCCTCTGAGCAAACCCCCTATTTATAGTGGTAGGAAATAGTATTGGTCTGACATAGGGCAGCGAGCCGAAGCCACCCAGCACAGCCTGAAAGACATGGCTCCATACTGCTCATTCTGGAAAGTTCCTCTTGGATTTAGTTTATAAAGGCCCAACCTGGGGTTTGGGAAAGAAAGGAGAAAGGGTGTCATGATGGACAAGGGGTTCTACGGGTATGGGCTCCTGTTCCCACATTCCAGGACTGTTGGGAACAGTTGTGCCATTTGTTGACTGCACAGATTAGCAGAGGAGGCAAGTGCAGGCAAATCCTGTGTCTGCTCACCCTGGTATAAGGCTGGATCCCAGAGGGAGTGCCCTGTGGCAATTCCAGCCAGGACACCAGGGACCTACTTTCACACACCTGCCTCTCACCTTGGCTGCTAGGCTCCAGGACCATGGACTCACCCACTGCACTGGAGCATCTGGTCTGGGAAGATAAAACAGATTTGGACCTACTTTACTTCCCTTCGGAAGCAACTTACAGGGTTCCGCTTCCCGCCGTCAACAGTAACTCCCTTCCCACACAACCTGTATTATTTCATTGGGAAAATAGCCCACCACATCTATGTTCCTGTCTCCCAAATTCACATTAAAAATATGATTTGACATAACAGAGTAGGGAGAAACAACTTCTATGCAATTTCCATGTTGAAATTTAATATGGATTTCATTTTTATATTCCACCCCCTTTTTTGAGGCAGGGCTTTGCTGTGTTACTATGGCTGACCTAGAACTGGCTATGTAGACCAGGCTAATCTTGAACTCACAGACAGCCACTTGCCTCTGCACTACCACGCAGGACTTGATTTTATTTTGAATAACATCTTCCTAAGCATTGTTCGGCTTTGTTGTAGTAAATGTGCAGCAACTTCACGTGTCTCCTCTCAAGACCTCTGAGGTCCCAGCACAGGGCATATTAAGATAAACCTTGCAGTGATCATGGCGTCCTCATGACCATGTGGAAAATTCACAATGTTCCCTCAAACCATAAGGAAATCCAACAAGAAGTGCAGGGCTCCTGGTAAAGCAGATTTTAGAAAGATGTCTATTCACTTTCCTGGTTCATCTCCCATTGATTTATCTTGTGAGTGGTTTCTAGTTTGTACAGCTCTGGACTATGTCCCTTATAACACAGATTTCTATTTCTTACCTTGTAATCTTTTAGAATAAAATATTTACTTATTTACTAGAAATTGCAGAGCACGTGAATCTTGGAGAGGCTTGGTGAGGTCTGCAGGCTGGACAGTGTGACCTAGAAGAGTCACTAAGGTGGGACCTGCACTCGGGAGGCTGAGGCAGGCAGATCTCTGTGAGTTAGAAGCCAGCCTGGACTAGAGTGAGTTCCAGGACAGGCTCCAAAGCTGCAGAGACAAACCTTGTCTATAATCCGCCCCCCCCAATGGAACCTGCTACTTGAACATCCACTCTTAGATAAAAAGGTGCCATTGAGGGGTTCAGATCTGAGCCCTAACTTTACAGCACCCAAGGCCTATGTGAGCCCGTGACCCCCTGCAAACTTCAGTTCAGTGACAGCAAATTGGCAGCATGTCCTGTGCAGACATCACTAGCCAATCTGGGTACTGCCCAGTCCTGAAGGAGCGCTGCTGATATCCTCCCCACAAGTGCTCTTACTTTCAGAGCCTGGGGCCAGCTGATGAGAGGAAAGGGTTGTTTTAGGATCACTCCTGGTGGCTCTATGGCACAGGCAAGATGAGGACTCTTCCCCCACACAGGTGACACTATTTGACATGGTGTTCTAGAATGCTCTGTCCCACCACATGCATCATGTTTGTGGGCCCGTGGCTCTACACCTGTGAGGAGAGGCTCTGAGCTGAGGGGATCCTGAGATCTTATAGACGCCCGCTTTGCTCCTGAGCAGGAGGGATATGCCCAGAGAGACTGTGTATGTGTGTGTGTGTGTGTCTGTGTGTGTGCGTGTGCGCGCGCCTGCGTGCTTCTGCATATATGTGTATGCTTGTACATGTGTGTATTATCTGTTAGCTTCTAATTTTCAGAGTCTATTACTAATTAGTTGAAATGTGTCTTCCACCTTCTCCATAAATAATTGGCCTTTCATTGCTCTCATGTACAAAGCTGCCTGACCTCCTCCCTCCCCCCCCCCAAAGAAATCACCGCAATGGGACAAAAGTCATTACACACAATCTTCTTCTCGGAATGTGTTCAGAAAGTTTCCTTCAGCTCACGGCAATGACCTCAGGGTCATTCCCACCCCACTTTGACCTCTGTGTATTGCCTCAATGATGGTCCTTTATGTCTCACGTGGGCTTCTTAAAAAGTGTCGTGAGGGGCTGCAGAGTTAGTTCAGTAGGTGAAAGTGCCTAACACTCGTGAAAGAAGACGGGTCTGGTCAAATGGACAACTGCAACCCATCCACTGTGTGTGTGGCAGGGGCGGGGAGACACACAGGAGGATTGCTGTGTCTTGGTGGCCACTGTCTGAATTCCAGGCTCAGTGAGAGACTAAAGAAGAGCGTGAGAGCGGACATGGGGTAAAGAAGAAAGATAGATACCAGAGAAAGATGTACCAGACAGGAACGGGGTGGCCCGTTCTTTCTGAGGGTTTGGCTTGGAGCTTTAAATGTAAGAACAAGCTGGTGCTGAGAAGGGCATGCTTGCTTACATTGGCGGCTGAGGATTTTATTCAGCAATAAAAGGATGACAGTGCAGGGTGAGCTAGGGCTCACCATTGATGGACAGGGAAACAGACCCAGAAGCATGAAGTAACTTGCCCAGGGTTGCCTGGCAGAGGGGCGAAGAACAAAGGCACACACATAAAAATAAGCTTCCTGTAGCAGTGGTCACCCCAACATCGCCCCACCGTGCCACCTGCCGTCTCTTCTGCTGACCTTCCCATTGCAGAGTGGCTGCCCCATTTTTAAGAGCAAGTTCTCGCCCTCTGCACCATCACTTGTTTCTCGTTTCCCCTTTATTGTCTGGGCAGTTGGCAATACATATTCTGAGAGCAGGAGATGTCCCCTCAGGCTGTCACTGTCATCCTATTATGTTTAGGGAAACGGATCTGGAGAGGGCAAGCCACTGGGCTGAGGAAGCACTGCCTGGAGGAGACAGAAGTAGGACTTGGTTCTGGGACCTCCAGACACCAGCGCTCAAGCCCCCTGCCCCCGCTTCCTGGCCTCAGTGTCAGAGCCCCAGCTGGCTGTGAGGAGAACCCCGGGCCTGCCTGGGAGCTGGCCACAGGATGTGAGCTGTTTATTATTCCTGGGGCTCACTGCTCAGCTCCATATGACGCTGGAAGAGGGTGGGCAGAAGGACTTTGTAGAAAGTGGGAAAGAGTTTTGTGTCCAACCAGACATGATCGAAGCCAATGGATGGCTGGACCGGGATGGCCCAGAGCTCATCAGGCCCCTGTGTCAGGGACCTGGTTCCCATGATGACACCCTGAGACTTGGGGCTGACTGTGGGGGTGTTGGTAAGTCCCTCTGGGGAAGGCTGGAGCATGGGGTGTGGCGCCCACCCCCAGCTGGCACTTGATTCCATTAGCCTGGCTGAGCCCCGATGCCGGGTATGCCCCAGCTGTCCCTGCAGCTCAGCTAGTGGGGGCATCTAAGAACACACCCACAGTTCCCAGCTTGGTTCCAGAGGCAAGACCTGCGGCCATGGCTGCTAGAACGCAGCAGACTGGTACCCAGGTCACAGTGGCTAGTGTCTGCTGAGCACTTCCAGTGGAGTCTCATGTCCTTTACTCCCTGTCCATGTACCTTTGATGGCAGCTACTAGTCACAAATTGTCATCCCGGACTCAGTGTGGCACAGTGACTTGCCAAGGAAGTAGAATGTGCTGGCTTTAGCCACTGCTATCAAACTCCTGTCACCACATCCTGGGGCATAGTCACCCTCTTCCTGCCTTACAGCCTTTGTCGGGATCCAACAGTCTTGTCTTTGCCTCAGTTTCCCTAGCTACAAAATGAAGAGCATGGCAGACCCTGCCCAGTAGGGCTGTTGTGTCAAGCAAGCTTCTCTACACACCACAGGCTAGCCTCCCACAGGCTGTTAGGAACTCGTTTTCTTCCATCTCTTCTGGTGATGAGAATGGACAGTGGCATCGACACCAAGGTCTCCAGAGTGGGAGATGACTTGCACCTACATCGATGGTTTCATGCTCACCTGAAGAAGTGCTAAGCTACCAGCGTTTGCAACTGGCTTCTGACACCTTCCTGTCCAGAATCAAGGCTGTCGCTAAGAGAAATCACATTCCCAGCATCAAGTTCCACCTGATGCTTTTCCCTACTGCTGACAACCCGAAGGGGAGGGGGGCTCCTCCCTGCTACTGATGTCTAGGGAGCAGACAGAAGCACAGGCTGGTACCCCTACCCCCCGTATTCTAAAGCAAAAATTAAAAAAAAGCCACTTTCTGTTCAGCCTGGAGCAGGAGGCAAGGGGAGAAGGCTGAGTCATTTTTCAAAGTCCGTCCGTCTGTCTGTCTGTCTGTCTGTCTGTCTGTCCGTCCATCCGTCTGTCTGTCCTTTCACTTCAGTTATGATCGCAGAGCAGGAGCCTGAGACTGCTCGTTGCTGGGTATAGGGAACTGTTGATGGCTCCAAATGAGCAGAAATGGGATTTTCACCAGTCCCCCGAGTCCAAAGTATGTGTATGAGAAAGCTACAACCCAACTGAGCTTTTGCGTAACCCTTGAACATGCTGCCTGCTGGCTAAAGAGACCCAAGGAGCAGAGCCTGCATGTGTGGACCTTGCTAATTGGGGTGCCCTTCTGTCTCCAGGATGTCCTGCTCTTTGTCTGAGCTGAAGAGATAAGGAGGGAGCTGGGCCACTCTGAGCAGCCCCCGCTGGACAGACAGGCCTTGTGTGCTGGCTCCAGGTTCCCTCTGTGAACAAGAATTGCCGTCCATTTCCTCAGAAAACTCTGGGGTGCTGTGTCCAGGAAAATGTGGGGAGGTAGGAACTCCTCTCAAATCGGGTTGGAAACACGGGAGTGAGTGGCAGGTCACTGTTCCTTCGCAGGGCAAGATTTTTCCATAAGATACTGACAGGCTTCCTCTGTGGGGCTGGCACGCGCCTTCATCTAGTCCCCAAACCAAGTCGGATCTAAGAAGTAAGAGTCTTCGATTTCTAACAACCAGGGGTTAATGCGGCATGCACTTGGAAGTTGTAGAAATCAAATCAAACCCACTATTCCTGTCTACTTACCTCCAAGACTCAGAAAAACAAATAAAAGATGAATAACGAAGCAACCTTTGTTTTCTAGGAATAAATAGTATTGAAAGAGAGATGTTTGGAGGCTTTGTTTTCAGTATTTACAGCCCCCACATGTCTAATAGCCCAAACCCAAACCAGTTACATCCCTGATCATGGCGTTTCCCCCTTATCCAGATATAAAAAGTATTATATGTTATATTGACTTTAGGGCTAAATCTTTCCCTTATAAGGTGTTTGACATAAATAGCTTTTATTGTGGAACTCTGGACTAGAAAGGACCCCCATAGTTGTTAAAGGTCCCAGCTGCTGTTGTTATCATTGGAGACATTAAACTGCAATTCCTAACATCTAATATCAAATTTTAGCACAAATCCTATAAAACGTATCTTGTCAGAAAGTGCCAGAACCCCTAAGCTCTTTTCTGAGGAACAAATCGCAGCTGGCGCTGTGTCCGCATGGACCGAGCACCAATTTACTGTGGCCTCCAGCTCAGGCAGCAAATTAATATTCTCTGTTTTCTCCTCAGTTGCAGGGCTCGCTGGGGACCTGCAGGGTCTAGAAGGGCCACGGACCAGGCCACTTGATGGGGTGACCTGCCTGCAGAGCTGAGTCCAAGGCCTGGAGATAGGGCCCAGCACTAGGCATCTGAGGAATGAGGCTCTCAGGCCCTGGGGATTCTGCCTGTAGTGACAGCCCTAACATTAGCCAGAGCCCTCGACGCCTGGAGAAATGGCATTGCCCACCCTGAGAGAGAGAGAGGTAACGTTTATTTTTGTATTTTTTTCTCTCTCTCCCATGCACGGAGTTTCGGAAGACCACCAAGTGTGGATCATTTTTTTCCCCCACCACGATGTACAATTCACATTTGTTAATCAAAAAAAAAAAAAAAAAAAATGCTCGAAGTTGCCTACCTAGACTTTTATTTTTCTTAAACAGGAAACGGTTTTTAGATGTTTATATGTTAAGCAAGGCTACTAAATCTGTTTAGCCGTTTACCAGGCCCTGAATCTCACCGCTCACCTCCAATGTGCTAGCATGGCATTCAGTTTTTTTTTTTCTTTTTAATCCTTGTAATTTACAATTAAAAAAAAAAATGTCTTTCCATAGTCACCTGCTAGGCTGGGGCTCCCGGGCTCCCGGGCTCCCGGCAGAGGTTAAATAAATGGAACCAGCAGAGTGCCTTGGGCTTGTTTTCACGCCATGCAGCATCAAGCTGATTTTCTCCACCTTCGTTTAAAACAGCATCAGCCACACGGCCTCACGTATTTTTCACGAGTCTGTGATCACACATTGCCTTCCACCTGGGTGTCTGTCCCCTCCAGATTAAGACTGACCCAGGTGTGCGGGGCACGGTAAAGAGATGCTCTTTCCTTAAAACAGTTTCCACCGCATGGTGCAGCCGCTACAGGAGGTGGGGCACAGCAGAGCCCGGCAGCCACAGTCCTGAGCCGACATGGCTGCTGCGAGCCGGCGTTTGTGAATACAAGTTTTTGTTTTATTGCTGGATATCCCCCCCTTGCCCCAGGGCTAGTAATTTTCAACAATCACGCTAGTTCCCGTGCCCACGATGGCAAATCAATTTTTTTTTTTTTTAATGTCGGGGAGGGATGTGTATTTAGAGCCCGGGGAGAGGGGAACACATGCAGGGAGAGGTTGAAATCTTTTTTTAAAAAAGGGAATTTGTTAGCATTCAGATCTTTGGCTTAAAAGACTTAAATTATGCCATTTGCCACGGCGGCATCGAATGGCCCCCGCACTCTAGCTCACTGCAATCAGCCACAAGCTTTCTGTCTGCAGATCTTTCAAGGGAGGCAAAAGCTAGCTCTTCTATTTCATTAAGGGTAGGAAAAAGGGAAAAGAACCCAGTTAAGGCTAAATAAGCTTTTACCATCAGCCAAGCACCACCAAGATCGGTAGGAAATTTGTCTCTAAAAATGAAAACAGAAACAAAGCCTCATCTTCCATCCCTGTGGGCACCCACGTATCTACGCATTGAGTTTGCAATTGGGTTTGCAGCGATATCTGAGGGAAAGTCAGGACAATGCAAAAAATGGATATACAAGAAATAGCCAAACTCCTTTAAATGTTGGTGAACTCAGAATGATAAAACAAAAATTTAAATGTTTTGGTAACCAAACTAAAAAGGCCACATTTAAAATCCAGAGTCTGTTCTGAGGCTTGCTTGGGCTGTCATGGCCAAAGTCAAGAAACTATGCTAAATAATCTTGAAGTCACCTGCAGGCAGAGCCAGCAGAGGTGCCAGGACTATGGTCTCCAGAGGGGATCCTGAAAGCCGAATGCCAACTAGGATCCCCATGGGAGCTGGGGAGCAAGCCTGCTTTCCCCAGATGCCTTATTCAATCAAGCTGCTTGGCAGGACCGGGTGGGAAGCCCTGGGAAGCCAGGGATGCCATTCTGTTCCATGATGTTATAAAAAAAAAAAAAAAATGATGATTGGAAATTAAGGGAAGAAACCAGCCTGGGAGGGTTGCTGAGAGCTTTCCCCTGGGTGACCAGTGCACCCATGCTGGGCCAATGTGGCTGTTGAGCCACCGTCCTAAAATCACAGGGAAAGAACCTGCTTTGGACCACCAGAACTTTTATTTTTAAACGTCTTTTGGACTCACCGACTGTTAAGGTCTGTCCGATTGTGGAGATGTTTCCCAAGCCAACACCTGGGCGCAGTAAATCACTTCAAGGTAAACACATCAGGTCAGGACATGGGCTCAGGCGGCGGGGTGGCACCCTCCAGCAATAGCTGCTGCTTTCACCAGAACACCCCTCCCTGCGGGAGCAGAGTCCCCATGCAGGGGTGGCCAAGATAAGGCCAGAGTCCCCCACACTCCCCCATTGCCCAGGCGGCTTACCCGGCACTGGACCAGGGAGAGTTGTCAGTTTGTCTGGTGTCTGTGGGGTTAAGGATGACTTTATGACCCCCCTCAACAGGGAAGCCTGCTATTTCTGAAGGCAGCATGAAGAGATAAAACACAAGGTTTGTTTTCTAATATTACATTAGTTATCAAATTTAACACCAGTAACCCCCCCAAAAAAATCCAAAACAAAACTAGTGAATTGTCCCCAAAATCAACAAGTTGAAGTGAATTTTTTCTTTTCTTTTCTTTTCCTTCTCTCTCTCCCCCCTCTTTCTTTCTTTCTTTCTTTCTTTCTTTCTTTCTTTCTTTCTTTCTTTCTTTTTAAACATAGTGGATTTAAATTCAAAATAAAACCTCCTTCCTCATCCCTTCTTAGAGCCTTAACTGGTAACTAATGGGTATCCACAGATGTTTGGACAGTTGTCACAAAAATATCCCGATGGGGAAAAAGCAGAGGGTGGGTTGACAGCAGGATATATTCCATGCCAAAATCACCTCTTTATTGCGAATTTCTTCACATTTTGATATTCTATTTTTAAAAATCTCACTCTAATTATCTGGCCATAGTAGTCTTTTAAATGATATCTTCTGTCTCCAGTCAGATGGATGTGAGGACGGCCACATAAACACCATAAAAGCCTCGGGCAGCTGTTGCTCATGGCCGACCAGCCGGGTTCCCTTTCCATAGAGCCGTGAGCTGCCCTGCCTCGGGACTCACCCAGCTCCAAAGAAAAATAACCCAGAGAAATTAGCCCTCGGCTGGAAACGAAGTGGGGATCAAATGATTGCTGATCGGTGCAAATATTTAAATCACATGAGTCAAACGGGACATTATTAAATAAAGCATGTTTAAAATTTCTCAAGAAGCAAGCTCACTAGAAGACTGTTTTAAACCTGATATTAAGGATTTGGCTGCCTTCGTGTCTCAAGCTTTGTCCGTGTGCAGGGAAATTTGCTCTTGACAGTGGTCAAAAGCACACAGCCTGCTCCTCTCCAGGAGTATTTTCCTCTGGCCATAAAATAAAGGCAGAAAGACTTCTAGGTAGCTAATGAAACTGATAATGTGACATAATAAATGGAAGGCAAGTGACCCGTGTTTTCTTGCGTATTCTTAAGACACAGTGTGGTGTTGCTGAGGTAGGGACATGGGTGACAAAAGCAGGGGCCGAGAACTCTGTGTGTGGGGTAATGTTTTCCCACCTTGGAGCCGGGGAAAGTAAGCTACCCCAGCTGTCATCAAACCCAAGCCGGTCCCTAATGGATGTCCCCATATTTACATTTTGAATTTTATTTGCAAGATCTCAGATGTAAGGACTCAGAATAGGAAAGTCATTTGGGGCCCAAACCCTGGCTCCTTTGCCACATCTGTGAACTTGTTGGATTCGTGTGGTTCAGGGGGCCGGTTTGGAGCTACGGTCTGGGGTCTTTACCATGGCCACTTTCCTAGGCTGTGTTTTCTTTTCCTGTAAATTGAGGGAGATTGCTAGTGTGTCCCCATAGTGAGTGCCTGTCCCCAGGTCCCTTTTCTACACATGAGAGTCTTCTGACTGACTATAGGGGACAGCTGAGAACCTCTCTTTGGAGCTTTAACACGAAGTGGAGGGTTCGTCCACACTGTAGAGGAGGCTGCCACATAGGAAAATAGTCACAATGGCTTTCTTCATTCATAATAAAAAAAATTACGTGTATGGTGTGGTGTGGTGTGTGTGTGTGTGTGTGTGTGTGTGGTATGCGCGCACGTGTGGTGCGGTGCGGTGTGGGGTGTGTGTGTGTGGTGTGGTGCAGTGTGTGTGTGTGGTGTGTGTGTGTAGTGGTATGTGTGTGGTGTGTGGTGTGAGTGTGTGTGGTGTGTGGTGTGTGTGTGTGTGTGTGTGTGTGTGTGTGTGTGTGTGTGTGTGTGTGTGTGTGTGGTGTGTGTGTGTGTGTGGTGTGTGTGTGTGTATATGTGTGTGTGTGTATGGTATGCGTGTGTGTGTGTGCGTGCGTGTGTGGTGTGGTGCAGTGTGGGGTATGTGTGTGTGTGGTGTGGTGCAGTGTGGGGTGTGTGTGTGTGTGTGTGTGTGTTGGTATGTGTGTGTGTGTGAGCATGCGCATGTGTCATGGCTCTGGTGTGGAAATCATAGGACAGCCTGTGGAGGTAGGTTTTCCCTTTCTACCGGGTGTTCTAGGATCAGACTCGGGTTGTCAGGCTGGGCAGTAAGCACCCCCATCTGCTGAGCCATCTCACCAGTCCACTGTCTCGTTTCATTCTTTAAAACTGTCCTTGGAATACCAGGTGCTTCAAAAACACAAGGTGACACTTTTGCTCGTCTCTTTATGATTTTTGTTGAATGACAACCACATCCTGCAGGAAGCACAGGCCCCACAGACCCATCCTGACAGATTTCCCAGGAAAATGTTACACAAGCTCCTTTCCCAGTAATGACCTGGAACCTTAACCTTAAGCCTCTCCCAACACATAGAAGAACAGTTTGCTTTTCTGTTCAAATTCATGGAGACCCAGCATGATCCCTTCCTGCTACGGCACAGGTTGTCAGTTAAGTCCCAGTTGCCAATGTCTCAAATACCTGGGGGCAACTCAGCTGAAAGCAGTGGGGTAAGAGGGATCCTGGAGTGCCCTCTAGGGGCCAGGTGTAGTTTAGGCACACTGGAGAATCACCTGTCACCTGCCAAGGGTCTTAGCCTACTTGGTAGCCTGATAACAGACACCACTAACTTCTCACATCTATCAGAGAGACTGTGGCCCTTAAGACTGGCTTTGAGCAGAACACCAGGGACGTCAGCTCCAGCTGCAGTTCCAACACAAGGAAAAGTCCCAGGCTCGAAGCGGTCCTGGTTCATCTTACTCTCTGGCTAGCATTCCTTCTGTGCTTCTCTGTGAAGGTCCTTGCCAGGCAGAAGGGACAGCAGAAGGGTTGGCAGCATGCCTGTCACCCTACTCTCCTTCCTCCATTTAGAAGGCCAGAGCCGCTGCAATCAATCAATACAGGGAGCCTGGTTTTCCTTCTGCAGTGGATGGCGGTGTTCTTACACCTCAGGGCATCAAAGCCCACAGGGCTGGGTCTGCAGCCTGCCTGGGACCTGAGGAGACTGGGAGAGAGAAGAGGGGGCAACAGGTCTCTGAGAGAGGGCGGTGGGGAAGATAGCAGAGGGGCTGGGAAACTGGGGAGGGGCCAGCAGGTCTGAGATGGGCAGCCGGTTTGAGTGGGGGTGGGGTCAAGGGAGCCCTGCTCTCCAGATAGTATGAGGAGAAGAAAGGGTGGGGGTGGGGGCTCCAAGGAAGCTGGGACTCTGTGATCTCCACCGCTGTACCATTTGGCATCTCACCTCCCCAGGGGCCTGCTCTGTCTCAGCTGCCTCTGCAGAGCCCCGGCCCTGTGGGGCCTCTCATCCTTGTCATCCCCACACTGTGGACAACTTTCACAGTTGAGGGTCTGCCTATGGCCAGTGCTCCAGGAAGTCTGAAGACCTTGACAGCTTCCATGCCCTCACACACCACAGATGTGGCCAGGAATGCATAGAGACACAGCCTGGAGCCAGGACTTCGAAACTCAAGCTTATGCTTATCGTGCCACCTCCTCACTGCCTGCTTTAGTCTGCTTGCTAAGGCTGTGGCGTCGTCCTCCCCTCTAAAGACGCCTGTCTCTCCTGGGCCAGAGTGCTCACCTCCTCATTCTAGGCATTGGACACAATAATCTGCGTTTGACCCTTGGGAAAGTAGGATAGACCTCCCAGTGAGCGGTGTCTATCCAAGGTGCCTGCTCTGCTCTACAGTCCTCAGTGGTCATGGCAGAAGGAACCCTCTGTGCCCTTCCCCTGTCCAAAACCCCTTGTGAGCATGACTACACCATTCTGCGATTTCCATATAAGTCACAACCTTAGCAGGATTGGTCAGGCATTCAGCAGCTAGTGAATGGGGCTGTGTTGGAGGGTCATAATTTTGAGTATTTCCCAGACATTATTTTGTGTCCATTTTACAGATGGAGTTAGTGAGGCCCAGGTGACCTGTGCCAAGACATAGATCTAAAAAGCCCCAGAACCTGTCTTCAGCTTATGGGGCTCCTGTATTCTGCAGGGGCCAGCAGAGAGTGTGGTGAGGGTACAAATGGTTTCTTGGGTGGGGTGGTCAGAGTTGCCGCCCATTGCTTCATTTTTGGATCCTCTTTACCTTCCTGAGGCCTAAGTCTGCTCTACCATCAGCCAGCGCACACTGCACCCACCCAGCAGTGTGACTGTCCTTCCCTCTGCACCTCAGGCTCTGTACCGATGGCCCCTCTCTTCCTCAGTGGCTGGGATCTGTGTTCTCGGGGATGAGAAGGAACAATCTGGAAATGCCAAGTCAGCCCTTGCTGGGACAGAGCCTGAAGCCTGAAGCACAGAGAGGCTGGGCAGGGGTAGGGAGGAGTGGCGTTCTACACCTCTGACCCTGAAGAGCATAAAGACTTTCTCTCAGAGTGAAAGGAAGATGAACAAGGGACCTTGTAGTCTCAGGGTGACAGAAGGACAGATGGCTGTGTTTTGCCTCAGTGAGTGTGGACTCTGTAGAGCCAGGGTCCAAATGTGGCTCCACACCTGCCTCAGTGCTCAGGGATGGTGGCCTGTAGGAGACCCTGACACCCTCTGCGTCCCTCAGACACCGTCTGCGTCTCCTCCCCTCAGAAGACTGACCGAGGGCATTAAGTGACTTTCTTCCCTCTTCTAGTCTTATAGAACTTTCTGCAGTTGTAAGAACAACAAGAAGAGAGTTAAATAGCAGAAGTATGATATCGCCAAGCTGCAGACACAACACCAAGGCTCTAGTGGTGGCATCATTCACTGGTAGTTGGTCCTCTGTGGAGCGGGGGTGACTCAGCCCTAATCATTAGTCTCCCTGCCTCTTAGCAAGATGGAGTTACTGTTACTACTATATGTTCTTAGTTTGGCTTCTGCAAAATATAGTTGTGCTTTTCTAAAGTGATTATGAGATCATTACCAATCTGTGTGCAGTTTTGAGAAATAACACAGGGAAATCCTCTGACATAATTTGCTCTGGTGACACCTCTCATAGCTACAATACAAAGTCCTGGCCAGGATGCTGACAGCATCCACCCGTTTCATGCTGAGAATGTTTGCTGCGCCTGCCCTGAGCCTCACACAGCAATGCCTGCTACAGTTGCACCCTTGAAAGCATGCTCTGTGAAGCTGCAATTTTTTTTTTTCGGCTGGGCTCATGTACCCACAATGTCTGATGCAGGAGATTTTAGTAGGCTTTATTTACCTACATTTTATGTATTTATTCTTGTACTGAGGCTTTCCCAGGATGTCACACATGCTAGGCAAGTGCTCTCTCCCCAACCCTGCGCAACATTTCTAAGTGGAGGAACTAGGGTGTTTTCTTACAGAGCCGAATAACCTTTCTGGGCCATTTATTTAGGAATCTATACCAAGTGCTTGGTGCCCTCCACATGCAGGGTGGGGCTGTGGGTGGAGCTCAGTCCCGGTGTTCCTGCACTTCCTGCTCCAGGTACCCCTGGGAAGTCAGTGCTGTGCCCCAACTCTGCCCTGCTTTCCCGGTCTCTGTGGTTTCTCTGGTCCCTTAGTGGCCTGTGATCTTTCAACAGTTAAGAGCCTTCCTAATAAGAGATTTGAAAGCAATTTGCATGGCTTGGTGGAGGCCAGGTTTCTGGAGTGAGGAACACTACTGAGCACCAAGCGTAAAGCCGCTGCTAATTCTGCTGACGTGAAATAACAAACAGCTTCGCACCCTCCTTTGTTCTGTGGACTAATGAAAACCATGACAGCCCAGCCCAGGAAGCTGAGGACTCAAGGGGCACAAGGAGCGCACTCTGCACGGGTTGCCTGCCACTGGACTGTGGGGGACTTGCCCATGACTTCCCTGTGGCCTGGTGGCTTCTCTTCCACTCTCCTTAAATAAAAGACGACTGCCCTTTCAGAGTGACTGTCTCAGCCCCTCTAGTGAGGTTTCTGGAGGCCAAGGCCACCGGGTGACCCTCTCATTAGAATTCAGTAGCACAGGACTAGGCATTGGACTCATTGGACTCCGTTTACAGAGCCACTCATCTGGGCATTCACAAAACCCTGGGTTGATCTGCAGCATCAATTGGGCCTGATGGTAGACGCTGCTAACCCCAGGTGGAAGCAGGAGGACCAAATGTCCTAGGTTAGCCTCAGGTACACAGTGAAGTTAACATCAGCTTTGGCTACACTAGACTTTGTCTCAAACAAAACAAAGCAAAAAAAACAACCAACCAACTAACCAAACAGCAACAATGAAAACAATAACAAACTAGACAAATTTTTTAAAAACCCAATAACTGTTTTGTTTTCATTTTCATTGGATACATAGTTATGTTGTTGTTTGATTCTTTTTCACTTCCAAGACCATAGAAAGGTTTTTAAATGTTGATTTAAAATTAAAGTGAACTAATTTAAAAAAGAAAATGAGATGGCTCAGTGATTAAGAAAAAAATTGTTTTTGCAGAGGACTAGGATTTGATTTCCTGCATCTACTTGGTTCACAATCATCCCTGACCCCAGTCCCAGGGCATCTGATGCCCTCCTCTGACCTTCCTGGGCACCAAGCATGCATGCGGTATACAAACATACATGTAGACAAAAACCCACACATAAGATAAAGCAGATAAATCTAATAATTTTTTTAAAGTATGAAGATAAACAAGCAGAAATGACAAAAACTTTGACAGTTTGGATGGATAGGGTCTCAGAAATGCTGATCAGGATGTGCCTCGCTGCACAGCTGGAGAAACTGAGGCACACAGAGCATGTGAAGGTCAGTCTGCCTAGAGATGGACAGCAAGCCAGTGTTAGGGTTTCTCAAAGTGGTTCTGGCAGGCCTGCAGCCAGCCAGATCAGCAGAATTAGAACTCAGAGTCCTGGGCTGCTTCTCCCCCTAAGGATGGAAATCAAACCACTATCCAATTCATGCATAAACTATTCTCCCTCCTTCAAGCTTAGGAAAGGATGGGGCAACTCAGAGCTTATTATCTGGGGGAGGGGGTGCATTAAGAAGTATTTAGGGGATGGTGATACGGCTCAGTGGGTGAAGCACTTGCTGTGCAAACCTGATGACAAAAGTTGGGCCCCTGAACCCACCTAAAGGTGGATAGAAAGAACTGATTCCACAGAGTTGTGGCCACACTGATCATGGTATGTGTCACACCCTCCTAATAATAATTTAAAGTAAATCTTTATGCTTTAGAGGAGCATATGTTTGCTTTTTGAGATGCTCTTGTTACATAGTTCAGGCTATCCCTGAACTCACTATATAGCTCAGGCTGACCTCAAACTCAAGGCAATCTTCCTGCTTCAACCTCTAAACCCTAGACTATAAGCATGTGTTCATTCTCTCATGAACTATTTTCATTTTCAGAAACATTTTTTTAAAAACTGAAAATCCAGTTCTGTGGTGGAAATAAAGAAGGCAAAGTCCAGAGAGGGCAGGGGACTCTGCCCTGGGCCAAGCTGCTGCCCGAGGCTCCAGGGGGAATGCATTTCAGTGTCTACTGCCTGTCAGTTTTCCTGTTGGGCAGACTATCCCATGTGACCGCACACTTAAACTGTTCCTGTATCCACCTTTGTATAATACGGTCTCCAGCACAGACCTTTTACACAAGCATCTGTGTGGACCTACCTGTTTGCTCCAATCCATAAATCCTAGCTAGGGTGGCCTCATCACAGGGAGTGGACCCTTGTGGAGCTCCTGGCATGAACTGCCAAATCACACCTTGAGAGGCTGTAAATCTGGTAATGTGTCTATGAGCAAAACATGAAAACACTCTTTGCTCTGTGGCTTCACCAACACTGGGCATTATGACTTTTAACCATTTATTTTTGTGGCCAGTTGAAGGACCAAGGAATTCCATTCACCAGTTTGGTTTGGAAATAACTAGACTCATGTCCTAGCTCCCCTTGAGGGGAGGGGTGCAAAAGCAGTGTCCATTATGTTAATGAGAAATGGGTACTCATTCAGCGAGGGGTTCAACAGTTCCCTTACAGTGCTTGGGACTTGAGGTTGGACTTTACCTCTGTCCCCTCTTCTTGCATCTTCTTGTTGGAGAGGCCTGGTGGGGAGCAGAGTCAGGGAAGGAGGCCTTCAGAGATGGCTGGAAGAAGGCTTGCAAATCTCTGGATGTATCAGCAAGCATCTTGACCTAAGCAGAGTGCTGGGTCCTGGGGAATGGCTACAGTGCTTTTGTGGCCATGAGTTAACCAGTGTGGAGAGCCTGATCCTTCTGCTTATTAGTCAAAAGGACCTTGGCCTGGTTATAGGGAACTTCGAGAACAGGACACCAGGCAACAGGGTTGTCAGTGGTTGGAGCTGCATCCTTGCATCCTTGTGTTCTCTGGAAAACTCAACCAGAGCTGTTTGTTCAGCTGACCATGACCCTAGTGTCCATGTCCTGCTCGTGGGGATTTAGTAGTGAATCATTTTTTAACTGGTGAGAAATATGAACACATCATTAAAATAACCATCTTTAAGGGCATAACCTAACATTCTGTGTCCTGAGGGTCCATAATCGTAGTCTCTACCTATTCCTAGAACTCTACCAGCACCCAAAGGACACCTGGGACCCAACAGCCACCATTTCTCATCCTTCCACCCTCCCTCTGGCCCTGGAAACCGCTGAACTGTCTCTGCTGTATAGATTTGCCTGCTCTGGACAACTTACGTAAATGAAATTATTCAATATGTGGGTTTTCTGCATCTGGCTTCCCTCACTTCCCACAGCCTTTACAGGTTCATTTGGGTGACAATCCATTCCTCCTTTCTCTCCTTTCTCTTGCCCCACTTAACAAACAGGTCACATGCTGTCTGTCCACCATGGACGGGCAGCTTTGGCTGTTGTGGGCAATGCCAACACCAGGGACAATTATGCCCATGGTTTTTCTGAATTCTGCCTGTGGTTCAGCGACATGGTGAGATGCTGGACTCCAAGTTTGCTCTGGATTTCTAGTAGGGGACAGGTGGTAGGCTGGCCCCCAGTAGCTGCCATTCCCCACTCTCTCTGGTGGAAGAGGAGAGGAGGAGAGGCTCAGGTTGTCAGCTTGGGCTTATAGGAGAACATGTGACAATCACAATGAGGATGGTCAGCAGGGTCCCCAAAGAAGCTGCACAGTCACTATTCCCAAGACACTGCAGTCTTTCCAGGTTGAGATGCCATGCTTCCCAGGAGACCACTACGTCTCCTGGCTTCAGTTTCCTGTCTTGAAAGTGAGGCTGCTGAGTCCCAGTTGAAGGACTTAGTACATGGTGGCACCCATGGAAGAACACCTTTGAGGACCTTTCAGAAACCCGTGTGGGGTGCTGTGGGGACTCTGTTTGGGGGCTCTTGGTGCTGTAACAAAGCTACAGCATGCTATTGACCCCGAATTGAATTAAGGGAGCAAGAGTAACACGTTCCAGCTCCCTGAGGGAATGCCCAAAGTGGGGCATTGGAAGCACACTGGCCTGCCTGAAGCACCTCCCTGGCAGGCAGGCGCATCTGGACCGCCCCACCCGCATCCCAGGCTGTCCAGGAGGGAGTGGCTGTGGCCACCTCATCGGGGACAGGCAGGCTGTGTATACAACCTTTCAAGGGCTAAATAAACGTCGTAATTTACCGAGAAAAGGCCTTTCAGGGCCACCTCTGGCTCCGAGGTCTCAGGACTTATGGGACAAAGCCAGCATCCATCTTCCTATGTGACATGTTCCTGTCAACAGTCACCCTAATGGGAACGGAGCTGGCTAGAGCAGCATGGCAGCCCCTCCCTGAGCCCTGCCCTTCTTGGACAGCAGAGAGAGGGGCCATAGTGGGAACTAAAAGGCAGGGAGGGCTTCAGGATGGAGTCTCAGAAAAGTCAGGGCTAAAGGAGGAGACACAGGGAAGACTGAGGGTGGGAAGAGGGCTATGGGTGGTGGGGGAAGCTACCCTCTCCCCAGCTGGCCTGCCAGCTCCCTGGGGCTTATGGGATCAGAGCCAGATGGCCCCTGGAGTCCAGGCTCCTGGATGACTCCAGAGCTGTCACACTTCAAAGCCTGGCAGCCTGGGCTGGAATGCAGGGAGCCTGGGTGGGGAGTCCAGGCAGATGGCTCTGAGGACGACGACCACAAGGCACTGCTGACCCAGCCAGAGGTCTGGTTCTGGCTGCTGGTTCCCAGGGAGCGGCGGTGGTGGGTGCTGTCTGTCTAGCTCCTAGCAGTTCGCTCAGGCAATGCAGATGAGAATGCATCTGCCTATCAGGCTGCTGAGAGATCAAAGAGGACAAGGAGGGCAAATGTCCCAGCTCTGCAGAAGGTGTGAATTATTGTACGGACATGGCGGGGCTGTCCCATAGAAACATAAATCAAGATGTACATGTCATTTAAACCCATCTAGCGACTGTGTTTTACAAAAAGAACAGAATCGGGTCAATGAGATGGCTCAGTGGGAAAAGATGGTTCAGTGCTTGCTGTCAAACCGAGGATCTGAGTTCTATCCCCAGAATCCACATGGTAGAAGGAGAAACATGACTCCATTAGCTGTCCTGTGACTCTCACAAGGGTGCCACATACATAGAAATCAATCAGTCAACCAATCGATCAATCAATGTGAAAAAAGTTTAAGGCGCTTCCCGTATCTGATGTTAGCAGGAAGCCCCATTGGCAATAGCAAGAAGCAGGGATACAAATGCCCCCAGACACTGCCCTCCAACCAGGTCCCCAAGCCCTACGTATTCACTGAAGGGCACTGTGCAGGAGATCACACATTGTGGTGTACGGTATGGGGACTAGGTAGGCAAGGAGGTGGGAAGGAGCAGAGAAACTGTCATTGACCTCGGCAGCTGTGGATCATGCTTAGGAAGCAAACCAAGAACACCCAGATGCATCTTGGTGACTGTGTCACAGGATGATTAAAAACCCACCTCGTGAATAATCATTCTTGAAGCTGCAGAAAGGTAGTTCCCATAGAGTCGGGACAGAGGCACAATAATTTCTAAGTTACCACACGTGGGGGCTAACAGATACAAGGCAGCTGCATCCTCAAAAGTCCCTCGTTGTGGTTCTGACCCCTGTGGGCTTCCTTAGAGGATCATGGGAAGAAATGTCCTAAGGTGGAAATCCCATCCACCATGATTTAAGGAGGGGGGGTCACCCCGTGAATATGCCAGACACCTCATAAATATTTATCAAATTCCACACTGCAGGACCCACTGACTGCTTCCACCCTTGGGTCAGCCTGCTCCAATCTCTCTTTGTTTTGCTGCCTAAGCTGTTACTTACAGTGTTCACATCTGTCTCTCTACCGAATTTTTTTCTTCAAGAAGACAGTGATAAACCAGGCGGTAGTGGCCAGGCAGTGGTGGTGCGTGCCTTTAATCCCAGCACTTGGGAAGCAAGGACAAGTGGATCTCTGAGTTTGAGGCCAGCCTGGTCTACAGAGTGAGTTCCAGGACAGCCAGGGATACACAGAGAAACCCTGTCTGGAAAAACAGGAAAAGAAGAAGGAGAAGATGACAACAACAGTGGTGTTATTACGCAGTAATAGAGCAGGCAATGCTGGCAGTCCCATTGTGTACAGGCGTGATGAAGAATAGAACCCATCCTCCCAGCTGCCCTGCCCACCCCTGACACCTGTCCCCAGCTCACAGGTGCAAACCTAAGGCACAGGGCGTGTGAAGGTGGCACAGGATGGCGGGGGTGGTTCCTGCAGTGCTGATATTTAGGCCCCAATGGTCATTCAGATTCCACATCTTGGCAGCAACAGGTTATCTTGTGTTTTTGTTTCTTTCTGTGTCAACTCAGGGGGTCTAGGAAGCTGTCAGGGTGGAAAGCTGAGTCCCAACCCTTTGTCCCTTGGATATGAGGTCCTCCTGCCAGCTGCACTGGGTTCCTGGGAGTCCCAGACCTACAGAGCCAATCTGCCTTGGGACAGCTGTACCAGAGATATCTGTGTGTGTCAGCTTGAAGACCTACTGCCCTGAATGGCTGAAGCTGGATGCAGAGAAGTCCCGGCAGGTCAGGCAGCAAGCTCAAAGAGTGGAGGCCAAGAATGCCACAGCGGGATCTTGGTGACTGTCTCAGATCAGAGAGTCCGGAGGAAGTGCTGGTGTGTGGAGAGAAGGGTGCAGGAAGGAAGCATCATATCTGGACACCTGAGTGCCTCTGCATCAGGGGGATTCTGGCTTTCCTTGGAGTGGGCTGAGTCTGCACTCTGGGACCTCTGGATGGGTTCAAATTCCCACTTTACCACTTATTGGCTGTGTAATCTTGGGTAAGTCTCTTGATTGGTTTCTGTGTAGCCTCAGTGTCCTCATCCATGAAGTGGGCTAATTTCTTGTTGCTGTGGCCAAAGCCTGACAAAAGGCATTTAAGGAAGGAAGGAAGGGTTTAATTGGCTGTCAGATCAAGGGTACAGTCCATCATGGTGGCGAGGCATGGCAGCAGGCTCATGAGGCAGCTGGTCACATGGCATCTACTGCCAGGAAGCAGAGAGGTGCATGCTGGTGCTCAGAGACCTTGTGCTTTTTATTTGGTCCAGGACCAGCCCAGGGGGTGGTGCTGCCCAAAGTTAGGGTCCTGCTCACTCAGCTAAACTTCTCTGGAAACTCCCTCATCATGCCCACATCCAGCCTTGCAACCTGGAGATGTGCTTATTAGGCAAAGTGTTCTTGTAGAAATGGTTTATCGACTTATTATTATTATTATTATTATTATTATTATTATTATTGAGACAAGGTGTCACTATGTTGCCCTGGAGCTGGCCTGGAGCACACTGTGTAGACCAGGCTGGTCTGGACTCACAGATCTTCCTGCCTCTGTGTCCCAAGTGCTGGGACTAAAGATGTGCACCACCTCCCTCTGCCTGGTTTAGGACATTGATGAGATGATCCAAGATTAAGGACACTGACTGGTGTCCTATGAGAGGAGTGAAGAGGGCACAGAAATGGGAAAAATCTATGCGGCAATGGAGGCTGAATGTAGAGTGATGTAGCCACAAGCCAAGGAAGACCAGGTATAGCTGGGGCTGACGAAGGCTTCTTGAGCATTCAAGGGGACACAGTTGGCTACGCTGGACTTTAAATGGCTGCTTGGGGTCGGGTTGGGTTTATGACATCCCTGGAAACAAACACAGGGGCCTCCTCTACACACACATTTGCACCCAATGCTGCCCCTTTAGACTCTGGTATGGACACGTCCACCAGGACCTGAGCCGGTTAGGACAGCGTCCTGTTGGTTTGTTTTCCTTTCAGTTTGTGTCTGTGGTTGTGAGAAGGAACTGGGAGGGATGTGATGTGCCCTGCCACTTTCCCTGAAGGCTCCAAACCAGAGTTCTACGTTATAGTAAGTTATTAACATTGAGACAGCATACAAGCAGCCCCAACGCCTTTATTGTGTTTCTTACCACTTACAATGTGTAGGCGTCTGTGTCTACCATGGTCACTGTCAACAGTCACAGTCTCTCAGTACAGAGACACACCTCCTGCCACTTCCTGGCTTGTATAAATTTTTAAAATTAATTTTGCTAGTATACAAAAGAGTTGTTTATTACGATGTTTTATACTTGGATACCTGTCAGCCCCCTTGCTCTCTTTTTCTTTCTTCCTTTCCCTAAATCCTCCTCCTCCACGCCCTCAAAATATCTATCTATCTATCTATCTATCTATCTATCTATCTATCTATCTATCACCTATAATAATATACAAACATATACAGTATGAGAGAAACCAAATGGTACTTGCCTCTCTTTTAAGAATGTTTGTCTGCTTGTTTGGCTATGCATTACTTGGGTGCAGTGCCCAGGGAAATCAGAAGAGGGCATCAGATCCTCTAGAGCTAGTGTTACAGGTCACTGTGAGTCACAGCGTGGTCGCTGGGAACTGAACCTGGGTCCTCTGCAAAAGCAGCAGTGTTCTTAACCACTGAGCCATCTCTCCAGACCCAGCTGTTGGCCTTTCTTTCCCTCCTCCCCTCCCTCCGTCTGTCTCTCTACTTTCTTCACCTTATCCTCCTAATTCCATGTCATATATATTCAGATCTACATTGTGTGAGAGAAAATCCATTGTATCTTCTTCCCGAGTCTGGCTCACTCTGCTTAACACGAGGATTTCCAGTGATGTCCCTTCCCCTGCAGATGACATCATCTCCTTCTTTGTGCCTGAGCAAGACTGCTTTGTGTGCCTGTACCACACTTTCTTCATCCACTCATCTGTCAGTGGGCATCTAGGCTGGACACCGTCACATTCCCTCCAGCAGAGGACACGGTCCCGCTCACTTATATCCCCACCAGTGATTGTTTTCTCAGTAATCACCATTCTGACTTGGGGGAGATGGAAACTCAATGAAGTTTTAATCCACACTTTCCTGATGGCTAAGGACCACAGGGAGTTTTTAAAAATCTGATTTCTTTAGCATTCAATGGGATTTATTTTTAATCATGTAAATGTTGGCATCTGTTATGTATGTCTCACATGTGTGATGTCTGTGGAGGTCAGGGGCATTGTATCCTTTGAAGCTGAAGTTACAGGCGACTGTGAGCCACCTGACATGGCCTGGGAATTGAACTGGGGTAGAGCAAATATGTGTTCTAACTTCTGAGCCATCTCTCTGGTCCCATTTGAGGGGAAACAGAGTTCTTCTCCTTGTTCCTGGAACCCCAGGTCACATCTGGTCCGGGCACACTCAGACTGCCTGAATGCTGGGTGTAATTTACCCCATCTGAACAAGACAGGAGGCCCCTGGCTCAGGGCCATGCAGCCTATACCAGGACAAGCTGCTGGAGGATGTGTGTCCCTTCCCAGCTGTGAGATTCCATCCTGGATGCTTTCTGACCTCAGCCTGCTTTCTGTGGTTCAGAATTTGGAATTTATATGTAGGTGGTTCCATTGTCCCTGTGACACTGCAAATCATCCTAAGATCTTTCCCCTATCGGCTGCAGTCTGCACATCCCCAGAAACAGGACTCTGCAGGGCAGAGACAGCTGTGCTGTTGTGAGTTTCTGGGCACATCCACAAGACTGATAACAGTGAGGGGCAGGACGCAGTGGAGCCTGGAGCCTGGGATGCCCGATAACCAGCCCTGCTTTGATGTTCTCCAAGTTCAGAATGGGCTGGCCTCCTGGGCCGACGTTACACACTTGTTTATTTTTGTCGCTGTGTAGGCTTTTTTGATTTCCTCTTCCCAAGCGGGACAGCCATCATTACTGCTGTCATTACCCCATTGGAAATGTTGCTAAACTCATGTCCTGCTCCATCCGATCCCCCTCCAGAGGGCCCAAGGAAGACCACCCACGGCGGTGGCGGGCAGGCCTGCCCCGCATATCACGTTAGCCTGGGGAAGTTTGTAATTTCAACACACATACACACAACATGCGCCCACACACTCACAGGACACACGTGCGCACCCCCACCCCCAAGCCAGACTGGCCCTTTCTAGCTCTGCCCAATCATCGTCCCTGACTTGCCTGAATGTCCCCCGAACCTGGTGGCTCCTGAGGAAGTCGGCTCGTGGTTAGGTTTCACTGAAGGTTTACAGCCCTCAGTTCCAAACGTGTTGAGTCAGAAAAGTCACAGTTGATCTTCTGTCTCTGTAAATACCGCAAAGGTCATCGTGGGCACCGGTAAGGAGGCTGCCAGCATGTATGCCACTCGGTTTTCTCTCTAAGCCCAGACCATAGGACAAGGGTCCCCCATCACAGGGTCCTGGAACAAGCTACACATGGGTTGTAGACTATGTGTCTTTAGTGTTTACTCTCCTCTTGATGCTATGCATACAAATCTAGATGCTCACATGTGTGTATATTTATGAGAACATTCACACATACATGCATATATGAACACACACTTATGAGAACATCCACACACAAATGCACACATGCACATACACATGCGCACTCTCACATACTTGGGAGGACATTCACACACATATACATGCACATACACATGCACACTCACACACTTATGAGAACATACACACATGCGTACATGAACATACACATGCATACTCTTAAAAACTTATGAGGACACTCACACACACATGTATATATGCACATGCACATACACACTCACACAGGCACGTGCACATACATCTATGCAAGCACACTTAGGCACATTCACACACTTGAGAACATTTGCACACACATGCGCACACAGGTGTGTGAACACACACTTAGGCACAGTCTGCCCTGTATTCCCTCCCCCACCTTCAGGATCTTCCCCATCTAGGCCTTTGGGGAAATGTTACAATAGCCTTTGAGGCTAATGGGATTCATGTGGCTTCTTTACCTAGCATCTTCTCTATCTCCTGGTCTCCTTCTTGTCAGATTTTAGTGACTGTTGTTTTCTCGTCCACCCTCACTGACAACCTAGAGGTATGGATAACCCCACGAATCTAGCTCAAATCCATAGTCCCTCAGAAGATATTCTGAGCACAGTTGGTCTGTTTTACCAGTTTCGAGAGCCCCCCCCCCCGCCCCCGAGGGTTCAGCCAGTGGTGCTGTACTAACCCTGAGGAAGCCTGTGAGGTTGTCGCTCACCTCAGAGTGTGTTTCCGTGGTGAGAGTCTTCAGTGGGCTTGTTCACAGGGATATGAGCTGAGAAAGTGTGGGAAGCAGAAAGCGATGCAAGCAGGAAAAGGAAAAGGAAAAGGTCCCCAGTACTTAGATGAGGATGCCTGAAAGATGCTTCCAATCAAGGACCCTGGGTCCCATCCACTCACCCAGAGTACCCCAAGGCCCCTGAGTTGTGCGAGCACAGGTTTGCCACCCACTCTGAGATCCTAAGTAATACTGGACAAGCTACCTAGTTGCTCCCTCCAAGCCTTACCTTTATCATCTGTAAAATGGAGCTAACAACATCACTGCCCTGCATAGGATATACCCACAAGCCAGTAGATTAGGGAGGTGTTTTTCGAGTCAGTGTGCTGGTGAAGCATTCAGGACAGCAGATGACATATATCAAGTTCTAGGCAATTCTTAGTTCTCATTGTCGTTATTGAAGTGCATACGCTTGGGCTGCAGCCTAGCGGAATAGTCCTAGCAGATGGGGGATGATGGCATGGAGGAAACTGCAATGCTGTGATGTCTGCTGAGTGAACATGTGACTTTTGAATCTGTATAAAGGGTCTGCATTCTATACTTTGGAACATTTTCAGTGAAAATGTGTAATCATGCAGCAAGTTTGAAGAGTTGCCCCAGAGGGCCTAGACGTTTCATGTGCCAAGCCTGATGACCTGAGTTCAAACTCAGGACCTTATCTCACCTTCAAATTGTTCTGTAACCTCTGTGTGTGTGCCATGCCACAACCCAACAGACAAACAAACAATTGCAATTAAGATTTATGAAGATTGGTATAGGAGCACCTGTTGTCCATTTGTGACATTGAATGTTGCCTGCCTGGTTCATCACCTATCTAACTCTTCCTTCTCCCTTCTGTCCATCAATAACTACAATTTTGGGTATGCTTTTCAGTGAGTAGTAGAACCCATTCTCTGTCTCTCTGTCTCTGTCTCTCTCTCTTTCTCTCTCTCTTAGGTTAAAATACATATGGAGCCAAACTGGATGTGGTGACCCACACCTGTAATATTAGCATTTGGGAAGCTGAAGCAGGAGAATTGACACAAAATCAAGGTTAGCCTGGGCTACATAGCTAGTACTAAGCCAGCCAGGAATTTATGCTAAGATCCTATGCCAAAAATGATAATAGCCAAATGTATGTGGACTTGGGTCTGAAGTATTGGGTGGTTTTAAACAATGTGTTGTCTATTTTATTATTTTAGATTACTTGTATGTGTGTGAACATGTGTCACTGATGTTGTGATGTCTGTGTGCATGTGTGATGTGTGCATGTCTGCTTGTGCATGTGGAGGTCAGAGGTCAAATAGAGTGCCCTCCTCAGGAGCCTTCCACCCTTTTGAAAGACAGGCCTCCCTAGTCTGGAGCTCACAGACTGAGCCAGACCAGCTGGCCCCTAGGGATCCTCCAGCCTTCACCTCTACAGTGCTTGGCTTACAAGCAGATACCTCCATGCCAGGCTTGCTGTGTAGGTTCTGGTGATGGAACTCAGGCCCTCAAGACAAGCACTTTACCCACTAAGCCATCTTTCCAGCCACCATTACCCATAAGAAAAGCGAATAAAGAGCATATAGACCATGGACCCTTCTACGGTGGAGCTGGGAAAGAGAGCAAGGGATGGGGACCAGAACCAACAGAGAAGAATGCAGGTAAAGTCATCATGACAGCTTATGGGGCAGGAATTTGTGTGACAATGACATTGACATCTGGAGCTGGGGCTGGGACCGTTTCTACTCCTAGGTGACTGTCACCTTACCTTGGATCCCCAGTCAGGGAGCATATCTGCTGAAATCAGAGCTGCTGACCTCAGTCTGAAGAGCATCGAATCCTGGTGTCTCTGCTCCAGGCTGGGTCCTATTGGGTGAGTTACTCAGCGATTTGGGGCCTTAGGGTCTACATCCGGGTCACATGCTGCTTCCAGCTTCCTAGAAGGGAAGAATTCTGGAAGTTTCAAAACAGCATGCCCCTTTCAAACCCTGCACCTTGAGGGTGACTTTTCAAAGTTGCCTCTGGTTTTACTTCTTTGAGAACTGGAAAGAGTCACAGGACACAAAGCCAAGAGGCTTTCCTCCTCTCCCCCTGGCATCTCTGCCTTCCCTGGTGTCTGCAGAAATCCAGAGTGATGAATCGGCTTGCAGCCTGATGTGCGCACTCATTCTTTGGTTACAGCATGATTGCAGCATCTACTCAGTCTGGGGCTAAAAAATCGAAAGAAATTCTTGAGCCCTCTCCAGGTCCCGAATCTGACACCACTGTTCCTCCCTGGGTTTTGGCAGAACCTTGGAGACTAGTGACCCAGCAGGGGTAAACAAGTTTAGGTAAACACTCCACACACTGATTCAGGCCCTAAATCCATCAGTTAGCATTTTGCCTCACTCACCACAATGTTTTAATGTCATTAAGAATGTAACTTCTTAGGAAAACTAAGAGAGTCTGTTTTTAGCCCAGACATGCAATTAAGGGAATTAGTAACTTGATACATCACCCTCCAAGCTCCAGCACGGTAAGAAATCTCCTGTGACCCTTTATAAAGACATCCTTACAAGCCACGTTCGTCCAGCTCTCATCTGAGGGCAGCAGGAGAAGAAAAAAACAGAAAGGAGGTGGGATCCACAGAGGATGGGAGGATGGTTCAGTGGCCAAAAAGTGGAGTTACAGAGCGTGGTTCTGGGGATCAGGAGGCAAGTCAGGGGAAAATAGAGAAATGATTTTTAATGTTGTCCTTTTAGGGGTTGTGACAGGGAATTCTGTTTTGACATCTTGTTTTCTCCCCCCTTAGCTTAGGGAACTTGGTCCCTATTCTTAATAGTAGTGAATTCTGTACAGTGCAAGAGAATAGGATTAGCAGCCTCACTCCCTCCAGACATCAGACGTGTCTCTCTAAGAAAAGACCAGAAAGGGCCCTGAGGCAAAATCACTTTCGAGTGAGACCCACAGCTACTGATGAGTCCATTTGTTCAGTGCAGGCAGGGAAACTGAGGCCAAAGAAGGTTCTAGAGTTGGGCTAGGAAGGCAGATTACAGGGGAGAGGGTGGTATGGGGCAGGGTGACCTAGGCTCCAAGAACCAGTGCCCAAGCCCTCTGCTCAGTACTTGTGGAGTCTATTTAGGGTTCTCAGCCAGGGGGATGGCTTTTCCCTGTGGCCTGGTGGTCATGACCTGCCTGGGAGAGAGGAAGGCTTCAGTTACACAGGCTGGGCATCACAGGCACTGGACACATGTCATGAGTGCACGTGTCAGAAACACAGACAAGCAGGCTTGTATCTTTCCCCAATGCCAGAATGTACTGAATAATGATTTTCTAGATAACTCTGCTTGGCTTGATAGTCTTGGCTGAGGCAAACACACACTCTCTTATTCTAATTTTAATTACTAATGTTAATTCTCAGCTTTCACATTGTACATTAATAATAACAGTAAATGTAACTATCTTCAATCAATCAAACATTTATCATCTATGCATCATTTATCTACCTATATAACTATACATGTATGTGTGTAAGTTGTGTAAAAGCTACAAAGCTTGAAGAGGCAAGGGGCTTCAAAGGGTTTCAAGGGTTTCAAGAGGCCTGAGAAGCCAAAGCTGGGAAACTGACAGGGATGTGAGTGTCTCCGTCTTGATAAGATAATGGACAAATGGAGCTGAGATGCTGAAGAGGCTGTGGGCTGCTGGCCATGGTCAGGCTGCGGAGTCAGAGCTGAGCTGAGCTGAAGAGGTGAGGCCAAATGAAGGGCAGGACTTGGTCAGGTGAACAAATGGGTGGACAGATGAGAGGCAGGGCCATAGGGTAAATGGTAGGCAGGCAGGTGACAATTGCTGTAGCCTGCATCAGTAACTGGCTGAGATGTACTGGAACCCCTGGGACAATCAGGGGTACTCTGCCTGTCAGCTCCTAACATACACGGGGTGCACAGATCACAGGTAGTTGGTGCACCACCATCTCAGGGTGAGTGTCCACTTATTTGTGGAGTCTGGGTAAGGAAGCTACTTCTTCTCCTTGGTCTGAGATATGTGATATCTTCTCAAGTCTTGCTTCATTCTAACATAGCTCCAGGGACTAACTTGACAGGGGTGGTGAGAGAATGAAGCACATGTAAAAGCTGGGATTGGTTGGAATGGAATCTCTGATAGAGAAACCATAGCACCCTGGAAGCTCAGAGTGTCTTATTATATAGAGGTGGACAGAGAGGCAGGGTTGCTGAACAAAGGGGCGGGGTTTATGGTGTACAGCTGAATAGAGGAGGCAGGTTTAGATAATCTCAGGAGGAGCGGTCTCTTTGGGGAAGCAGTCTTCAGGCTGTGAACATCCAGGGGGAGAAAGCTATGCTGGATGTTTTCTGTACACATGGTCAACATCCACACATGGACTCCACAGAAATGCTTTGCCGTCCCTTTGAACCTTACCTAGAGAAGGCTTAGCCACTCCCATGGAGATGAAGCATTAGAGTCCTTAACATGGCCTTGTTCATGTCAACAGCATGTAGTCACTTAGGACTTCACTCTCCCAGAGTGTCCTTCACCATCCCCCAGACAGGGTCTGGTATGATTTTAAAATATGGTATAATTAAAAAATAACCTACGTACCTTTTCCATCTCAATTCACCTGGGGAAACATATAGTCAATCCTTTCTCAGAATAAGTCATTCGTCAGTCTGAGCCATGTGGGTGACATGAGGTGGACGGTGGTAGATATCTCAAGTCCACCCAAGTGCAGAGTCACCTCCATCTTCAAATTAGGGGGAAGGCTGATGTAAAATGGGGCACAGTGCACAGCCCAAAAACCCACAGCTTTGCCCAGTCCGGAGTAAGTTAGAGCAGATCACAGCCTCTCTGTAATGGTGAGGATGACAGGCAGTGTGGACACCATCAGTGATGGAAGTGTTGATGCTGGTGTTAGTTTTAGGGCTGTGGTGACTGATAGTGGTGTTGGCCAAGCTGGTTTTGATGGTAGTCATATTTTTTCCTAGTTTGTTTTCCTGTTTCCATGACAAAACACTGACCAAAAGTCACATGGGGAAGAAAGATTCATTTCATGCTATACTTTCCTGTCACAGCGCATTATTGAGCAGGAACTCATAGCAGGAATCTGGAGCAGAAACCACCAAGGAACACTGCTTACTGGTTCATGCTCGGGTTCATACTAAGAGATACCTTTCTTTTACAGCTCTGGCCAACCAGGGACTGGGCCCTTCCACATCAATTATCAATCAAGAAAATGACCCACAGACACAGACACAGGCCAGACTGATGGCAGCAATTCCTCAGGTGAGGGTCCTTCTTCCTAGGTATGTCGCGTTGACAACTGAGATTAGTCATCACAGTGCTACTGGTTTTGTTGGTGGTGATGGTGTTAACGATGCTGGCATTGGCATTGATGTTGGTGTTAATATTGATATCAATGATGTTGGCATCATATTCATGGTGAGGGTGTTTTTGGTATTGATGTTCATATTACTAGTGTTGGTATTGGTGGTGATCATTGCAGAAGAGGGTTAGGTGAAAGGAACAGGGATCTGATACCAGTGGCTGTTTGGACCAGAAGGGCTGAAGAAAGAGGACACTCTATCTATGATCAGGGCCAATATTTTGTGTCTCCCTGATGCCCAACTCCCAGGACTGAATGCAGTGCTGAACCTTTGGAAGGAATCCAATAAGTGCTGGTGGTGGGGAAACAGAAGGGGACAAGCTCCTGAATCTGTCTCTTTGGGTCAGGTCACCAGATCACCTGTGTGTGTGTGTGTGTGAGAGAGAGAGAGAGAGAGAGAGAGAGAGAGAGAGAGAGAGAGAGAGAGAGAGAGAGGGAGGGAGGGAGGGAGGGAGAGAGAGAGAGAGGGAGAGGAGAGAGAGAGAGAGAGGGAGGGAGGGAGGGAGGGAGAGAGAGAGAGAGAGAGGGAGGGAGGGAGGGAGGGAGAGAGAGAGAGAAAGAGAGAGAGAGAGAGAGAGAGAGAGAGAGAGAGAGAGAGAGAGAGGGAGAGGGAGAGAGAGTTGTCTGGATTATATATGAACACAGGGAAATGAATGTCATCCTCACTCTAACCACCCATCCCTCCCTCCCATCAATCACTAATCTACCAACCACCTCTCATGCATCTATCAACTTATTCATTCATTCATCTACCCACACTCCTCCTTCCATTAGCCCATCCACCCATCTAATCACCCATCCACTTCTCTACTCATTCACCCATCTGTCTACTCACCCCTTTATCCATCCACCCATTCACCTCTCCATTCATTCACTGATCCACCTACCCTCCCACCCAACCATCATCAATCCACCCATCCATTTACCCATCATGTATCCACCCACCCATCCCTCTCTCTATCTATCCATCACCCACACCCATCCCTCCCTCTCTCTGTCCATCACCCACATATCCATTCACCCACCCACTCACTCATTTCTCCCTCTCTTGAAATTATATTCCCACCAGGTCCAGTCCCTGGTTGGCTTTGAGGACATTTGCATTTCAGAACTTTTCAGAACCAAACTTGGCCCAGCAGACCTAGTGGCATGTTTGTTGGCTAAATGAACAATTCTTTGAATAAATGTAATGGATGACGAAGGTAGAAATGGTGTGGAGATATATATATATATATATATATATATATATATATATATATATATATATATGAATCCCAGGAAGCCACACCATCAGTTGTCTGACTTCTTGGCCCTTTGATTCTATCTGTGATCCCTTGGCAGAGCCAGCCTTTGTCAGGCTCCCTGGAACAGTGTCTGTCACAGCCCTTCTCCAAAAGATCCAGGTTCCCATTGAATGGCTTGCTACTCTCTAGCTGAGCCACCAACCCACAGCCCAGGGTAGATCTTCGGATAGCTGGTGTGCCAGCTACCGAGCTCCAGTCCTTTCTCTGTTGAACTCAAAACCCCAGTCAGAAGCAACAATAATGAACCTGTGCGTGCTGGATGCTCAGCAGGACACTGGGACACAGGTGCTCCTGGCACTGGGGGAAGCTGAGGTGGGAAAGCAAGGGGTCCTGCTACTCTGTCAACTCTGGCACCTTGCTGAGCATTCTGGGAGGAAAGAATAAAGACTCAAAGCTTGGTGACCAATGCCACCTTGCAGACAAATCTGGAGAGGGCAGTCAGGGTTGCTTCTCAGACATCACCTCTCCCAAGAGTGCCAGAGCAAGCTGTCAGGCAGGTGCTCAGCCTCAGTTGTGTGTCTTCTCCTTAACCCTGGCTGCAGCTGAGAGGCCAGGACTAGGGAATGGGTCAGCCCCCTGCAGAACGCCTGACCTCCTGGGTTCTGCATCTGCCTGTGAGCTTTGCTGGTTGCTCACTCTGCTCCTTCAATGCTCTGGAGAGGGGAGAGGCAGGCTGGTCCTCTGCCCATGAAGTCACAGAGGCTCAGCCATGTTCATACAGTCTGCTCTGACCCATGGTCCTGGTCTGACTTGGGCATTTCTGAGCTCTGGAAGAAAGTCCTGTGATGTGATGTGACTAGGACTACAGGATGAACCCCACTAGCTCTTTCTTCACTAGGGTGTTTGGGCTGGTTGTCCACCCTTCACATGGGATATGGGAGTGTGTGGCCAGGGAACTTGCCACTTCCTAGAGCTGAGCCTCCAGGGTGGGCACTGCTGTGGGCCAGCACATTTCCAGGGTCAGGCCAGGAGGCTGAGAAGAGTTGATTGACAGCGAGGATGTAGGATTGAGAAAGTGAAGCGCTGGCTCTGGTCACCCTTTCACCTCCTGCAGTACTGAGAATGAAACCCAGTTCCCCGTGTGTGCTAGGCAAGCACTCTGCCACTTGGCTATGTCCCCAGCCCTCTTTTTTACCTTTAATTTTGAGACAGGCTCTCACTAAGTTGCACAGGCTGAACTGGAACTTTAAGTCTGCCTGCCTCAGCCTCTAGGCTGGGATCCAGCATGGTGTCTTAAAGAACTGACAGAGAAGTGTGTGTCTTGTATTCTGAAATGTTCACACACTCTCCTAGCTCCATATCTCTGGGAGACCTGCTGGCTGAAGTGACAACCCGCCTGAGGGTGGCATGAAGGGAAAGCCAACGGGGTGGACACTTGTCAGATCCCTCTGCTCTCCCTTTTGTCGCATTTCCCCGATCTCTACAGTGGAAGATGATGAGCCCCCATGTCACAGCAAGCCCTCGTTTCTCAGAGGGGACTGAATCTGGAGGAATGGTTTATGACCACAGAAACACAACACCAACAGAAACACAGAAACACATCACTGATGGGTGGTAAATATCCACCTGACCACAGACATCTCCTCTGCTTGAGGACCAGACTAGAAGCATCTGAGCGCGCATCACTGTCTGCATCTGCCTGGTGTTCTCTCTCCCAGTGCAGCCAGATGACTTCTCTGTGCCACTTCCCTCAGAGTGGCTGTGACACCTTTAGTAGTTCGAGGTCTGAGGGTCTCCCTTCTAAAGCTGGGCAGAGGAAGGGGTGCTAACACAGAGCCTATACCTTAAACACTGTTAGGCATAACCCTTGACTCTAATTTCCTGGCCTCAGTTTACCCCAGTAGTACACCCCCATGCCATGTTGGGATAAGAACTTGGTTTTTTGTAAAGAACATATGACCCTTAACCTCTGACCCTTTCTGACCTCCAAACATTGCTCAAGCATTCAGGAAAGTTATGTAGTGAGATGTGTAGCCAACACTAAGATGCTGGGCACCTGCCCCTCCCTCCCATATCCTTCCCTCTTCCTTTTCCCTTCTTAGTCCCTACCTCCCATCTTTCCTTCATTCCCTCCTCTTTCCTATCTTTCCAGTCACACTGTTCATTTCAATGTCATTGTTTTTAGAATGCATTTAGGTTCACAGAAAACTTGAGTGATGATGCCCCCACATCCACCCAGTCTCCCTATTGTGTCAGTCAAGCAAGTACTTGTCCTAATCAACCCACCATGCTGGCATGGTGGGATCAAGACCTCATTTCCCACCCATGGGCCTACCAATCCAGGGCACCAGGACACATTGGGTTCCTGGTCCTGGCTATCTCAGAGCCTCTGGGTTCCCTATTCTGACACGTGGGAGATGCTGCTCCACTGTTTATAGGTAAGTTCTCTACATGGGTTCCAGAACTTTTGCTTCTGCTAGATACAGTCCAGGTTATTTCCTGATGCTATTCCTGGGAAACAGAGAAGCCACACCCACATCACAAGGAGCTGTGAGCCGGTGTCACAGGCACCTGCTGGAGCTTGACCCCTCCTCAGGACGAGGACAACCAACACCCAACACCCAGTGTCCTGGATTCTCAGTTTCCTGCTGTACAAAATGAGCATGAAACCTTCTCATTCCTAAGCTGTTTGGGGGCTGACTCAGCCCTGGCAGGAATTAGAGTCACCATGGGAAAAACTGGGCCTGTCTGGGAGGGGTTTTTATGTTAATTGAAGCAGGAATTCTCACCCTGAATGTGGGGGCAGCATTTTCTGGGCCGGGGTCCCAGACTGAACAAAAAGGAAGTGAGCTGAGCTTCAGTATCCATCTCTCTCTGCTTCCTGACTGTGATGCCTATGACCCCTCCCTCCATGCCTTTCCCTGTGATGGATCCCACCCTCAAATTGTGAGTCAAAATACACCTGTATATTTAGACAAATCTACTTATAAATTAACTAACAGAGGTGATGATCATGACTAGGAGGCTTTCTGACGCATCAGGCACACACATACTCAAATGCAGATACACACTCATATGTACACACACTTACAGACACACACACATTCCTACACATGCCCATAGATATACACAACACATATACACTTATACACACATGCATAGACACATATAAGACAACATAACATTCATAAACACACACAATTAAAAAAAAAAACCCACATCCTCCTCTTCCTCAGCTCCAGTGGTCAACCGTTGCTGTCACCCAGGCTACTGCCTACCCACTGGGGCCCACCCTACCCTGATAAGGAAGGGAGGCACACAGCTAGCCCATGGAGCCATTTTATGGTTGCAAATCTTTCTTTTTTATTGGCCTGACAGGAGATAAGCCAGGCCAGCAGAGGGGCCTGGACTGCCTTGGGAAAGGGACCTTCCTAACCTCACAGGGTCACTTGTGGGAGAGTGCATTGCTAGGAAGCCTGAGTCCCACAGCCCAAGACCATGAAGGGCTCTTCTACATAGATGCTTTCTGGAAGCTCCTCTATGCACAGGAGGTCACAACACTGTGGCTCATTTGCAAGATGTCTGGGCTTCCAGAGAAGAGAAAGGCAGAGCCACAGCTCTCCCAAAGAAGCCAACCTTGCTGGAAGGCACTCAGACTTTTCTCAAAGCTCCTCAGAGCCCAGTGAAGGGATGACACAGCTGGAAAGTGCTCAGGGATGTTTCAAGAGCAGACATTTATTATATTCTTGCTTTGTGGTTGTCTCTGAGCTAAGAATGTGGGGTGTCTTCTCCCCAACACATTTCAATTTCCAGGGAAGAAACTGAGGCACACAGACCAAAATACTGCTTCCAACCCTGTGACCCAGGGCTGCCAGCCTCTAGAACTCCTTCCACCATGTGGGCTCAGGGGTCAAACCCAGGCCATCAAGCTTGACGGTGAGTGCCTTTATTCATTGAACCCTCTTGCTAGCCTGGTCTTGACAGTTCCCTCATCCATTGCCCCTTCACAGGGACACATCTGGATGGGTGAAGTCCCACAGCCTCCGTTGGGCACCTGTGCATATTTTTTGGTGCCCTGAGTATTTAGAGATACCCACTTCCACTAAAGGGGGGCATTCTGTAACCCCCATTCCTCAAAGGGTTGCCGTGGTGACCCATTAAGTTAGCTGCAGGTGTGGCCTCCAACATCCAGAGGAAATCCACCTCTTTCCGTTGCCATCGAGTGAGTCAAGTTGTTTCTCAATTATTCTTGCAGAACCTTCTGCTCTGTGTGATGCACAGGGAGGAGTTCAAACTTTCTGTGTGGGAGGATCAAGAAACAGATGCAGCTGTGAATTCCCCATCAGCACCCAAATTAGTGTGGGACCAGGACCCTGGAAGTCCCGGGCCTCTCCCGATTCCAGCCCCTACTTCCCCAGGAGCTGAAGCTCTGCTAGCCTTTGAGGGTCTGTTGGAGGGCCACGGGGCCACGTGAATGTGGACACAAGGTCGACAGTGCTCGGGCACCATTGCTCAGTGCACTGGCCCATCTTCATTACTATATAGTATTCCTCCACAAAAGTGTGCCAGGCTCTGTTCTTTGTTTCCTGAGGGCTACCGGGGGCATTTATTACCTAGGGCCATATGACTAGGGTGCAGTGTACATTCTTGGTTGCATACGTGTTGGTCGTCTTCCTGTTGTGCACATCTCTGGGGGAGGAAACTTCTTGATTACTCAGCAGCCATAATGTCTGACTTCAAGCAGATTCAGCCAAATTCCCATGAGCACCTGTGCAAACTTGCCAAGTGTTCATTTTAGCCCCATTGGTGGTCAAAGGCTTACACACATTTTTAAATGTTCAGCTCTTTCACTTTCCCCACCCTGAAGGTGTTTTTTCTTAATCACTTTTATTTTCTGTCCCCATGACACACACAAAGCCAGAGACTGGGTATAGGTGATGCCACTGGCCTCCGGCCTTGGAGGAAGGACCTGAGAGCAGGGTCCAGCTCCTTATATGGATGTCTGTGGGAGTGTCTCAGGAAAGTGCTTCTTCTCTTTGATTTGGGCTAATACCGCATTGGATGGGCACTGAGGGTGGGTGCAGAATGACTGTGATGAGTCTGACTTGTGTGGGAGGCAGGCTCGCTAATGGAGCTGGCCTGAGCATCCTTGGCTGTTTGGTTTTAGAGAAGCCCTGAGGCTGTCCTAACTCTTCTCGGGTCTGCATTGACTGAGCCTCTAGGTCAGGCCTCCGCTGCTGGGAGAGGGTGGACACTTAGGGGAGACTTTCGACTGATGCTTGATACTTGCCCAGTGTGGATTTGATGAGAAGTCAACCTTCCCATGAGCGCTACCAGCTGAGTCCATTAAGAACAGAACGTGGCTTGCTCAGGCCCAGCCCTCTCCCTGGGTGGCCTGGGAATCCTGATGTGCAGACCCTCCCCCAGGCCACCCACATCTAGGGGTCTGTGGGGGAAGGATGCAGCAGGCTGTGTTTGTCACAGTGGCTCCAAGATGCAAGTGAGGTGCCCACCCTTCATGCCCAAACCCTCTGCTGGGCAGAAAGTTTATCCTCTGTTAAAAGGGAAAATGTCCCTGGCCAACCCAGTGTGCCTTTAAGACTAAGCTGCTATTCTAGCTTGCTGGAAGATGAAGGTTCTCATTCTAGTAGGAATCCTGAGAACTCATATTCTTAGATCTGGGACTGGAAAGGTGTTTTCCTGGTTGGAGCTAGGGATCAGACAGAGTGTGCAAAGGTCCAGGATTCTGGAGGCTCTCGTTCTGTGGAGGCTGTGGGCAGCAGTCCACTTGGTGCACTTGTTGTCTGGGACACTACAGACACAATAGGGCGAAGCTGCCCTTCGCCTGCTCTTGCTAATTGCTTCTCAGTGTCAGGATGGCGCTCCAAACATACGGACTTGTGTTAGTTTTACCTTAATTGAGCTGTTGAAGAAAAATCAGCTACCTTTTTTTCTGTACGCATGTGCATACGTGTGTGTGTGTGTGTGTGTGTGTGTGTGTGTGTGTGAGAGAGAGAGAGAGAGAGAGAGAGAGACAGACAGACAGACAGACAGAGAGAGAGACAGAAAGAGAGAGACAGAGAGAGAGAGACAGAAAGAGAGAGAGAGAGAGAGAGAGAGAGAGAGAGAGAGAGAGAGAGAGAGAGAGAGAGAAAACCACCTCCTGAATTATTCCTCAGGCAATCCACCTTGTGTGTTGAGAGAGCCCCATTGGTCTCAAGCTCATCAATTAGACGCAGTTGGCCAAGGGGCCCCAGTGAGCCACTGTCCCCACCTCCCCAGCCTGGCTTCCCAAAGCAACCCCACACCTGGCTTCCTCACCTAGATTCTAGATCTCCAGTCTTTTCCTCTGCCATCCTTTACTGGTTGGCTTTCCCTCTGGCGCACAGGATGTCTCCTGATCCTTGTCTGTCTCCTCAGACATCGGTTGAGGTCGGGAGCCTGGGACAGGGGTACAGACACCAGTGCCCCCACCTCTGCTGCTGCTACTCCTCTAGTTTGCCACCTCAAGGGGCCTGGCTTCTTTCTTCCTTTATGTTTATCCACTTCTCTGGCCACCTGGGTTGTCTCACCTCTCCCCTCAGGTCCCCCAAGGTCACTTACACACACACACACACACACACACACACACACACACACACACACACACACCCCATACACATACACAGTCTGTTTTCGGATGGTACAAGCCCCACCAGAGCATAGGTGGCAGACCCCATCAGCCCACACAAACACCATATATGACACTCTGCTCTAGACTCATGGGAGCACAGGAAACACTGCTTAAGTGACATTTACATTAAAATGCTTACAAGTCAGGTTTGGTGGAATAGGTCTATTGTCCTGCCTACTTGGAAGGCTGAGGAAGGAAGATGGCAAGTTCAAGGCCAGCCTGGGCAACTTAGTGAGAGACAGTCTCAAAATAAAAAGAAAAACCGAACCAGGGATGTGGCTCAGAGACAGAGCACTGGCCTGGTGAGCCTCTCGGCCCAGAGGTAAACCACTCACTCATTTACACTGCAGAAAAGAAAGGGCTGGCAAGTAGGATTCCCCAGAGGGATGTGGGGTGACACCAGAGGAAAGGGGGCTCTTGGCCTCTTTCTGCAATTATTGGACTCAATTTGGCAGAGTCAGAAATATTTCAGCTAACTTTATTTTTATTTTCTTTCTCTTTTTTCTCTTAGCATGCTCTCCCTCCATTTTCCCCCAACCTGATCCTTCCTGTTCCCATCTCCAACCCCATCCAGACCCTTCCTCCCATCCAACAGTGATGCCCATTCTATTTTCCCTTCAGGTAACTTTAAAATGGTCATTCTTCAATGATACTTGGGAGCTGGGGAGATGGCTCAGTGGTTAAGAGCACTAGCCATCCTTGCAGAGGTCCTGGGTTCAATTCCTAGCACCAGCATGGCAGCTCACAGAGGTTTGTAACTCTAGCTCCAGCTCTGACTTCTGTGGGAACCGGGCACACATGTACAGACACATGTGCAACCAAAACACCCATATACATTAAATAAAATAATTTCTAAGAAGTAGTTGGGCATTTATTTGTCCACTTGGGCAAAAGAGTTCTAATTGTGTCACACTGTGAGAGTCACAGTGGCTGGGCCCAAAGAGGGCTTCCCAGCTCAGTCTACAATCTTGTCTCTCCGTGCTCCAGAGAGAAACAGACGCAGTTTTAAAATCCATTTTCGAACGGAAAGTCTCAGTAATACCAGATGAACTGCACCTACCCTCTGCAGCTTCAGTTCTCTGAGGATGCCCCGGAAAAGGCTGGAAAGGCTCTTCCCTGAGGGTGCAGCCCTCTCCAGCTCCCACAAATCCTGACATTCCTTTGTTTAAAACAAAGCAAAACAAACTTGTGGTTTTTCTCAAAATGACAAACCAACACACAGAATCTGAGACTCCCCAAACAGGGCCCAGCCATAAACCTTCCTGACCCAACGAACAGATTTTATGGAGACCCCCGTAAAACCCGGGGCAGCCATAAATAAATCCCAGCCTGCCTTTGCCCACAGCCGCGGTGCCTCAAGACTCGAACCTCTGGAGACAGAGGGCGGCAGAGGACAGCCTTGTGCCCATGGTTCTGGGTCCTCTAGCCAAGGTGCTTCCGGAAAAAGCCAGTGGACAGAAGCTAAGGGTGGAAGTGGGGCCAAGGCAGACTCCCACAGGTCCACCTCTCACGGGGATTCAGAATAAGAAAGAAGGGAAGGCATGGGACAAAACTGGCAGAGATGGCCATGAACAGAACAGTGTATCCTGAAACCTACCCCAGCTCTGCCACACCTGCTGGCTGTGACACTGGCGCCTCACCTAATGGCACGCACGTCACATTCTTTGTCAATGTGTGGTGTGACTTCTCCCTTCTAGTTTGCCCCAGAGCTTTGTGTGGAGATGAGATGAAAAATAAAAAGAAGGGACCGCAATAGTTCAATGCATAAGGGTCCGTGCAGCCAAACCCAACAACCTCAACTGGATCTCTAGGATCTGCATGCTGGAAGGACAAATCTGACCTCTGACAATTATTTTTGACTTACATGTGTGCCATGGTACATGAGTGTCCCTGGTCTCCCTCCTGATAAATAAATAAGTCTAATTTTAAAAGGAAAAAAATAGAAAACACTTCATTGGATATTTAAATGAGAGCATGTGTGACTGTAGACAGGAATGGAAAGCATAGTCCTCTTCACGGGCCACTCAGCTACATCTGTCCCGTCTTGAGTATCCAGGAACCATGTGTTTCAGGACGCATGAGGGGTAGAAGTCAGTGCTGCACACAGAGTGCCTCTTCCATGCCTGCCAGGTATGGGCTTCTCTCTGGAAGGCAGCAGCTTCTTCTGCTGGTGGATCTGATGTCTCCTCTTCACAGAAATTCCACAGCAAACAATGATGCATCCAGAAGGGAACAGATACCTGGCATAGGAGGGCATACAGTACATACAAATCTAAAATCTTTCTTAAACACACACATACACACAGAACACCCCTTCCACATACTCCTGCATAGCCATGCCCATACTAGACAGTCCCTCTGGCACTTCCACACACACATACCCACACTCCTATACTTCCTGTGTTTTGTGCCTGTAATAAGCACCCTGTGTGGTTTCCATTGGATTTGGAGCCTCCCCTGTCTATACCCCCTAAGTGGAACCAGCTATGAGTGTGAGGCTCTGATGGTCCACGCAGGAGAGAGACTGAAGACAATCCAGAATCAGATGATTTCACAGAGGATCAGTTTCCTTCAGTGTCCCCTGCCTTCCAGTCACAGAACTTTCCACCCCACAGCAACAATCCGACAGTTTTAAATGTGGCTGAGTTTCTCCTGTAGCTTTTGGGGGGAAATCTGCCTTTATACCAGGCATCCAGGTTTGCATGACTCTCAGAAGCCGAGGATTACCTCCAGCCCTGAGCTCTGTCTAGTTGCCCCACTATGCTTATGTGTGTTGGGATGGGCAAAGTTCTGTGGGACACACATGCAACCAGAGAATCACAGGGGTAAATGACACCCTTTAAAGTCCCAGAATTTTCAGAGGCAATCAGGGTTGAGACTCAGCCTCCAGTTCCCTCTGCTGCCACTCTTAGTAGGGTCTGGGCCCTTGGTAGGTTCCATTCCAGATTCAGAGTGGGAGAGGCTCCAGTTCAAAAGAGTCTTCTCCTGCCCACATCTGAGTCTCACACTTTAGAAACCCTCACAGGCTGAAAAGTGCCTACCTCAGGCTGGGTGTTTATCCATGCTTCTGTCCTCCTGCAGGCCAAGCTCTATTCCCTCCTGCTGAGGGTGGCTTGCTAGCTGTGGGGTTCCTGAAGGTGTCTGAAGTTGCAGGAGATGTGGGGACCTCAGTGCATGCATCCTTTGGCCCTGGTGTTTATCATCACCATAGCACATTGCTTCTAGGAAGGAGAGACACATGCACCCTTCCCTGCAGGTAGCGGGTTAGGAGTCCTTCAGGTCTGGAGAGATGGCTCAGTGCTTAAGAACAAATACTTCCAAAGGATAGGTGCTCCTCACAACTGCAGCTGCAGCTACAGAGGATTCAGCACCTCTTCTGGTCTCTGTAGGTACACACACGCAGACACACACACACACACATTCACACACACACACACACACACACACTCACACTCACACACACACTCACACACACACTCACACACACTCACACACACTCACACACACACACGCACTCACACACACACACACACACACGCAGACACACACACACTCACACACACTCACACACACACACACATTCACACTCACACACACACACACATGCAGACACACACACACACACATTCACACACACACACACACACACTCACACACACACACACTCACACACACACACACACATTCACACACACACACGCAGACACACACACACACACATTCACACACACACACACTCACACACACACACACACACACTCACACACACTCTCACACACACTCTCACAGAGAGAGATAGAGATACACAGACACACATGCATGCACACACATGCACATGCAAACACTTACACATGCATACACACACATACTCATGCATGTTCACACTCATGAGCACATGCACACACACAATTTTAGAATAATAAAAGTAAATCCGTTAAAAAGAGCTGGACCTGGATCTTGTAATGTCCTAAGTTTCTCACTCTGTTTCATTCGCTCCCTGGAAATGCCACCTCTGTCCCCCACAGAGCAGTTTACCTGAGAAGCCTGCTTTCCCCCTTTCCTAGTTCTGAGGGCTCCCAGGCCCCCGGAGGAGGCACATGCCTTGCATCTAAGCATGAAGACTCTAATGTCTAATGATGTAATTTCCAGGGAGCAGACACACAGAGCCCACTGCTCTGCCAGTTGCCTGACCACCATTCCACCCTGTGGGATGCTCTGGCCCCATACTTCGCAGGCAGCCTGCTGTCACTGGCACCAGCCCTGCAGGACACCAAAGCTCCAGGCAGCCATGTCTGGGGAAAACAGAAGGAGCTGCAGGGACCTTCTCAGTGACAATTATCTTGTCACTACCCAAGCCACAGACTTACAAATGACTCTGTTTATGGAGCAGAGTTGGCTGTGGGGAGAATCCCAAGGAACCTTCTGGGCACATGCTTGCAGCCCAGCCACAGACAAATCTGTCCAGTGCTCAGTACTAGCCAAAGTAAAAGGGCTGGAGGCTCTGCCCACTGAGCTCTGTCCACTGGGCTCACTTTCCCTGTTGAAGAAGGAAGAGAAATGGGGGTAAGGAGGGAAGAGAGAGGTGAGACAGTCAACGGTGCCCCAGATGGCTTTAGCTGCCCTCACTCACTGGTGCGTTTTATTTAGCACACCCCGCAAATGTTAGTTGGAAACTTGCTACATGCCTAGGAAAGACTGGAACATCTGGACAAGCAGACAGGACAAAAAACCCTTAGCTCATGAAACTTGCTGCCTGGCTAGTGCTGTGGGACAGAAACTAAACCAATTATCAAGCAAAGTAGCTGAGTGTGGCGAGACACTGCTGTCAGCCCAGGTCCCAGAAGGTAGAGGCAGGAGGATCAGGAGTTCTAAGTTATCCTTGGCCACATGGTAAGTTTTAGGTCAGAATGTGCTACATGACACCCTGTCTCAGAAAACAAAAATAAAAACCACTCTTTCACATATCTTTGAAGGCTTAGGAAATGCCACATGTTTAGCAGACACAACTTTCTATGGCTGCTGCATGGGTGAAGCAAGCAGGAGCCAAAGGCTCTGAGCACTGAGAGTGACCAGGGGACCCTGGGTCCCATGTCTTCCGACCACTGTGGGCACTGCCCCTGCCTGAACCTTGGTTGAGAGTTTCCTGCAGGTTTCTCAGCTGTGGTATGCCACAGGAAGAGAGGAGTTCCCCACATGCGAATAGCACCACAATCAAAGTCAGTGCAAATCTTACACTGGCTATAGTGTGAAATGCTATTCAAGGTTTTGGTAATGAGGGAAATAATGTGGGGGTAACATCTGAGAGGAGCTGGAGAGGAGCAGTGTGGGGGCTGGACTTGATCAAAACTTATTGTGTACGTATATATAATTCTCAAAGAATAGGTAAAATATCTTAGCACAACCTGGACTGTCCCTCCATAAAGCTCAGGTACAAGGACCAGAATCTTCCAGCCCCTTCTAGAAACCAATAGGCCTGGTATTTGCACCTTCATGGAGCTTGATAGTGCTTTCCCCCTTCTTGCCTGGATAGTTTTGCAGTCTGGACAGAGCCTGACTGTTGACAAGTGACCTTTCCAGAGTAAAGCAAACAATTTGGAAGACGGCAGTGGTTGCAGGATGCTGTGAATACAGATGGTACCACTGGACTGCACAGGGATGGGACAAATGCCCAGCATAGGAAATATTGTGCTGCATATTTGTAACCATAATTTTTAAAAGTAGCGCTATCATATACTAAAAATGACCCAATTTTCACACTTTAAATGAGTGACAGTTCAATATGTCAATTCATCTCTCTCTAGGCTTTCTTTTAAGTGTGGGTGGCTGTAGAGACCAGATGACAGCCTAGGATGTTTTCCTTGTGTACCATCCTCCATCTTTTAACTTCAGACACCACCTACCTTTTTCTTGAGACTGGTCTATAACTCACCAAGTAGGCTAGGCTGGCTGGTTAGACAGCCCCATCCAGGGATCCTCCTGTCTCTGCCTCCCCTGTACTGGGATTACAAGTAAGCAACACACACACACATGCACGCACGCACGCACGCTTTAAAAGTAAGCTATGCTCAGGTCACCCGAGACCCCTCCAGCCTACCACTCTGTTCTCAGCTCTGTCATTATACAAGCTGATGTCACGGAATGTTTGATGATCCTGGGGCTTCCCCATGCATCTGAGAGGTCGAGGTCCTCACCACAGAGACAAACAACATCCCGGCTCAACCATCACCCACATTCTCAAGAGCTGTCGGTTCCACGGACTCCTCCATTCCCTGGGACCTGGATCCCAACAAAAGTGAATTGTGCAGAACTCAGAGTGTGTGCCAGTCGGATCAACGTCGACATTGAGGGGGAAATGGAGATAAGAGACAGGCTGGGGTCAGTTCCCCAAAAGGAGCCATGTGGTCTTGGTTTGGTTCCAATTAACGTTAGGAACTTTTTTCTTCTGGTCTCCACAAAGGTAGAATTGCCTCCGACTGGCGTTTCCTGTAATTGGCCCTGATGGTCACCCAACCCTGTGGGCTGAGATCGACACCCTAGTGCTGCTGATTTTGGTGAAATTGAACAGCTTCACTGAGACTGCAAACTAGCTGAAAAGAGAATGCTGGAACAGCAGGGATGAGGCCCGGAGGGAGCCGAATGGAGGTATCACTGTGTTCTGGATCAGAAGCAAGTCCAAAAACCCTGGTGTCCTGAACCACAAACCATCGCCCAAGGCTCTGGAAGACTGGGCTGAGATGCTGAATATACCGCTGCCCCTCACCCACCGTGCACTCCTCATCAACTCTGAATTCCCACATCTGAGCTAGCCAATAGGTGCTTGGCCATCACCCAGGCCACCCTGTGCCCTAAGGTCGAAAGTTCATGGCTTCTGCAGAGAACAGGATGTGCCAAACATGATATGTGTGAAACCAGCAGAGGAGCTCGTGGGAATTTCTCAGTAAGTAGAGCCCTGCCTGGCCTGGGGTCTACTGAGGCCCAACAGTTGGGGTGCTGACATCACCTGGCCGCTCCACCAGTGGCAGCAGCCTGGGAACCTCAAGGCTCTAGTGACTCTATAAGGAAGCACCATGTGACATGTGAGGAAGAAGACATGAATGTCTGTGCACAGCCCCTGTGCTGCATTTGTGTGAACTTGTTGCTCATGAGGTGACAGGGGAGGGGGCAGAAGTGGAGATGACAGCACAGCCAAATCCCATGGGCAAGGAAGATGCCTAGCCAAAGTAAGTGCTAGGACGCCCCAGGGTGTGCAGACTGTCTGCCCAGTATGCTAAGGAGAGTGGTGGAAGAAGGGAGCCCAGGCAGCTCGGAGCTGAGGGTGGAATGGACACCTGTTGCAGTGGCCTGGAGGGGCTTTCATCTCTGACAGGTGACATATGCAGGCTTGAGTAGAGGTCCTTGGTGTCTGACAAGTGACTGGGAGGAAGGGGTAGGGTGGGAGGGACACCAGTGTGATAAACCGACTGGGTAGTGAGGCGACAGAGGGGGAAGGTAAGAGATATAAGGGGATTAGAAAGGACACAGGCCCTGTCTTTTTCCTCTGCTGACACCGTCATTCTTTTTTGGTGGCCCATCGAGGAGCTGACCCACTATTGAGCCAGCCTGCCACAGAGCCTGCTCATGCCTCCAACCCTACTTTCCCCGTGCTCAGCCAATGGAAGTTGAGGAGATCTGGGGCAGGGACTCTCCACTCACCTGGAAGTCTTCCCTTTGAGGTCACCTGAGGCTGCCAGACTGGGGTCTCTGCTGCAGTCTCAGTGGCCGTTGTTACAGGACTTCCCTTCTCAATTCTTCCAACCTTTATTCCTTTGTCCCCCTGGTTTAGGAATGACCACCACTCTGGAGCTGCCATCCGTCCAGTTCCGCCCTTTCCCCTGGTGCTCCCCCATACCTCACCTAAACACTGTTGTCATGCTAAACAGTCACTGGGGTTTTCCAGACTTCTGCTGCCACAGGTACCCTGCCTGAGACACAAACGAGTCTTCAGTAGCCCTAGGTTTTCAAGGATACTAGCTGTGTTTCTAGAAGTTTGAGCCAGACGCTCTAGAAAACTGAAGTTAGCCTTCTGCTCTCACAAAGTCAACCCATATCTAGAGGGTCTCTGCCAACGCATAGAGTCCTTGGGGGGGCAGGGATAATTTTCTGCGAAAGTGCCCCGGAGCATGCAAGCCTGGTGATGCTCAGGATAACATCTGGTCACAAAACAGTGAGAGATGTGGTTCTTATGTGAGAGATGAAGTTCTTTTCATTAACAGACATGCAGCATGGTCACCGCCGTGGGGTATGTAGAGAGTGAGGGACTCACTGTTTTGGGATATGGCAGAGTTATAGGCCTCAGAGACCCTTGCATCTGGGTGTCCTTGGCTCTAACTCCCAGGTGTGTCCTTGTTCTGTCCCCATGCACTCATACATCCAAAATTTACTGGTCCCTGTCTTGTGTGCAGCACCCTACAACTTTTCAATGTTTCAAAGTAAAACCAACCTGTCTTTACCTCGTGTCTCAAACACAGTATCTTATGTGTAGGCATAGGTAAAAGCGCCGGCGGCAGCCTGGAATTCCATTGCACGGCATAAAAGCATTCATGTGCTTGTCTTTTGGATTGGATTTCCAAACGGGTCAAACATTTACAGAAATGGCCCAAACTGTACAAATAAACCTCATGTCTCATGAGGAAGGCAGTTTACATTACTCCAGGTCAGATGAACACAGAGCCACAAACCTGACTTTGAAAACCACTTCACCCAGTATACTTGTGAGTTCTGGGCACCACCTGGAATCCGTCAGTTCCATCAAAGGGCCTGGGGACAGGCATGGCCACCCTATAAACCCATGCATGGTTTCCACTCCAGCTGGGTGGCTCTTGACCCCAGCAAGTCAAACAAATGGGGAGTCACCAGGTCTGCCTTGTGCTGTGGACCTTTGCTGGGTCCGCCATTCTGCGCCAGAGTCCACCTGTCCCTCTACCACGGTGTAGCTCAAGAGCTGGGCTGGCATCTTGTTCTGGAAGGCCCAGAACGTGGGATGTGGTGCCTTGCACAAAGCTGATCTGTCTGCTAGCGTGTCCAGCTCCATTTTGTAAGTGGGAAAGCTGAGGTGCTGGGCTGGCTGTGACTTGTGGGTGCAGAAGTGACTGTCCCCTGGCTCTCAGGACTGTGTTGGTCCATCAGTCAGCTCTTATTGCTCAGCTGAAGTCTGGCTGGCCTAGGTGGGTTTAACTGTATGAGTATATATTACCTAATTTTCTCATAGCTGTGACTACATACCTGACAAAGCAAACGAAGGAAGCTGGCTTTGGCTCACAGTTTGGGGGACTACAGTCCAATGTGGTTGGGACGGTATGGCAGCAGGTAGCACTGTGGTGCCGATGGGATTTCTACCATTTGGCTGTAACAGAAAGCAGAATGGACAAGCCCATTCCCAAAGACCCACTTCCTCCAGCGAGGTGTTGGCCACCTAAAGATTCCACAGCCTTCCAAAATAGTGCCACTATCTGGGGAGCCAAGTGTGCAAATATAGGAGCCTGTGGGGATATATTTCACACTCAAGCCATAGCAGGATGTGAATAGTAGCCCCCGACTCAGTGGGATGGCATCTCTACAAAGAAGAATGATGAACAGAGGGACGAGGTGTGGTGGGGAGACAAGGGCGTGGGGAGACAGTGATAGAAATAGCAAGGACTTGGCTTGTGGGCATGGCTGGAGCCACCAGGAGCTGGTAGAGCAGGAAGAGGCCCCCTCAGAGGGTACAGGAGTGACATCCTGATTTGAAGCTCTTGCCTTCCAAAACATGTGCACATAGAACTCTGTCACGTGAGCTACACGGTTTGTGGCCGTGAATAGACAGCCCCAGGGGCTGGCATGTCTCCTCCATTCTGTCTGGGTTACTAATGTCAGGCTTGGTACCCTCTGTTCATTGCCAGCTGCCCCTTCATGGTCCTGCAGGCAGGGAATGCTAGATGGGTGCCGGTGCAAAGTGGGAGTCAGGAGAGCCTGCTGCTCTGGCCCCAGTCTGCCAGTGTGGCAGCACACATGGTATTTCATCACAGGCGCTGGCTCCTCTTTCAGGGTGTGTTCCTCGTGTCCGTCACCCTGTCCCCACCTCTGAGTTGGCAGCACCAGCTCAGCTTTGTTCCCTTGGGGCTCTGGGTTCTTCTCTGCATCCCCTAGAGGGGCTAGACAAGTCCATCCCATCCTCCCACAGAGCTGTCTCCAGGTTCTCTCACCTTTTCAACATCTCATTTTAAGGATCCTACTGAGTGCTCTCTGTTGCAACAGCTGGTGTGTTGGGTGAACTGTGAGTGTGTCTGGGGAATGGAGGTGCTCTGGAGGACCATGGTGTCTGGATGGTTATAGGAGTAATAAATTTTTTAAAATCTATTCATTTTATTTCATATGCTTAAGCATTTTGCCAGCATATGCACTGTGGGTATGCCTGATGCCCTGGGGGGTTAGGAGAGGGCATATCTGACCCGCTGGAACTGGAGCCACGGATGGTTGTGAGCCACCATGTGGGTGCTGAGAATTGAGCCTGGGTCCTCTGTAAGAACAACAAGTATTCTTAACCACTGAGCCATCTCTCCAGCTCTAAGGTGGTAAATTTTATGCCAGATGAGTATTACTACACATGCATGAACACAATATATACACGTATTCACACACACACACACACACACACACACACACACACACACACACACACGGATATACACACATAGGTGTGGCTGCAGTTTTCTTGTGATAACACATCTAATGATGTCAGAGCTGAAAAGATGCCTCAGTGGTTCAGAGAACTTGCTGTTTTTGCAGAGGACCCGAGTTTGACTCCTAGTACCACATGGAGGCTCACAAGTGTACCACTGGCTCCCAAAGATCTGACATTTTTTGGTCTCTATGGGCTCTGGTGCTCACATGCAGACACACATATGTACATGCATACTCTTAATCCTTAAGCATGTTTAGTGCCACACACTTTTCACCTTCTGAATTATAGTAATAAAAATATTAGAAATTCTATAGGTGCCTGGAGCTCATTTTATTGGGTTTTTTTTTTCCTCCTGTTTTCTTTTTTCTGCCTGTCATTCAATTTGGGTCATATATATATATATATATATATATATATATATATATATATATATATATATATTTTAATGGTATCTTTATTTACTTTGAGACAAAGTCTCACTAAGTAGCCCATGATAGCCTTCAGTTCTACATTCTCTTGCCTCAGCCTCCTAAGTGCTGGGGTGACTGGCAGGTGTCACAATACAGTGCAGATGGGGCCATTTTTATTGCTGTCTTAGAATTAACTTGTTCTTACATCTCAGACTTTCTCCTGCTTTACCATAAAGCCCCTGGTGGGTTACAGCAATTTTCAATTCCTCCATTTCTTTCAGATACTTCTGAGATCTTCCTTGTTGAAACTCTCTCTGTTCAGAATACTCAAGATTCCAGATGATCTGTCTCACTGTTGGCTGTGCTTATTCAAGATTCAGTGATGAGGGTAATGGGTGAACTCGGTTTAGATTCTTGACATTGTCAGTCTCTGGATCCTCCATAACCTGGTTTTTTAAAGGGGGCAATTCCCTTGATAAGATGGGACCTGAAATCCCAAGGTGGCAGCCAGATGGACTTAGGATGGAGTAACTGTACATCTGTGATAGAGGGTGTGGAGCAGAATTGGGGATCTCAGGGTAGAAGGTATGGACCTAGTGTAGGGAGTTTACAATTAGGGTAGAGGGTTATGACTCGAGTAGATGTATAAATGTAAAGTAGAGGGTATAGACTTAGAATAGGTGGTATAGACTTGGGTATGAGCTTTGGATCTAGGGTATGAGGTTTGGGGTTAGGATATAGTGAAGAAGGTGTGAACCTGGAATAAGAGGTATAGAGCTAGGGTAGGGAGATTAGACATGGAATAGACCTATGATGGGGGTATAGACCTAGGTAGGGGATTAGATAGAGTAGAGGGTATTGACTTTTTGTGGGAGGGAGGTATAGACATGGGGTAGAAGGAACAGACATAAGATATGAAATGTAGACAAGGGTAGGGGGTATAGACTTAGGGTAAAGGAATTTAGACATAGAGTAGGAGTGCAGACACAGAGGAGAGGATACTGACCTGAGTATGCTAGGTATAGACTTAGGGTAGGTATTACGGCTAGGTTAGACAGTACAGACTTAAGGTAGAAGATGTACACAGAGTAGAGGGTGAAGACATATAATTGAGTATTGTGGTAGTTTGAATGTAATTGGCTTCCAAAATCTCACAGGGAATGGCACTATTAGGAGGTGTGGCTTTGTTGGAGTGGGTATGATCTTGTTGGAGGAAGGGTGTCACTGTGGGGGTAGGTTTTGTGGTTTCCTATGCTTGTAATACTGCCCAGTGTATCAGTTGACTTCCTGTTGTCTTCAGGATGTAGGGATTTCAGCTTTTCCTCCAGAACCATGTCTGCCTGCATGTCACTATGCTCCTCACCGCAGTAATAATGGACTGAACCTCTGAAACTATAATCTAGCCACCTCAAATAAATGTTTTCCTTATAAGAGTTGTCATGGTCATATGTCTCTTCACAGCCATAAAAACCCTAACTAAGACAAGTATATACACCTTGAGTAGAGTGTGTAGGCCCAGGGTGTGATGTGTAGAACTAGTATAGAGGTGTGAACCTAGGGTTGGGGTAGGCCTAGGATAGCGGGTGTTGTCCTGTGGCTTGGGGGTTTCAATGTAGGGTGTAGAGTCTAGACCTAGAGTAGATGTAGACATGGGTAGGCAGTATAGACAGAAACTAGACAGTATAAATCTAGGATAGAGGTATATACTTAGGCTATAAGGCTTAAACCTAGGCTGTAGGGAGGAGACTTGGTGTATGGTATCGAGAGTCTCTTTAAAACATCCAATCTCTAATACTCCAAAGTTTCTCTAATACACTAAAGTCTCTTTAAAAAATCCAAAGTTTCTCTAAAATTCCTGTCTCTGTATAATTCCCAAGTCTCTCCACTACAGGGCTCCTGTAAAATCAACAATAAACTGAGATCCACCTGCCTCTGCCTCCCGAGTGTTGGGAGTAAAGGCGTATACCGCCAATGCCCAGCAAACTAAACTTTTTTGTTCCAAGGAAGAAGAACCAGACACATTTGTATTCACATCAAAGCAAAACTGAAATTCAACAGTGTGTGGTTTGATGTCAGGCTTCAGGGACTCGTGACCTCTCACCGCTAAAATGCTTGCCATGTAGCGCATACCACAGCTCAGGCTGGCTCCACTCCACAGTCTCGGTGGTCATCCCGTGATACAGGCATCTCCAAAATGCTTGGGTCTGCAGTAACTGGGCTGCACCTTCACCAAGAGCCTCCTCTGGGCTCTCTTCAGGAAGTTGAACCCTGCCATATGGTGCTAAACATCAAATTATCCCCATGACCCATGTCCCCACCTCACCCCCATCCTGGGGCTTCAACATTAACTGAGGCTACTCTCACCAATAGCCACTCATACTGTCAGGTCAGCAGAAACAGGACCACCTGAGTGACTCATACACATCGCCAAGGTTGGCTGCCAGCATGAGCTCTGTGTTCTGAGTGAGGATTCCCAGAAGATGCTTTTCCTGGTCTCTTCCTAATCACCACTAATTTCTCAGTTCCAGCAGAGCAGTTGAGATCCCAGTTGAGCAAATGTTCTGCTTTAGAGGTTTTGGTCTCTCATTAATCACAGCAGATTCTTCAGCCCCAGCTGACCAGAATCAGTCTTAATTCAAAATATGGGATGGCACCAATAGAATTTCTAAGGGACAGTCAAACTTCCCTCTGAGACTTCATAAGTGAAGCCCCCACTATCTGCACTGTTCTTGGGTACATCTTCTTAGCTCCCATCACAACTTGCTAAGCTCTGAGCTCTCAGAGTTCAAACGAACCCACAATCTTCCCCGAAACACGTGCTCATGCCTGTTGCCTTAAGACCCCACAAACCTGGCCCCCATTTCTGTCTTAGTTAGGATGGCATTGCTGTAATGACCAAAAGCAACTTGAGAATAAAAGGGTTTGTTTGGCTTACACATCCTGATTCGCAAATCATTGAAGTAAGCCAAGGAAGAAACAAACAGGATGGGAACCTGGAGGCAGGAGCTGATGCAGAGGCCATGGAGGGGTGCTGATTACTGACTTGCTCCTCATGGCTTGCTCAGCTTGCTTGTTATGTAACCCAGGACCACTAACGCAGGGGAGGCCCCACCCACAGTGAACTGGGCCCTCCCACATGAATCATCAATCAAGAAAATGCCCTACACACTTGCCTACAGGCATTCAGATGGGAACCATTTCACAATTAAGATTCTTCTTAAATGATGCTAGCTTGTTCCAAACAGACACGAAACTACCCAGTACAGGGGTGTAGACCTAGGGTTTGAGTGTAGATCTAGGGCAGGATGTGTAGATGTAGGGTGGAATGTATAAACCTCAGTTAGGGGGGTGTACTAGGGTAGGGGAGTAGACTTGGGTAGATGTTGTAGACTTAGAGGAGAGTGTGTAGATATAAGTTATGGGTGTAGACGTAGGATAAGGATGTACACTTGGGTTTGGGCATCTGTCCTGTAGTAGGGGGATTAGACATAGGGTAGGGATGTTTATTAGGACAGGGAGTATAGACCTAGGATTGACGGTGCAGACCTAAAGGAAGGGTTTTTTGTTTGCTTGTTTGTTTGTTTCTTTTTGTTTACCTAGGGTAGAGGGTATAGACCTAGAGTAGGGGGTATAGACATAGGGAAAGGGTGTAGACATAGGGTAAAGGATATAAACCTAGGGTCGGGGTTGTATACATAGCATAGGGGCTGTATACATAGGGAAGGGTGTTGTCCTAGGATAGGGGTTGTATATATAAAGTAGAAAGTGTGAACCCAAGTAGGTAGGGTAGGGTGCTGTTCTTAGGTAGGGTGTGTTTCCAGCTCACGGTTGTATTGTTTGGAAGGTCAAGTGAGCACTCAGAGCACTGGTAGGAGCTCACACTATGTAACTCATGCCAGCAGGAGAGTCAGTTAAGGTCCTCTTACACCACCTAGAGAACATTCACCCTCTGGCTCTCACTGAGCTCTGCACTGGCTGCTCCAACACGGTGGTGGAAGATTTTCAAGGCTTTATCTTGTCAATGTAACTGGATTTAGAATCAGCCAGAAGACTGTAGAGACACAGTCTCATGTCTGTGAGGGTGATTACACAGAGGTCTGAGGGGTGAGCCCCACCCTAAATGTGGGTGGTGCCATCCATAAGCCAGGGGTCTAGATGCAATGAAGGGGGACAAAACTGAAATGCTGAGGACAACATGCTCCTCTCTCTGCTCCCTGTTGCCTGGAAGGATGGCAACCTCTGAAACCATGAGTCAAAATGAATCGTGTTCCTCTAAGGTTGTTTCTGTTGGGTATTTTGTCACAGCAATGAAAGACCATTAGTTCAAGACCCTTGTGAACACAGCACTTCCTCAACCCATTCCCGCCAGCCCTGCCAGTGCTGGTGGCAGCAGAGCCTCATCCCTCACTGTGCCTTGATGGCGGAGTGAAGAGACTGATGCGTAGAGGGCAGCCAGGCTTTCCCTCACCTCCCTCAGGCTCCTTGCTGTTGGATGGGCAAAGGTCCAGCTTCCATTCAGCCCTGCAGTTTCCCAGCAGGTGACTCTGGTCTGCTGCTCCTGTGGAGGTAGGTGGCAGGTTAGACCCCAGGGTGTGTCTATTAATACCACCAGGTTGGCTGGAGTGCTTTCTCCATGAGCCTACCATGACGGAAGCAGACAGATGCCAGAGGGGCTCCCCGGTGGTGTATAGCCCGCTGGAGTTTGCGACATGTCAGTGAAGGAAGGGTTCCAGGTACACAGCATTCTTCCTGCGGTGTGGACTTGGGAGTCAGGCCTTTACAGTGCTTGGCCTCTGGGTTTGATGACCTTCTGGGCTCTGGACTTCTCTGGACTCATGAGAGACAAGGGGGGACTTGGGATACATGCTGCTGTGTCCTCTGATGAGTTCTGAGGCCCTCAGCAGGGTGCTTCATTAGTCCCTCATTCCAGAAGCCTAGAGTGGCAGTGGTGCCATGCACAGGCTCTGTAGTTACTGAGGAAAGATTGGCAGAGCAGAACACCTCCATCTTGGTGAGATCTAGAAGTTTCTCTGAGTGACAGTCTGAGCTCTAGCCTCCCTGAGTGTTGCTTCCAAGCCTCATCCCCACCACACTGTCCCTACCACCTGGGTCACAGGCCATCTGCCAACCACACCCATCAGTATGTCTCTGAGGCCACCTGGAACCTTCAGGGCTGAGACATGCTGGCCCCTGACCTCAGTCAGCTTCCCTGGTTAATCACAGCTGTCTGACCTTCTCCTGTGGATTGCCTTCCAGGTCGACCCACGGGCGCAGGCTGACTCAGAGCGTGGGCTCCGACCACTTCCTTGCACTCTTGGCAGCCTTCTGACCTGCAGCTCCTTCGCACGATACTTCATGTTCTTCAGTCCCCTCCTGAAGACACACTCAGGGGACAGGCATCCAGATTCTTTGCTACATGACTTCTTGGGTGGCCCAAGGGACTCACAGGCTCAATGGGAACCACAGTCTCCTCATCCAGGGTGGGGAACAGGGCCAAGTGGTCATGGGTCACGGAGGCCAGAAAAAGGCAGGAGGGCAGGCAGAGGACAGGGCTCATCGTTTTGTGCTAAGTTATAGAAACAGCAGGTCTCTTGGCCCAAGTCTTTGTGCAAAAGCTCCAAATCCTCTGCACAAGCAGAGCATTAGCTCGTCAATCAGTCAGTCTGTCCATCAGTCCATCAGTCAATCAGTCAGTCCACTAATCAATTAGTCAGTTCAGTGAGTCAGTCCGTCAGTCTGTCAATCATCTTGAACCTGGGATGTAACTGAGTGGTAGAACACTGGCTTAGCAAGTGCAGAGAATTTAATTTTTAAAATCACTTATAATCAGTGAGTTTAAATGGAAATAAGCAGAGCCCCTCTCCTGCCTGGGAACTCTGTTCTGATGGGATCGCAAGGGGAGCCAGGCCTCTGGGAAGCTGGTCTGACCCTCACCATTTCCTCCTTGTCCTTGCTAGATCTCCTTGGTTCTCCCTTCTCTACTGTTCCTTTATTTTTCAAATAAAATTGAACGTCTTAATCACTTTCTTTGAGTTCTCAATCCCCACAACCTCAAGTTCATTTTTCACTTTAAGCTTGGGAAACTGGGTAGAATTTGGAAAGTCCCTTAGAGGAACTGAGAAAATGGAAGTTGTGGCATGCCATCAGGACAAGGTGGCCTGGTCCACACTGGAATGTGGGTTCCAGGAACCAGCCTCCCAGTCATCAGAGGGTGTCAGGGAGGTGACACTAGAAGAATCCAGGACCAGATGAGAGTTCCTCTCCATCCCTGTCTGCAGCAGGCTTAAGAGAATGGCGCAGCTGGGGAAGTATGCTGAGTATCTTTGAGCTCATCTCAAAGGCAGCTCTGGGCTTTGTCCCTGAATGGGCAGCTGGGAGACAGGAGCACTGTTGAGGAGTCGAAACAGCCTGGCCTAGACAGAAAGACTAGGAAGGCTAGGGGCTGATGCTGGGCTGCCAGTCTGGCTGCCACCCCCCTCTAAAAGGGGAGGCCCACTTGGCCCTTTCAGCAGTTGCTCTATATAGCAAAGTACAAGTCATTCGCTTCCAGCTGGGCTACATCCTGGAAGGATCCCTGCTATTCTAGACCACTTCCGGATAGGTTCCCTAGCTAAAAGACTTTGGTTATGGCCTCTTCCTCTTCTCTTCCCCCATCCTCCCTTCTCCCTCCCCCCCCCCCACCAGGGACAAAGAAACATGGTTTCTTTTAGCTAATGAAGGACATAGAATGGAAAAGGGACTCTTTACTGGCATTGTGGTGTAGTTGCAGCCCCATGGCCACCTGAGGAAGGAACCAAGACTGAAGATGTGGAAATACAGAGGGAATGTGTATGGCTCTTGATATCAACTGGAAACCTCAACCAACACAGAAATCTGCACTAAGCCTGGTCTTCCCTGAAGAAACTTTATAAATAGGTGAAGGTGTAGTACAGTGGCCAGAGTGCTCACCTAACATGGTTAAGACCCTGAGTTTGATCCTTAGCATCAAATAAACAAGACATGGTGGTAGATGCCTGCCATCCTAGCACTGAGGAGGAGAAGAAAGCAGAAAGTTCAGAATTCAAAGTGGTCACCATTGGCTACATAGTGAGTTCCAAGGCCAACCTGGGCTATATAAGACTCTGTTTTAAACAGAGAGCATGTTTTTAAAGATTCCTTCTTAAAAGAGCTTAACAGGGTGAATTTACCTGAGCAGACCTCTGTGATTTAAGCAGAGTGTAGAGTTTCCCACATTTTAGTTGTTTGTTTCTCCTTCAGGTGTTTTTGTTATTTGTATGTCCCTTATGATGCTGAGCCTGGTCAGTATTTCTGTTTTTAATTCTGGCTGAGTAGAAGACTTCATTTCCCAGTGTCCATTGAGGTCAAGCTGGATCTATGAGTAGCCCTGGCCAATGAGTAGTGCAGAAAGGGAAGGTCATTTCCTGGTGAGTGCATCACTTTCATGTCAGAGCATGGACTGGCTATGCAGGAACTACAGAGCTGTTTCTCTTGCCTTGGAGAGCCTTGGTGCCTCAAACTGAGCCAGAGCCCCGTGACTGCAGTCCACAGTGCCACACAGGAGCTGACCTGAGTAGACCTGGTAGCACCAAGCTGGGACTTCCCACTGGAGTCAAGAAGATGTGTTGAAAAATAATTGCAAAAGTAGGGTGTGGTGGTTCATCCTTCGAATCCTATCATTCAGAGGCCTAAGCAGGGAGATCTTTGAAAGTTCAAAGCCAGCCTGGGTCTAAAGGCTTAGATCTTGTCAAAGCAAACAGAATGGAGACTCCTTGCCTTCTTGGTTCAGTAGCTCCTGAGTTCTTTGTCACCAGAAGTCAGCCTGTGTTCCTGGAAATGCATCTCACCTTGGAGAGATGAATTAGTAGCAGGCACCCAGCTCTCTGAACTCTCCCTACTTCTGTCCTGCATCTTAAAAAGTTTTCTCAGTGGTGTGAGTTACACATACTCCCTGGTCCCCACAGGTGACATCCTCACCTCAGATGGAATTACAGATGCTGCTGACACCACTCTGCTGTCCCATGTGTGTCAAGGACCTTTTCTAACCATCAGCAGCACCTGCTTGCCTCCAAGACTTCGAGACCAGCATCAGCGGATTGGCCTCTGGGAAACTGTTGAGTCAGTTTCAAAGCATTTGAGCCCCTGCCCAGCTGGCTCTAGTAACCCCAGCTCTCCAGGGTCTCATCTAGCACCTCTGTTCAGCTATAGCCTCTTGGCTTCTCTTGGGCTTTAGGTTGTTAGGACAAGTAAATCCCTCTGTCTCCTTCACAGACTGATCTGAGGGTTGATGGTGAGAATCATGCTTTGATTTGGCCAGGCTCTGTTTTCTCTGCAGCCGAGGAGGAGAGGGAGACTGGTTTCAGAATCAAGTGCTTTGAAAGGAGGTTCCACGTGAGGTTGGTTTGGAATATGTCCCCATGCAACCCCATGAGCCATAAATACAATGTGCCAAGGGAAATCAAACACTGGGTGCTCACTGGGTCCTGTTCAGTGCTGGTCTCTTTAGCTTCATGATCTACCAAGATCCCACTGTGGTGAGACTGAGATCACACCGCAGGGGGGGGGGACAGAGCCTGGCGTGTGAATTACTCTCAGAGGGAGGGGTGTCTAATTAAACACACAGAAGTGGCTCTGGTCCATCTAAGTAGCTTCTCTCATAGCCTTCTTGACTGGAGGACAAACCACTCCATGGCCGTATCAGTAAGTTAGTTCTCTTCATCCTAAGGGAACACATCCAGGCTCAGTGCAGCATCATGAAAAGGCCGACAGAGAGGAAAGTCTGCAAGGGTAGGGTCAAAGATGGCAGAAGTAGCCTTTGGCCAGGGAATTCGGTGAGGGGAGGAGATTGCAGGGACTGGAGGGACCCCAGGAAGGGAGTCACGAGAGAATTGGGGAAGCATCTTGGTCCTTGAGTGAGGCAGCCTGAGGTTAGGGATGCCCTGCGCTGGCACCTCTGGACTTGGCAGTCAATTAAAGGCTGTGGGGAGGCCCAAGAAGTCATGGTTACGCCAAGACCTGATGATATGCTACCAAGGACACCGAGTGGAGAGCCTAGCCATGCAAGGTTGTGAGTTCAGATGAACTCCCTGGAACAATGGCACAATGGCCCTCAGACTTCATTCACAGAAAGAGCTGCTCACCCAGGAACCTGGGATATCATACAACCAGGCCTGTTCACTTAGATGATGTCCCATTTCCCTTGCCACAGCCAGACTCCACTGTGCACAGAATGGTGTTTTCCTTTGCTTACTTTTTAATGTTTTTTGAGACAGGATCTCATGTAGCTCCAGCTGGCCTGAAAGTTTCTGTGTGGTGAAGGATGACTTTGAACATCTAAACTTCCTGCCTCTGCTTCCAGAATGCTGGGATTGCAGACACACGCACTATCACAACTGGTTGATGTGGTTCCAGGCACCTGACCTAAGCCTTCATGAAAAGTAAGTTAAGTACTCAACTCACTGAGCCACACTCCCAGGCCCTCTCCCTAAACTCTTAATGTTCCTGCCTTTGGCAGGGTTGAGAAAGCTGAAGGTAGGTATGGGTATGGGTTCTGGGCCAGGGACACTATCTGCTGTCATCCGTTTATTATTATTTTGGCCTCAAGGTCTGCCCAGCCTCCTAGCTGAGCAAAATGCAGGCTCCAAATAGGACTGGCTTCCCAGTGACTTCCTAGAGTCCTGAATGCTACAGTTAGGGAAACTGAGGCCCAAAAGGTGTTGCTCTGCTATTCCAGGGCCAAAAGCAAAGAGTCCTCCCAAGAATGATCCTGATGCCACACAGACCCAGAGCCTGCCTGGTAAAGGTGTCCTCACAGGCAGACAGACACTGGACATTAACTGGGGCTTGTCAGATGCCAGGTTCTGCAGGCTTTCAACTTTTTGAATCAAACAACAGTGAGGAACTAAAGACATTCAGGGCATCTATCTATCTAGATGGAGTCTTATCCTGATAGCAGGCATGTTTGGCCCAGGCTGGCAGGAAGGCAGAGGAAGGAGCCTGGCTCTCACACCTTCCCAGGGATGCAGGAGGTAATTAAAGGGCCTCCTGGGGTGAGAAGAGTAAACATAGGCAGGTCCCCTCTGTGAAGCAGCTCACTTAATAACACCAATAAGAACTTGAAAGCCATCCTGCCTTGGAGAATTGGTCACACTGATTTAATCTAAACCCAGAAGCTAGAAGGTCCCCACCAGCATCCTCTGGACAGGGCTGGGATCCTGAACAGCAAGGATCAACTAGCCACCCACAGCCTTTCTGCAAATGGACTAATGTTGATAGGCAGGCTGATGCAGAACTTCAAAAAAAATTATTAGTTGGGGGTAGGCACATGCCATACATACTGTGTGTGTGGAGGTCAGAGGGAAACCCGAGGGAGCCAGTTTTCTCCTTCCACTGTCTAGGTCTCAAGTAATTCAGGTCACCAGGCTTAGCAGCAAGCTCCTTTATCCACTAAGCCATTTTGCTAGCCCATGGCAGGTTTTCTCACTTCAAGCTTCTCTTGCTCCCTAGCTTCAGACAGGGGAGGGCACCAAGGGGTTCTAATTATTTCTGTTCATTCTTATCCTGCCTATTGCTGTTGTTGAGACATAAGCAAAAGCTGCTACGCATGACTTCTAAGAAAATATCCCAAAGGCTTGACTCAGCTTGCAGAGTGGCCGTCTTCTTCTTTTTCCTGCCACCACGGCTTTTATTCTGCTTGAAATGTTGATGAAATGGATGGAGCTCCAGCAGCCTTGTTTGACTACAAGACCCAAAGGCCCATGTGGACCAGTTCATGGAGTATACACACAGATTCCTCTTCCTTCCTTCCCTCCCTCCCTCCCTCCTCTCCTCTGTCTCTCCCTCCCTTTCTCCTTCCATCCTTCCCGCTTCCCCCTCCGTCCCTTCCTCCCTCTCTTCTGCTCTCCCCTTCCTCCTCGCAAGATGTTTCCAAGACAAGCTGCTTTCAGAATGCTGCTGCCTGGCTTTGGGTCCTGCTAACCTTAGATAAGGGACACCAAACAGTCTCTGTTCCTTAGGCTCCCCCATGCCAAAGCCTGGCCTCTGCTAGCTACTAGTTATTAAGCTGCCCTTCAGTGAGTCCCATCTTCCTGAACTGACACAGTCCTGCAGCTCCTCATGCAACAAGCAGACACTGGCGTGACCTGCCTCTGCCACCATTGTCCCTGTGCCTTTCCCAGTATCCAAACACAGAGGCTCGTCCCTGACTCATCCAATCTGATTCCTAGCTGGATGAGCAGTGTGGAAAACAGCATGTCGTGAGCTCTGCTTCTCTTGACTTCTCCTAGCAGCACCTCCCCTCCCCTTCCTCTCCCCCCCCCCCGCCCCGCATCCCTCCCCCAACTCCAGCTGAGATCCTTCTCTCAGAACCACCAGCCAGTGGAGTCAGGTCCTTCTGAAGAAGGGGTGGCTTCCAGGGTGGCCAAATCCATGATGTTCCCCAAGGCCTGTAGGGGCTGTTCTCATGGTGAATGTCGCCACTGGGCTGTGAGGACTTGAGTTTTGTTTATGTCCTGGAGCCTCTCACACAGAGGGCTAGTCTGGGGAAACCGTGCCTGAGAGAGGCCACAGATTCCAAGGCAAATGCAGCAGGGTCCTTCCCAAGAGACACAGAGACAAGGGTTCTCAGGAAGATGTCTATCCAGCTGCCCACCCCAGCAGCGTCAGTGGAGGAGAGGAGAAGAGGAAGGGCACAGGGGCAGCTGGAAAGGGCAGGTCACTAGACCACTGCGAAAAACTGGCTGGGAAACTGGGAGCCACTCCCCAGCCGCTGCTCAGAATGTTAGCGCCTGTGTATGCACGCACCTGTGTGTACATGTTCATGCAAGCATGTGTGTGTGCTCACGCATACACACACACACACACACACACACACACACACACACACACACGTACATGTACACTTTGCTTTCTCCACAGCAATCTAGTGCACCTCTATAACAACCACAAGCCATACCTGTAAAATGTTTTTTTGAGACAGGGTGTGTAGTTTTGGCTGTCTTGGAACTCTCTCTGAGTACAGGCTGGCCTCAAACTCACAGAGACCTGCCTGCTTCTACCTCCTGAGTGCTGGGATTAAGGGTGTATGCCACCACTGCCTGGCTTACATTTTTTTTTCTACTCATTACTTAGAGTTTATTTTTAATACTTATTTATCTGTGTGTGTGTGTGTGTGTGCGTGCGTGCGTGCGTGCGTGCGTGCGTGCGTGTGCATGAATATCTGTGTACCATATGCATGCAGCGCCCTTGGGGCAGAAGAGGGTGTCAGACTCATGAAACTTGAGTTACACATGGTTATGAGCTGCCTGATGTGGGTACTGGAAACTGTACCCGAGTCCTCCACAAGAACAGCAAGGGCTCTTAATCTGAGCCATCTCCCCACCCCTAAAATTTAAAAATAATACGATGCACCTTGTGAGCACCTTGTTGGCTGTAGACATGGCTGCAGGGCCATGGCTGGGAGAGGTAGACTGGCCCCACACCCCACTCACCTCTCCATTTGAGCCTCTTGGGGTTCCATGTGGGCTTCCCTGATGGGGAGTAAATTTTCTGGGCTCTGGTTTCTGCTCAGCAGGGCCTCAATGCTGGATGATGAATAAGCAACAAGGCCATGGTACCCTCTGGATGCTCTTTCCGCCTTCTACAAAGGCACGAGAGAGCCTTCCCCCTTGGGTGAACCGTGTGCCTGACTCTCAGCACAGGGATCTGTTTTTCCTGAAGGAAGACTGGGGAACATAGAGACAAAAGCATGTGCACGCTATCCCATGGGGCCAAAGTCTTCTGGAAGGGCGGGAGGAAGGCATGGTGACTTTAGCTCCAGCAGAGGAGGGACAGGGGCTGGTCTGTACACAGATTGACTTCCTTTCTGTCTCTGTGCTATAAAATTACATCTTCAGAAACTGCTGGGCTGGGATGTGGCTTACCTAGTGTGCAACAAAACCCTAGGTTTCATCCCCGGCATCACATAAACCAGGTATGTGTTGCGTGTTGCATATTCTCAAAACATGAGAGGTGAAGGCAGGAAGATCAGGTGTTCAAGGCCATTCTCAGCTACAGTGCCTGCTATGGCCAGCATGAAGACCACTGTCCCTTTAGAGATGCTGCCCCTGTGAGTATCAAGCTCACTGTGACCCCTCTGAGTCTGATGGAGTCTGTGGTGGGTACTAACCTGGCTAGGGAAAGGCTGAACAGAAAGATAGATCGAGGGGCTCATGTACCCACCTCACAGGAGTTTTGGTATCATGGTACTTTCCATCTGCTGTCAAGAAACCATAGGTCTCCTGGGAGGATAGCTCTGAAGATCATGAGTTCAAATCTCCACGGCTGTGGGCTGTTTCAGACAGGGCAGGACATGACTGCTGGCAGTGGTGAACACTTGCATATGGTGTGGAATGGTGCCAGGTCCCTGGCTGCTGAGATAGATGTTTAAAGGTGATGTCTAAGATGATCAAGATGAAGGCAACAAGTCCAGAATGTGGGGAATAATTAATCGTTTAAATAAAGATGGGTCCCCACCCGATGCCTGCCAGCTGCTCTGCCCTTCAGCCCAGATCTGAGCCTGTGTTGGGCTCTGTTTTAAAGCTGTTGTACTTCCAGCATGGTCCTGCAATCTCAGTACTCTGGAGGCTGAGACAGGAGGATGTCTGGCAGTTTTAGGTTAGCCTGGATAATACAACAAAATCCATTCTCAAAGGAAAAGATGTATTTGTGTTGTTCTTTGTAGGTTTATTTTGGGAATACAGTCAGGCTTTGCATCTTGATGACCTAGCTGTGAGGGGGTTGGAAAGGTCTGCGAGTTGCAGTGTACCTGCAAGGAAGGTCAGTTCGAGGATTCCGGGTAGTACGTGGGGACACAGACAGGTTGCACCATGACCGTAGGATGTTTGCAGTGTTGCAGCACAAGGGCTGCCTTCCCCACATGCATGCATGTATTAGTCCAGGTAAAATCCCCGATGCCTGCTGTTCTCAATGTTCAGCATGTAGCTGGAAGACAGGAGCATGCTGGGAAACATTAGAAAACAAGAATGTGGCAGGAGCTGTGTGAGGGACTTGCCTGTCCCCAGGGAGTTTGTGGAGCAATAGAGAGAGAATCTGAAAGTGAAACAGAGTAGAGTTGTGGGCCTAGCGAGAAATCTAGCAAATGCACACAAGGCCCATGTCCAAGGCACCACATCTTTTCTTTTGGGGGACCTGTGAGGGCGTGCATGTGTGCATGTCAAGCTGCAGGACACTGATTAGATTCCATGCAAGTCTGCTGCCCCTTGCACACTCTCACTCTCTCTGGTACTGAGTTTTCTGTGTACCCAAATAGCCATGAATCCCACAGATGCTCTTGTTCCCTTGAAGGGGACAAAGTGTGAGTCTTCTGGAGATGTTTCAACTTGATAGCAGCATACAGAGCTGTGACTGTCCTCACCTACTGCCCCGTGTAGGGACACTGGCACCGGCTGTTTGCACTACAGCCTCTTTCAGAGACTTGTGAGACCCAGATTTCCCTATGGATTTCTTAAATCCTCCCTCACCCCATCCCTGCCACCTGAGCAAGCCTCACTAAATCTGATCAATTAACAGTGCAGCTCAGAACATCGATTTGATGAAGGAAAGCTGTTCTTTGGCACCAACTGCCATTCTCCAGGGCACTGTCTAAACTAGTTGTGGTCACAGGGAGCGATATGTGTTGACATGGAGCTGTTGAGGTGAACCTGCCCACAGTCCTCTTGGCTTTGGAGAATGGCACACAGGGTGGGTGTTTGTACAGGGTACATCTGGGGCCTGTGACTACCTATGGGGAGAGATGGGAGAGTCAGGTTTCACAAAGTCCCTGCCGTTGGTTGCACTTTTTACTTGAGAGTGTCTTCCCTTTCTCACGAGACACTGCCACACACAAGTGAGTTCATCTCTTTGCAGGACACACTTCGGTGACTTTGAAAGTGCCCGGCTTTCTCTGTAAAGCCCCTGAGGAGGGACAGTGTGACAGCCAGGATGGAAAGGAGATGTGGGGAAAGAAGCTTCTAGGCTTGGGGAGAATGCTCCGTGCTGTGTGAGAAGGTCTGTTTTAAGTGCTTTAAGATCAGGCTTGTGTTTTGTGAATTGAGCATCTGTACACAGTACCCAATTTGGCAGCACGGAGAGCCGATGGCTGCTGCTTACCCCATGTCCCTACGCAGGCTCTTGAAGTCTAACGAGGTGTCACCAAGACAGGTTGCCCCTGGTCAATCTGCTGGAAACCAGAGGTTCCTCAGTGAGTGAAGGCAGCATAGCTGCCATCTCTCCCTTTTGGGTGGGAAAACAGAAAGATGAAAGAAGGGTATTTACTACTGGTGACATCCCTACAGCTCTTAACTGCTTCCTGAGTTGGTGCACGCTCTCTCTGTGTGTCTCTGAGTCTCTGTCTCTCTGCTCTCTCCTCCTTCACCTACCCCTGTCAAACTCTATCTCACTCTCCCTGGCTGACACAGTGTTTAACATGGAGTCAGGCATGATGGCAGATGTATCTGTAATTTCAACACTCAAAAGCTGAGGTAAGAGGATCACCGCAGGTTAAAGAACAAATCTCTGCTGTGGGATCAATACTGGTAGACACGGATGAAGACAGTGCACAGCGGAGGAAACACAAGCTGGCTGTGAAAGCCAAAGCAAGACAGGGCACACACACCCATGAGGCCAAGCCAGACTATCAGTTCCTGGGGTTACACATGCTCGCCTCCAGCCATATGCAAGAAGCCTTTCTACCTCCCAAGGTCCTGAGATTCTCAGGAGGCCGGTAGAGTCATGCGCCCCTGTGATGGACACGGAGTCCCCTGGGCATGTTTGCCAAACCCTCGAAACAGACCCATCCATCCCTACAGCCACATGCAGGTGCATACACGGCTGCAAATCTCTCTTATCTCCCACACGTGTGTTTGCACACTCAGACATGCATGTCCGGCCAGGACTCTGTATATGTATGTCTTCATGGTAGCAATTAGCAACACAAACCATACCGTGGTCAGCTCCCAGCCAGGTGATTTATGAGTGCTAGTGAGCTGGAGATGGAGGCACGGGGCCTTAGGTTCACAGATGGGGGCTGGAGGTGCTAGAGGCAGAAAGGTGTGGAGAAGCCTGCCACGATTTATGTGGCAGCCCTATGCAGCTTGCCCACTGGAGCTGCATGGGCATCCTTCCTCTGCTCTGCCGGCTCCTTCATCCCACCTCCTGCATCCCTGCCCCTCCCCCTCCCCTTCCTCCTCTCCTTCTTCCTGAGGAGGTCCAGCTGGAGAGAGACAGGGCTCGGAGTTCAGCCGGTGCAGACAGGACTAAAGTAAACATGCCGGCCATCGCAGCAGCAAGCGGCCTCTGGACAGATGATGGTTGCTGGGCTGGTGAGGACCACACACATGAAGCTCCATAGACCACACAGGCGCCCGCCTGCCCGCCTGCCTGCCTGCACCACTCGCTTGCACGCAGAGGCACAGAGGCATACACAGGATGCCTTCGCCTGGTCCACAGGGTCCCACAGCCTCACGGATGCTGGGAGACTCACTTCTAAGATATCCTGTCATTTCCAACTCCTCAGAGGAGCAGAGGGTGAGGCTTGAGTCATGGGTCCTGGGACCATGAGAGGGGTGTCTTTTAATCTCTTGGGACCCCGGTTTCTCTTTTTGGGCTGGATGATCAAGGGTGTCTGTACAGAGTAGGTGGCCGATGCTTCCTGGGATCTGTTGTTCACCCATGGATTTGTATTGCTGTACCCCGCCTTGAGCATGCAGCTTGCACCCTCAGAGGAGAATGCCAGCTCTCAGGGAGCACATCAGAATTGTACAGAGCCTGATCACTCTGGAACAAGTATATTGCCCTCTCTGTGCCCCAGCTTGAGCCTTGCTTGGGTAGAAAAGAGAACTAGCTGCCTGACCCAGATGCAGTGTTCAGGCCTTGTGTGTGAAAAGGGAAGGGCTGTGGATGCTGGGCATGCTTTCTCTCCTAAGATGCTTCAGATGGCCACTTCATTGGTCCATCTCCCTGTGCACAGCCTCTAAAACCCAAAGCTCCTTGGGAGGCTGGAAACTGCTTCACCAAGCTTGCTGACCACCAAGAAGAAGGCTCTGCCTGGAGCTAGCCAACAGCCTGATGTGTTCCCCAGTCTAGCCTTCCTCCTACTGCCACTAACTCACTGGTGAGTGGAAAGCAAAGACAGGCAGACAGGCATGTCCCTTTCCTTGTCTCCTTTCTCTGCGCTCCCCAAAGCCCATGTTCCCCAGAAGGCCCGTGTCCTAGGCAGAAATCTAATGGAGAAGGTAGCCTTGCTGACACAGGTGGGCCAGCCATGGTCCTGGATGGAGGTCCACCTTGGAATGAAGCCAAGGTGTCCACATAGGGGGCAATGCAGAACACAAGGCAGGTTCCTCCCAGTGACATCCAGTGTCATCCAAGTGGCCCGGGCTACCTGTGGTCTCTTTGGGCTATGCTCAGGTGCCAGTACACTGTTGCAGAGCAAACCACTCTCCATCTTCACCTTCTCCACCAGGGACTAATCTGCCAGTTGTCTCTTTGCAGTTTCCTACCATGCAAAGTTGCAGATTAAAGGTGAGCAGTGACCCCAGACAACAGGCTGTGTCCTGGAGGTCATAGGTGCCACTGCTGTCCCCATCATCCCAGGCTTGCTCCACCGTTGAAACAGCCACCATGAGAGCATAAGACCCAGGCGCCGAGGGCAACATCTATGAGGAGAGAAAGGCACGCACACTAAAGAGTCTAAGAAGCTCCTCGGAGAATAGGGACCCAGGGACCACTCTGCAGGGTGATGGGAAGAGAGGGCAGGGAAAGTGCAGAGGCAAATCTCAGGACCCTATGAAAGTCTGTCCTCCTGAAGCCTTGTCTGACAAAGCGTCTTCAGTGTCCTCAGCAGGACAATGAGTGATAAACAGAGTTAGTGCCTGATCTGCTCTGAGTTCAGTGTGGCCACAACAGTAGGGCACAGCAAATGCTGTGTCCAGCTTCCCAGAGAGGCCCTGCAAGATCTTGTGTGGGCCTTTGGGGACAAAGAGTTGGTGGCATGAAGTTGCAATGGATGGGCCATGTGGACACGGGTCTCTCTCTGGATTGGAGGGGGGGCCCAGAGACCATTTTCCTTTTGCTGAGAACAGCATTATTGAACCCCAGAATGCCAGAGAAAGAAACAGAGGAGAACAACCTAGAAGGAAATAACATGGCTGAAAAACGGCAGACATGCCCTAATGTTGTTAGGGACCACTTGACTTCCAGTGTCTCCTCTCTTTGGACCTGCTCCATCTTGACCTGGGTGACACAGAGGTAAGCTGCACCATTGCCCCAGACCTCAGTGTACCCATCCACAAGTGGGGGCTGTGGGGGCAGGAAGTGAGTGAGCAGAAGAAGGCACATGTCATGAGCACCCCAGGTGTGCTCCGGATACCCCGAAAACCAGCCTAATGACCCTCATTCAAACCATTGACACACTTTGCAGAGGCGCTGGGATTCTTCAAGAATGGCCTGTGAGGGCAGGAGCGCACCCTGTTCAGACTGGAGTCCCATCGTTGTGGGAAGGGTCAGGACAGGATGCGGCATGGGCGGGGGGGTTGGGGGGAGGGGGGACACTCGCCTCATCCCCTTCTGCAGCCCAAGCTGAAGGGAGCTGCCCAGGGAGTCCAGCCCATCTGTGTTTAGCAGGAAGACAGTAACATTGAGGTTTATTGAGACTCCCTACTGTGTGCCAGGTTCCCTGGGCTTCCTGGGTTTCTGTTCCCTGACTTGACACCAAGAGTCAGGTCCTCTTGTGTAGGCATTCTCGCTGTGAGGAAGCTGAGGGAGGCACTGTAAAGTGAGATAGCCCCTCCCATAGATTAACTGCCCAAATCTGCCCCCACCCACTACCCTGTCCCAGTCTGGAGGCTCTACCTGGGACAGTCCCGCCTCCTACCAGATGTCAGTGGGTGAGCAGATCGCCAGCTGTGCCAGGCTATAAAACAAGTCCCCCTGCCCGTGCCGCCCACACAGGCACATCTGACACCAAGGACCACCTCAGCCCGGCACAGGGCTCTCGGCCACTGTGGAGGTCGCGTCCACTCCCGCTGAGAAACATGAAGGTCATGACCCTGGCTTCCATCTGCCCTTTCCTCACCGAGGGAACTGACAGCAGCCAAGTGATTTATGCCGCTTAATGCAAGCCAGAGACCAAGGGCCTGCCACTGAGGGAAGCAGACAGAGGGCCACTCCAGAGGCCAGTTACTAGATGTGTTCCCAGCCAGACATCATTCTGAAGGGGGGGACACAGGAGAGGCCATGGGAGACCAGCACCCAGTGACCTGGTCTGCAGGCCCAGGTGACTCTCATGGGGCCATGCAGTGGGCATGCGTTGACATTCCAGGACTAAGGCTTCCCTGGAGCTGCTGAGCTGGAGGGGAAATGCTGCAGCCAGTTCCCACAGGCAGCTGCCTGCTGCAGCTTCCAGCACACTGCAGAGTTTCTATGTGAGGGCTAAGGTAGCCTTTCCCTTCCTCTGAAGACTTACAAGACTCAGGATCACACACCCATTGGCACAGTGGTGTTGGGGCTTTTCTTTGTTTTGTTTCGTTTTTTCCCTGTTTGCGTGATGGCACTGATGAGCACCCAGGAGGCAGAGCCTGAGCATTAGAGCCTTGGGGAGGCACCAGCTTAACACTGTGGATTGGCGACCTTCACCAGGCCACCAGCCTCCCCAAACAGGTACAGAATTGGGTTCACTCCAAGTGCAGGCTAACACAGACAAGGAGGCAGCAGAACTCTCAAGGCGGCTCTGCATCCTAGTCCACCTCCTCCTCCTCCCTGTTGCAGACCCTGAGACACAGGGTGCTCTGCGTCCAAATCCCAGCTCTACCCCTTGTTTACTGTGCAACCTTGGGCAAGTTACTTAAGCTCTCTGTGCATCTCTGAAATGTGGGAATAATAATGGATGTGAAAACCAAGTCCAATGAAAGAGACCCTAGCCCGAGGCTAGCTGTTAGTCACTCACTGGCCTTGTAGAAGGAAGCCCAGGATCGAAAACCACAGAACTTATCCCAGAAACGTTGATGCAGCAGAAAGCAAGGTAACAAAAGGGGTGAAGCAGACTTCCATCCCTGGGAATCTTTCAGGCTGCTCCTGCAATTTCTCACACTGACTGTTATCATGGTCACTCTAAAGAAAACGTCTCTCTTTTTATTCTGTTTAAAATCGTTGGAGGAGATTGAGTCAGAAGGACTGCTGTGAGTTCAAGGCTATCTGGAGCTACAAAATCCCTTCTCAAAAAAAAAAGTCAAATAAATATAAACAAGTGAATAAATGCACATATAAGAGCACATTAAAACAATGCTGTGCTGCGGAGAGAAGGGTTTGAATCTTTGGCCACGAAATGCCCTGAGCGGACTGCCTTGGGAGACAGACTTAGGGACTGCACCAGATGTGTGCAGGAGTCCCTTGGCCATCAAGACACTCCAAGGTCATAGTGGTCTCACTGGGGGAGTTAGTTGCCTCTGGGGCTCTGCACCCAGCATTCCTGCTGCCCTCTCTCCTAGAAGGCACAGGACAAGTGGCCTGTGCTCTGTGCGTCACCTAGGGGCCCTTAGCTGTGTGGCTTTACGGCTGCCCCCGTGACAAACCCATTGTGCCTGTACTGCATCCTGCACTTGGATGTGCAGATCTCCAAGGGTGTGTTAATTTCTTTACTGCGTTGTCATTATTGATGTAGAAGAGATCAACAGAGAATATGTGTGAATAAATGGAAGAAAAAGAGGGGGGACTTCATAGGTAGGGTCCTTTGATGAGGCTTTTAAAAAATCCTTTTCCATCTTCATGGATGTGTTATGTATATGTGTGTACATATGCTCACATGTGTGGACACATGTCTAGGGGTGACTGCACGAGGAGGCCTGCAGGTGGTGACGCTGGCATTCTTCATCCATCGCTCTTCTACCTTATTCACTGAGGCAGGGGCTCTCAATCAAACCCAGAGCTCTCTGGCTTGCACCCTAGTCAGCTTGCCCTGGGGATCCTGCCTCCTCCTTCTGAAGCTGGAATTTCAGGTGGGCCACCACACACACCTGGCATCTGCCTGGGGATCCGAACCCCAGCGTTCACACTTGCTTGGCAAACACTTTAACCACTGGGCAGTTCTGAGTCGCAGCTGTGATTCAGTGGGTGTCAGTGAGTCCACAGTCCAGCTCTCCACAATCTCCTCCAGAACTCCACAGGGTGAACCAGAGTGAGCCTGACTCAGTTTCCCCAAAGTCCAGCCCAAGCCTTCCAGCAGGGGGATTGAGAGGAATCCCAGCAACATAGTCCCAGCTCCTTGCTTCCAACGTTTCTATAACTGACTGCTGTCCTAGCCCCTCCGCAGCTTGTTCCCTTTTCAAGGGAGGGGCTCAAGACCCCAGCTCTTGACTCACTCCAGGGTACCTGTGCTCTCAGCCCATCCTGGGAAGAGGGTCTGTATGCCGGGGGAGGCCAGGTTCCTGTGGTGGGTCCAGGAAGGAATGCTTTCACTGGTCACCAGGCACTGGCTTGGTTTCCTGTTTACTGCTGAGGGAATCTGGGGACTGTGGGGTCTGTGGCCAGTGCTTCAGCCGAAGCCAGCACTCAGAGGTTATCACCCTATCAACCCAGATAGGCCACTGGCCCTGTGATCCATCAGCTGTCCTCTAGGGTCACTGGGAGCTCTGAGTCCTGGGAGGTCATCTTGTTGGGGACCTGGCAGGCTGACAGAGACCTCAACAAAGCCTAAATATTCGTTGTCTTTGCTCAGAATTAGGACACATGGTGCTCTTTGGGGAAACAAACAAACAAAAAAACAAAACAAAACAAACAAGAAAAAACCCAGTAACAAAATTCCTCATAAAATTCCTTAAATTCCAGGCCCTATCTTGCATGTCTGTTGTTCAGGTACTCAGGAGGCTGAAACAGGAGGATCACCACAAGTTTAGGGCCACCCTGGGCAAATGTTGGGATACACTGGCTCACATACAAATGGTTAGTTTTCAGAGCTGATGTGTTGGTTTCTGTTCTGCTACTGACTATCCACCCAATAGCAGCAAAAGGAACAACTAACACCATTTAGGAATGCTGTATATTAATTACCCTACCAAGTTTGGGCTTCTGCCAGGTCTTCTTCATGAACAATAATATCCCACATGGAAGACCGATGGCACAAAAGTCTCTATATTACCTCAGGATAAAATGCCAGCATTGGGACAACTGGAGCATTGACATGCACATGCTGACCATCACTGTGCTGATAAAAATGTCTGTTGACACAGAAGAGTTATTCTGTCCCAAAGTGCTGCCATCCGAGCATCTAGCCCTGTCAACATGTTAAGAATAGCCCAATTCTTTCACTGAGGTCTTGAAACAGGAAAAAGTACAGCCCATGCTTATCTTGATCTTAAACAACCTGCTTGTACCTCACCATCAGAGATATGTGCATCTGTGGACTAGCAGGTGAGGTTAGATCCCCCAGTACTGAAGGTCTTCAATGGTTAGCAAATCCAACCCCAATCTGAATCTCCATTGGTCTACCTCCACATCTGTCCACCCATCATCTGCCCATCTACCTATTCATCAATCTACCCTCACATCCACCTTCAGATCCACCCACCTACCTATCTATCTACCTGGTTCATACCCGCCCACTCATCTATCCATTCACCCATCCATCTACCCATCCATCCATGTATGCATGTAACAATCCATTCATCCATGCACCTAATCATTTATCCATCCATCTACCCATCCACTTATTCATCTATTCACCTACCCACCTTTTCATCCAACTGCACACCACGTCCATCCACTTACCTACCTAGCCATCCATTTATCCATCCATCATCCATCAACCCATGCATCCATCATTTGTCCAACATCCACCCATTCACTCACCCATCCATCATTAGATACTGAATAAGATCAAATATCTCTCTAGAAGAGATGGCTATGTCTGTCTGTGAACCCCTGATATAGGGTGGTCACCATAGCTCTTCTGTCCCCTGCATTCCCAGATCCAATCCATTAACCCTTACAACGTAGAGCTTGTAACTAACCTACACTGGGCTCCGTGGTGTGTTGAGTTGACAGGCTCTCAAGCACACAGTTCTTCTTCCACCATTCTCTCCATAACAGCCATGGGCATAGAGGAGAAGGAGGCCTGCCCAGGGCCATACAGCAAATGAGGAGAGGTACAGCAAATAATTGAAGAGTGGCTTTCCCGGCCCCCTCAGGGATCAGTCACTTCAAAGGCTCTGACTAAAGAGAACAACACCGCTTTTTCAGCCCCTGGTCTCTGAAAAGTGTCTTGCGTGCTCAGACACTGGCTTTAACTGTCCAGGGAGACACAGCCACCATCTGGGTTCCCCAAAAGTTTGACTTTGTTCATGATCTCAGAGGCTGCAGTGTAGCAGATCCTAAGGACATCCCAACTGCCCATTTGTTCATGGCAAAAAACAAAACAAAACAAACAAACAAAACTCAAAAAACAAAAAAACAAAAACAAATAAAAAATAAGTCTAATTTCATTAATACAGATGCCATGTTAGCTCCAAGTTTCCACTTCTATTTTCCTTACCAGGAGCCAGTTTCAAGGGAGTGCAATTTTCCAAGCACTGAAGTGCCTTTAACATAGCAAGAGGCATAGCTGGCCATGATTCCCAACGTGTCCTACATGGCCCTTCCTCCTGTTCATCTGCTACCCTGTTTCCCAGACATCTGCCTAAGCTCCATGTCGCTGTTTAGCTTTCTTTGCCGGGGTGTTCAGGTCTCAGGACTCCAAGGGAAAGGCCCTATCATCAGTCAGTCACACTTTAAAATGAGTTAGTCCAACAATCAGTCGCAACAGGAACATGTGTATTTTTAGAAAGAGGCTGTTCCTCATGAGCGGAATGCCTGTGTTTTGGACAGATCTCTCAGTCTTACGGAGGTTTGTCTTCACGATTTATGTCACCCTCCCTCTCAAGGGTACTTGAACCCTTTTAGGCCGGTAGGTAACCAGCTCAGCTGGGAATCGCTTGGAAACGGAGGAAAACAGCCACAAAAGAAAGTCTCTTCTGTTTGATTCAAAACAAGCCACACAAAATTCAACTGAAAGAAAAATAACAGTGAAACCGAGGGGTACCCCAAGATGCCTTCTGATGAGCACAGCCCATGATCACCATCTTTGAACCACCAATCAGCCAATCACAAGGGGAAGAAGGTGGGGGTGGGGTGGCTCTGCTTCCTCTGGGGTGAGCACCTTGGCTGGAAACTCCGAGTTCCCACTCTAAATTTAAAAGCTCACGTCCCAAGACCCTTGAGCAGAGGTTACCCAAGGCTCATTCCGGGTTCAGGCGGAAAGCAGCGACTTTATTTGGCAAGGAAACGCCTTGCAAGAGGCTTCTCTGGCCAGCGAAGTGGAGGAAAGCCGTGACTCAGTGCGTTCCTCTCTGGCATTTACAGCCCTAAAAAATGATTGCAGCTTCCTCCGGGCCGCTGGAGCCAGAGCCTGAAGAAGTGACCTTTAAGGCAAGTTTGTTTACCCCAAGTTGGGGCGAGGGCCCTCGCGTGAGCTCTGGGGCAATTCGCCTGCTCCTCCTGATCCCAGCTGACCCTCTCCAGTGCAGAGAAGGGAGGAATGGGCAGCCTAGCACTGCTCTGCAGAGGAAAGAAACAGGCAGGCCTCTCCTGGAATGTCATGTGAGGCAGGGTTGCAGTGAACCCCCCCTGCCCCAAGCACCCCAAGACAAAGCCAGAGGTGCGCACATGGTCTCCCTCTCTTTCTGGGCCATGCCACAGCCTGGATTTGAGTCTCAATTCCTTAGGAAACATGGAAAAAGACATGCAGTTAAGGAGAGGAAGCCACGAAACTCCCAAGTCAGCATGCAGCCAGCATCTTCCACTGGTACTCAACACCAAGAAAACCAGCCCAGACAGGAAGCAGTAGAATTAGGCTCGCCACTTTTTCCAGAGCAGGAATGAAGTTTGAAGCCTTGGATTTATTTGTTTGTTTGTTTGTTTATTATTTATCAAGTTATTTAGAGACCGGATCTTAAACAACCCAGGCTGGCCTCAAACTCTCCATGTTGCCAAGGTGACTTTGAACTTCTGATCCTCCTGCCTTCATCTCCCAGGGCAGCCATTACACCAGCTTTCTGTGGTGCTTGGGGCAGAACCCAGGGCCTCATTCATTCTAGGCAGTGTTCTGCCTAATAAGCCCCAACCCTAAGCCCTCAGCCCTACATTTGCTAGTGTAGTGATAGGTCTTTCCTGGGCCCCCCTTCCACAAGTGCTGTCTCTGGAGACGCTGTTTCTTGCAGTCATTTAATTTCTGACACAAACACAATACTCTTTCTTTGGGGGGGGGGGGTAATCTAGGAAAGTAGAAAAAGGAAAATAAAAGTAGCAAGAGGTCTCACCACTGCGACCAGGGCTCAGTTTCCCTCAAGCCACCTTTAATGTGTGTGTGTGTGTGTGTGTGTGTGTGTGTGTGTGTGTGTGTACAGGCATGTATATGTCTGCATGTGTGTATGTGTGAACAGAGCGTTTTGTTTTTTTTTTTATAAAGCTGAGGAGCTGGGAGTTTCACATCCCTCCTCCACAAAGATGGCCCACAAATCCTGTCTCTGTCTTCTTTTTAAATCTTGTACCAGAAGCGTGATTGATGCCAGTGTGTGCCTGTACTCTGACTTATTTTTCTATTCCCCTGTGACAAACTCATGTCAGAGTGTGTGAGCTTTCTTTCCTGATGGGAAGAAAAATAAAAACTGTGCTTTGGCATGGCATGGTGATTTCCTGACATTAAGTTTTATAAATTAGGCTTTTTTTTTCTTTTTTGTGAACCAAGTGCCTACTTCCTGACGGTTTCCAAATCGTGACCCTGTCTGTGCTGGCTAGAGAAAGGGGAATGCTGAGACCCTGGCTGGAATAGTGGTTGGCTATCACCTCCCCCATTCGGATGTGCCGCACAGCTCAGGGGCTCTGCTCAGTGGGGCCCCTGGGAATCCCAGCAGAGGCCTAATTATTGATAAGGGCCTCTGTTACCCAGTGCCAAATTCTCTCTGCATCCTTTAGCTCTGGTAAGAAAGTCCATAAAACATTTGCTTTCATTTTGATTGCTGATGTCCATGAAGGAGAAGCTTTGCTCTTTCAGAAATCCTTCCTGGAACTGTCACTGAGGGTGACAAGAAAGCTGCAGGTAGCATGCAGTCAGTATGCAGGTGTTGCCATTGGTATAGAGCTGGCATGCAGCTAACACACAGCTAGTATGCAGCCATTTTGCAGCTGCCACACCTGAAAACCTTCCAGAAGGAACACCTGTTTGGGGACCAGAGCACTGGCACACATTTGTTCTGTGAGACTCGAAGACATCTCAGCGTCCTCGGCTGCAGGATGGTGGGATACAGGATGTGGCACATAGGGACATCTATACTTGAGCTATGATTCAGCGAAGTTAGTAAAAACCCGAATGGGGGATGGGTGCACACTTTTAATCCCAGCACTTGGGAGGCAGAGGCAGGTGGATCTCTGTGAGTTCGAGACCAACCTGGTCTACAGAGCAAGTTCCTGGACAGCCAGGGCTATACAGATAAAACCCTGTCTCAAAAAACCAAACAAACAAACAAACAAAAACCCAAATGGGAACAGACCTTTGAAAGGAAAGCCCTGGCCAGAGCTTTCCATACTACAAAACAAGTACTGAGTGGTTCATGTCGCCAAACACATGGGGGCCTTGCTCCGTTTCATAGTGTGCAGAAATAAAGAACAATAAAGAGGGGCTGGGGACTTGGCTCAGTAGGTAAAGTACTGACCTTGCAAGTACAAGGGCCTGAGTTCAAACCCCAGAATGGGGTGAAGTGGCACAGACTTGTGATCCCAATGCTGTGGAGATGGGTCCCCAGGCACCCTGACCGCCCAGTTTGCACTGATCAGAGGAGGACTCCAGGCCAGTGAGAATCCCAAAAGATGAATGGTTCCTGTATTCAGAGGAGCAACATCTGAGGCTGTACTCTGGACGCCACAGGAACATACATATATATGTGTTCGCACAAACATGCACATACATGTTCATGCAGATCATTAGGATGGGCAGCTCAGGAAGCAGCTTTTGTGGACAGTGTTTCTATTTCCCCCTGTCATGAGCCCAGCTGAGGTTTGGTGATGATGGTCCCAGAACCTTCCCATGCTCAGCACCCAGAGAGTAGGCAGCCCATGGCACACAGTGGTGGCTTCTGAAAGTCTGACGTGTGTGTCTGTGTGTGTGTGTGTGTGTGTGTGTGTGTGTGTGTGTGTGTAAGGCTTCTGTCATTATGGACCATGAGGCTGGCAGAAAAGAGGACCCCACTGTCTCCAGTAACTAGAGGCCCCAGTGGAAGAGTGGGGGGAAGAAACAGAGGGAGGGAAGGAGAAAGGGAGGGAGGGAGGGAGGGAGGGAAGGAGGGAGGGAGGGAGGAACGGAGGGAGGGAGGGAGAGAGGGAGGGAGGGGGGGTGGAGAATTTGCAAACCAGCAGGTCACCATCAGCACAAATTTGGGAAATGTGGGGAAGTTAGGCGATCACTTTAAATTAAATATCTTAAGTAGACGCGTGCTCTGAATGTAGTAAGACAGCTATGGTGCATTAAGCCAGTGACGCTCTGTAATTAAAAGCGGATTTGTGCAGACGGGGCTGCCGGCAGGGCCCATCAGCCTCAGGAAGTTTGGTTCTAATAAGCCCAGGGCTCCTTTTGCCCCCTACTCACTTGGCAATAATAATTTGTTCTTGTAATGAAATAATATCCATTTACCACAGAGGCACAGCACAACAAGCATCACAGGCCTGAGTGGCCTGGAGCAGGCAGGAGAATTCCAACTAGGATCCAGAGTGCAAGGAGCAGTGTCAGCCCTGCTCAGCATACAGACAGGGCTGTGGGGCTGGCTGTGCACTGCAGGTCACTTCCAGGATATTCCAGGAAGATGGGCATAAGCACTCCTACCTCGGTCCTTCCATCTTCTCCTTTTTCTTCCTCCCCTCTCTCCTTCATCCCTTCACTGGCCCAGGCTCCTTCTCCCTCCTCCCCCTGTTCCTCTGGGCCTCTCTCTCATTCCTATGTTGTCGGCTTCACTCTTTTTACAACAAAGAATGAGATGGCAGAGCCGAGACCCCCACATTCTGCAGGGCACTCATTCCTGGCCACGAGCACATTAATTCTCACAGTGGCCCAGCTGCAGCCCTCATGGAGGGTTCATCAGACTCAAGGGGAATCTGGATGGCCCCTCCCCCAGTGTGCTCAGCCCCTCTGCCCAAGCTGATGGCCATTTGGATCTCTCTCTCTCCCTTCTGGAATTCCTGTGGCTCTTCCCTTCTGTGTTTTGTTGCATCTAGTTGAGCTGGTTGTGCTCCCCACCCCAGCCCCACTGACATCTCCCTACCTCTGTTTCCTCTTTACTTCCTGCCACTGTCTTTGGTGTAGAACTGTCAAAAGCTCATGAGCCACGTGGTTTGCTTTCTGGTATCCCCGATGCTGAGCCTGTCTCCAGGCTGGTTGCCTGTTACCTATGTCCCTCTAAGTTTTTTAACTCATTGGGTACCCCAGACAATCTTGAATGATTTAATTGAACGAGAACACAGGGAGACAAGACAGAAGCCAGGCCTCAGGCTGTGGGCATGAGGTCAAGTTATTCAGGAGTCTGAAGCAAGAGGATAAGAAATGCAACACCAGCCTGGGCTACAGAGGATGTTTGAGGCTATCCTGAGCTATAGAAGGCATTCAAGGACAGCCTTGGCAACTTAGTAAGACTGTTTCAAAATTCACAAGTAGGGAGCTAGGTAGATGGCCCAGTGTGTAAAGAGCTAGTTGCCTAAGCATGAGAACCTGAGTTTAGATCCCTAACACCCAGTTAGGGGCTTGTGTAGTGGCATAAGCCTGCAACTCCGACATTAGTCAGAGGTTTCCAACAGCCAGATCAGCCAGGTGGTCCACACCAGGTCCAATGAGAGACCTTGCCTCAAAATGATTAATTAATTAGCTGAGGTAGGACAGCGATAGAGAATGAAATCTGTCATCAACCTCTGACCTCCACACATGTGCACACGTGAATTAGCAAGTGAATTAGCAAGTGAAAAAAGCAAGTAGAGTGCATGCAGACAATGACTTCTTGTGTATGTGTTTGTATGTTCATGTGTGCATGAGCATGCCATGTGAGGCCAGAGGTCAGTCTTGGCTGTTTTTGCTGGGGACCATCCAGCTTGCTTTTTGGGACAGGGTCTCTGACTGACCCACTTGTTCAGCTAGACTGGTGAGCTAGCAAGCTCAGTAGGAGGGTTGCCAGTATGCATTGCCACACTTAGCTTCTTACAGGAGTCTTGGGGACTGAACTCAGGTCCATGTGCTTGCAAGGCAAGCAGTTTACTGACTGAGCCATCTCCCCACGTCCACGGGTGGACCCCTTTATGTAAGTAAACCAAGACAGATCACTGAATAAAGAGAAAACTTGTACCTGGTCCCCAGTCTGTGATTGCATGTCCCTTCGTCAGCCACACACATAGTATGTGGAGCCCAGGCTTGTTAACCTCTAAACAAGCATCGATTTGTTTTCTTGTTCAAAAAAACGAAAGTGGGGCAGGGAATGCTCTGAGATTCACATGGAGACAGACACTTCCACAGGGACCAGGGGTAGGTTTGGGATGGGGAGGAGAGGCAGCTTCAAGCTTTTCCCTGAGGGACTGTTACTTGGGGACCCCTTAGGAGTGGCAGGCTGCTTCTGAGCCAGGCTGTGCTGGAACATACAAGCCCAACAGGAAGAGGGGCTGGGCCCCTTCTGCTCCATCACCCACCCCCCATGAGCTCCATGACTTGGCCTGGCGGTGCAGCTGCTATAGGTGTGTGTGTGTGTGTGTGTGTGTGTGTGTGTGTGTGTGTGTGTGTGTGCATTTGTGTGTGTGCATGTGTGTGTGTGCATGTGCGTGTGCATGTGTGTGTGCATGTGTGTGTGTGTGCATGTGCGCGTGTGTGCGTGCGTGCGTGCGTGTGTGTGTGTGTGTGTGTGTGTGTGTGTGTGTGTACACACACAAGTAGGACAGAGGTCAGTTGCAGGTATGATGTCATTCCTCAGGTGTTGCCCATTTCTTTTGAGACAGGGTTTGTTCATTGGTTTGGAAGTCTAATATCCATCAAATAGGCTGGCCAGCCAACCCCTAGAATCCAGCGGTCTCCTCCTCTCTGTATGTGCCTCCTTATCCAGCTATTTTACATGAACATTAGGGATCTGAATTCAGATCCTTGTGTTCCCATGACAAGCACTTTACACTGAGCTCTGTTTTAATCTTTACTTATTTATTTATTTACTTATTTTTATTAATGGGCTGGGGATGACTTGGTGGGTAAGGTACTTGCTGTGAAAGAATAAAGACCTTGTTCCTATCAGATGTCCTTGTCACCCAAGCAGGCCATAGACTTCAGGCCTCTGCTGACCCCACAGGAAAGCAGGCCTGACAGGGTTGTACATGAGTTACCTCTGGAGTGCCCAACTTGGTGGCAAAAGGAGGCTCTCTTACATTAGGAGGGAGGTCAAGCATTATGGAATGGTAGGACTGTGTCAATCACTTTCTCCTTGCACTGCTATCACTGTCCCCTCATACCCTAGGGATGACACAAGAACCCAATAGCCTATGTCTTCATGTACACAGTATCCCCAACTCCAAGGACAACATTCACCCACAGCAGATGCTCAACAAACATTGGCTCCCCAAAAAGTTAACTAGCCAGGTAGTCTTCACATGTTGGCTCATGCTTATACTCCCAATGCTTGAGACTGAGGCAGGTGGATTACCATAAGTGTGAAGCCACTCCAGTGTGAGACTCTGACTCAGAAATTATTCATGGAAGGCTAACTGCCCACTCTTCTGTTTGATGACACACAGAGATTGTGATTCACTACAAAGTCTGTGATAAGTGCATTTTGTTGCAAAGGTTTATTTTATTTATTTATTTATTTTGAGGAGTTCTTCCTTTGCTTCATCTTCTGGAGGTTTTGAACTTTGGAGATGACATTCTACTGTGAAGAAAGGGAAGAAAGGGGAAGGCTATGGAAGGCAGGGGATCTGTTTGGTATCTTATATTGAGTATTATAGCATTTATGTTTGGGGAAGATTGGAACCCAGGTCCCATGGAACCTGTGCTGCCCATCTCTCTGGCCCACACCTTGGAGGGTGTGAGCTCCTCTGCTGTCTACTTGTGCTCTCTGAAGGTGCGCTCAGACATCACGGGGTGAGTTTCAGGGTGACTGCCAGGAAGTGGTCCTACTAATTAAAACAATAGAGGGAAAGGCTGCGAGAGAGGATTCTGGAAGATTCTGATTAGTCTGACCTTATCCACCCTCCAAGTTCTGATCTGCTTTCCCCCTTTCTTCCTCTGTCTTCCTGTTTTCCATCTTTTCTTCCTCTGTCTTCCTTCCTTTCATCCTTTCTTCCTTCTATCTTCCTTCCTTCCTCTCTCACCCCCTTTCCTTCCTTGCCTTCTTGCTCTGATAGCTCTGCTATGTAGCCCAGTCTGGCCTCGAGCCCTCAGCCATCCTTCTGCCTCAGCTTCCTGAAGGCTGGCTTTATCGGCATGAGCCACCACATCATTCTCTGAAATTCTTTCCAAAGGGAGCCACATGTGAGGGGAAAGATGCCATTCACACAGATCGTGGCTCAATCTGATTCTGGAATACCCCGTCCCCCTGCCCTAGTCCTCCTCCCACTTCTCTGTCCCAGCCCCATGGCTACACCTTTACATCTGTGGTTTTGCTCTTCATTATGAAGTTGTGTTTTACTTTCAAACCCAATAATGGCGGAACTGACTTAATTAGGCTCTGAAGCCAAAATCACAGCAAAATCTGCATTACGGGATCTGAAATCAGATTAGTGCTAACTCTGAGCTGTGGTGAGCTCAGCTTGGATGTCTACAAGGCCTCTGTGATGGGAGAGCAGTATAAAGAAGAAACAGCAGAGAAGGGAATGGCTCTGACCCACTAGATGGAGATCACCTCCCTGTCTGTCCTTAAAGCAGTGACATGGGAGCCAGCAAGTCTCCAGGTCCCCGAGGACACGAGTGGGAACATGACCTCACACAGCATATGAGAAGTAAAATCAAATTGTGTGTAGGCACGAACCATATCACTAGCTTCATTTATGTTTTTATTATTATTTTATGAGAGTATGTTTGTGGGTGGGCAAGTACGCATGTGTTATAGTGTGCTTATGGAGTTTGGAGAGAATCTTGCTTCCTTCTCTCTCTCTCTCTCTGTCTGTCTCTCTGTCTGTGTCTCTGTGTCTCTGTCTCTGTCTCTGTCTCTGTCTCTCTCTCTCTCTCTCTCTGAGCCAGGGTTTCACTATGTAGACCAGGCTGGCCTCGAACTCACAGAGATTCACCTGCCTTTGTGATCACCGAATACTGGGAATAAAGGCATGAACCACCTTACCACACCAGCAACTTTTGGAAGTCAGTTCTTTCCTTCCATTGTGGGTCTGGGGGATGCAACTTAGATGGGCAGGGTTGCACAACAACACAATGACAAAACCAAAACCAAAGAAACAAAAAAAAAAAAAAAGCTTTTGTCCCTCTGAAGAAGTGTTTCAGTGGTGAGCATCTTCCCCCACTCTCCCACCCTGTCCCATCCCCAGCACTGGGGAAAGTCAACTCCAAACAACACAGGGTGTGGCTGACATGATAGGGTTCACCCTAATGTGTCCCCACAGAGAGAGAAGAGCTTTGTCCTCCCCAAAGGCAGTGGGGCTTCCAGGCGAAGAGGGGGTCTAGGATGTAGGCTCTCAGTCACATAGCTTCCCCATGCCTCAGTTCCTTTGTAAACCTCAGTGAGGGCGAGATAAGAAAATGAGGTGCAGGAATGGAGTCATCAGACAGCCCCACTCCTGACAGCTGTGAGCAGGCCCACCTCAGCCTAACCCAGGCTATCCAGTCACATTAGGGACCCCCATTGCTCCAGCTAGCCAAGTGGACTTCCAGACCTGGACAGCTCAGCTCAGGGAAGCCTTGCCCAGGGAACCCCTGTCTCTTAGGTCCCAAGATCCTAATAGTTCACTCACTCCTGAGTTCCCAGGCAATTCCAGAGTGATTTAGTCCCTGGTTCCGGAAGGAATTAAAGGCAAGCCTTGGAAACAAGAAGCCGATTTGACCCACATCCTAATGGGATGGCTGACTGCTGGCTGGGGTGGGGGCAGCTGTCCCTTCCCCTGGAATTGAGTTTCATGGTGCCTGTGGACAAGATTGTTTGATCCCCGCTGTCTAATTATCCCCAGTGTCTGCATTCTCCAGGGCTATATATTTTGGTGACTTCAACACTTGGTCCTTAAATGACACAATAAAACAAAAAGGATTCCTCCCTGGGGATCAGGCTGACCCCAGGAGCTCCCAGGACTAGGCAGTTTCTGAGGGACCCAGTGACCTTCTCCACAAACAAACACATTGGACCTCTTCCTTCCGTCCTCCCAACAGAGGCGGATAAACAGGGCAGCTTCCTTCCCATTCACTGGTCACCTGCAGGAGCTTCCAGAAGTCTGTGCCAGAGACCTGTGTGGGGTCCCCCAGCCCTGACAACACAGAGACCCCCCTAAATGCAGGTGCAGAGGCTGCTGAACTTCTGAGGTGTCCTAGCCTGGTGACCTTGTGTGTCTCATCTCCTGTGAGGCCAAACAGCACACAATCTGACGCAATCCCTCCACTTTGGGACACTTGTCCTGAGTGTCTGGGAGTGCTGTTCCCTGCCCACCACCAGCCGCTGTCACCTGTGAAAGATGTAACAAGAGATTCTCAAAAGAGCCTTTCATGGGGGGGGGTCACATGATGCCATCGTAAGTATCAGATATTTACATCATGATCCATAACAGCAAAATTACAGTTGTGAAGTCACAATGAAAAACAGTTTTACAGTTGGGGGTCACTGCAGCATGAGAAACTGTATTAAAGGACCACAGCACAGGGAAGGTTGAGAACCGCTGAGGTAGGAGATGGGAAAGTACACCACAGAGTTGGGGGCAGGAGACGCCGTAGGGTCAGAGCTACCCAGGAAACAACCCCCCACTCACCCACCCTATCCTGGGAAGGCTTCAGAACTATTAAGGTAAGATTAAGAGGCTCGAAAGCTGCCTTAGATTTGATTCTGCCATCGACCATGAGATGCCAAGGTTGTATAGTCAAGGGCCACATATATAGTGAAACTGGGGCCCAGAGAAGAAGGAGGCATACATTAATGTGTGTCTCCAGGCTACTGGTGAGGCCAATGGGAGTACAAAACTGAGGGAGTGAAGGATTCTGTGTGACTTGAACCACCGTGCCGGCAGGCGACTGTGGGAGGGAGGCTTAGCCACAGTGAGTCTGAAGCACAGTGTTTGCCCGGGTGTAGCTTTCTCCTCACGTGCGTTCTTTTGAGGCAGGGGACTCACTGTGTAATTTGAGGCTGGCCTTGAACTCACAAATCACCTTCTGATTCTTCCTCCTTCCTGACAAGGGAGGTGGTAACAAGCATGCACCGCCATGTCTGGCTTTCTTATGTAACTTTTGGGGAGAATAGGAACACACGTGACCCGTGTGCAGGCCACGGAGCAGCCACCACAGTACAGCACACATCTCTGTGGCAGCGTGGTTCAGATCCATGAAGGAAGACCTGCTGGCAGACAGCTAGCAGGGCAAGAGGCTGTGTTCCTAAGGACTCAGCTTGGTGACTTGGGAATCTATCCTGATCCGTTGTCTCTGACTATAACCTAGCACAGAGGATGGAATGACTCCTAAGACAAATTCACTTCCCTCTCGGAAGGACAAGAGCAGGCAGCATCTCCTGTGCACCTGCTGGGCCTGATGTGGTGTCAGTGTGGCCCGAGGCACCAGACTGTGAGACAGCAACAAGCCCACTCAGGTCCTTCATCCCACCTTACAGACCTATGGACTCGACCCTGGTCTGGGGTCACCCCTAGAACGCCTCTGCCCCTAATGCCCTCCCCTGTATCCACCTCTGTATGCCATCTTTTGTGAACTGGATATTCGGGTTTCCAACACGTGAACTTCACAGAGAGCTATCCAGGCCTTAGCAGAGGCACCCCTCCCCCACCATGGGGTATTTATTAAATGACATTGTAAACACTGGGCAGCAAGTGGCAGGAGGTGTGGTATGAGAACAATTAGCCTTAACATCAAGAATGGGTAGATAAAGGGAATGGGGGCAAGAATGGGCCCAGCCTCATGCACCTGTTGCTCAGAACATCACTGTTCAGCTTCGGTCTGTGTGGGGACCAGCACTCTCCCCAGCCTGCTTCTGGAAGGTCCCACCCTTCTCAACACTCAGAGCCAGAACCCTGGGAACTTCCCACTAGGAACAGCCAGGTGATCCAGGTGGGTGCACAGCTTGTCCCTTTGCTGAGGGACGGTCCTTCAGGGGGACTGGGGCTTAGATCCTGCCTGTGACATCACTGCCTGGAGCTCGTGTCTGCTCTAACAGCCCTGGGGACACCAGCAGCAGCTGATGGAGGTCGCCAACAACAGAGTGGTCAGCGAGTCTCTGAGGCAGTCATCCCTCACTGGAGGTAACAGGAGAAGGGTGGCCTCACGGTGTGACCTTTCACCTCCTCTTTGCTAAATGGTCCTAATTATTGCATTCGTCTGTCATTTGAGCCACAAATGACCCATTCAGGTCATGGAGGGGAGCTGGCCTTCCAGCCCCTGTCTGAGAACTCTGCTAATTGTATCCTGCAGGCAGCTTTGCCTAGCAGCTCAACCCATCTCTGGCAACACACTTCCCTGTGCCTCCCCCAGGGAGGGACAGTGGTCTTGGGCGTTGCTCAGTGAAGCCCCTGGTACCAAGGCCAAACCCTGCTTCTCCTTCTGTTCCTGGCTAGGATTCCACAGGGGAACTAGGGACTTTTTTTCTGGCAGCAAGGCCTGCTGCCCACTGTCCACCCAATGGTGGCATCAGGCACCATCAACTGTGGACCCTGTCTCCCTCTGTGAACACAAAACTCAGTTCTCAGCCTCCTAAGCAGTAAAGCAGCCACGTGACCAGTGTTGGCCAATGAAGTGTGAGCAGGGGTGGCAGGAGCCCCCTCCAATCCCTCCATACCTGTCCTCTTTGAGTGAGGGACCCTTAGCGCTTGGAGTGAGAGCTGGTGGTTGGAAGGTAGCTGGTTCCTTGGGGACTGGGATTCTGTGCTGATCCCTGAACTTCCCCTGCCCTGAGAAGAGTCTAGGCACTATGATGTGTGCAGACATCTGTGAATGGCTGCTGCCTGAGTGGAGGCAGCTGAGATGCTCTTACACAAGATAAAATGCCTGGGGAAAGTGGGGAGCTGACAGATGCCCAGCCTGCTTTGTATTTGCTGTTAGGAAACAGTGATGGGGATGGGTGTGTGGGACAGTAGGCCGAGTGTCTGCCCAGGATGCTCAAAGCCCTGGGTTTGATCCCCTACACACACACAACACACAAGGAGTGTACACACACACCCACATTGAGTGTTTGCCCCGGGCTCTACCTGCTGTTCTCTCCCTCCTAACCAGCCTCTGAGATGCTTTGTCCAGGCTGCCCCTGGCCTCCCCACACGCCCAGGACACACATAGTCACTTTGCCACTTGTAAGCCTTGCCCCCACCGCCTTACATAGCCGCCCCTGAAAGGGGCACACAACCCGAGTCAGGTGCGTGCAGACCCCCATAGGTGACCTAGGCAGCTCAAGTCATGAGTGTAGTCCTCACATTAATCTAAAACATACTACCTGTGTATCTGGAAAGGCATGAGCAGCAGTCAGCACTAAGTGAATGGAGCAAGTTGAACCCACCACCCGTTTCTCTGGCTCTTGTCTACAGGAGCACAGAGGGTCTCTTGTGCTGTCCCCTGTTCTTGTTGTCAAGGACAACATGAAGGGGACATACCCGAAGTGCTCACGGGAAGGGGATGTGGGTAGGCCGCTTGGGAACTGCGCCTTAGACTTTAATCCAATTCCTCTCTCCAAACAACCCCTGTGGATCACTGGCAACAGCAGCCAGCCCAGCTAAGCCAGAGACTCACAGCACTGCAGGCAGTAATGACCATGGAGTCCTGTTGGAAGATGTACTTACCGTAACTCTCCTAATAGTCACTGGCAAAGTAAGACCACAAAACAGCCCAGCTGGGGCCTTACACACTCAAGCAAGCAGTTACAGAGTTGGGGTGGAGTGAACGCAGACCCTCAGCTGACAGCTGGGTCATGTGTTGAGGGGACTGCTTTCCAGCAAAGATGTGAACAGTCAGTCATCTGGGGATGTGGCCAAAGCCACGATGACCTCAGGTAACTGGATCTGTAGGGGCTGGTGTTCTCCTTGGCATTTGAAGTAGCATCCTGGAGGACCCCTCATTCATGTGGTCAGGCAGGAGCAGAGGTTCCCAACCGGTTCCTGGCACAGTCGGACCCAGTCAGATGTTCAGAGCCCGGCTCTTACCCCTGCCCTGTCCTACAAAAAAGCATGCCCTGAGGCCAGGGAGGAACCAGTCCAGGGCAGCTGGCTTCTTTCCTTGCATCTGTTTTCTCTTTGGGTAGCCGGGAAGATGGAAAAGAATGCTCCAGGCATCTCTGATGGATGACGTGTCTTGGAAACAAAGAAATGGGGGATTTCAGAGCTAACAGTTACCCCAAAGATGCTCGCCACTCCTTCTAGGTTAAGAAGTTTAAGTATCTTCACTCCAGACACTCAGTGAATCTAGACACACACGAATCCTGACAAAGGATGGCTCTCTTAAAGTCTCCTACTCCTGCTGGTGAGTGAACTGACTTATAAGGGCCACAGCCCAGCCTATGGAGAGGGCTATCTAACCCAATTGTTCCTGATGTCCCAGTCTGGGGTACCTGTGGAACCCCCATCCCACCCTAGTGAGGAACTCTACAGGCAGAGGCCATCCCTGTGAACTATGACCTCCTGGAAAGTCACCACTGGAGGATCACATCACAGCAGCTCATGTCATCATGGAAACAGACATAGCAGAGTATCCCTAGACAGAATCAGGGGTGAACATTATCCTGACAGATGATCCTCACTTCACAGGGAGTCGGAAGATCCCTAAATTTCAGAGAGGAGGGTTCCTTACTTCAAGGAGATAATCCAGGCAAGCAAGGCAGACTCTGAGTTCCTAGCATGTGCAGTATGGCAGAGCAGTGACATGGCCAGAGGCCAGCTCAGCCTGGAGACAAGTCCCCAGATGTAACCTGTGCCTCAAACTCTCAGCTCATCTGTGGCTCTGCCGGCTTGGGATGCAGCAGCCTTTGAAGTCTAGGAGGTAGCATATCAGCTGCTGAAGGGGCTGGGGGACACAGGGACTCCCCTGGTGGCCCTGTTTACCCACCAACGACCATGCTATCACTCTCCACAGGACATTCTATACTGCAGGTGACCCTAACCATCCAAGTCTTCAATGCCGTTTGCTGCCCTTGCTTTCCTATATGTCTGCCTTAGCATCTTGTCTTCCTGTGGGACAAATGACTGAGCAACTGAAGGGTGAGAGGGCTTATTCAGCTCACAGTTCAAGGGTACAACCCATGGAGGTGGCAGGATTGTGAGCCCGCTGGTCTCTGGTCTCATCATCCGCAGTCGAGGCTCAGAAAGAAGTGAACAATGGCGATCGTTGGCTTCCTTGATTTCATACCTTTCCGGATCCCTGCCCACAGGCAAGAAGGGTGCCCCCCCCCGCACTAGTTAATATAACAAGATTACCTCCCACAGGCATGCCCAGAGACCCATCTCCCAGGTGGTGCTAGACTCTGTCAAGTTGGCAGTTGACACTAGCTAGCATCAGACATCACAGTATCACACCTGACCACAAGAAGGCGGGGGCTGCTGGGCTGTGAGGCTGACTATATTTAAGTCTGGAGGAGAAATGCCTGGCTTCTCAGGGCAGCGATTGCCTGGAAACCCAGGGCTGGGGAAGCGCCATTGTGACTGTGGCCTTGGGTAGATGCCTTGATCTCTTGCATTTTAATTTCCTGTGAAAATCCGAGGAGGTTTGGAGACCTCGCTAACACGGCCTTTGCCAAGGAGTTCTTCAGAGGTCTTTTCTGCCAGGCTTCCTGAAAGTGTCCGGGGAAGTCCATCCCAGCCGGGAGATGCTGAGTGTGAGGAGGTGATCTGCCCACTTCCAGATGCATGTGGTTGGGCAGAGGGATTTCCAGAGACCCTATTTTTACAGCATTTTCCCCGAAACGGAATGTAAGAGCTGCTCGCTCTCTGCCCTCTGTTCTCCATGGAAAGCACTTCCTGTAGCCCCCTGCTTCCCTCACAGCTTCCTCGACCCTCCCCTGGCTCAGAGGAATGCTGCCAAGACCTGCAAGATCCTACATCCCTCCTGTCCAGGCCCCGAAAAGGAGCAGCATGTCTGGGGGAGGACTCTAGTTGCTCTCCACAGGGTCAGCCCCACTGTGCCACCTCCAGGCACACCAGGGGGTTCGTGAGGGAGCAGCCACGGTGAGCAGAGCCAACCCCTATCACTGGTTCTCCCCTTAACCTCCCTCTCCATGTCCAAGGACCCCCGTGATTACATTGGTATCACATGTGTCACAGCCGTCACCCTGCCTTAACTCTGATTAGCTGCTTAATCCCACCTACTGTTTCAGCACCTCACTGTGTCAGCACTAAAGTCACTAAAGTCAGTTCCTGGGATAAGGCCATGGACGTCACAGGGAATCTTACAGATCTGTCAGCACAGAAAACACAGGGCCTCCCTCTACCTCCCCCATTTACAGCCATCCTGTAGCTCACTGGGTCAGTCTCAAGGCTCTGACGGCCACAATGTCCTAAGTTTCCCCCAGCATCACCAGCCTGATCATCTACCCCCACATTTTGCTTGTGTGGGGGTACAGGGTTACCCTGCCAAGATTTCTTCTGTCACCTGGGGTCACAGTATTCCCCATGACAGGGTGGATTTGTTGAGGAGGGAGACACCCATAGAGTGAGCTGAGCAAGCAGAGTTGGCAAAGACCTGACACCATTTCCCCACAAGGGTCTTATACACAGGGTCTTCCCACGAGGGTCTTATACACAGGGTCTTCCCACAAGGGTCTTATACACAGGGTCTTCCCACAAGGGTCTTATACACAGGGCCTTCCCACAAGGGTCTATATGCACAGGGTCTTGAGACAGCTGGTGGAGGGAGGAAGTGCCTGAGCCAGGACTGCCTGCCTTCTGCCTGCCCCAGAGGTGGGTGTGGGAAGGGTGGGGGGTGTTTATCTCAACAGTTTGGCAGAAAGCTGCCTTGTTGAGTTTCCAATACATGCCAAGGGGCTGTGGCTCGGAGAGGAATCCAGTCCTTGCATTCATGCAAGAAACACAACCAAAAGGTCACTGTTGCTGTTAGCAAGAATATTGACAACTATGCATAGAATTTACAAATGGCAGCTATTATTTTGTTTTGAGACAGTTTCATGTGTCTGGAGCTGGCCTCGAACTTCTGATCTTTGTGCTTCCACTTCCCAGGTCTAGAATGACAAGTGCTACTGCGCCTACCTACTATCCACATTTTTCCTGGACTCTAGTCTCTTTACCGGACCACAGGTTCTGAGGGTTGAAAAACTATTTGAAGTCAAATGGCAACAAAGTTAGGGTCCATAACTAACCAGGACACCATCAGGTCACACCACACACACCCTAGTATGCTTTGGGGAACTGCTCTGAACCTGATGGACACTTAGCACCCAGGGTTCCCACACTTCTGGGCGTGTACCCTTGAGAGAGGTACTCATGTCCCTGGTCAAAAGATTACCACTTGGCCTAAACCAACCAGGCAGGGCCTAAGGGAAGCTCCTGCCAGATGTTTGGGTATAGCAGCTGAAGGCAGGCAGAGACCTAGGAATGCGCAAATGGGTGCTGGGGGGTGATGGGAGGGACATGTCTATCTCCTTGGAAGATAGCTGGAAGGGAGCCAAACATCCCATCTTCTCTCGGGGGACACTGCCCAGAGCTTGCAAGTACATCCCAAAACTATGAGAGTTTGCAGGGCCCCTGAGAAAGATGTGTGGCTGGGGTGAGGCAGGTGGAGGCAGAGTCTCTGACTTCTGGGAGGATGTCCCCGGGTTCTGCCACCTCAGTCCCCATAGGAACTACTTTCTATAGCCACTGAAAGAACTTAGCAGGGCCTGTAGCTCCTTCCACCAGAGCCACAACAGGAATGAGCCCCTCCCAGCTCATCACCTGGTAAGGGAGATGTGTATTGGTTTCTGTAATGTGTATTATGGACATATGTATGCATGATACGTTGAGATGCGACCACAGGTAGCCCAGGCTGACCTGGAGTTCACTAAGTGACTTCCATCCAATCTCCCAAGTACTAGGATTACAAGCATGTAACATCACTATTTGTTTTAACTCTTATATGATTTTATATTTTGTATAAAATCATTATGTAATATAAGATCTAGTTATTAAAATAATAATAGAAATAAGTATGCATATGAACATCTTAAAATGAACTTGAATGTATTTGAATATATTAACAATGCACTTTTTTTGGTCTGTTGCCTGGTGCTGTCACAGGATACCTGAAACTAGAGAATTTTTAAAGAACAGAGGTTTGTTCCTTAGGATTCCAGGAGCCAGAAGGTGAACATCCAGGTGTGGGCAAATGCTCTGGATCTTCGTGCTGGATTCTGGCCTCATCTGCGTCTCCACCTTTGTTTTCTTTGTGCCCCCCACCCTCACCCCTGAAGGCCCCACTGCTCGGTACACAGTCATGGAGCCATCTGTACCTCTTCAGGAAGGCAGGCATTCAGGAACTTCTGTTGTGACCGTGTCCACCTTAAGGTGCCATGTTCAGGCCACTGGCTCAGAGAGGTACCACAGTCCTGCTAGGGCGGAACAAACCACCAGCCCACAAATGTAACTTACTGCTGGGCATGGGACCTACTGGCCCTTTCTGCCTGTGCTGTCTGTCTAATAGGCTCCTCCCGAGTCAGCTCCAGTGCAGAGCGTGAGATAATGTGAGGCCCTGAGATGTTTGCCGATGAATAAGTGAACTCCCAGAGTGAGCCTCCACCCTGCTGCCCCTCACACTCTGGGCCAGTGGCAGCCATTTCCGATAGACATGAATAGACACTCTCCTGGGAAATGTCTTTTCCTGTCACGTTTCCGATTCTGATGTCCCCAAGACAAAGGTCCCCCACAGGCTTGCCCTCCCTTCCAATATGCTGGACCTTGGAGACCACGAAAAGCATCCCCTAGACCTGAGATTTAAAAGACTCTCAGCCTCCCATAAGCCTCTGGTCTGAACAAAACCTTCCATACTTCTCTAGCTGGCCTCCCTTCTTCTTTTCCTCCTCCCCCATCTGCTTCCTCCTCCTGTGGGGTCAACTGCTACAGACTGCAGGTCATCCTGGTGTTAGGAGCTCCAGACTCTGGATCGTCTGGTCCAGGCCAGGCAACTCCAGGCTTTGGGGAGCCAGGCCAGAGCCACTGCAGAACCTCCCACTCTGCTCAGAGCACTTGGGCCACGGAACTCATGCAGGCAGAAAGTCAGGGGGTGTTGGGTGCTGTGCCTTGAGGCGGGAGGGATGGGGTAAAACCTGAGGGGAGGCTGAGCTGAACAGGTGGGAACTGTAGCTCTTTCTTATCCTACTGAGTCACCACAACTCTGGCTGTCCCTGCTATGATGGTCACCATGTGGAACTTCTCCCTCCTGTCTCCCAGCCTCAGGAGCTCTGGGGGCTGTCTCTCCTCAAACACAGTGTAGCCCTAGAAGCCCAGGCACCTTGCGGTTTCTGTGTGAATGAATGACAGCATGCAAGAGTGCAGAGAATGGAGATGGGAGTGAGGGGACAGTGGGCACTGTCCCCTCCTCACCATGAACATTTCTCCTGGAAGCTTTCTGGCAGCCACAGAAAACCACTATGTGCCACCCCAGGACAGTTCCTGGGATGGGGACCTTCTGTCTATTTATCAACCCACCCACTCATCTATTCACCCCCGTTTATCATTCATATAGCCACTCTTCCATTATCACTCTCCCCATCCATCATTGATCCGGTACCCAACAAACCACGCACCCATGCATTCATTCATACCATTCATCTACCCATCCACCCATTCATAAAGCCATGCTCCCAACATCATTCTGCCCACCCGCCCATTCATCCATCCATCCACTCACCCACCCACCCATTCATCCATCCATCCATCCATCCACTCACCCACCCACCCATTCATCCATCCATCCACCCATTCATCCATCCATCCATCCACTCACCCACCCACCCATTCATCCATCCATCCACCCATTCATCCATCCACATCCACTCACCCACCCACCCACCCACCCATTCATCCATCCATCCATCCACTCACCCACCCACCCATTCATCCATCCATCCACCCATTCATCCATCCACATCCACCCACCCACCCACCCACCCATTCATCCATCCATCCATCCACTCACCCACCCACCCACCCATTCATCCATCCACTCACCCACCCACCCATTCATCCATCCATCCATCCACTCACCCACCCACCCATTCATCTATCCATCCATCCACTCACCCACCCACCCATTCATCCATCCATCCACTCACCCACCCACCCATTCATCTATCATCCATCCACTCACCCACCCACCCATTCATCCATCCATCCACTCACCCACCCACCCATTCATGTATCATCCATCCATCCACTCACCCACCCACCCATTCAACCATCCATATATCTACCCATTAATCTACTTATGCACTTATTCATCCATCACCCATACCCCCAAGCCTGCATGGCCATTTCTCCATGCCATGCTACCACCTCTGTGGCAACCTGGGGAGAGGATAAGTCTGAGCTGCTTCACTCGGCCAAGCACAGCCTGCAGACACTAATCCCCAAGTGGGTAGCTCTTTCCTCTAGCCTCCTGGGAAAGCAGCACTCCTACTTATACAGCAGGTTCCCTTTCCAGCATGCCCACTGGACAGGTGGTTGCTGGACGCTCTGCTGCTGACACATCTGGAGTTTTCTGGATGGAGGTTGTGATGGGGTTGCATTCATTCATGACCTAACCAGTGATGAATTCCCTGGAAGACGGAACTGACAAGCGTGAAGGTACCCAGAGTGACTGGTCTGGGGAGCAAAGGCTGGAGGGAAACTGGTTTGTTGCTTTAGGGGGACTTGTTCTTTCTCAGTCATGTAGAAAGAACAAATAGAACACTGGATGATGCTGAACCCTGACCATCATACGATGATACGGGGCTCAGGACCCCACCCCAGCCCTCCATCAATGTGAGCCAAGCTGGTGTGGCCTCACATTTGGCAGCCTTTGCTAAAGCTTCATGCAGGGATCTATGTACCCTTCTGCCAGGGGTTCTTGGCACACTCTTCCCAATGTGACTGGCTCCTCACCCTCAGTTGTCTTAACTTCTCCAGGATCTCTTCTTGTGTAGTTCTGATCTCTTCCTGACCTTCACAGATTGCTGGAGGGCAGGGCAAAGTTGCCTCACACCCAGGAACGCCTCATCCTCTGCACTCTGGGTATGACACACAAAAACTATCCTGAGGTCCCCCACCCAGACATCACACTCCAGGATGGAATATTCCCACTTGCCAGATGTGGACAAATCCCTGTGCTGTTGGGTACCTCTGAGCTGGTACTTGGACAGTGGAGACTTCAGGCTCTCCAAGTAGTCACTTAGTGGTGTCCTGCTCCAGGCACAGGCTTCTGAGTCATGAACACCAGATGCCTCCAGGAAACACAGATGGAACCAAAGGAGCTGGTGCATGGGGCTGTAAGCTGCAGGGTTTGGCCGTATGGGTGATACACCCTGACCTGCCCCAGACCTGCCCCAGACCTGCCCCAGACCTGCCCCAGACCTGCCCCAGACCTCAGCCACATGCATGCACTCACCACCAGGGGGCGCAGGGGAGTCCCATCTCAGCACAGGGCAATCCCCAGGTGTCAACAAGCCCTATCTTGGGCTTCATCTAAGACACCAGGAAAACTTAGGGAAGTATATTTTGAACAGTGGTTTCCAGGACCCCACAGGACCCCACAAACCCTCCCCAGAACTTTAAGGCTCCTATACCCCTTTTAATTATGAGATTTAACATATGCAGTGAAAATTCACCCCACTACTGCTCAAAAGGGTGATGAGGGCTGGCCAGATAGCCCAGGGGTTAAGAACATACACTACTCTGGCAGAAGACCAGAGTTCAGTTCCCAGCACACACAATGAGGCAGCCTACAATCACCCATCCAGTCAGTTCCAAGGCATCTGACACCCTCTTCTGGTCTCCGCATACGTTCGTGCGCATGTGCCCTCACCCCCTTCGTCGTACATATAAAACCAAACAAACAGCACAAATAAAATGAAGGAGATGGGGAGGGTGAGAAGGAAAGAGTGGGCCCTCTACTCCTGGGCCCTTCATTCTCAACCAGCAGCACCTCTGAGTTCCTGCCGGCTGCACTCACAGAGGAAGGACTCGGCTAGCTTGCCACTGTGGGAGGAGGCACCCCAACACTAACAGGGGTGCAGGGTAGGGGTGGGCAAGTGTCACTGTACTTTCTCTATGAATGCCAAGACCACCATTTTTATTTCTTACTTTAAAAAAAAAATGCAAGGCAGGATAGGGTCTCACGTAGCCCAGGCTGGCCTTGAACCCCTTGTTCACCCGAGGGTCACCTTGAACTTCTGATCTCCCTGGTTCCACCTCCCGAGTGCTTAATTACAGTGAGTGTCACCACACCCAGTGCTGGGTTACAGGTGTGTCACCACACCCAGTTTATATTCTGCTAGTGGTGAGCTCTGGGCTTCCTGCATGCTGGGCAAGGATTGCACCATCCCTAGCTGGGGAAGCACTGCTTTAATATTAATACATGCAGGTCACTGGTGCCAAACCTCTAGTCTCACGGAGCAGGGAGGCAATGTGAACTGGGACACATGTGGTCCGCGGGCTGCCACTGTGAGAGAGCTTGGGGGAACAGATGGCTTGCCTGTCCCTCATAGCTGGGGTTTTCTGCAAACGCTTGAGTCCAGCAGTGAAGTAGCCCCCTTGGTGTGCAAACACCCGTGAGCTCACACCACACCTAGCCCTGAGCTTGTGAGACAGGACCTGGAAGGCTGTGACCCCAGGTCTCCGGGGGAGGGGGGCCTCAGGGAGAGAACAGTGAAAACTGAACTGTCCGATGGTGGCTGGATCTACAAACGACGGACAAATGAGCCAAAAAGATGGATGGCTGGCAGCTGATAGGCATTGACGGCGATTAGGAGCCTGTATGAAGCTGGGGCTAGCATTGACAAGTTGCCAGCTTAAATGCCCATCTTCAATTGTGGTGATGTGTTAGGAAGCCATGGGGAGATGCCGGGCCCCTTGTGGAAGGTTGTGCTCTCCTCAAACAGGCTGTAGTCAGAAACACGGGTTTCAAATAGTTGATTGGCCAAAGGAATGCCTGACCCCACCCCCATGGCCTCATTTTACAGACAGGAATGCTGGAGCTCAGAAACTGAAGCTCAGAGAGGTAAAGTGAGTCACCCAAGGTCACACAGCTATTTTGTGGCAGAGCTGGGCTGAGTTCGTGTTCACGAGTGTTTCCTGTGTGTGATGCCGTCTGGGAAGGAAGGTTCTGGCTGGGTTTGTGAGGCCCGAGATGACCCTCCTGAGGAGGACCCAGAGGACACTTGTTCCAGATTTGCTCCGCCCTCTTTCCCCTAATGCAGAGAGCCAACGTGCACACACAGCTGGTGGCCTCCGCTTCCTGGCCAAGTTCATCCTGACATAAGACAACTCACAAGTGTGCTCCATGGGGACCGACTGTTACCACGGTGCCATTCAGCACGGTTTACGATTTTCCTGGAGCCTCTCGGCCGCCGATGCCAGAGAGTGAGCCAGAAAAAGAACATTCCTGGGTGACGCAAATGCAGCCGGGGCCGCTACAGGGGCATGCCCTTTTCCTGCCCCGGGAAGGGTGGGGCGCGGGGACCAGAGCCATCCGCCATCCAAAAACAGACAGAGAAGATGAGTGGACCGGGTGCCTCAGCGTCCACTGCCTCAGGGAGGTCCCAAAGCCCCCAAGTGCCCGTGACTTCATCAGCTCCAGGGCCATGCAGGAGAGGACGCGGGCTCTGTCTCAGTCTGTCTCAGTCTGTCTCAGCTCGAGAGCGAGAGCGAGACCCCCTCGGGGCATGGGACGGCCAGGACACTCACTGCCTTATTTTATTTCCAGATAAAGTTATTTTTGTGGAGCCGGGCCTGCCAGCGAAGGAGGAGATAAGATCCGGCAGTCTTTCCCTGCCAGATGGCTGTTGGGATGCGAGCAGCCAGGCTGGGATGACAGGACAGCCCCAATCCAGGCAGCGATGTGGTGCCTGTCAGAGGGAAAGCCCAGAGAGCCAGGACCCGGAGCTAAGGGACCATATGTCCCTAGCTGCCAGGCACTGTCTGGATTTAGCTACACAAGCTACACAGCTCCAAAGCCCTTGAAATAAAGAAGCAAGACCGTCTTACCAGCTTTTCATGAGGAAATTCTTATTTTCTATAGCATTTTGTTTGTTTGTTTGTTTGGGGGGGGGACTTGTGGGTGTGAGAGTTAACATGACATGTCACATGTGTCCAAACATGTGGGGACAAACATGAGGGAGTCCGCTTTCACCTTTTACTATACGGGTCCCAGGGTCTGAACAGGTCGGGTCTCCGGCTTAGAGGCAAGTTGAGTGAACTTGCTGGCAAAGGCGCCCCACCCCCACCAAAGAAAAGGTGCTGTCCTCTCAGCCTCCATCACTGACTCAGCCAGGTTGCTCCTTTCCCCTCACTTTACCTCACCGTGGCTTTGGACTTCATTTTCTGTTTCTTTCTGGCAGGACTCAGCAGCACCTGCCTCTGATCCCCAGGCTAGAAGTCTTCCATCAAGCTGACCTGAAGCTTTGCCTCTGTTAACCAGCTCCCCACCCCACTTCCTTCCAGCCCATAGTGACCGACCACCATGCTTTCCTCCCAGGCTGTGATGACCACAATTCTCCTTACCTCTGTGAATTTCCTGACGTGCTGTAACTCAGAGAAGTGACCTTAAAGAATATCTACACTTTTCTGGCTAGTGTAGTTGGGGTTAGTTCGTGTGGTAGCACATGCCTCCTTTTTTTTTTTTTTTTTTTTTTTTTTTGTGGCTGAGTAATTTACCATTGTGTGGATGTCCCTTCTTTTGTTTGTATTTACCTGTGGACAGACACCTGAGATGCCCCACTTTTTACCTACTGTAGATGATGATAAGACCAAGATAGGAACATCTGTGAGAACATTTTGTGTTGATTTATCTGGACTCCCTTCTTCTGTTGCCCATGCTTTTAATGTCATGGCTATGAAGTCTCAGCCAACTCCAACTCCAACAAAGTGAAGTTGTGTTTTCTTGTAGAAGACCTATAGTTTGGGGCCCTGTGTTGCATTCTCACACCTGTGTCTCTGGCGCATTGTATGTGGTATGGGCTAAGGGTCAGCTTCCTCTTAGACTGTATTAACACAGGTGCCTTCACTATGGGTTTCCTCTGGAAGTTCTAGGCTCATGCCTGCATATTTGAGGCCACTTTTGGGGGTTTCTGAGTGCTCAGCTCTACACCATCTATCTGTCTGTCTCTTTGTATCAGCCACACATTGATGAGCATGGCCTTGTTGCAAGTTTGAATCAGGTTTAAACCTTAGTTTTTGCATCTAAAAATTTATTTATTTTATGTGTATGAGTGCCCGCATGTATGTATGCATGTATGTATGTATGTATGTATGTATGTATGTATGTGTACCATATGCATGCAGTACTCCTGGTGGCCTGAAGAGGGCAGGGAAGGCAGAAGGGAAGAAAAGAAAGGGACAGTGAGGTGTGGATTTGGACAGAGAAGGGACTGGCAGAGGTTGCCATAGGTCTAGATACACACATCTGCTCAGATAAGATCAGCACAGGAGACACTTGGGATAGTCAATTCCCTTTCACCACGAGTCACTGACTGGACCTTGGTGGCCATGCTACAAAACAGGACACTGAGCACAGCAGGGAGGGAGACACACAGGGTCCTCACTGAGCAGGTGGCTCCAGGCCTGGGTGGAATCTGGTTACCACATACCCCAGCGCTGTATGTAACTGACTCCTTCCATTCTCCCTGTGGGGCTGGTGAGAGTTACAGGCATCAGGCTTCAATGGGACAGTCACACCAGCCTAATGCACGTTCATTTCCTATGAGTCCTCAGGTGCTGAGTCCAGGGACCACCTGCTGAGAAGCTCAGTTTGGAGAACAACCTCCTCCTATCGCATTCCTGAAGCTGGGTCTCTAGTGTTCCCTGAGTGCAAGCACCCTACTCCTCAGTCCCAGGGCAACTGTGGAGCTACATGTCTGAGCTTCTCCGAGAGCCTAAGCATGCTAGGGCCTGGGGCTGAGGCATGCTTGGGTATCTCAGAGACAAGGGTAAGAGGTACACCCCAGCCCACCAGAGAGCTCAGAACATCACATCCCATGGAAGCTGCGACCCAGCCCTCAGCAGCGAATCCACTGACCCAAAGCCTGTTCCTTTCTCACAGGATATGTCAGGGACACTAACTTGTGCACATACCCCAAGGGGCTCTCTTCTCTCTACCCCTGGAGAATGCCTCCAACAACTGTCCCTAGGGTGTGGACTAGAAGCCAGGTAAGACGGCACAAATCTGAAATCACAGCCCTTGAGGGTCAGAAGTTCAAGCCTGGGCCAGCTCATATAACTGAGATTCTGTCTCTAAAGACCAACCACCACACTGAAGATTCTCTGAGGATTTCCAGTCATACAGAAGATTGAAGCATGCACTGGCCCCTGGACAGGCTGCCTGCTCCCCCGACCCACAGCTTGACAAGGACAGAGCTGATCACTTGGTACCCTGTATATGTTTCTTCTTCCCATTAAGGAAGTGAACCGAGCACCAGCAATCACTCACCATGTAGTCTAATGCACACTGACAGTTTGTGCCTATGGAAACCACCAACAAATGCAGTCGGTGCTTAGTAATTCACATTTATTTAGCTTTGTTCTTATTTCTAATCAGGGAAACCAAGCACATTTGGCTGAATCAGGAACTCATCTGAGCTGTGGCCATTTGCTTTCAGCAACCCTGCCCTTCTAGATCAGCCTCCCCCATCCCCACGTGAGCCCATTTTCCCTGGCTCTGAGGTGCACCCAGGACCTGCCTCGGGGTTCTGGGCCACGGTGGGCAGCATCACACCCAGTTGAGTGAATGCCTTCCAAAGAAACAGACAGCTTCCACCTTCGGGCCAACAATTCTGTGGGCAACATTTGTTTTCTATTTTCCTTTTTTTTTTTTTTTTTTTTTAACATTGAATCCTTTTATAAACTCCTCAAAGTTTCAGTTTATCCAGTGACAATTAGTTTATGTCATTTCTGAAGTGGATTTAGATTCAAGTGATAAAATTACAAGCCAAAATTGCAACCACAATGGAAACCCGGGTTCGTGTTTGGTCTTTAAGACCACAACAGAAAGATGGCGGGCCAGTGCCAAGGAGCAGGAGGAAGCCGCAATCACCGGGCATTCCTGTCCGGGGACCAGCCCCCTGGCTGCTTCCTGTGCTCAGGAGACTGACTCTGGGGTGACAGGTGGAAGGAGAAAAGGCCTGGTGGGCGCGTTTCCACTCCAGCCCCGTGCCACAGCCTTTCTTCATGCTCTGTGCCGAGCCTCGGCCCCCTCTGAAGTCTGGGCCATCTGATTGCATCTGGGTTTCGTGTTTAATGGGACTTCCCTGAGACATTTCCTGACAGCGGCTGGGAGCCTTTGAACAGGCTGCAGCAGGATTCTAGAACAATCTAAACTCGCCATGGCAGTTCCAGGGGCAGGGCTGACTTTGAACCTGAGCAGGAAGTGCAGTGCGAGGCCAGCCTCCCACCCTTCAAAGTCTTCTTCCTCTGTACCCTCTTAAACCCCAGTAGTGGCCCAAGTCTGGTCCTTCTGGGCTGGAGAAGCTTCCAGAAGGAGCTATGTACACACTTTATTGAGCACTTACTATAGTCTGCCCTGTGGAGACAGCTGTGACACAGAGGAGACTAATCCTAACCCTTCTGGGACCCATACTTCATCCGGGAGGCAAGTGCTGACCCCAGAGAACCTTTATGTGGTTGCGCCTTTGAGGACAGGAGCCGGTGATGACACAGTGCAGGTGGGCTGGTAGACAGAGCAGGCAGCACCCAGGGCCTCTCTCATGAGAAGGAGGAGATGGAGCTGTGGCCAGTGAGGCCAAAGAGGCCAGCCTTGAGGAGCCTGGGGACAACACCTAGCAGGGGACTGGGCCTCTGACGGGAGTGTGCAGGTGGAAAGGAGTGCGTCACAGCAGCACCAGGCACTGGTCACGTTGGCTCTGTTCTCCTGCCACTGTGCCCTCAGCTCCCCAGCACATCCCCCTGTGGCAGCTGCCTGGCCGTCTCACTTTCCCTATCCTTCCCTCACCACCCCCTGCATCAAGTCCCCACCCTTATCACACTCTGCCACTCCTGGAGGGGGCACAGAGCCGGACAAGAGTCCCTTGGAACAGAAGGACAAAGCTAGAATGTGCTTTCTCCTGCCACTGTTTTCTGGGGCTTGAGCCCTGAACACAGAGAGTTCAGAGTCTAGTCACCCTCACATCTTCACCAAGGAATGGGAAATGCCTTCTATACTCCTCAAAAACCTTCTGGATGTCTCCCAGAAGCCCCAGACACCAGTGGTAGGAGTTTGGACTAAATGCATGAACCCTAAGAGCTTCAAAATTCTGAACCAAGCAAAAGCCAAAAAAAACCCAGAAGCCAGTATTCACTTTGGAGAGTGTTGCTCCAAATCTGGACCTTGATGTTGGGGGCAGGGAGTGGGGAGAGGACAATACATTCGTGAATGGATGATGCAAGGCAGAGTTGGTAAATACACACACACACGCACACACACACACCCTGGTGAGGATGGTGTTAAAAGGCCCAACTTTGGAGATCACCTCTCTCCCCATCTCACAGTGTGGCATCACATGGTGATCTGATAAACTCTGGACTCTAAGCCCTATGTCAAGGCATGTCTCTGGGGACAGCTCTGAGACAAGGACTATTTGTCACTGTGAAGATGCTGAGGCTCCCCTCCATCATGCTTTGTGGTTTCTTTGTATTTGGTCTAGAACTAAAGTTGACTACCTCTGGACCTAAGGACCATATTTGGCTACTGCCTGTTTCAGCAAATAGGACATCATGGACCAGCAGTCTGCTGACATGCAAGCATGTGGGTGTGCATGTGGGTAGTTATATGAGCCTGTGTGAGTGTGTGTGCATGTGCTTTCATGTGTATGTGTATAAATGTACAAATGTGTGTGCACTTATATTCATATGTGTCTATGTGTAAGTGGGTGTGTATGTGTACCTCATGTGTGTTTTTAGTGTATGTGCTTGTGTGCTATATGTGTGTTCATGTGCACGTGTGTGCCTTTGTGGTGTGCATGTATGCATATGTGTGCATATATGTTCTATATGCTTGTGTGTGTGAGTATGTGCGCGCGCGCGCGCGTGTGTGTGTGTGTGTGTGTGTGTGTGTGTGTGGTCCCAGCCTGCTTCACACAACCATAGAAGAAGTAGTTTCAAGAGAAACCTTGCAGCCAATTCAGCCTAAATATTTACTCTCTGGTAACTCACAGAAGTTTCCCAACCTCTGGTCTAAATGATAAACCGACACCATCTTTAACCAACCCACCATGCTCTGCACTTCACTTGAGTTAAATATGTGTTGTCATATCTGTCTCTGAGTATTTCTGAAACAATGCTGATCCCTGCTCCCACAGCTGAGCCCTGCTCCCACAGCTGAGCCCTGCTCACTTACAGAGCTGTTTTCTTTAGATCTGCACAGTCGAGATAACAGCTCATCAAGCTCTCACTGTGTGTTTTGGCTTTCCATGTTTGTGATTACAGATCTTTCCAGAAAAGCTGTACCAGCTCAAGCTAAGGCACTGTAGTGGGTTGAGCTGAGTCCTCACAAGGAAGCCCAGCCCCACTCCTGTAACTGTGGCCTTTCTTGGAAGCATTGTCCCTGAGGATGTGGCAAGTTCAGATGTGGTCACACTGAACTGGGGTACCCAACTACAGCATGACTGCTCCATGCTGAAGGGTCCCCTTTTCCTTCATTTTTCATGTGTTCCTCAAGCTTTGGCTTTTAGAGCAGACAGAAATCCCTTCCCCTATTATGAGTTTATCAGGTATTACAATGGCCAAGGATTATTTTCCAGGAGAAGCCATCTGGCCTCCAGTGACACAACCTAAATATGGAGAATCTGTCCTGTGATGTGACAGGATCAATTTACTACTCACTTCCCAGATCTGACCTTGTGTCTACCGTGTGACATGTGCAGGCCTCTCAGTGGACGGTAAACAGATTGGATTCCTGCCTTCTCAGAGCTTGGGTTCTAGAGTAGGAACTAGACAAGCTCCCAGATATGACCACACGAGGCAGTATTTGGGTTTCACAAAGCACAGGACACTGTAGCTATCCAAGGTGGTCCAATGGGTAAGTGGGGATTAGACCTGAACCCTTTAGGAGCTCACCCAGCCAAGGAGGAAGGCATGTAACCAGCAGTATGCCATGTGCAAAGGGCCTGAGTCTGTGTGGTAAGGATGCCAGGCACCCATGACACTTTGTCTTATGTCTCTTTGGCTGTGTTTGCTTAATTTTCCACCTGGTACCACTTAAGTGTGGCTCCCAGAAGGAGCCCCCATGGCTTCTACTCTGGAATATGAGTGGCTGATCCTGGAGGGTTTGTCTGTGGCCAAGGGCTAGTAAGACTCAGTAAGTAGAGAGCATGTCTGGCACACACCAAATCCTGGGTTCAATCCCCAGCACTGCATGAATCAGGTGTGGTGGGACACACTTATAACCTCAGCACTCAGTAGGTAGAGGTAGGAGGACTAAGGAATTTAAGATCATCCTTGGCTATCTATTGAGTTTGAGGCTAGCCTGGATCCCAATGAGGAACGGGGGGGGGGGAGTAGGAGGTGTGCCATAGATGTGTGTGTGTGTGTGTGTGTGTAATAAATAAATGTAACACACACACACACACGCCACTAACACAGACAGCAGTGAACAGAGCCAAGCCCAGCTCTCTGAACTGTGGATGGGGGAGCCCTGTATATATTTATAAGGTCACAGATGTGCCTGGCATAAAGCAAGTGCCAGGCAGATCATTTCTTTCACACAAAGTGAGCAGGCATGCTGCCCTGGCCCCTGCTGGCCACCCTGTCTGCAAAGACCCCCTGCTGTGGCAGCCCCCATCCTGCCCACTGCTCTTCTATGTTTCTTGAAATAAATACATCACTTCCCTCCGGCAAGGGAGAAATGAAAGCGGTTCCCTATAGCAGAAGAAAGGACGGAAGAAATTCCAGTTTGATGGTCTACAGGTAGACTTGTTTGGGCTGGCGTATATAAATCAGCGCCTGGCTTACATCAGATTAGTGCAGTGCAGAGGGGCCGGGCTGATTGCCGCTTTACAAGCTGTTTACGAGGAGGGCTGAAGCGAGGCACTCTGGAAGGAGCTGCCGAGTAAGCCCTTAAAAGTTTTTGTAATTGCTGGTCCCAGATCCGTCTACTCTGGGAAATATGGCCGGCCGGCTGCTTACAGGAGAAGGAAGCACAGTCCCTGCCATTCCTGGAGTCCCAGAGCTGTACCAACACCACCCCACCCGGAGATACTCCCTGGAGACAGGCCAAGCACCCTCCCCTGAGCTTTTTCTCCTGGGCGAACATGATTGTATGTGAGTTTATATAGCAGGTTACAGGGAATGTGTACCCTCTGCATCCTGGTCACCAGTGAAAATTCAATCCTCATCCCCGAATGTCATTCTAGAAAGCTGGACTTATATATATAAAAAAAAAATAATGAGGATGAATTTCCTGGAGATCAGATAAGCTCTTTATAAAGCCAAATGGGGGAACCATACAGAGAGTAGAGCCACGGCCACAGACAGACAACACAACAAAGAAATATCTGAAGAGCAGCACTGTAGAAGGAAAGCATCCTTCTCTCCAGCAACACAAATCACACGCAGCAAACTCAGGACAGCGTTTGCTCATTGGCCAGCCAGGCAGAGGATATTTGTGTGCGATGATATCCAGTGTCAGAGAAAAGAATAGAAATTGCCGCACACTTTCTCCTGACCCTCGTGAGAGAAAATGTTTTTACATAATTAAAACATATCCTCTAGTTTGATCTAGGATTTTCATTTGTAGGAATTTATTGAAGCACAAAATTGCAAATTTGAGCCATACTTTCACACCAAGGTGTCCGTCCCAGCTGTGCTTATGAGACCAAAGCACACTGGAAATAAGTATTTCCCATCAGGCTTATTTCCTGCATCAAAAAACCTGCATTCCCTAGCCTCCCCGGGATAGGGGTGACAAGGTGGCTTAGAATCTATTCTTTTGTGTATGGGGGAACACAGTATGGGAGTGTGCGTGCGCATGTGTGTGCAGATGCATTTGGAGGTCAGAGGTTAATCTCAGATGTTGGGAACCCTCCATCTTGTTTTTTGAGGCAACATCTCTCACTGGCCTGGGGATCACCAATGAATTAATCAAGGCAAACCAGAGGAAATCCTCTTGTCTCCTCCTCCCTGGACTGGGATTGTAATCATAAGCCACATCCTTGGATGGGAATCAAACTCATGTACTTTTATATACACAGCAAGTACTTTACCTGTGGAGCTGTCTCCCCCACCCTAGATTCTACTCTTTTAGCTTTTGCTTTCTTCCTTTCTTCTGACTGGAGAGATGTAATCACAGATGCAGCAGTCATCTTGACACTATGAGGCAACAATAAAGAAAAGTGAAAAATTAAAATGTCTTAATTGAGGTGGTCCTGTGGCTCTGACAAAGGTCCTGAGTTCAGTTTCTGAGTGATGAGGTCTGTGAAAAGGGAGTCAGGCTTTCAGAAATGCCATTTCTTGGGCTGGGGTGTGACTTAGCAGTATAGGTCCTAGGTTCCAGCCTCAGACTTGAAAAGAAATACGAAAGAAAGAGAGAGAGAGAGAGAGAGAGAGAGAGAGAGAGAGAGAGAGAGAGAGAGAGAGAGAGGAAGGAAGGAAGGAAGGAAGGAAGGAAGGAAGGAAGAAAGAAAAAAAGAAAGAATTGCAATTTTCCCACTAGCCAGAATAGCCCCACTTCCTAGGAACCCAAGACCTGTTGTGGCTTTTCCAGGTCCCTCTCTATCTGCATATTTCAAATCCTCAATTAAAGGGTCCAAAATGACAGTTGTAAGTATCCAGTCCTCTAAATCTATTTCCAGCAAGAGCAGACACCAGTGTGGCACATGACCTGCATGCTCAATGCTAAGGGAATAAACATATGGACAAACAAACAAAAAACCTTTCTACCCTGCTGTACCCAGCTCTGGCTTCTGCTACACTCTGGTGTGTTCTGTCAAGCTCTGTTGGACTCGGCTAGACTCCATTCATCTCCCCTCCTGAGCCTCACTTGTCCACACGGCACCATGAGATATTTAATGCATGTTAAAATCACCACAGTAGCCAAGCTGGGCGGCACAGTACTGTCTTCCCAGGGGCTTGGAAGACTGGGACAGGAGAATCATGAGTTCCAGGCCAGTATGGACAACTTAGTGGCACCCAGTATTAGTCATGGTTCCCTTGAGGAACAGACTGATAGAATGAACACACACACAAGATTTATTAGAGTAGCTGTGACTGAGCTAGTTCAACAGTGGCAGTCCCACTTGAAAGGCCAACTATGCAGTAGTTATTTTAGCTGGTCTTCAGGCTAGGTTGGAATCCTGAAGAAGTAGGCTCTAGTATCAGTGAAGGAATACCTCAGCAGTAGGTTGGGGGCAAGCAGGCAAAGAGCAAAAGCTTCCTTCTTCCATGTCTTTGATATAGGTTTCTATCAGAAGGTATGGCCCAGATGTAATCCTATCTCAAATGACCCAAGCAAAGGAAAATCTCTCACAGGTATGCCTAGCTGCTTGGAGTTTTAGCTAATTCCAGACACAGTCAAGTTGGCAACCAAGAATAGCCACCACAGACACGGTCTCAAAATAAACAGTAAAAAGTTGTGAGTGTAAGTTGGTGGTAGAATGCTCACCTGGCATTATGAGACCTTAGTCTCCATAATCCTCAGTACTAACAAGGCTTTTCATGGGGTGTTGTCTGGGGAAGGGCAAGGCGCAGCCCTGTAGAATACAGATCCCACTTTACACACAATATGAATAACATAGAGCTCAAAAAGGAGTTGGGGATATAGCTCAGGGGTGGAGCACTGGCCTAGCAATATAGGAGCCCTACAATCCTTAAGTTTAATCCCCAGCACTACACAAAAGCCAAAATAATTTACCCTACCCAATGATGAACATGCACTTTCTCCCTTGTTGGGAATGCGGGAAACCCCCTGCTCTTGTGTTTCTCTCTTCGTTTTCTGAGCTTGATGGAAGGAGAAGCAGCTAGCCAAGCATTGGAGCCCTCTGCATTGTGGGTGTAGGGCCATGGGTCTGATGCTGGATGTGAAGGGTCAAGCAGCTGAGACCCCTGGAAATTTCATTTCCTGCTCTGTCCAGCACTGTGCCCATGGTGGCACAGTCCCAATCAAAAATCTCTTTTCTTTCTCATGCACTCAGTGAAAGCATTGTCCCACTGGCTCCCTTCTTATTTGCACCAAAGGACATTTTTGGCTTTTCTGTTCCAAGGGGAGCACTTAGAGCACCACTTATTTGCTCCTGAGGGGACTTCCTGGAAGCTCCCACCCCAGGAGGCTATTTGCTGTCTCCGCAAGAAAGAAAACTCACACCCAATAGAAGAACAAGAGGACGACGGAGGGCAAAAGAACACCTTTGTTAAATAACGTCTTTCTGTCAAATTCCAGAACTATCTAGAGCAGTGGCTGTCAACCTTCTTGACTCTGAGACCCTTTAACAGTTCCTCGTGTTGTGGTGACCCCCAACCATAAACTTATTTCATTGCTACTTCATAATTGTAATTTTGCAGCTGTTATGGATCATAATGTAAATATATGATATGCAGGATGTCTGACTGGGATCATGATGCACAGATTGAAAACCCTTGGGCTAGAGGATGCCAGTGTGTCTCCTACCTAGGTCAGCAAGTTCCCTTTAATGAGCCTGGTAGCGTTGTGCCTATTTTTAAAAGTTTATGACCCTGGATCTTTGAGTAAAAACCAGCACAGCGCTGCCCACAGATGCACAGACTAAGAGTGCCTGGAAGTTTCCATTGCCCTCCGAGTGCCATCCATCAAGATAAGGGGGAGGGTGGGTGGGAGCCAGACTCTTGAGACCTCCCAGGCCTGGCTGGGTTGCTTAGACAGATGGTACCCTAGCCAAAAAAGGGTGCCACAGCCAACCTCCATCCTAGGGAACCACTCCCAGCTAGTGCTATCCCCAGAAATGTTAGCTTCTGTCTGGGACATGAAGAGCCAGAATGAGCAGGTAAAGAGGAACAAGAAGGACCTCATTGAGCATGAGTGTCTAGTGACTGCTATGACCAATTTCCATAAATTGGGCAGCAGGAGTGAAGGTTGATGCTCAGAACCAGAAGTCTATCTATCTGCTCTGGAATGTGAAGTGAAGGTGTCAATAGCCTCCTTTACTCCTGGGGAGGCTCCTTCCTGCCTCTCACCCTGGGACTCAGGAAGACCTTGGTTTGTGGCTGCATCCCTCTATCTGCACTCAACCCTGGGATCCCCCCACCAATCCTGGTGACCCAGGAGGGGCTCATTCATGGCTTTCCCCAACTCTCCCTTTCAAACAGTTGTAGCTTCCATCATGGTTAGAGATGTCTTCTTCTTGGGCTACACTCAATGTACCAGACCTACACAGGTGCCAATGCCTGTCTGTCATCTCCAGTGTGGCCCAGAGTCCCCAGGCTCACTTAACCTGACTTCAGCTGCATCCATAACATCTCATCCTGGAGGTCAGAGTGCCAACAGACCCTCATAGGCCAGCCCCATATTCTTCACTTACCTGACCCAGCCTCAGTTTCCTTATCTGTCAAGTAAGAATCATGAGTAATTTACACACCCACACCCACCCAGCCACAGTGAGCATGAAGGAGCTGTTGGCCATAAAAGGCAGAATTGGCGCCCACCCAGTGAATGGGACCTTGGACTTGGCCTCTTCAGGGTCTTGATGTTGGGGCCTGGACTCTCTTCCACATCAAGTCCATCACAGGACTGGCCCTCTTCCTGAGGATCAAAGGTGAGTTTGCCTCCCAAAGCCCAACTCAAGCTATTTAAATCCACAGAGCCCTCTATGCAAACATATCCACAGAAATCCCAGTGTGTCAAGCAGATAGAGGAATGTTGGCTGCTGGTGCTGCCAGGGGAGTGTGCAGCGAGGAGGAGCCTGGACCTGCCAGGAGCCTCCCACCAGCTGCTGTGCTAAGGAGTAGACACCAAGAGACTCGTGCCTCCCTCCCTCCCTCCCTTCTTCCCTCCCTCCCTCCCTTCATCCTTCCTCCAATCCCTCTCCTTGTTTCCCTCCTTTTCTCTTCCCCTCACATGATGCTGGAGACTGAACCCAGTACCTCCCACATACCATGCCACATCTCCATCTCCCTGTCTAAGTTTCCCTGACTCGCCTTGAACTTGTGATCCTCCTAAGACTCCTGAGGAGGTGGGGTTATGGGCCTATGATTTCTTTACATCCTCCCCACGAAGACTCCAGCTGTCTTAGTTAGGGTTACTGATGCTATGATGAAATACCATGACCACACAGTTTGGGGAGGAACAGACAATCACTGGGGAACTGAGGCAGGCAGGAACCTGGAGGCAGGAGCTGATGCAGAGGCCATGGAGGGGTGCTGTGTACTGACTTGTTCATCGCACTTCCTCTGCCTGCTTTCTTATAGAACCCAGGACCACCAGCCCAAGGATGGTACCATCTACAATAGGCTGGGCCCTCCCCTATCAATCACTAATTAAGAAAATACCCTACAGCCAGATTTTATGGAGGCATTTCCTCAACTGAGGTTCCCTCCTTTCAGATAACTCTAGCCTGTGTCAAGCTGACATAAAACTATCCAGCACAACTGATCCCTTGTCAATTAGACATACAATGACACATCACTGTTAAGCCATACATGGCCTTTCCTTTCGTTCTTCTTCTTCTTCTTCTTCTTCTTCTTCTTCTTCTTCTTCTTCTTCTTCTTCTTCTTCTTCTATTTATTTATTTATCATGTATACAACATTCTGGCTCCATGTATTCCTGCATGCCAGGAGAGGGCACCAGATCTCACTATAGATGGTTGTGAGCCACCATGTGGTTGCTGGGAATTGAACTCAGGACCTCTAGAAGAGCAGTCAGTTCAGTGCTCTTAACCACTGAGCCATCTCTCCAGCCCAGCCTTTCTTTCTTATTCCTCCCCAAAATCAACATTACAATATAATATCCCAAGTTGTTAAAGTCCCACAGTCTTTGCAAATTCGGTCTTTTTAAAATAGCCAGTCACTTTTAAAATCCAAAGCCTCTCAACTGTGGGCTCCTGTAAAATCAGAAATAAATTACTTTCTTACTTCAAGAGGGAAGAACCAGGGCATAATCACAATCAAATCAAAACAAAACCAAACTCCAACTGTGTAAATAACTCATTATCCAATGTCTGGGATCCACTCATGGTCTTCTGGGCTCCTCCAAAGAGGGGCTCTGGTTACTTCTTTGGCCCACACACACAGCATGTCTCCTAGGCTCAGGACATGCCCTCTCCTTACCTGCTTCTGTCCTTGGTGCTCATCCCATGGTACTGACATCTCCAAAATGTTGGGGTCTTCTGCTGCAAATAGGCTTTTACCAATAGCCTCTCCTGGGCTCTCTTCGGGGACTCCAGCCCTGACACACAGTGCAAGCCTCAGCTGCTCTCTCCATGACTGCCTCACACCTGTAAAACCAGTACCAACTGGGTGACTCTTACACTACCAAGTTCAGCTGCCAGCTGCCTTGGCCACCTCTGGAACACAGCTTCTACATGCTGACCCTGAGGGAACACTTCCCAGAAGACGTCACCTCAGTGATGGTGGCCTCCTCTTAACCACAGCAGATTCTCCAGCCCCAGCTGACCCCTCAAAGCAAAGATTTGACTTTAGTGCTTCTGATCTCTTGTTAATCACAGCTGATTCTTCAGTTCCAGATGACTGGACACCACATAAAAGGTCTGGGAGAGTCTTTGCTTCCCTCTGAAACATCACAAGCCAGGCCTCCATCACCTGCACTGTTCTCAACAGTCTTATTCCCGAGCTCCTGCGGAATAGCCCACTAAGCTCTCAACACTCAATAGCTCTTATAGCCCAAAGTGCCAAAGTCCTTCCACAATCCTCCCCAAAACAACATGTTCAGGTCTGTCACAGAAATACTTCACTATCATAGTGTCAACTTTTGTCCTAGTTAAGGTTTCTATTGCTGTGAAGAAACACCATGGCCAAAATCAAGCTGGTGAAGAAAGGGCTTATTCAGCTTACACTTCCATAGTGTATCCCATCATTGAAGAAGTCAGGAAAAGAACTCAAAAAGGGCAGGAAGCTGGAGGCAGGAGCTGATGCAGAGGCCATAGAGGGGTGCTGCTTTCTGGCTTGCTCCGACTGCTATTTTATAGCACCCAGGAGGACCAGACCAGGGGTGGCACCACTCACAGTGGGCTGGGCCCTTCCCTATCAATCACTGATTTAAAAAATCCCTATAGATGGATCTTATGGAGAAATTTTCTCAATTGAAATTCCCCCCCCCCTTTCAGATGACTATAGCTTGTGTTAAGTTGACATAAAACTGGTTAGCACAGCAGGTCAGTTGACAGAACGAGGATTTGCATATTAAATGCACAGTGTCCCCCAGGCCCTCTTCCTAGCACCTTCAGATGACCTTTATTTCCACACATGACTGGTACTCCCATCCTCAAAAGCACTTTTGAGTTCCACCAGCCAGGATTCAGTATCCACTTATGGACATGACAAGCAGGACATGCTGATGACCACAACCATTTTTACTTTCAGCTGCCGGGTCACTCAGAGGAAGACATCACATCCTATCCTCACCCCACCCACTCCAGATGCCTGGGAGGCTGCCCTGAGTGTTTTCATGGTGTGCGTGTCTCAGATTCTGAAAGCCTGGCGGGATCTTTTCACACTGCGGTGTGCGCTCAATGCCACACCACAGCACACGAAAGAAGTACCTGGTTACCTGCCTTACCTGCCTCTTGCCACAGACCTGGCAGTGTGCCAGACAGCCACAAGGAATACGCCCTGTACATGGGGCTTCTTGTCCCTGGGGCATCAGCAGCCGGTGGGGTGGCCTCCCGTAGTACACAGTGTACCCCAAAGCAAGCCATTAGCATGAGCTGAACTGCTCTGTGGGGGAAGATGCCACATAGGTGGACAGGGAAGCTCAACTTTAAAAGGTAATGAAGTGGCTGGCTAAGGGGTTAAAGCCCCTGCCATACAAGCAGGAGGACCCTTGTACAGAATTGGGTGTGGCAGTATGTGCCTTCAGTCTCAGCCTTGGGTTAGACTGAGGCAGGAGGATTCCTGGGCTCACTGGCCAGTCCATCTAGCTGAGTGGCTCGGTGGCAGACCCTATCTCAAAAAGTAAGGTAGGAGATCGGGGAGAACACCTGTTATTGAGCTCTGACCTCCACCATGTGCACACATGTTAACATGTGCTCATGCTCACACACACACACACACACACACACACACACACACACACACACACACAAGGAATGAAGACCTCGGCAGGTGAAATGTAGGGAGTTTTCTGTCTTGCCTTGCTTGCAGGGCTGGGGATCGATTCTGAGACCCCAAACACCAGGTGTGAACTCTGCCACTGAGTTACAGCCTCTTTTAACTTTGCATTTTGAGATAGGGTCTTGCTAAACTGCCCAGTCTAGCCTTTAACTCACTGGGTAGCCCAAACTGGACTTGAACTCATGATCCTCATGCCTCAGTCTCCTGTGTAGCTGGCATGACAGATGACAGGCCTGTACCTCCACTAGGAACAGAAAGCCAAAGCCTGTGGAATTTTCTAGAATTCTTCCTGTGGTATTTCTTTCCACTCTCCTCACTCTATGGGGTCAACTAGGATCTCCTGGTTGCTGTTTTTCTGGTTCTTGTTGTGTTTTGAGTTGATATGTGAAGTTACTTAAAACATTTGCTGAGTGCTGGCGGTCTGTGCTGTGTTTCCTGATGTGAAATCAACACTCCATCTCGAAGGCTCTGTCCTCCGGGGACTGGCTGGACAGTGGACCTGTTTCCCTTGGCAGTAGCTGGCTTTCTCCTTCGTGCCAACAGTGAGATGGGACGATAACATGGGGTTTGGGTCTTGGTTCCTAGGAAAACACACAGTGTGGCATCCTCTGTGCCCTAATGGGTGACAGGGTGGCTCCAGGATCATGCTTGGGGTCCTGAGGAGGGAGGTCAGTGCAGCAGCACAGAGTGACAGAGAGGGCTTCTGTCACTGAGCACGAAGCCCCTAGAAACACACACAAAACTGGCAAAGAAAATCCCCTGGAAGAAACGTCTTACCCAGAGGAAGACAGAGGGGCTTTGCCATCCACACAATCCGTGTATGATTCCACCCACACCTAATGGGCAGCTGAGTATCTCTGTCCGTGTGCTTCCTCCACTCAGTCCTATGAGCTTCGGCCCTAAAGGAGTTTCCATGGGGCAAGGGTTGGTCTGAAAAGCTTAGTGGAAAGTTCTGTAGGGAAGCAAAGCCACAGAGCTGAGAGAAAACAACCCTGGAGTCCCCAAACTAGTCCTCTATCTCCACCAGCCCTTGGCTCATCAACGTGGCCAACAGATCCCATGACTCCAACTCCCCCGGGTGGAGGATGGACACCCTCACTCTTACCACCACCCCCAGCAAAGGCACCTGGTCCCCAGCAGCTCACACTCACCCTGGGCCTAGACAGCCTCTCCTACAGTTGAGCTGCAGTCACCCATGTGTATGTCCTCATAAGCATCACCCCCTGCCATCGGCTGCAGTGGCCTCATGGCTCCCAGCCCTTCTGCTGTTCGCTCCTACCATCTCTGGAACCAATTTGACAGCCGAGTGGGTTTTACGGGCTCTAAACATCCATTAGCTGACCTCATCATTTTCAGAGATCAAAAAGTCAGCGTTATCTGTGGTGCCACCTATCACAAACTGGAATGGGGATGGCCGTTTCCTCTCTGCACTGCTGCTCCAGAGAGGGGCTTAACCAAGGAGGAGAAGGGCGGATTGGAAATATTTTCATTAAAGAAAGAACGCAGGAGGTTCGGGGAAGCTGATGAGGGCTGGGGAGGTGGGGTGGGGGACGGAGAATGTAGGGGCTGAGGAGACAGCTCAGTCAGTGGAGTGCCACACAAGCATGAGAAGCAGAGCTCAGATCCTCAGCAGGCGTGGCGAGGGGACTGGAACCCCAAGCATGGGACAGACAGAACAGTCCCAGAGCTTGCAGGCCAGTCTACACAATCAGTTCTGGGCGAGGCTTGGTCTCAAAACATAGAGGACGACACCAGATATTATTCCCTGGCCTACACACACACACACACACACACACACACACACACACACACACACACACACACACACACACACACACAGGATATAGGATGCATGTTGTTGCTGTTGTTGTTAAGGACTGGGGAAGAGACTCGCTTGGCATTGTGGTTGTCTAGCATGCACAATGAATGTCCTGGGATTGATCCAGAGCAGATAAAACCAGGTGTGGTAGCCCATGCCTGGGAGCACTTAGGAAGTAAAGACAGGATGAGCAGAAATTCAAGGTCGCCTTCAGCCACATAACACGTCTGAGGCCAGCCTGGTATGTGTGGTACCTTGTCTCAGGAGGATGAGAGGGAAGAAAATGAGGAGAGGAGGAGAAAGCAGAAGAGGAGAAGCAGGCAGAAGCAGAAGTAGCAAAGAGTATTTGTGACGTACATATTCTGCTGTGGTGAGTGACAAGCCCTCCCACGGTGGGCTTCAGACACCGTGGGGACTGGGAAGTCACAGGCTGAACCTAGACACACACGGCTCTTTTTGTGCCACTGACACTCCCTGGTCATGGGCAGTGTAATGGGCAGGGCTATGTGGCACTATCTGGAACCTCTGTGACAGGGTGATGGAGCTGCCTCCCCAGGCCTCTCACACCTGTCACTCTATTGTCCAGTACAGACCCACACTCCCTTCACCTTCCCAGTACAGCATGACAGTGTTGGTTCTCTCTTGACCCTGTAACATCCCATCCTCCTCTATCTCCAAGTAACACTGTTCTTGGAAGGTATTTGGCCTTGCCACCTCAATGGGATATTGTGTCCCCTCTCCATCGCTGAAACTACTGTCCCCTATTCTGAGCACTGATTCACTGCTGCCCCATAGCTTCACTCCACACTGTCATGACTCCTGTCCCACACTGTCTGGGTACAGCCTGGATCCCCAGAAGGCTGTGGTCACGTATTAGCCAGGCTGTGTTCTATGGAAGCTCACATGGGTCATTGATCTTGACGTTCCCTAAGATTTCTGAAATTTCCCTTTCCTAGCTGCAGTAGAATTCACAGCTATTTGTGCCTCCAAAGCCAATGAGAAATTAAGTCTTGTACTTTATTTGTTTATGAGACAGAGTCTAATAAACATGCTGTACAGTAGTCCCTGGCTGGCCTGAAACTCAGATCCCATACCTGCCTCAGCCTCCCAAGTGCGGGGATTGGCACCCTGCTGTGCCTAGCTGTATTTTCTTTATAGTTGTGTTTTCAAATGCTCCCACCAGAACACCTTGTTGGTTTCTACCCTTCATGTGTTGACAGTTGGGCTTATTTCTTTCTGACTATCAATTATGCCAGCTTCCCTCTCCATACTATAAAATGGTTTCTATGATTCTAGCTACTGTTTGCATAAGCCTGTGAACTAAGAGGGAAGATTAATGATTTCTTTATATCTTTTTGATAACATTAGAGTTTAGAGGGTGAAGGCTATGTCCTTCACTGAGCCAGAATAATCCAGGCCCAGGTGGACAGTCCCAGGAGTCAACACACCTAGACATGACCCTCTCGGACCATGGCAAGTGTTGCCTCTCTGTGTCTCTGGTTTTTTACCTGCAAGTGCTGATGACAGTGTGTCCACTTCAGAGATGGTAGTGCCAGGACAGCTCAGATGCAGGGAGCCACTGAGCTCTGACCATTACTGCACTTGTCATCGCTGACGACATTGCTGTCATTCTGACCAGCTTCAGGCGAAATCCAGCTTAACAGACCCTTGAGTTGCTGACTGATTGACGGGAGGGAAACTTGACATCTGTGAGACCAGAGAAGGGGCCGAGGTGTTGGAAACACAGGGGCTGACAAGCACTGGCTGGGACCACCCAGCTTGCTGCAGGCAGCCCGCTCAGTGACTGATCCATGTCCACATCCCGGCTATCCACACTTCGTTTTCATCTGGCCGCCCCTCGGCCTCGGCTGACACTGTGTCAGGGCCCCGCTTGAACGCCTCAGGTGCCAGCTCGTTAGTCAGTCAGCACTAACTCTTTGGTTGTCACAGGCACTGAGTTCTTTGTGGAGATCCATCGGCCACCCGCCCAGACAGCCCCCTGAAAGGGCTGTCAACCAGTCCATCCCAGGCTGTCCATGTCGGTTCAAGAGGAATAAAGCCAGACTCCAGGTCCACCAGAAGGCATGTAAGGGGCCAAATAGGGCATGGCTTTGGGGAACCACAATCCTAGGCACCATAGATGCCGATTTTGGGCTTTGCCTGTCTCTCATTGACATGTTTCTTAATCTCTCTGAGCCTCTGTCTATGACCAAGAGATTGAACCTACCCCGGTCAAGTCCTTTGAGCCACAAGCCCATAGTCAGTTTCAAAATGCATGGCAACAGACTGTGTGGGCAGCAGTAATATTGTGGAAGGCATCAAGGAAGCAAGGGACAGTCTAGAGGGTCCTCAGAGGCTGTGGGTGCCTTTTGGCAGCCACATCTTCAGAGGCCATGTGTACCTCCAGCAGCTGTATCTGCAGAGGCCACGGGTGTCTCCCAGAGCTGTATCTGGAGAACCTCCCTCCACGGAGGGGAGGAAGCTACCTGTGAGGTCCATTCTTTCTCTGGATAGTTGTGTGGTCTCTCAGGACTGCATTGACAAATGATGTCTCACCACAAGACTTCTCACAGCTCTAGGGATCCCCAAATAAAGTTTTAAGGAGTGTTCTGGCCACCTTTTAAGCCTCTGGTGGCTGTTGCTATCCCTTGGCCTGTGGCGCAACACTATAGTCTGCCTCCTCCTGCACAGGGCCTGCCTGGATCGCTAGCCAACTCTCCTCTTCTGCTAAGAGCACCGACTGTTAATTTTAGGGCCCCACCAACCCCAGTGTCACCTCATCTCAAGAACTTCACTTTAATAACATCTGCATAAACCCTATTTTGCTAGATGTGAACCACCATGACAGAGTAAAGACACACCGATCTATCATCTATCATCTATCATCTATCTGTCTGTCTGTCTGTCTGTCTGTCTGTCTTCTACCTATCTATCTTTTATCATCTATCTTCTACCATCTATCTAGCTTTTATCATCTATCTTCTATCATCTATCTATGTATCCATCCATTATCCTATTCATTTACATTTATAAGATAGGGTCTCATATAGTCCAGGTTGGCTTCAAACTTACTATATAGCCAAGGATGACCTTGAAGTCCTGATTCTCCTGCCTTTGCCTCCAGAGTTCTGGAATTACAGGCATGCACCACTATGCCAAGTTTTTGCAGTGATGGTGATGAACCTAGGGCCTTGCACATGCTAGGCAAACACTGCACAAACTGAGCTTTCATCTCCATCTTCTAAACAGTTTTCAGATTTTCTTAAAGAAACTTTATTATTATTATTATTATTATCACTATTGTATATATTATGTCTATGGTTGAGGGCAGAGTGCTCATGCCACTGTGTATGTGTAAGGGGCAGGGGGAGTCAGGAGACAGCCTTGTAAAGCATGCTCTGTTATTGAACCTTGTGTGGACTGTGGAGATGGAAGTCCGGTTTTCAGGTTTGCCCCGTGCAGCAAACCCTTTACCTACTGAACCACATCTCCCAGCTTCAGCTGATTCCCTGGTGTGAGAAGCTGCCTGGAATACCCTTTCACTGGCAGGGTGACATGTTCTCAGGTCTGCAAAGGCTCGTGTGCTCACTCAGGTATCCCTGGTACCTCACACTGCTCTGCAATTAAGCTTCTCCATGCAACCAGAGGAAGTCCACAGGCCTGGCAGAGCCAAAGCATAGTGACAAAGGTCCTGTGGGTGCCCTCTGTGGATGACGGCTGGGGTGGTTTCCCCATCTTTCTCTCTGGTCCACAGTGTCCTGCCAAGGTCATAAGGATAGAAATCAGCCCCAGGCAAACAAAACCCTCAGAAGTTCAGCCCTGGCGAACAGGGCAGGGCTCTCGGTGGTGTCAAGAGCTGACAGGGAGAACCAAGCCAGCATCAGCATGACACTGCATTCTCAGAGTAAAACCAAGCCAGGACAGTGCAAGGGAAAGCCACCGCTTCCCTCACTGTCGCCCAGAAAGCAGCCTGCATTTCTGTGGCTGGTTCCTCAGCATCGCCAGCTGCCTACTGTTTTCAGATTAAGTAATCAGCCTATTGTGTGTGTGTCTCCAGACCACAACTAAAAAGCCCTTCGGAAAAACTGGTGTTGGCACAGCAGAGACACTGCAAGCACCTCTGACTTGGACCTTGGGCCAGTACACCAGGCCCATCTTGTCCCCATTGCGGCTACCCGGGTTTAAGGGCATTGGCGAAACCGGGCCCTGAGCTCCCAGGAAAGTCCATCTCCCCCTCTGGACTAGAAGTACACCAGTGACCTTTGACCTGCAGCACCTTTGTGTGATGCAAAGCACCACACAGCTCAGTGGACGCTCTGGATCCTTATGCTTAAGCTCCACCATGGCCCTTCAAGCTAGGAGCCTTCACCATCCCCCAGACAGGCCTTTCCATGTGAGCCCCAGACAGAGATCAGCCCACTTGGCTATGTCTTAACTGGACTCTGGGCACACAAAAGGGGCATAGATGAAGACAAGGACTCTAAAATTGAGTGTCAGGGTCAGGTGTCCAGACCAGTAGTGGTGTATGACAGCTAGAGATGTATCCTTGCCAGTCTGCCCTCTGGCCACTAAATATCTCTGAAGCCATGCAGCATGGCTTCCCAGAAAGAGAATCTGACGTCCCACCTGTATTCTATTGTAGTTTAGAGCTCAGAGCCTTGGCGGCATGGATGAGTGTGTGGCAGTCCCCACGACACCTTCAGGGCAGATTCAGTGGGTGCCATGTGCAATAGAAAAGAGTCAGTTCCCTGTACCTCCAGCCAGCAAAGCCAGGCACACAATGAGGGGGAGGGAGAGGGCATGATGACCCACATGGACTACCTGCCCTTCTGGAAGACAGACTCGAAGGGTCCCTCCTGGCCCAGAGCATCCCATGGGTCCCTCCAGAGCCTCTGCTACGGCGACATTCTGGCTGGTGCTCCCTGCCCAGGCATCTAGCAGAAAGTCAGGAAGACATGGGGCAAAGCTCCCCCAGGGCAGAGGCACTGCCCTGAGACGCAGCAGAGACTAGACTAAGGAGGCCAAGCTGTGGGGGCTGCCGGCCTCCCAGCACCTGTGAGGTGACCGCACAGCTCAGATTCAGAAACCCCAGTTAAATGCTGCCCCAGCGGGGGGTCCAGGCCAGACCAGCTGGCTCTGGGCCCCTGCCTGCCCACCCCTGACTGCTGTGCTCTGCTCTGGTCCCCATCTTTTCTAAGTCCCCAGAGTGCTGCCAAGTTCCCCCACCCCACCACGCCAAAAAAGAACTGCAGAGCCTGAGGCCTGGGTTCTGTCCCTTTGATTTCTGGCTTTACAAGTCTGCTCTTGGCTGAGCTAAGCAGACCTCTGCAGATGGTCATCCGCTGGCTGTCCCAGGCAGTGTAGAGAAGCACACACCGCTCCCTTCCACCCAGCCTGGCTTCCTTCCTCTCCCTGCCTGACCGTTCCCCAGGCTGCCCTGTTCAAGTGTGGCCTGTGCCTCCAGGTTGTACTCTTCTACCCACCTGCCAGAGCTGAGGAAGAGTCAGGTTTGGTGTACTTTCTTTGAGAGCCCTGGGGGCGGGGGGTGGAGTGACCCTAGGTGAAGCCTGGATGTGTCCAAAGTCTGTGACACACCTGTCGCCCCACTCTGACCCTAGCCAGGCAGGAGGAAATCTTTGTCTACATCCACAGTGCAAAGAGCCTGGCTGCACTTTAACTTCTAAGCCCTGGCCACTGAGCCTGTGTGTGTGTGTGTGTGTGTGTGTGTGTGTGTAGCAGGGGCTGGGGGAGGCTGCCACCTGCAGCAGCTCCACCTGGGAGTGCTGGACCACAGAGTGTCAGGTGTCAGGCCCACCCTCACCTGTGGGATGCAGCATCCCTGGCTAGGGATGGTCCACATGTGTACCATCCAAGTCCATAGTGTGTCTGAGGGGACATCAGCGTGGCAGTGCAGGGCACTTACCTCCAGAGAAACGTAAGGGCTGGGCCTAGATGTTTTCTTTCTCTCTCTCTCTCTTTCTTTCTTTCTTTCTTTCTTTCTTTCTTTCTTTCTTTCTTCCTTCCTTCTTTCCTTCCTCCCTCCCTCCCTCCCTCTCTTTCTTTCTCTTGCTCTCTCCCTCCCTCCTCTCTTTCTTTCTTTCAAAGATGTATACTGTGCCACACTGCCAAGAACAGACAGAAACTGTAAAGGGATCTTGCTAAGAAAAAGCCCATATGCAGATACAACCCCAGTTTGGACTAGTCAACCTGCATAGCTACCAAGTGCCTTCCTCTGTATGTTGTCAATGCCCTGTGAGCTTCTGGAGCCAGGCCCTTCTATTTCCACACTAAGCTACACCCTCAGGCTGAAGTTACCAGTTGACATCTCTTAAGCCTCAGGGTCTGCTTGACAAGTTTGCTGTAAGCCAGGCACCATGGCAAATGCAATTAGGAAGTGGAGGCCAGAGGATTGCAAGTTCAAGGCTGGCCTGGGTGATTTAGTGAGGCATTGTTACAAACATTTAAAAATAAATAAATGAAAGAGGCCGAGGGTGAGACTGGCAAAGAGTGGGAAACCCTGGGTTTCAGCGCCAGGGACAGGATACAGGTGAAGCTTTAACCGAAATGGCTGGAGCCAGGGCCTCAGACTGAGTGACACTCAGACTGTTTTATTATTTATGTATTTTGAGATGGTCTCACTAACTTTCCCAGGCTGCCTTCAAATGCCCAGCTCTCTGGACTCAGCGTCTAGAGGATCTTTACTGAAGTACCTGCACTACCTCACCTAGTTTCCATCATCCATCACTGCACCGTGTATGGCAAGGCTGGGAAACTGAGGCAGAGACAATGTGACAAACATGGAGATGCTTGTCAAGAAGCCCTTTGTAAAACTGAATGCCGGGCCCGAGTCTCCAGCGTTGATGTGGGATATCAACCATGTTATCGCCTCATACACGCTGACTCCCACCCAACACCCAGGAGCCTCCTGGCTGCAGTTCTGTTTACTTTCAATATGGCTCTTGTAACCCCTGTGATTAACTTACCCCTGTTAAGGTGTAAGAACACAAGCTAACCCCCTTAAGACTGATCCTTTGGGGACATTGTCTAAGTGGACGATCCCAAGGGTAACAGGAGTGGGCAAGGGTTTCAGAGACAGCACCTCGGGCTCTCACCACATGCGGCTGGAAGGCGTGGCCACACTGACTGGCTGCATGTGGGGAGAATGTCCTGACTAAGGTGATGCCCCCCACAACAATCCCACATCACCCCAACTCTGACAGGAAGCAGAGTACAAAAGCCGGAAAGGACATCAAACGCACTGGCTTGGCAGAGACGTGGACATGTGGAATTGTTGGTAGAGTTCAAAGGAGGGGCTAAGATGTGGAGGATCCTGCACAGCATCTCCTCCCATCGTGATGCCTGTACCCAAGGGCACTGGGGCAGTCACAGGCTGCACACGAGCACAGTGGCTGGGCGGGCTTTGCAATGTGGGCTGGAAGGTAGATGCTGGAAAGGCAAGTGCACAGATAGCTGGTGTTCACAATCATAGTTTTGGTAATGAAGGTCATATGCATTCTTAGTACCCTTTCTTCATTGCCCCACTTCCCTTTTTGCAATGAGCACACCTAAGGCACAGAGAGGGTAAGACACTTGCCTGATGTCTAGCAACCAGTGAGTAAGGAGAACTTAGAGATGGCAAGAGTAATTAAGCTGGGTTTTGACAGGTAAATAGGAGTTTTACAGGAAGTAAGTCAGGAGATGAGTTGAATTACCTGTTTCAGAGCCCTTGTTCCAGTTGCATCTGGGTTCCCCGCTTCCTCAGCCTTAGAGATAGTAATAATAAAGACAAATAAGCCCATTCTTCGGACTAGGAAAATATTTAGGATTTCCTATATGGTGGCTATGACTTTATTAGACCTAAGGATGTTTTCTAGAGGTCAAGCTAGTCCATAGCCTAGCATGGAGTGGGAGGGGCTCCCAGGCCCCACCCCTGACTGATGGCTTCTGGGAAAGGCAGAGCCAGCTTTCTTTAACTATGTAGCTCCTGGCAGGGTGACCCCACACCCAAGAACAAACTGGAGTCAAAGGATTATCCAGGTTTTAAAAAGAGAGGGAAGTGGGGGTGTGTGTGGGGGGGAGTTAAGGGGAGGAGTCAGGAGGTAACTTTATCAAAGTACAATGTATAAAATTCTCAGAGCTAATAAAAGTATTCACTTTAAAAAGTGAAAATAGGGGGAAGGCTTAGGCCCTACCCCAAATGATTTGACAGACTTTGATGATCCCTCATGGAAAGCCTCACACCCCTGGGGAGTGGATGGGGGATGGAATGGGGGTGTTTGTGGGGGGCATGGGAGGATGGGAGGGAGAGGGAACTGGGATCGATATGTAAAATAAGAAAAAATATTACACAAAACATTTTAACAATATAATAATACTGGGAAAGCCAATTCTGATGTGAGAGATCACACTCCTTATTTGAAAAATTTATTAAAATATTATTCAAAGAACAGCTGTAATCTGGTCATAGCACTTGGAAGACATAGGTTGTAGTATCTTGATTTTAAGACCAGCCTGCCCTGCATAACAAGTATGAGGACAGTGTGCATTAAATGTAGAAGTGAGGAATAGAGGAGCAACTCAGGCACAGTGCATAGAGTGTTTGCTTAGCATGCACAAGACCTTAGCATCAATCTTTAGGATTTAAAAAGATATTATTCAGATTCCACATAATGCATTCCTTTAAATGTACCATCTAATATTCTTCATATAATAAAGTTATCTATTATAACTTATTATTTTCCTCTAGAAAAGACCCCATGGAGCTCATGGACCCCAGCTGTAAAGCTGGGGAACCAGCATTGGACCAAACCAAGCCTCCTGAATGTGGGTGTCAGTTAGGAGGCCTGGGCAGTCTATGGGGCCTCTGACAGCAGAACCAGTATTTACCCCTAGTGTACAAAAGGACTTTGGGAGCCAATTCCCCATGGAGGGCTACTCTCTCAGCTTAGATGCACAGGGGAGAGCCTAGGCCCTCCCCAAATGATGTGACCCATGGAAGGCCTCACCCTCCCTGGGGAGTGGATAGAGGGTGGGATGGGAGGCAGCTGGGGGGGCATGGGGGAATGGGAGGGAGAGGGAACTGAGACTGATATGTAAAATAAGATTGTTTCTAATTTAAATAAAAAATTATATATATATATATAAAAGTGAAAATATTCAGAAATAAGGCATGAGTTTCTCACACATATAAAAAGTGTAGTGCCTTTAATTTGTGCAGCTAGAGTTGTTCATAGTTATGGTCACTGGAATGAGTTGCTTTAAGCATTTTGTCTTTCATTTTGTTACCACTCATTAGAAATTTTGTGGCTAGCTTGATATGGGAAAGAGGAAGCCCATCCTTCCACACGAGGTTCATCACACATCTACCCTCGGTGGAACCCACAGGGTTTTAGTTACTTTTCTACTGCTGGGATGAAGCACCACGTCCAAGGCAACTTATAAAACAAAGGGTTTATTGGGAGCTTATAGATTTCAGAGGATGAGACCATTACCATCATGGCAGGGAATGTGGCAGAGGGCAAGCAGGCATGGCATGGCTGGAGCATTTGCTGGGAGCTCACATCTTGATCCACAAACCCAAGGCAGAGATACACTGGGGATGTCATAGGCTTTTGAAATCTCAAGGCTTGTTCCCAGTGATGCGCTTCCTCCAAGGCCATACCTCATAAGTGAGCCTACAGAAGTTGTTTTCATTTAAGCCACCACTCTCAGCACCTTGGGTATTGAGTCAGGTGATGCTCCAGCCCTCAGTGCTTCCTCTTTTGTAGGGAGACAGGAAACAGACAAGTTGGTGTGTGATATTTCAGGAGCTGGGGATTGCTCACAAAACAATAGGAATCAGTGTGGCTGCTGGGGGACAGAGGCTGCCTATGGCGTAATTGGGAAAGGCATGGAGAATGAGGCAGCAGTGATGGGAACCCAGAGGAGCCACAAAAGACACAGGAGAGACTATGGAAGGAGAACAAGAAAAAGAGGGTCATTAATTGTCATCACTATTACCATAATTGCCACCTTATCCTCACCACCATCACCATCACCATTAACATCATGTCACCCATCACCACCAGTGCTCTCCTCGACATTATCACTATTCTTCGCATCACCACCACTGACATAATTACCACCATCATCACCATCAACAGTACCACCATTGTTGTTGGCATTGTTCTTAGCATCATTCATTACTCTAGATGGTCCTCTTTAGAAAGCTAGTCCTTAGCTGTGAACATCCTTAAACAAATATACGTAATGCTGGCAGAATGAAATGCCTGTCGGAAGCCAGAGAACCAGGACATCTCTGTCATGTTCTGCTTTCGTCCGTCACAGCTTCATGTCTGTTGCTGCATCTTCATTTCCTGACACTGGATAAAGCCAGCATTTTCAGAAACAAGCTGTGGCATTAGAAACACTACAATATAAACACTGTGCCTTCTCAAGAGGACAGGAGCAAGTTTGAAGTCATGCCTCTGCCATTCAGCATGATTCTGAGACTGGACTCAACAGCTTGAGGCCGCAGTTCCTTCACACACACAAAGGATGGTCGTCATGGGCTGTGGGTCTGAGAGTGTTTGTGGTGGTTGTACGAGAGAACGCATTTAAAAACTAAAACTCAGGCTGGGCAGTGGTGGTGCATGCCTTTAATCCCAGCACTCAGGAGACAGAGAAAGGCAGATCTCTGTGAGTTTGAGGCCAGCCTGGTCTACAGAGTGAGTTCCAGGATAACAAGGGCAACACCAAAAAACCCTGTCTCGAAAAAGCAAAAATGAAAACAATAAAACCCACTAAAACTCAAGCTGGTGACTAGGTGACCAGTGTCAGCACTTGCTTTAGCATTGATGTTCTTGTCTTGGTTTTTGTTGACTTTCCTAGTCCAAAATGCATTTCTTTTATGTTAAGAAAAAAAAAATGATGTGTCGGGGACCAGCAAGATGGCTCAGCAGGAAAAGGAGCTTGCCAACAACCTGAATTCCATCTCTGGAGTTCACACGGTGGAAGGAGAGAGCAGACTCCCACACATTGCCCTCTCCACCAGTGCATTGTAGCATGTGTGCACTCCCCCGCCATGCACACAGTAAATTAATACACAAACATACGCATAATAATAAATACATTTCCTGCGGTGACGTCCTTTCTTGAAGACTAATTGACAGGTCCAGGGTCTCTGCCACATCTGTGGGTGAGGAAGAGCTTCTGCAGTTTGGGGCTAAGCTCTCTTCCTGCCCCTGGCAGAGGTTTCCCTCTTCGTCTTTGTTGAAGTGCACATTGTGAAATGTGAAATTTGTTCAGGAGGAATGACATGGGAGCAGGAAGACAGGTCAGCTGTAAAGGGTCACCTCTGATATTGGTCACTGTGGGCCCCTGGGCTCGGTCTGTGAGACATCTATCTGCGAATCGCCGTGCAGCATGCCTCAGACAAGGCGTAAAGGGCAGAGCTGGGGAGGTAGTGATGCTCCCAGCATAAAGTTCTCAGTACCCAGGCTCGTCCAGTGAGCAAGGAGGGTGCTGGGTGTGGCCCAAGAGCCAGCCTGGCCCACCTGCCAATCTCTAAGCCTCAACTTCCCTGTGTATAAAATGAACTATTAGTGTCTACTTCATGTTGTTGGGAGAGAACACTAGACTGTGTGGATGGAGCATCATGAGAGTTGCACATCCCAGTGTCCTCATTGTCCCTCCCTGCACTGCCTTCAACCACGGGCCCTGAAGGTCACTGTGCCTCTGCAAGGTCAGAGATGATGGAGGTGAAGGGAAGGCCTCTCTGTCTGGATAGGCAGGTCAAACCCAGCTTGTCCCTGACTGGGAAAACTCATTAACCAGGCTGGCTCAGGCTCAGCTTCCTCCTGCAGAATGGAGCTGATAAAGCCATGTTTCAGGATCACAGGGAGAAATGATGATACATTGCAAGAAAAGTCACCTGGAACAGATGAAACTGCTTTCCTAACAGAGTAACCACCACAAGGCATCTTTGGTAAATCCTCTCTCTCTCTCTCTCTCTCTCTCTCTCTCTCTCTCTCTCTCTCTCTCTCTCTCTCTCTCTCTCTTCTCTCTCTCTCTCTCTCTCTGCTTTACCATTGGACTGTGAAGATTTGATTGACAGATACAAAAAAGAAAGTAAGAAAGCAAGCAAAGCGGAAAACAAGAGGGTGATAGAGCATAGATACATGTATGCACACACAAGCACACATGCATACACACAAGCACATACATATGCATATGCACACACTCGAGCACATACAGATAAGCACGTGCGCGCGTGCGCTCACACACAGACACACACACACACACACACACACACACACACACACACACACACACTTGCAAAGGCCAGCTGAGGGACCCTGTTAATGTATAAACAAAAGGTGGGGGGTAACCCTCGAAGGCTTCACTCTGACAGCCCCCAGCGGCAGTGATGAATTCGAGAAGTTATCTCATTTCCCACTGTTTTAATTAGAGACTTGGGCTCTGAGGCCTCACAGCTGGCTGCTTTGTGCCTCGTTCTGTTGCCTGACAGAGAAAAATGTCTCCATGATGTCAGCCAAGCCCCTCGCCAGATCCGAGCAAGCAAAACTTCTGGGATTCATAAACTTGTGGTTTGGGGCCCCAGTGTCATTGAAGCTGGGCCTCTGTAGGGAGAGGGTGACATGGACAGTCTTTCTCTTTGCTGACCTCTTCCAACCAAGGTGGGGGGCCAGGGGCAGGAGTGCAGGGGGACCAGGCAGGGCCCAGGAGACAACCCAAAGCTGATGTCTTGGGCTTCTGCGTCTCATTCCCATGAAATGGAGTCTCTGTGTGGCTCCTAATTGAGCCCAGCTTGGCAAAGGAGGCTCTGCTTCGCCGAGACAATGCCTTTGATTGCGGAGCGTGTGCTCAGGGTAATTGAATTTGTTGCTCATCTTTCACCAAGACAGCCTGTGTGACGGGGCTGGAGCATGCAGCTGGGGCCAGGCTCTCTGTTGGCACCTCCTCCCCTGTGCTCACCTGTATAAAGGCAGGGTGGGAGGAAAATGGGTGCAGGGGCGGGGGGGGGAGACTGGAGAGAGGCCAACTAGGGACACAAATTACCTCTGACCTCAAACAGTAAGCACAGCTTGGGGATGTGGCCTGCTTTGAGCTTGTCTCTTTGCAAAGCAAGGCTCCTAAGTGGTCAACTGACCTAGGACAACTTGAGGGTGGCCTCTGGAGAAAGGAAAACGCTAGTTTAGAACAAAGAAAATGGCCCCGAGAGGTCCACATGGGACTCTAGTGAGCGACGTGATCAGGACACATTCTTATGCACTCTTGCTGAGACCACCCAAGACGACCACCTTGCTCAACACAGACATGAACTCTTGGACTCTAAACAGCTGTCTAGAAGTGACCGTCAGATGCCATCCCGCACTGCTTTAGAGGGTCCTGCTTAAAGCCAGGCCAGCCGTCCTGCCAGCTTTCCAGGGAAGAAGCCATGCCTTCTTGCATGTGCTCTGCAAGTAGCAGATGTCCACAGATGGCTGTGGACTGCAGACAGTTACCTAGGCATCAAGCCTGGGTGGCATGGCTGCTGGCTGCGACTTGGCCTCCTATTGGACATAAGAGAAGTTGTCCCAAATAAGGGTGCTCACAAGGGGTTCAAAGACGCCATAGGTAGGCGTCTTGACCTGAAAATAACTTGGGTCAGAGTAGGCTCCAAAGTATGAGCCAATTGCTGACTTTATTCATAGAAAGCAACTCTCTAGCACACACTAGATTCTCAAACAATTACTGAAATGGGCCACTTTTTGATGATCCAAAATTTGAGTATTTAAAAACAAAACAAAAAAAAAAAAGCTTTTTTTTTTTTAAAGAATATATTCTTTTAAAATGTCTGCTCCTGGTCAGAATAAGTGGTGAGCAGTTCTCGCTGTGGTGCATATTTTAATCATTAGGCTGTAGTTTTAAAGACACTGAGATATCTGACAGTGAAGGGCAGTGATCTGAGGGTCAGAAATGAACGAACGAGTCAAACAGCTTCCAGTCTGTTGAACTACGCTTCTTAGCAAACTCTGAGAAGATTGAGAGATTTAAAAAGCACTCAGCACCCGGACAGCAAAACTGACAACCCCTGACATCAATCCAAATGACAAGGTATGGGGAATCAAGGTGTGGAGGGGTCACATGGCAAAACAAGACACTAGCCCACATGTGATGGACAGGAATGACCCCAGTGATGGAAGCAGCAGATGGGAACATCCATGGTTCATAGCTCACCATATCAGAGAGAGGTGGGGAGGATACTCAGAGCTGAGGGGTGTATTTTGTAAAATATCCCAATGAAAATCATAAAAAAATGTACTTAGTATACTGAAGAAGAGGGAACTGTGAGCCTTGAAGCTGGAATAGCAGAAACCGCCCCAAACAAAGCAAAGAGAGAAAATCAGAAGGAACAATGAGGAAGTTTTGCAGGGCAGTGGAACAATTTTCAGTAACTAAAGCCCCTAGAGGAGGAGAAGAGGGGAGAGGAGGAGAAGGAAGACAAGGACAAAGAGGATGAGGAGGGAGGAAAAGGAAAAAGTAGTTGAAGAAATAATGGTTGAAATGTTTCCAATTATAATTAAAACTGCAGGGTTGGAGAGATGGCTCAGCCATTAAAGGCTAGGCTCACAACCAAAATATAATTAAAACTGCAGGCCAATAGTGTCACAACCCCCAGAAACATGAGTGAAACTACACCAGAGTGAAGAATGACCCAATTGTTTAAACAATCAATATTCCCCAATAAAGAAAGAGGAAATTCCGTAAGCATGGCTGTGCCTGCCTGTGATCCCAGCATTGGTAGGAAATCTGCTGTGAGTACAAAGCCATATCTGGCCTATGTACAAACTAAGACCCTATCTCAAAATAATAAAACAAAATTTAAAAGCACGAATATCACAGTGTATATGGCTGGCAGCCAAATTCTTGCTGCCAACTCGCAGGCCAGAAGATCATAGAACTAGAAAGTGTTAAAAGAAAAAATAAATTTCAACCTAGAATCTTAGTCTCTGTAACAATGCCTTCCAAGGAAAAAAGGCAACATGAAGAATGTTCTCATTCAAAAGCAGGAAGAATTATCACCAGCTAAGCACTACAAAAAAGCACAGAAGGAAGCTCATGAGGTTAAAAGTGGTAACATGACAAAGTAGATATGATGAACAGAAAACAACAGCAAGACAATAGTTTTAAACATAATCTTATCAGCATCACACTAAATGTAAATGGTACAAAAGAATTTAAAAGGCTGAGATTGTCAGACAAAATAAAAAGGTAAGACATGGAGGAGCACACTAGGCATTTTTCTTATTTAAATTGTTTGAAAAGTTTAAAATGGCAAAGATGCATCTTGGGATTGAAAATATGTCTAGAAGTAAAGTGGCTGAAAAAGCACAAAAGACAAGAGATGAAAAGTGGAAGAGGCCGTGGCTGAGTCGTGTGTGTGGGGGGGGGTGGGGGAGGGGTCATGTCACTGGCAGACAGCCTGAGGTGTACCATGTTCTGAACATGCTCTGAGCAACAAAAGAAATTAGAAACTAAGATATTGCTAAGAAACCAACCAAAGGAGATAAAACTAAATGGCATTAAAATAATATTTGGTTAATTTAAAAAGAAATTTTTTTAAAGAGGAGGAAATGGAGACCATATGGAAAGAACAGAAAACAATCAGCCAGGACTGTGTAAACTGCTGGGAGAATAAAGTACTTGCCATGCAAGTGAGAGGACCACAGTATGGATCACCAGGACTTACATCAAAGCTGGGCATGTGCGGTGGCCACTTAAGACTTAGGAGTCAGAATCAGGGGATCATTGAGTTCGTGGTTCATCAAAAGACTCTGTCTCAATGAATAAAATGGAAAGCAATTAAGAAAGATACCTAACAACAACTTCAGGCCTCCATACACATGTGCAGAGGCAGACAGATCTATGTGATTCAAGGCCAGCCTGGTCTACAGAACCTTAGAGCCACACAGAGAAACCATGTCTTGGAAAAAACAAAGAAAAAAAAAAAAGGTGAATCTGAGAGGTCCTGATGCACATTGTGTGTTGACACACCTATGCTTGATAGCATACTTTTTTTCCCCCAAAAGAACCTCAGTTTTTTACAAAGATCATGGGGAGACAATGTGGTAGGTGGATTGGTGTGTGTGTGTGTGTGTGTGTGTGTGTGTGTGTGTGTGTGTGTGTGTATGAATGAGTGGATTGATGATAGGTGAATGAATGATAAATGGGTAAGCAGGTGGATTGGGTGAGTGGATGATAGGTAGGTAATGAGTGATGGATGGGTAGATGGGTGGATGGCTGGATCAACAGATAATGGATCAAAGAGTGATTGGTAGGTGATAGCTGGATGGATGAGTTGAGTTGACGGATAGATTGATAGCTGAATGATGGACAGGTGTTTGGCGACGGGTAGATGATGGACAGTGGATCAATGGGTGGATCCTGACTGGTCAAAGTTCAACATGGCAGTTATGTCTTCTTCACTGGTACCTGGTGTGGTCTTTGCAGCTTCTGAGACTGGTGTTTTTATTCTATATTTTAGGTTAGCAGTTTGACCCAACTCTCCTTCATCTGCCCAAAGGCCAGCGAGGCTTAGTAACTTGCTCCATGTAAAGTTATCCCCCATGAGAGCCTCACAAAACCTGGGTCTGCAGGGTAGGAAGGGGCAGGCGATTCTGACATGTTCCACCTCTTCATCTGCTTCCACTAACATCTGCTATACAGTGTCCTGCGAGGGATCATGATAAGGCTGGCAGCTGGATCTGCTAAAAATGAGAGACCTCGCCCCTTCTCAGTGACATGCCTAATTAAAACCAAGGGCCAAGGGCCTTGGACTTGAGAACATTAACCATGTCCTGCTATCGGGTGGGGGAGTGCCCCCCCACAGGAATGCAGAGGCCACAGCTCCAGAGCCCAGAGCTGGGGCTTTAGACTTTGCCCTCTGTCCCAGGGCTGGAGGGCGGGCTCTCCCCAAGGAAGACCCGCTGAAGCCAGCACCCAGCCTCTGCACACCTTCTCCATCTCCTGCTTGCTCTGCCTTCCTCCCTCTTCTCCTCTTCCCATGGTTCTTCTGCCTCTCCATCCCCCACTTTCTCTGCCCACCTGCTCTTGCCTCTCAGCCTGTCTTCTCTCCCCCTCTTCATTCCCCCTTCTACTTTCTGTTCTGTCTCAGCTCTTCTCAGCTCTTCCACCCCGTCTATGCCCCCCTTCCCTTTCAGCTTTCTTCCTCCTCTTCTTCCTCTCTCTGTGTCTCTGTCTGTCTTTGTCTCTCTCTCTCCTCCTTCAGCCCATTTTTCAATCTCTCTGTCAACCAGCTGATACTGTGCAGGGCTTGACCAAGCCTTAGCCCAGCATTACTGTAGAGACCTACTCTACCCTGGCAGGCCCCTCGGGCCATGAAGCTAGCAGTGGGGCCATTCTGGACCGAAACCCATCTGGGATGCAGTGAGTCTCCTATGCTGGAAAATCTTCCAGGAGCATCTGCCCATGTAACCCAGGCAACCATCCTGAAGACCACATCAGTATCTTCAAAATCTCAGCTCTAGAGGTTAATAGGAGCCATGTTCACATAAGTAGAGGGGTTTGGACAGATAGAAGGGAGGGGAGCCAGGACTACAGCAGGTGGTGGTCTTCCAGAACAGGGGCTTTGGATCTCATGGCCAGAACACCCTGGTCACTCATAGGCTTGGTTCAAACAAGTGTGTGTGTGTGTGTGTGTGTGTGTGTGTGTGTGTGTGTGTATGCATGTACATGTGTATATTATCTGTTAGTTTCTAATTTTTAGAGTCTATTACTAATTAGTTGAAATGTGTATTCCATCTTCTCCGTGTGACAACGGACATGGGAGAAGAGAAGACAATGTGAAGAAATACACTCTAATATAGCAGACTACTTGGATTCTCAAGACTTGCTTGGAAAGATGGTCAGATGGAAAGAAAGACAGGGATAGAGATGGGGCAGACAGAGAGACCCTCCAGGAAGCCAATCTGATGCAAAGGTGGAAAGAAGAAAGGCTGTGGGAGTGAAGCTTCACTGGGCTGGAGGGAGAGGCAGCAGACCCTGCTAGGGGAACTGTAGTCAGGAACCATTACTTGCAGGCTGTTGAGGGTGTTGGGCACCCATTGCTGATGTCTGGGCCAGTGCACCACAGCGGGTTCCTCTAGTGTGGGATTTTGTGAATGCAATTTGGAAGCTGGCCACACCATCCGTTACAAGCTACCCATGGCCACCTTCTGAGGTTGGTGATGTGGCTCACAAGCCTCCCAACCTGCAGCGTCAACCCTCTGCCTTCTGCAGACACTGCCTGCTGACTCAGAAACTGGATCCTGCTCGCATTTCTGAGGCTCCTTTCCCAGCATTCTCACACTGCCTTTCACTGGGTTGTTTTAATCAGGGTCACACAGGGCAGGAGGCATGGAAGATGGGAAGGGGGCCCCAGCTAGGCTGCCCTCAATACTCCCACATCTACCTCCCTGCCAGCATCAGTGGATCCCCTCTGATAGCCCTGGGCCTCTCCACAACCTCCCACCACTCCTCAGATCTTCCCACCATTTTTCTGCAAATGAAAGAGACCCAAGGTTGCTACCGTTTCCCAGCCTGCATAAAGGGCCTCGAAGTCACCACAGGGGCTCCCAGCAAAACAGCCAGAGCATAGAGGAGACAGATGGCCATGCAAGAGATGGGCTGTGGGGGGAAGGGCCTGCTGAGGGCAGGGCTGGCATGAGGATCCCAGATCTACAGTTTGAACCTGGCTCTTGCTGGTCCTCACTTTGGATACTTTCTCCTCAGTGGAGGTACTCTGATACTCTGGAACACATTTCCGGTAAGCTCCTCCCACTCATAGCTCAGTTTGTAGCTTCCTGCTTTCTAACTTAAGGCCCGACAGAGGAGGTGACAATTAATTAGACACTTGTAAGCCCTGGCCTGGCCACTACTCTGAGTTCTAGTCCTCAAAGAAAAAGGTTGGAATTCAACTACACTTCTAAACAGAGACCATATTCTGGGCCTGCATGCATGCACTGTGCAGCCTTAGGGGGCAAAATACTGACACGAGGGAATGCCCACACCAACCCCTTGTCCCTCCCCAGCACCTCTACTCTACCTTTGGAGCTCAAATATGCAAGTCTCAAACTGAGATTTCAAACAGCATCCACCTTATGTGGCTAATGTTGGGGACCCTGGGCTTCCCAGGAAACAAGCATTCCCCCAGACTGGGCTGCTTCTGCTGGGAAATTTCCCATTCCCACCAAACGAACGAGAAAACCCATCCATTTCCAGGCAGCCGGGAGAATGTAGGCTTCCACTGCCCCTGGACACCTGTCCTCCAGCAGGAGTAGACCCTATCCAAGTAAACACCCTGCCTGGGGGAGGCGGCCAGTGGGGAAGGAATCTATCCACCAGGCTCCGGACATCCTGGACAGCAGTCAAAACGCTTCCTTCCACCGTCTTAGAGAAAAATGTCATATTCATCCAGCCAATTCTTCTTCCCTTTCACATGGAGAACGGTACCTGGTGTAATTTCCGAAAAGCAAGAACAGCCTGGCCCTGTTCCCTAGATGTCATAGTCTGATGGCTCTTCTCACTCACTCCTCCATCCCTTCCTGTTTATTCAACAGACATTTCTAGAGTCCAGACTCAATGAACAGCCCTGTTCCTGGGATGCTGTGTGACATGGGCTCCTCGGGCTCCATGGAGGACTTGCTGTCCACCCTGCAGGAGGGTGCTCCAGGCACAGGGGTGTGGCTACTGGCAGGCTACTGTCCAATCAGGAGCTTCTCTGTCCAGTTAGGTTCAGCTGGCCTTGCCTGAAGCATTAAATAGGGGAAGTCAGGAATGTAAGGACCTTATTATAAGGAACTTATGTTCTGACCCCTCAGTCCTGAACTATTGTTTGAAACCCTGTTCTACAGGAGGATGAGCTTGTCCTTTAACAACCGTATCAAGCCACAGGCAGTCACTAGCCCTGGGAGCTGTGGTTCTGGGTGTGAGGGCTCACTTGTTATAGCAGCCAAACTTGCCCAGAAGGGTTTGAGCGGTGCCTACTACAGGTGAGGATGTAACTTAACTGTTTGAGTCCTCAAGTATGGAAATGAGGGTGTAGTCATCAGGGTCCTTCTCTGCTCAGCTGCCTTCCAGGTTCTGTGTTCTTCTTTGACTTCCAGAGTTTCCGCAGGAGTTTAAGTTCCAAAGATCATGGGCAAGAGAATCCACAACTTACTCTATATCTATATTGGCTCCTTCCCTTTCGTGATGAATACTATGCTCTCTGTGCTAATTGTCACCACCAAGCTCTCCACTCAAATCCTCTCAATATCTGTTTCCAGGAGAACCATGCTGAGACTAAAACATTCAGAGAGCTCCAGCAGGTCACCTGAGGCCACACGGTGGTCTGCAGGCTGAGCTGCTCTGCTGCCGCTGCCCTCTCTCCTCCTAGGAATCTTGCTGACTATGGTCTTTCAGACAGTAGCAGTTCCAAAATGGCAGCCTTCCTTGTTCAGTTGTCCAGCATGAGACTGTCTTGCACGTTCTAGAGATGGGGTGGGCTTTGCTGGACTAAGGAGTGTTGTAGAAGGGGCCTGGCACTGCCTGCTGGCCAGTAGCCAGCCTGCTCCCCTCCATCCTGAACAGCTTGGGACCTCCATTCTCCATGGAGATGTGAGGAGGGGATGCCCATGGAAGGGGTGAACTTGAGAACAGGGCAATGGGGTTCCCTCCACTTTCCCCCTCTGCTCTCTGAGCCTGTGTCTCCCAACAAAGAACTCATCTTGGTACCTGGTGATAGATGGCATCACCACAAAGCCTTCGGGGAGCATTCATTAGTCACCATGCTTGACTGGGATGACATAGCAAGGACTAGAGGAGACAGTGAGGATGGGAAGGAGGGACGATGGAAGTGTCACACCAGGTAAGCACAACGCATCAGCCAAGGAGGAGAGGTGCCCAATGAAAAGATCCTTCACTGGGGACCAGCAAGCTCAGTTCAGACCTCCTGGAGACATCTGGCCAGATAAGGTCAAAAAAAAAATGTAACTATACCAAGCAGCCAGTCACCAGGGGACGCTCGTCTGAATGCCTGTGTCCCATTTCAAGTTCCTGGGGCATTTGGGGCACTGTGAAATCACATTTATGCAGAGGTGGGAACCATTCTGAGCCGTCATTTATCCCCTGGCCTGGAAATAGGTTCCCAAGGCTTGTCAGGGGCAGGACCATGAATAATATTTCACACTGCCCGGGGCTTCCTCACTCCCTCAGAGCTTTGGCCGCCTAAGAGAGGCTTGCCCTCCTGGAAGCACAGGCCCTGGTTGGACGAGCCTGTTTTTGCACCCTCGACTGTCTGGGCGTGCATTCACCAAATGGATGTGTGTGTTGAAGTTGGCAATGGAATGTTGGAAGTGGCTGGGCGCTGTGCAGAGATAGGCCCTGGCTTAGAATAAATTTGCATTCTGCTCCCTCTGCCCCTCCAGGGGCTGGAGGAGAAAGGAGGCTTATTCATCAGCCATGGTGGAATTTGGTCCCTGGGGTTCCTGGCTGCAGTCCCTCTGTGCTGCCCATGTAATCAATCATGCAAATAGCCACATTATCTGTGAAGAGTGATGGAATCATATGGTGGGGGCGGGGGAAGTTGGCACCAATGTGGCTCTGTGACCCTGGGGTAGTGTGGGCTTACACTTGTTGGTTAAGAGCCTCCTAGGTCTCCCAGAGGGAAGCACAGAGGGTGAGGAAGTGTCTTGCTGTACAGTAAACAGGATGGATCACCCAAGGTGGTGAGCAGCCAAAGAGCAGACAGATCATTTGCCTTGTATAGATGCCCCTCACATCCTTGGTAGGACACACATGAGCCCCATCAAGGCAAAGACAGCATTTCCCTGCTGTCCCTTCCAAGGCCCAGTTCTCACCAGCTTCCCCTGGCTGCCTGGTACATGCACACAATGATGCTGGAGAACCAGCTTCTGTCACATGGGTAAAAGCATCCCTCTAGACCAGTGGTTCTCAAATTGTGGGTTGTGACCCACTCCGGGTCACATATTGTAATATTTATATTACAATTCATAACAGTAACAAAATTATCGTTATGAAATAGCAATGAAAATAATTTTATGGTTGGAGGGGTGGGTCACCACAACATGAGGACCTGTATTGAAGGGTCCTAGCATTAGGGAGGTTGAGAACCACTCGTCTAGATGATGCAAGAGGCCAGAAGGAGGAAGCTAAGTCCCGAGTCACCTTGTGGAGCAGGCCACCTAGCTTGCCAGCTACATGCTTGTCCACTGTGAGAAGGGTGGGACTCCTCTGTGTGGGTCTCCAGCACCAGCTTAGCTGAAATGACTGACAGGAAGGGACTCCATCTTGGGAGGAAGTATGCTCTGCCTTCACCATCTTTCTGGAATGGCCATCAGGATAAACACAGGGAGGCTGATTCAGAAGACACACTCAATTCCCATGAAGAATGGATAGGCTTGGATGTTCAGGGCAGAAAGGACCAAGGACTGGGGATAAGTGACAGTGACTTCTGGGACCTGTTTGCTGTGGGTTTCCAGAAGGTTCATGATGGCCTGGCTCCAGCAGAGGCAGGTGTGAATCTGAATGCCACATTTTCACTGATGGTAGTGTCGACTGGTGGCACCTGGCAGCCTTCTCTAGTGTCCCCACTCACTAGCACACCCTTTGAAGCTGTTAGGCTTGCACCTCCAGCCCAGAAAACTAGCGTCTGTGGGTAAGGTGTGAATGTGACTTCTAAGCTGGAGTGAGGCCACTCCCCCTCCCCCCAGATCCCGTGTTCAAGAGAGTGAGCTCAGCATTCCTGGAGACCCTCAGAAGGTCACAGCACAAGCATAACAGGGCATTTGTCACTTTAAGCCACCGGGATTCCGGGCTGTCCTTTACCACAGCAGAATGTACCCTCCTGAATGACTAATGAAATAGTGCCTCTTGGACCTTCAGTGGGTTGCTTGGCTCCTGTGGGCCTCAGTCTCCTCACAGGATGGAGGGAGGACATTACACTTTGCTTGGCTTGTGGAAGTCTGAGGAAGAAATGACTCTTGTCACAGCCTCAGCAGGCACCTGGGCTGTCAGTATGTTGCAGTCCTTGGCAGCTGGTCTGGGTTGATTCGCACTCAGCACCCATTGTCCTGTACACATCACTTTTCCTCATCTTGCCCGGCTTTGTTCCCAGACTCCTCAATTTGGCCCAGGTTCCTGGGATTTGATGTGCACTGTTTGACACCCAGGTGACATGTTACAGACTCCAGGAGCCCTGGCCAGGAAGGCAAGAGAGCAGTGCCTGCTCCTCAGCTTCCTTGAACTCCGAGGATTTTTTTTCTTTTCCTTGAATCCACCTTTTCCATTAACTGGACTTTTATAGCTTGGATGGAAGACAGCAAGCTGCACACATTTCCAAGAATTCCTAAAGACTGTTTCATGGAGCACAGAGCCCATTAAGAATGTATCATAACCCCAGCTTTGGACCCAGACACCAGAGAAGACCCACAGAGGGCCATGTGTACCCCTGCAGCAGCCTAGGATTTGTGCCTGGGTTTTCTGACATCCCAGAGCCTTATATGACACAGGCTCTTGGACAGGTGGCAGAGGTTTCAGGGACAGTTTGGCCACTCAAAACCTGGCTTTTTGTTCTCTCTAAATCTTAGTATTCCTCCCCTGTAAAGTATAAGAATGACAGTGTCTACCTGTGGGCCTTCTGGCACTGCCCTATCATCTACTGTCTTTAGAAGCTGTGGCAGGATTGCAAGGCCAAGTTCTGATTGAGTTACAGGATGAATTCAGGCAAAACTGGGCAACTCGGGAAAACACTGTATCAAAATGAAAAGTAAAAAGAAAGCTGAATGACAGGTCAGTAATAGAGAACCTGTCTAATGTGTAACACCTTGGGTTTTCTCCTTGTATACACACAAAAGCGTCACCTCAGAGGTTGCTATCTGACAATAGTAGTTAATCTAGTAAACATTTCTAAGATCCTGAATAACAGAAGCAAGATCTCAACAAAGATTGGCTACTGCCATTATCATCATCATTATCTCCACCATCATCATCGCCATAGTCACCATCATCACCATCATCATCGTCACCATCATCACCATCATCATCATCACCATCATCATCATCATTGCCATAATCACCACCATCACCATAATCATCACCATCATCACCACCATCATCTTCATCGCCATCCTCATCATTATCAACATCATCATCTTCACCTCTATCACCACCATCATCACTGTTACTATATTCATCACAATAATCACCATCATTACCACCACCTTATCATCACCACCATCGCTACCATCATCATCATCACTGTTATTCATTCCTGCTTTAGATCCCTGACAACCTGCCTGGTTTCTCTGCTGGGAACCTCTTTCTGATCCACAAATATTCTTAGGCATAGTTTCTGACATTCTGATGAGTTGTAAACTACTGTATGGCAAATCACAAAGAATTTTCTAGGAAGAATGGTTTGTAGTGATGGGTTATAGGCTACTTGTTTTATAATTAGACATGAGCGACAGAGCTTCCTAAGTTCATTCTCCTTTACATGTTCTGGTTCTGAATTTTTCCAAAGGAAACAAAACCTCTACAAAGAAGGCAAGTGAGCTGTGGTCCAGTGGGGAGAGCACTCACCCAGCAGGCACAAGAGCTGGGTTGCATCCCAGCCCTGGACAAACCAGACATTGTGCTGCATGTCTCTCGTGCCAGCGCTTGGCATAGGCAGGAGGCTCAGAAGGTCAAAGTCATCCTTGGCAACATAGATTGAGCCTGAGGCCAGCCTGGACTACATGACCTTCTATTTCAGAAGCAAGAAACGACTGAATCAAAGTTGGGAAACCAGGAAGCAAAAATTAGAATAGTACAATTTCCAGTAACACCTCCAAGACACCATGCACGTAAGAGAGCACTTGGACATGGGATGTCCTAGGATTCCCCCTACTCTACCTCCCCAACACTGGTTTTAACCATCCCACTCTTCTCTGAGGACACAGATGTCCAGCATGCTGAAGAGCCTTTGCTCCAGCACATACCAAGAAGGGATGGAGTAACAGTTTTGGGTCTTGGGGCCTTAGCTGTCTTAAGCCACTGAGTTTGGGACCTTTGTTACATAATGATCCCTAACTAACACAGACAGCTTTCTTCATGCCCACCTGTCAACAGCCATCACAGGTCTGGCACACAGTGCCATTCAAATTAACATTTGGTGAGCAAACAAATGGATAAAAGCATGAATCAAAACAGCTCCTTAGGAATACCACCCAGCACCCTTAACGGAAACAACAAGCCATCCATCCATCTACACGCTCCCTAATCCAGCAAGCCTCGAGAGCAGCTGTCACTCTCATATACCTGGCCATCCCTCCGGTGTCACAGTGGAGGAATCCCTGGCCAGGATCTTCATCCCTAGAGCCACAGATGCTATCATGAATAGTATCTCTAAGTGCAACTGGGAGAGGAAAAGGAGGCCCTCGGGGTATGAGAAGATGGTAGGACTCGGGCAGACAGTGGACAGACCTCCACTGTTTGACTCTAACCTGAGCTGCAGGAAGAGGGAGTCACAGCCCCTCTTCACAGCTGGCTGTAACTTCATTCTCTTCATTGTTCAAGGGGGCTTTTCTGTCCACAGACTAGGAATCACACACAGAGGGGCCTGACTTCTGTACCCTGTGCCATTCTCTGCCAAGAAGACAGCAGCCATTTACTTTGGCAGACACACTTTTCTCATGTGTGGCTTCTCCACTGAAGCCAAATGGGAATCTTGGGATTCACAGTGTAGACAGGGGATCCCAGCCTCAAAAGTTGATGTCTGAGCTAGATAAGCATTTGCTTGGATGGGGAGGGGCTGGTAGGTGCTTGCCTCTTTGTAGCCCTTCTAGTGTGCCCTTCTGTCACATCTACCCCAATAGCAGCCCAAACTACAAACTGGAGTGTCTTCAGGCACTGTCCGGTGTTCCCAGGCCCTTGGCCCAACTGGCAGACCACTGGGAACTCTGTGGCAGGAACCTGCTCATTTCCATTTCTGACTGAGATCAATGTCTCAGGCCATCATGTGTCCTTCCGCTAAAATAAGAGGCTTTCAGCTGACCAGGCTGACCTAAGCATCAAGCCCTATTTTGTTAAGCACGCCTCTTGGCCTTCGAGTCATCTCACGGTTCCTGGGATTGTGTCGAAAGCCCTGGCTGGATTTCACCTCTGCTCTGCAAAGTCCACCTTGGGCCACATTTGGCCCCAGCCTTGCCTCCCTTTGGTCGCATAGAAAGTTCCTGGGAAGCCGTGGGCTGAGCTGAGCAGAGGTCTGCGGCAGAGGAACTGCTTTGAAGGACCGGGCAGTGTGGCCTTCACCTCCCCGTGGATTTCCTGGTGAGCTGGGGCCTGAGTCAAGGAACAATAGCCACAGCTCCTGAACCTCGGTGGCTCAACCTCTTCCCCTGAGGTTACAATCCAGCCCAGAAAGCACAGCTAGACTCAGAACATGGAGCAGAGCCAACAAGGGGGAGCAGCGGCCTCAGGTGTCCCCATTTCCCTGAGTCACTCAGCCACTGGCCAGTCCACTGGAGCAGGCAATGACCTGGGCTTAGCTTGAGGTTGGAAGAGCTGTGTCTTTTACTTGCTGTGTGACTCAGGCATTTGGAGCCTGCCTGACGCTTGGGGGGTCTTCATCTGTGTGGTAACGAAGGAGTGCCTCCCCTTGGCCTCAGTGCTGTGTCTGCAGGTACCTTGCTGCCAGCTGCTTTCTGTCTCACAGAAACACAGACATGCAAGGGCTGCTATTCAGAGAAAGAGGCTCTGGCAATTATAATCTTCTCCTTCAATTAAATATCGTTTCATGGAGACTCAGGACAGAGAAGAGAAGTCACTCTCAAAAGCCAAGTGACCAGTGTCAAGGGTGGTGGGGATAGAAGGAACATCCTTGGGGCCGTCGTTGAATATTATGGGGTACTGCAGAGGGGCTTCCCTAATGCTCACAATGAGCTCAGGTTACACTGCTTGAAACTCACCATCCCTACTGTGTGCATTTGACTGCACAGGGAAGTTTGTCTGAGGGTCAGGCTCCTCAGAGAAGGTTGGTCATTGTCACTACTGTAAGAAAACTGACACAGTGGTGCAAGTGATAGAGTTGGGGTGCCTAAGAACAAGCCCTCAATTATGTCCATCACAATTATCATCCTCACCAACATCAAAATCACCATCTTCACCTACCATCACCAACATCACCGTACCAGCACCACCTTCATCGCCACCACCACCACCACCATCATCCCAAAAGCCCACCTCACTCAAACCTTTGGAATGATTGGCTGACACTTTTTCTCTAGGAAACATCAGGACCTGTGACCACAGGATGATACAGCAGCAGACTTCTGGGTTTCTGGGAGCTGGATACTCACTCTATAGGAGGCCTGATTCCAGTGTCACAACAGACTAAGGAAGTCTAGGCACTTCTGGGCCTCTTGGGTGGGTGATAAAAATGTCAGTACCCTAGGTGGACCACAGTGTCACACAGATGTTAAGGTTGGAGAATGGAGCCATTTGAGGCCAGTCTAGGCTGCATAATGAGACTCTATCTGCAAAAGAGAATGAAAATAACAAAAGAATAGAGAGTGTCGGAGGAGAAAATAGCCAAATGGGCAGGAGGAGAAAGGAGACCACTGTGAATGGCTAACTTAATCAGAATACATAACATAATTTCCAGTCTCCCCGGGCAGGATTCCACGTGGCAATTCTGTCTTGTCTGTTCTTAGATTACTACCCATGTACCCACAGTCAATAAAGATAATGTTCATTCCTACACACATTAAACATGTTTGTTCATAAAGCAGTCACTGCATTCTGGAGCATGTCATCTGCCATCTGCACTAAGATTCCAGGTCCACATAACAGTCTGCTCACTGCAGCCCTGTTTTTAACAGCAAAAGAGGGAAGTTCAATGTCTGGGAGGCAGGCAATGTTTAAACGAAGAATGGGATGTGTTTTGAGTGAATTTAACACGGCTGTTAAGATAGATGGGAGGGGGGGTGTCTGTATGGGAATAGGAAGTTCACTCAAGCTGTATCAAGAAGGGAGAGAGCTGGAGAGGTGGCTCTGGGGTAAGGTGTTTTCCATGCAAGTGTGAGGGCCTGACTCTGAGTCTCAGAACTCATAACCTTAAAAAAGAAAGGAAAGCCAGAAAGCAAGATGGGCATAGTGGTGCACATCTCTAATCTCAAGGGTTGGAGGGTGGTGGAAACAAGTAGATCCCTGGGACTCACTGGCCATCCAACCTAGCCAAATCAATGAGCTCCAGGTTCAGTGAGAGACTCTGCCTCAAAAATAAGGTGGAGAATCATTAAGGAAGACATTTGATGTTGACCTCTGGCATCCACATGCACGTGTGCATGAACACACACACACACACACACACACACACACACACACACACACACACAAAATGAAATAAAGTAAGGCGGAGCACAATATGCACTGAAGGTCATGGCATGCTTCCTGGTGTGTTTTGACTGAGTCTAGAAGGCAGCTTCTGGAGGGAGCTGGTGCCTAAGTCAGGACAACCCTTGAATTAATCTCTGTTATTTGCCAATTACCTGTAGCTTGGACATTTAGTATGTGTTTCTGTTTCTTGCTTGATGTTGTTCTTTTTGGTTGTAGTTCTATTTTTTGTATATGCTATTTCCCTTTTTTTCTCTTGAACAATACATACATACACACACATATATAATTATTTTTATTTTATGTTCACAGGTAATTTTCCTGCATGCCTGTCTGTGTGAGGGTGTTGGATCCTCTGGAACTGGAGTTATAGACAGTTACAAGTGGCCATGTGAATGCAAGGAATTGAACCCAGGTCCTCTGGAAGAGCAGCAAGTGCTCTTAACCACTGAGCCATCTGTCTAGCCCCCACAAACCCCTTTAAATATCTGGCCACCATTATTCACTGCCCAAACATGAGCTGAGATGTTTTTAACCCTTTATATAACTTAGGAGTTCACAAAGGTGAGCCTGGCCTCAGTGTAGCTCACAGAAACCGCCAGTGATTAGTGAGAGGGGAGGGAAGTCACACCAGGCTGGACAGCTGGGGAAAGCTCTGGCCATTCATTTTTCAACATACACTTATATTGCACCTACTGTGTGCTGAGGTGGAAAGACTCTACAGTAGGATCATGAAATTAAATAAGACCTGGTTAGCCAGGCATAGTGGTACACACTTATAATCCATGCCCTCAGGAGGTAGAGGCAGGAGGATCAAGCCAGCCTTTGATTATAGAGTGAGTGCCAGGACAACTTAGACTACACAAGACCCTATTTCAAACAACAAAAAATCCAGTTCCTCCGCTGCCAGAGTTCATGGTCTGCAGTGAAATGAGACTCTGACCAGAGGCCAGACCCTCAAGTCCTTCCTCCGCACATTGTTTACCCTGGTTCATACCTTGAAGGCAACCAGGAAGATTCGCTGCATGGCTAAGGCGGAAGGTACATTGACTGAAACACGGGGAGGAACAGCCAAGTGCAAAAGCATTGTTCATGCTTCCTGTCTCTGAAAGGGATGGCTGCGTCCTGCAGGAGGGACGCGTGTTAAGAGGGGCCCTTGGTCCTTTCATTCTGTGGGCTGATGGACAGCTCCCTGAAGCTAATGGGATCCCTCTTCCTGATCCTTGCACTTGCACCATCTCTGGTGTCTCCAGTCAGTCAGCATGCACAGGCCGAACTGGAAGCCATCTGCCAGAAATAATCAACCTTGCATCTTATCAAAACTTTGAAAGCTGAACCTCTGTTCCGAGGAAGGTGTTTAGGGGCTGCGAAGGGGTAGGGGGAAAAGAATGCCAGGATCTTGGGATTATCAAGATTTGGATTAGTGTGCAATTTCCTGAGTCCCCGACTTCACAAATGAGGTCAGAAAGGTCCATTCTGAATGGAGCCCATTAATCTCCCTGCTGTGCGAGGAAACGTGGCCAGCGCAGGTGTGAACAGTCTCGCTGTTATTTTTGGGAGAATGTGAGCCGAACAGTCACAGGAAGTGCACGGTCCCCCGCCAGCATCCTGCTGTATTATTTTAGGCTGCAGAACTGAGGCCTTTAAGCAGAACCTGGCTTTCAACACACCTTTAAAGGCAGAGGGGCACTTGGCAGACAAGAGCCCTGATGCAGAGCTGGGGGACATTCCAACAATATGTGTGTTCAGAGGCCAAGCTCAGAAAGGGTCGCCTGCGGACCTCCTGGGAAGCCAGAGCTGTGCAGTGGTCAAAGCCCGTCTGACATGGAGGAAATGGGGGACATAGTCCAGTTTTATGGCTTCTTGAGCCTTGTGCGAGCCACTAGCTCACAGACAAAAGACAGATCACTTCAGACCAGGGTCCATACAGTCTGTAATAGGACATAGTAAAGGTTCTAGACTCTGAGCTGGACAGCCCTGCAGGAAGTGTTCAACAATGTTGTTCAATGTGGGAATGGCCCGTGGTTATAGCATGTCATTTTCAAGTGTCACCAAATACTCTTCTACTTGTTCAGTCATTTTAGCAGGTGAACCCGGACTTGGCTCTCCAGCTTTGGTCAACAGAGTGGCTGGGTCTGAGGCATTGTTTGCCGACCCTTTTACTGAATGAAGTAACAACCACACTGACACCATCGCTAGAGGCCTGTAAGCTGAGCCAAGCACATGTGACTTATTTTCTGTCCCCAAACTCAGAAGAGCCACGGAGCAGAGACCTAAAGTGTGGCCCTGAAGCCTTGGCAAGTCAGACAGGGAAGAGTCAGCCTGGGCCCTCAGAAGGCCCCGAGTCTCCCAGGGATCTCCAGGGTACAGGTTCCAAGATTTCTTTGTTCATTTTCTATGCAAAAACTTCCGGGTGACCTGCTACACATGGGCCTGGAGATGGGACAGGGCTGGAGCTCTGGATAGGCTAAGACCCCGTCAACACATGAAGCATCCCCTCAGAGCTAAGAAAAGCATGGCGTCTGTCCCAGGCGTGTGTGGTAAGACAGAAACCCAAGGGCAGACTGGGTGCCAGTGTGGATCAAGGCACAGACCTTCCCGGGCTGGGGTCTGCCAGCAGGGGTGGGTAGGTTCCAGCCAGTGCTTCTGGAGTCCTCGTGGCCTAGGGCAGCTGTGGCTTGCTCCCCTCCTCCCCTCTTCTGCCTCCCCGCCCCCACCCTGCAAACCATGTAACATCACTGATCTCATCTTCACTCACACCCTAAGAGGTACACCCTCTCCAGACCATCCTTCCCATGGGGCCAGGATGACACCCATAGAACAGGGAGACCTCACTTGCCATCACAACAGCCACCACAAGGGCTTGGGCCAGGTGGGCCGGAGGATGAAGGGTGGGGAAGTAGCTGTGGCCAGCCTTAGGCAAAAGTTCAGGAGCATTTGGGGCAGTAGGTGGAACAGTCTAGACAGAGGACAAATCTCCCAGGAAGAACTGGGACCTGCCTTCCCAGAACTCAACAAATGATGTCATGAGCTAGCGGGAAATGGCATTGGGAAGACCACAACGCATTCTGGCCAGGAGCTCCCCTTAATTTTCCATGGGCCTCAGTCTTTCCATCTGTCCAGTGGGTGCAGCAGTCCCTATGTGATGCATGCCCCATCTTGGGAACTGAGCTGCCACCTTCTTGTGAACTGTCAGTGTCTTCCCAAAGGGAGTTGTGGGGTCCTTAGCAAGGAGGATTGGGGGGTTCCCTCACCCCAGCCTGTCAGAACAGCAACTAAAAGGGGCTCTAGTCACCTCACATGATCAGGCAGGGAAGGAGATCGCCAGCAATTGCAGTCATAAATACTCACCTTCCCTTTTAGCACGTTTACAATGCTCCATCTTTTCTGATGCAGTAACTTAGCTAGTGTCTTCCTCCTACTACATTTGCTACCGCTGACATCTGTTTAAATGTGGGGCTGGTGGGACCCAGTAAATCACCCTCTGCTGATTGCACAGATTTGGTTCCACCGTGTGCTGCAGAGGCCATGCCAGCTCCACGGCCGGCCCGGCCTGCGGCCACAAACCCTGAGCATAGCTCTCAGCCTTATCTTGACGAACAGACATAAATCGTAACTCCTGCAAAGTGTGTATCAGGAGGATCTGGCGGATGGAGCATATGACTCTCCCTCCCTGTGTCGGGCAGCCATGAATCAGGTCTAGAGGACCTGCCACCAACTGCTAATACTGAGACATCACGAGGACCAGGGAGAGACATACCCCCGGTCTCCTGGGCTCCTGTTGCACGGGGAAGGACCCTGAGCTCATTTCTGCTAACGTCTGAAGTCCTTGCAGAGTACGCACAATGTCGCCCTTAGCACTGGGCTCTGCTGCACAAGAACAAAACAAAACTGAGCTGGTGACTGGTGGCTCACACTTGTGACATCTTATTCTTTAACCTAAAAGAGAGGCTCATTCAGCACTGAATCGAGTTTGCATGAAACTGGCAAAGGGCTCGGCTCCTTTCAGCTTCTTCATGGTTGTAAGATAGCTGCCTGAGCTCCAGCTATCACATCCTGACAGCAAAATGTCCAAAGAAGGAGAGAGGAAGGGGTTTGTCTTTCCCTTTAAAATAAAAAAAGAAAAGAGAAAAAAAAAAGTACTTTCTTCCTCAGAACAGTTTTAGAACAATGAAAATTTGTGAAAATCACCCAGAGAGCCCCACTTTCGCGGCCCTCCTTAATGTCTTACTTTAGTGTGGTGTCATCATAGTTTGAGTCATCAGACTGGAGGCTGTACTTGATTTGAGCTTACCTCATTTTCTTCCCTGTGTGATTTTCCTGGGGGCCCCAGTCTTTGCCATTCTCTGTCTCCATTCTGGAGTCATGACGTCTGACTCTGCCCTAAGCTGTCTACCCAAGCTTTCTGGGACCCTGAGGCTGAACCAAGCCATTTTAAGATGCAGGGACAGGGGCTGAGAGATGGCTCTATGGTTAAAGTGCTTGCCTTGCACACATAGGGATCTGAGCTTGAGCTACAGTGGCCACATTAAAACAAACAAACAAAACAAGCAGACACAGTGGCATGCATTTGCATTCTCAGAGCTATGGAAGTAGAAGGCAGAAGCATGAAGATTCCTGAGGCTTGCTGGACACATGACCCAGGCTACTACTACATGGTGAGTTCCAGGCCAGAGGGAGCCCTTGCCTCAAAGAATAAGGTTGAACAGCCTTTCAGGAATGACAATCAAGATTATTCTTTGACCCCACAAACACATGTTTATACGTACATCTCCCTTAAGATACAAGAACATAAGTATCTATGTGTGCACTCACATGATTCAGAGAAAGGCTCGGGGGTGCAACATTGCTCGAGCATGCATTCTTATAAGCTAGCTGCAGGAACGAAAGAGCCAAACTCTCTACACATGGTCCTCTCTCTGTCATAGATCCTGACAGGACAGTGAGGCGGGCTCCATGTGGAGTTCTGGAATCCAGGATCCATTTTCTAGCGTCTTGGAAGTCTTCTCTCCCAGTGGCGATAACAGAAGATTATAGGATCAGGTTCAGGGCCAGACACCTCCCCATAGCCATTGTCTAGAGCCCAGATAGGGCCATGTCTCCATGAGACAGGGAGCAATGGTGGGTGAGGAGGGGGATGGGCAGCTGGGCTAAGAAGTGGCAAAGATGCACCTGGGGGTGGGTGAAATGCCTGCTACATAAGCTAGGGGACCTGAGTTGAATCTCCAGAGCAAGTGAAAAAAGCTAGGCATGATGACACATGCCTATAATCCCAGGATTGCAGAGACAATGACAGGAAGATCATGGGGCTCACTGGTCAGCCAGCTAGCCAAATCACCAAGCTCCAGGTTCAGTGAGAAACCCTGTCTGAAAAACAAGCTTGATAACTTCTGAGCACCCTGAAGTAGTCTCCTCTGGCCTTTAAGTACTCACATCATCCATTGCACCCATACAAAAATGAACACATGCACACTCACACACCCACACGCATACACATAAGGACACACACATACAGGAACAATATGAATGAGCTGGTCCAGCTCACAGAGCATCTTGGAGGCCTCCAAGAACAGAGGGGAGATTCTTGGCTGGTGTACAGCAAAGTTGAAGTGTAGGAGGAAGAGATACCATGCTCTGGAGCAGAGCCCGACCCTATCCCCCTCGCTTAGCAAGCTTCTTCCAGAATCCAGGACTCAAGGTATTCTGAGCTTGCTGTGTAGAGTTGTAACCTTCGTGATGGAGTCCAGTCCGAGGTTTCTAAGAGACACCCAGGAACACACAGTGAGCAAGTCCCTTCCAAGCTGACCTTGCAAAGGTCTCCACAGAACCCCAAAGCTACAGCCATCCCGGGATCAGGAGGGGCTCCAGGAAGAGCTGAGGTGTTTACATTTGTTGAAGGGATCATTTGGGTGACGGATGACAGGCCCCGGCCCCTGAAGATCATACCGGCTTCGGCTTTCAGTCTCTCCAGGGTCAGATACAGTGCAGGGCTGACATCAAGCTCAGTCTTGGGAGGGATGCTGCTCTGGACAGTCACATGCCTCTGCACTTCTAGTATCTGAGAGTTTAGTAAAGGGACACTGATGTCGTTTGTCCTCCTGAGGGGCTCAGGCCCCATGTATCCCCAGCATGCTGGGCTGAGGTACATCTACATATGGTTCCTTACTCGGCTTCCAGTGGGCTTCAGCAAGTGCCCACCACGGGCAGAGCTCACCTCCAAGCTGGGATGGTCTGTTTGGGGTCTCCAGTCCCCAGCTGTGTATGCAAATGATGGCTGACTGGCAGATGCCAAGACTAGCCTGGAACCTCTAATGAAGCTCGTGGGTGAGCAGGAACCTGAGTGCTGGGCTGGCTGGGACGTCACCAGGAAGCCCACACAGTCCTGTAGAGGAGGTTGCTGACTATGCAAGTGATGAGAAGCGAGTGACCCCAGCACTGGAGACAGGCCCCCAGCAGGGACTCTGTGTTCTGTCATACTGGAGTCACCTGGCTGTCATGGCATCCATGAGGGCTTTTTTCTCTTGGACTCAGCAGCATTATGGCAGGCGACAGGATGTAGGCCACAAGGCAGGGTTTGCTCAGAGAGAGGCTGCTGTGCCTCTAGAAGGGCGGTACAGCCCTGGCGCCTCCTGTCACCTTGCTGGGGGCTGTTCTGGATGGAGCTTCGCGTGTGACTTCTCTGAGTGTCATTTTCCTTCCTCCCGTCAGGGGCTGCCAAGGACTGGGCCAAGATTTCAGAGGCACTGCCAAGTGCTACAGCAAGATTCTCAGGCCTCAGCCTGGTTCGAGGCTCAGGAACAACAACTGTACCTCCCCCTGGTATTCCAAGCCATGGGACATCTCTGCCTTGTAACCTCCTAGAAGCCAGGTCCACTCTCCTCCCCTACTCCACACTAGTAGGACCCACTGGAGGGCAGGCTGTGGGGGTCCAGTAGGTGTTCAGTGGACACCAGCCTGGCATGATTGCCCATCAAAGACGAGTGGCATAAAAACTCATTACACAAGGATGCAAGAGGCCCTAGGAGGCATTTCTTTGTTATCACATACATGGCAGCCTGGGAGATGTCCTCTGCACACCTCAGCAGGAAAACCGAGCCAATGATGGCCATAGCCATCTGCAGCCACCAGCAACAACAAAGAGTCATGATGACCTCTGAAAAGGTGGCAGGCCATGGGCCAGGCTGAGGGGGTTGGAAAGACACTGCAGGCATGAACACTAACCCCTAACCTCTAGAATTTTACCAGAACCCGTCCTAGCTATGGCATTGAAATGGCAGAACAGGGAAAGATTCCAACCCAGGACACACCACCCTGAGGGCTCGGGGTTGCACTGAGAAGCAAGCTCTGACCCTGGGGGTCCTCTCCACCCACAGACATCAGGGACACCGCCCTCCCCAGCAGAGTCTAAAGGCTTATCTCAGGGTTCCTAACGGGAAAAGGAGGTATTTACAAGGGGTGAAGTCCGCCCTGGCTGCTGTCCAGCTCACATCCTTCACAGAGGGCAAGTGGTTTTTTCTGACTTCCAGATTCTGTGGGGCTGAACAAATGCACTCCCTTGGAAACAGAGAGAAGGCAAGTTAGCCTGGCTCAGAACAGGAGAGCCAGCCTGCCCCAATTTACAGCCACGGAATAAATAAATACACGTGGGAGGAATGGGTGGGATAAGGGAGAGTGGAGTCCTGGTTCCATCCCCTGAGCTGAAGAAATAAATGAATATTTTCCCCTAAACCTGACATCAAATGGATCACACACACACACACACACACACACACACACACACACACACACACACACGTGGGCCATGTCCTTTTATGTGAGGTGACCCAGAGATGATAACACTGGAGTGAGTCTGTGACACACCTGGTCACCAAACAGGAACAAATTCTCTGGAGATACACACACACACACATATATATACATATATATACATACACACATATATATACATACATACATATACATATACACACACATATACACATATATACATACATATATACATATACCTATATATACATACATATATACATATACACATACATACATACATACATACATACATATCTGGGGGTGTGGCTCAGTTGCTAGTTTGCCAAGCCTGATGAGATTTTGATACCTGGAATATACAGTGTGGAAGAAAAGAACTAACTCCAGAGAAGTCCTCTGATCTGCACATGTGGGTCGTGGTGCATATGTGTGCACACATGTCCACACATATATACACACTCATATAGATACATGAATGTAAAATAAAAAGCATAGACTGGTCAGTAGAGGCAGTGAGGTTATGGGTCAGTCGCATTACTTTCGCATACAGGGAAGAAATAAAAATAAAACATGAAAAGTTAAATATGGCTGGATTTCAAGGTCATTTAAGGGGTTTAAAATAGTGAAAACACTGCCAAGTGGAAAGGCTCCTCTAGCCCCCGGGAGCCCCACACTAGCAGGGACTTGTACCCTGTCTTGGAAAGCACAGGATGTGCAGCTAACCTGTGCTAAGTACAGGGTGGGTGAAGGAACAAGGCTTGGGGTGCCCCGGAGCCTACACACCTCTGTTTTGGCCCCAGCTCTCCAGCTGCTCTGTGTAGTGTGCAAGGCATCCCGGAACAGGGTTAAGTTTGCTAGCTGTTCAGGCTCCAGAAGCATTCGCATCATTCCATTGTGTGGCCCAGCCCTTCTCCCGACGCTTCTCAGCATTGTTTGGCTCTTGGCCCTCCATCCCCCAGAACCATGCCGCTGTGGATGCCCATAAAACAGGGGCCCTCACCTTCCTGTTTTTCCAGCCCTGGCTCACTCAGGATGTGCTTCACCTCGGGCTTTGCTCTGGTTCCCAGGCACCTCTGGGTGTGCAGCTCCCAGATCTGCAGCTGCCCCGAGCTTGATTCTCTGGAAATGACCTTGAACGGTGGGTTGTAGGCGTACCCATAGAGTTTTCAGGGATTTATGTAGCTCAGTATCTACTTTTCTGCCTCGTAGAGCAAATACTTAAGAAATACATGTATGGGCTCCCATCTTCAAAGAGACAAGACTCTGAGGGGTGTTCCAGCTAGCTAATGCTGTGTAACAAAGCACCCAAAAACTTAGAGCCATAACTCAACAGTCCTTTGCTATTGCCTGTGTTCATTTGCTGAGAATGACCAGAATGCCATTCCTATCTCAGACCCCACACTGAGGGAGTTACGCATTAGAATTTTATTGTCAAAGATCTGGAGTACAAACATCTGATATGTTTGTCCACTGAGCTGGCTCATTCTTGGAGTGGCATGGAGTAACAGTTTGGGCCCCTCCTCACAGCTTTGGCTGCTGGTTCTGTTTCTTACAGACCTATCTACCCAGCCTCTGTCTTCACCTCTTCTTGGTGCACTCCCTATGCCTATTTCTTGCTTTTGTCCTACTGAATTCCAGCTCGCCCTCATGGCCTGTGATTTACTTTGCTCTTGCTCTGACAAAACACCATGACCAGAAGAACTTAAGAGGAGGAAGGGTTTATTTTGGCATATGGCTCCAGGGGGCTAAGAGTCCATCACAACAGGGGGACAAGGCAGCAAGCAGCAGGTGTAGCAGCTGGAGCAGGAAGCTGGGAGCACACATTCTCAACCATAAGAATGAAGCCAAGAGAGCAAGCCGGAAGTGGGTGAAGCCACACACTCCTCCAGCAAGGCTGCAACGCCCTGTTTCCCAAACAGCACCACCAGCTGGGAGCAAGTGTTCCACCCAAGATAATGGGGAACAATCTCATGTAAACCACCACAACCTCCAGCAAGGCTGCAACGCCCTGTTTCCCAAACAGCACCACCAGCTGGGAGCAAGTGTTCCACCCAAGATGATGGGGAACAATCTCATGTAAACCACCACAACCGCCTTTAACTTGAGCCCCTATAAAGACCCCATTGCTGAGTAACATCACCCGGCAGGGGTCGAACAAGGCATCCTGTTTGTGTGAAGGTCCTCTGGGTCCTATGGGGTCAGGTTCCCACCCTCCCTGGGATGCCTGAGCCTATCAAACCTAGCCACATACCATAGCATGCTATAGCTACTCAGTGCCACAGCTGACCCCCTTTGTTACCCAGAATGCATGCCTACGTGTGGCAGTGCACTCCAGAGATGTAGAGTCGGGAATGTGGAGGCTAGATGTGTGGGGAAAGTCCCAGCCTGTGCACCCTCCATTGCGGTCAGGGAACACATCTGGAGCTGCCACCACACAGCACTGCACAAAGGGTCAGTGAGTGTCCTAGAGCAGAGGTGGCCACCTGAAGACCACCCTTTCAGGGGCAAAGCAGATGCCCCGATGGGTGGCCGGCTGAGCATGAGGAAACTGGGAGCATGCAGCTGTTGCCTCCCCATGAGAAGGAGGGGCCTGAGCTTGCTTGCACTGTCAGGGCAGATTCTCAAGGGACCCCCATGGCTCACTCCAGTAACAACTGTACATTTCTGAGACCCTAGTGCCTCCTCCTGTCCATACACATGTTCAACGTCACACTCTTTATTTCCCTCTGTATGATAAAAAAAAAAAAAAAAAAAAAACACTTATCAGATTGACAAAAGACATCACTCTGGAGATGGAGACATCACTCTTGAGATGGCCAAGGCTGCTGCTGGCTGAGGAAACAGCATGCAGGGTCAGATCTGAACACAGGGCTGTAGCTGGGAAACAGGAACAGATGAACCACTGTAGAGCCTTCACTCTGGGACACGGGCTTCCTTCGTGGGCTTCCTCGGGCGGGCTTCCTCGCTTTGAGCACAGGTTTGCCCCGCCTACACAGGCGGGGATGCAGGACCAGCGCCTGAATGGATATTTGCAACTTGCCTTGAAACTCAGCTGTTTTACAGCGTTGACAACTTCAGAACCAGAAAGGCTCTGAATCAAAGGCTTCCTGCTGTAAATTCCCTTCCACATCTCAGGTACTGAGTGGCTGGAAGAGCTGATGAAAACTGAAAATACTCCAAAAATAGTCTGGGGAAGGATGGGGGCGCTGACCTTGGAAGATCTGGGGGGATTACCTTGTGTTTGCCAGAGTTTGGGAAATATTTTTGTTATTCTAAACATCTTTAGTGTTAAAAAAAAACTTTTTTTCAAAATCAAAAATTTGCATTTATGTTTCTCAAGTCTTTGTTCTCCAAATAAATTGAATAAGATAAAATTTGTTCATATATCACATGTCAGATTCATGTTAGAAATTTAGACACAAAAGAACCTAATGGGTCTCAATGTTTTTGTTGTTGTTGTTGTTTTGTTTTGTTTTGTTTTTTTGAGACAGGGTTTCTCTGTATAGCTTTGGAGCCTGTCCTGGAACTCACTCTGTAGACCAGGCTGGCCTTGAACTCACAGAGATCTGCCTGCTTCTGCCTTCCAGGTGCTGGGACTAAAGGCATGCACCACCAATGCCCAGCTCTAATGGGTCTCAATTTTTTTATTTAAAAAATTATTTTTCATTTTGCATACCAATCCCAGTTCCCCCTCCCTCCCCTTCTCCCACTTCCCCTCCTTCCCCCTCCCATCCACTCCTCAGGAAAACAACTTATTTTTTAATTTAGCAGCAGAAGTGGGCACAGAAGGGCCAGTGAGATGGCTCAGTAGTAAATGTATTTGCAGCCAAACCTGGGACCCAAAATCAATCCCCAGAACCCACATGGTGGAAAGAGAACCAACTCAAGCAAGTTGTCCTATGACTTCCACTCAAGGGCCATGGCACATGTATGTTCACACACACCACACATAAAACAAATAGAATGCTTTTTTTTCTTTTTCCTTTTTTTTTTTTTTTTTTTAGTGTGAAGGTGTACGACAGGGTTTGGAAAAGTTATGGGACCAACGGCCAACAGTGTTGAAAAGCATTTGGGACCTGTGTATCTATAAGACCCATGACTTTGATGAAGACAGGGCAGTTCCCAACCAGGCCTACACCATCCTTCTCCCTGAGCCATCTTCTCCCTCCCTTCAAGCTGACTGACCCTATGGGTCTCAGTTCCATCGAGAAGAGCCTGGTTCTAAGGTGGAACAGTGTCTTCTCTGCTGTTTCCATAGTGGCATGTGTCTGGTGGCTGGGGATCCTCCCTGTCCTTGCTCACCTAGGCACAGACACCAATCATTTTAGCTGTCCCTAGAAGTACGTGACTTTATCTCACTGTGGTCTCTTTCCTTTTATTTCTTCATGGACGTGTGGGTTGGCATGTGTGTGGGTGCATGTGTGCACTCGTGTGTGGAGGCCAGAAGTTGATGTCATGAGGCAGGATCTTTTACTTGACCCTAAGGTTCATTGACTCAGCTGGTTGCTACCCAGCTTGCCCAGAGAATCTCACTCCCCCCCTCCCCCCAAGTGCTGGGATTGCAGGAAGGCGGCCACACCCACCCAGTTTTATAGGGTGCTTTAATCCAGACCCCAGTCCTCTGGCCTGCTTGGCACTGTTTACCTGCTGAGCCATCTCCCTGGCCCTTGCTATGGTTTCAGTTTGCATCTCTCAGCATGAGGTGAGGTTTACTGTCCCCCATCTTTGTCTGGCAGGGGGGATCCACCATAGCCCAGTCCTTACACACCACTGGGATATCTTACTGCTCATCTTCCCTGGGGTTTTGTGGCCCACAGCAGAGACTTGGCTCTGATGGCTGGGATGAGTGTAGAGAGCTTACAGTTCCCAGGGATGGCTCATCAGAGGCAAGTGGAAATGACTGCTGGGGTGTGTGTCTGTGTTTATCTGATGCCAAACTCCATACTGAACCCGAGTGCCCCCACCAACCCTCCTACTCTGCAGGCACCAGATGTTTGGTGTGGGGTAACCACATCTGCTTGCTGAGCTGAGTATTCCAGTTGTCAGTCTCTTCCGGTTTGAAGAGACCCCTTACACCTCACCCCCCACCAGGAAAGGCCAACCCCATGGGAGCCAGATCCCATTTATCCCGGGACACAGATCCAGCTAGAAAGGACTGCAGGTGGCAACAGCCCTGATGAGCAGTGGTGACCAGGGTTACATCGCACACTCTTCCCCCACTGAGTGGGGACTTTGAATGACAGTATTAAAGGGTCTCCCCCCTATGAGTGCAGATGTTGAATGACAGTATTAAAAGGTCAATCTGACACGTGATCAAAACAAACCAGGCACAGAGGGAGTGGTGCAAAGCTGGCCAGGCCGCACACGGTTTCTTAATATGGCCTGTGCAGTGAGGACGGGATTTCTCAGACCTGCTTTACGGCTCCCCTAAGTAACATTATCTTGTTAAAGACATTAACCTCAGGCCTTGGCTGTTACATATTTAGTTTTATTGTTTTTTCATCCTGGGGAGAGACCTGTAGGAGACACTCCTCGGCGAGAAAAGGGTCGAGGGTCAAGAAAACATTGAATGTCAAGGTGGCCAAATGGCTGCTTGGGGAACGCTGGCCAATTACAAAGAACAGACAGTGCTGCTCTTCGTGGTCTGTTTTATGATCTAAAAAAAATCTATGAAATACGGAACGTTAATAACCCTTTCATAGTTTTGCCCAATGTGACACAGCTGTGAGGGAAGGCTCCTGAGCTCGAGCATGGACATGGCAGGGAAAGGCTGTCATCCTGCCCCATGGGGCTGAAGCCACCCCAGCTGGGGCAGGTCTTCAGAATGAGGAACCCCACCTGCCTTGGCACCCCATGATAGCCATGAAACAGCTGCAGGTTTGCCGCTCCAACCAGCCAGCAAGCAGGGAAAGGACCTTCATTCTGACTGACTGGGTTTGGGGGTGGCGAGCAAGATGGGGGCTGGGTGTGGGCACTCAGCTGATAGAGAGAGCCTGGGCTTATGGTCTCAGCTTGTCTATGATTTCCTCATCTGAGAGAAGATTCCAGAAACTGGGCCAAGCAGAAGCCAGCTGGATTGAACTGAACCCTGGCTCTTGAGCTCTTAGCTCCAGACCATCTCTCGAGCCCATGAATGTCATTCTTTCTAAATCTCATCCACTCCTGGCTTGATGGAAATCATCACCAGGTATGACTTAGGAGCGCCCCATGCTTCTTGTCCCCAGTTCCCTCTCATCTTCAGGGTCCAAAGTCATGGTGTCAGGATCTAGACAAGGAGACTGTGCTGGCCAGGAATCCTGGATGTCAGTACTGTACTTGACCCATGTTCTTTCCACATACCACAGGGATTCGGCTTGCTCACCCTCAAGGTTGGCCCACAGACCCTGAGACCAGACGTAAGCGACAGAAGAGAGGTGTGGCTGATGGTGGACCCAGGGCTCATGTCTGAGGTCCCTGGCTGGATGGTCTTTGCCTGCCTCATTCTGGCCAAGCAGGAATGTTGTGTGAGTCGCCTGACCATCCAGCATAATGCCATCTTCTCAACTTGAGATAGGTAGGTATTCTTGTGCCCTTGGATGTCAGGACATTGACTTGCCCACTTTTTTCCTATCCTGTGCACAAATAATCTGAAAGCCCAAACACGCAGCAAGCTGATCCTGGGAAGAGACACAGACTTCAACTTCTCCATCTTTTCCCCTTCTCCTCCTTCCTTTGCAGGCACAGTGGACCACTGGATCAGATTCCTAAAGTAACTAGAATATTCCAACTTGGAATATCATCTGAGTTTTAGTGGCCAAAAAGCCTCTGAAATACTGGAGTCTTAATTCAGAAAGTCTTTTCAAAACCCTGTGTACCCTGAACCCTGCTCTTCAAAGTATAGATTTGTTCAAAGAGCTTTTCTGGAAGTCTATGTAGTAATATCTACCAAGTTTGAATAAACAGCAACTTGGCTTCCCCGAGGTTAGGGATTACAGAGAGGAAATAATTAAGGATGTGTGTGGACTTGACGATGAGATGTTCACTGCGGTGATGTTTATCTAGATGTCGGTCAGTAAGTGATGCCAGCAGCTCTGAGGCAGAGCCCTAAACTGCAGGGGGATTCCATTCAGAGGATGAAAATGCAGCCAAATCATGTGCATCTGGGAAAGGATGGGGGATTGGGGTGGAGCTCAGCAGCAAGACCTTGGTTCAATTCAATCCCAGTGCCACAACAGGGAGGAAGGGAAGGAAAGGAAGGAAGGAGGGAGGGAGGGAGGGAGGGAGGGAGGGAGGGAGGGAGGGAGGGAGGGAGGACATGAATCATCAAGCAGAATACTTGTCTTGTAAGCTCAAAGCTCATGCTTGTGTCCCAGCTCTGGGTAGGTGGAGAGGGTGACTCTGGGGTTTGCTGGACTACTTTGTGAGTTCCAGACCAGAGAGAGATAGTGTCTAAAGAAAAACAAACTAACAAAAAGGTGGCTGAAATGGTTTAGTGCTGCCAACCCTGACACAATCTGAGTTCAATCCCCTGAATTCACATGATGGAAGGAGAGAACTGATTCCATAAAGTTGTCCTCTGACCTCAACATGTGTTCCATGGTGTGCACGTGTGCGTGCGTGTGCGTGCACACACACACACACACACACACACACACACACTAATGAATAAATACATTATGTTTAAAAGAATGGCATGATGAGACAGGTTAGTGGCTCTTGCCACACAACCCTGATAGCCTGAGTCTGATCCCCAGAACCCAAATAAAGATGAAGGAAGAGAACAAACTGCAAAGTTGTCCTCTGGCCTCCATACATGCTTTATGGTGCACACACCCACACACATACACAATTATAAAAAAAATTTACATGTGTATGGCACAACCAAGGCTCTCTTTGTCCCCTCACCACACACCTACTTATACCTGTATACTACACACACACACACACACACACACACACACACACACACAAGCAAACACACACAAAGCAGAGACTGTCTCTCTCACACATGCACACATACACAACAGAGATACGGATGTTGGTCCTCAGTTTCCTCTCTTTTAATTCAGTTTGGGACCTCAGCTCAGGGGACTGTACTGCACATATTTGGGATGGGTCTTCCTCCTTTGGCTAGCCCTCTTGGGAAACATCCTTACAGGCACACCCAGAGGTTTTATGTCTTCTAGGTGATTTTTAAATTGAGTTGACAATGGAGATTAGACATCTTATGTCTACCCATTATCAACTTGACACCTAGATCCAATCATATTAAACCATAATATTCCATTATCTCCAAAGCTGATCCTCAGAGACTCATGGCATTTCATAATGCAAGATACAGTCAGTCCAGCTTCAAAGGTCCCCATAGTCTTAACAGTTTCAACAGTGTTTAAAAGTCTAAAGCCTCTTCTAATACTCACAGTAAACTCTTAGTAGCAAGGCCCTATGAAATGAAGAACAAGTTAGAGATCTCCAGCGAATGATGTCCCACATAAGGAATGGGGACAGAGTAGAGAAGGATCAGACTAGGGAAACATCAAGTCCTGCCATTCCATGTCCAGCACCTGGGGCTCCGGATTCATCTGCGCTCCGACACCTTTGAGTAGCTCCACCCATCCAGCTCTGCCACCTGCAGCACAGGCCAGCTCCACTCGGTGACCGACGCTTCCTTTGATGGATGCCCATGGCCTGGCATCTCCAGCATCCTCCTCAGGACATCTCCTCTATTGTCCCACTGAAGAGCTGGACGCCTCCCTTTATAAGCACTAATCTCTTTAACAATTACTGCTGCTTTCTCTATCTGCAACCATTTTGTCTGAAACTTGAAGCTTGCTCACATTTCCTTCCTAGACAAACTGCCTTGGCTGTCCACTTGCTTTGGTTTGTTTGCTATTGGCTTTGCTTTCTGATCTTGCTGCTCTCTCTCTCACTGCACTGTCAACTGAGAGCAGTGAGCAGTAACCATGCCACACCCTGGATGCCACCCTCCACCTCCACCATCCCCCACCCCCATCTTGAAGTTTCTTGCACCAAATAAATTAGCTCATCACTTTAAAAAAAATTCAGGCTTGATCAAATTTTGAAGGCACAGGCAGAATGTAGCCAGGCTTTTCGCCAGAAGGTGACCTGCATGACCTCCAGCTCCGTTCCCAAGACAGTCCTTGTTCCACGCAGAAACTTCACCAACCAGGTTCTACTGCACGCAGTTTTGTCTTCTAAGACCCCACCAGAATGGCCCTTGAGGCTCTGCTGGGTTCCTGTAACCCACAGCTCCAGGCCATGCCGAGCTCCTCCAGCATGCTCTCTTCAAAGGCCTAAGGAATGGAGGCTTGTATCTTACTCGCTGCTGAGAGTGTCATCCATCCTTCCGAAGGCTTGGCCCAGGAGCATGAGGCAGCTGGTCACACTGTGTCTGCAGTCAGGAAGCAGAGAGGTGAAAGCACTGGTGCTCAGCTCGCTTTTTTCTTATTTTTTAATGATGTCTGGGCACCGGTCCACAAGATTGTGCCACTCACATTCAGGGTGGGTCCTTCCTCTCCATTAAGCTTCTGCGGCAACACCCTCACACATACTTAGAGGTGTGTCTCTCAGGTGAACTGAAATCCTGGCAAGCTGACAGCGGCAATGAATCATCACATATATATTTCCTTACAAGTGTTTAAAGTATTCTAGATAGTGCCAAGTCCTAACAGTGGTCACCAACGGGATAATACACGGGCTGGGGCAAGGGACATGACAGGTTTTTTTAAATCATATTTTTATATTCTAAGGAGCAGGCAAAGCTCCTATGAGGGATTCATGATGGGTGGTGTCTTTACGTGGATTAAGTGTGTTTCCTTGCAGTCACTTTAGCTTGTCAACCCTCTTTCCCCCATCTGTCACAAAGCACCAGGCTTTCTGCACTACGTGACTTCCAGCATCACCATCCTTATCACCGTCCTCTGTGGGTCATTTTCCTCCTATAGACAGGTTACCACCTGCAGCCCCTCCCCTCAGCACAGCTTAAGCTACCATCCCTTGCAGAAGTCAAGAGTAGAGAGGTCCCACCCTCAGCGGGGAAGGAGGCAAAGCATGAACTGCAGAAGGGAGGGACAGGGAGGTGCTGACCCTGGATGCAGCAGAGGAGCCAGCAGCTGGCAAATCCTACCACCACCACCACCCACCACAACCCCCTGCCTTGGACTCTGGGCCCAGGACCCAGAGCACACAGGGACTCCTGTGGGCTGCTGAAGCCATGTGACAGGATGGAGTTGAGTCTCCAAGTAGCCTGAACAGGCAGGTAGAGATTACACAGGCTCCCATGTCCTGGGTTTCCGCCCGGTAGACAGAGGCCTGCAGTTCAGAGTTATATCAGGCATTAGAACTTATGGGGATGGCAGTGGGGGCAGGGCCAGCGACAGAAGCACCCAGAGGCAAGAGTGGTTCCCAACAGCAGGACTTGACTCTACAAAGTTCCACAGACATGTTTCTCTTTTTCCAGTTGGCTGGGAAAGCTGACTCAGCAGCCCAAGCAGCTTCCTGGCTTCCTGCACAACAACCCTCCTCCTCCACCACCACAGGCAGCTGATGCTGAGGCTGATTTTCCTGTACACAGCTGTGACAGAAGATGCTCTCTCACACAGGTGAGCCTCGGTGGACACCTGGGGACCAGGGTCCCTGAGTGTGACTCAGCAGGTGGGTAAGTCAGGAAGGTCCCAGAAAGGACCATCTGAGCCAATCCATGATGGAGCCAGGGGTCAGATGGGTACCCCAGAGTGGCAGGAAAACTCACAGTATCAGACAAAGAAGGGAGATGCAAACCACCATGAGGTTAACACTGACTCTGGTGTGGATGGACAGGCTGTTGCACCCTCTTACCAGCCCTCGACGCCAAGGTTCCCTGGTGCTGGCTCCTGGCAGTGACTCAGCCACTCCACCACCACTACACCAGCTCCAGAGCAGGGGGATGAGGAAGTTTCCCAAACTAACAGAGACATTGTAAGCCAGGCCAGCAAGGTGGGGGTAAGGACTAGCGTGGGGTGGGAGATAGTGTAACACCAGAGCTACCATGACAGTGAGACTCAGGTCAGGCCTGGCTTCTGGCTGAGCAGGCTTGGGCAAGGTGCTAAGATCCCGGGTCCCTGAGGACCCTTTTTAAAGTGAAGACTGAACTAGGTACAAGGAGATGATGGAATCTAGCACAACACTATGAATAAGGAGCAGCATGGGTGACAGAAAGTCCCCCAAGAAACAGTGGCTTCAATGATCTCGAACTTTCTCCTTCTGTCATAACTGGAAATTGGCATTTGGGGCTGGTTGCTCTGCTGCACAAAGCCCCTAGGGTCCTGAACTCCTTCCTGCCTTGCACTCTGCGCTCTACCATGGGCTTTTCTTGGTAAGTTGTCTTACAGTGACAACTTAATCCTTGCCCCCATACACACAGTTGACGCAGGAGGAAGGCGAAAACTATGACGGGGAACTAACTGCATGTGGAAAGGTGTCAGGAGCCTGGCATTATGCCCCACTCCTGGGGATTGAGGAGGTGGTCTAGACAGAGGGAGAAGAGAGCCAGGTATGACTGCGACTGGGACCCCAGCCTGTCCCTCCTTTCCTTAGGCATCTATAGAGTGGGGATGAATTGAGCAGGAAGGTGCTCATGTCACATGGGTACAGCATAGACTCAGTGAGGCAGGCCTATAGCTTAGGGCACTCTCCTCAAAGGATCCTGGGTGACCAGCCCATCACCCCTCAGCTGCCCCGGAACTCATCACCCATCCTGGATGAAGGTCCTGATAGTATTCTCAGGACACTCACAAAGCCTTACCTCACTGCCAGAGAAGCTGGACCACCATTAACTTTATTTTCATACATCTTAGAACCTAGGGAGTGGGAAAGGGGTCCCACTACAAGGAAGGCAGAGAAGACAGACAGTCAGGGCCTCCTGCACTCTGCCCATGACAATCAATGAGAGCTGTCATTGCCAACACCAAAACACAGGCAAATGGCTCAATTCTGCTGTCAACAGAAGGGGTAAAGAGCTCTCAGGGCCCAGGGCCCCAAAGAGCAGCAGACCAGGTGTATAGGGGACCAAGTGACACCCAGTGGGGCCTTGAGCAATTAAAATCAGAGCTGTTCACACACAGGACTCCGTCTGGCATCCTTTCCCATGCTGTAGCTCTGTGAGAAGACACCCATCCTCAGCACCAAGAGGTTCATAGAAAACCTGTTGGCTTGTGGCCTGCACAATGGGCCTCATTACATCAGTGGTTTTTGTGAAGGCTGAAGATGCCATAGAATTGGGAGGTTGGTGGCAGGCTGAGCAGCCCCAGGATTATCTCAGTGCAATGGTTCCTCTTCCCAGTAGACTTGACAGGATTTAGAATTATCTGGGAGATACATCATGTCTTCAAGGGTGCTTCTAGGGAAGTTTAACTGATGAAGGAAGATGCATCCCAAATGTGAGTGGCCCCATCCCTGACTAAATACAAAGCAACTTAAGGAGGGGCTTGCTTTGGTTCACCAGTGGGAGGAGTGGCTGGCCACAGGGTCTCCACAGCCAGGAAGCTAGCCTTCTCCTTTTTATTCAGTCAAGGACCCCATCCAGGGAACCGTGCCACTCCTTTTTTCTCCCCTTTCCAATGGGTCCTCTCTCTAATTAATTTAATCAAGATAATCCCTTGCAGGCCTGGCCAGAGGCTAAACTAATCTAAATAATCCCCCACAGATGTGCCTGGAGGCCTGCCTCCTGGGTGACTGCAGATCTAGTCCTGTTGACAATCTATGCTGACCATCACCATAACCCTGAGATCACCAGTTCTGTGGCTGGTTACACACCCAGCTCCTTCACTCCCTGGTCACATGCCTTGAGGCCAAATGGACTGGGGTTTTGGAGCCCTGGCTTCCACCCTGTGTAAGACAGAGGACGGCAGTGCCTTCCTGCGGGGGGTGGGGGTGGGGGTGGGGGGGTGGGGGGGTGGGGGGGATGATAGAGAGGGGAGAGGTATTGAGGAGACCCCCCTGCAGGCCACACTCTTGTTGCCATGATGGGTAGGACTGCTTTATGATTGACAGCTCCTTTCCTTTGAAGTGGTCACATGGAGTGTGACAAGCTTCCCCCAGCTAGGTGGGCACATCAACCATTTAAATACATATAAAAATACAGTAGCAATGCCAGAGAGGGACTCTAGATTGGGGGAGGGGGATGCTTGAAGAAGGTGTTCTTTCTTTCTGGCCTGGCATTGTCTAAGCCAGCATTCACTGTTAGCATGTTCCTGTGGGTGAATGGTGGAGACAGAAAACCCTCTGCTGATTGGGACTAAGCCACACACCCCTTCATCTGCGGATTATCTTGACAACCCAATCTGGGTGGGATTAGGACTGGAAGGGTAAGGGTCCAGTCTATCCCTGTCATCCTTCTGCCACCAGAGGACATGCCATTTTGGAAGCAAAGACCAGGCCCCCACTAGACATAGAACCAGCTGGGAACTTCCCAGAATCCACAACTATGAGGAAGAGAAGTAATCTCTGCTTGTGATGTCATGTGATAGCAACACAGGGGTGCTCACCTTGGGGTACCACAATGGCTTATCTTACAAGGCAGTCACAGCAAACTCTGAGATGGAAGACTAGTCTTTGGGGAAATGCCCCTAGAGGCAGAAGTGCCACCAAAGTCACCAAGGCTTGAGTAAAGCAGTGCAGACGCTCTCAAGTGCTGGCTGATGGCACACCCTGTGTTCTGATCAGACCTCTCTCTTTCCTGGTCACTGTGTTCAGAAACCCTGATGTCCCGTTTGCTCTAGGCAAAGCAAACATAAGCTTGTAAAGAGTCGTCTTGGATAAATTTGAAATATAAGCCAGCTACAGGAGGTTGGGAGAGGGCTACGTCTGTACAAACACAAGGATCTGAAATTCGCATCCAGTACCCACATTAACAGCCCAGCATGGTGGCACACATCTATAATCCCAACACTGGGGAAGCAGAGACAGGAGGATCTGTCCAGGACTAGCTGTCCTGTCACCCTAGTCAAATGGGTCAGCTCCAGGTTTAGTGAGGCCATGCCTCAAAAAGTAAGAAGAGTGACTGACGAAGAGTGTGGATGTGAACCTCTGGCCTCCATGCAGGGGGCATGTGCTCTAGCGCATGCGCACACGCACGCACGCACGCATGCCCACTACTGACAGCCATCCATCTGAGGCATCCAAGGCTGAGCTATGATTTGACCTCTGTAGGGCTCAGGACAGGGTGCAGAGGGTCCTGGACCCTTCCCAGCAGCCCCTTCTAAGCCCCAGGAAGAGTCACTGCACTTCCCAGCCACTTCCTGGCTAAAGAGCAGCCTCACCATCATGAACTTGATCATGAGTCAAGCAGGGGGCACCGTCTCTCCTGGGCCCCCTCCATTGGGCCCCTCGGAGCAGGTGTTCCCCGGGCGGGCGAGGTCTCAATGCTTACATAACCCTGGTTCCATTTGGAAGGATGAAAAATCGCCCTGCAGTTCACTGTAAACAGGCTTAGGCTCACCCAAACACACCGAGGAAAGGTCAGCAGATTATTCATGAGCCTCTCCTGCCCCTTTGTCCCTCCACCCCACCCCAGCTGCAGACATCCTGGTACCCACCCTCTCCACCTGGCCATCCAGGACCTGGCGATGGGGGTCTCCGATCTCCTCAGCAGCTCTGAGGACCCTGTCTTGGCAACTGTTCCTATAAGAAGAGGCCAGGGGGAGGAGGTACAGGAAGTTGCTAGAGAGGCTGCAGTGAGTAGAAGCTAGCTCAGGGAAAGGCCATCTTTCACCGTGACAGAAATGGAGCTAGGAACTCAGAGGGAGGGGCCAGAGAGTTTTGTTCATAGGAACAAGGTCTCAGCTGTACACCATCTAATGGAGCCCCATAAAACCTCCACAAGGCACTTGGAGGGTCCACAGGTATCTCACTCAGGCTTGAGATGGTATCTCAGGTCTATTTTATAGATGGTATCTAGGCCTCTTCTCTGTGGGTTCTGTGTGGAACCCCTTCCAAGATGGCTCAAGGCAGATGGCTGCAGCTATAACCAACCAGGTGAAACCTGAGACTTGCTAAGGGTCTCAGGAAGGACATTTGAGTGTCCGTTTAGAAATGGAAGTGTGGGGTGTGTTGTAATGGCTGCAGACCCACAGTTAGGCATACTTTCACATAGGAATGTCCTGCTAATGGGATCCCAGATAGACAGCAGCAGAGTTATCTGGGAACTTGGAATTAATTTGGTGTCACCCAGACCTCCTGAAATACCAGGGAAGACGGGTAGGGCAGACTCTGTCCATGTTCTTTTGTTTGCTTGTTTTTGTTTTGCTTTGTGTGGTGTGTGTGCCAGTTGGGTACACATGTGTGTGCTAGTGCATGCGTACATGTATTTACATGTATGAGATAGCCAGAGTCAAAACTTGGGTGTCATTTTTTTCAGCTGTCTGATTTGATTTTTGAGAAAGGGTCTCTAATTGGCCTTGAATTCAGTGCATAGGCTAAGCTTAGTGGTCAGAGCTGGGGTTACACGTATGAACTCTCATGTTTAGATTATTGGGAAGGACACTCAGGTCCTAATGCTTTCTTGACAAGCACTATGGTGACTGAGCCATCTGTGTCCTTCGATGCTGGTATTCCACCAACTCTGCAGTCTGATGCTTTCACCTGGGTCTGCTGGGCCTGGCCCAGAGGTAGAAGAGTGACTGAATCTGTAAAAGGAGGTTGGACCAGTTTTTCATTCGCTGGTTGTATCTACTCCAGCAACATGCAGAGGGCTAGACACAGGGCTCCCCACCCACATCCTCCCCTGCACATGGCGGACCTTGCCAGAGAGTGGTCAGACCATGTCCTGAGGCTTTCCATGGACTCTGGCTGATGCGGGGGACAGGTGGGTGGGGCTCAGGATGCCATGTGAGTGCCTAGAGAGCACAGTGCTTGCCCAGAGCTCATGCGTGAACAATGGGCCGAACTGTGAGGGGAATCAAACATGGAGGATGGTTTGGGTGTGTATGTGAATAGAGAGCTGGATCATGAAGAAAACTTAGGAAGCATAGATAGGGCAGAGGCAGCTTGGGGTGAATGAAACATCCTGAGCCAAAGAGTCCCGACCATGAAATAGGCAAAGTAGCATATTAGTTCAATATGTGATGGTTCCCACATGTCCAGAGTTTCTATAGTCATATCTGACCTTATTTCTTCACCTTTGGTGGTAAGACACTCTGACCTTCCACTGGCTTTGGAAATCAACAGCAAAAAGTGCAACCTACCTGGAATGAGTCAGCAGTGGTCCAGATTGTTGCCATGGAGACAGGTCCAGGGGAACCCTGACACAGTGGAGGCTATCATGAAGGTAGGGATAGGAGGCACAGCTATATCAGGTAACCTTCCGTGTGTGCTCCTTACTCTCGTCTGTATTTGCTACAGAATTGATGATCACACATCTCAGGCTTGCCCAGGTGAGGCTGGACACCAACATTACTGGGAGACTTGTTTAGGGACCCAAATTTCATTATCAAGCGCCAGCATTGGCTTGCACTGAAGGCAGAAGAGAAGGGATGATCATGGATGGGTACCTGCTGAAGAAAGCACGGGGGGGGGGTGGCTTCCTTTCAGGGAAGAAGGAAAAGAAAGCAAGAAGCCATTCATATGGATGAGCAAGCCTTTTGCCACCTACTCAAACATGGATGTACAGACTATGCCCCCTCCCAGCCTTAGTTAGCAAGCCCTAGCATATGAACACAGCTGATATGTTTAAATTCAGACATGTAGGATTTGTTTACGTCCAGTTTTACACCCTAGTTTATATCCAGTGACTTGGCTCTTCAACATCTGTGTGACTTAGGAAAAGTTATTCATTTCTGTAAGTCTGTCTTCCTGTCCATTGAGTGTGCATGGTAGGACATGGATATTGAAACCATGACCTCCAAAAAGTTACTCACTCCAACAATAGCATCTGCTGTTGTTTCCGTGCTAACATGATGGCAATGATGGTGATGGCATAAAGGATAATGGTGATGGTAATGGTAGTGATGAAAATGATGATGGTGATGAAAATGTTGATGGTGATGGTGTTGTTAGTGTTGATGATGGTGGTGGGAGTGGTGAAGGGAGCAGTGATGGTGGTGAAGGTGGTAGTGGTAGTGATGGTGATGATGGTAGTGAACGCTAGCCTTAGGCGTAATCCTATGGCAGGATAACCTCTTAGAAAAGGAGGAGGAGTGGGAGGGGAAGGAGGAGGAGGGGCATCATGGCTGTTTCCCTACTTTCCCTCATCTTAGTTAGACACAATTGACCCAACGATGTCTCCTACCTGGTTCCCACACCGACTTTACTGAATGCCTTTCAACGCCACCCCAGATTTACTTCCCCAGCAGCTGGTCCTTTGCACTGTACCCCGGGGCATGGATGACTTGGATTTTTTCTCCTCATCCTACACAACGTTTCAGTAAATACAGGAAATGTGGATTTGTTCCCAGACATTACTGTACAAAACTCTGATGGATAGTGCTTACTCCTTTTTTGTTTTGGTTTTGGTTTTTTTTTTTTTTCCCAAGACGGGGCTTCTCTGTATAATAGTCCTGGCTGTCCTGGAACTAGCTCTGCAAACCAGGCTGGCATCAAACTCACTGAGATCCACCTGTATTTGCCTCCTGAGTGCTGGGATTAAAGGCATGTGCCACCACTTTCTGGCTGCATAATCTTTTTTTAACCACCCCAATCCAGTCTCAAAGCTGACTTTCCCAATTCCAAATGCAGCTGGGCTATTCCAAATCCAAACTCCATCTTTTTGAGAAGAAAAATTCTGGAATTTTTGGTTGGGTAGGTCTGTAAAACACCTTGAAACAAATGGTGATGTCACCCACCTCACCCTTAGCCAATTGTTCCTCCAAAGGATAGCCCCAAGCACTGGAATAGGGAGGTCTGCAAACCTGAGATCAAGTCCTAGCGCTGCTGGTAAGAGTTATGTGGCTTTGAATAAGTCACTGTGCCTCAGTTTTCTAACATGCCCAGAGAAGTAGTAATGGCAGTACATGTCTGAGACAGCTGTAGCAGTCAAATGAGAAGTGTCTGGTGTCTGCTAATAAAGACACGCTGAGAGAATGCTTTGTTGCAGATGAATGTGTGTACAGACAGATGAATGGAAGGTGAATCATGAATGCAGGTATGAGTGGATGGGTAGATAGTAGACAGAATGGGTGAGTGGAGTATTAGTGGAGGATGAGTAGAAGATGAGTGAATAGATGGCAGATAGATAGATGATAGGTGATGGGTGGATAGAGGATAGATAGATAGATGATATGTGGCTAGATGATAGATCAATAGATAGATAGATAGATAGATAGATAGATAGATAGATAGATGATAGGTAGGTAGGTTATAAGTGGATAGATGAATACATAGGTGAGTGGATAGGTAGGTTGGTGGATGGATGGATGGATGAGTGGATGGGTAAGCTGGTGAATGGCTGAGTGAGTGAATGAATGGGCTGATGGATGGATACATAATGGATTGATGATGAATAAATAGATGGTGGATGCAAAAGTTAGATGGTGGGTGGGCAGATGGAGAAAAAACCAGATGGGTGGAGGAGTAAGCCTCTGTCCACCACATGCTGTGGGCGGGTCCTACTTTCTTTATCCTGGTGAAAATTACTAGGTAGGTTCTGGTTCCTCGCCATGTCACCAAGGGACAGTTGTATTTCTGCATGGTGCTGCAAACATGTCATTAAAGCCTGAGTAGAGGCATTAAATGAATTAGGTTTCAGAAGTGAAGCTGGAAGTCTCTTTAAATCAACAATGTTGTGACCCAATCACAATCAGAGCATGGACCCAAACAGAGAGTTCTCAGGAAAAGCACAAATGCCTGATGAACATTTTTTATGCTCAATATCCACAACCACCAAGTAAATGAAAGCAAAAACTGCTTTGAGATCCTACCTCCACACCAATCAGAATGGCTATCCTTAGTGACAATGAACAATGGTAAGGATGCAAAGGAGACCCCTACCGCAGAATATTTGTTTAACTATGCAAAGATGTGTTGCATTTGTTTAACTATGTAAAGATAAGTTGCTGTTTTATCTTGCCTGCCTAATAAAAAGCTGAATGGCAAATAGCAAAGGAGGAGGTATAGGTGGGACTTCTGGGCATGGAGAGTATGAGGAAGGAAGAATTTAAACTGGGGGAAAGAATGAATAAGAGATACTAGGGAGATGCCAGGGACCAGCCAACCAGACACAGAAGCACAAAAGTGGGACATACAGAATGAAAGAAAGACCTCAAGGCAAAACATATATGAATAGTAACAGGTTAAATTAAGTAAAAAGAGCTAGTGGGACAAGCCTGAGCTATATAATTAAAAATAACTCTCTGTGTCTTTATTTGGGAGCTGGTTATTGGCCCAAACAAAATGCCACCCACAGACCCCTTAGGCAGTGCTGGTTGGAGTGGAACCAGAGTGGAGGTTCCTCAGAAACCTAAGAATGACCCCGCTCAATCACTCCTTGGCACACCTCCAAAAACACCCTACCTTTACCGTGGAGATATTACCCCAACCATGCTCATTGCTGCTCTATTGACACCAATAGCTGGAAATGCATAAGCACCTAGATGTCCATCAACTGGTGGATGGATGAGACTGTGGTACATATACAGGATGGAATTTTATTCAGCTTCAAAGACAAATAAAACTGTGACATTTTCAGGATGGAACTGTGTGCTGGCTTGTTTTATGTGAACTTGACACAAGCTAGAGTCATCTGGGAGGAAGGGACCTCAATTAAGAAAATGCCTCCATAAGATCCACCTGTAGGACAGTTTCTTAATTGGTGATTAATGTGGGAGGGTCCAGCCCATCGTGGGTGGGGACACCCCTGGGCTGGTGATCCTGGGTTCTATAAGAAAACAGGCTAAACTACCCTTAGAGAGCAAGCCAGTAAGCAGCCCTCCTCCGTGGCCTCTGCATCAGCTTCTGCCTCCAGATTCCCACCCTGTTGGAGTTCCTGTCCTAATTTCCTTCAATGATGGGCTATAACATGAAAGTCTAAGCCAAATTAACCCTTTCCTCTTCAACTTGGTTTTGGTCATTGTATTTGTCTTAGCTAGGGTTTCTATTGCTGTGAGGAGACATGATCATGACAGCTCTTATAAAGGAAAACATTTAATTGGGGCTGGTTTACAGGTCCAGAGGTTTAGTCCATTGTCATCACAGTAGAGTTCAGGCAGACATGTGCTGGAGAAGGATTGGAGCGTTTTACATCTGGATTGGCAGACAGCAGGAAGGGGTTGGGGGGGGGAAGACATTGGACCTAGTTTGAATTTCTGAAACCTCAAAGCCCACCCCTCCCCCCAGTAAAACACTTCCTCCAACAAGGCCACATCTGTTGTGGACTATTACTTTAACTGGGCAAGATGTGCTACATTTGTTTATGTCGTGGTATATTACTTTAACTATGTGAAGGTATGTTACATTTGTTTATGCTGCGTTTGTTTAACAAATTAAAGATGTGTTGTTTCATCTTGCCTGCCTAAGTCACCTGATTGGTCTAATAAAAAGCCGAATGACCAATAGCTAAGCAGTGGAGGGATAGGCAGGGCTGACAGGCAGAGAAAATAAATAGGAGGAGGAATCTAGTCAGAGAGAGAGAAAGAGAATGAGGGAGAAAGAGGGCCATCCATCCCGCTCCAGCAAGATACTGGGTAGGACATACATAATGAAAGAAAGGTAAAAAGCCCAAGGCAAAATGCAGATGAAGAGAAACAGGTTAAATTAAGTTATGAGAGCTAGTGGGACAGGCATAAGGTAAGGCTGAGCATTCACAACTAACAATAAGTCTCCGTGTCATGATTTGGAGTTGGCTGGTGACCCAAAGAAAGCCTGCCACACACACCTCCTAAGAGTGCCACTCCCTATGAGCCCATGGGGCCATTTCCTTCATACCACCCTGGGGTTTCACCACAGCAATAAAAACCTTAACCACAACCAGGATAGTGCCAGGATAGCGGGGTATTGCTGTGACAGACCTGACCGTGTTGTTTAGGGAGAATTATTGAAAGACTTTGGAACTTTGGGGGAAAGTCAGTGAATGCTGAGACCTCGGGGGCTGTTCTGTAGCAGCTTGGAAGTAAGAGCGCTGAGAGCAGTGCAGACGATGGAGATCTGGCTTGAGAAGTTTCAGAGGGAAGCAAGGACTCTCCCGGGCCTTTCATGTGAAGAATCTGTGGTGTCCGGTCAGCTGGAACTGAAGAATCAGCTGTGATTAACAAGAGACCAGAAGCACTAAAGTCAAATCTTTGCTTTGCTGGGACAGTGGGTGCTGGTCAGCTGGGGCTGGAGAATCCCCTGTGGTTAAGAGGAGGCCACCATCACTGAGGGAACGTCTTCTGGGAAGTGTTCCCTCAGGGTCAGCACACAGAAGCTGTGTTCCAGAGGTGGCCAAGGCTGTACCTTGTGCTGGTCATGTGTCAGAGTCATCCAGGAGGTACTGGTTTTAGAGGTGTGAAGGGATCACGGAGAGCGCCCGAGGCTTGCACTGTGTGGCGGGGCTGGAGTTCCTGAAGAGAGAGCCTAAGAGAGGCTCTTAATGGTGAAAGTGCAGCCTATCTGAAGCAGAAGACACGAGCATTTTGGAGCTGTCCGTACCATGGGATGGATGAGCACCAAGGGCAGAAGTGGATATGGAAACAGGCTGTGTGTGCTGCAGAGGGCAGTGCTGGAGAACTGACCCTTTGGAGCAACCCCGAAGATCATGAGTGGACCCCAGATACTGGACATTGAATTACTTACAATGTTAGAGTTTGGTTTGGTTTTGTTTAGATTGTGACTCTGCTCTGGTTCTTCCCTCTTGAAGAAAGTGTTTAACTTTTTTTTTTTTTAACAGGAGCCCATAGTTGAGAGATTGAATTTTTAAGGAGATTTTAGGGAGGTTTGTCTGTTTGTTTTTATTTTGTTTTATTTTGTTTTTTCCTCAGGGGGTTTCTCTGTGTATTGTTGGCTATCCTGGAATTCACTCTGTAGACAAGACTGACCTCCAATTTAGAGATCCACCTACCTCTGCATCCCAAGTGCTGGGATTAAAGGTGTGTGCTACCACCACCTGGAGGGATTTTAGATTTCAAACGAGACTTTAATTTTTTTTTTAAAGAGACTGAACTTTTAAAATGTTTGAATTGGTAAAGACTATGGAACTTTTAAATTTGCAATATGTTTTACATTTGTGGTATTTATTAACCTGAGATCTTGGGGATGAACAACAATAAAACCCAGAAAGGTTATGGCTTACCAGTCAGTGGTGTGTTTCTGTGTCAAGCTGAGAGGGGATCAATTGTCCTGGATAGTTTTATGTCAGTTTGACATAAGCTAGAGTTATCTGAAAGGAGGGAATCTCAATTGAGAAAAGGTTAAAAAAAAAAAAAAAAAAAAAAAGCCTCTGTAAGACCTTGCTGCAGGGCATTTTCTTACTTAGTGATTGATAGGGGAGGCTCAGCCCATTGTGGGTGGTGCCATCCCATGGCTCGTGGTCCTGGGATCTGTAAGAAAGCAGGTTGAGCAAGCCATGGTGAGCAAGCTGATAAACCCCCCCCCCCATGGCCTCTGTATCAGCTCCTGCGTCCAGGGTCCTGTCCTGTTTGAGTTCCTGTCTTGAATTTCTTCAATAATGGATTACAATATGGAAGTGTAAGCCAAATAAGTCCTTTCCTCCCCAACTGGATTTTGGTCATGGTGTTTCATCACAGCAACAGAAACTTTACTAAGACAAACTGGAACACATTAGGCTGTGAGAAGATCCAGGCCCAGAGACACAAACACCATGTGTCCTCACTCTTGTGGATCTTAACTTTGAATTTTTAGATTTGTGTGTTTAACTGAGAGTGTCTGCAGAGGTCAGAAAGTCAGAAAGAGCCTGTGAGTGTGGGAGGAGATAGTAAAACATGTGATAAACTAAGGAGGTGGGATAGTAGAAGTTAAAGTGTTACGCCTGGATGGATGCTGGGAAATGGGGAGGAGGGGCAATACTAGATACGTTAACTAAAACCTAAGGATGTGTGGAAGGCCTTATGGAAAAAATATAATTTAAAGGGGGAGTCTGGAGATGGAGGCATCCTATATGGATGGACAATGCCAGTCCCAGAAGACATGGGTTATTAAATGGAAATCTCAGTCTTAGGGGTTGGATACCTCCCTACAAGTTATTGGTCAGGAAGCTCCCAAAACAACAGAGTATTGCCATTGCCCACTATACTAGACGGGGAGACCCTATTGCTGAAGGCACTTTGTTTGCAAACCATGGAAAAATCAATCTGGAACTGACCAGGATATTCCATCCTGCTGGGTGGCTTTCATAGTTCCAGAAGGTGCTATGCAGTCTTCTGGGAGAGAAAATAGATCAATGGCCTTACCCAGTGGTGGAGCCTACATGCTACAGCACCTATAAGTCAAGCAAGTTGGGTCTACCACTGCAATAGTGGCACGATACTTGGGATAACCAGCTGCTTTACACTTGGATCTGAGGCCTGTTTCACGGAAGGTACTATCAATCTGGTCAGTTACTCAGGAGGTCATAGGTAATAGGGTAGAAACCTACTATAGTTATTTTGCTTAATAGGCATGTTGCCAAACAGCCTTGCAAATGTTTCTACCCATAGATTGGTGCTGCTCTCAACCTTGGTCAGAGAAACTTCTTTTTGCAAGGGGCAATAATTAATGCAGACTCACAAGTCATCAAAGAACTAAGAAAATGTAACAGTGAATGTTCAGCCATAGACAGGACATCTGTACCAACCCTCTCTCTGCCCACAGTTCAGGGAACATCATGGAAGAGGGCATGGGAAAAGTGTAAGAGACAGAAGATGGGGAGGAGAACTGTGAATCCTGTCTTCTGAACACCACATGGCCATGACACTCGTGAACTCTCAGCAGCTGGGGTTAACTGCACAAGATCAAGCCAGACAAAGCCCCAGCACAGATAGAGAGGGGCTCATGAAGCCCCACTCCTAGATGAGGAGTTGAGAGCTGCTAATGGAGGGAGAAGCGCTCTTCTTTGGGGCATGGGCGCTGGTAGGTTGCCCATGCTCTGGTGGATGCCCCACACCCACGCACATTCGGGCAGCACTAACAAAGGAGAGATTTGTGTGAAGTTGGGAAAGGGACACATGGAGGAGCAGAGGGAGATGGATATGATCAAAATACATGGTATACATGTATGGAATTCTCAGAGTAAGTTAATATATATACATACATACATACATACATACATACATACATACATACATATATTAAGTAAATATATAAAGGGCACACAGTAACTTTTAATGATGTCATCCTGAGTTAATGGGTAAAATAAAACACAGATTAAAAAAATAAACATGGCCTGGGAGATGGGTGGAGGGAGACAGCAGATCCCAGCAGCTTTGGTGCCTGTCGTGAGTGCATCTTGGCAGATGACTTACTCTGCCTGCCTGAATTCAGCTATGTTTTAAAGCCTCCATGTCCTCTGAGGTATTCCTCTCCCTTCACAGATGGGGAAACTGAGGCTTATCAAGAGTGTTGGATATTTTCACAGTACTTCCTCTGAGGTCATGACAGGGATGGAGGTAAACTCCTGGGAAGTCCTGTCCCACACTAATGGCCTGGGCTTTCCTAGTGTAGGAAGTGACTCAATTCCCCCTCCTCCAGCTACTACTGAGCCAAGAACACACTCTGAACCAAATCCTAGGCAGGTTCAGCCTCCCCTTTAATAAGTTTCTTACAAATTTGGGGCCCAGACTGGGTGACAAGGATGTGACTGGCTCCCACCATGTCTGAGAGATCTGGCCACTCCAGGAGGCCAGTAGTAACTGGGATGTCAGGGCTTCATTCAAAAGTGTCAAAGCGTCGGGAGCTCTTGGAGGGAGGGCCATGAGTTACCACAACTCCTCCCCACCATAGTAGCAACGCCAGCCTCCACCACGCCGAACCAGGGGCAGGCGGGACTATGAGTTCAGTTTATGGGTCTCCTGGGCCACTTTCGGGTCTGTTTCGTCAGCAGGCAGCAGGTCAAACCTATTATGACTGGGCCTTTTCCAGCCCTCAGTGGTTGGAGGCAAAACCAGCCTTATAGAGCCACTTGTCCCATGTCCCCAGCTACAGCCTTCCTCGATGACACTCTTACCTCACCACTTTCTGATGTCCATCTGCCCAGTGTGGTTCTGCCATGGCCCCCAAGTCTTGCTTTCCTCTTCTCCTAATGGGGTGGGTATGAATGGCTGCTGAGGGAGATGATGGGCCTTTCTGCACCCCATCCTCACATTGGGGGTACTGGGGGTTAGTACAGCACAAGTATGCCCCAGGAGTTTAGGCCACAGGGGGACCCAGGAGCTTCTCCTTAAGAACCAGCGCCTCCCAGGCAGTAGTGAGAGATCCCAGTGAGAGCTGATTTGTGGCTCTGTTCTCGGTTGTCAGGGCCGCAGGAGAGGAGTCAAAAATGAACTCTCCACTGTCAGCACACTTCCTGTTCAGTAAACATGGGATGTGGCCAGGAATTGCTATTATCGTTTATAGTTATTTTTAATTAGCGTGCAAAGTAACGAGTTCTGGGAGACGACGTTCAGTGCTAAAGAGCTTGCTTAGTGTGTGCGAGGGCCTGAGTTTGAAACCCACTACTGAAAAAAAAAGAATAGTAGTGGGCTTTACTATGGCGTTTCCACACAAACTTTGTCTTGGTGATCCTCTTCCCAGCTCTCTCAACAGCTTCTCTAAGCCAGGGGCTGCAGGCCTGGCAACCCTAATGATGCACAGATTAAGATACACAGGACGAGGATAAAATATGGGTTATATATTTTATTCTGGGAGAAGTCACTTACACCAGAAACCAATGACCCACAAGTTCCCGCTCCAAGGATCCACACCCAGGCTGCTCTCCATGACCCAACTGGAACCAAGAGATCGAACTGCGGTCCGGGCCCCCAGACCTAGCCTCCCACAGGTCATGTTTGCACCTGTGCCCATGTCCCACGGGCGTGGTCAGTGCAACAGGTGCAGGCGGGGTGTATATATCATTACGCAACCCAGCTACTCTAGAGGCTGAAATGGAAGGACACAGAGTTCAAGGCCAGCCTGAACAACCAAAGGAATTCAAACCAACCCAGGCAACCTGAGCTGCCCACCATGTCACGTTTTCCCCACCCTGCAGGGTCAGCCTAGGTCATTCCCAAGGCCACTGCAGGTTTTCAAGCACCCGCTCAAGCCACACAGGACCCCATGTCAGAGCTCTGTGGTGGAGATGTTTGAGGTTCCCTAAAGCCAGCTGCTGAGTGACAGCCCACAGGGTCTGGGAGGGAGCCAAGCGCTGCCTTCCACAGTTTTTACTCTAAAATATTCCCAGCTGCCAACAGTCTCCGAAGCTGTCCACAGCCACGAATGTGGCTCATGCCCAGATGTTCATGCCCAGATGCCTATGTGCAGGTGGTCTCTGAAGTGGCATCTGGGTTCTCTCCTCAAGTGGTGCATAATGGGACTTCCTACCTGCTTCTTGCTTGACACCTGGAAACCCTGGCCAGGAGGTGCCAACCCGGCATCTCACCCATGGACCTGTACTTTCTACCATCAAAGGGAGAGAGACTTCCAAGGCCAGCTGTGCCCATCAGTGAGGGGGGGCTGCAGATATGTTGGTGTTTCAGGATTACCAGAAGCTCTGGGTGGCCTGCAAGCACCCGGCTGGGTTTCTCATAGTGACAGTGACAGAGCTGGAGACCTGGGAGATCCTGGTGGGGCAAACAAGAAGATGTCAAACCTTTCCCCTGGCCAGGGCAGGACCTGAAGTCATCTGGTGGGTAGCATTTGATTTAAATAATGAAATTTAGATGAAAAAGACACAACCTCACCTCTCAAGAGAGTATTGTTAAAAAAAAAAAAAAAAAGGAAAAGAAGAGCAGTTGTTTATTAAAATCAAAATTTCAATGATGGAGAATATAGCTCAGTGGATATAAGGCTTGCCAGAATGCATGAAACCTTTGGGTTTTATTCCCAGCACCACAAACAATACTGGGTATGGTTGCACATGCCTGTAATTCCAGTACTTGGAAAGAGGAAGTAGAAGGATCAGAAATTCAAGGTCATCTTGGGCCACGTAGTGTGCTCGAGGCCAGCCTGTGCTACACGAGATCCTGCCTCAAAAAGGATTAAGTCAAATCAAAACTGTAAAACTCCATAACAAGCAAAATATCAAAGTTTTTACAAGGACAAAATGTGATCCTGACTCTATAAAACCCTTCCTGGCTGGTCCATCCTGATTCTGGCCCAGGGCCTAATAAAATTTATTTATTAAAAAAAAAAAAAAAAAAAAAAAAAGGCTGGCCAATCACAGCAGATAATGGTTTAGCACTTTAATTTTTGCACCTATGCTAAAATACCATTTATCTTGATCACCTAGATTTTGAGTATACTTCTGTTTGTTTTATTTAAGACTGGCTGGAGACAGAACTCAGGGACTTGTCCACGTTCAGTATATACTCTGCCACCAGACTGCACCATTGGCCCTCAATTGCATCCTGCAGGTGGCCCTGCCCTGTGCCCCTCTTTATGGATCTTCCTGGCTTGATATATGTCACATTTGAGGCTCATGAGCAGCTGGGCTTGGAATTAGGGGTGCAGCCATGGTTTTCTAGGTTCTGTCCTGCTTGGTGAGCCTGCATATCGGCAGAGAACATTCTGGGGTCCTTTCTGCTGACAGGGCACAGCCCTTGCCAGGGGTACTGGCATCAAAGTCTTTTCAACTTTAATGATGTATGACATTTTGGAGACAAAATACGGTTGGGCTAATCATGTTTTAATAGCCCTACCTTTCTGTGCAGCCCTCCTGCCCTGCTTGCTGTGATGTTTTAATTTCCCAGCTCTGATGAGCCGCATTCCAACTAGGCATTCAGTTTCCCCGCTTACGGATTTCTCTCCCAGATGTCGGATGCCAGGGAACTCTCCAGAACAACTCTACGAATATAATATTCAATATTGGATGTCGGTGTGGGTGTTCCACTCAATTTCCTGGAAAGAGCTTGAACCGCCTCTCCTTTGGGTGGGGTATCCGATCGGCTCCGCACTCCCAGGCTAGCGGAGTGCCCTGTGATACCACGGAACCTTGCGCTCTCATTTCTGAAAGGCAAATTTGGAGCAGATGTGAGGAAAGAGTGTCATTTATTTCCAAATGCAGCCATTATCGGGCAAGCAGGCAGGAGGCACAGCTAGCAGGGGCCAAGCTTGTGAGCCCCTCTCCTCCACAGCCCACCTACCTCAAAGGAAAGGCAGACAAAGGTGGCTGGCATGGCATCCCACTCTCTGCTCTGGAGGAGGAATGAAGGTAAGATGAAGAGCCTTGGAGCAGGCTTTTCACTGGACTTGGGATTTCATCTTTATTAAGGAAAAGGTCTCAAATAGCCTAGGCTGGCCCCAAGTGCACTATGTAGTAGCCCAGGATAGCCTTAGACTTATGCTCCTTCTGCCTCTACCTCCCCAGTGTTGGGGTTACTGGCACACACCATCACACCCAGCTTATGACATCCTGAGAATGGAACCCAGGGCTTCTTGCATGCTTGGCAGGAAGTCTATCAAATGAGCCACATCCCAGCCTCTGACTTGGAGTTTTAGAGCTACAGCATTGGGGTACAGATACAGGGCAGAAATCAGTGGTCTCCCGAAGCCACCCCAGCTGGAACCCGGGCCCACAAATGTCCTCTGTCCAGCTGTTTTTTCATTTCTTGAGGTCGCCCAGCTCATTGAGCCTCAACATTTCTGTTCCTGGCAGAAGTTCCTTGGTAACTTTCTGCTGTATAAGCTAGACATGCTGGAAAGACAGCCCCGGGGCAATGACATGAGTGGAAACAGCCTCAGACATCCAGGCAGAGAAGCCTGGGACCAGAGGGGACAGTGTGCCAAGTGCAGGAGGCCAGATGCCAGCAGGCACCTCAGATGCCCATCCCATGAGAAAACGATGGGTCCCCTGTGGGGTCCTGCTCTGTTACACACAGATACAGACAGAGTGGCAGAATTAACAGCGGAGGAACTAGAACCTCACAAGAGGACAGTGAACTCCTGAGCCCTGCATGCTTGCTCTGGGCCCACACATAATTGAGGCAAGATGACAACAGAGCCTTCCCAGGAAGGCTCTAATGTGGAAATAAGTGTCGTGAAGTCAGAAGGCTGGGGTCTCGTCCTAGCTCCCCTGGGCCTCTGCAGAACTCACTTTACCAACTGGGCCTCAGTTTCCCCAGTGTCAACGCTATAAGAGGGACAGAGGAGCTTCAAGGTCCTTCTTGGAGTGCAGAGTTCTCCCCTTTGCCTTTGCTGAGGACAGAGAGTGAAGGTGAGGTCCTTTGTCACCTTCTTGCCTGCCAGAACAGATGCCGACCTGAGTCCTTTGCGTGTGGTGGCCTCAAGTGGGACTTAAGGAGCCATCTGGAGGACATGTGTGGGTGGTTCCTGACCACCTCCTCACTTCTTGGTCTGGCTGAGTGTTCAGGAGTCTGTCTGTCTGTCCCTCACAAGGTTATAGAGCCCACCCCCCAACTCCATAACAAGTGGCTGGGCCCCCATCTGCTGGTATCTGCAGCAGGTGGGGGGTCTATTGTTTATCGAATCATAAAAGATGACCCCCACCTCACAGTTTTCTGCAAAGCAAAGCAAATGGACCCCTATGACTAGAGTGGGTGAGCATGTGGCGGGGTTACCTGGGACATTCTCTGCAAGGCCTATCCGGTGCTGGAGGGGGTGGTGGGCTCCTGATATGACCCAGGCAAAGCTGGAGCAGAGTCAGAGAGCCCTTGGCTGCTGGGAAGGGCAAGCCCTCTCTGTAGAGCACATGCCCTCATCCTTGCCATGGTGAAACATGTATTACTGAGCCATCTCAGTACACCCTGACCCATCACACATCATGGGACTGAGCAGTGAGTCCCAGTGAGCCCCATGTCAGTCCCTCTGCTACGTGATACACACGTGTCCACTCATGGGTTCCCTCTCACAGTCCTGGCTCTAAGATGAGCGGCAGGGACACACACACACACACATACACACACACACACACACACACACACACACACACACACACACACACACGCACACACACACACACACAGAGCCTGGCCTATGGGCACCCAGAGGTAGAGCCACACTTCCCAGCCTCCCTTGCTGGTAGCTGCTGTTCTTTGACCACACTAGCTATTAAGATTATGGTAAGAATGTGGTCACCTTAGCCCCTAAAACATCAGACAAACCCCGCAGCTGACTGGAGCCCCACTCTTTCGCTCTTTCTTTCACTCTTTGCCTGGGCAGTCCTCTTTCCTGAGGGCTGGAATAGAGACGCGATGGTGGAGCTGCAGCTGCCCTCTCCTGTGTGGGGGCACAGGGTCCGTACTGCAGAGCAACAACGTAACTGTCTGGTGGGTGTCACAGAGGAGGGGTGCCACAGCGCTGTGGTCTTGGTGTGAGACAAGGAGGTGGGGGGAGTCTGAGTTTTTGCTTCTGTTTGCTCTTGTGTTATCTTCAACGGGAGAACCCTGAAATCCACCAGAGGCCACAGTGCGGAGGGAGGCTCTGGCTACACACAGGGTGCTGCTGTAACTGCCCTGTAGGGAAGCTCAGACTACTAGGGACCTGAGGGGTCCTGCTCTGCCTTATGAAACAGACCTGAGACACTTGTCTCATGTCAAACAGAAAGGTTGTGAGCCTCTAATAGAAAGCATGTCATCCTGCTCAGGATAGTGGAGTCATCTGAGTGTGAAGACAGGCAAGAGTTCTGGCCACAGCTCCAAATCAGGGGTACGGTGTCCGTGGTGTAGTACTCATTACACAGTGCTGATCAATAGTGCTCATTGCACGGTGTTCATCTATAGTGCTCATTGCACAGTGCTCATCAATAGTGTTCATTGCACAGTGCTCATCAATAGTGTTCATTGCACAGTGCTCATCAATAGTGTTCATTGCACAGTGCTCATCAATAGTGTTCATTGCACAGTGCTCATCACATCCTCATTCGGAGGTTCTCAGCTCAGACCCTGGACTGGTCCCTGACTCCTGGACCCTGAGCTCATATGCTCCTTGGCCACTAGTGCAGCCTCTTCTCTCCTCAGGTCCCTACTGTATTCTAGATCTATCTCAAAATCAAAAATATCAGGGCAAGGCAGGGCTGCTCAGTGGTGAGAATCAACTCTTGAAAGTTGCCCTCTGACCTTGACACATAGCACACACACACACACATACACACACACACACACACACACACACACACACACACACACACACACACAGAGGTGGGGGGTGAGAAATAAATTTAAACTTTTACTTATTTGTCTTATTACATAGGTGTGTTGCCTGTATGTATGCATGTGCTCCACGTGCCTGCCCGGTGCCTGTGGAGGCCAGGAGAGTTACAGATGGTCGTGAGCTGCCCTGTGGGTGTTGAGAGTCCAACCTGGGCCTCTACAAGAGCAGCCAGTGCTCTTAACCTCTGAACTGTGCGCTGACTCGGGTTTGGGCTTCTTTTACCTAACAGTCAGGACCATGTGGATGATCCCAGAAGGCACTGAAGGTTTTCAAGTGCTACAGTTACTTCAGCATCCACAAAGGCTGCTGTGGGAGACCCTCCACTGCAGCCTTTGCAAAAGACAGCATTGCATAGCATTCCCACACCATGAAGAACTAACTATTTTCTTATTTGGGGGGAAAAGTGTCCTTTTATGGGAAACAGGCTCAGCCCTGTGTATGTTCCTCACATGAAAGCCACTCTGCCCTCATTTGTGGCCTCCTGACCACAAGACAAGATCTTTAATTAAAGTCGGTTTGGTTGTGTGTGTGTGTCTTTCAAAGAAAACCATGGAAATAGTGTTTGTGAGTCAAGACCTAACAGACACTACCCCAGTAGCCTCCTCATTTAGCCCATCCTCCATGAGACACGGAACGATTGGGAGGTGGTGCCACTGTGGCCGTGTGGGCCTGGCTCTGGCAAAGCCGTCTGAGCACACATACCCTGGCCTTCACCAAGGGCAAGAGGGCACGGCAGAGGAGGCGTCTAATGAATCCTAAGGGCAGGCCTAGCCCAGGCTGGGGAATGCCAGGCTCTGGATGGCTAGAAGGCCAGGGCCAGCCCAGGCAGATTTGCTCATTATCCACACATGGCCGGGGGAATGCAGAATCACATGGCTTTTGGGAACTGTTTCTAGCCCAGGAATGAGCCTGCGGAGACCAGCGTGCCATCTAACATGTTAGCAAAATTAATGCTTAGCCATGTTTTTGGGAATCCTGTGGTTGGGCGTTCCATGTTTTTTCCTCTGCCAACAGCTCTCTGCGCTCTTGAGCCTCCTCCTGCTGCAAAGAAAAGCCAGGGCTGCACATGACAGAGCCCTGCTCAAGCAAGACCTAGAGGCTGCAGGCTTTGCCCACAGGCTCGCCCATCCTCAGTGCTTTCCCTCCTGCTCCCGGTGGCTCCTCCTTACCACGGACCTCTCAAGTCTGTAGCATGGACCTGGACCCCGCACTCTCACGTGTGTGGCATCTCCCAGCTCTCAGTCGTGCTAGATTTGCTACGTCAGCCCAGGTGGTCGTCTATGCCACTGCTACAAAAGAATGAGGGAGCTGCTTTCCAGTGGTGGGGGAGGAGCTCCAAGATTAGGGTAAGGGCAGAGTCCAATCATGTGACAGGATACACAAAACACTAACTGGGGGAGGGAGGTAATTATACACAGTCAATGGTAGAATTTGCATTTTATCTTGGGAACCAAAGAAACTCTGGAATGATAAAAGTGAGTTTCCAGAAAAGTGGCTGAAGGAGACGCTAAGAGTTAGACAGGTGGGATGCAGGTGGCAGTGCGTATGCCACACACACCCTGCACACTTGTGTACACACAAGTATGTCTATGGTGCGCTAGTCATTATGTCTTTGCTATGACAAAGTTCCAGACAAAAGCAACTTAAAGAAGGAAGGGCTTATTTTGGCTCATGGTTTGAGGGTACACAGTCCTCGGTGGTGGGGAAGGCGTGGGGACAGGAGTGTAAGGCAGCTGCTCAAGCTGCATCCACAGTCAGGAAGCAGAGAGAGGTGACCACTGGTGCTCTGCTCACTTCTTCCTTTATTCAGGCCAGTACCCAAGACCATGAGATGGTGCTGCCAGCATTCAGAGTGGCTCTTCCCGCTTCAGTGAACACAACCTAGGAACATCTTGACAGGCATACCCAGAAACCTGTTTCCATGGTGATTCTGAATCCCATCGTGTTGACCTTCAATATAGCTCAGTCCAGGGATATGCACTTTATGTAACTGGAGCTATTTAAATCTCACCCTCGGCTGGTGGAATAAATGAGCTAGATAAACCAGTAAAATTACAAGCTGGCACGATCCTACCCATGATCTTGACCTCAGGGAATTCACAGCATAATCACGCAGCACTCGTAGATGCCACATTCTTTCTGGGTGCATAAGAAGCCTACACCAAGGCAGAGCAAGACATCGTCACACGTCATAGGGAGCTGAATACACGGCTGGTTCTCTGGCTGCAAGGGCAGCTGTGTAGAGAATTTCAGGATAGCTGGAAGTTGAGGAACAAAGCCAAACCAAGACCTGCCACTGGTACCATAGCGACATGACAGTTGTGGGGTAAACCAACTGCTCTCCCATGGGACCTGAGCTCTGCTTCACAGGAAGGAATTCACATCCAGTGCACCTGGCCAAAAGCTGGAGGCCATGGGGGAGAAACTACTGCTGCTTGTTGTTGTTAAATGGCATGTTATCAAATTGCCTTTTAGATATTTGTTTATATCCATAAACCAGCACTGCTCTCAGCCTTGGTCAGAGAAGCTCCTCTCTGCAGTGTAGAGGCTAATGCTGGGAGTGCTGAGGACGGACTCTGCCCTAACTGGGACATCTACATCCATCCTCTCCCTGAAGGATGCGGGACATGGTGGACAAGGTAACAGGGAGAGTGTAAGAGCTGGAGAGGCTGGGGGAGTGCTGCAGAATGCTGTCTTCTGGCATGACACGGCCAGTCAGCACTCCAGCATGAATAGGAGAGAGGTTCACAAAACCCCATCCCTGGGTGGGAACCCATTGATTGACAGCTGATGGCTGATAGGAAAGGGAGGCCAAATTTCCTTAAAGGGGCGGCTGCTGGTGGGTTGCCCATGTCCCCTGGATGGCTCAATACCCACATGCATTTGGGCAGCACTAACTAGACTCAGTTATTTTAAAGAAAAGTAGGAGGAAAAGGGAAGAAGAGGGGGAAGAAGAAATATTGAAAAAAACCTAGGGGAATAAGAGGAGTGTTGGCATGGGTACGATCAACATACACTGTGCACATGTATGGAACTGTCAAAGAATTAAAAAAAAAAAAAACTATTCTTTAAAAAGGCAAAAACATTCACAGCTCACAGAAGCAAGCACAGGAGAGACAGCGTTCCAAGACCAGTGGCAGCAAAAAATAGCAAATTCTAACTTGCTGTGTATGACTAACATGATCCTTAGAGAGAGGGCTCTGGTTGATATGCCATGTCAGCTATGAATGCCTTTCAAATGGGTGGTGTGAGCATCTGTGTTAAGGAAGAGAAGAAGGGAGCAAGTTAAACACACGGCCAAATGAAGGGATAGCAAAGGTGAGAAAATAGTAAAAGGCCAGCAAGATGGGGCAGCAGGTAAAGGAACTCGGCACGAAGACTGAAGACCTGGGTTCAATCCCTGGGACCTATATGGTGAGAGAACAGACTCCCTCTGACCTGCACATGCATGTGCTGGCATGCAGGCCAAAAGAAAACACTAACAATAAGAAAATCAAAGAAATAGGGGGAAAGAAGAAAAACAATGGAAGGCCAAAGCAGTATCTTTGAAGGAGTTGATACAGGTGATACATCTCTATATCAAATAACCAAAAAAGAAACAAAAACCACAAGTCACAGATAGTGAGGACAAAGAATGAGACATCACTACAGATCATATGTTTTCTTTCTTTATTTTTATAATGACCTTCAAGACATGGGAGCAGGTTTACATCAGTAAGTTCAATAAGAGATAAAATGTTGAGAAAAGCAACAATCGACAGAATCAACAGCTCTGAGTCCACTGAGGTTACACTCAGCTTCCAGCCTTCCTTGGCTCTCAGGCCTTGGGTAAGCCTGGGCCCCAACACCCACACCTACCAGGTGGCCTCTGTAGTTCATTCACACTGGGCTCTTGGCAGACACCCTTATGGCATACCCTCTTCCCATTCTTATCTCAACAACAGGGACCTGAGAGAGAAAGGAATGCTCACTCCCAAAGCCACACAGCTGTGCCAGGGCAGCCTGTCATGCCTGGATAGTCCCAAGGCAGAATATGCTCTAACCTCTAAAGTCTATAGTCTCCTTCCTTCTTCTAAATATGATTCTGGCTAACCAACCTGACCCACAACAAAATGAAGCCTATAGAGTCCTGCTGGTTAGCAAACAACACATGCCAAACGGGTTAAGTGATTCACTCATGGCAACACAGCCAGGATCTACATCCCGGTCATGGAGATTGTCCTTTTTGTAACAATCTATCAGGTTGTCAGAGACAGCCAAGCCACCCAGAGTTAGACATCACAGGGTTGGTGGAGGGATGGTGCTGGCCCTCACATCATGATTCCTTAAGCAATGAAAATAAATTGTCCCAGATGACAAAGGCAGCACCTGCTGCACCGGATCCACCTGCCAATCCCCAGCAAGTCTCGCTTTACCCACATAAGCTGCCCAAAGGTGGCAGGTATCATTATTGCTCCCAAAATGCAGCTCAGAGGATTTCATTAACTTGCCTGAGGCACACAGCCATAATAAAAACAATTCTATAAAAGTACTTTAGGAAGCTCTGAAATTTGTGACAAACTTTTACAGTCTTATGAAGTTGCAGAATCCAACCCACACAACCTTCACATCCTTTCCAACCCCTTCTGGAGTGGGTCTTATATTTCCTGTGGTGGTCTGGGAGAAAATGGCAGGCAAAGGGAGAGACACTATTAGGAGGTGTGGCTTTGTTGGAGTAGGCGTTGTTGGAGGAAATGTGTCACTGTGGGGGTGGGCTTTGAGGTTTTCTATGCTCAAGCTATGCCCAGTGAGACAGTTCACTTCCTGTTGCCTGCAGATCAAGATGTCAGACACTAAGCTCCTCCACGTCTTCCTGAATGCCACCATGTCCCACCATGATGATAATAGACTAAACCTCTGTAACTGTAGACTGTGAACCCAATTACATGTTTTCCTTAATAAGAGTTGCCATGGTCATGCTGTCTCTTCACAGCAATAGAAATCCTAACTAAGACACCTCCTGTGTGGCTTTCTGGGTAGAGCCATGAAGCAACTTCACCGTGGGCCAGTCCCCAGAGGGAATACTCCACTTCTACCCAATGCTTGAGTTTAGATATTTGGAGCAATTTCTGTTCATTTTAGAGGGGCCAAACGGGCCAGGTAGCAGGGGTATGCTACACTATGCTCCTCTGGCCAGAGCCTTTTTCCCAGGTGGTGAAGCACAGGCCTTCAGTCACTGCACTTTGAGGACATCCGCTTCTCTCCCACCCTCCATCTTTCCTTTCCAGAAGCCACCAGTCAGAGCAAGCATCTCGCCAAGGCAGCAGGGAAGGCTGCCCTTCCTCCTGGTCTGGGAGCCATTTTGTATGGGAACCGGAAGCAGCACTTTCATTCAAGGGAAGGGACAGAGTAATCGCCGAGGGCACACAAAATCATTTCTGTGCTGGGAGCCGAGCCGCCAGCACTCAGCTTAATTACACAGTGGGTCATGCTCTGCAGAAAGCAATTACACTGCAGAGCTGCCCCCAGAGCATGCTCAGGAGCACACAACATTCAAACTTGGGAGGTTCCAAGCCTCCTTTCATCCCAGATGCCTGCCCTCCCTCAGTCAGGAGCATGTACCTGGATCTTTCCAGGTTGAAGGAGTATTTCGATGGGCATCTTGTCACACAGCTGACTGATCCAGAGTCCACATGACCCCTACCTTGTCTGTCTCCACACCTGAGCTCAGCTCAGAGGCTGGCAGCCTCACTTGTACCTTTCAGGAATCTAGTCATACCATCTACCCATCCTACCATTTCTGGTCAGACAAGGAAATAACTTTGTAACTGAGAAATCTGTTAGTTCTCTGTTCCATCCTAGTTTATAGCAAATGCACAGACCTACCTCATGTTCCCATATGTGCATATATACACATACATGCACACACATATATACACATGTGCACACATGGGCACAAACATGCACAAACATACATACTCATGCACACACACAAATACACATGCATACACACATGTACTCACATATACACATGAACAGACACATACCTGAACACACTTATGCATATGCATGCATACACTTATGCATATATACACATACATGCACATACATGCAACTCCCAGTGCACATAGAAGATAGGGCATGTCCCCAGAAGCCCAGACCACTGGGGTCCTGCCCACCCCATCAGCTTCTCTGAAAGGCCCCTTTGTGACAGGAGGGCTTTGACCCTACACAATACTCTCTTGTCCACTGGCCTCCAGAGAAGGAAGGGAGTAATTTTGCAGCGGTTTCCCCAGTGCCGAATTCTGCTAGAGACTCACGTTTCCCAGACTGATCTGCAACACAGACTCTGTCCCCAAGGAGACCCAGCCTGGGCCTGGAGAAGGCCAGCAGGGTGGAAGAATACCATTCTCCTTGGATGCTGCAAAGCCCAACAGGGCTATGGCCACATTCTAGCAGGCCACTGGAAGCAAGTTACCCAGAAGGAAAGCCCAGCCTGCAGGCCAGGCAGCTCACCTTTCTTCCTGTGATCTGAAAGAAAAGCTTTGCATGTTTGAGAAAGCTGATTAAACACTGGATGCTCTGTGGTGGGAGTGGATTTCTTCTCATCACCGCATCATCAATCACAGAAACTTCATCCAGGTTACCACCTGCAGGTGCACTTGGGGACACACTGCACCCTCTCTGTGGGGACACACTGCACCCTCTCTGTGGGGCTACACGTGGTTCATTTCTCTAGAACTCCTACCTCAGCCCAGCATCCCCCCACACACACACCACTGGCCTGTGGTTCCCAAAGCTATGGCATGAGCCCCCAAAATCCAACTGAGGGATGATTTTGTTGGATCCAGCAGAAAGGAAGTTGGGGATTTCATACTGTCTTTGGGTAAGCCAGAGGCCAACCTATAGCTGACTGAAATAAGTAAAATTGGTATTTAGAACATTCTTCTCATGCTTCTTCAGAGTATGCAGCAGGGGTGACTAATCAGAAAGTTCCAGAGAGGGGATCCTGGGGCCAAACCCTCCCACTAGGTAAGAATATTTGCCCAAGGTTTGTGGAAACTTCCTGGCTGTCAGCACAGTGTGATGAAGAGAAGTGGCATCCCGAGATAGCGTACACACACCTGCTTGACTTTGGTCTTCTCCACGTAATGGTCGTGAGCCTCACGTGTATGTATAACAACAGCTCCTGGGCATATATAAGGGAGTTAATACTTACAGTGGCTGAAGGCTGTTGGTGCATAATAAATGCTCAGCCATCTTCATTCTCTGCATATGCGTGATGGCCTCACTATCATCCCGTATGCAGGGCTCAGCTCTACCAGAAGGGCACAAAGGCCAGTGGTAGAGGTTGGGACTCTGTCACTTTGCCAAGCTTGGTCCTGGAGAGTGTCAATATAAACTCTAATAAACAACACATGTAAGTACACTGGCCAAGAAGCCATGGGCCAGGCCTGATGGCTGACACAGTTCTGCACAGTGACATAAGACTGAGCTTACAGAGCAGATGAACAGCAACCATGGCAGGTCCAGCTATAACTACCTAACAAGTACCACCTCTGGTGGGTCAGAAGAGTTCATTGGGCTCCCTCCAGTGCCTCCCAAACCCCACCTTAATCCCTCTCTCCACCATCTGCAGACTCAGGTACTGAGCCTTCACCAGGACACAAGCAAGTCTTCATTTTGCTCTTGAACTTTGGTGCCTGGACAGGTGAGAAGTCAGTCTTTCTGTATGGAGTGATGGGATCCAAGACATCCTCCTATTAGGGACCACCACCCCATGCATGTAAACATTGGTTCCATGCTTCTGCGGATCCAGGAAGGTCTAGACACAAGGTGTCAATCACCATTATCATTCCCTCAATATCGGCCCCTCACGTGATGCCATGAATCGTGTGATGGTTTGGTTCTGGTCTGGTCACCCTGGATCCTGTTTGCCTGTAGGTCCATCTTGCCATTTTCCTCCAGGTGTGCAATGCCTGGTATGCTGAACAGAGAATCTTCTGGGCATGGGCACAAATGTCAGAGATATGCCCTGTGAGTAGGTCTCAAGATTCCCAGAAGCCTGTGCCTGAACTGTGTGTGTCCCATATGCTTCTTGATTCTGTTTCTGTCCCTTAGGTAGACAGGAAGGTTGAGGCCCTGGAATTGATATTTCCCTTCCTCCAGGTTCATGTGCTGGAGACTAGGTCATCAATGTTGCAGAGCTGAGATATGATAGGACCTTTAATAGATGCATCCTAGGGAAAGGTGGTTGGGGTTACTAGGAGCGCGGCATTCAGAAGAGATCCATAGGAAAGTACATTACAAGCAAGTAAGATGGCCCCTCTCAGCCCCCAACTCCTAGCCTTGCCACCTCCTTCCTCCCACCCACTGCCACTATGATGCCATTAGTCACAGCATGGCACAGCCAGGGCTTTCACCTCACCACACCTCATGCTGATTAGTTTTCTTTTTGTCATCTGAGGAGAGGGAGCCTCAGTTGAGGACTTACCTCTACCACACTGTCTGCAGACAAGTCTTGGTTGACGACTGAAGAGGAGGGCCCGGCTCACTATGGATGGGGCCGCCCCTGGGCTAGTGATCCTGGGTTATCTAAGAAAGCAGGCTGAGCAAACCAGAAAGAGCAAGTCAGTAAGCAGCACCGGTTTCCTGGTTTCCGCCTTGAGCTCCTGCCCTGGTGTCCCTCAGTGACAGACTTTGACCTGGGATGTGTAAGCCAAATAATCCCTTTTTTTTTCCCCACTCTTGGTCATAGTGTTTGTCATAGAAATAGGAAGCAAGCTAGGACACACGCACACACACACACACACACACACACACACACACACACACACACCAACCTCTTCTCTTTATAAAGTGCAAAGCCTCCAGTGTGTTATACCACACTGCACTAAAACATATTGCAGGAGGGAAATCTGTCCCCAAACTCACAAGGAGACTCCGGGGAGGCAAAATTTGCATGAATTATCTGGGCTAGCTGTATCAGCCAGGGCAGGAGCAACATGGCCGCTATGGCAGACTACCATAGGGCTCATTTCTCGGAAAAGCTCCACACCCATGCCTCAAAGGAACAAAACCCCAAACCCCACAGACCCGCCCCCATGAAGTTCTGCCTTATGCTGTCTCCACAGTACTTGGAAGCGCATCACTGAAGTGGGTTGAATCCTTTCTGTTGGTTTGAAGAAAAATAACTTCTCTTGTTTGTTATAGCCACATTTGTTATTTAAAGGGATAAAATAATTAAAACAAGTGGCCCCATGCAGCGTCGAGTTTTATCTTTACCATCACATTTGACGTAATAATTGTACAGTCACCGGGGTCCATGAACTTTATCTGTCACCCATGACTTACAAAACGGATCTTTTACTTAACAACACATGGAAATTAGGTTCTTCATTGTGCCAGCTTCCTGGGATCAGCTTCTCCATTTCCCTCTGACTGAGGGTCTTAGACAGCACAGTCTACTCTCTGCTCCAGAGGTCAGAGGCTGGAAAGTGAGGGCATACCTGGTCCTTCTGGTGATCCTGGAATGGATCCTGTGTCCCTAGCCATTCTAGGCATTCCTCCCGGAGATGACCCCTCCAATGTCTATATCTCATCATGAACCCTTCTCTTAAAAAAACGGGGAGAGCTAGACACACGGCTCAGCAATTACATGTTCTTGACACCAAGCCTAATGGCCTGAGTTTGATCCCTGGAACCCACATGGTAGAAAGGGCATAGTAGCACACACCTCTATCCCAACACACTCAGGAGGCAGGGACAGGCAGATCTCTGTGGGTTTGAGGCCAGGCTGGTCTACATGAGTTCTGGGACCGCTAGAGCTACATAGTGAGAGCCTGTCTCAGAAAAAAAGAAAGGAAGGAAGGGAGGGAGGGAGGGAGGGAGGGAAGGAGGGAGGGAGGGAGGGAGGAGGGAGGGAGGGAGGGAGGGAGGGAGGGAGGAGGAGGGAGGGAGAAAGGGAGGGAAGAAGAAAGGGAGGGAGGGAGGGAGGAAGGAAGGAAGGGAGGGAAGAAGGAAAGGAGGGAGGGAGGGAGGGAGGGAGGGAGGAAGGAAGGAAGGAAGGAAGGAAGGAAGGAAGGAAGGAAGGAAGGAAGGAAGGAGAAAAAAGAAAAAAACCCAAACAAATGAGGACCAATTCCTGCAAGTTGTCCTCTGGCCTCCACATATAAACAAAAATGTAATAATAAACTTTTGTGTCCACCTTTTACTAAACTGGATAAAAAGCCAGGATCATAAACCTTATCTGTGCTGGGCTGTAGTAACCCCAGCTGTGTGGGTCCTGAAGGATGTGTCATCGACCTCCAACCCATCATATTCAGGGTCTGTCCCTCCTGGCCGTTTGGGGACCACACAAGAAGATTCAGCCACATAGCTGCCTCAGTGTCTCCTTTTTAGTAGTTTCAAACATGAAGTTTAATTTTTTATTTTAAAGAACACCACATGAAATCTTTATTGTATGTTTTTTTTTGTTTTGTTTTGTTTTTTAAGTTGAGAGTCTCATTCTGTAGTGCAGGCTGGCTTTAAACCTACAGTGATCCTTCTGCCTCTGCCTCTTTCCCCTCTTCTCCATTAATAGTCACCCCCTCCTGTTTTCTTGCCCCCTACATTCTAGAATGCAGAGAGCATGAAAAACTGTCCCCCAAATCCCAGGCAGTGGACTCTTGGCTCCAGGTCTGGTCTGTCTCTGAGGTGGCCCCTCTGCCCTGGCTCTATGTTGGAGCATCTCTGCATCTCACCCACTCGTGCCTGATGCATAGTGCCGTCCTCACCACAAGGTCCCTCAGCTTCCATTCCGAGCTGAGAACAGGTGCGACCCTGGCCAGGAGCCCAGGGGTACGTAGTCCTGCAGTGCTGGCAGGACATTCACGGGACAGTGGTTCAGTGAGGGCCTCTGCTGCTGCCTCGGGGACTCCAGCCCAGCCAAGCCTCTAGTGGTGACATTACATGGAGCAGAGGGACTCCCAGCCCAGTCCAATCAGTCCAGGGAACCCTGGCTTGTGGGGGTGGTCTGAGAAGCACAACGCCATCAGCACAGAACTGTGCACAGATGGTCACCCAAGGCTCCACTGCCCAAAGGGATACTACCAGGCAATGAGAATAAGGGACTACACCTCTGTGTAGAAGCCTGGGAGAGTCCTACTCCCAGTACAGGGAGTCCAGAGCCAGTGCTCTGTTTGCCAGCTTCTACTTCACATGACCGCAGGCCTGCTGTCACTGGGTCTTCAAGTCTAGAGGGATCACCTGTGGATGGCAGTGCTTTCAAGTGCCTTTGACCCTTAGAATCTGTTGATCTTGAGAAAATCACCCCAGCTTGGTGATAGGTGACATAGGAGGTGGGACAGTCAGAGCCACCCCGACAGCTGACACAGGCTTCTGGGAGTGTGTATGTGTTGTGGGGGGGACTCTAGTCCCAGAAGAGGGGACCTGTATCTGCTGTGAGTGGAGGCTCCAGTAGCTATGCCCCTTTGCAGATTGAGCACTGTTCCAGAATCTAGACAGGATGTAAACAAACTACATTTCCCAGAATCCTTTGCAGCATGTGCCCTGCTGGAGAGGGTCAAGTAGCCCCTAGGTGTTTTCTGTACAGAGTTCCACGGGTGGCATGCTGGTGTACTCTTGAATTCTACAGTCCCCGTGGCTGTGTCCTGGTTCTCTTCAGAATTCTTTCTGCAAGTAGCTACAGAGTTCAGGCCTCTGGTCCTTTAGCCAACCCTGTATTAAATCCCCATCTGAGCAAATTAACTGGGGTGACATCAGACACAGCATCTTTCAGGACGGGAGGAAGTGGTGTGTGCACGTACCTGGAGGCACTGAGTGACCAAGTATTTGGCTTGACACCCCAGACTCTGGCACCAGCTCAGGGAAACATCTAGACATTTCCACCTGAGGCACAATTTGTTCCCCATTCTATTCAGGGTGCGGGTGCTGCGAGGGGTGCATCTCTCTGAATGGCCACATGACCCAAAAACCCATGTTCCCCAACCCAGGTATCCACAAGGAAACCCTCAGCCCCCAGTGATGGCAACAGGTGCTACAGCCTCTAGGAGGAACCTTGTAGTGTAGTGGCCCTAGAGCACCCTTGAAAAGGACAGGAAGCAACTTTGTCCCCTTTCTGCCACGTGGGAAGGTAGCAGAGCTCCTGGAAGGGGGCCTACCATGTAGCTCCTGGACTGAACCTCTCACCCTCCCAGAACTACAGGGTATGTAGTCTGTTATCAAGTCACCGGCCACTGTGATGGCACTGACTGATGAAGAAAATAGTAAGCTGGGTTAGCACTGTCCTCTTCCAGGAAGCAGGATTTAAATAACAACAACAACAACAATAACAACAGGAAACTGGGCATCTGCATCAGCTGAATCATCAGACAAGCTCCTGGTCTTTCTGGTCTCCCCTTCTGGTCCCTGTATTCAGCACACACACACACACACACACACACACACACACACACACGTACGTATGCAGATGCATGTGGAGGCTAGAGGCTAATATTGATGTCCTCCTCAATCCCTCTCAACCTCCTTTTAGAGACTCGGTCTCTCACTGAACCTGGGGATGTTCAGCTAGGCTGCCTGACCAGCAACTCAGACGCTCTGGTCTCCACCTCCCTCCCCAGTGCCAAGGCTGTAGGACACATATTTGGCTTTTTGTGTGGGTGCTGCAGATTAAACGCAGGTCCCCACACATGCACAGCAGGCACGTCACTCACCCAGCCATCTGCCTCCCTGGGTCTTCTTGAAGCACCCTCAATTTCTTCACATGTAGAGTGCCTTTTTATTTTAGTTTTTTTTTTTTAATCATCCTTTTGATCTGTGGTGGTTTGAATGTATGGTACCCAGCCAGTGGAACTGTTTAGGATTCAGAGGTGTGGCTTTGTTGGAGGAGGTGTGCCATTGTGGGGAGGGGTGGATTTGAGGTTTCAAAAGACTGCCATTCCCAGTGTGCTCTCTGCTTCCTGCTTAGGGATCCAAATATTCCTGCCGATGTGACTTTCTTTGCTTGGGCATCATAGACTAAAACCCTAAGCTCAATTAAATGCTTTCTCTCGTAAATTGCCTTGGTCATGGTGTTTTGTCTCCACAATAGAAAAGAAACTAAAATCACAGTGGTAGCACACACCTTTATTCCTGTACTCAGGATGCAGAGGCAGGCAGATCTCTGAGTTCAAGACAAACCTGGTCTACAGAGAGAGTTCCAGGACAGCCTGGGCTTCACAGAGAAACCCTGTCTCAAACAGTAAAAAAGAAAAGAAAAAGAAAAAGAAAAAGAAAAAGAAAAAGAAAAAAAAAAGAAAAGAAACTAAGACACCTCCTCAGTTCACCCTGTGTGGGTCCAGCTCAAGAAGACAAGTTTAGGTTATGCATGGTAGAACACACCTTTAATCCTAGCACTCAGGAGGTAGAAGCAGACAGATCTTTGTAAAGTCAGCCTGTAGCAAGCACAGATGAGTCAGAGCTATATAAAGGACTCTGTTTCAAAAATTAAAAAAAATTGTATTCATTTTTAATCACAGAAAAATAAAACATAGCAATATGAATATGACATTCATCCTCCGTGCACTGAGCCCAACATCAGCCACCAGCCACGCCAACTCAGGCCTGTCTTGCTCCTTGTCCACATTCTCACCCCTCACATTAGGCTGGGGTTTACCCTGTATCTGTGGATAGGGCTTGGCTTCCCTGGCAATGCAACTGCTGATCAAATGTGGGTCACACTCTGACATATCTTGTTTGGAAAAGTGTCCTTATGACACACATTCACATATGCACACTCATGCACACGTGTGCATACACATATACACAGGCATGCAGAAAAGGCATGTGAACATTTGCCACATATTCTCATGCTTGTACACACACAGGCATACACACATGCACACAGGTGTGCAGAATGGGCATGCATGCACATACACACTGTGACTTGAGATGCTTGGAAGCCCTCAGTCACCGTGTGCACAGATTAAGGACTCACCTCAGCACCCACATACCCTGGGCCCAACTCCTCCAGCACCTTCCTGTGGGAAGTGAACTCTAAGGCTCAAGGTCAACCCCTGAAGGTCACATGTTATAAACATCAGAGACACTAAGGACTTAGCCTGCATATTAGACCCTGGTCTGGATCCTGGTTCTATCACTCCCTAGTGTGAGACCCTGGGGGGCCCTTTACCTCTCCCATGTTCTCATCTGATGCCTCCCTCATCAACTAGTCTCTGTCAGCTTGTCTGATGCTCAGGGATTACCCCTAGACAGGCAGTTGCAGTATCCAAACTAGCCAGATACCCTCCTCTCCAGCCCCATGTGGGTCAGTTGTGATGATTCTGGAAAATCAGGAGAATGGCCCAAATCCAATCCCAGAAGGGCACACACAGCCTGCCTTGGGAAGCCTAGTTCTGAGTCTTCTGACTGTTCCTGGGACAGTCTCCCAGAAAATCCCACTTTCAATCTCCCTCTCAGAGGGAAGAAAGCATGGAAAACAAAAACCCCTTTGGAACATAAAGCCCAGGCTGGCTCCCTTCTGAGACCACTGCACTGTCTTCCTGATGGAGGTAAAGCAACTCTAAAAAGAGTCACGGGAAACAAACCTGACATCTCAGACTAAGAGAGACTTTCCCAGCCACCAAACAGCCCAAATGGTAGTGAGGATGAGGAGACACTGGTTTCTGATATGAGGAGCAGGTGGCCCAAGTCCAGTGGCTGGACTCAGAGCCTGGCTGGTACCAAGGTATGGAATTCTCCAGCAAAGCTGTAATCCACTGTCCCGTCCTGGAGGTCCTGAGCAATTCAGGACCAGCCAGGCCATCTGGGCCACTTCCTGCTCATGATTTCACAGCAATAATTCATATATCTACACCAACCCCTGAAGAACACACCTGATAACATGACAGTGCAAACTCAGACACAGATGGAGCATGTGGAGAGATGATTAAACCAGAGCCGCCAGAGAACTGTACCTGATTCTCCCTTGAACAACCCCCCCCCCGTGCTGATTCTTTTTGTGGGGGGGGGGTTTCGAGACAGGGTTTCTCTGATGCTTTGGAGCCTGTCCTGGAACTAGCTCTGTATACCAGGCTGGCTTCGAGCTCACAGAGATCTACCTGCCTTTGCCTCCCAAGTGCTGGGATTAAAGGTGTGCGCCACCTGTTCTGATTCTTAATTTCCAACCAACACAAGCCCCACCAGCTGTGGAGGTTACAGACCTTCTCTCCAAGCTGAAAGCTGTGTGACCTTCAGCTTACCTCTTAAATTCTTTAATCCTCAGTTGTACCATCTGAGAAACAGAGAGAATAAGGACATCATCTCTAAAGGCTGTTGAGACTACCTGTGAGGACCTAGCACTTACTTCCCAGAGTTGCACAGTATTGCCACCTCAGAGTCACCCTGAAAAAGTGTGTGTGTGTGTGTGTAAGTCGCAAAGCTGTCTCTCCTCATCAGGGCGGAGGCTCAGGTCCAGCCCCATCTCTGGTTTTGAATGGGTGCTAAGAAAGGGAATGCATGAATGTTCTGGGGGCCGTGTGCATGTGTATATGCATGTATGCGACATGTGTATGTGGTATGCTTGCCCAGCAGGCAGAACCTAGACTAGTCCTCTAGACAACACAGCCCACACCACTGAGGCATTCAGGGTCCGCAGACAGGATCATGGTGTATGGTAGAAGATCTAGAATCTTGCCTGACCTGGAAGCTGAAAGCTGAACCTTGGCTAGTTGGGCCGGCGGCGACCTAGTCCAGGTTCCTCTAGATCACGGCTGCTGTGTTGGGGGAGGGGCTCAGCCTTATGACTAATCTGCAAACATTTAGACTGGGGACTCCCTCCTCTCCTCTGATATGTCCAAATATTTGTAACTTGTGGGTCTCCCAAACCACTTCCTGAAAGGCAGGATTGGGATGCTCCTGCCCACACAATCCCCGTTAGAGTGAGGCTCACAACCTTCAGCATGCCTGGAAGGTCCTGGTTCCACTGGAGCCACCTGCCCAGGATGGTGAGGACTGGGGTGGTAGGTTGAGAGAGGAGGTTGAGAGGAGGTGACTTAGAGCATCTTCTGCAGAGTCCAGGCTTGAAACCCTGCAGCCTGGACGGGGAGACAAAGTCTAGCCCTCTAACCATGACCACAGTTCTCTCTCCTCTCATGAGAGGTTCTCATTCATTTATTCCTCCCAGCAGCCCTGAATTACCCTTTACTTCCTCCCAGCCCCTCCCCCCACTCTTCTCCTCCTCCACTCCCCACCATACCACCTCTCCTCTCCTTTGTGATGGGATCCAACCCAGGGCTTCAGGCAGGCTCTCTCTCTCAGCTGCACCCCTAATATGACTTCCCTGCCTGCTTCTGGCACTCCCTCCATGGCCTGCGGCCTTCACTGAGTTCTCTGACTTAATTCTCTTCGGGGTCCTGGGAAGAGACTTGACTTCCCTCTCATTTCACAGATGAGACTGTTGAAGTACAGAGAGGCTGGGTAACCCACCCAAGGCAGCCCAGCAGCAGGAGCCTGCAGACCTGGTCCACTCTCACATTGTTGCTGACCTGGGGGTGCCTCCCTGCTGCAGGCCTGGGGGGCATTTGTCAGAACACCAGCTCTTGCTCCACAGTGGTACAGCAACTCAAAGGCAGATGCCAGGCCTGTGGTGGGTACAGGCATTGCCAGAAAGGGCCTGGAAGCCGGCTACTCCTGCCTGGGTCTCCTGGAAAGCCCAGCCTGTACTTAGCTCTCGTGGTAAATAACAGTCCTGGTTTCTGCTAAAAGGATTCATTCCCAGAACGCAGTCATTTCCATCCCCTGCTCCCTACAACCCGTATTTTATGGCTAAATATACGCCATAATGAGGCTCTGGCCTGATAGCGTCGTTAAGGAGATATTTGACCTTGGGTTTAATTGCAGGATGGAAGAAATGGCTGGGGCTCACACAAGGGACCCCGCCAGGGCATTCAGGACTCCACATCTGCTGTCTCTGGCCCAGGAGAAAGTGCCGTGGATGAGAAAGCTATGCCTGAGGCCAGTGGTGCTCAGCCAGGACCCATCCTGGAATCCCCAGACCAGCCACATGAGGGCCACCCTAATCCGGAGGGCCTCAATCTCTTAGTCCTTCCTTATTCCTGACCTTGCTCTCACCAAAGCACCGGAGGGGGGGGGGCAGGAGCAAAGGGAAAGGTTGGCCACCTAATGGGAGAGACCTGAGAGAACTGTATACCAACCGTGTTTGAAGCGGCACAGGGAGGGGGGTGCACCTGCCACAGGTCAGGCAGAGATGGACACAGGCCCTGCTCAATGAGTTAAGATCACAGCCTGGCTGGAAAGGGATGATAGGGCTCTAACCTAGCTGGCCTATGGGGGGCTCAAGGCCTGCAGCCACAGAGGGGCTCTCCCTTCCCCACCCCTTTCTCTGCACCTCTGGGATTCTTCTCTAAGCTGCTCAGTGTCAATGCTCCAGAGCCTGTCAAGCGGATGTCAGTGAGTGCTCTACTTTGAAGAATGTCTTTGGAAGATGGCTGGCTGCCGATAGCTGTGACTTATGCCCACTTTGTTCTGTTTTGGTGGATTGGGGACCCTAAGCTTCTGGGGAGGTCAGAGTGCCGTTGTTCCCCCAATACAACCACACACCTACCTTGCCACCCAAGATCTTTTGATGACCAATTAAGAAAAATCCTATAAGCCAGGCATGGCGTCATACTCCTCTGAGTTCAAGGCCACCCAGGACTACAGACTGAGTTCAGTCCAGCCAGGGCCACACAGAGAAACCTAGTCTTGAAAAGCAAAACAAAATAAAACGAAGAAAAGCAAAGAAAAGCCCATCCGTGTCACGGGCTCCATTACAGAAGGTGGGGACAGTGGGGGCCAGCCAGTACCCAGGAGTTCAGCACTCAGCCCTGAGGTGGCTGAGCACAAGAGTAGAACCAAATCCTCAGCTTCCCAGGGGTGTGTGAGCCTGCAGGATGCCTAACCTGTAGTCCCAGCCTTCAGAAACTGCAGTAGGAGAATCCCAGTGAGTTTAGGCCAGCACTCAGGGCCCAGTTAGGCTATAGAGTGAGACTGTCTCAAAAGTAAGTACATTGCTTTGTTTTTTGGTTTTTTTGGTTGTTGTTTTTGTTTTAAGACAGGGTTTCTCTGTGTAACAGTTCTGTCTGTCCTGTATCTCATTTTGTAGTTCAGCCAGACTAGCTTCTAGCTTGCCTCTGCCTCCCAAATTCTGGGATTGAAGGTTTGTGTCACCGTCACCCACCTCCACTCATAAATACATTTTTAAACCTAAACCTCTTCTCTTGAACCCTCCATCCAAGGATGTGGTCACGGCAGAGCTTCTTACTGAGTCCCCTCTCCCCTTTGGAAGGTTGTCTCCTGAGCTCAGCTGGGCGCCTCTCTTTGGCCAGGTCCCCAAGGCCTGCTGAAATTATGTAAGTGTGCTTTACACGTGGGAGGAAGCAAAGGCCCCAAATGAGGAGATCTCAGCATCGCACAATTGACCTGAGGTCCAGCTCTCTAGGTGGGAGGCCACCGAGGCGCCTCGCCTGCCTTCTCCCTGCAGGCACAGGCAGCCATGCCCATCTTGTCTGCACAAGCAGCCGCAAAGAAGCAAGGGAAGTGTGTCAGATAACCGGAACTGTCCAGTGCACTGTCTTCCAGGAAAAGATTAGACAAGGCTGGGATCTGAGCAGCTGGCTGGACAATCCGTGACTGGGTCCGGCTTCGTGGTGTGGCCAAACTGCTTATCTGGTGTCCTGGTTCAGGCACCTACCACCCAGAGGATCCCTGAGGCTCCTGTTTTGGGTTTTTTAATCCTGAGTTCTCCTAGGACAGAAGAAACTGAGAGGTCGAAACCTGCTCCACTACACCGGGCTTTTCCACAGGCAGAGCAGAGGCGTGCAGGCGCCGTTGTTGAAAAGGTGGGGAAAGGTTGTCTTAGGAAGGCGGCTCCAGTATGTGTTTGGAAAGACCAACTGCTTTCGGGGAGGGAGGCACCTGGGTGGGGTACTGCAGTCAAACCACTGGCAAATTCTGTTACAAAAAGAAAGGGAAAGTCGGGCAGGGAAATGTTATCACTCGTCCCAGGGCCAGTTTGGAAAGAACCCTTTGCTTCCTTAATGAGCCCTTTCCCCCTCTGCCGCGCCTCAGACAACACGGTTTTCCATTCCGAGGGCTGGAGGGCACACAAGTTGGAATAGGAGTTCCTGCAGCAACACCCCAGGCTGGGGTGGGGTTCCTGCTAAGTCTCCCAAGGCGAAGCTAGAGCCCTTTCAGCATAGAGTCCCCAGCGGCCCCTGACTTGGATCGAATTGTGTGCTGTTTGTAACCCCATCCTTTTTCCATTAACGTAAACACCACTTGAACAAAAATATACAAGGCCACCTACTTAGCTGGGAAGATGGTCCAGCACCCACCGACCCGGCTTCTGTCCAGGAGGTGCTCAGGGACGCTAGGTCCCCCCAGGCCACCGCACCTCAGGCAGCTTTGAAGCCTGGAACTCCAGCCCCTCTGGTTTCACCCCCCACCATCAAACAACAGCTGGTGGAGTCCAGTTGGCGGTGCAGCGATGTCAGCTCAAATTCCTGATTAAGCCACTTGCTGATAACCCTGGGCAAGATGGCTCCTCTCTACCTGCCCGTTGCACAGACCCTGGTGCTCACCACCAAGGAGCTGTTTGAGTTGGAATTGGCCGGGCCTTCCATCAGCTGGAGGGCCAGGGGGAAGTGGGTGGAGATAAGTCCGACCTGGAACCTCAGCTAGGCATTGGCCACTGGACCTTTTGGTGGAGTCAGATCAAATGCATGCAGGGTTGAAGGGTGTCTGCAGTCCTGGGTAACTGGGCGCTGTGGCCATTTAGGGGCTCCCTGGCTTCCCTGTGATGGCTGAAACTGAAAACTGAAAGGTACTGGAAAAGCAGCCAGACACCACCAGCTTCCAGGGCAGGTCTACAGATGCCCAAGCAAGCAGGTGGAGTTTCCAACAGCCTTGCCACTACGCATTGGGCTAAGCCGGGATATGACAACACCGTGCCTTCTTAGCCCAACCTCTAAGAATATTTTCATCACTGGAACCACTGCCTCCCAGTTTAAGCGCACCTCTTAGATACTCATGGGCAAAATCAGACAGAAGCACACCCAATTCACAGACATAGTCACCTCAGAGGCAGTCTGGGCTGCAGAATCCAGCACCGAAACCTACATCTCCCTCCTGGCCTCAGGGTGGAGGTGGCCTGTACCAGGGTTGGGCACTCAGACCACGACCAAAGTGGGGGTGTCCAGGGCAGAGGTTGCTAAACTACCCCTGCTCCCCAGAAGGTGGCTGGTGTATGTCCCTGTGTCCTGGCTCCCTGGTCCCCCTATTGCTGGGACGTAGGAAAGAAAGGCTGAAACCTACCCCAAGCCTCTGCTGGTACTTGTGGAGAAGGGTGCGGAGAGTGCCTAAGGCAGCTTCCCAGCCAAACGGTGGGATTTGGGGCCCGAGGGTCCTTCCCCAGCTCGCACTCCTCCCCCGGCTGGTGGAGGGAAAATAAACACCGAGTTCACAAAATCAGGACCCGTCATTAGTCCAACCGCAGTAAAAAGAACTCTCTTCACAGAGCAACAGAAACCAGCCCGGACTGCCAGGGACCCTCCTGCTGCCTTGCCCCAGGGGACTCAGATCCCGATGCAGCTGGGGCCACCAGGCCGAAATCAAGCGGACTCAGTCAGCTGTTAACGGCACTTCACTTTCTCTGCTTCCTCCAGCATCCAGATCAACGACTCAACGACGTACCGCCTCGGCCGAAGGCCAGACAGAGATTTTTTTTTTTTTTTTTTTGCCTGGGAGACTACGATGGAAAAAAAAAAAAAAAAGTTCCAGACAGACTCACAGAATCGAGGGAGTCTCTGCTGCTTAAAAAGGAGAGAGCGAAAACTTAGGAGCAGGTAGGAGGTGGCCAAGGGCAGCGGGGCTCTCACCTCAGCAGGAAGGGACTTCGAAAGCCAGCAGAAAACCCGCTAAACCGTTAGGGAGGGAGGGAGGGAGGGAGGAGAGAGTGCTCGCTCGAGCCCAGAAAGAGCCAATTCGATTCCTAATTAGGTTGGTTTTCATGGTGAATTAAATAGGTCTCGGCCCAATTTGCAGGAAAAATAATGACCCCCCTCCCAGAGCAGCAGTAGAAGGCTGTCTTCAGTTCTTCACAGAGAGAAGGGAGGAGAGAGGGGAGATGAAAAATGGAACTGACCTAGGGATATAAAGAAGTATTTGAAATATGTTTGGGTTTATATTTTCCCAAAACAGCTAATTGTGAACATCCTCCCATGCCAGGGACAGAGTTTTTGCAGGCAATTAATGGAGAACCACTAGGAACACGGGTGTGGCAGCTCCTGCGCAGGGACAGAGCATGAGAAGTACGAGTAAGGCGGGGAAATTCCGTTCCAAACGAACAGGCACTGGGGTCTGCAAGTGATCGAGCTGTAAAGAACTGGGACACTTCTGGGCTTTGAGAAAATACTTTTAGAAATAAAAGGGTGAGGCGGCTTGCCGGCTTTGCTGTGCTTTTGACTCCTTTTGTTTTGTTAGTCAATTTGCGTGGTAGAAAGTGGCTGGCTAGGCTGGGGGTGTGGCGGTGGTAAATACTGCTGGCTGGGAACAGGGTGAAAGTTGAGTGGATAGCAAAAAAAAAAAAAAAAAAAAAAAAAATAGTAGCCCTAAATGGGGAGAGAAAGGGGCAGAGGAGACGGAGGAGACAGAAGAGAGGGACGAGAGAATCTTTAATTGCCAGGGACTAAGGGGCTCTCCAGGTACTAGTGGGTTTCTGTAAAGGCCCTAGGTGGAGAACGTGGTTCCTGAGCAAACCTCCCCGGGTCTGTTCATGAAGGAAGTGGGTGCTTTGGTCTCTAAGAAGCCAAGTCCACGGTGGTCAGTCAAGCGCCTTTGCTCAAAAGTCCTTCTCTCCCAAGCCCATACCTCCACAGCAGCGTGATAACTCTCTTAACTCCCCAGAAAAGGAGGTCAGAAGATGAGTTCCCCTACTCAGCCAGACCACCGAGCTCTGGGGACACTGCTGCTCCAGAGGTGGCCAGCCAGCCCCACTCCATTCGCTCCCTGGCACTTCTCAGAAACAGAGCAGGAGAGAGTGGTGCCGGGAAAATATTGCCCCCCCCTCCCGCCTGCTGGTCCTGCTCGCTTGCCAAATGCCAGAGGAAACCAGTGGCGGGCTTGGGGAGGGGAGGTGAGGTGTGCTTTTGTTAAGAAATGTGGCAGAAAACTAGAACACCGCATCGAGCTGCCTCACACTTTGGCAGAGTCGGGCACCGAATCTCCCAGGTCCTCCCACAGGCTGGCAGCACTAAAGGGACCTGCAATGTCGCCAGTTCCGTTCAGAAGGGAAGCCCTTCCAAACAGCTCTTGGGGTACTGGAACCGTCCTGTTCACCCCTGGGTGAGCTGTGCAACCCTGCCATGAGCCAGGCTCAGGGCTGCCAGGTGCTCAGAGCTTATTCAGGGTCAAGCTTGCCCTCCCAAAGTCTTCAGGACAACACTAAGGGGAAGTCAAGCCAGCTGCCACGACTCTGCTATCAGCTACCTGGAAACCACAGCCTCTGAATGGGGAAGGAGCCTGCTCCAAGACACCTCCCCTAACCCCAGGGGGTGGGGAGCTCTTCTAGAGGTTCTGTTGACAACCGACTAAGGCTAGTGCTCTGTAGAAGGGGCACCTGAGATGTCACCAGCTCCCCTGTGTGGACTAAGGCCCCACCCCCTTCCCTCAGAAATCAGGTACAAGAGCTGCCATCTAGTACCATACTAGTCCCTGAGAACCCCTCACCTCCAACTCTTCTTCCTGTCAGCCAAAGTCCCAGGCTAAGACTCCACAGACTCCCAGGCACTGCCTCTAAAGGGAGGTGTTAGATGTCACCCGTCACTCACGTGAAAAGCAAGGTTCCAGGGGTCTCTGCACCCTCGGAAGAACAACCCCATCCAACATCACTAGCATATCTGTTCCCCCCAACCACACAGAAGAGAGGTGGTATACTTAGTTTTGTTTGCACAGAGAGGCAAGGCCACTGGCTCTGGGCCACAGAGCAGTGGAACCAAATCGTAACCATAAATCGTTACTATGGGACCCAAGTGGTTATGTTTGTTTGTTCGTTTAACAATTTGACGTGGCTTGAGTTTACAGTCAGTGTCTTTCTTCCCTGACCCGCCAGGCTCCTGGAACGCTATAGTTTTTGACATTTCTCTTCTTATCCATGGGTCAGCTCAGGGATGAGTACCAGCATGACTAGGTTGGCAAGAAGAGAAAACTGAGGCACCAGGAGACGAAGAAAGTGCCTTGCAGGTCTGTAGTTTTGCTTACGTGTGCCGACAATGGGTACTTAAAGCAAAGTTTCTCACCAACACACAGGCACACACACTCAGAGACCACACAAGCACATGCACAGGAGTGTTCACACACAAACAGGCAGGTGTGTCTCACCAATACACACACACACACACACACACACACACACACACACACACACACACACACACTTCTTTTCTTTCCCCTTGGGGCTCCATCCTGCAGCAGACACACAGAATCTTCCTGAGGCTTCTCTCTCAGCCTGGGCTCCAAGCCTCTCTATGGACACCTTACTCTTTGCTACTGCTCCAAGTGAGCCTTAGTCCTCATCTCAGTGAGAGCCTCACTCACCCTTGTCCCGGTGGTTTAGAGCAAACACCCCCATTTCCTTCAGGTGACTCCACTGACTTCCCATCCCAAATTTATTTTTTTCATCTGCCTCAGCCTTCTGGGATTGCAGGTGCCAGCCACCGCTCCCCAACCCCCTTGGCAACCTTATTTTTTTCTCTAATTCCTTTGAAACTCCACACACCTAGTTCATTATTTTACCTGAATGCACAAAGCAGGTCTAACCTTAAGCCCAAATTTAAATCCTTCTAACCCGGCTGGGACAAAAAGAAAAGAAAAAATCCAAACTGTAGCTAGCAGGGGGTGTGAGAAAAAGGTGTCACCCCACCCCGGGCCTCTGCTAAGAGCTGGCAGGAGAGCCCCCTCCTCCCTGAGGGCCTACTATGGCTGGGTGGTGTCTGTTTCTGTCTGCAAAGGCAGTTTCCACCCTTTCCAGTGTCCTTTAATGGAGGCTGCTGGCTGGAGGCCCCTTGGGAGCGAGACCTGCGCACCATCAGGTTCCTAGCAGCAAATTGTTTTTTTTTTTTGTTTTGTTTTTTTTGTTTTTTGTTTTTTTTTTTAAGGAACAAATCTGAGACTGTTTCCCTTTCCCAACTATTTTGGCAAGAGGGCTATAGCCTCTCTCACTGACCCTCATGCAGTCTGTGTGTGTGTAGGCATGCTCTGTCTTTATCTCTCTTAAACCTGAACAACATAAAATTATATATATATATATATATATATATATATATATATATATATATATTGTACTTTCATGTTGGCTTGTTTGGAAACTCTTTCTCATCTTCCTCTCCCTTACCCTCCATCTTAGTCCTTTCTCTAGGAAATCCCAAGTCCCTCTCCATCCTCACCCCTGTGATCAGTGATCCTGTGCTCAGATCCATTCTCAGAAACTAGCTCTGATGATCTCAGTCTCTCTTTCCTCCCTCTCTCTCTCTCTCTCTCTCTCTCTCTCTCTCTCTCTCTCTCACACACACACACACACACACACACACACACACACACACACACACACACGAGGCGGCAACATTCCATCTTTCTAAGTACAAATGTTCAGGCAGCCAGAATAAAAACACTTGGAGATATTTGGGGTACCTCCATGGGAGGGAAGAGCTGCCTCTGAACCAGGTGTCAGAAACCAGCCTGCAGGAGGCTAGAACCTTCTCGTTCTTGAAGTAATAATCATTCAGGAAAGCTCTAGACCATTTCTCAGAGAAGAGCTGTAAATTCCGGAGCTGCAATGCCACCAAATATTTCACTAAGGGACGTCATGGAAAATGACGCTTTGGGGTAAAAGGCCAGTGGAAGAAGCAAGCTCCGGCTTTGGCACTGAGTGCTAACCTTATTTATTTGTTTAGACAGTTTCCTGTAGCCCAGGCTACCCCTAAACTCATTGTGTAATTCAGGATAACCTTGAACTTCAATCCTCCTGTCTCTGCCTCCCAAGTGATAGGATTACAGATTTGTAGCAAGCCTGGTTTATCTGGGTCTGGGTATCATCCTGAGGCAAGGCAAGTGGGTATTTTGTTTTTGCTTTTGTTTTACCAATTAAGCTACATCCACAGCCTTTACACACACACACACACACACACACACACACACACACACACACACACTAAGGTAGATTGCATAGGGGAGATATAGGTTTCTAGAAGCTGGTGGTAGCCCTTGGCAGGCAGGCCTCAGACACTGTGAACCCACTGTTTCCTTCACTTCCACCAAGAGCAAGCCTCTTAATGCCTGGCGAGACAGAACACCCATCAGAAACTTCTCCTTTTTGTGAGGTGCACCCCAGTACCATTGGTGGTGGCAAGCCTTGTTTCAAAGGCACCAGTCTCACACAGAAACCACACAGCACTCTACATCCCAGAGCCATTTTTTCTGTGGCCTGCAGAGTTACAATAGTCTGCCTGCTGGGCACGTGTTTAGAACACACTCCAGAACATTCCACCTGTAATATGCAGTCCTGACCACATCTCACCACTGGGCATAAAGCAGGCTCGTTCCTGTCCAAGATTCTGCGCACACAACCGGGTGTGATATCCATACTGCTATTTATTTGAGGGTGCAGGGTCTGTGATATGCCAAGCTGGTCCCCAACTGTCTTAAATTCAAGAACGACCTTGAACTTCTGATCTTCCTACCTCCACAACCTGAGCGCTGGAATTACAGACCCTTGCTGTCTTGGCTTACCAGTGCCGGGGATAGAATTGAGTGTTTCTGTACACTTTAGTAAGTCACTCTACCAACTAAGTTGGTGGATGGATTCAAAAGGAGCCCTGCCCAGTTAGAATCTTCAAATGCTGATTGCATGCAAAACCACTATACCAAACACAGGTCCTCCTGTTGTGGGCAGGACTGAATGGATGGTTTGTTTGCCTTTCTTCCTTCTACCTCCCACTCTGGAGTTTCCAGGGCCGTCCTTGCTGCCTGCTCCACGCACGCACTTTGGCCGCGGGTCAGCCTCGGCAGGCAGACAGCACTGTGGATTTCGGTGCCTGAAGGTTCTTTTCTACCCGTCGCCACCCCTGCACTTCGGCTCGCGTGCTCCGCGTTCCCTCCGGATTTCCCGGGATGCGCAGTCTCTAGTGGGGTCCTAGCTATGCTAATGCGCGGCAGGGCTGCCGGGCTCGCTGTGGGTGGTCGGCGGCGCCCGCAGCCCGAAGGCCGAAGCAGGATCTGGTTCCGTGCTCGGGTTTCGCCGGGCGCGCTCTCGGCCGGCGGCTTCACTTAAGCAATTAGCCAATGCAGATACCTGAGGCCCCAGGAGTGGGGGCATCATCCCAGAAACGGAGGCATTCCTGGAGCCAGTGCTGAGCATAGGGACTCGATTTGAGATGGGGAGGGGAGTCTTGTAGATGCCCAACAACCCGGACCCTGCCTCCCTGGGGCTGGGCCACTGGGGATTTGGATAGGGTCTTTTTCTGTAGTCCCAACTCATTGCTGCCTGCCGCAATCCTAAGAAGTGGGTGCTGCAAATTGGAGCCACTTATAAAGAAATAAACTTGGTACAGTAGAAAATAGTCTAATGAGCATCCCAAGTTGTAACTACAGGTCCTACACTAGGAATATTGTGGGGAGTGGCACCCGTAGAATCTCAGAAATCCTCACAAGTCTGCTCCTGCAGTCATATACTCAATCCTGGTTACACAAAATGACCAAGGGGCTGGCATGGCCTCCCCAGTCCATCTGGGCCTCGAGTGGGGCTCGTCCAGCAAGGGGAGCCCCTGATAGACCCTACAACCAAACCTGTTTCCCCTCTTCAAAAGCGCGAGAATTGGGGAGACCTAAGGAGTGCGAGCTAACTTTTCTCAGAACTCATAGGCAACCCCCATTTCTATAAATGTGGCTTAACTATAAAAATAGGGGATCCTCCACCCACTTTCACATCCCTCCTTAGTGGAAAGTAGGTACTGGGGTGAGTCTCAGGCTGCTGGGTCCCCTTTCTGTCCTGTCACAGGGACTGCTGCTATTGATCCCACCCTCACTGGCAGCTTTAGGGTCTAGGCCTGAGGGCTGAAGGGCAAATGGGACTCCGAATTCAGTCCCCTCCCTAGGGAAAGGAAACTACTTCACAAGACCTAAGGAGGAGCCTCCAAGAGAGAGGGTCTGTGAAGGGCAGTGGCCTGTGCTTGTTCAGGAAGGAAGGGAACAGAACTGGAGGTCACCCAAGAGTAGGGTTTGTGCCTCTGTCTTTGGAGGGCTCCTTGGCCTAGGGACAGAGGCACGGCCCCTACCACTTTTCTAGACCATCCTCACCCCCAGTGCAAAATGCAGCCTGAACCGGCTTGGAAGTTGGCCACCTCCCCCAGCTCACCTCTTGCTAAAGGCCAGATATGTAACACCCTTCTGGAAACTTGCCTCCCTGCCACACAGCCCAGAGACCACGGGTCTGGAATTGCCAATGGAGAGAAAAATGAGGAGAAAGAATGGGAAAGAAAAGGAGAGGGGACACACACAACGGGGGGGGGGGGAGTGGGAGTATGCGAGTGAGTGGCTTGGGGTGGGGGATGTGCCCTGGCATATAGGGCCCATTCTTGTGATAGTGTGGTTATGTGTGGGCGAAGGCACAGTCCAGTAGCGTGCAAGCAACATGCGGTGTGCCCCCCCAGGGTGGGGCCCTTAAATTGTACGGAAGTCCCCTGAGAAGGTTCAGGCCTGTCTGTGGATGGTGCTGAGGAATGTTGGCTAGGCCAGCTGTGTGAGCAGAAGCCCTTCTCACAGGGCAGCTATGTGTGCGAACACATTAACACATATAGGCGCCCATGTCCCAGTCTGCCCTTTTCCCCTGGTTGGGCCACAGAGTTCTCAAGCCCGTTTGGAGAAAATTCTGGGAAGGCGATTCTAGTCTCCTGTGAACCTAGCCCTACCAAAGGAGGTAGCGACAGAGCCGGCAACCTAAGTCAGCATGCCCTCAGCTCCTCTCACAGATGTGCCAGGCGCCTAGAAGGCGACAAGGCGCCTTCCACCAAAGCCTAAGACGTGGGGGGTGGGGAGAAGATGGGGAACCAGGAATCCAAAGAAATTTGAGGCCGGCAGGCTTTGAAGGAGACCGGCACACACCTCTCCCTGTAGCTCGCGCTAAGGCGCAGCCGCCTGACTCCCGTGTGCCTCGCACGGACTCGCGAAAACGTTCTTCATCACCCTCCCTGCCAGCAGGGCTCGCGTGCACGTCTGTGCTGCGGGAGGCCCGCACTCACCTGGCTTCCGGCGCGCAGAGTCCAGCCGGGTCTCACGCACGGTACTGCGTCACGCACCAGCTTTCCACACCGCGACCCTGCAGCCAAGGGCCGCTCCCCGCCGCGCTCCCCGCCAGCGCCACCCGCTTTCCGGAACCCGGCCTGGCGCACAGCGTCGGGAAGCCCCGCGGCGGCGGCAGGCCGAGCCCATAGGGGCATCAGGCCAACTCCCCCCGCGCCCGCAGGCTTCTCTACTCTTATTATTAAAGGATCCCCCGGAACGTGTTTACGTTGAGCCTTGTAAACTTCCTGCCCCGGACTTTGCCATCTCTCAGGAAATCAGAACCTGCGCTTGTAAAAGGGGACTCGGGGCCGCGGGGCCAACTAAGCGGATTTCAGAGTTGAGCGTGGGGGGAGGGGGCTCCGAGGAGACTTTACTGTTTTAAGTTCAGATCTGAGAGTGGCGTGTGTGTGAATGAGAGCGATCTCAATGGCAGCTCCCGTGGGACCCTGGGGTACATGAGTGGGGCGCGCACTGAGTGCAAGTTCGTTCGTCTGAGTTGGTGATTTGGGGATTCGCTTAGGGCATCACTGCGTGTGCGCTCCGAGTGCGCGTTAATGCACGCGTGTGTGCGTCTTCATGAATGAGTGAACCTGTGCGGTTCGTGGCGCTGCAAGAACTGAAGACACTCGCCGGGTCCCGCTTGCAGCGCCGGAGACAAAGCACCCGCGAAGCGGCCTGCGGTTTCGTTTTCCGCCCGCGCTCGGCCGGGGCAGTGGCTGCTGCACGGCTGGGCGAGTCCGAAGACCGCCGGGCGCCGGCGCAGCGCTTCCCGGGGCGGGGAGTGAGGGGAGGCGGTCCCTCTCGGGAACTTACGCCGTCCTGCCTCGAGGGCCGGGAACCCAGTCGCTTGCTCTGCCCGCGCTGGTCACGACCCAAGGCCTCCGCCACCGCTGCAGACATCAGCCCAGTGTGCTGCAGAGACCGGGGCCCCGGGCGCGTGTCCAGCCCACTCGTCCCGGCCTAGGAGGCGGAGGCCGGTGCACCGGGTCCAGGTCGGCAAAGGCGGGGCGGGCTGCGCAGCCCGGGTAGGGCGGGGGCCGAGGGGGCGCGCGGGGAGGGACGTGGGGGGCTCGCGCCCACTGAGTAGCGGCAGGGGATCCTACGCTGCAGGCTGCTGGGGCGCAAAGGCGTGCAGCCCGGAGGGGGGGCGGTGCCGGGCCCCCTAACGCGCGTGGCCTCCAGCAGGGAGGAGGAGGAGAATCGCGCGCCTGGGGAGGGCGGGCGCGCGGGGGAGGCGCGCTCGGGAGCCGCAGTGACGGCAGAGGTGCAGCCGCCCCGCGCAGCCCCCTCCCCTCCCTCCCCTCCTGCTCCTCCTCCTCCCGGCTCGGCGGCGCAGAGCAGCGGCGGCAGCGGCGGCGGCAGCAGCCACCCGATGTCCGCGCCCGACAAGCAGCAGCCGCCGCACGGCGGGGGCACAGGAGGAGGCGGCGGCGCGGGAGGCCAGGCCATGGACCCCGCGGCATCGGGCCCCACCAAGGCCAAGAAGACTAACGCGGGCGTGAGGCGGCCGGAGAAGCCGCCCTATTCGTACATCGCACTCATCGTCATGGCCATCCAGAGCTCGCCCAGCAAGCGCCTGACGCTCAGCGAGATCTACCAGTTCCTGCAGGCGCGCTTCCCCTTCTTCCGCGGCGCCTACCAGGGCTGGAAGAACTCTGTGCGCCACAACCTGTCGCTCAACGAGTGCTTCATCAAGCTGCCCAAGGGCCTCGGGCGGCCCGGCAAGGGCCACTACTGGACCATCGACCCAGCCAGCGAGTTCATGTTCGAGGAGGGCTCGTTCCGCCGGCGGCCGCGCGGCTTCCGAAGGAAATGCCAAGCGCTTAAGCCTGTGTACAGTATGGTGAACGGGCTGGGCTTCAACCACCTCCCCGACACCTACGGCTTCCAGGGCTCCGGAGGGCTCTCGTGTGCGCCCAACAGCCTGGCGCTGGAGGGCGGCTTGGGCATGATGAATGGCCACTTGGCGGGCAACGTGGACGGCATGGCTTTGCCCAGTCACTCGGTGCCACACCTGCCCTCCAACGGCGGCCACTCGTATATGGGCGGCTGTGGTGGCTCTGGGGCTGGAGAATACCCGCACCACGACAGCTCGGTGCCCGCTTCCCCGCTGCTGCCGGCCGGTGCCGGCGGGGTCATGGAGCCGCATGCCGTCTACTCCAGCTCCGCAGCAGCCTGGCCGCCTTCGGCCTCTGCAGCTCTCAACAGCGGGGCCTCCTACATCAAGCAACAGCCTCTGTCCCCTTGTAACCCGGCGGCCAACCCCCTCTCTGGCAGCCTCTCCACACACTCCCTGGACCAGCCGTACCTGCACCAAAACAGTCACAATGGGCCAGCAGAACTGCAAGGTGAGTGCAGGGGTCCCCAACCCCAGACCCTTGACAGCAAATGAACCAGCCCAGCTCCTAGAAGGTAGCCCCAACTCTAAGAGGAGACAGCAACCCACTAGGGTGCCTTTGGGTACTACTTCTCTCTCTTTGAGGAGTGAGTGAAGTTTGATACCTTACTGGTTTAGGCTGGTCCAGTTTCTATTCTGGCTTCACTTTGCTGGCTGCCCTAAGCCTGACCAGGTAGGCCAGGCCCCACTCTCACCCCAAAGATTCAGAACCAAGCCTTCTAAAGTCCATTGGGACATGTGGGTGCCTTCACATTTAGCAGAGGTCCTCTGTATCTAACCAGGGGCCTAACCCTGGCCAGTGTCGGCCTACCTTTTTGATAGTCCCCCTGCAAAGAGTCTGTGTTAGGCAAGAGCTGAAGAGGTAGGCCCAAAGCAAGAGTTAGGCCCAAAGCGGCCTGGGCCCAACACTTGGAGGCACAGCCAGGCTCTTCAGGAAACTTGGCCTGGTGAGTCTAGGGACATTTTGTGCTGGCAGAAGCTGGCCTGTGTAGTGACCAGGCCTGGAGTTAGGGGTCTGAGTTATAGGCCCCAATGCTCTTTGTCTTTCGGGAGGGATTCAGGCTTTAAAGTCCCTCAGTGCCTACCCCAGACTCACCCCACTGAGAAAGAAGATAGCCAATAGCATGCTCAGCTCTTAGCCCTTTATGGGTAGCTTCTCCTTCTGGGCCTAGTTCTGGAAGGAGAAATGGGTAGAGGGGTGGCCAGAAATAAACTGTCAGAACCCCTGGGAGGCAGAACACTAGGTTGGACATGGTGGGCCACCTCTCCACAGGGTCACCCCCAGCTTATACCAAGTTAAAATCCCGTTTCCACTCATGCTGGGCAGGCACTGCCTGTCCTTCAGGGAGACTGTTCTAGGTTGAAGCTATTTGAATCTCTGAACCTGGCTCAGAGCTCTGAAAGCATGTTGACCCCATATTAGGCCTCCCACTTCACCAGGGTGGAAGTAACAACTCCAGAAATCTCAGTCTCCCAGGCTGTGGGGCATCAAAAGTTGTAACTGCTTCCCCGCCTTTGGGCTCACTGTCCAGACCAGGCTGAAGAGGCCCCAGGCAGTTGAAGCTTCCCCAAGCAGGACTTTTAGCCAGTGATCTAGTATGGGCCTTGGATGTACAGGGAGAGGACATTTCCCCTCCCCAGTTTGGACACCCCCGGGGGAGGAGGGGGTGGGAACCTTATGGGGGGCAGTTGTGCCAGAAAAATGCTGGGGCCCGGCAGCAGTGGTGTGCTTGGTCAGCACGGGGGGGGGCTTCTGGCTCTGGACTCTTGCCTTAGCCGCTAATGTTTTGCTCCCCACGCTTGCTGTCACCTCACCCTACAGGAATCCCTCGGTATCACTCACAGTCACCCAGCATGTGTGACAGAAAGGAGTTTGTCTTCTCTTTCAATGCTATGGCATCTTCCTCTATGCACTCCACTGGTGGAGGATCCTACTACCATCAGCAGGTCACCTACCAAGACATCAAGCCGTGTGTGATGTGAAGCCCAGGCCATGGGCCCTCCAGCCCAGGGACCAGGTGCCCACCACCACAAACTGCTTTACTCTGGAGGTATAACCGTCAGCAAGAGAAAAGGGCCCGTCCCCTTCCCTAACGGATTATTTGGAAAGAAAAGCCCAACACAGACATAGCGATGTGGTTGGCGACTCCACACCCTCACGAATTTCTGAAAAACAGCGGCCAGATCAGACTGCAGCTGTCAGTAAATAAATACCTATTTTCAACCCCATTGAAAGCAGCTACGAAGGTGCTGTGTCGGGGGAAGCCAGCTACATGGAAAGAATTCTGCCGAGGTCTCTCCACCGCGCCCCACCCCACACCAAGGGAGTTTTTAGAAGCATGAACATGTGAGACCAGTCATTATCAAATACGTTTATTTTTGATTGAATATTTATCTTTTAATTTTTAACTTTTTGAAAGAATGTCTTGAAATGCACAGCTCTCTCCTCAGCCATCTTTTATTTTTTTCCTCCCGGGGAGGAGGGGGAGGAGGAAAGGACCAGGTATGGCACCCCCTCTCTCGACCTGGGGTCTCCTCCAGCAGTCACAGGATCTTCACGGGAACGGGGCGGATACCTGGAGCCGTTGTTTGTCTTTTAAAAAAGACAACAGGAGCTGAGAAGCTGCCCCCAACCTCCAACCCCTTCCCGCAGCCGCGTCTTTCACGTTGTTTGGAGTTGCCTTTTGACTTCTTCTGTGGGTGTTTTTCTGCTTCCCAGTCTCTACTGCAACTCTGAAAGGAAATGAACACAGAAAGCTGCAGGGATACGGAGGCTCGATCAGGTGGTGTAGTTCAGGCTCCCTGACACCGTAGACAGGCTCAGCCTGCTATTTATTCTGCTTTCTTTTCCTAATCAAAACACCACGTAGCTCTACCCTCCCAGTATTAATGGTGTGACTTGGTTGGCAATATTTGCCATGTAGAGTTGTTTTTTTTTTATTTGATATCCATTGTAAATTTGAAACAAAGACAAATCTGTGTAAAAACAAATTTCCATATGTTTTATATAAATATATATAAAATGAAGGACTGTCCCCCCTTTTAGTATTTTGACCGCAGAGGTGCGGCATCTGTGACACATATTTTAAACCTCCTTCTGCACTGTATAAAAGGACAATCTGAGGGTATGCTTTTTGTGTATTTTTTCCTACAAAAAGAACAAAAATAAAAATGTATAACATTTGTATATGGCTTCTAAAACTCTTGTTGCTAGAAATAAACTAGAATGGCTACTTTGTTGGGGTAATAGACCAACTCATTGCTCACCCCAGGAGCTTCAGCTCGCTGAACAAAACTAAACTAAATCTAGGTGAATCTCAACCCCCCTCCACCTCCATTGGCCCTCCTTTTCACTCTTCATTTCACACTGGAGTAAAAACTGGAGTAGGGGTAACAACCCCCCCCCCAATTTTAGGTTTCAAAAGATGAACCCTCCCTCCCTCTGAATGTCATCTCTTGGTTTGAAGAAATAATCAAACATTTAAAGAAAAATGGTAGTCTTTCATTGCTGGGCAAAATCAAGTGTGTGCATGCACACACAATCTTTACATATATTTACTTTTTTTTTTCCTTCGACCCTGAACGCGATGTGCCGTTTACTCCAGGCATGAGCCTTGATTTGCCTTGCATTCTGTTGTAGATAATGAAGCAACCTCAAAGTTTTGTTTGTTTTATTTTGTCTATTTTTTAAAAATTGTCTGATGCTCTTTCCCGGTGGAGTCTTGTAAAACCTAGCCAGGAAGAGACCTTCCGTCCTTGGGTGCCCAGGGCTACACCCATGTTCCCGCCCCTGACATATTTCCCTTCTAAATCGTATTTTACCCCTTCTCCTGGAGACAACGAACCGTTAAGCTCTGGGCTCCCCCGACCACCGACCACCATCTCCATAACCAACCACCCACCTAGGAAAACAAACACAATAAGGCGCATTGTTGGTGCTGGTCCTGACCCACCGCAGTGTCTGTGCACCGTGGGGTCGCGCCTCAGAACCTGCTTCTTCTCCGACTTGACATTCTGGACGGGAGGGTAATTTCTCCGGTGCTCTGTTACATCAACATTATCAATAAACTCCTCCGGGCAATTAATGTCCCAAACTAACAGCTGTCTGTAAAACCCAGATAAAGAGGACAGGGAAAAGGCCAGAGCTGGAGCGTCTGCAGCATCGGGCGGGGGCTGCAACCACGCGGCTCTCACGGGCCTCTGCTCTGGAGCAGGCGGAGACCTGAGGGTTGGGGGTGGGGGGCAGAAAGCAGGTCCAGGGGAAAGCCCTCAGGGCACCTAGAACCAGGGCACCTCCCTCCCCAGGGCCAATTGCGCCCCAATGAGGACAGGGGAAGCACAAAGGGACCCCACACACACACACACACACACACAAACAAACAAATCCCATCCCAGTGCAGTGGCTACTGCGCCCAGGGTCCGTGTCCGGCTGCAGCGGCGGATCCCAGCTTACGGCTCATCATCAGGGTCTTGTGCGGGGGGGGGGGGGGTTCATGCGATTTCCCAGCTCCCCCAGATCAGAGCCAGATGGGTGGAAGGCACCCTGAATCGCTCCCGCAGAACTGACCAGGGCCCGGGGGGGGGGGGGGATGGGGCCTGGCCTCTGCCTTTCGCCTGATCTGACGCCTGAGGGTAAGAGGGAAAGTCCATTCTTCCCCAGAGGAGGGCAGGGCTCCAGGCAAGCTAAGAAGAGCTGGATTCAGCCCTTAAAATGGCCTAGCCGCGACCCGAGGTTTCCCGCCGCTGCTTTGATGGCGCCAGGCTTTCTCCTGAACTCGTTTTCGCTTAGGCTCATACATGTCACTGTGCCCATGAAAGCACTCTGGCACGCGTAAGTCACAGGCTTAAGTTGACACAAGGGCCTCCAAGTGGCACGGAATTGTGAGTGCTTACATATCTATCGTTAGCGAAGACTGAGCTGTGCGTTGGTTATCTCCTGGCATCTTTGCAGAAGGCACAAAGCTCTGCTGTGGGGGTGAAACGCAGGGCCCTCTCCACAACCTGCGGACCTGGGCGCTCAGCCTCCTAGGCCCTGATTCTAGGTTCCACAGACTTAGTAGGGAGGAACTCCGCTGCCAGACCATAGGGTCCTACTGACCCTGAACCCAGGCCCAGTGAGACCTCAGCTCCTAGGGGCTAGATGACAACAGGGTAGGAACTGTGATTGTAGGTGCCTGGGCCTAAGAGGTATGATCTCTACACGAGTGCCCTTTCTCTTTGTGACTGAAGGGTCCAGGGCAGAGAAGGGCTGGTGCTGCACCGAAGCCTGGCTCCTGGCCTGACAGACTCACCAGGCACTGTATTCCTAGGAGGGAGTAGAACTACTGAGCAGAGTCCTTGCCGTGAGGCCACCTGGCATTGTACAAACCAAGCCTCCCCTTTTTGCTTTCCTCGTCTCTGACAGTGTCCCAGTGAGATGGGGCAGTGCTCAGGTGGAAGGGAACACAATATCCTGGTGCCCAGAAAGAGTAGTGGCCTTCAGACCCCTGGTGTTTCTGAGTGTAGGGATGGAGGGGTGGAGGATGCACCAGCCCACACTTTCCAGGGGCCACCTCTTGGGGGCTTCTTATGAACCCCCAGTTTGGAGGTAGGTTTGGGTCTGAGACTCCCACACAGACTACCAGAATATTCTGACACTTGAGGGTCTGAGGTGGGCAGAAGGGTCACTTCACTCCCGTTGGTGGCTCTGAGTGACCCTTCACATCAGGGTTCTTTCACAGCCTGTTCTCTAGAGGAGGGACGGAATTGTGAGTGCTTACTTATCTAACCCTGGGGGACCCCTAGAGAGGTCCTCACAGCTTGACCAGGGTCCTGGGCGGGCTGAAGCGTGAGCTCCTCTTTAGGGTCCTCAGCCCCAGCAGACCCTGCTGAGGTGGTTTGGACAGCCTCTGCTGCCCTCTCCTGCCCGCCCTGGCTCCAGCGGCAGTTTGGGAAAACTGGTTCCCAGTGAACCCTCTCCACAGAGGACACCTCAGCCACCCTCACAACACCCCTTAGGTGGCTCTCGCCGTCCCCCTCTACGCCAAACTAGGAGAGGATGCAGGTGCTGGGGTAGAATAGGAGGGTGGGGGGTTGGGGCTCAGACCACAGACTTTCTCACCCGAAGCTCACAACCTGTTTCTTTGGATAACCTATCGTCAGCAGAGAGGGAATGTTGAAGATGGGTTCCTGGCCCAGCCCAGGCTGGCCTCCACTCTACACAAAGGCTGCCAGTCCCTGCCCAGCTTTCCGTTCTCACTGAGTCCAGGAAGGTAACGTTACAGGCTCCCAGTGTCCTGTCAGACAGAAGACTCTGACTTCCCTCCTGGAGTTACAGAAACTGCCATTCCAATTTTCACCATGGCTCCCTGCCTGCTCCCCTTTCTTCCTTCAGCTCCTTGGTACAGTGGAAATAAACATCAAGCAAAAGTTGACACAAGACCAGAGAAGCTGTGGGCAGCAGCAGGGTGGGGCTGCCTGATACTGTTCCTCCTGGTAAGGAGAGGAAGGGGCATTCTTTACTGCAAGCCCAGGTGGCGCCATTGCCAGTCACTGGACTCTGGCCTTTTGTAGAGATGAGCAGATGGATCGTGGACCTTTAGCTGTAAGGTTTTTGTTTGTTTGTTTTTTCCTGCCTGCATTTCTTCACTCTACTCCCCCTTCTCCTTCTCTCCCTCGCTCTCCCCTCCACTCTTTTTCCGTTCTGAGTATTGTACCCAGTGTTTCGCTCTTAGGATGCTATCTGCCACAGATCTCTAGTCCCACCCTTACAGTATTTTCTGGTGCACTGTGGCAGCCCAGTGAGGAATGCCATCCGTGTGAAACAATGGGATGGGTAAAGAGTGACCGCAGCTGTTCCACCTGCCCACACCGAGTGCCTTCAAAGACCACACTGGCGGCTGTGGATGCTTGCCATTAGACTTGTTCACAATAGACAGGTCAGCATAGCCATAGTGTCCATAAGTCACCTGGCTGGCCAGACGAAAGAAGTGGGGTTAGCAAGGTAGGGATTGCACACCTGTTCAAAGCAGGTGTTGTGTTGCTGTTTCTACTACCAGGAAGACTCGTGTGACTCCCCTGAAGGGATATCACTGGGCCTGGGCCACCCAAGGGACAGTCTGGTGAGGTAGTCTGAACAGCCCTGAAAGCCCTACTGAGCCCAATCAGAATGCCTGCACAGCCTGGCCAGGACAGACAGCACGGCTGGGACCCAGCCCACATTACTCTAGCATAGTTCTGGTGTTGAGTGTCTTCATGGTGACACAGCAGTGGTCTGGGGGAAGGACCATGTGCTAAGCCTCTCTGAGCATCTTATTAAAACTAGGGCCCCATGTTCCCTGACTGTCCAGGTCATGGCCGTGTGGAAGAATGCCAGGTTCTTAGATGTCTCTGAAAAAGGACAAGTCGTCTGTCTTTGGGAATGTGTCCGGAAAGCATGTTCTAGATAGGCACACACTGTCTCTGGGTTTATATGCGACAGAGGCCTGGCAGGACCCAGCTCTCACTGGACCCCACAGCACTGGTTCCAGTGGTCAGGCTGGGTCAGAGAGGTGTGTGAAGGAAGGTAGCAACAGGAGTAGGCCATAGGAGTAAACTCCAGGAGGGCAGGGCAGCAGATGGACAAGGGGCGGGGGGGGTGGCAACTGGCTGCAGTTCATCGTGATGTCAGTACAGGGAGAGGGAACCCAGCACACTACAGGAGAAGCACCAAGACTGCCCTGGGGTTTTTGCCCTTGGTTATTTCCCATGAGGAGACAGCGCCATCTGCTGTCTATTTCTCACAGCTTTCACCAGCCAGTAGTAGACACGTATGTCCAGATGAGTGGACCCAATTTCAGAGAGACCCTTAGTCCTCAGTTTAAGGAAGATGGATTATTTTTGTTGGGAGTTGAACTAGTTCTCTTTTCCCAGGTACACAAACAATGGGGTTTTAGAAAAATAGACTTCAGAAAAGTCAGTTCCAGCCCCATCGCAGGCAGTTTTGTCCCCAAACACATCCCCTGCACCCTGAGACTGTGTGGCCCCAGAGAAGCAAATAATGGGCACGCTGGCTCAGGGCTCCCAGCCACAGGGTGGGGTTCCAGTCCTGACTCTGCCTCTTCCTAACTTTGTTTGCTTCCCTCCCGTGATGTGTGGATGATGTGAGAAGTGTGTTCCGAGTCTCAAGAGTTAACTTGAAGGAACTCAGGCACAGAGAGGGTGCGCCCAGCCTGAAGTTACACAGCCAGAACACACTGCATCCTGCCCCCTTTCCCCCCAAGGTGGTGTGTGACTCTGACTCCGAATTCTTCAACTACTCAATGTTCTCTGTGTTCTGACAAGCTGCGGTGGCTTCCAGTTGGCCTGGAGGTCCTGCTTGTGGTCAGGGGATGAGCAGGTCAGTGCTCCCCCAGAGACAGCCATTTTCCATTCCACAGGGCCAGGCTTAAGGGCTCCAGCCAGCTCTGGCCTGACCCTTACTGGAAAGCTGCTCCTATTGGTGGGTTTGTCTGATGGGCAGGTGGGAACAATGTTGGATTTACCCACAGCTCAGCACCTCAAGACCAGTGCTTACCGCTTCCAACCACCAAAGTATGGAGCATCCACACCACACGGGCTCATGTCAGCTCCCATTTCAACCATCCTGATTGATGGCCCTGGGGGATAAAGGGCTCCATTCACAGGGGGAAGCCCTGCCTCTGAGGGAAAGAGTGCAGCTCCTTACTTAAGTCTGCTTGTCTGCACATCTCTGCGGCAGGTCCCAGGAAAAACCTTGGGTGACCCAGACTCTCTGGGGCTTTGCAGCACGGAGGGATCAGGAAGAGGTTCGGGGTCCTTGGGACCTTCACTGTTGCCCACAGGAGCACCAGAGAGGTAGGGGCCACACCGGAGAGGTGAGAGGGTTGAAAGATGCAGGATGGTCCCAGCACAGTGGGTGACCCTGACACCCACTCTACAGACCCAAGTCCATGTTTCCTCTGCTGTGGGAAGACCGAAGTCACCTCACAGGGGAGGGCTGATTTTTCTCTCCTGCCAAACGACCCTGGCTTGAGCCTGCTCACTGGGGGTAGAGGGCAACTTGACTGCACTCCTGGGGCCTCAGCTGCCTGAGGAACCTGCATCTGCAATGAAGGTGAAAATGGTTATGGTATACCCTCTATCTACTCTTGTGAACTACTGTTCTTCAGAGGAAATACTGATCTATACTTCAATGTGATTTACATGTGCCTATCATCTGTGACAATAAGTGAAACTGCATGACTGGTTATCCGGGAATCAAACACTTGCCCCTAGTGGCTTAAAACAGTAAGTCATCTCATTCCTGAGGTTACAGGGTTGCTTCAGTGGGACCAATGAGGGCTCCTCCTCCTGGCCTAGGATCCCTTCCAAAATGGTACATTGTCCTGGCAGTACTGGGTGCCTGCTCATCTCCACGGGACAGTCAGGCATCAGCTCTTTGTGGAGTTGGTCCCCAGGTGACAAGCCAAATGTGGTGTGACTTTAGCTGGATTTGGGGAAAAGGTTTCTGGTGGGGAGAGCTGAAGAGCTCCCTGGGAAGATGCACCAAGCTCCCTGGGCACTTCAAATCCTTGGGAGAATAGAAGAAAGCTCCACTCTCTCCCCCAACTGCAGGGAAAGGGAGTTCAGAGTGTAAGAAAGGTGAGGGGGCAGTGTCCACTAAAAAGTGCCACCCTTATACATGGGTCCTATGAAAGATCTACTTTGCAGAAAGGCTCTGATACTTTGAAATTTGAAGCTGAGTGTAGTGGGAGACAGAGGCAGGCAGATCTCTGTGAGTTTGAGGTCTGCCTGTTCTATGTAGCTACTTCTAGGCTAGCTAGTGCTATTTAGGGAGACCCTGTCTCAAAAATCAAAACAAAACAAAAAACCCGGGTCCGGGAGTAATGCTGTATGCCTCTGCAGTGTAATCACTGCACTCTGGAATCAGAGGCAGAGGAAGGTGGATCTCTGAGTTTGAGGCTAGCATGGTCTATAGAGTGAGTTCCAGGATAGCTAAGGACACATAGAGAAACCTTGTCTTAAAAAACAAAACAGAGACCAAAAATCAATAATAAAACAGATGTTCTCTTTGCTTATGTTCTATTTGGGATGCTGCTGGTGGGACCTGGATAAAGGTACACAAGCACAGCGGCCTCCTTCATAGCTTTGCCAGGAACGGGGGCTGTGAGAATAGGAACCTGAGGCAGCATCCCACACAGGCCACATGTCCAGGATCAGAGAAGGCTACATTAGGCCCAGGTGTCCAGGACCATGTGGGGTGGAGCATCAAGCCCAGATGATGGGACCTGGAGGACAGCATCAGGCCAGGACTAGGAGGCGAGCTTGCACATTGGCTCCTTCTGCAAAGTCAGAAAATTTCATATCAAGCTTCAGAAGACCATCAGGCCTATGACTTTAAATGTGTTTCTATAGGTATGGCCATCCAGAGTGCTAGGATAGACTGTGGGAGTTTGTCATGCGAGCCTGATGGACCAATGTGCTTCCCCTAATGTGAGTAGCTTTACATCAACTTGACACAAACTAAAGTCATTCTGGAAGAGGAAACCTCACAAATGTCTGCACTAGATTGGCCCGTGGGCAAATTTTTGGAGCATTTTGATTGATGACTGATAGGGTGAGGGGACTCATTATAGGCAGTGCCACCCCTAGATTGGTGGTCCTGAGTTCTAAAAACCAGCTTAACAAGTCATGAGGGGTGAGCCAGTGAGCAGCCCTCCTTCATGGTTTCTGCATCAGATCCTGACTTCCTTTGATGACTGATTATGATATGAAAGTGTAAGATGAAATAAACCCCTTCTTCCCCAAGTTGCTTTTGGTCATGGTGTTTTATTAGTAACAGAAACCCTAAAACACCTAGAGTGACCCCTAGGCTCGGCAACCTCTTCTCTGGCATTCTATTCTTCAAGCCATCTCACTCCTCAAAATGACTGCCGCTGCTCTGGCCTTTCCCCTCGAGACATCCTGGCTTCTGTATTGTGACTTCAAGATGACTGCAGGATGGGGGATGCCACTAGCATCACCTGGAACTTTGAACCCTGTAATCTCAAACCTCATCTCCAAGCCAAGGCTTATTAGAATCACCTACAAGCCAGCATTGAGGAGCCTTGTGGCTTCTCTGCCAATCAATCCACTTTATTCTGTTCCCTGGTTCACGTGTGTGTGCGTGTGGAAGAAGCCAGAGGTCAACTTCTGATGTCCTCTGTTCTTGCTTGCTACTTGGTTCCCTGAGGAGCTCTGCTGGGATCTTGGTGGAACTGGGGCATCTCTGTGGACCTCTAATCACTTTCTGTAAAACTCATTTCACCTACAGGAGGCTGAGCTGCTCATCAGCCATGGACCCAACTACTTATGAGTAGTTATCTCGTGTGTGTGTGTGTGTGTGTGTGTGTGTGTGTGTGTGTGTGTGTGTGTGTGTGTGTGTGTGCGCGCGCACGTGCATGCGGTGTATTCAGTATCCATGGGAGTCAGACAAGCTTTGCCATGGACCCAACTACTTATGAGTAGTTATTTCGTGTGTGCGCGCGCACACGTGCATGCGGTGTATTCAGTATCCATGGGAGTCAGACAAGCTTTGTTACTTGGGTGGTGGAAGCTGAAGTCAGGCCTACTGGAAGAGCATAAAGGGCTCTTAACAGCTGAGCATCTCCTCTAGCCCCTGCTGTTACATTTCTAAAAGCCAGTTACAATGGATGCTGGGGAAGCCATTGGTTTGTATCTCCCTGCACTAGCCAGCTTTTCATCACTGTGAAGATGCCCAGAAGGATTTGGTTCAGCTTCAGATCTAAGTTCCAGTCAAGGCAGGAGGATGAGGCTATGTTCTCATCAGAACAGGGGATGCAGGGCAAGCATACACAGGAAGAGGGCAAGGTGCTGGCTAGTTCTATGTCAACTTGACACAGGCTAGAGTCATCTGAAAGGAGGGAGCCTCAATTGAGAAAGTATCTTCAGAAGAGTAGGCTGCAGGCAAGCCTTTAGCACATTTTCTTAGTGATTAATATGGTAGGGCCCAGACCACATAGGTGGGATTATCCCTTGGCTAGTGGTCCTGGGCTCTATAAGGCAGGGTAAGCAAGCTGTGAGGAGCAAGACAGTAAGCAGCATCCCTCCATGGCCTCTGCATCAGCTCCTGTCTGTAGGTTCCTGCCATGCTTGAGTTCCTACCCTCACTGTTCCTACTCCTCAACTGTTATATCAAACTCTGAGCAAAATAAACCCCCTCCTCCCTAAGCTAGCTGCTTTTTATCATGGTGTTTCAACATACCAACAGTAATCCTAAAACAGTCATGGTCAAGTCCAGCCCAAAGGACCAATTTCTTCTAAACAACCCAAGTCTCTACCACTGGTGAATCCGAATACCACACAGGTAGATAACATGGAGGGGCCCAGAATCCTGAAGCAACACTTACAGCATCTTTGCCAACTCAGCACCTAAAAAGAGTTTTGTTGGTTTTTTTATTGTATGCTACACAATCACAGCCACAAAGAATGTAATGACTTTGTCACCCGCGGCTCTCCAGCCACCTGGGGAACTAGACCTCGAGGGCATCCTGAGACAGGGTGCAACACTGCAGCATCTACCTGGACTGAGACTGAGAGAACCTGGGCTTCAGTGCTGATGCCACTTTACACAAATACACGTGGGGCTCAGACTGTGTGCCAACACATCTGGATTATTCTGGCCACAAGTGAGAAGAGATCCACATCATCTGGGTGACCTGAGTGATCATTTGACAGAGTCAGGCTTGGCTGATATTTGGGTAAGGGTCATCTCCCCATTTCCCAGCTCTGATGGACAGCTCCCCTAACATGGGATTCCGGAGGTGCTCATGTCCTTCTGGTCTGCAGCAAGAGGGAAAAGATAGTTTCATGCTGCCAATCTGCAGCTGCTGTCCCACAGGGGGCATTGAGGGTCGGAAGGGACACAAGGGAAGGTGAGGACCCTGGGGAAAGCAAACTAGGGAGAGGATGGGATGAGCAGTGGCTGTTGGAAAGGAGTGCGAGGGAAGCCTAGGCTGGCAGGTGCAAGGCCAGAGGCCAGCGCAGCTTGAGACCTGCTTCCCATAGCACCTGTGACAACCTGGAAGGGGTGGTTACTGAACTAGCCATTTTCTAAGGCTGGGTCCCTGCAAGGAGACATCTGTCATAAGATTTCTTTCCCCCCTTTAATATGTGAACAAGGCTTGCCCTTCTGGGGCAAAGGACAATGTTAATGGATACTGTAGAAGACCCATTGGTAAAAAAACAAACTTCTCAGGCATGCACATTTGAATAAAATACACTCTCCCCCTAAGTGCTTATTTTGACTTTTTTTTGCCTAGGATTAATGGCACAAGTGCTGTGTCTGGGAAAGCAGAGGCAGCTGCCACCCCAGCCCCTCATTCTCACTGAGGGACAGTGAGGCCCTCAGTCCAGTGACTTACAACTGTACAGCCTGGGTAGACATGACCACGCATGTGCACAATGTGGGGTTTCTGTTCTCTGTATGTAAACTCCCATCCCCACTTCTGTTCTGTGGGGCTGGGGGTCTGCAATGATTAAAAGGACCATTTTCTGGTTCTGCTGCCTGCCCTCAATCCCTGCCCCAGTCTCTTCTCTGTGAGCCTGTGGTCACTTTCTCTCCATTCTCTACCTCTTGTCCCTGCTGCTCCGTCCCTAAACCTTCTGCACCCAGAGAACATCACACAGATTTCAGAACCAGAACTGGAATGGGTCAGAATGAGTCAGAGCTCACAGTATCCTGAGAATCATGAGTGTTGCATGCTACCATCCCTACCCATTAGGAAAGTCTGCCCTCTTCCCAGGAAGAACAGAGCACATGCCTCACACAGCAGCAGGCCACCAACAATGGCAAATTGTCACATGCCAGAGGCATCCCAACAACAGAGAGGGCATGGCTCTTCTGGTGGGAGCTGTTCACCAGGTCACGTATCCCTCTGCTGTCCCAGTGCCACTCTCAAGGTGTTGGCACCCAGGCATAGGCCCTGAAGGAGAGAGGCAGCCTGCTGGGCAGCAGCTGAGTCTGCGTAGTGTAGAATGGCCCTGTGTTGTGGCCCCTGCCAGGTAAGCCTCAGGGGAACTGCTCCCAGCTCCTGGAGGGCTCTCTTCAGCTCACGAACACGAGCATTGTAGGGCAGGTTTCCCACGCACACAGTGGCAGCTAGGTGGGTGTCCATGCCCTGCAGGGGGCTATAGGCCCCTCCTATGGAACCTGCTTGTGACTGTGGTTTATCCCAGGGTCTCCTGATAGTGTTTGGAGCCAGGTGCTGGCTGCCAGACTCAGCTTGCAGAGTGACATCCTTCCCGGCAGGCTTCTCTCGCTCACGGAGGATCCTTAGTACTGGGATTTTTGTAAGCATCTCACAACTGACCTGAAAGACAGTGAGCTCAGTTGTCTTTTGGTGTCCACGGGGTAGTCACACTGAGGCCACACCCACACACTCAGGAGGAATTCTGGCAATGTACTACACCATATGGATGAAAGGGTGCTGAAGGGCCCAGTGCAGTCTTGGGGGAGACAAGTAAGACTCCACTGCATGCTTAATTTTACTCATTTCTGTGATGCTGGTGGTGAAACACAGGGCCTCATACAGTCTATACAAGCATTTTACCACTGCGCTACAGTCCAGCCATTTCTTTTTATTTTGAGACAAAGCCTCATCATATTGTCCAGGCTTGTCTGGACATCAAACTTGCCATCCTCCTGCCCCAGCATCCAGAGTGCCTGGATGATAAGCCTGTAATACCAGGCCAGCCCTAGATTCTATTCCTTAATAGAAAGTCACCAACCTGCAGCTCTGATCCCATGGCAGCCTAAATGAAATCCTGAAGTTTCCCAGATTGTCCCTTCATGTGCCACAGTGACGGTGGAATGGGCCTTTATCTTTCTGGAGGAAACACTGGGGTTCCTTTGTGGGTCATTCACCCAGAAAAGGCCCCTGCAGTTAGTGGTATTAATATGGGCCTCAAGGCAATTCCCTGCTATCTCCAGGAGAGTGACGGCTCCCTATGGTGCCTGTGGCTGGGATGGGGTCCTTTACATACCCAGGAGCATCTCTTGGGTCAAATGAGGCCTGGCCCTACACACAGCCAGACAGGTCTGACACTGGGAAGGACTCATGCAGCATTCTCTAGCAGTGAGTCACCAAGTTGCTAAATGAACAGTTTGTTGAGCCCAGTGTCAGCCTGTGGGGCTTTTATACAGGTCACCTGAGGTCCTACTAAGTGGCTACAGTTGGTCACCAACATTCCAGCAACCTACAGAGGCAGTGGAAACACTGGGGCTTGGAGAATGTGTTGGGTGCCTGATCTGTGTGCACAAACATGGCTGGAAGCATGCAGACCATCGGCAATTTGCCAGCGGCTGCCTGGACTGAGTTGGTAGATCAGCCTAAACAGCAGAGCCTGCAGTGGGCCAGGAAGGAGACCTGTCCAATCCATTCTGACACTTCTCATCCATCAAAGACAATTTTTCTTTAATTTTGGTGGCACAAAGCTGGTAAACAAGCAGTTACTGAGAGAGAAGCCATGGCTCCAAAGCAGGGTTTCTTGTTTATTTTTTGTCTTGTTTTTGTAGTTGTTGCTGCACGGTTTTTTGTTGTTTTGTTTTTCAAGACAGGGTTTCTCTGTGTGGCTTTGGAGCCTGTCCTGGAACTTGCTCTGTAGACCAAGCTGGCCTTGAACTCCCTGAGATCCACCTGCTCCTGTTTTCTGAGTGCTGCAATAATGGCATGTGCCATTATGCCTGGCTCAAGGCAGAGTTTCTGTAGTGCACACATCAGATCAGCACTCAGACTCTAGGGCTGCTTTCCTACAAAGCCAAGCAGCACAGGAGCCACAATGATGGCATCTCCTGATACTCAGACTACTATGGAGCCAGGTGTCACTCCTCTCTGGAACACAGTAGGGAGTAATGACACCAGTATGGCTTGGCTCACTTCTCTACAAGTCTCAGGTAATCCTGTCTACCTGAGAAGTCTAGACAGTGAACCCTGCCTCCAAACTAAAAATAAGCAAAAGACTGGGAGGTAGCTCAGTAACAGAGTGCTTGCCCAACATCACAAGGCTGCAAAACATAAAAACCCTCAGGTGGCACACATTCTGAGGAATGACACCCAAGGCTGACCTCTGGCCTCTACACATGCACAAGAATGCACACACATGTACAGACAGACAGACAGACAGACAGACAGACACACACACACACACACACACACACACACACACACACACAAAAAAACCACTAGCAAAGGAGCCACAATTCAGTGACCTTCCCATCACTGCATTCTAGGTAGACCCTAAGCCTTAGACTGAAGATGTAACTCAGAGCTACACCATCCAAAGTCACAGGTAATGCATACAAGGAACACATGAGAGCCACTAGAGTAGGCCATGTCAGCCAAAGTAATGACCCACCTTGGACCAGATGATCCCTGTTGGCTTTGGGCGTGCACAGCCTGTGGCAATGACCCTGGTGGGAGTGATGATGTAGTCAACAGTGAGATCGTGGTCCTCCAGAAGAGCCTCAGGGATGTCAACAACCTGGACAGGATAAGGCACTGTCTAGTCAGGTTTCAGTAGGGCCCGGAAGAAAGTGACCAACTGGATAGATGATCATTAGTGCATGAGACTCGGTGCCTCATCAATCAACATCTTTCATAGCATGATGCAAGAATAAGTGTTGTGGAATATTACTTTAACTATGTAAATATGTTACATTTGTTTATGTTGTGGACTATTTAACTAGGCAAAGATGTGTTACATTTGTTTATGCTGCATTTGTTTAATTATGTAAAGATATGTTGCTGTTTTACCTTGCCTGCCTAAGGCACCTGATTAGTCTAGTAAGAAGCTGAATGGCTAATACCTAGGCAGTAGCAGGATAGATGGGGCAGGTGGGCAGAGAGAAGAAGGAGGAATCTAGGCTCAAGAGAAGAGAGAATAGAGAATGAGGAAGAAAGAGAGGAAGACACCCAGGGCTGGCTGGACAGCCAGCCACCAGACAGACAGACATGGAAGAAGCAGGAAATATAGGACATACAGAATGAAAGGTAAAAAAGCCTCCAGGCAAAATGTGGATGAAGAACAACAGGTTAAATTAAGTCTCTGCATCATGATTTGGGGGCTGGTGTCTGAGAAAGCCTAATACAAATAAGTGTCCCTCTTACCCCTCCCTCTCCTGGAGTGGCTGAGAAGGGCACCAATGACACATCTGCAGTACATACCTGGCAGTCATGGACAATGGTGACAACTGGTGTCTCCTCACGGACAGCTCCCATTGACACCATCATGGCATATTCAAGATCGGCATAGCCTTCTCCCTTCCCAATTCGCCAGCCTAAGAGACAAGGGAAGGGTACAGCAGAAGTGGGTTCCTATCAGGCCTAGGTGGAAAGGATGAGATCTCAGTGTTTCTATTGTCCATAGCAACCCATAAGTGGCCCCTGAGCATGAACTCATGGGTACCAAACAATGACAATGCACAGTGAGTAGGTAAACCTCAGATGCCATATGGGGTGACCAAGCTTGCACTTGTGTGCCAGTCACATCAGCAAGACACAGTGAAAAGCAGTGACAGTGGCCAGATGCTGAGCCACAGCTGCATCAGCACTCAGAGGCTAAGGTGGGGGGACGGAGAGCTAAAATCAAGTTCTGAAATCAAAAGCCATAAATCACAAAAGATCAGTGTGTGAAGACAGAAAAGAGAGTTCTATTTCCAATGGCAGGTGTTTGATCTGCCTGCCTTAGGAAGAGAAGCCAGATGCAAAGGGGAGGTTAGGCTAGATGGAGCTGCATGGTCACAGGCCCATGCAGGCAGAACATAAAGGACTATAGCAGTCAACAAGCAGTCATGGTCTTTGGCTTCCAGTGTGTACCTGGGCTCTCCTCACCTGGAGTCTGGGTACCATCACAGCATCATCCCAGGAGGAAGCACAACACCAAGATGTCCCTCTAAGATTCAGACCTACCTGAGCTCCTCTGACAGAAACGCATATGTTTTGGAATGAGACAAAGACAATGGGACAGAAGGACAACAGACAGTATGGGCAGGCTACATAGCTAGGGATGAGCTGAGAGAAAGTCAAAGGCAGGCAGGAAGCCCTATGTGGTGGCACACATACATAGTAGGTGGGAATCTGGGAAACATGGGAGAACCCGGAGCCTAAGAAGAAGACTAATTCTGAGGCCTGCACAGCTCGTACAACATGTCTTTAAAGGATCACTATCAGCCTACTAACAGTTCAAGTTGGATAATCCCAACCATGTGCAGGGGACAGGAAGAGAGGTGCTGGGGCTCCTGTGAGCACCTGTGACTGTTACTGTCAACTTGACAGAACCTAGGATCACCAGGGAATCAGACCTCAGTGAATGCCTGTGAGGATTATCTAGATTGTATTAGTTGAGGTGCAAGACTCATTCACTATTCTATGGCACTCATGAGATTCTGGACTGACAAAAACAGGACAAAGCCCCTATAAGGCTGAGGTCAGGCACACAGAGGGGAATGCCTGGCAAGGGGAGAGTGCACAGGGCAGCCTTCAGGAACACCTGGACACCCTGTCTCTAACTTACCTTTCTCAGACACAGCAACAGATCCCACCACAATTAAATCCACAAGGACGTTGGAATCCAATCCCACAGGGACGCTGAAGTTCCGCACACCCTATAAAGGGAAATACAAGGCTAAGCTCATGGTCTCAGAGCAGTCAGAGTGGCTATGACTCCCACAGTACCTTACAGGAGGCAGTATCCTAGGACAGTTAGTTCCAGGAACAATTTGAGGGTATATCGTCTACAATTCCTATTCCAAGAAGATGGCCAGAGGGAACTAGCCACACAAAGTTACAGAACACTAACGCCAAAAGAGCACCTTAGGTAGAATCAGGTGGGAGCTACACACAAGCAGGCCAGAACCTGCTGAGTCACAGGAGCCTCAGGCTTCCCAGCAGAGGGACACCAGGACAGACGTTAGAAAAGAGGGCACAGGGGGTTATGCACCTTAAAGTAGACATGTTCAGTGTCCCATGTGGCCAGAGCTTCACGCAGGGCACTCTTGCCTCTGGATATGTACCCAGGTCCCAGCACTCATTCTGATGACCAGAGGCAGGCATAGAAAGTGTGAAGAGACTGCACCAGCACTCATTCTGATGACCAGAGGCAGGCATAGAAAGTGTGAAGAGACTGCACCAGCACTCATTCTGATGACCAGAGGCAGGCATAGAAAGTGTGAAGAGACTGCACCAGCACTCATTCTGATGACCAGAGGCAGGCATAGAAAGTGTGAAGAGACTGCACCAGCACTCATTCTGATGACCAGAGGCAGGCATAGAAAGTGTGAAGAGACTGCACCTGCACTCATTCTGATGACCAGAGGCAGGCATAGAAAGTGTGAAGAGACTGCACCTACACTCATTCTGATGACCAGAGGCCTGGCAGGTCTCTTCTGGGGCCAGGGTACAGCCCGGATGGGTCCCCCCGGAGCACACCACAGTGCATGCCTGAAGTACCCACCCTGTTGGAGTTTTGTGCCGTCCCTCTCAGTAACCACTGACTGAGTTGGGGTCCAGGACTGACCACGACCCTGTCTTGGGATTGATTACTGCCCTGTCTCTGAGAATCCTGAGCTGCCAGCTTGGGATTGACCAGAACTATAGCTTTATCTTACTTTTTATCTTGTTTTCTTTTTCCATTTTCTTCAGTGCTGGGATGAAATCTGGGCCCTCATACATGATAGGGAAGGGCTCTAGTGAGTTGGATTACACCCCATCCCGATTCCTTTTAATTCCTTTTAATACTTATTCTGAAATGCAGCCTTTCTATGATGCCCAGGCAGGTTTGCATCAGCACTCCTGCCACCCCAGCCTCCCCAGTACCTGATTTCAGATGCCCACCACCAAATCCAGTCCTCCCAAACTTGCCCCTCTAGATACACATACTTTATTTTTACAGCATACTGTACACGTTCTTGTAAGCTGCAGTCAGTTCTATTTTTTCCATAAGTTATCAGAAAATAAAAAGTCATTCAACCTTTACATATTAGATCCAAGGTAAAATCCCTTTAAAAGGGTTAAATAAAATGACATGGGTTTATGGCTCTTCAAAAAGCTACCGAATGTTATGTAACGTAAGATGCAAATCCTGGTTCTCTAACATATCAATGAATTTACAGACTCCAGTATAGCTGGACTGTGAAGTGTCTGATGATGTGCAACCCTGCTCCTGTCTGCAGTGACAACTGACAGCCGCTTTCCAGCCCATCCTGCCCTCCAAAGCTTCATCTAAACAGGTGGGAACAAGCAAAGGCACACAGCACCAAATCTACCACAAGAGGGCACCAGAGTGCACGATGCTGGTCTTACCAGCTATTGAACAAGCATTTCTAACTAGCCAAAGCATCTATTTAAATATCTACTGTATGGGCGGAACTGCTGAACACTTTAACACTGCTCTCGTGGCTTTGTGTAAAGTCCATGTTCTATTTTACACTACAGTGACTCATGAGGAGGGTCCTCCAGGGTGGGGGCTTCTAGCACTCACCTGGGAGGTGGCACATTTCCTTAGTATGTCTTTAGTGGCTCCAGGAGGTGGTGTGATCTTATTAAACAGCCCTGTCCTCAGTCGTGGTGTTGGGACCAGCAGTGTCTTTTTGTTCTTTGAGGGAAAAGACAATCAATTACACAGCAAGTGCATGTTTTCCCCACAAAGAAAAGGAATCTCAACTAAAGAACACATAAGCACACCTGGGCTACTTCCCCTGAGGGCCACTTGTGGACTGCTGGTGACAGTACAGTGTCCATCCCCAGTGTCCCCTCCCATCAGCAATGGCTCCCACTGCTCCCTGATGTTCTCACTGCTGTGTGTGGTGTCACTCTAGCTCAAACACCATCTCACTGCCTGGGAGGTAAGGTAGACACTTTCGTGTTTCCAGGAAGGCTCCAGTCTCATGGGACAAATCCTGCTCAGTCTGGAGAAGCAAGGAGCGTTTCTGCTCTTCTCAGCACAAAGGCCTTATGACCTTCCTTACTGCACAATACAGCAGGCATCCTGTATAGCTGCAGCTTCTGCCATGTAATGTGACAGCAATGAGGGACCATCAAGTCACTCCATGACCTCTGGCAGTCCCAGGCTGATTTCCAAAGCCACTGAGCCTGATGTTCAGTGCCAAAAGCAGCAGCAGACTTAGTTCAGCAAAGCTATGTCAGTCATCACATTACAGTAACTGTCATTCAGTGATACCTCTGTGGCTCTGCTTTGGTTACTATAATTGCTTAATTAAGAGCTATGTGCTTTAACATGCACACCAAGCTCTATTCTCATATTGACTGAGATGATATAAAGTAGTTTGAATCAATGCCAAAGGTGCCCTCTTTCCTTTGAGAAGTGGTCCACACATTTATTTTGGCTTTTCAAGACAGGGTTTCTCTGTGTTGCCCTGGCTAGCCAGGAACTCGTTCTGTAGACTAGCTAGTCTTGAACTCAAAGAGATCTACCTACCTCTGCCTCTCCAGTGCTGGGATTAAAGATGTGCACTACTGCCACCTAACACAGTATCAGATTTCTAACTGAGTAGGTTTTTTGTTGTTGTTTTTTCAAGGAATTAGAACAGTAAAAATGTAGTGAAGAAATGGACTGTTGTGAATTGCAGTCACAGCACAGTTTACCTAGCCACTGCATGCACTCAGCAGTCACCTGGAGGTTGAGCCCTCATGATGGAGCGCAGCTTGGGAGTTACCTGCAGTGCCAGCAACCGGACACCTTCCAGGGGCTTATCAGGGTCCACTTTCACTTCCTGTGTCCCAGCAAAGACTTCCAGGTCTTTGATGCTCTGACAAGCCAGGTAAGACCCCTAGTTAGGCAAAAACAGTGCTGTACTCACCTCTAGCACGAGGAATCGGGCATTTCTCTGAGGAGCATCAGGATTGACTTTAATGGTTCTTGCCACACTGAAAGCATGCAGGTGTGGGAAATGCTCCGCAGCCGGAGAAGCACCCTGTGTAAACGTGACTGCACATCACCATGAGGACATGGGCCAAGTATGGCCTAGGCATCACAGCCCAGCATCCACCCAGATACAGGAGCCCACATTTCCCTAAGGAGATACCTCAGAAAGAACACAGGATGGAAAGGGACTAGCCCAGAGCTCAGGTTCATTTTTTTTTTAAATATTTATTTATTTTATGTATATGAGTGCTCTGCTGACTTTTTATGCCAGAAGAGGGCATAGATGGTTGTGAGCCACCATGTGGTTGCTCAAGACCTCTGGAAAAGCAGCCAGTGCTCTTAGCCATAGAGCCATCTCTCTAGCCCCAGAACTCATTTTTAAAGGGAAGAAAACTCTACAAAGAAATCTACACAAATCTCATGTGCAGAGCCTGAGGAATTTCACAGAATAACAGAGCTCACAAAAGCACCAACCAGTCAAGGAATAGGATGCTCAGAGGGTCTCCTGCATTCCAGAGACCATGAGCTCATCCTGAACTTCCTGTACTCTCTTCTCTGTACTCCATGTCTATCTGTCTCCCACAAAAGCACAGAAACAACTGATACCACGGGGAAGAGTGGTCTGCAGGGGCCCTGCAGTCTGAAATCAGTTCAGCCAGAACCAAAATCTAGGCAACATGGGGTGCTGGTGGGCACCAGGTCCTAGGCCAACAGGGCCTTGGTCTATCTTCACAAGCACCTCAGTTCTCTTCAAAAGAACAAAGCAAAGGCCACAAACAATGTCACACTGCATGCCCTCCTGCCCCCATCTCTCTGTCTGTCCGTGACAGGCTTTCTGTCTGTCTGTGACAGGGTTTCATGCAGCCTAGTTAGATTTCCAACTCACAATGTAGCTATGGATGACCTTAAGCTCCTGATCCTCCTGCCTCTGTCTTCCTAAGTGCTGGGACAGCCAGCGTGAGCCAGCACGTGGCTTACATTGCCTCCTTCAGGCTAATTATTTTCCATGCAACAGTCATCTTGGGTTGACTGATATTTTAAACAGTTATGAAACAGGATGCTTCTTAACTGGGCTTCCCTCTTGGGGGAGGAGGTTCCATAAGCCCTTCCTTAAGTGGCTGAGGAAGGACAGCTCTGTGAAAAGCACTGGTAGCAGCTACAGTGCAACCCTTTCACTTCCCCAGAGTGGCTGTGTCCCCTCTCCCAGAGTGGCTGTGTCCCACTGGGTAATGGAGGGGTGTGTGTCAAAACGCTGAGCCCTCCAGGCCTTCCTGGTTTCTGCCTCTACTCACTGTGCCTCTAAAATCAATCCTACCAGAAAGCAGAGGAGCTGTATTACTGACTTGACTCTCCTAGGAATAGCTTGATCCCCTTCTAACAACACCAGGAACACTTTTGTACCTTAAAGTTGGGAATCCTGTGATGAACAGGTCGGGGAAAGTCAGCTAAATCATGTGATTCCATATAGTCCCAAATTCGTTCACGGATGCCTTGCTTGGAGACACCTATGATAACAGAGGACTGTGACTTACTGATAAAAAGCAATTCCACAGTGCATGTGGCCACTAGTATACCTGCTCTTGCGACAACATCTGCACAGGAGTTTGTGTCCACACCAGAACAGATTAGGTGCCAAGTCTCTCTTCAAAGCAATGGAAATATTAGTTTTCCTTCAAGCTCCCTCACCAGTTGAGAGAAGAGCTCCTATTCAGCCTCCATTTCTGCAGTACTAGGGGCTCTGGCATAGTACTTCTGATGAGCTACACACACCTTTTTGAGACAGGGTGTCACTGTGTTGCACAGGCAGGCCTTAAACCTGACATGAGCTTGCTTCAGCCTCCCAAGTAGCAAGGGTTACAAATGTGCACCACCAGGTTTGGCTAGAATGTAGTCTTTTCAATTATGTAGTGGTGCAGTGGGTCAAATTCGGGGCTTTAAGTGTGTTAAGCAAGCACACTATCATTGAGCCACATTCCCAACCTGTTCTTTTACATCGTTAAAACTCACAAGACTAGTGTGTAGAAAGCACATTTGTCTTTCTTTTAAAACATTTGTGTGTGTGTGTGTGTCCGCCGTTTGTTTACGTGCTTATGTACCCCAATACCAAGTGGGTTGGGGGGGTGCATGCAGGTGCCAGCGGAGGCCAGAACCCCTCCCTTGGAACTTTAGTTACGAGCTATCGAAAATGCTTGCTGGGGCTTAACTCCAGTCCTCTGCAAGAACAAGCGCTCTTAACCACAGAGCTCTCTCTCTAGCCCCCAACTTTTGTCCTTTGTAAACTTCGTGGCATCACAGGGTTTGCATGGGCAGACGGCACTGACTGGCAAGTGGTTGCTTTCCAGACTTTCGCTGTTTGGTGTATATGCTCCCCCGTTCACAGCGGGGCAGTGAACACGCTGTGCGGGTGCTCGACGCTGAACGAAAACCCCCAACCCAAACCCCCACCCCGCTCTGGCTATTTTAAACGTGTCTAACCCTGCTGATTCTCCTTGGCGGCTGTCAGCCTGGACATCACAGCCGTAACGGGACGAGTAGCGTCCTTCATACACCATGTTCGGACCACGGGGACCACTGCACCGTCCCAGCCTCGCTTTCCCCCATTATTCTACGAACCCCTCACCAGCCAGCGACTCCATGGTCAATACACGTAACAGCGCGACGCCTCTCGCAGCACACGCTGGCGCTCTTGGTGACGTCAAACGTCTGCGCTTCGAGCCGCGCCTGCGCACTGAGGTTAGATGGTCTTGGGACGCACGCATGCGCAGGCGACTCAGCGAGCGGCATTCCCGTCTGGGATTGTGACCTTCTCTAACTTTCCATTTGCTGAAGACTGCAGAAGTATCCAACTCTTCAGTGGGTTTGAGATGGCTGCTGGAGCCACCTTAGAACGAGGATGCCCGAGACTTCCAGGGGGTCACATATGCACGCATGCATTTGAGTTATATGGAACACACACACACACACACACACACACACACACACACACACACACACACACCCATATGGGGTCAACAAGCATGCATTTGAGTTATATGGAACACACACACACACACACACACACACACACACAAACACACACACCATATGGGGTCCACAAAATGGCTTAGCCGGTAAAGGTGCTTGCTACCAAACCTAATGACTTAAGTTCCATCGCCAGTACCCACTGTAAGAGATCAGTATCGGCTTAGGACCCCCGAAACCAAGTTCTCAGCACAAAGGATATTTATTTGCCCCAGAGGGCCAGGGACCAGGGAATAAGAAACAAAGACAGGAGACAGAGGACAAGGGAGAAGAGGAAGAGATTTGTGGGGGTAAGGGGTGGGACACGACGACAAAGGACTACGTCTGGATAGAAACAGACGTAGCACATAGGAAAATGGCGGTTTAAAAAGTTATAAGAAAGTGCTCGCTTCGGCAGCACATATACTAAAAAAGCTATAAGGGAAAACTCCCCGTGTTAGGAGGTGTTTAATTTTAATTGGGCGTGTTAATTAGGTGAGTCAAACGTGGCTTTTGATAGCTGGACCTTGGTAGTCAACCTTAGGAAAAGGGAGCGGCCACATATGGGAATAGACCTTGGTGGCTAACTTTAGGGATGTAATGTGGTGGCTTTTAGCAAAGCAGAGGGAATGAGGGAGAAGGACAAGGCCTGCCAGAGCCATGTTTGCCGCGCTCGACCTGGCTAGAGTCCCTTCACTCACATAGTGGAGTTGTTCTCTGACCTCCACAAACTGTACTGTATGATGAGTTCATACATATATCATGCACATACACCAAAAATACATAGAACATTCATGTATATGCAAGTAGATGTAGATGATCTTATGTGTACATCTGTAGAGACATCACTTGAAATTCAAAGTTAACAAGAAAAACTGTATATAGGAGTGGATCTGAGACACCCACTAGAACAATTAATTATATTAGGGACACATGGTTGGATGTAGAAATAAAGACTGTTTATTAAAGAAAGAAAAAAACACTCCTGAAATGAAGCGGGTGGTAAGCTCGGGACAGCCAGAAGCTCAAAAGTGCTGGCCTAAAGTTCCATACTTCTCATGGGTCATTTACTTCCATCCACTCCAGCCTTTATCCATTTCAGGCTTTTGGAATCATGTGTTTCATGCTTGTGTTCAGGTAAAGAAGGGTCTCCAGTCTCTCTTTTTCTTTCTTTCTTCCTTCCTTCCTTCCTTTCTTTTTTTTTTTTTTTAAATCAGCAGGCCTCGTGTGTGTGTGTGTGTGTGTGTGTGTGTGTGTGTGTGTGTGTGTGTGTGTGTGTGTGTGTGCCTCGAGAATGTGTGTGCTGGTGAGGTCAGGAACAGCCTCAGGCTCTTTTACTCCTTCTTAAGCCACTGTAGCTGTACTTTTTGGGTTCTTGCTGAGTGTTTGAAGGTGGCAATAAAGAAACAGGCTGGTTCCTAATGCAAGAAGAAGGAGCAGACGTGTCTTAAAGGGTGACCAAAGATGCCCTGTGTTTGCTTATAGTCAGTATACTGTGTGTCAGTTGGAGTCTATGGTGGCTGCCCAGTTCCTACACACCCCAGATTCTGATGAAGGGTTCTGTTGTTTGTTTTGCAACTTACTTTTCTTCATACCTTGAAGAAATAAGGCTCCCTTGAACTGTTCCCTCCTTGTGAAATGTGGCCTTGTGGCTGCCATAATCACTGATTTCCCAGTCAGTTAGAGTTTGTTAGCACTCTGCCCTTCCTGCCTACTGATCACCATAATGATTGGTGATTTTTAAAAAATTTGTTTTACTTTATTTTATTTTTTTAAGACGTGATTACACTATGCAGCCCTGGCTGACCTGAAACTTATCATGTAAACAAGGCTGGCCTTGGAATCACAGATCCACTTGTCTCTGCCTCCTGAATGCTGGGATCAAAAGTGTGCGCAGCCTTACCTGGCAGGATTCAGTTTTTACTGGTTATCATTATTTGAAGTTTTGGCTCCACAGCAAAAGCCACAGAGAGTGGCTCTTCTCTAATGGAAGCAGAGCCTTCCCCATTGTCACATCTTTGTCACATGATCAGCCCACACAGTCAACTCACTGTCACCCTGGTACACAGTACTCCTGGTGGGGTAATAGTTTCCTGTGAAAATTGGAGTGGGGGAAGGGACAGTTTTTCAGGGATGGGAAATGGGAACAAAATGAGAAAGGAAGAGAGCAAATTTGAATTTGGATCCAGCAAAAATGTATTGTGGCTGAGAGTTGAGGTGTGTGTGGACATTGGGATGAATCAGGGCCATGGTTGTTCATAGAAGATCGCCAATAGGAAGCTGCTAAGTCACAGCTAGAAGGTTTGGTTGTGTGCAGGCAGGTGGAGGGGGAAGGGAAGCAGAATGTCAGGAGAAAGGAGGAGACTGGCTGAGTTAGGAGGCTGACGGACTGAGGGGTGTCCCTACATAGGCTGGCTGATGACAGCAAGAACATCTAGGTATGTTTGTGATGCCTCAGGATTCCCGACCTTGCCAAAAGGTACAGTCTCCCATGGCAGGCCAGGCACTAATGGCTGTTGCCCAAGGTCCAGGAGAAGAACACCATGAAGAGCAGAACAGGGGGGTGGGGTGTCCAAGAGGAGCATCCTAGTGTCTCAGGAGCTGGGCTTGCTGTTAGAATTCCCCAAGACTTAGTGTTTTTTCTCCTCCCCCTTTCTCTTCTTCTTCCTCCTCCTCCTCCTTTTCTTCTTTTATTGAGGCAAGATATCTCTACATAGTCATGGCTGTTATGGAACTTACTTAGTAGACCAGGCTAGACTGGAACTCAGAGATCCATTGTACCAGGCTTTTGGGCCACTAACCAATTCCCAAATCATGACATGGAGATGTATTAGTTATGAATGCTTGGCCTTAGCTAGGGCTCATTTCTTGCTATTAATCTACATTTTGCTTTAGGGATTTTTACCTTTCTTTTCTTCTGTATGACTTACTTTCACTGCTTCTCCATGTCTTGCTGGTGGCTGCTTGGCTTTTGGCCCCAGGTGTGTACCTCCTTCTCTCTCACTCATTCTCTTCCTCTTCTACTTCCTCTCCTCTCTTCCCCTATTCTCTTTTAAGACTATATTTTTACCTCCTATTTATTCTCTCTGCCAGACAGCCCTGCCTGTTCCTCTCCTGCCTAACTATTGGCTGTTCATCTTTTTATTAAATCAATCAGGTGCCTTAGGCAGACAACAAGAAACAAATGCAACACATCTTTACATAGTTAAACAAACACAGCATAAACAAATGTAACAGATCCTTACACTGTGAAATAAATGCAACAGAAACAAACGTAACACACCTTTACACAGTTAAAGTAATATTCCACAGCATGAACAAATGTAACAAGTCTTTACATAGTTAAGTATTTCACAACAATCGGTCTGATTTTGCCTCCCAAGTGCTGGGATTAAAGGTGTGTGCCATCATGCTGGGCTAATGTTTTCTTTTCTTGCCCTCTTCCTCCTGGTCTTCCTCTTCTGCCTTCTCTTCCTCCCCCTTTCCTCCTTTTCTTTTGTCTCTTTCTGCTCCTTTAGGTGTTTTGAGATAGAGTCTTATTCTCTGTCCTGGCTTTGAATTCACAATTCTCCTGCCTCAACCTCCCAAGCTCCCAAGTGCTAGCTAGAATTACAGGCCCCATGTCACCACACCCTAGCTTGCATTTTTTTCTTTCGTGTGTGTGTGTGTGTGTGTGTGTGTGTGTGTGTGTGTGTGTGTGTGTGTTGGGGTGGTAGTTCCTTTATATGCACATATGAGGAAACTGTTGTCACCCTCAAGAGCCACCTACCATGTTTTTTTATCATCCCTAGGAATCTGCCTCCTACTGGATTTCCAAATCCTGCTGGATTCCCAGGGGTACACCACCACACCCAGATATTTATTTTTTTTTCAATATGGGTGCTGCTTACAAGGCAAACACTTTACCAACTGAGCCCTTTCTTACTCCAAATGCAATCTAACTGGATATGGATTCTAACTGGAGCATGTAGACTGAAGGAGGAAAAAGGAGGAAATAGCGGTGTCCTGTCTAGTGTTCTCTGGTTTCTAGCATTGTCATTATTGTGGGAGACATGTCAGACTGTCCTTTGAGGAAGGACTGGGTCCTGGGCTGTTGGCTAGCACCCCTCTGTGCAGACACCTGGCTTCCTGGCTTTCCAGGATCTGGCTCTCTCTCCTGCAGCATTCTTAGATAAAACATATTTCCCTGGAAGTTGGGGGGGGGCACCTCTCCAGCAGATTTTAAGTCATTTTTTATTTCTTTTGGATTGTGAGGCAGGACCTCAGAGCCCAGGATCTACATGGTGGGAACACAGAACTGACTTCTGATGACTGAAAGTTGCCCTTTGACCTCCACAAAGTCACCTTGGCCCACATTCCCCTGCCCCACACAAATAAATGCAAAACATTTTAAATGTAAAAAGGAAGCAATCCTAATAGCAGGGTTCTAGGTTTCCCTGCCACCACTCCCCCCTGCTCTGTGTGTGGCCTGGCAAGCAGATCCTACCGGATTGACTGGTGTGGCTGAGAAATGGAACAGGGTCAGGTGTGTGTGTGTGTGTGTGTGTGTGTGTGTGTGTGTGTGTGTGTGTAGGGAGAAGTAGGCAGCGTTCCCCATCTGAGGCTTCAGAGGATGAGACTGGGAGCAGGTACATGAACTTGGGGATAGCCAAAGTCTCATTGGGCACAATAGGTCTTCAGAGGGTTCTGGTGGGAGCAGGGTGAGGGCGACACTAGTTTTGCCTCCACTAAAGTAACAGGGATCCCATGGTACAGGACAGGGGTCCACTCTGCCCCTGCTCTACTCAGTCCATGAGCATCTTGTTGTTCCTGTGAGGTCCCAGTGTCCACCTAATGGCTGCTTTGTCACCAGTGTAAATTGGGGAATCTGAGTCTGGCTCATACTCAGGGCTATGAATGTCAATTTGGTAGGCTACAAACCCACAAACACCAAATATCCACCTCCTTACTTTTTCTCTCCCTGCCCCCTAGGGATGGTCAAGTTCCTTTCTCACCTAGAAGTGCAGGCTCCCACAGAGAGCCCTTTAATCTGGAGGGTGAGTCACAAAGGGTCACAACATCACAGCCACTCTTGGCTGGAGTTGTAGGAAATCCCAAAACAGTAGTAGAGGAGACAGTTGGTGATTCTTGATGAACAGTCTCCACTCAGTGCTATGGAAAGACCTGTGCTTTCTGTAATTTCTTTTCTGTTTTCAGAGTTATAATGATGCTTTGATTTTGAAAATTTCCAAACTTACAGAAAAAAATGCCAAGAATGCTACAATGGAGTATTTAAAACTCACCACTTTGTTGCAGCTATAGGACTCTCTTTCCTACTCTGTCACCTGTGTTAGTGCTGATTGTCAACCCTGACAGAACCTATACTCACTTGGGAGAGGGGACTCTGAGCTTATCTGTGGGGATTATTCAGATGCCATTAACTGAGGTGGGAGGATCCAGCACTGGACATCTCCAGCCTCTGACTGGGGTCCTGAACTGTATGAAACACAATGAAGTTGAACACTAGCTCTGTGGCTGCAATGTGAGTAGCTGCCTCCAGCTCCTACATTGTGACAATACCCCTCCCCACACACGATGAGGAACTGTGGGCTGAAATGAACTCTTTCCATTTTAAATTACCCTTTTCAGAGTATTCCGTCCTGGGCAGGTGCAGAAAACAGGCTAAGGTGCCATCATTGGTGAGTATTTGCTTTCGACTCTTTGGTTCCTTCTTTCCTTCTCTTCCTCCCCCTCCCCTCTCTCTTTCCCTTCCTTATCTTCCTTTCTTCCTTCCTCTCTCCCTCCCTTATTTTGCAATGCTGGGATGGAACTCAAGGCCTTGAGTGCCAGCCAATCACTCTGCTCTGCAGTAACCCCCTTTCAAGTCTTTTCAGAGACTTGCAGAGACTGTGGCATCAGCCCTAAATATTATGGCATGTGTCTGCTACAGGCAGGGCACGTTCTTGCCTGAGCACAGATCCTATCTCATTCAGGAATCTTAACCTGGGAAAGATGGCTATGCTGCACACACTCTGGATTCCAATTCCCTCAGACCTGACCTTTGTTTGTTTTAAAGGAACTTTCTAGCACCTAACATCACATCCTGCATGTAGCCTTTGGGTTTCCTTAATGCCCTTTCCTACTCTACCCTCACCTTCCTCTTCACCATCTCAACTCCTGAAAAAGCCATTCTTAGTAAAATGAGTTTGAATTAATCAAGGGCTGAAACTTCTGTCCCAAAAAAGGTAATTTCTAGAATCTGACTCACAATGGCTGTTTCAAAAGTAGCTCTGAGACTGGGCAGTGGTGTTCATAACTTTAATCCCAGACACAGGAGGTAGAGGCAGATGGCTCTCTGAGTTTGAGGCCAGTCTGGTCTACAGAGTGAGTTCCAGAATGACCAAGGCTACACAGAGAAATGCTTCCTGGAAAAACAATAAATAAATAAATAAATAAATAAATAAATAAATAAATAAATAAATCAATAAATAAAAGTTCTGATGGTGTGTGGTGTATAACTTTAATCCCAGCACTCAGAAAACAGAAACGGGTATATTTATGTGATTTCCAGCCTGTTTCAAGAGTGAGGAATGCTCTTTGCCCATGTGTAACCCATAGAACAGTTCCCAAGTATCCTGGGACCCTGGGACTCTTCTGCTATCTTGTTCCTAAAACTGAAGGCATGCTAAACAAAGAGCTGACAACAAAACTGGCTTACAGATCCTCTGCATTGGTCCATGCTGGGCCTGGAAGGCAGAAGTCTCCAGACCCTCTACACCCAGCCTGTCATCACACACCCCAATAGTCTCTGCTCCACTTCCCACGCCCTCCTACATCACATCTCCACAGGTGGCAGGCAATTTGTTTAACGATCCTGTGGGGTGAATCCAGCCTTTTAGCCAGCCAGGATGTGCAGAACCTCCTTGCTTCCCTGAAAACTTCCAGAAGTCTCAAAAGATGTTTCTGTAGCTCAGCAGCTTTGACACGTGGCAAAGCTATGAGAAATGACTTTTTGTAAGCTAAGCGCCAGGCACAGTTGACTTAACCTTTCTGAGTTTTGCAGGCTTTATTCTTGCAGTGCAAAGCGTGTTGGTGTCCACAAGGTGTCAGCACCTTCATTAGAACCAAATCTGTCTGGCTTTCCTTTTTCTTTCTTTCTTCTTCTTTTTTTTTTTTTCTGCTGTAGTTTCCCAGTTGGCCTCACGATGGCACCATCAACCACGGAGTGGGTGTCTCCAGGTGATGGAGCCTTGGCGCCTGCAGAGAAAGAAGGGCCCTCAGGAAGCCGGGGAGTCACCTCTCTGCTCTTCTCATCGCTTGTTCTTTGACTAACGCACAGCCCCCCCCAGGTCTGATTTGCTCTCGTCTCGCTGACAATGAGACAAGGAAGAGAAGGAACTGGCAATAAGCAAGAACTGAGGCCTCTGCAGGCTGCCGGAGCCGTATGACATGGTTCCTGCCAAGTCCAGGTGTGTGCAAAGTGTTATTTTAGAAATCAGAACAGATTTCTCGTTGCCCTATATAAGTTGGAGAAGCCCAGGTCCAGAGCGGAAGAATGTCCCTACCACCTCTCTGAGGAGTCTCCAATCCCTTCTTTGGGTGACTGTATGTGACTGTATGTGAAGTGGGTGACTGTATGTGACAGACACTGGTTTAAACCTGGCAGAGAGTGGCCTTTGGGGATTTAGATTCCATAGTCGGAGTCTTTTGGTTTCTGCCCTATGCTTTGATAAAGGTATTTCACACACACACACACACACACACACACACACACACACACACACACACACAGAGAGAGAGAGAGAGAGAGAGAGAGAGAGAGAGAGAGAGAGAGACAGAGACAGAGACAGAGACAGAGACAGAGACACAGAGACACACAGAGAGAAACACACCTCATAAAAGCAGAGTAAATAGTTTCCTATTTACTGCAGGAAGCCCACTGGTGGGGAGGGGTGTTTCTTGATCAATGAGTGGAATTTCCAGCAAAATTGTGAGAAAAATTCAACACTGCCTGCCACGAGCAGGGGGCTTTATGGGGGGAGGGGAAGGTACTTTCTGTCTTAGCCCTTACAACCCCATCCTCACAAAGAAAAAAATAAAAAAATAAAGAAAAGAAAAGAAAGAAAGAAAGAAAGAAAGAAAGAAAGAAAGAAAGAAAGAAAGAAAGAAAGAAAAGAGAAAGAAAAGAAATCCCACACGAATGCAAATACACTAGGGGGCATTGGAACAATAAGGTCTTATGGGAGCCTGAGAGTAGGGGAGGAGGCTTAAACCCCTACCCTGACCTGCACCGGGAAGCCTTATTTTGCTGCTTAAAGTGGGAAGGGGGAAACACGTCAAAGAATCCAGAACAGGAAAAAAAAAAAAAAGTGTTTCCCGAGATACTTCATGTCAGGAGGCTTTGTACCTCACTTCTCTTTGAATCCTGAAGTTATGTCGTCAAAGATGTTACACACAAATACTTATTTGGTTGTTTCAGTGATAATTCATGTGATGCCACTAATGTCATCTGCTCCAGCGTCAAAGCTGAAAATCAGGGCTCTAATGCCTCACAGCCTTTTGCTGCAAATCTAATGGGGGGGGTTGCACGAAAACCTGAAACAAATATTTTATCTGTCGCCTTCTTCTCTACCCAACCGGACCAACAACTTCCAGAAGGTTCAGCTGGGCACGGAGCCTTTCCGAAGGCATGTCCCAGTGCTTCTGGGGAAGCGGGCAAGCAGGGATCCGATGACGACCGGAGGTGTTAAAGGAATAAATAACCACTCCACAAATAAACAAACCGTCCCAGGGATTCCTAGAGGGAAGGAGAAAACTGAAGGTCGGAGACCACGGTGTCGCTGAGCATCAAGGCTGGCAAACGATAAAAATCCTTCAGTTACCAGGCCCTCTAAGGAACCCTTGGTCCCCAGCTCACCTTATCAAAACTCAGCAAGACAAACAGACTGAAATACAGATAGTCAATTTACAGGATCCCAAATATGTTGGCCACAGAGTGTGATCCTTCGCGGGCCAGGGAAGCCACGCACTGCCGCACTCTTGTAAATCTCTGGCGGTGAATCCCCGGTGGAAAGCAGGCCTGGAGCTCCCCACGCGGGGAGGAGACCCAGGCCCGGCCTGCACTGGGGACACCTTCGGGCAGCGCCAGAGTAGGCTTGCCAAACCAATCTCGTAGCTGGAGAGAAGGGAGAGCGGCCAGACAGTGACACAGGAGGCTACGCGGGAGAAGAGGGAGAAAACAAGAGGTGGGTTCATGCGCTTCCCTGAGTCCTACGAAATAGGCTGGATTACGTAGATTGGTCACCCAAGCCACCGCGAAGACTGAGGACCCATTGCTCCCAACCCATTACCTCTCAGCTTGGCTTTCCCACTGAGCCTCTCTTCCCAGCCCGACCCCCAGGCGTGGGAGCAAGAGGACCGGAATTCTACCACCGGGCCTCCTTTGTGGGCTCTTCAACACTTGGATCTCGAAGTGCCCTGTGGATTATTAACATTTGCGTTCAGGAGGCCCTGCCGGCTCAATCCGTTTACTCTGAACCCATTATAAGTAGGCCCCGATAATTAAGAAATCTAATTACTCGCCTTTTCGCTCATTAATAAGAAAAAATCTTTAGGATCTTTGCTACTTACAAGGTCTTGGTCGGGGCAGACCTTTGCCCAACTTCATCAATTCGATTTTAAATTCCAAACTAAACCCCATTTTTTATTTTGCAAAGAAATATGTTTTTATTTTTTGCTCTGGACGCGTGGTCTCGTTAAACAAAATGTGATAATAAAATAAAATTTAATAAGATATAACTTATTTTTAAAAGTCCTCAAGTTAACTTGAGCTACAGGGGGTGGGGGGGGAGAAAAATCTGGCTAAGAGCAGCTGGGTCTTAGAGCCGACGGATTTCAGCGCTTCTCGCCCTGATTGGTGCCATCTTTCTCAAGCTACCAGATGATTGGTTCAAACTTCCTGGAGGGGGCGCGGCCTGAGGAAAGTAAAAACTCGCTTTGAGCCTGAAGACTTTTGAAACTTTTCCCAATCCCTAAAAGGGACTTTGCTTCTTTTTCCGGGCTCGGCTGGGCAGCCTCTCCGTACCACAGCTTGCTAAGGCTGCGGGCTGTCGTTCTGCTGGCGGGGTCCCGAGAGCCGCGGTCTTTTATCCTAGCGTTCAGAAGAGTCTGTCTCGCTCCACGATCGCGCGTGGCGTCTCTGCTGTCAGTTCAGGGCTGCCACCCGCCGGGCCGAGAGCGCGCGGCCAGCGGGGCGGCCCCGGGCGCGCCCTCCAGGATGGTGGCCTGCCCGGTCGGCTGAACCCAAGCGCTCCCGGTCGGCCCGAGAGCCAGCGCCTTCTGCGCGCGGCCCGCGACCCTGCCCCGAGAAGGGGCTGTCCGCTCCGCCCGGTTCCCTCCTGCTCTCCTGCTCCGGGCCTCGCTCGCCGCGGGCCGCAGTCGGTGCGCACAGGCGGTGGCTGGGCGTCTGGGACGCAGCATGCAGGCGCGCTACTCGGTGTCGGACCCCAACACCCTGGGAGTGGTGCCCTACTTGAGCGAGCAAAACTACTACCGGGCAGCGAGCAGCTACGGCGGCATGGCCAGCCCCATGGGCGTCTACTCTGGCCACCCGGAGCAGTACGGCGCCGGCATGGGCCGCTCCTACGCGCCCTACCACCACCAGCCCGCGGCGCCCAAGGACCTGGTTAAGCCTCCCTACAGCTACATCGCGCTCATCACCATGGCGATCCAGAACGCCCCCGAGAAGAAGATCACCCTGAACGGCATCTACCAGTTCATCATGGACCGATTCCCCTTCTACCGCGAGAACAAGCAGGGCTGGCAGAACAGCATCCGCCACAACCTGTCGCTCAACGAGTGCTTCGTGAAGGTGCCGCGCGACGACAAGAAACCGGGCAAGGGCAGCTACTGGACGCTCGACCCGGACTCCTACAACATGTTCGAGAATGGCAGCTTTCTAAGGCGACGCCGGCGCTTCAAGAAGAAGGACGTGCCCAAGGACAAGGAGGAGCGGGCCCACCTCAAGGAGCCGCCCCCGGCCGCGGCCAAGGGCGCCCCGACAGGAACCCCGGTAGCGGATGCGCCTAAGGAGGCCGAGAAGAAAGTAGTGGTCAAGAGCGAGGCGGCGTCACCAACGCTGCCGGTCATCACCAAGGTGGAGACGCTGAGCCCCGAGGGCGCGCTGCAGGCCAGTCCCCGCAGCGCAGCCTCCACTCCCGGTGGCTCCCCAGACGGCTCGCTGCCTGAGCACCACGCCGCGGCGCCCAACGGGCTGCCAGGCTTCAGCGTGGAGACCATCATGACGCTGCGCACGTCGCCTCCGGGCGGCGATCTGAGCCCGGCGGCCGCGCGCGCCGGCCTGGTAGTGCCGCCGCTGGCTCTGCCCTACGCCGCCGCGCCACCGGCCGCTTACGCGCAGCCGTGTGCGCAGAGCCTGGAGGCGGCGGGCTCCGCAGGTTACCAGTGCAGCATGCGGGCCATGAGCCTGTACACGGGGGCCGAGCGACCTGCGCACGTGTGCGTTCCTCCCGCTCTAGACGAGGCTCTGTCGGACCACCCGAGCGGTCCCGGCTCCCCGCTCGGAGCTCTCAACCTTGCGGCGGGCCAAGAGGGCGCGCTGGGGGCCACCAGCCACCACCACCAGCACCACGGCCACCTCCACCCGCAGGCGCCGCCGCCCGCTCCGCAGCCCCCGCCCGCTCCACAGCCCGCCACCCAGGCCACCTCCTGGTATCTGAACCATAGCGGGGACCTGAGCCACCTCCCCGGCCACACGTTCGCCACCCAACAGCAAACTTTTCCCAATGTCCGGGAGATGTTCAACTCGCACCGGCTGGGACTGGAAAACTCGACCCTCGGGGAGTCCCAGGTGAGCAATGCGAGCTGTCAGCTGCCCTACCGAGCCACACCGTCCCTCTACCGTCATGCGGCCCCCTACTCCTACGACTGCACCAAATACTGACACTGCAGCCCGCCCCTGCCCCAGGCCCGCACCGGCTTCGCCTCCCGGATGGGACCCTCTTAGACGGAGCCGCACAAAGCGACGGAACGCGCCCCTCTCTCAGACCCGGGAGCAGAGAGCTCCGTGCAACTTGCAGGTAACTTATCCGCAACTCGGTTTCTGAGATCCCAGCGAGTCCCTCTAACTGGGACGCAGCCCACCGAAACGAAATACCGATTTTTAGAAATTTCCTTCCCCTACCCGGATCCTGCGCCTGCTTCCCTTGGGGCTTCACAGATTAGTTTATGGACCAAACCCCACAGGGACCCCTAATGACTTTCTGTGGAGACTTCCCACTGGCGCATGAGGTCTCTCCGGATAAGGTGCCTTCGATAAACGAGTGCGGATTTGTAACCAGGCTATTTTGTTGTTGCCCAGAGCCTTTAATATAATATTTAAAGTTGTGTCCACTGGATAAGGCTTCATCTTGCCCAATCGTTTCTGCCAAATTGAATTCAAGAAACCTATATGGGGTTTTCTCCCCACAGTATCATGATAAAATAGAATTCTTTTCCCCAACTGTAGGTCTTTTACAAAACAAGAAAATAATTTATTTATTTTTTTGTTGGTGGTGGATAACGAAGTCAAGTATCTGATGCTTTTAATTTAGGAAGCATGATGGCTTTGTAAAGTAGATGCCATCTGGAGTATTCCTAAAAGACACAGAAAGACTTAAGATTTTAACTTCATTTGTGTTTGTCTTATGTGGTCTCAATGTTGTATTTACCTTAAAATAAACCCATGTTGTGTTTCTGCCCAAAGTTCGGACAATGTCTTTGTGTTCTTGAATTTAAAAAAAAAAAGTTGTAGTAAACCCATTTGTGATTATATTTATGGTGCAGGTGGCCTGGTACGTGAATGCATATACGCGACACGGGACAATGGAGCTCTCATTTAGTATTAGAGAGGGCTCTTGATTTGTTGAAGTATCTATCCCACCCTGGGATTTTTCTCTCAAGGCAGCCTGAGAAACTGTCCTCTCCACACACATGGACAGGATTGCCCGAGGGCAACTAGCCGGCCTCTGAACGAAAAGCTTTTCTGGATACAGAAAACTCTTGCCAATTGTCAAAACAAAATGGTGCCACTCCATCTTAGTGTCCAGCTGTCCTCTGTTTAAGGGAGAAACAGAGAATGGAAAACGGTCGATCACAGCTTCACAGCTTACCCATCTCAACTGAGCCAGAGCCTGGGTGAGTCCTGTGCTCCCTCCATTTCCTTAAATGCGGACTTGTTTCCCCGGTTAGCGATTGAACCTCACCAGTAAGAGCGAAAGAGGATTGGTGTCTTGTATTTAATGAGTGGCTTTGAGGATCAGATTAGAAGTGACTTTCGGCCTGATTTATTTCTCAATTTGGGCTTCAAATATTTACCACCACCATCATCCCCCCCTCCCCTGGTGAAAAGGGAAGCCACCAGGCCCCTTATGAACTCCATATTTTAGCATCAAAATAGATCTGGTTTTCAGCATGCTAAAGAACAAGGAACAAGGTGCTTGTTTTTCTTCCTGGTTCTCTTCTCTTCTCTCTCTCTCTCTCTCTCTCTCTCTCTCTCTTTTTGATAGGGACAAACCTTGGATGTCTTTCCTATCTTTCTGTCAGCTGAAAGGTACCACTTCATTTCAGGCCTGTGTGTTGGACCTTATGTGCTCGGCATCACAGATTCCCACCCCAGTTGTTAACCTGTACTGTGCCTATGGAAGTTCTTTCTGCACAGAACATGTTGGCCAAGGGGGACTTTACTGAAGGTCATCTGCTTGGATCGGTGGTGGCCACTATAACAAGTGTATTATGTTATTGTTAAAACTGCAAGTTTTATATTTATGCTATTTTGAAGTAGAATTAGGGGAAGTTTGAATCCTGATAATTCTCCCCATATGTCTAAGACAATCTTTCAACCTGCAGCATCAGAAGACCGACCATGTTTCATTACCTTTCATAAAGCGGGGCTTGACTTGTGGAAGGGGGGGCAGTTATGCATGCATTGGTTCCTGAGCCAGAGCAGCTTAGGAAGAGCCCTGGAGATCTCTGGTGCCTCCCAACACTGGTTTCATTTTGCACAGCTCTCTTCAAACCACTTGCCCCATGAGAAGCGAACTGCTTCCTAGCCAGCTGGCTCTCTCCTTTCCCAGATGTTTTAGGGGCACCCCTGAAAGCTGCCCTCATCTTAAGATTTGGAACTCACAGTGCTTTGTGACTGACCCAGGGAAAGACGGGAGGTGGTTGGGGGTGGGGGGCAGATCTTTTGGAGTAGGTAGCTAGAGAAAAGCCCCAGGAGCCCGCCCTATGCAAAGTCTTTCCTTTTCTTGGAACACAGGCAACCAGTTTGTGTTTCGGGCTTTTTCCATGCCTCCTGGAACAGCGGTGTGGAAAATGGGGCCCAGGGAAATGTTGGTCTAGGATGTCGCTTCCTCGGGGCCATCAAAAGGATAGGCATCAGAAGGTTGGATTTCTAATTCTTGGGCTAATTCGCTCACAGCTTTGCTCAGCCCAGCCTTCAGCAGCAGCAGCTATGGCAGCTGGTTCCTTAGGAATGGGGTTTATCACCAGTCTTCTGATAAACCAGGAAGTGCCCCCCACCGTGTTGCCAGCAGCAAGGACACAAGGTCAGGCTACAATATTAGTGTCTTAATGGTCATTCTGAGAACTGGATTTTCCTTGCATTAAAACTTCTTTGGGGACGTAGATTGTCCTTGATTCACTACCGTTATGCTGGTCTTCCTTAGGCCACTCTGTCCCTAGCAAGTCCAGGACATTCCAGGAAAGGGGGACAATGGGTTCCAAGATGGAAGGCCTGGAGTACCTACCCCAAGTAGTCCAGCTCTCTGCCAGGGTAATTCTGTCCATCCACCCAAACACAGCCTTGTCTGATAACTGGCAAATGCAGCTGGGCAGATTGCAAAGATAGGACAGATAAAGACAGAAATGAGCCCTGCAACACTGTGTTCCTGTGGGTTTACCCCAAGTACCAGCTGGTCTTAACCAAATGCACTGATAAATCAGCTGCTGAATTTTGAGAGATTCAGGTCTGCAGAGAGCCCTCCATGGTGGCCGGAGGGAGCATCATACTATCATTGTCTTCTTAGGCTAAAGTTATGCCACCACACAGGCAGTTTTCAGGAAGTGCCTGGCAGCCTTGTCCCTGCTCAGACCTCTCCTCAAACCAGTTTGGACCTGCAGGTATAGCCCTCACTGACAGGCTCAGGTGGTCTGTCATAGCAGTTGAAAAAGTGACAATGACTTTGGTCCAGAATGTGTACAACTGGGAATCCGACTCCTACATCTCAAAGAAGGCATGAACCACTGTCGCCTGGGCGTCACCAGGAATCCCGAGATAGACCAATTTACCACTCTTACCTCTTTCTTACTGAACTAAATGAAGATCAAAAGTTAGAAGGAGAAGAAAACGAAGGCTCCAGGGAATACTGGTGCTTGTCTCATATCCTTCAGGGTCCTCTCCCTTATAGCTCCACTGTCTGGGCCCTGGGAAAGGCGGATACACTTCACATTGTAGAAAAAGTTTTCAGCACTCTGACAAAAGAGGTCTGTTGACTAGTGTCTTCTTCATCCTTGTCCCCACTCCCAAATCCAAAAGTGGGTACAGGAATCTCTGACTTTGTTGCAAACCAGAACAGGTAAGTGTGAATAAAGACATGGGGAAGTTGCCTCAAGGCTCACACCATCTTCAGCGCTCCTCCCAAACTGCCTCATCACCTTAAGTTCCTGTCCAACAGCTGTGGGTCAGTGGGTAGAGGCACAGGCTGAGACAGAGCCATAGAGTGGCACCAACACCCCTTCCCCCAAGTCATCCAGCTCAGAATATTTGGGATACTTTCCCAAACTTTGAGAAACATTCCCTGCCCGCCTTTCTTGCTTGCCTTCCACTGCCAAGGCGTTTGAAATGTTTGCTTTTTTGACACAGGCATGTAAGGGAGGGGGTAGCATGCTTCCAGGGTATTTAGGAGGCTGGCAGCCACCAGCTTCATTGGGGACAAGGCCTGGGAAGGTGCCATGCACCTTTAACTTGCATCAGCCTTCTTTCTTTTCAACGTCCCTGCTCTGCAGGGATAACAGCAGACAATCATGTGCCATAGGTGTTGTTTGACGATGGAGCCTGTTCATTGGGTACTGTTGACTGTCTAAGTGTCCAAATGTGGGAATGCATCCCAGAGCCCTGAGTGCAGGCAGAGCTGGGGTGGAGGGGGGGGCAGTGACAAAGGTGCAGACTTCCAAGGTGACTAAGAGAGCTGGGTAGTGGGAGGCTTCAACCTGCCCTGTGCTGCCGTGGAGTTCTGTCATTGAATTCTGTTCAGCCATGCCTGTTCTGCTTTGTGTTTTTGGATCCCTGTCTCCGGCCACTGGGTTGAGAAGCCTGGATGGCCATTGAACAGCTGTGGTCTTCCAGTCTTGACTTTGCTACTCCCCAGGCACCTTGACTCTGTCTACAGTGGAAGCCCCAGCACCATTTCAGGCCCTATAAACAGTCTTAACATCATCCCATTCCCTTAAGCTTCGAGGCCAATCTCTTAAGTGATGCTTCTTAGGATTGTGAAAAGGAGTTTTAATGGTGGTGGCATGGCAGTTTCCACTCGTGTTAGCGAGAGCACAGCTCTCAGGAGGGATTCTGCTATCTATCTTGCCTATTTGGATGACTTTGAGTGGGGTAGTGGACGCGCCTTCAGGGCCTCCTTGGGAGCCTTCCCGTCTTTTCTGGGAACAAGGTGCTCTATAAATAAGTACGTCATTTGGAAAGCCCTGCTCTGCTCTCTGGGTCCCCGCTTAGCATCAGCTAACCAGGCCTGCAGCCCTTTTCTTCAGGTCCTACCCCCATCTATACCCCCTAGGGGAAGCAGGGGCAGACTCTGCTTGGCTCTCTTCACAGGGGGAGGGGAGGAGAAATAAAACCTGGGTTTGTGTGTGAGGATTCAGGGGTACTCTGAGGCTCCCAACAGTGGGGCTGCACACTTCTCCAATCCTCAATCTCCTGAGGACATCTGAGCATTCATTCAGGCCCCACCGAATCCATCTTTGAGGACAACCCGTGGCTTCTGATTCCCATTCTGCCCATTGCCCAAGTGGCAGTAGCTGGGGAGTACACTGTGGCTTAGCCTCGGTGCTCCATAGAATGGGTGGATCCTTCAGGCTTGTCTTTTACTCTTGAGAAGGAAGTTCTTTCCATAGGGGTCTTGAGTGCCACACACGGGGTGGCTGTTGTAATATGGTTGTGTCCCTATCTTTGGACAGTTCCCTATGGGAGAACACAGACATGTTAACTTACCGGGCTTCAGTTTCTTAGTCTGAAAATGGAAATAACAAACGTTTTTTCTTTCTGTGTGTGTGTGTGTGTGTGTGTGTGTGTGTGTGTGTGTGTGTGTATGTGTGTGTGTTACTGGGAACTGAATCCTGGATTTCACACATGCTGGGCCAGTGTCATATCATTGTCCTTACAAACCACTTTACTTAAGAATATTTTATTATTTAATTATTCTGCCCCTGGAGCTGGAGTTAAAAAGTGGTTGTTAGCTATCTCATGTGGGTGCTGAGAACCAGAATAGTAAGTGTTCTTAACTACTAAACCATCTCTCCAGCCTCTCCTTTTCAGGCAGGATCTCATGTAGCCCAGCTGACCTTAAACTCAACATGTAACTGAAGATGGTTTAGAACTTCTGATCCTTCTGCTTCTACCCTTTAGGTGATGGGATTACTGGCATAGGCCACCACATCTGATTTATGGAGGTTTCCTGAATGCTAGGCAAGGGGTCTACCAACTGAGTGATAACCCCATACATACTTTTCTTTCTTTCTTTCTTTTTTTTTTTTTTGTATTTTGTGTTTTATATTTTGGGACTCAGTCTCACTAAATTGTCCAACTTGCTTTGAATCCACTGTGCAACCCAGACAGACCTTGAACTCCGAATCCTCATGCTTCATTCAGCCTACTGAGTAGTTGTGATAAGATGCTTCTTAGAGTTGCCGTGGAGATGAAATGACTTAATGCAAGCACTTCACACTGCATGCATTATTGCTCAGTCCCTTTAGTAACAATGCTTTATCTACAGTGGGTTTTTGAGACAGGGTTTCTCTGTGTATCCCTGGCTGTTCTGGGATTAGCTCTGTAGATTAGGCTGGCCTCAAACTCACAGAAATCCGCCTGCCTCTGCCTCCAGAGTGCTGGGATTAAAGGCATGTGCCCCCACCACTTGGTGTCCACAGCGGTTTTAAGTTGTCATTAAGGCGACCAGTCCGAGTCCCCACCTAAACATACTGCACTAGGTGAGATCAGAGAGTCAGTGCTACTTATAATACTGTCATCTGAATAGGAAAGAAGCGCAGACGCTGGGAGAAAAGCCTTCATCTGGAGGCCTACTTTGTTCTGGGCGTGCCTGGGAGTGGTGGGAGAGAATCCTGACTCTCATTCTTCCCGGTGCTGGCTTTTTGGGAGGCCTGTCTCCTCCGCATAACCTCCCGGAGGAGCGCACATCCGCTTTGTCCCAGCACTGGGAATGTGGCTGTCAGTTCTCATCCCACGCAGAAACCACTGCCCATTCTGCTCCCAAGCGTCTAGAGGAACACGGGGCTCTCCTGGGAGGGAGGTGGTTGTCTCCAACTGACTGCCCAATGCATACGAAGTTGTTTTTGTTGTTGTTTTTCGGGATCTGAACACTTAAGGAACCTGGTTGGAGCCCCTCTTCTTTTCTGTGACACCCACTGCTCCCAGGCTCCCCCACCGGGCCAGGTCGGTCTTCAGAGGACTGAGCTTCCGCACGAGGGCGCATCCGCTCCTAGGCTAGCAGATTCCTGGCCTTTGAGCCGCAATCCCCGGAAAGGCCCAAATGCGCCCCTGAGGAAAGATGTTTCACAGCAGGCTCTCCTGGGCTAAGGCTTCAAGTGTCACCTGGGAGCCCAGGCAGCAGACCGCGCCCGTGCGGGACCGGGTGCACCGGCTCCAGCCTCCAGTAGACACTGCCAACTGCGCGCCCTGAGCCTCCAAACTGCTGGTGCAATTCTGGTGGAGGTTTCTAAACTTTTCCCCGTTTCTTAGCTGTGCCCCGCCCACCTGCCGGGCGTGTCTCAGCCGGCGCCCAGCCCACGCCTAAAGTGGGCGGTGTTTATTATTGTTGGAATTCAAGCTCAGATTTGCCTTAGGGTTCAGAAGACTCGCCGGGACAGCTCAGCGGGTCGCGCCTATCGGGAGGGTCGTGGGTGCGTGCTGGATTTGGGGTCCTGAAGAGCTCTGGGGTTGGCGAGGGTTTCGGAGGTGAGGGGAGGGAATTTCTGGGTGACACTGGCTTAACTCTGGGTCTGTTAAGGGAGCTCAGAGTCGAGGGACCCGGGTGGCAAAGGTGATGTTGCTCACTCACATTTCATCCTAGAATTAAAAAGGGCATTCTGGCGAAAGCCAGGGTTCTGGAAGAAACACACTCCGACCCCCCAACCCCCACTCCTATCCCCGCACCTAGTCCGGTAGCCAGAGCTGCTTGCGGGACTCAGTCGCAGAGGGAGATGGAGTGGGCAATTACTTGCTAGCTGGACTTTCCCGCAGGCCCACCTTTCACCAAAATCGAAATGTTGGTTTGTTTTTTCCCCCAATCCAGAGCTTAAACTTCCAGTTTCCATTTCCTTACTTGCTTCTCTGTGGTGGTGGGATGCTAAGACATCATAAACCCGAAGGCTATATTCTAGATTCCTCACTTGCGAGTGGGACGATCATCACCCCACTTCGCCACGTTCGGAGACCATCTGAGTAGCAGCCACTGTTCCAAACCTGGTACCCTCATTGGCGCTCAGTGTGTCTCTGCCTCCAATGGGTGACAGAAGGCTATTTCTTTACCCACTTGCACCTCCAAACGCTCCCCTCTTCTTTACTCAGCAGACAGTTACTAACCCGGTTCTTCACACTGTTTCCACTTCCTTTCAAAGAACACTCACGGGAAGACATCATGAATAGAGACTAACCCCAGTTCCTGCCCCACTGGAGGGAAGCCAATTGGGGAGATGCCCCCTTTGGAATGTGCATCATTCAGGAGTTTGGATTCAAAGTTTGACGTGGCTAAAAGTAAAATGAGCCGGGATGGGGGATGCTTACACCCCTGGGTGGGTGGGTGGGACTAACATGCAGGCTTCACAAATGCTTAATGTAATCACCAGCCAGCTGTGCACACTTGTAAAGCTGTTGTAACCCCCCTCCTTGTTATAAACAGGAAGGCACAGAGTATGGAGCTAAAGACCCACATTCACGAACACCAGCTCCCCGCCAGCTGCCAACCCCCCCCTTTATGGTGTGCCTTGCTAGCAACCTTAGCTAGACCAGAAAGACCTTTTTCCCTCCCCCCTCCACTTTCGGGGGGGGGATGTTTTGCGATCTTTAATGGATCTAGGGACCAGGTGCTCTGTTTACCTACAGCTTCCCAGAGCTCTTTGCTTTCACCCTTGCAAAAAAGACTGGCTTCTGGGGTCCTTTTCTTCCCCCCCCCAGTCTCCTGGGGGCACTATTATGTGGGGCTTTTGGACAATATTCCCTTAGAGAGTGCTCATCTCCACGAAGTGTGTCTAGCTCTCCAAAATGCAGAGTAGGCTGTTATCTTTACTTTGCCTATTAAGCTTAGGGGAAATAAAAGATCTTTTGTGAGAGAGTCCCCCAGACCAGCCTTAAAATATATCCCTTTACTTCCCCACCCCCATCCCTGTCCCTCCTTCCTGGCCTAGCAGACCCAGCTCGGGAGAGCCACCCGTCCCTCCACATCCTGCCTCTCTGACTGTGTGCTTACAGCGTCAAGGGGTGGACGTGGTATTTCAAACATCAGATCAGTGCGTTTATATATTGGGTGCCCGGAAATTTTTCCAAATAAACACAGCTTGATTCAACTTGGGTGGGCGGACTTATCAACAGACTAATTCTATAAACAAATGAGGAATAGCCCCGAAACCGATTGGCTGGTATCAAAAGGACACGTGGAGGGAAGAGCTGGGAGATTTTCAGCAATGAAATTTTAATTAATGTGGGTGGGCTGAGAACACAAGGACTGTTTATCATAGACAATTTATTTTCCAGCGCTAAGTCAACACATAATAGCAAACTTACAACAATTATTTAACATTTTTAAAGCCATGAAGAAGGGACAGAGCGCGCAGCGACTGGAGAGAGCGGCAGAACGCAGGGCAGACGCACGGAGGGCTTCCCGGGAGGGCCCTGGCGCGGGGCGAAGTCCCTAGGCTGCCCGGGCGGCGGAGCACAGAGTCTCTTGTCGCCATGAGCCACCTCTTCAGTCCCCCGCTGGCCGCTCTGGCAGCCTCGCCGCTGCTGTATGTGTACAGCCCCGAGAGGCCTGGACTGCCCCTGGCCTTCACCCCTGCCGCCGCGCTAGCAGGCCCTGGCCGTGCCGAGCCCCCGCAGAAGCCGCCCTACAGCTACATCGCGCTCATCGCCATGGCGATCCAGGATGCGCCAGAACAGAGGGTCACACTGAATGGCATTTACCAGTTCATCATGGACCGTTTCCCCTTCTACCACGACAACCGCCAGGGTTGGCAGAACAGCATCCGCCACAACCTGTCGCTCAACGAGTGCTTCGTGAAGGTGCCGCGCGAGAAGGGACGGCCGGGCAAGGGCAGCTACTGGACGCTGGACCCTCGATGCCTGGACATGTTCGAGAACGGCAACTACCGGCGCAGAAAAAGGAAGCCCAAGCCCGCCGCGAGTTCCCCGGAGGGCAAGCGCACCCGGGCGGAGCCACCGGAGCCCGAGGTGGGCTGCAGTGCAGGGTGCCCCGGCCTGGCCACTGCACGCCCACAGCGCGCGCCAGATCATGTTCAGTCCCCGACGGGAGGCACCGCGCGGCCCGCGCTCCTTCCTTGGTCCAGTCTTGAGCCCTGGGATCCTGAAGCGGACCGAACAGGCCACGGTACAGGGGCTGTGGCGAGCGGCCAACGGGAGCGCACGGTGCACCGCCCAGTGTCCCCACTGCGCCCTTCACCCAGCGGCTCCCCCAAGGGTTCCAAGTCTAAGAGTTTCAGCATCGACAGCATCTTGGCCGGGAGGCCAAAGCCAGCCTCAGGGGCGGAGGCCTCGGGGGTCCCAAAGTCCGTGCCGGGCTTTCTGGGCGCTTCGCTGCTGGCCTCCTCCTCCGGCCTACCACCTCCCTTCAACGCTTCGCTGGTGTTCGACCCGCACGTTCAGGGCGGCTTTTCCCAGCTGGGAATCCCCTTCCTTTCCTATTTCCCTTTGCAGGTCCCCGAGGCTGCCGCCGCCATGCTTCGCTTCCAATAAGGCGGATCAACAGCTGCTTCCCCTCCACGCGAGCCCCCACCTCCAGTGAGCAAAGGCCTCAGCTACCGCTTGCCTGTGGGTGAAGAAGTCACCTCGGTCTCTGCCCTGGGGTTTGGAGCAGTGTGCCCACGCACACCAAACACGGTGCATTGGTCTATCTGCCTTCTCCGAAGATGACTCGAAAGATTTGTCGAGGAGAGGACAGTGATCACCACACACTCAGCTCTCACAATCCGTCACCAGCAGAAGCCCATTGGGTCGCTGGCGTTGTACAATGGCTTGACCCTCCTTGCCCACCACAGGTCTCCTGCTGACCCCGAGGGCAGGACTTACAGACATAGCGAACATTTCTACATGGAAACTCAACTGGACTCAGGGGACTCCGTGTGGCCCAGGCCTTGGCTGTGACCTCTTTTGGATGATGGGGGCTTTCATCCAGGGTTCTGGGGATGATCCATGGTCTACAGGGTCTGGGAGAAATGTAGGTCTGGTTATCATTTACAACCAAGGCTAAGAGAAGCCAGAAGCAGAGCAGCAACACTCAATATGAATAGATAAATCTTCTACAGTAAAAGGACATTTATTCTTGGCTTTTAAACCAGGCTCCTCTTATTTGGCTAGCGGCTTCTTTCAAGGCACCCCATAATTACTAAGGTGGTGCATCAGTGCATTCTGCAGTATAGCCCTCTCTCAGCTTCTGCTTTTCTTTTTAAGGGATCAAAGGATTTCAGGGGACCTGGAGGGTGTGTGTGTGGAGTGAATACGCCTCAAGGTCAGAATTTTTATTTCTGTAGTTCTTCAAGATGTAAGTTTCTCCCCCCCCACCCCATTTTCCACAATCACACAGTAAAACACACCATGTAATCAGAAAGGCTGGGGGAGCAAGCACACTCCCATCTGATACGGGACAAAAATGCCTCTGCACGGCACAGCCATGGCTTGATAGGGACTCTCCAGACCCAGCCTGTGGTACCCCAAGTCAGGGTTTCCTCCAAGAGTATCTGGATTCGGACATTAGATAAACACATAGGGCTGATGGGGGTGGGGCACCAAAAGAAGTGACCAGATTGGGGGGGGTCACTAGCCACGATCTAAGACATCTGAGCTAGCTACAGTTCAGTACAGCTTCCAGCTTGGGGGGGGGGGGGAACGGGCAGACCTTCATGGTGCTTGGGTTTTAGCTTTCTGACATTTGACTTCCAGAGGAACTAAAGAACTGCTTTTTTTTTTTTATCTAGGGTAAAAAAGGTACAACAATGAAGAATTCTTGGGCGTAGGTCCAGAATGAAGTCTCACAACAACCAAAGTGTACCACATCCCATCTATAATTTCAGTACTTTCGAGGTTGAGGCAGAAGGATTGTTGTGAGTTTAAGGCTAGCCTGTGCTACAGAGTTAGACCTGTCCCACCCACACCGACTAACAAAAACCAAACCACCACCCACTTCCCAGGACTTGTGCAAAAATGCTTACACTCTCAAGTCCCCTGCTGGTCAGTGGTGGGAAAAGCATTTTGGGCAGACTATCTGGTTGTCAGAGTCAGATTTTTACAGTTCAGTCTTTCAGCCTAAACCAGGTCTGTATGAGATGGGAAGCGGGGTGTACAGCGGCTGTATTTGAAGGATTTTGCTGAGACCCCATCGTGGATCCAGGTGGCTGTGACCGACTAGAATGCAGCAGGCAGGCTGCCATTGGATGTTTCCCATGTGCTCAGCCTCTGAATAAAGGTTGTTTTTTCATTAACCTCTCACTGACTGGTTCAGTGGATTATGGGGACATAAACAAACAGTGTAGTAGGAATGAGAGAGCGGGATTATATCCGGGAACCCGGTCAGCATCTTTGGCAGCCTTGGCTTCCGAGGGTGAAGACAAGCTGCAGGGGAGGGACCAGAAACTCCACTGAGCCTGGAGGGATTGAATAGCAGAAAGAGAGGGGGATTCTGCTGCACTGGGTGCTTTTAGTTTTTCTTTTCGTTCTTGTGTTTGACATGCTGTCTCGTGTGTGTTTGTTGATTTGTGACAACCGACTTTTGGAGAAACAACTGATTTAATACTGCTGTTCTTAGAAGGTGGTATTTTAGGGTTATAATTCAAAAAGCATTTGCAAGAACATTGTTTTTAAGGGACAGACTGATGCAAAAGCATGCATCTACTTTGTGTGTTTATGCAGAAGGATTCTATCCAGTTTCAGCTTTCATCAAATACAAAATCGCTGGAGAATTGTGCTGTGAAGATGTTTGCTAGCCAGTCTGTGTCAGTCTGCGGATTTCTTTCCTATTGAGAAAAAGGAAGGGCACTGAGTCCTCACTAGCAAACTGCTGCTCTAATGTCCCATGTGTATAACTCAGTCATAGATGACTATTATTGCCATTATTACTATTATTATTATTATTATTATAGATCAGCTAGACTAAAGAATGATTTCAGGCCAGGCATGGTGGAGCACACCAGTAATCTCAGCACCCAGGAAGCCTGGGTCTACTGATTTACATAGGAGTTCCAGGCCCTCTAAGGTTACCCAGTAAGATCCTGCCTCCAAAAAAAAGTACATCTCTGCTAGTAATTAAGGCAACACTCCAACACTCCAGTTATGTTTAGCAGGAAGCAGACGTGAGACTGATTCTCCTCTCACGCAACCAGAAGATTGTCCCTTCACAGAACAAAGGGGTGGAGACAGCCTTGTTTCTCCTCTGATAGCTGTGTATCTCTCTATTTGCGTGTCCCTATCTGTTTCTTACTGTCTCTTTCTCTTTGTCTCTATCTCTCTCTGCCAGCCTGCCTGTCTCTTGTACACATGTAGATGAGGCCACTAAATTCGATGACAGGTTCATTAATGAGGAATGTGTGTACTTACGCAAGCACACATGCCTGTAAATACCTATATCTGTGTATTTGTGTAGTGTACATGGGCACTCAGAAACTTTGGCATGAAGGTGGGACTTAGATAGAATGTTGAATTCAGAGGTTTTACACATGACTTCCTTTTTAACACTCTTATGTGAGAGTGTGTGATGTTCGTCTGAGTAACTGTGGTAATATGTGTGTTATGGCACAAAGCAGAGGACAAGTTCTGGCGTCAGTCTTCATCTTCTGTCTTGTTTGAAGTAGAGTGTCACTTGTTTGCTTTTGCATGCATAGGGCTAGCTCACCCACCAGCTTCTGGAGTCTCCTGTTCCTGTCTTCCATCTTTATGCAGAAGCCATGCGATCATAGTAGCCTGCTCTATAGCATCTGGCTTTTTATGGGTTCTGGGGATCAGAACTCATGTCCTCAAGCTTGCAAACAAACAAGCATGTACCCACTGAACCACTTCCCCAGTCCTGTATATGGCTTTCCACAGTTTCATTTTCTATGTAGTTATGAATAGGATAGATTATCCGTGTTTCTTCATTACTGTGATGAGATTAACCCAGGCTTGGTGTCTCAGAAGACACCCTGACTCTGAGGCCTTGGGCACTTTTATTGGGAGAGAGTTTTGTAGATAAGATGTTTTGGGCACTAGGGGCCTGACACATATTTTCCAGGACATGAACTAGACCTGTCCAGGGCATTCAGGGTGTGGGCACTAACTCTGGCCATTCTCATATGGACCCTGGTGCCATATGTCCTCATCACTATTTCAAGGAGTTGTCAGTAACTGTTCGTGTGTGAGTTAAAGAAGGGACCATAGATAGTGACTATTATGGCCAGAGCCAAGGCTGGCCTGCCCTTGTGTCAGCAGCCCAAAGTTTTCACCACAGAAATCTATGCACAAGAAATCAATAGAGAGCTGAGGCTTTGTACATGGCCCTGCCTCATGGTGCTGGAAATGTGTGATTCATAGAGTATAAAAGACCGATGATAAAATCACCTGCTATTAAAAAGAAAGAATGAGATCTTATGGGAAAAGTAGAATTCATTTGCTATGCATTCAAAGTAGTTTAAAAATAACCCAATAACCCAATGACAAGTGGTCTGCCATACTTCTCCTGCCTCAAAGTCCCAGGGCCAGGTTCTGCAGGCCCAGGCAGATGCCAGAGTGCTTACAGAGACTTGGGAGAGGCCACAGAAAGGTTTGGGACATCCTATCCCTTCAAGTGGCATCCAAGTGCCAGTATCCCTGGGAAAGATGGCTATGTGGCTCATAGGTAAGATTGGGATGTGAGTTGGCTACATGGACCAAGGGGACTGGGGTCTTTGATCTTTGGGTGTCCTTATTTATACTGGTACTGAGTGAGGGGAGGTTGTGGGGTAAAGGTTGGTCTCAAGCAAGTTTGAAAAAAAATGGTCCCACAGGAAATTAGAATTCACTCAGATTAATGATGAGGATCATTTTGTGGGGACTGAGGGGCCAGGTGAGGAAACTAGAGGGATCAGTAGGGTGAGGATATGATCCATCTTTCCCTCCCCTCCAGCCTCCAGCATCACCCCAGCAGCTCCACCCCTTCCCTGTTCCCTTTGGCCTGCCTGCCTTATGCCATCACTGCCTGCCTATGCCATCAATGCCTCTAATTGGCTGTATCAAGGAAGACCATGTAACATGGCTTACAGAAGATAACCTATATACTCGCTGCATACTTGGGACAGAGTGGGCCTGGGCAAGGACATGGGTGTGGGAAGGCAAATGAAGTATGAGTGACAGACTGGAAAGTCTTTCTTCTTGGACCAGTCAGTAGCCACTGTTCTGACTGCAGCTACGACATTCAAGAGGGAGACTGGGACTTTCTGGAGACTGGATCCCTTCTGGTCAAGCTTCCAAGAGGACATGGCAACTCTAGACACTAATCCAGAGCCCTTTGGATGGGCAAGATCTGGAGCTGGACATGGCTCCCAGGGTCACATCTTGGGCCCTTCAGCCTCCACCCTTAAACCTCATAGCCAAGGAGGGGGCTACTGTGTTGGGGAGGATATATTTTACTGTGCTTGACCTTGTTTGCCATGAAGCATAAGGTTGCCCCTTGCCAGTGGCTCTCTGGATGTGATGGATCACACTGTCCTTCCAGAATGAGTGTCCACAGATAGTGATGTCATCTACCAGTATAGGGGAGGGAGGGCATGGTGGTGTTTTGGCTGCAGGGCAGTGTCTCCCACAAGTCTTCTTGGAGGGGACAAGACCACTCCCTATTGCTCATGGGTCAGGTGGACATAGACAGGGCTGACTTTCAGCGGTGACTCACATCCTCATGATGTATAGTGAGAGATGTTGCAAGCTTCAGGCCACTCTAGGTACCCATGTCCTTGTTCTGTATCTGGCCATCATCCCCTACCCACCACCCCATTCTTTCAGTATGTTCCTACTTCTGAACCCTCCTACCATCAGCTTCCCACCAATTTTCACCCACTGGGACTTGATGTTTGGGCAGGGTAGAAGGAAGCATTGACAGTGTCTAGAGAAGTCATTGACCCAGCTCCATCTTGACTTGCTACTGACTTTGGCAAAACCACCAAACTTTCTAGCTGTTTGACTTTTGTCATATATCCAATGGAGGAAACATTCACCACTGCATCTGCCCCACAGAGCTGTCACAAGCAGTGACCTAATAGATAGGCTCTGGCTAAATCAGAGTTAAGATGAGTGGTATGTGTGGGAGACTCTAGTCCAACCTTTACTGGAGACATCTGAATCTTGGACAGTTTCTGGAACAACAGCTCTGTCAAGGAGCTGCAATTCCATAGGCTTCCCATCCACTCCTCAACCTGAAAAGGCCCAGGCTAGCCCCATGGAATCTCTCACATTTAGTTTATCTCTTGGGATGGACTGACCATGTGAACTCAACATACAAAACCAAAGAAATTGCTGGCTCAGTGGGGAAGGACAGCAGGGGGCATCAGGAAGAGCATGGGGGCAGAGGGAATTGTTCCCAGGGACAGCAGAATGTGCACTTCCTTGTTGTGTCTGGGCAGTGTGAGGGCTCCAAGGATACTTCCTGGGGGCTGAAGTCTAGCCTTATGAGTCCACAGATTAACAAAAGTCCTTTGTTTCTGCTCCAGCACTGAGGCCCTCAATGGGGCAAGGGTTAGCCGAGCCCCTTCTCCTGTGGTGAAGGGGACCTGAAGAGGACTCTTGCTAAACCCTTCCATCTCATGGCCCGCCTTATAAAGAACGTGGCTTTTCAATGCTGCGGCTAAATATAGCAAGGGCTTGATCAGCGAGAACGCTTTTAGAAAGCACATTACAAATCAGGAATGTTTGGGAGAAATAAACTTTCCCACATTTTTGGACTTGGCGTTGGCACTGTGTGCTCTGTCTTCAGCACAGGATGGGAGCAGTGATGACTACCCATGTGGGTACTGCCCAGGGCCCCTGCTGGTGCCTGGGACATAGACAATTTGCAAAGATCCAGGTGGTGGGACAGGGGCCCGGTGAGACACTATCTGGGGGAGGGCAGCACCAAGTCTCTGTAAGGGTTACTTAGCCAGCAAGGAAGTTAGATGCAAGAAACAAACCTAACCCTGGGGTTCTGTTTCTCGTCTCTGCTGGTTTTCTCTGAGATCACAGCCACAAGCCATGGGCTGCCCACTCTGACCAGTGATGGCTTCCTGGTGCCTGTGTCCTGTCCCCAGAGTTCGGAATCAGCTGGTGGCGAGACTGGGTGACTGATTTTTTTGTTTTGTTTTGTTTTTGTGGGGTTTTTGTTTTTCTTTTTGTTTGTCTGTTTGTTTGTTTGTTTGTTTGTTTGAGACAGGGTTTCTCTGTGCAGCTTTGGAGCTTGCCCTGGAACTTGCTCTGTAGACCAGGCTGGCCTGGATCTCAGAGAGATACACCTGCCTCTGCCTCCCCAGTGCTGGGATTAAAAGCATGTGCCATCAAAGCCAGGCTGTTTTTAATTATTTTCTAAAAGATGTATTTGTGTTTAATATGTGTGGGTGTTTTGACTGCATGCATGTCTGTGCATCATGTCTGTGGATTGCCCACAGAAGCCAGAAGCAGTTCATTGGATCCTCCAGAACTGGTTTGACAGATGACTGTGAGGCATCATATAGGTGCTGGGAACTGAACCCTGCTCCTAGAAAGAGCAGCCAGGGCTTTTTAATGCTGAGCCTTAAGCCCTGGTGGGGTGAGTTTTTAATAGCTCTAGGTGACCCTGCAGATTCTGCAGCCAGCACTGAGAGCTGTTGCAGTGACAGGCAGATGGCAAGACTGGATTTTAGGGACCAAGAGTGAGAGAGTTACCAACCACAGATGGCTCCTTATTTTTCTATGCTATTACTTGCCTGTCTCTTACCTCTGATTTACCATTTGCATATACTTTACATTTGGCCCCATAGACTCTGAGGATCTGTGAGCTTAATTGTTCCTTTCCTGTCTTTGCTCTCTCTGGTGATGCATGTGACCTTCAAAAGGCACTGAAGAGAAAGCCTCTACTCTGTGTCACCTGAATGCTCCAGGAGTGTGCTTAGTGGTCCCAATGTACCATGTTTTCTTTTCATATATAGCTGTGTGTGTATAGTGATTTCTTTTTCTTTTTCTTTTTCTTTTTGTGGTATGAGAAATGGGTCCCAGGATCTTGCACATGGTAGATGAGTATTCTGCCATGGAGCTATGCTTCTAGAATGTGTATATATGCTTGTATCATCAATGGTATACCCATCATTGTCACCATCTTTGTTATCATCACCGTTACCACCATTGTTACTACCACCACCATCATCATATTACTGTTGCCATCATCAGCACCATCACCATTCATCACCATTACTGTCATCATCATCATCATTACCCCCAGCAGCAGCAGCATCACTATCCTCATAGCCACTGTAAACAAACGACACTTACCATTTCCTGTGAAATAAAAAAAAATATCTCTGGAAGCAACAACTCTTTGCTGCTGGCAGCCTGTCTGTGCAGAGAAGTGAACAAAAAGAGATGTATTTACTCAGTAATTTTTTTCTTTTGATGTAGGATGGTATGAGAAAATGTACAAGAAGATGAGAGAATTATTTTGCTCATACTTTTTTTTCTTTCTTTCCTTCCTTCCCTCCTTCCTACCTTCCTGGCTGCCTGCAGGGTTTCTCTGTGTAACAGCTCTGGCTGTCCTGGAACTCAATTTGTAGACCAGGCTAGCTTTGAGATCTGCCGGCTTCTGCCTCCTGAGGGCTAGGATTAAAGGCGTAGTATGTAGCCCAGTAACAGAAGCAAGAGAGATCCTGCTCAACAAGGCATAAGGCAAGAGCCAGCTCTTGAAAGTTGTCCTCTCTCTCTCTCTCTCTCTCTCTCTCTCTCTCTCTCTGTTTCTCTCTCACTCTCTCACTCACACACAGAGATCCTTCATAAATAACCTTTTGACTGTACAAGTTGTGTGTGAAATATGATCAAATTATGATTAATTTAATGTTCACACTTGAGGCTCATTATCAAGATAGCTCATATGCAAACATGTCAAGATCCTGACAAAATCCCAAATGAGAACCCCTCCCTCTAGTCCTTAGCTCTTTGGATAAGGGTCCTCTCCCAGTGGTGCCGAGGCTTGGCCAGTCACATGGAATCCCCTTTGTGAGCTCTCAACATTGAAGGAACGAAGCCCATGGGACACACAGTCTTCTATCATCTTGTCTCCCTGTGACAGGTTCACAGAGCTCTGGAATTCTTTCTCTCTCCCCTTTCCTTTTGTGGTGCAGGGGATGGGAGACAGGGCTCGAAAGGCATGTGGAGCGTTCTTGGTGGCACCTAGTCACTCTACCCCTCCACTGCAGTTCTCAGGCTCAGGAATGAGTGGCACCTCTGCCTGGTGTCCATTTTCCTTCTAGACCAGTGAGCCAAATGAGAACAATTCAACAATGGGCAGTGGACACATTTAAAAAATGAAAAAAGCAGGTGAAATGAAACTAATCTTAGTAATGTATTTGATTTAACCTCAAATATCCAACCTCACATATCAAAATATTATCATTTCATTGGGCAATTTAGTATGAAGAATTACTGAGATATTTTACATTTTTTTGTGCTAAGTCTTTGAAACCCTGTGTATGCTGGTATTCACAGGAACTCTTAGTTTAGACAAACTGTGTTTTCCACACTCCAGCAGTGAAGACTTACACTTGGTGACTGCTAGGGTGAATGGCCCAACCTCATGGGTTTTGCAATACCCTCTCCAGATACTTTTGTAAAACCCAAAAGTTCTGTGCAATACTTATCCATTGTGGTAGTTTGGAGGAGAGATATCCCTCACAGGCTCAGATGTTTGAATAATTGGTCCCTAGTTAGTGGCGCTATTTCATCAAACAGGCTTTGGGGAAGTACAGCCTTGCTGGAGAAAGCGCATCACTAGGGATGGATTTTGAGAGCTTAAAGCCTCACACCACTTCTAGCTCGCTGTCACTATTTGTGCTCTCTGTAAATAATTAGACCTCTCGTATCCCTGCTTCTGCTGTCATGCCTACTGCGTTCTGTCATGCTTCCCTCGAAGATAATGCAGTCTTATCCCCCTGGAATCATAAGCTTGAGTAAGATCTTTCTTTATACGCTTCTTGACTGTGGTACTTTATTACAGTAACAGAAAAGTATTTAGGACACACATCACTACCACCACCATCACCATCATCATCACCATCCATTATCATTGGCATCGCCATCATCACCACCACCATCATCATCACCATCATCATTGGCATCACCATCATCACCACCATCAACATCATCATGAAAACTACCACCACCACCACCATCAATATCGTTATCACTAACACCATCATCATCCCCTTCATCACAGCAATCCTATCACCAATATTGCCAACACCATCATCATTGCTATCACTAAATTAAGAGATTGCTTAAGGAGCTTGATGGCAGTGTGCTTGTCTAGCATTTGTGAGGTTCTAGGTTAAATCTTCAGCACCAAATCCAAGAAAGAAATGACTCTGCCTTGAGTTTACACCTTGCTCCTCAGCTGTTCCCTGGACAGCCCACTAGGATGATTGGTCTTACTGCTTCCCTGTTTGCCAGTGTGGTACCAGATGAGTTTGCCACAAGATTAAACTCCCTACCAGGATGCCTGGTTCTCCCACCTGAGGGGAAGCACATGCAGATGATGCTTGCAGGATTAGTGCTTCACTTCATAAAGTGTCTCTTCACACATCTGCCCAGCACAGTGACTAAGTGGGGAGTGTATCATCACTCACCTCAGAGAAGCCACAGTCTCTGGATGAGCTTTTGTAGGCAGTGTTTGGTATCCTTGAATCTTCTTGGGTCCCTGGTGATGACCTCACCACAAAGCCAGGAGGAAATGTGAACTCTTTTCCCCTAAGTGTGAAGTCACAGCATGAAGATTGGAGGGATTTGAGCTCCAGTGTGTGGAAAGTGCCAACCCAGTGAAAACCAGATGGTGCATATCTACCCTGGACTTGGCTGGGGTGAGACCCTCCCTAAAGAGTCCAAAAAGAGACCTCACTGGCCACACCCCTTCCCAGAGGGACAGGGAATATGGATGCTGCCACCTCTGGGTTTACAGGCTTTCCAGTGGGTTCTATTGCTTGCTCTTGGTCAGAAGGACACTCCCCAAAGGCTGGTGTTGTTGCACTGGGGGAGGAAGGTGGCAGCTGGGAGTGTGAGAAATGGCACAAGTCCTTTGCATTCCAACAGGAGTGACTGCTCATCTTTTCTAGCAACTGGAATTCTCCATGGGCTCCATAAGTCTCCCTGCTGAGTGACTTCTTTGGGCTTGAAGCTAGCCTAAAGAAGAGTTGATGTCTTAATGATTTTGGGATGGTGATTATGGGTGTATGTGTGTATGTAAAAGCAGAGAGGCAGAAGATAACTTTGGGTGGTGGTGGTGGGATGTGGGGGAGGAAAATGAAGACTCTTCCTGTGTTCTTCCTTGCTCTTCTAATTGGTGGGGACAGTCCCTTCTACTTGTAACTATCCCCTGAGCTCTGTCATCGTCCCAGCACTTCCCAAGCCTTTGTTTTTGTTAGCAGAGCAATATGTGATCATAGTTGTTAAAATAATTGTATTTCTGTTTTAACATCTGTAAAGATTAAGTTAAACAGTATGAAGCCCATTAAACCATGTCATGGCATGATGCCATAAATCACCCTTCATTCCCGGTTTCTTCGATGGCAGAGTCAACTTTAGAGATGGGTGCCTGCCGCTGAGGGTTACTTATAATAGCTCATTCATCAATTAAAAACTTCAAAAGGGAATATGTTACTCTTCTTTTGGGAAGAAGAAAAAATAAAAGAAAACCCTCAGTGAATCGACCCCATTAAGAAACAAAGTGGAGACCACCACATGACTCTGGCTCACTGAGACTCAGATTTCTAACAAATACCCCATCCGGGAAGAGAAGGCTTGCAGACTCAAGTCCCTTTAAGCAGCTCGGTTCCCAATTGGATAGCTAAAATAAGCTGTTAAACAGTTGTATTTACCTTGGCTTCAAAGGGCTCAGTCCCCTTGCTGGGCTTTAAAAATGTAATAGATTTGTGATTTTGACTTGTTGAAGCAATTCTTTCATCTCAAGCTGTGTGTTTGTGTGTATATGTGTGCCTGTGTCTTTGTGTATGTGTGTGTGTATATGTCCTTGAGTGTGTGTGTGTGTGTGTGTGTGTGAGCCTGTCCATGTGTGTCCATGTGTCTATATATTCATGAGTGTGTGCATGTGTGTGTCTGTGTGTCTGTGTATGTACGTGTGTGTATGTCTATGTGTGTTTGTGTGTCCATGTGTGTTTGTGTTTGTGTGTCTGTGTATGTTTATGTCTCTGTGTGTTCATGTGCTCGTGTTTTTGTGTGTTTGTTTGTGTGTGTGTGTGTGTGTGTGTGTGTGTGTGTGTGTATGTGTGCGCACAGGCATGTGTGTATACACTTTGTTCACTATTTGAAGCATGGATCTGCAGCTTTCCTGGCTCTTCCTAGGATTCTTGGTGGTCAGAAGTGGCCGGTGCTGAGAACATCTTTATCTATCACTCACTAGGATATTACATCACCCTGAAGAAAATGTGAATGGTTCCATTTGACAGATGGAAAAACTGATGCTGAGGGAGCTATCTGTGCCCATAAGTCTGAGCAGTGACCATGCCCCTGTCTTTGGTGGCACTGAAAATTACAGTGATTCTTTTTATCAGGTCTCCCAGCAAGCAGAACCAGCTAATCTGCGTGGATATTCACAGACCTTAGTAACCTGACCAACATCTAGCAGCCTGTGAGGCACACTGAGCAGATGCATGAAGAGACACAGGAGGCAAGCTTCCCTGGCGCTTCTGTGCCTTGGTGCAGGCAGGTTCTGGTCTGTGGAAAGGTGGATCTCTGGAAACGCCATCAGACTCTTCTGCATTTTGTTTTGTACAGTCCTGTGGTACAAGGCTGTTAGGCTCCTGCTAAGGTGAATGTTCGAGGTTACCCACGCAGGAAGTTGGCAGTGCTGGGATTAGAGCTTTCCCAGACCAGGGCTCACGAGACAGACCCCCTACCCCAACCTAGCTCAGGGAAGTTCAGCATCCAGAAAGTGCCCTAGCATTACGCTTGCTAGGTGTGTCAGAGCACCTGCAGAGAGACCACTGGTGGACTGGAGAGCCAGCCTGGCTCCTGCTGCTAACCTTGCAGCTCTAAGCAGAGGCGCCTCCTAGGCTCGAGATGGTCCTGGAGCCGGGCCTATCAGACTGGGGATCTGGCTTTGCTGGTGGTTAGCAAGTCACTCAGCCTCCAGGAGCCTCGGATGTCTCATCCCACAAATGGGACTAATAACGCCAAGGCAGTAGGGAGGATTAAGTGGGATGAGATCATCTCTGTGAGGTGATTGGCACATCCTAACAAGTGCAGCGGGCACTGCCTAAGCACCAGAGCCTCAGCTTGTGTGGACTCCTGCAAGCCTGCTGCCCACCCTCTGAGGCTGGAGGCTCAATGGCAGAGAGGCTGGAGTGCTGCCAATGTCACAAAGCTCTCTGGGGTGGGGCTGGGAGGCACACCCAGGCAGCAGGGTGTCAGAATTGTTCTCCCGCCACCATTTACATCTGTGTCTCCAGTGGGCTCTGGATGCATATGGATAGACAGAATGGCTGAGTTTACAGAGCATGGACAGGGCAGGAACAGTCTTGGTGTATATTCTGGAAACTTCTGGGAGATTTTTGAGCCCATACCTGGGAAGCACAGCTACACAGATTTTCAGTCTTGTTCTAGATTCTAGCCATCTGGAATGTTGCCTTGGGCTGGGTCTGTCCTGGGACCTGGGAAATCCAGGTCCTGTCTCCAGGTCTGATGCTGCTCATTTCTATGGGTGACACTGAAGAACTGGCCACCACCTGCTCCAGTGAGTTGAGGGTTTCAAAGGCTTGCACATGCTGGGACTAGAAGCATCTCTTGCTGTCTTGACTGTGATTGTGAATGGAATCCCAGAGCTCTGCACTCGCACTGAGGCTGCGATGGGGCCAGCTTAGCTCATCAGAGCATGACTATGTGCCTCTGTTGGTTTTTTTGTTGATGGCTGAGGAGGATTGAGTGTATTTCCCATTGCGGGTGGTGACCAGAACAACCTACAGCCCTTGCCAACCACCATCTCCTTGAACTTCTTTGCTTCCCTTTCATCCTTCAAGAAGGACGGGGTAGCTATGAAGACTGGGAACACTGTGACTCTGAGAGCTGAGTTTTCAATGCTGGGTTTTTAGGCCTGCCCGACAGAGGCCGAGAAGCCCATGGACATGGGTTTGTGAGCTCCCTTTGTGCTTGGAGGCACTTTCCCCTGAGCCCAGCATTTTGGACTTTCTGACTATCTCACACTGTTTGAAAAAAAATTGTGGGGTTTGATAATTCTGAGAAGAAGCAATTTGCCAGTGCCTTTCCCCTTCGTGTCTTAAATCCTGGTGGATTTGAAAGGGAATTCACTCCATATGTGTCTAGCTCATTTTCTTTCAACCCATCAAAACCTTGTTTCAGAAAAGCTATTTGATGTCGGAGGAGCTTTTGTAGTTGGGTTTTAAATCTTTTAAAGACTTCGTTTACCAGCTTTGAAACGAGATGTCGCGTTTTGCCAAGTGCAAATGTGCTCCCACACGAGTAAGGGTTCACGTTTGGTTCATAATTAGAGAACTGTGAACTCTCAGTGGGCCACATAGCTGACAAAACCCGGAGTCATTTGAAGACCTGTCAGAACACTCTCCCCCAAGTCCAGAACCAGGCCCCCCAGCCTTGCAGAGAAGGCCTTCCCACTGGCTGGGAGAGACAGGAAACAGATCCATACACAGACAAAGCCTGTCCTTCCTGGAGAAGGGCCGCTGTGGGGCATTTTGAGAAGTGCTTGACCCACATATTAGGGGAATATCACTAAGGAGACTTCTAATGTTTTCATAGAATCTGAGTTATGTTAAACTTTTATGATTATAGACTAGGTAGAGGCTGGGTGGTGGCTAAGGTTAAGAGTGCTGCTCTTGCAGAGAATTCAAGTTCAGATCCTAGAACTCAAGGCTTGCAACTTTCTGTATCTCCAGCTGCAGAGGCTCAGATGCCCTCTTGTGGACTCAAAGGGCACCTACATGTACACACACACACACACACACACACACACACACACACACACACACACACACACCCCTCCACCAACCCTAAACTTAAAGTAGTTTAAAATGCAAGAGCTAAGAGTACTTGTCACTAGAGGCCAGCACATGGGCCTCTCTCCCACGACACCTGCACTTTGGAGAGGACAGAGCGGAATAGGCCTGTGACCCATGGCCTTAGCCCTGGTTCCTGATTCAGTATGTCTGGTTCAGTATCAGGCCAGACGACTGTTAAGTAAATTCTGGACCCCTAGCCCTTCCCTTTCACCATGAAACACTTCAGCATCTGCTTTCAAAGAGGGAGGAAAAAGTTGAAAAACACAAATACCACTCACAAATACATAGACAAAGACACACACACAAACACATACTATCATACAAACAAACTCTCTTTCTCCTCCTTCTCTCCCTGCCCCCCCCCACTTCTTTGAATCAGAATCTAAGCAATGGTCTATGCTGCTTTTGTTGTTTTCAACATGTGGATCATTCCCTCTCCTTTCCTGTTTCTCTTTCATAGTCTTCCCATCTCTTGCTTCTCTTTTTACTCCTCCCCAGCCCCCTGCCCTGTAACCAGTTAAAAATGGAGGAATGAAGAAGGAAAGATGGCTCAGGTAATAAAGTGTTTGCCTTACAAACAAGCTGAGTCTGCTCCAGGACTCATGAGGAAAAAAAAAAAAACTGGGTGTGGTAGAGCATCATTATAATCCCAGAGCTGGGGAGGGAGGGTCAGCCTGTCACTGAGGCCCAGTGGCAGCTGGCCAACTCAGTGTGTCCCAGGTTCAGTGAGAGACAATCTCAAAAACAAGATAGATGACAATTGACCCAATGACCTCTGACCTGCACACACAGGCTCTTAGCTCACAGGCCAGGCTGGTTTTAGCTTAGGGGTGTGGTATGGTGTGTGTGTGTGTGTGTGTGTGTGTGTGTGTGTGTGTGTGTGTGTGTGTATTGGGGGTGCAGTGGGGTGGGGAGGCACTATGTATCTGACACTTCCTATAAGACTAGTATGGAATTTCTAGTCAGGACTGTCTCCATGGAACCCAGTGCCCTGTGCAGGCTAAGCAAACGACCCATCACCAAACTCTACCCTGACTCATGTTGAGGTGTGTGTGTGTGTGTATGTGTGTGTGTGTGTGTGAGTGTGTGAATGCATCATAATGCGTGTGTGGGGGTCACAAGACAACTTGCAGGAGGCGGGTCGCTCTTCCCTACCGTGAGAATTCCAGGGACTGAGCTTCTGTCATCAGGCTTGAGGGCAAGCACCTTTACCTGCCGCTCACCCTCTGGGGCCCCAGAACCTTTATGTACTTAATAAGGAGGGGAATTCACACTCCTGGAACCCTGGGAAAGGGGCCTGGTGATGAATCCAGCACGCTTCCTTCATGTATTTGATTTTTAGGTGGTGCTTGGGTGCCAGGGACAGGTACATGTTTGCTTCACCTTGGGTGGGAAAAAAACGCTTCCTTTTTCCCTCCCTTCCACGCTGCCTGATTACATCAGGGAGGCTCAGCTCTGTGGCTAACTGCCTCCAACCTGCCAATCTTGGCATTTAACAGACAGCTCAAGCCCCAGGTGAGGCACCCCCCCCCCCGCAGGGAACAATGTCTACCTAGACATTAATCATACTGCGTTGTTGTCTCTGTGTCCACTCAGTTACGTTCCACTTATCAGGACAACTGGTTGCCACTGCACAGTGCCTCAGAGCTTTCCTTTTAAGACGAAGTAAAATAAAAACTGAGTCAACCTGAGGGAGATGTTTACCAGGTGAAGGACAGCAGCCGGCAGCTGCAAGACCCTTCTCATGGCCTGAGGTCTAGGAGGAGGTTGGGAGGCTGGGGCTTATCCTCTCTCAGGATCTGACAAGTGCATGCCCTTGGGCAGTTACCCCACTTCTTGAAGATCTTCCTGTGTCATCTGTAGAGAGGGCTGAGTGCCCTGCCTGGGCCCCACCACCTCCCAGGGCTGCGGTTGGGAGCAGGGATGAACGTGAAAGTGCCTTGTAAACTTTAATTACCATGCAGCCCTAATGGGCTCCTCTGCACTGGTTAGCTGCTGGTTGCTTCAGCCACCTCCTCCCCTTCCTCCTCTCCCCCTCTTCCTTCTCATCTTTTCCACCTCCTCTTCCCTTTCCACTTCCTCCCATTCCTCCTCTTCCTCCATGCATTTCTGCACTCTCGTTCCTTGTGTCCCGTCCTCCCCCCCTTGTTGGAACTCTAGCAGAATGAAGAGCCAGCCACTGGTAGAGCCTTCAGGAAAACAGACTTTTCTAAAAGGCACTGTTTCTGATTAGACTCTGTCCCTGGCTATGGTGATTGGCCCATCTTCATACATGTGACTGTCATTGGGCCAGAGTTGACTCAGGGATTTTGCTATCGAGTTGGGAGGTAATATCTTCTCTGGGATGGCTGTGGCCTCCTGGGTGGATGGAGAGGCTGAGAGCGCTTTTCCACTCTCCTGTTTCCATGGACTGCACCATGGGGACTCAATGTGAAACTTTTGTTTTTTGCTCAGAAGGAAAATCTGGGGGAGAGAAGGAGGAGAGAAAAGAGAATGAGTAAGAACAGTCGAGAGAGGGTACACATCTGAGTCCCTGAGGCCTACTCTGCCCCTGAAATTTGATTTAAAGAGCTGGAAAATTCTGAAGCCAACCTGGGTTTCTGTCATCTTCACTTATCCCGAGCACACATTTGGCTGTGTGGTTTCTTGGACACAGACATCTGCAGTGAACTTTGGACATGTCTGTGGTTCTGCTGGATCCCCACTCACAGCCCATTACCCTGTTGGCTTGCTATGGGAGCTCTTCCAGAGCCTCCTGTCCCCTCCCCCAGGAACTCTCAAGCCAGCCACGTAACTTTCTGTATGGCATCTCTTTGGCAGATGCAGAATGATTGTCAAGAATCTGCCATGATGGGCCAGCCTTGTGGTGTGCAGAGGTACCAGAGCTTCTGTGCCAGGGTGGCTGACAAGGAAGAACCAGGCGGATCTAAGAACTCACCGAGGCTTTCCATGAAACCAGGACATGCTGCTCCTCAAACCCTTCTCCCTCCTCAGTTTCTAGACGATGGGTGCCCTGGGATACTCTTTCCATCAACCTCTTTTCAGAGCTGTGCTGAGGTGGACGGGCCCCTCAGGCTCCCAGTACCTGTGTTGTTCCTGAGAGATGCTCACACATGCAGCTGTCCATTCAGTGTGTTGTACAGGGGTGAATCAGAAGGCATTTGAGCAGCCTGGAGTGTCCTGCCTGCTCTCTGGCTGCTTCTGTCCTTTCATTACCAAAAACGATACTTGTAGACCTTAGAGTCTGAAGCCACTGGACCACGGGGTAGTGTCATATGCTTTGTAGTGGTGTCATATGCGCTGTGTTTCTCTGTGTGTGCACGTGAATGTCAAGGCCACAGACCTACCTTGGGTGTTGTCACTCAGGAGCCACCCACCTTGCTTTAGGAGACAGACCCCAGATTCTGCTAGGCTGACTTGCCAGTGAGCCTCAGAGCTCTGGCTCCCCAGTGCTGGGACTACAAACTTGTGCCACCTCACCTGGCTTTTCTGGAGCTCTGGGGAACTAAACCTTGGTCCCCATGCTTGCATAGCAAGTGCTTTACTGAGATACCTCCCCAGGTCCTACTTTTCAGGTTTGACGTCTTCAGGACCATGTCTTACTCGATAAAGCAGCAAAGGGCACACAAAGTTTTACATCTCCACGCATCCTTCCAGCCATCACCCATGTAGGACGTGGCCTCCTCCATGACTGCACAGAGAGTAGTCTGTGTCACCAGGCAGCATGCTCTGGACTTCTGTCACCAGGTCCATTTCCTCTGTCAAACTAGGAACTGGACAGACTCTTTCTTATCTGTGGTCTTTCCCTCCATACGGTGGCCCACGTGGGCGTGTCGGGAGGACTCACTCCCTGTTCAGTGCTGAGCAGTGCTCCCTTGTAAGGCTGGACCACAGCTTACTTACCACACCCATTGTCAACCAACAGATGTTTGGGTTCTGTTAGTCTTGGGCTTTTAAGTACAGCTGCTGTGGGCAAGGCCAAAGATGCCTTCTCAGAGGGCAGAATAACTTTCTTTTCTTTGTACTCATTTGAAGCCTGAGGTGCCCCGGAACTCAACACATAGCCAAGGCTGACCTCAAAACTCAGCAGTCCCCTTGCCTCAGCATCCTGAGTTCTGGGATTACAGATGTGAACCAGCACACCCAACTTTCTTTCTCTCCTTTCTTCCTTTTGCTTTCTTTGTTTAAAACAGGGCCTCACTCTGAAGCCCAGACTGCCTTCAGAGTGCTAGGACACAAATTGCTCTTCCCAGTCCACAGTCACCATGATTCCCACCAGGAACCTTTTATCACCATTGGTGACAGTGGTGGACAGTGTCTCCTCCGGCTTTGTCATCGAACCACAAGGCAGGCATAGCATGCCTGGGTCACAGACAGAAAGCCAAGGCCAGCACAGACATCCCCTTGCCCACAAATTTGCAGGTGATGGAGTGGGGATACAGGTCTGCCTGGGATCTGGGTTATCCACCCAGGTCCCATCTACTCCCAAGCCCCTGAAGTGCTCCACAGCATCCTTGGTAATCCCTAATGCCCATTCCCCAAACAGCTCCTGCAGTTTTGTCTGTCCCAGTGTAAGACAAATTCTAGACAATCCTGCTGCTCCAAACTCTCCAGGGGCTCTGTTTGTTTATAAAAGGCCCTGGGCCTTCTCCCTCACTGGCCTCTATTGACAAATAAGTGACTGACTCACTTGGGTAAAAATACACTTCTGGATCTGAGCCTGGCAGAGTTATTAAAAGTTTGTTGTGTCTACTTAGACGGGACAGCCCTGCCTGGGTTGAGGCAGTGACGCCACTGTAGGCTGAATACAGTGGTGCACCTCCTCTCCTGACTCAGTAGCGTCCATGTGCTCCAGCCACTGTGTCAGGCTCACAGGGTTCCCGGTGACTGCTCCCCTCTGCTCTCCAGACAGATTGCAGTGTTGTATCTGGAGCTGGGAGGACACTGAGTGCCACAGGGCTGCCACTCCTCAGCTGTGTGACCCGGAGTGAGTCACCTGCCTGCCAGCGGCCCTTCTCCCTCATTTATAAAAGGAGAATTATGAATCTGCCACCCAGGGTTTGGGATGCAATATCCACAAACGGCAGATGAATGCCTTCTGGTTAGAAGGCTGCTGGGGATGATGATCATGGGGAGGGAAGAAGAAGAGGCTGAGGCAGGAGGATTGCGGCAAGTTTGCAAGCAGAGTTGTCTTGAAATGACACTGGAAGTCTGAGGGCATAATGGGTTGGGGATGTTAAATTCCTGGCCAAGATCTGCTACTTGCCCCTCCTGTGTGTCTGCAGACATTGTTAGTGGATCACCGACTTTCTTCCGCTGGGTCTGGAAATGGAATCAAGACTTCTCATCCCTTAGTCAGAACTGATGGGGGTTGAAGCCTATTTCTAGTTCTTGCCAAGGCTCAGTATTCCCTAAGTTTGCAGTCCCATACCATCAAGCAATCCCAAGATGACCAAGGCAGGGCTATCCTACCTGAGCCTGAGGGTATTTGAGTTAGAAATTCAGGAATTCATTTCTTTTTGATTCCATGATACAGAACTTCTCATTGACCACTGAGTGTATTCACATAGGATAAGGAGTCATCTCCACATTAAAAAAAGATTCCCACAAACACTGTCCATTAGATGCTCATAAATGGGGGGAGGAGGTTCTGCATTCAGGGCCTCACTCATTTCTCGGCTGTTCCCATAGCTACCTGCTCACTCCCACGGACTCCACTGTACCAGGCACACAGAGATGTCTTGTAAACCGAGTCAAGTAAGTGAGTCACTGTAGAGCAGTGTTGGTGTCTGAGAGTACAGCTGGAGTGATGACCTGGGAAGTTAGGGGACAATGTGCCAGGCACTAGCCATGTTGGTGTTTTGAAGGTTTTGAAGGCTGTGAGTGGGGTGGGACATTCAGAATGTTGGATGGTGCTGTGAATGGAGAGGGAGTGTGTGTGTGTATGGGGGGTTTAAGTGGGTTGTTTTGGGAGAAAAGTCAGAGAAGAGTGTGGTGTCACCCAAGATGGGTGCCTGGGTGACAAAGTTACCAGGTAGTGTCACTAGCTGGGAAACAAAGATGTGATGGCCTCCAGGGTTCTACCACTTCCAGACCTCAGGTTGGTCAGTGTTTAAATTTCTTTTAGATTATATATTTCGTTTTACACATATGGGCATTTTGCCTGCACATATATTAACATGTGAAGGTCAGAAGAGGATGTCAGATCCCCTGGGACTAGAATTACAGTTGTGAGCTACCATTTGGGTGCTGGGAACCAGATCCAGGTCCTCTGAAAGAGCAACCTCTCTCCAGCACCCCCTTGCTTTGAGACAGAGTCTCAGTGTCCCACAATGGCCTTGACCCCTCTCTGTAGCTGAAGATGACCTTGGGGTACTGGTCCTCCTCCCTCTACCTCCTGAGTGCTGGAATTACAGATGTGCACCACCACACCTGGTTTATATGATGCTGAGTCAAACCTAGGGCTCACTGTGAGGGAAGCATTGTACCAAATGAGCCCAGCCTTTCTATCTTTAATTGTGGTAAAATTCATGTAATGTAAACTTTACCCCAGCCATCTTTAATGAGCAACTCAGTGGTTTTGACCATGTTTGTGTGTTCATCATCAGAGCCGCTCACTGCAGGTCCATTTTCAACATCTCTCAAACTTGATCCCCATAAACACTAACCTCTATTCCTTCCTTCCCATCCCTGGCTTCACTATTCGCACTCCATCTTCTGCAGTCATGTTCCACACTCCAACACCAAGGCTCCACATCCTACTGTCCATGCTCCATGCTCCACACTGAAGCTCTACATTCTACTGTCCATGTTCCATACTCCATTACCCAGCTCCACATTCCACTGTCCACACTGCACCACCCAGGTGCCCCAGTCCACACTCTGACTGTGCGTATGACTGTCTCTGGTAGTCAGTTACACAGCGCTTGTCCTTCTGTGACCGGCTTTCCTCATGTGCCAGAATGTCTCCAGCTTCTTCCATGCTACCCTGCCTTCCACTAGAGGATGATCAACAGTCCACAGTGTGCAGAGATCCCATCTGGTTAACCCCTTTATCTCACACTCACTTTTCAGCTCTTGTGTACGGTGTTTCTCTGAAATTGCCCAGTGTCTGCTGAAACCCTGACCACAAATCCTTGGGTACTCTTGCTGAGTCCTGTAACTGGCACCCAGTCATTCACCCCACAATACCAGCCTCCAATGATGGACAGAATTTGGAGAGAAGTGGTTAGCTGGAACAGCAGACTTCATAGGAGAGAAAGGATTTCTGGACAGCCCTTCATCCTCCAGCTCTATGTTAATGCTTGTCTTCTCCAAGACAATCCCGAGACAAGGATTTGGGTAGGAGAACTTTGTTTCAGGGTGGTCCTAGAAAGCATCTGCAGAGGAGTGGGGATGGGAGGTAGAGATGGTGTGGGGATTCAAGTGGTACACTGATGAGATGTGATAGCAGAGGGCACCTTTGCTGAGCCTTCTGGGGTCCCCAAATATGTGGCAGGGGCCTAGTTGTACCAGGCAAGGGGAAGGGATGCTGTAGCTATGATGTACTGATGCTGGCTAGCCCTAGCTGAGCTCACTTTCTGGTGTGCACATGGGCTGAGCATCTCTGGCTGGGCATGTCCACAGGCAGGTGGGAGACCTTTGTCATGGACAGGTGACAGAGAATGAGGGAAGGGTTCTGATGGTTTTCATACTAGAAGAGGTGCAGCAGAGCCCTGCTCAGAGTCTTAAGGATGGGCTCTGTTCAGTTTGCAGATCCCTGGGTGTCAGGACCTATCTGCTTTCTGCTCCTCTCATGGATGAGTGTGCATCGGGATGAGCGGTGTGCATCAGGACCAGAAGTGTGCATCGGGAAGTGTGCATCCCTGACAGAGTAAAATATAGATTGGCTTCACTGTATCTGAGGAGGAAGGTAGGTTCTGACTGACCCAAACATATCTAATAACTAAACACACAGCGCGGTGTGCCATCTCCATGGTCCCTGAGATCAGAGGATGGGCCTGACCAAAGTTACCCTTGTGGAAGACAGAATGAAGCTTGGATTCAAGGGGATAGGCCTACAGCAGACCCAGAGCCCCTTTGGTGACACATCCGTGCTAGGTAAATCAGAAGCTTGTGAGCTGGGGATCCTTCAGGCTAGAGGAGAAGTTCCCTTTGCCTATGTAAATAAGTACAGTGGATTTGATGCTGATTGCTTGTTCTCTCCACTGGGAGCTGGGTGAGGACAGAGCTTTCTGCATCTCAGGGGAGAAGTCTCCCAGCAAAAGCCACTGGGAGGAGCATTATCTTCCATGCCCTCCACTCAGCCCAGTGGGACAGTCCTTGGCCATTGTCCACTCCCATCCTGATGCATGGTACCGCTGAGCTGTTGTCCCATCACTAACTTCATCTGTTCTCAGACTCCAACTCTCCAGAATGGCCATACCTACCCTTGACGGTGGAAGGTTCTAGGACTGAGCTTTCACAGCACGCATCTCCACAAGCCACACATGGCTGTTAACAGTGACTTGGGAGGGACTTTTACTCCCATCTAATGTTAACTCTGGGCTCAGAGAACAGGAGCTGAGATGGAGGCCCAGTGAGGGGCAACTTTGTCCAAAAATGAGAGCTGGGTAGATGAGACACCCTCAATGAAGGTGGCCTCACCATATTCTCTTTTATGCTGACCTTATAGGCTTTTAGAGGTGTGGAAGCTGGCATCTTCCTGGTGATTGCACAGCACCATCCTGTAAGGACTCTGTCTGGCCTGGACATGCTACTCAGCACACTTCCACACTGCTGAGGACAATTCCTCAAAATACTCCAGATCCAGCCACTGTGCAGCACTGACTGGCATGTCCACATGTTGCTCCTTATCTCTTCCTATATGTACTTAGCTGTTTAGTCTGCCATCCATCTGTCTTTGATTTTATCTAGTCATCCAGCATCCATTCTCTGTCTCTCATTCAGCATCTGTCTCTCCATCCATCCATTCATCCACCCATCATCCATCCACCTACCCACCAGTCTATCCACTCTCATACACCCATACCATACACCCACCCACTTATTTATTATCCTCTCAACTACCTACCCACCTATGTATATATATAGGTATATACATAGGTATATATATATATATATATTTATATATTTCCATATACCTGTTTACCTACCTATTTATCCACCACACACTCATACACTAATTCCATTCACCCACTCACCCATCCATCCATCCAACCATCCACCTACCTAAATACTCATCTCTCTATTCATGTATTAATTCTCCTATCTATTCATGTATTCATTCTCCCATCTATTCATGTATTCATTCTCCCATCTATTATCCATCCATCCATCTCTCACTAATCTCTCACTCCATCTATTGCTCCATTCATCTACCCACTCACCAATCTCTCCATCCATCAATCTTCCCATCTCCTCTCTCACCATCTCTCCATCCATTTCTCCATCCCTCCATCCCCCCTCCATCTGCCCACTGATCTTTCCACCCTCCCATCCTCCACCCTCCATCTATGTCAGACAGGTGCAAACAGGACTGACATTGCACATGATGTCATTTAATGATGGCTCCACTCTTCACTGCTTGGCGTTGTTATCTCTCCTTCCCTGGCCAACAACACGAACAGATTGAGTTCTTTTCCTGAGGCCCAGCTCTGCTCCCATCGCCCACACAGGCTCAGTCAGGGAGGGATGGCTCCCCAGTCCAGGGTGTGGCCAGTCAGCCCCAGGCTGTCTGCCTTCTGTCTATCTCTTCATCCATAGCTGAGCATGTGCCTTCCACGTTGGGAACCATGAGCTGGCAGCCACACAATCTGATACTATGCCCAGCTAGGAAGGGTTCCCCATTCTGTCATACCTGCAGTCCTGGCGCCAATCACTCAAACTGGGCTGCAGGGGAATGGGGCTGCCAGGCCCTTCAAGCCACCTTCTGCATGCTTGGACATGGCTGGCTGGTCTAGACAATCAGAGTACCCAAGAAAACACAACTGGTCTGGCTGTCACTAGAGTCCAGGGTCCCAGATCAAGAGCCTGTTCTGACACCAACTGTTTGGAGACTGTCTTCTGGGCTCCTTGCTGGAAAGCAGAGAGTAGGTGACCTGGGGGTCAAGAGAAATTGGGCAACCTCTACCAAGGCATGTAAAATGAAAGTTGTTAAAATTTCATAACTTAAAAAAGTCAATGTGGTTTTCCCTTTTAATTTCTCCATTTTCAGTCCCTGCCTCCCAGTTCATAACATTCCTTCATAACCATTTCACTAAAGTGAAAATAATTCATACTAGCATTTATCACATCCATATAATATTTCCTTCCATCCTCACAAAATCTTTAGATGGTCCTTTGCACAGATGAAGAAGGGGTCCAGAGAGGCTAAGGGATTGGCCTAAGGCTAAAGTAGGGCTGGCCATCAGTCAACTCATACATTCTTTCATTCACACAGCCACCTTCCTGTCCATCCATCCATCCACCCACCCACTCACACACACACACACACACACACACACACACACCCATCCATCCATGGCACTCTTAGGAAGCCACTCAGAGATAAGGATATGAGAGCATGGCTCTCTGTAATAAGGGATAGTTACTCTCAATTAATTAATGATTGAACCACTTATTTTTAAACTTTTTGAAACATAAAGTCTCTCCAGGTAACCCAGGCTGGCTTCAAACCCATACCCCTCCTGTCTCAGCCTTCTGAGTGCTGTAATACATTGCCACATTAGCTTAGATTTTGTAACTTATTTTCTCTTTTATATGCATCTAGGGGATTTATTTTGTCAAGTTTTTTGAAAAATTCTCAGGCCTTCCTCCCTCCCTCTCCTCTTCCCTCCCCCTCTTTTCTCCCTTCCTCCTTCCCTTCTTTTCTCACTTCCATATAACCCAGAATGACCATGTAGCCAAGGATGACCTTGAGCTTCTGATGTTCCTGTCTCCACTTCTCAGGTGCAGAGTTACAGGCAAGCACTGCTATGTCTGGTTTGTGTGCTGCTGGGGATTGAACCCCTAGCCTCAGACACACTAGTCAAGCCCTCTGCTCACTGAGTCACATCTGTATTCTTGGCTGTGTGAGACATTCTTTTGTCTAGGTCTTTTGCCGAAGTCCTAACCCACTGGAGCTAGGACACAGGCAGCCAAGTTCCAGAAGGTGGGGCTAGCCTGAGACCCCTGCCTGGCTATCCACACAGCCTCACCTTTGATCCCTGCTGGTCTCTATGTTATTATACACATGGATCAGATCTCATGGAGCCACACATGTGGACAGTGCAAGTTTCTCAGCAAATTCCACCTGGAGCAGTGCACCACAGATGACAGCACCCTGGCCCCTGGCCCCTGGCAGGTGTGTGCATTCCACAATTTGTTGTGTGCATCTCTACAGAGAAGCACAAGGCAGGGCAAGCCTAAGGCAGTAATAACCATGGTCATGTGCCCTTGATGGGGCCCTGTGTTTGTGCCAGTTGCCCTGTACTCCCAGTTGGCCCAGGGATCATGTTTAGGAAGCCACTTGGAGGTATGGACTCAAGAACAAGTGGTTTGCCTGGGAAGGGGTCCTGGTTCCATCACTGAGTCACAGACAGTTTCCAAAGTTAAGTGTCAGGAAACAAATGGCCACAAATTTTGCCTGTGACTCTAGCTGGGACAGAGTTGGTGGCCACAGTTATTTGTTAACGTGTGTCAGTCAGGTTGACGATAAACTAGCCAGGACAGGCAGGTGACAACCAGCAAGTCAGAAAAGCTGCATAATGGCAAGGAGCCAAAGTCTGAATCTCTCCAGTTGCACAGAAAGCAGCCTATGATGTGCAGATCTATCTGGAGAGCAGAGGCAGGTCAGCAGGGCAGATGCAATGGTATGCTGATGGAAGAGGTCTTGGGAGGCCCCAGCCTGACAGAGGAGGCTTTGCTTCTTAGACATAGTTCTATGACTCATGTGTAAGGCACAGGTGTTGGCCAAACTGTTTATAGGAATGCTACTACCTCATGCTCACTGCTTGAGACTCATCCAGCACCCCCTAGGAGACTCAGGCTGTTCCACCCATTCATAAGCCAGGCATCACCTATCCGTGAGCTGCAGCTATTGAATTCAAAGAGGCACAAGGACCCAGAGCCAGCACTGTCCATTGATCTGTCAGCGCGCACACACGTGTGCTTAGTTTGTCTGCTTAGTTTTCCCCTGCATCTTCTTAGCCTGCTAACTTCACAATCTTTAGAAAATTGCTCAATCTCTCAGAGCCTTCTCTGAAAGAGGGGACCAGGCAAACAAGGAACAAAAGGCTGATCAGTTGTGACCAACTGGAGGTCTTTCTCTCTTGTCTGGCTGGCTTAGAGTCTTCAGTGTTTTGGAACCCCGCCCCTGCTCATCTGAGCCGGAGACCAGTTCACCCCATGGCCATTCTTCCATTTTGACTTCATCTCAGCCTACCCTGATCGTGGGGCACTTTCTGTGATAGACTGAGTTGGCTCTTTGGTGGTGGGGTGGGAGTCACGTGGCACAGAGGGTGAGGGCACCCAGGCCTTTGTGTGCCTGCAGAGTACATATTCACACGCACAAACAACCCAGGCCCAGAAGGTGACAATTCTGGGTTTGTTCAAAGGGGAGCGAGTGGCAGGCGACATCATTAGCCAGGGCTCCATCATTCAATGCTGAGCTCTGTGCCCATCTGATAAGACGTCCAGAGGTCCAACAGCAACAGTAGGAGCTGCTGCCAGGCCCCCAGTGGAGTTGGCTGAGCCTGGGACAGGCGGAGACGCTGCAGACAGGAGGGAGGGCAGCTAGAACAGGGATAAACTTTCACCAACACAGAGCCTATTCACAGCCTGGGCTGAGCCAGGGTGCCCCATGGGTGCACTTTGTCCTCTGTGAACCATGCTGAAGGTGATGGAGACCTTGCTCTTGTGAATGGTTTTGGCTTTCTGTCTCCGAGTTGCATGGAGTGAGGCAGAGCTTGTAGCTGATGGAACATAATGGCTGGAGGGAGGCAAGGTGGCTTCTGGGAGCCTGTGGGTCCTCTGCTGCCTTTCTTTATTAATGTCTTCAGGCTTCCCTCCTGAGTACAAGAAAGAAGATCTGAAACCTGGCATATATGCATCATACATACATACATACACACATACATACATACATATGTGGAACCTTCTCTGGGTCCATTTCTGTGAATTTCATGGTGTTATTATTATTATTTTTATATATACTTATTATTTTTTTATTTTACATATTGATCCCTGTCCCCTCTCCCTCCCTCCCTCTCATGACCCCCAATATTTTTAACGCTGAGTAACACCCCATTGTGTAATTGTACAGGGAGGGTTCAAGGGGGGGTGAATGGATCTCCCTGGGAAGGGAAAGAGAATTGTTCGAGGGCCAACTTGGAGCAGGTGGGTATGGAACAGGAGAGTGGGGGGAATTGAGGGGGACAGTACCGGGAGAGACAACTGAAATTAGGGGGCGTTTTTTGGGGTGAGGTAGAACCTAGTACAGTGACCCTTGCAGCAACTCCTAGTAATCAACCATACAAAGTCTGAATCAGCCATCTTCTATAATCAGGCAAGACTTCCAGGGAGGGATCAGGACATCACCTAGCCACAAAACCTAGGATAAAACCAAACAGGACTGGCAAAAAAAAAAAAAAAAAGTCAATGAAATAATTAATGCCTAATGATGCTCTGCTATACTCATAGACCAGAGTCTAGCATAATTATCATCAGGGAGGCTTCATCAAGCAACTGATAGGATGCAGAGACCCACCGCCAAACATTAGGTAGGGCGCAGGGAATCCCTCAGAAGAGGGGGAGGAAGGACTGTAGGAGCCACAGGGATCAAGGGCGTCACAAGAACACAACCCACAGAATCAACTAACCATGGCTTGTAGGGGCTCACAGAGACTGAAGCGACAATCGGGGAGCCTACACAGGTCTGACCTCTGTATATATAGTTTATGGTTGTGTAGCTTGGTGTTCTTGTGGGACTCAAACAGTGGGAATGGGGGTGTCTCTGACTCTTTTGCTTGCTTTGGGGCCGTTTCCTCCTACTGGATTGCCTCATCCAGCCCTAATATGAGGGCATGCGCCTAGCCTAATTTATCTTGATATGCCATATTTGGTAGCTATCCTTGGGAGGCCTGCCCTTTTCTAAAGGAAAGAGGAGGAACAATAGATCTGGGGGAGAGGGGTGGTGATGAGGAGTGACCGGAGAAGAAGAGGGGAGGGAAACTGCAGTCGGGATTTAATATATCACAGAAGAATAAATAAAAAAGAAAAAAGTATTTTAAATTAACTTATTTTTATATGCATGAGTGTTTTGCTTGCATTGGATCCCTTGGGATTGGAGTTACTTATGGTTGTGAGCCATTTGTGGGTGCTGGAAGCCAAACCCAGGACCTCTGGAAGAGCAGCAATTCTCTTAACCACTGAGTCATCTCTCCAGCCCTTGAAATCCAGTTCTTATTGCTTTCTTCTCTATATTTTATCCTAAACAAGCTTTTTTTTAGACTTATAAAAATGGAGGAGGTGGTCTAGAAAGTTCCTCTATGCCCTCTATGTCCTCTGTTAATATTTTGTATCAGGATAGGATGGTCTGTGATGTTGGTCATCCTGTCTCCCAGGGCCTCTAGGGACTGTGGCAACCTCTCAGACTCTCCTCATGACGGACACCTTTGATGTTTTTCATGAACATGCTCTCTACGGAGGGTCCCTTCACGGGGACTATCTGTTGCTTTTCTCAGGGCTAGGCAGATTGACCCCAGAGAAGTGCCCTGCCCATGGGAACACAGCAGAGAACACAGCATCACTCCCCTGGCCCTGTCCTCACCCAGGGCTGACACTGGCTATGATCCCATGGCCACTCCTGAGTCGACTTTTCCTGGAGATACAAACAATCCTCTGTTCACCTAGACAAGTCAAAGACCACAAAGATATGATTCCACCGGAATCTGGCTTACTGGCCTCACTGGCTTATGGCATTACTTAGGGGAACTCCAGGCAGCTGTGCCCTGAGAAGCCACCCCCACCTTAGGGCACCTTCCTCAGCATGCGGGCAGCTCCACTACAGAGCCATCTCTTCCAGGTAATTATTACTGCTCATAGGACCTGGAGGAGGGCTTTGGGATTCATAACTTTCTGGGCCTCCTGAGTCTCGTAAGTTTCTTAGGGTCCCAAGTTTCCACTCCCAAGTTTCTGTGAGTCTCTCTCCTCCCTCCAGGAGGGATCGCTTCACTTCACAGAGATATCTACAAGACAGGCCTCTCCACCAGGAAGCTGCTTTGCATCAATTCACACCACTGACATCACACCATGTCCTTTTCCTTCTGGTCCTATGTCAGGACTCAGCAAACCATTTCGGCCAAGAACTGATGGTATAGGGCAAAGAAATCTGGCTTCATGAGCCATCCAGGGCCTGGGACAATTCCGTACCTTTGCTGTTATTGCCTGGAAATGGTCATAGATGGCAAGCAAACTCACTGGTGCAGCTGTGTTTTAATAAATAATAATTATTATTTTCAAAGGCAGCGGAGACAGGCAGGTAGCTTAGTCAATAAGGTGCTTGCCTCATAAGCATGAGAACCAGACATGGTGGTGTGCGCTTGTAATCATGGTTAGGGAGGCAGAGATGGGGCATATCAGCCACATAGCCAACCGGTGAGATCCAGACCAGGCCAATGAGAGACCCTGCCTCAAAAGTGAGGTGAAGAGCGGCCACCTGATATTGATACTTTGACTTCACACACACACACACACACACACACACACACACACACACACACACACACACCACACCACACACACCACACACACACAGCACACACACCACACACACCACACCACACACACACAACACACACACCACACACACGCACACACACCACACACACACCACACACAACACACACACAACACACACACACACAACACACACCACACCACACACACCACACACACACACACACACACACACACACCACACAACACACACATACCACACACACACTCACACACACCACACATACCACATACACACACACCACACACACACATACCATGCACACACCACACACACACCACACACACACACACACACACACCACACAACACACACACCACACCACACCACACACACACACCACACACACATCACACCACACCACACCACACACACACACCACACACACATCACACACATACACACCACACACAGCACACACACACAGCACACAACACACACATACTACATACACACTCACACACACCACACATACCACACACACACCACACACACACATACCACACACACACCACACACACCATACACACACCACACACACACATACCACACAGCACACACACACATACACACACCACAAAACACACACATACCACACACACACACACCACACATACCACACACACAACACACACAACACACATACACCACACACACACCACACCACACACACACACACATACCACACACACACACTCACACACCACACACCACACCACACACACGCACACACACCACACACACAACACACACAACACACACATACCACACACACACACACACACACACCACACCACACCACACACACACATACCACACACACACCACACATACCACACACACACACACACACACCACACACATACCACATACACACCACACACACATACCACACACACACACACACACACATACCACACACACACACACCACACACCATACACACACATACCACACATACCACACACACACACACACACACACACACACACACACACACACACACACACATACCACACACACACACTGCAAAGACATCTGGAAGCTGAACTTGCAAGGATGATGAAGCACTGAGTAGCTGTTGTGTTCCTCTGTGTTTGGGGTGCACCTTTGGACACAGACATGCAGCTCATCCCCCAGTCTCTCACCACTAAATCTTTCTTGACCATATGATCAGTTATCCTTTAGAAAAAATTCTCAGGGGACCGTGGCCTCAGGCTCTATGCCAGTCATGGTCTTTTACACACTCCCTTTGAGCTCTGAGCCGGGACTTTTGGCTCTATGTGGGACAGTCACACAGAGGATGGGCCTGGGGAAGCTCTTATGGAAGGAGGAGTCTGGGGAGGAGGCCACAGGCCCTTAAGGCTCCTTCCTGCCCCCAAGCTGACATTGCAGGGGTCATGTTCAGTTTAATAGACTCCGGAAAACAGTTGCTCCACCCATGCTGCCCCAGGTCTCAGGGAGACATTGTCATTATGCATCTGTATAGTGGGTAGAACTTATAAACTGAAAGCCAATATAGAGAAGAAAAACAGGGGGCAGATGGCAAGGGGTGCGCAGGGTGCTGATGGGTCCCCAGGATCTTGTGCCTGATGTCCATTGTGAATGGTAGTCCTGCCGCCCAGTCATGAGGAGGACCCCACTCAAGAGCGAGGATCATGAGGAAAGGACAGGTCAGTCTTACTCTGTAAAAGAAACCCAGCCAGGATGTTGGAGCATGTGGTGAGGATGTGAGCAGTCAGTGTTCCTGCGTCCCCCAAATATATACCAAGCAACCCTAAACAACACTCTGATTAAGCTTAAGGGAAAAGACCAAAACTCAATGGGACAGGAAACTGGTGGAGAGCGAACGAGGCCATGTGCACTGAAATCTGGCTTCGGGAGGAAGTAGACATCATCCCTAAAGATCCCGTGCTGGTGTTGAACCCAGTCAGTGTTCGGTGGGTCTCCCTTGACTCCTCCCTCCTCTTCCTCTGCTTTCTCTTGCTGTCTCAGGAATGCCATGCACTGGGTAAATACAGATGTCTTTACCGGTTTAAGTCAATTCAGAGTGTATATGATGTCAACTAAACCCCTCTGGGTGATGGGGTGATGGGCATCCTAGGATGTCTAGTTGAACTGTGAGTGGCTGAGGCACCAATGAAGGAGTCAGGGGAGGCTGGCATCTTCAGGATTCTTCACGTAAAGGAGACACGAAAATGGAGTCTGAGCTCTTTGGTGGAAACCCACCAACAGCTCCACCATATTGTCCTCGCTTCTTCACTGCTTCTCCCACTTTAGTGCTCCGGGGACGGAAGGACAAACAGCTGGGATGGGGTGAGCAGAGTGCTTGGCTTATACTTCTAAGATAGCCACAGCTTGCTTCTCTCCCTCTTTGCCTTTCTCATGGGGATGCTGGCCCACCCTCCTCCTACATTCACAGCCCATGATGTGGCAGAGGCAAGCAGTGTGACAGCTGAGGTACCATCCTGACAGTTGACCAAGTGTCAATCTGTAAACCCAGAAGTCACACAGAAAAGCCACATCTTGGCGTCCTAACCCTAGGATGGCCTGAGGTCCTGACCCCAACCCCTTACGTAGGTAAGGCAGATCTTTGGACGATTCCAGCCTCTAATGTCAAGGACACCTAATTCACCATGAGTGACAATGACCTTGACCACATGGCAATGTGGTCGGAGTCTCATATTTTCACAGTGAGATTCTCTTTCCTCTTGAGACTTCTCTTTTGGAAGAGGGAGAGATGGTCTGGTCTCCATGTCTTCCGGTGGGAGCAGTCATGCCATGGGGAGGGACTGGGATGTATCGCCCCCTTGACAAGCTGGAGTCCTGTTGCTAAGGAACAGGCTTCACGGCCAACAGCCCCATCATAAGTGGGGTTGCCAACATTTGTCTTACCCACCAGAGGACTTTTATGTTCAACATTAGGGTGGCTGGGATTTAGACGGAGGTGCTGTGAAGAGAGAGGCAGCTTTTGCCAGGGAGTTCATTTATCCAAAGCTTGGGTACCAGACACTGGGACAGACCCCAGCGCACAGTGTGGAGACGGCAGAACACAGTGCAGTCCCTTCTGTTCTTCTTACAGAGTAACCTGGGCGCCTGCCTCCTGAGCAGCGGTATGGTGGTGTGACTAGTTCCAGCCAGTGAGGATTAATCTGAGGAGATGGGTAGACTGGGTGAGGGACCAAGTGTTGAATTCCTTAGTGCGTGCGTGCACGAGTGAGGGTGTGCCCTCCCAGCTTCGACGAGTGCCGCTGTCTTCCTCTGGTGCTTGCCACCTCAGGGTCTCTCACTGATACCCTGTTGCCTCTGCTCCTAGCTCTAGAGTGAGAGAAGCCAGATGCTGAGTCTGACTTGCTGTGTGGGCATAAGGGATTCGAACCCAGGAAGTACTTCACCCACTGAGCCAGGTCCCCAGCCCTGGTGTTGGGCTTTTCTGTGTAGCTGGACACTCTGACATGGTGGTCTGTTGGATCAAAGCTGTTATCTAGGTTGGTTTAATGAGTGTCTCCGGGGATGGATACATTCCGTGTCTACAGATGGCTCAGATTTTAGCCAGTCTTGCCCATCAGCAACTCTCTCCTGAACCCACTCCCCTGGCCTTGGGTCCCAAGGAGCCATCACTTCTATGAACACATCTGTAAATGCCAGCACCACCTTGAATGTTTTGGAAAACCCAATCCTTTGTACAGGGAAGAGGTAGCTGGGGCTGGTACTCTTGTGGTCTCTGTGAATACTGACTTCTATGTTGCTGTCTTGGTCTTGACACTTGCCACAATGCAGGGTTTTTTTTTTTAAGTGACTGGAGAGAAGGATCAATCATTAAAAAGTCTTACAACCAAAAGGAAAATTTGGTCCCTAGCAGCCACAGCTGTCACTGCTACCGCCACACACACACACACACATACATACACACACACACACACACACACACACACACACACACACACACACACACACACACACACATTTATAATCAGGCTAAAGTTTATGCTTCCTTCCTTTTCTTTTCCAATTTTGGGGGAGGGGAGAGCTGTTTGTTAAAAGGAAACTCTACCTCGAGCTCCCAGCCAGTCAGCAGGTCCTGAATGTAGGAAACCATTTTCTAGTTTGGGACACATGAGCCCAGGGAATTAGTGAGCATTCCAGGTCAATTAGGGAAACAGCTTGCAGTTTACCCTAACTACTGCTGTCCGAAGCACATCAAATGCAGAGCGTTGCTGTCCTATGTCAATGTCAGAGGCAAGGCCAGGCCCCTTGGTCTTGATTTCAGGCCTGGCTAGCCTGGCTCACACATGCCCCAGACCACGAGGCAAGGAACAGCAGGCCTGGGGATTAAAGGCAGGCTAAGTCTGGGTAACCAGAGAAACAGGGGTTTCCCTGCATCACCACTTCCATCTTCCTATTGGGTACAGATGGGTCTCCCCAGAGAAGACAGAGCGTTGTTTCAGACAAAGGATCCCCTAAAAGCAGATCTCCTTCCAGGGCTGCAAGAGCCTGCAACACTGACCATCAGTTAGCAAATGTGTGATGCACTTAGAAGTCTCCCTCCATGATGGCAATCCTATGTCAGTGCCTATGTCTCCCCCTTCCTGTCATGTTCAGTTCTGGCCAGATAGCTACAATACAGTCCAAAGACCTGGCTTCCACACCAGCCTTTGCCAACCTCCCACAGAACAAAAGGGATGTCTTTTGATATAGCATCAAAACTCTCCACTCCCATCCCCGCCCAACTGTTCCACCCCCTCCCAGAAATTCCCAAAGGCTCTAAACTTCCATTTTTAAAACGCTGATAAGATCCTGTAGCCCTTTGAACCCTGTGCAGAGAGAGTGGTGGAGTGGGATGCTGAGCCTGGCTGAGGCAAGGATGTAGGCTGCGACCAGCACCCCTTCCTGAAGTTTTGCTCTGGGGGTAGGGATGGAAAGTACTCAGCAGTCCTGTTTTGGCATGCGCTTAGCCACTGCGCTGTGATCTGAGGTCATGGGATTACTCTACAGATCTCCATCTGGCGCCCAGCTCTTATTCACCTTTCGGGTAAGGGGCTAAACTTTATCAAAGGATGGGGTGGCTTAGTTGGAATTAGAACATATCTTCTGGGAAGCGAGCACTGGACCATGTGGGGAGTGAACAGATTCAGGCATTCAGACATTTCCCCTTCTTTTTGGGAGAGAGGGAAGCTGCTGCCTCTGCCAGGAGTAGGCAAGGCGAGTTGGCCGTGCTTGGAGAGAACACTGCCCTACTCCTTGGCTATCCTTCCATGGGGACCTGCTCACATGAGCTCTGACCAGCAGAGAGCATTGGTCAAGACCCCTCCTGAATCTGTGTCTTCTCTGCATTCCTGCTCCTTTGGGACAGCTCTGCTGGCCCTGCCTCTACGCCATCCCATGTGGCCACAGGTCCCGCTGGTGGCCCTGCTTTGGTTTAGAGCTGTCTGCCTTTGCACCTCCTCATGTCACAACTGCTGTGCCATTTCTTCTGTGGCCTCTCAGCTCTGCAACTGCTCTGGGTCACCGGGCCCCCTGCCCCTACAGCTTTCTCTACAGAAGCAGCCATGAGGTCTGCTGATCCCAAGGATAGGGTGGGAAGGTAGCAAGTGCTAAAGTGGCCAGGAGTCAACCCCCAGAGGTTCACACCTTCCAAGCCCAGAAGCTGAAGACCTGCAGCACAGGCCCTGGTCCTCAATGCTTTCCTGGACCATATGATCTCGGTGGCTTCATCTGACTTCATCTGATGAAGCTCATCCGTTATCTGTGGCCTGTGGCTCTAGACAGAGACTCTCTCCCCTGTTCCTTTCTCAGTGTGGATTCTGCTTGGGAGTGTCACTAATTCTCGTCCTAGCCTGCCTTGAATTAGATGAGATAGAGCAAGGGACTTTCCAGCCTGCAGCCCTCTGAGCCAGGACCCAGAAGGCCTCAGGACATTCAGCGGGATCTCCACAGGGCTCTGAGCATTTGGGTCACAGCTTTGCATCTGAAGGGACATTTTCAAGTGACAGCTGGCTGCAGACTCTCACCACTGAATCAAGTGTGTGGGAAAGAAGGGACCAGGAAACTCTAATTCTTATCTGCTATTCTGTTCCCTCCCCTCTTTTTAGAGATAGGGTCTCACTATGTAGCCATGGCTTACCCAGAACCACCTAGACCAGGGTGGCATCAAGTTCACAGAGCTGCCTCTGCTTTCCGAGAGCTAGGAAGGTGTGCTCCACTGTGCCCAGCTTTTTACCCCTTTGTGCCTAGCAAAGGGCCTAGTAGGTATGTAATGCAGGGCAACTTTTGATGAAAAAGTTGACCCTGATGAATTTTTTAGAGGAAGTGAAAGGCATGCAGGCAGTATGGAAACCAGAAAGTTCTGAATCACAGAGAGCTACAGAGAAGAGGAGCTTTCTGATAGGGTTTTGAAGGATGCCCATGAGTTCTCTTCCAAAACCAAGGCAATGTGAGAGTCCAGTGGAGGAGGCTTGGGTTTTCCACTTTGGCAGCTATGGGAGTCATGGCCTTCTTGCCTCCCTGCACACGTATGCAAGGCCTAGCTCTGAGGTTCCAGGAGGCTTATTTAGGATGAAAGATTCCTCAGATGTGTAGGGTTCCAGAGTCAGATAGATTGGATTTGAGCCTTAGCTCTACTGCCTATGTGGTCCAAGGCTGGTGAATTAGTCTCTGAACTTTCTTTTCCACATCTTTACAGTGTGCTTGCCTGAATCACATCTGCTGGCTGGGGTTCAGGGAGTCATACCCTAAACCCCTTGGTCCATTACCGTCTCTGTGCTGGCATTAACAGCCATTCATCAGCTTCCCAGGACCATCTGAGCTGAGATTCTAGAAAAGCAAGTTCATGGAACCTGTGTGCTCTGACTAGTTGCGTGCAGGGTTCCCCTCTCAACCCAGAGTGACAGATGATGTCATAGGCCCAGAGAACCCAGCCTCCACAGGGACTTGGTGACAACCGCTACTCCCCAAGGTCCTCTATCCCTCAGATGCTCAGCATGTGCGGGACTGATGTTAGATGTCAATGCTCGAGTTTCCTTTCTGTTGCTGCAATAAAACACTCTGACCCAAAGCAACTTAGGGTAGGGGAGTGTTTATTTCAGCTTCCAGGTCTCAGTTCGTGATGGAGGAAAAGCAGGGTGGGAGCTTGAAGCAAAACCTATGGAAGAAAGCAACTCCCCCATAGGTCCATGCTTAGCTTCTTATACAGCCTGGGACCACCTTTCCAGGCCCACAGTGGACTGGGCCCTCTTATATCAATTAACAAGCAAGACAACCACCTGTAGACACGCACACAGCCCAATCTGGTTGACACTCCCTTCTGAGATGACTTCTGAGATGACTCTCGGTTGTGCAAAAATTGACAGCTGATGCTAACCAGGACAGTTAGTCACTCTATTGTTTTAAAGATGTGGAAACTGGGGCTGGAGAGATGGCTTAGTCGTTAAAGGCTAGGCTCACAACCAGAACTATAAGAGGTGGAAACTGAGGTCTGTTTAAGTGTATATTGCCCTGCAGCTGCCCCGTGGGTACTCCCTGGCCCCTGGAAGATGTCTGCCCTCAGTTCTTTCCACAGAGCAAGGTGATTCCATGTCCACACCAGGAAGGAAGTACTGTGCCTATGACCAGCTCACAAGTGAGGAAACCAAGGAAGCCATCCATCCACTATTGAAGGGAGGAAGTTGCCTTCAGCCATCTTGGCCTAGGGTGCATAGTCTGTATGTTTTTGGCTCAGCTTAGACCTCAATTAGAGGTTCCTGAGAAATGCACCCTGAGAGGAGGCTCAGGGAAGGGGTGTAGTACACGGTGACACAAGACAGGAGACCAGGGGGAAGAGCATAAGGGCGAAGGGTGTGTGCTTTCTTTTCCTTTGTGGGCAGTAGAGGCTGGGCAGGTAGGATGCTGTGTGAGACAGGCCAAACAGGCCTCCAGTCCTCCTGTCTAGTGCCTGGGAAGGGGGAATGGAGCCTCCAGCTATGTTCCCACAGGCCAAGGCTCTGCACTGGTGGATGGCGATTCACCAGACCCTTTGGCCTTCTGTGTGTGAGTTAGAGGACCTAGGGAGCCATTAGCACACTTGGGTACTTCCTCTGTGACTTCTGGGGTGGGGGAGAACCAGGTAAGGTCTCCACCATTCTCAGCTCCTAAATGTGTTAGGATTTCCTGAACTCTGTCCAGCCGCCTCAGAATGGACCTGGGTTCTGATAAGGGTCACAGGCACACCCCCACACATGCAAACCTTGTGCTGATCTCTTGTCTTTCAAGAGGAAGTGAGGCCAGCAGACACTCTGGTGGGAGGTCCCAGGGGGTCATACTGTCAGCTTGGTTCTCAGACTCAGCCCAGACAGGGAAGGAAAGGTCAGACATGCTTAGAGAAGAGTCCTCAGCCATGGGGATTGGCTATCCTGTGAGCACAGAGGCTTCTCGATCGAGACTGTCCCAGTCCAGCTTCTAGGGGACCCTGGGCTGCACACTCTACTCCTTTGCAGGACTCACTGTCTGACGACAGGAGTGATGGATGGCAAGTTCGATGTCAAAGCAGAGCCCAAGCCCAGAGCAAGAACTACAGGCCTTGGGGACGTGGCCCTGTCATCGGTCAGCGTGGTTTGGGCTAGGTGCTGGCGACAGTCCTTGGCCTTAGAAGGGTTCTAAAGGAGCAGCAAGGGGAGGGCAAGACTCAGAGACATCCCAACAGTCTCTGGTGGCCACTGAGGAGCAGAGGATGCTATCTGTGAGTATGTGTGTGTGCATGGGTCTATGCACTAGTGTGTGTGTTTGTGTGCATGCATGTGTGTGAGCATGTGTGTATAGGTGTACATGTGTGTACATGTGTGTGCTCTGCACGTGCACTCCTGTGTATGGATGGTGTGGCAGAAGTCAACCTTGGGTGTTCTTCAGGAGCTATACAGTGCTGGCCGGTGACCCCAGAGTCTCCTGTCTCTGATTTCTCGCTTTATTTTGTAGACTCTGAGGATGGAACCCAGGTCATCATGCTTGCACAGCAAACACACTTGACCACCTGAGCTACCTTCCAATCTTCCCAAAGGCACCATCCTGATGGTGTTGATGGGGCTCCCTGTGAATTGTAACGGCAGCTCTATGAGCGAGGTTCTGCTCTCATGCCCATTGGATGGAATTTAAGTACTCTCTGATAGCCACTGTGGAAACCCAGACTACTCAGTAAAGTTCACACATGGCTGCTCAACCTCGGCCGTATTCTTACTCCTAGCAAGACATAGGGAAGAGAAGATGACTGCCTTCCAAGTTCGATAACAGTGGCAGGGGCTCTCTGTGGGCTGCCCACTTTGTGGTATTGAATGTAACTGGCCCCCATAAACTCTTAGGGAGTGGCACTATTAGGAGGTGTGGCTTTGTTGGAGTTGGTATTGCCTCGTTGGAGAAAGTGTGTCACTCTAGGGGCAGGCTTTGAGGTCTCTTTTACTTAAGTTTCACTCAGTGTCACAATCTACTTCCTGTTGCTGCCTACATCTGATCAAGATGTAGCCAGCACCTTGTCTGTCTGCACACCGCCATGCTTCCTGCCATGATGATAATGGACTGAATCTCTGAAACTATGCACTGCCACCTCAAATAAATGCTTTCCTTCATAAGAGTTGCAGTGGTAATGGCGTCTCTTCACAGCAATAGAAGCCCTAACTGAGACAGCCCCCAATAGCAACTCTTGAAATCAGTTTTGCTGACTCTCTCCTTAGCAGAGCGGTAAGTGACTGGCCCAGAGTCACACAGCTAGGAAGAGGAGGAGCTGGAGTTTGAATCAGGCTACAGGCCAACTGATCTGCAAGAAGGTCTGGTGGATGCCCTCTTGTGACCTGGGTCAGGAGGAGACTGAATTGGGTGGGGTGGGAAGCAGGAAAGCAGGGAGGCCAAAGCCAACTACAGGCTTCCCCATTCTGGGACCTCCGCTCTCCCTCTGGCCCATCCTGAGTCATTTCTTTGCCAGAGGGCTCTGCATTCTTATAGCTTTGGTTTTCCAGATTGTTTGGAAATGAAAATTGAATCTAACCATCTGACTTGCACTAGGCAAACATCATCTAGCAGGCACTAGCCAGCTTCTGGATATGAAATAAGTAGCCCAGGAAACACTGCACCACAGCCGCAGCGCCCCCTATAGACTCCTCCTTTAGGGGCACATGCTAGTTGAGACCAGGGAGAAAGGCTTCTCTGATTGGTCTAGAACTTTTGCTTTGTTTAGTGGTGTTATTGGCTACTGAGTGCTGTCAGTCAGAGCCTGATCAATCAGAGTCCAGGTTGAGGGGACTCAAGCCTGGAGTTCAGTCCACCAACTTCCTATGAGCTTAAAGTTCTGCTTCCTCTTCCAGGGTCTGGCTTTTATTAGCTATTTTATGTCATCATTTTTATAAGTTATTTGTTGCCCAGAAACCAGGATTCTGTGATGGCTCCTCCCAGAATTCCAGTCAATGGAAGAAAGGCAGGCAAGGCTTGGTGGACTAGAGACTGTGGCACTCTTAGCTCAGCCAGATAGAAATGGCATTCCCTTTAAGTGTTGGCTAATACAGTACGTTTACTCATAGCTGAACATAGATAGACTTCTCTGTTCATCAAACAGTATGCCTACTTTGGGTAGCTGCCTATTATCATTCTTAACATAGTCTTTTCTTCCCAGTGCCTCCTGCTCACCTCCTGAACCACTGAACCCCTCTTGCTCTATTTAAAGACAACCTCAGTATACTCTGATTTTTAAATCACTTGACAGCATTGACTGGCACATGCAAATCACTTTCAGTTTGTGGCTATGAAGGGGAGGCTGTGTTCCCTAAACTGGTGGACAGAACAGCTTGGGCCAGGGGGCGGGAAGTTCCTTGAGTTTGTGTGCGCCTTTACTCTGACCCTGTTTTGTCCAAAGGAAATGGTTGGCAGGTATTAATATGAGGGAGAAGAAAGGAAAGTTTTAAGTGGGGGTGAGGGGGGGAGAAGGGAGAAACCGACAGCATGTTTTAATTGTGAGTTGGAAACTTTATAAACACAATTTACACACACAGCACGTGTAATCATGGCGGTAATTATGATAAATCCGTTGTCAGCCCAGTTTGGAAGTCCTTGTGAGGTAGTCGGAAATTAGTTCTCGTGCTAGACAATAGCTCAATAAAAACGCAACCTGACCCCAGCCTGTCCCAGATGGAATTCCACACGGCCCAACTCAGATGTTCACTGTGTCACACTTCCCCACTGCCAAAAGGCTTGTCAGGTCAGCATAAACACGTCTTGAATCCATTAAGTTGCTTTTTTTTTTTTTGTTTTTTTGCCTGCTAATTAACTAAAAGTCGAACACTTCAAATACAGCATGTCAAGAGCTCTGCTTCAGGGTGAGGCGCCATGGTTCAAAAGCTAAGCCAGTGCCTTTTGTGGACTGTGCTGGCTTTGAGGGCTCTTGGACTTGCTGGGCAAGCTTGGAGATGGCAAAGCAGGGATGGCAAGGGATGTGCATCCCCAGTCCAGGGGCAGTCTTTCACATCACCTCTGGGACTCAGGCTAGAAAGGAACCCCTTGAACAGTCATCCCCAAATGAGATGTCTGTTGACACTTCTTCCCCTCCCAGGAGCAAGCTCAATTACGTGCCTCATGAGGTGATGGTGACAAGTTGAAATGCCGTGGATAGGGACAGGCCACTTCCTCCTCTCATCTACAGAGCACACCCAGCAGAAAGAGCATTCTGGCTCCTTCCTCTAAACTCGGTTAGTAGCTTCAGACCAGAGGCACGAGGCACAGAAAATGGAGAGAGCCTAAAATGCCTGCCGTTAAGGACTAGCACATGTGACCCTTGCCTGCGGTGAAAGGAAAATATGAGAGGTTGTGGGGATGGAGGGCACATAAGCAAGGGAGACCCAGGAGAACCACTTCCTCTGACTGAGTGTTTCCCCCCTTTTCTGAAAGCATGTTCCCAATTTTATTCTGAACGTGGAGGGGGACACAGATCAGGGTACCACACCTCCATTCTATTGCAGAAGAACTTAAGGCAGGGGAGACCTTGCCTAATCATAGATAGTGAGTGCTAACTAGGGTTAGTCAGCCCTCAGGATGCCCTTGCATCCTGCCTTCTTCTCTTATGGGTGTGTTCATAATGGAGTCAGACAGGCAGACTTAGAAGAGTGACTCCTCAATATTTTTGCCAGGACCCTCTAAACAGTCATTTTGCTTGTTTCTGCAGGTGGCAGAGGAGGCAAGCTGGCCTCTGACCATTTTTTTGTGGCTCTGACCAACAGAGGCACCAATCTCAGCAGAAAACTACATTTCCCAGCATTCTATCTGAGCTAGAAGGTGTAATCATGGGATGGAAGTCTGGGGCTGATAGGATATCTGGGGAGTGCTGTGTGGCTGGTCTGGAGTGTGCTTTGAAGGGGAAAGAACTCATTTCCTCTTCCTTCCTGTCTCACTCCAGAGGCTGGGAGCCAGATGAGGGTCACCCCATCCCCCACCTGGGAAGCAGAAAAGATGGGACAGCTGGGTGCCTGGATGATCCCACAGAACAGAGCTGACCCTGGCCACCTCTGGGCAGTTACTGGAAGGAGAATAACGTCCCACTTTCTTGGGACACTATATTTCCTGTCTCTTGATTGCAGTACGTGCCATGCCATGCCATCTATCCTCGGGGGGGCAGGCAAGCACACTTGTGTTTGCATGCAGTCACAGATTTGGACATACAAGCATGTTCATGCATATGTATTCCTACCCGTATCTCATGCACACACTTGTGTGCCACCGCACACAAACAGACACAGGTGTGAGCCAAAGCCATCCTTCCCCCTTCAGGACATTCTCTCGGGTGTTTGGGGCAGAGGTGCCTGGGAGAACAGGCACAGTGCTCTTCTGGAGTGGGCACCCAGGGTGCCTGGGCTCTCCCCACCAGCTTGGGTGTCAGAGCATGTAGGTGGCTTTAAGATGCAGGACGGGGAAGGGTTAACCCTCTCAGCTGTGAGCCTGGAAGTTCTGGAAAGCCACCTCTACCACTTCCTGCTTAACAGACCTAGGACAAGTCCCCACTTGAGAGGAGGGTGTGTTAGCCCCATGTCTTGTATCCCCAGCACACCCTCTGGTCCTTTTGTCAAAAGGATGACTTCCTCCTAACCCAGTGACCTGTGAGACCCAGCACGTGGCTGGATGGGTCTCTAGGGTGGCTGGGGGTCCCACTGTGTGCCTAGAGTGGGCTTGAAGGTCTGGCCTCTAACCAAGCTGTGCCTTTCATTCCCTCAGCTCCTGGGATGGGTTGTTCCAGGAATGTGTCCTTGTGGATGGAAGGTCTCTTACTTATCGGTAACTCCGAGTGCCCTGAAGGTCCCTGATACCCTTTCCCACAGGTCACAAGAGATCTCGTGTCTGTCATCCACTCCTCCAGTTGTGTGGTCCAATATGGCAACCACCTGTGGATATTTAAACTCAAATGACTAGAAATCATACACAATGATATTTAAATTGCAGTCCTCTTTCTGGATATTGGTTCCCAGATTTCACTATCATGTCAAAACATATGGATCTTCAGACTCTTTACATAATATAGCGCAGTGTTGGCATATCCAATGTGAGTTTTCCTGTATACATCTGTAGCTTACTTATAAGAATCAGAAAACTGTTCTAGTCTCCTCTTTTAAAACATTTTTAGTATTTTAAAGTCTCTCTCTCTCTCTCTCTCTCTCTCTCTCTCTCTCTGTGTGTGTGTGTGTGTGTGTGTGTGTGTGTGTGTGTGTACACATGCCTGTGCACTCATGCCTATGGAGGTCAAAAGAGGGCATCAAATCCTCTGGAACTGTTGTAAAAGGCAGTTGTGAACCATCGGACATGGGTGCTGGGAAGTGAACTTGGATTCTCTGCAAGAGTAACAAGTGCTCTTAACCACTGAACCATTTCTCCATCTCTCTATCCCTATGCTGTCTTCTTTAGAGTGAAAATGAGAAGAAGAAAAACATCTGTACATGTTCCACACAGATGTGATTGTTTGGAGACAGTCTTGCCCTGAAGCCCAGGCTTCCCTGCAACTCATGGCAGTCCTCCATACCCAGCTTAAGACACATTTTGTTTTTGTCATGTTAACCTGTCAGTTGATTCCACCATTGAGGGTTACCAGCTTGTCAGTCCCCCAGGCCCCTTGGCACCTCTCATTTCCAAGAGCCATGGATGGCTGTCTGCTACCACACTCAGCATCTCAGGCAGAAAGCTTAGACTCCTTCCCAATGCCCAGCGAAGGGAGTCCCTTCTCACCATGGCTCATGTGCGAATAAAGGAGCTGAGAACTCAAACCTGTCCTCCTCTTGCTGTCCATGCTTTTTATTTTATTTAATGTTTTATTCTGTGCATGTGATTTTGTGTGTGTATATTTGTTAGCATGGGTGTGCACATGTATGGGTGCTGAATTTGAGTACATGCACAAGTCTAAGGATTACCTGTGTAGGGTGTCTCTTATTTCTCTTCACCGTTATCTTTTGAGACTGGGTCTCTCCCTGAAAACGGAAGCCCATGGATTTGGTTAGACCAGCTGGCCAGAGAACTTCACGGTGTCAGCCTCCCCACCCCCATCCCCCGGCCTGGTGCAAGAGTATGCTGCCATCTTTGAGGTCCAAGTGGCTTCTGTCATAAAGTTGGGTGAATTGATGGCTTCCTTTTAATCATTTTAAAGTCAAACAACACACATGGAAACTCCCCATCTCAATTTCTGATGTCATTATAAGATGTGGAACGAAATCAGATTACACAAAAATGCTTTTAAACAAAGTTATTATTTGCTCAAACAGAAAAAGATCAAATCTGTGATGCCCAAGAATTTTGAGACAGTGGACACTTCCTCCGCGGCCTTGAAGAGCCCATGCACACCCTGGAGACAGAAAGCAGTACAACCAGAGATTCTGGAATGAGCTACAGAGTCCCGGGTACCCAGCAGGCCAAGAGCAGAGACAAGACATTGGTTTCTTCAAGCCTCAGTTTCTCCATTGAGAAACAAAGTTTATCTGCCAACTCCATCTCACCTGGGCATGGCTGTCCCTTCTAAGCAGAACAGCCCAGAGACCAGGCTCTCACCTGAGGAGGCCCCCGGAGGCCAAGATGAGCCTAGTTGTAGTGAGTGCTCAGCAGGAACAGGGCTGTCAGCAGTGGCTTCTTCTTCATGCTGTGAGAGCTAGATTCAGCCACCTGGTCTCCTAAGATGTCCTGACAACACTACACACCAGGAAGGCTCTTTTGTCACAGCTGTCTGAAGGTGGAGGGACCAAGGCACAAATCTTGAACCTATATAGCCATGGGCTTCCTACAGGCTCAGGTAACATGGAGGAGCTGTCGGGTCTTCTAGGTCATGGGTGGGGCTGCCCCCTTCTTTGAGGGCAGTAGAGGCTTATTCATATGCATTTATCTGTAGATACCAATTATATCTATGGGCTTCATTATGACATTTTCATACATGTGTATAATTGGACCATATTGACCACATTTCCCTCTCTTGTCTTCTGTTACTCCTCTTGATCACTTCATCTTCTAACTAGTCTGCTTTATACCCTCCCCCCCCCGTGTGTGTGTGTGTGTGTGTGTGTGTGTGTGTGTGTGTGTGTGTGTGTGTGTGTGCGTGTGTGTGTGTGTGTGTGTGTTTTCAATGGGTTTCAGTAGACACATACATCCCACTTAGTTACCTGAAGTCCCTTTGGTGGTGGGTGAGGGGTTGTTTATGGCACAAGTGCACCTGGTGAGTAGAAAGTGGACAGTTGTGATGAGGTGCTTAGCTTGGATGCATCTCTCTTTCTCCTCTACCTCTCTTTTGCAAGAATATATTTGAAGGCACCCGAGTTCTAGATCCAGCAGCCTGGAGGCACAGTTTTGCACCCGCTCGCTTGAGATGTGCCATTTCTTTACCCTCTCAACTGGCAAGCATTGAGGCTGCTGAGCCCCACATGCACTCTCCAAGAAGTAAGTCAGCCAGGTGGCACTGAGGCAGGAGCAACCTGGGGAGCTGAGAGCATGAGAGCAGAAGGCAGCTCTCTCTGAGGTCACATCAGGCTCTGAGGGAACTTTTGTACTTGAGCTAGAAAACACATTCATAGTTGTGCAGTTGACTTGATGTATCTGTCTACTGAAACCCATTGAAAATACACACACACACACACACACACACACACACACACACACACACACACACACACACATCCCACTGGGTTTATTTAGAGTTGAAACAAAACTTGGTAAATATTTTTGTACTCTCTTTTTACCCGGCCACAAATAAAATCTAACGAGCGGGCCGTTGAGATAGCCCTCTGATTTTCCCCTCTGTAGACATGTGAGATAAAAGACAAAGAGTTTCTTATTTGGGGTTCATAAAACATTCTGCGTTTATGGGTTCATTTTTCTGAGATGCAGATCAAAGCCTGGCTGTGAAACTTTACTGTCCCACTGCTGGCGGGTCTGTTGACTCAGTGCATACTTCAGAACTCCTTCCCCCAAGCCCCTCTGACCACCTCACTGGAAAAAAAGGGGGGGTATTTGAATCTGAAATATTCAGGAGGAAGATTGACAGCTTAGGGTGTGGGGGGAGCTAAAACAACATTTTTCTGGGCCCCAATTAAAAGAATTAACTTTACTCATGGTGAGTCCCCCTCCCCCAGAAGCCTCTGCCTCTTTCCTATGCTTGATGCTTTCTTGCGGCCTACTGGCGACTTGGGTCCTTAATGGTCCCCTGCTCTCTGTTCCCTACCCACCCACACTCCCTCAATGGCTTCATGATCTTTGTTTATATTAATCCCCGAAGAACTAAGCTTCATTTCATTTTATTTGGGAGAGAAACCCAGCAGAGAGGGGTTCAGGAGACCCGCATGCTTCTGTAATTGCCTGGAGTTATGCATGTATTTCAGGCTGACAGCTAAGATAAAAAGCCCCTTGTGGGCTCATGCTGGGAGTCATTTTTCAATGCTGTGTGTGGGAAATTGAGCGTGGATGGTAACGGGGAGGTTGGGGAGATCAGGGTGGTGTGGGCTGCAGGGAGAGGCCCCCAAGGCCATGTTAAGTCATCTTGGGTTTCCAGTCTAGGCTTGACTCCACAGTGGGCTGTGCTAGGCTGGAAATACTGGGAGGGAAGCAGAATGGAGGGGCCTGACCACTGTTTATCTCTAATTTTGTGTTTTTTAAATTGCTCTAATTTTCTTTTTCCACCCACTTGGATAATTCCTGTGTTCAGTGGTGATGGGAACCAACCCAGGCCAGAACACTACAAGCTGTTCCCACAACAACTGTGGCCACAGCCACAGCCACACCAGGGATGCGTCATTAGGAAAGCCAGTGGCTCTGGGGACATTGGCCACAATGGGTTCTTCCCTGACCTGTGCATGGGGGGATCTGCTACCCCCAAACAGCTCAGTGTATTGCCTCTATTTTCCCCATCTGTGTAATAGGCCCAGACCCTTCTTATAGCTCTAAAATTGTCTGCAAGGAATTGCTGTATGGCTCTCTCAGCGACCTTCACAGACTTCCTCCCAGGAGGACAAAGGCCGTGTGATCCAGCATCTAAACTCCTCCCGCTCTCCAGAGCTGGTCCCAGATGGCTTTTAGTTTGAGGGAAAATTACAGGAAGTCCTCAAAGCAGTGGTTCTCAAACATTCTGGTCCCAGGCAGGGTCCCTTTAATAATTTTCAAGATTATCAAGGATTGAGGAGATGGTTTGGTCAGTAAAGTGCTCTTCTGGCAAGGAGGACGGCCTGTTTGATCCCCAGAACCCATATAAAAAGCTGGGTGTGGTGGTGTATGCTCTCCCAGCACTGGAAAGATGGAAACAGAAGCTTCCCTGGGGCTCCTAGGCCAGACAGCCTAGCCTGACCAGCAGGTTCCCAGCCAGTGAGAGACCCTGTGTCAGAGAACAAAGTGGACAGTGCTGAGGAATGACAGCAGAGGTTGACCTCTGTCTTCCATACATAGACACACAGGGATATGTGTACACACAGGGACCTACGCATACACAGGTACCTGTGCACATAGGGACATGTGTACATACTGGGACATGTGTACACACAGGGACCTACGAATACACAGGTACCCATGCACATAGGTACAAGTGCACATGCAATGATATGCATACATAGGGACATGTGTACATACTGGGACATGTGTACATACTGGGACATGCATACACAGGTACATGTGCACTCCCAAGGACATACACACACAGGGATACTCGTACACATTGGGACATGTGTACACACAGGGATACATACATACATAGATGATCAAGAATCCTAAAGATCTTTAGCCTAAGGCACACACTAAGCCTTATCACACACACTGAACATTGTATCTATTATTTAATTTAAAACAACCACGAACATATGGCTCAATTAACACTGTTTAAAGCATAAAAACAGTGGGTCTAATGCAACTAAGGAAAGTTCAGGGCAGCAATTTCAGGCTTCACTCCTGGCCTTGGAAATTTCTGCATGGGCTGGGGAGATGGCTCACTGCTTGAGGACAGGAGTTTGGTAAGGTTCTGAAACGAACAAAATCATCGAGAAAAGGAATCCCTCACCTTTACGGCTCACTTCTGTGTTTGGTAAAACAAATAACAACTCAGGTTTTATGCTGTGATGTCAATCTGTGGCTACAGAATTTGATTGAGAGTCACCATTCTGAAACCCCAAATGTGGCATTCTCCCCTTCAAATGTGCGTGTGCGTGTGTGTGTTTGTGTGTGTATGTGTATAGTACATGTGCCTGTTGACATGTATGAGCTTGCCCATCTCTGTGTGTGTGCCTCTCTCTCTCTCTCTCTCTCTCTCTCTCTCTCTCTCTCTCTCTCTCTCTCTCTCTCTCTGTATGTGTGTGTGTGGTTCTTGTGCCTGTTCACATGTATGAGCTTGCCCATCTCTGTGTGTGTGGTACATGTGTGTTCACATGTATGAGCTTGCCCATCTCTGTGTGTGTGGTACATGTGTGTTCACATGTATGAGCTTGCCCATCTCTGTGTGTGTGGTACATGTGTGTTCACATGTATGAGCTTGCCCATCTCTGTGTGTGTGGTACATGTGTGTTCACATGTATGAGCTTGCCCATCTCTGTGTGCCTCTCTCTGTGCACACACATTTGAGGAGGCATGTGGGGTCTAAAGATAACACTGAATTTCTCTGTTTGGTTACATTAAAACCCATGACCTGTCTTAGGGTGCGTCTCCCACCAGCAGATGGTTTGGTAATGTCAGTGCTGGTTATCTGGCAAATACGTCCTGGGCTGTTGTAATTTTGGAACTCTCATATGTCTGATAACATGGTATTTAAAGAATTATGTTAATTAAATTGCCACCAAGCCCTTCTGAACAAAACCCCTACCGTTTTATGTCATTCTTATTAGTATTTTACTTTAAAGCATGTGTGTGTGTTTGTATGTATGCATATGGGTATGAGTCCCTCCCTCTCTCCCTCCTTCCCTCCCTCCCTTTCTTTCTTCCTCCTTCCTTCCCTACTTTCATTTCCTTTCCCTTTCTTCTCTCTCTTTCTCTCTCTCTCTCTCTCTCTCTCTCTCTCTCTCTCTCTCTCTCTCTTTTCTTTCTATCTTCTCTAGACAGGGTTTCTCTGTATAGTGTAGCCTTGGCTGTCCTGAAACTTGTTTTGTAGACCAGGCTGGCTTTGAACTCAGCAATCTGCCTCCTGTCTCCCAAATGCTGAGATTAAAGACATGCAGCACCACAATCTGCCTCATATTTTCTATCACATATATTTCTTCTTGCTTCTGGAAGGAGTTCTGTTGGATCTGACTGTTAGGTATATAAGTCTCCATAGGTACAGATGCTCACCTTAGAGCCTGAGGTCTTGGTTACTTTTTTATGGCGTGAAGAGACACCATTGACCAAGGCATCTAGAAGAATGGGCTTACAGTTGCAGAGTGTGAGTCCCCTCCGCAATGGTGGAGGGGAGAATGGCAGCAGGCAGGCAGGCACTGGACAGTAGCTGAGAACTCACACCCGATCCATAAGCAGGATGCAGAGACACTTCACTCGGGATGCCGTAAGCCTTTGAAGCCTCCAAGCCCACTTCCAGTGACACAATTCCCCCAAGAAGGCCACACCCCCTATCCTTCCCAAATAGTTCTACCAGCTGGGGAATCAAGTATAAAAATATATGAGCCTATTGGGGCTATTCTCATTCAAATCAGCACGGGGCCTCCTCTCTTGGTTTAGATGCTGTCTAGGCATTATCTCCTGTTCTCTTTTTACTGGATTGTCAGGTCCTTGTTGTCTGTCAGAAGTTGTAGATGAGAGAGATGATAGAGATATGGGTGGAAATAGGTATGTAGGTAGGTAGGTAGGTAGATGATAGATAGGTAGATAGGTGATAGGTAGGTAGGTAGATGGATGATAGGTAGGTAGATAGTTGTAGATAGATGATAGGTAAGTAAGTAGACAGACAGACAGACAGATAGATGATAAATAGAAAGATAGACCAACTGACTCAGTGGGATCATCCCTTTCCCCTCTATTCAGTCCAGTTACCAGCCTGTATGACAGCAGCACCCACATTCAGGGTGATGCTCTCTGGAAACACCCTTACAGCTATTCCTACATATGTGCTTTATTGGTCTTCTCAACCCAATCAAGGAAACAGTCACGATTAACCATGGCAAATAGAACCCCTTGAAGGGCAGGCAGGACCTCTCATGACCACTGGCTTGCTTAGGGGTTGCAGTCACATCTCCCTTGCAGGAGGGGGGATCTTCAGTAACATTTGCTGACCCCATAAAGGAGTCTATACTGTCTTTATTTTCCAGACAGATGTTCAACCCCAGCTTCCCACATATCTGTGCAGGTGGCTTTAGAATTAGGGTGTATGTGACATGGTGGCCCATCCTCTTGTCTCTCTTAAGAAAGGTGCTAAGCTGCAGGTCCAACCTGTTCATACACTGACCTACCTGCATGTCCTCACTGCAGTCTGCATAGACACCCAGCTCATTAGAAAGGATGATGTTGGGCTGGAGAGATGGCTTAGCCATTAAAGGCTAGGCTCACAACCAAAAATATAAGAAAGGCATGATGTTTTCCACTGCAGAATTGTGGCATGGGTCTGGGTCATGTAGACAGGTGGGTTTGGTAGATACTGTGCCCCCCAAAAAGGGGGCTTCCTTACTGGAGTTCCTGGGGGCTTTGTGGGAAACAGAACTTTCCTGACTTTATCCCTCATGTGTGGGGAGCCTCCTCAGAATGCACAGTGCTGTGAGCCCTTCTAGGACATAGAGGAGCCTGGCCTCCCAGAGTCTGCTGTGAATTTGTCTAACAGAGTTTCTCTGTATGGTCCTGAGCATTTCGTGCCACGTCTTCTTCTTACTGAATCATTTACTTCCTATCTTTTACTTGGGAGCACCTCAGTAGAACAAAGAGCAATGTCAGGAATCCCCAGGACAAATGAAGCTCTGAGTGGTGCTTATGACTTGCATATAACATCTAGTAAAAACAGTCACTCCGCAGAGTAAACAGACATCTGAGACCCCAGCTATGAGCCACACAGAATGTGCAGATGTGTTGGGGCTGTGTGAGTGTGTGAGTGTTAATTTGTGGGAGTGTGCCTGCCAGTTTGTGAGTTTGTGAGGGTGGGTGCTGGGGCCAGCGTTTGTAATCCCAGTCCTTAGAGAGGTGCAGACAGGGGGAATCCAGGGCTTGCTGGCCAGCCAGTCTAACAGAATTGATGTGCTCCAGGTTAAGTGAGATGATCTCAAAAAGAGTAGGAATGGAATGAGAAAAAGCCTGATGTGACCTCTGGACACACATGCATACACACCACACACACACACACACACACACACACACACACACACACACACACCAGAACAAAAGAAATAGAGGCAGAAACAGCTAACGTGTTTCAAAGAGAGGACAAATGAAAAGAGACAAAAGGAATCATTATTTCCATGGGCGGAATCTTGTCTCCATCACACAGGAAACTCTCATTGGTGCCTCACTCTTGCAACCCTCTGAGACCTTAAAATGCCCCCCTCTTCCCTGCCCCAGGACTTAGCACATCCAGGATGCATCTTGGAAACAGCACATCCAGGATGCATCTTGGATGCATCTTGGAAACAGCACATGGATTCATGGGTCTAGAAAATTCTTTGAAAAAGCACTAAGCTGAGCATGTACCCGACTTTACCTACAGAGCCACTATATCAGGTCATCGTGGGAAGCGCCCTGGAGCAGGATTTCTACAGCAGAGACCAGTGAAGCCCGTTTTCACCACAAATGGAACAATTTGCATTATTTAAGACTTATCCCAAAGGAGACCACGGGCTGTGCTTCAGAACCCCACATGCAGGGCTCCGCCATGTGTGGTTGGGGCTACTGGCTACCAATGCAGTTCTGTAAAAAAGGCAGGGCAGCAGCCAGCATGGACAGAGAGGCTGGGGCCACTCTGTGACTCCTAGCAGCTGGCCTCCAGTCTCAGCCACATCTGTAGATTATGATCAGGCCTGGATGCAACAGTGAACGCTAACCCAGAGCACCATGTCCTCAGAGCCAAGTGGGGACAGTTTAGTGGGAGTGGCAATGCTCCCCCGGGAGGAGGGAACAACTGAGAAAATGTCTCCATTGGGTCTGTCTATAGGCTAGCCTGTTAATGATTGATGTGGGAGGGCCCAAGCCACCGTGCATGGCACTGAGAGGAAGCTAGCAAGCCGCATTTCTGCACAGCTACTGATTCGGTTCTTGCCTTGATTTCCCCATTGATGGGCTATAAACTGTAAGCTAAATAAAACAAACCTTTTCCTCTTCAAGCTGATTTGGTTATTGAGGTGGTTTGAGTGAGAATGGGCCCATAGCCTCATATATTTAAATGCTAGGTCCCCAGTTGGTGGAACAGTTTGGAAAGGATTAGGAGGTGTGGAGGTGTGGCCTTTTGGAGGAGGTGTGTCAAACTTTGAGATTTCTAAAGTCCACACCATTCCTAGTGTTCTTTCTCTGCCTTGTGCTTGTGGATAAGGATATGAGCTCTCAGTTACTGCTTTAGTACCATGCCTGCCTGCCATGCTCCCTGCCATGCAGGTCATGGATTCACCCTCTAAAACTGCTTACTCTGTAAGCCCCTAGTAAACTTTCTTCTGTAACTTGCCGTGGTCATGGTATCTTTTCATAGCAATAGACAAGTAACTGAGACAGTCATGGTGTTTATCTCAATAGCAGAAAATAACCCAGGACACCTGCCTTGTCATGGCATGGGACCCTGTCCCTCTTCAGACGACTGACTAAGTCCCTTTTGGGCAGCCCCATCTCCCATCACCACAGTAGCAGGTTGCTTGCATTCCCAGGTATCTCCTCCCACGGGACTTGCATCTTGGGCTCCTGGAGTCCTTCCAAGTCCCACCTCCATTCGTTGTCCCAAGCCGTGATGCACACAGAGGCTCTACTTTCGAGGTGGATTTTCCACCTTGTTTACTTGGGGAAAACACAGAACTCATGAGCATCCTGAACCAAGGCCAGGCAATCATGCTCTGGCGGGCACTCCTGCCGATTTCCTGTTTTACACTGCTTTCCCGGCCAGGGCCATGTGAGAAAACCAGGAGCAGGCCTCACACCCACGTCCCACTCCATGCTGTGACCTCAGTTCCGTGGCAAGAAGCACTGAAGCCACCCCTCTGACTGCTCCCTGGCTGGCCTGGCTTCTGAGTTCTGGCATTGTGGGCTGGCAGGCGCCAGGTTTGGGCAGAACACTAAAGTCCTAGGGGAAAGTGCAGGAAAGGACAGAAGCCAGGCTGGCCTGTGTTGTGTCCCAGTGCTGGGGCTCTTGTAGGCTGTGGGCAGGAAGTGCAGGGCTGACTCAGCAGGCAGGACCTGGCTCCTGAGTCACCACCACACAGACCCACCTTGGCTAGAGTAGAGGAATCCACAGAGGGTGAGAGCAGGGTTAATGAGAGAACAAAGGGAAGTGGTTAAGAATCGCTGAGGAGGAAGCACTTACAAACACATTGCACTTTGGGAGAGCATGCCCTGGGGGTGGAGTAACACCCAGCACCATCCAATCACACCCAAGAACCAGGGGGCCCTCGGTGTCTGTCACAGGCTCTTCATCCTCTCAGCTAGACCTCTGATGCAGCATCTAGAGCTTGGGCATTCAGGTGCCAGGCTGTGGGAGGATTTTCCAAAATGGTTCACGCCAGCAGGCACATGACTCCTATGCTAGACCAGCTGGCGCAGGAGCCCAAGTGGCACGTCTCTCTTTATCAGAAGTGTGGAAGGAACGCTTCATGGAGCTCAACTTGGGAAATTACCAAAATGTTCACTCCTAGATGTGGTAGAATACAATGTTGTACATCCTTACAATGGCGCACTAGACGACTGTCAGCAAAGAAGGAGGAAGTTTTGTGTGAACTCCTGTACAGTGATTCCCAGGGCACACTGAGTGATCAAGGGCGAAAAGACATTAGTTCAGAATGGAATGTGTACAATAACATATCGTGTGTGTGTGTGTGTGTGTGTGTGTGTGTGTGTGTGTACACATATATATGTAATTTGTGTTAAATATATTCAATATTATTCTCTTATAAGGAAATACAAGAATACACAAAAAATAATTAAGGGGCTGCACCTGGGCCAGAAGGCTCACAGCATCTTATAACTCCAGCTCCAGGAGATCTAATCCCCTCTTTTGGCCTTCATGGGCACTGAACTCATGAGGTGCACGTACACTCAAAGACACATACAACTAAACATCATCATCACCCTAAATCCATCAAGGCGGGGAGAGGTTGTTGGGATGAGCCCATGCTGCTCTCATGTGTCCTTGCTGCCTCACCAGGTTCTGGCTCAGGTAGTTTTGGGCTTTGTTGTGTGAATATCTATAGAATTTGCACTATGTGGAAATTCTTGCTTGGGAGAGAAGCTTCATTAGAGAGCATGAGGTGGGGACCTGGTGGCTGAGATGCTGGGGTAGAGGTGAGCAATGATGGGGTCACCATGTGCTGTGAAAAGTTCCCAGTGCTCAAACAGGGGTGTCGTGAAGCACAATGAACCATTAGTGTGGTTTGTAACTCTTTATGGCAGCTGGCCCCCCACTTTTCAGGTAGCTGCCATGCTCGTCTTCACTTTCCATGACCCTCAAACAATTCTGCTCTCATTCTGCCTTGTGTTCCCACATATGCAGACCCTCCCTTGGGGCAAGCGCTGGCCGGGGACAGGAAGAAAGTCAGCAGATAAGCTATGAGAGATTGCTGGCATGTCCCAGCCAGCATGGCTTTCATGAGAACACACTCCGTGGAAGTCTGTGTGAAGCCCCTCTCTGCATGGGGCAGGAATCCCACCCACCATCTGCCCTGGTGTTTGTCCACACTGTGGCCAGTTCTGACAGCATCAGGAACTTGGGTCTGCAGGCACAAACAGTCAGGGATCTGTGTTCTGTGTTTCTTGCTCATTCTTGGGGCTAGTCCTGATTTCTCAGCCCTGGTCACATGATTTCTCCTTTCCTAGTTACTTTTCCATTACTCCGATAAAATACCATGACTAAGGCACCTTATGGTAGGAAGGGTTTATGTGAGGTGCATGGTTCCAGAGGGATAAGCATTCAGGGCCATCACGGCCAGGAGCATGGCAGCAGGCAGGCATGGTACGGGAGTAGCAGCTGGGAGTTCACATTTGGATCCACAGGTAAGAAGTAGAGAGAGCATACTGGGAATGGCCTGAGTTTTGAAACTCCAAAGCTTGTTCCCAGTAACACACCTTCTCTAACAAGGCCACACCTCTTAATCCTTCCCAAATAGCTCCATCAACTGGACAGGCAGGCTGTGCATGAAGACAATAACAGAGCTGTAGGTGTGAGAGTGCCGATTTGCAGCTGAGTCACAGAGAGGTTAGCCAGGATGCTGCATTGGAAACCTTGGACTCCTCCCATCCACATGCTATGCACCTAGGGTGGGTCCTCCCACACCCCCAGCCTCTGGACCTTTAGAGAGTCATAGTCTGCTCTCCAGAAGGCACCTGTGGAACTAACTCAGGAGGGTTATTTGAGGATCCAGGAGGATGATAAGTCTTTTCTGCTCTATGGATGTCACCTGGATTGGCATGACCAGGGTGAGGGGAAGAGCCTGTGACCTCCCACACCTCCCTCTACCCTTAAAAACAGCAGCAGCACATACTCATTACGGCCTCTTTCCGTGTATGCTGTGTAGTGGGCACAGCTGTGGGTGCTTTCTGTGCACCCACTCTTCCCCAGTGGTGTCTGTAGAGTTCTGACTCACAACGGTACTTACTTAACACTGCCTGGTCTTCCCATCACTCTGCCAGGAGTCAGCGTGACTCCCTGGCCCAGGGCCTTTGCACCATCACTTCATTTTCCCTCTGCTCCCGGGATCTCTGCTCAAAGTCAGCCATGTCCCTTACGTCCCAGGTCTAGGAAATTCGCAGTGGTGCCATTCACTATCGAGGCTGTTGGACTCTTCTGCTGTGGCTCACACCCCTCTCTGCGTCTAGGAAGCTGGTATGGGAGCAGAGCTGGGCCCTGCGGGATGAGAAGATTGGCTCACTGCTTTTCCACCACCGGGCAGTTAGCTCTGAGGCTAGCGCCAATTGTCTACACACCTTGCCTCACTGAAAGGGCTCCAGGGTCATGCAAGCTGCTGTGCTCATTCCAGCAGGACTCCCCACATGTGCCTGAGCCTCTCTCACTAATACAGAACCCCATGGCAGCCTCAGCGCTTCCTCTCTCCCCTCAGAGTTGTTTGGAGTCCCTAAAGCCAGTTAATCCCACCATGTATCATTCCTATAACTTAATGGCCCTGTGGCAAGCTCAAGCCAAAAGGCCCTCACCCTGGCACACTGAGGGCCTGGTGGCTGGCTGACAACCCTACAGAGCCTGGGTGACAGGAAGAGGACTCAGTGAGTGTCTTCAGATGGAAGGGTTGGGACTGTCCCAACTACTCTCACTAGAAACCCTCAAGCAAGAGCTCCCACCGCTTGTCATAATAGTTCCTAGGCCAGCATTCTGTCCCTGTCAACCTGGGCTTTTCACTGGGGTTAAGCAGGGCCAGGGTACAGCAGCTGATGGGGCTGATGGTCTGTTTCTTGGACTTAAATCTGTACAGAAGAGTCACAATAGAAAGCAGGCTCTTCACTGGGGATGCCATCGTCATGGAAAGTGCTGGAAACCTGACAAGGGGCAAACTCTTGACTTGGTTTTGGATCAGCTGGAAGTTAACCATCTTCCTAGCCCAGAGGCAGTTGGGGCACAGCTGTTGCCAGCTCTCCAAGCCTCACTTTCTCCACCTGGGGAATGGGCATTATCCAGCCTGAGTGACAACTCTGCTAGGAGCTTCCAGGTTCTTTGGACACCTGTCCTGATGGTCCCCAGCAACTCAGGGCTTTGGAGGGTGGCACTTGGTGCTAACTCCAATCTTGCACAGCTTCCTCTTCTTAATCCTCTGTTCTTTCTGGACACCCATCTGTGACTTTTAGGCTCTTCATAGCAAATGGCACCAAGTGGACAAACAGCCACCACATCTGGGAAAAGGTGACCTTGGATGTTGGAGCTTCCCCACTGGTCTCTGGGTCCAGGATGCTTTTGGAGTGAGGCCGTGGGTGCTGCTTATTTTCAGTGTCACCCAGAGAGCACCCACACAGACTACTGCTGCCTTAGAAATGATGCTCCAGGCTCCTGTGAGCCCCCTGGCATGGTGGGGCCTGGCATTAGGTCCTTCGATGTCCCTGCCACCATCTTAGAACCTGTTTGTCCTGGTCAGCAAACTGGGATGTGTGTGTGTGTGGGGGGGGGCAGAGCATCTCGAAGGCCAGAAGAAGGAATGCAGAAACTGGAGTGATTGGTCCTGGTCAGAGCCTGTTGCGTGGGGAAGCCCCTCCCAGGCTGACATTGTCTTACATCGTAACTTGTACTTAAGTCCATTTGTTTTGTTTTCTGTCTCCACAACAATTAGTAAGATTTATTTCTTATTGCTCCAGTGAGTTGTGCCAGGACCACACTTCCTTTTTCTTTTTAAAGGAACAGCCATCCTGGCAGCAGGACCCAAGCAGGAAGCCTTTTCTTGAATTTCTTTTTAAATTTTTTTTCTTCTTCGATTATTTATTTTGCTTTCTATGTATGAGTGTTTTGCCTGAATACATGTGCCTCACATGCATGCCTGTTGCCCATGGGAGTCAGACATGGACACCAGATTCCTTGGAACAGGATTTAGGGATGGTTGTAAGTCATCCTAAAGGTACTGGGAACTGAACCCAGTGCTCTTAACCACTGAGCCATCTTTCCAGCTCCCAGGGAACCTTTTCAATCACAAGAATGGGACAAACCAACCAACCAACCAACAAACAAACAAAAAATACTGTTCTCTGTACAGGACACTGGAGTGTCTTCTGGGTTCCTCCTGGTCCACAGCTGGGTTCAGGCAGCTCTTCCCAGCTTAGTCCCCAGATGGGCAGCATTGGCTGGGAGTGAGAGAGCTGAGACAGCATCCTCCCCCCAGGATCCAGAGCATCAAGAGCTCAGAAAAGCCTTCATTGCTGCCATCTGTGGAGTCCCAGGCTCACAGCACCACGGGTGTCTCTCTCTGAGGCGGTGTTTCTGAGTGAAGGCTTCTGTGTGGTTGTCCAGGCTTGCACACCGACGCTGCGCACTGTGCTGCACACTGCCAGCAACACGACAGGAGCACCGCTGTCCTCTGTCTGGCACAGCTGTGTGACACTGGAAAGTCTCACTCCCTCTCTGGAAACTAGAATTCCTTCGGCATCCCCACCTTGAGGATTCAGAGACCACGGTGATGGACGTGCAGGGCCAGACGGTAGTACTTAATGAAGGACACGTGAGCCATCCATATCTGCAGTCCCAGAGCCCATGACTATGCTGCCCTATAGCATACAGGAGTCACTGCCAGGGTGAATGAGCTCAGGATCAGCCAGAACTTGTCACCTGATAGGAGGAGCAGGAAGGTCAGACTCAGAGATTTGAGCAGTTGGCTTTGAGGATGACAGGCAGTCCTCCAGAGGACACAAGCAGATCTGACGTGGTTCTCTCTTGCAGCCATCAATGGGATCCTCCCCATCTGAGTTCAGACTACGCCCCTGGTCAATCTCTGAGCAAAAGTGTTTTAAACACTCACTCAGTCTGGCACTGTCCCTCAGTGCCCTGAAACTGCCCACCCAGCCACTCTTCCCTCTCTTTTCCCATCCATCCATCCATCCATCCATCCATCCATCCATCCATCCATCCATCCATCCATGTACCCAGTTACTCCATGCATCTTCTCATCCACATACCTGTGCACATACCTGTGCATCCATCCATTCACTCATTAACTCATATACAGATCCATCCATTCATGGATCATCTATACATCCTCCTATTCTACTCATCCATCTACTCATCCATCCATCCAGTCCCAGACCCAGGCACCAATCCATCCATATACCCCTCCCTCATTCTCTTCCTCCCAAGCACCTGACATCTGCTAGCAGCAATTCTTAGGGACAATGTCTCAAGAGACTACAGGTCTCTTCTCAGTATTGCAGCCAGCCTTTTCTACATGCAGGGACCTTGTCTTCCAGACTTGGGATTTCCTGCCTGTGGGAGCTACTCTTGGAGTCTCTTGTCTGTTTAGCTCCCCCTGCTGTATTCTCAGAGTTCAGAGTATCTCTGGCACACAGTAGGGCTCAGTATCTGTGACAGATGAGTATACATTTGGCCCCTCCTTCCACCCACCACTCTCAAAGGCTTAGTGTTACCAGGAGGTTGTATGGTGTCCCGAGGCGTCTGCTGCCTGGTGCACACACGTATTAGTATGATGAGTACATGCTGGGTGGTGCTCAAGGTATGGATCACCCTACTTCCCCTTTTTTCCTGGACCAGATGACTTGTAGCATCCTGGCACTAGTTCTGTGTAGGCTTCTGAGGAGTCCTGTGCAAGTCTGCAGTTTCAGAGCCACTGCTGTCCCATCACACTCCAGGGGCCAGCTGACTCCTTCAAGAATCATGCTGTCTTGGGGAAGGAAAGGTGGTTAAGAACACTGGCTGCTTTTCCAGAGGATCTGGGTTTGAGTTCTAGAACCCACACAGCAGCACACAACTATCTGTAACTCCAGTTTCAGGGGATCCAATGCCCTCTTCCTGGGTTCCGTGAGCACATGTTATGCACAGACATACATGTGAATAAAACATTTGTACATATGAAAAAAAAACCCCTAAGAACCACTTCCATCTTTTGTGGTGGCATGTGCCAACGGGCTGTGCAGGCCCTGCAGTCTTCAGGCTGAGTGGGGCTTGAGGCCAGGAGGCCAGGAGGCCAGGCTCCTGCTCATAGGCATCTTTTCTCTGATGTCCTGTGCTTTTGTTTTCCTGGACTGCCAGAACCAGAGCCATAGATGGGGATGGAGGTATGCGTTTCTCCATGTCTTTACTCTAGAGGCTGGAGGCTGGAGGTCGTGGTGTAGACAATCTGACTATCCTGTGTGCTGTGTATTGGGCTCTGCAGCAGGCTCATCCTCGACTCGGGGCTATGTCTGACTGTCTTTGATTCCTTGCCTGGAAATACATACCTGGCCTCTGCCTGCCTCGTCATACCCTCTCTGTGTGCTTGTCTTTGTGTCCAAGTTTCTGGGGACACAGTCTTACTTGGCCAGGGCCACCCTGGAACTTTACTAACCTGAGGTGACTGTCTCTAGATACAGTCACATTCAGAGGCTCCAGTGGGAGTGGGGTGGTCATGCTGCCTCGGGGCTTGAACTTGTGCTTTGGAGGTTGTAGTCTCCTGATGCCTGCTCCCATCCTCCATTGCAGAGCCCTGGAGGCTCCTCCTCTGATGCATCCTCTGCAACCCAGAATGAGCCTGGCACATAGTAGAGGCCCAACAGGTCCTTAATGAATACAAGAATTGACTCTCCATGTTTTCCACTCAATAGAGCATCCCCCATAGCAGAAACATGGCGGCTTTGCCAGGTTGGGGCCAGGCCAGGGAGAGCGATCCTCAAATGCCTGGGAACTAGAATCACTCTTTGGTCCAGTGGTGAAGTTTCCTGTGACTCAGTAAGTCACTCTAACTAATGGAGACTTCCCAATCCCAGTGGAGTGGATGGCTCAACTATGCCGATTATTTCTGAGTTTTTTAAAAGTGACTCTTCAAAGAAATCAGTCCCTGGGGGCCGCTGTCTCTCTCCAAAGGCTGACGCCGCGCTCTCAAGTAGCTCATGCTGGCCTTCAGACAAGAGTCAGTGGTGGTTTTCATAAATAACGTTTTTGTGTTATGAAAGTAGAATTTAGAAAATTTATAGAAGCAGAGGGAATGAAGAAAAGAATCCATCAGCCACAGGCAGCAGATTCCATAATATGCCATTGTGTCTCTTTCTGGTCATTTTTATATGTCTATTTTCATTTGATAATAAACAAATTTAAATGGGATTGGACCGTGTTTCCTCTGAACCACAGACCGTCTTTCAAGGATCTCATTTCCACGTGGCATGCACACTGCCTGGGGATGCACGCAGGTGGGGGTTAGGGGAGAGCTAGAGGCCGAGGCCTGGAAGCTGGCTGTGGCCTGGGCTAGGGTGGAGCGACAGATCACTTTGTCAGCGTGTGGGAACCGCTGGTGCAGGGCAAGGCCCTCTGAGACCCTTGGCCTGAGTGCTGGTGTGCCCTTCATGGAGGTTTTTAGTCCAGGGAACTCATGGCATCACAGCCAGGACCTGTCCCCCTATTCCCAGCTCATCTACAGCTTGCACTTTGCTGATTACAAGGCCTCCTGCAGCCTTGATGGGAAAACTCAAGCCTTCCAACTGAGGGAGCAGCTCCAGGTCTGCTGGACCGGGCCACGGTATTCTGGAGGGAAACTCACCCCTCCTGGTTACTGGGGCCTGTGGTGGCCACTGATGTCATTTCAGAGCAAGCACTGAAGGGATGCTTTGTTTCTCAGGCTGTGTGTCTCTAAGATTGGTGTGTGTGTGTGTGTGTGTGTGTGTGTGTGTGTGTGTGTGTGTGTGTGTATGCACGTGTGTGTGTGCGCACACACACACACACACACACACACAAACACAGACAGACAGACACACACCATTTGCATTTTATCCAAAAATAAACGTTCCAAACCCTAAACCACTAGCTAATCCAGGCCCACTGAAGGCCTCTTCCCTGGTAGGGCTGGCGCCAACTGGGAAAGAAGGGTCGCCTGGTTCAGTGCACCACAGGGCTGGGGTGATGGGTGAGCAGCTGCAGGGGAGACATAGCATTTGTGAGGAGGATGGGGGGGGTCCAGGGAGGGTGAGCAGGAGGCATCTGGGAAGGACATTTATCTCATAGGAGCTGTGGCCAGCCAAGAATGCCACAGCGGGCCTTCCAAACTGTGTCTTCCAAGTGTGCAGGGGAGGCTCACCCTTGGCTGACATGCTGGGAACACAGAGGGTGTCGCTGGCACAGATACTCTCAGCCTGATCCACAGCAGGCTGGAGGGCAGCCATGGAAGAGGTTTGCCTTGTGGTTGGTGGCCCAGAGGGTGAACTGCAGCTTGCAACAAGGAAGCCCCCTCCTCAGACCCATTGGAGGGCAGGATGAGACGATATTTTTACCTTTTATCACCTTTCAAGGTCCCTGCAAATTCTCACGTGAGGATTGTGCTTCCTGGTAGATGGGTTCACCACGGCTGGCCATGAATTAGCATGGAAGAGCAATTTCTGTTGCCAGCTATCGAGATCTTGCTGTATGGTCAAGTTCAGGGTTAGTGGCATCCTACGTTCCACCATGGGGTTGGTAATGGGTTGGGTGCAGCGATCCACTTTGCAGAGAGATGCTGTATGGTGACAGCAGGGCTGGACTCAAGGATGGCCATCACCATCCTTTCCCCTCAACAAGCTATCCTGTGGTGGGCTAAGTATCTCCTACTCAAAAGATGTGTCTGTGTCTGAACCCGAGACCCTTGACTGTGAGCATGGGTGAAAATCAGGTCTCTGCAGACCTCAAGGGAAGTCATTTGGGTTCAGAGCAGGCCCTGAAGCCAAGTGCCAGAGTGGGGAAGACAGACAGAAGAGACGAGGGAGGCCACATTAAGGGCAGAGACAAGTTAGGGTGGTGTAGCTCTGGAGTTGGGGGAAGGGCACATGGGTTCTCTCCCAGGGGTTCATGCCATGTGTCCAGAACACTTAGTTACTGCCTGAGGTTGTGGTTCCTCAGCTTTGCCTCTATGAGTGGTCTGCCAGTCGAGGTCCTGCTCTGTGCCTGCTGGGGTTCCCACACTCTACCATGGCATCCATTATTCCTGGAGGTAGATGCCTCTGCTCCCCAAGTCCCTAGCAGGACCTGGGCACACACATGTCACTTGTATTTTAATGTCTGCACAGCCCTGGAGTGATGTTTCAGCCCCTTGGAGATGAGATGTTGCTCATTCCCTAGAAAGTATTTACTCAGTGCCCACAAAGGGCAGTCCTGGGCCCAGGAATGTGGCAGGGGGCAGGCCAGAGTCCATTCATTCGTCTGTGTGGTTTTCTGAGGACAGAAGGACAATGCAAGAAAGAAACGAGAGGGAAGGTGGAGGAAGGAAGGGAGCGGGGCTTGGTGAGAAAGGGAGTGAAGGAAGGACAGATGATGGAAGAGACAAGAGGAGGGGAAAGGAAAGAAACGAAGGAAGACAGGAAGGGGGGAATGGAGGAGGGAGGGACTTCCAGGTGGCGATGGGGCGGTACAGGGTCTGGGAAGGCTGCACGTGGTGTGGTGGAGGGGATAGCTGTCAGTGCATCACTTGCGGTATCCGAGAACAAGGCTTTGTAATAAATGGTTCCTGTTCCCCCAAGAGTGATGTAATGCAAGGACTCTCGCCTTGTTTCCAAGTCTAAGAGTTGACCCACTCCAACTGGCCATTCTCAGTGGGCCTGTCACTGCATGGAAGCAGGCTGTTCTGGAAGATTCTTGGCTCCAGAGTCAGGAGCCCACACTAGCAGGCTGGTAACTTCCCGATGGAAGCTGGGGATGAAGGGTTTCCCTCCCTGCCCGCCAGACTCTTTTTCTCTCTGTGTATGACTTTCCTTCCCATACCCTTTGTCCATGTCTCTCTGTCCCTGTCTTTTCAGGCCACAGGAGGAAGGCTGCCTAACATGTCACTCAGTAGCTACCACAGCAAGGGTCTGCTATGCTGGGCTCCCTGTAGCTGCAGGCCTGCAGAACACAAGTGGGGCAGGCAGGCCTCCAGGGGAGGGTGGTGGAAATGCTTCCAAGCCAGAGGGCCAGGCTGTGGCCCCCTGCTCTGGGCCCACCTTCTCCTTTCCTGCCTTCCCTGCTTGCCAGCCCCTGAGGAGGTTCCCACAGGCAGTGACCAGCTCAGAAGTGTCCCTGTCCCCTGTCTGTCTTCCTGGCCACTGAACAGTGCTACCTAAGAAATGGTCTGGGTGAAGACCTAGAGCCAGTGTTCTCTGAGACATGGTGGCAGGGTCACCACATTTCCCAAGGCAGCGTTGGCAGTGACTACACCTACTTTGGGTGTTGGGGGATCAATGCTGGTGCCCAGCCAGGTGTGACTGTAGATTTCCCCTATGTGTGTGGATTGCTACCACAGGTTTATATTTTTTAACATTTACAACCAATAAACTTTGGCTCCAACATCAACATAAGAAAAGGCAGATGATAAATCCTCCTAGCACTGAGGGATGGAGGCCAGCCTGCAGGCTTGCTGTCCCCTTACCAAGTTACTGCCACCAGAGGGACGCTGAGCTGCCCAGCTTCTGAACTGAGTGTCGGCAGATGGAATGGGAACATAGCTGGTTCAGACCAGACCTCATGACTACTCTCCAGAGGGTTGTACCCCTGTCAGTAAAGCACTTTTGTAGAAAGGCAGATGGAGTATATCAAAATCTACCTCAGCCTTCACTGTGACATCTGAACGAGGCTGCTGTGACAGGATTTGGGGTGATGAGTTGAGGGTTTGAAGAAAATTGAGAGCCAGTTTGTGAATTTAATGTTCAGTTCAACTACACCCCCCCCCCCCCCACACACACACACATACACACACTGTCTCAGGGAATTCCTCAGGCCTGGGGCAGGCAGGAAGAGGAAGCCATTTGCTTACAGGGAGACAACATACAGAAAACAATAGAGAAAGCCAGGGAACCCCAGGGGTGACTCTGATAAGATTAATAAAACTGATAGACATCTAGCCAGACTGAGCAGGAAGAGGGAGGCCAGGCTGCTGTGACATCCGTGAGGTCAGTGCTGACATCACTGCAGGCCGTACAGAGGCGTGAGAAAGTGGACAGACTGACTGCCTAGAAGGTGTGATGTGCTAAAGTGCCAAGAGACAGACAGACAGACAGAGAGGGAGAGAGAACCCAAATAGACTGTCAGTTAGAGAAAATCCACATGTAGGCAGGATACTCTTTCCACAGACACTCCACACACATACGGTTTTACTGCACAGCCTGGTAGCACAGCCCTATTGTCCAGGATGAGGCAGTAGGATCACAAGTTCAAGACTAGCCTATGCAACTTACTGAGATTCTGAATTAGAAGTTAGAAAAAGTCTGTGGCTATAGCCCAGTGGTAGAGTTTTTGCCTAGAATGCACATGGCAGGATTCTATCCCCAGCACTGGAGAGAGAGAGACTGAGAGACAGACAGACAGACAGACAGACAGACAGACAGACAGAGAGAGAGAGAGAGAGAGAGAGAGAGAGAGATAGAGATAGAGAGAGAGATATATAGATATGCCACCGACTTTTCTAGTAAACTGATAGGGACATACCTGCTTCACAGCCCATTTCACAAGGTCACTATTGTCCAGACACTAAAGACAGAGAGCAATGACAAGAAAATCGCAGCAGCGGTCCCCGCAAACACAGAATCAAAAACCTCAGGCAGAGCTTGAGGGCGTCAAATCCAACAGTAAATAAAAAATGACGATGTGCCATATCTAAGAGCTCTGTCCAAGGAACCTGAGGATTAGAAAACTCAGCCGAATGCAAAGCTGTGTAGAGGCACACGCCTGAGCCCCAGTACTTGGGGGTGGGGTCCACAGTGAGGCCCCTCCTCCAGAAAACCAAGGTTTGGTAAGGTGCTTGTCCAGCATGTTCAAGACCTTGACTAGAAGGGGGAGAGGGAAGGACAGAAGGCCGTGGAAGGAAGGAGGGAGGCGGAATCTATGGCTGCAATCATTCACATGTATGAACAATCCGGAAGAGCAAATGACCATTGTCTCACTGCAGCAGCATACGCTTCCTGATACTAAAGAGACTTCCAGAAGCCAAGGAATAGACTTTCCCTTCACTTTAAGAAACCACAACAATTACAGCGCACCCAGTATGGGGGAGATTCTCTGAGTGGCACGTGACTTCTAGGGGAACTACATGAATAACTTTGAGATTTTCTCTGCTAGGGAATTCTTCCAGATCTTTAACCATTTAGACAATCACCTCTAAGAAACACAAAACAATATGTTTTGTGAAGTTAGAACTATTGGAATGTCAGAGGTGGATAAGCATAGTAAAACAATAAAACAAAACAACAACAACAACAAAAATCCCAGAAAACTGTACAGCATTAAACATAGGCCTAACAACTCAAAAATATATCATACCTCGAGGGTGCGTCCATGCTCCCCCTTCACTCTGCTGTCCTAACAACAGATGAAACACAGTGGAGTCAGTGCCCCCAGCTAGAGCCAGCCGCTCTAGACATGCCGGAGAGGCCACATGTGGGTGGGTTCCTGCTGACAGACAGCATGCATCGTGAGTGGCCATTTGAGAGAGATCTCAGAATTCTGCATGCTGACCTCTGATTTGGTCCACTAGATCACACTGACCACATGTCAGAGCCCCAGGCTCAAGCTTGTTCCTTGAGGGAACCTGCCCTGAGCTCAGCGGCACTGAGCTGCCAAATCATACATCGCCTCAAAGCAGTCATGGCCTTTCAGTACTCATTCCAGACACCCACTTTCTACACAGACGCCATCCCCAGCCTGCAGGGTCTGTGAAACGCTCACCTGGCTTTGAACGTTACTCAGAGAAGTGTGTCTTTCAAACAGGGTAGAAAGAACACGCCACACGGCCCTGCGTGCATTTCCTTCTAGCACGAACCCACCCAGCCTGCAGCTCTTACGAGCAGGGGCTGTGTTGCTTTTCCCCCTCTTCCCTTTGATGCAGAGGACCCCAGTAGACTAGCAAGCCACAATCAGGACCAGGAATGTGCTCAGAGACCATTAGGGGAGACAACCAGAGAAGTCCCAAGGAACTCAAAATGTATGAGCTGGAAAACACTCTATGAAAGGCCCTTTCAGGCCGTTCCTTTGGGAGTTTGCTTTTGGATTAAAAGGGTTTATTCAGGTCTTCACAAATAGCTGTGCTGGGCAACCCTTCCATCATGATGGATTGCAGATGGAGGCTGGCACACTTTGACTGGGGATACCAGGATGAAGGGCACATAACCAGGTGACATGCCTTCAAAGGAAAGAGGCTCAAAACATCCTAAAAAACATGGGCAGGCCCCAGAAAGGCCTGGGTGTTGAAGGTGTGGATGGAACGCAGCCTTGGGCTTCCCTCCCCACTTCCTTAATGGGGGAAGAAAAATGACAGAAATATCCCTCTTATATTTCCTTCACTCTTAGCAAAATGAGTGTGACTCCCACCCTTCCGTCTCCCCCAGGCTCTACAAAGACAGCCTGGTGGAATGTAACTAGAGGACTACCAGTGGTCAGAGGCCATGGGATGTGCTCAGGCCACGTTTTTGCTCTAGCTCCTTCAGGTTGAAATCAAGCTCTTCCCTAATTGGTCTAGAAGCAGAGCCCCTGACCCTCTGGCCAGCACTCTCTCCTCACGTAATTTCCTGATTGCAGTGGGCAAGCTCTGGTGGACAGGGGCCTTAGGATCTTGGTCAGCTCCTCCCGTGCTGGCTTCAGATGAGAAGATGGAGCCCATGGGCTGGGCATGGTGCTGGGTCACATCCCAGAGCCAGCAGAACCTCTGAGGAGTTTGACCCCAGATGCACCTGGGCTGTAGCCAGCTGGCCAAGTTGCCCTCTGTTTCCCTCCATTTTAATCCTTTAATGGGTATGGGCCCACCCCATCCTAGTACTCATTAACACATATTTAAATAATTATGGAAAAATCCGCACTTTATGCGGCCTCAAGCACTCTGACCCCCAGCTTTCTGCAGCTGGTCTTAGGGTGTTCCAAATATTTGGCACCTTTTAATCCCTGCTCTGAAAGTGCTTCTCTCTATGCTGTGGTCTAGTGGCCTGGGCTGCACACCTGCCTCAGCCCAGGCTCCCAAGCGCTCCAAATACTCGCTTGTTCTTTTTCTCCGCCTCCTTCCCGCTTCCTGGCTGAACTTGAGAGCGGGGATGAATGCACTATTGAGAAGCCTCTGGCTGGCTGCCCTGCACGGTCAGGGCTCCTCCAGCTTGGCAGAGTTTTTCCAGCTTAGACCAAGGTTGGGTAGAGGGGCCCAGAGGTCCCCCTGGCCAGCACAACTGAGAAGGCTGGATGGAAGGTGGTGTGCCTGCATATACATACTTATATACAGACAGATGTACACACATATGCACACATGCACAGACAGATCTGCACATGTGCATGCTTATACATGTCTATAATAATATATAGTCACTTACATGTCTACTGCACATGTATGTTGATACAGATATACTCATGCCTCTACATGTTCATACTCAGATATACACATATGCAGAAGTACCTGTAATATACACACATGTATATACACATCCATATATACACTTGCACATATCTATGCATGCATAACACATATATGTATATATGATGTGCACAAATCTACATTTGGTGGAGGCTGCATGCTATTCACTGGCTCTGTTTGCAGCTGTCTTTTGTTGAAACAGCTGCCTCAGATGCTCATCCTGGCATTAATGAAAGGCTTCTGCAATTGAGAGTGTACCTGATAGGGGTAGGGAGGTCCAGTGGGTAAGAGCGTTTGTTGTGCAAGCATGATGACCTGAGTTCAAATCCTCAGCACCCACATCAGAAGCCAAGTGTTGTAACCTCAATTCTGGGAGAGTGGAGACAGGAGGATTGCTTGCTGCCAGCCAAACTCCAGGTTCAGGAGCAGTGTCTCAAGAGAATAAGGTGAGGATGACAGTGAGCCTGACATCTTCTCATGGCTTCTGCCCACACACCCATGCACACATCCACCAGCAGACACCACATACATATGTATCACATTCACATGCATGTTCATACACATGCATGCACAAATAAAAAAAACAACTCTAAGAGGAGAATTTACTTGTTGATTCTGGAGATATGCAATGCTAAAAAAAAAGTTTGTTGCTTTAGTGGACAAGCCCAAACTTGAGAAGATCTGAGTGCCAAAGAGGGCAGTGTGAACACAGCCTGCTGAGTTTTCTGGAAATGTGCCCTTTTTGTTGTGATTATTTAATTTAACTCATTTTTAAACAAGAATGCAATTAGCCATGAGATAGAAATGTTACTGTAAAATTTAGCCTGATGCCTTCCTTAAGATCTTTGAAATATGTGTCAAATATGCAATTACATCAAAAAGTTAATCTATGACCATTATTTAGTATGTTGGATGCCTCAGCCAAAGAACTATGAAGACCTTGCCTGGACTCGTACGTGTGAGGCAACTTTCTTCTAGTTTGTGACCTCAGTCAAATACTCAAGTCTTCTGACACTCTTTTGCAAAATGATAGCCATACTGTTTGTTCTTCAGGCTTGATATCACAGCTTCTGTTAGCTCTTCCAACCTCTCCATGCATCTAACCATCCACACAGTCATGCGTTTATTCACCTATTGTACCCTCTGTCCACCCAATCCTCCATCATCTGTCCATTTGCTCACCCATGAGCTATCCATCTGTTTGTTTACCACCCATCATCCATCCACCATCCATCCATCCATCCATCCATCCATCCATCCATCCATCCATCCATCCATCTGAACTATGTCTTGTTCCAACCAAGTCTACAACTTAAGAAAACTCACAGACCATCTACACCAGCCTCATCCTTTGAGCCACTCACCCGTATCATGGGTCTGATTCTGTGTCTGCTGGAGCTGGCTTCCATCCAGGGGAAGTGACTGGCCTAGGATAGCTGTGCATAGAGGGTGACTGAGGAGGCAGTAGCCTAGCCAACTCTCCTGCTGAGCCCACTGTGACTATAGGCCCCATCAATGTGTGTTCTCTCTCTCTCTCTCTCTCTCTCTCTCTCTCTCTCTCTCTCTCTCTCTCTCCCTCCCTCCCTCCCTCCCTCCCTCCCTCTCTCTCTCTCTCTCTCTCTCTCTCTCTCTCTCTCTCTCTCTCTCTCTCTCTGGCCAGCACCCTGAAGTCCCTGGAGGTACTGTCTTCCCTGATATGCAGACACAGCAGGGAGAGGGAGAAGGAGCAAGGACAGCATAGGGTAGGTCTCCTTGTTGTGGGGGGCTGAAAACAGTCCTTATAATAATCACACTTCTCGTCCACTACTCTTTTCTTTTGGGATTGTCTGGCCTGACAGTGATTATGACACAGTCCTGAAGGCTTCCAAGTGCTTCATTCAGTTTCTCTGTCCCTGATGTTCCATGCCCAATGTTGGCCTTGCTGTGATCCACCTAACAGATCCATGAGCTGAGTTCAGAATTCACCTGTTCTTGGCTTTACCTAATGTAACCTTTTGTGCCAAGATCTTCGGCACCTGGCCTGTGACACTTCCTGGCTTTTGTCCTCTGTCTTTCTCTTGTACACAGGCTCCAAAAAGATATGCCTTGGGGATGGCATCAAGGTCCCGGAGGGGCAACTCCTCTCAGACCTCATTGCCATGAGGTCCCTGGAGTTGCCAGTGCCACAGAGACAGAAAGTGGGAGGTGGATGCTAATGGCTTCCAGAGGGAAAGAGCAAGTCAGTGTTTAATGGGGGCAGAACTACAGTTTGGGAAGCTAGGTTCAAACACGAGGATGCTGCATATGACTCCACAGAGTGATTCTCTGAACATGGCTCAGCTATGAACTGCAAAGGCCTAAGATGATAAATACGATGCATGTTTGGTTGCAATTAAAAATAATCTGGGCTGGTGAGATGGCTCAGCAGGTGAAGGTTGCCATCAAGCCTGACTACTTGAGTTTGATCCCCAGGACCTCCATGGTAGATGGGAACAATTAACCCCCACAAATTGTCCTCCAATCCCTATATGCACGCTGTGGCATGTGAGCACGCACACATAAAAACAGACAAACAAACAAACAAACAATAACTAAATAAATAAATTTAAAAATGAAATAAAGCCCTGCTAGCTCATGGGTCACCTTTTCAGAGGATCAAGCATGAAAGGATACTGACAGAGAGAGGGACAGGTTCTGAGCTAGACTCTACCCGCAGCCATCCATCTATAGGCTGGGTGCCATCTTCTGAGAGCCAAAAGGTCACCCAGGGAACAGATTCCTGAAGAAGGAGGTCCTGCGTTGCCAAGATGTCACCACTAGAGAAACAGGAATGCAGGAGAGACATGACCACAGCAGCTTCATCTGAAGCCATCATAGCCTCAGCAACACCCCATAGGCATGACAGCTAAGGGAGTTGTCCCCTTGCAGCGGATGGTGAGGGACAGGCAACCATTGCTGCCCAGGGATCTGGATGGGTCCCTGTCCCCATAGGTCCCCCAAATAGATAATGTCTGAGTTCACGGGAGGTTGAGTGAGGTTCCTTGTAGCCCAGTGGGGACAGCAGAGCTATGGGCAGCCATGGATCCAGTGGGAAGAGAACAAGTGGACAGTGAGGTTCCACTCATGTTCTATAAAGAGAGAATGGAGACAGAATCAAAGTCCCTCAAATGTGATGCAAACCTAATCCAAACCCAGAAAGCTCCCCAATGCTAGCTGGCTTCTCCACACCTCTGAGCAGTAGAGAGCCTGGTTCTCTTTAAAAGTGCAGGATTGGCAGCCCCACCCCTTGGGCAATGGTCACTCTTCAGTGGAGCTGCTGTGACCCACTGTGAATGCTCAGAACATGCCAGGCCCCCAGGCTGCCCTTAGTCTTAGGGACCTGTAGTCATATTGGAGAGGGCAGAGTGCAGAATCCTGGCAGGTAGAGGACCTACCCACTGCTGCCCTCATAGAGTCTGAGGACCAGGTTACGGGGCTGTCATATGACTAGAAATCACACAGCACATGGCTCTGGGGAGCACCGGGGTACCAGATCTGGGATGTATTTTGTGGCTGTTGACCCCAGACTTGGGTCTGTGTGGTCCCACTGTAGGTGTGAATGCCTCAGTTTCTCTGAGCATAAACGTGGGGCTCCTGCCCAGGGATGATAGGCTAAAGAGCCAGTTAATCTGCACCCATCCTTTCGTGAGGGAAGGACCTAGTAATGGGACCCATGGTGGACACAGGTTGTACTTTCTAGTGGACATTCCTTTGTGAAAAATGTATTAGCTCAACTGGCGAGATGGTTCACTGGTTAAGAGCACTGGCTGCTCTTCCAGAGGTCCTGAGTTCAGTTCCCAGCAACCTCATGATGGCTCACAACCATCTATAATGAGATCTGGAGCCCTCTTTTGTATATAGAACACTGAATACAAAATAAATAATGAATCTTTTTTTTTTTTTGGAGGAAAATGTATTAGCTACTTTTTTTTTGTTGCTGTGATAAAACACCATGATCAAGGCAACTTATAGAAGGAAGGGTTTATTTGGGCTGGGAGGTGGCAGGCATGGCAGCTGCAGCAGCAAGCTGAAGGTTTACATCTGTAACCAAAAGCAGCAAGAACAAACGAGGCGTGGCGTGTGGCTTTAAATCTGAAAGCCCACCCCAGTGGCGCACTTCCCCCAGCAAGGCCATGCCTCCTGAACCTACCCGAACAGCACCACCAACTGGGGGCCATTTACTAAAATGCCCGAGACTGTGGGGACGGAACATTCTCATTTAAACCCCACAAGCACTAAGGTAGAGTCCTTCCTATTAAGGAACCACCTCCAGGTAATACTGACTCAGCAATCGTGGGTGGCAAGCCTTGGGCAAGTTTCAAGGACCCGGCCAGATAGGATTGCAAGAGGTGGCTTAGGCTGAAGTCAGGGTCTCTGGCCAGGTAGCTAGGTGGGGCACTTGATCTAGGTGGGCCTGCATGCTGGCCTCATGAAGCCTAGGAAGCCTGAGCAATAGAGGGCGCCAGCAAGAGTAATTGTCCTGGAGATGTCGCACACACTTCTCCACACAAGAAGAAGTGTAGCTCATGGTTCCCAGGGCGTCCATTGACAGCACAGCCTGAAGACAGCCTGGTCACCTGTCATGACACCTCACCTTAAGTCTTCCCTATTTGGGAATCCTAGGATGCCCTAGTAATGGTCTCATCTGATGTGTCTCAATGTGACCACACAGGAAGGAAATGCCACTCACTCTGGGGCTGTGTATGTAGCGTAGCAGCTTACAGCCTGTCCCCCTACTCCCAGCTGGACTCCCAAATGTCTCCTCACTGCACAGTGTCAGAGCAAAAGGTCCATTGTGTGACCCTGTGTGCCAAGTCGGCTTGGGCTTGCACAACAGAAGTCAACACCCCTGCTGGCCTTGAAAGTGCCTCCCACCCTCCTTTGTGGGGTGCTCGTAAGTACAGAGTGGCCCAGCTCCCATCCCATGATCAGGGCTTCTCAAAGCCCCAGAGCCCATCACCATCCCTGACACACTGGCTTTCAAGCTTTTCTCAGGACTTGTGACCAGGCTTCCAAGGAAGTGTCTACAGTGAGTGACAGGTTCTCAGTGCCAACTGACAGCTTCCTTGGCTCAATCGATACGTTGCCTCTAGGTTACTCGCTTTCTGGAATTTTCTCCCTCTGCCGAAGCTACCGCAGTAGACCAGTCTCCATATTATCTATCAGAGGACAGAAGTTCGTGGAGTCCCCAGGAAGCTTGAGCGCAGGAAACAACAGGCCTCTGGGTGAATTCTGATGGTTGAAAGGTTCAGTCAGGCCAGCGAAACCCGTCATGTCTTTTTTTAAAGCCAGGGTTTCACTCAGTCCAAGCTGGCTTCGGATTTTATATATAGCCAAGATGACCTTGAAATTCTCATCCTCTACTTTGTTCTTGTCTCATGGCAGAGTGAGATATGACTTGGGATTCTACAGCTTTTGGTGGCTGGGCACATAGCACAGCCACCAACACATTTCACAGAGGCTGGATCCCATCATGCCCCACTGCCCTTCAGTTGTCTCTGTTTCCTGAACTCTATGAAGACTGGACACCCCTCCCCCAACTCCCCTATCTGACAGAGCAATTCCCTACCCTACAGCATCCCTTCCTATTGCAAATCATGAAGGTAAGGGTAGAGGAAAGGACATGTGATGGTTTGAATGAAAATGGCCCCATAGGCCCAGCAGGTGAGGCACTATTAGGAGGTGTGGCCTTGTTGAAGGAAGTGGTCACTGGGGGAGGGCTTTGAGGCCTCATATGTGTGGATGTCTCTCTCTCTTCCTGCTACCTCTCAATCCAAACGTAGAACTCTCCACTCCCTCTCCAGCCCCATGTCTGCCTGCATGCTGCCATGCTTCCCGCCATGACAATAATGAACTAAACCTCTGAACTGTTAACCGGCCACCACAATTAAATATTTTCCGTTTATAAGACTTGCTGTGACCATGGTGTCTCTTCACAGCAATAAAACCCCAACTGAGATAGTACCTTTCTCCTGGAAGTCTCTGCAGGGCTTCCTAAGAGTCCCTGAGGGTCTTGACCTGGCATCTCTGACCTGACTTACTCTCTCCCAGGCTCTCTAGGCCTGTACTCTTAGCAACCACACAACTGGCACAGGCCTTCCTCCCCAGGCTCTGTCTTATGAGGTTTCAGGCCTCAAAGAGGCTACCCAGGTGCCAGCACAGGCCTTTTGACATCTGTCTGTTCTCTTTCCTGCTCTCTACAGCTTGGGTGGACGCAGGAGTACTCCAAAGCTGTCTGGCCACTCCTTTGGTTTTTCTGAGGCCTGGAAGGGAAGTGTCAGAGCTCCTGGCTTAGGCCAGAGCTGACAGAGTCATCACTGAACACGGAAGCTGCTCATGATCTGGCCAGTCCTGCATGTCACTTGTCCAAGCCTGGCTCCGGGTGGGCACCCCAGCATGCTGTCAGCAACTGGAGACAAGGACCAAAAGCAAGCGAGAAGGATGTGGGGAGCAGGGTTCCCTGATGCTCTTGGGAGCCAAGGTGGGCGGGCGACACTGCCCGGAATCTCAGCAGTGCAAGAGATAGGAGCAAAAGGAACAAAGGCCCTGGGGCCACTTGGCAGAGTCCCTGTCCCTTGACAGCAGTCCCCTTCCTCTTCATGAACAGGAATATGGAAGAGAGGGGAGCGTTAGGCTCATAGACCTGGTGTTTCCTAATTTTGGAAATCTCAGAAGAGCCCGGTTATTTTGTCAAGATGCAATTTTTTTTTTCTGGTAAGGGCAGCAAAATAGGCTGTTCTTGAGCAGCAGGAAGAGGCTTTTGGGGTTCACACTGTCCCGCTGTGCCCATTAATCGGTTTGAATGAGATGATGAGGCCATAGGCTGGGCCGGGCTGCAGGGCCCAGTCTGGCTGCACTTCTGGAGGAAGAGCGTGACTTTGAAGCTTTGTTGTGCTTTCTTGCTCCCCACCCACCCCCTGCCAATTAACGCCAGGGAGAAATTACACCCAGGTGTGGCCCAGTCCTGACCCTGCCAATCAGGGCACTTTCATCCCTTGGAGGCGGGGCCTCGGGACGGTGGCTTCAGAGGCCAGTACCCAGCTATCACAAAGCCAAGGGGAACGGAGAGACCCCTCATGCGCTGGACCACCTTGGTGACTGACCGGTTACCAAGTGGCTGCCACACCCAAAGGAGAGCCTTCACAGCTGTGGGCCCTGCAGTCTGGAATGCTCTCTCCAGAACTCTCCGTGGTTGCTTCTTCACGTTCAGGTTGGGGCTCTGATGCTGCCTGTCTTGTTGCAGAGGAGCCATCACCAGAGAGGTTGCCTTTCCTGTGGACCTGTGTTTGTTGAGATGTGTCCACTCTTTTCATAGTATTTGTCATAGCTCAAAACCATTCTTTTAAAGAAAATGGTGTGTTTTTAATAGTTTCTGCGTGAGCATATGCATGTGAATGTAGTACCCAAAGAGGCCAGAAGAGGGAATCATATCCACTGGATTATAGGCAATTGTGAGCCACCGGATGTGGGTGCCTGGAACTGAACCCAGGTCTTTGAGAGTATACATACTCTTAGCTCCTGAGCCATTTTTCCAGGTTCCAAAACATGTTCACTTCTCCTTTGCATGGCCTTCTGTCTCCTCAGTCAAGCTGTTACCACTGGGTGTGGGGACTGGCTGTCACCACTGCTGAACTGTGGCATGTCAGGGCCAGGTATTCTCAAGCTCCTGTTGAGTGACAGGCCAGAAAGCCACTGAGGCACAGATGACATTTGTCATACCACAACCAGGGCTGGCACTGGGTGATCTCGTACATGTGTGTACACACGTCTGCTTGTGTGTCTAGCTCTCTCCTCACTCACCCATCTCAACAGTTCTTAGAATGAGCTATAATAAACCCCTTTTACAGATGGGGAAATTGGCCAGTGTCACACAGTTGGGTTTCTAGGGGTCCAGGTGTCTTAGTTAGGGTTTCAATTGTTACGAAGAGACGCCATGACTACAGCAACATTCAGTTGGGGCTGGCTTACAGTTTTAAGGTTTAGTCCATTGTATCATGGCGGGAAGCATGGCGGCATGCAGGCAGACATGGCGATGGAGAGGTAGTTGAGAGTTCGACATCTGGATCCCAAAGCAGCAGGAGGAGAGATTGAGAGAGTGGGCCTAGCTTGAGCCCTCAACCTCCAATCCCACCCCTAGTAACATACTTCCTGTAGCAAGATCATACCTCCTAGTAGTGCCACTCCTAATGAGGCTATGGGGGCCATATTCTTTTCTTTTTCTTTTTTGGTCTTTATAAATGATATGCTTCACTATACTCAAGTAGAAAATATAAACGGATGGGGTAGAATGTCAAGACAAAAGATAAAATGTGAGCTTGCATTCTTTTATATCTTTTTGCATAATAAAAAGAGCCACACCCGGGTTCTCCCCCCCCCCCAAGCCGTAGTGCCTCATCCCTTGTGTGGAGCTGTGGTGGTTCTGTACTCCCTGTCCCCAAGGATGCCTGGTCCAGGGGGTGCAGGGTCCATCACCCAGGTTTGTAGCTCAGCCAGTGCCCACACTAGTTATGCAGGCATATGTTGACGATGCGACGGGTGCCTTTGGAGAGCCTGGTTCTCACCTGTTTGAAGTGTCTCACAGGACCCTGGCCGTTTTCCAGGAGGAAGTACCAGACAAGCCTTATTGTGTCAGAAGTGTGGGCACGTATCTAGACAATGTTTAGAACTTACTTTACAATTGCGAGCATGCTTGCACATACAGAACATGCTTATAGGTGTATATCCACACATATACATACCTTCATGCCACAATTACACAATACACCCACACACACACTTCTGAGCAGAGGACTGGGGCCCAGCCCTGGCCCTGACACCTGTGGATTGGCCTGGAGACTGCTGTGTTCGTGGTCAGACCCGAAGTTGTAGCTTGAGGAACAGAAGATGAGACCCCTGGTGCTCCATGCACAGGCTTCTGGAGGACCCGGGCTGACGCGCACAGTGGCTGAGGTACTGAGTCTGCTCCAACAAGCTCTCTGGACTTGAAGATGGGTCCCGATCTCATGGCTATGGGGTGAGGAGGAAGGGGAGGGCTTTGCTTTCTTCTGTCTCAAGCCTTGGAAAAGGAGGCAGGCAGGGTAATGCCTATCTTTGCCCTCAGCAGTGTGGTCCTTCCTGGGGTGTTAGGAGGACTTGGCTAGTTGGCCTAGGGTTCACATGTGGTATGTGCCCAAGGCTCAGGGGTCATTATCAATGTTAAAAGACATGGCTACCAGCCAGACAGGTTTTGATGTGGCAATGCCTGGAACATCATGGTTTCTGCCAGGGCAGAGCTGGGACTTGGCAGACTCGGAGTCCTCTACTTGTCATGTAGGGTGTGGAGACCAAAGGAGCCTGGGGTCACATGGAGCTTGGAGGGCAGAATGTTAGGTGCCCCAGTGGCGGGGGACCTTTCTCACCTTGACGGTCTAGACAGGGATTAGAGAGGCTCTCAGTCAACACACTCACAAACCTGGTGTTCCCTATCTGAGGGACTCCAGCCTGCTACACACCCGACCCCCAGACAGGCCAGTGCCTGCTCTGCGCCCAAGCCCCTTCCTCTGAATCCCCTGCATTCTAGTGACCAAGGGTGGCACACGGGTTTGGAGACGTGATGAAGTAAAAGTCCCTATTTCCAGTTGCTTCATGTCCTAACCTCTCTGTGTCTTGGGCTTTGGAGATGGCCAGGATTAATCAGAATTCAAGTCACAATAGCATCTATCTCCTCACGAAGGTACAGAGCCATCGGTCTTTGTTCCTCATTAATATTCACCTAGCTCATTTGCATGTAGCAACCCTGCTGCTGCCAGGCCCTCCTGACACGCATGACAAAGGAATCCTCTACTTGCTTCCACAGCCATGCTGAGGCCTGGCTTTGTCCCTGAACATACTGGGCATCCCCCTCTCCCATCTTGGGGAGGGGGTGGTGTTAATGGGCTTCTGGTGGGCAGCAGCCTGTCCTGAAATAGAGACGCCACCCTGTGTCCCTAGTCCCAGTGGAATAGCACGGTTTGGCTGGATGGTTCCCTGTGGAAAGGATCAGGGGACAGAGTCAGAGGGTACTGAGAGGGCTGCAGACCAGTGGGTGCTGACAGCAATGTCTTTAAAATTGTGATTCCGCAGTGCAGTGGCCTGGGCCATGTGCAGCTGGCTGGCTCTGTTCGTAGGTGTGGACATTGGTGGCCCCTGTGGAACCCTCCTCAGGGCTGACAGGCTCCTGGTGTTCTGGGACTGCCGTTTGCCTGTGGTTGTACACTCTGTCCCCTTGGGCTTTTTTGCTTCAGGTTTTATGATCTAAAAGAACCCAGGGCTCAGAGATGGTTTCAGAATAGTAATTTTTTGAAAAGATAGATGGTACCCAAGGAATGACACCCTTGCCCCAAGGTGTCCTCTGGAATGAGTGGTTGAATGCACACATGCAAGAATATGCACACACACACAGACACACACACACACACACATACAACACAGAGAAGCCAGTCTCTTCTGAGAGGACACACACACACACACACACACACACACACAGAAGCCAGTCTCTTCTGAGAGGGACACTCTAAGACAGGGATCTTGTACAACGTAGATCTTGTGAATCGTGTACTTCTAGAGGTCAGGCAGCTCAGACTGCTTTCTATCTAAGCAGAGCTCAAACGCCTATCATGATGGCTCAAGTCTGTAAATCCTAACTCTTGGGAGGCAGAGATGGAAGGACCACCAAAAGTTGCAGGCCAGCTAGGACCACATATAAAAAAGATCATGCTGCCAGCTGTGACCAGGACCTGCAGTGCGAGCCACAAACCCTCCAAGCTCATGAGTGAAGCTGGGCAGAATAATGAGAGCCACCTCAGAAGGTCACTGTGGGGATCGAATAAGATATGCGTGTAACATTCTTAGTGTGGTGAGAGCACCCTGTCAATATCCAGGAAATGGCAGCATTGTGGGCCTCACCCTGGTCATTACCCAGGCACAGTTGCTTCTTTGTCTCCATGCCTCACCACCACACACTCCAATCTCAGTTGGCTCCTGAATCAAAGCTTCCTTGCCCGCTGGATTTTTGACACAGGAGGCCCAGCTTCTGGGCTCCTTCTGGCCTGGCAGGAACCAGATCATCCAGGACTGAGGAAGGCCTTAGGCACCCAGGTGCAGCAGGCAAGGGAAGCACCACGCCCTCTAGTGGACAGAAGTGACTGTTGCGCTCAGGTGTGCTGGCATGTGCTAACAAAAATGTTCTGGGATCTAATTTGTTCTCCCCAAACAGACATCAATCAATCAATCAATATCAATCAATCAATCAATCAATCAAGTAACTCATCAAGGGGAATAACAAGAGAAATCAGGAACCAGATGCCTCCAAACTCCACACCCTGATCCACCCTGTGTGTTATTCAGACTTCATGTTAAAGGAAACAGAGAGGAGGCCCACTGGTAGACACGTGCTTGCTCTCCAAGTTGATGTGGGTGTTTGACACCATTGGGTGTATAACTGGCAGGGTCCTCCCTCGCTGTGGGCCACCTCTCCCCTTGACTAACTGCTTCCTTAGGAAGTTTTCAATCCCAGGAGGTCCCATCTGTCAAATGCTGGCCTAACTTCCCAAGCAACTAGAGTCCTATTCAAAAACCCTTTACCCGTGCTGATGCTCTGAAGGGTCAGTTTCAGGACTCACGGGAGACTTTGATCCACTTAGAACTGCTAAGATCCAGCCTCGTTCTTCTACATGCGGAACATCCAGTTTTTCCATCACCATTTGTTGAAAATATTGCCTTTTTATTTTATGTGTATGAATGTTTTGTGTACTATACATCACATGTCTAGAGCCTGCAGGAGTCAGAAGAGGCCACTGGGTCCCCTAGGACTGAAGTTACATGTGGTTCTAAGCTACCGTATGGGCTCTGGGAACAGAAACTGAGTTCTTTGCAAGAGTAGCAAGTGCTCTTAACTGATGAGCCTTCTCTCTATGCCTGTTTTATAACTTTTAAGATTATGTGTATGTGTACAGCTATGAGTGCAGTACCCATGGAGACCAGAAGAGGGCACTTGAACCACTAGAGCTGGAGTCACAGGCGGTTGAAAACTGCTAGAGTGGATGCTGGGAATCAAAGTTTGGTCCTCTACAAGAGCATCAAGTATTCTAAGCACTGAGCCATCTTCAGCCCACAAACATTGTTTTTAAAGGTAACTGTTGGAAACAGCTTTTTTTTTTTAAAAAAATGGAATTTCAAAGTGAAAAAACACGTCTTTTATTTTTATTGATTTTTTTCTGAACCTGATCAAAACAGAAAATGATTCTGTTACTCGAAGGCATCATAAGTGTTACATGAATGCTGCAGCTATCATTTACCATGGCCAAGCACTTTTTCATTATTTTTCTATTGAGCTATACATTTTTGGTTGGCAGAACATGTACTAGGGACAATGTCCAATCCAACAAGGATTGGATAAGGATTGGCCCACACCATCTCATAAAAATATTAATTAAAAGGTTACCTGAACCAGGCAGAGTGGTGTATGTTAAATTTGGGAGGACAGATCTCTGTGAGTTCAAGGCCAGCCTGATATGCATAGCAAGTTTCAGGACAGCCAATGCTACATGGAGAAACCCTGTCACAAAAAGAAGGAAAAAATGAAAGGAAAGGTAACTTGAAGTGAGGAGGGACAGGGTGGGACCATGGGGTGGGAGGAGACTGGTGAAGGATAAATGTCACAGTCTGGAGGGACAGCTAAAGATTGACCTGGGGTTGACCCTGCAGCAGCGAGGTGGTTTGGACCTCTTATTTTACATCCAAAGTAACTAACTGTTGGGTCCAATCATAAACACGTGTTTCAAGATGTTGGATGGAATTTATCCTAAGCATTTTCATGGTTTTTCAGCTCTAAAGAAGAGGTAGGTGGTGGGTCATACCTCTTTCTCATTTAGCATATGGTGGGGTGGGGCTGGAGAGAAGGCTCAGGGGTTAAAAGCCTTTACTGATCTTGCAGAGACCTGAGTTTAGTTCCCAGCATCTATGTTGGGCAGCTTGAAACCACCTGTAGTTTCAGCTCCAGGGATTCTGACGCCCTCTTCTGGCCTCCACAGGCAACTGCACTCAGACGTGCCAAATAAAATGGACATAGTAAGATAAAATGTGCTAGTCACGTACGTTCTCTGCTCCCCCAGACACAATTCCCTGATGTTTTTCTAGAGCTGATTGGAAGTGTGGCCTCCAAGGGCCTCCCAGGGAATCACAATTCACAAGCTATGCCTTGTCACAGCCCTGAGTGACTCAGATGCATGCTGCCCCTAGAGTGCCACTTCTAAGACACTTATGGGACCGGGGGTGATGGGGGATGGGGGATGGGGGATGGGTCAGGTTAGTGTCCGCATGGAGACAGGTAGCAAGAAGAGAGAGTTGTGGCAGTGTCTTGTCCTCTTTTTCCAGGTCCACCTGTGTTCAGTTGGGTCCCCTCTCTCCTTCCCTATAATCACAACAAACAGGCAGACCTCAGCCCCCAACTTCTAAACAGTTGAGTTTCACAAAGTAGAAAAACAGTAGCTGACATTTTCATTGGTTCACACGTGCACTTCAGGGGATTATTTTTATCCTTAAGAATTAATTTTACTATTTTTCTAAACATCTCTTTATTTACTTAGGTACCGATGTACAGGCATGTGTGTAAGCGTGTATAGGTTGGAGGGCAACTTGCAAGAGTCACTCACTTCTTTATTTATGTGGCTCCTGGGGATCAAACTCAGGTCATCAGGTCTGGAGGCAGCTGCGCTTTCCAGCCTAGTCACCCTGTCAGCCCTTGCCTTGTTTGATCTTTTAAATTTCTGAGAGTTAAACACGGAAACGGCAACCTTGTAACTCTGGAATCTGACAATGACCGGGAAACTGTCTCAGGTGGCATGACATCCTCTGGTATCATCGACTATTTTGCTCTCTCTGCCTTTTGAGTAGATGCATGGCTGAGAACCGCAGCTGTCCAGCTTCCACGGCTTTGGGCTTTGGACAGGGTTGAAAGGAAGCATTGTTACAGTCTGGGATGGCGCGATGGAAGAAAAATGGCCATGCAGATGCAACTGGGATGCTCAGAAATTGTCCAGGACGCTTGGTAAAAGGGAACAAGCGTCCCACAAACTGTCTGACTGGATCAATCTCCACACAACTATCTCGTGGACGTGAACCTCATAGCAGTGTGACTATCAAGGTGACAGGCTGCCACTTTGAGATAGTAGCCTGAGTGTCATCAGTGTGACAACATGTCCTGACTTGGCTGTACCTGACAGTGCTAGGGCGAGCTTCTTACGTGTCTACACTGGGACTTGTGGACGTAAGTAAATGTTAGGGCCACATTCATCACAGTGGCTTCTGTGTGGTTTCTGTTTCTGAGGGAGGATCTCATGTAGCCCACCCTGGCTTCAAGCTTACCATGTCACCAAGAACAACCTTGAACTTCTGCTCCTCACACTTCCACATCTGTGACACTGTCTTAGCCAGTGTTCTACTGCAATTTTTATAAAGGAAAGCTTTTAACTGGGGCCGACTGATGACTCAGAGAGTTAGTCCATTGTCATCACTGAGTGGAGGATGTCAGGAAGGCAGACGTGGTGCTGGAGAAGAAGCTGAGATTTCTTCATCTGGGTCCACGAGCAGCAGGAAGAGACTTGGGCATTTGAAACCTCAACGCCCACTCCTCAGTGATACACTTCCTCCAACAAGGCCATGCCTACTAATCCTTTCAAACAGTGCCACTCCCTGGTGCCTACGTATTTAAAGTTGTGAGCCTATGGGAGCCATTCTCATCCAAACTACCAGACACAAAACCTGCTTTTTGTGGTACTGGGCATGGAACCCAGGGCCTCATGTATGCCAGACAGCTGTTCTACCAGCCAGTGATGGTTAAGCTTGACAGTCAACTTGACTGAAGTGGGAAATGCTGGGATTAGTAAGGCACACCGCCCCGTATGTCTTGAAGGCATTTCTGCTGACAGCCATGAGGTGAGGAGAAGGCAGGAGAGGGGTAGGCGTGGCTGGCAGGCAGAGAGTATAAAAAGGAGAAAAATTGAGGAGAAAAGAAAGAAGGATTGAGAAAAGAAGGAGCCAGCCACCCAGCCACACAGCAAGCCACAGAATAAGACATAATGAGAGGCATACAGAAATAGAGAAAGGTAAAAGCCCAGAGGCAAAAGGTAGATAGGATAATTTAAGTTAAGAAAAGCTGTGTAGAAACAAGCCAAGCTAAGGCTGGGCATTCATAAGTAAAAAGAACCTCTATGTGATTTATTCGGGAGCTGGGTGGCAGGCCCCACAAAAGATCAAAGAGTAAAGAGTAAAAACAACCAACAACAGCTGGCATGGTGAATTAGATTTTGCTATAATGTACATTCTTAAGGGTTACAGATGTCTCAATAGCTAAGAGCACTGGCTACTTTTGCAGAGGCCCCAAGTTTGGTTCTCAGCTCTGACATGCCGACCCACAAACATCTGTAGCTTTAGCTCCAGGGGATCTGTCGCCCTCTTCTGGCCGCTGTGGGTACCTGCACTCACATGCACTCAAATGCACAGAGACACATAAGCCTAGACACAATTAAAAAAATATATATATGTATATACATATACATATATATATATATATGTATATGTATATACATATATATTCCGAGACAGAGTTTCTCTGTGTAGCTTTGTCTTTGTAGACCAGGCTGGCCTCAAACTCACAGAGATTCACCTGCCTGTGCTGCCTAAGTGCTGGGATTAAAGACATATGCCATCACTGCCTAGCTAAAAACTATTCTTAAACAGATACATCATTGGGCCAGAGGGTAAAGCATTTGGCACAAGCCTGAGGTTGAGTTGGATCACTAAGAGCTGCATGGTGGAAGGATCTGAGAACTGAGCATCACAGACTGACCTCTCCATGCACACAGTGGCTCTCGCAAACCACCCCAGATGCGAATAAATAAATGGTTTGTTTTGTTTTTTTAAGTTCCAGGCAGAGTAGTATGGCTTCACAGAGACACTGACCCACAATGGTTTGCATTCACAAAGCTTTGTGGACCATCAGCCACACTGATGGCACTGGCTCTTATCCTCTTGAATGTTATCTGGAATGTGTACACAGCCCTAAACTCAGTTTCCTCCCCACAGACGTTATTGACCTGGCATTAAGAATGAATTATCTTGTGTTATCCCACTGACCTCTGCTGTGTGTTCTGAAGCACACATTACCTGTCCATATGTAGCTAAGTGTGACCCTACTGCGGAGCCAGGACAGGCCATGTGGTACAGGAAAACCGAGATCCTTCCTCGACCCAGAGAGCCAGCACACACAGCAGAAGTCTGAGCTGATGAGCAAAGGCAGATTGTGTCCCCCCGTGAGCCACAAGGATGTGGGCCCACACTTCCTAAAACATGTTTTTGGCAAGTGACTCTCCACGGCTGCAGAAGTCCAGATGGGGCAGTATTCTAGTGCGCTGCCAGATTTCATATCTGTGGATTCCACAGATAACAGGGCCAAGGAAGAGTGGGCTGGTTTGTCTTCAAAGGTGCCCAGTGTGGGAGCCAGGCAGGCGACTCACACCTTTACTCCCCGTACTTGGGAGGCAAAGGCAGGCGGGTCTCTGAGTTCAAGGCTAGCCTGGTCTACAAAGCTAGTTTTGGGACAGCTAGAGCTGTTAGACAGAGAAACCCTGTCTTGAAAAAAACCAAAGAAAGGAAGAAAGAAAGAAAGAAAGAAAGAAAGAAAGAAAGAAAGAAAGGGAGGAAGGAAGGAAGGAAGAAAGGAAGAAAGAAAGGAAGGAAGGAAGGAAAAAAGAAAGGAAGAAAGGAAAGAAGAAAGAAAGAAAGAAAGGAAGAAAGAAAGAAAGAAATGAAGAAAGAAATGAAGGAAGGAAGGAAGAAAGGAAGAAAGGAAGGAAGGAAGGAAAAAAGGAAGAAAGAAAGGAAGGAAGAAAGGAAGAAAGGAAGGAAGAAAGAAAGGAAGGAAGGAAGAAAGGGAGGAAGGAAGGAAGGAAGAAAGGAAGGGAGGAAGAAAGGAAGAAAGGAAGGAAAAAAGAAAGGAAGAAAGGAAGGAAGAAAGGAAGGAAGGAAGAAAGAAAGAAAGAAAGAAAGAAAGAAAGAAAGAAATGAAGAAAGAAATGAAGGAAGGAAGGAAGAAAGGAAGAAAGGAAGGAAGGAAGAAAGGAAGAAAGAAAGGAAGGAAGGAAGGAAGAAAGGAAGAAAGGAAGGAAGAAAGAAAGAAAGGAAGGAAGGAAGGAAGGAAGAAAGAAAGGAAGAAAGGAAGGAAGAAAGAAAAAAAGGAAGGAAGGAAGGGAGAAGGTGCCCAGTATGAGGCTGTGAGGCATCCTGTGGAGATGGGGATCCCAGTGCAGGCTTCCTGGTTAGGTTAGCCCAATCTATGAGCTCTGGGTTCAATTGAGAGATGTTGCCTCCATGGAAGGGGGAGAGGCAATTGAGGAAGACTTCAACCTCCGGCTTCCAAATGCACATGCACACAGATGTGACCACCCCCACCCCTATCATTCAGCATGGCTGTGTGCATGTTCTCCTGGAGGCCTGGGCATTGTTAGAGAGCAGCATGTTTTCTGGTTTTCTCTAGTTCTCAATGTCATAGGCAAGTGGAGATGTGGAAAGACAGGTCTGATGCATCTCCCTGGCTCCCCAAAGTTGGAACTGGAACCTGAGAGTGTCACACAACACAATGTCTTCTTATCATTAGGCTGGAAAAGGTGCTGGCAAAGGACCCTCATAGTAGGACTTGGGCATTGTCATTTACTGCTGTGTGGCTAAAGTATGGTTGCTTTACCACTCTGATTTATAACCTCACTGTCCATGTAATGGACAATAGTGTTTCCTTGGTAAGGGTATTGGAGATCACACAAAACAGTGTTTGGCAAATAAGGACATGCATGCTCCAATTGGAAAATGGATTCCAGTGTGCGGTCAAGATCAGTCAAGGGCTGACTGAGCCCAGTGGTGCTGGTATGTGTGAGGATGCTGAGGCAGAGAGAGGCCTTCAGGCTCCATTTCCAGGCTGAGACTAGATTCCTTGTGGACTGACTGAGGCTAATAGTGGGGGATGGTCACTATCTGTGCCTTGTGAGGCTGCCTCTATGGTCTACAAGGAGTACTCAAGCTTACTACTTCCTGTTTCCTGTTTCTGGCTTCCTGTCTCCTGTTAACATTAACCATTGGTAGTCACTAGAAGCAGCTCAGAGGAGGGTTTGGGGAGAGCCTTCCCATTCCCCCCCAAACCTCCACGCATGTGGCCATAGCTCTCTCCAGCTAGCTCCCTGCCCATCCTGTCTCCATTGGCAGTGACTCCCAGAGTGGTCCATCTTCTAGATGCTTCTTGTCCTTTGTTGGTTCCCAATGATCACCCTAGAGTGATGAATCTCCATTTCATGGCATCCTTTTCACCTATGCAGGAGAACAGTATCTGGCCACAAGAGTGCTGAGAATCTCAGTGCTGTGCACAGTCCTAAAGGGACTGAAGGGATGGACTGACTGACTGACTGAGGGGATGGACTAACTGACTGAGGGGATGGACTGACTGACTGAAGGGATGGACTGACTGACTGAGGGGATGGACTGACTGACTGAGGGGATGGACTGACTGACTGAAGGGATGGACTGACTGACTGAGGGGATGGACTGACTGACTGAGGGGATGGACTGACTGACTGAAGGGATGGACTGACTGACTGAGGGGATGGACTGACTGACTGAAGGGATGGACTGACTGACTGAAGGGATGGACTGACTGACTGAGGGGATGGACTGACTGACTGAGGGGATGGACTGACTGAGGGGATGGACTGACTGACTGAAGGGATGGACTGACTGACTGAGGGGATGGACTGACTGACTGAAAGGATGGACTGACTGACTGACTGACTGAGGGGATGGACTGACTGACTGAAAGAATGGACTGACTGACTGAGGGGATGGACTGACTGAGGGGATGGACTGACTGACTGAGGGGATGGACTAACTGACTGAGGGGATGGACTGACTGACTGAAGGGATGGACTTACTGACTGAGGGGATGGACTGACTGACTGAGGGGATGGACTGACTGACTGAAGGGATGGACTGACTGACTGAGGGGATGGACTGACTGAGGGGATGGACTGACTGACTGAAGGGATGGACTGACTGACTGAGGGGATGGACTGACTGACTGAAGGGATGGACTGACTGACTGAAGGGATGGACTGACTGACTGAGGGGATGGACTGACTGACTGAGGGGATGGACTGACTGACTGAGGGGATGGACTGACTGACTGAGGGGATGGACTGACTGACTGAAGGGATGGACTGACTGACTGAGGGGATGGACTGACTGACTGAGGGGATGGACTGACTGACTGAAGGGATGGACTGACTGACTGAGGGGATGGACTGACTGACTGAGGGGATGGACTGACTGACTGAAGGGATGGACTGACTGACTGAGGGGATGGACTGACTGACTGAAGGGATGGACTGACTGACTGAAGGGATGGACTGACTGACTGAGGGGATGGACTGACTGACTGAGGGGATGGACTGACTGAGGGGATGGACTGACTGACTGAAGGGATGGACTGACTGACTGAGGGGATGGACTGACTGACTGAAAGGATGGACTGACTGACTGACTGACTGAGGGGATGGACTGACTGACTGAAAGAATGGACTGACTGACTGAGGGGATGGACTGACTGAGGGGATGGACTGACTGACTGAGGGGATGGACTGACTGACTGAGGGGATGGACTGACTGACTGAAGGGATGGACTTACTGACTGAGGGGATGGACTGACTGACTGAGGGGATGGACTGACTGACTGAAGGGATGGACTGACTGACTGAGGGGATGGACTGACTGAGGGGATGGACTGACTGACTGAAGGGATGGACTGACTGACTGAGGGGATGGACTGACTGACTGAAGGGATGGACTGACTGACTGAAGGGATGGACTGACTGACTGAGGGGATGGACTGACTGACTGAGGGGATGGACTGACTGAGGGGATGGACTGACTGACTGAAGGGATGGACTGACTGACTGAGGGGATGGACTGACTGACTGAAAGGATGGACTGACTGACTGACTGACTGAGGGGATGGACTGACTGACTGAAAGAATGGACTGACTGACTGAGGGGATGGACTGACTGAGGGGATGGACTGACTGACTGAGGGGATGGAGTTGACTGGCTACAGAGGTGCTGTGGCAGTGTGTGTGTGTTGAAACAACACAGTTTTATTTTCAGAGCTTTTGGGAGAACTGAGCTTACTCAAGCCTTTTGCTGACATCCGGGGTTGGTGGCAGCTCCTTCCAGGTTCTGCAATACTTGGCTCATGGCTGCATCCTTCCAACCATGATGACTTGGAAAGCCCAGGTCATCTCTGTGTCACAAGGTCTTTGTCATGTTTTTTCAAAGTCTCCTTTACCTCAAGGGGTGACACATCCAAAGGTTCTGGGGATGAAGACATTGCTGGAGACCAAGGCTTGCAGAGGACAGAACAGTGCCTCAGGCAGCTCTACAGTATGGATGCTCTCTTGGACTCTGGGTTTGAGCATGCTCTGAGCACTGAGCATGGAACTACAGGCAGCTCTCCTCTCCGACATGCCCTAGGGCCACTGTTCTCAACCTGTGGGTCATGACCCTTTCATGGCAGTCACCTAAGACCATTGGAAAACACAGATATTTACATTAGGATTCACAACAGGAGAAAAATTAGAGTTATGAAGTAGCAACAAAAAATATTTTTGTGGTTAGGGTCACCACAACATGGGAAACTGTATTAAAGCGTCTTGGCATTAGGAAGGTTGAGAACCGCGGCCCTAGGGGTTTCTTCCTCGAAAAGGAAGATTCCTTCATGTTCTAAGGCAGGGCTTTGCTCACTGTACTGGCCATAGACGGAGAGGACCTAGTGGGTCAGATTCTTGATCCCTGATCATCCTCCTGCCTCTGATTGAGTGGATTCATAGTAGCTAACAGCAGTGATGAAATGGGGGTTCTACCTCTGCCCACTGCCTGGAGCAGGCTCTTCCCCCTGTTGTTTCTCTTCTCCTTGTTTCAAGGCCCCCACTAACTTTTGCTTCCAGAGCAAGTCACTCAAAGACTCCAGATCCAGTGTGATGAATAACAGGCAGGCAGATACTGGCTCCCTTTTCCCCATAACTCGCTACCTCTATTATTTATATACGGTTTAACTCACCAAGGTGTAACTCTAAACCTCTTGTCGCCGCACCACCGATCCCTCTGTGCCTCCCCAGGTGAGAGCTGATTGGTCTGCCTGACCTCTTGGGCTGCCTGCATTAGCTTGACTACTGTGAAGCCTCCCTAAGCTGAGCCTGGCCATCTCTGGCTTTGCTCTGCAGTTCAAGGCAGCCCTCCCTCCACTCAACATGAGCTCTGTTTATTATTGCAGAGAGGCAATTTTCAAGGAGGGCTGTGGTACTTGTTCAAATTAAGGTGAAGAATGTGGACCACATCCGGGCTCCTCACCTGATGCCTCAAAGGCCTCTTGTGTGTCCAGGCCCCACCCGCCTAGAGGTCTCAGTTGGCTCCAGGGAGGACTAAGACCACCTGTCTAGCAGACAGGGACAGAGCAGGGCCAAGCCGGGTGCTGGTGTTGGCCGCAGGCTGGGGACACCTGCTGATCTTGGATGAAGAGATTGCTGGAGAAGGTGGCGGGACTCCAGGAAAGACTGAGACCATGACTAAAGGAGAGGAAGAATGTATAACCCACAGGAACCTTAAGGCCTGGCTTTGCTCTTGTTGTGGACTCCATCAGGCTAAGGGATGAAGGAAACCGTCCACCATGACCTGACGGCTCCTGGCATCTCTGAGTCTGGGTTATATCAAAAGGAAGGGGCGTAGCATAGTGACAAGCTGAAGTACATGCAAGCAGAGTCCCTTAATGAGATGGCCCAGGGCTGCGTCCCAGCACACACAGATGTCATCCTTTCTTCCAAGGACTTGGGGTGCTTGGCAATTTTGTGTTTTCTATGGGCACACTCCTCTGAAGTTTGGGAACACAGGCCACAGACCTCATTTATTTACTTAGTCTTGTCTGGTAATGCTGGGGATGCAGGCCTCACAGTCAAGGAGAATGAACACTTACTGTCGAGCTACAGACTCAATTCAAAGCTTCCTAGACTGGCCTGGAACTCACTCTGCAGTGCACGAAGGCCTTGAACTTGGAAGTCTCCTGACTTAGCCTCCAAGCTGCTGAGATGACAGGCTCACGCCAGCAGCCTGTCTATAAATCTCTTTAGAGCAGCGTTTGCTGTGGAGTGAGTGGGTAGAAGGGACAGGGCCCACAGACCAGGTGGGATAGCAAGCCTGTGTCCATGCTCTCTCCCAAGTGATGGGACCCCCAGTGTGCACTAATACCCGCTGACAGCGTCTGCATGAGCTGGGTAAGCACCCGGCACCACAGGAATCCCTCCTGGGTGGAAGCTCAAGCTCACAGTTCTGAGGTCCCTGAATCCCATCTTCCTAGAGTTAGCAAGTAGGTGACAGACCACAGGCAAAGGCCTCTGGTGCCGCACCACCTAAGTGTTGCTGCATCTAACTCTTTCTAGGTGACTGGTGGGAACAGCTGCATGTGTCAGGGAGCTCTCTCTTCAAGATGCTGGGAGGAAGGAGACAACAGTGACACCCGAACAGGTTGCAGAGGTTGGTCGTCGCCTCTGCTCCTGGGAACACATGAGGATGCGCTTGGGATGCGCGGGACTCTCCTCAAGACACTTCTGTTTGATGCAGTGGCCACAATGGGAAAAGAAGGGCACTGGGCTAGAACAAAGTGCAGGGTCTTTTCCCAAAGTGACCGCCCAAAACCACCTCTTGCGGATGCTTTAAAATGTCATGTTTAAGTTTAGGAGCAAGGCCGGGTTCTCCAGCTCCCCCTCCCAGAGTTGGGAAGCTTGGCGTCGAGTGGCTCTGGTATGGGTGGCTCCCCAGAGCTGGGTTCTGGGCTCCAGGCTGTGCCCTTGGTTTGCAGAAGTAACCTCGCATGAAGCCCTGAAACAACACTTTCAGTGAGGAGGGAGAATGAGCAGCGGAGGAGCCTTGGATGCAAGCAGACTCAGGGCCCTTGGAATCCTACCTCACATCACATGCACATACATGGCTAGCCATGTGCTCCGAGTTCTGCTTTCTGTGAAAATGTGGGAGGCCATGTGTCCATCTGAGGCTTCTTGTCATAAATGCCACCCGAGTCTTCTGTGAGCTGCCTGCCCCTTCCCCATCCTCTTTGGTATGGTGGGTGTGTTCACTTCCACTGAAGGTGCCAGACCATCATTAAACCACTCCTAGGTAGCCAACACTAACCCAGGCTTCCCCCTGTAGCTGCAGGGGACTAGATTTTGGGGGAAGGCAGTGGCTTTGCTGTAGGGAAGTTGGCTGTGTTTTTAGGTGGAGATCATGGGGGCTGAGGTGTGAGAGCATGCAGCAGCTCTATGGCCCATGTTGGGCTGTGTCTGGGGGTCAAACTGGGGCTAGCTGAGGAGTCTGTCTGGGCCCTTCTGCCTGGGATGGATGTGGGACCCAGGGTGTAATTGCAAGCTAGTGCATTCCTCGTCAGCACGGCGGTGAGCCCCGCAGGAGAGCTGCCAGCACCAGCACCGAACAAATCCAGGGCAATTTGGCCAGTGGGTGGTCTCCTCATCACCCACAATTAGACATGAGCAAACCCTGCCCCAAGACACTGCCACAGTGACGCAGCTGCCGCAGCATGGACTCAGGCCTTGGGCTCCTCATCCACTCCAACAGCTTTGGGAACTGCTCAGAGAGCTGCATCCCAGCCTCCAGGTGGGGCTTCGGAGATGCCTGGGGATGTCGTCACAAGAGGCTGAGATTCAGCCACCATGCTGGCCTGCAAGTGTTAGCACTCACTGGAACACAGTAAGGAGCACTCACTCTCCCAGAAGATGTAATGGGAATAGGCATGAAGTCAGCCCACAGCACATGGGAATGAGAGAATATGTTTTACTCATCCTTTTGGTTATTTTTTTTCTCTGTCAGATAAACCTACCATCCACATCCCCTGCCTTTCTCCATGTGTTAAGATCAAACACAGATGTCACTTTGACCCCTTTTGGGTTGTGGGACAGGATGGAAGCTACTCCTTAAGCTTTGTGTCTTTGGCAGTGTTGAGCCCAGGGCTCTGTGGTCTTTCTTCCTGTCTCTGCAGAGAGGCAGGGTGGGTATCACGGGCTCAGAGGCAGAGCTGTGACTCACAGGTGGCCGTGGAGGGGAGGTGTTGAAGGCAGCCTGCCGAGGGCACACACTGGCCACCCTTCCAAGTCTTTCATTATGCCCTGCCCATCACCAGGTGATAAGAGCATCCAGGGACTCTGGGAGGCAAGCCAGCTGCTTCACTGCCTACTGAGCAGCTCCTAGGCACAGCCAAAGAGTTTGAATCAAATCCAGGATGCCCAGTTAGCTTTGAATTTCAGATACACACCACTGTGTTAGCAATTGTTTTGGTTTTCTGTGTCTGTTGGAACAAATTGCTAAATTGCTAAGCTTTCTTTCTCTCTCTCTCTCCCTCCCCCCTCTCTCTGTGTGTGTGTGTGTATGTGTGTGTGTTTGTGTGTGAGAGAGACAGAGACAGAGACAGAGACAGAGACAGAGACAGACACAGACACAGACACAGACACAGACACAGACACAGACACAGACACAGACACAGACACAGACACAGACACAGACACAGACACAGACACAGACACAGACACAGAGAGAGACAGAAACAGAGAGGAGAGCTGGAGAGCTGGGGTCCAGCCAGGAAGGGTCAGGGCCTCTGAGTTACTTCCTGCCTTTTCAACTCTGGATGGTTCCAGGTGACCCTTGGTTTGTAGACAGGTCACTGTGGCTTCTGCCTTTGTCTTCACACAGCATCCTCTTCATGTGTCTTCAGGTCTTTGAATATTATTTTCCTGAGGGTGCAGGGGATTGGCATTGTCCCTACTCATGCTGCAGTTATTGAGCAATACTGTTGATGGCTGTCTCTGAGGAAAGAATATTCTGAAGAAGTGAGTGGACTGCCTGAGGGAGGAGTGTCTCCGTGCGGGGGCAGAGGGTATGTAGGCCCTAAGGAAGGGGCAACATGGTTTGTTGGAGGCTCAGCATAGGGCATTGTGCCCAGGATTGAGTTTTACATCTTGTGGCTTCAAGCCTTTTAATACCGACTTGCCAAAAAACCTTCCAGTTGGGGGAGGGGCGTGGCTTGACCAAGGAGCTGGGTCATTCAGTGTGACCCAGTCAATTTGAAGTTTAGAGATTGAAATCCCTAGTGATGGCTACTGTACCCATAAAGGGACCATAGTGTCCTCTTACAAATACAAGGTATTTATGAAGTACACAGAAATGGTGGCAGAATTATATGTTAATTTTAAGCCTGTCCATATATACAGCTATATATACATAAGCACATTTTTTTTTCTGGCTTGCTGGTGGTGCATTTCCAAACTCTGGGATGGGAATCTCACACTCAGCCCAGAGCCATGGAAACAAGGAAGCCAGCATCTCCTGCTGTCAGGCTCAGCCCTCAGTCCTAACCCTAAGCCTAATGCCTAGGCACACAGCAGCCATTGTGGACACAGTGGGGTCTGGAGGGAAGTCTCAGCCAGTGGTGTGGGTGGGCGGTTTGGAGACAGAGGAAGTCTGCAGCAGACAGCGAAGTGACCCCTGGAGACACAATCTAGACAACCCTGCCCCCGTAATGAAGGACTGAGGTGGCTGCGGAAGGCCACTCCGCCAATCAGGAAATGATGGACAGCATAGCAAGGCCTTAGCATGTATCTGGTGGGTTAGAGTTCACAGATAATTACACACCCAGGGAGGGAAAACTACTCATGGAGGGAAGGGGAGCCACGATGTCTCCAAGGCTGGGAAGATCTGGCACTTCATGCTGGGGCCATGACAGTCCCTCCAGCACGCAGGGGTTCGAAACCACTAGGCAAAAACAAAGCCTGGGAATTGTCTTTCCAGATCCTGGGACTGCATAGCACCTTTGTCCTACTTCTGATGGACACAGCAGGCCCGGGAAAATAAATCTCACGTGGCACTAAAGAATGTCCTTTTCTGACAGTCTAATGAATCCATGTTAAGGTAGGTCTCCCCCTGAGCTGACCACATGGCAAGCATGCCTGTGCATACCTGTATAGGCACCCCCACTCAAGCCCTCCCCCAAGCTTTTCTCCACTCTTGCAGATTGACAGCTGTCACATGCACTGAGATGCTCTAGGGTTATGAGAGCACTCAGAGTGCAGGGTCTTCCTCCAGTCACTGGACCATCCACTCCATGACGGACCCAGGGGCCAGTCCATGCAGGGGCCTGGGAAGTGGTCCTTGAGTCTTTCTCACATCAGAGCACCTCCCTGGATTCCAGCTCCAGCCTCCTTGGGAGTGCACACCGTAAGAGATTGTTGTTGCCAAGGCTGTGCCTGTTGCTGCACCCTCATGTGGATACACCCAGGGTATGAGTGGGTGTCCAGCCATGCCCCACACTGAGTCTCCCAGTGGACTGTGATGCTCAGTCCATACAGTCCTGGCTTCTTTCCAACCAGATCAGAAGTGGCAGGAACCAGGGACCCACACGCCAGAGTTGCAGCCATCCTGAGATGGCACAGTCCTGGCTACTGGTTCACACAGCAGGCTGAGCCTGAGGGTCTTTTCCCAAAGGCTGAGGGAGTACATGAGTTCCCATCGCCCTGTGGAAAATGAGCTCAAACAAGATGTCCCTCTTCATGGAGATAGGGTGTCCACGCAGGCAGACAGATGTATACAGGGCTGCTGTGGCTTGCGTCAGGGCCAGAGGCAGCAGGACACCCTTGGCTTTCTGCTGTTTCAGGGTCTGCTCTGGATCAGTGTTGCCTAACAATCATTTATGTAATTTTCCTAGCGTCTCTCTGTGGTCTGAGGTGAAGCCTGGAGAATTAGCAGGGCCCACTGTGATTGTCCTCTGGTGCAGCTTTGGACTGTCTCCCACGAAGGGATGCTGGCACAGGCCTGTCTAGGTCTCTGAATACCAGGATGATGGAAGATGGAGGGAGGGGAGGGGCTTCAGTAGGCAGACGGAAACCAATGCCAGCCCCAGCTGAGGGACACCTTTGCTTCCTAGTACCCCCCGCCCCGCCTTGGGGAGGCCGGAAGAGTCCCATCAGCCCCGCTCAGAACCATATGCTAGCTCATTCCTGTATCATCTCTGAGGTTGTTTTATCCTCACAAAGCAATCAGAGTGGTGGGGGCATATCAGCAGGTGGTGCTGAGTGTGTCTCCATCACTGTATGCTCTGCATGGAACCCAGCTCTGCTCCTCACTTAACTGACATTTAGAGAGGCTGGTGTTCCTCCATACTCACAGGTATTCATGAAGGCTTTATTGGTCAGTTTGGGCTTTCACAAGGAAGTACCACTACCTCTGGGCTTGAACAGCAGACTTTTCTCACATGAGGTCAAGGCTGCAGGGCTGGCCTTGAGAGGCCTCTCTATGTGGATTGCAGAAGCTATCCTCTTTCTGAGGATAAGTTCATCCCTTGAAATGAGTGTGCTGTCGTGGGTGACATAACATAGGGTCAGGATCACTCCCACGACTTCAGTGAACCCAGTCACCCTTCAAGGGGCCATCTCCTTACACAGCCATGTTCCGAGGTCCTGGGGCTGGCCTTGGTTTCTAGGTCCCCATGGATTTGAGGGGTCCTTTTCTTCACAATGAGGGGGCAGATGGTACCCTGGGGTTGTGAAGGTCAAGTCTGGCTGGCAGCAGGAGACAGTTCATTGTACTAGTCAGCAAGATGGATGCTGAGCAGTGAACAGAGAGTAGGGGAGGAGGTGCTCACCCTGGGCTGTGGAAGATGTAGCTAACACCCGGCTTCAGGCAAGCATCTGGACTGCGTCCACAGAGAGGTGAGGACACCCAGGAGAGGTAGCCAGGCAGAGGTTATGGCCAGTGGAGGGGGCATCCTGAGCCCAGTCTGAGCTCTACCAGGTAAGGTTGATATGGAGAAGTGACAGGAGGGTCATCTGTGAGGCTCTAGGGGTCAGCATGGGGACTCAGCTTTCCTTTCTACTGTTGCTATTAGCAATTACAAGTCTCTTCCCCTGTGTGACAGGAGCAGGTAAGGGACTTGCCAAGCAAGCAGGAAGGCCTAAATTGATATCTCCAGCACCTGTGTACAAATCCAGGTGTCAAACATGCTTGTAATTCCAGCCCTGGAAGGTGTAGACAGGTGGATGTATCCACAGAGCTTGCTTGCTGGCAGCCTAGCTGAAATGGCAAGCTCAAGGTTCAGGGAGAGACCCTGTCTCCAAAACCAAGGTGGAAAGTAATACAGGAAGGTACCCAATGTCAACCTCTGGCCTCCACACCAGCACCCCTGTGTGAATACATGGACAAATACACACTCACATGCATGTGTACACACATGCATATACCATATACAAAATCATCTTTTGAAAAGCCCTTCTCTAGTTGCTCTGATCTGAGAAGAGCAGTGGTGAGTGACAAAAACCTGGCTGTAATGTCACCTTGGGGAACTTGTCATTAACCTCCAAAGAGCTCCAGCCACATCCCCTGCCTAGCCATAAGGCAGGGTGCTGGGCTGTGGAGACGACCCAGCTGGATGGTATTACCGCGGTTACTGTAATAGAGAACAGGATTCGCTGACAAATTTGATGCTTTCTCCTATGACTGCCGTGAACTTGACAAAGTGTGGGGCAAACCGCAAGCCGTCAGCATCCCAGCAAAACAAAAACAGGCCGGCAACAGAAGAGGCCGCGCTGCGCAAGGTCAGCGTCAGCTGTGGTTCTGGGCAGAGTTTTCTGGGATAGGAGAAACTGCACACGGGGAGGGGCTGGCGGGGTAGGCTCAGGTCAAGCCCAGTGTGTGCTGGGTGCATCTGTGGCTTCTTGGAGTAGGCTTGGTCCCCCAGCTGCCCCAGTCATGACTGACAGGCATAGACCTTTGAGTCTGGCATTTGTCCCCCAGCCAGGGCAGGACATAGACATAATGGGCAATGAGAACTCTGGGGTCCTTGGAGTGGCATTTGCTGGTGTTGGTGCCCAGGGGACAGTGGGTCTTCTGGGCAGGGAAGTCCTGGGGCCAGCACAGATGTTCCCATCTGTCATGAAAGCCATTACTGCCCCTCCTGGTTCATGAGGGCTTCATGTATGTTCTCCATGAATGCTTCTAGCGTGTCAGCCTTGTTCAGGAGTGTGCTCTCAGTTGTGGAGAAGATGATCCTGTTAAAGCTCTGCTAGAGACAGGCAGCCCATGCCCAGGAAGACAGCAGCAGGGGCAGCAGGAGGCAGGGCAGGCGGTAAGAGGCTTTTACAGGTTGCCTGGCTCTGTGGGAGAGCTTCCACTTAGGATTCTATTGTCCCATCATGGTGGCAGGTGTGTGGCCTGTGGTCAGTTTTCTGCATGGGAGAGTGCTGGCCTGGCCAGGGTCCCCGTGCACCCCCACACTGGCACATGACCAGGTGCAGGTAACCTGCAGTCTCTGAGTCCCCTGCTGAGTCCCAGTTCACAGGAGCTCAGCTGCAAGCTTGCTCATCTCAGCAAGCCCCTCCAGACCACAGGGACAAGGGTATGACCTGCCCGCCTGGGGCTAGGGTGGGGCATCAAGTTCTCATCTCTCATGGTCTTCCGATTTAGGGCCACGAGCCACATAAAACTGGTTGCTCTGGGACTGGATCGTCATGTCAGGGAGACCCTCCAGCACCCCCTTGTGTGCGGGAGGAGCAATGGCAAGGCAACATGACCATCACTTTCCACTAATGTCACCAATAGGCCTCAGTACTGGCCAATGAAGGACATGTCCATGGCAAGAATTAAAGCTTTCCTTTTCCTTTCTGTTTCCCTTTTCTTTTTCTATGTGTGTCTAGTGATCCACCCATGTCCATTTTGCTAGTTCAGCCCTTCCTACCTAATCACACCCATACCTCTCCTGCCCTGTGGCTCTCTGAGGTTGGTTCTGGTAATAGCTATTCTGCTTGGCTTGGAGCCTCCCTGGAGACCCATGCCACTGACATTCAACTCAGGAAACTCTATGAAGCCCCTCTAGGGCCACATTTTGAGAATACTATTGCCACCAAGGTTATCCCAAGAGTTGCATCACTGTGGCCTTTACATATGGGGTCCTGGGTAGAACCACATGGCCAGGGCACCTGAAACCAGGGACGGGATCCACCAGCGGCTCATGGACCCCCTCGCCCCATCTGCATATTCCAGTTTGAGAGACACTCTCTCAAGCTCTTTCTTCTTGCTCCTCAGTTGGTGGCCCAGGGCTGTCAAGATCATCTTACTAAAGCCCGACACCCCACAGGCAGCTAACTGATGTCTACAGAGAGGAAATGAGCCTGTGATTTGGGCTGATAGGAATCTTCATGTCTCCTCCGGGACTCCATCACTCAGTGCTAAAAAACTGACTGTGGTAGGTGCCAGGGAGGAGGGACAGTCTCTTCCGGGGGGGGGGGGCTTCTGAGATGAGGGGGTTCCAAGGGGGTTGCAGAGGGAGCCCTAGGGAGGGAACCCTTGGGAGAGCCTGTCAGTCTTCAGTGTCCCAGAGAGAGAGAGAGAGAGAGAGAGAGAGAGAGAGAGAGAGAGAGAGAGAGAGAGAGAGAGAGAGAGAGCTGGTGTCCCAATGCAAGTCTTTGGGAATCCAAGCCACATGAAAGCCTGTTCCCATGGGGTCTTGGGGGCTACCTTCCCAGCTGGGCTTTTCCTGTGACTGACTTTAAGCTTGGCCTCAGCTTGTAGGGGAACATTCTAAAGAGTTGTGTGTCAAATAGGCCCTAGGGTTTCCTGAGAACTCGCCCCATGATCATGAGTGCCTCCCTCCAGTGGGGAGGGCATCCCCAAATTATGTTGGGTGATGGGCACAAGGCAGCCATCTCTACCTGGCTGGGTAACTGGAATTCCTGGCCAGTTTTTTTTTCTTGCTGGTTTGTTTATTTTCCCTAAACTTATTTTTTTTAAATATTTATTTATTTACTATGTATAGTATTACCAGATCTCATTATAGATGATTGTGAGCCACCATGTGGTTGCTGGGAATTGAACTCAGGTCTTCTGGAAGAGCAGCCAGTGCTCTTAACCTCTGAGCCATCTCTCCAGCCCCTGTTTTCCCTAAATTCTGTCTATGGGGTTTATTATAGTTTATGCTTAGGATAATAACATAGGATCTTCCTATGTAGTTCATGCTATCTCAGAATACACCATGTAGTCCAGGCTAGCCTTGAACTTCTAACAATTCTTCTGCTTCAACCCCCCTCCCAAGATCTGGGATGACAGGCATGCAGTACCACTCAGGGCTTGTTAACTTTTTTCCTGAGGATTTCTGCAATCATTGTCTCACTTCATGCCCATGGCACCCTCATGGGCTACTTTGGATTAGCGGTATATTGCAGAAGCGGTCACAGGTTCAGAGGGGTGCTGTGAGCTACCTGGGGTCACACAGCAGGGTAAGAATAGAGTGGGAACTTGGCTTTTGCACTTTCCATCAAAATGGAGCTTTACAGAAAACCCATTCACCTCTGTGAATAAACAGCTTCTGCTTCACACCAACAGATGTGTGAGTGGTTCATCAACTTACTTATTTAAGCACTTAGTTATTGACACTGAAGACTGACAGGTTCTCCTAGGGGGCTCCCTCTGCACCCTCCTTGTAACACCCTCATCTCAGACACCCCCGGGGAAGGATGTCGAAGCAGCCCAGGCTGGTCTCAACTCATGCCTCTTTCCATGGCACAGGCCTGTGGGAATTCATGCCCTTAACTCGGGAGCCTGGGGATGAGCTGTCAGTCTACTCTCCCCCATTGTTTCACTGCCAGTTATCAGATAGATAAATGGCCATCCAAAAACAGCGAATGCTGCATAGCTCCTGGACCCAGAGAACTCTGACCGGGTGCTGGCGGTCAGTCAAGACCGCGAGCTCACCCAAGCTGAGCCTTCCCAGCCCTGGCTAAGCACGGGCTTGCCATCCCAGGAACATTGGACCAGTCTTAAACTTGAACTCCCCTGTAATGTGTTCACCCACATTTACTGTATTAGGACATGGAATAGAGTTTTAAATAGAGTTCTCATCCACTATTTATGTCAAAATCATATGCTCATTTTACATTAATAAGAAAAAATATATATGCACACACACACACACACACACACACACACACACACACACACACACACACACACACACACACACGTTTGCTTTTGCAGGTTGGGGCTTGAACCCAGGCTCTTGTATGTTTGAGGCAATTGGTCTGCCATTGAACTAGATCCTTGGCCCAGGAGAAATAGAATTTTATTTAAAAAAAACATTAGCATAGAGAACAAAGTACAGGCTGGAGAAATGGCACAGAGGCTAAGAGCACTGACTGCTGTTCCAGAGGTCCTGAGTTCAATTCCCAGCAACCACCATGGTGGCTCACAACCATCTGTAATGAGATCTGCTGCCCTCTTCTGATGTGCAGGCATACGTGCAGGCATAATAAGTAAATAAATCTTGTAAAAAAGAAGAAATAAAAGCACATAAAATGAGTTAGCCTTATTTTCTGCCTCTGGATCGTTAGCACTGGGCAAGTAGGATGTGTTCTTGCCTCTGAAGTATCTGTCATGCATGACATCATCGGGTGTCCCAGAGATTGGAAGCTGCTAGCCTGGGGTCACAGGTGCAAGGTTGACCACCCCCGAACTGTGCACAAACTTGGGCTTCCTCCAGGGAAGGGCACAGGAGGTGGCCAGGAATGAGCTCTCTGTTTATAACTCAGAATAATGGAACTTCATGTCACCCAGAAAGGGGCTTCCCTCAGCTGCCTACCACCTGCTATATGTAATCCAGGTTCTGCCTCATCCTGGTGGCCATTGGCCCTCCTTCCCTCCCTCCCTCCCTCTCTCTCTCCCTCCTTCCCTCCCTGCCTCCCTCCCTTCCTCCCTCCCTCCCTTCCTTCCTCCCTCCCTGCCTCCCTTCCTTCCTTCCTCCCTCTCCCTCCTTCCCTCCCTCCCTCCCTCCCTCCCTCCCTCCCTCCCTCCCTCCCTCCTTTCTTCCCTCCCACCCTCCCTCCCGTCCTCCCTCTGTCCCTGTCTTACTTCTATGTAAACAAGGCCTGGTTTATTCAATGCTGGGGGGATCAGACTCAGAAGGATCCAGGGGATAGTAAACCTGATAAGACAGGAACAGTTCTTCATGATACTCACTACCCTAAGACCCAGCAGGGGCTCTGGCCTCCAGGGCACATCTGCTGTTCACACCTCCTGCCACTGTCCTCTCCCTGGAGGAGAGGCACTTTGCTTAGGCTCAGTTCTTCTGGGCTTAGCCAGGGGGGCAGAGAACAGTAAAAGCTTATGCCTTATGCCTAAGTTCTCTGAATCTCCCAGTGTGGCTGGTGACCGGGCCTGAGGGTGTCCTGCAAGGGTACTTTGTGACAGAAGAATAAAGGTAAACTGAGAGGCAGAGACCTCCAGGCTGGACTCTGCTAAGTGTTTGAAGGTTCGAAAAATGCTTGGAAGGAACCTGCCATCAGCCATATCTTATAACCGGTGAGTTTTGGCTGCCTTCTTACAGGGACCTGTCGCCTGGGAAAGCAGCCTGGTGAGCCTGGCTTTAGGATCTACCACATGTGGCTGGGGAGGATGGGGTGTAGCGGTTGGGGAAAGGACCAAGCTTTGTGACATGGAGCAAGCTCTGTCACTTCTATGAGGCTCAGGGTCTACACCTCTAATCCAGAGGGTAACAATGTACTAGCTAGCTAGGCGGTGGTGCACATCTGCCACCCCAGGGCTCAGGAGAAGAGGCCGAGGCAGGAAGATGAATTTCCACAAGTTTGAGACTAGCCTAGGCTTCCCCGTAACAATAGTGATGATGATGATGAAGATGATGATGATAATTAACGAAATCTCCAGTTATATTGAGAACAACTCAAGATAGAGTGTATTCACACTCTTCAGCCCCTGCTCTGTATGTGATGTTGGCTCTTACAGCTGGAACCTGCTCCTTCTGCCTCAATAGCCACAAGCCATGGGGAAACACCAGTCACTCCTCAAGTGACTCAATAGAAGCTGGTGGCCTGGGACACTGGGCACACACTCAGCCCTGGATTTGATCCCCCACTCCACAAAACTCAATGCACAATAGAGTATGCCAGTCATCTCAGCACTCTGGAGGCAGAGGCAAAGGGATCAGAAGTTTGGGGTCATCCGTGGCTACTAATGAGTTTAAAGCCAACCTGGGCTACAAGAATAAGAATACAACACAGGCTCAGTACGGACCTTCGAGGACTCTGGGAACTTATTCCTTTAACCAGGATGTGGGGGAAGGCACAGAGGAAGGTCACCCTGGTGTGAAGCTCTCAAGGGATGGGGGCAGACTCCTGTGACAGTCTAGAACCAGGCTGGGAAAAATGCTGATAGTTTGTCCACTCCCTGGACAGAGGCAGGCAGCAGGAGAGGAATCCCTACCCCTGGGACCAGCCAGAGATTCAAAAGTGGCTGTGTGGTTGTGGTCACACCTGCCATCCATTACTACCACTAAGCCGGGACATTTTATCTTGGTAAATCTCAGAATAATGCAATTACAGGAGATAACCTGGGCCCGGACTGGGAAAGGGTTCGCTCCTTCAAAGCCGGGCTTAGGAATAATCCGCAGGGCAGCCATCTTCTTTATTTTCCTGTCAGCTAGGGTTTCTCTTTCTACTCTGCCCCCTCCTGCCCCAGCTTTTTTCCCCAGCCCCCCCCCAAAAAAAATTAAAGGAAAGAAAGCTAGAAAGAAAGAAAGAAGAAAATGATACAGAAGAGAAAGTGTAAGTAAGTATGCTGAGGCTGCAGCAGCAGATTTGAGGCCTGTGTGTATGCTGGCTCTTTTTTTCTACCATCAAATACACACACACACACACACACACACACACACACACACACACTATATATATATATATATATATATACATATATATATATATATATTAGGAGGAAATATATCATATATAACATTATATGTTATATATATTTCTTATATATATAAAACATGGTATGTGTGTATATATATATGTGTGTGTATATATTTTATATATATATGTATATATATATATATATATAATATTTCCTCCCTTAGTCATTACTTGTAAATATTCTGAAAGTTTTGCATTCTGGATTTTCCCTTGGCCTTCTCATTTTAGAATTTTCTGACAGATTAAAAGTGAAGGGTCTGTTTAGGGACTAGCTAGAGCCGATTGCCAATTCAAAAAAAAAAAAAAAAAAAGCAACTGTCTTTCCTTCCACTCAGTGCAGATGGCTTCCTTGATCCCTTTTGTTTTGGAGACTTGGAAAGTTCTCACTGGCCTCCTCAGCAGCTGATTTGCAGCATTTCCTTGCAGCTTGTGGTTAACCATTTTGGGGCCAGAGGACAGAACAGTGGTACTGTCTGACAACTAGGTCACAGGCCTGTAGATGAGCAGTGACCCCCACCCTCACCCGAGGGGTCCCGAGGAGTTGGGCTAGCCCTGGAGGTACGATGATGGATGATGGCGGATGATCGCGGTGGAGATGGGGATTTCTGTTCACCCAGTACTCCAAAACCAGGAGAAACTGGATGAAGGGATGCTAATTGCCATGGGCACTGCCTGTTCAGTCCTGTTCAGACAGACACCTTCCCAGGAAGTGGTTTGTAAGACTGACTACCAGAGAGGGGGAGCCCGGGATTAGCGTCCATCAGTGAAATCCTGGCGGTGTCCTCCCTCTCAGCCCCACTTTGAGCAGACTGACTCTGCAAGGGCTGTTTTGCAGTCCCGTAGCCGCGCAGATGGGACAGAAGCCTTTCTGGTCAAGGGATATTTAGTCACCTCTTCCAGGCTTTCTCTGGAAAACCCCCAGCATCCTCTTCACCCCGCAGACATGGGTGCAGAGGTCTGGCAGCACTCACAGCTTGTGCTGTGTCCTCATAGCTGCCACTGGACACTGTTGTGGGAGGGGGTCTTTCACATCTAGCTTCTACAGGTTCCTGTAGCGCACAGACTTCAACCCCACAGAGGAAGGAAGGTCGGAGTCTGCTGGCTGAACTCACTTGGGATCTAAAACCTCACATGGAGCAACCTTATGTGTCAGGTAGCTGACACGGAGATCAGAACACCCAGAAGAAGCTCCCTGAGCATGGAAGGGTGCTGGGACTCCTATGTCCCCAGCCCTGCGGGTCCTGCCTCTCTTTCTTTTTCCAGACTGGAGCGGGAGGTGAATTCCTTAGGGGTATCCAGAAAGACCTGGGTCCTCGTCACGCATTTGGGGGCAGTCACACTGAACCTGTTTCCAGACATTAGGAGAACTCAGCAGATGGCAGCGCATGCGGCTCTGCCCTGCTCCTAGTGGCTAGGTGGGGAACTGCAGCCTGTGCTGGGGTGCCCAAGTCAAGCAGAGCCCCTCCCTACCATGCGAGAAAATCTGCCCTTATTTCCACTGGGTTTCTATTAACGCACTGGTCTGCTTGAATTTCCTCGTGTAAGCAAGTGAACAAGATAAAAATTTAAAACACCTGGAGGTTTAAAGTGTATTCATTAAAGAAAAGACGGCCGCTAATGTGGATGATCGAGGGAAAGATGGGGAACAGATGAGCCTGGTCTCCCACTCCAAGAGCCAAGTTCACACAACTTCTTCTCTGAGCCCGGAAAGGGGTCAACAGATCAGGGTCATTCAGCACAGGTTTCCAGTGTCGTTTGCCCAGGCACAGCCCAGTATTCTTGTGCCTGGCCCTGCCTATGTGCTGGAGTGCTTCCTTCATGCAGGACAGAGGAGAGGGACCCACACATGCATAGTGAGGGCACCGAGGCCCAGATCTGCTCCTCAGTGTTAGCCAGTGCCTCTCCTAGATGGGTAGGACTGACTTCATTATGCACTCCTTCCCATCAGGAAGAGGGGCTCTGACTGGTCTCCCTTCCTCCTCCTCTTCCCCCCTCTTTCCCCCTCCCTCCCTCCCTTCCTCCCTCCATCCCTCCCTCTCTCCTTCCCTCCCTTCTTCATCCTTTCTCTACTTCCCTTCATCCTCCTCTCTCTTTCTTCCTTTCTTTAAAAAATTAAAAAAGGTTTCTTTAAAGTTATGTGGTGTGTGTGTGTGTGTGTGTGTGTGTGTGTGTGTGTGTGTGTGTGTGTATGTATGTGAATGCAGTTCCCCATGGAGGCCAGAAGAGGGCACAAGATGCCCTGGAACTGTAGTTACAGAAGGCTATGAGCCACTACGTGGGTGCTGGGAATCCGACCTCTCATCCTTTGGAAGAGTAGCCAGTGCATTAAACTGCTGAGCCATCTCTCCGTGTCCCTCTTTCTTTTAAGCAAACACTACAGGCTCTTCTGTTTCTTTGAAGCAAACTCTGCAGTTTATTCTCCAACGCATGGACATCTCAGTGTCCCTGTTAGAGCTGACTAGGAAGGTCCATGGCCTATTAATATGTAAAATCAGAGCTGAAAGATGCTTCCAGCTGAGGTGTTCTTGAGGCTCAACTTACTCTCATGTTCTTCTGGACAAGAAGCAGTTCTGTAGAGAAGCTGGGATGGGGGCTGGTAGAAGCCAAAGCATGTAGAAGAGGTGATGGAGACCAGGACAGGAGGCACAGACACTGGGTACCAGGGTAGGAGTGGTCATGGTGAAGGTTAGATATGAGGATACCTCCCACTGTGCCAGAACATTCTAGAAATACATCTACTATCCTGGTATCTTACTGTTCTTACTCCTTCTGTTTTGCAGCCACACTTTTCCCTCTTCAGAGTCTCTATTTGCATTCCCAGAAGCTCTTGTGCCTGTATAGATTTGGAATCCCAAGGCAGGCAGGAACAAGATTTTGGTAAACGTGGGCATAGACATCTCAGGGCACCACAAATCATTCTGGAATCATCTGTCCCACTTGTTTTCCTCTTATCTTCCCAATGAGTCTTTAGAACTGGGGAGGAACAGGTCTGTGACATGGCAGAGGATGAGGGACAAGGACAAGGGCAGCAGCCTGCCCACACGGGAAAGCTCCATGAGGAATCTGGCCTCCAGCAGAGTCCAGTGCAGGCAGAGGATCTGGCAGGGATGCGTGTCTCTGAGCAGCACTGCCACATAACCTTGAAGGATCTGAGAAAGGATGCAGACACTTCCCAGTGCTGCACATGTCTGCATCCCAACAGCACTTTGCAGCTGCACCAGATTTCAAGCTTGGGAGGGGCCCAGCCTTGTACCCATCTCTTCCAGCTGATCCCTGTGGAAGGAGGTGAGGCCTCCTGCAGTCAAAAGTCTGTGGAGCTACCATATACCTTAGACCTTCCTCAGGAGAAGTTTTAGATACTAGCAATTGGGTGGAGCTGCCAGATAAAATACAGAAGCCACTTGGATTTCAGATTTGGAAAAAATACTTTGTCTCAGTGGTTCCTAAATAACACATGGGGGATATTTAACCAAATAGCTTGGTGACCCAGGTTTAGGGACTGCCCCAGCCTCGCTGCCAGAGCTCGGTGTCCACTATTGAACCACCTCCGAAGAGCAATAGCTTTGCAGACAAACCTGGACCAGCTTGAGGCTGTGTGTGAGCCACTGATGGACAGCGGATTCCGGAAAGGGGACATTAGTGACATTCAGCATCATAGGTTCTCCACTGATTTCAACAGGCTTTTCTCTCAGCACAGAAGCTCCAGTGATGGAAGATGCCCTGTACTCTGAGTGTCTCTTTGGTCGGACATGTTGAGTGACTGAAGCGCTCACCTCCTCAGGCTCAGTGTAAGCAGGTGGGTGAGGTGATGCGTGGGAACAGAGCCTGAGGTCAGGATGCAGCCTGGCTCCAGCCACTCAGGTTACTCAGGAGAGTTTACCCATCTGTATTGATGGTGTTTATTTTTATTTTTATTTTATTTTTTATTGGCAGTGGCCACAGTGGCTGTCATTAGTCATCTTCTTGGAGTCTGTGTCTTTTAAAATCCTGGCAAGAACTCAAACCTCTTATCAAGTGGCCTATGTGGTCTCTGGGATGATTTGGGACTATTGCACACTCTGTCTTCTCTGACAATTATAGATTCAAGAATGAGATGGTGACTGCAGTTCATCCAGTCAGAGAAACCCCCAGAACTCTGTGTGTGTGTGTGTGTGTGTGTGTGTGTGTGTGTGTGCCATGAGTGTGTAAGTGTATGCATGTAGGTATGCATGTATGTATGTGTGCACATGTGTGTGTGTGTCTATTGACATAAGTGTGTGGCTCAAAAGTTCAGGTCACCAACTGGCACTGGTAACACACTGGCACCAATGTTCACCTGCATCTCAGTGCTGCCCATTTCCTTCCCCAGCATTTCACAGGTGTGTATGATGTATGTATGTATGTCTGTGTACATGTGGTGTACATGTGGTATGTGTGTGTGTGTGTGCATACATGTGTGTATGTCTGTGTGCCATGAGTGTGTGTATGTAGGTCTGTGTGTTCATGTAGGTTTGTATGTATGTATATCTGTGTACATGTGTGTTTGTGTATGTGCATGTGTGTGTGCATGTGCGTGTGTGCGTGCATGTCTTGCTCATGTGGAGGCTGAAGGTTGACATTGGATATCTTATATTGCTCTCTGTTGTATTTAAAACACAGATTTGTTTGTTTTATCATGAGTGTGAGTGAGCACATTGTAGTGTGTGAGCATCAGAAGACAGTTCTCTGAAGAAGGTTCTCTCGTACTCTCCTGTGGGAACCTGGGGTCTTACTCAGATTTTCAGGTTTGCTCAAAAGCATTTCTGCCCACTGAGCCATCTTGCCAATTCTCTAATTTTTTGAGATAGGGTTTCTCACTGAACATGTAGCTTGGTGATCTGGATAGATTGGCCGCTGAACGTGAAGGCCTTCCTGCCTCTACCTCTCCAACACTGAGGTTATAGGTGGGTCTCTGTCCAGTTTGAGGTTTCCATGAGTGAGGAGAGAAAGGGGAAGGTAACCCCACTTCTGGGGCTGAACACAGACCTGGGACTGCAGTGCTGTTAGAGCCAATCTGCCCACCATAGGGTTATTATTCTGAAAGCAGAGCAGACAAAGAGAGACAAAAAACAGACCAAGAAACACTGGCTACTGCTGGAACAAACCAAGCCTGAAGCCCGCCTGTGTCTCGACCTCCCAGCTACGGACACTAACACATTCCTGTCATTTAAACTACTTTGGCTACCTGCTTCTTACACCCTAACAAATTCACTGAAGTGCTTTTCCAAATGCAGCATCTAGGTCACTGACTCTTAGCTTAACAAGACTGCATGTGAAAAGCACTGAGCCCTTAACACTCACAGGCGTGCCGCAGAATCAAGATTTCCGCTCCTTCCCTACTGGATTCAGAACAACCACACAACAATCTAATCAGAAATTAGATTTCCAGACTTCACATGGAGAGATAGACTCATTAGTCTGGACTGTTTGGGGCTTTTTCAAGTAATTGCATGCCTTGGGAAATATTACTGCGATGTCCTCATTTTCCCCCTGAGATCACGTATGTGTCACACTAACCCACTTGGAATTCAGAGCTGTGCTTGAATGCTAGCTGCAGGGCTGAGCACACCACTGGGAACTAGCAGAGTTTAGTTAACATTTTCTTAATTTCTTTCCCACTGTTCTGCTAGCTGCTTGGGACCTGAGCTAACAGCGTCTCCTTAAGATGACAGGCAACTTTCCCCTCTTTGATGTGACCCGGGCTCCTTGAGTCTGGTAGCTCTCAGGTCCCCAGCTGGAGTTTATTCCCTGAACTTTGAGAACCCAAGGGTTCCTGAGCTGGGATGAGAAAGAGACAATCTCCCATCTTCTCAGCCCTGCCTGGAACAGCTTTGCCTCTGTGTGGCACAGGAAGAGGCTCCCTACAACTGAGAAGCGTTTCCAGCCATTCATCTGGGGATAACTTGAGACCTCAAGTCACAGTGCTGATGTTCGCTATGGGTCAAAAGTTCAGGTCACCAAGTGGCACTGGTGACACACTGGCACCAACGTCTACCTGCATCTCAGTGTGGCCCATTTCCTCCCCCAGCACTTCACAGTTAGGGGTACATTGTTGCGGTAGGGCCCCATGGCTTTTCCAGATGTCACTAGGGTGGGGGCCAGATGCAGATGCTACCCCAGGATACACCTGCATATCAGCAGGTAAAGGAGGACGTGGGGATGGGCACAGCCCACCATTTCCATGGCTGTGGCTGAGACAGGGCCATCATGTTCACACTCCATGGAAAGGCACTGCCATCAGGTCACAGCATACACAAGGACCAGGATACACAGTTTCCAGTGGGCAGCAACTAGCCAGTGTTGTTGGGACACCTGCTAGGAAAGATGGGCCATTGGGGGTGGTTGTCACCTAACACTGACATCCAGAACTCTGCTGGCCACTATACTAGCCCTCTGTGATTCTCAGCACCGTGCTGGCCCCCTGTGGTCCTCAGCACCGTGCTGGCCCCCATGGTCCTCAGCACCGTGCTGGCCTCTGTGGTTCTCAGCACCATGCTGGCCCCCTGTGGTCCTCAGCACCGTGCTGGCCCCCGTGGTTCTCAGCACTGTGCTGGCCTCTGTGGTTCTCAGCACTGTGCTGGCCCTCTATAGTTTTCAGCTGCTGGCACTACCATTACTACTGCTGCTTGAGTGATTATTATGCTGTGGGCGTCCCCAGCACTGAGCTGCCTGATGGGCAGGGTCATGTCTGGTTCATCCTCCCCTCCTGGCCCTGAGAAGGGGCTGATGAGTGCAGTAGGGACCAGGAAGGACAGGGACATTAATTATGGTACATGGCTTTCTGTTCCCAGGAGAGCAAAGTCAAAAGCCATGTGCCTGGTATGTGATACTACCTCTAGGTCTCAGGCCACATCCACATCACCACCTCAGGCTGAGTTACCTGCCTCATCACACTTGCTAAACACTTGCCACATACAAGCACACATGGACACATGTGCAAATACACAATAAAATCCACATGCACACACTCATGTGCACATGTATACATGAACACAAATACATATACATGCAATGCACACACACATGCACAAATGTCCCCCATGTGCATACTTACAGGCATGCACATTCATGCATACATAAACATTCACCTACACATGCATACACATATGCACATGTGTGCATATACATATACGCAAATGTGTACAATACACACTCCCATGTGCATACACTCATATGTGTATATACATGCATGCATGTACACATTCACATTCACACACCATGCATACAGATACACACATGCATACATATGAGTACACACACATGACATTGCCTTCTTTGTTTGATCCCTCACCTCTGCATGGAATATTTATGATTTCTAATAAGTTTGGGCCATGGCTCATTAGCCTGCCCAGCCATGGTTGGAAGCCACGAAGGTCTCACGGCTGGCAGTTCTTCTCTGTCTCTGAGCACACTGTACTGCACATGCCACAGTGATGACCTCACAGTAACCGGCTCTGTCCCAAGCCTGGGACAGCACTCATCTTTCAAACCAGATTAAAAGAAAACAAGAGTGGGGCCATCCCCAGCTCGAGAGCAGGGACCATGCCCTGCACTGGAGAGGTTGGAATGTGCCTGTTCATTACTATTTATTCTCCATTAGTTACTGTTTGAAATACAGCTCCTGCTGAGCTGGCTGTGCACACCCCTTGCCTGGGGGTGGGGTGGGGGTGGGGGTGGGAGTGCCTGTCCAGCTATGAGTTGACTCCTCTCTCTTGACTGGAGAGGGGTCCCCTGTCACTGTGCCTGCCTGGAGAGGGGAGCAGGGCCTCCTCAGGGAGAGAAATGGTCCAGGTGTCCATTTCCCACACAGAAACTACAAGGACTGTTTTGCTCCCTTCAGTTTAGGGGCAGAGCTGAGAGCTGGCTGTATTCATCCCAAGGATTGATGGGCAGAGAGTAAGTCAGGAGTGGGTGGCAGCCAGCCTATGTAGGTGATGGACATGACAAGCCGGTGAATATGTGGGGAGGAGGCAGAGCAGAAGGTGTGGTGGAGGGAGGCTGTGTGTTCTTTCTGTGGGCAGTGTTCAGTGGTGCTGCAGGAAGGCCAGGTGCCCGGAAACCGAGGTTCTGCTAACCAGACCAGGCACTTGGGTTGTGACCTGGCCGCCCTTGCTTCCCAGCCTGCTCCTCTGTGGAGGGAGACAAGGCGAGGCGTACCCAACTCCTGGAGGTGCTACAGTGTGGCACACATTGCTGCATGCATGTTGGAGCCAGCCAGGACATGCAGCAGAAACAAGGGCTCATTGTTCTCCAGGGCACATGGGTAAAAATGCTTCATGCTCCACCACCTCAGGAACAAGTAAAATCCCAGAAGGTGTCGATAGTCGCCCTGATAATCAGGCTGCGGGCTCAGCAGGTCACATAGCTTCACATTCAGCTCACCCCACACCGCCTGCACTGTGCCAGAAGTACACATTGTTTGGTAATGAACAGATCAGAGGCTGCCAGAGGTGAGGGAGGAGCCATGCTGAATTTAAAGTCAGGGCCAGCTGCTTGCAGAGTTTGATCCCCGGGGCCAAACATCCTGCAGGGAGTAAAACAGACACAGGGCAAGGCACAGAGCATAAGCAGGAAGAACTCTGAGGCAAAGGCACCTGCATCACAGACACCTAGATAGTAAGGTGCTCCTGGCTAGAGCCTGGGGAACCATCCTGGGATCCACTAGGTCAGTTCTCACAAACAACGTTTTTATCACCTCCTGTCTTCCTATGCACTGCCCACACGGATGGACCCAGACAGCACATCGCCTCCACACCTTCCCCAAAACACCCCAGGCCCACCCCAGCCCTGTAGCAAGCCCACACTTATCTCCTCAAACCATTTTTCATAATGGGAACATTTTTAATTCTGTGATGAGGGTTTGACCCTAGATAGAGAGGAAACTACAGTTCCAGCAACGGTGTCAGACCCATCCTGCATACAGGTAAATTCACACCCATCCCTGTCAAGGAAGGGGATGGGGACCCTGGGCTGCAACTGTCTGCCCATGATTCAAAGATAATGTAGCCAAGTTGACTCTGCTTCAGAACTGGTCCAGTTGGTTTTATGCATGAGTTACTTTCTTATTGCTCTGACAAAAATCCTGACAGAAGGGAACAACTTAATTAAGGAAGGGAGGCTTTACTTTGGCTCACTGGCTCAAGGCTATGGTCCATGGGGGTGGGGGTGAGGTGGGAGTGCGGGTTGGGATAGTTGGGGGAGGGCATGGTAACAGGAGCTGGCAATGAAGCTTGCTACATCTTGGTGGATCAGGAAGCAGATAGCCACAGCAGGAAGCTTGCCAGACTGTAACCTCTAAGACCTTCCCACCCAAGAAATCTACTTCCTCCAACTGGACCCCCAAGCCATAATGATTCCACAGGCCCCTGAAACAGGACCACCAGCCGGGAAGCAAGCGCTCACACACAGGAGCCTGTGGGATATTCTACGTTGGCGCTGCCTAGGCACCCTGGCTGTGGCAATAGAGACCACATGAGAAACAGCTATACATATGGTGTTCGATGGCCTTTGATGCCATCAGCTATTAGATGGACTTCATACTGAATTTTTATAATGTCACCAAGCATCCATTTTTCAGACACCACCCACACTCTTTCATGGTGATTATAGTTGTCTTTTTTTTTTCTTTCTCTTTTCCTTTCTTTTTTCTGAGACAGGATTTCTCTGTAGCTCTGGAGCCTGTCCTGAAACTTGGTCTATAGATCAGTCTGGCCTCAAACACACAGAGCTCCACCTGTCTCTGCTTCCTAAGTGCTGGGATTAAAGATGTGAGCCATCACCTCTTAAAAATAATGGTTGTTTTTAAGTTAGACTGTGAGTTCCTACACGGCAGGTTGCACCACAGAAGTGGATGTGTGGGCCTGGAAATGAGTCCCACTGTGCAGACAGATGCACAGCCTTCAGAGTGACTGAGGTGTGTGAAGGTGTCAGCCTTCAGACCCTGGCCATTACTCTATTACAAAGCAGGGAGGGAGCCCAGATGACTGTCCTGGCAGGGTAGACTTTGAGGGGATCAGTTAGAAGAATTTATTGACCTTGAAGTCATGGAGGTTGAGGACTTATATAGTTTACTGAGGAGGCTTCAGAAATGTTACCAAACACGTGCAATAGTGTTGGTGGCTCAGCAAGGCTGGGGGGACCCCCACTGCTTTGTGCAGCTGCTCTGGCTTTATCAGTGTAGCCACCACCACCACCACCAAAAAAATGGAGCTTTTACTTCTTTGACATTTCCTCTATTTAGTCTACCTCTCCAGGGCCGGTGTGAACCATATTTTCTCCCACAGAATGGTGCTGACCCCCAAGGGTGGTGCTGACACTTCTAGGCTGAGGGCCACAGTATTAGCCAGCAAAGGGACCAGGCAGGTCCCATGTGGTGGCAACTTCTGGCACTATAAACTGGAGAGCCAGAGACGTGGGCCTCCTGCCTCCAGCTGCTGCCACTCAGGAGCTCAGCATTTGTCAGGGAGCTGTGATGGGAAGCCCCCTACTTTGAAGGGGCAACAGATGGCTGAGGAATTCATACCCCTGGGAAAACTGTCCCAAGAGAGAGAGTTTCTGCTGGTCAAGGGATGTTCTCCCCAGGGAAGCTACCTCCTGCAGAGCTGAGGTCCTTGGGAAGGTAACTTTGAGAGCCACCAGTAAGCCTCTTCTCTTTTCAGAGGCTGGGTGCGGCAGCAAGCAGCCTGGCACTTCTTCAGCAAATCCTAAAATAGGAAATTGTGGGTGAGGGGGCCACAGGATAAAGCAGTCTTGTGGGTAGGAAGGACTGCTGTAGGGGGCTCCTTTCAGATGACAGAAAGTGGGTGTTGACTGAGGACTTTCCTGGGCTGGTGTCTACTGAAGCCCTCCTCTGATGGGTTTGAACCACGCTAAGCATCGGGAATCCTGTAGGTACAAACTCAGTGACATCATCCGGCTCCAACTAAGACTTTGTTAAACTTCTTGTGAGTCTATGAGATGGTCTCAGGTCCCCACTGAACAGGAAAGAGTGAGGCCCAGGGCCAGGCTCCTGGCCTCTGTCACACAGTTCATAAGAGTGGTGGAACCACGGTTTAAAATGTAAATCCTTCCAGCTGCTGACTTTATACTTCAAGTTGCCGTGACAGCATGCTTGTGCCAAAAGGATTCATTCTTGCAAAGTGCTTAGAATGCCTGCTGACATGAAGGCATTAATGAAGTCATCAACATATCGATTTAGAGAGCACTTTGCATTTATTCCAATCATCAGATACACAAACATCATGCCAGTCATTTATTATAAAGTCCTTCACACGCGACTGTGTCTGGGATTTGCCTCCACTTCCCAAGTTCTGCACACATCACTGCTGCAGCCCAGAGCACCCCCTCCCCCGCCCAAACATGTTCTGCTACCTGGAGCAGACCACAGGTCTCTGTGTGGCTTCTATGAATGTAGCAGGCATTGTTCCACCTGTGGTCTTTTTCAGGGCAGGGCTATAGGAGTAAAAGAAAACCAGGGAGCACCTGGCTTGGTGGAGCAGGTCTGTCCGAGCTGAGGCAGGAAGGTTGCAAGTTCAAGGCAAGCCTGGGCGATTTAGTAAGATTCTAACTCAAAAGGAAAAATAAAACTGGGTATGTAGCTCAGTGGTAGAGTGCTTGCCTAGCATGTGAGAGGGAAGAGGAGGAAAATGAGGGAAGGAAGAAGAGAGGGATGGAGGGATGGAGGGATGGAGGGAGGGAGGGATGGAGGGATGGAGGGAGAGAGGGAGGGAAACGGAGGGAGAAAAGGAGGGAGGGAGAGAAGGAGAGATGGAGGGACAGAGGGGTGGAGGGATGGAGGGAGGGAGGGAGGAGGTCCCTCCCTGCCCCCAGTTGCTTCTATGCCCAGAGTTAGCTGTGTAACTCAGCTTGTCTCAGTCCCCTCTGGATTGCCTTTGTCTGTGCTGTGGGGACAGGCCATATCGTAGCATCGCTGTGGCTGCCCCTTATCAGCTCATGGGAGCCCCCATAGTCCTGCTCCTCCTAGCTTCCTCCAGTCTGGGATTCCAGAACTTTTTGGTTGTGTACCATCTCTCTGCCCTTGGCAACTAAAAGAGCTGTCGCTCCTCACCTTTGGTCATGCTCAGAGAAGCCACCCTACCACCTGTGTGCCCTGTGTGTTTTCACAGTGCATGCACTCTGAGTTCCATCCTCAGGGAACAGAGACACACACAGTAGGTCTTCAATGTGTGTTTAAATTGATCAGTGAATAACATAAAAGTGCAAGGTAAAGAGTTGCTGGGGGCTTGGGCTGGAGGGAGCAGAGCCCCTCTGACAGAAGGACCTAGAAGATTCCAAGGAGAAGGGTGGGCCCCCTCATGAGGCCCTGGGAAGACCCTGTGCTTGGTTGCTCTTGCCACGTGCCCTGCCTGCTGAGAGTAGCAAGAGACGGCTTTCTCTTTCTGTACTGCTGGGCACAGGTGGCTTTTGAGTCCTTCAGGTATAGCTTCAATAACTGAGAAGCTGATGTTTAAATAGCTTAATTTTATTTGTTTAAATTTAAATATCCCTACCTTGATAGTGGCCATGAGCTGTTAACCAGAGTCTTAGCATTGCAGCTCAAAATTCAGATTCTGAGGCAGGTGATCAGGATTTGAGCCCCAACTCTGTGAACAGATGTCTTGGTCCCCTCATGTGCTGAATGGAGACACATCAGTGCTCATTTGTCCTACAGAGGCTTTTAAGACAATGATGACCCAGTGTATAAGGTCCCTGGAGGTCCCTGGCACATGACAGGTACTACATAGGTATGATGTTTTTAATTTTCTGTAGAAGTGGAGAAGTCTTTTCCACTGGAAGCTTCTAAACCAAGCCCGAACCAAGAGTGATCCTCAGGCATGGTGAAAGGTTAGAACAGAAGGCCCCGAGGAACCTGAGTACAGCTAATATCAGTAAGCACCAGAATGAGACAGAGTCCCAAACAGCAAGGTAGGGCTGGCCTGGGAAAAGTGGGTCCAGGGGCTGCAGTGACTAACTGGCCCTCCTTTGACAGGAAAGTGTGGTTTCTGGGTAAGGAAGGGACGTGGGGACACTGTGGTCTGGTGAGCCAGGCCAGGGACAGGATTCAATAGTTCCAGGGTTTTGAGGTCATTCCATGTCATCTCATCACATGCATGGAGACGGCAGGTGGGGTCTGCCTCATCAGGTCCCCATTGCACACCCAAGTAATGAAGTGAGAGAGACCAAGCCGGGGATCACTACTAATGCCCTAGAATGCACTGATGCCGTACTTCCCTGCTCTGAGCCAGTGCTCTGCCTGTCCACAGCAGGCTGGCCCAAGGCCACGCCCCTCAGTGAAAAGCTGAGAGGGCAGTTGGGGGTGTTTCCACTGTATCACAGGTCCAGCCTGCAGTGGCCTGAGGATGTGTGTGTGGGAAGCATCCGTGTCTCACCGTGCAGTCTCTGGAGCAGCTTCAGGGGATACAGCTTCTGCCATCCACTTTACAGAGGGGAGCCTGACCTCAGGGTGGTCTTCTGTTAGACAGCATCTGGACCAGGCATGTCCTGCACCGACATTCCTAAAACTGCATGTGTCCCTTGGTGCTCTGGATAGCATCAGTCCCACTGCTCTGGAGCACATGAAAATATGCAGGGTATCTAGACTCTGCAACTACCTCTTAAAATGCCAGCCCGCCACTGACTGGCTGTGGTCTCCTTAGCTAGTCACTGTTCTTCCTGCAGTCCTGGGCAGAGCAGTTACCGAGGTACTTGGTTATGGGAACACAAATGTTCAAAGCACCCACGCTGAGAAGCAAAGTGGAGAAACAATCCAGCCACTAATGAGCTTGTCTAGTGTGATGGTTTGAGCAAGAATGACCCTTGTAGACTCCTATATTCTAAAGCTTAGTCATTAGGGAGTGGCATTATTGAGAAGGATTTAGAAGCATGGCCTTGTTGGAGGAAGTATGCCACAGAGGATAGGTTTTGAGGTTTCAGAAGCCCATGCCAGGCCCAGTCTCTCTCTGTCTGTCTCTCTCTCTGTCTCTCTGTCTCTCTGTCTCTCTGTCTCTGTCTCTGTCTCTCTCTGTCTCTGTCTCTGTCTCTGTCTCTCTCTGTCTGTCTCTCTCTCTGTGTACCTCTTGCTACTTCACTTCTTCAGCACCATGCCTGCCAGCTGCCATGCTCCCTGCCATGATTGTAATGGACTAAACCTTTGAAGCTGTCAGCGCCCATTTAAATGCTTTCTTCTGTAAGAGTTGCCTTAGTTGGGTGTCTCTTTGCAGCAACAGAACAGTGACAGATGCTTTACAGTGAGGACCCCAATGCATTCTCAGAGCCCACATAAGGCTGGAAAAATGGCTCAGCTGTTCAGAGCACAGGCTGCTCTTGCAGTGGCCCCTGAAACAGTGACTCATACCACCTGTAACTCCAGTTCCAGAATACCCAGTGGCCTCCCTGGCCTCCCTGGGCAACAGGCATGCATGTGGTATGCAGGTGCGCACGCGCGCGCGCGCACACACACACACACACACACACACACACACACACACACACACACACACACATATATATATATATATAGTGAAAAAACACATTAAGAGTAAAATATTAAATAAAGCTGGTGTAGTGGAGTGGCCGGTGATCCCAGCAGTGGTAGAGACAGGAGGACTCCTGGAGCTCACTGGCTGACTGGCCTGATTTACCAGGCAATGTTTCAGGCTAACCAAAGACCCTGGCTCAAACAAAAGGTAGATGGTGTCTGCAGAAGAATCTCCCTAATTTCCCTCTGCCTATGCACATGCAGATACACACGGGGGGGGGGGGAGGTTTGTGTGTAGGGTGGGGGGGTGGAGGGGGCAGGTTTCTGTTTGGCCGTGAACTTTAGAGAAATGAGCCCCTCAGGAAGCCAGAGTCTAATGCTCAACCCTGGACTGGTGTTTCTATCCCTGAATCTCCATCACTCACTTAGGCAAGATACATGGTGACACATGACACAGCCTGAGGATGCATGGCCACACCTGGGCCCCTGCCAAGTGGTTATGGAGCTCTCTTGCTCTCGAAAACACCTCCCCTTAGCCATAGGGGTTTGAAATTGATCTGCTCAAGCTGCCAGCAAGGGAGAGAGTCAGATCCCATGCCGGCAGCCCTATAGGGATAGACAGGAGGTGTGAGAGCCTCTTCCTAGACATGAAGAACAGCGCATGGCAGGCATCCTGCACCCGAGTTCACCAATGGTCTCCAGAAGGGTGTTTTATTGGCTACAAAATGCAATTTCACAACAGACCTGGGACTGCCCCTCCCAGGCCCACGTGAAGTCTTTTTTTTTTTTTTTCCCTACACTCAGTTTATTGATGATGTCACGACATGCCCTGTCAACCCTTAATTAGAACCATAGCTACAGCTCTAAGCTCCATTTAAACCGTGAAAGCCAGGGCTTTGGAAGGATCCCTCAGAGAGGCTGGTGTCGAATGAACCAAGGACCCCACGGGCTCCCTGGGTGTTGCTGGGAGTGTTCAGACAGGACCTAGGATCTTCCTAGGTGCTGGGCTCTGCAGGAATGTCACAGTTTTAGAGACATGAACTGTGTCCCCTGCAAACATACATTTGCATCTCCGGGATCTCTTATTGAGGGTACGATTAGGGAGCTGCTATCATCCTGGAGCAGGTTGAGCCCCTAATTGAATATATCTGGCGTCTTTATAAAAAGGCATAATGATCAGGGGACACATGTGATGACAAAGACAGAGAACAGGGTGACATTTCTACAGGCAGCAAATGCACAGGCAGAGACAGGGTATCTTTGCTCCCAGCTGTCAGCCTCTATATCTTCAGGGTGATACATTTTGTGGGTTCACCCTCTTTGCACACAAGGCTCAGCCACCTAGACTGTAGGAGCTGGTACTGGGTGGATCCATACTCTCTCTTGAACTTGGGTCTATCTTACCTGGTGGTGCCTAGTTTAGGAGCAAGGAAAGCAAGGCTAGCAGGAGAGGCTGCAGGCTTAGCTTGCAGACAGGATGTCTCAGCCTTGGTGACCGGTGGCTGTGGCTTCTGGATGGGGCTCAGAAGCTCCCCTTGTTTGTCTGTACAAGACTCCTCACAGGGCTAAGGAGTTGCTCAGCTGGCACCTTATGTGGGGGCCACCAGGCAGGCTCTCCCTGACTAATCAGTCTCACTCCAGACCTTCCTGAGTCAACGTGAACACAGCAAAGGCTGTGTGTAAAGGCCCCTCTCTGTCAACTGCTCAGAGCTTCTGTCTCTATTTGTAACTTGTTTCTAGGCATCAGCACGCCTCCCCCGGTGCTCAGAACCACCCAAGTAAGGCAAACACACTCGGTGTGGCTGACTTTGGGTTTCACACCACTCCCCTTATCAGCTAAGTTACTTTCACCAGATGAGGTTTTAACGAGTCAAGCAATCACTGCTCTTTCTCTGCAGGTCCGTTTACATGAAAACCCACCTACTGTGTGCACGGGTGATCTGCATTGACTTCATAGTTGCAACAGTGTCTGGTTGACTGGGAACTACAGCTAAGTCTGATCTAGTTGAGATCCCAGGGACTCGCCCCTGACTCACACTTGTGTAGATCTCAGGGACCACTTCACAGGGTTTGAACCCATCGCCCAGTTGGCACCACTCATGCAGTTATCCAGTATGTGAGCGACAAAGCCAGTGAGGGCAGGATCCTATCACCATAAAGATCCCTTGTGGGGGTGTTACTTCCTAGACAGCCATGGGCAAAATGCATCTCAGGACTGGGGAGTTCTCATGACCTGTGATATTGGGCTTTGGGGGACCTGAGTGGCCTCCAAGAGCATTTACAACAAAGGAAAGAAGGAGTTTTTAACCACCTAGCTTCCCCCAGATTCTCATCCCAGGACCCATGCCCCCCCTCAGATCAGGGCCAGGCACTTGGAACAAAGGGTCACAAGGTGGGGAATGAGCACAGCAGCTCAATTACAAAGAAAGCCTAGGCTAAAGGACACCAATTGGTAACAATTAGAAGAGGGTCGGATAGGTGAGAGAGAGTTCAGAGTTCAGTCACCCTCTGGGTGTGTTTATCTATTGTTAACCTGTGACTGGCTATCAGCTTCCCCTATCTCTGACCCGGCTTGCAGTCTCTCGGGAGGTAGGTTTTGGCACTCCACACTGCTCAGCCCATTTCTGAAATGACAGAAGGCACATTTCTCCAAGAGTCTAAAGCATTGCCTAACCCACTGCCTACGGAGCAGGAAAACACTGGCACCTAGTCAGGGTGGCAGGCAGGCAGGAGCGGTGGGGACTGCGGCTTGCTGAACATGTCAGTCCTGGAGGAGCTCCTGTTTCCATAGGGTGCGCTGGCCCAGCATGGCAAGGTCTTCTCGCATATCAGGAGTAGTTATTTGTTTGCATCATAGTTGAGATGTTCCCATTTTAAAACCACCGTAAATCAATAAAACGTGCCAGTGGCTGATGAAGACTCCCAAAGTTATGGAAGGGATTGCGGCTTCCCTCCACTTGTTGACCATGTACTTACTCATCACAGAAAGGAACAGATTCTGGCGTTGGGAAAATAGAGTGGAATGGTCTATGCAGTGCCTGCTGGTAAGAATTCCATGGCTACCCCTCCACTCTGTGCTTGCTAGGTTTCCATGGTGATTTGAGAGACGTATTATCAAGACCCTAAGTCATCCTGTGAGGGCAGCGCACACTTTATTCTTGGTTGGGTCACTTCCTGACAACCCTGGAGTCCCTGTCACTTAGTCCCTCCCTTTAGCCTCCTACTCATGGGCTCACAAGGGGGTGTCCACGTCCTCAGTGTCTATGCAACTTATGAAGCTGATGACTTTGATGAGAAACCCGATTCTCATTTGTGGCTCTGCTTCCCCCCGGGGAAGTGGCACACAATGGTGCAAGATGTCGTAGGATGATATCAGCAGGGTGGCTTCTTGAATGGGGCAGAGTCTCAGCCCTGTACATGTATGATGCTGCTGAGGTGAGCCCTTTCCGGTGGAGTACTTCTACGGAACCTCCTCATCCCTCCAGCATCTCTCCTTCTAAGCTCCACAAGCGGGTCTCTGCTCATTGGTGCTTGGAACTCACAAAAGGAACAGTAAAGGAAAGACCTGTGGTCAGGGACACATCTGGAGGAAATCTTGTCTCCGATTTTGTGGTTGAGTGCTGGTGATGGTCACCCATCTTCCCAAGGAAACCAGCTCTGTCAGATGTACCTTTAGTTAGGAGATGATCCATTCATTGCCAGTCCTGTAAGTCAACAGAATCTTCCACAAATCTGTGTAGCCTGAAATCCATGTAGATTTGGAACCCAGTGTATGTGTGTGGGGTTGGGGGATGATGGGAAGGGACCAGAAGCAGATGGGCACATATCTTGCTAGGTCTGTTTGTAGGAATGACCTGCTGTGTGAGCACTGAGGAGTGTACTGGCTAACTAGAAGACAGAACCAGGCTGGGCACTTGGGTACTAAGGCCAGTGAGGACAGCTGTGACCATCTGGAAAACAGGTCTATAGGTCACGGACAAAAAAGCCAAGTGAGGCCTGTGTCCTGAGTGTCTTGTCCCTGGGTTCCAGCATCAGAGCTTTCTTCTCACTGAACTAGGATCTTAATCTCATCCCATCCCCAACCCCTCTGGCTCTGGCTAGTCCCCGGGTTAATGCTGCCTCACAGCTCAGATCTCCTTCCAGGAGGTATGTGTACCACACTGGAATGAACAGCAAATGGACCAACAGGTCAGTTGCTGGATCCAGGAGGGGCACGGTTCCCTACAACCCCTCAACTTGGTGCATTTTGTCTCAAAGCCAAGCACACTTACAACACAGCAGAAGCAAGGAGCAGCACTCAGGTGGAGGCCACTCTCACATCAATGTGCCAACCACCTCTGTCCAACCCTGCAAGCCTGCCTTCAGCGCTGCCTGGAGGTGAGGTTGCAGCACAAAATTCCCTGCTCCGTGGAGCTTATGCTTTTGCTTGGTAGCCAACATGGCAAGTCCTTTTGACTTAGAATTTAGCTGTGCATGCCATGTTTGGGAGAGTCCTTCACCTTCCTGCTTTCATCTTCTCATTGTGTTTTTGTTCTACAGTGACCATTACTTTGTGACATGAATCTTGGCTATGCATCTGACATGAAAATTGCAAATTTCCAGGATATTGATGACCTTTCAATATTATAGCATACATTTTAAAAAAATGTGTTCTGTATCATTTTGTTTTGTTCAACCCTGAACAAACCTGGCTGAAGAAATCTTTATTTATGCATTTGTCTATATATTTAGTATGTATTTATTTATTTTAAAAATCTTTATTTATTTACATATGTATTTATGTATTTATTTATTACCTTAAACAAGGAGTCTCATGTAAACCAGGCTGGCCTCCAGCTCACTATGTAGACAAGGATGCTCTCGAGCGTCTTCTTGCCTTCCCCTCCCAAGTGCTAGGGTTACAGTCGTGCACTGCGTGCCTGTTTTATGCAGTGTTGTGGGTAGGACTTTCGAGCATCCCCAGCTCTGAACAAGAAGTAAATCTTCACTGATGATCTTTATCTGGTCCCTTTTTTATGTGATGCTAAAATTTGTTAACTGTCTTCTCTCACATTAATTAAGAGACTTAAAATTGCTATACAGCATTCCTTCCTCACTGGGTACTGTCTGCTATCTAGTCAGTTCCCCTATTTACTGATAGGCTAGCTTGTACACTTCGTCTCCAAAGGACAGTGTTGTCATCTTCTCCCCCAGTTTCCTGAATGCCTTTTTCTTTCAGCTGCTGTTGAAGTCAAAGGAGTCAAAGGAGTTGTCAGAACTGCGTCTAAAGTGTGAGTCACTCCATCACTACTGGGTCATCCGGGTGATGAAATGTGTCCATTGCCATAGCCATGGTCTAGCACTTCAGTCATGTGTAGCGTGCTAATTCTTGGCTTTCTGTCCAATGGTTAAGAGTACTTGATACTTCATCCCCCACCCACTTAAGTGCTACACAACAAGGAAGCAAAAGCCAGCAGACCACAGATTTAACCAAGACTGTCTCCGCCCTGGCTTCCTTCCTAATTCCCCCAGCATTTGAAACTATAGTGTTTGAGATCTTTCCACAGTGTCTCTAACCACAGGACAACTTGAACTCTGAACAATTCCAGGGATGGACAGACCCAATCTTTTTCCAGAGTATTTCATCTCATGCAGTGCTCCTCCTAATAAGACAATATGTGGAGCAGAATTCCCTAGAACACACGCTCACAGTCCTCTGCCTGCTTTGGCCAGGCTTAGCTCTCCCAGTGCCGTCTTCATAAGACCAATGATGATCCTGTGGGATGCATAGAGCTTCCTCAAGGTCCTGGTCCCCCAGCAGAAGTATCCCCTTCCACCTTGTGGTTTGTGAGCCAAGAGTTGCTGCAGGGCTGGCTTTGGGCTCGACACACTGAGCCACTGTGAGCTTAGCGATGGTGTTAACTCTCAAACGTGCCAAATCCCAGTGAGGTCATCGCTGTTCCAACACAGTTAGCCTTCCCCAAACATAGCAAGGATCTTGCTGGTGTGCAATTCACACATCAAGTGTCAGCCTAGAAGTTTCTAAGTCAAGGTCCATGGGGTATTTCCACTTCTGAAATCTTGGCTGCTGCTCTGGATCAGCAACTGGCTACAGTCTCCTTCCAGGGCTTCTGGTGGTTTGGCAGCACACACCTCAGGCTGCACCACCACCATTAGTTCTTATCACCACAAACCAGAGAAACACCCTTAGGCACACATTAGCTTCTGTCCAGTGACCTGGCTACTGGAAAAGGCAAACTCTGGCCTTCAAGCATCTGAGGAAGCACCAACTCCACCAGATCCTGCCAGAAACCTCCCTGGCTGCCATGGGGCACCACTGTGGTCCTTGCAACTCAGGAGGCAGTTTGTTGGGTTAATTCAAGTCACTGGTATTGGAAAGCTTGGAGCTCAGTGTAGGATCACCAAGACCATGTCCAATGGGCAGAGCAGGTCAAAGGGGGTACCGTCTTGCTGGCTAAACCCAATGACTACCCTCTCTGTGGGTTACAAAATGCCATCATGTGGTTATAAATGTTCACAGTGGTGGGCAAGAATGCAAATATCTAGAATTCCCTTTCTCTAGACTGTCATTGTTGTTTCATTTGTACCATGGGTGAATGGATCCAGATTGTGAAAGTGCTTTGTAAGTCTAGGGCTCATGAAGTAAACTGGGTTATCTGGGTAACAACCATAAAACCACATCCACCATCCCACAGTTTCAAGGCAATCAATAAAGCTCACATGTCACCATTGGCCATGCTGGCATGCTTACAGAACCTAGGATACTGTTTCTATTCTCATAATCTCTACCACCACCACCATCATCACCACTGCAATCCTAACCTTCACCGTCATCACCACCGTCACCATCTGTAGGCAGCAGAGGAAGCCCTGAATGAGTGAAGTCCTAAGTAAATGTGTATCATTGGCATGGGCACAGATGTGACAAAGACTGTTGGGAAATTCAAGTACGTGTCCCTTACAGCTCTCTTCCTCCCCACCCAGCTATAGAACCCCCATGCTCTCAAGGTTGATTAAACAAGGTTGTTCTCATAATTTTCTGGTGTGCAGTGCCCATGCCTTGACCCCAGGTGTGGGTGGTGCATGATTTCCTCCTATGCTTAGCCCATCCCCTGACTTGGGTATATAAGCCCATTACTCTCTGTAATAAAGGGCAGCAGCTTCCTCTTCACTTCTCGTGGTCATCTGTTAAGTGTTTCAATCCCAACACCCTCCACCAAGCTTGGTACTCTGGCTGTGAGGACACGGCAAAAGACCGAAGACTCATGGGAAATTGAAAAACTCATTCCCCATATGGGCCAGCCAGTCTCAAAGGTGTGACAAAGTTTATCCAAGTATACCAGTTCCAGTGAGTGACCAGTGTGTACAAAAACTAGCAACTGCAGCTTCCTCCTTCTGAATGTTTATAGCCTGAGGCTTCCACCTATAGAGACCTCCTGCTGATGATCTTACCTCTCCACAGGTGCTGTACATAACAAACTCACTGCAGTTTCTGGTTGCAGCTGATTAAGTACCACTCCATCAGAGTAAGCATAGCCCACCTGACTCAAGTTTCTCTAATCATGGCATCTGTGTATATGTCTTTTTCCTTTGCTGCCTTTAGTCAGCCATTTTGCCAAGACTCATTGGACGTGGCAGCCATCACCATCAAATCATTATCACCATCATCAAATCACTATCACCATCATCAAATCATTATCACCATAATCACTATCACCATTATGACCACCATATCATCATCACCATCAGCACTCACCATCACCACCATTATCACTGTCATAATTACATCGCCATCATCATCATCATCACCATCACTATCCTCACATCATTACATCACTATCACCACCAGCATCAGCATCACATCATTACATCATCACCATCATCATTACATCACTATCATCATCATCACATAGTCACCATCAGCATCACCATAAAAGTAAACTGTACTGTGGGTTACACATGGTCACTCTTGAAGGAAACAAAGAAATGATTCTTCATGCTCTGCATTTGGTTTTTAGCCTGACAACACCACTGTAACACTTCAGGGAGTGATTCTCTAAGGAAGGGGCTGCTGATTGCAGCATACAGCCCAGGAGATAGACAAATGCACTCTGCCCAGCCATGCCCTGCTGCCTGTTTGTGGTGTGTCCCTTTGCTGAAATGACACTCTGACTATCCAGTGGTTATTTTGCACAACAGCCGGCCAAAGGGTGAATTGGCCTTCTCTGCTTTTAAGATGAATATTCTGGAAGTTTGACAGGACTACACACATAATATATTTTTTTTAATCTCGGTCCCATTTCTTGCTCATCTACACAAAGGCATTAAAGTTTATCCTGTGGATCAGGAGCAGGATGACAGAGTAGTATGGGGTTGCAGGAGAACTGACCTTCTCAGACACCAGGCAGGAATAAACATCTTAAAAGGGCACCAAGAACAGCTCTCAGGGTCCTGGGGTGAAAGTGAAGTCTTTGGCCCTGCATGCATCAGTGGTCCACATTCCTTCTTGTGCATAGAGATTATTGTCCAGATAGGGCCCACTGAATAGAAAAAGACACTGAAAACAATTAGCTTTCAGTATTTATTCAGTATTTCAGTATTTATTAGCAGGCAGTATTTAATTAACAAATTGGTCTCACTTAACCAACCCAGCCCAGCTGGGATGTGCAGCCCTCCTAGTGAAACCACATCCTGAGCTGGGCTAATCTGCAAGCAGTTTCCACTCAAGAAGGAATGAGAAAGCCTGTCAGCTAGTGTGGACACAGCCTGATGGCTCTTTGCTGAGTGCCAGCACTCACCTAGGGCTGCGCTCTGCCCTTTTTTTTTTTTTTGTGTGTGTGTGTGTGTGTGTGTGTGTGTGTGTGTGTGTGTGTGTGTGTGTGTGTGTGTGTGTAAGTGTTCCTCGGAAAATAAATGAGTGGGCCATCAGGGTAAATACTGGTCTCTGGTTTTGTGGATTGGTTTTCTTTGTTATTTTAAAATATTTAATGGACACAATAAAAGCTGATAACCCTGTGTCAACTCCCCTGCCCCATTTTAGTAAGTCCCCAGATCTGGGATTGCGTAGCAGGACTTCTCCAGCTGCCTAGAAGGAGGGTTATTTGCTTCTTGTTGGGGAAGGGGCACTCCCCTGCTGTGTCTCAGCCTGTTAGATTCCATTCCTGAATCCTGTCTTTACTTAGATCCACCGATTCTCACCAAGAATAGCAACATTTCTCAAGGTAGCTTTTAGCCTGGGCCCTCCCTCTCCAAACACATTAAGCAGCCATCATTTCCTTCCCTACAATAGCAACTTCTCTCCCCTCAACCATTGCAACCAGCACCAACCCTTCCCTCACCAGTCACCCCAGCCAGCACCAGTAGCCAGCACCAGCTCTCCCCACGCAGTAGTGGCAGCTTCTCCTTCCTGGAGGATACCAAGGTTTGTCCTAAAACCATCTGGCATGCCTCACTATGCAACCGATGTCCTCACCTAGGGAGCCAAAGAGATTGCAGTGCCAGACCCCATGCTGGGGTGGTGTTAGTGTTAAAGGCAGCTCTCTAGGCCACCACAGGGAACTAATTACTTTTCAACACCATGTAGCCCCCATCTGCAGCCCCACCCTGAAGTCAGGAGAGCAGACAGATGGAGAGGGTTTGTGGGGACTACTCTTAGCTCTATTTTTAGGATCAAAGTTACTTCTGACCCCGAAGATCTTGGGATTTCCAAGATAAATTAGGGTTTAATAAGAGTGCTGTCAGTCAGTCTCCATCCCTGCTTCCATTTGGACAAATGGCTCTGACTTAAGTCCCTTCTTAAGTGTGTTGGAGAATGCACAGAAGCAGATGGGCAGTGCTTTTCCACTCCCAGACAAGCATTTTTTCTCTCCCTTTAGGAGGGTGCAGATGCATCCCCTTCACCTCAGCTGAAATCACCACGGATGTGGAGGTTGGAAGTCCTGAGACGCCCGTGCCTTGTGGTCCTGCAGCAAAGATGAAATGAGGCTTGGGAAGTAGAAGTTAGACAGCTGGAGTGTCACATTAATCAGCTGACTCCAGGGCCCCATAACCTATCTATACTGAGGAAAGTGACTGGGGAGATACAGCCTCAATTGTTTTATTCGGCTATTATTGGGCATCTGCTATGTGACAAGCACCAGGCTAGGCTCTGGGAGTCCTGTAGTCAATAAGACAGATAAAATCCATAGCAAGGCAAGAGAGAAGGAGAAGCAATAGATCAATAAACAAATGGATGTATGATACAGTGCCAGGAAAGAAACTCAATACAGTGAGAGGAAAAGAATGAGAGGGAGGCACCGACAGGACAGACAGTGATGGCACGTGTCCTGAGACGGCACAGTGCCTGCAGATAAATGGCCAGGTGAAGTTAGTGATGGTGATGTTGATGGCGATGATGGTGTTGGTGATAGTGATGGCAATAATGTTGGTGGTGATGGTGGTGATGATGATGGTGATGACAATCACAGCAGTGATGTCACTGGCTAATCCTGAAGGTTCTTGGCTACTTGTTTTTCTTCCTCTATACATTTTCATCTTTGGTTACAACATGTAAGAGCCTGATCTAAGTGACAAGATATCAAAACCATGCCAATTTCTTTTTCAGTTTGAACACATCATCTTGGATTTGACCAAAGGGCTTTAGCATAAGCATGTGAGCATGCATTTAGATAGCTGTTAAAAGGAAACACACCCAAACCTGGGAAATGGTGATGCTCCCTGTCTGGTGGTGGCAATGTAAATGTCTTGAGTCAGAGCAAGAGCAATGCTGTATGTTACTGCTTTCTGATTTTTGCCTTTTGTTGTTTCGTTCTTTCGTAGAGAAAGCAGGCTGAGCTAGTCATGGATAGCCACCCAGGAAGCGGCACTCCTCCATTCCAGTTTCTGCCTTGGTTCCCCTTGGACACAGCCTGTGACCTACAAGGCCTTTCCTCCCTAAATTGCTTTTATTCATAGTGTTTATCACAGCAACAGAAAGCTAAGTAGGAAAGAAGGTGACATAAACTTTCAAGATCTCTGGAGACAGAGTCCGTAAGGATTTACCAACCGATTGCCATTGCAACTGTGAGACTAAGTACCCAGAGCCTATGAGAGGCAATGTTTTAACATTTACCGTCTTCTACCTAATTCTAAAATCATTGCGACTTTTCCTCTTACAAACTTTGGAGGTTACAGAGCTGGAACGGAGGAAGCAGGGATGGCTTGCTGACCAGGGCCGTGCATTGCTGCGGTGAGGGTTTAGATCCAGGCACCCACAGGGCACGTACTCACAGTGTTGCTGTAAAGGCCAGGGACCAGGCTGTATCCAGGCAGTACTCAGATGGCTCAGGATGGTGTCACCCACATCATACTGATGCCCTTTCTGAGCCCACCTCTGGGCTCTGCAGGAGTGATTGGCCACCAGTTCTATCCCTGCCATGTCACTGAGGTGGAGCTGAGAGATAGGAGGTGGCAGGTGGGTGGACACACAGGTCATGGCTGCGACAACTTTTCTGTCAGGCTGATTTGGAGCTGAAGATGCCCCCCCCCCAGCTGTGACAAGTCAACTGCAGGGCAAGAAGCCAGGAGCTAGGTGGGGACAGGCAATGGTGGTCATGCAGTGGGCAATAGCCTGGACTCCCACCAGGGTGGTGGCAGTGGGAGGAGAAGTGAAGTCTGCTTGAGATAAGCCTGCCTGTCTGCTGACAGATTGGGTGTGAGAGAGACCTCACTGTGCACTGAGCGACTTGGCCAACCTTGACAGAGTTGACATCAAGAGATCAGGTTTGAGCATGAGAAATTGACCGGTCTAAGCATCCTCAGGATACAATCTTACTGTGCGTAGATATGGTAAAGGCATGGAGCCCAGTACCTGGCACCCAGAAAAGACTCCACAGTGCCCCAGACTCACATCCTGCACGTGTCTGGGTGCAGAGCTTGACGGGGCTCCCCATTGTCTCTTCCTCATTTCTTGCCAGACTCTCCCGGTTTGCTCCCACGCCAAAGCCCAGGAAATATGAGCTGCAGCCCCGTGGGCCATAGGGCAGTCGGGGAGAAGACAAATGTTCTGTGGGAGGGGTGGCTCCAGGGTCACACCGGCGTCAGCAGCAGCTAGCTGCCTGCCTGCATCCTGGGAAACCAGACTGGAGCCTGGGCTGTGACTGTGTGGGGGCCCTGGCTTCAGGTTGGTTCTTAGTTCTTCTCTCCTCATCAAATGCACTGAAGACAGTCACCCTTGACAGGGAAAGGTTGCGGCCAGGCAGATGAGAATCCCAGCAGCTCTTTCTCCATGATCTTATTTCAGGGGCTGTGTGTTCCTGGAGTCTACATCAAGACAGCCAGAAAGTGGGGGGCCCTAAAGTGCTCTGAACACCAGGGGAGACCCTAGGGCTGATCTCTTGAAGCAACAATGCCTGCAACCATTCTCAACTCTTTTCCAGGGAACCTCCCTGACCCTGACTTGAAAGAAATCGTCCCATCCTGGCTGACCAAGCCCACCCTCTTCTTCTAGATACTTTGTATCTTTGTAACAAGTTTGTTGATTGTGGCTACTAGATCTAATTATCCATTGTTCATCCAGAGCCCCCTCGGACTTAGAGCTGCCTGGGGACAACCTTCATCACTCTTGGTTTCCTTAGCGAATTCTGAAGCATAATGCAAGGTCTGTGGTCTATCAATACTTACTCATCAGCTGCTGATGTCATCTTGGCAGAATGGAAAGAAAAAAAAAAAGATTTGAGCAAATACAACTATGATCCTCACTCTGTTCCATTTTGAGTACACACACACACACACACACACACACACACACACACACACAGAGAGAGAGAGAGAGAGAGAGAGAGAGAGAGAGAGAGAGAGAGAGGGGTGGAGGGAAGACAGAGAATTCTATATGACAAATATTCATCATCAACCTAAATGCTAAAGTAGTATTTCTACTGTGAATGCAATACACTTTATAGAATTTGAAGGGGTGATATTATTCTAAGAGGCCTGTGAGTATGCATGGGGTCAAGTATTATTCTCATTAATTTTTCTCTTGTACAAAATTCCAGACATATACTTCAGTGGGAAAGTGGCCCAATGAGAGTCCATGAAACAGACTTCTCGGTTGCCAGCATGTTGAATGAGACTAAAGACTTAGCATGAACCTCACACTTAACAAGGAATTTGATTCTCGATTTCTGCCACAGTAAAAGAAAACTGCAGGTCAGAGAGATAGCTCAGTTGGTAAAGCCCTTACCATGTGCCTTAGTTAGGGTCACTGTTGCTTTGATGAAACACCATGATCAAAAGCAAGTTGGGCAGGAAAGGGTTTACTTGATTTACCCTTCCACATCATGGTCCATCACTGAAGGAAGTCAGGGCAAGAACTCAAGTGGCAGGAACCTGGAGACAGGAGCTGGCACAGAGGCCCAGGAGGGGTGCTGCTTACTGGCTTGCTCCTCAAGGCTGGTTCACCCTGCTTTCTTATGGAACCCAGGACCACCAGCCCAGGGATGGCACCACCCACAGTGGGCTGGGCCTTCCCCCATCAATCACTAATTAAGGAAATGTCCTACAGTCTTGCCTACAGCTCAATCTTATGGAGGCATTTACAAATTGAGGTTTTCTCCTCTCAGATGAATGTAGCTGTGACAATGGACATAAAACTAGCCAGCACACCATGAAAGCATGAGGCTTTGGGTTCTGATCCCCAGCATTGGGAAGCCAGAGACAGGAAAATTCCTAGGGCTCACTGGCAGCCAGTCTAGTTGACTCAGTGGGATACTCTGTCTCAAAAAACAAAGCAGAGAGTGATCAAGGAAGACATCTGTAGGTGAACTCTGCCTTTCACATGCAAATGCAAATGCACATACATGCATACATACCTGCAGACTGATCACTCACACTCATACACACACACACACACACACACACACACACGAGAGAGAGAGAGAGAGAGAGAGAGAGAGAGAGAGAGAGAGAGAGAGAGAGAGAGAGAGAAAGAGGATGGAGTGGCACATCTGCACACTTGAAACCCTAGTGCCCAGGAAGCCAAGGCAGAAAGAACAATGGTTTGAAGCTAGCCTGGGCTACATAGTAAGACTCTTGTCTTAAATCAAAATAAAACTAACCAACAACCAAGGAATTGGAAGATGAGACAAACTAAGAGGAAAGGATGAAAATTAGAAAAAGAGGCAAAAAACTGTGGTTATTTGTAGATAATATTACTGTTTTCAATGGGAATCCAATAGAATCTATGAGATAAAAATAGCAGTAAATAAATTCCACAAATGGCATATTTTAGTTTCATTCCTGTTATTATAATAAACTATCCTGACAAAAAGGAACTTGAAGAGAAAGTTATTTCAGCTCACAACTCACAGTTTTTCACTGTGGGGAAGTCAAGGCAGAAAATTCATATAGCTAGTCACATCATATCTACACTTGACTCTCAAGGAGAGAGGAATGGATACACACTCACTCATTTGTATGCTTGTGTCCAGCTCAGCTTCTCTAATATAATTCAGGACTCTGCCTAGGGAATGTTAACACCCACATTTGGCTGTGTCTTCAAATATCCATTAACCTGTTAATGAAGACAATCCCTGATGGGCATGCCTCCAAGCCAACCTGATCTAGACAATCCCTGATGTTGGACACCTCAGAAGACAATCTGTACTAGACAATCCCTGTCCAAGCCAACCTGATCTAGACAATCCCTGATGTTGGACACCTCAGAAGACAATCTGTACTAGACAATCCCTGTCCAAGCCAACCTGATCTAGACAATCCCTGGTGTTGGACACCTCAGAAGACAATCTGTACTAGACAATCCCTGTCCAAGCCAACCTGATCTAGACAATCCCTGATGGACATGCCTCCAATCTAACCCGATGTAGGCAATCCCTCAGTAAGACTCTCTTTACAGATGATTCTGTGTATCAAGTTGACAATTAATGCTCATCCACATGTACCCTGAATTTAAAAAAAAAAAAAAACTAAAAATCAACTTGATTTCTACCATATCATAATCACCAAGGAATATGTAGAATTCCATTCTCAAACCTAACAAAACCAAAATGTACTCATGATCAATTCTAAGAAAACTTTGAAAGACAATTTTGTTGATTCTAAACTTTGACTGAAGGACAGAAAAGATCACAGCCGAGATAGAGACTATGGGGTAGAAGGCACCATACTGGGATGTGATTTCACTCTAAGTGTCCCAGGCAGTGGCCACAAGGATGTCAACATGTTTTTTAAATGGCATTTGACAGACTCACCCCGAGAAAAGCAAAAATCTCAAACTAGTCAAAATGTTTTGGTAATAATACATGATAAGGTGAAGGAACCTGCTGACATATACTTTAAGTTAATGTGCAAACTAAAGAAATTAAGATAGCACATTCCATGGTGTCTGTCCAGTTGATGGCTGTTTGTTGAGCAACTGTTATGTGACAGGAGGTTTTCCATGTAACTGGTTGAAATCTGTGCCCACAAAGAGTACTTGAGGAATGGTACTGATAGTTTCTAAGTCCATGGATAAAAGCCTGAGGGATGTTAATGTTGTTTATAAAATAAATCAGGATGGGAAGAAAACATGTATATGTGTTTGTGAGGGAGGTGGGTTCTGATCTGAGACAGGTTTACTGTGGGACAGGTAAGGCAGGTAGAGCCCCAGATGAAGTAAGGGAACCAAAGCCCGGCAACAGGTTGAGACGCAGTGTGCTGGGCAAGGAGGCCAGAGTAGTGGTAGCAGGGGACAAGATGGGAGAAGGCCAGAGATTAGAGCTAGTTGCAGCAGGGACAACATAGAAATCTCGGTGGAAAGAGAGCCTATCTAAGTGGAAGTGGGGCCTGTTCCAGGCTCACTCAGAGTATGGGTACCAAGAGCACGAAAGCCACTGCAGTCACCCAAGTTTGTAAGGGTGCTAGAGTGGTGCAGAGAGGTAGCTGGACCCCAACAGAGTGGGGGAGCAGGTGGGTGGGGTTGGCTATTGGATTCAGGTGACCTGGAGCTGGAGGGCCAGGCTTAGCGTTTCCAAGGCCAGGACACTGAGATGGGCAGATGGAAATGACAGACACCTAAGACATTTGTTTGGGCCACCTGCTTCGCCCTTGAAAGCTCCAGTAAGCCTACAGGGTAGAGGCTAACCACTCACACTTACTTGTCTATCCCAGGGTATGAGATCCCACAGGCACCCCGCAGGGAGAGGCCTGACTGACTGAGTAATCAGGGGTCAAACTGAGCTCTGATTCATTTTGACCAGTCATGTGACCCTTGACCTGCCTGCTGCCCCCTCCCCCAGCTCCAGGAACCCCTTCCAACCCGAAGACTCTGGGAATTCAGGAAATCCCAATTTAGCTACGTGGCTTCGGAAACTGGCAGCCACCAGAGAATGGAATCCGGAAGGCCCTGCCATTGTATGCGTAGTCTAGACTCAGGACTGGGCCACTTTGCCAGGAAGGAGTGAAAGTCCCTTTCTCAGTTGTCCACCTTCCAGGAAGCAATAACCAGGCACAGCTCAGCCTAGCTCTAGCAGGGTCCAGGGCCACCCCGGGGCTTGGCCAGCACTGTTATTATTACCTCCACCCTTGCCAGATCCCCACACCCAGCTAGTGCTTCCTCGGAGATAAGAGGGCAGAGCAACCATGTCAACCTGCACAAACAGGTGGCACTTATTTACATCAGGACAGGGAGCCACTGGCCAGCCTGCCAGCTGGGAGCTGAGCCCAATAAAGCTGCTTATCACTGAGGGTTAGAGGTGTTGTTTTCTTGTTTGTTTGAAGTTTGGGATCTGTGAGTTCAGTGCGGCTGGGGCCAAGTTTAACAACTGCCACAGAGAGGTTTGGAGAGGATGAAGCCACACTAGCTGGCCGGCTGTGTGGAGTAAGCCCCACCGTGGAATCTGTCGGTCTGGTTTTGACAAGCAGGGATAAAATGAGGATTAATGAACCATTTACCTTTGGACAAGATAACATGTTAAGTAAAACCTGTGTGTGCTCCACACGGACACCGTGCCCTCAGCTTTGGGTCAGTCACTTCTGCATGTGTGGGACTGAAAGTCACATGGGCCTGGGAGTCAGGTTGGAGCCCAATGGCTGCCACAGCCAGTTAGCAGTCAGATGCACGTGACCACCGGTTGGGCTCAGGGCCTCGGCTCAGCGTCACTATGCTGTTTTGGCAGTGTGTCTTTCTCTTTGTGTTGAACAGTCATCTGCCGCCACATCTCACTTCATTCTTGGATAAAGCAACCCTACAAGGTGGCACACAGTTAGGCTTTGTAGCTGCCAATGACAGAGCCCCCTCAGCCAGCTCCTTCACCCAAGAGTTTCCCTTTCCAAACTTCCTGGGGAGGGCCCAACATGGGCTTGGAGTCCCTATACCAGGAACGAGACAGAGCACACACATATGGGCTCCAGCGACCACCTCTCAGAAGCCCCAGATAGCCGAGCTTTCCCTGGGAGAGCTCAGGGTTGAGAGGCAGAACCAGGACCGTTGACGCCATCTTTTGAGTTTCTGGCCTCTGGAACCGGACAACTCTCTCGCACGCGCACACCTTCCTGTGAGGGAGGTTAGGGAAGATACCCAGGGAAAGAACATCTCACAGACACGGTAGACACTCAGGCCAGTGTGTGCTACAGATAGCAAATCTGAACCCTGAGAGGCTAAATAAAAACCAACACAGCTACCCAGGCACCAGCCAGTGGGCACCAAGGAATCCAAGCAAGAAAGTGGCTCGGCCAGTTTTGCCTGCCTTTATCTGCAGCCCAACCCAACTGTCCGCCTCTCAGGCTCCAATGGCAGCGTGGCAGGCCATCAGACATGCAACACATTCCACTGGGGATTTTCAGGGTAGGATAATATGACATGTCTGGACACGACGTTTCCTCTGCTGACACTGTGATATCTATTGCCCGCTCTGAAATCAACAAGGACAGAGAACAGGGAGCCTCACCTAGACCCACTGTACCCTCCTTCTCCCTGTCTTCTCCCTTGATTCACAATATCCACAATGTCCCGACAGCTGCACCTCATACCCGCTTGTGGGTGCACCACACTGCTGGGGAGGAAGGTAGATGGCATGGCAGTGGGGGTGAGGGATGGGAGGGGCTGTGCCCAAAGCTATTTGAGGAATGATGGTTTCATCTCTGCCTACTGACTTCCAAGAGGCTCAGAGCAAGTCCTCACCTCTGAGCCTCACCTTGCCCACCTGTAACACAGGTGTAGGGCCAACATGCAGGCATTCAACAGGGCTCTGGTGACCAGTATTAAATGTGGCCAATAAGCCAGGCTGGGAGGCTGGGATTTCATGCCAGGCAGGCTTTCTGCACATAGGATTATTTTATTGTACTTGCTGAGTGAATTTGTTTTCATTTTGCTACAGACATTATTGTCATCAAAAAAGGCCTTACAAAAATAAGTCGAGGGGGAAAAGATTTATTTTGGCTCATGATTTTGGAGGTTTCTGGTCTGTGACAGCAGGGAATGCCAGGTGCCACCCACCACAGTAATAGCAAGCAATAGAATCTGGTCACTTGGTGGAAGGCCAGGAAACTGAGAACAAGGCTGGAACCCCAGCACCTACTTCCTGCAGCAAGGCCCCACCTCCTAAAGGTTCCACAGTGTCACTAGCTAGACAGTGTCACTAGGTATTACTGACAATAAAACATGAGCCCATATGGGACATTCATGTGCCAATCACAAGGACACTTGTGACTGATTCGCTGATAGAACAGCTATTCTAAATGAGTGGAGCTGCAATCCAAAGAAAATGAGACTGGCATCTGAGTAGGGCATGCATTGCCAAAACGGAAATGGAAGTAACTTTGTCTCAGCAGTCAGAAAGAGCGAGCTGGTGTCAGGTCTGGGCCTGAGTCCCAGCTATGCCATGCTTGGGTTCTGTGACCTTAGACTTGTATGTTAATGTCTCTGAGTGTCCATTGCTCCACAATGGAGGCATGCCAAGCACACACCTATGGGATGGAATGAGTGGGCCCACTAGAAGTCACAGAGAACCTGGGTCATTGCTGTTCCCAGTCCGTAGTGAGCACTGGGTGAAAGGTGACCATGGTTGCTGAATGCAGACCAGGGAAAGGGATGAAGCACACCCAGCCCACATATGTGCCCTTCCCTCAGGAAGGACAGCAGGGATGGAACCACCACTACCCTTAAGCCTGGAGGACAGACAGGTGAGGCTGGAGATAGGATTTAGAGACTGCCATCTGTGCACCTGCAGCCAAGAAGCCAGCAAGAAAGAGGTACAACAGCAAAACTGCCAGTGCAGGGCAGGTGGCCAGCATCCTTCCCTCACCCCAGCATAGGCCCTGGTGGCCAGCGTCTCTCCCTTACCTAGCTTCAGTTCTTATTATAGCTTCCAATATTTGCGTAATTGCCCTTTTTAAAACAAGAAAAAGTAGAAAAGAAGTAACAGTTGGCCAAGAACATTATGATAGAATAGGATGCAATCGGATGCAGGGTAGAGCCCTTGGCCTCGGTTTAGACTGAATGGGATCCAGAGAGCTCAGGGTGTGTATCCCAAGTGTATCAGGTCACAGTGTCTTCATTTCTGTTTCGCCATCTGAGTGCTACTTCCAATGAAAGGGGGCAGGAAACACACCGTGTGGGATTTCAGCAGCTTTGGAGTGACTCCCACACAAGAATGTGAGTCTTTGGTCCTCTGCTAGTTAGAGACACTCTTGGGCTCAGGATGCTCATGCTCTGAGAGTGGCATGGAAGGTTAAGTTGTCCATGAGCACAACTCATTCTGCAGTAAAAGCCAGTCTTAACCCTGAGTGGATTTGGGAAACTCAACTCAAACTTTTAACCGTTTGCTGTATTTGTCCACAAAAGTGGCAAGAAGCAGGGTAGCTTAAGGCCCAAGTAACAAGTTAGATCCCAGGCAGCCAGATACCTAAAACATGTGGTCAGCAAGACAGCTCAGCGAGTGAGGACCCACATGGCAAAAGAGAGAACAGACCAGGCAAGTTGTCCTCTGACCTCCACATGTATACTGTAGATCATGTACACCCATGCATGTGGGGCACACACACACATGCACTCACATATACACACATTCTAAATTAAAACAAACAAATAAATGGGAAAAGCTTCTTTTTGAAGTGTCCTCTTTGGACTGGTTGAAGCAGGAGGAAATGTCAAAGGATGCAGATCCTCAAGCGCATTTAATCTTCAAGCGCATTTAATCCCGCCTTGGCAGTGGCATGAGCCTGGGCAAGCTTTCCGGTGCAGGGCTGAGTGGGTTGGGAGCATTACAGCTCCCTTGTGTGTGTGTTGCAGGCAGCCGGCTGCTGCGGGCTTTGCTCTTTCATGCTCAGCTCTTCCCCCTGGGCCCTTCCCTAGTGACCACAGGTTGGTTCTCTCTGCCCTAGTCTAACAGATGTGGGTACGAGCAGGGCTATTCATTGTCAGGCTTCAATGACTTTGGTGATCCCTTCATCTTTTGAAAATGGGAAGGAATGTGGAGGTGGGAGGCCCAGAAACAGTTGGCATCCAGGCAGCAGGAGCCAGCTGCTAGAAGGCTGTGGGTACCTGCAGGGTGGCATAGATGTTCTCAGACTCTGGTGCCACTAGGAGAACACCTGACCAGCAGGCGCCCTCCAGGGTGGGGAGGAAGCCTCACAAGCCATGGTTTGTCACATGCTGCCCAGGGAAGGGGACTAGACATTAATGGGAACATAGAAACACAGTGGGGTGAAGGTCACAGCCCTAGTCCCCAGCACAAGCTCAAGTGGTTTCCCAGCTCCCTTTGCTCTGAGCTGTGGGTGCTGGGAGCCAAACCCAAGGGTATAAAGGAATAACTGGGGGCAAGCAGGCCTCTCACCCACCCTTTCCACTTGACGCCCAAGGCTGGGACTTCCTGCTCAGCATGCACCATGGCAAGACCCGCTGTAATGGAGTTGGACCTGGAAAGTGAGGGATGATGAAGCCAAGAGAGAGCAGAGGACTCTGGGGCGGGGGTGGGGGTGAGGACAGGTGGCTCAGCTCTGCCTCCACGTCGCCTGTCTTCACTCTGGGTCTCTCCCTCAAGGGTCCACCTCACCTAGTGTAGGACGAATGTGTCCTTGGAGCCTAATTCTTCAATAGACAGTTGCTCACTCAGCAGTCCCAAGGAGGGGCAGAGAAGAGGCGTCTCTCAGAACACGCTGTGCAGGTGCAGCTCATGGCCACATGCATGGCCGAATCTCAGAGTGCGTTCTGAGAGCTACCATAGCCTTCCACAGAGGAGCATCTTATTCCTGGTCACACAGCAGAGGCCAAGGGAGCCAGGACTCTCTCTTAACAGTCTGCCTGCAGAGATGATCTGGGTTCCAAGCTGCTTAAATTAGCCCCTTTCTTGCCAGATATCCTGGTTCCTGCAGCTGTGTGGTACAGGAATGGGCATGCATTCCGTCAGGCACTGGGTAGCTCAGGTCACTCTGGCTCCCAGAAGCACTGTGGAGAGCCTCGTTTTTCTTATTTAGGCTATGAGTCACATGGTCTCCCTGGACTTGATCACAAGAATAGCCCTACTGTGTGCTGACTACCCCTGGCAGATAGCCTTGCATCTGAAGACCCTAAGGAGAAGTAGTCTTTTTCTTTAGGGGAGAACACAGTGAGATTTTTTTTTTTTCTCAAGGAGAGGCCCACAGAGCAGGGGCCATCTTCAGGACAGAACTTAAATCTGCCTCTGATATCTGTCCCAGCCTTAGTCACAGAGGACCTAGCCTTGCTTTCAAAACTTCCACTGGGAGGATAGAGACACTGCCCCCCCTGATATTGTGGTTCTAGACCAGCATCCCTGGTCCCACTGTCCTTCCAAAGCCAGCACCCAAAAGAGGGTCCCACACCTACCATATCCAAGGTCCTTTGACTGACTTTCTCATCAGCTTTTCTGACTATGAGAATAAGGCCTTGATTTTAACTTTGCAAGCCCTGTTGAATACATGGAGTTCTTCACAGGGGCTGGTAATCTGGGACTCTCTAAGATGGGAGCTGGTGGGATCTGCCCTGTGAAGGAGTTGCCCTCAAACTCTTCAAGCTCTGGGCTGGAAGGGAAACCCAAGGATGAACTGGGTGAGGGCACCAAATGGGAGGCAGATACTCAGGGGAAAATTAAGTGACACACACACCCTCCAATTCCAGCCTCAGCACACAGCATCACACTGATTTGTCAAGGAAGATCTGCAAACAGCAGGCTGATTCTGCTGCTCCTGCCCTGCTGACTCCAGACACAGTGAGAAAAACAGACTCTGCTTAGAAAACCCAGCTGAGATGGGTGCATGCCTTTAATCCCAGCACTAGGGAGACAGAGGCAGGCAGATCTCTGTGAGTTCAAGACAACCCTGCTCTACAAGAGCTAGCTCCAGGACAGGCTCCAAAGCTACACAGAGAAACCCTGTCTCGAAAAACCAAAAACCAAAACAAAACAAAAACAACAAAAAGAAGATCCTGCCAATTACCCAGCTTTTCCCATCTAGCCCTTCCCACCCATTCCCAAGTGAAAACCCTGGTGTCTTAGTTAGGGTTTCTATTGCTGTGAAGAGACACTATGACCATGGCAACTCTTATAAAGGAAAACATTTGCTTGCAAGTGGCTTGCTTACAATTTCAAAGGTTCAGTCCATTATCATCATGATGGGGAGGATGGCAGCATGCAGGCAGATATGATACTGGGGAAATAGCTTAGAGCTCTACATCTTACAGGTTCTACATCTTACAGGCAACAGGAAGTCAACTGAGACACTGGACAGTATCCTGAACATAGGAAACCTCAAAGCTTGCCCTCACAGTGTCATACTTCCTCCAACAAGGCCATACCCACTCTAACAAAGACCAACCTCCTAATAGTGCCACTGCCTATGAGATTATGGGGCCAATTACTTTCAAACTACCAAACCTGGCTTCCATCAGGGGCTGTTGCAAGAGCCACCGTGATGGCATTCACTTGTTATTCCAGCACTGGGGGAGCCGAGGCAAGAAGTTAAAAAGTTCAAGAAGGTCCAGGCTACACAGTGACACCATGTCTCCAGGGGCATCAGGCCACAAGATCTCATGCTCTAAGGACAAATCACTACTGAGCATAAACACCCCACAATGGCTTCACCTCCGCATCTGTCACTTCTGCCTCATGCTCCCTGCTCCCATGATGCCAGCCTCTTCGGAGCTGGCTAGAGATACCATCAGACAGGCACTACCTCTCTGACCTTCAAACCCCAGCACAAGTGCTGGGCATGGTAATAAATGCCTGTGATCCCAGCACCCAGAGATTGAGGCAGGAACATTGCTATGTGTTGGAAGCCATCCTGGTCTACATAGCAAGTGTCAGGTCAGTCCAGGCTACATAGCAAAATCCTGTCTCATGGGGGAAACCCAGCTCAGATCCTGCCTTTTTAGGGAGGCATTACACTTCCTGCTCTGCTCCAGTGCACTCAGTACTTTCATGGTGGGCCGGATGCCAGGCACCCTCACATCTGGAGTACCACCGAAGCCTGTTCCAAACGTGTGTCCCTTAAGGGCTGTGAGCCGCTTGAAGGCAGGACAAATAACATTTTATTCTGCCACCAAGGCTCTTGCATGGCACCAGGCAAACAGTAGGCACTCAGTAAATGTCAAGAAGTCAAACATTAGACACTAATAAATAGCAAATAGACAGGCAAAGCAGGCTGCCTGCTCTGTGCTGGGTAGAATGGCACGGGGGCCTCGCCCCAACTACACCTTGGAGTCATTGGGGGAAGGTGGCATTTTGGAAACTGGGTCCTTGAACCTCTCTCCAGGCTTCTGGAGTTTCCAGAGGATGTCAGGGGATGGGTAAAACAAGACTCCCCTACCCTCCAGATGTAACATGGCCAAGCTCTTGGGCTTTTTGATTGTTGGCTTTTTTCTTTTCAAGAAAAGAACAGTGCTGTGCTCTGAAAGAGGGTTCCCTGAGCAGCAGCAGCAGAGTCTCCCCTGAGGATGTGTCAGAGATGTGGACTCCCAGACCCACCCGGCACCTGCTGCATCAGGAGGGCACCAGGGCTCTCTGCCACTCTGAGCACACCCTCCAGCCACACGCCTCAGGGTGCTGAGGGTGGCAGTCACCCTACAAAGCTGTCTTTAGGTGCCATCCATTCATGGCCGCGCAGGAAGCCCACGATGCACGGTCCTGGTTCAAACTCTAATTCAAAAGAGCTCCAGGGGAGTCTGGAGATACATAAGTGCTAGTGCCTGCTGGAGGACGGCCTTTCCGAACATGCAGTTCCTTACTGGAGGCTTTGGTGCCCTGGAGGGGGTTTTGGTGAGGGGCTTATTCTGTAGATTCTCCCCACACCCTGCACTCTGGGCAACTTTGGAGCAGTCCCATTGCCCTGACCCTCCCTGTTTGGCTCTGGGGTTTGTCTGGTATGCACCATTGAAGTCAAGGGACCCTGGGTAAGCTCCCCGCGACCTCCCTGCCATGCCACTCTTCTCCCTGCACCCTCTTGCTTTAGAAGGATCTGAGAAGGCTCCTCCCTAATTCTCAGCCCATCGCCCACCATCAGATGGTAAAAAGGGGACTGGGCTTCTGAGTCTACTCTCAGCCCTACTGCAGGGCTGGGCCTGCCAGTGTTCAGCAATCAGGTATTTGATGACAGAAAACACCCTGGTTGTGTGTGGGGAGGGGGCAGGTGGAGTGCTCCGGGGTTTCCCTCGGGACACGTGTAAGCAAACACATCGACTCTGACCTGCTGTACATGGGGCTTCCGCTTTCCACTTTTACTCCATCAAGAGACAATGCTAGGCCTGAGGGGACACAGGGTCCATCCCACAGGGACAGCAGGGCCTCGATCTGTGGTTTCCTGTTGTTGCTCTACTGGTGGCCCCAGGAGCCAAGCCGGCCTGTGGATGCCCCAGCGGAAAGTTCTCACCAAGCCCCAAGCAGCCCCCACAGGGCCCAGACACCAGAGGCCTTTGTGCTCAGTCTCAGCAGGTCTGTGGGAGAACCAGTAAGCTAGACTTGGGATGACGCATCTGGCCACACAAGCCTGGTCAGCACCCTGGCTGCTGCTGAACCTCATCAGGATCACACCATTGCTGGAAAGACCATGCCACACACTGGGAAAGCCCATGGGACAGTGGATCGCCAGAGGTTTCCAAACTGGGTTCCAAGGAACCCATGGGCACAACAGGTGCCCAGTGAGGAGGTCAGAGCATCCACTGACTTCTGGTTGGATGACTCTGAGCAGGGGAAGTGCATTCCCTCAGCCTCCCCCACATACCTTCGTAGGGAGGAGAAGGTGATGACTTTGCAACCTTCCCAGAGTGTTTACAGGGATCAAGTGGGACTCCATTCTCAGCAGGGCACAGCAGCTTAGTGTGCTTGCATCTCACTTGAACCTGAAGGCTGGCTTCTCAGAGAGAGCGAAGAGCACTTAGAGCAAGTGTCTGGAACAAGAGCATGTGACTCAGATGAGGAAGGCTGATCCACTCTAGCAGCTAGCTAGACACACTCCCTACGCCACACCCACACCAGGATGGGGCAGGGGTTCCTTCCTGGATCCAAGGGTATCTGTACTTCTCCCTAGCACCTTCCACAACAGTGTAGAAAAGAAGCGGTTTGACTGCCAGAAATATTTAGAAGCCTTACTGACTAGATTAATTTATCTTGTTATTGTTGATAGTGACCATGATGACAAAGTGATAATGTCACCATTGTTACTATCATTATCACCCTCAACGTCATTGTCATGATTACCACCATCACCACCATCACCATTGTCACCAGAATTACCACCATCACCACCATCACCATCATTACCGCCATTATCATAGCTAGTGTGAACAAACAGTGCAGAATAGTCTCACATTTTTAGGACTCCCCAAGTAGTATCCCCAGAGCCGAGTCTGCTGGGAGGAGAGCCTTGTAACAAAAGCCTTTCTGGCTCCTCTTGTGCAGTCAGAGGTGACCCAGGAGCCAGCATTTTATTCACCAGCTGTAGCGTCACCTCTGTCCCCTAGTTTTACCCAGGGCGTGACCCCATAAGTCAATTACAGCTGTTTTTGTTGTGCTCCTGGGCTTCCCGAGTCCTCCCTCTGCTCGCTTTCAACTAGGGGTGGATTCCCATGAACCCTGTTCTTTATTATCAGCTGGTTCCGATTAGAGATGAGCCAATAAAGTGCAGGGTAGCACGCCCACCGTGTGTTCCTCATGTGGCACTTTCCCATGTGGTTTGATTTACCAGGTGACAAATAAAAGCCAGCCCTTAGCCCTTCCACAAGGTGGATTCCATACCTCACATGTTCTGTTTGTTTTGGTAAATGTGGCTTTTAAAAGATTTAAATAGAGGGGTGGGGTGTAGGCTTGGTGTGGGGGCGGGGAGGGAGAGAGAATTATAGGGATATGTGTGAATGTTTCAGGTGTAGGAGCGGGGGTGTGAGCACTGTTGGTGGGTGGGTGTGTGAGTGGAAGTTGCAAGCATCTGTGGAAAGGTGCTGAGGGTGAGATGAACTGGGTGAGAGGTTGATTCTCTCTGACAGCATCACATTGACTCCAGCACATCTAACATTTCCATCCAAGTGTACCATGTCAGCACTGTGAATAAATGGTCCAGGACCAGGAGAAGAAGCAGCCCAGTGACTTCATTCCTGTGCCCTCCCCCCACCCCCCAACACATGCATCCTACCGGCTGTTCGCTGTTCCTCTTTAACAGCAGCTATGACTCAACTTTTGTCTTAGTCCCTGCAGGGCTGTTGAGGCAGCAAGGACTTTTTGAGATTTAAGCAAAGGCTCCATGAAGTCCTGCCAGTCCCCAGGAGAGGTTTGTTGAGATTCAGGGGACCTGAAAGACAATATCTTCAACAAAGGTAATGGTTGAGAGAAATACCACAGGGTGCTCCTGGTGACCAATGGAAGACCCCAATCCAACCCAGAGCAGGGACAGGGTGCCAAAAGGGACAGTCTCTAGCCCTGGTTGGCTCTGGGAGCCCTGTGCCGTGTGCACTTCAGCAGGGCTGTATCTCTCCGTGTCTGGATGCATTGTGGGTGGTGAGTGAGGGGCCTGAAGCTTCTGGGATGGTTTCGTTCAGTGGCTATGGGTTCTGTTCAGGAGGGGGTGGGGTTAAAGAGAACTTGGAATTGAATGGGGAACTCAGAAGGCCACCAGCCTGGTCTCCTGCCAAGCAACAGGAGTGAGCCTTTAAGAGCAGGAGTATTTCAGGCTATGTGTGTCAGCAATCCACTCGTCCATCCATCCATCCATCCATCCATCCATCCATCCATCATCCATCCATCCACCCACCCACCCATCCACCCATCCATAGTTGATAATGCTTACAGTTCCAGAGAGATCATTTCTCAGAGCTCACAGACAGGAAACCAACAGGCAGAGCAGACTTGAGTTGTGGCTGGCAAAGGACAAAACAGCTTGTGTGGAATGAGCCAGGGAAGGCATCTCTCAAAACTCATGATTTTGGCCAGTTCTGAAGAGAACAGAAAAGAACACTTTCCCCCACCTCGTCCCACCCTAGGGAAGAAGTAGGAATGTTAGTTCCAGATGCAGCAGCCACAGATGCAAGGGCCTGGAAGCAGGCAGAACCAGCAATGCCTCAGGTCAGGATCCCAGTGGAGTGAGTCCGTGCTGGTTTCTCAGCAGACACTGTACATAAAAGTTCCACAGCCAGACTGCACCCCAGGAAGCAAGGAGACCGGGTAGTCAGCTTGGTTTTATGGTATTTGTTGCTTTGCTTGCTAATTTTATTACACAGGGCACATTGGCTACTTTTCTGTTACTGTGATGAAACACCATGACCAAGCATGGCTAAAGGAAGAAGGGAATATTTTGGCTTACAGTTCCATTGGGGTGGGAAGCTGTCATAGCTGGAGCAGAAAGGCCAGAGATGGGGTTTTTCTACACACAGGAAGCAGAGAGCAAGAGCAGGAAGTAGAGTGAGACTGTAAGGTCTCAAAGCCCGCCCCCCAGTGATGTACTTCCTCCAGGAAGGCTGCACCTCCAACCTCCCAAAATGCCTTCCCCATGGCAGCACAGAGCTAGTGGGAACACAGCTATGTTCAGAGTCCACTTAAACTGGGTGGGCTGTTACTGCTCCATTCTACCGTAGGGAAGAGTGGGTGCTAGAGGAGGGTCTGCCCCTTGACAGTAGTCATCAGTCTTGGGTTTACAGTTTCTGATGTCCAGCTTGCTTCCCTGACTAGTGATAATTGTGGGTTCCCAGGTTCCTAAATAGTGAAGGCAGTGATGGTGTTGCTGATGATAGTGACAGTAATGATTGGTGGTGATGATGGTGATAGTGTTGATGATGGTGATGGTGGTGATGATGGTGATGGTGGTGATTGATGATTGTAATAGTGGTGATAGAAAAAAACCACTGCTGTGTGAACTCTGATCTATGCTAGTTTATTTTATTCGCACTATTGGGAAAAAAATTTTTCTTTATCCTCATTTTGCTGGTAGGGAAACTGAGACCCAAATCATGAAACCCCTGTGTTCAGCTCACGTGTTGCCATTTAGAAACACATGTTCTGGGAGCCATGGCTCAACAAAGTTGAAAGGAGAGGGTCTGAGTCTTTGAAAACAGTGACTGAAGTATTCAAACCCATCCGTGCTCATTTGAAACCAACAGCAGGACCATTGCCTTCTTCCTTTCTTCTCTTTGTCCTTATCAATGTTTAAATGTTCGTGCATCCACTTGCAGCAGTGACAATGTATTTGTCCCTTGGCTTTTCACCCTCGAGGGCTGGCTGCCACACTAATGCTGGCAGGGTCCACATTCTCTGAACAGAGCAGATGGCCTCAGCCCTCACGCTATTTACCTGTTTATCCCACAAAGAGTGACCCAAATGCAGCAGGAGACAGACGAACAGATGTGGCAGACGCCAGACCGTTCACGGCTGTTCAGCATTTTCTGATGGATGAAAAGGCAGTCGGGGCAGATGAGGGAAGCAGAGCTCTGTGCTGGCTGCAGGTGCTCTGCCCAGAGCACTGGTGGGTATGATCAAGCAGCTGGGCTCCTTCTGAGTCCCTCATGGAGGGCCCTGAGCTCAGTGCAGAGTGAAAAGTGCAGGATGAGCAGGGAAGCCTGCAGACAGCCACAGTGGCATGGTGCTGGGGGAGAGGTCTGGTGCAGACCACTTTGGCTTTGTGCCCTCTTTCCTTCACATGCAAGAGGGGTTCATGTGCTCAGACTCCCATGCTGTTGCAAAAGGCAGCAACCAGAGTTGCAGCAGCAGCCTGACCATATTGGGAAGTCTCTCCACACTCTGCTGTTCATTGTGTTCAAAGTGTTGCCTCTGCCCCAAGCAGCAGTGTGAGCTAGGGACCACTGAGTTTTCATGGAAACAGTGTGAGTAGGAGGCAGACACTGGTCCCAGAAGCCCCTGAGATTTCAGGGTGAATTTTCAGCTGCAGTGTGGCCTTGCCCATCCCAGCTGGTACCTAGACAGTTACCCAGTGCTTAGGCCACAGAGGCAGGGTAGGGAGGAGGGGTGATCACAAGACTTCCTTTGGCTGTGAGGGATTACCTGAGCCCTGTGTGGTAGAAGAAGCATATTCTGGCAGAGGAGCAGCTAATGTGGGCACTAGGGAAGGTGCTTGGTACACTGTGTGATATGGCTGATCTTCACGGTCTATGTGGACATTGACTGTCACCAGACTTCTACCTTCCACAAGCATGACCATAAAGACAGGGAGCTCCATAGCCTGTGATGAGGGTCTAGGAAGTCCCTCGGGTTTGGGATAAATCTAAGCAGCCCACGCCAATCTTATTTTTGTAGCCAGTGTCTGTCATTGGTCTGCACTTTTACCAATAGCCTCTCCTGGGCTCTCTCCACGAGCCCCAGCCCTGCCACACTGCCAAGCCTCAGCTGTTCTCCATGACTCCTTCATGCCTTCACAACCAGTACCTCCTGGATGACTCTGACACATGACCAGTTTGGCTGGCAGCACAAGGTAAAATCTTGGCCACCTCTGGAACACAGCTTCTGTGTGCTGACCCTGAGGAAACACTTCCCAGAAGACATCATCTCAGTGACGATGGCCCCAGCTGACCAGCACCCACTGTCCCAGCAAAGCAAAGATTTGACTTTAGTGCTTCTGGTCTCTTGTTAATCACAGCTGATTCTTCAGTTCCAGCTGACCGGACACCACGGATTCTTCACATGAAAGGCCCGGGAGAGTCCTTGCTTCCCTCTGAAACTTCTCAAGCCAGATCTCCATCGTCTGCACTGCTCTCAGCGCTCTTACTTCCAAGTCCAATTTTAGGGAGACATTTTCTCATTGAGACTTCCTCCTCTCAGATGACTTCAGCTGTGTCAAGTTGACATAAAACTAGGCAGCACACAGACATGCCAGGCCCCACTGTGGTCCTGGAGTAAGCAGGTAATGAGTGATGCTCTCCAAGCCCAGGCGTCAAGGTCCTACTCTGAGCAGAGAGGTCTGTGATGCCCCAGGGAGGACAGCCATGACACAAGAGCCACACCTTCATGGCCATACCGGGGCCCATGGATGCTGTATGCACAATAGGTCCTGGTTTCCTCATTCTTGTCCCAATGTGGGCATGGTTTTCACCAATGGTACAGACTCATCAACTTTCAGTGTTTATTTTTGGCTTTTTTCCATTGCTCATTTAGCAGGCTACCAGCCAGACACATTTGGCTCTTTAAACTTAGCCTGGCTTATGATTCCGGCAATGAGCAGGATAGAAGGGAGGCCAGTATCTGTGTTGATACAGAGATGCCTGCTGTGTCTCTTTGATGACAGTGTTGAAACGTGTTCTTGTCAAAGGAGGCAGCCATGGGCAAGAGAAATGGGGCTTGCAGAGCAGCAGAAAGAGACAGGCCCACCAAGGGCTGCAGGAGACACAGAGATAGGCACAGGTGGCAGAATCTGAGGTTTCATTTTTGCCTTGTTTCCACCAAGGTGGAGGTGGGTGGCCCAGCCCCTAGTATGCAGAAGGCAGCTTGCTGAAGGCCTGCACATAGCCACCCCTGGGCTTGGCTTGCTGTGTCAGCCACACTAGCATTTGCTACCACATCTTCGTGAAGCCCTCTGCTCAGCTGAAGGAGCTGAAGTAATCACCACATCCACATCCTGCTGATTTCCCTGTTCTGTTAGGACTACTCTTTATATGCTGTGTTAACTGGGGTCTTCACACCAACCTGAGAATTTCATTTTCAGCCAGATATGCTGGTGCATAGCTGTGATCTTGGCACTCAGGGGGTTGATGCAGGAGGATTGCCATGAGTTTAAGGCCAGTCTGGGATCCACAGGGAGACTCATTCCAACCAAAAGCTCTGTGGGATGAAATTAACAGGTTTCTCAAAAGCTGAGCTTCTGCATCCTTTGTCCCACCCCATAGGACCAACACCCATGGAGAATAGCGTCAGACCTGCAGATCTACCCTGTCCCCAGGAAACCAGACTAGCTGCCCTCCAGGAGAAGAAAGGCTACAGTACCCCAAAGTGATGAGGTCAGCCTCCCGCTACTCACAGAGTCCCAGGTTCCTTCTTGTACAGGGACTGAGGAATGGAAGTCCCTTGTAGATGACACTCACAGGCAAATGGGCCTAGAAAACAAAATGTCACTCACTGTCCCCTGGCAGAAAAAATAAACTGTCCAGGGAGAGCCAGCTCGGAGGGCTTTCATTGTGCAGGTCATGAGGCCAGCCACTGCTCTAGATCCCAGTGTTCTGTGTGTTCACAGCTCCATGTATGTAATATTCCAAATATGCACACATATCACACATGTGATCACATGCACCCCCAGATATGCACATGTATGTACAGAATCACACACAACCAATACACACACATGCACACAATTAATTTATTGCCAGCTCTGACTGTGGCCCCCTTATCTGAAAGGCAGGACCACACAGAGGGGTGGCTGGCCACTTTTACAAACACCCATGCTGTCCTCAGACATACCTGTGCAGGACTAACCTCCAAGCTCGGTGAAGAGACTTGATTGGGTAGGGCTGCTTTGGGGGGACCTGGCTTCACAGAGCCACATTAATACAGAATCAGAGTCACATTCTAGAAATGCATTTGTCTCAAGTTCCTGCCTCCTCTTGGGAGGCTTAGAGGTGGCAGGTGTGATGTACAGATAGCCAGATGCACTGGAGAGACTTATCTTCATCCTTCAATGGATGAGGTTTATTGACCATGCTCCCTAAACACACACACACACACACACACACACACACACACACACACACACACACACGCACGCACACACACACACAGACACACACACACACATACAGACACACACACACACACACACGCACACACACACACACAGACACACACACAGACACACACACACACAGACACACACACACACACACAGACACACACAGACACACACACAGACACACACGCACACACACACAGACACACGCACGCACGCACGCACGCACACACACACACACACACACACACACTCATGAATGTGCACAGGCTCCCCCTCCCCTCCTTTGCTGTCCCTCCCACCTGACTGTGTGGTGGGAACTAGCGCAGAGGATAACTTGTTCTGGCCTATGTTATGTTCACCTAAGGGAATTCCTCAGTGTTCACTGAGTCAGGAGGGACATTCTGGGCAGCAGGTGAGTTCACAGGGGAGAGAGGAGCAGCGTTCTCTGCCTCCTGTCTCCTAACCACCCCCATACATCGTTCCTTCTTTTCCCTTGCCCCTGTCCCTCTCCCTTTCTCCTCTTCTCCATGTTCCTCTAGTCACCTATCAGTCAGCACTGTTGGTCAACAATTGCCATATGTGGCCTGAGGGGAACCCAGAGATACAGAAACAGAGACATCACCAAGACAAGCCTGCCCTTCAGAAGCCTCACAGGTCATGGAACCCATCTTTGTCTTGTCTCCAGCTTCCCTGTGAGCTGTAGCCCTCAGGACCTCACCAGGTGGAGCCCCCACCAGGCTTCCTGCCACTGATGATGCCATCATCACAGTAGCTGCTCCTGAGACAGAGCCCACCAGTGAACAGGAGTGCATGTGTGGTCCCAATTCATGGTCACTCCAGTGGCATGGAAGTCACCCTGGCTGCCAGGCCAGATGTTGCCAACCCTGCCTGGCCCCTTCTGCATTTTGTAAATGGCCCTGAAGTCCAGTTCCCCCAGCTCAGCAGAATTCCAACAGACAGTCCTGGTTTTGTGCTGACTGTGGCACATTCTTTCCTGGCTGGTTAAGCCCCTGAAAGTGGAAGAGGGAAAACCCAGATCAGTTCGTGGTTGCACTGCCTCCAGCCTCCCTGTGTCCCCCTCTCTGCACAGCTGCCTGTCATTTGGCTCATAGCTGCTACTCAAACCCTGAAGGGCTTCACTGATCACAGCCATGATCACCACTGGGAACATTAATGGTGACCTGGCTCTGCAACCCCAGAGCCCCACAGTACGGAATGTTCCAAATCCTTCTCACAGCCATTTTCCTTCCTCTTACTGGTTGAGAAAGGGATGGCTGTGTGGGAAGAAGGGAGGGTCAGGACACAGTGAGTCTGGCTCATACCTCATAACGTCTTGGGAGATGGCTTGCTTTGCCTATCTGTTGAATCCAGAGCCAGCTGGAGTCCTGAGGCCAAGAACATTTACTTGTGATGCAGATGCTGCCACCAAAGGTTCCCGTGTGGCTGCAGAGAGTCTGTTAACTCTCTTTGCGCCTCAACTTCCCATTGGCAGAGGTTTTCACACACACACACACACACACACACACACACACACACACACACACATGTATGTATTACGTACATATGTATGTATGTATGTATATGTGTGTGTACATTCATACATCATATACATATAAATACATATACATGTGCACACACATATACGTGTGTGTGTGTGTGTGTGTGTGTGTGTGTGTGTGTGTGTGTGTGTGTGTGTTTCTTAGCCACAGAACCTGGCCACCTGATGCTGCCAGATGCCAATTTTCACACATCATCAGTGTTCTAATCACCTGGACAGGATTAGGAAGATGGGTTACATACATGGTGGTGAGCTGGGATGTTGGATAAAGTGGAGATAGCAGAAGGAAAGGATGGGGCAGGTAAGTACCTTGTATCCCTGAGGTCTCAGCCAGATCAGCCAGAGCCCCAGAGAGAAGGCCACCCCTGAGGTTCCTCCTACTGGGCAGCCATGACAAGCCCCCTGCTTCTGCTGTCTTGACCTCTAAATATTCAGGTAGAATGTGGCCTGATCTAGACAACAAGAAAAGGTCCTGAGGGTGCACCTGCATAACAAGAGGTTAGACACGGGCAAGACATCCAGTCATTGTGATTGAAGTATGTGGTGAAGCAAACTCAGGGCTGGGGAACTCTGAGAGAATTAAAATGAGCCTGGGGTCCCAGTGACCCTGCTAGATCACCCTCAAGGACATAAAGACCTTTCCAAACCCCATCTCTTGAAAGTATAACCTCCTTCTAATTACAGCAAGCTGGGACTTAAGCCTATGATATATGACCACAGCAGGGGTGTAACTACCCCAGGGGAGGGCCACACACACGTCTTCCAGTCAGTGTGTGGCCAGGTGCTTGTGCTGCAGATGAGACAGAAGGGAAATGAACAACAGGGGCCATCCCTCATCCTCCCTGTATGCCATCCCTCATCCTCCCTGCATGCTGTCCCTCATCCTCCCTGCATGCCATCCTCATCCTCCCTGTATGCCATCCCTCATCCTCCCTGCATGCCATCCTCATCCTCCCTGCATGCTGTCCCTCATCCTCCCTGCATGCTGTCCCTCATCCTCCCTATACACTGTCCCTAATCCTCCCTGTATGCCATCCCTCATCCTCCCTGTATGCCATCCTCATCCTCCCTGCATGCCATCCCTCATCCTCCCTGTATGCCATCCTCATCCTCCCTGTATGCTGTCCCTCATCCTCCCTGCATGCCATCCCTCATCCTCCCTGCATGCTGTCCCTCATCCTCCCTGCATGCCACCCCTCATCCTCCCTGTACACTGTCCCTCATCCTCCCCCCTCATCCTCCCTGCATGCCACCCCTCATCCTCTCTGTACACTGACCCTCATCCTCCCTGCATGCCATCCTCATCCTCCCTGTATGCTGTCCCTCATCCTCCCTGCATGCCATCCTCATCCTCCCTATACACTGTCCCTCATCCTCCCTGCATGCTGTCCCTCATCCTCCCTGCATGCCATCCCTCATCCTCCCTGCATGCCGTCCTCATCCTCCCTGCATGCTGTCCCTCATCCTCCCTGCATGCCGTCCTCATCCTCCCCTGCATGCCGTCCTCATCCTCCCTGCATGCTGTCCCTCATCCTCCCTGCATGCCGTCCTCATCCTCCCCTGCATGCCGTCCTCATCCTCCCTGCATGCTGTCCCTCATCCTCCCTGCATGCTGTCCCTCATCCTCCCTGTATGGATAGATGAGTGAGCTGCAGAGTGGATTCATGCAAGGATAGGTTCCCTTAGGTGGCTTTTGTCTAATGGGTGTCTTACTTGGCTCCATCTCTAGCCTGACAGGAAGGAAGCTGTTTGCTAGCTGGGGACTTCATTCCAGATGCCTCAGAACACCTAGAATGATAGCTAAGAGACAAGAGAGACCTCTACCCACCTCCAGGGTCTCTCTGTCTCTCCATGTCTGTTTGACTCTCTTTTCTGTCTCTTTCCCTATTTCCTTGTATTTCCAATTTCTGTGCATCTTTGTCTTCCTCTCCATCTGTCTCTCTCTGTTTCTCTCCATCTCTTTCTCCTCTGTCCCTCTTGCCCATCTTTCCTCCTATCTCTCTCTCTGCCTTGACTTTTTCTTCTCTCTGTGTATGTGTCAACCTCTTTCTCCCTCTTTCCTTTTATCTCTGCCTCTCTCAAATCCACACAGGTGTCCCCACACAGCCTCTCACACTCCCTCTTGTTCTCTTCCATGCAAGTGATACACAGACAACAAAGGCCGCTGTCTCTAGCTCGCTTAGGGGCTTTCCCCTAATTCCCCAGAACTTTCCCATTTATTTCCTGTCCTTGGGAAAGGGAACGTTTTAAATCCTTTTGGGGTTTCTCATTAAGACCCTGACAAATGAGAGCCAGGGAGGCCTGAAAGCCCACCACATCACCAAATATGGGATAAGAATGCACCCCTCCCCCTCCCACATCTCCCATAAGTCATGACCACAGACCTACCTATGGCTCGAAGGCTGCTCCTCAGGCTAACCTCCACTCAGCTCCCAACAAATACTAAATTGGCCATTGCGGCCACACAGGCTTCCCGGTGAAACCCAAGAAGCCAACGGGTTAACCCTTCAAAACAATGCCCGGCTTTCTTTCAAGCCGCCAGCCTGTCCCAGGCGTCCTGCCTGGGTCTGATTGACAAGGCCCTTGGGAGCCACAGGGTGAGGCCCTGTCAGGCACTGACCTTTTCTGGGGCTTAGGGGCCCCAACAGATCATCTGGATGGGGCAGTGGGGACCCATCTTTCAGCCTCCCCTGTCAGAATTTCTACCTCCTCCTTGGGACACCAGCAAAGGGGCCAGGAGGAAGACAGTCCCTCCATCTGTGTGGCCAGCCATGCAATCACCCTTACAACCAATCTGGGTCTCTGTCCAGGCCCGGCACCTGGGATCCCCTTCACTATCCCCTCAAGTGTGGCTGAGCATGAAAGCTTGGGTTTGAGCCGTGTGTCAGGAGCTTGGCCTGCTCACTGCCCTGGGTGGTGGCTGTCCTCCCTGCACAGGCCTGACACACCTGAGGTGCAAAGTGACCTCAGAGCACTGGCCAGTGCCAGGCTGGTGGCAGTTTTTACTCTTACTGTGAAGATGGGAAAACTGAGGCTAGCAAGACCAAGCAGCTTTCTTGGAACTTGAGTCTAGACTGTTGGCTCAGAACTGCAGTTGCCATCCCAGCTTCCACCTACTAAAAAGTCTCACTGGTCTTCTGAGGGGTCTTCTCAGTGACCACAGGACCTGGGCCCTATCTAGAACCTTCCAAGGGTCTAGAAATCTAAGGAAGGAAACAGTGTTTGAATGGTCTGTGGCTCATTCTTTCCATCCAGCCGCTCCAGGCCTACTGCCTATCTTCCTGTCTTCAGGCACACACACCTGCTAGCCACGAGGCCTGCAAATATGCTGGGCCATCCGCTTGCCCTGTGTCTAGTGCTCAGAGAGGCCTCCTCCAGCCACTGACCACAGCCACCATTATGGTTATGAGTGACCTCTTCAACTGCTAGCTTTTCAGTGGGGCAAAGCTGCTCTCCCATGATCAGATGGATCTGTTTGGGGTCACAGAGACATTGTCTTTTCAGCTATGGGCCTGCTGCAAGGAAGAGCCCCCTACAGTGCATCACTGAAGCCCTAGGCCCAGAGCAGAGCAGGAAAGGACCCTGGGATTGGATAGAGGCAAAGGAAGAGCCAGAGCTTGGTAGCATAGACCTGTTATTTCAACTACTCAGGAAGCTGAGGCAAGAGGATTGCCAATTCTAGACCAACCTGGGCTACTGAGTAAGTTCCCAGCCCTCCTGGGGTAGGTGCATGGCTCAGCATTGAGGTGTTTGTCCAGCATGTGTGAAGCCCTGGGTTCCATCCCCTGCATCATTCATGAGTGTGCCCATACACACACACACACACACACACACACACACACACACACACACCAGGTGTAGGTGGTGTACAAAGCACATTCTCTAGTTACCTTCACATAATGAACAGCTTTGATCATGGCTTACAATGTTTCCTTCACCACCACTCCCAAGCCCCCACCCCACCCCAAGCCATTTTATTCAGTGTGCCAAATTCCTCCCTATGAGTGATGGGTACCAGGGTCTTGACTCATGATGGCCAGTGAGAAGTCAGAATCCATTCCCTGGGGTATGGAATTGAAACCAAGAAAGAGAATTAATCCAGTGTTAAATTGTGAGCGGCATATGCTGTCCTGCATGTATTTCCCTAGACACAGGAGACCTAAAGAGGAGAGAGGGGTAGAATAAGAGATAGGATGAGAGAAATGGAGACAGGGCCTGGAAGAGGGGAGGGAGAGGGCAAGAGAGAGGAGAAAGAGAAGTAGAAGGGGAGAAAAAGATGAGAAGAAAGAGGAAGAAGAAGAGAGGGCGGAAACATTCCAGACAGCAAGACTGGCTAGTGCAAAGGTCCTGTAGCAAGGTCTGTGGGTGGCTAGAGAGAGTGAGCAGAGAGAACATTCTAGAAGGAAACTGGGGATTAGGGTGGGGCTAGAGAGGCTAGAAGGACCAGGCCACGAAGGCCCTCACCAGTCACACCCCCCTGCGCGTGCTCGTGCGCGCGCGCGCGTGCGTGCGTGCGTGTGTGTGTGTGTGTGTGTGTGTGTGTGTGTGTGTGTGTGTGTGTGTGATTTGTTTGAGTTCCACAGTGTTGAGAGGCAAAGGATGGGAAATGGAGGTCAAGTAAATGACACAAGATCACCCAGCTACAACATGGGAGGTCTGAGGCTTGACCACGGGATACCAGACCCCGGCCCCACAGCTCCACCAGACCCCCCCCCCCCCGCATCACCCTCTCCTTTGACCAGGAGAAACTTAGCTGCCTAAATCACAGTCATTGTCATGAAGTGGCGATTGCTTCCCGGGCACAGCATGGCGGGGTGATGTCCCCCGGCTGTATGGCATGCACTGGCTCCCACACACCATACAAGCACTTGCATTTTTCCTTCCTTCCTTTTTTCTCCTAGCTGTGTGGGCAATGAACATTGTGAGAAGGCATATATCTCACTGTGCCTTGATTTGCACTCCCTGATGTCACATATGGCACTGGCAATCTCTCACATTTGAGCATAAAGTGCATGGTGTCCATCAGAGAACACTAACAGGACTGGCATTGCTCATGGGGATCCATGTCCTCTTGGAGAGTTGACAGAGTCTGGATATGGGCTGGTAGTGACAGCTGCTCAATTCTGAGAGCATTTCAGGCCATGGGGATGTGTCTTTTTCCAAGCTGATAACATAACAGTAAGAGGAAGCCCCATGGGCTATGGCGTACTCCTTCAGGTGGGCAGACTGGATCTAATTTTATCATCTCCTAACCTGCCTTTACCATGCATTCTGATACATAGATCAGGAATTTACCTTAAGGGGAATATCTCAGAAGGACTGCCAATACCTACTCCATGCATTGAGGTCAGTCGCCAGCATGGTTCAGGGAATGTGCTGAGCCCTCACCTGGATCTGCAAAACAGAACATGAGATGTCCCCATCTGTGCCTCTGAAATCGCCCCTAAGTTCACAGGCACCTGATTGAATCAACGCCCAGCCCTGTATGGAAGCTCAAAGCACATGAACTAATAACAATTACTCGCTGCTGGGTCAACTTTTACAGACACATTTGGACTGCATTTCAGGCAATTTTATGGGCAAATGCTATTTTGAGCGTTTCCCAAATTCCCAAATTGCACGTGAAGCGTCTCGGGGGCAAACATGTGGCCTTTCCAGCTTGCAACTCTCAAACATAAATCTGAAGCTTTCCCAAGATGAAAATTAGTCCAAAACAAACCCTAATGCACTCTCCTATAGGGCCAGGTGGTGCATATCTACAAATGGTAGAGATGAGGAGAGGATGGCTCAGGCCAGGGCACTCCAGGGAAGGGACAGAGGAAGGTGAAGAGAGGAATGGGTTTGCTTGGAGGACCACAAACTCCTGTTCTGCAGAATCTCTGCCTCTTCCTGCTGGGCTGTTGGCCATGCCGACCTCTTGTCTGCTCTAATGTAGGGTCAATGTGCTGAGCTTTCTGCCACCTTTGCCTGTAGGAGTGTACAATGCCCACATCATTATTTGTGGCTCTACCATTGCTCCCTGGGACTCAAAGACCTGTTTCTGGTGACCACTGGAACATCACCCAGGCCCAGCTGGCACTCCTACCTCCCTGCACACACTGGCTTCTTGTAGTTTTCTTCTGTCTCAGGATATTTGCACATGATGCCCTTCAGCCTGGAAAGTTCTCAAATTTCTCCTCCCTCCCCTCATCCTCCATCTCCATTTACCTGTCACCTCCACAAGCAGCATACCTGAGTACCAGGCAAGACCAGGTCTCCAGTGACCTGTCCTTCACAGCATATGCCTCTCATCTGCCTGCAAGACGCACACACTAGCTTCTGAGGGAGACACCTGGGGCTCTGCTCAGCTCACCATGACTTCCCTGGTCCCTAAGCCAGCCCTGGCTCCTAGCTGGCTGCTGCTGATCTGCTCAAGCATGAACAACACTTCCACCTCTGCCTCAGGCTACTGCTGGAGAGCTGGGCTGAGCCTGGAAGGGGCCAGCTCTGTCTTTTAAACCTGGGTTACCCAGAGTCATTCATTCACTCATTTATCCCTCTATTTGTTCAGAATGTATGGTTTTCTCAGTGCTGTGCCACTAGGCACGGAAGGAAACTCATGCTTTACATTTGGGGAGCTTCTCATTTGACTGGAAAATGGTAATAAGCATGAATGGAGAACTTGGTGCTTGACAGATGGTGTGAGCCACAGATGCTCGATGGTCAGGCTCTTGTACACTCACACACTTGCACATACACTTGTGTTCACACACACATACATGCACATGTACATATATGCACACACACATGCACACATATACATAGCTGTGGGCACACACATGCACACAGCTGTAGATACACACATGTACACACACATGCACAACACATACATGCACACACACATATGCACAAATGCACACAGCTGTGAACACGGACATCCCACAACTCCACATGCATACATACATGCATACATTTGTGTACACACATACATGCACACCCACATACACACAGCTGTGGATGGAGACACACACACACACACACACACACTCATTCACACACTCCCCAGTGGCAGCCGAATCCTCCACAAGCCTGCAGGCAGTTCCCCCTCTTTCCTTTCTTGGCTTCTTAGGGTCACAGTTCTGAGACCAGGAGTTGTGTATGTGTGTGTGTGTGTGTGTGTGTGTGTGTGTGTGTGAGAGAGAGAGAGAGAGAGAGAGAGAGAGAGAGAGAGGGAGGGAAGGAGAGAGAGAGAGAGAGTGTGTGTGTGTTTGTGTGTGTGTGTGTGTGTGAGAGAGAGAGAGAGAGTGTGTGTGTGTGTTTGTGTGTGTGTGTGTGTGTGTGTGTGTGTGTGTGTGTGTGTGTGTGTGTGTGTGATCGTTGTGGTGCTGGGGGTGGGACCTGGGTGCTGGCAAGCACTCTAGCTCTGCCTTCCACCCCAACAAAGGATTTGAGCCCACTGCCTTGCAGACATATCCAGTCAGTGTGTCTAGGGTGGGACAGTACCTGCTGAGTCATGGTCTCCATGGCCCACATGGGTTACATTTACCCAGAAAACCAGTCTCTGGGGGAGGAGCTGAAGGCTCTAAATGATTTCTTGGCCAGCCCATAAACTCAGAACTATTGGTCCAAAGCTAAGGTTAGGTCTGTTAATGACTGCTAGTGGCAAATGTTTGTGCTCTACTTACACTAGAAGAATCTGTCAGGCTCAAGCCAGGGCTTGATGGCCCTCCCCCGCCTGCCTGCCTAGTGCTAGACACATTGTAGACACTGGCAGAAGACATGCTGATTGATTCACTCCTTAATCATGACATAGCTACTGCCTCGGAATTCCTCCTTTAACACAAGTTAGAACACAGGGTCCCCGAGCCTGTGGTGGATCGCAACCTCTGCAGCCTTGTTGGGCTTGGGAAACTATAGTGGAGTTTAGGGACCAAATGCCTTGTGAATGTGTGACAGTCACGGCCTACAGAATGCTGCCTCCCAGGGAGAAACACAGGAGTAGTAGTTCATCCCTTGGCTCCAAAGGACACCACAGCCTTAGCAGCTACAATCCTCACAAACCACTGGCCTCATGGTGGACGCCAGGCAGGATGGCCTCAGGCTGCACAGTGTGTACCAGTGCATTCCTCTGAACAGACAGACACTTCCTCAGTGCTGACGCCCCATGGCAGGCAACCAAGGGCCCCAGGCAGAGGAGAAGCCATGCTTTGTGGCTTGTTGATATCAATCTTCAAGCTGATGGGAAAGACATTGTCAGCTTGAAGACTGACACTCAGACCCACCATCATCCTCCACCCTGCTCTGCTAAAGGTTCTAAGGACAAAGGAACTTCTCTAGAGGTAGAGGAGAGAGGCAGTGTAAGAGACAGCATATGGATAGCTGGAAGAGGGCTCTACAGACTGGAAGGCCAACCACTGAGCAGCAAACTTCTCAGGAAGCTTTTATAAAACACCAGGTCCTGCCCCATGTATTGTGATTTCATTGATCTGGGTGGGCCTCTCCAAGAAGCTTCCACGAAGCCCCTAGTGGGAACCCCAGGCTTATGCTCCTCTCTGCCTTCTGTCTCCACATCTCCACTCCTTCATGGCCCTCTTCTTTGCCTAATGGCTCAGCATGGTGATCTTGCCATATTGGAGGGGCTCTGTGTTTTCTTTCTCTGCATACCTGACCCTTCAGCTATAGTGCAGTCTCTACACCTCAGCTTCTAACTGACTGGGAGTCACCCATTAGAACTTATACCAAACAGGAGTGTGGATAGGTCTGTGGACCATAGATGGTCTGGATTCTGAGGGTGGAATGCCCAAGGCTGTCCTGACATGAAGCAAACCTTCTACTTTCTCAATTTACCTTCTCATCTGCAGAGTGAAATATCCACCCTGGATTAGTCACTATGTGATGATGGTGAGTGTTCCTCATTCTTTATCCTCCACCCCTCCACCCTCTGATGCTCAGAGCCTGGGTGCATGACGGAGACCCAAACATAAACAATGCCTCTCCAGCCATGCAGAGTAATCATCTCCAGTATCTAGCAATTATAACCTACAAGATGTATGTACACGAACCATCTCCACCTATACCTAAGTGCTATCCATCAAGACAGAATGAAGAAGCATGGTGGTGGTGATGGTGGTAAAGATGATGATGATGATGATGATGATGATGACGATGATGGTAGTGATTATGATGATGGTAATAGTGATGATGGTGATGGTTATGATGGTGTTGATGGCAGTGATAGTGATGGTGATGATTGATAGTGATGGTGGTGATAGTTATGATGGCATTGATGACGGTGATAGTGATTATGATGATAGTGATGGTGGTGATGGGTTAAATTAACCCATTTAACACTTCACTACACAGATAAAACACTCATTATCCTTGTGGTTCAGACAAGTGAACCAAGGCACGGGTTACAGTACACAATTGTGGCTGGTCAGAGACAGGTTTCCTTCCTTCCTTCTTTCCTTCTTTCCTTCCTTTTCTTTGGTTTTTCGAGACAGGGTTTCTCAGTAGCTATGGAGTCAGTCCTGGAATTTGTTCTGTAGACCTCGCTGGCCTTGAACTCATGGAGTTCCAACTGCCTCTGCCTCCTGAGTGCTGGGATTAAAACTGTGTGCCACCACTGTAGAAACAGGTTTTAAACCCAAACATTCAAGTCCAGAGCTGCAGTGACATCTCTTTTTACATGGGTTGCATGCCTGTTGAGAGCTAGTTGCAAACGGGCTATTGAATGTATGTGGACATGGACCCTTATTTACATGCCTGAATAAAATTAGAAGATTTTACAGTTAATTTAGCCCATTGGACCGTTACACTGGTTAATCCAAATCAGCCGCTCGGCTTGATCTTTCATGAAATCGACTGGCACTGTTGTTACTCAGATAAGCATGTGGTGGAAACCCTTCCCGAGTAGCCTTGTAGCCAAAGCAGCTGACGACATTCTGCCATCTGCAATTATTCAGCGGAAAATTTGTCCTAATCTCTGAAAGAACGTTTCAAGCAAGTCAGCTCCTTATGGCCAAGTGCTCTGCGGAGACAGAGTGAGTAGCCTGGCTTGCCTCTCAGCCTGTGGCTGTTTCACTGCGTGCATGGTTTCACTTGAAGCTTCACTGCGATGGCTGACCAAGCCTGTAGGTTTCCCTTTCTACAGTTCTGTATCGTTCCAATGGGAGAAGCATGGAGAGCAGAGTGACCAGGGTCCTCTGGCCACTACATGAACACACAGGTTATTTGGCCATTAAGCTCAATAATCTACTAAAGATTTCAAAACAATGACCAACAGGTTGAGAGAATTCCCTGTTCAGGAGTTGTTAGCAGGAGGTCATGGAGAGGACCCTGGGAAACTCAAGGTCAAGGGTGCTAGCTGGACGGGACTTGAGTATTCTTCCTCTTCTAGGGTGGAAAATCTGAGCCTTTAGGGTGGAGAACAGAAAAGAAATCATATTATCACATTTTATGCTATTATATGAAATAAGGAAATAGTGGGCTTTCTCTCTGTATGTATGCACATACAGAGAGAGACAGAGAGAGACACACACACACACACACACACACACACACACAGAGAGAGAGAGAGAGAGAGAGAGAGAGAGAGAGAGAGAGAGAGAGAGAGATTGAGAGAGAGCATGAATTTTTTTAATGTTTTGGCTGGTAGATATCTTCAGTGTATTAGTTGTTCTTCTCATTGCTGAGACCAGACATCTGAGCGAATCTACAGGAGGAAGGATTTATATTGGCTCACAGATTCAGGGGGATACAATCCCTCATGGAAAAAGCAGTCCATTTGCACTGTCATAGTGCAAGCTCACTGCATAGCCTATTCACATTTGGGACCCAGTGTTCAAACACATGAACACATGTGCTTACTTCACATCCCTCACTAACGGGATCTTGAGCCCTGAGGAGATATGGGCTTTCACAGACCTTTGTGTGAGTTGTGTGGGTTTGTTTCCCAGGAAACAGGCTGTGTGGAAGGGAGCTAAAAGTGTGGGTGTGAACAGTTAGCTGAACACAGAATGGCTGCTTTGTCTATATTTAACCATTCCTATACTTGCAAGACTTTATGTTGGACAGGCAAGTGTCCAAGTGGGGAAGGAATCACAGCTCTGACTAGCAGCCATGGGTGAAGCAGTCGCTAGGCATTGGCAAGACAAACAAAGATAAAGTGAGCATGGTTTTCATCCTTGGTAGGGCCATCTTTGGTGCAGAGTTAGTATGTGTGTAAGAACAATGAACTACATTCTCTGTGGGTGAGCAGTGGGGTGGGCTCTCCGGGGGAGGGGCGTCTTCACTCCTGCTCACACAGGTGCCTGTAGACCACCAGCAGCTGTCTCTTGAGGCCATGCCTTTTTCAGCCACGCCCTCATGCTGCAGCACAAATACCTGACCCGGCCTTCGGGGCCCTGTTTTGTGGCTGTTTTCTGTTCCTGTTTTCTGTGGCTGCATCAGTGAGAGACATGTCACAGTGTTAGGGGACATCACACTTTCCAACCCTAGCCCTGGCCTTTTCCAGTGTACCTATCACCACGAAGTCATTATGGAGTCCATGATTAAGACTTCCCAAGCCCTTTAATTGCTGTGAGGCAATTCGGGCTTCCTGTTGTCCCATTTAGTGTCTTGGAATTCCTTTTGTAAGGGAAGACACGAAGATCCCAAAAGCCATCATCTTGAAGGAATCTGCCAGATGAGCTGGGACAGAAAGGCAAAAGGCAGAAGAGCAGGTGTGCACCCCAGATGCACCAGGGAAATGGAGGGAAGGTTCCAGTTTAAAGGAAGCTAAGTGGGGCCTGAGCAGGGGCTCAGTCAGCAGAGCTCACCTAGCATGCACGAAGCCCTGGTCCCATGTGAACCAGGAACACAGGAGGGCCAGAAGATCAAGGCCAGCTTGGGTTACATGAGACTGTTTGAGGGAGAAAGAGAGACAGAGGCCCACAGAGACAGACAAAGACAGAGAGGAGTAACCAGAGGTATAAAGTTTACAGCAGGTGGGAACCTGCTCTGAAAAGCAAGGGTGATGAGAGCATGTGGGAGAAAGGGTGAGGTTAACATGTCCATGTGGCTGGAGTATCACCAGGTACACAGGACACCTGCAATCCTGTTGTTTGGAGGCTGAGGACTCTCCTCCACAGGTACCTCTAAGCCCAGCAAACACAGATGCCGAGGCTCATAAAAGACAAAGGGACAGAAAGCAAATGTGGCTTGAGGGTCCCAGTAGCTGCTCTAGGGAACAGGAAAGGATAGTGTACAATGTAATGGCTGGGAATGTAAATGTCTGGGTCCAAATGGTTTTCAAAATTAAAAAACAAATAGACAAACAAAAAACTAAGGAAAACAAATTAAGTAAGAGAAATGAGCGAGCCAAGCAGAGCCATCAGGGAGTACTCTTCTCTGCAGACACTGGCCTGAGACTTCCCAATGAGATGGCATCTATTGGTGGACACAGTCCAGGTCGCTCCTAGGTCCTGAGTATCTGACCACTCTAACTGACATTGCAAACCACACTAACGCTGTAAGGAGGCCAAGTATGGGACATATGCTGGAGGTCCTCACAGGACAACGGGAAGATGATCCAGCCATAGTGGGCTTGGGAAGAGCCATGCAGGCCATGCAGCAGCCAGGTGACCCCAAGGCAGCCTCTGTTGTGACAATGTTAGAGATGGAAGCCCACATGGCCAGCATGCAGTGAAGCTCAGGAATGCATGGTGCTGGCTTCAAGGACCACACTCTGGGCACCAACTCTTCTGACCTGAAGGCACTGCTGGGTGCCATGTGCTCACATCTGACTTGCTTTCACTTCAGATGAGGTCTTCCTCCATTCCCAGGTGTTGTATGTCAAGCTTGTCTCTGAGCACCAGCTACCTCTGAATAATTATGTATCAGCTTGGGACAACGTGAATGTCCACCAACCCATTTTACAGATGAGTTGTCAGTGGCACTAAACACCGATGAAAACTGTGAGAACTGTGTCCCCAGAAAGACACATCCAAATCCTCATCCCATACCCCAGAATGTGGCCCCCCTACCAAACAGGGTCTTTGTGAGTGTGACCAGGGTGAGATGAGGTTATGCAGGTCCAGATGGGCCCTGGTATTTGGACTGATGCTCTAGTTGGGATGCAAACACAAATACAGACAGGGTCTGGAATGATGATGACGCTGGTGCAGAAGCTCAAAGGATTGGCAGGGGCAGGCAGAACTTTGCTGTGAAGGTTTCAGTGGAGCCCACCCTGAGGGAGCCCAGGCAGGAGTCCTCACATGCTTCCTGCTGTCATTTGGAGAACAATGTGCCTTATTTGTTAGCTCATCCTCCACTCCAACTCCCAGAACAGAACCATGGACCCCACAGGAAGAAGAAACACAAGTCCAAGGGCCACTCTTTCCCCACCTCACTCCCCTTGGGGCATCATTAAACAAATCACACACTGGGTCATCTGGGTATTCCCACATCTGACTGTTTGATGGACAGCTGTGTGCAGAGGTGCAGATGCCTCGGAGGCCTGTGCCTGCAGGACAGGACAGGATAGCCAGCCACAGTGGCCCTGCTTGGTGCCTGAATCAGATACTTGATCAAATTAGCATGCACAGCTGTGCAAATCATGGCCTGAAACCCGATGACCAGGTCTGTGAGAGGCCAGAGACACCACACATGAGAGGACCTGTGAGAAGGAAGGAAAACATTCCTAGAAACAAAGAGACTTTCTCTCTGAACCCCTTCATGCCTTCCCAGGGAAGAAGGAGCTCGAAGGGCCAGGAAGCAGGTCATGAAGGCGGATGGAGCTTCCCTTGAGCCAGCACCTCCTCCTCATGCCCCAGCCACAGCCATCCAGGCTGTCTGCTTCCCAGGCCCAGGCTGCTCAGGGAACAGAAATCCAAGCCCACCATATGCAATGACGTGTTCTTTGCCACAAAGTGTAGCCAAAGCTGGGATCTGGACCTGTGGGGTTTCTGTCCAGTGATAAACAAACCCCTTTGAGTCCTCTCCCAGGGAATGCTGGGAATAGATGCTCCAAGCAGGGTGGGCACCTGTTTTTTGTACAGCAGCAGTGGTTGTTTAGAGATGTGAGTGGTGCTGGGACTTTCAAGTTGTAGCCAGAAGCTCCATATAAACAGTGGTAGTGACGCATGGCTGGGGGCCAGATGTGGTGGGTGGAGGGGACAGAGCTTGTTAGGGGCTAGAGATATGGCTGACAGAATGAGTTCAGTGGAGGGCATACAGTAGGTATTCTGTATACAAAGACTTTTCTGGACAGGAAAGTCATAATCCGGGGTTCTCTCTCCTCTGTGTATATACCATACCACTCAGAGGGGGGTTCTACTAATCACCTATGTGTGGCAGAATATTAGTTTAAGATATTTTATATTTGTTTATGCTGTGGAATATCTGCTTAATGATGCAAAGATGTGTTGCATTCTTTTATGTTGCATTTGTTTAACTCTGTAAAGCTGTGTTACTTTGCCTGTTTAAAACACCTGACTGGTCTCATAAAGAGCTGAACACCAATAGTTAGGCAGGAGAGAGAGATAGGTGGGGCTTCCAGGCAGAGAAACTAAATAGGGGGATAAATCTAGGCTCCAGAAAAAGGAGTGAGAAAAGGAGGAGAGGAGGATGCCAGGGGCTAGCTCCCTGGCCACACAGCCAGCTACAGAGTAAGAAGGAAAGCAAGGTAAATAGGATAAAGAGAGGTTAAAGGGAAATGTGATAATTTAAATTAAGTTAGAAAAGCTGGTTAGAAACAAACCAAGATAAGGCTGGGCTTCCATATGTAAAAATAAGTCTCCATGTATTTATTTGGGAACTGGGTGTTGGACCCTCAAAGAGAAAAGAAAAGAAAGAGAACCAACTACACTCATGGGTGCACATGGTGGCCAGTAACAGATCCCAGTAGGTAGCTGGGGGTAGGGGCAGTTACACATCTAGGTTTCTGTACAGAATGGGAGCCATAGTGCTTGAGATGGACTATGAGCCAGCTAAGGTAATATAGAGGGAATGGCTGTGAGACACATCCCCTTACCTGGTGAGACAGTGACACATAAACCAGTGTCTATTGTCACCCAAGAGCAAGGAGACACTTCCCTAGCCAAAAGTGCAAAGTATTCCCTGAACAGCCCAGCAAAATGGTACTGCATGCTGCTGTAGCCATCAACAGTAGTTGCTAAGTGTATCATCAACATCACAACCACCACCACAACCACTGCCCTGTGGCAGATCTACATATATCGTCACTCCTGTCTCTATCACTCCCTCCTCACTACACACTCAGGCTGGGGAGAAACATGAAGAGAGACTCAGCCAAAGGTCACTCAGGTGAATAGCCCTCATCTGCCAGAAGACAAGCTAGCTCTCTCCCCTGCTACATCATGGTCAGAGATGTGTGCGTGGAGGTTAGTTCATTGAGGTGAGGGTCAGAAACAGGTCCATTGTCTGAGATAAGGGATAGAGCAGGTTCATGTCTGAGTACAGTAGAGAGAGATTCATGACTGAGATGGGAGCAGAGACAGGTTAAGCAGGAGCATGAATGGTTCCCTAGCTTCCTCTCCTTGTTCGCTGTGTCACATGGTGAACATGAGGTAAGACACCTCCCCTATTTCTGTACGAGGCTGTTGGCCTGCAGGAAAATGAGGCCTCTTACCAAACCCCACTATAGGAGACGTCTGCAACTCCCTTCACTATAGATGGGTCACCTGTCCAACCAGCATCACTCACAAGCATCACTCACAAGTCCTGAAGGAAGGGTTGAGGTGCTGTCACCCACCGAAGGCTTCGTGTTGCTCCTGGTGGCAAGGGCCAAGAATGACCCACCCTGAATCATGGAAAGAAGCGTAGGTACCGATGCACTGTGGTCAAAACAGACTGAGACCCAGGGCATCAAAGACCAGTGTAGCCTCCCTCTGAACGTTTCCTGTGGGAGGAACTGCTGACATTAGTCAGCTTTCCCCAGAGGTTTCTGGTCCCTGTGGGGCCTGGTGGAAGCAGTAGGTGGGACTGCACCTTTGCCTCCATGCCCAAGCATCTCCTGCTGCACACAGCCCTACTGGTGTCACAGGAAGAGGTGGACAGCAGCCACGGGAGAGTCCAGGGCCCACAGACCTGACCAGTCCCTGCATCCCAGCATCCCTGGTGATTGAAGAGGAGATATGAAGAAGTCCTGAAGACATATTAAACCTGGCCACAGCCTGCAAGGCCTTGCCATGGGAAAACAAGGAGAGCAGGAGGTGGGAAGGGAGACAGGGCTCAGAGCTGCCCAGCTGCCCAGGCTCAGGATCCATTCGGCTTTCAGTGTTGATTGGGAGGTACAGGGGACCCTAGAAGGACAGGAGGGAAACTTGTGGCTGGGGCCTGACAGTCAGGTGAGGGTTCAAAGGTAGATTTGGGCAGGTCTTGCTTGCCAGAGGATTGTCACTTAGGAGTGTTCCAGATATAAGAGAACCATCCTGCAAGTTGCCTCTCTACCTCCACCCTAAAGTTTTGGGGAAGGTTAGCCAGGAGCTGCTGCTGTCCGTTAACCCTTCCCTGCTCAGCTTGAGACTTCACTTGCAGCTTGTATTCCTACAGCAGGTCTGGACCCCTCAGAGTATTGCCTGTCTATGGAGGGTCCACCAATCCTACCAACACAGACAAAGAGCCTGCATTTCTACACCAGCTGCTCTTCTTGCAGTGGTAAAACGCCCAGCAACAACTTCAGCAGGAAATGGCTCATTTGTGCTCACTGTTACAGAGGGATTACAGTCCATTGTGCTGGGAAGATAAGGTAGCACTAGCAGCCTGTTTTTGTGGCAGTAAATAGGAAGCAACGAGAGAGCTAGACCTGAACCAGTGGATGGGTACCACTGTCAAAGGCCAACTTCCAGAGAACTGCTTCCATCAGCCAGGGGCCATTTCCTAAAGGTGCTACAGCCTTGAAGACAGCACCGAGCATTCAAAAGATGAGCCTGTGAGCAACAGCATAAGCCTTTGTTGAACATTCCAGAAATCAATCCATAACCGCTTCCCAAGCCCCTTCACAGGGAACTGTGTTTGCTTATTTGGATTCTGACTGACAGAACTTGGGAGGGTGGGATCCAAGCCTGGAGAGTGTTCATTCCACTCTTGGTCTAGATGGAGGCAGCGGCTCAGAGGGAGAGCTTTCTGAAGAACGCTCCCATTGCTCCAGGGTAGACTGGATTGGAGTCACCTCAGCAGCCTCCCACCCCTTCCTCCGCCCTCCTCAAGCCCGAGTGCTGTCAAATACCAGCACATCGTGTGCAGCTCGGAAGAGAAATCCTGCTGCAGAGAAGGAATGGCCAGGGCTTAGCATCCTTGAATTGGCTCTCACAGAGATGGCTGTCCTGCCCCTTACAGACCTTGGTGGTAACACCAGGCACTCAGGCTGCACTCACCTGATGGAACCAGAATCTGAAGGTCAAGCTGGCTCTTCTCCAACACTCTGCTGGGGATTCGGGTTGAGATGGCTGGATGTGAGTCCTTGAGCATCCACCACTGCCCCTGCTGTAACACATACCCCAGAAACAGGTTCTCCTTCCCTCGCACTCCAGAAGTGTCCACACAGGGGAGCCTACCTCTCTTCTAAGCCAATTTCTGCCATCACCCCTGCACCTGTGACCTCTGGACTGAAACTTGAAAAGTGACAGAGCATGGTAGGGACTGTTGCTGGAGGGTACATCTCCTCTAGGCAACTGTTGGCCTATGTAATGCCCAACTCTAGCCAGGTCTCTTGATAGATTAAGACATGCTGGTGGCCCAGGTTTTAAAATAAAATATACATGTTTAAGTGTTGAAAGGCCATTTAAAATATATGTCCACGGGCTGAACCAGCTCCCAAGCCACTGCTGACACTATCTGTTTTGGAACATTGACATCTCAGTCACTAGGCCTTTGAACTACAGGCCCGAGCCCCCAAGGCTAAAGATATAGAAGCCACCCTCTGGCAGAAGTGACAGGTAACATCTTTTTGTTTGAACTCCATGCATCTTGATTACCACTTGCTTTTTTTCATGCAAGTAATAGGCCCCACTCTGGACTCCAAAGTATGATGGGATGGCTGGCAGGAGCCTGCACAGTGTCACCCTTCCTCTCCTGTTACCAGTGAAAGCTGGTTTACACAAGCTCCCAGTGCAATGAGAGTGTCTGAGAATTGTCACTGTAAATGCTCTGTGGAAGAGACTATTTATTGGACTGCCACGTCTGGTCCATCCATCATGGATTATTAGACTTTTCAAGCTGTTTTTAGACCTTCATTTGAACTCCATCAGCCTTAAATTTCACACAGGTAACACCAGAAAGGAAGGGAGTCAAGGGTCACTTGATAGCTGTGTGGACATTTTCTTTTTCTTTTTCATGAGGTTGACAAGGCTGAGTGACAGAGAAGGTTGCAAGCACTGGGAAACACACTTCAACCAACCTCCAGCCTGGTGAGGCTCCTGGAGAACTCTGTCTGCAAGCTGCAGAGCCATGTGCCTGTAAGGTCAGATCGCTGATGAGGAGGTCCCCAAGGTATCTTCCATGTGGGGGCACTCCCGACAGCCTGGGACTTCCTGGGTTTTCTCATGAAAATTCCCTGTCCCCTGCTGGCACAGGTCTGTTGCCCCACATCTCAAAGGCTGAGGCAAAAGGATTGAAACTTTAAGGTCTTCCTGGGCTACAGAGTAAGTTCAAGATCAGCCTAAGAAATTTAGTCAGACTTTGTCTCAAAATGAAAAGTAAAAAGAGGGCTGTGGTGTGGCTCAGTGCTAGAGTGTCTGCACCGGGCACTGAGTTCAAGCCCTGCCCGGCACTATATTAACAAACAAGTCTCTGAGTGGCAGGATAGCAAGACTACTCAGCCATCCTGCTTCCAGCCTGAGTCTTACTTAATTGTAATATTATTTCAAGTATATGTATGTGGCACCATGTAGTAACTCAGCACTTGCTCTTGGCATTGAGCTGCCCAAGCAAGGGTGACTTATGAGTGTAAATCTCTATCTCAGTCTTATGCCTGGAGCTTCCACATTCCTCCCCTCCACTCCCCCATACGTGTAACTGGCATCGTCCAGGATCCACAAAGACAGAGCACAGAGGCAGCATGGAAGTGTCAGGTGTGGCTAGATCACATGAGCACCTGTGTGGGCTGCCCTGCCTGTGGAGAACCTTCCAGTCAGACTCGTGCCTGGAGATCAGAAAGAGCATTGGGTTGGAGCCAGGGTTCATTATGGAGTCTTTTCACAAGTGAGTGACAACTAAAAGTGGCCTCTGCACAGTGATGAAGAAACCTAAGCTGCAAAATGGTGCAGGTGGTGGGGCAATGTACCGTCAGTCAAGTTTGGGCCTTGCACAAGGACCTGGGTTTTATCCAAAACTCATGTTTTAAAAAAATGGACATTACATCATTCAACTGGAATCTCATTGCTGGGGAGACAGAAACAGGAAGACTCTGGCCAGGCAGGATAGCCTAATTGGTGAGTTCCAGTCCAGTGGGACCCTGTCTCAAAAAACAAGATGGATAGCACCCAAGGAATGACACTCAATTACACACACGTGTGTGTGCATGCACACACAGGGGAAGGGGGAAGAGGAGGAGAGGGAGGGGAAGAAGGGAGAGAGAAAGTGAGAACCATAATAGTCATTTTATAAGGGAAAAAAAAAAATCCTGCACAGAGGCTGGAAAGAAGCCATGACTACTTCTTAGGCCTAAGGCAGAAGTGACAGGTGACATCTTTTGATGGTGGGTCAAGTTCCCTGTCTTTATGTTTCATCTTGGATAAACCTGTCAGACATGGCAGCCCAGCTCTGCTGTCAGAACCATGAGTTCAGATCCCAGCTCCTTCAAAGACTTGTGCTGGAGCCCAAGACAGATTCCAAGCCTGGGGATGTTCCGATTTCTCCCTCTGTCCGCCCCGCGTGAGAAGGAGGAAGCCAGCATTGTGCTCCGGCTGTATCAAGAGCCTGATGCAGGAGAGCTGGGGGCTTTGGAGATACCAACCCTCACCCCTGATCCAGCATACATAAGCTCCTTTCTTTCCTTCAGCCTCGGTGGCCTCCTGACACTCCTGAGTGTTCCTAGGATGTCTGTTGTTTTCTTTCTTGTCTGTCACCTGCTCAGAGAGTGAACGGGCACATGGGTCAGAAATTCCTTCTCAGGGCACCTGTGCCTTAGGGCAGGCTCCAAGCCACCCACTTGCTGTTTGAGTACCAGACTCAGAGTCCACAGAAGTGAGATGGCCACAGAAACACAGCCAGCTGGGGCTGGAAAGGATTGGCACCCTGGACTCCCCATGGATCTGTCCTAAGCCTCTTGTAAGCTTTACTCTGGGTAGTCTCAGGGTTGGGGGGGGGTGCTGGACCACAACCTCACACACCAAGCTGCTCTACAAAACAGAAGAGGGACAGGCAGAGGGCTCGGAGTGTGCATGCACACACGGGTTGGGGCTTTCTAAGCCACAGCACCTGTTAATGGCCGGGTTAGGTATGACCTATTAAACATTTACCGCCCATTTCCTGTACATGTCTGGTGAGGCCTGCAGGAAATTCAGAACAAATTAAACAGCAGCTGTGATCCCTCATGCTCCAGCGGTCCCTCCCCAGGCCCCGAGTGGGACTGTAAAACATGAGGGGCAGTTCTATTAGGGACAGGCCCGTTTCGTCAAGGAAGCTCCCCCCATCTCCTGCCAACCAGACCCCATAAAGTTAAATTGGCCAGTGTGTATCTCCCTCCCTGCTTCCACCCACACGGTCAGCTCCTTGAGGGAGACTTTTCAATCCCACACCCAGCTCACCCCTCAGCCCTGCCCCCTCCACTGTTCCCACACAATCTCACATGTGGTGGGAGAGGGGCACTTCCTGCCGTTATAAAATGCAAAACCGAGACCCCAGCAAAAACAGCCTGCGTGCAGAACACCCAAGTTGACAGTGTGAGAGAGGAGGCCTAATCCGTTCCATATGACAAGCAGCAGTGGCCCGCAGGGGCAGGGCAGGCCCCAAGGAGGGTTCAGAGCAGCTCCTAGGCCCCCTCCCTGCCCTGCCTTCCCGACCTCTCTCTCTCTCAAGTGGATCCTCAGACCAGGAGAAAAATACTGGGAGGACCGTGGCCCCAAGTTAAACCAGCCTTGTTTGGGTTTGACAGCCTGCAAAGCATTGTTCCTCTTACACTTTGAAAATAAACTGTAGGAAGCATTAATGCAGACACGGAATAAGCACGCTCCTTGCAGCCTCCTCTCTCCCTCGTGTGCTGGTGTTCATGTCTCCAGGTTACGGCTTAGGCTGATGGAAGGACCAGATGGGTCTTTCAGTGGGGAACTTTGCAGCCCTCACTGTGTAAACAGACAGCTGTCCAGACAATGGGGGTGAAGGAACCCCAAGAAAGCAGCCTGCGGCAACCATTCTCCCCATGGTTTCTGAAACATGGAATAAACATGGACAGCCTGGCTTCTTTCTGATTGATCTGTGGCAAGAGGCCAGGCATCACCTCAGTGAGAGGAAAAGACCCCATTGCTAAGGGTCAGACTGTAAGAATTACGGAAGAGAAGACCGTTCTGCGGTGACCATACGCTGTGTGACTTTTTCCAACTTCTGTGGCTAAACTTTGATGTTGAATGACCATTTATAATGACAAATGTCCTTTTGTGTGTTCCACCCCTGCTGGTGGTCACTGAGTAGAACAATCTCCTTTTCCCAGATCCTCACCAAGGATACCAGTTTATCGTGACCAAATCCAAAATAGAACCTTCCCACTTCCTGTTTCCTACTTCCTGCTTCCTGTTCTCTAGTTCCATAAACCATTCTCCTTGAGAGGTGCTAAAAATGGAAAGGAGAAGATGAAAGTCTGGTCGGAAGATTTATCCCAGGCCATAAAATCTCTCTGGCGCTCTACAGACAGGATTGTCGCTGCTGCTTCGACTTAACCTTTCCCTAAGCCAGCAATCTGAATTTTGTCCGTAACTCCACTAAAACCAACTGGGATCGCCACTGGTGGCTGGGCTGTTCTGGACGACTTGACAAATTAGTACAGTAAATTTCAAGTGTCTTAAGCACTAAATTAGGTCATTTGTTTAATGAGCCAATCCACTGCCCAGAGTTTGACCCCAGCCCACTAGGGTGAGTTCACACGGAGTTCCACAGCAGGGGTCTGGGCTCCCTCATCTGTCTTTTGCTTCTAGTAAAAAATGCCCTGAAGTCAGGACTGGGAATCTGATTACAACCTGAGCACTGGCTTGTCTGTAAGCAAAGTAAATGAGCAAAGTCAACTCATTTGCCTCAGTTTCCTAACATCACCATCAGCACCTCCATCATCATCACCAGTGTCACCCCTCTCACCTTGTAATCACCCCCACCATCATCATCACTATCACCACTGTCACTGTCATTATTGTCTGTCTCTACCTTCACTATCACAATCATCACTGTTACTATCATCATCATTATACTACTCTCATCACCATCACTCTCATCATCACCACCATCATCATCCAAACCATTACTGAGCATTACTGCGCACTCACTATGTGTCCCAGGAAGGTGCTTGTTGCTTCTCTGGTGCCTTCACAGTAGCACCATGTTCCAGATGAGGAAACAGGGCCTTAGAATACTGGTCTCCCTGAGAGCACCCCCAATCATTCACACTCATTCACTCTTTGTTAAGTCTTTCAACAAATCTTCACTGTCGGTCAGGCGCCAGGTGCAGGAGATGCAGAGCAGTTCCAAAGGCGTTAGCCAGGTGCACAGACCATGCATATTAATAAGTGTAACAAAATTCTAGAATAGCCATAACCCAACAAAAGGACACCTGAGGCACAAAGGAAGAAGAAATCAACTTTGCTTCTAAAACATTCCCTGAATTATGCATATGAATTCCAACCTTCTCAAATGATCCCAGGCACTAAGAATTTCCACTGGCGCCTGTGTGTATGTGGAAATGCTGCCTTCTAGCAAATACTGAGGAGCTCTCATGGCTCTATCAACAGCCACAAAAAGAACGAAGGTTCGGGGACTGGAGAGATGGCTCAAGAGCACTGACTACTCTTCCAGAGGTCCTGAGTTCAATTCCCAGCAACCATATGGTGGATCACAACCATCTACGATGCCCTCTTCTGACATGCAGACAGAACACTATATACATAATAAATAAATAAATATTTAAGAAAAAAATGGAGGTTTATAGCTGCAACTCAAAGGGGCCACCAAGTCCAGACTGCTCTGTGAAGAACCCCTACTCCCAGCTCTGTCAGGAGCATGATGTGGTTAAAATAGAACAGGATGAGTTCCTGATGGACACAGCTGTCATCTTCATGCAGGGACAATAGTGCAAAGCAGAAAGCCAGGGGCAAAGCAGTTTCTCACTAGATGCTTGTGGCTTTATTTGCTTTGACTTGGGTTCTCCATATTGGTTCTCCATGGCTGGGGTAGATGAGCTCAGAATAGACTCTTGAATAAAGACAGTCTTCAGTTCAGAATAAGTCTTGGACAGGAGACTCAGAACTTAGACAGATGTGGAAATTTCATCAGCTGTCTTGGCATCTTGTAGCTTTTATATCTTGTCTGACTAGCTCTGAAAGATCATTTTGCCTCCGATGAGCAACCACTTCCCAGCTCACTCTGCTGCTGATGGCATTTCATTCTATCATTGTGCAAATGACTCTTGAGACTCAGCTATTTGGGGGGAGTCAGTCCTGGGATCCTGAGATCCGGGCTCCTCCAAAGGCTCTCTCTGCATATCTCTGTGGCCATAACAGTTCTAATGTCAAAGTTGACACCACCCTCTGTGGCCATAACGGTTCTAATGTCAAAGTTGACACCACCCCTAGCTGCCTTACCAGGCTCCTGCCATGTGCTGGGGAGGTTTACCTCCCTGTACTCTTTCTTGTCTAAATCTGTGCAATATAGTCAGAGATCTGACAAGGACCCCAGTGCTTAGGAAAAACAGAACCACTGGACAAAGTAACTTGGGTACTAAGTCTTAATGATGGCGACATAATTCCTGTTTAACCTTTCTGTATTTGGTGCCTGTATATAAAGCCTGAAGTCACACAAAGATGAGGGGGAAGGAAGGACCAAGGGCTAGAATTGTTTGGTTTAAGCTGCAGTGGCACCTTCCTTCCATCCCCATCTCAGCTGAAGTGGCCCTCCCCTGAGCTCCCCAGAATGTCTGTCCCTTCATGTGAGCTCCTGGCTTAGTTGTTAGTGACACTTGTGTCATGCTGTTTGCCTAATTCTAACTGGAAGTTTGTAAATATACAGCAAAATGCATAGCTGCTAAGCAGTGTAAACAATTCTTACCGGTGTGCACAGTGGTTTCCAAGGACCAGAGAAGATTTTCTGGTACCTCTTCCTTTCCACACCTCATCTCTCAAAGCCACTCCTGCCCCACACTCCATCATTCTCCAACGGCATTCCCTGTTGTGGAACATCATACAAACAGAAGCTTGCTTTGCACCCTGCTTCCTCACTCATCATTGCCACTGCTGAGTAGAACTGTAGACATCTGTATCTGTTCATTTGTTGGTCATTTTGCTCCAAGGGGCCCAGGGTGTTTTCTAGTTTGGTTTTATTATGAATAAAGTATTCCTGTCCCAAATATGCAGTCGCTGGATATAGTCTTCTCTCATAGGACAGGCAGGCGTTAGACCTTCCACAGACACCACCACAAGGATTTCTGACCTGTGTCAACTTACACTTCTGCATTGCTGTGCAAGAGAGCTAATCCCTCTTCACCTTGCAGACCCTCTGTGACACCTGTCTTTCTCAGTTCCTTCGTTCTGACAACACTGGCATTGTTTAGAATCTTTGACTTCAACATCTGTTTTTCTAGTAGTGAATGCCTGTGCTCAGCCCCTTTTCACCCACTGACTACACGTGCCCTTATGCAGATATCTTGCTCAAGCCTTCGGACCTCCTGCAGATTGGCTGCTTGCTTTCTTGTCCCTACTCTCTGTTGACAGTCATTTGCAGGCATCAATATGCTGAGTGTTGGAGGAGCCTGGCTTGCCTCTGTGCTCTGTGGTTCTTAAACAAAGCCCTTATCTTAATGAGCACTAACTGAGCATTCAGAGCTACTTTCCCAATAGAGGTCAGATCTGAAATGTCCCCATCTGGCCTTGCTGGTGGAAGCAGGTCACGGGGCAGGCCTTCGATGGTTGTGCCCTGGTTCCAGCCAGATTTTCCCGCTTCCCAATTGGCCACCATATGAAGCAAGCCTCAGTTACAATTCCTACCATTGTCTGAGCCCCCACAATGATGGACCAAAGCCCTCAAACTGTGAACCATACTAACACCCTCACCTAAGTTGTCCCTGTTGGGTGTTTGGTAACAGTACACAAAAGTAGCCGATACTATATAAGAACAACTTGTCCCTTCCAAATGACATGCCATGTCATTTTTTTTTTTTTTTTTTTTTTTTTTTTTTTGGTGACCAGTTATCTAGTCACATTTTCATCCATATTGCTGTGATAGATAGAACATCCTTGACTTTCAGTGGAGAAGACTGTCCCAGAAAGCTCGGTGGCCTTATTCATGCCCAAGAAAGCCTTCTGAGCAGAACAGAGGCTTGTGGGGGCAGGGGGTGTACTCCATTTGCTGCAGCAGCTTTTAGCAACTTCCCCAGACCAGAGAGCTCTAGCCTAGCTTCTTGTGATTGCCCAAGGGCTCAGGGCTTCCCCAGCTGGCCCCTCCATGCTATGCCAATATCATGTGTACTATATCTACAGTGTACTGATAATCTGCCAGATACAGCTTGACCCAGACCCAGATAGCAGCAGACAGTAAACTAGAAGGGGAAGTATGTTTCATCTTGGCTGTGGTGTCTTAGTCCTTTAGCCCAGGGAGTAAGTACAGAGGCTCCTCAGTGCTCATCAGCCAATAAAGCCAGCGCCCCAGTGAATGCCATGCTAGAGAGCTCCACATGGACTGGCCTCCTCAAGATGCTGCCCCTGATCCCTCCCACATAGTGTGGCATCCCTCCTGTCTGCAAAAAGCTTCTACTGTGACCCTGCTGACCCCAAATGTTCCTCTATGTGGTGGGATGAAATCCATCCACATCTAGGACCTCCTTTGGTACCCACTCAACAGGTCAGCTCCAATTGGCTTTGCTACAGGAGCCTGGGTCATGTCCCCAGTCCTGTGATGGTGGAGTTCCCAGAGTGTCTCACTGAGCCCATTGTCATGGCTGATCATTTGCTTGCTAGGAACAGTACTCTTTCCCTTGTTTTAAGAACAGTCCCCTGAGTAGAAGAGGGCTAGTGAAGGCTGGTGAGTGGCCCGTGCCCTGGCCAGAGCGCCTGCTCTATTAACAGGAGCCCTTTGGGGCTCTTCTTTTTCCTGGGTTTTGTGGGGGAAGCCCCATCCCCACCACCTCTTCCCACCCTCGAACAAAACTACCATTCTCCATGCTGAACTCTGCCCCGACACAGGGGAGGCTGGCTTCCTCAATGCCGGCAGTCTGTCGGGTTTCGATTAGGCCAGGGAAACACCACAGGAAATGAGTCCGGGAGAGGAAGGCTGCGATTTCTTTTTTAATTTTAAACACCAGATTTATTATTATTATTTTTAATGACAGTGTCGCGGCTGTGCCAGGCCAAGGAGGAACGTGAAGAATGCGCAGCTCCAAGCACAGAGGGCCAGTCAGGCCTCCCATGATGTCTAATGAAAACCTGTGGGACGTTCCTCACTGTCCTCTTGGAAGATGAGGTGCAGCTGGTGCAGGACAGACAGCATGACAGACACACTGAGTGAGATGAAGCATCCAGGGACTCAGAAGTCAAATTGTGCCACCTCTGCTGTGACTGGCAACCTCGCATGCCCCACAGGTACTAACCAAGTCCATCCCCAACTGACGACATGGCTAGGATGTAAGTCCAACTTACAGGGCTGGAAACTGAAGCTAGATTGTTTAGCTATGTATGCTGTGTCTACTCTGGGCTGAAGAATTGCTGAAAATGCATAGCAGCAGTTTCATGGCTAGGGACTGGCCCCCACCTGCTGGGGTGTCAAGCAAGTCCAAGGAGGCAAAGCTTCCCTTGAGAAGATGGAGCTTCCATCATGAGCAGGTTCCTCCTGCCTCAAAAGACCCAGCCCTGTTTCCAAGCCCTTGAGGGATTAAATCCAGCCCACCCATGTGAGTGAGTTACAGCAATCTCCCTCACCAAAAATCAGCCAACCATGGACTCCTATCACCTCTGCAAAACCCTTCCACAGCCCCACCCTGAAGTAGCCAGGGATGGTCACCTCCAAGTTGATACAGAACTGGCCAGAACCAGAAGGATTTGACCTTGAGAAGTGTGGCTGCAGAATCCAGCTTCTTTGTGTAAACAGTTTTATCTTTATTGTTAAATTAATAGCTTTTGGGGAGAAGATTTTAGGCTTTTTGGGAAACTAAGAAGAAAGCAGGGTTAGGACACACATTCCCCTTTCCTTCTGCTGTGCACACTTGGCCACTACTAACAAACATCTTATGACAGCTGCTGAGCCAGCACTAACACTCCACAGCCAAGGTCTCCTCTCTGGGTTCTATTCGATCTAGGCTTTAGACAGAGTGGCTTCTGTAGTCCTGTGCCTTCCCTCCATAGTAACCACACACAACTGCTGATCTTCATGTCACCACAGTTTTGAACTTTCCAGACTGTCCTAGAACTATAATCACAAATCACATGATCCTTTCAGGTTGCCAGTCCAGGACCCCACATCTTCTTGAGGCTGGCAGTGCCTTCCTTTTCAGTGATGAATCACATCCTACTGCCTGGACAGGCCACATCCATGCACTCAAGTGACCGTGGCCATCAGGGCAGATGAGTATCTGAACGCAGATTTCCACCCTATCTGCATAAACATCAGGACTATGACTGCTGCTGGCTTAATGGTGACAGTGTGTTTGTGTTTGTAAGAATATGTCAGACTGTCCTCTAAAACAGCTGTAGCATTTTGATTTCCTACGCTCGAACTGCCTTTTCAAAACACCCCCTAATCCATCTGTGGTGTCAAATGGCTTGAAATGTTATATAGGGCAGGCATAGAGGTAGTACTAAATGCAGGTGAGGGGGTATACAGCAGGTGCCTGGTGTATTAGTCCCACACACCTTTCTCATCTTAAGGACCTGTGTGACTGACATAAACTCTCTCTCTCTCTCTCTCTCTCTCTCTCTCTCTCTCTCTCTCTCTCTCTCTCTCTCTCTCCCTCCCTCCCTCCCTCCTTCCCTCCCTCCCTCTCTCTCTCCCTCTCTCTCTCTCTCTCTCTCTCTCTCTCTCTCTCTCTCTCTCTCTCTCTCTCTCTCTCTGCCTCATGTAGCCCAGTCAGATCTCCTGCCTTCACCTCCCAAATATTGGCTTTTCAAGTGTTTGCCACCGTACCTGGCCCTACTCTTCTTGGGTTGGAGGCTTTACCAAAAAGCCTCCTGTGACTGAAGCCATCCAGCATGCCCCTTCCTTTATGTTCAGTCACAAACAGTTTGGCTATTTGAACTCTGGCAAGGCATCTGTGTATCCCCGGCCACACCATGAGGTGGTGGGACACTGGAGATGAGACCACTCTGGCACTCTGAGTCAGTATTCCTCATTTCTCATTTGTAAATAAATATATTCGGTCATCCAAGGCCAATAAACAGTGGTATGCAAGGGCTGCCTCTCCCCCCTGCCAAGACGCATTCTGCTGGCCATGGACACTGGTGTAAGCCACACCATAGGCCCAGCTGTGAGGAGCAGGCACCATGTCAGAGGGCAAGGCGGCACTGCCCTCCAGGTCATGGGGTGCTTGGGGGCTCATGTTTCTCCAGGTGGTGTTTTGGGGAGGAGACAGAAGTTTCCTTAGAGTTCTTCCTCGTCTTTTCCTCTCCAGTGGGGTGAGCTTGTATTGTGCACTTACTGCATGCCTCTCCAGCCATGTTACCTGCAGCAACTTGCACAGTCCTCCCAGCAGTCAAGGGCTGTGACATAGTTCTGTTGACATCTCATCTCCAGGCTCTGTGGCCTTGCCAGAGGCCACTTCCAAGGCTAAGTGCCAGAAAGGGTTCAGAGTCTGGCTCCCTGGACTGGCTGGAATCTCCGAGCATCAAGAGGGTGTCCATTGCATATTGAATTCATATGCTGTTGGCTCTCACTGGAGAAGGTCACCAAGTTTGGGGTTGTTGGCACATGTAGAGGGGAGACAGTGACAATGGCAGTAGATACTGACTTGCTGATCAGCACCCTGGGTTTCCACTGGGGGCACCCAGGATGTACATGGGTGTCCCCCACCCTGGCCTGGCCCCATGAGAGTCTGTCCAGCAAAGCCTAGAACAGCAGCTTTGGAAACACTCGAGCTTGCAACATCAGGGCTATTGCTGCCACCAGCCACCCCAAACCCAGTCGCCTTGATCTCCTTGAACAGCAACGGTTATGATTCTCTCAGGTGTGGCCTGAGACAGGGCTCACAGATTCATAAGAACTTCCAGTTGCCTGGTGGGGACCCTTTGCTGAACCCCAGGGCTGGCCCGGCATCCTGGTCATAGCCAGCCATACCTTCCAGTCTCTCTGGAAGCTTCCAGAACAGACCAACCTCTTCTTTTAAGAGGTTCCAAATGGTCCCCATATTGTGTCTTTCTTTCCTGAGATGAAGGCAATTTAGGTGTCATGAGGCCTTTGTAGCGATGTCAAAAAACAGTTCACAGGGAGAAAAACCTCCATTATACCCTGATGCGGCTTCCACGGGGGAGATAAAAGAGGCAGGAGGAGGGAGGTTACAAGACAGATAATTCCCAGACTGTCAGAGCTGCTTGAATTTCATCCCCACAGGCCTCAGAGCTGGGGTGAGCCCAGGGTCTTTCTCCAGGAGAGCTGCCCGTGCCCCCAAGTGCTGAAGCGATAATCCCACTGTGGGGGCCCGGACAGGGTTGGACATTTTGTCCCCACTGTCAGCGTCACAAGCTCCGGAGCAGATGGAGTGGTGTTGGCAGTCAGTCGTAAACCACTCCCGCCCCACCAGGGACAAATAGGTTAGCGGGAGGAATTGGCGCCGCACATGTCATAAAACCCTCCAGGCCTGTCATGTTCCGATAAATCTTGATTTTTGTAATGGAGCTGCAGAGAGGTTCCCAGCCTTGGGCTTCACAGGTGAGCCATGGGCTGATGGATCGTTTGGGAGCCAAAGGGGGGGAATTCAGGGGGCAGTGAGGAGGACAGAGGAAACTTTACACGCCACCCTGCCCCCACCAGGCTCCCTAGGCCCCAGGCGGAAACCCAGCCTGCAAGAGGATCCCAGGCATTCATGCCCTTTCTCTTATCTATGTGGCAGGACGACCAGCTTCACCCCCCTTCCTGGATCCTCTCCAAGGCTGCTAAACAGTAAGAGCTTAATAAGTGCCAGCAGAGTGGGGATTCTGGAAAGGGGGGTCTGTCAGCCCACGAAGCCCTGTGTACCTGTGGACAATTCGCCTGGCCAGAGAAGGTGACACTGAACCACTGCCTCACCAGTATGGGTACCCTTATCTCCCACAGGTGCAGTCTTGCTGGCAAGGCTGTGACAAAACACTTGAAATAAGGACGTAAACTCACCCAGCGGTCTGCCAGGGGACAAGAGGGCAGAAGCAACAGATGGGTGAAGGCGAATGGAAAGCAGCTCTGGCCACAGGAGAATGCAGAGAGCCTAGAATCACGTCCAGAGGCTGTCAGGAGGGACTTGGGACCTGATGTGGTCAAGTCCCCTGGCGTTTAGGAGGATGAATGAGTGTGGGCGTGAGAAGTGGATTTTGTGGAGAAGTGAGTACCGAGGTCATCCAGGGTCAGACGGAGAGAAAGCCAACTAGCATGCCACCAGAGATGGCGGAGGAAACAAGAAGTTGCTGCAGACAGCAGATGGGATGGTGGGCTTCCTACACACAGATAGCACAGACTGTGGTTAGCTTGGCCTCGTCAAACACCCACGAGGGGTAAAGGTGACTCCCTGCACCTCACTGTAGGTCCGCTGTGGACACTTGGACGGCGTTTTGGAATGTGGTAGAGTAAATGTATTCTCACAGAGAAACCTTGGGGTCTCCCACGTAGACACAAAAGCCAACTGGTGGTTCTGAACTTAGGACTTTCTCCTGATGAAGTGGTGACAGCAGAGGTCCTGTTTGCCCCTCACACCCATGAGCAGTTCCAGTGGGCTGAGACGCTGAGGCGCAGAACCATGTGGCTTAGGGGTAGGGGAAAGGTCTCCCCAACATTCCGGGTAGGGGAGTTCCAGATCATTGTCTACCACCTGTCTAATCTCTGTGTCATTGTCCCTTCCTCCACTTTGCACTTTTGTGCTCCCAACCATTTACAAGTGAGGAGTGACAGCCAATCATGGCGATATTCCAATACTCAGAAGGTTGAACCAGAGGGATGGAGAGTTTGAGGCCAACCTAGGTAACTTCCCAAGGCTTAGTCTCAGAATGTAAAGAGTGAAGCCAGAGGCTGGTGTTTTATGGAGACCCTCAGGGAGGGGCACTTACCAACAAGCCTGGGACCTAATTTCAATACCTTGGGCCCAACTGGTGGGAAGAGAAAACCGACTTTTGCAAGTTGTCTTCTGACCCCCACACGTGAACCTTTCCCAGCACCCACACACATCCACCAGTGAGTAAATGAGTCAGCAGCCCGGGGAGGGGGACCCCACCCCTGTCACAGAAGGCTGTGGAAGGCAGGTACAGCCTGGGCTCAGCTCTGGCAGGAGTTTTCTGACCACGTGGCCCAGATCCTTCTGGCCTCCCTGCCATGTTTACTTTCCTGTAAAGGAGTGACAAGCTATGTGTTCCTTGGAGGGTTTTGAGACTATTCACTGAGACATGGAGATCCATTTTCAATAAACCCCAAGGAAGGTCGGAGAAGGCATTGACTGCCATGACTCCAGCAGGATGTGGGTGCTCAGCCCTCTGCTCTGCTCTGTGGCACAGTGCCACATGCCCTTCCTGTAGGGGTCTGGGCATGTGCAGCCCAGAGCTCTCAGACAAGCTGGGGTCCCAACATAGATAAGCAAGGCTCCCTTTTACCGCTAGTTCATGCGGCTGGGATTCTGGCAGGCGGATGGTAGCTCCAGACTGTTCGAAGGAAGGAGCTCTAAGCCTGATTAATGAAAGAGAGGGAAGCTCAATCCCACCTGTCTGTGAGTCTGAGCAGCATAAATCTCCCTGGATGTTGTCCAGAGACTAAGAATAGGGCTCCACCAGAGGCCAGGGCTTTCAAGACCCCACAGGGCACTCACCTAGACTCACCCTCAGACAGGAACCAGGAGTGGGGAGGGAGAACTGCTAGCCAGGGATGGCTGCCACTCAAAGGCTCAAAGGCAGGACACGGTGACCTGTACTGGGGATCGGTTGGTGCTCTGGTGAAGTGGCAGGCTGTGGGTGAGCTTCTTGGCTTCCTTTTTTAGCAAGTGGGAGTGAGGGATTCCTGGCACAGCATGGCAGGTCTCACAGATTTACTGTGGTCAACCTCCTGGAAGCAGGATGGCCAGAGACATGTTTTCTCATATATCTGCTCCATATCCCCTCACCCCACTGCAACTGCTCAGGCAGGACTAGGTCCCATTTCCCAGATGGGCATGCAGAGGCCCCATTTTGCCAGACTCTTGTGGGTAGTCCACTCAGAGCTACGCCTATTCCTCCTCCTGCTGGTCGGAACTGGAAGCTGGAAATCACCCAGACTGAATTTTGCCCTGGGGGGGGGGTCCCCACGGGACACATGTGTTGCCATTTGTTGGCATCACCAGCATCCTTGGCGTCAAGAACAAATGTCATTTCCCACCTGCACACCATCTGGGCAGCACCCCATGTCGGTGGTTCAGATCTTACCCTGAGCAGAGGGGCCCTTTGTCACTTGCCCTGGCTGTTCCTCTAGCCACTGTCCATCTCACAGTGAAAAGCTCTTTAAGTCCCCGATCTGCAGAGATACCAGCAGCTCAGAGGTTAGAAACCTGAGCTGGGTGCTAAAGAGACACCAACCCTCCTGGGAAGAGAGGGGGCCCCTTAATGGCTTCAACAGATGTGCAGACCAAGGGGCCCCCTGCCCACCTGCAGATAACCCCTGACCCTGCCCCTCCCACTGGACCAGCCAAAATCCGAGTCATGGGGAGGCTGCTAAGTGCCTGGTACACCCCCCTCCAGGCTTTCCACAGTCAAACTTCTTTAAAAATCCTTAGACTAACCAGGCAGGATAGTGCCTCTGCTCAATGCTGGCCAAAACTATTCATCTTTGCCTGGAGCTTGGGAGTCTCTATGCTGCAATCCCACCGGACTGCTCTCTGTGGCCTGAGCAGAGTCCCCATGGCAGGCATATGTGTTCTGTCCCCAGGACATACCTATAAACAGGGCCCCAGCTTCCTCTGAGACACCCAGGAAAGTGCAGGAACAGAGGTCTGTTGTTATAGAACAGCAGCCTTTGGGGACATATAAGCACATACACATATTGCAGGATGCATGCATTTTGCATGGGGGATTTACACCACTTTTATCATTTCCTACTGCTCTCTTTTGATAACGACTTCATGTTGTCTATAAAGAGTACACTGTTCTTTTTCATGGCTGGATACTATCCCCAACATGGCTACTTTATCATCTGGCTATCAAACTGTCCCACAAGCCCATCATTTCCACGACTTTCTCTGTGGACTTGAGTGGAAAGAAGTGTCCCTTGTAGTGGTCATATAGGACCTGAGTCTGGTTCCTTTCCTCACAGCTGGGAGGCCCTCAGGAGGCTCCCTAGCTGCTTCTGCTGCCCATCATGTACATTGACACAAGCCCTCTCAAGTCTGTGGAGAGTGCATGGGAGGTGTCTGATGTGGTCCTCACTGAATGCCAGGAAAGTGGCACCCTGGTGGAGGGGGCAGGAGGGGTCCAACAGTGAGCTGGCAGTATCTAGAGAAGTGAGATGTCATCTCAATCTCCTTTCATGGCTGTATAACCACGGACTCTCTGCAGCTGGACAGAACAGGTGCAGTGACTTCAAGACACAATGTCATTCAAAACAGCAGAGCTCAGTGAGTGATTCTGAGCTCTGAGGTCAACCCCACCTGTGTTCTGATTCTAACCCAGCTCTTGACAAACAAGGCTCCTCGGGAGATGCTTTTCACTGAACCCCGGGTCAAGGGCAACTCCAACAGGCCTGCACAGGACTAGAGAGGCATTTAACATTGTGTATGTACATGCACATGAGCCTGTGCCTGTGTATGCATGTGTGTGTACATGTGGGTATGTGTGTGAATGCAAGTGTGTGTGTGTATGTGTGTGCATGTGGGTATGCATGTGAATGTGTGTGCATGTATGTATGTACACATGGTAGGTGTGCATGGATGTTGAGGAAGATGCCACTCAGTCAAGGGCCCCATAATTCACCTTTTTTCTTTCTTGAGGCAGGGCCTCTAGCTGCCCTGGAACTCACCAAGTAGTTTAGTTTTTCAGGTTAGAGGTTTCTAATGTATATGCCACTACTGGATATGGGTATGTGATGCTGTGTACGCAGTCCCTTTCACCTCTGTCATCACTGGCTGTGGAGATGTGACTGTCTGAATACCTTTTTCCTTCCTAAAGGAATGTCCCCCACCAGGCCATGGTCCCCAGCACACACCATCAGGTTTCAGAGACTAAAGGTAGCTGGTAGAGACACCAGCCAGTCTTTTCCTCAGCTTCTAGGTCACACACAGTTCCTGTATGCTGTGGGGCTTTTAACCTGGAGGCAGAAGGCTGGACCAAATGACCTTTTGACCCCTTACCCAACTCCAGCTCCAGGATTCAGCATGCCCACGGGCCAATGAAACTAGCTACTCTTTCCAGAAATGCGAGGCTGTACAGAGTCCCACAAGCCTGAGGCTGTCACAGATAAGGCTTGCTCGCTCTGGCTTTTTCCTGCAGGACTTGTGGAAATAACTAGGTCTGTTTGACATCAACTGGGTCCTCCCAGCGCCCCCCACCCATGGCCTTCCAGTGACCTTTGGCTATGGGAGAGAGAAAGCGTCACTTTTGCCTAACCCATTAGACTTTCCAAAATGACAGTGACAGAGGCCAGTGTGACCTCTCAGAAATGCCTCTGAGATTTAGGAAAGGACCCACACCCAGCTAAGGCCAAGAGTCCCCCCAGCAGCCTCTCCTCAGATAATGGCAAGACCTCCCTGAGAGGGGCTTCTCCCAGGACTGAGGTGGTGGGCAAGCAGGAAGGCAGGGTGAGGCCCACAGGACACACGGAAGAGGAGGAAATGGCCAGCTGAGTCTAGACGCGTTATCTCGGCCCTCGGGCACCGGCCCACACTCGTCCATCGGCCGGGAATGGACTTCCTGCCTCAGATTTACGCCAGTGACTTCACCCTCTTGCTATCTCGACAGCCCGCTGCCCGCTCAGCTCTCAGGAATTAGGGGCCTGATAACAAGTCTAGACAGCTTCGAGGTTGCAGATGGATCACTCTCCAGAGCAGGGGGATAGCCAGCAGCAGGCTCTATGGACTCAAAGGCCAAAACGCTGGCCGCACTCAAGGCGGGTGGGAGTCTGGGTGCTCTCGTTTCTTCCTTGGCCTCACCACCCTTGGGTGGGAAGGAGGCACTAGGCAACCCAGTCCCGTGGGTGGGACCACACTCCATCTCTTTACCACATGGTAAGGTGATGCCTCGTTACTTAGGCATGGAGAGGCCACAGCCTGAAGATGGAGGGGTGTCCAGGCTACCATAATGCACAGCTGCAGTACAGGACTTGGGGTATATGTATATGACCACCTCACCAAAGCCCTTCTGCCAATACCAAGTGGCACTGGAGACACTTCCGCTGTTACCCTGCCTAGGAACCGGAGAACACACTTGCACCCACCTACCAGTCTGGCCCAGCTCTCCTGCTGTGTGATGAATTGTGTCTCCAAATTCATGTTGCTGTCCCACCTGCCAGGACCTCAGCTGTGACATCATTTGGAAACAGTTCTTGGGGAGGTAAGCTGGTAAGCAGGCAGGGCTCCTGCTGTAGCAGGCAGCCATCTACCAAGATAGAGGGACCTTGTGAGAAATTCCACTCACAGAAGGACCCGAAGTGTCCCCAGTGGTTCAGACAGGACAGAGGCAGTGCAGGGTATAGACCAGTGTCCCATGCTGCAAGCCAGAAGACTGTAGAGGGCACTGCACAGCTTCCTTGGAAACTGCAGGGGCAATGAGCAGTCTCACAGGGCTGCCCACCAAGGTCATCTCATCACCAAGCCCTACATTGGTTTCCTTGGTGATTTTCCCACCTGAACCTCCATATGACACCTATTTAGTCACCCACCTGTACACAAGCCCTGGATCTATCTGCATGTATGTATTGGGCATGTGGGGGGAGGGGGCGTCCAAACTAGACAGTATAGGGAGGAAAATGGGAACTTCCCTGGCTGTGTCGACTGAGGCTGCTACATTCAGATGTCAGAGTGATGGTGGTTGCCACACCAAAACTAGCCCACAAAGCAAGCCACTCATTCTGTCTACATACACACGTGCAGTCTGAGTGTGATTGTGAAGGGAGGATGGAATGAATGGTGTGTGATGCAGTGTAATTGTCACTCATTGTATGCGATGGGCTGTGTGAGATGTGGGTGTAGAAGCATGGGTGTGAAAGGGAGGAATGGTGGTTTGAATGAAAATGCCCCCTATAAGTTCATAAGGAGTGTCACTCTTAGGGGGTATGGCCTTGTTAGAGTGGGTGTGGACTTGGAGGAAATGTGTCACTGAAGGTGGGCTTCGAGGTCTCAGATTCTCAAGCCAGGTCTAATGTGGCATTCTCTTCCTGCTGCCTGTGGATCTGGGTGTAGAACTCTCAGTTCCTTCTCCAACACATGTCTGCCTGCATGCCACCATGCTTCTACCATGCTGATAAGGGACTAAACCTTGGAAACTATAAGCCAGTCCTAATTAAATGTTTTCTTTTATAAGCATTGCTGTGGTTATGATGTCTCTTCACAGCAATAGAAACCCTAAGGAGACATAGTATACGTGAGTGGCATGGGTATATGACATTGTTAGAACATCTCTGGACAGGAAACCAGAAATAATAAATTAAGTAGAAAGAAAGCAACAAAAATCAAAGTTTTCATAGAAGGCATTAAAACAAGCTACATTGTTTCAGACTGTGCTAGCTTGCCATTACTGTAACAAAATGCTTGAGACAATTAGCTCATAAAGAGAAGAAGGTTATTTTGTCTCCAGTCGGTGTCCACTAACCTCAGAACCAGAAAATCCATCAGAGGGAGCAAGAGGCAAGAACTGGAGTACCAGGTTCCCCTACCCCCCCCCCTCCCCGCCACCCTATGTAACCAATGACCTAGAGACCTCCCCTGGGCCCCAAGTGTCACCTCTAGGCAGGAAAGAAGAAAAACAGGATGGGTAATGGCCTTGGCTAAACAGCCATAATTTAAATAAGCAAGGCTGAACATGGATCCATATACATGATGTAGTGTTCACCATTATTGGTTATTAGGAAAATGCAAATTATTAATGCCACATCACCTCATATTGGTTTGCTGTATTTTTAATAAAAAGGCTCAGCTATGAGGTGCTCATCTCTCAGAGACACACATATTCAAGGCACAGGATGCAAAGGGACCAGCCTTTGTGCTGGGCACACCCTGGGGTCAGCTTGTGAAGTCCTCTGACCTCAGCTCCCCAGCAGACTGAGGTGGATCAAGGAGCCCTGTCACAGAACTGGTCATGAGGAGTCTGGGTGCAGAGCTCTCCCCCTGGCTGGGAGGTGGGTGGTGGTCAATCCCAGACCTCTGTCTGGGAAAGAGGAAGTTAAAGGAAAACCACTTCCAACTCCACTGTGTGGGGAAGGGCAAGGAGAGTTCACAGGTCACAGAGTGAGTCTGACTGAGAAGCGTGGCTCACAGTACAACTGCTCCGGGAAGTTCTGGTCGCCGTCACAGGCTGATTTGTGTCACCAGGCTATCAGGCAGTGTCTAAAGTGAGGTGATGAGGACATGCTGGCTTGAACGCTACCTTGAAGCAGAGATAGGAAGGGAAGCCTCTCAGCCCTGTGAGGGGTACAGTATTTGCACCAAGCCCACCCATCTGCTCCTGGACGCTGGACAAAACACCAGCGGGCATGTCTAGTCAAAGACACTCACTCCCATTTCCAAGAGCCAATAAGAGAAGCAGGCACCGCCAGTCCCTTGCTGCCCAAGTGCTTCAGTTCCAGGCAGGGCCCCTCCACTGCACAAAGGATTAAGGGCTGCCTCAGAAATCAGGGAAGGCAGCACTACAATCTCAGGAAGTCACTATGAGCAGGACTTCCACTCGGGCCTCCCTCCCCAGCCTGTTTCAAACCCTTTTCCTGGTATGCTGTCCACATGCCACTCAAGTCCCTTTCTCAGTACAGGTCAAGGGTTTTTATCTTACCATAGTCTGGCCACCCTCGCAGAGTTGGGAAACACACCAGTCCATGTGTTTCTATATCTGAAAGAAACCCAGCCTCCTCCAGTCCCTACCCCTCCTCTGTCACCTCTGGATTTTTCATATAAACAAATTCAAGGACACAGGGTTTTCTGGGTTTGGTCTTTCTCACTGAAATTATCCATGTAGCACATGCATAGGTGTTTTGTTCCTTTTTATGGCTGAATAATATTCCACAGTAAGGACAGACACCAACCCCTCTGTTTACCACTGTCTGTGGATAGGCATCTAGGTTTTTCCACCTTGGGCTTATGTGATGGGATCTAATGATTAGATATGTGTTTGCTTTTCTCTTGTGCGTTTGGCCTTAGCTGTGCACAGTGTGTGGGCCTTAGTGGAAGCCAGCAGACCACACTGCAGCAGACCAGGAAATGGGCTGTGTCCTCACAAGAGCCCCCAATGTGTGCCACACCCAAGGACCTTTAGATGCTCATGAAGATACTTGGCCATGTCAGATGCTTCAATTGTCTCAGAGGGACAGAGTCAGCCTTTGGAACCTCTCTGTGCTCCTGAGAGGAGCCCAGTATGGGTCCAGACAGCCACATGCCTGAATTTGGAGCATGTCTTACAGCTTATCTACAAAAGGCTTCCAGCAATGAGGTGTGGGTGGAGACTCACCTCTGAGAGGAGCAGGTACCTGTGTGCTCAGAACTGTCTCTAGATCCTCACAAGTTGTGAATTCCACAGCTTCATTGTGCTCAAGGATGAACACATCACTGCTCCCCCATCCCACCCCTACCTCCCACAGTAGTTCCCACAGCCAGCTGAAGGGGCCTCACTCACATGCATAGTTCTTGAGGCTGGCAAGCACAGAACCAGCATCTAGGCTCCCGGAGTGGCGTAGGGCTTAGAGGCACCAACATGTGTGGAGACCTGGGCATGGTGGGGATGGAGTGGACAAGCCAGGTGGCCTTTGCTGCCCACAAAGGATGGAGGTGAGAGGGTCACAGCTGAAGCAGTGGGAATGAACACCACATCTCCTGATTTAGAGAAAACTCTGGAATGGTCCATAGCTGCTTGGGTCTAAAGGAGTGATGAGTCCAATAGGTGGTACAACCTTGGGGAACCGACCACATCCCCAGGAAAGGGTGCAGACTGTAGGCCAGGCTCTCTTGGGAAGCTTTAGTCAAACTCCATTGTGTGTGTGTGTGTGTGTGTGTGTGTGTGTGTGTGTGTGTGTGTGTGTGTGTAAGAGGGGGGTTGAGTAAAACTAGTGACCCAGTTTGCTGGAAGTGGAAAAAGAACATGCGGGAACCACAATGGTTGACATTTCCAGTAAGGGTCTGAGCTGCCAGCAACATCAGCATCAGACAGAGCTGCTCAAAGTATGTATGAAGGCTGAGGCTCTGGGGCTCCAGGTAGAGGAGACCACAGGGTGTCTTTCTCCTTCCCTGGAACCTAGTGGGTCTTATAAGCTCAGGTGAGAGCTATTCTTGGGGTCATGAACACCTGGCCAAATCCTCACCCAAGACGCCCTGGAAGCAGAAAGCAGACTGAGCTCACCTCCTTGTCCCCTTAATGACACCCACACTGGCCTTGGCCATGGCTCGCCTTCCACTAAAGCACACAGAGGCATCATGATGCTCCAGTGCTCCCCTACCCAGATCCATCTAGGCTGATTCAGCCTGGAGGTGGAAGGCACTGATTTCACCAATTCCCGAACACAGGTCAGTGTTCCAGGAGACGCTGCCCGTCACCACAGGCCACGGTACGGGCAGTTGAGATCTTGTCACTTTGGGGACACATATGGTCGCTTATCGCTTGTGCCTTCAAAGCACCGTATTTAGAGACAGATATTTTTCATAAATAAGCAAGGTCAAAGCTGATAAAAACCCAGTACATCTGAAACAACGACGTGTTCCTGGCGCAGCATTCCAGCGGGTACCTTGTGGCCTGGCGGGCCTTTGAAATCGTCACAACAACCAAAGGTTTGTTTTTCCATCCAGAGAAAGTGGAAAGACAACAAGGCAAATGCACATTCCGTCTCCAGCCAAAGCCCCTCACACAACCTGTACGGCCTCTACTCTCCAGAATGTTCTCAGCTCTGCGTGTCCACTGTCAGAAAGAGATGCCCAGGGAGCTTTCTTGGGACTGGAAAAGTGTCTAAGGAAGGGTGTAGAACAGAGCGAGAATGGTTTCTGCAACCAGATTATTTGGCTGTGAATCTCAATAGAATCATTTGTCAGCATCCCTTTCCTCCCAGAGCCTTAGTTTACACATCTTCCAAATGGCATAATAGTTCTATTACTAGGGTGGTGAGAGAGACAAGGACTGATGATATGTGGCTCTGCACTAACACAGCTCACTCTTGTTGCTGTTGCTACTTCCATGTCAGAAATCAGTGAAGTGCTGGGCTGAGGAAAGGAAGATGTTGGTAAAGTCTTACCATGCAAGCATAAGTGCTTGAGTTCAAATCCCCAGAATCCATACAAAAAGCCAGGAATAGCAGTGCAGACCTGTAATCCCAGGTGTAGCCGCACAGCCTAGACAAATCAGTGAGCGAGCTCCAGGTCCAGAGAGAGCCTGCCTCAAATAAAGTGGAGGGCAATGGAGAAAAACACTGTACTTTGACCTCTAGCCTGTGTGTGTGTGTGTGTGTGTGTGTGTGTGTGTGTGTATGTGTGTGTGTGTGTGTGTATGTGTGTATGTGTGTGTGTGTATGTGTGTGTGTATGTGTGTATGTGTGTGTGTGTATGTGTGTGTGTATGTGTGTGTATGTGTATGTGTGTGTGTGTATGTGTGTGTGTGTGAATGTGTGTGTGTGTATGTGTGTGTGTGTGTGTGTGCGTGTGTGTAAGATGGATTTGTGCTCAGACCCCACAACACACACACACAATCAGCAAAAGCCCTTGTTGTCTATGCATTAGTTTTCACGCCACTGTGGCATCTAGCATTGTTCTTTTACCTTTATCAGTGTATGGCAACCTTCCGAGTGGGCAGATACTAACTGAATTACAGTTAGGCCCTGTGGGTGGGTCTTTTCTCTCCACCAAAGACTCCAAGGTATGGGGATGTGCCCATATACTGTGCCCTTGGTGGAGCTTTATTAAAAACTCCAAATCTGGCTGCCTCTCTCCTGCCCTGGGCCCTGTTCTAAGCGCTTCTTAGGTAGCCTCTAATTTAGTCCCCAGTGATCTGCAATGGAGTCTCATGATAGCTGCATTTGATAGATTAGCACTGAGGCTCAGAAGGGCCAATGAAACTTCTCCACCGCTTGAAAGTGGCTGCACCAGGATCCACCCAAGCCAGCTGGCCCTGTGTGACCATTCATGATCCATTGGTAGGGGGCAGGGTTGTGTGAGTTGTGAGCTGAGCAGAGTCAGCATAAACTTCAGAAGTGGGAGCGAGACACAAAGCAGCCATTGTGCAAGGTACTTGGTGCTTCCTCAGAAGGTAACCCAGAGTTGAGGTGTGACCCCGTACTCGCACTCCCAGGTACATACCCAAGAGGATCCAAAGCAGATATTCAACAAGGTCCACACCCAGCAGCAAAAGGGTGGGAACAACTCACATGTCCCTAAAGCAGAAGAGCAAATGAACACAGGATATAGCTTGTCTTTGCAATGGAATATTACTCAATCATAAAAAGAAATGAGGCCTTTGAGATCGTTCAGAGGGCAAAGGCATCTGCTGCCAACTCTGAGGACCTGAGTTTCACCCCCAAGACCTGCAGGTGGGAGGGTAGAACTGACTCCTGAAAATTGTCCTCTGACCTGTACATGTGTGTTTGTGTGTGTGCGCACACACACACACACACACACACACACACACACACACACACACACACACAGGTACACATAAGCACACACATACAAATAAATGTAATCAAAATTTAATTAAAGGAAATGAAGTATTAGCATACTACACAAGCTACATTGCACTAAGAAGGCAAAGTCTTGAGTCATATATTGTATGCTTCTGTTTCTGTAAAATGTTCAGAATAGGTAAATCCACAGGAACAACAACAACAACAAAAATAGCTTGGTGGTTTCCATGGAAGAGAAGAATGAAAAGAGACTCTAGAAAGTATAATGACTCACTTTGGACTGGTGGAAATGATGTGTAACTAGATAAAGATGTTCACAGCAACCAGAAATTTCAGCTCCAGGAGATCACCTCCTTCTGGCTTCTGTGGGTACTGTACTCGCATGCATAGACACAGAGAAAGACATGCACACACATATATACATAATTTAAAATAAAATTAAGTATTTTTTTTTTAAAAAATCCAGTCTATGGACTAAGTTTCCAGTTCCTTGAAGGCACAGACAGCAGAAAACAGGACATGGAATATGGAAAGTCAAGCCCACCAAAACTCACTACAGTCTCCCAGTAGCCTACCCCAAAGCAGTAGAGATCTATGGACTACCTGACAAAGAATTCAAACTATCTTAGAGACTGCCAGAGAACTTTAAGAAATTACAGAGACATGGTCAATGAAATTAGAAAAATGACATATTGTTAAAGTGTTTAGCGTCCTGCTAAATTTTCTGTCAAAAGAAATGAAGGGGGAAAAATCTGGAAACCCCTGTTGTTTGTAAAAGAAAGTCTTGAGTATGCAAATAGGGAAAGTGCACTTGAAGCAGAGTTATCAATTCGGGTGGCCAGGTCAGCTCAGGGGCAAAGCAGAGTCTGTGCATATGCTCTCCAAATATCAACGTGGGCAAGAACCATAGGACTCACCCAAAGACAAGTGCATCATGGATGGTGGCAAGCCTTGTCAACAGTCAAATTCATTCATTCACTCATTCATTTAACCAGCACTAACTGTTTAACCAGATATACACCTACAAGAGCTCAATGATGAAGATAATCCCATTCTTGCCCTTTTGGAGCATCTGTTCTAGAAACACACAGATAGTGAGCAAAGTATGGCCTGAGGATGAAACAGAAGATACAGGATGAGTGTCTGGGACCCCTGCCTGATTTTGCCAGATATTTACCAGTGTGCTCACTAATCCCCATGGCTATTGCAAGGGCAGCCTCTGCAGGCATCTCCTCCAGATGAGAAGGCTCAAGCCTAGAGTCATGGACCTACCTGGAGTCCACACCAGGAAAGCAGAGTAGGCTTCAGGGTTGCCAACCAGCACACCTTATTAGGGGACTCAGGGGAAGCCCAACCACAGAGCCTGGGAAGCACACAGGGACTGTGCCTTTTGCCCAGAGACTATGGAGAAGGTATCGTGGGTGGTGGAACCTATATCTGAAGTATGAAAACCTACATTACAGGGAAATATGGGAAGCCAAAGCATGAAGATGGTAAGAAGAGGAATCCTCCAGCTCTTAGGGACACCCCTGCAGAGATGGGAATTGTGGTGGTCCTTGAAATGGCCATCTAGACATGATATCCTAGAGCTGCTTCCTGCCACTAAACTGACTTCTTCCTACTCCAAGGCTAGGGACTGTGGAATCATCCATGGGAGCTCTGGGAAGTGGCTCCCAGCCCTAGCTGTTGTTGGAGTCCTTAGGGGAGCTCTACAAACAAGTGCACTGGGCCTGAGAGATGGCAACATCACTAGCCTTGGGTGAGCCTCCTAAGGATATTGAAGGGCAGCCAGAGGTGAGAAGAACCCAAGTCTGCTGCCAGGCACTGTTCCTGCCAGGAGGCCCCAGGGAGGCTCCACAGGGTTGGACTCAACCAAAGGAATTCAAGGGCTGGGAGGAAGGCCGGGGCCTGCAGAGCCATGGCGAGTGTTTGGCATGGGCCTTTCTGGAAATTCTTTTCATCTTTTCTATCCCCGCCCCTCAATCATTTTTCTGGAGGCAAAAATAAATACTGACATCTCCGCTTGTGTCAAAGTGACGGGTGTGTACAATATTAGTGTGAAAAGTTATCCCCAAAGCCAAGCTAGACAACCAAACAGAGCCTTGCTGTCCATGGGTGGATGTGTCCAACATTTCGAGCAAAGCTGTTTCAAGCTCTTTCTGTAACGTGACTCTAAGTGGATAATGTGTGGCTGCGGCTGGGTCTAAGCAGTGAATGCATTTTTTGTTTGCAGCCTGAAAATCAATAGCAGACTTGGGAATCCTGGACCATTCATGAGCAAGGCAGCCTGTGTCACTGAAGTGAGATAGCACTGGAGGGTGACCAGGAGGCTGGAGGTGCGGGATCAATGTGGGACCAACTCTCCAGAAGGCAGAGGCAGGCCTCAAGGGAAAAGTTTGAATTTCACCTGCCGCTGTTGATCCCATTTCCACGCACAGTGTCTGAGTTCCAGCTCTTTCTACATCTTGGTCTGTGTGAGAACTTTAGATTCCCATGGAATGCAGTCTTTCCTTTATCTACTAGGAAGCTGGGAGACTCTTAAAATGGCCTCTGCATTCCAACACATTCAAACTCTCCGTTTCCCCCTGAACGCCTCAAGATCCAGGCAGCCAAACGTCTACCTGGGAAGGCCTTAAATTATCTGCCCTAATTTTCTATACAATTCTCCAAGTCCAGGGAGCCTTGCTTTGGTTCACACCTTTAGGCTTCTGGAGTTGGGCACAAAGTTACATGTGGGGTGGCTGTGGGTTCTCACAAGGGCCCCTCATGCTGAAAGCTTAGCACTCACCCCTAGTCTACATGTCCCCACATTCCAGTTAGTCTCTGAGCAGCTGCCCAGTCACCCTGCTCTTTTGGCTTTGAAATACAAATGGGACTTCCTTCTTACAACAATGTGTGCATGGCTCCATTGAGACTAATGCCTCACAAAACTCAATCCTGGAGGTTCTTCCTCCCAGACCAGATCCCCAAAGCTGTCCCCCAAGTTCTCACAGTTGGCCCTAGGGGTGGCAGTCATTCTGGCTGATCAGAGCTCAGAGGGGTTCAGCCATTCTGCCTGCAACACTCAGCCTCCATCTCCATTTAGTGGACGGATGCCCCCACGTTCTGAGCCTCCCCTACCCTTACCCTTGACTTGGGTGTTGTTCTGGCATGATCTAAATAGGGCACACTCTTCAGGGTCCAGAGCAAGTTGCCCTGTTGGTCATGTGTGTCCTCAGGATACTTAAGCTGACAGTTCTGCTCCCTAAACATCTTCCGATCTTGTCTGTAAAATGTGCCCACTGTCCTCTGCAACCGAGTTCTGCCTCCCTTGGACTTCACCCTTCCCTGGGGCAAGCCAGGGTGCCTAAAATCAATAAACATCTCTCACTCTCTCTCTCCCTCTCCCTCTCCCTCTCTCTCCCTCTCCCTCTCCCTCTCCCTTTCCCTCCCTCCCTCCCTCTCTCTCTCTCTCTCTCTCTCACTCTCTCTCTCCTTCTCCCTCTCCCTCCCTCTCTCTCTCTCTCTCTCACTCACTCTCTCCCTCTCCCTCTCCCTCTCCCTCTCCCTCTCCCTCTCTCTCTCTCTCTCTCTCTCTCTCTCTCTCTCTCTCTCTCTCTCTCTCTCCACCTTCCCTCTCCCCACTCTCTCTTACTATTCATTTTTGGGCATGGGTGTGTACATGGCATGTCATGCTGTAGAAATTAGAAGATAACTTGCAGGAATCACTTCTGTCCCTCCAACTCAGGTCATCAAGCTTGGCAAAATCCTCTGCCCTGAGCCCTTTCACCATCCCAGCCTCACTCAAATAGCACCAGGCACTGGTATCAAGGGTAGCTCGGTTAAAGTCATATGACAAATGGGTGTCAACATTGGCTCTCCGTGTTGTCTAGATCTCACCTATTGACATAGAGACAACCCACAGGACAAAAATCTGAGCACATCCCTTGCTTGCCCTGTACCTGGGCTACTTGCAGAGTAACAGGGGTGAATGTGTGGTGACACAAGTAGGTGGGGACAAGAAGCACGGAAGGAGTTGAGAAAATGAGAAAAGTAAATGAGAAAAGCCACCTGCGTCCATCCCTTGCCTGGAAGGCTCTGGGAGTTTGATTCACCACACAGGGATGGACTGACCCACTTTCAGCCCTAGAAAGTTAAATAGAGAAGCAAGTGCTCACGGAAGGAACCCATGAATGGGTTCTAAAACCTTGCATCAAAGGTGGAGGTGATTTGGGCCGGGGTGTGTGGGAAGCGGCTTCTGCAGGCACTTTGCATCGTCTGTCTTCCCACATCACCCTGACCACACTCAAGAGGCAGGGAGTAACACCCTATCCCACAAGGTGGAGAGACTCAGGGAGGCCCAAGAGTCTGCCCGTGGCTTTTGCAGGAGCTTCACGAAGCATGTTTAAACACTGAGTGTTTCTCCAACAAGGAATAACAGCCCCTACATACCGTGGGGGCTCCCAGAAGCAAGCCCCAAGAACAGAGTGTGGGATCACAGTGTTTGGAGCCACCAGGAAGGTGGCAGCAGCTGGGAAAGGGCTGTGACACAGCACCTGAAAGCCTGCTGATGGGACCCACCCCAACATTTCAGGAAAAGCAATAACAACCTCTTTGATAGAAGTCCAGATCCACACAGGCCCAGGGTCAAAAACAACAAGAGGGGAAGCCCTTGGCTTCTGGGAAAGTGGGAGAACGGATCTGCTTTTCCTGAGACCTCTCCAAGGCTTCCTGCCACCAAGGCTGTGCAAGCATCCTCAGAGACCCAGCAGCACAATGGCCTCCAAGCAGGGTGGCCCTGTGGGAGGAATGCACACTTGTCAAGGGATCATGAACAGAAAGAATCTGAAATAAATACACCTGAAGGGGAGACTGTGCATGCTAGGTTATCACCCAGATATGTGTGTATGTGTTGAAGTCACATACAAACAGGAGGGAGCCCTTGACCAGTGGGTCTGAACAGAGACATGGGATGAGTTCAGAACCAATAGTCAAAGATTGTCACAGACAAAGCAGTTCTGAGTCTGGTCTGGATGACAAACAGGACACCAAGTTCCTGGCTGCAGGAAAGAAAGATGGCGAGGCAGGAAAGCTAGATGTAGAGGAAGCAGCTGCAGGGAGTTGGGCTAACCTGAACATATCCCTGAGACCCGGCCACATTCCACCGTACAGACCTCTGCAGCTTTACCAGAAAAGTGGGGATAGTGTGATTGGTCCTGACAGATGACACTTCCCCTAAGTGGTCCTTAGCTGGAGACTGTTCAGTGTATACAAGTGCTCTTCAAGCCCTGGTTAGGACCATGCAATGTGCAAAGAACCCAGCCAGGTCTGAGATCCCAAGAAATGTCAATTCTGAGAGGAGACATGGACTGTAAGCCTTCCACAGAGGCTGAACTCCTTTACATCTATAAATACTTCCAGATTTATCTCAAGGGGTGCTCTCTCTCTCTCTCTCTCTCTCTCTCTCTCTCTCTCTCTCTCTCTCTCTCTCTCTCTCTCTCTCTGTGTGTGTGTGTGTGTGTGTGTGTGTGTGCGTGTGTGTGTGTGCGCGTGTGTGTGTGTGCGTGTGCGTGTGGGAGTCAAAGGTCAGCACTGGCTGATCCTCAGGCTCTGTTCATCTCGTTATTGAGAGAGGGCCTCTCAGTGGGCTAGGCTGGCCAGCCAGTGAGCCCTGGGCATCCTCTTGCCTCTACTGCCCATTCTGGGATCATAATGTGTCACCGCAGCCAGATTTTTTGGTGTGAGTTCTGGGGTCAAACTCAGGTCCTCAATCACTTTCTCAACTGAGCCATCTCAGTCCCTTTGCCAGATGTTTAGCATCCCGTGCTGTGGAACCAGCACCATAGGATCATGGCCTCCACAGGAAGGAGGAGTACTTCAGTGCTGGCCAAGTCACACACATCTATTGGAGCTATAAAGCCCTGTGTGACTTTGAAAAGCCATGTTGGTGGAGTGAAAGGACATGAGTGCTGGTGGCTGTGGGTCTGCAGGTGATGGCACTGCAAGCATGTCCTCACGCTGCAGACAGAAGTATCGCAGACAGAAGTGAACTCTAGTGCAGTGAAATGAAGGTGCATTGAAGATCACATTGAACATGTTCTGCTTGGTTTTGAGATGGGGCCTTGTTATGTAGCCCAGGCTGGTCTTGAACGCATGACCCTCCAGCCTCAGTTTCCTGAGTGCCAGGGCAACAGGTATTATGTGCCCAGCTAGTTGCTCATAACATGTTTTGGCAGAATTTATTTGGATCATTAGCGCTTTCAACTATGGGGATTTCTTCAAAAATTAACATTTGTATTGTCTTAACTGCTTTATGGAAAGGAATGAACAGAATTAACTAGTCACCAAGCCCCATGCAGAAGCCTTCCAGCACACTCATGACAAATGTGGCCACTATCTGTGTTCACTGCCTAAGCATTGGGAGGCCCTAACATAAAGCAGAGGTTGGGAACGATGGCTCAGTTGGTAAAGTCCTTGCCTTTTGAGTATGAGGACCTGGATTCAAAACCCAGGACCCATGTAAAACAGCCAGGCATGGTGGTGGTGGTGGTAATCACTTGGAATCCCAGCCCTGGGGAAGCTGAAAGATCCCTGGGCCTTGCTAGGGGCAGGTCTAGCAAGTTCCAGGCCAGTGAGAGGGCCTGCCTCAATAAAATAAAATAAGGTGAGGGGCCTGAGAACACCTAAGGTCGATCTCTGGTCTCTACATGGCCAGTGTGTGTGTATAAGCACACTTGGGCTCACACACACACACACACACACACACACACACACACACACACACACACACACACACACAGAGGAGGCATTCAAATTTCTCCACACGTGGCTCAGGAGGGACCCGAGCATGGGTGAGGGCCCTGGCCGGATCAAACCCACCTCCTCAAACATGCTAACCCCTCCACTGCCTCCCTGCCTCTTCCCGCCTGCTCCTGCATGGCATGCTGTAGCCCAGCTCTCCTGCAGGACCTCTCCTGTCCCGAACAGCTCTGGGTATCTTAGCTCCGAGATTCTTCAGCTAAGAGAAGCAGCACTGGAAGCCCCTTTTGCCCTCTGCCTATCAGCCAGAGTCACTGCTTGCTCCCTCCCAGCACCCACAACCTGCTCAGGATGCTTGATGGGGGTTCCCTCCACACCCTTTCAGTGGTCTTAGCATCCAATCACCCCCTAGTCTTCCGGTGGCCATTCCATTTGTCTGTTGGCAATGAGAATGTCTCTGTAGGCCATGCCTCCTGATCACAGTTTGGGTTCTCCAGAGGGTAGCCTGGATAGATTTGTCAGCCATAGAAAAATTCATCAGGCCCCTGGCCACAGAGGAGCATAGGCCCAGTAGCCTCTAGCCCACCCTGTGTCTGCCATTTCTGCAGCCCATAGGATGTGCCAGGCAGGGGTCTACAACATTTCTTCAGCTCCTGGGGTTTCTACAAGGTGATATTGCTGCCCTCACATGGGGAAACTGAGTCATGAAGGGTACAAATGCCTGGATTATAGATCCTAAGTGGTAGAGATAGCAGATCGTGCCATGCTCCCTGAAGACAGGTAAGTGCACATGACCCAGGTGGCAGGGAGGGCCTGCCTTCTAAAGGCTGAACCAGCCAGAAGGGGTGCAATGGGCATGGACACCCAGACACCAACTATGGAGCCCTGCTCTGGGCTCTGGAATCATACCCTGGATTTTCTTTGATAAAAAATTCTTAGAACCTGGAGGTGCCCCCAAGCCACATCTCTACATCAGATGGGGAAACTGAGGCATTGAGTACTGGGTCTGGACTACAGTCCTCAGAGATTTTTTTTAGCCAGGTGCCATGTCCTCCAGGGATGACCAGCTCCAATTCTCTTCAAATGCAGCAGGACAGCAGGGTACACGGGGAACGGGGAACCTGTCTTCGAGCTTGAGAAGGATTGCATAGAAAGATGGACAGGGACACACATGCAGCGCACACACATGAGCTCGCTCCCTGTCTCCAGGGAGGCAGGGGGCCAGAGCTAATGATAATATGTTTCCTGAGAACTTTCCACTCTTCTGAAACTCTTCTAATTATGTCTGGAGTTCTTCCTTCCTACCCCACAGAACGAGCAGAGCTTGCAACTTAGGACTTTTCTGTCTCTGCTGCAGCCTGGAGTCTGTCCAGGATGGGTTGAGCCAGAGCTGGGGGAGCCCTCATTCCCTGCTGGTGACCCCTGGCACATCCTGCCATGTCCCTGCCACCATGCACAGGTGCTCCTTATGGATGCCCTGTCATGACAAAGGAGGCTGAAATCCTCCACCCCACTGTGTAGAACTCCCAAAGTGTGCAGTGTGTGGTGCTGACCACTGCCCGTGGATGCTTCTTACTGTGGTTCTGAGTGACAGGTGAAGGGCAGCCTTGCACTCACTTCCTCACCCTGAGGCTGCCTTTGTCTTTTAAGGCCTTTCAAAAGCTGCTTTTAGAAGTGGCTGCTTGTTTCCCAGAGCCAAACCCTTCTTTAAGAACACCTAAATGTGGACAGGATGGACCCATCTGGATTCATAGCTCACTCAGGTGTCCATGACCCCTCAGAACATTTCCTGAATTCAATGTCCATGTATGTCATGTTGTTGTATTCATTATATGCAACATGAATATGCACAGGTTGCATGCATTATAAAACATATGATATGTTTGTTATATGATGTTATACTATATAACATTTATCATATAGTGTCACACAGGGGATGATACTGGACTTGGGAGCAGTAGGTGACCACACGGAAAGAAGAGAAGGGGGATCCCTCAGCCTTGAACCCAGGATCCAGATCCTTGAAGCATCAGGCCCTACCGTGTACCCCTTGTCTCTCCAGCCTAAGTTTCCAGGTCTGTCATATGGGATACAGGGTCTCACTGCCGCCAGGCAGAGACTGCATATACCTATTCATTCAGTCATGGTGGGAGGCCTTGAGCATGGACTGCCTAAGCCTTCTGTCTACTAGCAAGGGGCCCGTGAGAGGGGTAGACAGAAGGAAATGGGTAGGTGCATTTCCAAAGTCATGGATTGAGGAGAGAAGATTCTGGAATCCTGGTTCCCAAGGTTCATGTCACCTACATCTGTAGGTGTAGGCTGCTCCATGTCCTAGCTGTAGAGTTGGATGGGAAGGCTCTGGCCTCCCACTCCAGTTCAGTAAAGGTAAATTCTCAGCATTTATCCACACTGGTGGATAAATACTTGTTCCCAGCTTGAAGTGATTTCCCAGACACACTCTACAATTGGCAGAGTGGCATGGGGGGCAGAGTGTTCTCTTCCAGAAAAGGCCCTGACTGTCTCCTCGAGGTGATGAAGGTGTGTGATATCAGCCCTCACAAGGCGGATCCTGAGTCCTGCACCCTCGTAGCTTTAAAAGGTCTGTAGAAGAGGCTGCTTTCTAAGCCTCCAATCACTGCACTGGGACAGAGATTTCCAGGACTCCTCTGCAGTTCATTAATGATGGGATTGCCAAGGTCACCCAGTATGACCTAAGGCCACAGGACCAAGCTAACAGTCACCATCTTTATCATCACCATCATCTTTATAGCCATGGTCACACCCATCATTCTCACTATCACCATCACTGTCATACATTATCATAACCGTCAGCATCACCACGATCACTGTCACCTTCACCATTATCACCACCATCACTACTAACACCACCATCATCACCACCTCTCTCCCTTACTGGTTCCAGCAGCCCCTCTACTCAGTGACTCCCTGTCTAGTTCTGTGTCTCCATTCACTTGTAAGGCTACCTCCCTAAATTAAACCCTTCTGTGTGAAGGACGAAGAGAAGCCTGGGTGTGAGGAATGGGCAGACCCTCAGCCACTCCTTAGCTGCCATCTCTCAGCAGGTATGAGGACTGGAGGCAGACAACAGGGACCACCATGGCAAGTCCACACCACCTCTGACACCGCGTGGCACAGCTAATAGACATCTCATATATTAACATTCAACCTGCACTCGGGTGCTTTTGCAGAGGGACACTCCAGCTTGGTTGGGCTGTGATCCTTGCTTATCTGGAGGAGTAAGGGAACAGGGTGTCAGGCTATTACACCCCTGACCCTCAGACTGCCTGATTCTTGCTGGCAACCATACAGGAGGGCATGACATGTGTGTGCTCACGTACCTGACCAAAGCCAGGCTGGCTTAAATGTGGAAAATATGGCTCCTCATAGCATTTTAGCCCATAGGATTCTGACCTCCACGGCCATGCGATGTGGACAGGGCTGGATGCCCTCAGCCAAGAGCTGCTGAGGCAGGCCCAGATTTATGGCTTTGTTATTACTGTGTTTTGGAGTTGTTACAGCCCCATTCTCCCTGGAGAATCCCAGCACTGCTTTCTCTAGGACATATCAGTCAGACAGGGAGGAAATATGTGAAGCTGGGAACATCCTGTGTGGTGGTGTCTCCTCAGCCCCAGGTACCGGGCCTTTTGTTTGCAGTCAGAGAGAGGCGGAAACTGATAAAGGCCAGGGACTGGGGGAGGGCCTGCGGCACCTTGGTGTCCTGGTTGTTCTCCACCAGGACACATGTCCCCAGCTTCCTGAGCAAAACAGCCGCAGGCCATGAGCCTCTGATGCTGAGCCAGCCGCCCGAGGTAGCCCCTCTTAATGAGACCTGCCGCCCGGTGGATTGCTGACTCTGCACAGAGCCACCTCTGGCTCTCCAGCCAGAGGAGCCAGCAGGCCATGCCCACCTCCAACACAGGGCCCCATTGTCCTACTGCTGACCCTCCCCCACCACTGCTCCCAGAATTCTCTTGGTTGTAGTTGTCTGAAGGCAAAGGGGGTCTGAGAAGGAGGGGTAGAAAGGCCACAGAGACCAGCAACACAGAGGTATGCAGTCTGAGCCTCTTTAAAATACACGTGCACATGCACACACACACAAGTAACGACATAAATAATGGTGAACACATACAAAGGTCTGAAGAGACAGATACTGACTCATTAGTGGGCAGGACTGTGAGCACCAGCCACTGTTTGTTTGTTTGTTTGTTCCTTTAGGCCATTCTGCAATGTCCAAAACATTTTAATGAGCACGTATTGCCTTTCCATACAGAAAAATATACATCTTTAATTTGAAAGCTTTATTTATTTAAGGTGTATGTGTTTGTATGTGTATAGGTATGTGTACCATGTGCATGCAGTAGCCTTGGAGGCCACAAGAGGGCGGCCATTCCCCTGGAGCTGGAGTTACAGGCAATAAACTGTCTAACATGGGTGCTGGGGACTGAACACCAGTCATCTTGAAGACTGGTAAGTGCCCTTAACTGTGGCATCATCTCTCCAGCCCCTAAAGTGTCTTTAATCTGAAAGGTATAGCACACCCTCATAGAACCAGGTTCACAGAAGCACCTAGAAGGAGAAACACAGGTTGGATGCTTGCTCTGGAGGCATCCTTCTCTTCCCTACCTGCAGGAATTAATTGCACTTATGGAACCTTCCTCGGGGATGTTCCTCCCTTGGAGAGTTTGGGCTCAAAATGAACCCTCAGGGAGGGACCAAGCCCCACCACTGGGTGTAGGAAAGATCTGAGTAGCCATGGGACCAGGAACGAGGTGATTCTGAGACACAGGCACCAGGCCTCAGGAAAAGATACAGCCCACTATCCTTGTAGTTAGCTCAAGGGCTAGCTCTGCACCCTTAGACTCAGCCCCATGGTGGACAGCAGATACACAAGATCTCACCAGCCCCCACCTACAGAGGCACTGCTGGCAGCTATATCTAAAACCATCCCAGTGTGGGTGATCTTCCTTGAGAAACAAATGTGACCTACCTCTGTAAGCCCGGCCCTCTGGCCACTCCATCTAGGTCCTCTGAACCTGTCACAACAGCTTTGAGCTAACCTTACCTTTCAAGTTCAGATACAGACTTCCTGGCAGGGCACCGTCACTGACAAGTGACATGGGGAAGACTGTTTTGTGCCGAGAGGCCATTCATAACTCTGGCATTGAGAAAGAAGGGTATCTTTGGGCAACAGATGCCCCCATGTTCAGGTTCCAACTTGGCTGAGCCTGTGTCAGCACAGGGCACCTTCTGGGAAATCTGCATGCAGCATGGGCCTCCCCACACCTGCTCAGGCTCATCTCTGTGCATCACTAAGTGCCCTTCATGGCAAGGGAGCCTTGGAGGCCCTGGCAGGAGCACAGCATGCATGCCACCATTTCCCCTAATTAGAATCACGCAGGGTAAGGAATTATCCAGCACTGCCATTTACAGAGAGAGAGACAGCTACTCCGAGGCTTCAAAGTTGCTGTTCTTTCTGTTGGAAAGATGTTCCCAAATGATCACCACACAACATGCCAGCATCAACTAGGCAAGGAGAGTAAAAGCCTTGAGCCATCACTGGGAAGAGCCCTGCCTTCCCAAAGCCATTACAAAATGCCTGAGAAGCTAGCTGTGAGACCTACTCAGCCAGATGCTAGGGAAATGTGGTGAATGAGAATGGCCCCCCATAGGCTCACAGGGAGTGGCACTATTCAGAGGTGAGGCCTTGTTGGAGTGGGCGTGACTTTGTTGGAGGAAGTGTGTCATCGGGGGGCCAGCTTTGAGGTTTCAGATGCTCAAGCCAGGCCCAGGGTCACTCTCTCTTCCTGCTGCCTTCAGATCTGAATGTACAAATCACAGCTACTTCTCTAGAACCACATCTGCCTGCAAGCTGCCAAACTTCCCATCATGACGACAATGGACTAAACCTCAAAACTGTAAGGCAGCTCCAATGAAATGTTTTCCTTTATAAAAGTTGCCATGATCATGGAGTCCCTTCATAGCAGTAGACACCCTAATGAAGACAGAAAACTTAAAGTGGTCTCAGTCACAACGCCATCCCTCAGTAGCCTGAGAGAGGACAGACCTTGTGTAAATCTCTCACAGAACCAGGCAGATGGGGACTTGGGGACCAACTCTGCTCCTCAGAATGAGCCCTACATAGCAGAGCCCTCACTTTGCGTTCCCCAGAAGCAATGCAGCTTACACCACATCCTGTGAGTCCGTGCCCACAAGAACACAGTGGGTACCATGACTTCCCTTCAGTCACATTGCAGGAAACATCAAGAGGCCAAGGCTTCAGAAGGGTGGCCACGAGGGAGAGGTGGTGACTAGTCAAGGCAGTAGCAGCCGCCTTCTGGGAAAGAGAAGTGGGGAGCAGGGTAGGGAGGCAGGTGGATTAGGGGGTTCTGTAGACCCTACAACTCATGTGCTTCTCTCCTCCCCCACAGCCCTAGCCAGACATCGTGATGAAGATGTCTCACTCTCCTCCTCCTTCTCCTCTTCTTCCCTGTCCTCCCCCTCTTCCCTCTCCTCTCCCCCTCTCCTCCCCCTCCTCTTCTCTCTCCTCCTCTTCCTCCTCCCTCTCCTTCCCCTATTCTCTTCTTCCCTCTCCTCTCCTCCCTCTCCAGCCCATCTTGTGTGAATTAGCCCAATGCTGAGCTCCAGCCTCACCAGGCCTCTCTCCATGTGGCAAGCCAGATTCACCTGGCTTCCATGCTTAGCCTGGACCCCCACCATGGGACCACATCATTGGAGCCAGCCGAGCCCAACCCTCAGCTCACGGCCTGGGCTCTAGCTCTTGGCTTCTTTGTTCCCTTCACAGGTCGACCTGGCTCCCTGAGACCAGATTTGGGAGCCCAGACCCATCCCACCCTGCCTCAGCAGCTTTTGAGAACAAAGAGTAGCCATCAAGCCACATTCCCATCTAGGCTGAGAGAAGGCTAAGCTGCTGTGGGAAGATTTATCACCACACTCAGCTGATAGCCGAAGTCTGATATGGAACGTAAAAGCTGGGTAAGTGAGGGTCTGGGACTTGCCTCCTCCCTCCACAGAAGGGAAGAACAGGTTGGCCCCTCCAAGGCTGCCTGGAACATGGTGCTGAGCTGGGGAGAAGGCTCAGTTGGTAGAGTGTTTGTTGCACTAGCACAAGAACCTGATTTCCATTCCCAGCATTTATGTTAAAAAACAAAAAAGCTAGGTGTGGTGGCACATGCTTGTAATCAAGGGCACACCTGTGTGGACACGTACATATAACACACACATACATGCATACATACAAAATTAAACATAAAAAAGTGGGGCTGGAGAGATGGCTCCACACTTAAGAGCATTGCCTGCTCTTCTAGAGAACCCAGGTTCAGTTCCCAGCACCTACAGTCTTCTACAACTCCAGTTCCAGGGGATCTAATGCCCACTTCTGACCTCTGTAGGCACCAGCCATGCACAGAGTACACCTACATGCATGTAGGTAAAGTAATCACACACATACAATAAATAGATCTGAAATAATTTTTAATTGAAAACTTTCCAGTACAGGGAAGTAGCATGTCACACACCCCTCCCCAGGAACCCTGCACAGTCCCTATGTAGGGCAATGGTCCTCAACCTTCCTAATGCTGTGACCCTTAATACAGTTCCTCCTGTGGTGACCCCAACCATAAAATTATTTTCATTGCTACTTCATAAGTGCAATTTTTCTACTGTTGTGAATCATAAAGTAAGTATCTGATAGCTGTGCAACCCCCAGGTTGAGAACCACTGCCCTGGAGCCTCTGAGTTCCATCACTCACCACCACGGGCAGGTTTCCCCAGGACCTTGAAGTGCTTCCTGTGAGCATTAGTCCAGCATCTATCCTCTGGTGCTCAGCTCAGTGCCTTAAAGACACTGTGCAGGGCTCACACTTGGTTTACAAGCCATTGGTGGCAGCACTGAGCCCATCCCGTGCCTGCTGCCCACTCTGATTCCCAGGGGTCTCCAGGTCACCCCAGCCCGTGTGTTCTGTGAATGATGCTCTGCCCTTGCACTCACGTGTGAGTGTACACACCATCACTCCTTGGCATGGAGTACTGTCACTCCGTGGAACTCTGTAGACTCGCCACCCTCTGCTACCTCACTCACTTGAGACCACTGCCCACTGGCCGACACAGCACACGCCAGCTCCGATGCCCTGATACTCACACACGTGGTGCCTGAGCTGACTGCGATCTCCACAGGAAACAGAACGAGCACCTCCTGGGCCGAGAACTCCACAGTCACCACAGTGAACCCAGGCATTTCATAGTTAGAGACTGTACAAGGGAGTGTGCGTGCGTGCATGTATGTGTGAGTGCACGTGACACACACACACACATGTGTTGCACCTATCCACATGAATTTGTAGCTGTTTCCCTTTTACCAGTTTAGGAGTTGGAACACAGGTCCTGGAAACAAACTTGCCCTGTCCAGACTCCTCTGTGCCCCCTCGCTGCTGTCCTTGGGCAGACCAACTGCCCACTATCCACACCTGAAAATTCATGTCTATAAGTCACATCTAAGAGACAGAAAAGTGAGGGCTCCCTTTCCATCCACCTGTAATGCACCCTGAGATGTATGGGTTGCAGGACAACTCCTACTTTTACAGTGAATGCTTCAAGCTTGCTTTCCAGTTTGAATGGACATGGGAAAACCTTAGGGGAAGGACCCCAATGACCACATGTCCAAATCACTCAGTCTGCTAACAAGTTGCAGTCTCCTTAGGTACAGGGAAGCTTGTAGTCACATACACTGGGCATCTTAACTTGCTTATACTCTTTGTGGAGCAAGACAACACAGGTTACAGCACAACTGTCTGACCCACCACTATAACAGCCCTTGATCTCCCTTCCACTGACTGAAGCCACTTGAGGCCAGGTGACACTCACAGTCCCCAGATGGTGTGTGGCAGGGCCAGATGCAACTCCCAGCTAGCAGACTCTGTTCAGTCTGCCATAGCCCCCTCTTACATACAGACTCTGGGGATAATGAATGTCTGTATACGTGTGTGTGTGTGTGTGTGTGTGTGTGTGTGTGTGTGTGTGTGTGTGTGTGTGTCTCAATAGTGCACATGAGGAGGTACCTGGGAAACCTCAGGTGTCTGCCCTCTGGTACCTTCCAACTTCTGCTTGTGACAGGGTTGCCCACTGGCCTGGAACTTTGCTGAGTAGGCCATGCTAGCTTGACCTTCCAGCCCCACCTATCTGCCTGTCATCTTGCCACTGATGGGTTTGCAGGCATTTTCCACTGTAACTGGCTTTTTATGGGAACTCTGCAGATCTGAAGCATGGGGGTCCTCATTCTTGCAAAACAAGTGCTTTACCTGCTGAGCCATTGCCCATCCCCATGCTTGCTTATGGGTACCCCAAGATGGAGAAATGAAGAATTCCAGCAGAGAAAAGACATGCCAGACCCCAAGGCCATTTGGAGTGGTCTCTGGATTCAGTCTAGGTGGCCCTGGTGGCCCTGCTCATTCCATTCCTATCCACCTGCAGGGCTTAACACAGCTCTAGCAGTGGGATCCTGTCCCAGAGTGTCAGGGGACGCAGTGGAACTTGACAGACTTGGATGAGGATTCATGGCTGTACCCTCCCACAGCGGCCTGCAGAGTAGCTCCCAGCCTCCCCAGCCTTTGTGGGAAGGCTTCAGGACAACTTTGCTCCCAGAAAAGCCCCCAGGAGCTATCCCAGCACCAAGGTAATTAGAGAGAATGACGAGGTGACAGGGGCCAGCTGCTGGACCTGTCCTGAAGACAGAGCCAAGCTGCCTGAGTGACACTCTTGAAGTTTTGCCTGCGTTCCTCTCCCAGAATCACCGGGCGGTCAAACCCCAGGAATCTGCCTGCTTGGATGCATCAGACCCACCGTGTCACTGCCCACGCTTGCACCCCGAGGGCCCTTGGACTGAGGTTCACCAGGCAGCTTCTGGATTTGATTACAAGGAAATCTGTTCTCCGTAGTCCCCTCTCCACCCCCGCTGCCCTCCCTGCAGGAATGTGAAGTTGCCTGAGTTCTCAGCAACTCCCTCCATCTTTGTAGACACCAGACTGATGGAGTCCGCATCCTACCTAGCTGTGTGATTTGTAAATTACAGCAGAAGTGAGAGAAACAGCCGGGAGCCCCTGGGAACCAAACACATACAAGCTTCCTACAGAAATCGCCTGTCACAGAAAGCTGTAGAAAGTTGCCAAAAGTGAAACACCTGAAGGGCTGTGTTCCCACCACAGGCTTCGGCTGGGAGTCCTGCTCTCCCTCCCTCCCTCCCTCTCTCTTCTCTCTCTCTCTCTCTCTCTCTCTCTCTCTCTCTCTCTCTCTCTCTCTCTCTCTCTCTCTCTCTCTCTCTCTCTCTCTCATAAAGGCACTTGTCACTGAGTTTAGAGCCCAGCAGGATAATCTAAGATATCATATTGAGGGTTTTTCACCCCCAAGGGTGGGTGTTCAAGTTGTGGCTCAAGGGGTACAGGCAGTCCAGGAAAGCTATGATTGTGGTCCAACACAGAATCATAAACTCAAAACATAATGAGATCGCTTATGGTGTTTTTTGTAACTTGTTAGCCTATTTCTCAAGCATGCGTTTTGTTGATGGTGTCGTATCATAATGTCATACAAACACATTCGTGAGCCACAAACTGGACACCCTTAAATTTAATATATGGTCCAAGACAATGCTTTCTCCACTGTGGTTCAGAAAAGCCAACAGGTTGGCCACTCCGCTTCACCTACTCTCAATAGCAAATACTCTTCTGTGACAAGACAACAGAAGAGTGACTCTGGAAGCAAAGATCCCTGTACCCACTTCCCCATATCCTGCAGGAAACGGACTGAATTGCTACCCACAGTTCCCTGAAGTAGGGTCATACCCAGTGGAGGTTCTGTGTCCTGAGGTAGGTGGTGTAGCTAGACTGCAGTGGCCTCTGGCTGACTGGTTTTCCCTGCTCTGCCTTGGGCATCCTCAGGCTCTTCTCTGCAAGGAAGAACCAGTAGTCCCCGCCATGGACTGGAAAACAGGAGGGCCGGAGGGCACACCTTTAATCTGGGCCACACCTTCTGTTGAAAGCATGTCACTGTGGGGGTGGGCTTTGGGGTCTTTTTCTCAAGCTCACTCAGTGAGACAGTAGTAGAGTTCCTGTTGCCTGCAAGATGTAGGACACTCAGCTATTTCTCCAGCACCATGCCTCCCAGCATGCTGCCATGCTCCCCTCATGATGGACTGAACCTCTGGACTGTAAGCCAGCCACCACAATTAAATGTTTCCTTTATAAGAGTTGCCATGGTCTTGGTGTCTCTTCACAGCAATAGACACCCTAACTAGAACAGGTTCCAAGACACTTGCTGCCTGGAGCCTGAGAGGAGCAGGATTCCAAGGGTGCCTGCATAGACTTCAATGGATACCAGGTGTCCAAGGTCACCCCAGGCTAATCTTGCTCTGTCACTTTCTGGCCTGCAAGGCTCCACAACATGTCTGACTCCTGAACTTCACATAACAAGGGCCTGGTGACAGGATGACTGGGGTCACAGAGCACTCAGCACCAAGAGGGATGCACTGGCCACACAGTTGCACTGCCACCTCCACTCTCAGCTCTCAGCAGTCTACGCAGGCTGCTCATCCCTGCTCTCTGGGTGTGTTCTCCAACAGGTACAGCCTCCTCTGTGTTTTCAGATATTCTCTGACGATGCTGATGAGTTTTCTGCTGTTCACAAGGCAGACAGAGGGAGGAAGGGAGCTGGAAATAAGAGGGTAATCGCTTTGCCAAGCAAACATCTGTGCACCTGGTGGGACTGTGGGACATCCACTGCCCACGGACCAGCTCTGATGGCTTGCCAGCTCAATAGTCAGACCTGCTGGCTCTGTCTTATCAGCACGGGTTTCACCAACCTCATGGTTAGCTCTGCTCCCCTGGAAGGTCATCAGCTGACAGGTGCTCTGAGAACCTCACAGTCACCTTTCTCACAACCACTGTCCATGCCCTTTCCCATGTAGGTCCCAGCTCTCAATCACCACAAAACAGCAAACTCAGGAGCCTCCTCACCTTCTGAGAGTTGCTTGTTTCCCATGGTCTCCAAAAACCCATGTTTCCAAGAAAGGGTCTGGATGAGATTGTGGAAGTTTCCATTCCAACAGGCATAGCTAAACTACCCAGTTCCCAGGGTTGCAACACCCAAGCCACTCAACGTAAGATGAGAAAGTGAAAATGGCACTAATGGTCTTCTTGCCAGAATCCTGAGGCCCAGGTGTGGGTAGGCCAGGTCTCTGAGGATGCTAGAGGGAATCCTGTCAAGGACTTGGCCACTGCCTGGGCCCCAGGGACAGGGTGGAATCTGTCTGAAGACCACAGGGATGACCGTGGGCACTGGGGTATGAGTTTGGACCCTGAGAGAATCAGCTTGGTTTTAGCCTCCCACTCCGAGTGGCATGTGAACAGCTTTTCCCATCTCTTCCACAAGGACCCCTTAGGACTCATGTGGGTAGGTTCTTTTGCTTTGTGGAACACAGCAGGCAAGACTGGGGAGAAGGGAAGGAAGAACTAATGGCCATGTCATACCACGGGAAGATGAGCCTCTTTCTCAATAGTGTCAAGAACAGCCCCACTCACAGGGAGGCAGGCCCACGCTGGACTCTCAGCTCTGGCATTGACTCATGATGTTCATGATGTAGCCTCCGTTTCCTCACCTCATGTGTGGAAATAGAACCTACCAGACTTCCCAGCAAACACGTTGGTTATGCAGTGTGTGAATGCAGCACCCAGTGAAGACAGCAGTCGCTCAACAGAGTGGCAGAGGCCAGGCCAGAGGCTGTGCTGGGAGCTGCCTCAGCTGTGATTCTCTGATTTACATCCAAGGTGAGCCCCTGTCCCCAGCCCCACCCCAACTCCCGTGGACCATGACATCTTACTCCCAAGCCTGTCAGAACCCCCCAGCAATGCAATAAATCTCCTGCCAGCCCCTGCCTGCCCTCCCTTGGCCCTCTCTATGAAGACAGGGTTGTTAGGAGTGTGTCCAGCTGTGAAACTGAACCCCAAAGTGCCCCCAAGAAGTGGAGGCATCTGTGACTGCTACTACTTTATCTGATTGGAAACCAAGACCTGAACTTCCCTCCCTGTGCCCTGGAGAGCCTGCAAAGAGGAGATGCTGTGATTCTAATCTGGGGTAAAGGGCAGGAGAGGTACCCCAGAGGGGTCCAGGTGCAAACTGAAGCAACCGCTGATACAGAGAAAGAGACCAAGACCCCACATCTAGACCACCAGCCTCTGGAGCTGATGTTTGGGATAACGATGCTTCCCCTGAATTGTTTCCTCATCAAAACAAACTACTGACCTATGGCGGGGTTCTGGAATGGATTTCCCAGAGTTCAGTGTCTCCAGAAACTGGCCTCCCTTTGTTCCAGACCTGACTGGGCTCTGTCTTTGACCTCTTGTGGTCAGCACTCACTCCATTGCTCCAGGGCTTCTGAGAGAAGCCCAGCCACTGCTCAAAGCCACCCTGGAAGTGGCCTGGGTCAGACCTTTGGCCAGCCAGGGAACATGCTTCTGCCAGGCTCAGGCATTTGTCAAGGCCCATCTGTGAAGGACTCTCATTGATGTGCAGGGCCAGGTCTGGGTGGGAAACCACCTCAGACCTACAGTTATTGCTTCTTACATATGTGTTGCCTTCTGGGACTTATCTGTGTCACCTCACAGCCCAGAACAGGAAGCAGGTGAAGGGTCTAGTTCACAAGGAAAAAAAAACATAGATTAAGCTATCCCAAGAATGTTGAAAGCTCAGGCTGGACCAGCTCTGGAAGATACATCCTGTGGCTGCTTCAGACAGATCCCATCAACATTTATCCTTATGGTCCTTGAGCATGGAATTAAGACAGCTGTCAGTCATTTTCTGTCTGGAGGTGGAAGGGGGCTCCTGTCTGTCCCAGCTTCTAGGGACTGCACTTGCTTTGCCTCCAGCTGCTCATCTCCAGACACTGCCTGTGTCATGTCTCCCCTGACCTTGTCTGTGCATGTCTCAAGTCCCCTCTGTCCTTTGATCGTCCTATTACAGAGGCTCATCGATGGACTTGGGATACCAAGGACACCTAGGATGCTCTCATCCCAAGATGCTTGTATCATACCTTTGAAGACCCTTGCTCTGATACAGTCATACTGACAGTTTCTAGGGACTTGATGTGGGTATCTGAGGGAGGCATTTTTCAACCCAGCACAATTGCAGGTACAAGCTAAAAAGTGAAGTTGATGACAGAAACAAAGCTTAAGATTGGTGGATTTAGCATATCCATGTGGAAAACTTAGAAAAATAGCCATAAGTTTGTGAGGTCCTTCCACTTTTTCTTCTTTTTTTAATTTTTGAACATAAAAGGGGTCTGGTGTGGCCCAGGCTGGTCTTGAACTCACTGTATAGGTGAGGATGATTTCAAACCGACCTTCCTCTTCCCCAATGCTGGAGTTACAGCACCACACCTGCCTCCTTGAAACTCAGAGCTATTTAACTGGCAGAGTGAGGATGAAGCTGGGTCCCTCTGACCCAGCCTTCATCCTTTGCCTCCACCCAGCAGATCTCATGTGGGAGAATTCACCCCACGGTTGAGCTTATTTCCATACTGGCCTTTTAGAAGCTTGAGAGCTCACAGCTGCCAGCTCTCACCAGACGTTGTCAGCCTTACACCAACCCAACAGCTATTTAAGGCACAAGCACATGTCTGTGGAGTCAGGTGCTGTGCTCATGGAGAAAATCAAAGCCATTTTTCTCTAGAAACTTTCAATCTGATCATGAAGGGCAACTCCTTCAACCCGTAGGGTCCTTACTCAGAGTAATATCTATTGAACCGCAGGCCACAGAAACACCAAGAGTCAGAGATGCCCTCAGCTTGTGAGCAAACTCACAAACACACCTCTCCCCAAGCACACATCTGCTGCCATATCCCTTGTCCTCCTTGGTGGCTGGTGGCTGTGTTGGCATTAAGTGGCAACAGAGAAGACAGAATGCTTACTGACTAGACATATGGACTTGGAGAGGTTCACTAATTTCCCTCTGTCATCTGGTGTCAGGAAACCAGCCTTGACTGGAGCTGTGAAATCCAGGGATGTACCTGGACCACAACTGAACTGCCAGGCTGGACTCCAACCCTGGTGGATGCTCAGCAGAAGCATCTGTTGGCTCATCTCTCACCAGCTTCAGAGCCTGCATCTTGCATCTGACTTGGCAGGCAACAGCTCCTGGGCCACACATCCTTTCAGATCCTAGCCTAGCAAGAGGAAAGCCAGGACACATTGCCAGGGCTTCAGGCAGATGGCATACCAGTTTGGATCCCAGGTCCAAATCAAGATGTCATTCAGAAGTGGGGTAGGTGCCAGGAAGGCTCTCTGCCATTAGACACTGCAGAATGTGCTGAATGTGTGGACAGCTCTTCACCTGATGCCCATCAGAGTCACTGGTGCAGACTAGGGGTGGGGACCTGCAGAGTGCAAGAGGCCTTTGCATTCTATCCAAGACCATAAAACCCCCTTACACGGGGAACTGATGTATTAGGCTGTGCCTGTGTGCTAGCTAACACTTCAGCCGTCTGGAGTGGGGCATACACTATGAATGTTTGAATAACTCTCCCCATCTTGGGTCCACAGGCAGCGGCATCAAGAAGCATCCCCACACATAGTCAGTTGAGTTTGTTTCTTCTTTGTTTAAGTGAGTGGACTTAGCTACTTTAACACCACCAGACTGGATGACTCAAATGACAGCTGTTTATTTTCCCACAGCCTGAAGTCTGGAAGCCTTGTGGCTACCAGCACCGTCAGGCTCCGGTGAGGGCTTTCCCTGCCTTGAGAATGGACACCATCTTGCTGAACCTTTATGCATGCCTTTCTTGTTAGATACACAGACTCTCCACTCCCTTTCTTATAAGGATACTAATCCCACCAAAGGGCCACCCTTATGACTCACTTAGATCTGGTCATTGTGCACCCTGGGAAGTTAGGGCTTCCATGTGCAAATTGGTGCAGGGACCATATCACACATTCATAGGGAATGGGCTGTGGAGTATTATTAATAAAAACCATGCATGTGTGAGGGGAAGAAGGGACATGTCTCAGATGATCTAGACATCACAGCAGAGCATCCTGCTGTTCGTGTTGATAAAATAAAATAAAATAAAATAAAACCCACAATAACCATAGAAGAGACAGGCCTGTACTACCTAAAGATGTCTTCCCCATAAACTGGGTTCTTTTAGATGTCCACCATGGTGCCTGCCAAGCAACTGACCCCTCACAAATGGCTTTCCCACTCAGTTGATGGAGGGGGTGGCCAGATACGGTAAATTAACTCAGAACTATCCCATGGCCCAACTGGAGTCTCCATTTTCTCCATTTGTGACCACATGGCTGCCTGGTGACTGACGGGCTGACACGTGGTCCAATCCATCATGAAGCCTGACACACATCAGCCATAGAGATAAAACAGATGTCAGCAGGAGGGGTGATGAAGAGGGACAAGGATCCAGGACCTGAGGGCTTCTCAAAGGTGGGTCTTTTAGAAAGCCACTCACCTCGGGGCTCTTTTCCTTAAAATACAAGGTTAAATATGTTAATATCTGAAGTAGTCTCGTGGCTGTAATGCATTCTAGATTTCACAGAAAAATCTCTCTCTTCTTATCAGCTGGGGTCATAAAGTCATGGTGTCTTAGCTTCATCTCCAAAGAAAGCCCTCAGCTTTAGAAAAAAAAAGAAAAGGCAACAATGGTGACCTATTGGCCTGATGTTAAGAAATGGATCTAATTACTCTCCATGGCTCCTGCTAAAATTGAAGCGTTGCCTCAAAAACTTAGTATTGAGCACAGGCTCACTACTGCCGTGGAGAGATTCCAACTGTGCAAGAGGAGACATGCCACAGGATTCTAGAATGCCCATGATCGAGAGTCCACTAGAGAATGGTCCCATGTGTTTTCCCTGGTGAGGGCTGCCCAGGGTGCTCTGGGGTCACTGGAAGCTCACACTTCTGTCAAAGTGTGATCAATCCACACCCCACTATCTGACCCCAGGGATGTTTTAAGGGACTTCCTCGGTGACGTGGATGCACATCTGGGTGGTCGACAGGACAGATCTGGATTTCTCATTGTAAGTGTGAGTCTGTGGACTGCTGCATGCATCAGAGACAGTTGAATGCCAGCAATGTCCTTAGCACACATTCTCCCTCAGGGACTGTCCAAGACAATGGTGGCATGCTGAACAGAGTTCCACGTGCCAGCCCCTGGCCTCTGTGATTGAAAATTCATCTGGAAACAGGATTTCAACAGATGCAAGAAGGTAAGAGTTCCCATATGAGGCCACCTAGGCTTTGGGTGACCCCTAACTCCAGTAGCAAGTGTTCATGGGAGAAGATAGTGGGGTGGTCACAGCATCACCAGAGAAGGCCCAGGGACAAGAAGTCAGATGAAAGGCCACAAAGTGAGGGAGGAAGAGACGTCCCCTTAGGAAGGGCTACAGTCCTGCCACATCTGGACTTCACACTTCTTGCCCCAGACAGTGAGAGAATGAATTCCTGTGACTCAAGCTTTCCAATATGTGGTCATTTTCTCTGATAGCCCAGGAAACTTTTTGGCTGACCCAAGGTTACTCTGAGACTCACAGGATTTTGAGGACAGCGGAAGTTTCAACCCTGGAAGATGTGAGCATTCCTGGGGTTTTCTACATGCAATGCCAACCTTCTTCCCCAGGCACACAGAACCAGGGGCAGAACTTCTGGGGTATAGGCTATGCCTGGCCTTCAGCTCGGGTCTGACTCAAAGGTGCCATCTCCACGGGTCTGTGTTGAATGCTGCCCTCCCATGTGGCCCCTAGGCCTCAACCTTGTGTTTCCCACAGGAAGCCTATTGCCCATTCTGAGCACTGGTCTGAGCCAGGGTCTGCTTCTCCTCAGCCAGACACGAACTGGAGGGACTTCAAGACCCATTTGGTTTCACCTGTCCCTTTGCCTATATTGTCCTATGGAATGTTCTTATGCCCAGATACTGTTGTCACAGAAAGGCAGCAGTTGCTGGAACCTGTACCCCAAGTCTTATGCGATGAACATGGACCAAACCAAGCTCATAGCTGGCTTTCATGGAACAACAGTTAAGTGTGGCGTCATGTGGGCCTGTCAGAGCAGAGCTGCTGCTGATGAGAGGGTGGGCTTATGGGCGTGTTTAGCTTCCAGGGTTCAGTTTCTCCATCCTCAGGAGAAGAGGGTGCCTGCCTCCCCCCAGAGGATATCTGGATGGAGTGTCATTGTGTCTTTATGTCTAACACAGTATTGAGTACCTAATGTAGCAGTCACTTCATTCTGGCCTGCCAACTAAGGCCCAGCTCCTCCACCTCTGGGAGGTTTGGAGTGAGGAGAAAGGGCCATGGGAAGCTGAGTGGAAGCAGGGAGCAGATCTGCTGGAGAGGCTGTAGGAGGAGGTCTGAGGCCCGGCCACAGAATAAGCAGGGCCATGTGGCAGACACAGGCAGTGAGGCAGCAGCCTGAGTACAACATCTACTTCTAAAGACAGCTGCAGGTGTGGTGCTGGTGGCAGAATGCTCTGGGTGCTTCGGAATAACGCATGTGCAAGACACATTCAGGGCACCCCACATTCTTTACACATCCAGGCCCATAAAGAACCTCCATAGCTCACCTGACTCAAGTTTCCACTCACCAGTTCATCCTTCATTTTTCCAGGCTCTGCGCACACACACACACACACACACACACACACACACACACACACACACACACACACTCTTATACTCTGGTGCCCCAAAAGCAAACCAACTCATAGCTTCTGTCCCACATACCTGCTTAGATGTCCCAACTATGGGGCTACCTCATCTCTCTAAGCTGCTGCCTCATCACTCTGACAGGGTCCAGGACTGCATGCTTAGGACACAGTGAGTGCTCAGCTAGGGAGTGGGAAGGATGAAAATTAATGCATTGAAGAATGGAAGATGGATGGATGGATGTATGGACAGATGGATGGATAGATGATTGAGGAATAAATAGATGATGGATTGATAGCTGATAGATGATTGATAATAGACACATGGATGATGAATGTAGATGGACACATGATTATAATGGATGAAAAATGAATGGATTATGGATGGTTAGATAGATGGATAGATGATTAATAATGGATGGATAATGGATAGATGATTGATTTATAATGTATGGATGAATGGATAGATGATGAGTGAGTGGATGAATTATGGCTCAGTGGATTAGTAGATGGTGGATGGATGATTGTTATATGGATGGAAAGATGGTAGAGGTTGATGGATGGGTAGATGATGGATGGATGATGGTTAGATGAATGAATAGATGATAGTTGGATGGGTGAGTGGACAAATAAATTCATGGATGAGTGAATATATGAACATATATAGACAATGGTTCAAAGACCTTTCCTTAGAGACAAAATTCCTCTCCTTGGAGTTTTGACAAAAATAGCTTCAAAGTTAAGCTGACCTGGTGCACATTGTTTTCCGCTCCACAAAGCAAAGGTGAACCCAGACATAGCCTCCTTCAGTTGCTTCTAGCACAGTGACCAGTATGTGCCAGGGCTGTCAGCACATTGCTACTGCACAGGCTGTGTTAGATGGTTGCATCTCCTATGGGATGAGCACAGGTCAGTAGTCTCAGAGCTACTGTCCAGTGATGTCAGGTATCTCCAATGCATTTTCCACCTACAGCATTTGCCACAAACCTGGGTCTTAGAGCATCTGGCCTGCAAGACCCAGAGCCAAGCTCCAGGCAGTAGCTGACCTCCCCACACCTCCACACATCAACTTATCTAGGTCACATACTGCTCCTGGCTGATCCACATTCAATTCCAGGAGTTCTAAAAACCCATTTTCTTATAAGAAAGAGCTGTGTCTTCAGAGGCTGCCCCTTCACAGAGGAGGCCAGGGCTTTGAGATAACGATCAAGGCTTTGGGGTAAGGCTGACCCAGGCCTCACCTTTCCATGGGGGCCACAGGTCTGTCCTGTAGTGAGGTGGTTGAGAGTTCACTGTCTGCAGCTGCTCTTGAGCTTCCTGAACCTGACTGAGCCCCATGTCTTACTTGAGTGAACTGGGAGTTAGTTGTTCCTGTCTAAACCCAAGGTGAGAGGTGGCCAGGCTGCCAGAAGGCTGAAGTCCATTATGGCTATGGGAGGCTGCTTTGGCCTGTCTTATCTTGCAGTCTTGTCCCTGACCTCCCTCCAGACACACCCATGTGTTGTCACCAAACAGCCACAAGAGTAGTCTTTGGACAGTGTTGCTCACTAGCACACAAACCTGGACCATCCACACATACAACAGGGACCAGGGGAATCCATCCTCATTGAAAGGGGTTTCAAGGGAGGGTTAAAACCCTTTTTAACAAAGAATTTTAGCAAAGGAAGGTGAGAATAAAAGTTGACATGAAGGTTGAGGCTATGGTAAAAGCCAAGCAGAAGCTGAGATATGTGACATGGAGACTGAGGTGGGGGCTGAAGTGAGGGATGAGGTGAGGGATGAGGTGGGGGCTGAGGTGAGGGATGAGGTGGGGGCTGAGGTGGGGGCTGAGGTGGGGGCTGAAGTGAGGGATGAGGTGAGGGCTGAGGTGAGGGCTGAGGTGGAGGCTGAGGTGAGGGCTGAGGTGGGGGTTGAGGTGAGGGCTGAGGTGGGGGCTGAGATGGGGGCTGGGTAGGGGATGAGGTGAGGGCTGAGGTGGAGGCTGAGGTGGGGGCTGAGGTGGGGGCTGAGGTGGAGGCTGAGGTGGGGGCTGAGGTGAGGGCTGAGATGGGGGCTGAGGTGGGGGCTGAGGTGGGGGGCTGAGGTGAGGGCTGAGGTGGGGGCTGAGGTGAGGGCTGAGGTGGGGGGCTGAGATGGGGGCTGGGTAGGGGATGAGGTGAGGGCTGAGGTGGGGGGCTGAGGTGAAGGCTGAGGTGAGGGCTGAGGTGGGGGGCTGAGGTGGGGGCTGAGGTGAGGGCTGAGGTGAGGGCTGAGGTGGGGGCTGAGGTGGGGGATGAGGTGAGGGCTGAGGTGGGGGCTGAGGTGAAGGCTGAGGTGAGGGCTGAGGTGGGGGCTGAGGTGGGGGCTGAGGTGAGGGCTGAGATGGGGGCTGAGGTGAGGGCTGAGATGGGGGCTGAGATGGGGGCTGAGGTGGGGGCTGAGGTGAGGGCTGAGGTGGGGGCTGAGGTGAGGGCTGAGGTGGGGGCTGAGGTGGGGGCTGAGATGGGGGCTGAGGTGGGGGCTGGGTGGGGGATGAGGTGAGGGCTGAGGTGGGGGCTGAGGTGAGGGCTGAGGTGAGGGATGAGATGGGGGCTGAGGTGGGGGCTGAGGTGAGGGATGAGGTGGGGGCTGAGGTGAGGGCTGAGGTGGGGGCTGAGGTGGGGGCTGAGATGGGGGCTGAGGTGGGGGCTGAGGTGAGGGCTGAGGTGGGGGCTGAGGTGAGGGCTGAGGTGAGGGCTGAGGTGAGGGATAAGGTGGGGGCTGAGATGGGGGCTGAGGTGGGGGTTGAGGTGAGGGCTGAGGTGAGGGCTGAGGTGAGGGCTGAGGTGGGGGCTGAGGTGAGGGCTGAGGTGAGGGATGAGGTGGGGGCTGAGATGGGGGCTGAGGTGGGGGATGAGGTGAGGGATGAGATAAGGGCTGATATGGAAGTAGAGGGCTATGGACTCACAGGACCCTAAATCTGACTGTCTTTGTTTAAAAGGGTTTTACCCCACCTCCAGCATATGGTCTTCTGTAAAACATTATATTGTCCTCCTTTCTTGGGAACTAATGCAAGTTTAATGAGCTATCTCATACTATTATCAGTTCAAGTCCTCAAGAGCCTCATCTCTACCCAAGATGTCAATCAGCCCCTTTTATTGGGCCACTGTGTATGAACTCTCAAATGGCCCCATTCCTTTCATCTAATCAGGGACAGTGTGCAGCCATGTCTGGGGCGTGCTTTCTCCTAAGGTCACCACCTATTATTCTATTGTTTTCTATCTCCATCCTACTTTAACTAGTGGACAAATCAAGGCACAGAGCTACAAGGATGTCAAGGGAGGAGCCAGGACCTGGCCATCCGTTGCCTTGAGCTGGCCACCATCTGTAGCCTTACAGTACCAACATGCACCCAGGGAACTCAGTCATAAAAGTGGGTCATGAATTATCTGGCGACAGACCGATGGGGACATTACAGGGAGTGAAATCCATCTCTTTTACAACTGTCCTGACATGTTTATAGATGTGTGGGTCTGTTGGGTGGAGGAGGGGAGACAGCACAATCTCCCAAGCCCCTCTCTGCCACTGTATGGAATGGAGTCCAGCCCCTTCTTGGACAAGGGGTGAAACTACCCATTTAGAGTGACTTCTATGAAAACAGATTCAAGTTGATCCTTGCCACCCAGGTCTTAGCCATATTTCAGATCCTCTTTGGAGCACTGAGCAGTTCTAGAATAACTTGTATTTGCAGTCCCAGTGTTGGCCTCTGAGGCATGACTAGGAAAGAAAAAGAATCTTCTCCCCTGCAAATGGAGCTAAATAAGGACACAGGGGACCAGGCAGCGGAACCCAGAGTCACCCACCCAGCCCTCATTGGCAGATTCTGGGCTATTACTCTATCATCGAGCCATGGTCCAGATCTCTTTTGACTTTTTTGAGTCAAGATCTCACAAAGTTGCCCAGGCTGGTCCCCCCTATGGCCCAAAGAGCTCTCAAACTTTTCACCCTCTGGTCTCAGCCTCCCGTGCAGGTGGGAGTATAGGCTTACAATGTCAAGCCCAAGCCTAAAGGCTTTCAAAAGAAGGATTTGTTTGTTTAATGTATGTGTGGCATATTTGCATGCACACACACGGGCATACATGCATACATGTGTATGTGAACGTCAGAGGACAATTGCAGATGTGAGTTCTCTCTCCAGCATGTGGGTCCTGGGATCAAACTCGGGTCATTAGGCTTGGCAGAAAGTGTCTTCACCTGCTGAGCCATCTCACTGGCCCTGATGAGTCTTTTGAAACACTGAGAAAGTGGTGATGAAGAACAGCCTGCAGGGTGCTCAGGCAACTCCAAAAGTGACCACAGAGTCAGAAATGCTTCCTGGAAGACGGGAAGAACGCGGATTGGAAGAGCTGGTCTGTGTCCCCGCATCCCGAACTCAGATCCTCTTCCAAGGTGCCTTACCCCTCCTGTCTGGGAATAGGAGACTCAAGCCTGCCATCCTGGGATATGTTTACTTCCCAGAGAAACCAGAGGGCAGCCTGGGGGCAGGAGATACCCCCACCCCAACCCCCAGCAGCACAGAGCCATTCTGGGCAGTCTGTTGCACCATGTAAATACCTTTTTGTCATTATCTTTTGGAATTTGTTCTTTCTTTCTACTTCTTGGGGTTGTTTGTTTGTTTGTTTTAGAGATAGGGTCCCACAGTAGTCTAGGCTGGCTGAAACTATGTAGCCCAAGCTGTCCTCAAACTCACAGCAATCCTCCTGTCTTAGCCTTGATGATGATTGTAGAGAGCTGCGAAGTGCCGCGCCTTAAAGAGGGCGCTGGCTTCCGCCTTCCACCTTCCCGATGGTGAGCACTCTCTGTAACAAACAAGTCCTTATTTGGCTAAGCCTGTTCAGCTTGTTTGCTTCCGCAAAGGAGCAGCCTATCTGCAGGGTCCACGTAGCTCACTGGGGTTGGTCAGCACAAGGGGATTTAAGCATGTGTGGGTGTTTCCAAGGGGCAGGGGCAGAAGAAGCTTGTTCAAGGATCCTGAATAAACTGCATGAAGATCTTCCCGGAGTTGCGTTTTCCTTGCTGGTCGAGGTTGGGCGCGACAGATGATGATAATGGTGATAATGATGGTAGGCAACAATGATGGTGATAGTGGAGATGGCAGTGATGATGACGATGATAGTGATGATGATGTTGATGGTGATGGTTTTGATAATGGTGATGGTAGTAATGTTGATGATGGTGAAATGGTGGTGGTGGTGATGATAGTAATGATGATGATGATGGTGATGTAATGATGATGATGGTGACAATGACAATGATGACCACAATGAAACCATATTCTTAGGGCTCCCAAACAGCTCAGCTCTGATGCCTAGGGGATGGTTGCCTATAACATTCCTAGGCTGGGCTCATCTGCCTTCTGTGTGATTGTGTCTCTTTCCCTGCTGTCCACAGACCCCAAACCCAACTGCCAGGGACACTCTGGGGCAACCCTGGGCCCCTTCGTCTGTCCTGTCCATCCTGCCATTCTGCCATGGTCTTGTCCATGTTTTTCAGCTGCTAATGTCTCCATTACCCTCCATTTAGGGTCAAATGATAAGAAGGGTGTTAAGCAGTCTGACGAGGACTACAGATCACTCCACCAGGAGATGTATCCACTAGAAAGTGGGATGAAATGTTAGGGAGTTGATTCACGGGCAAGCCTGAAGAGAGTCCCTGAGTCACAGCCTCCTAGAACTTTAGAACAAAGCCTTGCTCGAGGAAAGGTCTCTTCAGCAAAAGTGACGTTAGGTGAATTCACAATAGACTAAAGGCCAGAGTTGATGACTGGTATCATTATAGGAAGGGCTTCTTGAGGACCGAAACAGGTATGTCCCAGGAGGGGATGTGTGAACTCAAAGCAGGAACTGGAGCCCCAGAGCCATTTGGCTATAGCCAAGGACCCTGACACATACACCTTGGAGAAGCAAGAGGGGCCTTGGAGGAATCACATGTACACACACACACACACACACACACACACACACACACACACACACACACTCACTCACTCACACACACACACACACACAGAGGGAGAGAGAGAGACAGAGACATACAGAAACAGATACAGAGACAGGGAGACACACACACAGAAACAAAGAGAGACACAGAGATGGAGACAGACTGATTCAGAGTTTCCGAGCTGTGGGCAGAGAGAGAACAGAGCCCCACATACAGGTCCACAGTGCTTGCCACAAAGCAGAACAGCGTCTTGAGGATGCCCATCATGTGCAGAGGACTCTTGGTCAGGGCCAGCTCTCCTATGTAACATCAGTCAGCCCAGGTGTCCCCTCCACCTCTTAGTCAGGTCTGTCCCAATGGCAACACACCAAAGGTACCTTGTGAGAGGAGCAGGGGCTCACAGAGGCCTGGGAGCACCTTCTTGTTAGCCTCATGTTATAGCTATGAGCTCTCACATAGAAAGCACCCCTTCACAGAGGTAGATGGGCACTAGAGAGAAAGCCTGGAAAGGTGTGACCCCAGCAAGCAGAGAAGGGACATATTTGCAGCCCCAACCTTTATCTGCCCACTGTTTAGGGAGCAGGACCTTGCTCACCCCTCAAGCCCAAATGCAGATATGAGGGGTCAGGGGCCTACAGTAATTAGCTTAGGAAGGCCATGTACGCTTGACCTGACTGGAGAGGTCACAGGGAAACCCCAAAGTGCTCTGTGCTACTTTTAGCCCTGAGGATCATGTGATCTGATCAGACTACAGCACCTTCTTAGGGCAGCTGAGAGAGGCAGGAGTCCTATAGTAAAGTGTGAAGATGACAGACTGCTAAGTACACACCATAAGGTCTTCCTGTCCTGCTGCTGGGAGCAGAGTCAGTGGAGGGAAACTGAGGCATGGGCGATTGAACAACAAAAGAGTCCAGGGAGGCCTTAAAGCTATAACCAACTTTGTCTTAGCTCTTTGAGAAGCCAGGCTGTGGCTACCTGAGGCCCCTGGGCAAGGCAAGCACCTTGGCACCTCAGCTGCCATGGCTGTGAAATGGGGTGAAGTGAGACAGACACAAGAGCCCATTGTCCAGACAGAAACACCCAGGCCCACTGCTGACGGGGGCCTATGAAGGAGACAGAGACCTGTGTGCAGCCAGTGGCCTCCTAGAGAAGTCCCAGAGGGAGGGTAGACCCAGGGCAGCCACAGGAGCTGAGGAGGAAGGGAAGGCTGAGGCCAGCTGAGGTCACCCTGCCGGGCGGGTGCACAAGGAGCTTGTTTAATGGAGCTCTGATTACAGAAGATAGGGCTTTCCGAAGGCTTCCAGAGGCTGCTTTAGCGAGATTAGTATTTATTACGCCTCGAATTAGCTGGCAAGAGGGCCTGCTTCTGTGAGACACTTAGCAGAGCCTGGAAGCACAACCATTCTTTTATTACCCCATAAACACAGCCGTGCTCTCTCCTCTTCCTCCTGCTCCGCCCTCGCTCTGTCTTTTTAAGCCATTTAAACCTTTAATCAGAGACTAATTGGGCAGAGAAATAACAAATCCCTCTCTGCTCTTCCAGGACCCTAGACAGGAGGGGGAGGTAGCAAGACCCAGGAAAGCCCTGCAGAAGCCTCGTGCCTTCACAGGCAGAACCAAAGGCATGGTCCCTGAAGCACTGGTTTGGGGTACCCTGGCGGAAATAGAGCTTCATGGGACAATACTGTCCCAAAGCATGTCACTGCTGCCTCCTACATGCTGCACACCACACATCCTTAGGGGCACTATCTCGCCATTACCTCTGTTCTCCTTGATCTCCTCATTCCCAAGTGAATTCTTCTAGGAAAGACTTCCCAGATCTGCCCAGAGACATGTCGCTTAGTTGCTTGCAGATCCACTCAAGTTGACAGCAAAGATGACCTTCCACACTTAGCTGCACCACCGCCCTCTGTTTATTTTTGTTTTGTAACAGCGACTCTTGTAGCTCGAGCTAGCCTCAAACTCTATACATTAGAAGATGGCTTTGAACTCTTCATCCTGACAAGTCCTGGGACTATGACTGTGCCGCCATGCTGGATTCCCAGGGGTCTTTTTGGCAGAATTGGAAGCATGGTCATGAAGAAGGCTATTGGCAAAGGGGGTAAATAGGAGGGTGCAGAAGTCATACCTGCCACCGCCCAGCTCACGTCACTCCAGCCACACAAACACTGAGTGCTCACACTGGCTCAGTTTCACCTTCAGAGAAGGCTGTGGGGCCTCTCTGCCCCACAGAGTGCCATGCACCTGTAGGGACTCTTAAATGGCAGGTACCAATGCTGACCCTGAAGGTAAGGGGGCTGATGGATCAGCATTCTTGCTCTGTCTTCTGGATCAATGACCCTAGAGTTCCTTACCCTATGGAGATGGAGCGTACATAGCCACAGTGACCTCAGTGGCCATGGTCTCTCTGCCCCAGGGACTGCTGCAAAAGTAACATTAACTCAGGCTGCGGAGAGCAGCAGTCTTGTCAAAAGAACTGTGGAGGGGCAGGTGACGGCCCTTCACCATAATCAGGAAGTGAATGAAACACGTGAGTCTGCTCAGTGATGGCCACGGCAGCCACCCCAGAGCCGAGCCACAGAAGTACCTGCAGGTCCCCTCCATTGCAGTCTCTCCCTGACTCTGTCCTGTCAGCCACAGAATGTCATAGAGGAACATCACAGGACAGGGAAACTGATAGGCATCAAACAAGAAGGGGCCAAGTGAGCTCAGGGGGCTTCCTCCAGGAAGGCTTGCTGGGTTCAGGTGGGAAACCCAGAGCGCAGGGACATCTTCAGATCCTGGCATCAATGTGAACTGTTACTATCGCCGAGTATAATGAGTAAGTCCTGGGTCAAGGGCTTCTATTCAGACAGAAGGAACTGTGAGCCAAAGCACGACCATCACTACCCAGGAGACAGCCCTAGACATGAAGCAGGAAGCTGGCAGCCACTTGAACTTAGGGGGACTGGGGACAGCCATACTGCACAGTCATACCCTCCTGTGACCATCTGCACAAAGCATTTTGATGCCTCTCTCATATCATTCCACTGGAAAGCTCGGTATCCTTTAAGCCAGCGGGGAAGTGACAGTGTCCAGCAGGCAGAGCCTGGTATACTTGTCTGCCTCAGACACACTTCCTGTGGGGCTTCATTGTCCTGGGGATTAGATGAGGGATGCATCCTCATCTGCCCCCTGTGGACCTGACTGCGTCTTAGGAGCCTACCCTGCCAAGCACCCTGCTGCTCCTTGCAGTACCAATATACTAAAGAATGGAGCATCCAAGTGCCTCTCTTCCCAAGAAGAGTCATCTGTCAGCCCTTTCCCTGGTTTTTCCCACCAAATGCCCTACTTCACTGTCAAAGGAAGGAAAAGAAAAAGAAAAGCCAGCAGCGGCAAGGGCTGGGTTAGGCTAGAGACCACACTGTGTTGGGGGTGGGAGAGCTGGCTGGCTCTTTGAACTGCCCCCTTTGTTGTCACAGGGTCTGATAAGCCCACCCAGCACAAAGGCATCCAGGGTGAGCATATGGACTCCATTACTGTCCCCTGCCCCTCTTTGCACATCGCAGCCATCACCCACCACATGCAAGCTTGCCTAGTGGAGGGGTTAATTTTCTTAAATGGATTTTAGTGGAGTGGGTCTAGGATTCCTTGGAGTGAGTAAGGTTGACAACTTTCTCCTTCTGACCTTGATCTGCCCTTGGACAGCACTTTATACCAGCCCTGCACTGATGCTCACCTTGTTGGGAGCATAGACCAAGGTCAAGGTGGACATAGCCGGCTGACCTGCTGCTGGTCAGCACCAAGGGGCCCAGGCAGGGAGAAGTCCATGGGGTTCAAATATCAGCTTGTGTCATTGCAGCCAACAGATAAAAGAGCCTTGCCTCTTGTCTGCCCTGGACTTGCTCCTTAGCATCTCTGTGCCTCAGTTTCCCCTGTGGCATCATGACTAACAAGGAAGAAGAACAAGCAGCAGAGGGAGGAAAGGGGGTGAAGAAGATGTGTGACCTCCACAGGCAAAACAATCAAACCAACCCCCACCTCACACCAGATACAGAAATGAACTCAAGATTGATTGAGGCCCAGATATAACAGTAAAAACTGAAAAACCTACAAGTTAGAGAGTCCATTATCCTGACAGGCTGAAGTTTTGCTGGCACCAACCCAGCACTGCTGAGCCATGAGTGCAGCCCATGAGGGACCCATCAGTTCTGTGCATCCTGAACTGGGCAGCACCATGGCTTGGTTGGAGGAATCCAATCCTGAAAGCAAATCTGTAGAATAAATGCTAGCTGGTCTTAATAATAAAAACCCAGAGACAGATATTGGGGTTAAAGCTGAAGATCAGAGAAGCAAAGTGGTCAGCCACTAGAAAGTTCCCACCTCTACTAATGTTCAGACGGAAGGGGGGATCCACCAAACCTCGGACAGCATCTCCAGACTGCATCTGTCTCCACCAAACCTCAGACTGAACTGAGCGCCTGTCTCCTCCCACCTTATAGTCCTCCCTAGTACTGGGATTAAAGGTGTGGGGTCCCAAGTGCTGAGATCACCCTTGTGTGAGCTGTTTCTCTTTTGAACAGATTCAATCTCATGTAGCCCAGTCTGCCTCTGTCTCCTGAGTGCTGGGGTTAAAGGTGTGTGCCACCACTGCCTTGGCCTCTGTGGCTAGCTAGTGTGGCTAGCTTTGCACTCTGATCTTCAGACAAGCTTTATTTGTTATATCCGAAACAAAATATCACCACATAAATCTGAAGGGAGAATGGGTAGAAAGAGTTTGGCAGGGACTCTGGAAGAAGCAGACTGCCACTGGACTTGAACCCACCACCCATCTCTGCCACACTAGCACAAAGGAAACAATGGCTGGACTTCAATAAAACTTCCTTAAGGAAAGCAATCCTGGGTGGGGTTGGAACCCAGACCACAGTGACCTCCCCCTACTCTCCTACCCATGGGAGACAGCCCTCAACCTCAAGTGCCTATGACCAGAAGGCGGTCCTAGAGAAAGCAGGGGACATGATGGAAGGAACATGGCCTCCATGAGCCACCCTCACAGAAGGCTCTTCATGTTCAAGCTCCACATGGCTCCCGCTGACATCATCTGCTCCTCTGCTTTTTACAGAGTTTTCTTCTGCATGCCTTCACCTGGGCAGGGAGGACCACTTTGATCTAGAGAGTGCATTCCTGGGAGGACTTCATGTGGCGATTAATGTGGAGATGACAGGGTTGTCATAGAGTGGGATTCCTCCTGGAGGCTTTCCTTCAAGCTGGCCCCACAGAATATGCCTTTGACTAGCAGTGTAGGAAGAATTCTGCAGAGCCACAATCAGCCAACAGACACTGCGGAAGAAGATATGCTGGCTAAGGGACAGAGGTGTCAGCAAGCCCAGACCTGCTTGGCCTCGGAACCTTCAGCACATCAGGCAGAAGCACAAGGCTGACCTCTACGGCTTTCTCAGCAGAGCCACTAACCTTGAGGTGACCCAAAGAGTCACTCATTCACCACCCAGAGTGGAAAAGAGTCTGGGCTCCAGTGTGAGGCTGGAACCCTAACAAGACCCGGTCAACCCTTTCTTTTATAAGTTGCTGTTGTCATGGTGTCTCTTCACAGTAATAGAAAAGAACTAAAACGGCCCCTTTCTAAGTTTACTTATAAGGAATCAAAACCTTGGAAAGCCAGTGTCCTTCCCAAGGCCACCTGACTCAAGGTCTGAGCAGAAATAGGTCCCAGCTCTGATCCTGCTCTGATCTGAGCAACTGCACAGGCATAGTGCTCCCCACCAGCACACACATGGTGCTCCCCACCAGCCCAGGAATGGGCTCTGCCATTCACATTGGACCCTAATCCCCACCAGCACAGGAATGGGCTCTGCCATTCACACTGGACCCTAAAGCCATCCTGGCAAATTCCATGCTCGCACTCACACTTTTGTTTTTTGTGTCTCTGCTTCCCATGGTCCTTCCCATGAGGAAAGTGTGCTGTCCATGTTAGCTTCTTTGTCTACACACAGGGTAGCTGAAGAGATCAACCAAACAGAAACACACTGACCACCCATCACTCTGGAATTGGGTTTATACCCTTCTCTTTTGTGAACTAGGATAGGGGAAGTCAGCCCTGTAGAGCTGATACACATTTAGGACACAAACAAGCCCACATGTCTCTGCCTTTGGTTAGGCTATCACACTCTGAGCCAGCTTCCCTGGCATCCAACCTGGGACCAGTTGGATTTTCCTAGGTATCCCTTGGTTAACTATGACACAATAGAGTAGCCAGTTTCTAACCACACTCAGACAGGTAGAGTCATGCTCAAGGGACAGAATATGTGGGGGAGCACGCATCTGTCCTGTGAGAGTTAGCCTTGACCATCAACCTGGAGTCAAGCTGCTTCCAAGGAGCTTACAGATGTCAGCCAACCTGACAGTGGGAAATGCTGGTACCAGGGCCATAGCTATGAGCCATTTCCCGGAGCCAGGCAGGAAATGTGTGGGAAGCTAGACCACCTGGACAGTCAGAGCATCTGCCTGCCATCACCAGGTGACCTAATGGTGCTTGTGGCCTGGGACCAATGAGGAATGACTCCAGCAAGCAAAGCATACAATATACTTGCATACTATATTGTCCTACAGATTCTCTGGAGGTATCTCAGGAAATAAGCAAAGGAAGCAAGGTAAGCCCTTCAGCCAGCAATTTTGACAAGATCTCATCATGACCCTGTCTGGTTGAATGAGCATTTCAGGAAACAAAGGTTGAAGCTATCACTATAGAATAGTCCAAGTGAAATCAGAAACTGGCCTGAGGAGACAGTTAGCAAAACCCAACACTGGAGCCCAAACAGTCAAGGTCAGCCAGGTCAGCGGCCTCTTGCAGAGGGGACAAGGCCAGGGGACACACAGACAGGCTTGGATCTGTGGGTGACCTGTCAGCTAAGGAGCAAAGTGACTCCTGGTTGAACAGCAAAGACCAAAGCCCTTGGTGGAGGTGTTCATTCAGTCTACAGTTTAAATGTTTAGTGTGAGGCTGACAACTTTAGGGATGAAGAGGCATCTCATCCAGGAAAGGCGCTTGCCCCCAAGCCTGATGACCTGAGTTCAATCCAGGACCCACATAATAGAAAGAGAAAACTGATTCCCACAAGTTGTTCCCTGACATCCACCCATGTATGTGTGTGTACATACACACTAAATGAAAACTTTTAAAAGAGTTATGATAACTTTTAATTATTAAATGTTTGTACTTCTTTAATGTCTAATGATATTTTATTGGGGATGTTTTTGTGGTGTAGTGTATCTTTCTTTTAACATTTTCTACCATAGACAATTACAGCATCAGGCACAGATGACTCTGAGGCACTCCTGAGTTGGATGGTATTCTCCCAACACCAATATGAAGCAGTAGGAAAAGCATTTGCTGTTTATCATCTAACCCTAACACAGGGACTCCCCTTATTTAAGTCACATCAAGTGCTTTGGGACAAACAGGACAACTTGTGAATTTGGAGACTCTCGGGATTTTGTTGTTGAATCTTACCATCGATCCTTGGGGCTAGTAATGTGGCTCTTTTAGTAGAAAGCTTACAGCACAGCTGGTAGATTGTTTGTGGCTCTGTGGGTAGAGTGTCTGTTTAGCATGAACTAAACCCCCAGTGCCATATAATCCAGGAGTGGTGCCGTATGCCTTTAATCCCAGGCAGAAACAAGATAGGGAGTCCAAGGGCACCCCTGGCTATACAGTGAGTTGTAAGGCCAGGCTGGCCTACATGAGAACTTGTCTCCAAAAACATACCTAGACTCTTCTGGGAATGTGGAGCTGGGCGGCAAGAGCTGATACTGGGATGGGATGGGTGACAACACAGAGAGACTATGCCCTGGAGATGGCAGCCAAAGCCAGCAGCCTAGAGTTACAGTGCTGGCATGAGTGACCCTTGAACAGAGGGTTTAAAACAGAGGTCCCCAACATGTGGGTCACATCCCCTTTGGGGATGAGTGATGCTTTCACAGGAGTCATGTAAGACTGTCGAAGAACACAGATATTTACATTATAGTTCATAACAGTCACAAGATTAATTAGAAAGTAGCAATGAGAATAATTTGGTAGTTGAGGGTCACCACAACATGAGGAACTGCATCAAAGGGTCACTCACAGCACTAGGAAGGTTACAAACCACTGGTTTAAAAGAAACTATCAAAACAGACATTGGGTCTGGAGATCCACATTGCTCCTTCTATAAGTTTATGAGCTTTTAATGCACAGACCCCTGTGAGACCTCAATGGTGGGCCCACCCTCTGCTACCCAGCCAAGGAGGAACAACACATCAAGCCATGCTGGTGGCCCGGGCTCTCCAGACAGTGCTCCCCCCCTTGCCAGGCCGCAGCAGGCTGGGTGGGAAATGGTGGGCTGGCTCTCTGCACCTCGATCCAACTTGGCCTAGGCTGGGCGGCAACCGCCCAAGCTGCGTCTGCAGAGGCCTCCAAACAGCTAGAAGCGGCTAGAATGGCTACACAAATATATGCTGTTTTTCTTCTAGGCTTATAAGCACTTATCCACGTCATAAATTGTCACCTACTTACACTGAGGGGAGCCAGGCCGCCTTCCCAGGGAGTGCTCGACTCTCCTCGCATATACATGGCAAAAAGGGTCCTGGGGTACAATGGAGTGGCTCCATAACCAGGGATCCATGGGGAAAATGCAGAGTCCCAAGCCAGGGAATCACCCATTTATTCCCTTAATCAATAAATTATCCTCATCCACTCACTTTACTCAACTAACAAACCCTCGTCAAGAACTTCCTCTGTGTCAGGATGGGGTTAGACATTCTGTATGCTCACAACTGTGATACCCCAGGGAGACAATGCTGAGATGCAGTGACATCATTACAGATGCAGCAAAGGTGGCTGGGATCATTTCAAAGTCAATTTCAAGGAAAGGAAGGGGCTAGTGGTATGTGAGCAGCAGAGATAGCTATGGCAGAGGTTATCAAGGCTGAAGTAGCCAGGTCATGAGGGTCATGAGCTTGTCATCTACCTCTTACAGAAGAGGGTGATATTACTATGTTATAGTCACCATGGGACCACAAAGCACAGAGGCAGAATTCTAGGCTTCCTGGCTTAAAACCCAGTTCTGCCATTCGCTAACAGGTGTGACTTGAGACTGCCTTTGCTTCTCTGTGCCTCAGTTTCTCAGTCTGCAAGATGAGATTGCTGGTAGTATCTGACTTAGAGAGTGGTTGTCCTCTAGGGAGTGGGCCCTTCCTACTTGGTGCAGTTCTCTTCATTTCTAGATGATGACATCAAGGGTCCAGTTGACAGAGATATGCAACAAGGCTGGGAAATAGCAGAGTTGGGATAGTAGCCTTGTCTAGGGCTCCAAAGCCAACTGTAGCATAGGACTGGGCAAGAAAGACACACAGCAGAACCAAGAACTAGTGTCTGCCTCAAATAACATAGCTGGCTGGGCATGAGTACCTCCACGGGCTCCTGTTCGGGCCTCCTCACATCTTCCCCCCCAAATGTTGTCTAAAAGTGGGAAGGTCCTTGTCCCAAATCTGAGGGCCGTGTTCGTTCCCTGGGTAGGAATGGCTTGGAGGTTGATGACTGGCTTTGCGGCAATGCCTTTGACTCCCTTCTCCTTGCTGCAAACACCACCCACCACACTGCACCAGTAATTCTGGTGCATGATCTTTAGTCTGACATAGATGTCAGGGCACAGGGAGTTCCCTGGCCTCCACGTGTGGTCTTACCACACAAAGACGGGTACAACAAAGGCATAGGCCAGCAGCTCCACTGCTGGGTGAACACACACAAACAAGGCAGCTGGGAACACAGGCAAAAGTCATGCAGATTCTCAAACCACTTGTCCTGTACGGTCTGCCAAAAGGAAGAGAGTCCTTGCCTCTGCTGGGAGAACAGATGAGCAACCATCTGAAAGGATTCTAAGGCTGATACCCTCGGTGCATGGCTGGCCATTGGACATGCTGTATTGAGCCAGAGATGCCAGGAAGAAGGCTCTTCACAGCATGAAGCCACTTGCATGAAATGTATTGAACAGGCAAACCACAGAGACAGAGGGGTTGCCAGGGGCTCAAGGGGTGGGATGGAAATGGCTGCTAAGTGGGTGTGGGATTGCCTTTGGCTGTGACAGAGATATTGAGGAATTAGACATTTTCAACAACATAGGGACTCCATTAGAAGCCAATGACTCCTTCACCTTCAAATAGCTAACATTATGTGACTTTTGCCTTAATAAAAGTAATAATAATAAAAGAGGAGGGGAGGCAGGCTGGAGCGGGGGCAACTCAAAGCTCTGGAAAGTCGATTATTCCATCCTGGCATTATGTAAGTGCTAAGACGGGGACAGAAGGGAGGTGGCTGGAGGCAGCTGCGCTGGCCAGGAGCATGGGCGGAGGCTGGAAATGTTTGGGGTTTAGAGTAACAGGAAGCCTGAGCAAGGTCGTAAATCAGCATTTTCTGACTGGGCTCCTTGTAGGGCTCAGAACACAGTGTATTAAATGTCTGGGCATGTGTAAGGCTCCTGCTGCCAGGCTGCCAGGTCCTACCATGGGAGCCTTCTCATTTGACACTGGTCTCAAACTGGAACTCCCTCCACCAGAAAAATGAAAACTCAGCATCTTAGCAAAACCGGGCCTGGGACCCAACAGCAGTCCACAGGGTACAGCAGTCTGGGTGGAGGGATGGACAGGTGTGTTTCTATGTGGTTGAAGCTGTTAGAGGGCCGTTTTCTCTTCAGAGCTGATAGCAGAGTTCCAAGGAGTACGTGTCCAGCCAGTGTCATCTCCACTGTCCCTCGGACAATACACTGGACATCAGCTTCCTGGGGTAAGAGGTGCTGGACTGGGGTGCCTGCTCACCTTGAAGCAGCCACGTGGAGCTCTTTTTCACAGCTCTGTGGGTGTTCGTCCGCACTGGGCCTTGGGGAAGTTTCCACATTTGTCCAGTAGCAGACTTTTCCATCAGCCACTGAGTGAGGAGTTGGGAGTCACTCCCACAGACATCTGTTCAATTAAGACCAATGCTCTCCCTGTGCCTCGATGCTGGCATGTTCCCGATCTTTCTGAGCTGTGGTTTCCTGGTCAGAGAACAGAACACCAAGACCACCTTGCTGGCTGGCATGAGAATATAAATGCCTTGCAGGCCTGATCCCCAGCCCAGCCACCCCCATCCCTCTCCTGTAGCTCAGCTTCACCACCCTGAGAGTCTCTCACAGAAGCATGTCTCTGAGGCTGCCTGGCTTGCCTCCCAGATCCATTGACCCTTCATCACACCCTTTTCCTGTCTTCTCCACGAGGAAAGCCTACATGGTTCACACTTCCTGGTCTCTAGGACCTTCCTTAGACCCTGGCTGCAATATAAAGTCGCAGACCATATGAGTATCAGTCCCTCCCCGCACATCCCCGAGAAAGGGACTCTTGTCTTTGGATCCAAGACTCAGTTGAGTTTGCTCCGGCTCCGAGACCCCATTCTTCTCTCCCCACTCAGGCAGGGCTAGTTTGCTGACCCATTGGACACAGGAGACATTTGGCCTGGCCAGTGTCTACTAACTGGCTGCCCCTGTGATGCAGAGCTCAGGTGTCTACCTGAGAATGAGAGCAGGTGCCTTGAAGTCTTCATCACCAGAATATGCCCGCAAGTGTGTTTAGTGTGTACCCCACCATCACTCACTCCGGGTTTATGTAGTATAGACCCAGCTCTAACTAACGCACTTTGTCCATAACTAGATAGGATGGGCAATTAGAAAGGAAAGGCAGGCAGGCTGAGTCCCTGATGACATCATGAGGCCTGGAGTACAGCAGCCAGTAGATCTCAGGCCTGGAGATGCCTCCACACTTCAGGGTGCAAAGAAAATGCTGTGCTGTGCAGCATGGCACACTGAGCGACCATAATCCCCAAGCGTGTCCCTGTGTCCCTCTGTGACGTTCAGGCACAAGCTCATCCTCGCCCTCCACTGGGAAGCAGCAGACAAGAAAGAATAGGCTGAGGGTTGGCTCAGCTCTCTGGAGCAGTCAGCAGAGGGAGAGAACCATCTCAGAAAGTGGAGCAAGCTCGATCAAGCTCCAGACAGTAAATTAAGGTCGAGAAATGTTCAAAACCTTTTTAGTAGAAGCTAACAAAGACTTGAGAACAAGGGGCAGACACTAATGAAGCAAAGAAAATCTAATGTGTAGGAGGGGAGTGGGAGACAAGGGGGGCAGAGAGGCAGAGAGACAGACAGACAGACAGGATTAGATGAAACAGCCCCCTGATCTAGGGCCTCTCATGGCTGGTGGTAATTTTAATGTCCTATTTTGAGGTTATTCAATGAGTAAAACTGTATAGAATAAATTAGCAAATATGTAATATTATGAAGGCATCAGCTTCAATTTCCATGACAATCAGAATTCACAGAATGGAGGAAGCCATAAACGAGGGAATTGTGTAGATAGATGAAGCCCTGCCAGTGTCAGAAACGGAATAAAGAGGCCGCATGGACTCACAGGCCACTCCCCAGAAAAGCTTGCAAACTGGGGCTGAGCTCCAGTCCCAAAGGGGAAGGCTAGGATTTCGGAGCACAGGGCTTAGGAAGGAAGCCTGAGCTTGGGCAGAAATGGGAACTTGTGAACTGCAGAGGGCTGTGGCAGATGAGTCTGGAGGAGTAGGCTCCCAGAGTGACACCTTCCTTCCTGGGCTCAAAAAAAAAGAAACCCTGCTACAACAGGGTGGGACCAGAATGGACAGCGACTCACTGATAATCAAGTCTGCACGGTCATAATGCTGGGTTTTTGTTTTGTTTCGTTTTGTTATCTGTTTTTGTTTTAGCTTTAATGGTCACCTTTGTGAGGTTAAAAGCAATGGAGCCGCTCACTTATCATGATTTATGTGTCAAAAAGAGAATCACTGAGACTTGTTGCCCTGTGACCCCTGACACCAAGTAATAGCTATAGCAAGGTAGCATAAGCTCACCCCAGCTAGATTCAGAACACCTGTGTTTGGCATCCACCGTCAACCAGTAGAAGGGCATTGTGCTTGGGAAATTCTTTAAGAAAAATTTTGGTCTTTTGTTAACGTTTTCTTTGGGAAAACAATTGTTTATTTTGTTTGTGCTTTGTTATGTTGCTGTTGTTATTTGTTTGTTTGTCTGAGACGGGGTCTTATCCTATAGCTGTGTGTGCTCTGAATGTGCAACGTATTTCAGGGTGGCCTCAAGCTCTGTAGTCTTCTTGCCCTGGGCTCCTGAGGCCTGGGATTACAGCTATATATTACCACACTCAACTATACGGTAGTAACTTTATGTGTGCACGTCTTTGTGTGCTTGTCTATGTGTGTACATGTGCATATGCATTTGGGCACACATACAATCGGAGGCCAGAGGTCAACATCAGGCCTCTCTCTCTCTCTCTCTCTCTCCCTCTCTCTCTCTCTCTCTCTTTCCACCTGAGTTGGTCATATCAGCAATGCTTGCCCTCTAGAGAGGCAGAGCTGCCCGTCTCTGCCTCCCTCACACACACCTGCTGCTGCACACAGCTCTTCACATTCTTGCTAGGGAGTCAGACTCAGGACCACATGCTTGTGTAGTAAGCACTTCACCCCACAGTAAAATGTCAACACCCATAGCCCCATATGCCCATGGAGACACACCTGTGCAAGCAGAAGCATTTGTCAACACTCAGTGGAGGCTAATTACCATTCCTTGTGTCTCAGAAACAGAACTTTTAAATAACCCAAGAGGGAAGAAAAGCCCTTGCCTTAATCTGCAAGATCTTGCCTGGACTCCATCGCAGGCACCCATTCGATATGAATTGCAAAGTTGGGTCTAACGCATGTGTTTCATTACCAGCCCATTTCGTTGCCGTTCATATCTATTTTGGGTTTAGGTCCTTGAGGCAACAAATGCTCATTTTCAGGAAACGAATGTACGAAGACGATGCCAGCTAGCAGGCCGCCTGCAAAGGGGCTGCAGCAAGGCTTCTCAGCAGCCAAGGACGTGCTGGCTCTGAGGTGCCCAGCTGAGCCCCCTGAGAACCAAGCCTACAGGAAAGGGCCCTGCCCTAATTAGATTTCACTCGGCTTATTAGTAAATCTCATTCACTGGCTTAATGAGAAACAAAAGTGTGTGTTAAAAGAGTCTGGAGCAATAAAACATTGACTGAATTTATACAGCAGAGGGCTTGAAATTTTCCCTCCATATCAGCAAGATTGGACTCCACACTGGAAACAGGAATTGTTATAAATGGCTGCAGGATGCAGCTTGTTCCAGAGACAGCACATACTGTGCGGATATTTAAAGGACTAGAAGGAATCCAGGAGAAGTAGTAAGGGCCATGGGCCAAATGATGCTCCGAACTTGTAATAGCATTTAACTTTGTAGAATAGACTCCTGTCGTTCCCATTTTGTTGATGGGAAAACTGAGCCGAAAGAGGGAAAAGGACTTATCTAAGGTGATTTAGAAATTGGCTGTGGAGAGGTCTTACCTCTGAGTCAAATCCCAGACACCCTGAAGAGCTGAAGGAGGATGAATTACAGAACAATTCCCAAGCTTGAGGAGATGAGAGCAGCTCTCCAGGAGTGCCAAACACCTGCAGCTCAGTCCTCACTCAGCTACCAGCTCTGACTGGTTTCAGGTAGTATTTGAATCTTGGTTTCAGTTAATGCCAGAGGACACATGTGTCTCTCAAAAGGAGCCTGGGGCTTGCCACTGAGGTACTGAGTACCTGAGTTCTGACACTTAGAGGGTATATTCCTGACCCCCCATCTCAGTCATGATGTCGGAAGAGGAAGTACATTTGTGCTCAGCACAGTCAGGGTTTGCTTCTGGTGGGTTTATGGGTTTTGTTTTGGGGTGGTTTTATTTTGGTTTGAGGGTTTCCCTATTTTTAAAGTCTCTATTAAACCATCGCTCATCTCCATGGCTCTAAGTTTCTTAGTGTTTCCATATCAAGTGCCTCACTAGGTTCAACTTTAAGAATCAGGTAAAAATTGAGGCTTGGTAAGGTCCAGGGACAGCCTAGATCCCTGCAGGATGGCAAGCATGCTTGGGAGCCTTCGCCAGCTGGGGCAGACCTGGCTCTCAATCGCTGAGATTGATGATTGATGATTGAGCGGAGCAAAGGGCAGGGCTGTGGCATCCATGTTCTCTGGCCCTGGTTTGTTCTGGATAAGGAAGTCAGTCCTGGACAAGGGAGTCAGAAATTCCACTGGACCAAGGCCTGGAGCTCCTGAGTCAAAGCCAGAGCTGTCCTGGGACATTAGGTGACCATGGAGATTATTCTGTGACCCTCCTGACCCCTGAGTCCACCATGGCTGTTTTCAGGCAGTGACTTCAGAAAGGAGGCAACAGAGGTCACCCTGGGAACGAGAGCAAGTATCTAAGGGGCTGTGGGTGTCGGTGCGCCTGCCCTCCCTTCCTTGGCCTTAGCAACCACAACAAATTTCAGAATAGATATGACCTCTAGGCTGCAAAGGTGCTGCTTTCTGAGCTTCGGCTGGAGCTGCTTTCTAAGTGTGATGTCTCTCCAAGTCCTGGAGACAGATGCCCTTGGGAGATGCTGTACAGGGAGTATCTCACCTCCTCAGTAGCCAGAGGCTGAGGATCTCCGGTGGCTTCTCCATGTCTCTCAATAAATATGAAGCTGGGATGCAAACAAAAACTTACCTAGTTAGCCAAGAGTCCCTGGTGATGGAAAACGGGACAAGGCCATGGAGGAAGCCCCATTCTGAGCCCTCAGGACCCCCTCCCCCAATCTGTGCCACACAGATCAGAGACAGATAAGCCCTCTGACCTAAGAGCTGTATTTCCCCACGGCTCCCACAGGGGGCACTCCCTATCCCATGGTCCTCTCTTTCCCCTTCTTCCCTATAGTTTCCTTATCCACTCACAGGCTCCCAGCCCCTTCTCACCCCATTAGCCCTCTACCAGATCAGTTGAAATATCTGGCAACTAGGGAGGGTCTCTACTTTCTACTTGTACCCAGTGGTCAAGAGCACTGGCTGCTCTTGCAGAGAACCTGGGTTAAGATCCCAGACCCACAGAGAGTCTCACAATCACCTGTAATTCCAGCCCCAGGGAATCTGATGCCCTCTTCTGGACCTTGCAGTCATCCAATTGCATATGGCATTCACATACACGTGCAGGCAGGCACACGTGCTCACATGCATGTGCATGTGTGTGTGTGTGTGTATGCATGCACACACACACACACACACACACCAATAAGTCTTAAATAATATAAATAAACAAATAAATGAATAAATAAATAAAAACAGGAGACACCCCTGTCTACCCATGTGTGAGAGTCTGCAGAGTTCTTTGCATTTCCCAACGGGCACAGAAAGAAAGGAAGACAAATTTGAGAGATGCAAAAATGTTCTCAGAGGACTGACTGAAAAAAGGGAAGTTTTTGGTGGTGCAGGATGGCCCCAGGGCTCTGTTCTGAGCAGTCCCACTTGGGCCCCATCCATGTCCTTTTTCCATCCCAGTGTGGTTAGAATTCTTGAGGGAAAATTCTGGAATGAAGTCTGAGCAATCCTCTCTATCCCCAAATATGTCTCAGCATCCCTGGACCAAGACACGATGAAAAGAACATAGCAAGGGGTACTGCTAATACCAAAGACCCTGCATCTTGGTTCTATGCGCCATGGACCTTCAGTCTAGAAAAATATTCTAAGACATACCAGTAAATCATAGCCTTTAGTGTAAATCTGGCCCAGCACTTGATTTTACAAATAAAGTTTTATTGAAATATAATCATGTTCTTTCTTCCTACAAAGCTCACAAGGCACTTTCTGTCCTGGGAGCAGGAAGATGACCCAGGCAGGTTCTCCCAGTGGCCTGGGCAGCCAGCCCAGTGGGATGACGCACTCTGGGGCCTGAGCTGAGCTGGCTGGGGGCAGGACGTGTCAGCCTGGGCCTCCTCTCTGGGAGCATGTTCCCACAGAGATGCTGGCAGCCCATCCAGAGTGATGGGCTGGAGAGGGTGGAAAGGAAAGCCTGCAACATGTCCTATGTTCCCACTGCCTCAGGGTCACTAGAGCTGAAACTGACAGTCAGACTGTGGCCACAAGCTTTCAATCTGTCATGAGAGCCCAGGAAGAGGCCTAGCTGAGACACTGCTCTCCATCCCTATTATGACCCAATGAGAATTAACCTGGAAGCACTCTTGGCTCTGAATGGCAAAATGAAGCCAGCAGAGCCCTGGGACACTGTGTGCCGGGCTGGCCAGGGGCCACCTCGGGAACCAAGGTCATTGAGGCCTAGGCTTGGCAGGAGAGTGGACAAGAGCCAGCCTGGAGCCATGCCCTCCCTGACAGCTTTACAGCCCTGACTCAGTCCTGTAAAATTGCCAGGGTAATGACATCACGGGCCTCCCTTACATGGCATGTCACTGTGGTGGGCGTGGCTGCATGCTCTGGAACCCAGAGCCAGCAGGTCCCCTGTTGCAAGCTGTGGCAGGTGTGGCCAGCACTCAGGCTGGGATCCAAGGTTGTCTAAAGCCCGGCCTTCCCATGTGGAGCCTTGTACAGCCCCTGGACTTGTCCCTTGCCATAAAGAACATTCTGAACAGCATCATGCATGGGTGCCAGCTTAAATGCCACTGTACCTAGGATCTATCCCTAATTGATAATTGATAACAAGTGACCCTAATTGGATAATATCAGCGCTCATGGTGCCTGAGGAGCTCTACCACCTGGCAGGGCAATCCTGACGGGCCACCTGAGACTCTCTTCAGGCTCAGTGTTGGCCTCCCACACATGGAACATGGATCCAAGCTCCTGCATAGGACCCTTCACTCAGCTAATACTGCACTGGGCCTATTGCAACCCTGTTCCTCCCACCCCAAGGAGTAAGCCATCCATTCATGTCATACCCAGCCCAGCCTTGACTCCTTGATGTCCCATCAACTCTCAGCTACTTGCTTCCAGCCAAGCCTCATGAGATTCCCAAACATACTAGAACATGGAAACCAACTTTGATGCCCATTATTTTGCGTTCCTGTATGTGTGCAGGTGACATGCACATGTGTGTGCATATGTGTGAAGGTCAGAGATCAACTTTGGGTCTTGTTTCTCAGGAACTATCTGCCCTGTTTTTTGAAATGAGATCTCATCATTAGCCTGGAGATCGCCAATTTGGTTAGGCTGGCTAGCTGGCCAGGTAGCCCCAGGGAGTTCCAGGGAACCCCAGGGAGCCACAGGGAGCCCCTATCTCCGCCTCCTCTGTACTGGGATTGCAAGTATGTTTCCTAATTTTGTGGCCGGATGTCTGGCTTCTCAATGTTACAGGTTCTTGGTTATAGGTGACATTTTGGCTGTGTTCTCACAGTGTCACCCCTCTGTGTACCCTAAGCACCCCTTCTTAGCACCCCCTTCAGATTGGATCAAAGCTCTTCCCAAGGACCTTCTGTTAACTCTTTGAAGACTTTGCCTGGGGGTTAGATACACTATAAGGTCCTAGGGCCTGAGACTTCAGTACATGGCTTCATAGGGGATAAAAGCCATGGTACCCCATGTGCAGAGACAAGGCTCGTTTGAGGCCTCCCCAGGGCTGAAACTCCCTAGGAGACCAGGGAGACAGGGCTGTCCTTGGTAGCCACAGACCCTCTGAGTCAAGTCCCTTTGACTCCATGCCTGCCGCCCTCTCCCCTCTCAACTCTGCAAGGGTTAATGCAAGGCTCCAGTGCTGGGTGGATTTACTGCCCACCCCCAAGCTCTATCGGGTGCTGTGGCTGAAGGGCTCTCATTTCTCCCTTAATCACTTGCCCTGCAATCAGAAGAGATAGCCAGGCCTGTGTTTGGCGGCTGCAGCTGCGCACTATTTATTTACTTTTGCTCAGCCCGGGAACGGCTGCAATTTAAAGGTTCAGGTCTCAGCTACCCTGCCCGATGCAAACCCGCTTAAACACTTCCATATTGCTCCAGTGAGCTGTCACTGGAAGCTGCCCCTGCTCACACACCCTCTCCCTGGTTAGGGAGCTGGGAAAGCAGGTGTTCCAGCTCACCAGGCAGGCCGGCCAAAGGGAGAGTCAGTCATCTTTCAAACCGGAGCTGCCAATGCCTGGAAGAGCAAGGCAGAAGACCTTCAGGCCATGAGCAGCAGAGAAGACCACACCAGGAAGGGGCCGGGTCACCCCCAACCACTCACCCAAATGGAAAACCCATCTTCTCTGCTGCTAGCTCAGCTTGCCCTAATTCCTGTGCCAAATGGTGTAATTACCACTTGAGTTGTCAAATGGCCTCCAGACGGCCTTACCATTCACATCAGAGATTTAATAAGCTTTTAGGCGTTGACCCCTGCCGCCAGCCCCCACCTGCACACCCTATTGGTGAAACCTGATCACACAATTAGATCTGATAATGAGAGTCGGGCGCTCAGCCTTGAACTCTGCAGCCGCCTCCAGAGGTGCCCAGAGAGTAACCCCATGCCCTGACAAATGGCATGCACCCACCGCAGAGGCCTCACGCTTGGCCTCTGGAGGACACCTGGGAGCTCACATGGAAGAAGTTTTATTAAGGCCTGAGAATTCTAGGGGCCAGAGCTTTGCAAGCCTGAGCAGTTCTAGTTCTACAGGCACAGGTTCTAGTCAGTTCCACCTGGTTAGGAGTGTTTCTTTTAGTCACCTTATCAACACAAATAGCAAATGGTGGCAGCCAATGTGTTGACTGACCCACCCGTCGGTGTTATGAGCTGCCAGCTCCATGGTAAAGTCTTCCTAGATACCCATGGCAGTCACTAGTCCTTTCTCATTGTCCTGTTTGAAAATGTATTCTATGCTGGGACAGGGCAGACTCTTTAAATAGTTACAGAATTACCACTGCCAGGATGTACATGCTCATCCAATAGAATAATACAAGTGCCATCTCTATCCCAATTGGTACATTAGAAAAACATTACAGGGAGGTTAAGCAACTTACCCAAGACCACACAGCCGGAGAGCATCAGAGATGAGACTTGAAGTCAGGCCAGGCTTCAACACAAAGGTCCACAGCCAGGATCCCATCAGGATAAAATATAATTTGATTTAAAGTGTGTTGATGCAAAGGTAGGCTGCATGTCCTGCGTATTAAACAAAGTTTATGGTTCATGTGAGGACTTGGCGGTATGGACTTTTCCAGAAATGCTCCCCATGCTGGTCTTAGTGCTCCTACACTCCAGTGGAAATGGGCAGGTATGAAGAAATAGACCAAAGGCTTCTGCTCTAGAGTGAAGGGGAGCCACTGGTGAGGGAAGACAGGGTTCCTGGCCAGGGTGTGAAGTGTGTGCATGAAATCTCACCTCTGGTGTTTGCCAGGAAGCATTCCACTTGCACAGCCACAAAGGCCAAGGCCATCTGGAGACCCCACTGGGGAATGTGTATGTTCAGACCCTTGCCTCTTGGTGTCTCTTTTCCTAGGGGTCAGTTCTCCATCCTTACAGGGTCTCTGGGTTTCATGACTGTTACGATTGTGTTGCCATTCCTACCAGGTCAAATGGCTGATACTTGGGGAGAGGTGATCATGCCTTATGTTGTGATGTTAAGGTCGTAAGGGGACCATGAGTAACCCAGCTCAAACAGGCTTTGGGCAGTGTGGCAGTTACAAAACAGTGGGTGTGGGAAGCGATAGTTTTCAAACATAACACAAGAAGCAAGGCAATGCCCTGTGGAGGTTCCAGCTGGGCCGTCACCCAGGTAGACAGGTAGATAGACAGGCAGAGGAGGGTGCAGGGGAGGGTGGTAGCACGGGCTCAGCTCTGCAGGGAGTAGGAGGGATTCTGCTGACCCCTCTGACAAAAAGCCTTAAAAAAGGCTTGAGATGTGGCAAGTCTAATTAATCTATTTATACATGAGGTGACAACCCTGGGATACCAGTGACACCTATATTCAAAGACCCACAAAGAGTCAGCTTCATCTTGGGTCCTCCAGACGTGCTCATGCACACACTAGGGGCAGCCTGCCTTCCATCAGGGCTCTGTTGCCAAGGTCCCCTCCCCCAATCCTAGAGTGGGCCACAGTGTCCCGACTCCATGTCCCTGCTTCACAGGGCTGGAGCTCATTCAGCTCCACCCTACACCTGGCAGACACTCAGCTTTGATCCTGATTGGTGGTATGTCTGTCCATGCACAGGTGTCCACCTTCATCCTCCACTTTGTGCACAACTCAAAGAGCTGAGTAATTGTACCCATGTCACAGGCAGAGAAACTGAGGGTCAGGGATGCCCATCACCGTGGCCAGGATCTCACACAGAAGTAGAGCCCCAGTTCAGCAGGCTCAGAAGCATCACATTCCCAGGGGGAAGCAGAGAGCAGAGGGTGGACTGCCTTCCCAGTACCAAAGTCTGTTTCAGTAGTAGAGTGCCCAGTATGAGAAACCCTGGGTTCACTCCATGTCCCACAAAACAGAAAATCTCCATGTGCTCATGGTGTGCACGCAAATGAATGTACATACATGTGCATGTCAAGAAAAGAATTTGGGAATGGAGAGATGGCTCAGTGGTTAAAAGCACCACCTCTTCCTGCAGAGAACTCAGGTTCAATTTCTAGCACACACACATGGTGACTCACAAAACTCCAGTTCCAGAGACTTCAATACACTCACTGGCCATGCAGACACATGTGGTCCACATACACACAGGCAAAATACCCATACACATAAAATAAGAATAAGTACAAAAAATAAAACAGGTGTGTGTGTGTGTGTGTGTGTGTGTGTGTGTGTGTGTGTGTGTGTACCAGAAACAAGAGCCCAATCATCTCAGGAAGACAGTATGAAGCCATTGGACCAGGTTGCCCCATTTCCAGTTTTACTATGACCCTACTTTGGGAAAACATAAGCCAACAAACATAAAGCTAGCACTGAGCCCATGGCTTCTGGCTTTAGCCAACAGCACTCCCAGAGTGAAGGAGAGTTTGAGGGTTCTCTATGGCTAAGTACAAAGCCCATAAAAGACAAGGACCCCAGAACTACGAAGAGCCCCCACTTTCACCTCAGGCTGACTTTCAGAAGCAGAGGGGCCAGGTCAAGCCGGGGGGGCCCATCCCTCCCTGTCTGAGGGCTTGCTAGAGTCTGCCAGAGATGATACACCATACATAACTCTCCTGCAGAACACTGACTGCAGAGCTCAGTGGGTCAGACTCCACAGAGTACTTCAGGCCAGGCCTTACCACTCTCTGCAGGGAGGACCATGCCTACTGGGCTCCCCACACACCTTCTCCTATTTCTCAGCTGTACAAGGAAATGTACTCCCAGCTACAACCAAACACCTTCCCATACCCCTAGATACCCAAGTCTGGCATCCAAAGACTCCATAGCTTGAAGCATCGAGTCACTCTGTTCCATTAAGCATAGTGGATGAGGGGGGCTCACTCTGCTAACTAACTCACCTGACCCCAGTCTCCCCTGGGAAATGGATGAGATGGGAACTGCAACACCCTCTTCCACATACAGGGAAACTGAGGCTCAAGGAACCCTGGACTCCGAGTTGATAGTGAATCTGCGAGTCCTGTGAGATAGCTGGGGTGGCCTACATTTGATGTATCTTTTGGATACTTTCTCTACAGCCTGATGCCAACTCGGGGGACAATTTCAGAGGAACCATGTGTCCCTCTAATGTGCCTTGACTGTTGTAAAATCTCCTCATGGGAAGTATGTGTGCAGTGACCCGGCCTCCCTCACTGGCCTGCAGCACGCTGAGAAAACTTGCTCTCTGCTCCCAGAACCAAGGGTTTGGCTTCCATCTGAGAGTTCCTGACACCAGTCAACAACACAGGTTGGTCTCTAGTGTTGTCATTATTGGCCATGTTACCATGAAAATGAATTCACAATGCTCATTGAAGCTGCTAAAGACTGCAGCCCCATTGCCTCCGGGCAATCCTCCTGGGTTTTAGGGTACTCAGAATGTGATCTTAGCTTGCCACTACAGACAATAAGAATTTTGCCTCTCCTACACCCAATTTAGACCTAGCTGTGTACTCTGGAATTTCTTCCAACCACTGCTTCAAGGGAATGACGGTGGAATTGGTCAACAAAAAAATGAGAGGTCCCAAGAGGTAAAGCAGAGGATGGTTCAGCAGGTAAAAGTTCTTGCCACTGAGTCTAACAACCTGAGTTTGATTACCCAGAACCTACATGGTGGAAAAAGAGAACTGGCTCTTACAAGTTGTTGCCTGACCTCCACACACGTGCTGTGGTACATCACACACATACACACACACACACACACACACACACACACACACACACACACACACACACACTTTCAGAGAGAGAAGGAGCAACAGAGAGCATTGCCACCAAGCTGAAGAAGGCCTGATTTCCAGAGTCTAACCCAAGCTCCCATAGCCTCAGGATCAGAGCGCTTTCATGCAAATTTTGAACCCCGACTGGCCCCTCCAAGTTCTAATGTGTGACTTTAAAGCTAGGGACCTGAGAGACTCCGTGTCTCTAGGAGTAAAGTTGCAATCATTCCCCACACTCCTCCCACTCCAGCCTGATGGAAGCATCTTCAGAAGCTGGCACTGAGGATGAATCAGGGTGTTCCACTTGCACGGCGCCCCTGCAGGCCACGTAGTGAGCTGCACCCCATCACCCCTCCTAGATGGGAATCACCCTCCTCCAACACAAAGAATGGGAGGAAACCGGAACGCGCGCACGCACTCACCATCACACATCACTGTCTACGGGGCCAGCCCCCACGGGCAGAGGGCCCGGGCCAGGGGCAAAGGAGTGGTAGCTGGAGCTGGGCCATGGTGCTGAGGGGCCTGGGAAACACCCCCCTCCCCCAGCTGGTGGGGCCATCATAGCCAGAATCTGCAAGCTCATCACTGCTGGCTTGGAAACCTCACCAGAGACAGAGTACAGGACACATCCTGCTGGGCAGAGATAAGAGAGAACCCCAGGTTCTCACCACTCGGCTGCCCCTGGGGAGCAGACAGCTGACCCTGGCTTGGCGAACTGTGAGGAAGGTGCCCAAAACAAACACACAGGGAAGTGCTGCCCTCCCTCTTCACCCTTCACCCACTTAGGGAAAGGACCTCTTGGGGAGATGAGGGGCATCTGTGACCACATGGGACAGACTGTCTACCTACCTGGCTACTGTGCTCAACCCTGATCTACCTCCCAGGGTGGGGTGAGTGTTATGTCCCTGTTTCCCTAGCTGAAAATAAAATGGGGCTGTAGATGGAGTGTCCAGATTCATAGGCCCTTGCTTCAGGAATCAGAGATGATAGTTAGGAGTCTGGACTCAGATCCCTGCCCAACTTCCAGGACTGTCACCTGCGTCTCTTCCCCAGCTCTTCTATGTGAGCTCTGGTACTAAAAGGGAGGGAGGGCTTTCCAGACAGGGAGAGGCAAGCCCCATGAAGCCTGGACTCCTGAGACCTCGCTAGCCTGGAACTGATGAACACTGAGCCTGCGTGAGGCCAGAGCTTCTCCACATTCCACAGAGCTGTTCCATCTCTGCAATTGAAACAAATGAGAATATTTGAGCTGTTTGTGCACATTCAAAAATAATAAGAAGCAGCAGAGGAAAAGGTGAGTCTCCCAGAGTGTGAACCACACATGGGGACACTTCCATGCCCTTCCCAGCCTCAGTGACCCGAACTCCACAGTGAGGGAAGCCAAAGCCCAGGTCTGGGGTGTGTTCCCACCCCACCCCTGCTAATCTGGAGCAGGTAAAGGCATTACCTCCTTCTGTGTCTGCCCTGCCCCATGCCTTCCCACCTATAAGCCTCTCTAGGCAGTGCCTCTCCTTATCCCTCTACATGTCCCTACAGGATGTTGGGACACTGATGAGCAGATGAAGGGCTAAAAGTCTGAATCTGATTGGATTGGTTTTATCTCCCAGATTTGACTTGAGTCAGTGTGATCTACCAGGGTGCTCTGTCATTTAGAGCTGTCTGGAGGGTTTCTAGGACTTCTGAGGATCTCAACAACCAGGGAAGAAGGATGCATTAAGACGAAGCCGTGTGTGTGTGTGTGTGTGTGTGTGTGTGTGTGTGTGTGTGTGTAACACCAAATAATCTGCTAGGAGCTTGCCTGGTTATCTGTTGGTATACTGCCCCCCCACTCCCTCCCAGTGAGGCCCTGCCCTGTACAAACACAGCCTATGTGTTAGGATGGAGTGGCATTAAAATGGGAGAAGGGGAAAGCCTCTCTGTTACCACAGAGATTCCAAAGCAGCACCTTCAGGGACCTCTACAAGCAGCTGGACTGCCCCTGTCCCACCTAGTCACCCCTGCCTCCCTCGGGTAACAGCACGGTCTTGAGCCTCAACCAGGAGCCAGGCACACCACTAGACTTCCCACAATGTAATGTGTAATTACATAAAGCAAGCATTAGCAGATCTAGAAGGAGAGATGGATGGGACTTGGATAGAACATAACATGGATGGGAACTTCAACCTGCCCCCACCACCACTTTCATCAATGGCCAAACCTAAAACATAGTGAAGACTCTCAGCTAAGTGAACTATACTACAGTGCAATGGATACAACAGGCATCAACAGGCATGCCATCCCAAAACTGCAAAATACAACAGAATATAATCTCTTATCACCCTGGAATAAAACATGGGAAATACATAGAGAATAAGTATGCCAAACCAGCAGAAACTGATGAAGAAATCAAAAGGGAAACATTGAATTTCCTTAAAGCCAGAGAACACAGCATAAGACACCTGGGAGGGGCAGCAGATGTGGCTGAGGAGAAGACAGAACAAAGCCCAGACATTTGACAAATTAGAGATGCCAAATAATCCAATGGCAGAACTCAGGAAACTGGAAACACAAAAGTAAAACAAACTCGGATTAGCAGAAGGAAATAAATAATAAAGACATAAAACTGACATTAAAAGTATGAAAGACCAATGAATAAAGAGTTAATGGGCTAGGCTTTTGTTTTATCTTTAAACAAAACACAAATTCTTAACTGTAGTAATCAAGAAGAAGCAACGTAGGTCAACAGAAGTAAAATTAAAGACGAAAATGGGATGTTACAACCAACAGTGCAGAAACGCAAAGGCTCCTCAAGGACTGTCACAAATACCAAATGTGGCAATAAGTTGGAAAACATAGATGGAATGGACACATTCTGGATGCATAAAAACCTGCTAAAACAAAACTGTGAGAGCATAAAACTCACATAAACCAGTAACAAGTGATAAGGTTGCATCTGTCATCAAAAGCTTCCCAGGGAAGAAAGGATCAGGCACAGATGGCTTTGGGGCTAAATGCCCCCAAACCTCTCAAGAGCTAAGGTAACATCCTCTCAAATTGAAAGGCGTGAATGTTTTCAAGCTCACTCTACAATGCCAGCATTTTCTGGATGCCCAGATCAGACCAGGATATAAAGAAAACAGGGGTGGGAACTAGTGACCACATCCAGTGAACAAAGATATAAGAATTCTCAACAAATATTAGCAAACTGAGCCTATTGCACATCAAAAATACTACATGTGGCTAGAGAAATGGCCCAGCAGTAAAGGTGAGAACTTCACGACCTGAGGCCCTGAGTGTACAACCTGAGTGGCCACAGAGCCTATGAAGACATGTTTGGTCACTGGCCATGGGTACCACAACAAGAGACCACCTCCCGTTAGAATGGCTTTAATCAAAAAAGAAAAAAGCAAGGGTGAGAGAGAGGGCTCAGAGGGCAAGAATGTTCATCATGCAAGCATGAAGATCTGAGTTCAAACACCCAGAACCTGTGTAGAAGCTGGGTGCACAGCACATCTATAACCCTAGCACTCCTGTGGGGAGATGGAAGGTGGAGGCAGGAGGACCCCTGAAATGTCATGCTCCACCCCACAAAATGGGAGATTACTGTGCTCCAATTAAAAACAAAGTTGTATTTGCAAAAACACATTAAATACAGTATAACACAGATATAGATATGATTTTAAATGTATTGCAGCAAGCAAGGAGCTCAATCATTTAGGTGTTGCAGACACTCCGTGGCTTCTGGCACCCTAGGTATACTCCCTTAGCAGTTGAATAAGGCCTGCCTCGTGTCTGAGTGGTTATGGAGTGGGTCCTTATGTCTTGCTTGTGAAGGCTGCTTGTCTCACTGTCACTTGGTCTCTTAAGAACCACTTTCTGGCCCCATTCTTTCTATACTACATTTTCCCAATCTCTTTTATCCTCCATTCTGTTGCTGAATTTCCAGGAATGGGCTATGGTGGGTGTTGGGACTAGCTTCCATTGTTCGTGATAGATGAGTAAGTAGTCCACTGAGGGTCTCTGCCTTACACGCTAGACAGGTGCTTGGCATGTAGTAATACCTGCTACGCAGTGTGTCTGATGCCCAGTTCCGCACAAAAGATGGTTCTGGAAGATGGGCTAAGAACCCACAAACAATTGGTGTTTGGTGCCTGTTAACACTGCAGCCTCAGAATGATCCAGATGACCACCCTGTGAGGGGGCTCTGGGGACCCTTCCCACAAGCACAGCATGAGGAAGAAGTCTACCTATGGGGATGTTCGATGGGGTGAGGGGATGGTGGTGCTAACTCATAGGTTTCTGTAAGTTATAAGCATCCCCTTAATGAAGCAAAGACTGAAATGTTCAAAGTACCAAACACCTTGTCAGAATGTCTGAGTTTCCTCGTTGTCTAATCAGACAGAGGACGAAATGACCCTCAGTCTGTCCCACAGGCTCCAGACCCCTGCTAGATACCCACACACATCACTAACTGTGCCTCCTGGTCGGCTGGATTTATATTTTTACATTGTTGTGACCAAATATCCGACCCACAGATCTGAGAGAGCAAGGTGTCCATCAGGGCAGGTGAAGGAGCTCAGACAATGGCTGTGTCATGGGCATCCAACATGGCAGACAGGAAGCAAAGCCCTCGGGATGGAAGCAGGGTGTGGCTGCAGCCCTCAACCCACCCCCACCCCCAACGCTGAGACCTACCTCTGTCAGGCATGCCTCCTGCCCTAAAGGTTTCACTGTTTTCTAAAACTACCACCAGCAGAGGACGGACTATTCAAATGCAGGAGTAGGCTTCATCTACTTTGGCATGGAAGAAGATTCATGGTGTGGCATTCAACCTGTCACCATGAGGCCAGAGGCACAAAGACCACAGCTGAGCAGTGGCACTCCCCACCTGGTTTACCATCCTCCAGCTCCCTGCCTGAGGCAGCTCGGTTCTTGCAACCCAGTGCTTTCCTCCCTGGGTTGCCATGTCTGGCCTAAGGGAACAGTCTATCCAGGGGCAAACATCTTTGGAAGGGCAAACACAAAGCTGCTTGGCCAGCTGTCTTCATGTTCTCCAACAGCTTCTTCTCAGTTCTCAGGCCTCCTACCTCTTGCCTATTGGATATGATTGACAGGAAGCCATTCAAGGGTTGGTTTTATTTTTATTGACAAAGCTTGTCTACCAGCTATCTCAAGGCTCAGCACAGGACTCCAGAAGCAGAGCCATTCCCCTGTGTTAGAGGCTGGGATGCCTCAGAAGAGGGGTTCTGGAAAGCTACTAACCAAGGATCTAGCCAGCTCAGGCACTCTCACATGCCCCACAAACCTCCTTTCTTTATCTTCATCTATATAGCTGCAATAATCAGACCAGCCATGTGGCCTCATGAAGAGTGGTACCTGGGTGTCCCTCCTGCTTCACTGGCTCCCACCCTGACCACACTGATCCCATTATCCCCCATCAGCTTCCAAGCCCTGGTCCTCCTCCTGGACCCAGGGTTGTAAAAATGGAGTGAGCAGTGATCCCAGGCTAGCGGACTACCTGAGCAGGAGAGGAGAGTGTTCTCCTTCTGGGTGACCATGCATTGTCTCCCACCATGGTCGGAGATCCCAGGGGATAACTGAGGTTGGCACCTGTGCCTGTCTCACTGTGTCTCAGAGGGTCTAGCTGAAGGAAAAACAAGATGTGGTTGCTAAGAGACTCACAAGGATTCAGGTTAGGGAGCAGCTATTTCACTGGAGCCCCCAGCTTTGTTTTTCATAGAAGTAGCTTCCTGCTGGCCTTCATCTCCTGTGAGTGAGGGAAGGTACCCACAAGTCCTCAAATCCTGTAAAGATATTCTGCATCTGGGGTGGTGGGTGGGGTCTAAGACCCCACATGCCTAACCCAATGTGGTAGTAGCCACTCGGGTGTAAGAACACACCTCCCTAGTTTCTAGAGCTGTGCCATTTGTTTAGTGTTTACTGTTTGCTTGACTCTGCCTCCTCCTGCAAGCTAGAGAAAAGCAAACCCAGCAAGTCTGAGAAATGTCCCAGGGACACCCAGCTAGGCAGTGTCAGAGAGGTGGAGCTGCTTATTCCTGAGTTGAAGGTGGAGGGGGTTGATAGTGACAGCTATAACAGACCTTTACCAGGCCCTTCCCCACAGGTACAAATCCCCACACCTGGAAAGGAAGATATAAACTCCGGTTTATGCAGAAGAAAACAGCCAAAGGGCTGAAAAATGTAAGAAACTCACTGAAAGGGTCCCCAAAACAAGAGACAGAACCCTACATGACCCTGATGCTGTTCTCTCTGGCACCTTTACTCCCTGAATGGCCTATAACTGCTCTCAAAGTCATCTACTCATCTAGTCACTCTGTAAAGGACTACTTAGCAAAGCACTATGAGGCCTATTAAGAATGCGTGGGCTGAGGGTCTAGCTCAGCTGGTAGGATGCTTGCATAGCCTGTAGGAATCCCTAGGTTCTATCTCCCTGGTGGCACACGTCTGTCATCCCCCACCCTTAAGAGGTAGGAGCAGGAGGATCAGAATGTCAAGGTCATCATCAGCTACATAGAGAGCTCTAGGACAACCTAGGCTCCATGAGACCCTGTCTGAAAACAGAAGTGTGGTCCCTAACTCAACAGCACGAACTCAAGTCTCCCTGGCTCAACCCACAGGGAGTGTTTTCTTCAATTGTCCATAGAAGCTATTAACAATCTCCACCCCCTTAACTTGTTGGGAGACACCAGCAAGTGAGTTTGAGGCTTCAGAGTGGCTAGAAGCATGTCTGAAAAATAGCATAAAGACAGGGGCATTTATACACCACAGGCCTGGGTTCCAGATAGGGGAAAGTCAGCTAGTGAATTAAAAACCAACATTGTACAACCACCAATGGAGGTCCAGGACACTGGGTGGCCAAGGGCATGAAGGGAGAGCAGTGTCACTCTACAGCATCGTGGTGCCACCCAAGCTTTCTGCACCTTGGAGCTGGGTGATCTGGGACACTTCCCTCTGTGCTGTCTGACCACTGCCCCTGCTGGCCAAGTTATATCTCCAGACATGAGATCTGGGCTGCACTGCCCCTGGAGGACATACAGCTAGCTGGGAAGTACAGATTTGTACAAGAAGCCTTCTTTCTTGGAGCCTGGTGGTTTGATCTGTGGGGCTTGTTTGCACAAAGGAGCACGGGCTCGTCCTCCTCACACCCACTTCAGACATGTTAGCTGATCCCTGAATGCCAATCCAGGATTTTCTGCCTCATTCCAGAAGGACTGCATGAGTGTATGCAAGGGGCCAAGATCAAACTGCTGGGATCCTTCAGGACCAGCTCCCCCTGAAGAGACAGGGGTGGGGTCCTGGGGTGAAGGCTGCATACCTCGGGAGGCTCCTGGTCTGTTGGGGGGTCTGCATTTCTTTCTACCTTTCAACTAAAACAGGCCACCAAAGATTGGCCCTGATTGCCTTCAGCTGTCGGGAGGAACAGACTATGTCTCCCCACCTTTAGTCTTAGAGATCAATCGTGACTTTCTCAGAAAACAAAAATTGAAAAGTTTACAAACATAAGACACAGGCTCTGAACCAGCGCACCATTGTCGACACTATTGGTGACAGATGCAGCTGACGCCTGCCAGCGACTCAGGCCTCCCAAGCCGATCTTGAACTCCCACTGTGGAGGGGCACCAAGTCCATTTTCTCTCCTTCCAAGGGAGGAATAAAAGTCTCCAAAGTAGCTGGGATCACCGAACCAGTGGGAAAACCCACCAATTTGCCAGGCAAAGGGAAGTTTGTGGACATGGTTGGGCAGACTGGGGCATTCTCAATCTAAAAACTTTCTAACCAGCAGCCCCACACATCAGCTCTGAAAGTCCTGACATGCATGGTTCCTGAAAGCTGAAATATTTTCAGTTACACGGAAAAAAAATGTTTGCTGTTGAATGGCCCATTACAGCTGTCACCATCCTGATTTCTAGAAATAAACAAGACTATGAGAAGGCTAGCCTTGGCAGAAATGCAAGTTAACACTAATTGGTGGGGTAATTAAATTATCCCTTAAGCTGATGTGCCAGGTGACTGGGCTTTCCCTGTGCCCTCCCTGCATTGTGGAAATGTGAATGGTGCTCGCCAGAGTCACTCTCTAGAGGTTTCTACATATCAAATAGCTAAGGAACCAATACACAAGGGAGCTAGTTCACATTTTCTCCGGGTCATCTTACAGAAGCTCGCTCGGTACAAACACAGCCCAACACACAACGTTTATTTTTTAATGTGTTAGTATCTTGCATGAGAAAAATAGCACGGAAGTTACAGGAAGATTTATTTACATGGTAACTGTTCGCTGGTGTCTGAGCCGCTCGGTTCTGACTGACTTTCTCCCAAAGGGCAGAATCTTTAAACCAGAACAGAATTTATTTAAACAGCTGGGGTTTTTTTTTCTTCACATTTTATTAATTCACAAACCCTTGCTGTGAACAGTGGGTAACTAACTGGTACAATTTGTAAATACATACAAGCATAAAAGCTAGTGTATCATTCAATTAAAAATTTTAAAACGATACAAGATTAATTACTACCAGACCAGATGAAGTCATGCTTCTCCCCCACAGCTTTGTCTTTAACTAGTACTTCAAGTGTGGAAACCCCTCACACTCATCCCCAAGAAGAAATAGCACTGTTCTTAGAAAAGGAAATAAATCTTCTTGCTGCTTTTGTAGGATTCCAGATTGTTTGAGATATTTTGCTGACACACAGACTGCCTTTTAAATTAAAACTGATGTGGCTAACGGTTGCCTAAAAGAAATTAATGAGTAATACTGTCTGTCAGGATCATCTGAAAAGGTGTTTAAATCGTTTTAATTTAAACACTCATGCATTAAACAATACGACCGTGATTCTTAGGGAGAAAGGTAGAAAGAAATGTTAATTTGAGGAATAAAGTGAAAACTTTACCCAACCAGGAGACAGTGTCAGGAGAAAGAGCTAAAAGCCGGGGGAGGTTTACTGTCAGAGCAGGTGCTCATGGGAAGACACCCGTCAGCTAAGGCTCAGACACACTCCATCATCCACAGAAAATGGTCCCCCATCATGATTGACACTTGTCAATCCACCCTCGTCACAACTCCACTGATACTCCGAGGTCTCTGTGATGACAATGAAAGAACAACATGTGTGTTATCCTCTTATGCGTGGTCAGGCACCTTATGAAATATAAAGTGACCCCTAAGCTTCTCATACCTCTATCCCATCCACTGCTGGAAGCATCTCTCCCAGGCTTTTTCCCAGGGATCAGACATTTGGTGACAGACATTTGGCTTAACTACTTTAAATACTCCTTGAGAGTTGGCACCTTGCAGAGGCCTCATAGAAGTGTCTCATCTTTCTGTAGAGCGAGAGGCAGACTGGGTCACAGCAGATCTTACTGTCCTGCCTTCCCTACCCCCATTCTTCCTTCGTCTCTAGAAGTCACAGCGCCATCTGCTGGGCAGCAGCCAGACATCCCGAGAAGGGCGCTTTGTGTTAAGGGATCTAGAGTGAAGAAAGGGAATGCAGACTGAGTGAAAAGGCATAGAGAAACAGCAGCCTGCCTCTCTATGAGAAACTTTTGTGTCCAGTCTGTCACCCTACCACTTTTCTTTTACTCCTTTTTTATTAAGAAAATCGCTGCTTTTTTTTTTTTTAACCGTTTAAGAGTCTTATGTTAGCAGTGAATTTCTGGGGTTAAAGATAGCTTCCCTTCTATTTTTCCCTCTGTACACCTTCACACACACACACACACACACACACACACACACACACACACACACACACACACACTCACACACACACTTAATACATGCATGCACCCACCCCTACACACATGTATCCACACATATACACATCCACAAACACACAATACACATTCCTTGCTGATTTGGGTCAGTGCTTTAGAAACAAATATTTATTTTTTAGCGTGTGCACATGCCTGTGTGTGTGGAATGTGGGTGCCCGTGGAGGTAGAGGCATTGAATCACCTGGTACTGGAGTTACAGGAAGTTGTGAACCACCTGATGTGGATGCTGGGAACCAAACACAGACCCTCTCAAAGCGCAGTAAGAGCTCTTAACAGCTGAACCATCTCTCCAGCCCCTGGTGGAGTTCTTCAATCCTTCCAGGACCCCATGGGTTTCCAGAACACAAAGCACAAGACTGGAGTAACCCAAATATTATTTTAATTTTTTTCAGACACTTAAGCAAAATAACTTTCTTTTTTTAGATTTATGTAACTTTTGTTATAAATATAATCACACTCCAATTCCACATCTGCCTAATGTCTGTTTCTGGATTTTCCTATGCAAATAACGGCCCTGCCTTCCTCACCAAACACTTCTAGTGCTGCTGGCTTTGTCTTACTGTTCAAATATTGCTTTCTCTTTGTAATTAAAGTCAAGGTATTCTTGTCACCAGAGAGGTTGATTTACATGTGTGTTTCTATATATAGAGATAGAATTTCCCCGTGGCCTGTAACATTCATTTTTGTTTTCTTTACAGTTCTTTCGGTGTTTTAAGACATTTGGAAGATTTTTAAAAATTGGCAACTTAGGTTTACAAATTAAAATTGCAATCAAATTTATTTTGTATCACAGTTCACCGATTCTAAAAGAGGAACATTTTTACTGGGTCTTGTTTCTCTTTATTATACATCATAAAAAAATAATAAGTGATCTCGGAACCCAAAGCTGGGCTTGCTATCATATTACAGTCACAGACTGTCTCGTTTCGGGTGTGTGCAGCCTCCAGAGTATTTACTTTCTGTAACTTAATTTCTCACTCAATAGAGTTTGAAAGCTCTGGATATTATAAAGGCAAACTCATTTTCTGCTGGAATAAAATGAGAAAATGAAAATTTTGAAATTCATTTTATTTGGTAAATTCAATAGGGACTCCCCGTGAACCCCTGAGATAAAGCAGCCCGCCCTGTTTACTTTCTCCCTCTTTTAGACCCTTGAAATGAAAATAGAAGCCCCTCCCTCCCTTCCTATGTGATGTTTGTGTAGAAATTCTAGAATCTCCCTCCTAAAAGTGGAGAGCAGAGCTAAGGCTAAGTCTGCCCCCCGCACGCGCGTACACACACACACACACACACACACACACACACACACACACACACACACCGAGAGCCAGGAGGCTGCAGAGAGTCACCCCAAGCTGAAGCGGGGGGCCTCAGGATCTAAGGGATGAAGGGGTTGGGGACACTCACGGTTCTTAGTCCACTTCCCTGCCTGATCCTGACTCCAAAAGGAAACCCAGCTGCTTTGTGCAGAACCAGAAATGAATATCCAGGAAGTTGGCAACGTTGTTAACCAAACAATCGATTGTAGAAACACAACAAAAATTTTTTAAAAAACCAAATTCAGGTTTTTTCCATAATGGAAAAGTGAGTGAGATGTGGGGAGGGGAACAGAGACTATTTTAACTTTTTCCAGTGGCCTGCACTGGCCCCAGGTTAATCTAAGTTCAAGTTTGGAATATTAGCCTCTGTATCCGTGTTATACGAAGGTTGGTTTGACTGGCTGCCATGGATGAAGTCTGATCGAAATCCCCAAATTGAGCTGTAGATCTACAGTCCGTGCTTTAAACTCAGCAGCCCGTGCGCCAGCAAACTCCCTCTGTGACAGGAAATGGGGACATGTTAAGCACATTTCAACAGCATTTGCTTCAAAGCTGGGGTGGGGAGGGGGTGGACATTTAGTGACTGGTTCACATGAAGATAGATGGCATGTGGGAGATACGGTGTTCTGAGCATGTGGTTGGCATCCTGTAGCCTAGCAGCAAGACAGATTGCACCCTGAATTCCCGAGAATTGGGAAGAAAAATAAAAACAGTTTGCATCCTGCAGTGGGGCCATGTTTCAAACTCTCTGTTGTTGATAAATTAAAGGGCGGTTCTCCACAGCTATGGAGTGTCTTGGGAAAGGAGAACCATTGTTTTGTAATGTGGACATGTCCATGAGTGTCTGTGTGCATGCACGTGTGTGACTGTGTGTGTGTGTGTGTGTGTGTGTGTGTGTGTGTGTGTGTGTATACACAGTGTAGGTGTGTGTATGGTAGGGAGATGTGTGCATGTATATATCTGTGGTATATGTATGCATGCATATATGTGTTTCAGTGTATGTAGGTATATGTTTGTGTGTGTGCACCCACATATGTTGTATGTGTACACGTGCATGTGTGTTTCTGTGTTTCTGTGTACGCATATATATATATATATATATTTGTGTGTGTGTGTTCTTCCTGGGATCAAAAGGATAAAGAACATATTCCCCCAATCAACTAAACACTGGCACACAAAAATGCACAGCCTGTGTATAACAGTGTCCTGCAGGAACCCGTCTTGAATTTTTTTAAGTCCTTTCTTTGATCAAAAGCCGGCAGAAAATTCCATTTCTTCTCGTTCTGTTGCATTTAACATGGACTAACACAGGGTGAGTTTAAACAAACAGCTGGCTGGGGCATGAATGCGCCTTTCAGTCTGGGTAGCTTGAGGTGGGCTGGATCCATGGGAGGGGTGGCAGTCAGGGGATTAGCTGGAGGGGAGAAAAGCTAAAGAGTTTAGGAGGCAGCAGCTAAGACTGTTCTAAGCTCATGAGAAAGGCCTAAAGCTGCCTTCACACCCTGAGCCCGTGCGGAGCGGTCACACTGTTGAAATTCTTCTGCCTGGAAGATAAATGGCCTACTTTACTCTAAGTGTCAAGTAGAGAAAACAAAACAAAACAAAAATCCCTTCAAAGTGGATTTTTGAAGGACGAGCTACACGCACTCAGTGGCAGCAAGAGGGTGCATGGGAGACAGAAGAGCCAGAGGAGCTTCTGACTCCAGCACCCAAGCGTGGAAAGCAGGGGAAAGAAAGAGGCCAGGGCCAGGCTCTGGCGCCTTCGCGGCTCAGCCTGAGGCCAGTTGCTCCTGCCAACCCCCATCCAGGGCACCACTGTCAGCTTCCCAGGTACAGACTCCAAGCCACTCAAAGGTGCCACAGCACTCTGAGGCCCTCCAGGGCGTCGAAGCCAACCTGCACAGAAGCACAGTTACTTGGAGGCCACTGTGGATAATGCGGGTGGAATTTGGGATGTTCCTGGGTGCAGCTAACCCAGAAAGGAGTTGTCTGGCCCCAAGGGGACAGATGACCTGTGCTGCTGAGACTTCTGGTGCCATTGTCAGTGCTGCCAGCCACCATTCATTTAAAGAAGGCCTTTGTCAGCCCAGGCCATGACAATCTTCCTTGAGTGCTGAGGTCTGGAATCTTCCTCAGTGTCACACCCTGCAGAAGACAGTTGACCTATCAGATGCCATCAAAAGAACCCTTCCCCCAGCCCAGGCAGGAATCCAATGGTCAGGTGAGCAATAGCTAAAATTCACATGGGAGTCCTGTCCAACTCCATGTCTTTATCGTTCCCATTACTGTGTGTGCCACCTTCAGAGCTCAGGACAGGCACTGGAGAGGGAGAGAAGAAACGACCACTCTGAGTGGCCAGTGACTGGAGTAATTCATTAGCAATTTTGTATGCCCCCAGGGAGGGCAGTTAATAAAGGAGGAGCATTTTGTGGAGATTTGAGCCAGAGGAGAGGAACCAGGGCAGTGATTACAAACGGACAAGATTGGATTGCTGTGTGGAGGAGACAGACAAACATCCAGCTGGTAAATTTCCCTCTAGCCCTTAATGGCTTATGTTGTAGTACAATCTAGTTTTCAGCCACACTGGAGCAGACACACTTGAATTCTGGAGCCAGCCGGGAAATGATGGCTGTTCTAAGGGGAGAAACGAAGAGACGTGCCACAAAGGGGCAGCGCCTAGTTGCTATGCTGGAAGGCCACAGATACACACCGCTTCTCCTTGGACAGTCTTCTTCTGAAGCCCCAAAATAAATAAATAAATAAAACAAGCCATAAATGTCACAAACGTATGGACCAAAGAATTTAGAGATCTAATGTTCATGAGTGTGTGCACACAAATGTATTTTCTTTTACATTTATTTATTTTAGCAGCTTGGTTCTTCTGGCCAAAATCTCCCTTTCAAACTATCACCCCGACTCCCACAGAGCTGCCCTCATGAATGTAAACACAAGCATTTCCCACCAACCCCTTATTGGAATGTTCTAAAACACTAGCATCCATACTTTCATTTTACCACAGCCGTGGCTTCGTGGCACAGTGTATGGGTGTGGGACAAGTGAGCAGAGGAGTCTCGTGGTGTGGGGCCTCTTATAAATCCTGAGTGACAGTGGGGCTGGGAGGAGGGCTGGGCTGCACAGCAGGCAAACCCATGAGGCCCGGTGAGTTGGGGACTGAAGCGGGGACCTCGGGAGCTTCATTGGGCACTTGAATTGGATGAGGGGTCGATTGCCCTCCTGGGGCACCAAGCACTAGAAAACCACGTTTTATTAGTCTAATAAAATGGAAGGGGAACAGTCGGGAGCATTTCAGCTGGAAGAATAAGGGCTGAGGACTGGAGGGAGGCAACTGACTTTGAGAATATTATGAAGAATGTGTCACAGGGGCCGCTTACAGAATGACTCTGTGTTCATTTCGATGTCTAAGTCCAGCCTGCTGGGAAGCCAGGCACAGCACCAAGGCCAGGAAGGCAAGATGGGCAAAGTCTATGTGTGGAGCACTAGGGAACCCAGGAGAATGGGTCTTCCCAGTCCCTGAATGCAAAGCACACACAGGAGTCTCTTCAAAGCAAGGCAAGGAGAGCACCAAAGCAAACATTCCAGACAGGCGGACACAAGGCTGTTTCACACACCCAAGCCTATGCCTCGCATCCAACAGGATAGTGGGAGCCTCCCTTAGGATGGAGGCTGCACACAGTGTCACTCTGGCTGCCTAGTTGTGAAGGACAATCTCTAGGGTCCTGGGCTGAGGCTTCATCTTGGAGACTCTGCCCCTGCTCCGTCCCACTCATTCACCTGCACACAAGGAGGTAACTACCATCTCTCAGGACAAAGGCTGCTGGCAGTGACCAAGCAACCTGCAGGGGAGGGAACACACCCAGTGTAGGCAAGCAGATAGGCTTTTTACCTGTCAGACTGTACCTAGGTGTCACAGACACAGACCTGTAGACAATGACCTCAGCTCCAGCCTTCAAGTCTCCGACTCAGGGGACAGCTCTGTCTCTGGAGGAGTGTTCCACCTGCCCCACCCAGGCCACCCCTTCTCAAACATGTTTATACAGATACATGCACATGCTCTGTGGAAGTCCCTGGTGTAAGGATTAAGGCATTATGCTGGCCTGCCCCTGTCACCTGGCAGAATGCACTCAGGCAGTACCCTGGTCAGCACAGGGTTCCATAATTATGTATTCTGCACGCAGGTGAAAAGGACCCCTTTAAAAGAAAGATCCCTGCTGTTTCCCTGGGGGCAGACAGGCCTTTTCCTGTCTCCCTCTTCTCCTCTGTCCTCTCTCTGTGCCTCTGTGTCTTTTCTCTTTCCTTCCCCCTTCCCTCCCCTTCCTAATAAAACTTCTCACTTAAGCTCTGTCTGCCTGGCATGTTTGTCCCTCCGCCTCAGTCATCCTTGCCTGCCATGGAACCCACCAAGGTCACCACACTTTACCCTACCACCTGGCCTCAGATGCAGTGACGCCCTGATTTTGCCAAGCTCTAACATGGGGACAGTCTTCTTCCACGTGTTCATCTACTGTGTGTGTCCTGGGTTATTTAGCCCTGAAAGTCAGGGGAGCCTAGTTGTTTCAAAAAGCAAACATTAAACTTTCACAGGGGATATCAAGGACACTGCTTGTTACAGTGACAGCTCCGACTCAGCACTGAGGGGCAGGGCTGGCTCTTAGCCTGTGCCTGTAATCACAGTACTCAGGCGGCAGAGGCAGGAGGATTGTTGTGTGTTCAAGACCAGTTTGGTCTGCATAGTGAGTTCCAGGCCAGTCAGGACCACACAGCAAACTCTAATAAATAAACCAATAAATAAATGACCAGAAGAGGGCTCAGTGTGTGGTCACTTACAGCCCAAGCCTCCTGACAACCTGGGACACCCTCACACATTTTTCTCTGACCTGCACATGAATACTGTCGCTTTTATGAACCAACACATATATAATAAAACTTTTAAAGATTTCTTTTTAAGTGTGACTTTGTGTTAAAAAAAATAAATAAATTGTTTATCACATGTAACAACTGCCCTACACAGGGACTATTCATGACAGGGAAACATGGGCATAGTTGGTGGGTACCCCCACCCCTACCCCCCCACCCCCCCCCCCCCACCCCCGTGTGTGTGTGTGTGTGTGTGTGTGTGTGTGTGTGTGTGTGTGTGTGTGTGTGTGTGTACCATCACACTGAGACCATCTTGAATTGATCTCACTGCTGGGGTTGCAGGATGCAGGATGCTGCTTCAGCCTCAAGGCTAACAACATCTTCAGGCAGGTGGTTTAGGACTTCTGGAATCACCTTGGATAACTGTGATTCATTTTGGGACCCTCCTACCTCAGAGCCCTCCCTACTGGGCTTTGACAGAAGATGTAACCCATGTCAAATTAGAGAGAAAAACAGAAATAGAAACATAAAGAGAAGTGAGGACAGACTGAGAAAACAGGGAGAGGGACTGCCACTAGTACCCACAGCTAGGCCCCTGTTTGGTGTAAATCAGGGAAACATGAGGGTCCACTTCCTGATAAGCCAACAAGTAAAAAATCCCAGGGACTAGATGCCATTAACATCTCACCACCACCGACTCGGGAAGCGGGATGCAACTGGAAGTCCAGGAGCTGGGGGAAGGGGTGCCAGGATCAGAGATTTCCAATGAAAGGCATTTCCTTGAACCCAGAACCCTCTGCTGCCCTGTTGCTGATGATCAGTTTGGATGCCTCTGTGGGAAAACCGGAAGCTTCCTAAAACACAAGACCCTGTAGCACAGGGCTAAACCTGAGGCTGGCAAAAGCCGCCCTGCTCAGTTCCCCCACTTCTTTTGGAATGAATCTCTTGACCCCAGAAGACTTTGCTTTTTGAGACCACAAAATGGGGGTCTTAGAGCCTCGTCTGTAGGGTTCTTGCATGGCCATGAGTTAAAAGACTTGGCTGATTCTGAGCGGAGCAGGAAAGCAGGGTGTAGTCTGCTGGACTGCTTCCCCATCTGCATTTTCTTCCCCCAAGTCCCCAGCATTCAGTCCTGCCCGCCCACCAGAGGTGATTCCCACAACAGAGGGCGGTGGGGGCAGGAAGAGGGAAGTTGTAGAGAGAATCTTCAGTCCATGTGAACCTAATGACTTTGAAATACCCACCACTGGGCAAAGGCAAGCTCCTTATCCTTAGGAATACCAGGAAGCAAAACAAACAAAGAACAAGAAGACCCCTGCAACTGAGTTAAAGGCCAGCACCTTGACCCCAAAGGGAGAGCGTGTCCTCAGTCTCTGAAAGGCCTCACTGGATGTGGGAAAGCTCAAGGGACAGGTGACCAGAACCAAAGAAACCCTCAGCTGGGAACAGCAGATGGCCCAGTGAAGCAGCCTCGTGGCTTCTGCTGAGAGGTTTCTCACTCAGAGAATTTTGCTAGATGCACAAGCCAACCTCCCGTGTCACCTGTTTAAAAGCCATCAGCTGGGAGTCTTAGCTAGGGTCACCTTCAGAGATCCCTGAGAATTTCCATTGCACTAGGTTTCCAACTCATCTCTGAGATGCACCCTGCCCCAGTTCCAGTTGTCTCTCAATACTCACAGAGCAGGGGCTGCCTCTGACCATTTTACTGGCTTTTAGGATCCTCACCCTCATACTGGGTTGCATTGTCCAGCCTTCAACTTGATATGCCTGTTTGGTTGATACTTATAGGAGGCCTGCCCTCATCTGAACAGAAATGGAGTAGGTGTGGATAAGGGTGCAGAGGAGATGTGGGGGGTGGGGGTCTGGGAAGAGAGGAAGAAGGGGAAATAGCGGTTGGGGTTGTAAAACAAATAAATAAATATATTCTTTTTTTAAAGGAAATTTTTATTTAAAAAACCATTGGTTCCATAGATCAAAGAAGCTGAACAAGATACATATGGAAAAGAAAAGTTATAAAAACTGGCACAGAACAGCTCTAATGAGGAGAAGCCAAGAGATGGAGAGATCAGAGCAGAGGTCCTGGGGCGGGCAGAGGCTGGGAACTCAGCATGGACTGAAAACCACATCCGTGAAGAAGTGTCGGGTGCCTGAACTATAGCCGGGCCCTTCCCAAAGCTGCAGCTGCCATCCTCACCCCTGGCCCCTGGCCCCTGGCCCCTGGCCCCTCACCCCTCGCCCCTCGCCCCTCTGCCCTCACCCAGTCCCTGCAGCAGCAAAGTGGAGGGTGAGCAACAATGACAGGCAGATCCCACAGTGTGAGATGCCCACACACAACTTAAAACGTGCACCAGAGGCCAGCAAGGTGGCACAGTGGGTAAAGGCACTTACTGTCAAGCCTGGTGGCCTGAGCTCAATCCCTGGAACCCTCTGACCTTCACAGACATCCTGTGACACACACACACACACACACACACACACACACACACACACACACACACACATACACACACACAAATAAATGACATAGATTAATTAAATAATGGCTAACACTAAGGTACACTTTAAATAAAAGCCATCAGGAAGGCAGGCAGACAAACAAAATAAAAACACAAAACACCAACGGAGAGAAAGACCTGCTCACTTACCAACCGGCATGGAATCCTGAATATGTAAACAGTGTGGGCAGATCTGAAGAAGATTGTGCAGCCCAGAGTAGCTGAATAACTTTCAAAGTCCATCCCAGCCAGTGATCAAAGAGAGCCCCACATGCAACTGCCTCTTTGCCCTTCAGCCTGAAGCACGCAGAGCTTGGTGTTACTGTGTCACAGCACAAGGCCCACAACAGCTCCACAATGTGTCCCACCCATCCTGCAGGTGTCTGCGTGTTCTGCTTCCCAGTCGAAAGAACCACAAACCAGTGTCTCATGAGCAGTTGTTACAATAGCAAAAACCAGAAGCAACTGACAGGAAGGATGAGTGTGAGGGCGCTGTGATAAATCCACATGGCTGGGCAAGAGCCGTTCCCCAGAGCCTGCATCTGAGGACCTGGGACTGAGAACCAGCCAGTGCTCACGCCAGTGGGTGAAGCTCACAGAGTGAAGTCCCGACCTTGCACGGCACACAGAAACAAGAACTGGAAAGCTGTGACCAAAACCAAGTCGGGAGCTGCCATCCTGGTTCAGTTTTTACCTGCAGCTTTTCCCATTTTTCCATAATGCCTGAGTTAAGTTTACGATGTAAACCTTATCTTTGAGATATACATGAATACATTTTATGTCAGAGATTTAGGAGAAGTGACAGTAAACATGTATTGAACTATGCAAAAAATATATTACAAATAACATTTATGAGAATCATTGATAACATTAACAAACACTAGTCAAAATTACACTAATAAACACTCCCCAAGAGCAGCTCTTTTGGCAATTAACACATTAAAAAGTATATTTTCACCCACTATACATATGATAATATGTATTTAAATAGATCATAAACGCATTGCAGATGGTATTTATAAATATTTAACCAAATATTTACTATTAGACATCAATAGTGTTGCCGGGCGTTGTTGCCAGCACTCGGGAGGCAGAGGCAGGTGGATCTCAGTGAGTTCGAGGCCAGCCTGGTCTACAGAGAGAGTTCCAGGACAGGCTCCAAAACAATACAGAGAAACCCTGTCTCAAAAAATAAAAAATATTCAATAGTGTTATATTTATTTGATAGTATTGATAATATTAACCAATACTAAACACAACTATATTAGCAAATATTCTGCAATTAAAATTCTTCTGCAAACTAATAATATTTATTCAAATGTATTAACTTGATTCATTAATTATATTAGAAATGTATATGTTTATATGTATGAATATTAATCTTGATGCTGTCTTAATCTTGAAAATGTCTGTTCATTATTTATAATAAAAGATCTAAGGTGGGTTGTTCCTGACCAGCCTAAAAAGAAAAAAGAAAGAAGAGAGAGAGCTGAGATTCACTGAGCAAAGGAAGGGCTGTCCTCAGCAAGGCAGATCACCTACCCCATGAAGGCAGCTTGTGCCACCACAGCAGACTCCAGCTAGACAATGCTGACCTCCCAGAGCTGTGCAAAATTCCATGACCAACACAGAGCTTCAACCAAGGCAGAGGAGAAGCTGCCCAGCTTCTAAGAGGATGCAGTACTTGACAAGCCCTCTAAGTCTTCTTCAGTCCCTGAAGTTTAATGGTTTAATGACTTTAACCGTAAATAGAGGAAACTTAGAAAAGACAAGGAACATAAACCAGAAGGTAGATATAGCAGCTCTTGCATGTTTCTGATTTCCCACATGCAGAAGACACTTCCAGCCTCCAGTGCTCTCCAGCCCCCAGGAAGGCCCCACACTACCCATCCTTCATAGCTTCAGAGACCAGAGTACTGAGTTTGCACAGATGCCCCCAGAGGACTCTGGGAAGCTGCCAGCACCTGGGACTGGTTTGGCCTCAGCCAATCATTAATGACCAAGACAGGGGCTTGGCTGGAGCGCCTCTGCACAGAGAACTGTGGGTGCACCCGGCCCCTTCTTCTCCCTGTACTCTGTAGTCCCCCAACTCTAAAGAATGATGTGGTGTTCCAGGTGAACGCATGAAGTTAGACCCAAGCTGGTGCCAGGCAAACAGGACAGGGCTGTCTTTGTGACAGCCCTTCTTACGTTGCTTGCACTGGAAAGAAAGATAGCAGCCAACACCAGTGGGCATACAAGATGGTGGGCCTCACATAGGTCAGGTCACCTTCTGTCACATGTCGGGATCCCTGTTAGAGGCTCAGCACAAAACTAACCATGGCAAATAAAGAAAAGCAACCCCACACACAGAATGAATAGATAAATGACAACTGGAGGAAATTTTGTTTTTAGATAAGATCTCACTGGATATGTAACCCAGCCTGACCTGGAACTCTCAGAAGTCCTCCTGTCTCAGCTTCCCGAGCACTAGGCTCACAGAAGTGAGTGGCTGTACCCTAAATGGGATTTACAAATAGAAATTCTGGCTTAGAAAGAGACCCCAGCACTGAAGCAGGTGCCAGTCCTAATTGCTATAAACCAGAAACATCTGACTTTGGCTGGGTATGGACATTGCCTCTAAAATAAACAAGCCAAGATACCAGCCCTTCACTATCCTGTGCAAGAAGGATCCAGGAGAGACATTCTGCCCCCTGGAGGCTGTGAGTGGACAGGAACACAATTCCAGGGCCTCATGTTGAAAGAATTAAGGGGCCCACAGATGGAGGGTTTAATGTTCTTTTTACCCGACCCACCCTTTCTCCCTGATCCTGCTAGCCAGATTAATGTGATGGACAGTTAGGGACCTTTCCATGCTGTGCCCTGCAACCATCTCTCCACAGGAGTGTGTCCTTGCCCCTCCCTAGGATCTGGTGATTTTCTTTGTTGCTGCCTCAGCTCCTCTTGCCTGCCATCCCTCAGGCTGAGCTATGCTGGCCTGGCTTCCAGGTCTCCCACTTTCCCAAGGGTGTGCCAACACAGCTGTAGATCATAACTTAATTGTTTTCAATGCCACTCAACAGCAAGTCATTTTGTGTCTTCAGCAATGTGCTATTACAGTATGTGCTATCAAGGTGTCCTACAGACAGCAGTGACCACCCATGGGTGTGTCATAGTCCATCTTGCTTCCCTGATGGGAGATGTCAGTCTGTAAATATGTTTCTCTTATTGGTTAATAAATAAAGCACTGTTGGCAAATGAGGAAAGCAAGATAGGTGGGACTAGGAGACAAGGAGGATTCTGGGAGATGTAGTAGGAGATTCAAGATGTAGGGATTTTAGAAGAAGGGCCGGACCCTCTCTCCGGTAAGATAAGACTATGTAGAAATATTTAGATGGACAGAGCTAGCCAATAGGAAATGCTAGTAACTGGTCAACTGCTTTATATCTAATACAACATCTCTGTGTGTTATTTGGGGCTGGTGTGGCTGAGGGACCAGGCTGGCAGGAAAACTGCTCGTAACAATGATGGGGACCAGAGCCCTTCCAGTTACTGGAACCGTAGCAAACACCTTCCTTGACAGTATCCTGCCAACACTTGTTGTTTGTGCATTACCTTCCTCTGGGTTAGAGTTAGGGTCAGAGCAGTGTAGGGGAGGGGGAGGATTCTGTCACCGATGAACCTGTCATAAGGTATGGATGGAATCACAGGTATGTCACCAGCAGAATCCACACATACCAGCTGGTGTGGCCACAACTAATCCTTATGTGTCACTCAGCTTCCTGCTGGTCTCAGGTAGACCAGTAGGAAATATCAGACCCCACCTTTTAGTGTCTTCAGCTCTGGTCTCCTCCAATCAACTTACTGAGAATCCTGGTGGCTGACTGGGCTCCTGGCTCCCATGTGATGCCACCAGAAAAGGCTCATTTGTGTACATCCCCCTCATCTTATTTCACAGGCACTGCAGAAGACAGGAATGTAAGGAGGGGAACACATAAGCATGCACATGCATGCGTGTGTGTGAATGCATTCCGTGTATGTGAACATACTGGTGTGTGTGTGTCCTTGGAGTCAGGTATGGCAGTCCACACTTGTGAGGCTGAGGCAGGAGGATCCAGACTTCAAGGCCAACCTGGGCTACACACCAAGTTCAAAGCCAGCTTCAACTATATAGCTGACTGTTTCAAAGACAGACAGACATGCACCCTTGAAAATCTGCCTCTGCAGATGGGGTGGGTCACTGCCATTACTCAGCCTGCTTTTAGATGCAACTGTTTCACAGTCAGCTTTTATTTCATGGATAAGAATTCGCTGGAGTGGCAACCAACAGCTTGCTGACTCTGCAGCTGCATTCTGTCATTACCGAGTATGTATCATGTACTGTATGTGACTTCATTTGTATACCAGGCTACTGGGTAACTGACAGGAAGTATAGCCAGTATCACCACAAACAGAAGTAATTTGTCTCCAGAACTATCTTAATATTCTAAGATCACCATCATATGAGATGTGCCATTGCCTGAATGCTCTGTGGAGCATGAATGTACACACACATGCACATACTTATATGCACACACAGACATGTGTATGTGCACACACACAGGAGTAGATGTAAAGCCATGTATACATTTGCAGAAGAAAAAAGAATAAGACATGTAATTAGCAATTCCAAAACCAAATTTTCCCTCCCTACATAAAATGCTCCGTGGGGCTGAAGAGATGGCTCAGAAGTTAAGCAGTTAAGTTACTGCTCTTGCCAAGGACCTAACCTCACAACCACCTGTAATTCCACCTCCAGGAGATCCATTGCCCTCTGCTGGCCTATTCGGGCACTGCACTCATATGCACATGAACATACATACATATACACATAATTTGAAAAGTAAAAATAACATTTCTAAAAAGTTCTGTGATCAGGAAGACTTGGGAAGTACAGCCTCTTCCAACTGTTTGCTGATGCCTCACAAGACACCCAGGCACTGCAGTAAATACTCCCACTCAGCCAGCTGATACCATTTCTTAAGAACCTCTTATGGGCTCCCACTTTCATCTCATTCTTCAGCATGATCTCGGGCATCCATCACGTGCTATGTGCCAGAAAAATGCCCCCACCTTGCCAAGGCTGCTGTCCACATTCCAATAAAGGCAATCTGTGGGAGCAGAGTCCAACAGCACCATATATCAGTCCAGGAGCAAGTGGACTCCAGATACCTACGGTCACCACAGTGAGCTTGTGAGGGACTGAGGGAATCAATAATGAGGGCACAGTGTACAGAATGGTGGTGACAGGCAGAGGCAAAGGCCCTGGTTGGTAGTATGCAGTTAAGACCAAGATATGTCCATATATATATATATGTCCATATGTGTGTGTGTGTGTATGTGTGTGTGTGTGTATGTGTGTGTGTGTCCTTATACATACATACATACATACATACATACATACATACATACATACACACACATACATGGATACCCACTTTCTAGTGACAATGCAACTGAATGACAAAAGTAATTAAGGAACCAGCGGGAGGGGACGATGTCAAAGGTTTGTGCAGATGCTTCTAGGAGACCCCACTTCATGGGCGACAGGCGCTGTCAGGTAACACCTGGGTATCTGGACTTGTGTTTGGCTTCTCTTAATGTGGGAGAAATAGTTGTGTTTATACGTCTTTCACAAAAGCCAGTGGTTCCCTGGGGTTGGCAGTCCACATCTTGATTTGATCGTGGTCTGGTTTTGAGTACCGTGACACAGATTTACAAAACAGGCAGTAATCTCACACTCATTCCCAATTCACCCCTGGAGGGACCCTGGCTCTTGTTGTCATGTATATTTTACTTTTACACATGGTGTAAACACACAACACATTGTAAACATCTTTGCTTTAGGCTGTCACGTATTTTTGGAGAAGTTAAACATAAGAAAAACAAACCCTATTTATCTTCATTTTTACCACATTCAGCACTTTTCTTTCCATTTCTTTCTGTACGTCCAAGATTCTGCCTCTCCGTTCACTTCCTCCCTAATAAGCTCAATTTGTCGAGTAGGACAAGCGCCGCTGGCAGTAAGTTCCCTCATTTTCACTTGCCTGGGAAAAATACGTTTGTCTTCATTTTTCTTTCTTTCTTTTTTTTTTCTTTTTTTGAAAGGTGGTTTTCACTAGGGATAGGATTCTTGGTTGGAAGGGATTTATTCTCTCTGTCCACACCAGGAAAAGACCACTTCAGTGTGTCAGGGCTCACACAGTTTCTGGGGAGAAACCTTCTGTAGTTCTGGCCCTGCAACCTCTTCAGGTACCAAGTCCTTACCTGGCTGCCTTGAAAATCTTTATGGTCTGCTTTCAGATTTAACTATTTTGCATGTGGAACACAAACCGTTTATTCTTCTTAGAGTTAACTGATCTTATATGCTTTCCTTCTTAGATTATTTAATTTGCTATATTGGTGTGTGTGTGTGTGTGTGTGTGTGTGTGTGTGTGTGTGTGTGTGTGTTCACATGTGTGCATGTGCACATGGAGGACGCCTTCTGCAACACTCTCTACCTTATATATTGAGACAGGGTCTTTCACTGAACCCGTAACTGGACAACTCCAGGTAGCCTGGCTTTCCAGCTTGTTCTGGGAGTCCTGTCTCTACATCCCAAACACTGGGGCTACAGTTGGGCTGCCATGCCCACCCCACTTTTCTGTGGGTCCAGGGATCTGGACTCTGGTCCTCACATTTGCACACAAGCACTTTACCCATGAGCCATCTTCCTAGCTGCTCAATCATTGCTGTTTTTTGTTTTGTTTTGTTTTGTTTATGTCTTGGTCATTATCTCATTGACTATTTTTCTGCCTCATCTATCGCCTATCTGTCTGACTGACTTGACTGTCTATTACTTCTCTCTTTCTCTGGTCCCTCCTTCCCTGGGATCCCAGTGTCTTGAAAATTAGACTTCAATAGCAGCATCCTTTGGCTCCCGGCTGCTCTGTTCCATTTGCCTTGGCTGGTCCCCCTTGGGGATTTTGGCAGGTCTGTTCTCAGCACATGGATTCTGAAGGCAATCCTCATCCCTCCTAAGACCTGAACTTCCTTCTAGCATTTCCATTTGCCCTATGATTAGTGAATGCCTCTCGCTATTTCTAGTCAAGCTTTAACATTAAATTTAAATTTCTCACCTGGTGAGCTTGGCTCTGTGACTTTCCTTGTCTCCCCACAGTGATGTCTTCAGCTGAAAGCCATGAATGAGTGAGGTGGCTCAGAAGAAAAATCTGGGTCCACAATGGCTCTGCTCTACACAGAATGCTCTTTGCTTATTTTCTTCTCCATGCCATAATGGGTTTATAAGGGTGATGGCCCTTCCCCTGTTCCTTATGAGAGAACATCTTAGCCGGGCCTTGTGCTTTTCTACCGTGGTGACTTCCCCTCCCCAGGACACTTCTGCAAAGGTCCTCACCTGTCTTCCACTCTATTGCTAGTACCAGCATGATTAGGAAGAAGTGGACATGGGTGTGAATTCCTTGAGCCCAGTCTCTAACGAGATCATAGTATGCTCACCTGTCCATTAAATGTTAGCTAATGTGCCCCTGCACGTCTGTGCAGTCCTTTCTTCCTCCTGGGCAGTGGAAGTGACCCAGGGCTTTAAGGCATCCATTGCTGGAGGTGCCCTGTTTTTGTAAAGTGGAGAAGGCTGTCTGCCTTCTTACCTCTGTTCAGACTCTGGAAGGTCATCTGACTTCTTGTCATTAGGATGCATTTAACTCTCGTTCCTACTGTCCACAGCCTGAGTGGAACAGGACAAAAAAGTTGGCATTGGGAGGGTGTTCCTGAGAGGGCATGAGAAAGTGAGATGGATAATCCAATGGGAAAACAGCCATCAGGGGAGGCCACCCCAGGAGCTCTGGCACAGGGGAGGGTGTGTCCCTGCCTCCCTTAGTCCCTTTGTGGGAGGGTCAACATAACAAAAGCTGTGAATTTCTCAATGAAGGAGCTATGGCTTGACTCCTCAGGGTTGTTCTGGGGTCTAGAACCCTTCTCAAGGTTGGGGAAGATGGGGTGGGGCTATGGTAGTGGAGCAGAACCTCAAGGTGACTCTGAGCCTCTTCCTGGAACTCTGTCCTATCACCTCTGCTTTTCTTCCTTTATTCAAAAAAGATTAGGAGACGAAAACCAGAGTTGATGGCAGGTATGTAGGTGCCACTTGAGGGACAGAGAGGTAGACTATGGATGTGTGTGGGACAATGATATGGCTGGCTAGAGTGTCACCAAGAGCACAGGCTGAGGGATATCTGATCTGATGGCATCAATTTCCATTGTGAAGTAGGAAACAAATTAGCTCTTGCTTCAAAGGAAGGAAAGCAGTCAGGTGTGTGTGTGTGTGTGTGTGTGTGTGTGTGTGTGTGTGTGTGTGTACATGTGCATGCATGTGGAAGCCAGAGTCAAGCTCAGGCATCATTTGCTAGGAGATATCTATCTTATATTTTTCAGACAGGTTGTCATACTGGGACCTGGGGCTCACCTATTTGGCTATAGTCACTGACCACAGCTCCCACCTCTGCCTCAGTACTGGGGCTAAAAGCTGGCATCACCACCCCTGACTCATTTTTTTCCCAAGATAGAGTTTCTTTGTATAACAGTCCTGGCTGTCCTGGAATTCACTTTGCAGACCAGTCTGGCCTTGAACTCCACCTGCCTGTCTCCTGAGTGCTGAGATTAAAGGTGTGCACCACCACACCTGGTTCATCTCTGACTCTTAACATGGGTGCTGTGCTGGGGATTAAACCCAAGCCCCTAAGGCTATGTGCCAAGCACTTTACTGACTGGGCTATCCCGGAAGCTCTGCAGTCAGGTTTTTAGAGTAGGGAGTGTGGAAATAGATCCCGGGGGTGGGGAGAGGAATAGGCTGAGGAATGAGGGGTGCTCAGAAGCTGCAGGAGGGCACTTTGGCGATCCTGGACGCAAGCTGGGTGCCTCCTGCTCCTGATGCACGGCTCTCAAGCAGCCTTATTCAGTCTCCTTGGAGATGTGTCCATTAGCTTCCCTGCTTGCTCTCAGAAGGAAGAGGGAGTAAAATCATGTTTTCATAATTATCCACTGGCTATCACCCCTGCCAGTCACTGTGTTATAATGGGAGGTAATTGGCCAGGGTGCTAGGAGTGAGTGACAGCCAGAAATCCAGGTGGTAGGGATTCTGTCCAGAGGTGTGTTTGACATGCCTAAATTCTGGTTTTGTTAGAACATTCCAAAGGACATTTCAGATTCTTTTCATTGTAGGCAAATGCACCCCGGTGTTTGCGCTGTCTGATTCAATTTTCAGATCCATGGCAGCCAAAAGAAATCAAAGTGAGGTCCAAGCTCTCCTGATTCTGGTGCCCACACGCTGGTTTCTGGGCGCTTGCAGATTTCGCTGAGTCCTTCCCTTGACCCGGACACTGTCCTATGCCAGCGTCAAGGAGATTCCAGACCCAGTCCACATTCCTAATGGATACTCTTTGCCAGAGTCCTAGTGCCCAGCCAGCCCTGCTGGTGAAGAAGCTGACGAGAGTACGGAGCCCACTTGCAGGGCTGTCCCCACCCCTTCCTATCAGCCCCAACTCCCTTGTGCTGCTGCCATGTCTTCCTTTCTTTTGGATCAGAGAAAAGTCCTGATTCCCATTGCAAGGGTAGTGGATGTCTGTAACTCCTCAATGACTAATCTTACAGGCCCACCATGGCTGCACCAAGCCAGCAGGGGGAGGCCAGGCTAAAGCTCTAAGTCAGAGGGAAGCTATGGTGTGTGCACTACAGCTTCTCCCCACAGACATCTGACCTTGGGCATGACCTTGCTGTGACCTCATCAGCTGGCAGAGCTCAGCTATAATGAAGTCAACACAGACCAGACACAAGAGCCCACATCCAGCACTAAATACACAGACTCCCCTGGCCCATGTCCTCTTTCCTGGGGTTGGGAAGGAAAAGAGTGGGGAGCTGGCCAGTCTCTCCACCCATCACCCCAGGCAGTGTTGGAACCAGAAGCAGGTCAAGGCATCGTCTCAAAATTCCCATCTCCAGACAGTTGTGAACAGATCATTTCTCAGAACTATTGCCTTGCTGAGGTGAGGTATGGAAGCAAGCACAGCCCCCTCAGTAGGACATTCATTTGGCTACAGGGGGAGTCAGCTACCAAGTGTCACAAGTGTACAAGGCTATAACACAGGCCAGAGCACACTAAAGACCCTTGAGCTCCTGTGTGGGCAGGTAATTCCAAGTAGGCAACCATCAGGAAGTTGTTTAAGAAAAGAACAAAGAGTCTGTCAGCTACTGGCCAGGAAGGGACAAGAGGAGGATTAAGGAAGACCCCTGAGTGGCTGAACAGGGGACAGGTGGGCAGGCATGGAGCTGGAGAGTGAGATAGTGCCAGGGGGCTGCTGGAAGAGGTCATGGATTAAGAAACCAGGAGTGAGATTCTACGGGGACACCACCCCGGGTCCTAAAAGTCCACTCGGATGGCCGGGAGGGAATAGCCCAGTGTGCACTCTAAGAAGAGGAACAGACAGTGGCACAGACACCTGGGCTGTAAGTGACCACAGAAACTATATGGATGCCAGAGGGCTGGAATCAAAGGCTGTGTGGCTAAAAAACTATTCTATTAAGCAGTCCTCAGACTATGGGGATCTGGATAAGGCCCCTCAACCCTACATAGTATCAGCATTTAAAGATGAAAGAAATCCATCCCCCCTGCATGACCTCTGTACAGAGTCTGGAGAGAACATTACCATGACCCAGCCCCCCAAACACGGCAAAGGAGGCAGCCTGGCAGCTTGCTAGCACCTCAGCAAAGCCATAGTGTGACCCCCATTCCTTATCTCATGCTGGGGCACTACCACCCCACCCCACACCCCTCTGCCTGCAGAAGGCTTTGCCCGCTGTCAGTGAGGGCCAAAAGCCTTGATAGTGGATCCAGACATTTCCTTCCTCCTGCTGCAGAACCTGCCAGGCCCTTGGGTCCAGCCTGAAGTCCTTGTGCCTCCAGAGTTGACTGCAGCTTCTGCTGTCCTGGTCCACAGCCACCCAAATCTCCCAGGCCTTTTATATGTGGCTGCAGTTGGGGCCAGGTGTTTGGAAGCAGTTCCTGTGGCTGCAGCTAATGCCCTGTCTACATGTCCCAGGGAGCACAGCACAAAATTAGTTCCTCCCCTACTCCAAGGTGCTCCGAATGGCCTTCAAGTCACATAGACTTGATTAAATCTGCCAGTTTCTAGCTCTGTGACCTTGACAAGTTACCTGTCCCCTCTGAGCCTCTGAGTGCTACAAGCAATACTGTAGACATCTCTTGAGGCCTAGGGAGATGGCTCAGCTGATAAGTGTATGCACAGGCATGAGGAATTGAGTTGAAGCTCCAGAATACACACTAGGAGTGGGGAGGCGGGAAGTGGAAGGCAAGAGCAGAAGGTAGCCTGCTTGCTAAACATGCATGAGGCCACAGGTTGCATCTCTAGCATACACCACCACCACCACCACCACCCCCACTTTATTTAAAAAAGAAAAAAAAAGCCTATCTGTGTACACCTATGTCTTACTTAGGGTCTTCTATTACTGTCAAGAGACACCATGACCACAGCACGACAACTCTTAGAAAACAATAAATTTAATTGGGGTGGCTCACTTACAATTTCAGAGGTTCAGTTCATTTTCATCATGACAGGGAGCATGGCTTGCAGGCAGGCATGGTGCTGGAGAAGCTGAGAGTCCTACATCCTGCAGGCAACAAGAAGTTAACTGAGACACTGGGCAGTATCCTGAGCACAGGAAACCTCATAGCTCACCCCACAGTGACACACTTCCTCCAACAAGCCCACACCTACTCCAACAGGGCTAAACCTCCTAATAGTGCCACTCCTTATGAGATTATGGGGCCAATTATATTCAAACTACCACAACCTGCAATCCCAGTGTTGGGGAGGCAGAAGCAGGAGGATGCCTGGTGCTCATTGGTCGATCAACCTAGCAGAATCAGTAACTTCCAAGTTCAGTGACAGAGAAAAAAAAAAAACCACAAAATCACAAAAATTAACATGAAGAGTGATTAAAGAAGATACCTAACATCAATCTCTGGCTGCCACACACAAGTGCACACCCATAGGAGCACACACACACATTTGTTGAGAAGATGAAACAAGATAACCACAAGAAAAGAGACTTCAAGAATAACTAACATGCAGTAAGTCCCCAAGTCCTCAATGAGTGACAACCAAGGTAAACACTGTCATAACTGTGGGCGGGGCTTGTATTGAGCAAGAATTGTTGTGCATTTCGTAAACAGGGTACATACAATTGCACAATTATGTCCGAAGCCTTACACAGTGTTTGCTGTGTTCAGATAGGCATTGGGTTACTGCAGCTGTGGCTGCCTCCAGACTCTCCCATCAGCCAAAAATGCATCTGGCCCCCATTTCATGGCAGAGGAAGTGGAGTGTCCCAGGCCCCCTTGCCAAGGCTAGTTTGTATACCCTGGGACCCCGTAAGCCAGAACACTTCAATTCCATTCCACATAAAATGAACCAGGAAAAATCTACTGGATGGTACTCTCACATGATTCGTTCAATAAATTGTGACAGAAACAATTCACGGCAAGGAAGCCGTGCTAACCTCTTGGACAAGTGGATTAAAAAACAAACAAGTGAGTACGTGGGCAGAGAAGTGACACTGGTAACTGTGGGGACTCTGGATTCTGGTTGATGCCAAGTCCTCCAACTGGGGCAATGACTAATTTGAAAAGGAATTACAAATTAGGTAAATTTACGGGAAAATCTTTAAAAACAAGACCCTTGCTGACAAAGTAGAGTATGACAGGCCAACTTGTGACTCTTGTACTAATGGCAGGGGGCGTGGCTCAGCAGTACCCACCTCCCCCAGTCAGTTAAAGCCTGTTCTGGGACTAAACTCAAAATGAAAAAGAAAAAAAAAATATTTCAAGAAAAGCAAGCATATTGAATGATCATGCTTTTTACTTCTGTTTCACTTTTAATTTTGAACAAAACATAAATTGACAAATGCAAGAGCATTAATACTTTCCTGAGTCCTGGCGGGCATTTGTTTGTACTGCTAGGAGTTACCAGGGCCTGGACAGACATGCTGGGAGTTACCAGGGCATAGACAGACATGCTAAGACTTACCAAGGCCTGGGCGTATTAGGAGAACATTTTCTGATGCCTCGAAGCAATGTTTACTTTCAGAAAACAGCCTGTACCCTACCCCCGGAAAGAGGTCTTACTCCATAGCACCCCAGACTGGCCCAGAACTCACCATAAAGTTCAGACTGGCCTCAAATTTGATAAAATCCTCCTCCCTCAGCCTCCTGAGTGCTGGGATCTCAGCAGTCACACTGGCTCCTGTATCTGTTTAGTAACTGTTTTTCTAAGTAATCTGTACTTTTGGATATTGTTGTGAAATTTTCTTATTAGTCTCACTTCAGAGATCATGGAATATTAAAATGTAATTGATTTTCAGTATAGTCAACTGAAAAAAAAAAAAAAACCTAGCAAATCTAGGGACTGGAGAGATGGCTCGGTGTTTAAGAGGACCAGGGTTTGAGTCCCAGTACCCATATGTGGCTTATAACCACCTATAATTTCAGTTCTGGAGACCTGATGCCCTCTTCTGACTTCCTTGGGGACTGCATTCATGTGGTACACAGACATGTAGGCAAAATATAAATAAATAAGTCTAGAGCCACCTGGAAGGCAAGCCTCTGGGCACACCTGTGAGGGGTTATCCTGACTCTTTTAACTGAGGTTGGAAGGTCCATCTCCAGGCAGGGCACCCTGGTCTGTATAAAACAGAGAAAGCCAACTGAACACTGGCGTGCATTCATCGCTCTCTACCGCCTGACGGTGGATGCCATGTGACCAGCTGCCTCAAGCTCCTGCTGCCTTGGCCTCCTCGCCATGACAAATTGTACTCTTGAACTGGAAGGTGAATAAACTCCTTCTCCCTTAGGTTGTTTTTTTCAGGGTATTTTATCAAAGCAACAGGGGAAGAAACTAAGACAGACCTTGTAACATTGTGTCTGAGCCCAGGAGGAAAGGGAGCTACGCTCCTGGGTCACCGCAGAAACACCAGCCAAGCATCCATAGTCCGGTGTGTGTGAGCAGGAATTCAGCTCCTAGCACACCTGGTGCAATGCTGGCGTTTTACCTGCATAGCAGCTTACCATCTCCACACCGAATGCATCTTGTCTTCCTGACCACATCTTCCTCAACCAAAAGCCTCCTTTGTTCTCCTGCCTGCTTCCTTCTAAGCCTCATTACACTTTGCATATTAGGCTCCTATCTCCTCATTGTCATCCTAGTGGGGGCAAGTCATCTGAGCCACTCATGATGTCATTGAGCCCCTGCACCAATGTCATCATCAGTCAGTGACCTGTTAGGACACAGATGGTCAGTACATGTTGAAGGCATGTCTGAGTCTCATGCTCTGGAATTCTCCATTAGGCTAGGCTGGCTAGCTAGTGAGCCCCAGGAATCTCCCTGTCCCTACCTCCCCAGCACTGAGAGTAATCAGCAGGCCTGTCTTTCTCTCTCGTTCTCTCTCTCTTCTCTCCTTCCTCCCCCTTTCTCCCTCCACTCTCTCCTTCCTCTTTCCCCTCTCCCCGTCTGTGTTTGTCTCTCCCCTCTCTCCTTTATTCTCTCTCTCCTCTTCCCCTCTGCCTTTCTCTCCCTTTCCCCCCCTCCCCCGTATCCTCCCCTCCCACCTCTTTACTGTGAGTTCTGGAGATCAAACTCAGGTCCTTACACTTGCAAGGTCCGCTTTACCCACTGAGCCATCTTGTCTCCCCAGCCTACTTGAAGTAGAGGAACAGACCCTCACACTTAGAGGCTGCGTCCCCACCTTTACAGGCTGCCAGTTGAGACTATGTCACCTATAAATGCATCTTCAAGGTTGAACACAAAAACATAACGAATATAAAGCACCTCCACGTATCTCTCCCCTCTCTCCCTGCTCCTGCCTCCCGTGCCACGTTCCCCCAGTTTATAGAAGTATTTCCTTGCAACAAGATATGCCTGAAAACTTGGGCATGGATCAAGGAAAAACAGGGCATGCTAATTTCAAGGCAAATTAATTAAAATGAAACCCCAGCTCCCTGGAAATCACAGAGCAACAGCCTTCAATGGTTGGTGCCCAGCCAGCAGAAGCTGTGTCTTCCCTGCCTGGCCTCCAGTGCCTTGTTTTCATCTCCAACTTGTGATTTTTGTCCCTCAAGGAGCTCGGCTCTGGGTACTGCCAGCACTTCCAACCCCAAAATCCAGTGCAGAAGCTGCCGAACCAGAGGGTACGTCAGTCAGGGTTCAGCAAGGGACAGATGGGGCAATTAAGGCTGGGCACAGCATGCAGCTATGATCCCAGCACATGGGAGGCTGAGGCAGGAGGATCAAGAGTCTGAGGTCAGCCTGGGCTACATAGCAAGACCCTCTTTTAGGAAGGAAGAAAGCAAGGAAGGATGGCAGGAATGGGTGTGATGTGCTAGGAAACAGGCCTGGCTCTGCCTTTCACCTCCATGCTTGCTTTTCAGACCTTTCCTAACATAATGAGTGTCCTAGATCCATCTCTGCTGTTGTGATAAAATATCAGGGTAGGGGGCTGCTTAGAGCATTTGTTTTCATTCACACTCAACATGTTGCAGGCCCTGCCTGAGCCTTCATGTAAAGCTGCTCTTTCTCGGCAATTGGAAATCAGTGAAGTTCGCCCTTACTGTCCTATCCTGATGTGAAAAGTCTTCATGGGCTCACGTGTTGCACCATTTCATTACCAGCAGGGGGCACTGTCTTGGAAGTTGTGGAACATTTGGGAGGCTAGAGGAACAAGATGGTTGAGGGCAATCCTTGAGGGTCATAGCCATGCCCACTTCCTGTCCTCACCCAGCTTCCTAGTCTGTGGAGGTCTGAGGAATCTCAATACCACCTGCCTCCACTCCAGAATGGCTAACCCTCTACAACTGTGAGTGATAGCAGGCTCTCCCTCCTGTGTTACATTTGCAAGGGGTTTGAGTCATAGAGAAGAAGAAAATAAACAGACACGCACACTTTAATGATGAAGAAACTGAGGCTCAGGGAACCAAGAAGGCACATGAGGACAGAATAGATGGGATAAGAACAAAGAGAGGGAAAGAGAGATGAAATAGGGAGAGGAAGAAGCTTGCCTCTAAGGTTTTGGCATGGATGTGTCTTTTCTTCCTTCCTTCCTTCCTTCCTTCCTTCCTTCCTTCCTTCCTTCCTTCCTTCCCTTTTTCTCTTTAAAGAGTGAGGGCATAGCCGCTTAAGAGCAACAGCCTGTAGTCTGAAGAGAACCATATCACACATCTAAGCAACCTATCCTCTATATTACAGAAAGAGGGTTCTCATGCAGCAATGTAAAAAAGTCGTTGCCATGGAGCTGGGCATTGGCCATCATCCCTGTGTACTCAGGAGGCTGAAACAAGAAGAGCATCAGTTTGAGGCCATCTTGGGCTACAGATGAGACCCTGTCTCCAAAAGAAAAAAGAATGTTTTCCCAAGCTGCTGCGGGATCATCTTGGGAGGGCGGCCACCTAGGAACCACCCCTGTTTTCCTAAGATAGCGGCTTTAAGTTTCATCTTTCTACATAGTAATGAGACCCAAAGGGCGCTGCTTGCCCGTCCAGCCCGCGATCTATTAAAATTCATTCTCCCCTTCATCTTTGTACTGTTTATTTTATAAACAGAGACACTGTGTCTGAGGAGGCCAGTAGCTCAAAGCCACACTTTTCTGGTGAAATCTAACCAGTTTCCACTTTCATATCTGAAAACGAAGCAAAGCTTTCAGAAGGTATTTCCACCCAAATGGGTCTATTTTCCGGGGAGGGGGCTGGAAATTTCATCCAGCCATCGGAGGCCCACAAACCCAGGCTTCTCTGCAAGACCCCATGATGCAGGGTTATCTTCTATGGAAGTCATATTACCGAGAACCCATGACTAAATGACACATACCAGCTACCTTACTCTTCCTATGCACAATGGAATAACCCTCAATAATATACAGAAACTTTCAGGGCCATTGCCTTGAAGATCAATGGGCAGGGCCAGTGAGATGGCTCAGTCAGAAAAGTACTTGTGTAAATACCCAACCTCCATCCCCAGCCCCACATAAACAGCTGGGCATGGTGACACACATTGTAATCCCTGTGCTGAGGAGTGAAGACAGGAGGGTATCTGGGGCTCACCACTCTGACTTGGGACAGTGACAGATATGTCCAATCCAGAGGACTCATCAAACACATGTTACAAGTTTAGACAAAAGAAGCATCATTGCGGGCCAAGGACAAAGCCTCTAACTGACAGTCTCCAGTAGTCCACTGAGGAGATAAAGAGCCTTCCCACACACAGAGCCCTGAGGAACACAGAGTCACACAGGGAAGAAGAAGCCTAGTGTAGCATGAGCTATGTGACCTGGGGGCACCAGTGTACTGATGAGGACCCTGCTCCCAAGACTAGGAGTTAAGCATGAAGGGGAGAGGCCATGAGTTCTGAACCATCCAGGTGGTTCATCATCCATGAGCCAGTTAACCCCTCATGTGCTGTGACCCCTCAGGTGCTACCCTCAAACTGACCACCTCTCAATGTCACTCCTCTAAAGGCCCCACGCCCTGCCACCAAACTAAATGCCACCCCCCAATCCACCATGACAATCCCCCATCTTGAATGCTCATCAACATTATGTCAATAAACACAATTACATTAAGTAACTTGTCACATAGAATATGTTAAAGTGCACGGAGATAGCAAGATGCATGTTTTGCACAGATTCAGTAAGTGGGTTAAGATAATGATAAGGAAATATTATTATAAATAGATAGTAAAATTGTTCAGAGTAAGTTTCTAATTACCTATGTATCACACATCATATGTAGAGTTCCTGGCAGAAGTGGTTCATTCCTGCCCTGGCAGGGGCCCAGGCACTGTTAATAGTATACAGCATAAGCATTGATTTACTGTTTTCAGATCTAACAGATTCCAAATTGTGAAACTGATCCAGCCCCAGGGCCTCAGATCCCAGCCTCAGATAAGGGGCCTCAGTTTTGGACATTAGAAATTACTAAGACTGGCTAAATCCCCCTGGAACTCAGCTAGGACCCTGTAAATTACCTCATCAGTCCCCACAGGAACCTGAAGGCTCTCAGACCTGTGGGTAGGTGGAGATGTTGTCTCACACTGGCCTGTGTTCAGCTGTCAGCTGGCTCTGATCAATAAGCTGGCTGTCCCACAGCTCCATGGACCTCCAAGCTTGCCATAGTACGGCTTCTTATGTCAGCTCATCCTCATTCACCAGAGCAGTGAACATAGCATTAAACACACTTTGAGCCACTTGTCATGGGCTTACACAGGATTTCTTGACAACCCCCACAGACACTCTCATTTCCACAGGACACAGGGCACAGCTGTCAGAACTCCCAGTGGCTATGAGTGCACAACTGAAGTAGGAGACAGAGTGGGTGGCAAGTGTGGAAAACCCTTGCAAATAATGTGGGAATTGTCTGCCGAGAAGAAAAGAGAAACAAGAAGAGAGAAACACTGTTGCAGGCAAACCTCCTGTGCCTAACTCACCAGAGACTTCTACACCAGCAGCTCCTGCCAGAACTGGCCACTGAGGGCACTGCTAGGCACCAAGAGCTTGGGCCTGAGCCAACAGCTCTGGTTTGACCCCCAATCCTACTCCTAGCTCTGGGACTTAAGATGAGGCATGGATAGTTTCTGAGCCTCTGGCCTGGCTCCTCATCAGTGAGGTGGGAATGTAACAACTGTGGCCACCTCTTGGAGCCATTCCCATGCAGTGATGGATGTGAAGAACCCAGACACCGGAAGCTGTAGTCTAAGCAAGCTACAGCAGCTCCATTTCAAATCCAAAGCATAAAACCATCCAGACACGCAATAACATGGGGATGTGCATGCTGGCTAAGATGTGTACTCATATGGAATTCACATAGCAACCAAAACTCAAGAGCAAAAACTCAACAGATGATTTCACATATACTGTGACAAACAAAAGAAGACCCAGTTAGAAAATGATTGGTTAGCCCCGTAACAGCCATGCCGCTATTCTACCAGTGGGCATATCTTTCTTGTAGGCCAGTACTATAGCTGGTTACCCCCATAACAGCCATGCCCCTATTCTACCAGTGGGCATATCTTGCTGGTTAGTCAGTATTGTAGCTTGCAGGATTCACAGCTGGATAAGACCAGTTTTCTGCTCTAGTGACCCACATTCTCTGGCACTATGAAGACTAGCCAAAGGGAGGAAGTTTCAAGGTCAGTTCTAGCTTGATTTCTCTATGTCAATCAAAATGTGTGGTGTTTTTAGCAATTGGATCTTAATGCCTAGTTTGGGGGCTCTAACGGGCATGAGTGATGGCTTTTGAGAGCAAAATTATCTATCTGCAGAGTGCCTCCCTTCAAACTCCTTTAAATTAAATTTTTAATTACCTTACAAAATAATAAATTTCCATACAGCTTTTTCCTTAGTTTTGGTTAGCCCTTTCTCCACCCCCATGACCACCTAAACCTCCTCTATTTGGATCTGAGACCACTCCACAGGAGGTCCAGGTACTGTAAGCCAAGTCAAAAGCCCCTGGCTGGGGCAGTCATGAGCCATAGCAAAGATCTTACTCAGCACTATTGCTATGTTAAATGGAGACGCCATCAAACTTCCCTCCAAACACTTGTTTCTACCCACGTATCACTGCTACCCTCAGCCTTGGCAATAAGAAGCTTCTATTTGCAGTGAGTGATGATTAAAGTTGAGACTCAAAACTGGCCAAAGAGATGATCAATGGCTATTCAGTGCTCAGCTCCAAATGGGGTGACGCCTCTAAGACTTAGGGAACATCACAGAAGAGGAGGCAGAAAGGATGTGAGACAGAGAGAGGGCTGTGAATGCTGTGTCCTAATGGATTCACAGCAGCTACGGTCACCTGCACAAGACTGGACCTGTCAATATTCCACCATGGGTGAAGGTAGAGATTGTGAGGCCCTACCCCTCCTTGGAGTCTGTAGGTAGTTTGCAGATGCTGAAGAAGGGGGTTTATATCCCTCAGGGGTGTGAATAATCTCCATTTGTTCACACAGACCACCAGAATTAAATAAATAGCCATGAAAGAAAAAAACCATGAAAGTGGGGGGGAGGCACTCACAAGAGGAAGAAGAGACTTGGGAGAGAGGAAGGGGCAAGCAGATAATAGGCCCAAGTGGTAAAAGTACATTTTACATATGGGAAGTTCTAAAAGGATAAATAATTTTGCATTTTACAATTAAATGACAGAGGATGACTCAAAAACGACAGCTAACAGGTGTGCTGGCTAATTCTTTTTTTTATTACTAATATAATTTAAAAATTTTGCATGTCGATCCCAGTTTCCTCTCCCTCCCTTCCTCCCTCCCTCTTACCCTCTTTCCCCCTCACAAGCACCCTGACCACCCTCCCCTCCCATTCCTCCACCCCCTTTCTACAGTAGAGCTATGCTATCCAGGTGGGGTCGTGTAAATCTGTCAAGTCATTTGAAGTAGGGACTAGGACTTCTCTCCTGCCTCTAGGTTAAGGGAGTATTCCTCCATGGGGGATGTATCTGCAAGGTCCTTTTGTGCACCATGAATACATCCTGGTTCTACTGTCTGAGGTCCCTCAGACTGCTCAGTCCTTCTAGCTGAGACCCATATTCAGGGGGTCTGAGTCAGTCCCATGCTGGATTCCCAGCTATCAGTCGGGGAGGGGGGGGAGCATTAGCTCCTCCTTGTTCAGGTCAGCTGTCTTTGTGTGTTTCTGCAACCTGGTCTTGTCCTCTTTCTCTGCATCTGGATTCTAGTTCGACTCAGTGTTTAGTTATGGATGTTTGCTTCTGTTTCCAACAGGTATTAGATGAGGGCTCCATGATGGTGGATAATTTAGTTGATGATCTCACTATCAGGGAAGGGCATTTATGGCAGCCTTTCCACGGTTGCTCAAATTGTTAGTTGGAGTCAGTTTTGTAGGACTAATTCTATGTCACCTTGATACAAGCTATAGCCATCAGAGAAGAGGGAGCCTCAACCAAGAAAATACTTTCGTAAGGTCAGGCTGCAGGCAAGCCTGAAGGATAATTTCTTAATTAGTGATGGACCAGGAAGGGCCTGGTCCACTGTGGTGGTGCCATTTCTGGGCTGCTGGTCTTGAGTTCCAAAAGAAGGCAGGCTGAACTAGCCATGGGGAGCAAGCCAGTAAGCAGCACCCCTCCATGGCCTCTGTGTCAGCTCCTGCCTCCAGGTTCCTGCCCTGCTTGAGTTACAGCCCTGACTTCTTCCGATGAAAAACAGTGATATGGAAGTGTAAGCCAAACCTTTCTCCCCAGCTTGCTTTTTGGTCATGGTGCTTTGTCACAGCAATAGCAGCCCTAACTAGCATAACAGGAGTGGGCCACACAGTGACCGGAGGCACAGTAGCTTACTGCAGGAGAAGTCACTGATGAAGAGAGAGGTGACTGGAAACCCCTGAGCGGCAGGGGGATCTCTATCTTGACCTGTGTCATCACACAAGGGTCCATATGTAAAATAGCAGATCAGCTTCACCTCACATTAACCTTCAAGGGAGGAGATGCTAGTACCAGCTGTGCACGAGTGAGGTGCAAGGCAGAGGTCCTCAGCTCAGGGCCTATTGGAACCAGAAGACTGAGGTGTCTCGGAGCCACGTCTTCAGCTTCACTCAGCCGTGACTTTAGGCTTCCCTCTGATTAGCGAAACTTTTTCTTTTGAGAGAAAGAGGGAAGTTGGGGCTAGAGGGCAATGTAAAGTGGAGAGCAAGAGCTGGGCGAGGGCCAAAGTAACCAGCTGCCTTCCGAGACCAGGCTGACAGGAGTGCGCACTGGAATTCCCTCTTCATGCCCGGAGCCTCGGCTTCTCCACCAAGCTCCACATTCCTGCAAAGGACCAGGCAGCCTCGACTAGCTCACGGTCAATGTTAGGCCCTGGTGAGAGGTAGGAATGAGGCTCTGATCCATCCCAGCTAGGGAACAGAGAGCCGGAGAGCACAGCTCCCCGCCAGCTGAATGCCTCCCTGTCACTCTGTAGACACTTCTGTGTTTGTCTATAGCACATAGGCTATGACCATCCTGGGGTGATGGGTTCAGTGAATTCACTTCCCTCTGTTATAAAAAAAAAAAAAAAAAAAAAAAAAAAGGAACTTCCAACAAGACCCAGGGGCAGGCTCTCTCTGCTTATAATGTTCTGCCTTCTGTGTCTTAAGTGTGGCTTTTCCTAGGTCATGTGAGGCCCTTCCTTTCATGAATTTGGGAACATTCCTCCCAATTATAAGTGACTTCTGGCTGTCCCACTATCTTCAGAATTGGAAGGGGTTTACATGTCATTTGGTACATGCATCTGAAGTGTGCACATGACTTACTGAAGGATAATATCTACCCAGAAAAGTGCAGGGTGTCTGGGTTGTCACAGCCTGAACATAGTCAAGAAGCCAGTGCTGGGTAAGGTTGGAAGGAACTAGATCCTGTTAGCTGTATGCAGTCCCAGTGCTGGCTTCCAGGTCAAAGATCGTCACTCAGTTTCCCTTCTGTTGTGATTAAAATACTCTGACCAAAGCAATGTGAAGGAAAGAGGTCTTTTTAGCTCACATTTCAGAGTATAGTCCTTAACAGTGGCAGGAGATTGAGCCAGCTCACCCATCAGAGCCCTTGGTCCCCACCACAGATGCCCTAGCCATCTGTGCCCTGCAGGCACCCTGCAGGCACCCAGCAGTCACACAGACGACTTGCTCTCCTCTTCAGATGCTCCACCTGCGGGCTAAAGGTGACCACACATATACCCTGCGATTTAAGAACAGAGCACCCAGTTCACAGATGAAGAAAGGGCGCCCAGTAAGATTCGGCAAGGTACAGACTCCATAGGAGGATGTGTTCACATCCAGAACCACACAAGGAGCTGCTAGACAAGGAGACAGGTGTCGGGTATGTAAAGCAAAAAGAATTCAGAGAAGCCACACCATCAGCTGAGACCCCACACCTCCAACTCCCTCTGTGACTTAATAGTCTGGGGAACTAGAAAGGGGGTGGGTGTTCCTACCTGGATATTAGGAGATGCAGGCAACCCAGGCTGAGGGAGCCTGAAAATCTATTCTTTATCTTCCATGATCTTTCTGGTCGAACAGTCAGGCTGGAACTTCATAATTAAAAGTTCTCTAATCTGGGAAGTGGCCCACATCTATAATACCAGCATTTAGGAGCAGGAAGATACCAAGTTCAAGGCCAGCCTGAGCTACATATCAAGACCTTGCCTCAAAACGAATCAAAAGACTAGGCATGTAAGTAACCACTCATAATTGCAGCACTCAAGGGGCTGAGGCAGGAGGACCACCACAAATTTACTATGGTCCACATAGTGAGTTCCAGGCCAGCCAGAACTACATAACAAGATCTGTTTCAAAGATAGATAGATAGATAGATAGATAGATAGATAGATAGATAGATTATAGGGACTGGGAAGATAGCTCAAAGGGTAACTCACTCTCCACACAAGTGTGAGCTCAGGGTTTGGCTTCTCAGACCCACATAAAAACTGGGTGGGCATGGCAGCTGCTTGTAATCTGGGTACTCAGGGACAGAAACAGGGGATCCCCAGGGCAAAAATCATCAAGTTCCAGGTTCAATGAGAGAGCCTGCTTCAGAAGTGTGGAGTGTGATTGTGGAAGACCCCAACATCAACTACACACACACACACACACACACACACACACACACAGACACACACACACACACAGACACACACACACACACACAGACATACACACACACAGACAGACACACACACACACACATACACACAGACATACACACACACACAGACACACACACACACAGACACACACACACACAGACACACACACACAGACACACACACACACAGACACACACACACAGACACACACACACACAGACATACACACACACAGACATACACACACACAGACACACACACACAGACATACACACACACAGACACACACACACACACAGACAGACACAAACATGCACACACACACACATACACACACACACACACACACACACACACACACACACACACACACACACACATCCCAATGCCAGCATTCTGGCCCTTCTATTCCTGTCAGGAGATGGCTCCTTCCCTCCTTCCCTTGCTCTGTGAACACCTGACATTTGCCTCCCAAGCACATGAAGCTGAGACTGACAGGTATCACAGCCACTGTCCCCACATGGAAGCCTGGTACTGCCCTTGACCCCTTCTCTTCACTGGCCTCACTGGGGTCTAACCAACCACTGGAGACTCCACTCCCGCCCTGGTGAGTAGCAGCCTCTAGGAAGGGGCTGTCATATTGGTGGGCTCCATGATGGCCCACTCTGTGAGTCTAGCCTGATAAGTCACCTCACCCTTGAGCCTCTCCCCTCTGTCCATAACAGCCAGGGCACAATCTACCTTCTGGGACACCCCTGTGTAAGACTGGCTGGTGTGCAGTACAGACCAGAGAGGGCCCACCCTGGATGTTCTGTCCCTTTCAGCAATATGTTTCTAATTCCCTGACCCAGGGAGCAACTAACCCACCTCCCTGGCCGCCCGCAGGCTCCGCATGCCTCGAAGATTACACGCTGAGCTGAGCGCTGAGCGAGTTCTGTCCACCCAGCAAGACAGCAGAGAGCGAGGACAACGCGTTCTATTGTTCCGCCGCCTTCCCAACACCGACTGGCAGGAGAATGTCTCAGAGAGATGGATGGAAGGAAAACATTCCCAGCAAGGGCTCCCGTGGACTTGCCCACCACACCCCACCCTTCAGGCTCCATGCGCCTGTAACCAGCTGCTCTTCTCTTACAAAGCAAAATGTCCTTCACCCTCCTGTGTCTCTATACCCAAGAAAATGAGCCTGAAAAGTGGGGTGAGCCCAAGGACAGTTCACACAAACATCAAAGACAGAACTCACTGGAAACTCCACTCATCATTAATAAAGTAAATACTATCAGAACATTTTGTAATATATAGGCCATTGTCCTAAATATCCATGTGATTACCTCAACAATGGTGATCACTGTATAAGAGGCACTGCCATGGACCTCCTTCCTGCCACAGATGCGAACCACAAGGTTGGAGGTTGGTGGCACCTGCTGGTCCCGTTTTACAGAAGAGACTCCGGAGACCACCAGCCAGGCAGAGTTTGAACCCAGGTCTTTCCAACCCCCGCTCCCATCTTGGCAGCATTCTGCTACACTCAGAGGCTCTGAGGAAATGAAATCCTGCCCATCCTCCAACCCAGAAGGTGGCAGCACCCCCCCTCCCACCTCTTAAGAACAAGGCTGACAGGATATGAGGCTGCCAAAGGGAGAAAAGCACTCTCTGCTGGCCAGGGTGAGAGGAAGTTTGGTACCAGCTGAGGGGAGGTGATGTCACTCAGTGATGTTGGACCCAAGATCTCCCATCTTGGAGCAGCAGCTTCTGGGGCTACCAAGGACTGGGGTCAGGATGCCAAAAGCTATTCTCTGAAGTCAGGGCTAAGGCCCCAAACCCAAGAGCCCAGGAGCCCAGAGACTCCTTCCTACTTCTCCCAGGTCCATAGCAACCAGACCCTGGGCTGCAGCTTTTTGCCCCCTCATTTCCTCTACACAAGCCCCATGTGTCCTGCGATGGAATTACATTCCCATGAGGACCTGCCCAGTGAGGTAGGCCTTCCCACCACCAGCATGAGTTCACCACATGTAATGACCCTATTTCCAAATAAAGGCCACATTCCCAGGCTTCAAGTGGGCATTGTTCACAACAGCATGTGTCCATCCTCCATCCATCCATCCATCTAACCCCGACCCCACTTAGAAAACCATCACTATAGCTCACAATGCAGGACCTTGGGATACCAGGCCACTGACGCATGCAAAGGGTTGATAAAGTCCAAAGGAAAAGGTGATCCCTGTGTCTGCACAGCCAGAGTGGCTAGCTGCATGGTGCTGGTGACCCCCAAACAGCATAGAGAAGGAGTGTGTCATATGGTGACTAGGAAGGAAGGAAAGACCCCATCAAGTAAGGGGCAGCCTGAGGGGCCTGCCAGCTTTGTGAGTCACAGCTATAACTGATGGTTTTAAAAGCTATGTCTCCTAACTGGAGGGTAGACTATTTCTTTGATCCAAGTACTCAAGAAGCTGAGGCAAGAGAGTTGCCATGAGTTTAAGGCCAATCTGGACAAGAAGGTAAGATCATCCTTGGGATAAGTTGTACCAGGCCAATCCAGGTTATAGTAAGACTCTGGAAAAAGAAAAGAAAGGCCTGGCTCCTGTCCTCAGACAGTGGGGTAACCTTGGCTCTTCCCAGTGATGGAGCCTACTACGCTGCCCATGGATCATGAGAAACCACCCCACCCAGGCCTAGAGTGACAGGAACCTTGAAGCTGGCTGTGTCTATCCAAAGTCACTCACTGTCTGTAATGGCCAGCCCCAGTTCATACTGGTCCCATCCACACACTGCCCAGACAAGGGTTTCCCAACCCTGCCATATAATCCCAGCCCTTGAGGACTACATGGCCACCTGGTTCCCTCTGATGAGAGAGGGAGAAAAAAAAAGACAACAAAAAACCTTGACAACTCCATTCCACCACCCTGATCTCATCAGAGCCACCAAGTATGAATTCCCCAGCCTTTGATGAGACCCAAAACACTCAAAGGAAGGAGTGAAAGATTCTGCTAAACATGGCCTCTCTGCAAATGGTTTCCCCTCTCTGCTTTTCTAGCCCTGAAGAGGGACTCGGTTTTAGCAGGGAAGAGAACCCTTCATGAACCATGGGAAGAGCAATGAAAGGATGCTGGGAGAGGGACCCCACCCAGGAAACCAGAACTCCAGTGCTCGCTGGCCCTGAAGTCCTCAAAGTGGGGTTTTGGTACTTGGTACCTTTTCGAAGCCATTGTTGAGCATCTGCTTTGTGATCCATACGTGAACATTTGCTATCCTCACAGCTGCCCAGTGGAAGGCTTTGCTTATTACAGTTTGTAGAGAAAGAAAAACAGTAACAGAAGTCAAGTGGCTGGTTGGTCCACAGTGACACAGCCCCACACAGGCATGGGCTTCAGAAGCATCGTCGTATCTGCATCTTCCCCATGCCTGCCACCTGCCACACTTAGAGTTATGACAGGGAGACAGAGGACACTCACATTCTAGCATCCGGGGAAGAGACCATCATGGGATAGAATGGGTTGTTTCATTTATCACTAAAGGCACAAAGCCTAGGTCTAGAAGGTAACTCTGTATTCAGGGATTCACGCCTCACAGCCTGTTTATTGCTCTAATCAAATTCATGCAGGATACAGGAAGGCCCTGATTTGAAAACTTTCTGAAGAAAATCTTACCCCTCCCTTCAGCTTGCTTCCTCTCGGCTCCCCTGATGCTACCTGGAAGAAGATGCCCCAGTCCAGAATGAGGAGAGCAAGAGCAAAGTTGGGTTATTCTTAGGATCAGTTGCATTTGGCTGTTCTAGAACATTCTATGACGTGCACAGCCACCAGTAAGTGACTGCTATAGAACAAGCACAGTACTGAATCTGGGCCTCAGGTACTTCACTCTGTGGGCCAGACGGTGCCCAAGGCTGAGCACAGACTGAAGAGACATAACCAGGGCCAGGGAGAAAACAACTGAAACCAAATGGGAAACGGGATTTCCAGAGAGAACAGAGCTTGGGGCTGGGTGGAGGGTGAAAGAAAGAGCTCAGCAATTACTTGGAAAAGGAAAGCTGTTAAAGAGTGGAAGAAAGAAGCTGGAATATAAAATAACCCTTTTCTCCCATTCCCAGCATCCAAAGTGCTTGTGACCTGACACCAAGTTCAAGAAAAAGTTTCACAGGGTTCCCTGACTAAAGAGACCCACTCATCCTCTTGTGGAACTTCCTTTCAGGAATATGAGTCCTTGCCATCCAGCGACGCCCCCCCCCCCATGCTTCTTTGTTCCAATCAGACATTATTAATGGATCACAGAAAGCCTACTAGTTAATGATATTTTTTAAATCTTGTGTTGTTTTCAACACTAAGCTAGTGTCAAACATTGCTATGGCAACTGTAGTAAACAAACCACAAATGCTTCCTGTGAGCATGGAATACACAACTAATCTGCTTCTCATTATAGCATGTGTAATACTGGTACTGTCCCCACTTTATGAATGAGGAAGTTGAGGCACAGAGAGTATGACACTGATGCCCAGGTTCCACAGCTAGTGAGTGACAGAGCAAGAATCAGGGTCTAGGGAGGTGACTCAGGAGACCAAGCTGATGTCCACAAACTAGCCAGTAGCATCAGATTAAGTGACAGGTTGGCATGCTCAGCTCAAGGTATGGAGGCCAAGGATGGTTTGATCCTGCATGAACACTAGTTATTTCCCTCTTCTGGGATGATGCCTCTGCTCTTGACCCTTGGCTTGGGTATCCATGGGCAGGCTGAGAGGACTGGCTTAGCTGCACTCGGACAGTAATGTTAACACAGAAGAGTAGTAGTAGCAGAAGGCCTGGTTAGACTCTCCCAGGCACAGACCGGGGCATGGCCTGAGCACTGTGCAGACCCCACCACCACCATACACACACACACACACACACACACACACACACACACACACACCATACCAGGAAGGCATTTCCTACCGTCTCTGCCCACCAAGGCATCATCAAGAACCCTCCCACTCCTCAGCACCTGTGGACTACCCACCCACACCCCTATCCAGCAGCAAAGAGACAGTAATCTCTCCTTATTTCTTCCCGGTCCCCATGCTTAAGGACAGAGCAACATATGAATGTGAGACAGATTTTCTCCTGAGTCAGTCACCCCAGGAGGCAGGCAGAGGGCCATGAAACCCAGCTGTGGACTCTAAAGCAGAGGCAGGTAGCCATGGAAAACAGCCCCACCCGGCTCCCTCTGTGTCCCGACAGCCCTGTGTCCTCCACCCACCACCTTGCACCCTGGGACCCTGGCGCCTGGAACAAGAAAGGGCTTGAAGATGGTGGTGAGTGGGCTTTTCTAAGGATTCTGGGAGTTCTCAAAACAAAGACCAAGTCATTGGTGACTCAGGAAACAAAAGAAACCCCTCCCTCTCTGTTGTTCCTAACTCTCTGGGGACTTTGGCTCCTTTGGAAGCTGTAGGAAGTCCTAGGATCCTCCTTGGAATGTCTCAACATGTATAAAACTCCTGGGGTGTAGAAGAAATTGCAAGGAATAGCCATCAAGATGGCTTAAAGTAGGATGACAGACACACTGCAGGAGGGAACAGGGGTCTCGCAGCTTCCTGACCTGACACCCTGAGCTCTGATTGTAGCTTCAAAAAGCTAACACTTCTGAGCTGGGAGGAGAAAACAGCCATGACCAGCTGGTGACAAAGTGACAGGATTTGTTAGTGGTGCTGGCTCATGGCCTGTGTCCATGAGGAAAGGCTCAGTTCCAATTCGAGCTTAGGGAAGACACAGACGTGGAATTTCCCATCCAGCCTCTACCCGCAGACTCTGTAGCTGGGGCACCAAGACTAGTCCTAAGACCCGGATCTGCTTCTCATACCTCATCAGAGCCGTGGGCGGGAGATCTCATGGCACATCATACCCTTGGTACCTTTCAGGCCAGCCCACAAGTAAAGAACATTCCAAAATGCTTGTTTCAGAGCTTGGGAGAGGCTCAAAGGGTAAGTGCACATACTGCAACTCATGTGCCTTTAACTCTAGTGACATGGCAGGCAGACGGGGGATCACTGGGGCTTGCTGGCCTCCAGCTGAGCTTCGGGTTCAATGAGAGACCATGTCTCAAAAGAATAAGGTGGGAAGTGATAGAGGAAGGCACCCGGTGTCCTGTGTCCTTCCTCCTATGTCCTCCATGCATAAATGCAAGTGTACACACACACACACACACACACACACACACACTCTCACACACATGAGGGGGGAGGGCAGAGAGAGAGAGAGACACAGAGAGAGAGAGACAGAGAGAGAGACAGAGAGACAGAGAGAGAGACAGAGACAGAGACAGAGAGAGACAGAGACAGAGACAGAGACAGTGAGACAGAGAGACAGAGACAGAGAGAGACAGAGACAGAGAGAGACAGAGAGAGAGAGAGAGAGACTTAGCATACTCCATTGCAGAGTTTACTTGGGCATTGGGGAAGATCTGGAACCCACAGGCCATTGTCCATCACTCAGGCTCCACCATGCCCCAGGGAAGCCAGAGTCTACAGCTTCTAAAAACAAGGCCGTTCCATGCCTGCTGTGGCCCAGCATGAAGGTTGGGCTGAGTCTCCATGCATGTGTTCCCCTCAGCTTGCCAAGGGCTGGGCTCAGGGTGTGCACAGGAGCCCCACAGGCCAGGTCAGGGAGTGTGTGAAGCGGCTCCCTCTGGCTGGCCCATGGATGTCCCCCACAGCCTTTGGGCCTCACCCTGCCCCTACCACTGCACTCTCATTCTGCTAGCAGTTCTCAGGGTGTAACCTGGAAAACTGCACAGTCATGAACCCTGGTGCAAGCCAGAATGGACAAATGTTTCAGGGTGGTCACTGGCAGGTGACCAGACATGGCCCAGGCTATCATGTGTAAAATGGCGATAAAAATGCACTGGTTTGGTCCCTGTCCCCAGCCACTTGACTGAGCTGTTTTGAGGTGGCAGTTAAGACCACTCCCATTCCCACTCCTAGGTCTACCCATCTGCACAGGAGGAACAGAGGCTCTGGGTGGTCAGCTATGCTCTCCCCAATGCTCATAGATCCCCAGAAATAAGTGTGCTGTTTAGGTGGGATGACCACAACAAAGCCAGCGGTCACCAGAGTGGCCCGAGGCTGGGGGATGACTTCTGAGTCTGCCATAAGGCAGCACCCCGAATTCCACCACACATGTAAGGGGGCTTCTCTTTGTTCTACGTAAAGCCCTTCCAGAGTCTACTGTCCCTGCCTTCTATCTGGCTGCCATCGCCCCTGTAGCTTGCTGGCTGCTCTCCTAACCTCACTTGTCTGAAGAAGCTTAAAGGACCGCATACCCCACCCCCTGGAGGTTCTGGAAACAAACCAGCTTGACCCTTGAAAGACTTCCTGAAGGTCCTCCAGCGGAGGGTGGATCTTCCTGGAGAGGAGCCACAAGCTCAGCCTTCTCAGACACACTGTCTTGGGGACAGACCCCAGTGATGGCCACTGGCCCAATCTGCAATTTAGGCTCAGCCCAGAGATGAGGGTGGCACCAGGACAGCCTCTGTAATGAAAGGATGGGAAGCCAGCCTGTCCTGTGAGAGCTCTCTTCTTCCAAGAGCCCCATGCAGCATCAAATCTCTGCAGCTCTATGGGAAAAACTGAGGAACCAGATCTCTGTGGCAGGCCTGGAGGTGGGCACTCAGCTTCTAAGAACTGCAGTGGAAGGCTCCAGCAAACTGATAAAGCGGGCTAAGAGGATAACACCCACACAGACCTTGTGCCTTTGGGCAGCTCAGTCTGGAGCAAAGGGTCCGGGCCATCTAACTATGTCCTATGGGAACTGCGGTTCCTAGTAGCTGGCAGCCAATGGTCCTGGGTAGCTTTTGTCCCCACCCAGACTCTGTGTTCCAGGAGACTGTGGTGAGCAGGAATTAATGACCCATGTGGCCTTGGTGGCCCCATATTGCTGGGACTTGCTATGTGTGCTTAACAGCAGGGCAACTGGGCAAACTGTTTCTAGAAGATTCTATCCTACTCAAGGAAGTATTTTGAAAAAGAGTTTCTTTACCTTCACCAAGGTCCTGTGCCTGGGTTCAGCAACTGGCCAGAGGCAGGCCCACAATATTGCACAATGTTAGCCACCCATGAAGATAAGGGTGCCCTGCCAAGTGCTGCTACATGGAAGCGTCTAGAACATAGATCTAGGTACAAAAGCCCACATCTGTTATTCCCTTTCTGTGAAGTGTCCAGGATGGGCAAATTCGTGGAGTCTGGAAGATGCATTTGCCTAGGATGGGAAGGAGAGGTGGGTGACGGCTGCCTGTTCAAGTTTCCTGCAAACACTCTAGGGTTGTGAAGGCTACGTAGCTTTGAATATAGAAAACCCAGAATCCCACATGGCAAGTGAGAGACTTCCACAGTGTATGAGTTATATCTTTAAAACTCAGGCGAAGAAAGAAAAGGGGGCTGGAGAGAGGCACAATGGTCAAGAGCACTGACAGCTCTTCCAGAGGACCTGGGTTCATACCCCAGCATCCACATGGCATCTCACAACTAACTCTAACTCCAGTTCCAGGGGAGCCAATGCCCTCTTCTGGCCTCCCAGGGCACCAGCATGCACATGATACACAGACATTCATGCAGGCAAAACATCCATATGTATAAAATGACAAAATGAGAGAGAGGCAGAGACAGAGAGAACCCAATATTGCCATTTCCTAGCTGTGTGTGACTGACCTCCACACCTTAGCTTTTTCACACCAAGAAAATGGTCATACTCTTAATAACATCTGTGTCATCAAGACCTAACAGGCATTTGGGTGTGGGATCAACATGGAGCCCATAGTCCCTACACAACTGTGCTTCCTCCCACTCCAGGCAATGCAATGGTCAGCGTGAAGCCAGGCACAGGAGATGCAGACCACTGAAAGCTCCACGTGACTTGTACATGGGCCAGCATTTCTCCCAGACACACTCTTCCCTGTGACAGGATAGGGGCTGCAGCTGCACAACCCAAGACTTATGGGGACAAGGACTCAGGGTAAGATGACCCCTGCTGGGAACACAAGTTGACCCAACTCTTTGTGGTAGTGACAAAGAGACATCTCCCCTAGCAGGCGTCAGGTGCCCAGTGACGCCAACACAATCCTGCATCTCTATGCATGTTGGCATCAAAATGTCACACTGTATGGGGTCAGGGCAGGCTTCTGTTCCCTTCTTCCAGATTCTCTGTTTCCCAGGCTCTTTTTTTTCTAGTGGACATGTATTTTTATGATCTTTTTAAAGAATGCTGCTTGCTGGATTTTGAAGCTAAAAGGCCAAAAAAATCTATTTAGGGAAAAGATGCTTGGGGGGGGGGGTGGACTAACCGGAAGAAAAGGAGCCAGTGGGAGAGCAGGCAGGGGCACGGGGAGAGCTGTGAAGGGAGGGAATAAGTGTGTGTGGAATAAGTGTGTGTGTGTGTGTGTGTGTGTGTGTGTGTGTGTGTGTGTGTGTGTATGAAGGAAGCACCAACAGCTTTTACATGCAAGGCTGGGACAGCAAGCTGGAAGTAGGACACAGAATGGAGTCCTTGAAGCTGGGTTGCTTCCTGGAAGGTGGGGAATATGCACACCAGACGTCAGAGCTTCTCTTCAGGAGAACTGCCTGCCTGCCCATGTTCTCACACTGCTGTGATTTTGGTAAGCCCATGAAAAGCCCGGTCCCCAGGGTGACACCCCTGAGACACAGTGGAACCTTTAGGAGCTTATGCTCAGAGTCCATTGTAGGAGACACAGCACCCATCCTTTTATGGTGGCAGCCAGAAGCCTGGGAATACATTTCCCAGAATCCTCTACCATCTACAGCATTCTAGATTAGACTCCATCAGGGAGAGCCATTCACATAAAATCTAGGAAGGTCAATGACATCATCCCCAGCCCCCACCCTTGAGAAAAGACCTGTTGATTACATCATGGGCCCACCTGCCTCAGAGCTACAGCCCAGTACTACCATCAGCACAGTCTCCAAATCACCTGTTACACCAAACTTGTGAACACTCAAAGCACCCCCAAGCCTCATCCCTCAGCTCTCCAGCAGTTTGGAAACGCTCAATTCCATATGAAATCTCTTCTTCTTGGCATGTGGGAACACTTTCCTCGGTGTCCTGAGAACACATGTTCAACACAGACCAAATGCCTTCAGCTTCTAAGACAATGCTACACGCCGCCAAGCCACGGGTGGCTGTGATTCTCAACTGCCCAGCTCCATCATTCTGTGTTCGCAGAGAACACAATGGGCACAACTGTGACAAGGCCAGGTCTACCATTCCCCCCAGCCAGGACCCTTCCTGACGTCTGCCCTACTTCCTGGGGTAGTCGCCACAGGCCAATGCCCCCTGCTCTCAGCTTTCTATGACAAAGCCCCATGTTACAGGGGCCCTGGGTCTCCCTCAGGACAGAGCATCAGCAGTGGGTCCCAAGGACCTGGGCAAAGACTATTCACGCTTGGTTAATCTAAAGGGTATCGCCTTTGCACCCTGGAGACGCAGAGAAATGTCCGTTGTTCATGTATGGAGTACAGTTTCCTCTGACTTGAGATGAGTCCAGGGGCAGAAGCTACTGCACAGGAAAGTGTGTGTGGTGTGGGACTTGACAATAACTGGGCAGGGGAGGTGTTAGGCTTCTTGGTAAGACTAGTGTGCCCATTTCCTGGATCCCTAAACTCTTTGGCCCAATCTCAAGGCTGAAACTTCCACGGACCTGGAGATTCCTGGAACACATCGGTTGCTCACATTGCTGCAGAAAAAGCAGGACCTTGCTTAGAAGAGCAGGGCTCCTGAGCCAAGTGAGGGGCGATGGGGAGCCTGCTTGGCCCCCTCTGCCTACTGCCTCCACCTGCTCTGCTGCAGGAAGAAAGTGACAGACTCAAGAATCAAGAAGTCATTTGCGGCTCAGGGTTATTATTTTGCATGTGGTAGAATATATGTATATATTTATTTTGGGTCCACCCAAGCTTTGAAACTCTAATGTCTAAATTACCAGGATTATATGAATTCCTTTTCAGAATCGCTGTCATGGTTTGGATCTGTCTTCCTGCTGTGTAAAACAACACCGCCACTTGCTCCCTGAAGCCTTTCTTCTTGGGCCATGAGAATGGATGGATGTACCATCCAGTTGTGTTGGCTTAGAGAGGACTGGGGAAGACCATCCCTGTGGGCCTGGCACCTCTCAGACTATGAGTCACAGCCCAAGGGCCAGCTCAGGACACCCTGGGCGTGGAAATGGCTAGGGGATGCTGGGACCTCACAATTTATTATGATACATGTTTCCCCTTGGTAAAAATAATAACAATAATAATAAATTGTGGTGGAGAAAGTTGCAAGTGCCAAGCAGGTTGTTGTGAGCACTTGCATCTGGCTGGGAGGTACCAAGTGGCCCTTGTTTCTCCAACATGAGAGCATGGCAAAGTAAATTCCTGGAAGAGGCTGAGGATGACTGGATGAGTCAGAATTGCAAGGCCCATAGCAACATCCTCATGCCGCACCCAAGGCTCTGGGAGGTTTGCACCGGGCCCACGAGCAAGGAATCAGATACGCTTACAGCTCTGTGTGCTCTTTCTACACCCTGAGTCAGAATTCCCACTTGCTTTCTTTTGCATTTGCTTCTTTGGGGAGTTCCAGTTGAGAACATTACTGAGACAAAGACTTAAAACTTGTCTTCAACCTTCATTGTGTGTGCACGTATGCCACACGTCTGACAGAGGCCAACCTTCAGTGTTGTTCCTCGGGCACTCGCTTTGCTTTGTATCTAAAGATTTTACTTTGTGTGTGTGTGTGTGTGTGTGTGTGTGTGTGTGTGTGTGTGTGCTTTGCTCTTGGAGCCCCAAAGAGGGTATCTGATCTCCCTACATCTGGAGTTACAGGCAGTTGTGAGCTGTCCAACATAGGTGCTGGGAACTGAACTCAGGTTCTCTGCAAGAGAAGCAAATGCTCTTCACCTCTGAGCCACGGCTGAGCCAGCTCCAGTCTACCTTGTTTTTTGAGACAGGGACTCCATTGACTTGGCCCTCAAGCCCTAGGGATCTCCCTAGTTCTACCTACCCTGTCCTGGGAGCATTCACCACTACATACAGCTTTCTTCAGCTCTGGGGGCTGGACTGTAGAGGATCTACCCTAAGGCAGGTCTACCGTCCCATGAGAACTGGCCAGCCTGGTATGATGACAGAGGAACCAGTCTTCCTATGCACCTGAGGCCGGGACTCATGCCTTGCTCTGACCCCCTCCTAACTGAGCAAAGAGAAACACGAGAGCTGCACACTGGCACTGTGGCCAAGTGTTATCTGAGTGAACTGCCCCGGCCTGAAAGCAAGCAAACAGCTCTGTGGGCCACATCCCCACCACCACTCCTCTCCCCCTCCCCCCCACCCCCCCTCCCCCTTGGCACTATGCCCTGACCCCAGCAAACACCCTCCCCTCACCTCCAGTGCCTTCCGGTGCCCACACCCAGCCACCAGCCAGGCTGAGAGAAGCAGGAGCTCAACCACCGTTTCTCCTCCCTTGAGGGACACTTCTTCAAGCCTGCCTGGGCTGCCTGGGCTTCAGGGAGGCCACCGGCCTGACCTGTGGGTCTAGTGCAGCCTGCCCAGACTAAACATCCCTGATTAAGTCCCACAAAGGTTAAATGGGCAATTAGGCAGGTTGCGAAAAGCTGGACTGGCCCTTTGCCCCACGGGGCCACGCCTGGATGACAACCCCAGCAAACGGACCACTCCCACTTCAAAGGGCTGACCTTCCACCTATGCATGATCTCTGGCTCCACACTGCAGGCCTGACCCACAGCTTCCAAACCAGCAGTGGATGGCAGTAATCACAGCAGCATGTGCTGACCTGGGGGAGGGGAACAGTATTGAGCTTCTGTGGTTGACCTGAGGCCACAGACAGAGTCTGCCTTCTCCTCACCCCTTGACCCAACCCTTCCAAGTCCTGTCAGCACTTCCTTAAGAACACACCCCGAACCCAGACATCTTTGTCACCCCACTGCTACCCCGGACCAACCCTTTGCTATCAACACCACAGTCCTGTCGCATCTAGGGAAGGTGCCTGTCTGTCTCTCAGTGTCCCATATCAGAAGGTCTCCCCATACTGCAAAGCAGACTCACACTCTGGCCAGTCCCTTGGATGTATGTCAAAGGGTCCCCAAGCTCAGCTGCCCCTCTCATCTGTCTACCGTGTCGGCTGGCTGCACCACTCCTGCCTGTGCCTGACTTCCACCATCACTTCTCCAAGTGATCAGCGGGACTTTGACACTCTCTTCTTGGTCACATCAGAGGCATCCAGGGGCAGTTTCCAAAAGCGACAGCGGAACCCACGAGGCCTTGCTGGACGTCCTCCACAGTGAGATGCTTCTGCTTTCATACCAGTTCCAGGAACACAGGGTTGGGGAGAGCTTTTGTGTGCACAAGAGTGTCTGTTACCCAGTGCTGAGACTCCCAAGGGCGAGCAGCAAACTATGCAGTGGGATTCAAACCCAAGTCTTGCTGGCTTCCAAACCCCAGCTCCTAGCTTCTGCTGTTGCTCTATGGGGATGGAATGAAGCCCAGGGCCTCACTGATAGGAAGTACAAGCTAAATTACCCCCAGCCCAGCCCCAGGCTCTTTCCTAACACTGCACAGTTGGAGAATGGCAAGGACGAGAATTCGCCCAGGAGGATGACAGGAGGTCATCTGCTCCCATGCCTCCCTTCATGTCAGTCAGATGACAAATCTTGTGCTCACACTCCCTGGCTGTCCTAGACACAGCCCTAAAGAAAAGCAGAAGTCTCCTGGGCAGGGCCTGAACCTTCTAGCCACAGGCTTCTCAGGACCAACGCTGTCTCATTACAGCAAAGGGCGGGAGCTAGCCTTGTGTGCAGACAGACAGGCTTTGGGTCTGTGATAGTTTCATTATGAGCACATCCTGACAGGCCATCAAACCAAAACCCAGGGCAGGTCATCACTGCCACAGCTTGGCCTTCCAATGCCCACCTTTCATTGCCTTTTGGCACACAGAGATGATGACAAATATGAAGCCACAGGGGAACCAGAGGCATTTGTACACATTTATGTAGGAACTGACTGAAAAAAAAGTGTACTCAGGGTTGAACCCAGGGCCTACCTGCACTAAGTAAGCCAGCATAGGGCCTGCAAACCTCAGTCTGGATGAGCCATAGTGGGCTTGGCAGTAGCCAGCCTGACTAACCATGGATTGCACACGTTCCTTTTCAGCCCTCTTTTTATTTTATTTTAAACAGGATCCTCCTAAACAGCTCAGGCTGGACTTGCATTTACAATCCTCCTGCCTCAGCCTACTGAATGCTAGGCTTAGTACCCACCCCAGGATATATATTCTATTTAGTACAGAGTGGAATGTAAATCTGGGGAATAATGATCAAATAAAAAGAGCATTAAGATTCCCAAATAGTACATTAAAAAAACAAATATAGTAAAGTTCTCCATCTTGATTCTGTGACTATAAGTTTTAGAGTCAGCTTTCCAGTGAGGTGGCCAATGCCAGCCTGGACTCTCCTGGCTTGGACTCCTCTCAAAATACTGGCTAGATGAGGATGAAGGGGGCCCAGGAGCCCCTCTAGGGAGACAACAGAATGGGATGAAGAGAGAAGAAGTATCAACAAGAATGCAAAGGTTCAAGTTCTCTACAATTTGCAGAGAAACAAGTAGGCACATTTAAAAATAAAACCACTTCCCAAGCAACTAAAGATTTACAAAAACAAACTTTTAAGGACTGTCAGAGAGCTTCATTTTATATCCCTGACAAATGTAACATCAAAAGGTCTTAGGCTTGGAGCCAACAAGGTGGCTCAGCAGGTAAAGGCATTTGCTGTGCACGCCTGACCACATAAAAGTGGAAGGAGACAACCAACCCCACAAAGTTGTTCTCTGACCCCCACATGGGCCCTTTGGCACACACTTCCCCACATACATACACATACATGCACACCATACAAACAAAAAAATTTAAAAATTTTTAAATAAGGTTTAGCCTTCAAATTCAACTTCATTTTTCTATATATCAGATATCTATCAAAATATATATATATATATATATATATATATATATATATATATATATGGTCTTCTCCAGAAATGTAATACGGAGTCTTTGTGAGCTACCAGTCTCCATCCATCTGGCTTCTTTCAGTATTCTTTTAAGTCTGCATTTACTATGTGTGTATGATGTATGCATGTGCCATGATATATGAGTGGAAGGACCACTTGTGAAGTGAGTTCTCTTTATGCACATTTATGTGGGTTGTGGGCATCAAACTCGGCTTATAGCACTGAAACACCTCTCTAGCCTTCACGCAGCAGGCTTTTGAGTCTGCTGCATCACGTGCATAGCTAACTCCCCCTTTTTCAAGACTGAGCTTAATTCTGTTGCAGATCAGGAAATGAGAGGCAATGGTGTATAAATCACCTCAAAAGACTTGAGAAGTCAAAATGGAGGAAGCTCGTAATTGCAGGACACAAGCACCTGGAAGAAGGGCCTGGGAGACGGACTTGAGGCTCTCCAGATGTCCCCACAGAACCTGATTGCAGGTCTCCCCTGCAATGAGCAGGTAATAACTGACTTCGGGTCTTCCCTACCCTAGGCAGGTGACACATGGAGAGGCTCTGTGAGCTGTCCTTGCACTACCAGTCACAAGATTTGCTTCCTCTGCTCTAGTGGGAGCCAGACTCCTCCTGGTGGCCTTCAAGTCTCTCTGATCCTGCCTTGTCAACTCCACTCCAGCCTCCACCACCTCAGTCTCTGTCCACGCTAACCCTGCTGCATATCTGACTCCCACAATTGCACCAAGCACTGCTGCCCATGTCATCTCCCTCCCAGATGACTCCCATCTCTCCTTAACTCTTGCCATCCCACCAGTCAAACCATAAAGACCCAAGCTCAAGAACTCTTCCCAGGTCAGCAAAGTCACCGCACCACATCCTGTCATTCAAAGGGTGATCTGTCCTCTGATGGACCTCTTCTATGAAGGCAGAGAGCAGACCCAGTGACTCCTCAGGCTTCAGCATGATGCTGTATCTCACATTCCCCGTGAGCCCATGATGGAATGAAGCCAGTGAGTTAGAGTTAGAGCCAGATATCCACCCTAAACCTGTGTCCTTGTTCCAAGGGGCAAACACGCCAATACGTGTGAGGGCAGCTGTCACAGTGCCCGGTACTAACAGTGAATGTGTACTTGACATTCTGCCCCTGTGCCAGCCACTGGGCCTGCTCTACCCCATGGGCCTACCCTGGAGCCTAGGTTGGACAGGGAATTCAATATAGCCTTCTTCAAAAACTGAAACTAATGCTGGGCCAGGTCTGATGGTTCAGAGCCAAGTGACAGACCTACACAACCAAGATGGAGACCGTGTTCACCTGCTGCCACCCTGCAGTAGGCATTGTCACCTCTGAGGGTGAACTATCAGGGGTATTACTCTGTCTCCACTCACTCACCAGGAGCGCACATGCTGTGTCCAAATACTGATGAGTGAAGGAATTGCTTAGGTTTCCCACAGCAGCAGTGGCCTTCGAAATCCCATAGGAACCCTAAGACCCCAAGTGGGGAACACCCAATGCGATGCCCTCAAAGACCCCAGGCCCGCCTCCAGCAGCTGCTGACCTTTCACCCCACTGACCAGAGGGAAGACCACCAGGGAAGCCGGTCCCGTGGCAAGGGGTCAGTCAGGGAGGGCAGTGGCATTTCCAGGAGGGCTGCTTCTGGGGGGTCTTTAGGGGAGGAGCAGGAAGGGCCAAAATGCCTGAGGGAGCAAAGGTGAGGGATAAGGGCATGGAGCCACAAGCTGGGAGGTCACTGAAGGGAGGCACCCAAAAGTCCAAAGCTGTCTGTGCAGCCCTGCGAGCCTCCCATCTTCCTGTCCTGTTTGGAGGCAAAATAAGAAAGAAGATGCAAAGGAGACTACAGAGGAAAGAGATGCGATGGGGAGACAGGAAGAGCGAGAGTGTGCATGGAGACCCAGGCCATGAGGGACAGGGACAGGGACAGAGGGAGACAGACAGTGACTGGCTCAGGACTGGGCAGAACAGAGTAGGAGGGGGTGGGTTGGCAGGGGTGGAGAACCCAGTGGGGAGGCAGATCCTAAGGCAGGGAGCCTGAGGGTGAGGAGTCAGGGGAGGGACCCCTGACTCCTCCCTGACTCCTCCCTGACACTCTTCCTGGGGAGCCTCGGTGACTATGGAGCCTGCTTCAGCCACAGCGGGCTCAACCTGGGCCTAAGGGCCTCCCGTTCCTCCTCCTCCTTTGCCTCCTTCCCCACCCCCCACCTCCATCTCCCTCTTTTCTATCTCCCTCTATGTATCTCTGTCTGTGTTTCTGTGTTTCTCAACCCACCCCCCATGTTTGTGTGTCTGTCCATCTCTGCCTTCTGTCTCCTGCTGTCCTGATCTCTTCAGGTGACACTCAGGGCGGGGAAGAGGGTGCACAGACAATGCTCAGGAGAGATCAACCCGGTGTGACTGAAGGCCTGGAGCCCGTGCTGGTGGAAGGGACCACTCTCATCAGGCTCACACAGCCCAACCCAGCACTAATTACAGCGCAGTATGTCATGCTATTTTGATTCATATTTCCTGTCTGGAAAACAGGCTGCAGTACTGGGCACTGGGCCAGGACAGAGGCCAGGAGGGCAGGGCAGGAACCTGCCCATCACTGACCAGAGTCTGCTTCAGGAAATGGGAACTTTCCAGGGAGGCAGGCCGCTGCACCCCCACCCACCCACACATACTGCCCATACTCAGGGAGAGGGGGATGTGCTGACCCCTGGCTGTGCTCGAGCCCAGGCTTTGAGTCAGATGGTGTTGAGTTCAAATCCTCCCAAGTCTCTTACTGGCATTGGCATCAGCCCAGAGCTTGTCTGTAACCTGGCAGCGTCTTGTGCTGTGGTTGGACACACATGCCAAGCCCTCGTCACAGACCGGATTTCCTTTGGTGTCACCCTCATTCCTACAGTGTTGGAGCAGGAGAAATGCCATGGGCAGGAGGCCTTTCTCTAAAGAAAGCTGAGTTACATAGGAGAGCCAGCTCCCCCAGCATTAACTTTGAGGTCTGTGAGGTTTCTTTTTCTCATCTGTAGAACGGGTTGACACTAGTATTGGCCCAGAGAGTGCTTGGCAGACTGAGTGGGCGAGCCTGTGTGCTCAGCTCAGTACATCACTCCTTTGTTCACCTTCAAGAAGGGCCATATGGCACAGGCCAGGTGTAGCTGTGACTATTCATGCACAGGTGTGTGCCTCTATGAAGCATGTGCACAATGACTCATGAACACATGTGAGGATGTGTGTACTATGCCCATGAGTGTGTGTGGGGGGGGTGTTCATCTTCACACTAGTGTCTACATGCACACATGCATCCAGTGTGCATGACTGTTTTCCTATATCACCATGTGTGGATGTATAAACATTAATCTCGCTGTAAGTGCTAGGGTGGGGTAGAACAGGGATTGCCCCTCTTATGAAATGCAAGCATCCTTCCATAGATGACTGGGTCAGCAGATAGGGCCTTTCCACGAGGCACACTATTGTTCATTCACAAAAGCTGAGCAGACCACAGCCTGGGCAAGAACTGAAGCTTGATGCTGAGGGAGAGGACCTCTGTGGTGGAATCCCATCCAGGTGAAATGTCTAAAACAGTTGGTGTGGGGTGAAGACACACTGCCAGCTGGGGCCAGAGGCTCACAACAGTGGCCATGGGGGGGACTTACAGGGGTAAAACTGTCCTAGAATTTATCAGGGTGGCTGGTACCACAAGGTTGTTGACAGATGGGCCTTTTTCTGATTAATGACACATGATGATAGGTTTGAAGGAGTCCAGCTTCCTTTAACGTGTGTGTGTGTGTGTGTGTGTGTGTGTGTGTGTGTGTGTGTGTGTGTGTGACATGTGTGCCATGGGGCCTTAGAAGGGCCTGAGACAGGGCACCCACCCTGCCACATCCTGGAATGTAGGGTGGGTTGAGCAGAAGGATATCTAAGCCTCCTTTGGGACCCACAGGCACATTTTCCCACTTCCACCGACTGGAAGAATGTAAAATGAAGTGGTGCCCTTTGCAGGGTCACATCCTAAACCTCCCAGGCCCCAGGGCAGAATGGTGTTGATCCAGGGTTCACCCAGCATCCTGGCCCCAGCTCCAAGTCCTGCCTGTATTACAGGCGATGGAAGCCAATGAAGCCAGTGGGTTTCTTCCTCCTCCTGGGGAAAGGAGGCATCTTCACAGAGCCCGTGTTCAAAGCCATGCTATCTTCATTGCCACACCTTTCCCATCCTCCTTCACAATAAAAGAAGGGAAGATGAGGCCCAGAGAGGCAGAGGGTTGCTTCACCCTGACCCAAAACCTGGAGACTGGCAGTGTCATTTACCTTCTCAGATGCCCTTAAAGGAAACCCGAGACTTTCTGTAGATGCCCATGGTTCTAGACAAGTCTTGACTCGGACCCCACCCTAGCTCTGCTCCCCACCCCTTGCTCTGTCCACAAAACAACAAGAGAGAGCTCCCCTTCCTGTTCTGGGTACCATCCTTGATGGGAAAACATCAAGTCCCAGCAGCCAGAGGTCAACTGGACCCCATTTCTCCCCATGTAGAACCCTTTCCTCACTTGGGGTCATGAACAGTACTTGGGAAATTCAAGCAACTTCAGGCTCAGGTCAGAGGGCACAGACCCAAAAGCCATAGGAATCTGCCAGGAAACCCTGCTCCAGATTCTTGCAAGAGCGCTGAGGGTGAGTGAGAGGCTAGAGACACTCACTACCAAGGGGACAGAGAGGGGTCCTGGTGGGGTGAATGGAGGCCCGGGGACCTCTGTGGCAAGAGCTGATGCTCCCCTGCTGAAGGGCTTGTCTTTCTTAGTTACCACCCAGAACTGAATCCATATGCCTTTCTGTGATGGAGATGTCCCCTGCGCCATGGCTTCAAACAGAATATGGCATGATGCAGGCTTGAGGGCGAGTCCAGGCATGACTGTTAGGATGAAAACAGCATCCTCCCGTGTGCAGCAAGCCCGGCTGCATGGTGGATCCTGGGACACCACACCTCCCCAAACAGCTCCCTTGGAGACTCCCATGAAGAAGAAGAGGAAGGTGACTTACATAGGATAGGAGTGGGGATTGCAAGACCGGAAGGGGTAAGTGTGATCGAAGTCCTCGTATGCACATGATCAAACATCAAAACGAAGTCAGTTCCTCTGTAGAATTAATATGTGTTAACTAAAAACAATAAGCCCATAGCATTACAGGACAGATCCACAGTAAACATAAAGGAGAACTATATAAGAGTCCACCCTACCCTGCCTCTGGCAGCATCAGCTGAGGGTGGAGGTTGGATGAATTCTGGAATCCGCAGACCTTCAAAACCCCAGGCTCCTCAGCTCCCTTCACAGCGTGGAACCAGCTGCCCATCTTAATCCAGCTTCCCCTGCAGGTCTGTGGAAACGCCTCCCACAAGGCAGCCCTTCTGTGGAAGCAGCCTGGGATCCAGTAGACAACCTGCCATTAGTACACAGCACGCAACTGAGCACTGTCACTGCAGTGGGACAAGGAATTGTGAGCACATACAATCACAGAACAAAGCTCTGCTTACCACACACAGGACTGTTTTCCTAGAGCTGAAGCTAGAATTGTCGATTCTTACTGACTTAAAGAAGACAGCTGGACTTGTTGATTTGTTTTGTTTTGTTTTGTTTTTCAAGACAGGGTTTCTCTGTGTAGCTTGCTCATTCTGTAGACCAGGCTGGCCTCCAGCTCACAGAGATTCACCTGTCCCTGCCTCCCAAGTTCTGGGACTAAATAAACATGTGCATGGCCACCACCACCACCACCTGGTTGAGAGATTAACCTTTTTTTTTTTTTTTTTTACAAATGTTTTCAAAAAAATATTTGTCTGGTGGTTGCTACCTCCTCTGCTGCCCAGGGCTGACAGTCTATGGCTGAGGAATATGGGCAGCTCCCGGGAGGCCTTCAGGAGAACTGAGCAAGGAGCTCACCAGCACCCACAACGACCTCTGGCACTCCACCCTCATGAGCCAGTCTGCTGGGGAAAATCTAGATCAAAACCCACTGAAGATGGGAGTCAGCTTCTCTAACACCTGGTGGGACCACCCAGGATGGCCCCTCACCTTGATGTCACCAGGCTAAGGCCAACACATGCCACAGAGCAGAGGCAACTGTCAGTCAGTGACCCCCCCCCACCTCTCTCTCTCTCTCTCTCTCTCTCTCTCTCTCTCTCTCTCTCTCTCTCTCTCTCTCACACACACACACACACACACACACACACACACACACATACACACACACACACATACACACACACACACATACACACACACAAGTGTGGCTTCTTCTACTTAAAATGTTCTGGGGTTCTCCATGGGTTAGCAGAGGGCTCAGAGCACTTTGCCTCCACTGTTTTATGAGCCTGCAGTCCCCCCTCCCTTGACACTGGTGCAAAGATCCTTATTTAAGCTATAAATTGAATTAAAAATTCACATTTAATATTCAGTTATGGTGTGGTTAGGGGTTTTATGGGCAGCCGCTGCCCTTCCTATTTGCTTACAATGTTGCCCCTCATGTTGCCAAACCCTGGCTGCTCGGACTGCCAGGAGGATGCCAAGTTATTAACAATTATTACCTTTTACAGTCGTTTTTGGCCCCAGCCTGCTTTTTTGGTGGTCTCATAATTTCAAAACAGGGACCTTTGAAATCTTACCCCCAAGACCAAATGGGCCTGTGGACCACACTTCCTCACTCCCACAGAGCAGGCCCAGTTCTCATTAGGAAAGGTTGTCTGCCTCTGGCTCACAGCAGGAACTCCAGGCCAGCCCGAAATCTGGGGAACAAGATCTCCCAGAGAGGGATAGGATAAGTCACCCCACTTGCTGGGGATGGGAGGCCTTGTGCTGTGAGGACACGTGCCAGGAGTAATGTAGTCACCTGAGCTGTGTCACACACTGTAAGCATGCTGCAGTCCCATTATGCTGCCCTCAGGACTATCCTTAGCCTCAGACTGTCTGGACTTGTTAGATACAGTGTTAGGCCTCCATATGCATGATCTGGGCACAGGACAGACCTGAGTGCATGTGTGTGGAAAGGCCAAAAGGAGACATCAGATATCTCCCTCACTCCCCACCGTGTGTGTGTGCGTGCATGCGTGTGTGTGTGTGTGTGTGTGTGTGTGTGTGTGTGTGTGTGTGTGTACAAGTGTTTTGCCTGCATATATGTATTGTGCCATGTACATGACTGGTACCCAAGGAGACCAGAGAGGATATAGGATTCCCTGGATGATTGCAAGCTACCACATGGGTGCTGAGACTTGAGTCCAGGTCCTCTGCAAGAGCAGCAAATGCTCTTAACTGCTGAGTTATTTCTCCTTATTTTTCCAGATGGGTTCTCTCTCTGAATCTGGGGATCATCAATTAAGCTAAAGTGTCTGACCAACAGGCAACCAGGAGCCTCTACCTTCCTAGTGCCAGGAATGAAAATAAAAGTTGTCACACCATTGTTACACCCAGCTTAAGCAGGTACTTGGGATTGAACTTGTCTGGCAGGCAGTTTATAAACTGAGCCATCTCTCTGCCCCCAAGAGGCTCTGAAAAATGTGTCTTCTTCAGTGAATTGCACTTGCTTTTACACTATGAATTTCTGTCTGTAGAATGTAGAATGTAGTCACACTGTTACTCTTATATTTTCAAAGTATAAATATGTAAATATTTTATAAATGATAATATATAGTATGATGCATAAGTTTAAATATAGATTATAATGCTTTATATAAATATTTGTAGCATATTTTATAACTTAAGAATGTAAATCCAGGGGCTGAATGGACAGCTCATCAATTAAGAGCACTAGATGCTCTTGCAGAGGACCTAGGTTTGGTTCCCATCACCTACATGGCATCTTACAATCACCTGCAACTCCTGTTCCAGGGGAATCTGATGTCCTCTCCTGGTCTCCATGCGCACTCATGTACACACACACACACACACACACACAAATAATAAAATAAATGTTTTGTAAAGGGCTGACTTTCAAAGCTGAGGTTCACCTCAGCATCTCCAACCCCCATGGAGTCCAGCTATTCCAGGCCTGCATGGTCCTGAGACCTCTGTGCCTTTCTCAGTGACCATCACTCCAGAGACCCTTGAGGGCCCAGCCTCTGCTGGGAGCCCAGCTGTGTCCATCATTCGGAGACCTTAGTAAAACAGCCATTACTGGGATTCAGTCCCCATGCAAGCAGCCACTCTACAGAAACAATCTCATGGGCATCAGAATGTCTGAAGACAAAGGAGAGGTCACCGGGCCATAGGGACATTGCTCTGCTACACTGACTTGGGTCCTTGGCACAGTCAGCGTGCCACAGATCTTTAGTCAAAAGACTTGCACCCCCTTCCCCAGCACCTGTGAAGGTGGCCAAGGGAATATTGAGCAACACAGGCTTGGCTCAGAAGGTGCAGACAGGAGGGTAGAAAGTTCAAGGTCATCCTACTTGGCCATACAGTGAGCTTGAGATCAGCCTGAGTACTGTTGTTAACATAGATGACACCTTCACAAGATCTAAAATAATCTAAAAGCCAGCCTCTGGGCGTGACTGAGAGGAAGTTTCTAGATTAGATAAGTGAGGTAGGAACACCTTCCTGACTGAGTGACACCATTCCATGACTGAGGTTCAGTGCAGATAAAAGGGAGGAGGCAAGCTGAGCACCAGCCTCCATCTCTCTCTCTCTGCTTGCCGACTGCAGGCACAGTGTGACCAGCTGCCTCCACCATGACTTCCCCTCCACGATGGACCGTACCCCCAAACTGTGGGTTACAATAAACCCTTCCTTCCTTAAGTTGTTTTGGTCAGGTGTTTTGTCACACCAACAGGAAAGAAACTGAGTCTCCATCTTCCACTTTGTTGGCTCCCGGAAGATGGCATATCAGCCTCTGCCTCCAAGGTGCACAGCAGGTCCATCCTCAAGGGACTGGAGAAGGCATCCTTCCTTCCCAACAAATCAAGAGGGCCTGTTCCATACTTGCCCACATTAAAGACAGAAACGCAAACGTGGCCAGCTTGAGCACTGAGCAGCAAGGCCATTTCTGGAAAGAAGTGGGACAGCAATGGAGTTTTTTCAGACCCTGAATAAAAAGTGTCCTTTGGCAGGCGATAATTACATTCAGGAAGGCAATTAAAGTTTTAATAATTTAATTACCTTCCTGCAAACCCATCAAGAGAAAATACAGCGTGAAAACATTTTTGAGGGCGGGCAAGCACAAGGAAGGTGATCAAACGCCTGAGATAGCTGGGCTCCTGGGGAGTTGACACATTAATTTTTACGGGCTGGCCGCCGTTATTAATAGGCAAAGCTAGATGGAAGTATTTTTCCACCGCGGGGGACCACACCATCATTTGATCCCGGACGCTACAGCAAACACAGCCTTGGTTTCTTTCTGGACGGAAACCTTGTTTTCCTGGACCCACATTCACTTGAGGCGAGTCCAGCTTTTTGAGGCCGAGCTTCACAGAGTGAGCTCCGCGGCATTCAGGACTGCCCTTGGGGACATCAATAAGAAACCCGGAGAGGAGATCAAAGCCAGCTGGTTAGAAACCTTGGGACACAGCTGACGTGGCCGGGCACCATGGGCAGGAGCCTCCTGCAGCTGGCCTGCCCATCATAGCTAATCTGGGCCTCCAGTCAGAACCTATCATTAGAGAGAGTCACACCTACTATCGTCACCTGGACAGGTATTTAGTTCACACTCTATAGTAAAATACACATGAGGTGACATTTTCCCTGGTAACTGTTCTGAGCAGTCCGACTCAGTGGCAGGACCTCCAGTCTCTTCGGAGGGGTCCGTCATATGAGTGTCACTTTGTAGCCTCCACCCAGCCAATCAGCTCTTCAGGTCTGCATTCCAGCACATTTCCTGTGCATGGAGTCTGACACACACACACACACACACACACACACACACACACACACACACACACACACACACGAGAACCTGGAAGACCTATACAGCCATAGATGATAAAATACAGATAACCATAAAAATCACCACATAAAACCAGACATCTGGTTCAAGAATAAAACCAGACATCTGGTTCAAGGAACCCCAGCGCATCCCAGGCTGAGGCAGGAAGACTCTGCAAGTTTGAGGCCAAATAGTGAGGCTGGGCAACTTCATAAAACTCTTTCTCAATAAACATACACACACAGGAAAGGGGTCCCTGCCACCTCAGTTTGGTAAAAAAAAAAAAAAAAAAAAAAAAAAAACCACCTGCTGAGCAGAGCAACTGGACACTGCCACTGGGCCTGTGAGGACCCGGTACGACCGGAGACAAGAGATGGCTGCCTACCCCATCAGATCCTTCCCGCCCTCCTGAGTGCTGCTTCAGGGAGGTTCTAGGCAGGAAAGGAGAGACTTGAGGGGTCACTGCAGCTGTGGCTGGAATCTGTTTGGTGCTGTGTCTGTGGTGAATAGATGTCTACTCACATTTCCCCAGGGGGAAAAATGTCTAAAAGGTGTTGTAAGCCTATAATCCACCCAATCTAGACTGGAAAGCCAATGGGCTGAACTGGGCTTAGGAGCCTAGGGAACGTATGGTTTAGTCACACTGCCAAGGAGCTCTCTCCCCTGGCCAGAGTCAAATCATACCCTAGGGCAGGGCAGACTCTCATGTGCCCGGCACTGTCTTACACAGCCTCCTCGATTTCCACAAGGAAATGTTAGTGACCCTGTCCCATAAGCTAACCTGCAGATGACCACAGCTGCAGTGATTTCAATGGCACTGACCAGAGGGTGGAGTTCTGCAAGTCACCACGAGTGGAATCTGTCAGAACTGGAATGGCTGGCCAAAGGATCCAAGCTTTACATTCATTCCCAAGTGCCTTCTTGCACATGGCCTCAGTTTACCCTTCCATCAATAGTGTGTGAGAAAACACACATTTCTGCAGCTCCATAAGCCTTCCACAATCTACCCGATACTCCAACGGCTTCCAAGATGAGTCCACATGCAGTTAGGACAGAATTGCATGCAGCTGGCTGGGAGGTGCAGCAGAGAGGCCACCGTTTGGGTGAGGGTTCAGTGACCCATCCCAGTCCCTTCTTCTAAGAGCCTTCTGCAAATAAGTTGCTCTGATGAGGATGGCAGCTGTCTGCTCAGTGATAGCATTCTATGACACTAGAGATATATGTTCCTACCTCCATTTTTCAGATGACTCAGAGAAGTTAAGGAATTTACCTGAGATTACACAGCTAGTAAGTATGAAGCACAAACTTAAGCTCAGGTTCAGGCCTACCTTAGCTTAACCTTAACTGTACCTTGTGAGTTGCAATATATTCTGTCTCTTCAAAGTGGGGCTCACATCACAGATATGGCAGAAGTGCCTTGCTGACAGGTCCTAGGTCCCTCTGTGCCTGGCTCAACATGAAGAAGATGAACATCCCAAAGCCTTCTAGGAGAGCACGGGGACGTGTGCACCAGCCTGCCCACTGTACAGTCCACAGAGGTCACAGAAGGAAAGTGAGATTCACAGGTTCCACGTGTGAGGGTGTCGAAGATGGGGCCTTTGAGACTCAGAGCCTGGTGAGAGGTCCTTTGGTCACTGGAGCCTTTGTGTTTGGAGGGAATTAGTTTCCAGGGGCACTGGTTAGTTCTCAGTGAATGTTCTAGTCATCAAGGGCAGCCTCTCCCTAATCAACACTAAGCCACTGGCCAGATAGCACTTGCCAGGGTGATGCTCACCACAGCCAGGGCCAAGCTATGCACCCATTGATGCCTCTTACTTCTTTTCTTTTCTTCCTCCTGACTTTTTGACACAGGGCCTCATGTAGCTTGGAGCCACCACAGCCCAGAACTCTGTATATGCCAGGCAAGCATTCCACCACTGATCTGTACCCCAAGTCCCTTCTTTTTATAAGTGCCTGCCACTGGTATTTTGTGACAGCAACAGTAAGCAGACTATGGTAAAGAGGCATCACCATTCTCTAGACCTCAAGGTTCTGCCTGTTGCCCTACTGTGTGGTCAGTAAGTTGGCCACAGCTGATTCACACTGGGCTTCAAGGGTGTTTCTGCAGGAGATGCCTGGGGCAGGGAGTAGATACAGAAAGTACAAGGAAATCAGAATTCCTTCCTCTTACCACAGTGCACACCCAACCACCCAGAGGACCTCGAAGCACCATACCTGAGCCTAAGATCTGTGAAGACTCCTATTTTTGTGACTATGTCAGGTCCTGAACCTGGACCCCATGGGGGCCTCCTCTGGCCACTCAGCTTCGGAGTCAACACTTCCCATGTTCCAGTATGTAGCTGGGCTTCACACTTCAAACTGAGCTCAAAGGCTGCTGGCCCTCCCTTGGCAGCTCTGCTGGCTGAAGGGTGTTCTCAGTTCTCTGAGGTCTATCTGACTCACAACCAGGGCCAGGTCCTAGGCCTGGCAGCCTCCTAGGACCAGTAGGTGAAGGACATGGGCAACAACAAGGACTCTGGGCATGCCTACTGTGGGGTCAAGCCTGGCCCACTCCTTCAGCTGAATGCTAGATGGGATCCAGCTGGGTCTTGTGGGTTTGCCCTGATCTTGGAGTCAGCTATACCACCACCTGCTGTACTTTGCACTCCCATCTGTGAGGAACGAGCAGAGGAGAGCAATGAGCTCTCCCAGCACTTCCAACAAGACATGGTCCAAAAGAACCACCCATGGGAGTTGGAGAGACGGCCCAGTGGCTAAGAGCACCTACTGTGCCATCACCAGGACTGGAGTCCAGAGCTCAGCACCCACAAAACAAATCAGGTGCCACATACACCTGTAACCCCAGCTCTGATGAGGGTGGAGACATCTCTATTGCTTGCTGGATCCCAGCGAATCCGAACAACTGTCAGTGCTGGGTTCAGGGAGAGCCCTGCCTCAAAAAGACAGGTGGAAGAGGACAGTGGGAGGACACTTGATACCATCTTCTGACCTCCATAAGAGTGTACAGGCTCAAGCACCTAAGCACACACTCTCACAGACACATACACATAGAAAATAAGTAACGCTTCAATTAGAAAGCAGAAGGGGAGAAGAGGAGGGGAGAGGAGGACATGAGCCAGCAGGAAGATTGAGTTGGGGGCATAATAAAGGAGAGCAAGAAAAGAGATAGCACAATAGAGGGAGCCATTATAAGTTTAAAGAGAAATCTGGCACTAGGAAAATGTCCGGAGATCTACAAGGATGACCCTAACTAGCAATCTAAGCAATAGTGGAGAGGCTACCTTACGTGCCCTCCCCCAATAATGAGATTGATGACTGCCTTATATGCTATCCTAGAGTCTTCACCCAGTAGCTGATGGAAGCAGAAGCAGACACCCACAGCTAAACACTGAGCTGAACTCCTGAATCCAGTTGCAGAGAGGGAGGAGTGATGAGCAAAGGGGTCAAGACCAGGCTGGAGAAACCCACAGAAACAGCTGACCTGATCAAGGGGGAGCTCAAGGACCACAGTCTAATAGCTGGGAAACCAGCATAGGACTGATTTAGAACCCCTGAATGTGGTGTCAGTTAGAAGGCCTGGGCAGTCTTTGGGGCCTCTGGCAGTAGATCAGTATTTATCCCTAGTATATGAATGGACTTTGGGAGCCCATATATGGATACTCTCAGCCTAGACACACATGGGAGGGCCTGGGCCCTGCTCCAAATGATATGATAGACTTTGAAGATCACCTGTAGAAGACCTCACCCTCTCTGGGGGCAGAAAGGGTATGGGATAGGGGGCAGGGGAGGAGGGGAGGGAGAAAGAACTGGGATAGACATGTAAAACAAGCTTGTTTCAAATTTAAATTTTAAAAAAAGGGGGGAAAGTTAAATAAATGACAATGTTAAGTTATCATATCTCTAAAATCATATTAATTAAACTTATCTATAGATCAATTTCAATTAAAACTAAAACAGATTGTTTTAAAACAAAAAAAAAATTAGAAAACATTTGTGGAACATGGACCGTTAGCCGAGCAAAACTCTAAATGCAGGGTCTCCTTCCCAGACACGCCCCTCCACTCCCAGTCACCCAAACCACTACCTCCTTAGTTAGCTTTAATTGTCAACCTGATACAGTCCCAAATCAGCTGAGAAGAGAAGCCTTGGTTGAAGAATCGCCTAGATCACACTGGCCTGTCAGCACACCTCTGGGGCACCGGTGCCTTGTCCCGTCATCTTCCTTCAGGAGCTATTGTGCCCAACCCTGCTCCACTGTGACCTAAGGATGGGCATGACTAGGCTAGTTCAACACAATCCTCAGCAGTTTTCCCAGAATGGAGCAGGCAGTGGCCTCATGGTCCTCTAGAGACAGTGATCAGCTGCAGGACCTGGACTAGCCACATCATGGAGCCCCCCACCCCAGGGGAAGGTCCAGATAAATGGAGTCAGAAAGACTCAGAGACTGGAGAGAGAGGGCAAGGAGCCCCCCAGCACACAGCTGCTGTCTCAGACACACAGCAATCAGACTGAAAAACCCCCATTCTTGTTATCTTCAGTTCCTCTGCACCTAGTTCTGAGCTTTGGTTATGGCAGAAGCTCCCTCTTTGGTTAGGAGGTCGGGGTGATCCTGGATATACAGTCTGCTTCCGTCCTAAGGCCCTGCCCCCGCCCCTTCCGTCCCCCACACATGCACAGGTACAGATGTGAGGTGATTGATAGCAACAAGACAGGATAACCAAGTCCCACTTCTGAACAAGAGGACCTAAAGGGAATCCCAAGGAAGGCAGATGACACAAAGAAGACACTGTTTAAAGCTGTTCATGAACACTGGCCCACCTCCACATCGCACAGCAGGTATGTGACCCTGACATAAGGCCCAGAAGGCTATGAGAGCTTGAAAACAAAAACAGCACCAGCTGCACACACCCAGGACCAGAAGATCTTGAACAGCACTGTTCCAGTGTGCACAGCTAGACAGTCACATGAATCCCAGCTCAGGGAGGAAAATGTGCAAAGCATGCCTGGGCAGCCAGATCAATACAGTCAAACAGGGTGGGCAAGCTAGGTATGCCACCCTGTAATCTCAACCCTCGCGTGGCAAGAGCAGAGGATTGAGATCCCGGCCAGCCTGTTCTACTCGGTCATATCCCATTTCAACAAAATAACTCATGACCCACATCCTCCATAGTAGTGACACAGACCTGAACTCCTAGTCTTACAAAGAAACATCCAACTTTCTAGGTATAACTCAAAATATCATTCCAACAACTTCTACAGATGCTCTTACAACTGCCTGCTGGGTTCCCAAAAACATTGTGCTGAGGGGAAGGAACCAGACTGACAGTGTCACCTGCTTGATGTTCCCTCTAGGTGGAGTCTGGAACAGAAATGCTAGGATGACTTTAATTCACTATAGCGCCTGAAGTCTTTGCCATAGCAGTAATGTGAGTAAAAGGATACAAATAAGGAAAGAAGTCAAGTTGCCCCTACTTGCAAACAGTGTGATCCTATACTGAGAAGAATCCAAAGCAATGGTTCACAATCTTCCTAATGTTACAACTCTAATACCATTCCTCATGTTCCGGTGACCTCCAACCATTGCCAACCCATCGCTACCTCATAACTGTAATTTTGCTACTGTATGAATTATACTGTAAATATCTGCTATGCGGGATATCTGACCCTTGGAGGGGTCATGACTCACAGGTTGAGAACCACTTATCTAAGGATTCCATCAGAAGTTGTAGACCTGATAAACACTTTCAGCAAAGTGGCAGTCCTCATCAAAATTCCAATGTTATTCTTCAAAAAGAAAAAAAAAAATAGAAAAACAAATCTTGACTTCCACATGGAAGTACAGAACCAGACTGCTCATAACATATGAGAGTTCTACCAGGACTGGGAGATCTGAGCTCACCCAAAGGCAGGAAGTTGTTTTCTGGAGAGTGACAGTTGCCCTGCAGTGGCCTCGGGGCCCCACATCTGCAGAAAACATTTGCTGCAGAGAGAAGACACAAACTCCCCACAACCAGCATCTTACTGAGGCATCTCTGCCATCCATGAGTGGCTCCTGACTGCAGAGCAGCCACTTCAGAGCAGGTAACTTGCATTCCTAGGCTCTAGCCCTGAATGCAACAGCTTCACCCAAACTTTTGCCAACCAAACCATTCCTGGGCATTTCCAATAACCCTTGGAGCTGAGAAGGAGGGTGATGGTGAAGACAACAATGTCAATGGCATGTCTTGTGGATACGGTGGTGGTGGCAGGGAAGGTGACAACGATGATGGTGGTGACTGATGATAATGAGAATAGTAATGGTTGTGACGGTGGTGATGGCGATAATGATAATGAAAATTGTGATCGTGGTGGCAATGGCGATAGTGATCCCAGAGATGATAGTAGTGATGCCATGCTTTTAGTGATTTATTCAAGAAGACTATCTAAAAGCCTTGGCTCATACCAAGCCATCAGGAGCAGCTGCACTGACTGTTTTCTCACGATAAAGCTCTGGTTTGAAATGTGATGCTAAGCAGTTTTGAGTGGTTTGCTGATGTCTCTCGGCACACAGGCTGTATGAATTATGACTCTTCAAAGTTATAGCCAGCAGAGGCCCTTTGTAAGCTGCCCCACACCACTCAGAGGAATGAGCTGCTTCTTTTAGTCACAATGCCATGCTTCAGTTAAGGTCTCATGAGAGCCTCTGACAGCATGTCCAAGTCTCTCTGACCCACACTGCTCTCCTCTATACTAGCTACATTACAGGTATGCTGTCCCATAGGGAGGTGGCAGAAACTTCCAGTAACCTCATGCCCAAACCTCACTGCTCAGCAACTCCCAGGCACAGAGAGCCTCTCTTTCTCAGAGTTCCAGCAAAAGACCTTTCTCAATGGCCCTGCACAGACTGCTGGGCTGTGTGACATCACCAGGCTGTCACTGTGGCCAGAGGCTGGCACCACAATCATGAGACGCAAGGTTAAGAAGGAGCTGAACTGGGAGAACAGGAATGGGGTTCCCTGAAGGGGAACTTAGATGTTGCTTCTAGAAGTTGGGTGCTGAGTAAGAAAATACAACAAATGATTGATCGTGGCACTCCTACAAGCCCCCAGCAGGCCAGGCCTGGCCAAGCATGCTCCTCTCACCTTTACTGAGGGCTTACAATGTAAGGCCTGTCAGATTTTTACAAACCCAGGTAGAACGCAAGAGATGGTGCTGCTGACCGAGGCTACAGGAAGAGACAGGGCTTCACAGCCTTGGATGAGAGAAGACATCATAGGTCTGCCTTCCAGGAAAGAGTTAATATAGAAGGGGAGGCTCCCACATGGTGCCCAATGGGAGGAAGCCCACCCACTGCGCATGTTTAACCAGGCTTCCTGTGGGGGAGGGGGACAGGAAAGACTGGGTGGCCCAGCTAGGTATGCTGGGGTGAGTTTGGTTAGTCAGAAAGGCCCACAGCCAGTGAGCCTTGGGTCAACTTGTGTCCCCTGGGCCCTTGGGTTGAGTTCATTCTTCTCAGCTGATATCATGAGGCATCTTGGTCTAGAAGAGAAAGGAAATGATTCTCCTGGAATGTTCCATCTAGGGGTTGTTACTCAAATCCAGGAGGTCACAGGAGCTGGAGGATGAAAAGAATATAAAAGCACATGCGTGTGAGCATGCACATGTGTGCCTATTAGCACGCATGTATGTGTCTGTGCATGCACCTGTGAGCAAGCAGGTGTATGTGCATGAATGTGTGTTTATGTGAGCATGTGTGTACGTGTGTACATGTGTATACATGCGAACATGCATGTGTATGTATGTTCTTGTATGCATGTGTATGTGTGAGCATGTTTTGTGTGATCATATGCTTGAATGCACACCTGTATCCATGTGTGTCTGTATGTATACATGTGTGTGCACATGTTTGTGTGTCTACATATGTGCATCCTTCTCCAACAGGAAAAAAAACAAAAACAAAAGTCTAGAAATAGAGTGGGAGAGCCAGAAGTTCAAGGCTACGACCCACAGCTGCCATTTAGCCTCCAGCAAGGAGCCACAGTCCTGCCACAGGCGACTTCGGAAAGCTCCCATCTCTCAACAAGAGTAACTCAACCTGGAAGTCTTGTCCCTAGAGCATGTCGCCATGGCAATGCATTCCTTGGCACCACCTTGTGGATGAGGGATGGAGCCCAGCCCTCCACTTTGAACTTGAGGTTTATCTCTTTCCACCCAAGCTTTCTAAACATCGGCAGAGCCACCATGTTCACCCTTCTAGCTGACTGCTCACTGAGAGTCCAGTAGGAAAGGCCTTAGGCTCAGCACCAGCCCCTGAGGCAAGAGCCCAAAGCCCACCCACCCACCCATTGAGAAGGAACTGTCAGATGTCCACAGTAGACATAGTCACTGTCGCTCAGACAGGAGTGGCTTAAGGACCTAGGGCCATAGCATAAAGGTGGGTGTGGCCTGTGAACGGGCAGGACTCACCTGAGAGGTGTATCTCATAGGCCCTGAACAACCTAGATGGAATTCCCACAAGAGAAGTGTCCCCACAGATACTCAGGATTCCAGCCTCGCATCTCCTGCAGCTTCTCAGTGGAGCCTTTTAGCCTAGAAAACTGACCACCCGGGCGGGAGTGGGGGTGGGGGCGCTTACAAAGCATGAGCATGCGTGCGCATAGACATCGAGAATACCCTCTGCAGCATCTGCACAGGGTGGGCAGGAGATGACACTCATGTCTGAGGATTGCTGCCCCTAGGATGCAGTGAGAGAAGGTCGGAAACCATGTGGAGGTCCTGGGGGCTGATTAGAACCATTTGTGGGGTCAGCACGAGGCAGTCCCGCGAGCTGTGAGAGAGGACAATGTCTGCTCTGTTCTGCTACAGAGCAGATGCCAACGCTGCCTCTGACTTTACAGCTTTTTCTTGGCTGTGCGGGTGAACGAGCTGATTAAAAACGGGCCGCTGGATGCTCGACAGCCTCCCGGAATGTGGTACAGGACGCGCCGGGCCCCGGCCATAATCCTCGCTGGCTCCAGCTCCCACGGAAAATGTGCAACCCGCGCGTCCAGCCTCGAAGGCCAGAGGTTCATGAGCTGCCCACACTCTCTGGGCCTCCTGCCAGCTCGGACCCAGGGCCCAGACCTTGTTAGCACTGAGCCGCGAGGGCACCTCCAGCCTTCCTGGGACTGATGAACCCTCAGCACCAAATGGACCGTCCCTCCAGGTCCACGTGCTAGCTGCGGCAGCCTGGTGTAGGTAAAACCCAGTAAGCCCGGGGCGTTGGGTTTCAGAGACGAGTCACTGTGTGGTCTGTGCCGAGTGCCAAGACTTTCCAACCATACATTTGGACAGCGGTTACTCAAGTTTGGGTAAGAAAACACTTACCCAATTTCCGAGCAGACTGTGGAGTGAGGGGCCTGTTCTAGACATGGGCTTCGCTGGGCACTTCCCAGAATCGTGGCCGTGGCCACGTATGTCCACCGTCTCATGGGGGCAGTGACCACGCCTGGACTGGGCCAGTCCATGAGATGGCAAACTCCCTGGAGCCTTGCTGAGACATCCACATCACCGGTTCCCTGCCAGAAGGTCGGCTCCCGAGAGGCAGCTGGAATGCTGATTGGAAAATGAAAACACTCCGTTAACGAGGAGCCAGAGGAGGCTGGAAATGGCAAAGCTGGAAGGAGCTTTGGAGAGGGGCGAGCTTGGGTCTCCAGGCCTCTGAGGCCTTGTCCATAAAACGAGGGAGTGAGGTGAGGGAGGCAAGCCCAGGCCACCCAAGGTGTTAGTGGCTCAGCTGGTTTCAGACCCCTGACCCCATTCAGGACTACCTTCCATACGTCAGGCCTCATCCAATACAGAATCCTGGGAGCTAGGAATGTGGACACATCTGGTCCTGACAAAGGGAGGGACCCGCCCATACAAGGGCTTAACCCCACCTTTTCTTCACAGGGTACCAGAGATGGGGTTGACCCCAGAGCTCTGCTGACTAAGGCTCCTGTGCACACAGCATATGAACTCTGCTGCATATCAGCACATATACTGTGCTGTTAGAAAGAAGAAAGGAAAGGGGAAAGAGGGAAAGGAGAAAGGGACAACTACATCACATGTGTGACAGTATGTATATGTGTGTATGTTTACCGAGGTTCTGCCACACCCCCTTCCAGCCACCAACATGGCACTTTGAGTCAGCCGTTGGAAATATGAAGATCCCCAGGTGTAACTCCTATAGAAGTTACCAGACAGGTGTGGAAGGCATTGGAAGGCTGTAAGGGAGCCAGATAATTCGCCATTCCCGCACAATGGATGGGTCGGGTGCTCACTTCCCCAGAGCCCAGTGTCCATCAGCAGACTGACTGAAACCCAGACTGGCTGGCTGGTGGGTAGCTGATGTTGACTAACTGGTTAGTCAGCTGACTAATCGCTGCTTGTTACTGGCTAGGATGGCTGTGAATTACGGGTTCGTTGACGGATTTTGTGGGTTGTTAGCAGGTGGGTGGATGCTTGGTTAGTCAGTTGACTGATTACTCGGTTGGTTGTTGGCTAGGTGAACTCAAAACCCAAATCCACCAACTCTAAATAGAAGACGGACTTTGGAGTTGAGAGCCAAGGAGAGCGCTCCCATCTCTGCCACTTCGACATTCTGTGGCCATGAGAAAGTCCCTTCATGGCCTTTATCAACACATAAAGGTGTTCACTATAGACGCCTGGCAATCTGAGTTCGATCCCTGGAGCCCAAATAAAGGTGAAAGCAGAAAACAAACTTTGAAAAGTTGTTCTCTGATTCCCACACCTCAGGCACATGTGTTCCCACACATGATGATGATGACAAATTTAAATGTTTAGAAAAGAAAGCCCCTTCTTGAAGGCTGGTTGGGAAAAGGACAGAGATCTGTCAAAGTGGGAAGGGACAAGAAAAGATAGTGGGAGTGAATATGATTAAAATGTCCTAATCTAACCCACTACTATGCATTATTGGTATGTAATAATAAAATGAATAAATAAATCTCTTTAGTCGGGCCTCATAGTTCACACCACTAATCCCAGAAGTCTGGAGGCTAAAGCAGGAGGATCACCATGAGATCAAGGCCACCCTGAGCTACAGAAAGAGACTCTCAGGTGCAAAAACAAAAACCAGAAGCCCCTTCACATTGGTCCCCCCCCCAATCTCCAAGTTCCCCACTGCACAGCAGGTTTGTGTCAAATACTCTGCAAGCGGCATACACAAGAGACAAAAGTGCACTCTGTAAGTGGCAGGTGTTGTCATCAGCCCAGATGGGTGAAGGACTCAGTCTATAACGTGTAAAATGTGCTTGCCACAACCTCACCAGGCACCGCTTGGAGATGCTACACATGGTCTCCTGGAAGTCTAACAGTACCCATGAAGAAGGACTACGGATCATGCCAGCTATTGTGTGACAAGAGCCAGCCTGAAACTCACAAGGTGTAAACGTTTGAAGGGGCTTCAGATTCTATGGAATTCAGGGTAGGAAACAGTCACCTGAGATGAGCTCAAAGTGCCAGCTCTTCAGGAGGGATGTCTCCAGGAACAAACATACTTTGTAAACATCCATACCCAGAGCAAGAATGGTGACTGTAGTGCTGCACTTGACAGGTGGAAACAGGAGGGCCAAGAGTTCAAGGTCATCCTGTCTACACAGTAAGTTCAAAGCCAGCTTGGGGAACATGAGACCCTGTCTCCAAACAACAAAAAAGGCTTGCTCACATCTCACACTCACAAAGGTCATATTACGTTTACTATCCATTTCCAGATGAGCAAACAGACTCAGGCTCTAGTAAACCCCAGGTCACTGGAGGTTGAAAGCCCTCTTTTCCAGTGCCGAGAACCACTTCCAGAGATCTGAGCAAAAAAAAAAAAAAAAAAAAAAAAAGTGTACTGAGCACAAACCTTGTGTCCCAGACCATCACTGAAACTGATGTCCCATGATTTAATCCAAGCGTGCAGGTGTTTGTGTCCATGTGTTTGACAAAGCTCCTACTCAAACACAGACGAGTCCCAAGATAGTCCTTTTTTAATTTTTCATTTAAAAATCCCAAAGACAAGACAGGTAGTGGTGGCGCACACCTTTAATTCCAGCACTTGGGAGGCAGAGGCAAGTGGGTCTCTGTGAGTTTGAAGCCAGGCTAGTCTATAACTGAGTTGCAGAAAGCCAAGGCTACACACACACACACACACACACACACACACACACACACACACACACACACTCCCTATCAAAAATGCTGGGTTTTCAGTTCTTATGAAATGGACTCAGCTCTCACACACCTGAGTGACAGAAGACCAGCCTAACCTCATTGCTCCAGGATGCTGAGAAAGAGAGATGGCTTTCTCCTGCTTCATGGTCATGTCTGACTTTTTGTAGTAAGATTGTTCCACTTGCCCATTACATCACTGTCCTACATGTGCCCTCCTTACTCTGTTAGGAGATCAGACACGGCAATGAATAAAATCAGGGAATTAGAAGACTGAGCTAAAGGATTCTACAGAATGCTGTCCAAACATCACTGAGGTAGAGTACTGAGGTAGAGTCAGAGACAAAAGATAAAATAAGTAGTTCTAACACATGTCCCAGAACCTTCCTAAGAAATAAAACAGATTGAGGAAGATGTTTTTAAATGAATTAAATTCCAAGATGCTTCTACAATCAAACAAGACCATGAGTATTCAGACTGAAGGAGCACACTGACTCATAAGCAGTTTGAGATAGATGGGTGGATGATAGATGGCTGAATTGATGTGGCTAGACAAATGGATGGATGGATGACAAACAGATGGATGGGTGAGCAGGTAGATTGTAGATAGATGGTAGAAGATGAATGGCATACTTGTCTAAGGATGGAGAGATGACTTAGTGGTTAAAAATACTGAACTGCTCTTTCAGAGGACCTAAGTTTGATTCCCAGCTCGCAACTGCCTGTAACTCTAGTCCCATGGGGACCCAATACCCTCTTATGATTTCCTCAGACACCAGGCACACAAACATGGCACACAGAGATACACGCAAATAAAGCACCTATACACATTAAATATAGATAGAAAGATGATAGACAGACAGATAGATAGATAGATGTTTTTAAATAAAATGACACTAAGACACTCTATAGTCCTAAACTATTTGGAAAGCAATATGGGAAAATTGCTAAATAATTGATAAGGATTTTTAAATGAGAGACAAACATGCAAATCATAGAAGTCAATAAATTTAAGGGTGATGAAAAGGAGGCAAGGCTGTCCCCATGACAGTCTTTTCAGAGTGACTTTTCAGTGGTAGGTGGATTGTAGTATGTAAAGACTTGAGTGATGGAGTTCCTTCAAATTGCCCTAAAAGAAAAATAATCATCCCAAAGTCTCCAAACAACTAAGGCATATTTATCGTTATCCCACAGCAGCAGCAGCAGCGGCATCATCATACCCATCTTTTCCATCACCACCATTATCATTGCCATCATCACACTATGACCATCACCATCATCACTCTCATTGTCATCATTTCTTGAAATGACCGCTGTGAACATTGCCCAGCACATTTAATTCTATTCATTTTCCCTGCATCCATTCATTTCATCCCCATGAGACCCTCTGGACCACAGGCAGAATCACGGTTACCATATTGCAGATGAGAAGCTGAAAAGTCACAAAACCTGCTGCTGGTCCCACAGCTGAAAACTCCTAGCTTAACGCCAGCAGAACCACGCCCTCTGTCCTGCCTCTTGTCTCCTGCTGAGTTCATGGTATTAATTCCACTGTTTTACAAATGGCCCTCCCAGTACCTGGAGCCAAACACATCCATCAGGGCCATTCATGGGGGTTTATGAAGACCCAGTATGCCCAGAGCTTGTTCAAGGTCCCCAAGATGCTGAGTTAGATCTTGCATGGCTCATTTCGTCACACGCTGATGGGAAATGCCAGGGAAAACATTTTATAAGTTTAAAAAACACAAACAATCATATTAAAAGCTTTCCAAGGTGTCCATTATAAAAAGCATGGGTGTGGGGGCACTGAGCCTGGTGGAAAGGGAAGGCCCAGAGAGACATGGAGGGAGGCCCCTCCCCGGCCCTCCTCCTCAGTTCCCTGGAAAACTGTTTTCACAGGTGGAAAGTGACTGCATTTCAATCGGGATCAAATCCCAGCAGCCCTGGCAGCCCTCACAAGCGCCCACGCCAAGCAGAGCTGGCTTGGCTAACTTCCCACCAAATAGCCGATTTCTGCAGGTCTCTGGATATTAAAAAAAAAAAAAAAAAAAAAAAAGATAAACTCAAATGAAACCTAGGAGCATTGACTTGCTCCTACCTAGCACATGGAAAGGTGTCTTATGGCTTACACTGCATGTCTTCAACACACTATCTCCAAATACTGCAAAATTAATAATCACAATGCCATGTGTAAAATCCTTATGAAGTTCAATCTACAGAACCAACCACAGCAGTCTCCCACCCCACCACCCTCAACCCCTGGACAAAGGATATAGTGCTCACAGAGCAGTAGAGGGACTCAGTCCTCTAAAACCATGAGGTAATCTGGTCCTCAGAGCTGCCCTGACAACATGGGGACTTAAAAAGAAACAGTAGCTAAAGGTTCCAGGGATGCTGAAGCCTGTCTCCCATGAGAAAGGCTGCCTTTAACAAGACCAGCAACTGCTGCTGCAGGCCAGGTCCCTGCCCTCATCATTTTGCATACATAGGTATGGCTCAAGGGCCTGCATCCTCCTGAGAGCCACTGTCATCAGGATTTATCTCACAGACTGAAGCCCAGAAAGGTTAGGCAGGTTGCTCAAAGATGCACAGACAATAGATAAAAGGGCCAGAATTTGAATCCTGGGTGCAACCAGCCTGGAGTCTGGGGGACCATAGAGGAGGCTGAATCTTGCACCCCAAGCCAGCCTTGAACTCTCAGCAATCTTCCTGCCTCAACCTCCCCAGTCTGGGTTGCAGGTGTGTGCCCACACACCCAGCCAGCTCCCAGTTCTTCACCGTTGTACCCCCTGCCTGCCTGTGTGGGTGCCTCTGCTGCCCAAGCTGCACTTAATTGAATGCTTCCCCACTTGACTATGACCCAGTCCTCCAGATGAAGCATGTAGCCCAGACAAGACCTCGGTGTGAGCCAGAAAACATTTTGCTTCTTTGCAGGAGGAGGAGGCCCTGACATACTTTAGGAAGAGCCAGATGTGTCAAAATAAGAATTCACTCCTGTTATTTCATGTGAATTACAGTGGTGTGGATAGAGTTGTTAGACTGTGCAGTGTATAATTTGAGCAACTATACACCTTAGCCCTTCCATCCATTCTCAGCTGGTCAGTGGACCACAGTAGCTAGGAGTACACTCACCAAAGTCATACCTTGTGATGCCACCATTAACAAGTCAGCTGATGCTGGGAATGTGTTTGCAGAAACGACTTAAAACTGTCAGCCTTGTTCTCCTCGTCCTTCCAGCCACTCTCTGGTTTTCCAGCCTCCAGTGCCACCCACCTCCCCACCCCCATCTCTCCACCCGGGAGGTGGTTTTCTCCAGGAGCCTCCCAGCCCGGCTTCCTTATCATGGCTTTGAGCATCATTCAAGCTCCCCAGCCTTATGTATCTTCTCAAGAAAATGTCAGGCAGAGGCTTCAATTCCATGTCACCCTATGAACAAAAGAGCCACCTGGTTTAGCCTATACATAGGGACTCTTGCCAGTAATCCCAGAAGCACTCAGGAGCCTGAAGCAGGGAGTGAGCCTTAAATTCAAAAACAACCTGAGCTGCACAGTGAGTGTAGCCCAAGAAACAGGGCTGGGGGTGTGGCTCAGTTGCTAGAGTGATGGCCTCGTATGTACAAAGTCCAAGGTTCCAAGGTTCCTGCCCCCACACGACATAAACCAGGCATAGTGGTGCTCACCTATAATCTAAACCCTCAGGGGGTGAAGGCAAGAAAGTCAGGAGTTCAAGGTCATCCTTGGCCACATAATATATGAGGCCAGCCTGGGATACATGAGACCCTGTCTCAAAGGAAACAAAACCCTAGCAGTCCGCCCAAAACTGAATGCCCAGCAGTCGCCGATTTGCCCTGGATCTTGCCAGTTTGAGGACAGAACTGGAAGGATTGCTTCCCTGGGTCTTGAAGCTGCTTCGAAGCTGATGAAGGTCAAGCTTCATGGGTCTGAGTGGCCCGGCCCTGCAGCACAGTGGACACACAGCCCTCTGTCACTCTGTGGGGGAGGTTTCTGAAGCAGCTGTACTTCTGTGACGCTCGAGGGAACTCAGACTCAGGCCTCTTCTCCCTTGGGCTGGGAGCAGCCTGGGGCCTGGAGCAAATCATACACAATATGCCTCTTTTCTCTGTTCCCATTGCTGTGGAGCCAGCACTCTGACACTGCTGTCATTTTCTGAAGCCACCAATAAACAGTTAATTGACTCAAGCCCCTGTATTCATGGCCTCACCCTCCTTTTCCCAAATTTCATGAGAGGAGACCATGTTGGAGCCTGGAAGGGACAGTCCAGATAAGTATCAGTTGCATCTTACCTAAAACCAACCCCTGCACCAAGGGGCAGAAAACAAGATGGGCAGTCACCATGGAGGCTCCTGCCAACTAGGGATGGCACAAAAACCATTGCTAAAACCAATGAAATGCCAGGGTTTTACAGTCAGTTAAATGCTTTGAGGAACTCTGTGGGCAGAGAGACAAAGACCAATGGGAAAGGAATGGATGAGGGTGATGGGGAAAAACAGGAAAGTGCAGTAACATACACCTTAAAACAACAGACTCGTACCTGTTACAGAGGAACAGGAAGGAAGGGAGGGATAAAGAGAAATGTGTTCAAAGTGTGCCAAACACACATGGATGTGACCTTACATAACCCTATGTAATAAAAACAATTGTGGATGTATGGTGTGTGTGTGTGTTCAAAGTCACATGCATACACACATCATACACCAGAAAGGGAAATATAAAGAAATATTATTTTGCATATGTACTAAAAATAATAATAAATTGTTTTCAGTGCTTTACTTAAGCCAGTTTATTCTATTATAAATATTCTTAAAATACCACTAAAAGCCCCAAACTCTGTTAACTTTGGTATAACAGAAGAGGACCAGAGTGAGACCCACAACATCATTGCTAAAGCTGGGAACGAGAAGGTGAGAGAGCCAGCTTGCCACCCTAGAGCCACCCAGAGCTGAGAGGCAGGATATCCCTCCACAGGTCTGACAGGAATGGCCATGCATGTGCCATGTGTCCCTATTATGCACAGGTAACTGGTAGATGAGAGAAGGGAAGGAAGGAGAGATTGACGCTGCTCAGTTGTGAGGGCCATGGAGGCAGGGATCAGAGTGACAAAGATGAGTCTCCCTAAAAGAGTGATGCGGGCCCATCTTTCCAAACTGTCAGGTGCCTTTCTGGAAGTGCCTGGAAGGTGAGCACTTCCCTAACACATGGCAGGCCTCAGCCTCCTCAGCAGGGACCCTTCTCTAAGCAGGTTGGATTCTTGTAAACTCTCCAAGAAAGTCCCAAATTCCATCCTCATAACCCCAGACCCGGACTCTAATGGGACAGGCGGTTTCCATTTTCCTCAGCCTCTACTTTTCCAAACAGGACAGGAAGATGAGGAGTCTTCAAAGAGTTCTTCATGTTCATACGAAAAGGCAGATTCCCATCTGCCTGGAGGTTGCTTTTGGGCCAAAGCCACAGGGATCATGGAGTGCCTGTGGATGCTCTGATGAGCTCCTGGCCGCCCAGTTTCACCCCAGCAAGGAGGAGGCCGGCCCCACTTTGCAGAGCTCCAGTCCCAGCTTCGGCTGCTCACTGGGACCTGCAGCACCTGGCAGGCCTCCCACTCGACGGGCTGGCGGGCCTGCAAAGCTCACATCTGCTGCCCTGGCCACAGTGATCTATGTTCCCACCGCCAAGGCCTGCGGTGCCAGCCCCACGTCGAGAGCAGGATTGTGGTGGTCTGTCTGTGTTTGTTGAAATTGGGCCTGGAGCAAGGGCCTCGCCGGCGAGACTCCCTGGAATGTGTGCAAGCCCTGTGCAGCCAGCTCTGTCAGCAAGCTCAGGAAATGGCTGCAGGGCTGGGCCAGCACAGGCTCCCCCAGAACACACCATCAGGAGGGGACCAAGGGACAGACACAGCTGCCAGGACAGAGGTACCTTTTGTGTGGACACCACCATCCTATCCTCTCTAGGTTTGTAATATGAGGCCCTGACTTATCTGGACCAAACAGAAAATCAATTAGGAAAGTAAAAAATTTTTTTATTTGACTCACAGAGAATTTTCCAGAAAGAAAACTAAAGCATTCTGTGTTTGAAGCTACCAGAACAGGCTCTGACATTGGTGTCAACATAAGAACAGCGATGCATTAGTAATCTACAGGGTATTTTGCCTGCATTTATATCTGTGGACCACAGTCCTGAAGAGGCCAGAAGATGGTGTTGGATCCCTGAAACTGGAGTTACAGACAATTGTGAGCTACCATGAGGATGCTGGGAATCAAACCTGGGTCCTCAAAAAAAAAAAAAAAAAAAAAAAACGGCCAGTGGCTTTAACAGCTGAGCCACCTCTCCAGCCTATTGCACTAATTTCCAAATGAGACTGTCCATATCCACATGACTCACTTGGCAGGAGTCTCAGCACTGGCTGAAGGCAGAGTGATGGTGTTGTCCCATATGAGAAACACACCTTCACAAAGAAGCAGGAATGTAGGCTACAGGAGGGGAGCTCAGGCACACTGGAAAGTGAAGGGGGAGCACTCCCCAAGGGCTTCCTGGCAGAGGTGGCAGCTCAGTTTCCCAGCATGAAGGAGTGGGGAGAAGTGCAAAGCATGGCCAGTGGGAAAACAGCAGCTCCCTCTCCACTCTGAGGATCTGAGGGCCATTGCCAGCAGCTCTAGTGGCTGCTCCCAAAGGCCAGCTGGGGCTGAATGTGGGGCTCACAAAGCGAGGAGCAGCTGGCAGAGGCCACACCTGTATGTGGCAGATGTGGTTCGTTAGGCTCTAATAGTGCAGCCAAGAGGCGCTCATGGCAGAGTGAAGTAGGCAGGGAAAGAACAGACAAGAGTGGAGACCTGCAGAGGCTGCTGGTCTGAGTGCAAGAGTTTCAGGATGCTCCGGGTTCAGAGGACCAGATATGCCGCGCTCAAACTCACTTAGTTCCGCCTGCCTCTGCCTCCGGAGTGCTGGGATTAAGTGTGCCACACAGCCTGGCTTGGATTGATTTCTTCATACCCTGGAGTGTGTAAGGAGGGAGCAGTGTCCACTCCTTATGGTGGCCAGTGTAGAATAAGGGAGTGTGTGTCAGGCAGCTTTATCCATCTGCCATGTAACAATCATTCCCCCATCCCCACAGCTTAGAACCACATCTTCTGCCATTGACCAGAAGTATTCAGTCTGCTGGCCTTCCCAGTATTGGACTTGGGGATTTCTGTCTGCCCTGAGGGGATGGCCTGGGACAGGGACAAACTGGTCACAATCTCTCTCTCTCTCTCTCTCTCTCTCTCTCTCTCTCTCTCTCTCTCTCTCTCTCTCTCTCTCCCTCTCCCTCTCCCTCTCCCTCTCCCTCCCCCCTCTCCCTCTCCCTCTCCCTCTCCCTCTCTCCCTCCCTCCCTCCCTCCCTCTCTCTCTCTCTCTCCCTCTTCCTCTCTCCCTCCCTCCCTCCCTCCCTCTCTCTCTCTCTCTCTCTCTCTCCCTCTCCCTCCCCCTCCCCTCTCCCTCTCTCCCTCTCTCTCTCTCTCTCTCTCTCTCTCTCTCTCTCTCTCTCTCTCTCCCTATCCCACTTCTCCCCCTCTCCCCCTTTCCCCCTCTCTCCCTCTCTCTCTCTCTCTCCCCCCCCCCACTCCCTCTCCCTCCCCCCTCTTCCTCCCTCCTCTCCCTCCCCCCCTCTCCCTCTCCCTCTCTCCCTCCCTCCCTCCTTCCCTCTCTCTCTCTCTCCCTCTCCCTCCCCCTCTCCCTCCCCTCTCCCTCTCTCCCTCTCTTCCTCCCTCCCTCTCTCTCTCTCTCTCTCTCTCCCTATCCCATTTCTCCCCCTCTCCCCCTTTCCCCCTCTCTCCCTCTCCCTCTCTCTCTAGTGCTACTCCACATGGGTTGCCCCTCTGACAGGCAGCCTGGGGTGAGTACGGGAGACTCCCAGATCCTCTGGGGAGGGGGCACCAATACCATGGCCTTGGGTTCTATTGTTCTAGTAGCATAGATCCATCCTAGACTCAGGGGTGTGAGCTCTGGTGGGACAGGAGCTGACATCAGGTACATTTTATGGCTGGCTCCAGCCACTTGTTTGCAAAATGTTTGCTGCCTGGAGGGAGGAGGGTCCCTTCACAGTGTCATTGTGACCCAGAAGCTAACCAGGAGACACCAGCACAGTGGAGCTTCTATGTCCAGCTCCAGAACATTCAAGGACTGTGTAGATTACCATGGGCAGAGTTGGGAGGTGTTCAATGAATCCAGAGCACAACAGATGCCCTCCCTGGCCGGGAGCTCACCAGGCTAGGCTGGCTGACCATGGAGCCCCAGGGATCCCCCTGTCTCAGCCTCCCCAGCATGGGGACTACAAGTGCACAGCACCAAGGCCAGCTTTCACACACAGCTTTGGATCAAGCTCATGAGTCATCATGCATCTGAAGCAAGCACTTTACCCACTAAGCTATGATCCAAGCCCATCATCAGGGCTTTGCATTATGAGCCAGGACATGGCCTGCCCCACCACCTTCAAGAGGACCGTGGCTTTCCAAGGACATTTGGCAGGAGGCCTTCTGATGCAGCCAAGCTCCTAGGAGCATATTCACACGTGCTCTCACACAAGTATGCCAACAGACATGTGCAGCAACACTCACTGAAGCAAAAGGTGCAACAGCAAAGACTCGGAGAGTTTACCCAAAGGGAACGGTTCAGTGAACTGCAATGCAGCCATACAAGAACACCATGAAGTTGAAAAGGAAGGTGGAAGTTCCGACATGAAAGATGGGCCGCGCTCATGCTGAGTGAAGAGAACAGGCTGCAGACCCTCGAGCCTCATATAATCCCATTTGTGTAAGAAAGCATAAATAGACGTGATTGTTTATGCAGACATTGGAAATTCTGGACACAGTGACATGAAACTCTTCACCAGTCATTCTGAGCACCATCAGCCTTGCCGCTTTGCTTCGCTTTTCCATCGCTTGAATTGTTTCCAAGAGCGGCATGCTCGGGGCGAGTAAACGTGCCCTTCCTCTGCTTTCTGTTATGGAAAAAGTCAAACGTATGACACAACAGAGAGGAACCCCAGCGTTCCCATCCCCAGCTTTAAAAACCATGGGCTCACGTCCAAGCCTGCTTCATCTCCACCCTGCCTTCCCAGCACTCACCCTTCATCACACCCCAAAATCACAGCATGTCCCAGTGGCAGAGAGTACCAAGTGGGTGTCCTGACTTACAATCCATCGTTACATTGTAAATGATTTTGTAACAGTTTGTTTCTACCAGAATTCAAATAAGGGCTACATATTACAATTGTGTTTTGCTTGGATTATTTATGTATGATCCTGTGTGTGCATGAGTGTGGGTGTGTGGGTGGATGGGTGTGCATTCATGTACCGTGACCCATATGTAGAGGTCAGAGGGCAACATTTTGGAGTCAATGAGCACTGACTTCAACCATGTGGGTTCCGGGAGAAGGGCCAGACAGCCCAATACTTTATCCAGCAGTCAGCCAGACCCCTATCACTGCTCCGTGGCTTTGTGACTATGGACAATGTATTCAACAGGCATGATGTCCTCCCCACCAAGCCTGCCACATTATGTAGTGATAGTCAAGCCCAAGCCTCTGCGGGCTGCTGCTCACGATCTGTCAGCCTCCAGCATGAAGGTTCAGAGCTAATGGTACAGGGTGGCACTGCCTGCCCTGCTTGCACCATCAGTATCACAGACGCCCCAGGAAAACCATCCATATTTACCCCATGCAAGTTTTCCAACACTACCAAGGATAGAGAGTACCGCCAGCCCTCCATGAAACTTCTGGGACCACATGTGTCTCAGAGCTCCTATGTGGGGATCACAGACAGACTGCATTATCTGTATCTGGCAAAGATAACCAAATATTTAGGCCAACATCTGCCACTCAACTCCTCTGTGTCAAATTTACATAAAATCTTCCCAGTCTCTGTGTCTTAGTCACTTTCCTGATTGCAGTGACAAAATACCCTACAGAGCAGGGGAGGGGAGGGAGGTTTGTTCAGGTGCAGTGCACCACGGTGGGGAAGGCCCCGCAGTGGGAGCAGGAGGCTGTTGGTCACACTGAGCCCTTAGTCAGGAAGCAGAGAGAGATGAATGCAGGTGCTCAGCTCATGGTCTCTCCTGTGCTGTCCAGGACCCACCCACAGGACAGTGCTGCCCACGTTTAGGATGGGTCCTTGGCCTCAGTTAAACCTCTGGAACCATCCTCATTGACACATCAAGGGTGTTTCCATGGAGATTCTGAATTCAGTTCTATTGGTTAGTTCTCATCGTCCTGTGACAGGACCTGGATGCAACCTTAACTGAATAGTTGCTTCTGTCAGATTGGCCTGTGGCTGTGTCCATGAGAGATTATCTCAATTGATCATTGATATGAGAGGGCCCAGTCCCCTGGAAATAGCGCCATTCCCCGGACAAGTGAACCTGGGCTGTATAAGAAAACTAGCAGAGCAAGTCAGGAAGCAGCGTTCCTCCGTGGCCCTGCTTCTGTTCCTGCCCTGACTTCCTTCAGTGACCTAGAAGTGTAAGCTGAAATAGAGCCTTTCTTCACCTAAGTTGTCTTTTGTTGCTGTGTTTACCACAGATAGCAAACTAGAATACCAATCAAGCTGACAGGGGTAAAGTATCGCACTGTCCTTTGAGATCTGAGCTGCAGATACAGGTGTGTGCTTGGGCAACATAATGAGAGAAAGCCACATGTGGGCACAAGGGGCAATGGCGACTCATCTGCATGACCTGGTGACAAGCACAAGGCTAATAATAGGTCCTAAAGACCTGGGCCTTCTTGCCAGAAATAATCCAGGACCCCACACTCGAAAGATCCTTTGGGCTGGGGAGGGCTGGGCAGCAACGGGGTCCTGAGAGGAGCACAAGGCCAGGGGCCACTCTGCCCACACACTAGCCACCACCATGGCGCCATGGCCTCACACTCCCAGAAGCCCTGGAGATCCAGTCATGGCACCCCTCCTGGGAGCACACAGTGGGCTCTCTCCATTCTCCCAGCACATCGGCTTCCTTCCAGTACCTCCGACCTCTGATACAAATCCTCTCCTCGCTCAAACACTACCTACTAGTAAGGGGGCCGGCCACCTGCTCATCACTCCATTCTCAGGGTGTCAGGGAAGAATTGCGAACCAGTCAGAATCCTCCTCTGGGCGCTTCCATGGTCCTTAGGCAGGAGTGTTCAGTGTCATTCCTCACCACTGTCAGACAGAGAACGGTGGGGTGGCTTGTGAGGCCACCCTCCCTGTGGATGGAAGAACCAGGGGGAAAGAGGTGGCAGAAAAGGAGAAGGAAGAAAATGAATAGAAGGAAGAGGAGAAAGAAGAAGAAAAGAAAGAGAAATGATGGGAAAGAAAAGGAGGAGAAAGAGGGAGAAGGAGAGGGAGGAAGAGGAAGAGGAGGAGAAATAGGAGGAGTGATGAGCAACAGCCTGAGTTAGAGAAACAGGGAATGCTTGCACCCTCTCCTGAAGTCTGGATTTCAATGGCTCTCAGGAGGCAGGGACACAGGGTGCAGGTCCCCATCAGATCCTAGCAGCTGGCCAGGCACAGCCACTGCCTTGTAAATGGAAGCTGTGTTGGAAGCCAGTTCATGCTTCTGTGTGGGTTGGGGTGTGGGGTGCCTCTCCCCACCCCCGCCCTGACCCACCCAGCACCTGTCAGGAAACACTGACCCCATTGCAGAGCTCAGCTTTACACAGGCTCTGTCTAACACCTTGTAAAGAAGGCCACTGGTGCAGAAGATTAAAGGGCACCATTAAGTAAGTTGTTTTATTTCTTCTGAGACTGAAGGCAGGCTGAAACTGTGCAAGGAAACATCGCCCAGTTGTTTACTCTCTGTTACCAGGCACCGTGAGGTGGCCCCAGAGGCACCACAGGCAGGTCACAGTGGTGGTTTATAAGGTGTAACTGTTGGGGAGCAGCCAGCGCCAGCCTGCAGGGAAGCTGGGGCAGTCACATGGGTCAGCATGGAAAGTCAGCACCAATAAAAGCTCACAGGGCCCCAGCCCGATGGGACCCTGAAGGAGGTCTGCTTGGCTCACAAGTCCCCAACAAGGCCTGCATGGAATGCATGTCAAGACCCTGCCCATTTACACTACTGTGCTGTTGCATGGAGGCTCTCAGGGAGCTCAGACTGGCCAGGAGAGAGCAGTGCCTGCCATTCTGGTCATGGGGTGGGGGAGGTGGGAAGGGGGAGAAGCCCACTGAGTACAGCTTGGGACAGCAAAGTCTCTGGGTGTTAGCCCTCTGCTCTACCTCAAGAAGCAAGAGGCTTTGGCAAAACCGTCCATGTAGGAGGAACAAAAAACAATGTGGATGGCTGGATACTAACAGAGGGCTCTAAGTGAGAAGAAGCCCAGAGTGACAGGAGCCTTCCAGACCTGGGAGCAAGTTCCCCACACCATCTCTCATTCTCCATCTCCCTGCCTCTGTTTCTTCTTTTTCCTCTCTTTCCTCTCTCTCTCTCTCTCTCTCTCTCTCTCTCTCTCTCTCTCTCTCTCTCTCTCTCTCTCTCTCTCTCTCTCTCCCTCTCTCTCTCTCTCTCTCTCTCTCTCTCTCTCTCTCTCTCTCTCTCTCTCTCTCTCGCGCATGCCGTGCTGCGCCCTCCATTTCCTTTCTCCTCTCTCTTTTTCTCCTCTTGACTGACTTATCCTCTCCCCATGCCTCACCTGGGCAACCCCTCTCATCCTTGGCTGAGCACCCTCTGCCTCTCCTGTGTCTTCGGCTTCTCTGGTACAGAGTACCATCCACTGGACTGGGTGATGTGTCCAGCCCTAGAGAGGGATATCTGAGGATCCAGTTTCCTCATGTAGGAGGATCTGACTAATCACCATGGAGTTGGCTATGTCCATCTCCAGCCCAAAAACCAAGAGCTAGAGGATACAAGAAAAGTCACCCACCCCCCCAGTCATCACACATCAAAACTCCAAAAGCATACCCAAGTTGGGCATGGTGGCACACACCTTTGATCAATCCCAGCACTCAGAAGGCAGAGGCAAGCAGATCTCTCCAAGTTCAGGGTCAACATGCTTTACATAGCAAGTTCCAGGTCAGCCAAGGCTACATAGTGAGACCCAGTTTTTAAAAAGGGGGCGGTGGTGGCTCACGCCTTTAATCCCAGCACTTGGGAAGTAGAGGCAGGTGGATCTCTGTGAGTCCAAGGCCAAACTGGTCTACAAAGGAGTTCCAGGGCAGCCAGGACTATTACACAGAGAAACCCTGTCCTGAAGGGAAAAAAAGGAAAGAAAGCAAAAAGACAAAGAAGAAAGGAGCTTACTCACCAAGCCCCTCCCATATCTTCTAAAACACAAAAAAATAAAATAATTTCTAAAAATAAGTATATTTCCAGCTGGGAACGTGGCTCAAAGGTAGAGTATATGTCTAACATGCACTTAAAGTAAAAAGAAAGTTTCATTTCCAAGCTAGCCAGGGTAGTATGTTCCTGTCATCCCAGCACTCCAGATGCCTAAGCTACTCAGAGTTCAAGTCCAGCCCACACTTCTAGAGTAAGACCAGAGGGGAAGGGAGGAGGGAGGGGGGAGAAGAGGAAGAAAAGGAGAAGGAAGGGTAGAAAGGGGGGAGAGAAGAGAAAGGAGGAGAGGGGGAGGAGAGGAGAGGAAAGGGGAGGGGGAGGGAGGGGAGGAAAGAGGAAGGGAGGGAAGGGGAATTCATTTCCAAGTGATTCCCTTGCTACCTTTGGATCTTGGCTGTCTTGGTTGTCCTTTAAGCCACCTTTCCCTTCTCAACAATGTATTGGCATCCAAATGCCACTCTTCTTTATGTCCCTGTTGTATTTACAAGGGAATCAGTTTGATCTTTTGAAAAGTATGTGCTGTTAAGTTGACCACATGAGGCCTGGCCTCTGCTACACCAGCCTCTTACCAATAGGGACCAAGGTTAGGACTTTTGGTTCATGCACATCAGAAAGCAGGCACCAAAGAAGACAGCTCTGACAAGGAAACTCTCCAGGGGTCACTGGTATGGGGAGACAGGAACAGCTTCAGATGGGGCAGGGTCTCCAGGAGACCTGGGAGGAGGAAACCTGAGGCTCAGACGTGCCAAGTACTGACAGGCTTGTTCTGTAATTACATGATGCTGAACAGCCCAGAGAGGAAGAGGGAGGGGCCAGGGAGCAGGGAGGTTATTATTCTAGGATCTCAGTGATGAGGTATTTTCTTAAAAGATAATCAGATAAGGAAGCAAGAGGGAGACTTGTCACAAGCTGCCCCCCAGCACAGTGCTTTCTACAGGAAACAAACATGATTGAAATGATGGGTCAGAGATTAATCTAGAAACCCAGAGTAGAACAGGGGGAGGGGACCACACATGCAAGCATCTGAGAACCCTTCCAATGGCAATGTGACCTCCATGACAAACGGGAGTCTGGGATGCCACTCCATGACTCCGGTCAGCATGGGTCAGTGCTATGTGGCGTGCATGACATGCTGCTCAAGAGAGGGGGATGCGTGAAACTGGATCTTGGTCCTGGGACCCCACCCCTCCACACCCAATGAAGGCAGATAGGGTGATGCCTCAGGCTTGACTCCTGGCTTTCTTCTTAAACTGTGGCTCCACCGGCTTCAAACCCTCAGACATGCAGCAGAAGTCAGTTCTCTTCCCATTAAGGCCACAGACTCAGGGCTAAGAGGGGGTCAGCCATTCTCTCAGAACCTCCAGCCCCTATCTGACTTCAGGCCACCCTCCTGTCAGAACCCCAGGATCCCATCTTAGTGAGGACAAGAATGGAGGCTGCCAGGAAAACACTTGGCAACATTATGCTCACAAAGCCCTTTGACTCGGTGACTCTTGGACATGACAAGACAGCAGGAGCGATGAAATGCACATGTCACCGCACGATAGGGACAGGGCACTGTGATAAAGTCTTTCCTTGGTTTGTCCCAAACACTCTCAAACTGAAGCCTTTTCTTTTGTCATAGCAAACCTAGGCGGCAGCCCTAACTTATGGGTTCTGTTTGACCCTCGACAAATCAGTACCAGTGGGTGCTGGCCACACCTTCCTTTGACAGCTGTAGAAGCCAGGACCCAAAAGAGCCAATCAGCCTGCCACGACACCAATGTGAACCCAACAGCCTAGCCATACAAAGAACGCCCTCCTCCTAAGACCCCTTCTCAGAGAAGGGGGGGAGAACAGGGGGTACAGACTGTGGCCTTGGGCCATCAGAGTGCCCCATGATGACACCAGCTCTGGCCTCTTCCCACTTGAACAAACCAACTCTTACCCCAAGCTAAGGGAGAAGGTTCCAGAAACTTCTACTAAGACGATCCAGGCCCTGATGCAACCTGAACTGACAGCCCCTCCACGTGAACACAGAGAAAGGCAGACTGTCCCCACCAACAAGTACGGAGCAGTTCACCCATGGCAAAGGCAGCAATATACCTCAGTTTCCCTTTGCACAGGAGGGGGTGAGGTTGAAAGAGCCAAATCAAGTCTTTTTTAGGAGGTGGGGGGCTTAGTTGATTTTTGCTTTTGTCATTATTTTTTAGTTTTTAAGACAAAGTCCCTCTATGTAGTCCTTGTGTGCCTAGAACTCACCCTGTAGTCCAAGCTGACCTCAAATTCACAATAATCCTCCTACCTCAGCCTCTTGAGTACCAGGATTACAGGCCCTGGACACCAGGATGTATTCAATTTAAGTAATTTTATCAAGGTCCTTCCAATACAGTATATTGGAACCCAAGAAGCACTCTAAGAGGCTGCATGGCCCTACCCACCCAGGGCTTGGGGAAAGCTAAGCAGAATGTGAGTTAAGGGCACAAAGACACCCTCGAAAGCCTGCACGAATTACACAGCGGGGCTGCAGAGTACCTGGGCTCACTCCACCCAGAGAACAAGAGCACCTTTCATTACGCTCTCAGGGGAGGGGTCAGAGAAAGCACAGACTTTCATGGCAGAAAGCTCAGCCCTCAGCAAGATGGGGTTTTTCTTAAAAAAATAAAATTTTAATCAATTTTTGTGGTTTCAATAAAAGCAAAGGGTCCTGTGGGTTTTCCCTCCAATTTTTCACCATTTTCCATAAAAGAAAAAAATAAAAAATATTCAAAACCATTTCTCCCATAATGAAAGTGACACTTTGTTCAGGAACAACTTCTTGGAAAAAATATCTTTGCGACTTTCCAGCATGTGACAGCCCTGCTGGGGAGGCAAAGATGTCACAAAACAACATCAATTTTCTTTGCAGAGGTTGAATGAAAACAGCCACTTTACTCTCCAAAAGGCAGGACACATAAAGGCCCCATGGTGACTGGCATTGTGTGAGGATGAAGAACTGTCCCCTTCTGGAGCCTCCTAAATCACAGCCACCATCTCTGAGACTCCAGTAAGATGGTTAGCCTTCCTACAGCTGACCATTGGCAGCACTGAAATTGGAGGCCAGGCCTCTGCTAGTTGTGTCTCCACTTCTCTGACTTCTATATTCAGGCGTGTACCCTTTCTCAGCAAGATTTGATAGCCTTGACTCAGGACCAAGGCCGTACAATGGAAAAACGGCAGGCTACAGAGTCAGTTTAAGGCCAGTGAGGCAACTTTGCAAGACCCTGTCTTAAAGAAAGAAGTAACAAGAGACTGTGAAGTAGCTCAGTGGCAGTGCACAAGGCCTGAGGACCAGTCTCTGTCACCAGGAAGAGACAAAGCCTGGCTTTACCCATTCTTCACTCCAGGAGCAAAGGCCATCTTTACTTCCCTGCTCCATAATACTGTCTAGCCATCTAGAACTGAGATTGCTCCTTCACCCTCTTGGGTATGAACTTTAGCAAGGCATCCCAAACTCTACCAAATGCTCCTGCTCAGACAGCAAAGAAGAACATTCCACAGCCGTGTGTGTCAGTGCACACCTTTAATCCCAGCACTCAGGCAGAGGCATCTGGATCTCCATGAATTTGAGCTTGATATGCATACCCAATTTCAGTATAGCCAGAACTAAATAAACTCTGTCTTAAAAAGGGGGAAAAAAAAGTTCCAGAAACTTCTATAGGTTCTCTACTAGTGAATGTCTCCTAGATTCTTGCTTCCCTAAATGCCACTGGCTGAGCTGATTCCTGAGTGTGACATACCTCTAACCCTCTAACTCACATCACAATCTGTGAGTCCACCTCAACAGCGCCACAGCTGGAGGGTCGCTTAGAACACCAACCCCAAACTCACCATAGCACAATCACAGCACTTGAGGCCCAGAGAAGGCAAGTAAGTGGCTTTTCCAAGGCCACATTCTTGGGGGTGGTGAAACTGAAGGGTTTGACCGTACTTTACAAATGCGCCTGGCTTCACTGAGCCTTGTGAGGCAGACTTTAGAACTTTTAAAAAGATTTATTTTTAAATTATGTATATATGAGTACATATGCTTGAGTTCAGATGCCTGTAGAGGCCAGAAGATGGTGTCAGATCCTCTGGAGCTGGAGTTACTTGTGGTTCTGAGCTGCCTGACCTGGGTGCTGGTAACCAAAGTCAGGTTCTCTGAAAGGGCAGTAGATGCTCAGAACCACTGTGCCATCTCCCCAGCCTCCAGACTTCAAATTTTAAAATAGCAACAGAAGTTCTTATTCTTAGACCCATATGAAAGCTAAAATACCAGGAAGGAGCCTGTTTCTACCATGAGAGTCAATAGGATCCCTGTACGTGCACAGTTAAGCATGTCTGTGTATGCCACATGTATGCATGTAAGCATGCAGTCAAATTTCAGGTGATCATTGGTAAAAACAAGCCACCACACTTAGTCCACTTTAAAAACAAAACAAAAACCCCCATAAACTCTTTCCAGGAGTCTGTGAGATGCATAGGACTCTGGAAGAGAGAAGAGGTGAAGAACATAAAGCAGGTTTGGGCCCCAAGGAGCTCCTATCCCAGAAATCTTTTGGCTGAGAAACACAGACTGCTTTCCATCCCCATGTGTGGAAATCAATCCTGCACTCTGTAGGGTTTGGAGGAGGAGGAAAAGCTGGCCTCTTGGTGGATGAATGAGGCTTCCTTCTTGTGCAGTGTTCCGTCAGCACACTCTGTAAGGTGATGGGACAATACTGGCATTTAAACTCCCTGCACCACGGGTGTTAGGCCTGTGGCTGGCAGTCAGGAAGCTTTGGCCTGACCCTTCCTTGCTGCTGGGCTGCTGTGGACAGGCTGGGGATCTGCAACATTGGGGCTCTGTGTGCTCCTGGAGGCGATTCATTTAAATACGTTGAGAATGTTTTTTAGCGGTAAGAGTGAGTGGTTTTTTTCTTTCTTTTTTTCTTTTTTAAGGAAAATTTTATTGGGAATATTTCTTCCCCTTAGGTGTGAAATTTGGCAGGCAAGTGCATTCTCTGATGGACTGTTGAAGACTGGGTCAATTAGAAGTGAGTCCCGGGTCCAAGGCAAACACCTTGAGCCTGCTAAGTCTCCTTACGGTGGTTGTCTGTAATCTTCTGAAAATAGTATAGCTTTCTGTAAAGAAATGTTACCCAGTGCTCAGGAGGAAGCTGACTCCAGCCTTCAGCTCTAACTAAATTGCTATTAGACGAGGGATTAGCCTCTGATTTTATCTGAAAACCCCCAGAGGAAGCCATGGCTCTCTTGGCTTCCCGAAAGGCGACTGCAGCATCTCTCTAACAGCAACAGAGGGAGGCTTGGCACCGAAGCAGCATTTGATTGCCACTGGCTCATTTGCCCACCACAGGAGCAGAGGGGACACACCGGGGCAGAGCCTCATGCAGCTATACCTGAAGACGGGCCGCTCGTGCGCCAGCCACCTTCACTCCTTTCAGTTGTACCCTATCTTTTCTCAGTCTGCATGGAATCTGAGGAAAACACACATGCATGCACACACGCACACATGCAGTCACACAGGGACAGTGGTACCCTTAGTGGTGACCTGCTCTGGATAGTTGATAATCCTAGAGGGAGCTGCGGGGGCCCCTATGGCACCCTCTGGTGGCCAGATGCCGACACAGCCTTCCTTCTTGCTCAAACCCATAATCTGAACACCCTTTCTTCTCTAATCTCCAGAATGGGGGTGACCTGGGAAATTCCTGCAGTGCCCCCAACTCTCCCTGCTGGAGTAAACCCTGGTCCCCTAATAACTGTCTCCTTGGTGCTTGTTGTTGTTGTTTGGAGATGGTATCTTGCTATGTAGCCCCAGCTGGCCTCCAAATGTATGATCCTCTTGCCTCAGTTTCCTGAGTGCCTGAATTACAAGCATATACCAACACACCAGCTCTTAAGCACCTATTAAGCCAAGAGAGAGGTCCAGCTGGTGTGGAGGGTGAGTAAGGAAGCAGAGGGATCTGCCAGCCAATCAGCAAACAGGAATCAGGAGAGACGAGCTCCCCATGGGATATTATGAGAAAACAATCAGGAATTCATCCAGAAAGATATCTGCAAACATTGGCAGAGAGATACAATGAGACTACCACCTTTCTGACAGATTGAAGTGACATATCCTAGGGTGTGTGTGTGTGTGTGTGTGTGTGTGTGTGTGTGTGTGTGTGTGTGCCAGATGTCAATGTCAAGTGTCTTCCTCTATCCCTCTCTGCCTTTGTGATTGTTTGTTTTGAAGACCAGATGTCTCACTGAACCTAGGCTGACTGGCCAATGAGCCTCAGAGACCCTTTTGTCTCCCCCACCCCAAGCCCTGCCCTACCAGTGAGGTATACAGGCACCCACTACCATATCTGGCCTTTTACCTGAGTTATGGAAGTCCAACCATAGGTCCCAGATCTAAATCAGCCGACATTTTGCTGACTGAGCCACCTTCATGGCCCCTGGTGTCATGGCCCTGGTAATATTTTCTCATTATATGGCACTGTTTGATGCTTGAGAGTTTCCCCTCACCCAGGACACCAATACACTGTTGGTGGGAATGCAAGCTAATATAACTATCAAAAAACATTATGGAAGCTATCAAAAGATTTTCAAAAACAACCAGCGTGCCATCCAGAAATGTCACTATTGGGAATGCAGCCAAGGGATTGGAACCCAGTGGTCGGAGACCTGAGCCCTTGTGTGCACATCCATCTCACACCAGGGCTGAGAACTGGGCTTGACTCAAGTGTCCACCAACAAAGGAAGGTGTGTGTGTATGCACACCATGGGACGCTATTCAGTCTCAAGGAAAGAAACCCTGTCCTTTGCAGCGACCTAGAAGAACCTGGAAGCCACTATATCAAGTGCCACAAGCGCCTTATGACTTCACTTGTACGTGGAATCTGGAGACACAGAAAGCAATGGTGGCTTCCAAAAGGAATACATGGGAAAAATACAAGATTCCAGCCAATGGTCAATAAACATGAAAAGGACTCAACCTCACTGGCCAGCAGAGAACTGCATATCAAATCACAGAGTCTATCTCCCGAATGTTGGTGAGACTAGTCCAGCCACTACGGAATTCAGTGTGGAGTTCATCAAAACCTCAAGTCTAGATCTTCCATATGACTCATGTACATCACCCTAAGGTACTGGCCCGAAGGGCCCAAGGCCACACACCACAGAAACACATGTACATCCATGTTTACTGCAGCCCTGTCCACGAAAAGACGGGATCTCCCGAGTAAATTGGGAGCATGGGGAGGGTGGAAGGGGCATGGGGGCGGAATGTATGGCTCAATAAATACAAGGTTAAAAAAAAAAAAAGAAAATGTGGTTTATATACAATGAGATTTATTTGCAGCCATGAAGAACACAGTCATGTAATTTGCAGGACAATGGATATTACTGGAGATAAGCTAACTTAGCCAGTATCAGAAAGACAAGTATCATGTTTTCTCTCATTTGAAGCTCCTAGATTTTAAAGATGGGGGGGGGAAGAACACCATGAAAGCTAAACTGTCTAGGGCAGTTGTTCCAACCATCTTAATGATGCCACCCTTCACTATAGTTCCTCAGGTTGTGGTGACTCCAGCCATAAAATTATTAATGTTGCTACTTCACAACTGTAATTTTTTACTGTTATGAATTGTAATGTAAATATCTGTGTTTTCTGATGGTCTTAGAGGACCCTTGTGAAAGTCATTTAACCTCCAAAAGCGGCTGTGACCCTTTGGTTGTGACAGAATTGAGAATCTCTAGTCTAGTGGGAGAAAGGACACGGGACTAATGGAAGGAGGCTGAGGAAAGTGAGGGAGCTGGGACATGAGTGGAGACACATTAGACACATGACATGTAAGTGTGGGACACAAAGAAGGAACAGTCTCAAGGAGCTATTGTCCTACCTGGTAACAGTAGCAGTGAGTGCCTGGAGAGTACTAAGAAAACCACAAGAGTCCTCAGCACAAAACAAAACAACTGCACAGGAGACCCTGTGAGGTGGGTTAGGAGACCCTGTGAGGTGTGTGAGAGCCTGTGAGGTGTGTGAGGAGACCCTGTGAGGTGTGTGAGGAGACCCTGTGAGGTGGGTTAGGAGGCCCTGTGATGTGAATTAGGAGACCCTGTGAGGTGTGTGAGGAGACCCTGTGATGTGAATTAGGAGACCCTGTGAGGTAGATTAGGAGACCCTGTGAGGTGGGTTAGGAGACTCTATGAGGTACATCAAGCAATCCTGTGTCACTCTGCTTGATTTAGACTTTCTATAAAGTACACCAGTCAAAACACAGTCATGGAGCTAGAGAGATGGCTCAGCAGTTAAAAGCACTTGCCTGCTTGCAGAAGACCCAGGTTTAGTTCCTAGTACCCACCTAGCAGCTCACAACCAGCTGAGTCCCAGTGAATCTGATGTCCTCTTCTAACCTTTTTTAGGCACCAGGCACACATGTGGTACACAGACACACACGTAGGCAAAGCACCCATACACATAAAAATAAAAACGACAAACATGTAGCTGTACACAATGTGTGCAGCCCACACATCCTCCTAACGTGTGGCAGGTCTCAGGGCTGCACCAGGGCACCCCTCTCCGGAGGTGACACTGTTCTGTGGCAAGTAGCACTGGTGGCAGGATCCCTGAGAAGGTGTGTGCAAAAACTTACACATTTAAAACTGTGAAACCTGAGCCAGGCCTGGTGTCTCACTGTTCCAAAGTCAATTTCCTGGTCCTGCAGTTTTACTGCTGCTGTAAGATGCCACCCCTGGGAAAGGCAAGGGAGAGCTCGAGAGACCCCTGCATACTATTTCTGCAACTTCCTGTGAATCTACCAACATTTTAAAAGAATGAAAACAAAATCCCCACCCACCCCAAGATTTCCTCTATTCTGATTGGATTTGTACTGCAGGGCTTGAGCCGCAGCATTTGTAAATTGTGACCTACCATAATCTGAGTGAAGAGGGGGTTGAGCCTGACCTCTAGCTCCCTTCAAGAGCAGCCTCCTGGGAGGGGTACAGGATCTCTTTTGTTTGTTTTGCTTTGTTTTTCGAGACAGGGTTTCTCTGTGTCACTTTGGAGCCTGTCCTGGAACTAGCTCTGCAGACCAGGCTGGTCTCAAACTCAGAGATTTGCCTGCCTCTGCCTCCCGAGTGCTGAGATTAAAGGCGTGTGCCACCAACATCTGTCTACAGCCATACCACCCTGAACGCTCCTGATTTCGTCTGATCTCAGGAGCTAAGCAGGGTCGGGCCTGGTTAGTACTTGGATGGGGTATGGGAACTCTTGCTGTGCCTTCTGCCAGAGGACCCCAAGGTTTCTGAAATGCCATAGGTATCTTCATGAAACTCAAAATCCCACAAACTGAAAAACGTGCCAGGCATGCTCCCCCATGGCTGCGTTTCAGCCCATTAATGTTTTTTCAGAGGCTGGAGAGGTGGAGAGGTGGGTCAGTTGTGAAAATGCTCCTTGCCCCAGCATGAGCCTGGAGTCGACTCCCAATACACACAGAAAATGCCAAGGGGTTGGTTGGTCACACGAGCCTGTCATCCCATGTCCCTGAGTCTAGTCTCACCAACCAAATCCAGTGAGACCCTGTCTCAAAAAGTAAAACGGGGCGGAGAGGGGGCTCAGTGGTTAAGAGCACTTGCTGCTCTTTCAGAGGACTTGGTTGGGTTTGGTTCCTGCCTGTAACTCCAGCTCCAGGGTATTCCGTGCCCTCTGGCCGCTGTGGGCACCTGCATGCATGTAGTACACATAAACTCATGCAGCCACACTCACATACACATCAATAAAAACAATGAGCACAATGCAAAGTGGGAAGTGAAAAGGGAAGCAAGATCTTGGATTAGAGCAGAAGGCTTGGGTGACTCACAGCTGCCTACTAACTCCAGCTCCAGGGGAACTCTAATGCCCTCTTCTGGCCTCTAAGTGCACTGCACTCATGTGTGCATATCCACATAAACACACACATAATCCAAAAATAAAATAAATCTTTTCACCATTCCCAAAAGCAAACTCTTTCCTGGCCTGTTCATAATATTAAACAATTGAGAGCTGATTATCTCAAGGGAACATGAACAACAGAAAAACATCTAAAATAAGTCTAGCACAGTTGCACACACCTTTGATCCCAACACTTGAAAGGAAAAAGCAGGCATATGTCTGTGAGTTCAAGGCCAGCCTGGTCTCCATAACGGGCTTCAAGCCAGCCAATGGCTATATAGTAAGACCTTGTCTCAAAATTTTTTTCTAAAATACTAGCCAATGGGAAGGAAAAATTTGTAGATATCTCAATCCTCCTATGATGTGTTGTGGGTGCCCTGAATATAGCTCCAGGGCCAGGGAGGGAACACACCATGCCCCCCTCAACTGCCAGCTTCGTGGTTCCGCACCTTGCCTGATGAGCTTGGCCTACCTCTCCCCTTCTCTATGTGCATGTGGGACTTCACACCAAAGGAACGTCAGACAGGGAAAACATTTATTCAGAAAAACGCTTCGCAGCGTTACCTCCCCAGAGTGCTTGGCTGGGAATGAAAGCCTGGTGCACACACCCACTGCTGGAGGACAGAGAACTGAGTCCTTTGCTCAATGTGTTTTCAGCTTTCATGAGCTGGTGTTAGTGGAAATGTGTCAGCTTTTCAGCTGAAGACAGGCTGAGCCTCCCAGCCAGCCCCAGGCTCCGTGAAGGGGGCACAGAGTTGGGCAGCCAGGGTTTCAGTGAGCAGTTCCATCTCAGCTTCAAAGGAGCCAAGTCACACACAAATGAGATGGGGGAAGGCAGGACCCAGCAAGTCATAAGGGAGGGATCACTCTTGCCCAGGACCCTAGGCCAGCCGCAGTATAAACATCATCACTGTGCTGCACTCTCACCCCCAAATTCAAGCACCCTAACCTTCTCCACTGCAACCCAGAGGCACTATCTCCAGGCCACTTACCTGAACCTGCAAACATCTCATTTTGGAAAGGCTTTGCAAAATGAGACCACCCTGGATTCAGATGGCCCTGGTCTAGTGACTGGAGCCCCCAAATGAAGAGGATCACAGAGCGGGTGTGCAGAGAAGTCATGTGAGGATGGAGGTCCAGGCTGGGCACGTGCGACCACAGCCAAGGGACACCAAGTGTGACCCCAGTGCTCCTGATGATTGAGAAGAGTCAAGTTTACCCCCGTGGGTGCATGGCCCCACTGACACCTTGAATTCAGCTTGGGGCCTTCCAAACTGAAGGGGTATCTATCTGCGGCATTCAGCCCCTGAAGACTCTGTGGTACTTCCTTGCTGCCACCCAGGAAGTACAAAGCACCCATTATGGTACACAGCTATTTTCTGGTGTTCATGGTCAACATGTGTCGAGCAGGCCCTCACCAGCTGGTATCAGGTGAACTCTCAGAGGTCAGGCCAGCATTTCATGGGGTGATACCAAGGCTGGGGTCCTTCTGAACTTGGCAAGGAGTTGGAGCAGCAAAAAAAAAGAAACCACCTGTTCCTCCTGACATGTCTCTCCAGATCCCCAGGATGGCTCCATGCTCCCCCATCACCCACGGATCCCTCACCATAAATCCCATAGCTTCAAAGCAGAAAGGGAACAGCCGGAGACACACCCATATTTTCACAGGGATCACACCAATCAGAACCTAGTTCACCAGACATCTTGCTTCTTGAACAGGCACAGGCACAGCCATGTGGTCATGATTTTACAAACTACAGACCACATGCATGCAGGAGTCACTTCAGATGACATCACCTAGTGACATACAGCCACTGAAGGTATTCTCATGTACACCTGCACACTGAAGGAACCATTTTCTCAGAGAATACATTAATTGTGCACACGTATGCAGGTGTGCATTCTCATACATGCATACCCATGTCTTCACACATGAACACATGCATCCTTACACATACACATTTATGTCTTCACACACATGCTATGTATTGAGCCTGATGAACTGAGCATATATAAATCTCTTGTTATTAAACATGCCCCTGCGTGTGTCCATTAGGATTTTATTCCCAATGAAAGGTTATGAGCCTTAATTTATTTGAGGGAAAAGAACTCCCCGAGGGTGGGCTGCATGGGTTCCTGTGAAAACAGGTGACCAGTCAGAGCTTAGAAGTCTGTGATGAGGAGGAGACCTATCCTGCAATTTTATGCATGACATGTTCCTGGCAATATGTCAGCCATACATTCCAAAATTATTTTTTAATTAATTTCAATCATAAAATTGAGTAAATTAAATTCTTGCCTCTAAGCATTTTCATTTAAATAAAAATTCATTTGCTTTATAACTGACTCAATAGAAATTCACAGACCCAAATATACCAGACCAGAGCTGGTAGCCCTTGCCAGACCACAAAACTGGCCATGGAGGCCACCCTAGGCCTTAGCTCCCCCTGTGGTCCTAGGTAAGTTACTGGGCCTGACTTGTGGCTTTGTGTAGCAAGTCCATCTCTATCCTGGACCTTCGGGTCCTACGCAGGGTACTTGTCACCAGGATCTGCTATAGTAGCTATAGACCCTGAGCAAGACTCTACAGTTAGCACATCTACCATCTGGTCACCCACTGGAGACTGGGGGCCACCGGATGCTCCCATCCCTGCCTGGTCTTCCTCGTGGATTAAAAGGAATCCTGGAGCTCCGTGTCCTTGGGATAAATCTGCAGGAGTAGGGATCTGCTGCAGCAGCACCACACAATGGTTCCTTCTCCATCCTGCGCTGGCCCACACCTGGGATGCAGAGGCTTTTCCTTCACCAGTTCACCCCCAGCCAGGAGGCCTTTGCACACGTGGCCCTTGCACTTACTCCTTCCTTCCACATTCCTGGCCAAATCCTTCTTCCTTTGGATGTGAAAACACTGAGTTCTAGAGACTGGCTCTCTCCCCAGACACCAAGCACGCTCAAACAGCTGAGGACACGCTACACAAACTGCACATGCGTGTCCCCCTCCACACTCTGTCCAATCACTGTTTTTCACTATTTCTGTCTCCCTGGCTAGACATAGCGTAAGGGAGCAGACCTCAGTCTCATGTAGCCCAGGCTACCCTTGAACTCATAACCAAGGACGACCTTAAACCTCTGATCCTCCCGTCTCCACCTCAGGATTGCTGACATTACAGGTATGAGTGTCCCTATAAAGGTCATACCATGCTGGGGATTGAACCCAGGCCCTCATGCATGCTAAGCAAGCACTCTACTGATGGAAGCATAGTCCCACCCCCTCGACTATGCTCTTTAAAAAATAAAAAAGCTTCAGTGACTGGTGTATTTAATTAGCGCCTAAAATATAGTTACACTATATATTTTATAAAACTACTAATCCACATGTGTGCAAATTTGCCTCTAAGGACAACTTAGTGTTTTTACGATCTGCTTTCAATATTTCTCTATTGTTCCAAAGTAATATTTCTTGCTATTAAAATACATAATAAAGTTCTCAAGGAAAAAAAAGCACTAGAGTCAGTCTAAGCAGGTAACAGAAAGAAACCAAGGCTTTGCACAGCCTGCTTCTTCCACCCACAGTGAGGGAAAGGTCTGACATTAATTCACCTCCTGGGAAAGCTTTAGGTCCAACTAGAACCTTCCCCAGCTTGGACAGTGATCTTGCTCCATGAGAACTTGGAGGAACACAGGAACCTCAGCCTCAGCAGAGAAAGCCATGATTGAAGCCAGCTTGTGTTCCACGGATGCCTACCATTAGCCTGCTCTGTGGAAGGCTGGTCAAAGAGAGCCCCCCGGTCTCAAGTCCCATGTGTCCCGAGCCAGAAAAGCCCAGGACACCCAGGTGTGCTGAGACATGTGTGCTGAGACACTATGGGGCTTCTGGGGTCTACAGGAATGAGCCAGAAGAGGGGCTGGAAGTAAGGCTACCTGAAGTGAAGGTAGTACTAACCCCAGCTAGTACTGTATAGCTTTGGCCAAGCACTCCGCCCCTCATGTTCCTCATCTGTAGAAGAAATGTCAGTTCCCATACTACAGTGGGTGTGTAAAACCCACAGAGGAAGCACTGGTTTAACTCAGAAACACAGTCAAATGTCCATAGGATTCAGAGAGCTCCCACTTACCTGGGATCCTGGGACGGTGTGGATGCTGGCCTACAGAGAAAGGAAAGTCAAATGGAATTGAAATGCAGCTTTATCATCATCCACATACTGGACCCCAGATGCCAGGTACAGAGAACAGAAACAGCTCACTGACTTTCTGATGCTGATACTACACTGAGAGGACAAAGCTTTGATACATCAGGCTAAATAAATAAATAAATTAATAATAATAATAATAATAATAATAATAATAATAAACATGCTTGGTCCCCTTTCCATTTTTACTACCAGGTGGCTACTAGAAAATCTTAACTTCACACTTGGCTCCTGGCTTCTCTGTGGGACAGAACTGGTTAGATGGGTTGTGGGTTTGAACCTTTTGCAGACCTGCAGCTAACAATGGGACTGGCTTTTACACCACCTAGAAAGCAGCACTTCCAAATGAGCCCCCTCCCCAGGTGTGTCTGCTGGCATCCCTTCCTTGTCCTTCTAGCCTTGCAGGGCTGGGTTGGGAGGGGCCTGGGGGAGTGCTGCAGCCTTTGTTCGGTGAAGAAGTGATTGGCAGGAAGAAGCTAAGCAAAAAAAAAGCAAATAGGACCCTCCACGTGTGGTTATTTCAGAGAAATGGTAGAAAACAAACAAGCAAAGAAAAGAAGAGAGATCTAAGCCATTAATGAGGTCCCTTAGAACTCACTCCAAGCTCCAAGGGGGTGGAGGTGGGACATGGGGGTGGGGCTGCTACCTCTGTAGCAGGGGATAGCTGAGCAAAGGGGAGCAGAAGGAAGAGTGGGGGGATGGAAGACTGTTCATCTCCACGTAAGTACATCTGGCTGGTGCTGGCTGGGGAGGGAAGCAGGAAAGAGCATGCTCCACCTCTGGAGCCATTGTTCAAACCTCATTGCAGGACAGCAGACAGCACTTTCCAGGCCCCAATGGCTTTGCCTTCCACTTGTGGGGCCTGCTAAGCACTGCACCCTACTGACCAAGGGGCTTTCAGCATGGGACCACACAGCCATGCAGAGTACCTAATCTCAGTAGGTTTGGGGGAAGGGCATTCTGCTGGGGCTCTCCATGCACTGCACTGGGTTCCCCAACCAGGGGCAAGAATGCACTGATGAGCCAGGTGTGGTTGCACAGGCCTTTAATCCCAGTTAGAGGCAGGTGGATCTCTGGGAGTTCAAGGCCAGCCTGCTCTACAAAGCAAGTTTCAGGATAGCCAGAGCTGTTACACAGAGAAACCCTGTCCCAAAAACAAAACTAAACAATGTATGGATGGTTTGTCTGCTGTTGCTGGATTAGAACCAGCTGGAACCCACCTACATCCTACACTGGCTAGCAGTCATTCTAACCACAAGGGTCAAGAACTCACCCTGGACTGTGTCCTAGAGGCAGGGTTATCCTTAGAGCTTTGGGGACATCCAGGAGAAGATGGGGCTGGCTATCACAGAGCCATCACAGAGGCCTTGTCAGGCAGGAGCAGTTGGGAGCAGCTGGGTTTGCAGATCCAGAGTGCCACGCCCCGTGCTTTCTGCACACCAATCTGCACCACACACCACTTGGCTGAACTGGCCATGAGGTTACAGCTTCCATCCACCTGCTTGGTCCTGAGTAGGCTATGGTGATGACCCTGTCCAGCCAAGCTCTCTTCTGCTGGCTTCCACCTCAGACAGAGAAGGTGACTCCAGACCCAGAGAGTTTTCCAGAATGCACCACCCTGGAAACATCCATCCTTCTAGCCAGCAATCATCCTCTTACCTTCCTGATAAGGATGGATGGATGGATGGATGGATGGATGGATGGATGGACAGATGGATAGGTAAACGGATAGTGGATGGACAGATATGAAAATGGATGATTGATGAATGGATGTATGGATATGTAAATGGAAAGATAGGTAGATGGATGGTCTTGTAAATAGTGGATGGATGGATGGATGGATGGATGGATGGATGGATGGATGATTATATAAACAGATGATGAACAGATGGGTGAATGGATGGATAGGTGAATGAAAACTGAAGAGGCAGATAGTTCAGAGCCTTGCTGAGCATTTCCTGTCAGGAACAAACTCTGAAGCAGTGGCTAGGTTTTGAATCTTCTACCACTGTGTAACCTTAGACAAGTTACTTAACATCTCTAGGTATATCAGTGATGTCCAACTGTATAGGAAGCATGTTGAATGGAACTAGACAGCCAGAGGAGGAAGCCAAGTCATGTCTCTTATGAGCATGGCCCTTGCATAATGAACAGAAAGCCAGAGGTTCCTTTAAAAGCTTCAATATGCCTCCACAGCCCCTTGGAGCTCACTGAGAATGGAAGGCAAGGAGTTACCCCCAGCCTTGGGGAAGGGATTAACAGCCTGTGTCTGTTTAGTTATTCAGCTCTCTGACTCACTGGAGAAAAGTATCTTGAAAGATTAGATTATGTGGCGTGAACTACAGGGCCCACAGTGCTGAGAAGGGGCTCAGTCCCTCCCAGATAAGCTGGGTATGCAGGCTAATTTCCTGTAGGTAGTCCAGTTTCCTGGAGGTAGAAGGACATAGCAGCCTTTCCAGACCCCCAGAGTTACAGCATGAAAGCAATTTTTAAACCTTAAATTAAAAAACCAAGAAGCCATGTCCATCCTGTGAAGTCCGGGTACTTGATCTCTCAAACAACAACACAGCCAAGAGCTAAGACATGGAGCTGGCTTGGGTCTCTAGAATCATGTTCATGGTGAATAACATGCCAGGCAGGATGGCATGTGCCTGACAAAATTATACAAAGTGCATTTGTCCTCTGAGATGTTCATCACTCCCCCAAAAGAGTTTAGAAGGGTCACTGGCACATGGCCCACATGGTGATAAGATAAACTTCTAAGATGGACTTGACTGAGTGCAGGGACTAGGCAACTGTCCTTGCTCCAAACATAATAACTGATGCTGAAAATGACAGAAGAATCACAGTGCATGAGGCAGAATGTTCTAGAAGTGTTCGTGCCTACCCAGAGTTGCCCATAGGGACAAAGTCAGATGTGCTACTGAGAATCTGAAGCCATGCATGGGAGAATAGGACATCACAGACAAAGCCCCACAAAGCTGAACACAAAGCTCTCTTGCCATTTCTGAGCTGTGTGGCTCTGAACCAGCTTCAAGGGCTCTCTGAACCTTAGTCCTTATCTGTAAAATGACAGAACTGGAGCTGGGGGTGTAATTGGATTGGTAGAGTGCTTGCCTAGCATGCAGGAAACCTATCATAATAAGTCAGGCATGAGTGACACATGCCTGTCATTCCAGCAACTCAGGAGGAAGTGATGGGAAGATCAGAAACTCAAGGTCAAACTATATGGTTAGTTTGAAGCCAACTTGGGCTATGGGTGACCCTGTCTCAATATAATATAATAATGAAATAAATAGTGGATAGAACTGCCCTTATTTGCCCACAAACCAACAAACCAACAGACCAATCTGGGAAAAGCCTACTTTCAAAGATGCTATTTTGCAACTGTAAATGGAGCTCCATGGATAACTGTGGCTTTGACAGTCACTCCTTCAGTCCTGCCTCTATAACCCAACTGCTCTGGTCTCTGGATGACCACTGCCAAAGGGAAATGGGCTCAGGGGATTCATTGCTCTGAGCAGAAACCACCTTTGGCTGGCCAGGATAAGGCAGTGATTTTTTTTAAAAGATTACCTAGATGCAGTTTCAGGATCTGGCAGAAAGCCCCCACCTGAGCCTCTGGTAGGTTCACACCACATCCTCTTCTCTCAAGAAGTCCCATACTCTGGATCAGACTGCAGAACCCTGGTCTTCCCTGAGAGCTAGGTGCCAGCTGCTAGGACAGTCCTTATGCCTCAGAGCCCAAAAGGTCATTCAAAATCAGCCTGTCCACAGGGAGCCTGGGCACTAAGTGAGCCAGGGGCTTGCCCTGGAATCATTGGGCTAAAACTCCCAGGAGGCGTCACTTCTCTCTCCATTGTGGGATAAATAACAGTAAAGAGCTCTGGAAGTGGTCTACTTTCTAGTAGCTATCTTCAAGGGCATGCTATTTTTACTCTTGGGCTGTTTTAATATTCTCTTCCTTTGAGTCTGTCAGGGGCTGGCTTCTCGGTGAATTCACCCAGCATGTTTACCAACACAGCATATGTTACATGTGGTCTGCTCTTTGTTTTTGAAGCAGAAGACAAAGTTCTTCCAGTGCCATCCTTGCACTTTTCAGGAGCAGGGAGCTGACAGGGCACCCAGAACAATACTGCCAATATTATTTCCAAACCAATTAAGAAGGAAACAACAAGCAAAGCAACCAAAATGGGGACCAGAGCGCTCCCGCTTCCCCATTTCAGCTCACTGCAATCATTCTCATTAATAATAAGACTCTCAAATGTGAAGGTGAGGTCAACCCCAGCAAGGATGGGGCAGCCCAGTTACTTCTCTATGGCCCTCCTTGGCAGAAGCCAGGGATAGCCTCAAGACAGAGAGGGGATCGTCAGGCTAGTGATAGATCCTATAAGGGACACATTCTCTCTTCTTCCTTTGTCTCTTTACTTACACAAGCACACACCGCAGCTGAGGACTTCAAAACAAATTAAACCAGAATGAAGGTTGGGAACAAACTCTCCCCCGGGACACCAATCGTGTTTGATGTTGGTTTTCTGTTTGTTTGCTTTCACACTCATGCAGCCTCTCTCTTGAACAATGAGTGAAGCTGCCTTTGGAGATCAGGTAAGGTCTACACTGCCTTTTAGTCAAAAACTTCGCAGGCATCCAGCCACCATCTGTCAGCGTCCAAGCCCCGGGTTTGGTCATCACTTATAACCTCCCAGACCCTTCTGCAGGCCGCACATTCACACTCCAGCTCTAGGGTTGAGGGCACAGGTGGCCACAGTGGATATCTGCTAATTGCCAGGCTCTACCTGGAAGTTCCCTTGGACTGTTCTCGTGAAGACCCATCCCATCCTGCCCCAGCATGAACTCCAGCTGAAAAACCAGCAGCTGTTATCACAAGCTTCATCTTCCAGGCATCTTCCAGCATTCCCATCCGGAACTTAGCCACCCATGGTCCTTCCCAGGTGTCTTTATCTCCTCATCTCCTACCTTCTCCAAGCACCAGGTGCTGGAGCTCCATGTCTGTGAATTCTCCCACCTGGTCCGAGCTCTTGGCAGCACCTGGAGGCTCTGGAATGGGGGAGGGTGAAGTAGTCCCACATGAGCCTGAGGAGACTCAGCTGGAGAATCCCACAGAAAGCTGGGACAGGGCTGAGACAGACAGAGTGAGCATAGAGCATGGTCTGTCATGACATGAGGGGGTCTGTGGCTCTGAAAGGTTGGTTCTCTCCAGCCCAGGCACACATAGCCATCTTCCGGGGAACTGCTCCTCCAGGATGAACTATTGGGCCCACCAGAAGTCACCACATTCTTAAAGGAATCTGCAGCATCCTTCACCAGTCTTAGCCCTGCTGGTATCATCCATGTTTTCAGTAGTTGAAAGAAACTGCTGATGGAGGAGGATGGGATGCCAGAGACATGAGGCAGAAATGAAATTTGCAACCTTCCTGACGGGATAAGTATTCAGTTCCACCTTCCGCTCCACGAGACCGCTAACTGACCTATGGTCCTGATCTTGCTTCTGTCACTCAGAGTTCTGGTGAATCAAGATAATTTCCTTTTTTAAATCCTGGTAAATTGTGCACTTCTCAGAGGCTAGAGAGCTGGATCGGCAGTTAAGAGCACAGGCTGCTCTTGCAGAGGACCTGAGTTTGGTTCCCAGGGCTCCTATAGGTGGCTCACAACTATCTGTCTATAAACCAGTTCCAGGGGATCTGATGTCCCCCTTTGGCCTTCGTGGAAACCAGATGCACACATGATACACACATACATGCAGACAAAACACTCATATGTGGCCTGATGTGGTGGTACAGATTTTTGTTGTTGTCCTTATTGTTTGAGATAGGGTTCTTTCTAGGTAGTCCTGGAACGATCAGGATTAACTCAGAGATCTATTGGCCTCTAACTCCCACCATGCCTGGCTGATGCACACTTTCAGACCTAGTTAGGTGCATCTCTGTGAGCTCAAGCCAGCTTGATCTACATAGCAAGTTCCAAGCCAGCCAGAACCACATAGTGAGACCCTGCCTCAGAAGAAGGAAATAAAATACAAAAATAAATTTTAAAATATTTTTTAAAAGTATTTACCAGAGCTGGAGAGATGGCTCAGTGGTTTAGGGCACTGACTGTTCTTCCAGAGGTCCTGAGTTCAATTCCCAGCAACCATAACCAGCTTACAACCATCTGTAACGAGATCTGACACCCTCTTCTGGCCTGCAGGCATACATGTAGACAGAATACTGTATATATAATAAATAAACCATTTTTAAAAATGTATTTACCATCTTAACTTTTTTTTGAAACAGGGTCTCAACCTAAAGCAGTGATTCTCAATCTGTGGGCTGCAACTCCTTTGGGGAGGGTATCAAACGACCCTTTCACAGGGGTCACCTAAGACCTTCCAAAAACACAGATATTTGCAGTTCATTAGAGTTATGAAGTAGCAATGGAAACAGTTTTATGGTCGGGAGTCGCACAACATGAAGAACTGTATTAAAGGGTCACAGCATCAGAAAGGTTGAGAAGCACTGAATTAGAGCTCACCATCTTACCTAGGCTATTGGTCTGGTGAGTCCCTGGGATCCCTGTCTCTGTGCCATCGCGCCTGGCTTTTCACAGGTGTGGCATCCGAGCTTAAGTCCTCATGCTTCTTCAGGAAACCCTCCACACACCAAGCTGTCTCTCCAGGTCCATTTTAGCTATTTTTAGAGCATAACAGCATTAGGCTGTTCACAATCATGTGATCACTAGTTAGTATATCTAGCCTGCTTCCTTCACCGGGGAAGGAAACCCACCCCCACAGCAGTCACCCTTGAATGTGCTTTGTCTTCATATCTACCTGACCTGGGCATAACTCTGCCTAAGAGAACTCCCCTGGACCTTTTACTGCAGACAGATGGCATGGATACTATGTCAGAGTCACAGCCCTCCCTCTGCCCCTACATTCTCTGGATACTTGGAAGCAGTTATTTAGCTCCTACTGTGTACCAGGTGCTGTGTGTAACTGTTTAAGATTGATATGACAAAGTATGTCTTCCAGGAGCTCACATGACCCACAGAGGCTTGGCCCTTGGCCTGTGGGGTGCATCATCCCCTGATTGTGCAAAGCCAGGCATTTATGTAGCAAAATGTGGAGCTGGGCCCAGGGAAAAGGAGAAGTCCGGAACACAAAAAGGAAGGAGGGATTCCCTAGGGTCATGGCGTGAAGGAACAGAGCCTGGGAATTGGCATCATCTTAAATCTGAGTCTGCACACCCCAGTGCCCTTGCCCAGCTGGAACTGATCACACAACACACACAGATAGCACAAAGCCTGGGCACAGGACCATAGCTGACACTCATCAGCCTCCAATGAACAGGCGTCACCCACAAACTACTCTGGGCCCTTCACAATTACAGTGAGCACACAGGACAGCTCATCCTCCCTACCCACACACACACCCCACATACAAGACCCACAGAGGCTAAATGACTGGCCAAAAGCCACAGAGTATGTGGATAGCCTAGCAGGAGCTAGAGCCCTGCTCCAGGTGGCCCCAGAGGAGCAGCAGTCCTTGTGTAACCTTGCAAAGTAGGGGAACACAGACTCATCTCTCAACTCCTTGAGGCACATACCAGTGGTGACCCCTGTTTTTCGTCTGAATCCTGGATGGGCTAATAGCTGCCTCACACTAGCTTACAAGAAAGGAGATGGAGGGAGAAGCCTGGTGAAGTGTCCTGAGCCACCCTTAAACCCCTACATACACATGGGGCTTGTCCATGAGATGTCACCCTACTGAGACACCCTTACCCAGGACTGTTGTGGCTATAGTGGCAGGTACTGTGGCATGTGTCTGCTGGGGTGCAAACCCACCTGCAGGGGAACTCCTGTGTGTGGCTATATGTCCTATGTTAGCATGCATATCCTGCAGCCCCTATACACATGCATGCATCGGTACCGGGGCTGCCACTCTCATGTGCTTAAAGCCCCAGCCACCTGTTCCCTCATCTGGTGTCAGTTGAGGCTCTAGGACAGAAAGAACAAGTAGGAAGAAATTAGTCTGTGAGTTAGGAGGCTGATAAGCCTGAGCTGCACAGGCTGGGAGCATTGCAGGTGTTATGTGGCTGTCTGACCAGGGAGAAAGCCAGAGGACCACAGTGGTGACAACCAGATTGGCATTGTCACATAGTCCATCAGTATCTTGGCCAGGCATCAGAATAGCTCTGGCCTGATGCTCAAGACATCTCTTAGAGATACACAATGTCTCCAGCATGTTCTGGCTTGCAATCTCTTGCCTGCTGTCTTAGACATGGAAAGTTCCTTAGGAGGCTGCCATGCATGATACAAACCGTAAGTGATGGTTTCATGTGTCTAAGTGTTCTCATCAGAGGAGCCGCCATGACAGCTTAAAACCTTCCAGCATGCTGTCTCACAACAGCCACATCCAAAACCTCAAGGTCTGTGTTTTAGGAAACATCTTTCTCTGATAAAAATAACTCCAGGGACTGGGTCAATGGTTCAGCGGGTAAAGCACTGAGTTCATCCTCAGTGTGCACATAAATATCTGGACACAGCAGTGTGTGAATCCCCAGTGTGCACATTATAGAGACCTAGACATGGTCCTGTGTGCCAACAATCCCAGTGTGGAGCACAGAGGCAGATCCCTGGAATTCCCTGGCTAGACAGTCTAGCCAAGTCAGTGAGCTTTAGGTTCAGTGAAAACCCTGTCTCAAAAAATAAGGGGGCTGAGGCTGGGAAGGTGGCTCAGAGGTTAAAAGCACTGGCTGCTCTTCCAGAGGTCCTGAGTTCAATCCAATTCCCAGCACCTACATGGCAGCTCACAACCATCTATGAGATCTGGTGCCCTCTTCTGGCCTGTAGGCAAGCATGCAGGCAGAACTGTATACATAATAAATAAACCTTTAACAATAAATAAATAAGGTGAGAGAGGTGGCTCAGCAAGGAGCTTAACACAAAGGCTACAGACCCGAGTTCACTCCCAGAGCCCCACAATAAATTCCAAGAAAGCGCCCTTTGACATTCGTACATCTGCTATTTGCACAGATAAATAAATGTAATATGTTTTGTTTTGCTGTGTTTGGAGACATGTTTCTCTGTGTGTAGCTCTGGCTGTCTAGGAACTCACTCTGTAGACCAGGCTGGCCTCAAACTCACAGAGATCTGCCTGCCTCTGCCTCTGCCTCCCGAGTGTGGGGATCAAAGTCCGCCATCACTACCTGGCCAATATTGCTTTAATATATAAAGTGTAGAACAACTGAAGAAGACAACGGATGTCAACCTCTGGCCTCCCTGAACAGTGCATATCCACGTGCATTCTCACCACAGGCACAGACACTCACATATACCACACACACACACACACACACACACACACACACACACACACCAAATTACGCCAGGGGAGGGGAGAGGTCAGGAAGACACTTTTGATTGAAAATGTCATGTAAGAACCAATATTTTGTATGTATTTACTGGGTAGGAGAACACATGCCACAGCCCACTTCATTGAGTCATTTCTTTCCTTCTGCCATGTGGGTCCCAGGGATTGAACTCAGGTCAGGCTTGTCAGCAAGTGCCCTTACCCACTGAGCCATCTTGCTAATCCTGCATGCTAATTTAAAAAAAAAAAAAAAAAAAAAATCCAGTCACTAGGTGCCATAGTCCCAGTACTCATTAACCTGAGGCAGGAGCATGCATGTGTGAAACCCACCTGGGCTGCTTAACAAGATACTGTCAAAGAAAGGAAGGAAGATTGCAATAGAAACATCCCTAAATAACAGGGGAAATGCCAGCTGCAACCAGGGGTGGCATCAGTCCAGCCACATGAACAAATGCAGAACAAACAGTGAGACTGTGGCTCCCAGACCAGTAATTTGAATGATGGGACTGGAGGAACGAGAAAAGACATTTATGCCACCCTGAAAGCCAAGAAGGCAGCATGCTGAACAAAGGCCCGTCACGTATGTGCAGGAAGGGCCTGCCATCACAGATACACAGGAGAGTGTGTCACAAACAGCCTTTCACAGCCATTGCGGGGGAGGGGGAGGCGGGGGAAGGGGGATCGAAATCATCTTGGGGTGGGGCTCTCGCAAAGAACCTGGAGGTACAGTTGGGGGAGGGGGAGGGGACATTCGGGATTACAGACTGTCACTTGAGCAGCACAGCCAAGGCGAGCCAGGAAACGCTCTATGTGAGCAGCGAGGACCTGCCACTCTGATTTTACACTCCAGACCCCTGAACAAAAGCCACACTGTGAGGTGTTTGGCGGGGCTTGGAAGGGAAGGGCTGCCGGCTCCCTTTCACTTTAACGACTTCCCGGTGTGGACTAAACCTGTGCGAAAAACCGGGCTCTGCCTCCTCCTGGCTGCCAGAACCTGGGGTCCTACTCAGGGACAGTCTGCCTGCGCCTCACCTGGAGACATTCCCAGCAGTCTCCATGACCTCAAAGCTGCTCCCACAGTCTGGTACTGTCCCTAGTGTGGGAAATCAACCTTCCCAATAGAAAGCCTAACAGGGGGCGGAATGGGGTGGGGGGCAAGCAGTGATTGCACACCTTTAATCCCAGCACTCAGGAGACAGAGGCAGGCTGATCTCTATGAGTTCGAGACCAGCCTGGTCTACAGAGTGAGTTCCAGGGCAGCCAGTGCTATACAGAGAAACCTGTCTCAAAAAAACGAAACAAACAAAAAGAGAAAGAAAGGAAGGAAGAAAAAAAAAAGCCAAACAGCAGCCTGAAGACCCAGACACAAGTATCTGCATGTGTGTGCATGTTTATATACATATGTATGTACATGTGTATGTGTGCATGCATGTTCAGAGCTAGAGCTAAAGCACCCCCCCCAGAGTAATAGCCACTACAGCAGCTGACCATCCAGAAGAAGCAGAGAGGGTAAGCCACAGGGCCCAGAGTCCCCCCCCCATATTTCAATTTACAGCATTTAGCCAGGAGTTTCCAAAATGATCCAGCCCGACCTCCAGATACAGCCCAAGAAACTCACAGACCTAACCATGTGGTAGGGCCTGAGGTCCTGGGGAGAAAGAGCAGGGGCCTAGGAAGCAGGCATGGAAAACTGGAACCTCCTCCCACATAAAGGCATACACTGCACAAGACCTTGGCACAGGCATGCATGGACAGAAAGCTGGAGAGAAACAGCAGGTAAGCCTGCAGGTGGGGAAAACAAATCAGGAGTGGGCCCCAGGGAGGCCTAAAGCGCCAGAGATCCCCTAAACTGAATGGCCTGCTCCCAGATCTGCACTTGTAAACACAAAACACCAGGGCTACCCTGGTGCGGTATTTCAGGGAGAGAGTGTCAGAGCAGTACACTCCGTTCTTGCTAGACAGGTTCGCTCACCCTGGTGTGAAGTCATGCTAAAGACACAGCTGAAGGTAGATCTCTACATTGGAGACCAGCCTGGTCTACAGAGTGAGTTCCAGAACAGCCAGGGCTCCACAGAGAAACCCTGTCTCAAAACAACAAAACAAAACAATAGCAACAAGCAAAGATACAGCAGGGAGATCAAAGGCTGAGTGTGCCCTACCTCATGCAGGTGTCTGTCCACAGCTGTCTGCCTCCACACTACCCAGGCTGAGTCTCTTCCACCTCCACACCTTTCCTGGGCTTCCCCTCTGCTCACCGTGCCCTTTCCATATATACAAGAAAGCAATCCTATTTGTCCTTCTGCAACACCTTCCAATAGGCTTCTTTGTCCATGATCTGGAGAGAGCCCTCTAAAACATCCATGGTACTCTGTCCCCTCAGGTCCTCGAGGAAGGTCCAGCCTGAGTACCTGGGAAGTATCAGGGCTGCAGCTACTCTCCATGCACCTGTCTGCAGCCCCCATAAGAACCTCCAGCTACCGAGCAGGTATGGCTGAGCTCTTCATAGTCCTGTCCGCGCTGTCAGCACTGATGTATCTGTCTTTAGGCTTAGGAAACGGGGGATCAGGGTGATTCTGAAGCTTGGGTACCAGGATTCATACTTGCAGTGAGCTTGAGGTGTGCTTCAGATGGGCTGGAACTACAGCTCCAGGTAGTTCAGAGAAAGCCTAGGTAAGGGGCTCAAGCAGGGGCCTGAGCTTTCCCACAGATACCCAGCCAAACGCTGAAGGAGTCTCGCCTAAACCAAACAAGCCTCAAAACTTAGTGCACAGCCTGGGTAGAGACCTGAACACACTTCTGTTTTCTTGATTGTTTTTCCCTTCCACCCTGCTGGCCCAAAGCCTCATCACTTCCTCTTGCCTCCCAGCTTGGAGATAAATCTGGTTTCTCTGAGTCTTACACCTGTGTCCAAAAAGTGGGGGACAGCACCACCTTCTGGAAATCAGGTGCAGGACAGCAACATCTAGCCTGGGATCTGCCTAGGTTGCAGAAGCCCTGGGCTGGCCTTGAGACCAGAGCTGCCAGCCTTGTTAGCTCTCACTAGGTCAGAGAGCAAACAGGAGAAGCTGAAAACATTAGATGGGCATTGCTGACACACACTACCAAGTCAATGAACCATGACAGGAAGGACAAAGCAAGACACAGGTCACATATTGCATTATATAAAACATTCAGCCTGGCAGTGGTGGTACACATCTTTAATTCCAGCACTTGGGAGGCAGAGAGAGGTGGATCTCTGTGAGTTCAAGGACAGGCTGGTCTACAGATCAGGTTTCATGGATACACGGAGAAACCATGTCTCAAAAAAGAAAGTAATTAAGTAAATAAGAAGGAAGGAAGGGAAAGAAAAGAAAAACTTCACAATAGACAAGCTCAGTGAGGTGTTTGCCTGGCAGGAAGAGGAGTAAGGCGCTACCCCAGATGTGAGAATACATACCCTTGTATTAATTGCCTCAATGTCAGTATGCTCAATTCCCTGTTAAGCAGGCAGATTGGGAGTGTGTGTGGAGTACAAGGGACACCAGAATAACCCTTGGGGTATAGAACAGGTTTTTCAGCAGAGATCCTGGGATGAGAAGCCTAGTCCCAAGAGTGCTGCAGAATCAGCCCAGGATCCTGGGGAGACCACATACGTGTTCTAAGAACAGTCCACAGTGAGTTACAAGGAGCACTCTTCCTGAGTGCTGGCCAAGGCCAGCCTGGGCTCCATGATACCATCCTTAAAAGAAACAAGGAGCCAGCAAGTTGACTCATTGGATAAAGGTGCTTATCTCCAAGCCTCACCACTTGAGTTTGATCCCTGAGATCACATGGTAGAAGGAAAGAACCAACTCCCACAGATTATCCTCAGCACCTGCACTGTGACAAGCATGTGCAAACATGTGAACACAAAATGAAAACAATAGGGAATTATAGATAGATAGATAGATAGATAGATAGATAGATAGATAGATAGGGTCAAGAGAAGTAAAGGAAGATCCTCCTTGACATTCTCCTTTGTCCTCTACCTACATGTGTTCAAGCACATACACATACACCATGCACACAATGTTTAAAACAAAATTAGAATCGGGATTATAGAGTCATAGATATGAAATACTTTAAAAAGTCAGATAAAAGTGGGTCGAACAAGTAAGAGTGTTGGCAATGATATACAAAGGCTGAAGGCAGGAACTAGATGTAATGATTATGCTACATGTGGTGTGACCCTACATTAGAAGCAGGCTGCTGCACGGTGATGAAGTAAGCTGTCAGTCTTGGGACAGGAAACTGCTATCAACCTACCAACACTAACACTGGACCGGCATCTGCTAGAGTTTTCAGCGCTTGTAGATGTGTGATGAGCCCTGAGCAAAGGACTGAAGAGGCCTGTACCCACATGTCTTTGACCAAATCTGAAGATGAGAATATCTGCTAAGCATCGGGAGAAGACACACAAGGTCACACGTGCATGTCTAGTTGGCACCTAACATCTAATGAGTGTTTAGTAACTGTCTGCTGAATGAACAGGGGATTGATTGCCCAGGTTCATCTGTGTATTCCTTACACCAGCCCCCAAAGATGCAGGGGGCAGATTCCCTTTCTGGGACTTTCAGAAATTGATAACCTGACAACTGGCTTTGCAACTTTAAGTCCTGGTCTGCGCATCAACCCTCAGTCAGTTCCCCTCTACAGAGAGCAATCCCTTCCCAGCCACTGAGGCAGAGCTTATCTAGTAAAAGCAGTCAGGCAAAATAAACTTACCTAGAAAAAAAATTGGCAGAGGGCTACAATCAGCTCGTGCTACAGAAAGGAATGTCCTCATCACCCCACATCTGCAATGCACATTTAGCCTGGATGGATGTTTGCACCTCTGGGTCTGACCTTGGCAAGACCCTGAACAGCTCAGCTGGTGAATCCACCAGGAAACAATCTCTAGCCCCTCTTGACATCCCTCTGGAAGCAAGAGCCTTAATTAAGCCTTATGCTCAAGTCCTAGGCAGAAGAACCCCCATATCAGATGATGGAGTCATCCATTTTTCTAGTTCATTTGACATTATGTGTCCTGGCTCAGAGGAACTTCTGTGGCCAAGGAGACAGTGGGAAGCCAAGGACATAGAGTGCAGCAAGAGTCAGTAGCAATCATGGGGATTTTACAACCCTTATTCCATCTCTACCCCACAGCCCACCAATTTGCTCCAACAACTTCTTAGCCCACCAGCTGTACACAAGCATGGACAAGTCCCTGGCCTGGCTGGACTTTGTGGACCCTGCTTCTGCCTAGTTTCTCTCACACTCTTCCACAAGAAGGCAAAAGCATGTCAAAAGTGAGTCCCTACAAGGAAGGTGAAAGCAGGGTCTAAGGCTTGCCTTCCACAGAGGACAATTCCCTAGGTATCTCCTTAGAAAGTCCTGGAATAGTGGGTCCAAGTCATCCATGGTGTAGACTAAGAACAACCCTGACTAAAGCCTCACCAGTGATCCTCCTGCCTCCAGAATGCTGGGATTCAGGGCATGCTGCCTCACCAAACAGATAATGAATTTTCATATTGAATTGATGGATGGATGGATGGATGGATGGATGGATGGATGGATGGATGGATGGATGGATGGATAGATGGATGGATGGATGGGCAAGAATGGATGATTAGATGGATGCTAAATGGATGGGTGGAGAGATGGATAAATGAATGGATGGACAGGTGGATAGATGGACCAATGGGTGGTAGATGGTGAATGAATAAATAGATGGATAATAAATGGATGTATGGTGGGTAGATGGTGGATGGATGGTAAACTGATGGATGAATGATGAAGAGTATCTTTTCTATTTCCATGACAAAAAAAAAACATGACCAAGGCACCTTATAAAAGAAAGTATTTACTTTTTAGTCCCAGCACTTGGGAAGCAGAGGCAGGTGTATCAACATGAGTTCAAGGCCAGCCTGTTCTACAAAGTGAGTTCCAATACAGCCAGGACTACACAGAGAAATCCTGTCTCAATAAAGGAAGGGAGGAAGGAAGGAAGGAAGGAAGGAAGGAAGGAAGGAAGGAAGGAAGGAAGGAAGGAGAAAAAGGGAAAAGAAACACACACACACACACACACAAACAAACAAAGTACTCTGGAGGCTCATGGTTCCAAAGGGTTAATGCATGACCATCACGGCAGGGAATATGAATATGGCAGCAGGCAGTTACACAAAACTGGAGCAGTAGCTGAGAGTTTACATCTGTTCCATAAGCATGACACAGAGAGTTTAGCAGGAATAGTATGAACTTTTAAAGCCAACCCCCAGAAATACACATCACCAACAAGATCATGTGCCCTAATCCTTTCCAAACAGTTCCACAGACTGTGGGTCAAGCATTCAAATGTTTGAGAGTTTGGGGGCCATTCTTATTCAAACCACCACAGATATATGTATGAAGGATGGATGGATGGGTGGGTGGGTGGGTGGGTGGGTGGATGGATGGGGTGGGTGGGTGGGTGGGTGGGTGGGAGGGTGGGTGGGTGGGTGGTATAGGGGTTTGAATCAGAATTGCCCCCATAGATTCATATATTTGAATGTTTGTTTACTATTTGATGAACTATTTAGGGAGGGTTAAAAAGTGTGGCATTGTGGGAAGAAATGTGTCACTAGGGGTGAGCTTTGAAGTTTCAAAAGCTCACACAAGCTCAGAACCACACTCTCTGCCTCCTGCTGTGGATCAGATGTAAGCCCTCAGGTATTGCTCAGGCACCATGCCTGTCTGCCTCCTGTCATGCCTGACTGCCTCCTGTCATGCCCTCTTTGGTGATGGCCATGAACTCATCCTCTGAATCTCTAAGCAAGCCCTAAATTGAATGTTTTCATTTATAAGTTCCCTTGGTAATGGTATCTCTTCATAGCAATAGAACCGTAATAAAGACAGATGATGGATAGATGGATGAATGGATGGATGATGAAAAGATAGATGGGTAATAGGTGATTAAATGGTAGATAAATGATGGATAGTTGAATTGACCAGTAAACAGAGGATATATTTTTAGGAGTTGATGGTGAATATATATACGTGTGTGTGTGTGTGTGTGTGTGTGTGTGTGTGTGTGTGTGTGTATACAAACACAAGGGTAAATGAATGGATAGATGATGAGCAGAAAATAAGTAGATGGATGATATGTGAATAAGTAGTTAGGTTGTAATGGCTTATTTTATGTCAACTTGACACAACTTAAAGTCATCAGAGAGAAAAAAAACCTCAGTTAAGAAAATGCCTCTATAAGATCAGCTACAGGCAAGCCTATGGGGCTTTTTCTTAATTAGCAATTAATGGGGGAGGGTCCAGCCCTTTGTGGGCGAGATGGTCCTGGGCTGCTGGTCCTGGGCTCTATAAGAAAGCAGGCTGAGTACGCCATTTGAAGCAAGCCAGGAAGCAGCACCCTCCATGGTCTCTGCATCAGCTCCTGCCTCCAGGACCCTGCCCAGTTTGAGTTCCTGTCCTGACTTCATTCCGTGATTAACAGCAATATGTAGAAGTGTAAGCCAATACATCCTTTCCTCTGCACCTTGCTTTTGGTCATGGTGTTTCATCACAGCAAGAGTTACCCTACAAGAACAAAATTTGGTATCAGCAATGGGATACAGCTTGGGAAGATTTGGGGAAGACTTTGGAACTTCATTGAAATTTCATTGAATATTCAAGAAAGGCCATTGAATATTCAATCTTGGTGAGCTGTTCTGTGGAAGTTTGTCAGAAAAGACTGTTGAGAGGAATGCAGATGATGGAGGCCTTGCTCATAAAGTTTCAGAGGGCAGTTTGAGAATCACTTAAAGACTATCAGGGCTGTTGCATATTGGCTATTTTGAATTAAGCATCTATGGTTCTGGACAGCTGGGGCTGAAGAGTCGGCTGTGGCCAGTAAGTGGCCAGCACCACTGAAATGAAGCCTATATGTTACTGGGACAATTGATGCTGGTTAGCTGGAGCTGAGAAATCAGCGGTGATTACAAAGAGACCAGAGGACCTTGGAAATCAAAAGCACTGACTGCTCTTCCAAAAGACCTAGTTCAATTCCCAGTACCCACATGACATCTCACAACTGTCTCTAACTCCAGTTCACACAGACATGCATGCAGGCAATGAACATAAAATAAAAATAAATCATTTTTTAAAAAACTTTTTAGAAGAAGACCAAGGGCTGGAGAGACGGCTCAGAAATTAAGACCACTGGCTGTTCTTCCAGAGGTCCTGAGTTCAATTCCCAGCAACCACATGGTGGCTCACAACCATCTGTAATGAGATCTGATGCCCTCTTCTGGTGTGCATGTGTACATGCAGGCAGAACACTGCATACATAATAAATAAATAAATCTAAAAAAAAAAAAAAAAAAAAGAGCAGCATCATTAAGGTGCCCATACCCCAAAGAGAGGCTGGGAATGGTGCCACACACTGCTGCCCCACAGCTTGCAGCCACAGAAGAACGATGGCTGGCAAAGGAAATGCTGAACAAGCAACCCAACAGTGCAAAACCCAAGTTATCAATTCACATTCAAAACCCACATGCTAGGAGGCACCTTATGTGTATGTGTATGTGTGTGTGTTCTTGCAGAGTATGTAACACTCACCAGTGTGCTCAGTACCTCTTCCTGGAGCGACACTGAAACTATCTCCACACATAGGTAGCACTCCTATACGTGCCTTTAAGAAGTTGGGCAGTGGTGGCTCACACCTTTCATCACAGCACTCAGGAGACAGAATCAAGCAGATCTCTGTGAGTTCAAGGCCAGTCTGATCTAAAGATCGAGTTCCAGTATAGCCATGGCTGTTACATGGAAAAACCATATCTCAAAAAACAAACAAAAAAGTGCCTTTAGGGTATGTGCTGCCCTCTCTATTTTTTGAGGCAGGGTCTCTTGTGGCCCGGGATGACCTCAAACTCACCAGGTAGCTAAGGGTGAACTTGGATTCTTGATTCTCCTACCTCCACCTCCTGAGAACTGAGATTGTATGCGTGGCTACCATACCCAGCCTCCAGAGTGTGCCCTTCCTTCCACAAGTGTAGACAGAAGGGATATGTGTGACCACAAACTGCTCCCATAGACAGGGGTCCTTGGAGCCTATGTAGCAGGAGCTGAGCCCAGAAGCCATCAATCAAACGAGATGCTGAGATGTGGCTAGGAGGCAGCAGCATTAGCAGGAAAGAAGCAGAATAGGCTGGCCACACTAGCAAGCCCAGAATTTGGGAGACTGAGGCAGGAGGACTGTGGATTTGAGGCCGTCTAGGTTACATAGTGAGACCTGTTTAAGAGAGAAAGAAAGAAGCAGAGAGAAAGATATCAACAAATCTCTTAAAGAAAACCAAGAAAAAGCCATCAAACAAGAGAAGGAAACAATAAATGATACAAAACATGAAATCTGAAATAGGGGCAAAACACACACACACACACACACACACACACACACACACACACACACACACCGAGGAAATTCTAGAAATGGAGAAAAAATCTGAGTAAATAGTCAGGAACCATAAACAACAGAATACAAGAGATGGAAGAGAGAATTTCAGGCATTGAAGATACAGTAGAGGAAATAGATTCATTGGTCAAAGAAAAATTTAAATCCAACAAATCCTTAACACAAAACATGCAGGAAATATGGGACACCATGAAAAGACTAAACATAAGAATAATAGGGACAGAAGAAGTCGAACTCAAAGTCACAGAAAATATATTCAACAAAATCATAGAAGAAAACTTTCTCAACCTAAATGGACATGTCTATGAAAATACAAGAGGCTTACAGAACACCAAATAGACTGAACCAAAATAAAAGTCCCCTTGCGACATAATAATCAAAACAATAAACATACAGAATAAAGGAAGAATATTTAGAGCTGCAGAGGAGAAAGGCCAGGTAACACATAACAATGAAAGTCAGAAGGTCCTGGTCAGATGCTATGCAGGCACCAAGGGACCATGGATGCCAGCCCAGACTACTTTACCCAGCAAAGCTTTCAATAACCACAGATGGAGAAAACAAGATATTCCATGATAAAACCAAATTTAAGCAATACCTATCCACAAACTCATCCCTACAGAAAGTACTAGATGGAAAATGCCAACCCAAGGAAAATCACCTAAGTCCACAAGAACACAGGATATTGGTGAGCTTACAGCAGCAAATCCAAAAAAGAGAACTGAATACACAATGCCATCACCAAAAAAAAAAAAAAAAAAAACCAGGAACTAGCAGTCACTGGTCTTTAATATACATTAATATAAATGGTCTCAATTCACCTATAAAAAGACAAAGGCGAGGGAGGAGCGGAGGAGAGGAGAGAGCTCAGGGGTGGGAAGGAGAGCCAGTGGAGGGGTCTCCCGAAGGTTGGACCCACACTTCGACCTTAAAGAGTGTCCCAGCGGAGCTCGGACAATGGAGTGCGAGCCAGTGCAGCCAGGTGTGGTGGGGTATGTGGCACACGCCCTGGAGAATTGCCTTCTGCAGAACCCAGAGGCACCCCGAAGTCCAATCCTGCCATCCAAGCTGACACTGGCCTCACGGCAGGGGCCGCAGGGGGCACAGCATGTGATTGGACAGCCCTTCGACACAATAAAGGTGAAGATGCAGACATTCCCAGACCTCTGCTGGGGCCTCACCCGCTGCTACCTGAAGACCTACGCCCTGGTGGGCTTCCGAGGCTGGCACCAGCCTGCCAATGGAGCACTGTGATGAACCAATTAGAAGCACACTGAAGTGTCCTAGTGGGCCTGAATTCAAGGCAGGCGTTTAGTGACTGTTATTAACTCAGGGTTTCACAGAGTACAGGAACAATGTGGAATTATTTGATTAACTGGGACTTTTGTCCTTGTCTTGAAAGGATGGAAAATACAGCCAAACAGGCCCTTGAGTACGTGATCCTGGCCTAGTAAGATAACAGGAAATGAACTGACTAACCACTTATCTGACTTGAGTAAATTGCTTGTGAAACCCCCGCCCCAGTGACCTATTCTAACTGCCATTTGTCACCCCCACCCAGGAGCCTGCGCAAATGCAGACCTCTGGGGCTATAGAAAACTGATTGGTCTATAAAACGGGAGCTTGGATGATTTAAAATGATTGGTCTAGAAACTATAGAATGGTTTAAATTGATTGGCCCATACCGCAATGGTTCTTGATGCTATGGGATGACTGGTTTGCGATGCACCGGCTTTGTTGTAAACCCTATAAAAAACTGTCTCCATTCTGCACATTGAGGTCCTCAGTCCTCTACCCCTGCATGGCGAATGACTGTGGACCCCAGCACGCTTGGAATAAAAGTCCTCTTGCTGTTTGCATCAAGACCACTTCTCATGAGTGATCTGGGGTGTTGCCTTTCCTGAGTCGGAGCATGAAGGTCCTTGCTTTGAGGGTCTTTCAGTCTTCCCTTCTTCTATTCAAAGTCTTAAGACTTTGTGGAAGGCCCTCTATTCTACACAGTATAATTTCTGCCCATTATTGTACCAAAAGAAAAAAGTCGCTGCTGTTGCCCTTGGTGGAATGTACAGAGTAGATAGCTGGTGGCCTAATGCACTGGCCTTAAGCAGACAGCATTCCTCCCAGGACTTCTGCAGAAGTCAGAGGTACACATGCAATTTTAGATGGTTCTAGGTTGAGGAATACACAATTTTGTTCCATGTCTAGTTGAAAGTGGTGACCAATTTTTACCCAGATGGTTATAAATGATTGCTTAACCCATCCTAGATGTAAGCCAAAGGCCACTGAGGTTAAAACTAAGAGGTTACAGTTTTAATTTTCTGTGGTATATTAAAGCTAAATAACATACCACATCTTTAAAAAAAAAAAAAAAGACAAAGGCTAACAAAATGGAAATGAAAACAGAATCCATCCTTCTGTTGCAAACAAGAAACACACCTCAACCTCACAGACAGACATTATCACCTCAGAGTAAAGGGATGAGAAAAAAAATTTCAATCAAATGGACCTAAGAGACAAGCTGGTGTGGCTATCCTAATATCTAACAAAATAAACCTCAAACTAAAATCAAACAAGAAAGATAAAGGGGCATTTCGTATTCGTCACAGGAAAAAAAAAAACATCAAGAGGAAATCTCAATTCTGAACATATATGCCCCAAACACAAGGGCTCCTACATTTGTAAAAGAAACATTACTAAAGCTTAAATCACAAACCAAGCCACACACACTAATAGTGGGAGACTTCAACACCCCACTCTCACCACTGGGCAGGTCTGCCAGACAGAAGCTTAACAGAGAAATAAGGGAACTAACAGATGTTATGACTCAAATGGACTTAGCAGACATCTATAAAACATTCCACCCAAACACAAAAGAATATACCTTCTTCTCAGCACCTTGTGGAACCTTCTCAGAAACAGACCACTTATTTAGTAACAAAGCAAACCTCAACAGATTAAAAAAAAAATTAGAATAAACCCCTGTATTCTATCATATCACCACAGCTTAAAGTTAGAGTTCAACAGCAGCAATAATTTCAGAAAGCCCACAAACAGATGGAAATTGAACAATAATCAACTGAACCACCACTGGGTCAAGGAAGAAATAAAGAAAGAAATAAAAGACTTCCTAAAATCCAATGAGAATGACAGCACAACATACCTGAATTTATGGGACACAATGAAAGCAGTGCTGATAGGAAAGTTCATAGCACTAAAAGCCTATATGAAGAAGCTGGAAAAATCCCACACTAGTGAATTAACAGAACTGAAAGCTCTAGAACAAAAAGAAGCAAACTCCCCCAGAAGGAGTAAATGGCAAGAAATAGTCAAATTGGGGGCTGAAATCAATAAAGTAGAAACAAAGAATCAGTGAGACAGAGTTGGTTTTTTGAAAAACTCAACAAAATAGACAAACTTTTGTCCAAACTAACCAAAAGACAGAGAATATCCAAATTTTAAAAAATCAGAAACCCAAAAGGGGACATTAACAACAGACACTGAGGAAATCCAGAGAATCATCAAGTCACACTTCAAAAAGCTGTACTCCACAAAACTGGAAAACTTTAAGGAGATGGACAGTTTTCTAGATAAGTACCACATATCAATATTAAATCAAGAACAAATGAACAACTCTAATACACCCATAACCCCCAAGGAAATAGAAAAAGTTATCAATAGTCTCCCAACCAAAAATAGCTCAGGCTCAGATGGATTCAGTGCAGAATTTTACCAGATTTTCAAAGAAGATCTAATACCTATACTCCTCAAATTATTCCATATAATAGAAACAAATGGAACATTGCCAAACTCTTTTTAGGAGGCTGATACCCAAACCACACAGACACAACTAAGAAAGAGAATTACAGACCAATTTCCCTCATGAACATAGTTGCAAAAATATTCAATAAAATATTGGCAAACTGAATTCAAGAACACATCAGAAAAATCATCCACCATGACCAAGTAGACTTCATCCCAGAGATGCAGGAATGGTTCAACATATTAAAATCCATCAATGTAATCCACCATATAAACAAACTGAAAGAAAAAAAACACATGGTCAATCCACTAGATGCTGAAGAAAGCCTTTGACAAAATTCAACACCCCTTCATGATAAAGGTCTTGGAGAGAATAGGGATACAAAGAAGATACCTAAACATAATAAAGGCAATATACAGCAAGCCAACAGTCAACATCAAACTAAATGGAGAGAAATTCAAAGCAATCCCACTGAAATCAAGAACAAGACAAGGCTGTCCACTCTTTGCATATTTATTCAACATAGTACTCAAAGTTCTAGCTATAGCAATAAGACAACAAAAGGAGATCAAAGGGATCAAATTGGAAAAAAAAGAAGTCAAATGCTTGCTATATTCTGATGATATGATAGTTTATGTAAGTGACCCCAAAAATTCTACCAGAGTACTCCTATAACTGATAAACACCTTCAGTAAGGTAGCAGGATACAAGATTAACTAAAAAAAAATCAGTAGCCCTCCTAAGTACAGATGACAAATGGGCTGAGAAAGAAATCAGAGAAACATCACCCTTTACAATAGCCACAAGTAACATAAAATATCTTGGAGTTACTCTAACCAAACAAGTGAAAAACCTGTATGACAAGAACTTCAAGACTTTAAGGAAAGAAAAAGATATAAAAAAAAAATGGAAAGATCTCCCATGCTCTTGGATAGATAGGATCAGTATAGTAAAAATGACAATTTTACCAAAAGTAATCTACAGATTCAATGCAATACCCATCAAAATCCTAGCACAATTCTTCACATACCTTGAAAAAACAATACTCAACTTCATATGAAAAAACAAAAAACCCAGGATAGCTAAAACAATCATGTAAAATAACGGATCATCTGGGGGCATCACCATCCCTCACTTCAAGCTCTACTATAGAGGTATAGTAATAAAAACAGCTTGATGTTGCCATAAAAACAAATAGGTGGATCAATGGAATTGAATCAAAGACCCTGATATCAACCCACACACCTATGAACACCTAATTTTTGCCAAAAATAAAGCTAAAAATACAAAATGGAAAAAAGATAACATTCAACAAAACAAATGGTGCTGGTAAAACTGTATATCAACATGTAGAAGAATACAAATAGATCCATATCTATCACCATGCACAAAACTCAAATCCAAATGGATCAAAGATCTCAATATAAATCCATCCACATTGAACCTCATAGAAGAGAGCGTGGGAAATATATTTGAACACTTAGGCACAGGAAACCATTTCCTAAATAGAATTCCTAAATAAAACTGAGAAGCTTCTGTAAAGCAAAGAACACGATCAATGGGCAAAACTACTCCCTACAGAAAGGGAAAAGATCTTCACCAACCCCACATCTGACAGAGGGTTGATCTCCAAATATACAAAGAACTCAAGAAACTAGACATCAAACTACCAAATAATCCAATTAAAAAATGGGTACAAATCTAAACAGAGAATTCTCAACAGAACAATCTCAAATGACAGAAAGACACTTAAGGAAATGCTCAACATTCTTAGTCACCAGGGACATGCAAATCAAAACCACTCTTGAGATTCTATCCTACACTGATCAAAACGGCTAAGATCAAGAACACCAATGACAGCTTATGCTGGAGAAGATGTGGAGAAAGGGAAACACTCCTCCATCGCTGGTAGGAGTGCAAACTTGTACAGCTGCTGTGGAAATCAGTATGGCGATTTCTCAGAAAAGTAGGGACCAGCCTTCCTCAAGATCCTGCAATACCACTATTGGGCATATACCCAAAGGAGACACATTCACACTACAAGGACATTTGCTCAACTATGTTCATAGCAACATTATTTATAATAGCAAGATCTTGAACCCAGCCTAGATGCCCCTCAACTGAAGAATGGATAAAGAAAATGTGATATATTTACATAATGGAGTGCTACTCAGCAATAAGGAACAATAACATCCTAAAATTTGCAAGCAAATGGACAGAACTAGGAAAAAAACCATCCTGAGTGAGATAATCCAAAACCAGAAAGAAAAATATAGTATATATTCATTCATAAGTGGATGCCAGATTTAAAGCAAAAGATAACCAGCCTACAATTCACAAATCCACAGAAGATAGAACCCTCTTACAGAAACAGATGAAAGAGTATAGAAATCCACAACTAGACATTGGGCCAAACTCCTGGAGTACAATTGAAGTAAGGAAGGAGTGAAAATACAAACAAATGAGTCAAGACCCTGATAGGGAAACCCACAGAATCAGCTGATCCGAGCTAGTGAGAGATCACTGACTCGGGTCTGACAAATGGGGAACCTGCATAAGACTGAACTAGACTCACTGAATATAGGTGACAATGGAGCGACTGAGACAGTATATGAGGCCATTGGCAGTGGGTCTAAGGTCTAACACTAATGCACCAACTGACTTCGTGGAGCCCATTCTATATGGAGAGATGCCTTGCCCAGCCTAGACACAGGGGTGTGGGGGTGGAGAGGTGCCTTGGTCCTGCCTCAACAAGATGATGGGACAGACTTAGTAGACTTCCTAGGGGAGTCCTTACCCTCTCTAAGGATCAGGTGGGAAGTGGGAAAGGAATGGGAGGAGGAGAGGATGGAGGGGAAACTAGAATTGGAATATAAAAAAATAAATCAATAAAAAATTTTAAAAAGAAAATATCTTGCCTGGTAGTGGTGGAACATGCCTTTAATCTCAGAGGCAGATAAATCTCTGTGAGTTTGAGGGCAGCCTGGTATACAAAGTGAGTTCCAGGACATCTGGGACTGTTACATAGAGAAACCTGTCTTGAAAAAAGAAAAAAAGGAAGGGAGAAAGGGAGGGGAGGAAGGAAGGGAGAGAGAGGGAGGGAAGGAAGAGAGGGAGGAAAGGAGAGAGGGAGGGAAAGAGAAAGGGAGGGAAGGAGAGAGGGAGGGAAGGAGAGAGGAGGGAAGGAGAGAGGGAGGGAAGGAGAGAGAGAGGGAAAGAGAAAGGGAGGGAAGGAGAGAGGGAGGGAAGGAGAGAGGGAGGGAAGGAAAAGAGAAGGGAAGGAGAGAGGGAGGGAAGGAAAAGAGAAGGGAAGGTAGGAAAGGAAAGGAAAAAGAAAAGATTTTGCCCCTTTCCAAAAGACAGATTCACAGACCTGATTCTATGTGTGAAATGTTTTCTTGATGCAATAGTAGCAACAATATTATGGTAGTAGCCAACCACTTTCTGCTTGAATTTAAAGGTCATTAAACAAAAGAGAATTCATTCCTGGTACTGTTTACTGGGCCAAGAACACATTGCTAGCTAGGTTATCAGCTATAGGGGAGCATCTAATACTGTTATTCTGCTAAATGGACATAATGATAAACTGCCCCCTAAATTCTCATCTTTATACTCATAAATTAGTGACCTGAAGCAGCAGCTCATTCTTCAGTGACAGGTTACTGAAAGGATGAGGAGATGAGAAAAGAAAGAAAACAGCAAAGTTTGGGATCAGCAAGTCTTGCACAAGCTGATGGCAAATTTATTAAACGCAGCATCTTATATACAGTTTGCAGAGGAGAGGGGATATGGGACAGAATCAGCAGAAAACTATTATACAAGGGGGAAAAAAACAGGAAGCTCATCAAGCAATGTTACATGAAGGGAACACAGGATATCTCAAGTGTATCACACATAGACTGAGGGCTCGGTGGCCTTGGGACTGACAACCATAACCCTTCAAGAAGTGGAGGGAAACTTGAGTTCTCAGGATCTGAACCCCCCCCCAAGCCATGGCCCCAGGCCTGGCCTTACCAAGCACTTTTCAGTTTTAGGAAAGGAAAAAAAGTTTCTTGTCCATACATCAGGGCCTTAGGGGAAGTCCTGGACCAGCCTGGCCCTCAACAAATCAGTGCCTCATCAGAGAGACTTTTCTTTTCCCCAGGGGATGGTGATTAATGCAGAGACCTACAGCTGGTCAAGGTGCAGAGAATTAGAACTATGGGATGCTTGACTATGAATGAGACATCTATATCACACATACACAATCTCAGGGGTTGAGGATCATAGTGGAAGAGGGGGCAGAAGGACTGTAAGAAGCAGGGGGAATGGGCACCTGCAGCAAAACTTACACATGACCTTATACTGGCTGTGACCAATGGAATCTTATCAAAGACCCTGACATTAATCCACACACCTATGAACACCTGATTTTTGACAAAAAAAAAAAAATAAAATTATAAAGTGGAAAAAAAAGGAAGCATCTTCAACAAATGGTGCTGGCATAATGTGCTGTCAACATGTGGGAGATTGAAAATAGATCCATATCTATCACCATGCACAAAACACAAGTCCAAATGGATCAAAACCTCAACATAAAACCAACCACACCGAAACTTACAGAAGAGAAACTGGGGAGTAGCTTTGAACACTGGCACAGGAAACCACTTCCTAAATATAACACCAGTAGCACAGACACTGAGAGCAAAAATGAGTAAATGGGGCCTCCTGAAACCAAGAAGCTTCTGTAAAGCAAAGGACATGGTCAACCAGACAAATCGGCAACCTATAAAATGGGAAAAGATCTTCACCAACCCCACATCTGACAGAGGGCTGACCTCCAAAATATACAAAGAACTCAAGAAACTAGACATCAAAAGTTCAAATTATCCAATAAAAAAATGGAGTACAGATCTAAACATAGAATTCTCAATAGAGAAAACTCAAATGGCAGAAAGACACTTAAGGAAATGTTCAGCATCCTTAGTCGTCAGGAAATGCAAATCTAAACAATTCTGAGATACCATCTTACACCTGTCAGAATGTCTAAGATCAAAAACTCTGATGACAGCTTATGCTGGAGAGGATGTGGAGAAAGGGGAACACTCCTCCATTGCTGGTGGCAGTGCAATCTTGTACAGCCACTTTGCAAATCAGTATGGCAGTTTCTCAGAAAATTGGGAGTCAATCTACCTCGAGACCAAGCAATACCACTTTTGGGCATATACCCAAAGGAGGCATATTCACACCACAAGGACATTTGCTCAACTATGTTCATAGCAGCATTATTTGTTATAGCATCTGGAATCAACCTAGATGCCCCTCAACCAAAGAGTGGATAAGGAAAATGTGATACATTTACACAATGGAGTACTGCTCCACAGTAAGAACCAATGACATCTTGAAATTTACAATCAAATGGACAGAACTAGAAAAAGCCATCCTGAGTGAGGTAACCCAGACCCAGAAAGACAAACATAATATGTGCTCACTCATACGTGGATATTAGACATAAAGCAAAGGACAAGCACACTACAGGCCACAACCCCAAAGAACCCAGGTAACAAAGAGAAACCTAAGAGAGACATACATGGATCTGCCTAGGAAGGGGAAGAAGACAAGACACCCTGAGTAAATTGGGAGTGGGGGGTGGGACAAGGGGGAGGGTGGAAGGGGAGGGGAAGGAGGGAAGGGGAGTGGAGAAAATGTATAGCTCATTTAAAAAAAAAGTCAAAAAAATATTTTCTGGAAGGAATGGGGAGCAGGTGTATTGGAGGGAGCAGGAGAAGAAGACGTTACTGTGGGGCAAAGGAGTTTTTAGGGGGGGAGGAGGGACCAGCATTGTGGGACAAAGTGGAACTGTCAAGGGATGGGCAGAAGCCAGGGCTATAACACAGGCAAGAGGTGTCACTTCACAATTGCTTCTCATGGACAATTCTGCCTGGCTCTGACAAGGCACCCCAAGCTCAGAGCAACCCCCCCATGCAAAGCCTGTGCTTTTGTCCAAACACAAGGACAAACCCAACAGCTGAGGCCACTCACCAGCTCTGTAATAACCTCCAGCTCCTCCACCCTAAGCTGGAGGGTTGTGATGGCTGTGACGGCTGCCATTTCCTCCTTCCATGTGGATGTCTGGAAAGGACATGCTTGCTTGGCAATGCTGAGACATTCAGGAATGCCAGTCTTGGCCTTCTCTAGAATTCCAGCACTTTCCAGGGCTCCTGGATCAGCCTGGGGTTTGCTGCTTCAACACAAAAAGTGTCTTCTAACAGTAAATGGCAAAGAAGAAAACAGGAAGCTCCCATTGCTGGGGGCAGGGGGGCTCTCAGACACCCCCCAGCTCAATGAGAAACACTGGACAGCATTGAAAATGCCAGGACACTCCCACCCCTCAGGCCCTGCCTGGGCTTGAAGCAGACATCATCAATTGATTGAAGAGCTTCCATTTTCCCACCAAGCCAGGCGCCCTAAAATAAGCTCACCTGCCATTCCTTTGGCAGGGAGTGTGGAAAGTCTCCTCACAGAGGAGGTGTAGGGAGGAGGCCCCAGGAAGCAGCCTGGACAGGAAGGAAGCAGCTGCAGTCAAGCCTTGCAGCTGCCAGCAAGCAGCAGTGTAACTGGATGGGACACTGCACTCACTGCCCCCAGCACCCCTGATTGTGAACACAGGTTGAACTGGCTGTCCCCAGCGAACCCTTCCAGTTCCTAGTGACTGGCTTGCTCTAGTCAGACATAGGTAACCAGAAAATCCTGGGAACTAGCCAGGGGGAGAAAGGAGCAAAGGCGCCATCCACAGCAAGGGAGTTACTATGAAGGTGGACAGGCAGACATGCCTCTGCCCTGCTTTGGTGGCCTGGCAGAACCACTGGCACTATTGTAATGCAACCCTGGACCTGAGGCATGCTGTGGGGCTGTGTGAGGGAAGCCAATAAGCCATAGGAGGCCCCAGCAGGCATACACCGAGAGAGAGAAAGGCAAGCTGCAAAGGGTTCCTACCAGACCCTGGTCTGATCCTTCACATACCAACTGACCTCCCCAAGCCCACCCCCGGTGTGGCGTTTTCTGGCAGGGTGTGGCTCCAGAACCCATTCTTTCATTGAGGGCAGTTGTTACTGAGTATTATAGTGTGTATTTTATGCTAGGGGCTTGGGGAAAGACAACAAGGCCTCATCATACAAGGTCATCAAGGGCACCATTTCTGTGACTCAGACTCCATACGTCCTAAGCTAGCACCATTCGGGCAAGGAGCTCTGCATTGTCACCTCAACCACAGTCAGGACATTGAAGTCTAACACTCCCATGAGTCTACAAGCACGTTTTTTATTTTGCTTTTGTTTTGTTTGGTTTGGGGTTTTTGTTTGTTTTTATAAGAGTGTTGGGACCTGGGTCCTTTGCAGTCACATTTGGGGATCTGGAACTAGGAAACCGCTTATCAGCTGTCAGCTTTGGGATTCAGACTCCAGCTGTTCACTCCTTCTCACTGCAGCCTGGGGCTTAAGGACCGTCTGGAAGATGCTTGCCTATGAGTGCACTGATCAGAGATTTGGGTATGGGCATCTAGGAGGGAGTATGCCCAAAAGAATGAGGACTCCCACCCCCCCCCAAAGCTGAGTGTGTGGTGAGCACTGAGACCCAGGGAAGGGGGACAACTCTTGAGAAAAGGAGTGGATGTGTGTCAAGTTCTGGGGGGCAGGGATTTCTCCCGGGGGCCGGGGCTGTGGTTGTACTGCTCGCCTTTGAGTGGCGACTCTGCTGTGTTGGGAACTAGGCACCATCTAATTGTGTGGTCCAATACAGTTGGCTAGCATCTGGAGCCTGCTGGAGCCCAACAGCGGCAGACTCGGCAGCCCTTGACCAACCCTCTGCCGGGAGGATGGCCTCACTCACAGACTCCTTCAGCTCTTGGCCCAGAACACGTTGTTGCCTTCAAGCACAAAAGCTGCCATTGACCTCTGCTCTGCTGTCTCAGGACAGAAGTGTTACAGCTGCTGTGCACAGTACAGGCTAGGCTTTGGGGAAGGAAGCTGCTGCTCTCGCCACTTGCCACCTGCCAAGAGGGAAGGCAGGTCCCTGCACACTCATGGGTCAGTTGTGTGAGGCCTAGAAGATGCTAGCAGAGTATGGAAATCTTATCCCACAGAAGCCTGGGACCCAGAACTCTAAAGTGAAGCAGACTGACTGCCCAGCTGTGAGAACTGGCTGCAGCAGGGATCTCAGGGTGAGAGGATGCCTAGAGTCTCTGGTGGGATCCTTCAGAGCAGTGCTGGTGGGTGGCTCAGTGTGTAAAGTGCTGGCAGGCAAGCATTAAAACCTGAGTTCAGATTCCTAGCATTTCCACAAACTCAATTGGTGCAGCAGTGCACACCAGCAGCCCCAGCCCTGGGGATGGAGACTGGCAGATTCCAAGAGCCAAATCCTGAGCTCCAGGATCAGCGAATGAATGAACTTCAAGGTGGTGATTTTACATCATACAAATGACATCCCCATTCACATTTTAGTTTACACCGACTGTGCTGTCACACATCTAGAAATCCAGCTCTTCGAAGGGGGAGGCAGGAGAATCAGGAATTTAAGATGAGCCTGGTCTACATGAGAATCCTGTCCCAAAACAAATAAACAAAAACAAAACAAACTCAAGATGCTAAGTGGCACAGCAGTTAGAGCACTACACAGTTCTTGCACAGATTTTTAAAAATGTAAATAAATGTAAAATTTTCAATTCACATACAATTTTAAGTACTATTTGGCATTAAAATGAGACACCCTGGATGATGTCCTAAATAAAACCCTTTCAGACCAGATGCATTGATGTACATCTTTAATCCAAGCACTCAGGGGGCAAAGACAGGTGGATCTCTGTGAGATCACGGCAAGCCTGGTCTACGGAGTAAAACTACAGAACATCCGGGTCTATGTAGAGAGATCCCGTCTCAAAGCAACACCACCACCACCACCACCACCACCACCACCACCACCACCACCACACACACACACACACACACACACACACACACACACACACACACCACACAAAACTCTGTTGGTCCTTGAAAGGAAAAAGATGTAGAAATATATCCCCTCCAGAGACAGAGGACAAGTTTCTCCTCACCAAAAGAAAACCAAGGTCACCCTTTAAATGTGGCTGGTTTGAGGACGGGAGAGATGGCTCAGTGGTTAAAAGCAATGGCTTTTCTTCCAGAGGACCTAGGTCCAAATTCCCAGTACCCACATGATGGCTCATCATCATCTGTAACTCCAGTTCCAGGGATCTGATGCCCTCTTCTGGCCTCCATGTGTACCCAGGCATAGGGTGCACTGACATCCATGTGGGCAAAGCACAGAATATAAAATAATTTGTAACCGGCTGGTTTAGAGTTTCACAAATAACATTTATTGGCTGCATTCATAACAGACTCGTTCAGATATTCACACCAGCCCGCCTTCAACTAACAGTCACATGGTGGCTTCTACTTCAGATTGGATCGTGGGTGCAGATCTTGTCATGTGTGGAGACAGCAAGCGTCACAAATCCTCCTGATCTGAGGGCCTCCCCTGAGAACCGTGATTGTGACTGCCATTCTTGCTGAGGATCTTGACAGTAGCTGAAGTCTCCACTCAGTCCCAAAACAAATGGCTAGAAAGCCAAGAGAAAGGCTAGTGCTGGGAACTATCCCCCAGCCTGAGCGCTTACTGTCCTGGGCAACCAGGTATGTGGTGTGAAGGTTAACAGGGCTTCCCACATCCCAGCTGGACAAGGGGGCTGGGCCAGCACCATTGCCCCAGAGCAGAGCCAGGCCTGTGAAGCCAGGGGCACCCTTGGAAGAGCCTTACAAGTGCTGTCACCATGGTATCCAAGGGCTCAATGGTCTTTCAGTAAACGGCATAATGCAAGTCTGGGACAAGATGTTGGTGGCAGGGTCTCTAGATTCCAAAGTGAATGATGAGTCCAGGCCCACCCCTTCTCAACTCCCCAGCAGCTCACCGAATGGCCATGATGGCCCTCAGGACAGCCTGCAGCAGGGTAAGGAGATTAAAGCTCATGGGTAGGAAGAGGCCTAAGCGGCCAACATGTGGTGCATCCTCCTGAGGGCCTGGCAGCTCATCTTGATGAAGGGCCTGGAGCTGCTGCCACTTGAGGAGGAGATGCTGGTTCCCACAGACCCGCCAACAGCCATGCCTGCTGCTTGATTCCAGGGAGCACTCTAGGAGCAAGAGGAGCACTGTTGAAGACAGCATGACACCCTCCAGGACCCCCAAGAGCTGAGAACTGTGGATCTGTGGGTGATTGGCCCCACCCAGCCAAGGTGCAGGTTGTGTCAGGGTGGTGACGCAACAGTTTCTTGTTTGTTTGTTTGTTTGTTTTTTGTTTTTCAAGATAGGGTTTCTCTGTGTAGGCCTGGCTGTCCTGGAACTTACTCTGTAGACCAGGTTGGCCTCCACCTCCCTTTGTGTACTGATAGAAATATAAGCCTTAATTGCACCAGTGCAAAAACACTCAGTATGATAATGCAATATGATGAATACATTTTCCTTCTGAAAAAATCCCACCACAGTACAAAGCAGAAAATCGAGGAGCCCTCTTTGAGCTCAAAGATCAAAAATGTGTCTGGGGATGTAGTCCAGCATACAAAAAGGCCTTAACTGTGATTCCAGCGCGCGCGCACACACACACACACACACACACACACACACACACATCTTCAAATGGAAACTCATTGGACTTGAAAACAAATGATGAAATCACACTGAACTGGAAGAGAGGACAGAAGTGTGGACAGGCTGTCCTGATCCTGCCTCCAAAATCTCCTAACATGAGCAGGTGAGTCTTGACAAACATACTTTGTAGGTCACCTGAACTGAGGGACACACACACTGAGGCACCTACAATCCCCACCATGGGGGAGGCTGAAGATGGAGTACAGCTTGAGCCCAGGAGTTCACACACAGGAAGATCTCATCTTGAAAACCAAACAAACAAATCACCTCAAATAGAAAGCATGATTAGAGTTTCTAGAAAGACAGCTCAGAAGCTGGGACGCTGTCCCCTCTTTCAGAGGACCAGGGTTCAAGTCCCAGCAGCCACATGATGGCCCACAACTGTCAGTAACTCCAGGTGTAGGGGATCTAATGCCTTCTTCTGGCATCCATGGACATTGCATGCATGAAAACATTCATATACATAAATTAAAAGTAAGTCCTAAAGACAAAAAAATGTAAAACTTAACACTGGTTTTGAAAATCTATCAGCTAATCCTATAATTTGACAATAAATTCACTTTTCCTAATAATGTAAGTTCTCCAAGTGAAAGCAATGAAAACAGATCTCAAGGAGCTGCCACTGGGTCTGCGGACAGCGCCCTGATTCTCTCATGCTCCTGAAAGAAGGTTCTGGTATGGGTTTCTGCTCTGCTCTTGGGAACCTCCCTGGGGTCACAGCCTAGTGTCTCTTCCCTTCACCCCCTGCCCCTCCAGGCATAACTCAGCCCTCCATCTGAACCCTATAGGGTTCCAACTTTGAACATTTCTGAGAACACCTTTTGTGTGGCTTCCTAGGACCTGATTTCCCAGGAGCCAAGTGTCCTGGGGACATGCCCAATGTGTCAGTGTCACTGTGGCTCAGGGCTCTGCCTCCCCATAGCAAGCTCAGCATTTCAGGTACAGCCCACTGCATGTATTCTACTGAGACAACGATCTCAGGTCACCCCCAAGATCTTTCTGAGACATTTCCCAATAAGAATTGATAAGAATGCTGAGTGCCCTCGGGCTGTCCCCAACAATGTCACGATTCAAAACCTGATGCCTTCAAATCGTGCCTGCAGGGCTGGAAGAATCTGCACTCCGGGGTAAGTGTTGCTTCTGGAGTTGGGAACAGGACGTTTTTACACACTTAAGAACAGGTTAGTTGGTGGCTATCCATTTCCTGAGAACTGGCATCGTGCACCAAAGCACCTGACACCAGACCAAAGCCTGGAAGTGCCTTCCAAATCAAGTCCAGGACACTGAGTTCAAAAAACATGAGTACTGTGGAAAGAAACTGTCTCTTCCAAAGATCTGAGCCATGGAGGTGTGTTTGAGGGCCATATTGCCAATGTGTGAGTGTGCTGCCAAGCATGTATGAACACACTCTGAACACATAAACGTAAGCATACATTATTAACCATGAATGCATACATGCCAGGTCACATGCATGAGTATATGAACACACTGTGCAGCACACACAACACGTGCACGCACGCACACACACACACACACACACACGCACACACCACTGTTATGATTGTATAAGGCATGCACACATATAAGTGTTTGTGTTATAAGAGCTGTCACATCAGAAACACTCACCAGTTCAAAATTGAACATGTACATACACTACACACCACAAGTCACAGAAGTTTATAGCATAAATAAAACCATCTTGGATATCACCAGCCCCAGCTTGTCACTTCTAAAACTGATGGTCCGCCTGTCTCATTTGTAAAAGGGCAGCAGACAGCTGGTGGTGCCTAGCAAGGATTGGAGATGTCTGTGTCCCCTATGTGCCCTTGCCCCACCCCCTTCCCAGGGCAGGATGAAATGACACATAGGGTGGAGTTACCTGGAGTGTCTTTAACATTCTCCAGCCTCTTCGCCACCTAAGAGATGAGAAAGTGTGTCAGTACGTCCATCCAGTGACTGGCAGTGTGTGGGGGAATGATCAGGACTTGAGACCTCAGGGCAGGGGTGCTGTGGCTCCCAGTTTAGGGCCAAGTTCTTTGCTCCTCAGTGATGGAGAACCCAAAAGTGGGAAGGCAAGAGAAGAGGAAAAAAGACTTCTAAATAGTTCCAAGTACTGGGAAGGCCCTCTAGGCTGCAGGAAGGCTGATGTGGACAATCCTGCTGGCATCGTGGCCTAGAGCCACAGCTGTGGGGGTGCAGGCAGCCCCAGAGGGGGGAACCCAGAGCCGAGCCATGGTCCCTCCCAGCCACCTCTGCAGGACTCTGGACAGATACAGAGATGGAGTTGTGTAGAAGGCATAGTAGGGAGAAAGAGGGAGGAGGGCACAGCAAAAAGGGAAAGATGTGGAGGCCTGGATACCAGATGACTCTTCACTGTGTTCAGAGAATGAGACTTGCAGTTCCCAGCAGCCTCCACAAGACACAACCTTCTGCCCTCAGCTGCCCTTGCCATGGCCATCAGGGAGGAGGTGCCCCCTTGGACTCCTCCCCTTCCCACTCCTCATTCAGCCCTGTATCACAAGCCCCCTTCTTACCTTCTTCTGTGACCTCAGCCCCTGGGGCACCCAATAGGGCATAACAGCCCTGTCCCTGGGCATTGGAAGGTGGCCCCCAAAGCAGTGGCAGGGGCAACGACATGACCTTATGGCTCTGGGAATATAACGTCGCATCATCTTTGAGACCTACCAGTGGACAGTAAGAAAGGTTCAAAGGGGTGAGGGAGGCACCAAATATGGTGGCCCATGCCTGTAATTACAGCATTCAGAAAGCGGGTGGATCTCTGTGAGTTCAAGGCTAGCCTGGTCTACATAGGGAGCCCCTATCTTTAAGAGGGGAGGCTGCAGCACAGCTGCTAGAGTGCTTGCCTAGCATGCACAGGGGCCTGGATTCCATCTCCAGCACCACCAGGCAGAGGCCAGCAGGCTGGCTCAGGAGACAAGGGCACCTGCTGCCTGCCCTGTACACCTGTGTTCCATCCCTGGGACTTGAAGTGGAAAGACAGAACTAACTCCTGTAAATTGTCCTCTGACTTTCTACATATGCCCCTTGGCACATATGCATACCCTATACACATGCATACACAATTAGATAGATAGATAGATAGATAGATAGATAGATAGATAGATAGATAGATATAGAATATTTAGAAACAGGTATGGTATTTGAGGTAGTTTGAATGAGGATGGTCCTTACAGGCTCTTGTGTTTGACTCCCAGGTCTGTACTTGCTGGGACTGTTTGGAAAGAATTAGGAGCTGTGTGGTACTTTTTCTCTCTTTTTAAAAACTTTTAATTTATTTATTGGGTTTGTTTGTTTGTTTGATACGGGGTCTTTCTATGTAGCCCTGACTGGCCTGAAAATGACTATGTAGACCACACATGCCAAAGAACTTCTTGGCACAGTGTGGCTGGCAAATGAACTGTGTAGAAGCCTGTGGCAGGGGCAAGCGGTAACTGCCCTTATACCTCTCCACCCAAGGCCAGGTAGTTATTTCCCAGTTCCTTTGACCCTGGAGGATGAGTGTTAATGCCATGTCACTCAGTGGGCTGCTCTCAGAGGACATGGTCCCCACCGGAGAGAAGCAGGTACAAGGGAGAAGGGAAAACACTGCAGACCTAATACACACATCATATGAATGAATTTCAAAAGAGCTACGAAAGCCAAGGAAATGCTTTAGCAGGTAAAGGTGTGCAGCCACAAAGCCTGACACGAGTTTGATCCCTGGAACCCATATGGTTGAAAAGAAAGAACCAACCCATAAACATAGTCTTCTGATCTTCAATAGTGTACCACGGTGCCACATGTACACCACACACACACACACACACACACACACACACACACACACACACACACGAAACAAAAGGGGTAGAAGAGAAAGAGAGGAGGAGGGTGGGCAAAGACTGTCACTCAGTGGAGAGTACTGAGCTAGTTTGTTCAATCCCCAGCTAAAACCAAGACTGTGTCCCAGAAACTTCAGTCATAGAATACCTGTGATTTTGATGGGCTTTGGACCTGGACATGAGTCCTGGCCCTAAGTGATGACCTGCCAAGTCACTTAGTTACCTGCTTTCGTGGTCTCAGGGACAGGGGGACCCAGTAGGGCAGCAGTGCATCAGCCCGAGGCACAGGCAAGTGGCCCCCAAACCTGGCACAGCATTGGCAACACATGTACTCCTGGAGGACGGTGCGGTGGCTGGGGGACACCTGAGCAAAACACACAGGGGACAGAACTAAGTGTGACAGGAGTGAAGGGCAACACCCAAGGGAAGGGACAGGGACTCAGGTCCACCTGTGGCTCAGGATGAGACTGGCTACATGTTTACCAGCTTGGGTCTACAAGCTGGGTGGGGAGAACCCTGCTGCCTCACTGCTGTCCCCAAGTCTGTCTATGGAAGATTCAAGCAACTGCAGTCAGGAGGAGGTGACTACTCCCTGATACAGCTGTGGCTTTCTGCATGGTGCTAGCCATGTGTTGGGGCCACCACCTCCCTAAGGGGTTAGATGAAGCTGGTGACCAGGGAAAGACACTGAAAGGGCTTCTGGATTTCCTGGGGTGCCTGGTCTCAGGGGGGACTGGAAGAGAGGAAGTGAGACTACACAGAGATATGGGGACACAGAGATGATGCGTACAACCACACGCTTCTATGCAGGGCCCAGCTCTAGACTCTCATCTTCCCCCTTCCACCCACAGGAGGAACAAGAGGCCAAGGGCATGTCCTCACCGAGTGACCAGTGATGCGCACTTCCTTTCCAAAGGTCTGAAATGAACCCTTCCTAGAAAAGAAGAACACACAGCTGAGTGTTCTGGCTCTGTGCAAACTGCAGGCTGGGCACTGGTGACCCTCGGCACTAAGCTCAGAGTGGAAAGTCTTCCTTCTGAGCCCATGAGGTGCTTCCAGGTGACAGAAGGGCAGGCTCACTCATGTGGTAACATCCCCACTGGTGTGGGACCCTGTGTTGGTTCCCAGGAGGGTCCTCAGGCCAGAACCTCCCAGGGTTCCGTTGAGGCTTTGTTGGGTATACACAGGCTCAGTGCAGTAAGTAGGAGAGCCTGTCAAAGCTGCAACAAAACCCAGTAGACCTGGTGACTTTGCCTCAAGGAAGACAGGGCAAGACACAGAGGAACAGAGAACAGAACATGGAGCAGGGCAGAGAGAAGGGGATAGAGTGGGACAAAGCGGGACAGGAGAGGATAGAGGAGGACACAGCAGGACAGAATTCTTGGAGTAACAGTTACTCTTCCCCAATCCCAGCCACACACTGCTAGGATATTCACCATGAGAATCTCTGGTGTAGACACTGAGTGCCAGGCAAAACTGATTTTCCATGATGGGTGTCTGGTACCGGCTGCCGCTGGTTCTGCCGCCATTGTCCTGCAACCACGTGTGCCCCAAATAACACTCAGAGACTCTGTATTTGATACAATCCTGTTGGCCAGTTACCATTATTGTTAATGGGCTAGCTCTGCCTTAATCATTAACCCATTTCTACTTATCTAAGTATTTCCACGTGGTCGTCTTATCGGGGAGCCTCGCGGCAGGCTTCCTGCTTCTTCCCGGGCTACATCTCGACTCCGCCTTCTACTTCCTCTTTCCTCCTCCTAGTCTCCTAGCCCCGCCTATCTAGTTTTCTCATTGGCCACAGTGCTTTATTAACCAGTATGAGAAACATATATACAGAATAACATCTCCCATCAGGTGTCAGCTTGCTTTGTGTCAGAAAACATACACTAGTTGACTGTTCTGTGTTTCATTATAATCATCACAATCGTTATTGTCTGCTTTGTTTTGTTGAGGCAGGATTTTGCTATATAACCCAGGCTTGCCTTTAACCCACAGCAATCCTCCTGCTTCAGTCTCCCAAGTGCTGGGATCACAGGAGTGCCCAGCCTGGAGGTCAAGCGGGTCTCAAAGATTGGTCACTACAGCATCATAACCCCTGACACTAAGTTTGGAACTGCCTGATGGATCTAGTAGGAGCAGCTAGCTGGGCTCCTTCTTTGAAGAAGGAGTTACTCTAGTAACAAGGAAACATCATTCAGTCTGGGTGGCCACCGGCCTGAAAAGGAAGCCAGCAGTAGGGAAAAGTGAGGGCTGAGGAGAAACCATGAAGGGCCACAGTCCTTGCACACCTGGATACAGCCATGTTTGAAGGCCTGCTCCTGACATTTCCAGGGATGGAAAAAGTAGGTCGCCTTTCCGTTTCCTTGCCACTGCGCTACCGCTGCACCGGGCGGCCCCGGGGCTCCAGGCACTCACAGGTGAGCTCCGAGGTCACCTGTGTAGGCTCTGGGCTGACCTGATCTGTCATGATGCACTGTGCTGGGCATGCGCTATACAGCTGTGTAAGACCAGAGCCAGGTGAGGTCCAGAGTCCTCGCAAGGGCTGGAGGGTTGCGGTGCTTCGCAACAGCTTCCCGCTCCGCCCGCTGATTGGCCTTCAATCAGCCAATCAGGAATTGTTGTATTGGTCAAGCACTGAGCTGACAGCTGATTGGCTATTGCAGCGGAGGACACTTGGCTTGCGCACCCTTTGCTCTCGTCGCCTGAGCTGACGTGGAGCCCAAAACCACTCACCATTTCCTGTGGATGGTCCTGTGCGCGCGCAAGGCACCCAGGTCCCTGTCCCGACCCCGATTACCTGAAAAGAGACAAAAGAAGGTAGGACCAGAGTGGTGGCTCCAATGGGCTACATTCCCTCTTGAGGGTCCCTGATAATATCTGGGACTCAAGTCCATCCAAAGTCATTCGTTATCAAGTTGGGTGGCAGCTTGGTGACCTTGAACTTCACGCAGCCTTCAGATGTGCGCCGATTGTAACTTTAAAAGAAGTGTTTCCATCCAGGGCTTTGGTGCGCTTGGGGCCAGTGAGATAGATGGCTCAGCAGACTAGGGTGCCTGCTGCCAGAGTTAGATCCCAGAACTCACATGGTGGGGGGCGAGTACTCCCGCAAGTTGTTCTCTAACAACCATAGGTGTGCCACACACATCTCACTCACCTACCTCGCAAACACCCCACAGAATGGGAGAAAACCTTATCCAACGGTACTTCAGGCCAGGGTCAAAATCCAGAATTGACAAAGAACACCAAGGAAACAAAGCTGCTGATGAGCAAAAGGGCAGTTGAAAGGAACTGACTCCTGCTAGATGGCTCCTTCCAGCCCAGTCTCGGGGCTGCCCTTAACAAAGAAGAGAACGCCGACACCTGCTGTCACTCCCTACAATCACCCTCTGGCCCTGTGGATCTGGTCCCTGGGCCTTCCTTCTCATCAGTTTGCTGAGTCGCCTTCCCATGAAGAAGGGTCTGACACTACAGGTCCCAAATTGAAGCAAGCTCTTCCCAGCAACTCTCTGACAGCAACATCCTCTGAGGGGGCCCTTGTCCCACGGCCCCTAGGCCTCACACTTCTGCAGCTGTGCCATAGACCAATGGCAGCCCATAGCCGGCTCAATCAGACCTAGTGGGCTGGAGTGGACACACCAACTTCCCCACATTCAGGGATGTTTGCCGATGCAGTAGCGTGCTGGGCCTGGGTTAATAAACAATGGGAAGCAACTCAACAAAAAGAAAATTCTGAGAATGTGAGAAAGGAGAAGGATGGCCACTGCAGCCATGCTGGATGGCAGAGCAAGCTCACAGACGAGCTGTCCAAGTTGCAGAAAAGATGTCATCCTAGCTGCTCAGGAGGGCGAGCACAGAAACTATTTGAGAGCATGAAGATTGCCAAGAATTCCAGGTCTACAGAGTAACCCTGTCTTGAAAGAGGGAGAGGGAGAGAGGGAGGGAGGGAGAAGGAAAAGGAGGGAGAGAGGCAAGAAAGGATGGAAAACAAAATGCTAGGAACACATTCCCCTGCTGGGGACACTTTGCAGGTCTTTCAGGCTGGACTTTGGGGGGTTCTAGAGCAAGTTCACCCCGGGTCAATGACCAGTGTCAGTTTACATTTCTTCTTCTTTTTTTAATTTAAGGTAAGTTTTGGGTTTGTTTTTGTTGTTGTTGTTGTTTTGGTTTTTTGAGACAGGGTTTTTCTGTGTAGCCTTGGCTGTCCTAGAACTAGCTTTGTAGACCAGGCTGGCCTCAAATTCACAGAGATTCACCTGCCTCTGTCTCCTGAGTGCTGGGTTTAGAGGTGTGTGCCACCCAGGCCTGCTCAGTTTACATTTCTTGTCTGGTGCTCTTGCTATAGGAGATCTTAGCTTCTTGCTCTGACTGCGGTATTGTGACCATCCCAGGGGTAGACACTCTAAGCTCTGCTGTTTTGGCCCTTACCTTTTCCTCTTGGGGTCACTGGTATCATCGCCACCCTTCCCTCCCTGTCTCCAATGGTGACACGTCCCAGTTCTTTCAGTGGCTGTGCCTGGTCTTCCTTCACTCCATCCTCTCCCAGTATTCTGTGGGATATGGTGTCACCATCATCTTCTTCACTGTCATCAGAGCAGGAAAGGGAAGAAGCCCACACAGGCTCTAATAGCTTGCTACTTCCCTCTGTCACCCTACACCCATGGCCCTAGGGCTCCCTGTGAAATATCTTGGAGAAGCAGCCACCTACTTGCCTGTGCACCCTCTGTGTCCCCCACAACCATGGTGCTCTGTGGGAGCTGGACTTCCAATGGAACTGTGGAATGCTGGGAACAGAAGCTCCACGGTGATGATAAGACAGGCCATCCCTCTCAGGCAGTCCTTGTCCCCTGTTGACTCCAGAAGGGCAGCATAGGCCCAAAGACTGCAGAAATGGAGAGGAATGAGGTCTACTGTGTTAGGCTGAGGGTGTGTAGAGCTTCCTGGTGACTTCTGAGTGATCATCTTCAAAAGATCCACCCATCACAGGACTCCAGTAGATGCTTTGTTGAGCCAGCAGCAGCTGTCCTGACCTGGTGTCAACTGAATGACCCAGCAGCTCTAATGGCCGTCTCTCCTCTCAGCTCTGACCCACAGCCAACCCTCCCAGCTCCCCACCCATACCCCCAGGCCTCACAGCAGCGGCTTCAGTGCCTGTCATACCTGTAGGCCGTTCTCAGCAAGGCAGCCAGAGTATATTCTCATCCTGTTGTGTGTGTGTGGGGGGGGGGGTCTCTATGGGACTCAGAGAGCCACAGTCCTTATCATGGACTCCAGGGCCATAGTTAATGTGGCTCGTGCACACACACACACACACACACACACACACACACACACACACACACACACTCACGCACACATCCTTGTGCAAACAGCCACACACACAGCCCCCACTCACTAGGCAGCTCAGCCTCCTCTCCTGACGTGACGCTCCTTGCTGCTCCACAGTGCCATGTAATCCCTTTGTTAAACCACCTCTGCTCTCAGCCCAAGTTGCTCTTCCTGTCACCAGCTATCTGTGGGCTTCATGTCTTAGGGTCAACAGAAGAGGCTCACTAAGAGCTAACTGGACAAGGCAGAGTGTGAGTTCAGATGATGGAGATGGAGGTGATAACAGCTAAGGTTTGTAGGTGCTGGGCACTACCCACATTTCTTTCCCAGAGTCACCTCTTCAGTGACACTGAAGGACAGAGACTTGTAGTCAAGAAAGTGAGTTCTTAGCACTCAGACTGAGCTTCCTGGGACCCATAAGAAGCAAAGATTGTATCGCCAGGCTGCCAGGTATGCATTCTCTGCAAGATGGCAGGGCCATGGCCCAGGTCAGGTCAGCTACTGGCCCAGCTGGTTCCTTGTGTCCTCTTCCTCCATCCCACCCTTCTCCTCTGGTGTTTTCTGCAAGGACAGTGCAGAGGCCTTGCACAAACATCTAATTGTGCATGGCCATTATTTGGATGTGCATACCTTGGCCATTAATGAGTGCGCACCACTGCAGCCTGTAAGGCTAACTGGGGTAGAAATGCCCAGGAACAATGAGGGGCTGCAAGGCTAGGGGACAGCACACTCTCATCCTGTACTGGTGGGAAAGCGAGATGGTGCAGCCACTATCAGACCTAGGCAGGGTTTGGGGATTTTTAAAGTATTTATCTTATGTGTACTTCTGTTTGCCTGCATGTAAGTTATGTATGTATGTATGTGTGTGTGTGTGTGTGTGTGTGTATGTATGTATGTATGTATGTATGTATGTATGTATGCACCATATGCATGTGGTGCCCCTAGTGCCGGAAGAAGGCATTAGAGCCCCTGAAACTGGAGTTATAGATGGTTGTCAGCTGCCATGTGGGTGCTGGGAACAGAACCCAGGTCCTCTGAAAGAGCAACTAGTTCTTGTAACCAGTGAGTCACCTCTCCAGGCCTGGGCAGGTTCTTAAGGCTGTGACCCCCACAGTGCCTCTCCCTCTCTAAAGACCCTATCCATTCAAAAGCTATACCAGGGTATATGGTATATGGCATATGGGAATGTTCCTAAAACATGCAACTGCAGCCAACCAAAGGTCCACCAGTAGGAGAGACACAAACTAGGGGGTGCACACCAGAGTACTCCGCCACGCAGAAGTGTGAGTGTCGGGTGCATCAAGGTGGGGGAGCCCAACACCCTGTAGGCAGGTGTGTAGTCTCTCAACAGGCAGATGCCTTCCGTAGGACAGATGGCTGTAAGTGAACAACCCAGTCTGCCCCTTTGAAGTATAAAGCACAGACAGATAACAGCTCTTACTATTAGACTTCTGTAGGATGTGCAGGTGGTACACACCTATAATCCCAGCACTCACAAGACTGAAGAAGCAGAAGTGTGGGTTTCAAGCCAGCCTCATCTGTGTAGAGACGTGCTGTCTCATATATATACACACGTTCATATTCCCCATGGAAGCATTTGTTTAAAAAAGTCTAAAATGGTTCCAAAGGAGCCTGACAAGACTCATCTATTTGAAAAGTTTTCTAGCTCTGTAGCCTTGGGCAAACGATTCATCCCCTGAGTTTCTGTTTCCTCTCCTACTTATATCCACACCCCCACATTGTGAGAGGGGACTCCTTTACCAGCATTTGGCAAGGTTGGGCTGCAGGGGAGATTTCTCCCTGGCCAGCACCCCTTCCAGGGAACTGCCAGGAGTCCACTACTTGGAAGGATGCAGACAGATGGATACTGGGTTACCAGGTAGGAAGTGGTGGCTGAGGCACCTTCCTTTCCAGATCAAGGTGAAACAGGACAAGAGGTCAGACATCTTCCCTGTTTGGAAGAGGATGGGGAATGTCTTCACGGCATAGCAGCTTCCTCTGATTACATAGGACTGCCTTCTCAGGCATTGTGGGCTGCAGTGACCCCGAGCCCCCACTAGAGGTCACACTGAAACCTTTTTGAAAGGAATGGTTGGGGCATCAGATTGACAAAAATGCTGTGCCTTGGAGATTGTACCTAGACACCCAAAATAGGAAGTAGGCACATCAGTGCCAAGTGACAAATCATGACCCCTCCAGTCTGTTCCAGAAAGCATCCATCCAAGGCCAGCAAGGTACAGGGCCCTCTGTCTTGATTGCTGTAGGGAGTACTGGGTGGCGGGGGTTTGCTCTCATGCCCTCGTGGCCAGTCCACCCGAGCCACTGACAACAGGGTTAGCTGTAGTGTGCTGCCCTGTCGGGTGCAGGGTCTACTCCTGTGTGTTGCAGTGATGAGGGGCAGGGCTAGTTCTCTCACTCTCGTGACCCCAGAGCCAGCTCTCTTTCCTGCCACGGGGGGGGGGGGGGGGGGGGGGGTGTCATTCCCTCACCCATGCCACCACATGGCAGATGAGGATGGAGGGTCGGCTCTGCTGTCCCCATGCCCTCAGAGCCAGCTCACCTGCATCTCCAACAACAGGGTCAGCTCCAGTGTGCTGACCAGGGGCAGTACACACACATGGTGAGGGTGGGGCCATTTTTCCTAATTGCAGGGGGACAGCTATCCCAAGAACAGAGAGGGGTGGCACCAGCTCAGCATGGCCATTGAATTTCAACACTCTTGGTTCCTATAACTCCCCACCCCATTCCACCATGGTAACACGAGCCATGGACATCAACCCAGACCCCAACCACAGCAGGGCCACAGACCCATACATGGCCCTCAGCAACAGCACAGGCCACTCAGATCAGCACAGCCATGGCGGCAGCAAAAGCTGAAGCTTCGCTTTACATCATTGTAGGGGGCTGGAGAGATGGGTCAGCAGCTAAGACCTCTGGCTGCTCTTCCAGATGTCCTGAGTTCAGGTTCTAACACCCACACGGCATTTCAAAATCATCTGTAACTCTAGTGTTAGGGGATCTGATATCTGAATTCTTCAGGCACCAGACATGTATGTGATGCACATACAAGCAAAACACATATAAAAGTATGTGTGTGTGTGTGTGTGTGTGTGTGTGTGTGTGTGTGTGTGTATGTGTGTGTGTGTGTGTGTGTGTGTTAGTTATGCCCAGCCCCAGCCACCCTCCATCTTAATAACACCCCAAAGAAACAAATCACAAGGCCCACAACAAGGCTTCAAAAACAGGTTTACTAAAAACTGAAAGGTGAAATAACCACACACATCCTAGGTGAGTGTCACAGGTGACATCAGACACCAGGCACACAGCAGCTACTTTTTCAGGGTCCTTCCCTGACCCTTAGGCAAAGCTGAGCTGACCTGAGAAGGCTTAAGAGCCTCCCTCTATCGAGAGCTTGGAGGCGCTCCAGGCAAGCCACATTTTCCAAACAGGCTTGTGAGCACAAGTAAATGGGCTGAAAAAGCACATTATGGCAGGTTTTGTTGGTCTCCATGCAAACACAAAGGATTCAGCCAAGGAAACTGTCCTGCAGGTGCCTTCAGTGTCACTACCCACCACTAAACCCCTCTGGAGGTTGGCCATACAGGCCAAGGGGCTGTGAATGCCAGTGCCTCATTCACAAGTTCTAAACCATGCCCTCCTGTTTACAGCTTCTCCGAGGAGACATCCTGCTCTTCCCCAGAACCACAGACTTGGTCTATAACAGCAAGTGGCTGATAATGACCTGAGGATGAGGAGGTGTACACTCTTCCCAATTAGGACAGAAAGGAGGGGAGCAAAGTGGCTTAGCACACCCAGATGCTCTGGCCAGCTTGATGGCATCCATTCATCACTAAGAAAAGAGCCCCAAACTAGGAACACAGGTGTCCTGACAGCTGAGGATGGTTCCTCTCCACAAGTACTAAAAAGTGAACATAATGTTGGGTGGTGTATTGTTCCCAGCAAGCCTGGCAACCAAAGAGCCACTGGAGGGCTGGGATAGACAGCCAGCAGCTGTGCTCAGCTCCCAAGTTGGTGAAGGAACGAGTCTTAACAAGCAAGTGCCTCCAAGCTCACTGCATAATGTGTGGAAGGACTGGCTGGCACAGCAAGTGGCCAGAAGCCACCACCAAGCACCCACTCTATTAGTAGACATGTGGCCACGGGGAGGACCCAGGAGGAGGTAATGGGATGCTGCAGAGCTGACAGCCCAGAGCAGAGGGGCCCAGGGTCTGAACACATGCCAGGCAGCTAATGCCAGAGGAGCACAAGGGGAGTCAGGACCAAAGCAAGGAGTCTAGGACTCCCAGCACTGGGCTCCCAGAGACAGACTGCAAATGTTAGATGTCTGAAAAATGGCAGCCAATGTCCTGACACTACATCATGGCTGAACACAACAGGGCCTAAACAGATAGATATCAGCAACATCCTCATGCAAAAGAATTGTCCCCACTAGAAAACTTCCTAAGGTTTGTGCCTGACATCAACCACACACAGCAGAGCAGGCCAAGTGTACAAACCCACAGGAGGCCTTCTCTCTGACTTCCACGGACTACACGGTCTGTGCAGCAAAATGACAAGGCCAGCCAACAGTATTCACATGGGGAGGCCCAGAGACAAAAGATGTCTACCTGCTGCCTATAGAGTACCTGGACCTGACTGTTCCCTACATTAGGCAGTACTATCTCATGTACATCCAACAGTTCAACCCTCACCTGCAGCAAATGTGCCGTGTGTTTAGCAAAGCCAATGTGTGGTTGGCTACTATGTCTGATTGCTCCTACTTAACTGAAAATGGCTGAGGACACTTGATAGAATTCTGAACTACAGCATCACCACAGCAAGCCTTGAGGCCCGGGTAAAATGTATTCTTGATTTTCTCCAAACACAGTGAAACCAGAAGAGCAGCCACCTGCATGCCCAGCTGTCTGGTGTTCATTGTCCCAGCAGCTTCATAGTCACAGTCCCCACTGTCCAGAACCTGCCTCATTTGGCACAATAGAAACACAACTAACAAAGGACGTAACAAAAGGCTGGGACTCGATCCTGCAAAAGATGCTAGAGGTCAGGACACAGCCCTGGCAGCTCACTGCAGGTTCTGTTACGGCACCTGACAGAAAGCATCCCAAAACCAGTTCACAGGGGTCCTTTGCCATACTACCTCCCAAGTCTGCAGGCCCTTCTGACAGGAAGGGCCCACCATTGTAAGGGAGGATACGGTTGCCACCTTTCTAAGGTCTCACCAGTAGGATGAGTTCTGAACACAAGTACAAGGGCTTGCAGGGGCTTCTGGAGATGAGCAGCCAAGAGGGAAAGAAAGCCTACAAGTCTGTCCAACACTGGAAGTGCTGGCAGGAGTTGCCAAAGGTCTGAGCCCTTGGTCTCTGCCCTTTAGGAGACACTGAGGTTGGCCTCAAAAAGGGTTCCCAAATACAGACATTGTTGGAATGGCCCAGCACTCAGGGTCTCTGACCAGGTGAGTCCTCAATTAGCAATACTCCTAAGTGCACTGCCACACAGAAGTGTGACTGTCTAAGGAGCTGTTCCCTCCCTTTGGCCTATGAAGGGCTTCACAAACATCTCTGCTGACATCAGCACTGTGTCCAGTCAGGGCAGGCCCTACAAGCAAGCAGGTGGTGCCAGCTCTCCAGTGTATGTGTAGAGGAGCAAGGAATTGTGCGTGGCTGCTGGGGACAATCAAGTGGCTGGCCTGACAGCTTGGTTCTAACACTGGAGCGGGTGTGACACAGAGGCCACCAGGGGGTCAGGATGGAGATGCAGTGATACTCCTTAGTGGCTCCTCTCAGCCAGGACAGGAAAACATGTCATGGTAGAATGCCCTTGTCTGAGCAAGTTAGGGAGGAAATGGAAACCACCTGGGTCCTGTGTCTGATACTCCACCAACTCCACTGAGGCTACCTCCCAGCAGTAACTGTTTATGTCATCCAAGGGGACATGTGCAGCAAAACACCTCCCATGATCCATGATGGCTGTGTCTTAACCCTCTCTGGCCGGCATCTCCGACTCCACCCTTCCTCATTTGTTTTCTCCAGAGAACCTGTAGGCATCCATTTGATTCTCTGTGACATAGCCACTAGCTTGTGGCTCAACTATTTTCCCCACCATATTTAATACTCTCCTTCATCGCTACCGACAAATTAAATATACAAGAGTATGTTACACACTATACAAGAAGTGTCTCGGGGCAACCAGGACCCTAGTGAGGAGGTGTGCGTTCATTTCCCAAGTGCATGCTTCCCCCACCCCGGGCCCCAGTGCAGCCTCTCTAACCACGTAGAGGTCAGGAGGTAAGAGACTGGATGTTCCTGAGCATCTCATCAAAGGCCTGTGGCGATGGTGCATCGGCATTCTGGAAGGTGGCCTGAACTCGGCTGTACAAGCTAAAGGACTTCAGTTCCAGCCAGAGAAACCCAAAGCGGTCCTCATCAAACAGGACGAAGACGCCAGGAGTGCGCTCAGGACTGGTAAAGCCATGGCCAGCGATGAGGCCTGTGCCGTAGAAACTAGAAAGACAAGAGAGCAAGCCATCAGAAGATACCCCAAGAGCAGGAGCCCACACCACGCGGGGCACATACAGTGCACAGCCAGTTCCACAGTGCCCACCCACACCACAGCAATTAACAAGTAAGCAACGCCCGAGGAGAGCCTCACCTTACAGGGTCAGCCTCAGGTTCCAGACTGAACTGTGCTAAGAACATAGGAGCGCTGAGGAATCTGAGCCACTTAGGTAGTCTGTGTGCAAGTGAGCAAGATTTGCCTGTTTGTGGCCCAGATCCCATTGTGGCAACTGAAGTTGGACTGTCAGGCAGGCCCACCCAGGAGCTCTCCCAAGCCCCCCTACCGCACCCCCACCACCCCTACCCCCACACCCACACCCAGGCACATATACTGAGGCTGCTCAGGACAGCAGAGAGGACAGCACTATGGATCAGAGGCTCCTGAGACAAGGCCACAAAGGCTTCCTGCCTCAGAGTGCAGCTGCCCGGGCTTTATTCATCTTTGCAGAATGGCCTGACTGATGAGGGTGGACCCAACATGAGCTGAGGACAGTGGCCAGGGCTTAAGTCGAGGAGCAAAAGTCAAGGAGGTGTGAGCTGGTCGGGTTGCAGATCAGTGGCCCGGCACCTGCAGGGTGGGCCCAGCACCTGCAGGGTGGGCAGGGAAGGCAGAGATGCCCCCTTCACCAGTGTTGACACACACAACAAAAACCACCATGGGGCTGTCTGACCCCAAAAGCGGTTGTACTGAGAGACAAGAAAGAAATAAGAGCCTCATGAACTGCACTCACTAAGCAATGTTAGATGTGTACGATAGCACCACCTACAGGATACCTAGGCACATTGCAGGACTGGAACTTCGCCCTGCTCTACCTACCTGCCAAACCTGTGGGGCATTTTCCCTGTCTCTTTTTTACCTGGATAACCAAGTAAGTCATCTTTTGAGCCACTGGGCAAGGCTTTGCAGTCTGTGCCACCTGCAGTGGTCCCATGTCCTGAAGGGACTTGGAAATCCCACCTTAACGCCCTTCTAGAAAGGGTGCTTTGTTTGCTCTGCAGTGTTGTATGTCTCACCCCACACCGACCCCAGGCTCAGGGTTTGAAAGCTGCTGTTCTGGAAGACTGGAGCCTAGTTGTAGGAAGTTTACTGGAGACAGCCAGATCCCATTTCTGGCCTATATTCTGATCCCTGGTCTACATGTGAGCTGCTTTTGGCACACGCTTGCAGCAGAAACACAGCCCAGTCCCTTCCCCTATTACCACGACCACCACCACAGTAAGCTGAAACCATGAGCCGAAAACAGACCCTGAGCCAGCAAGATGGCTCAAGGGGTAAAGGCACTCGCTGTGAAGCCTGACAACCTGAGTTCAGTCCCTGGAACCCACATAAAGGTAGCGGAGAGCTGACTCCACGCAGTTGTCCCTCTGACCTCCACATGCACCCCTCCCCCACCTCCACATAACAGACTTGGAAGCTATGGGGCAGGGGTCCCTCCAGCCTCCCAGAAGCACCCAAAGCTGTGCTGGCTGAGAGCTGGGCCCTTGGTCCTCACCAGAGCCGGCAAGTGCGGGGATAGTCCTCATTCCTCGAGCTGACACCCACGGGCAACACAAATGGCTGCCCCTGCCCAGATGAGGCCGACTGCTCGGCTGCCTCGGCTCCACTGCCTGGCTCTCTGCTGTCCTCAGCAGGTGGCCCATCAGGGCCCTTGGCTGAAGGCTCCCGGGGTGGGGCAGGGTCCTCGCCAGCCTCCTGCTGCTCCTGCCGCACCTGCTCTCGGACCTCCAGGACAATCCTGGAGAGCTCGTTGAAGTTGCGGAGGTTCTCCACATCCGGCAGCTGGATGCGGTGATGCAGGTCAATCTCCACAGTCTGCTGCCCCGCAGGGATGTTGGGGTCGCCCTGCAGAGAGGACAGGTGGCAGTGAGCAGGGCTGGGAGAGCCTCTGAAAGCTCCCTGCTGCCGAGCACGATCAAGCTCTGCCAGGTTTTGCAGCAGACATGACAAGGTGCGGAGTCTGAAGGCTTCCTTAACAAATGAGCTCCCAGAACGGCCATGGTGAGAATGAGTGGCATGCGATGCCCGCTGGGGGTACAGGCCCACACAGGTGCTCACCTCTGCCTAGAGATCCAACGTGTGAGGCATGTGGACCCTCCCAGGGTCTGGCGGAGAGCAGGCTAGAAGCTCTTCTCAGGCTGGTGTGCCTGGAACAGTTTCTGAGCCTGACTGGAGGAAGGTCCCACCTCATCCACCCAGCCACTCTGTGGTGGGATGTTAAAACCCCAGGGGAAGAGTCTGACATCAGCAAAGACCCTGGTTCTTGATCCTACCCTGATTTGTGTGGAGTTTCTTCCCCCAGAAGGGCCTGACGGAGGCTTTGCTGCCCAGGACAGTAGTACCATCTAAAACCCACCTCCCAAAACTCAATGACAGGTGAGCGGTGGCAAAGTGGCCTTGGCAAGGAGCAGCCACGTATGCAGACAGCTACTCAGAGCTCAGGAAGCACGGCTTTATCTGAGGCTCAGAGGCCCCAGCCCAGACCCCAACAGTAAGCAAATTACATGAGCATGAGCTGTGTGTGAGGCTGCACAAGGATGTTAGCTACGCAGCCCTGGGTCCCTTTTCCAAGTCCTGCTCACTCAGAACCTAGCAAGTTTGGGTCGCCAGTGCCAGAGCCAGCCTGAACATCAGCATGCCCAGCACTCGCGGGGTCCTTGTTCGCTGACTCCTGTGTCTCTAGCGCATGGTGGACTCATGCCAGCACCGTTCACAGTGACTGTGAGGCAATGGTACAGCTCACCGTGATCTTGGTACCCCTGGCACGTGAGCCGTGGAAGCTGAGCATCACAATTTCCAGGCCGTGGCTGCCATAGGTGCCCTTAAAGAGGCCTGGCTTGATGAGGTCATCGGGGTGGCTGGGAGGGAGGTAGATCCGGCGGTAGGTCAGGCAGTTGCTGCAGAGGTATGGATAGAAGAAACAAGGGATTCAGCTTGAATGGACTGGCGTCCTCCATGCCTAGGCAGCCCCAGTCCTTGGGCACAGTACTTCTGGCAGCAATGTGTACCCTCAGGGCATAGCAGAGTAAGCCCATGAGTACAGCCAGCTCACCATTACCCTCGGGAAAGGAGCCTATGCCCATTACGCTATGAGGGGTCATGGCCAGGCATGAAGACAGAGGCCACGGGGAGGCTAAGATTCAGCTTCCTAGGGCCACCTGGCTTCAGCACACACTGGCCACTTGATGCCTATAGTAGGGTGACAAAGATGATACCACAATAAGAGTGAAGGATAGGGGTGTGCTCACAGCATCCGCAGGGAAAGGGGATCTGCAATACCCACACTTTCAGAAAGGGGAACTAAGTCCCCAGTACCCACACAGAAAAGGGAGGATGGAATTCATAGTGTCACAGAAGGGAACAACTGTGTTCACAGTACCCAGAAAGGGGAGACTGCCTTCATAGTACCCACAGAATGGGAACAGCACAGTCCCCTCAGAGGCAGGCCACACTCATGAAGAGAGAGAGAGAGAGCTGTACTCACATCTATGCTGAGGTACACCACTTTCACATTACCAAGGGACTGCACTCAAGCACCACAGAGGCCTGACTCACTCGTACTGACTGGTGTAGATGAACTTCATCAGAATCAGCTCCTGCATGTGCTCATGGAAGATGTCTTCCAGCGTGCGGCCCCACTCCTCCCTCAGCCACGTCCGAAACTCCTTCAGAGAACAAGGGCATGGGAGTCACCAAAATGGAAGGAGAGAGGTTGCTGTAGGATGCTGACTGAATACTTCCAAGCCAAAGGGGCTTCGTGGTGGGCAGGTAAGCGGTGAGCACCTGGGACAGGGGTCTGAGGACAGTCCACCTGTGGAGAGCACAGGGTCCTCGCCTTCCCAGGGCAGACTCCCGAGACAGCAGAAAGGCCACAGGGTTCCCTCAGGCAAGGCTGGGGCCAGAGCCCGTGTCCTAGGTAACAGCACCTTACTGTGGCCATAGTGGGAGACTGACCCAGGTCTACCGGCATAACCCACGAGACCTCAAGTGCCTGAAGAGTGCAGGTGCAGCAGGGCCCCATCCTAACCCCACCAATGAGAAATGGCCCCTGCTCACCCAGGACAGGCCAGACCCTGCTCAGGACAACCCGCTCAAAGGCTTGATTCTACAAAATTAACATAGTCTTCCAAACCCGACCCGGCATTTCCACGAGCTCCACAAATGGAGGCAGAAGCAATTTACAAAATTAAGAAAAGCTACAATCAGCCAGGCAATGGTGCACGCCTTTAACCTCAGCACTCGGGAGGTAGAAGCAGGCAGATTTCTATGAGTTGGAGGCCAGCTTAATCTACAGAGCAAGAGAAACCATATCTCAAAAAAACAAAAACAAAAACAAACAAATTGGAAAAGCTACAATCTTGAACTGGTTTGTTTAACTTGTCACTGCAGAAACCCAAGAGCCACTGCAGGGGCCAAAGGAAGCCAGAGACACATCACGAAATCTTACAAATTTCTATTTCCAGCACCTTCACAAAGTAGAGCTTGTAAACACCATGTGTATAGGGTTGCTACTGTGCAAGCACAAGCCACAGAACAAAACTGACCAAAGACAAGCACGGCCTGAAGGGAAAGTCAGGCAAGCTGTCTAAAACCACCTGACTCTCCGCCCTGTCAAGACTGCAAACTCACCTCCAGCTCCAACACCTCAGACACAAGCTCACCGCACACCACACCAATAACCCGGAGAGCCCATGCTGAATCCAAAGAATCCAGACACATGGACAAAACGCCAAGGTCCCTCAACACCATCCAGCCACAGACATGAGTGCACTATGACATGAGGACCAGCGGGTGGGTCCCAGGAGTCATAGGACAGACAGGAACACACCTGGCCCGATTTCAACAAGATGTCCACACTCTGACCGGGGGAAAAACCTTCAACCAACAGAGCCACCCCTTATTCACACAATACACTCAAGAGGCAATGGACATGACCACAATTTCTACCCCAACACTGAGGAGAGGGGTCAAGACACTAACAGACCTCTGTGCCTCTGTTTAAAAAGAGGAAGGGAGACTGTCTGCAAACAGCAAAAAGGTAAGGCTTTTGAAACCCCCCAAAAAGTGTCTTAAAATTAGGCCCCACTGAAATTACATCCTTCGTGCTGAAGAGATGCTCAGTGGTTAAGAGCATTTCCTACTCTTCCAGATGACCTGAGCTCAGTTCCCAGCACCCACACCTAACAGCTCACAATGACCTATATAACTCCAGATCCAGGTGATTTGACACTCTCTCCCGGACTCCTCTGACAAAAATTTACAAAGTATGTGTGTGTGCACACACGCACATGCACACACACACACACACACACACACACACACACACACACACACACATTTTAAAAGGCAGAGACAGGCCAACCTCTTTGTGCTGGGGGCCAGCCTGATCTACATAGTGAACTCTAGATAGCCAGACCTTAATAAAACCTGTCCCAACCTCAAAACTAAACCTGTCATCACAGTGGTTGTTCTTGTGGAAGGAACGTTTCTCATAAAAAACAGACAAAAGCAACCGAATGGGAGCAACAAAGACTTCAGCATCATGCTGAGCTGACTGGGCTGACCATCACAGGGGCTGACCTAGGAGGGGTCACTAGGAAGCCCCAGCCCACTGCTCAAAGCCAAGTTCTGAGGAAGTGTGATCACCAGTCAACACAGCAAGGCAAGCCCCAGCTACACAAGGACAGTACCAGGGCCTGGGACACAGCTCAGGAGTGACTTTCATGTCCATCCAAGGGACACACTGTGCCTGGCACTCAGCAATCACCATCATATGCTCCCAACAGTCTTGGGAGGTGGCCAAGGGTGATGACATGGCCACGCTTCCTCTCTCCCTGCACCTCTGCTCTTCCCAGTGCTCTCATCTCCACAGGCCTCTGTCTGCAGGAAAGGGGGTTGGCTAGGTGACACCCCACTCCCAGTAAAGCACTGCTCGCCACTTCAGGCAGGCGCACACAACATCGGGAAAAGGCCTCCCTTCAAGGCCAGGGAGCCTGCAGAATCCCTCGAATCCCATCACACATTTCCAGAAACTGAACCCATGACCTCTAAGGACTTAACAGCGGATGGCCACATAAATGAGAGCTCCACCAATCTCACAGGGGCAGCAACCAGACTGATGGAAACCAGACGGATGACAGTATTAGGGCAGGGACTCCACCAAGTGCAAGCACTGTTCACTGGAACTCTCCTGAGTCTCTGGCCACTGGGAACCCTGAACTCAGAAGCTGACTCCAGACATACAGCCATCATAAACAGCTCCAACAGACACCCACACGCAACCATTCCAAGTTCTTCTTAATGGGGGAATGACTTAGCTGCTCAAAAATCAAAACAAGAAAAACCTCAAAAGCAACATAAACTCACTTGTGCAAGTGGCAAGAAGCCAAGCACACACTGGCACTCACTGTGCTGCCATGATCTAGAAACCCAGGCCACCAGGTTCCCGGAGTGGAGAAAACAGCCCTGAACAGCCCTGGTTGGGGGTGAGGGTGCTGAATTGCTTATCCAGACATAGCTTCTAGCAGTCTAAGTGGGTGGGTTCCCACCAGAATGTGCAGGAGAGTGCAGGGAGTGAGTGATTCAGACTGCTCGGGGAACATAAGCTGTGCTCATGCACATGTCCACATGGATGTTTCCGTAAGGTGGACCACAGACACACTATGCACAGACGGGGTTAGGTGACTGCTGCACTGCAGTGACACTGGTTATGAGACGGCAATTCCAACTGATGAATCCTCACATGACTCTACTTCACCCAACAGGAAGTCAGGTCAGTGCCCATGAGAAGACAGCCAAGCATGCAAACATCTTTCCACAGCCTCCCTCCTAGACTCCAAGACTCACCTCCTGCCTCCCACCTGACATCCTGTGGTGGTCTGTCTGGTTACACTTGGTGGAGAACTCATCTCTCTTCACGATCTTCAGTGTGACCATGGACAGAAAAGAACCATGAAGAATAATGAGTCCCAGTGTCCACCACCCTCCCCACCAAACCCACTGGGACCCAACTATGTCAAGTCTGGTGGTGCAGGCCTGTAATTCTATCTCCTTGGGAGGCAAGGAATTCCAGGTTCTGTCTGAGGGTGAACTCCAAGCCAGGTTGGCAACTCAGCGCAACTGTCTCAAAATAAAAGGATAGCTCGAGGCCAAGCAGTGGTGGTGCACACCTTTAATCCCAGCACTCAGGAGGCAGAGGCAGTCTGTGAGTTCAAGACCAGCCTGGTCTACAGAGCAAGTTCCAGGACAGACAAGGCTACACAGAGAAACCCTGCCTGGAAAAACAAACAAACAAAAAGAGAGGGCTGGGGCATGTTACTCGGTGGCAATGATGATGGCTGTCAGTAGAATGCATGAGAACCTGAGGTGGTACAGGCTCGTAATCTCAGAATTGAAGAGGTAAAGACAGGTTGACCCTAGGACTTACTAGTCGGCCTAGCATAACTGGCTAACTCCAGGTCACAGCAAGAGATCCTGACTCAATGGGAGGGATGGGGAAAGTGGGAGGAAAAGAGGAACCGGGGAACTGAGATTGGAATGTTAAAAAAATTAATATTAAAAAAAAAAAAGGAAGGGGCCAGTAGGGAAAAAAAAAAAAAAAAACACCCTGACCCTGACTCAAAGCAAAAGAGGGACAGCTCATAGGTAACAATACCTGAGGCTGGTCCCACCTCCACATGGATGCACATACAACATCACACACAAGTGAATATATGGACATATGCCCACCCAAATAAATTTTTTGAGGGACTAGTGAGATGACTTGGCAGGTAAAGGCACTTGTTATGAACTAGCCTGAAGATATGAATTTGATCCCCCAAACCTACATGGTAGAACAGAACTGACTCCCATAAGTTGTGCTTTGACCTTCAAATGTGCACTGTGGTGCGCGTGGACACACACACACACACACACACACACACACACACACACACACACGTTAATTTGTAATTAAAAGTTTCAAACAAAAAGACCCAAATGCGTTTATAATAGGCCATAGGAAGAAACACTCAGAATCCCAACTCCCTAGCCAGGCAGTGGTGGTATATGCCTTTAATCTCAACACTCAGGAGGCAGAAGCAGGTAGATCTTTGTGAGTTCAAGGCCAACCTGGTCTACAGAGCGAGGACAAGCTCCAAAGCTACAGAGAAGCCCTGTCTCAAAAAACCAAACCAAACCAAAAACAAAAAAAACAACAAAAACATTTCCCAGCATGGGCACTTCCAGAGGCAGGCATAGCCCTTCCCCCACCAGGGCTCCTGGGAGCAGCAGCAGAGTACAGCATGTGACCACCAGCCAACAGAAGGGAAGAAACTCGCCTGCCGGGAAAGTAGTAAAAGCTCTACGAAAAAGAAAGTTCCAGTGGGCGCCAGTAACATCCATCTTCACACAGACACACACAGCACAGGGGAGACCCTTCCTTAACTCCATTGAACTGGACACGCCACAGCCCAGAGCTACAGGCCATGGCAGAACTGACAGGCCATCGCTAAAGGTGCCTTGGCATACATGCCTGGCACCAACTAGGGTGGCATGGCCTATGACAACCAAAGGAGGACGGCCTTTCACTGCCCATGCCGGTCACATCACAGGGGACTAGCTCTCCTCTACCTGGATGTGGCCGTTGTGGGGCCCTTTGTGGCCGTACATACACTCCACCGTGGCTGACTTCCTCTCCATCAGGTGAATTCTAAACAGTGGCTTGAATCGCATGGGGTCACCAACGTGGGGGTCATGAGGAGGCAGGTACATCCAGCCGATGATGAACAGGCCATCCACCTGCAGTAAGGAGACAGTGGGCACACCAGGCACGGTTGTTCTCTCCTTCAGCCAACAACTGCACATCAGAGCCAGTGGCTGCAGACATGAGCCTGCAACCTCTGCATCTAGAAGCTGAGGGCCCTATGGTTGCTTGAGTGTCTTTAACAGTCCAGGAGCACAGCCAGATGGCTAATGGACCCCTTACAACAAGTCTTTGTTCACTTGGAAAGTAACGTCTGGCCCTGAAAGGAAACCCTAGGGGCGGCTTTTCAATCTCCTCTACTGAGTCAAGAAACGGCACTGCCGTTCTCCAGTGTGGATACCTCCTACACACAAGAGCCACCATGAGTCTCCCACTCACCACCACATTCAGGAGTCCTCCATACGGCCCGATGTCTGGCTGCCACAACCCCAAAATGTGTCTGTATCGGTGAAGCACTGTGGGGAGAGAAGGGGCACTATTACCCAGCATGCTCCACTCACCCAGTATGCTTCTGGGGCACAGGAAACCCCTCCACCATGAGCCACTACACATGACAGTCCAACCTGTGCCCGTCGCCATGGCCACAGCTTCTCATAACTGCTGCTCAGAGTGAAAATGGACGAATCAGGGTGCTTCTGAAGGTCCTGTGCATGGGTATGGAGTCTCAAGGCTATGGAATGAGTCTCAGGCTAACCAAGCAGGGCCACAAAGAGATGGGCATCAGAGACCTTGGCCTGGGCTGCAGGGGCCCAGCCTTTGGACACTGAAAAATTTCTACCACCTCCAGACCCAGGCCAAGACCATCACTGGAGGTTCACAGGTGCGGGTCCCCTGCCCAGGGTCACCTCAGGCTCTCTAACTTTCGGAAACAGTGAAGCAGCCATAACTGATGCTCACACCTGAGCTACTGACAAACAGCTCAGAGACACATTAGAACTGGACACAGGGAAGAGCTCAGAAAGGGGCCAGGCACAGGTCACAATAATGTGGACATCTTAGTCTGAATGCATCAATCACCAGCCACATGCTCAGCAACTCTAACAAGAATAAGGCTGGCTAAGATCGCCTTGCCCCCTGCTCTAAACTCCCAAGTCCAGCAGACAGTACTGGAGCCTAAAGCGCTGAGTGATGGAGGCACACTCCAAAGACTGGTGCTGCATCATCCTGCTCAAAGGGCAGGAGTAAGAAGAAAAAAAGTGCCACTTTGTTATCGTTTATAGTTGAAAAATAGAAACACCGGAGAAATCGCCCATTTTAGAAAACACTGCAACTCACAAACATTACTGCATGCGTGCTGAGGGAACAAGGAGGGCCCGTCACGGATGTCACGTCACGGATGACTCCATCTGGGGGTGCATTTGTGTACACACTAACCCTGAGAAGAAACCAGCCTCCTCCTTTGCTCACAGCACCAGCAAGAGAGCTGGACACCAAGAGGAGAAGAAGCAAGCTGCTCCTCCCTGCAGCCAGTTTACAGGTGCTTACAAAATCAGCTGAAACACTAAACCTGCCTCCAAGGATGAGTCTTGTGCTAGCCCAACTGATAGCCTAGGTTTGCCCAGAACAAAGTCAGTTCAGCAACATTCAGAAAAACAGCCTAAACACGGCTCCCATCTTCAGTGGAAAATAACTGAAAGTGTCTATGTCTTCAGGTCTGTCTGCAGACAGTTGGTGAGCCCCACACTTCCCTCTTGTACAAAAGGAAAAATGTGTCCTAGTCACTGGGTCAGAGCCAGAAGTGCCATAGTGTACAATACGCATGAGAAGATTAGTCCACCGTGAGCATCTGTTTTTTAGACTTTCTCATGTGTTCTCCATTCCTCTGGGAGCATCAGTGTTAGTGGCTCCTTGGGGATGGAAGGTCTGGAGCTCTGTAGGAGGTCTCCCACCATGCTTACTGTGCAGCCCGAGGTTCACAGAGGCCATCCACATCCTGTTACCACAGGCAAGGCCAAGTCCTCAATCCTGCACCTGCCTCCAAACTCTGAGATATCACCCACAGGCCTGGCAGCCACAGCCATTCCAAGGGACTTGAAGTTCAGAACATTTTGCAGTCACCCTCGACCCAACAGCACCAACCAAGGACACAAGTGCCCTTAAATGCTCTACTGAGACCAATTACTGGCATTCCACTATGGCACAGATCTATGTCTGCCTGGGACATTTGTCATCCTTTTCATCCTATCCATACCAGGAGCCTGGGGTCCAAAGGACTTTACATGTAAGTTCCAACTCAGGTACCCTGGGGGTGAGAAAAACCCAGGTAGGGCCAGGTCCCAAAGCCTTTATGTATAGGACATCACTGCAGGCTGGTGAGAAAGCATACTTAGAGCCTAGCTGACACTTGCTAAGTGCCTGGAAGCCAGAGGCATGAGGGCTGGTGAGAAAGCATACTTAGAGCCTAGCTGACACTTGCTAAGTGCCTGGAAGCCAGAGGCATGAGGGCTCCAGGTCAGATGCTGGGGCTCAGAGGCCATGGGCTACCAGAGGCTCACCACCATCGATGTTCCTTGTACTGTCCAGGCTTTCCAAGACCCCTACCAAGTGTTGTGTGACTCAAATGCCCTCAAGCCTTGGCAGGACAGCAATCCCCATTCTGCCAGTCTACAGCAGGACCACCAAACAAGAGGCTGAAAAACCCAGGCACTCAGCAGTACCTCCCAGGAAAGAGGGAGATGGCTCTACACTTTCAGACCTCCTGGGAGGGCTGGGCTTTCCACACTGTTCCAGAAGAATCCCATGGCTGTGGCAGGGCAGGGGGTGGAGAAGATCTTTGGCCCTGCACAGGGTCAGTTGTTCCCATGGCTTCCCAGAGCCATCCCCTCCCTGTGTGACTGGCAGGACCTGCTGCTCTCTGCTCAGCAGGGAGGGCTGGTTGGCTCAGGACACAGTGTTCTGGAAACACTGTCTCTACTCTTCAAACCACCAGCCCTTCCCAAGCTCAGCCTTGCCCAGGTCCCCAGCCCTCCCATGCCCAGGGCTTCCCATACCCCCAAGTCATGACCTTGGCAGTTAGTCCACCTCTGTGCCAGCCAATACAGCAAAGGTGTTTGTTAGCATTCAGAGTGCCCACACACCACCCAGGAGCACACTAGACAAAGGCAAGCATCTCACAAAGCTGGAACTATACCCACAGGAAATAAGAACCTTGTATCCAGATGTAGCTATGTGCCCAGTCCTTGACAGCTTGTCACAAGCTTGCCTAGTCTTTATACTGCTTTTGGTAGAGGGGAAATGGCTATTCATTATTTTTGTTTGGATTTTTATTGGAGATAGGGCTGGCCTTACACTTACTATATAGCCAAAGCAGGCCTCAAACTCCTAATCCTCCTGTCACCACCAAGAGCTGGGGTGGCAGGCATGGCCACCACTCCCAGCTCTGATCTCTTTGTTATGTATGCAGGCTCTGTCTGTACACCTGCAAGCCAGAAGAGATCATCAGATCCCACTACAGATGGTTGTGAGCCACCGTGTGGATGTTGGGAATTGAACTCAGGTCTTCTGGAAGAGCAGCCAGTGCTCTTAACCTCTGAGCCATCTCTCCATCCCTGCTGATCTCTTTCTAAACAACTGAAATTCGCTCTCACTGTGTTGGAAGAAATTTCCAGGACTCAAAGCAGGAAGTCAGGTGTCCACATGTCACAACCACAATGTGATGGAATCAGTTCTCCCACCTTTTCATAGGTTCCTGAAACTGAACTCAGGTAACCAGGCTTACAAGGCAAGCACATTTACCCAGTGGGCAGTTTGCTAACCCAAGAATCCAGTTCTAAAGAAGCAGCAGTGGATCCCTGTGTCTGATGGGGGGAGGGGGTTCTATACGCTCATATGATTAATGACAAACTTAGAGGGTGGTTTATATTCCATTTGTTTTTGTTTTGTTTTGTTTATTTTGTTTTGTTTTTTTTTTAAAGTTTTCCTACTCTATAGCTCAGGCTGTCCCAGAACTCACAGCAATCCTCCGGCTTCAGTTTCAGGAGAGCTGGGCTCACAGGTATGCGGCACTGAGCCCAGTTTCATATTATTTTAGGACGGAGGAGCTTTAAAGGCCTCTACACTGCCTTCTGCTCTCTTGTTATTTTTCTATCACTACCTTAAAAAAATATAGGTAAGATATGCACTCTGACTGGTGCCACCCATGACCCTAGAAGCTCCTGTGGAAACCCATCCCATGCATACAGAGCCTAGACTACCACTCAGCATGACCCACCACAGCAAACCACAGCTGCAGCAGAGAAAAGAGGAAAAGGTCAGGGGTCAGCATCTCCCTAGGGCCAGGAAGTGAGCCTGTGCTCAACCATGCAGAAACAGCAGCAGCCACAGTGCAAGGTGTGGAGTACGTACGGCAGGTGTACACATCTCTGTACTCCATGTGCTCATAATCGGGGAGAATTCTCATGAAGCGTCCTGACTTCACTCGAGGGTTTATACCTGAACAGACACAGCAGGAAAGGCTGAGGGTCCCCTCTCACATGTGAGCAGCTGCCATGTGACTCCGCACCCTCTTCCTCCTGCCACCCCTACTCCCGGGGGTCCAGCTGCTGAAGAGCACACTATGTGGCAGGTTTCCCTGTTTGCTACAACTCACTGCAGCCATAACCTCAGGTGGCCCCTGTGACTCCCTCACTCCCTTGTCACAACTCTTTGGGGCCTACAAGCAGGACAGCAGGTGTGGCTGACAGGTCCCTAGAGGTTGGGCCAGGTTCCTTCCCTACAAAGACATTGACTCACAGCCACCTTCATGATCTCCTTGTCGTCATGCTGTGTGCTTTAAGGCAACATCACACCTGTCATTGCTGAATCCAGACTGACCAGCCTGGCCACCTGTTCAGGGACTCAGGTTGACTCTTTCTTCAGCCATCAGTCCCAGAGTTTAGGAGTGTTCACAGACTTTCAAAATCTTAGCTCCCACACTGTAGCATCACCACTGAAGTATGCTCCGGCCAGTGCAGACCAAACCCCCGGGGTGCTGAGAAGCAGGCAGAGAGGATGGGCTTTGCAGCTGCAGCATACTGTCGGAGCCAAACAGCAGAGCTCTGCTGTCCTCACCTGCCTGCCTCCACCACACATCAGTGACACTCTCCAGGCCCTGTACCCAGGTGGTTTCTCCCACAGGACAGAGGAGCGCAGCTGAGGAACCCCATCCATGTGTTCCTTGGGCTGTCACAGGACACTGACGCCTGGGCAATGTCCACAGCTGTGACATCCTGTGAGGATGAGGCAGCTGGTGCTCATAACTCCCAAGAAGCAAGCTGCTTCTGCTGGCTTGTAATGATGAGGATCAGGCAGCCACACTCAGAGCAGTCGGAAGGGGACGATATCACCCAAACAAGAATGGCAGCCACTTGGCCACAGTGTGGAACATACGAGTGTCACAGGCTCTGGAGAGAGGCTAACTGGGGACAGGGGGAGCACAGCAGACAGCTCTGAGAGACAGAACTACAAGTGCTCCCTACACAGGAATAAATGTTTGGGTAATGGATATGCCATTAACCAACCTTGACCTGACCAGTATACATTGTGTATATGTAGTGAGGTCACTATAACCCACAAATAGACACAATTATCATGTATGTTAGTAACAGAACATATGGGCTGGCTGGGATTGGGTCACAAAGAGAGCACTTGCCTAGCACTGAACCCCCAACACCACCAAAAGTAAAATCTAGATTATAAACACAAACAATGGCGTCCAAGACAGGCGGAAGCAGCAACCCCCCCACCGTCAGTCATGGCTGCCACGTACCTATTGCACTCACTCTGCTACAAAGGAAAAGGTGGTGGATAAGGCAAAGGGCTGACTCACGCTTTGCATAGACGTCCCGGCAAGACACGCCTGTGATCTCCAGCTTCCGCAGGTTTTCACAAACGCCATACTCTGCAACAAGAAGCACACTAGAAGTAAAATAGAGAGCTCACAGAGCAGCAGAGCCAGGGGCTGTGACAGGCAGGCAAGGACAGGCAGACACTCTGTTACTAGCAGGAGTCTGCCCTTCACTGTGGTCACCTCTCTGCTTGTTCACAAATGAAGGCCTTGCTCTGCTGCAGTCAGGGCCTCCCTCCATGCACACCTGTGCTGTCTGCTCTGCTGTGGCCTAAAAGCCGAACAGTACAAATTAGGTGAGGTACTAGGTGGTCTGAAAATGGTGACTGTTCACACCTACATGAAGTCTACACTGGTGTTAGGCCCTAGGTGCACTGTATGGCTCACCTCAGCCCTGGCTCTGTCTTCACAACAGATGCTGGAGAGCGGTCGGGCACCTGATATCTCTTTGGTCAAACTGCCCTAGTCCCCCCTAAGGGAAAAGCAAATGGATGTGCTATCCTTTCTGTCAAAGGGTTAAATGGGACAAAGGATATTCCACCTTCAGAGAAATCTGTAAAGAGGCATTCTACAGCAATCTGTTCCCAGTCAGCACTTAAGATCAGAGGTTGCACTTTCCTAAGTTAACCAGCAGTGTAAGAGGGTGAGGTGGAGCTCTACCCATTCAGAGTGAGACATGGGACCCTTTCTTTGCCTTAGGAGTAAAAACTAAGTGGGACCTCTCCACCGGGTGTGACTGACTTCTTAATTTTGAAGGCCGCACACAGACCCCTCTGAGGAAGTAAATCATCTTCCTTTTCAAAATTCTTTGGATGATGTGGTAATTTTCTTGACAGACCAGATCCATTTCCAACACCACACCAGTGGAAAGGTCCTCAGCGCCCTCCTGCATCTTACCACAGCTCCACCCCACGCCCAACTCAACTTTAACCAAATGCCAGCCCTTTGCCTCAGATCTCCGGTGGGGAGGGGGGGCTACCAGCACAGTTAACTACACTAGTCCTCACCACAAGAGAGCTGTCTTCCCCTGAGCTGCCCCATCCACACTGCCACCCCTCACCAGTGCACCCCGCAAGGGCTAGCAGGATCCACCATATTTAAACCTGACAGCATGCTCAGGGAAGGCCCACGTCCTCTCCATTGGCACTCAGAGGTGGCATGACCTGAACAAAGGACCACAAGCCTACAGTGTGACCCAGGACTAAAGCCAGGTCAGCACCCCTTGGTAGTGAGCACATGGCATGAGAAGGGGCAAGAGGCCCCTGGAACCCAAGGACAGCTTTACTCACACTCACATATCACATAGCACAACCTCATCAGATGTCCACAGTGACCTCCCATGTCAGGACTCCAGCCTGCACAGGGTGGGACAGCAGCTGCCTGGAAAGGGACACAGTGCAGCCTAGTGGGTGTCAGCATTTCAGTTCTCATAGCCCCAGAGGCTGCTCCTTTCCCCTTCAGCCCATGCTCTGGATGGATGGGGTCCTGCCAGTACTCACAGGCTGTCAGCTGCAGGCACTGAGGAAGCTCTCCGGATGGCTTTGGTGGGGTCTGAGGATCTCACTCCTTTCAAGCTCCCACCCTCCTCCACCCTAAGTCCCCAAGAGCAGCAGTCCCACACAGCATTCTCCTCTCAGCTGTGCCTGGCTGTCCCCTCCAGAGAGAAGACCCAGGCAGGGTCCCAGCATTGGTATACTGGTGTGTGCATGTGTAAATGGACGTTACTGACGATCAAACTCAGAGACTGAGTCACACAGGGGTCATGGCCTAGCTCCAAGGCTGCATACTTGGCACCTCCCACCGGTGAGCTCATCTTCCAGCACAACACAGGGACCAGGCCAGTGGTCTGTAAGGCCCCACCTCCTCACAGCAATGCTAACTAGAGGGAAGGATGCTCATCAAGAAATGCAGAAGAGACAGGAAGTGGAGAGACCACAGGCTAATTGGTCCAGGACGTGAGCATCTTAGCCGTATCTCTCTGGCTCACCTTCCCAAAAGCCACCATACCCCACATCCCAATTACAACTTCAAATATGTTGACCCAGCACAGTCTATCCTTGCAATTGATTACTGGAGCTAAGTGGTTCCTACAAAGTCAGCTGGGAAGAAGGGGCTCAGACAAGGGCAGCAGTATGGCCCAGACCCAGCAACTTGGGCCTGACCTCCATGGAGGTGTCCTTGCCAAGAAGAACCAGAACTGACTATCAAGTCCAGCTGCACTGGCCTCACTGCAGTGGCGCACACAATGGCGGAGGCACCAGATCTTAATGCTGCCTGACCTGAGCCCCCGAAAGCTGCCTCTGCTCAGGTCCTCAGGCCTATAATGTATCTGTGTGAACTGCCCTCCAGAGCTAAGAGCCAACTCTAGATGGGGTAACCATAGGCTAGGGGACATTTAAATGCTCACCTGATTGATTATCGTGAGGACATGCTACGTACGGCCCCAGCCCTTTGTAATGAAGAATCAACAGATTTGATCCAGGAACCAGGCTAACCTCAGAGAGGAAATCTGATCACTAACATGATTTGAGTCTGTAAATTAAACACAGGAAATTCTTCTCATGGGCTGGCAGTAGAGTTGGGTGGAAGAACACGTGCCTCCATGCACAAGGCCCTGGGTTCCATCCCCAGCACCAGGGACTGAGGGATTCCATGGGCAGACTACCCAATCACTTCAGTCATCACAAGGCTTCCACCAATGGCTGACATGGGACGGTAACCTAGGTGTATGATGGCTTCCAGTAGTGTACTCCATGGTCAGGCAGCAGGATTGTCCCGTGGGACTGTGAAGGTCTCTGTAATATTTGAATGTCTCTGAGAAAATAATGCTAAAAACCTTTCTGTCAATCACCATTAAGCCAGGGTCTCAGAACACCCTAACACTGTGACAGCTGTTTTACTCTGTCCTTTATTTCTGTGAGGTAGTCTCATTCTGTAGTCCAGGCTGGCCTGGAACTGACTACATAGCCCGGGGTGGCCCCAAACACGTGGATATGGCTCTATTTTTTAGTGGAGCTCTCTTTACTCTCAAAAAAGCACAATTGTGCTAGGGACGCAGCTCGTGCCTGCCTAGCATGCCCAAGGCCCAGGGTTCAAAAGCAAAAGCAGGCCTGGTGTTATCCCAGCACTTGGAAGGTAGAGGCAGAAGGATCAGGAATTCAGGGTCATCCTCAGCTGGACAGTGAATCTGAGGCCAGCCTGGGCTATAGAGAGAATTCCAGGCCAGTCGTCTGGGCCATAGTGTAAGACAGTGTCTTAAAAATAAAAAAGGGCTAAGTTAGAACTAGTGAGAAGCTGTCCCTAACTCAGCAAAAGCTGGTAGGGTAGATATAACTACTCTCAGACCCCTCTAAGCCTACGGCAGCTGGGGGCGGGAGGTGCTGTGCAGGATCCTGACCAATGGCAGTGGCTGCTGAGACTGGGACAGAAGCACCTCACACAACCAGAGTGGGTTCTGAAGCACAGTGGCTTTCCCTGGTGAGGGGCCAGGACTCATGAAACCAGAGTGGCATTTAAGAAGATACCAGGTCAGCTGGAGCAGATCTAGAGAGGGGGCGGTAGCCTGATGGAGGCTCCCGACCCCTCCCGCTGCCCACCACAGTGTTGCCTCAGTGATGTGACCTTGCGAATTCTGGCGAGCTCTGAGCATGAATGGCTATCTCTCACCAAACTCTCAGGCTGTGCCAAGTGTCAGGCCCAGGTGAGGGCTACAATACAAACAGGCCTGCCCACCTGTGGCCACAGGGCTGCGGCAGCTGGTCCACACAGTGCTGCTGAGGGTTTCCCCACCCACCAGACCCCCTCAGGGACCCCAGTTCTGCTCCAGAGACCGGTCAGTTGGCACTGCGATCCTCGTCCTGCACTCATTCAGCTCTTCACATCACTTCAGACAGCGGCTTGACTTTTCCTGTGGCCTAACCTGGCAGAAACCGCACTGGAGCTGAGAGAAGTCAGTCCGTGCTGCAGTACTGATGAAGGCAGCAAGCCGCAAGGGGTTTTACTTCTCACGGACTCTGAACCACCATCAGGGAAGAGCGGAGTCATTGTGACCTCACGGCTCCTGTCTACACAAGGCTAAGAACAATCCCACACCCTGGCATTGTTCTGTAACCTTCCCACAAGTCGTTAGAAGAAGCTGCCCTTAGCTTAGCTCCCATACTGGGCCCTGGCCAGCAACTAGGTGGTACCTTCCCTTCCAGGAAAGTTAACGCCATCATTCTGCACCAAGCCAAGAAGTTAGCATCCAGGCTGGTTTGTTCATTTGTATGGTGCTAAGGATGGAAACCTGGGCCATCCCTAGCCCGGTGCATGGTGCTCCATAAGCAATGGAATTAGCGCTGCAGGTTGGCAGTTTCTCTTACTCTAGAGAAGTGACGTCAGTGAAGCTCTTTGAGAAGCATCTACCCCACAAAGGGCAGCACAGCAAGAGACAAAACCTGGGAGTGGGGGGTGTGTGCGTGAGCAGAGCACAGGCAAGCTACAAACCTGCAGTGTCACCGCCCCACAGAAAATTCAGCTCAGGCTCACCTTGGGCCAGTCTGTCTGAAAGTAGGGTCTCCAGAGATGCCACACTCCTCACTCATACACCCTTCACGGCAGCTGAACAGTGGGGGCTCTACTCATCTGCGGTCATTGGAGTAAGCTGCCTGGACCCTTCAGAGGTTTGGGACATGGTACTCCTGCCCACCGATGCCAGGCTTATGAGTCCTGGCCAGTCCTTCCATCTTTACTGGGAACAGCTGGGCATCTGCCAAAGGACAATGACTCACAATGCCCAGGCCCAGGCTATCTCTGAAGAGAGGGAAGGTGTGCGGGCTTCAGGAAGTGACTGTCCCTTCGCCACTGCCCCACATGCTGTGTTACACTCTGCCCAGAAGGCAGACACACCCAGTGCCTCAGATGCCCCGTGGCCATCTCAGAGTGTCAGTCCACCCAGATATACCCACTCACTGTGGCAAGGCCAGCCCTCCCCTAGGCCTGTAGAAACAGACTCACACACGCAGTCTGTTTTCCTATGGCAATGCAGCCTTAAAGACCTCCTAAGCACACATGTTCCTTCTGCCTCTGCCTCCAAAAGAAAGATCACACAAGTTGTGTATGGAAGTTAACTTTTGAACACCTTAGAACTGGGCTGTGGTACATTCCTGTCATCTCTGTTCCAGAGGCTGAGGCAGGAGGGGACAGTTCAAAGCCAGCCCAGACTACAAAGTGAGATCTTGCCTCACAAAAAGTAACAGATTGAAATCGGATGAGGTGGTGCAGGCCTGTAACCCCAGCACTGTGGAGGATGAGGCCCACTTTAAAAAAAGAAAAAACGCAAACAGTCACGGAGAGCTGGGAGTCAAGCCCAATGATAGAAAGCTCACCTACCAGGTACAAGGCCTGGGTTTGATCCTCACCAGCTCCCAAATCCCTGAAGCTAGGCATGGGGACTCACATCTGTCATCTCAGCACTCAGGAGGCTCAGGCGGGAAGATTTGTCCACGTTTGAGGATAGCCTATGCAACAGCGTACCTTGCCTCACAAGAAACAAGCAAACCAACTCAAACAAAAGCATAAAAACACAACCCAAGAGCTTAACTACTTCCTCAAGCAGGGAGGTGTGGGATCGGGGGCTCTCCACTCTGGGGATCTGTCCCTCTGTTTCCTGGACAGTCTGTTTTCTCTGCTGGGACCCCTCCACAGAATGAATGGGTGAGCTCACACATATCGCTGGACTTTAAATATTCCTAAGCCAATTTCAGACCTCCTCCTAAGACAGTGCCTCCAAGTTCAGCTATTTAACAAAGCCACAGAGACAATACTGCCAGTCAAGCTGGGAATGGAGGGGGAGCTGCTCTCCTCTCCGCCACCACTGGATCAGACAGTGAGGGGCATGGTGAGCAAACCCATGGTAGACTCCCGATCACAACACTGGACAGGAACTACAGGCGTCATTACAGTGGGAATCGAATGACCTGCCCTACAGCAAGGTGCCAAAGGGGAAAGAGAATTTTAACTGTTTCCTTGTTTTGAATTCCATCTTTTTTTTTTAATTATTATATTTATTTTGTCACATTTTCTTATACCTGTATGTGTACAGGAGCCTCTGTGGAGGTCAGAGGTCACCTGTAGGAGTCAGTTTTCTCCTTCCATCAGGTGGGATCCAGGGATTGAACTAAGGGCACCAGGTCTGGTGGCAGATGATTTACTGATGACAGAGCCATCTTGCCAGCCCCTGAATGAGTACTTTGATCTACAACTAGGGCCTGACATGTCTTTAACTTTTTTTCTTTTTTTTTTTTTTTTTTTGGTTTTCCGAGACAGGGTTTCTCTGTGGTTTTGGAGGCTGTCCGGGAACTAGCTCTTATAGACCAGGCTGGTCTTGAACTCACAGAGATCCAGCTGCCTCAGCCTCCAGAGTGCTGTGATCAAAGGCATGTGCCACCACCACCCGGCTCTGACATTTCTAAATTCAATAGCCCTGGGCTGGCTCTGGGAGGCACATTCAGCTATGACGTACCACAACTGGCCAGCAGCAGGTTTAGATGAAGCATTAATCACAGAGGCCTGTCAGGCAAGGACAGGCAGGCACTGAGGATACTGCCCTCAGTGCTCTGGAGACCGGGACTTATCTACAGCCCTGCCCACATGACATAATTGCAGGTGGCCCTTGGCCAAGGGGGTGACACATCAAAAAAAAAAAAAAAATGTTTATGCCCAGGTGGCTGGGTACTAGGTTTGTCCCTGTCCTCTGGGAACAGCATCAGCACTCATGGCACAAGCCCCGGAGTCAGGACAGACCTGGCTAACAGGAGGCACTCTTTGACCTGCCCAGAAAGACCTCCTAAAATGACCCAAGTCACTCTACAACCTGACATGTGTGCCACCACAGCAGAGGGGCCAAGGCAGCCCTGCAAATGTCACTAATTGGGGAAAGAAGATTCTGAGGGGCTTACTGTGTTAGCAACAGTCTAAACACCAATGGCACCATCCCAAGTCTCTAGCGTCTCCAAGCCCCAGACTACCCCAACCTGGTAGAAAGAGGTAGTTTGGCTTTTTCTGTTTGTTCTAATTTTCAACAGTTACAAGAATGGAATCCAGCGACTCATCCACACTGGGCCTCTGAGCTCCACCTCCAGGCTCCTTCTACCTTTTACTCTTGGTCACTCTGTAGCCCAAGCAGGCCTTGAGTGTTTGATCCCTCTGCCTTAGCCCCCGGAGAGCTGGGATTGCAAGCCTGGCAACCAGGCCCCACCTACAGACTTACTAAAGCAAATGTTCTGTCCATACCTTGACTATCGGTCACAGCCCGAGATCAGAAACAATATATCCCAGCAATAAACATTCAAAGGAGTCACCCTCTCCCCTGGACCAACATCACATCCCTGTCAGGCAATGGCAGGGGCTGGGAGGATCCAGGCCGGCACCAGGGTTGTCGCCAGGTACTGTTCTCCACCAAAATCGACTTGATTTTGGAATCCAGGAAAGAAGAAGTTCAGGGGCTCAGAGAAGTAGGGGCAGGACTGTCTCACACACAGCAGTTCCCCAGGAAGCTACACACAAAGGGGCTGCCTCAGAGATCCTCAAATCCAGCCTGCCAGCCAATCTGTATCTGACCTCATGGATCAGAGTACACCTGCCTGAATAGCCAGGAGTCCCGACATGCCTGTACCCAGCACCCAGCATCTGGGTGACAGAAGCAGGAGAATGGAGAGTTCAAAGCCAGCCTGGTCTGCAATGGGAGACGTTGTCACACAAAAGGCTGCCAGGAACCCAGACAGTACCACCTCGGGCCAAGCTCAGCACTACGAGTGCCAGAGACCACCTAAAACAGAAGCCCTTCCTGATTAACTGAATAAAAGTCACAAATGGAACAAAAAAAAAAAAAAAATGCTGGGTGTAGGGCTGGAGAGTGGTCAGCGGTTAAGAGCACATACTGCTTTCATAGGGGATCTAAGTTTGACTCCTAGCATCTACATGAAGTGGCCACAATCATTTGTAACTCCAGCTCCAGGGGATCTTGTACCCTCTTCCAGAACCAGTAGGTACCTCTGCAGCCACATACACAGCAAACACATACACACAAATAAAAATCTTTTTTAAAAGTTTTAATGCTAGGTGTGGTAGCTCACACCTGTAACAACAATACCCCTGAGACTTTTAGTTCTTATGACTTTCTCAAAATTGGAATTAAAGTGCACACCTTTAATCCCAGCACTCAGGAGGCAGAGGCAGGCGGATGTTTTGTGAGCTCCAGGCCAGCCTGGTCTATAGAGTGAGTTCCAGGGCAGCCAAGGCTACGCAGAGAAACCCTGGGATTTTTGTGTCGGTGAGGTTTATTCTCTAGCCATGGCTTTAGAGTCCCATAAAGCTGCCCAAGAGCTACAGCAGAGGGGGCTTGGAGAGACTAAAAGAGACCTCCCAAGTTGCCACGACTTTCCCTACTGGCAATGGGACACTATACTTTTCTTCACAGCTCTCACAATGGGTCCCAAGCTCCAGTTCAGTTAGCATGACTGGCACATCCCTCTGAAATTTCTAGTTTAACAAAAAGTCTGTGATCCTATTCTTAGCAATGACCTACCCACACCTCCTACAGTTCCCCCAAAGATCGCCACAGGCTCAGCTGGCTGATGGAGAGCACTTTGGAGGGAGCTGAGTATCACAAGTTTACACGCTAAATATCGGGTGAAAGGCCAGTCAATTCAGGGGGCAAAAATACTTGCTGCTCATGCCAACAACCTGAATCCCATCCCCTCGAATCCACAGAGCAGAGGTCCTCAACCTGTGGGTCATGACCCTCCCCTGACAGAGTTAAGCAACCCCAGCACAGGGGTCACCCAAGACCATCGGAGAACACGGATACTTACATTACAACTCACAACAGAAGCAAAATTAGTTATGAAGTAGCAACAAAAATAATTTTATGGTTTGGGTCACCACAGCATGAGGAACTGTATTAAAGGGTCACAGCATTAGAGAGGTTGAGAACCACAGCTATAGAGGAAGAAGCTGCCCTCTGATCTCCACAAATATGCATGGCCCACTCACAATCTCATCACACACAATAATAGTAATAATAATAATAATAAACAAAAGAAGTAATTTTTAAAAAAAGAGAAAGAAAGGAAGGAAGAAAGAAAAGGCAGTGCTCAGAGAGAAAGTGAAAATTTCTATGTGACTAAAGGTTACTACTGAGGAGTCTCACAAATTCTCCAGGCAAAAGCAGACATCCTAAGAGAAAATAAGACAAAAGATAAATAGGGTTTTACACATAGGCCAACAGACATGCCAAACAGCCACGTTCAGAACAGAGGGCTTTGCATGCTTCATATAACACCATCGAAGTCACCCCTCAGAAGAGGAGGCACCTGCCACCAAATGCTTCCACTCATACTAGGGATAGTTTGTCCAACATCCCACAGTGGATGAGTGGAGCCAAGGCCAGGTGTCACCCATGAAATTACACGGCAAAGCTAAAGGAATCCTGCTCCTGGGGAGGACATACGGAAACTGCTTTTCTCACACTGCCTGCCATCCCACAATTCCACTTTGAGAAGTGCAAGCCCACGAAGATCACCTCAGGGGTTCCAGAAGATAAATGTAAATCCTCTGAATTTCTACAAAATGCACAAAGCAGTCTTCGGAGTGCTGTCACCAGAAGACGGAAAACGCTGAAGCCCACAGTTAGGGGATTAGCCTATGTGGCATGCAGGCAGCAGAATCCCTGAAGCTTTCTTCACCAGGAAGGCTCTAGGACACACTAACAAGCCACTCAGGCTGAGAGTACCCTGCTGTATGCACAAGAAGAAAGGCCTTCCAAATAAGATTTTTAACAGCTTTTATGTCCTCTTTCTTGCGGGAACTTCTTGCGGGAATGCAGTGAACGTGTGGCCTGACTGGTTGGCTGGCTAGGTCTGGGTGTTTGTTTGTTGTGGGGGAAGAAGGGAGGATTTAAAGACAGGTCTCACGCTGCAGCCCAGGCCTCTTGGCTAACTGGTTTTCTAAGTCAGAGTCTCGCTCTGCAGCCAGGCCTGGTTTGGCACTCTGCACCATGCTCCTACCTCGACCGAATGCCCAAGATAGGGGATGTCCATACTCACCCTCGCGGCAGCGCCGTCTCCAGATAGTGTCAGTGTGCAGGATGCGGCGGAATCTGCTGCAGACCTGCGCCAGGCTGGGCAGGTCGGTGCCAGGCAGCGAGGCGAAGATCTCCACCAGCAGCTCGGGAGGGAGCTCCAGCAGGGAGCAACGCGCCGGCCCCGCCTCAATACGCTCCTCCTCGGGGTCCGTGTCTGCCTCACTGTCTGCCGCCGCTGTCTCGGCCGGGCCGCGGCGCTGCTGGCGGCGGCGGCACCCACGCGCGGGGCCCACGCCGCAGAGCCGAGCGCACACCGCCATACCCGCCACCACCGTGGACGCGAGCACGCGAGCGCGCACGCACAGCGATCTGCGTAGGCGAGATGGCTCTAGTCGGGCCTGCCAGAACCTCAAGCTCCACCCCAAAAGTGACCACGCCCTCCGGCAAAGCCCCACCCGCAGAGTTTCGCCCTGCCCGGCGAGGAAGAATCGCACCCCAGAGATAGGCTCTCGCCTGACCACCCCGCAGCACTCAGACGCTTCGTCCTGCTCCTCAAGCAGATAGACACCGCCCTTACATGTGGTCACACTCTGGGCATTGGATGTTGCCACGCCCCATTCCCTGCCCAGAGAGCGATTGGCTCCTGCACCTAAGGTGCCCAGCTGCTCACCAAAAGAGGGTCACAGGGTTCAAAGCCCTGGAAGTCCCGCCCCTCGAAATTGCCACACTACTCGCACCACCGACCTCGCTTGATAACAAGAGTCTTTCTTGTTATCAACAAAACGATGCAGGATGCCCCGTGTGAGGATCGAACTCACGACCTTCAGATTATGAGACTGACGCGCTACCTACTGCGCTAACGAGGCTCCTTAGCGGCCGCTGCCGCTGAGCCAGGACCTTTGCACAGGCGATCTCGCTGGGAGCGAAATCTGGCAAAGGAAGCCAAAGCTACCGTTGCCTAGCAACACCACGTTTAACCCAACTTACCCAGGTTGACGCCTGGGTAGCAAAGGGAAGGTCCGGTGAGGTAGGAATTCCTGGTCTGCAACCTACTCTCCAGCTCACATTTCCCTGCGCAGCACAAAGTACCTAGAAACTTCCCTCTTTGGAAAGCCGCAGCTCTCTCCACTTCATGACTCTATATGAATATGTCATCACTTTTTTATATATCTAAAATTACCTATTTGCATGGTTGTCTCTAATCCCAAATTGTGTTTGGAGGATCAGAAGTTTAAGGTCATCCTTGGCTACTTGGTGATTTTGAGGCCAGCCTGGGCTACATGATACCCTGTCTCAGAAAAAGCCAAAATAAGGCTCTAGTTATTACTGACCTGTGTGCCCCGTGTAGTTCACTCAATAAACTATCCCCCTCCCCCAGCAAGCAAACAAATATCGCCTAATTTATTGACTACCAAAGGCTCCACTTGGTAACCTATGATCCCGGTCCGAGGAAGCGGAGGCAGGAGGACATCTTGAGCTACACAGCAAGATTTCATGTCAATAAATTAGTAAATAAATAATAAACTTAAGTTATGTAATAATAAGGGTGCAACGGAACACATACTACCTCATGTTCTGGTGTGTTAAGGCCCATGGGTGTGTGACCAAGGCCCTGGACTGTCCACTCCAAGCTGAACCTCCCCAGGTCCACTATTTCATGGGCTTCATGTCCATGAGCCTTCACTGAGAAGACAGAGCAACAATGAGGTGTGTGTCCTAATTCAGAATCCAGCCTCTGCACCTAGGACCCACAATTTAGTGCCTCAGGACTCTCCCTTCTCTGAGACCAGACCCATCCTGCCTGCAGGCTTCCTAGATGCTGTTCCTTCGAGTGGTAACACATAAACAAACGCCAGCGCGTCACTATGTTGCTCAATTACTGGAAGCATCCACTGGCCTCACTGACTCCTCACCAGGTCACACATTTCCTTACATGCTACCCCTAGCTAGTTTCTGTCTCACCTCCACTCTTGCCCCAATGCTCTGCATTGGCAGCCCTAGTGGGAGGGAGCAGCAGTGTCTCCTGGAAAATTCAGTTTCCAATCTGCCTGGACCCCACACCTTTCTCTTGAGTCTAAAAGCCACACCTCTCTAGGGATCATCTTATGTTGTCCCTCAGGGCAAAGGTCCTGGTTTATTATAAAACATTATTTGAATGTGGCAACCAGCACGTGGGGACCTGCGTATTTACTCTCTGAGTCTTCAAAATGAAAACAAAAAGTCATGCCAAGGAATGAGGAACAGGAAGAGAGAACCCAAGGTATGGGGAGTTGCATCAGCTTTTGTAGCTGCCTGACTAGACTGGGCACTATTGCTTTGTGCATCCTTCCATCCTAAAGTGTGATACTTGCTCTGTTTACAACTTGGTCTATTCAAAATCAAAAAACAAAGCTTGCCATGGTGGCAGGTACCTGTAATCCCAGCACTGTGGAAGTGTAATGGTTACCATTACATTTAAAGTTTAGACTTACTATGCTTCAAAGATCAAAAAGAAGAAAAATTGCTTCTAACATGTAAGCCCCAAGCTTGAATAGGCTGTACCCTAGCAGCCCACTTTCCTCCCCCCCCCCACATTGAAAGTTATTCTTAAATTGACTGATCTTGAAGAATTGGCTGTTCTAGCAAAGATAGTAGGTCATAAGACTAACCCACTATTTCTGCTTTTGTAATCAAACTTGCTTACTTTTTTCTTTGACTAGGACAACTATAAGACATATATGTTAAAACTAGATCCTGCCTACAAATAGACAGAATATGTGTGATCTTACAGATTTTGCCTTTAGATGTCCTGGGCAGATATGGCTGGGTGATGTGGCTTAGAAACACTCTCAGATGCAGACCTGACCCCAATAAGTCCAGGTGCTAGAAATAAAAAGCTTCCTGTTATTAAAATGTATTCCTTGTCCCACCGGTGGCGGCACATGCCATTAACCCCAGCACTTGAGAGGCAGAGGCAGGTAGATCTCTGAGTTCCAGGTCAGCTAGGGCTACACAGAGACACTCAGTGTATAATAATAATAATAATAATAATAATAATAATAATAATAATAATGAAATAAATTAAATTTAAATCTAATAATAAATTTTTTAAATGTATCCATGCTCATGGCTAATCTCTGAGTGACCCTAGACCCAAAACAGAAGTTGAGGTAGGCAACTCACTGGGCTACAAGTGACAGCTTGTCTCAAGAAATACAGACAACAAATCTATCCTCCCACAGTGTCAATAACAGGAGCTGGGCAGAAAAGGGTTAATATAGCATAACCTTCCCTAGAGGAGCTGAGAGCTTATTAAAACATAAAATAGTCTGGCCACATTTTTCTTCTTTAGAAGAATGAATGTGGGGGCTGGAGAAATGGCTCGGAAGTTAAGAGCATTGGCTGCTTTGCCAAAGGTTCTGAGTTTAATTCCCATCAACCACATGGTGGCTCACAACCATCTATAACAAGATCTGGTGCCCTCTTCTAGCATGCAGGCATTTATGCAGGTAAAATACTGTGTACATAATAAATAAATATTTTTTTAAAAAAGAAGAAGAAATGTGCCTATGTTCACACCATGACTTCTGGAACTCTGCACTTTAAAAAATGACAGAAAGACACAAGTCTACAGAGTATATGTAATTCTGTTAATCAGTGTATAGAGATGCTTATGCTCAGGGAAGAGACTGGATTTTGTTTGAATACTCAGAGAAAGGATTTTTGGGGGATGCAGTATTTGTGACTACAAGTGCACAGGCCCTGAATTCAATCCCCAACACCAAAATACCATGGAAAATAGGTAAGGCCCCAGAAGTGTTGCACACCTTTAATCTCAGCACTCTGGAGGCAAGGCGGACTGATCTCTACAAATTCAAGGTCAATCTGGTCTACATAGTAATGATCAGTTCCAGACCTACAAGGCAAGACCCTACTCCCCCCAAAATATAATATAATATATATATATACATATATAGGAAAAATTACAAAGAATATAAATGAATATGTACATATATAAAGAAGTGAAGTCAGTCCAGAGAAAAACACAAGAGGTAGAATGTTCTGGAAGGGAGAGACAGGTACTTGCTAAGTACTAACTTAGCAAAGGAAGCTGAGAGTTGTGCCAGGCAATGGCATATACAAAGATGGGAAAGCAAAGACCTGCCAGGAAGCAGGGATTGAGCAGGCAGAAAGGCATGGCAGGCTGGCTGGCTCCGGCCAGAATGGAATCTGAGCAGATGAAACAGGAGATGGAGCCAGTACCACAGAGGATGATGCAATCCTGAAGGCTGTGTTTTGGGAAGCCAGCTCAGGCTTCTAGCACAGCGTGGGATGCTGATGAACATGCAAGATTATGTTTCATGGTACACAGACACATTTTGTCCTGGTTTAGCATTTGCTATGCACAGGTGAAAATTAAGTAGTACACAAAATTAGAAATCTCTTGCACAGGTAGCTCTACATATAACCAAGTTCTTTTACAGAGCTTCAAATAAAAAGTGGGGAGCATTTGAAAGAAAATGGTGGGGCTCTGCACAGAGCTATTGGAAATGGAAACTGGTGCAGATGCTATGGAAATCTGTATCAAGGTTCCTCAAAAATCTAAAACTGGACCTAGCTACGCCACTCTTGGGTGCATACCTGAAGGACTCTGAAATCCACACGCCACAGAGACACTAAGACAGTGTTCTGTGCAACTGTTCACAACAGCCCTGAGAGGGAAACCCGAAGAATGGATGTGGAAAATGTGGATGTACACAAGGGAATTCTATTTAGCTGTAAAACTTAATGAAGTTATGATGTCTGCAGGAAAATGGATGGAACCAGAGGTAATTCTATTAAGTAACTGCCAGATTAAAAAAGAGGAACAACACAGATTTTTCTCTCATATGTGGACCCTGGGTTTAAACGTGTATGTAATTTAGTACATAAAAGTAAAAAGGGGACCCCTGAGAGGGAGGAAGACTCCTAAAGAAAAGGAGAGGGAGGAGTACAGGAAGCGACTGAAGGGCAGAACACAGGCAGGGCAGTGTAGACTCTGGCACACACTGTAGGGAATAAGGCAAAACACCTGCAAGAAACCCCAGCCATACTTAAGATGCTTTACAGCCTTGCAGTCCTATTAAAAGCAGGGAAACTACACGGAAGAGTAAGCAGGCTTGCCACAGTGGTGTGTAAGTGAGAGAAAATAGGAAAATGGGACAGCGTGTTTTTCAGTGGGTTGCCTGTAAATTTACTGAAACAGGGAAACAGGGAAACAGGGGAGGAGGGAGGGAGGGAGGGAGGGAGGGAGGGAGGGAGGAGGAGGGAGGGAGGGAGGGAGGGAGGGAGGGAGGGAGGGAGGGAGAGAGAGAGAGAGAGAGAGAGAGAGAGAGAGAGAGAGAGAGAGAGAGAGAGAGAGAGAGAGAGAGAGAGAGAGCGCACTCATTTGGGAGATGGGGACTAATGAATCAAAAGTTCATCCTGGGCTACTTTGGGAGTTGGAAGTCAAGCCTAGGCTACTTGAAACTAAGTCTCAAAAAATCAAGCAAAAAGTGTTGACTTTGCTGGTGGCAAACTAGGAAAGCAGAGGCAGGCGGATCTCTGAGTTCGAGGACAGCCTGGTCTAAAGAGGGAGTTCCAGGACAGCCAGGGATACACAGAGAAAGGCCAACTGGTGGTGTGGGGGGGGGGGGTCCGACAGGGCAAACATGGTGGCTCATGCCTGTAATCTCAGCATCCAGGAGGCTGAAGTAACAGGAGAGACACGAGTTCCAGAGCAGCCCAGGCTACAGTATTAGAACTTTGGAATAATAAATACGTAAGAGATGGGGGGAAAGCATCTATTTGTCCGTTCTTGGAGTCAGAAGCACAAGTGCAGCGAGGTAGAAAGTGGGGGAAAGGACACCCAAAAGGCGTTGGGAGGGTGCCAAAAAGCGACCACCAAGCAAGCCTGAACAGCCCCGCGGCGAGTAGGGACCAAGTGACGCCGTCCCAGAGGCCCAGAGGTTTCCCCCGAGGTCACTGTCCCCGCTGGTCGCAGGTCATCAATAAACCACCCAGCTCCCGTCGACGTTCTTGAGCAATTCTTGTTTACTTGTACTAAAGAGCAGGTGAGGCTGAGATTGACTGCACAGCTGGCCAATAGATTTCCAGACAACAAAGCAAATGAGAGGATTCTTCCAATCAAAAGGAAATAGGGGCGGGGTGGGGCGTGTGCACGCCCAGGGCTCCGGCGCTCTCCATCTTGAGTGTGGCGCCTCCGCTCTGAGCTGCAGGAGGAAGTATCCTCCAGTCCTCTGGTGTCCTGACTTCCGGCTTTCACCTCGGGCTTGCACAGATGCCACCTAAGGCTCATCGTTGGAAGCGAGGGTCGGTTTTCAGGTGTTTTGTCATCTACCTCCCAGTATGAATAAGCAGTGAGGTGGGAATTTTTCAAAGTGCCACCGCATAGGCTCAAGAATTAGCAGTTTGGGGACTATTGGCTGCCCTTCCAGAGGTCTTGAGTTCAATACCCAGCAACCACAAGATGGCACACAACGGAAGTATAAGATATGGGCCCCTTTTCTGACATGCAGGCAGAACACTGTATACATAGTAAATCTTTGCTATGTTTTTAATTTGTATTTTTAGAAAAAGGCTCACAACGAATACAAGGGTGGCTGGAACTCTCAAAGATACTCCTGACTCTACCTCCAGAGTGCTTTGATAAAATTTAAAACCATATTCTTGGAGTAGACAATATATCTATAGAAACTTTGTGTTCTTTTTTTTTTTTTTCTGTACTGTGACTCAGAGAGAAGAATCATAATACTAAAAATAAATTATACCATGGAGGCCGGAGCCATGTCCCAGGGTTTTAGAGCACCCAGAGGACCTGAGTTAAATTTCCAGCACCCACATGGCTCCTCACAATGGTCTGTTACTCCAGTGCCAGAGGATCCAATGCCGGTGTCTGTGGCCACTGTACATACATGGTGTACAGAAATACATACAGATAAAACTCATACACATAATAATGAATATTCAAAATAAACCATACTTTATGTATCACATAAACCATGCATCTTCTGTTTTGGTTTTGACTGGGGCTAGAACATAGGGTATTTTGGAAACTAGGCAAGCACTCCACCACTGTGGGTGTTGGATCACTCACCTAGCAAGTGCTAGGGCCTGGCTCAGTTCCTTGCAATACTAAAGAAAAACAAACAGACTCAGGTGGACTAGAATCTCCTAGGTGATTCATGTCTGTCTACTCAGGCACACTCCTGTTTGCAAATTTCCATGGGTCTGCTTCTTGTGTTTGTATGTGAAGAAATATTAGCCACTTTGAATAGAGTCTGTATTCTGTAAGCATAAACTGTCCTCCTGGGGTAGGCAAGACTTGCAAAGCACCATTGGACTCCACCTTGTGTTTGGCTTGTTTTGTTCTCACATCTTATTGGGATGTATGGTTCTAGATTCACGTTGCAGTGAGAACTTGGGATGGTGTCAGAGCATCCTGCAAAGGTGTAAATGTCCTCATTGCAAACACAAAAGAGCAACCCTGGTCATCACTTCTGCAAACCTTTGTTGATAAGCCAGAGGCCTGGGATTCTGGGGTTGCCCTGGGGAAGGTAAACATCTCTCTTTCCCTTACCCCACAGCCACAAGCCAGGTGTGACATTTTGTTTCCTTGTATGTTGTGTGGTTCAGCAACACACAAACTCAGAGATCCATGCGTCTCTGCCTCCCAAATGCTGGGATTAAAGACATGTGCTACCACTGCAGGGGGGAAAAAGAATAAGAAAAAACATTTCTTACACATACACAGTAGCAGTTTAGTCAAGAAAGCATCATCAGGCAAGGCTTACTGTCATAAACACCCAGAAAAACAAGCAGCCTCTTTGTTGTCAGAGAATAAATCTACAACTTGAAGGTTTTTCTTGTATTTTAGGGTTCAAACTCAGGGTTCTAAACATACTGGGGACACTATACCACTTAGCTACATTCCCTGGGACCTATATTGCTTTGGAGCCTGTCCTGAATCTCATTCTGTAGACCAGGCTGACCTTGAACTCACAGAGATCCACGTTCTTCTGCGTCCCAAGTGCTGGAATTAAAGGCATGTACCACCAACGCCCAGCTGACCTAGAAGATTTTTAATTTCCTTTATTTTTTGTTCTGAAGTTATGTAACAATTCATTCCACAACCCAGGACTTTTGTCCTCCTGAGCCAGGTGCCAGAGATGGTTCTATAGCCAGTGAGAAGTTGATGAAAGCATCAGTCAATAAATAAATGCATAAATAAACAAGATAAAAACTAAATGAAAGCAGGCAGTAGTGTTACACTGGCCATTTAAATCACTTTCCTCCTAAGGTGGGGACACACAACAGAAAATTAACTAGCTGACATCAGACTACCTTGGAGAGGCAGAAGACCCTTCTGTGCTAGTAAAAGTAGCCTGCTTGGAGAAGCAGCTCCACAGTGCCTGTTTTGGGGTTTGTTTAGTTTGAGACCTGCACAGGACCTCATTAGGAAACTCTGGCTGGCCTGGAACTCCCTATGTACACTAGATCTGCCTGCTTTTGCCTCCCAGGTGCTGGATTAAAGAAAGGTGTTTTAATTTATGTTTGGATCATTAATTTTAGCTTGGTTCAATCCATTCTTTTTTGTTTTGTTTTTTGAGACAGGGTTTCTCTGTGTAACAGCCCTGGCTGTCCTGGAACTCGCTCTGTAGACCAGGCTGACCTCACACTCACAGATGTCCCCCTGCTGGGATTAAAGGCGTGTGTCACTACTGCCTGCTCCAGTCTTTTCTTGTTTATTTGTTTGTCTTTTGAGATAGGATTACAATGGGTAGGGCTGGGTGGCTCACATTTTAGTCCCAGCATTTAGGTATAGCAAGCAGATCTCCTTGAGTTCAAGGTCAGCCTGGTCTACAGAGAGTGTTTCAGGACAGCCAAGTAGTTATACAAAGAAACCCTGTCTGAAAAAAACAACAACAAAAATCAAACAAACATAAAAAGATTTTTATTTCATGTGTATGAATGTTTGCCTGTATGTATGCATGTATGTACATTCGGGTACCTGATACCTGAGGAGGCCAGAATAAGGTGTCAGATCCCCTACAGCAGTCATTACAGTTGAGCTGCCTTACTGGTGCTGGGAACCATGCCTGGGTCTTCAGCAAGAGAAGCCTGTGCTCTTGACCACTGAGCCATCCCACCAAGCCCACCCCACCTCACCCCCTTTTTTGAGTCAGGTTCTCACTACGTAAGAACTTGCTATGTAGAACAGGCTGCCTCTCTTCTGGGTGCCAGGATTAAAGGTCTATGCACTGTGTCCAACTTGGCCTTGAACTTTTGATACTCCTGCTTCAACCCCCAGGGTGTTAGCATGATAGGTCTTGTATCAGCAGGCCTGGCTTCCATTTTGATTTTTAGTCTGGTTTCTTGGGCCTCAGTGCAGGAGTGTCACACAAGACAATAGACCTCAAACAAACAACAGTGCAAACAAACAAAAATGAACAGCCCTCTGTGATCTTAATAATAAGTTCTGAATGTTTCCTGTTCACACTGATGCATAAGGCAATCCCTTTGACAAACAGCAGGTGAAGACATTTGTTTCCAGAGTTGAAGGAGGAAGTCTGGGGTGTAGGAATGGTGCAGTGCCCGGCAGCAGATCTGCAAGGACAAGGACACCAGGCTGGCACAGACATGGCATCACACACAGAGCTGGGGGTGGCTGCTCAGTGCTGGTGGTTTGCACTATACCTGTCACCTGCTCTTACAAACTCAAGTGGGAAAGCAGCGTTGCCTCTCACAGGGAACTTGAGGCTCACACTTGAGGCTAAAATTCACTGAGAGGCTGAGGGCTGTGGCCTGATGAGATGAAACCTGTCCTAGACCATAGGCAGCCATGGGTGAGGAGGATTGGGCAGGCCCAGGCTCTGCAGCAGCCTAGTTAGACAACAGGAGCCAAAGAGGGGACAGACCTGTGACAAAACAACCCAGGGGTCAGCTGAGGTAAAAGTATCTGTCACTGAAAGGACAGCTGAGGTAAACCTTTCCAGACAGGACTGTCCTAGACTTTCCAAGTTGGATCATGACCAGATCACACTTACTGCTAGTGTTCCAGGACTCTGTCTAACTGCTCACATATCAGAGCTTTGAGTGGTGAGATGGTGGGAAGGAAATGAAGGTTACATAAGGGCTGGCACCCTGGGAAGTCTAGGTGAGCCATATCTCCTGAACTCCATGCTCAGGAGCTCAGGTACACAATGGGGCTTTTATAGGAAGGGAAAATGGACATGCTGAATACTAGGTGGGGGGTCATCAGTTTTAAAAAAATAAAACAAAAACAAACAAATAAACAAAAACCTTATTTGACCTTTTATTTTATGTGCATTGGTGTAAGGATACCAGATTCCCTGGAACTGGAGTTAGAGACCCGTGTGAGCTGCCATGTGGGTGCTGGGTATAGAACCTGGGTCCTCCTGGATCCTCTGGAAGAACAGCCTGCCATCTCTCCCGCCCTGAGGGGTCATCAGCTTTTTGCTGGAACACATAATTGACCTTGACCTACCCCTAAGAGTCTGGAGTTCCTGAGACCTTGCTTTTCTTCAAGTTCTACCTAGAGTACATATTTGTGTTTATGGCTGCACAGGACACGCAAGAGAAGGCAGCACAAGATCAGATTCTAAAGTCTTCATAAGTCTTGGGTTTTTTTGTTTTTGTTTTTTTAAATTTATTCTTATTTTTTATGCGTTGGTTCTTTGCCATGGGTGTCGGGTCCCCTGGAACTGGAATTAGACAGTTGTGAGCTGCCATGTGGGTGCTGGGGTCGGAACCCAGTTTCCTCTGAAAAAGCAGTCAGTGTTCTTAACCACTGAGCCATCTCTCCAGCCCCCATTTAAATGTGTAGGTATAGCCCAGGCTGGCCTCGAATTCGTGATCCTCCTGCCTCTGCCTCCTTCAGCAAACCCTACCAGCGTGCACCACCACAACAGGCCATCTTGGGGTTCCTAAATGTAAAGATTACTTAGCAGGCGAGACCTCCAGTCGGCTTGCTTTCTTTCTTTTTTTGAAGAATTGAGGGATGTCAAATGACATCGGCAAAGGGGGGGAGGCACTGGGACACCGGCTGGACTGTGCGTGGGCAGAGGCGCAAGGGCTTCTGCAAGTCTCCACAGCACAGGGAGCCAGCCGAGGGAGGGCAGACCCTTCACCGACTCACAGGACTCGCCAAGCCTGGCCGGCGCACGCGCGGAACAGACAGGTCCTTGGGCGCTGTACGCACGCGCACCGCCCTGGATTCCGCCACTCTAGCCATGGCGGTTGTCGGGACCGCCCGTGGTCCCGCCCTCGCTGACGTACCGCGGGTCACCTGACTCAGCTGCGGGCGGAGAAGACACAAGGGAAGTGGCCGTCGCGGGACCTAGAGCCTCCGACTCCGGACCCCCGCGCCATGCCGTCCGAGAAGACCTTCAAGCAGCGCCGCAGCTTCGGTGCGCGCCGCGGGCCCTGGGGAGGGAGATCCGGGTGGTGTCGGGAGGGGTGGTGGTCGGGATCCCTGCGGGTCCGGGCCGGGACGCAACGCGGGCCGGTAGGGTCTCCCTCTCCATCCCCCCAGCTTCGCGGTCCCTGCTGGCTCAGTCCCCTTAGTCGTCGGTGGGCTCGGCGTCCCCTCCGGGACGGGAAACCCGACCCAGGTGGCGGAAACCGCGGCGCTCTCGGCAGTGCCCTTAGTGGGCCCCAAGTCCGGGCGCCCCGCAAGCCCCGGGGCAGCACCCAGCCGGTTCTGCTTAGACAGTCGCCTGGGGACGTTTGTGTAGGAGAGACAACCTTTATCCCATAACGGATATTTGACAACTATTATTTGCTGTAGTGATTTTTAGTTATTCTGGAACAGTCCTCAAGAAAGAAGAGGAGTGGCGGGGGGCGGGGGAGCGAGACGTGCACATTAGCTGCTAGGACCCGGATCCCCAGGGTGGCCGGGCCAAGGGTGAACTCTTCCAGTGTTCCATCTGTCTTTACCGTAGAACGCGTTTTAAGTGTTTATCCCGAGTTCGCCTTCAATTCCCCCTACCCCAGCTATTCTGAAGAAAGCGCGGGGATCTGATGGCTGCTGTTTTCCTTACTTCTGACTTTAGTGGTCCTGACTGTGGGCACAGAGTTTAGAGGTTTGCGATTCATACGTTGTTTGGAGGGGCCTCTTTGTGGAGGCCAAGCCCAGACTTGCTTCTCCATTTTAAGGTATTTAGATTGGAGCTCTGGAGTCTCCTACCCGCATTGAGGGGATGCTTACTGGGTGGATTTAGGGTTCACCCCAAACAGACCCTTTGTAGATGAAGAACCTGGGTGGGGCCTAAGGCAGTGAAGCTCAGGATCTCAGGATCCGCCTAGTGGCAGAATCCCATTAGCTTTCTGTCATAAATTCTTGCACTTCCAGTAAGTAGCCATCATCCCCAGTGCTGGAAGGTACTAAGACGTTTTCGAGGCTAGGCACCCTTACAGATCCTTAAAAAGACAGGACTAACTTAAGGCTAAAACTGATTAAATGAGAGGCAGGTGTATCTTTTGAATTCAAGGCCAGCCTGATTTACAGAGGAAGTTCTAGGTCAGCCATGCTACACAGAGAAACCCTGTCTGGGTCGGGGTAGGGGTGAAGAAAACTGATCAAGGTTCACTCTTCTCAAAAGTGACCCCCCCCTTCTTTTTTTTTTTTTTTTCCTGAGAGACCAACAGTGCTCAAGTTTTTCAGGATAGTCCTAAGCACCAGTGAACTGGTGTCTCCAGGGAAGTTTGTGTGCTGGGCCAAAATAAATAGCCCCAGGGACTGATGGGTCTGTTATAGAGAGTAAGATTCCCATCAGGTTTAACTAGATGTCAAGTCTTTAATCCCAGCACTGGGGAGACAGAGGCAGGCCTATCCGAGTTTGAAGCCAGCCTGGTTGACTTAGTGACTTCAGGCTAGCCAGGTCTTCATAGTGAGACCTTCCCACTCCAAACAAAACACCTAGGTAGCTTCAGGAACTTAAGCTGTGTCTCAGGGCTGGGCCCAGTGGAGAGAGGTAGTTTAGCAGTGGGGGGTTGGGGTGGCATCTGTCCTTTCAAGGCACCAGAAAAATACACTTCTACCCTCTGCTTATGTGCTCCTGGGACTCCTGGTTCTTGAAGCTGAAGGAAAGGAGCCTAGGCTTGGACCCTGCTGGGCCTCTGCAGCACTGGACTGCCCTGTTGTTGTGGCTTTTATTTGGACATTAGTTATCTTCTCTGCAAGCCTAGGTAGGGGGCACTTGGGATGCTGGGATGCTGAGATGCTGAAATTGGTTGCATGGGCTAGTGTCTGAAGAGAGGCGTGAAAACTATGTCCTTGCAGTTAAAGAACCAGTCTCCTCCAGTACAAACCATTGGCCTCTGAGCAGCTGTCTGCTTGCAAAAGCCTCCAGCATGCCCTGAATGTCCCCACTCTTCCAGAGGACCCCAGTTCACTGTCCTGCATCCAGGTAAAGGCTGAACAAGCCTTATGGGCCATCAGTTTTGTCCCATTTACTTTAAGACAACTATTAGCTGGACAGTGGTGGCACACACCTTTAATCCCAGCACTCTGGAGGCAGAGGCAGGTGGATCTGAGTTTGAGGCCAGCTGGTCAAAACCCAAAACTATTTCTGTCTTTCCTTTGGGGCCTTATTTTGGGACAAATCAGAATGGCATTGTAGTTTCTGATGGTAGAGTCCTTTGGCCTGATCTTTTCCTTCTCTACTTACGGGTGATAACTGTTTCTACTCTAGAAAATGACTCTGCTTTGCTTGAGTGTTCCCATCTTAACATGTGTTAGTGTATGACTGTTTGTTTTGAGACAGGGTTTCTCTGTGTAGCTTTGGAGCCTGTCCTGGAACTCACTCTGTAGACAAGGCTGCCTTGGAACTAACAGATCTTCCTGCCTCTGCTGAGATTAAAGGCGTGTTCCACCACCTCCCAGCATAATTTAGGGTTCTTGATTGCTTGGTTATTTTAAGTGGTCTCACAATGTAGACTGGGCTGGCCTTGAGTTTACAGAGATCTCCCTGCTGGGATTAAAGGTGTATACCACTACACCTGTGTTTGTTTTTTCAAGACAGTTTTTCCTCTGTATCCCTGGCTGTCCTGGAACTAACTCTGTAGAACGGGCTGGACTTGAACTCTCAAAGATCCACCTACTTCTGCCTCTCAAATGCTGGGATTAAAGGCATGTGCCATCACCTCCACTGCCTGGTGATTTTTATTTTATTGTTTAAAAGAATGAGCTTTGGGGTTTTTTGTTTTTGTTTTTTGTTTTGTTTTTGTTTTTGTTTTTTTCAAGACAGGGTTTCTCCATATTGATTTGGAGCCTATCCTGGATCTAGCTCTATAGGCCAAGCTGGCCTCAAACTTGGGCTTTGGGGCCTTGTGAGTTAAGCTTTTAATTTTTATTTTTTGTATGGTTATTTTGCCTACATGTATGTTTGTACACTGTGTGCATTGCTGGTGCCCATGGAGGCCAGAAAGAGATTTACAGATGGCTATAAGCCACATGTGGGTGCTGGGAACTGAACCTGGGTCCTTTTCAAGAGGAGCCAGTGCTCCTTCCTAACTGTTGAGGAAGTGTGGAATGTCTGCCAGGTATGTAAGCAGCTACTTGTTAGAATAAGTTGATTGCAGTGACTTATCCTACACTCTGGAGTATTCAGCAGGGATATAGTGGAGGGTATTTCTAGAAAGAGGCAGGAAGCCATGGGTAGGTGGTACTATCCCATCTGGGGGTGACTGGGAGAAATGGTACAGAGAGCACAGCCAGGACTTCAGAGACTAGAGAAGGGTGAAGAGGTAAGCCCCTCAGTGCTGAGGACGTACTTGTTTTTGCAGAGCCTGACATGTACCAGGCGACTTTTTGTCAGTAAGCACATCCCCAACTCCTTGAGTTTACAATGAATAGCGGTTGAATTTGCTGTTGACCCTTCATGTTTCTGCAAGAGGAACTAATGGTGGAATATCAGGACTCCTTTTGTCCATGGGAGCCATGTTCATTGTTAATCTCTGAGTCCCTGTTTAAGGTGCTTTTAAGTACTGCCTAGGAACATGGGAGGGAGCAAAACCATGTGATTGTGCTTAACACAAATTTCCATGGCCTTTCTAAAAGGTGATCAAAAAAATTTTTTTAACCCAAATGCAGTTGGCAGTGACACAAAAATGTGTCTTTGTGTTGGTCACAAACAGCATCATTTTTTTCTGGAACCTTCTCAAGACTTTGCAACAGTGTTTGCAGAGGCCATGAGTCTGACCAAGTGCCATAGTTCTGTTAGTTCTGTTTTGCTTTACATTACCACATCCTTCCAGAGTGTGGTGTCCCCAGCTGTATGGCCTTACTGAGCCCCAGGCTTTCCCTGTTAGCATAGAAAGCCTGGTACCCTGTTGAAAATAAAGACTGGTTCTAGGCCTTCTAGCACTTGTGAGGTAGAGGCTGAGGAGTTCAAGCTACATGATGAGTTTGAAGCCAAGCTGTGAACACCTTAGCTCTAAAACCAGACAGTGAAAGGGAGGTACTCTCAGGGAAGGGTCCATCAGCAGACTCTATGGAGGTTTTGATTTTGGGGGGTGCTTTTTGAGAGTGTCTCACACTTGTATCCCAGGGGCACAGCTATAATTTCAGCACTGAGTAGACTCAGGCACAGGCAAGAGGGTCTCATTTCAGAAAATAAATAAAAAAAAATCCTGAATAGAACTACTTAATGCTAAGTGAAAATGCCTTAGTCCTTGGTTTATCCACATTGGACTGATAAATTAGTAAAACTTGACAGGAATGATAGAAGGTATCAGAGGAGAGATTGGGAGACACCCCCCCCTCCTCCAAGTTACAAAGTTAAGCTGCTCTGTGTGGCTATATGTCTGGGTTTGTTGTCCCTTGAAATGAGGGTTTTTACCCTCTGGGCTGTGTTGAGCTGCCTGACAGACCTGCCATTGCTGTTGGGCCCACAGACTGCATCAGTGCTCAGTGGTGAGATGTGATCCAAACCCGAAGTCCAGGGAGAGGTGTCCTCACTGCTCTGCCCTGCCTCATACAGGACAGTCCACCAGCAGGAACTGGTAGCATGGCCCCTGATAATCGCTGTCTCTTCCTTTCTTGCAGAACAGAGAGTGGAAGATGTCCGGCTCATCCGGGAGCAGCACCCCACCAAGATTCCAGTAGGTTCTACTGTGGCTGTGATGACACTTCTTGTGGGCAAGAGGGGACCCTGCACCTCTCCCCGCCAGAAACCACCATCACCAAGAGCCCTTGTACTCATGGGCCTTGTGTGCCCACCTAACCACATGTTTTTCTTCCTAATCAGAACTTGCTGCTCTTGTGCATGGTAAAGGGGTGGATGAACTAGAACTTAGCCTTTCCTTTTTTTCTTTTTTCTTTTCTTTTCCTTTCTTTCCTCTGATACCAGGATTGAACCCAGGGCTAGAGCATGTGACTACTGAACTCTACTCCAGCCACCATTGTAAGGGAAACAAGGATGACTTCTGTGGGAAGAGTAGTCCTCAGGGTGTCATGGCGGCTTTGTAGGAGATGAAGGGACATGACTCTCAGCTTCTTACTGAGTGACAGCCAGCAATTAGTACTCCCCCTCCCCCCCAAGCTGTGCTCTTTGGTTGCAGTCCTTATACAGAGCTGTGAAGTCAGGCATGGACAGGCTCCAAGGTTTAAAGTGGCTCAGTGTTCTACAGCTAGTCCCCACATTCTGGGAGGAACTCTGGTGTAGTGCCTCTTTCACAGTAGAAGACTTAACCCCTCAGGATGTCAGCTGCCCCTGTGTTATAAGGGCATCCCCCAGTGCTAAGTCCTACAGGTGTATCTCTGTATAACTTTCTCACCAACCCCGTTAAACCATTCTCTGAAGAGAGGGGTTGCTGCATAGTGAGGGAAGGTGGGACATGTCCTGCACTGGTTGGACATTCCCAGTCTGTCCTCATACGGAGGTAAGACTTTCTGGGAGTACACTTTCTGGGCAGGGCCCCATGGGTAGCTTTCCTGGACTGAAACAGCCTTTCATTTGGAGTGCTTACCTGACCTGCTTGCAGGAAGCACAGCCACCTGAGCCCGCCAGGGTTTGCATACAGCTTCCTGCAGGGCTGTGGCCTGGGCATACACCAGTGGCTCCTTTCTACAGAAACTTCAGGGTCTTTGCAGATACTGAGCTGCCCAACTGCTCACGACACCAAGTAAGCCTGAGAGCCAGGCTCAGTGCTGCCTAGTTGAGAACAGGGTGGCCAGTGTCTGGCTCCCAGAGGTTCCAAGTTGGAAACCTTGAAGGCAGAGGCCTCTTTCAGACCAGCCAGCCACATGTCTTCCTCTAATACCTTGTACATCTTCCCAAATTGGAGAGTAAAAGAAAAAGTTAGGAGTTGGAGTGGGAGCCATACATGTTTAGCTGCTTGAAGGGGCTGGAACCTGCTCAGAGCCAGTCTCAGGACAGGGAGCAAGGAAAGGGGTCCTCTAGTGTTCCCACACTTTGGGCCTTCTAGAAGAGTGCTAAGGTCTTTCTTATATGCTCCTTCACTACTTTGCACTTTGGAGGGTCTGCCTCATAAAACCAAATATGTGGCACCCACCGCAGACATTTCCTGTGGACGCCATGCTTCCAAGCAGTTCACAGGATGGACTTTTCAATCTACCAGGGATGGGGATGGCAGCTTGAGATGGCCTTTCAAGAAACCACGTGCAGGTCACATCCAGAGCATGTTCAGACTAGCACTTCTCCAGAAGCATGTGGTGGTATTCCTCTTTGCCATGCCATGACCAGGCAGCAATTTCTGTTCTCTGGGTGGATGTCCATGGCACTTGGAAACCATGGTATACTGAGGTTCTGAGGCCCATCAATGCTCAGGTCTTTTAGCAGCTTTTTATTTGGTTTTGGTTTTGGTTTTTGAGGTGGGTTAGCCTGGTTAGCCTGTTCACTGCCTCAGTCTCCAAATACTGGGATTACACATGTGCCACATATCCATTTTATTTTTTACCACTTTACCATTTTATTTTTAATTATCTATTTGGTGTTTCAAGAGTTTCTCAGTATAATATCCCTGGCTGTCCTGGAACTCCCTCTGTAGACCAGGCTGGCTTTCAACTCACATACCTGCTTCTGCCTCACGAAGTGTTGGCATTGAAGGCATGGGCCACCACACCCAGCTGCTTTTTAACATTTCTTGAAAACTTTCTCTCCTTGGAGCAGATGGGAGGAGCGGGAGGAGAGGAGAGGAGAGGAGGGAGGGGGAACTGGGATTGGAATGTAAAAAGTCTCAGGGAACAAAAAAAAATTATTTTGGGGGATAGAGAGATGGCTCAGTGGCTTAGAGTACTTGCTTTCACAGAGGACCTGGGTTTGATTCCTGACACCCACATGGCAGCTCACAAGATCTACAAAACTTATGGCTGTATATACTGCTGGGTATGAGGCTCATGTCTATGATCCTAACACATAGGAGGTTGATGCAGGTGGATAGCCTTGAGTTAAAGGCTATGAAACTTTTTTTTTCAAGACAGGGTTTCTCTATTGCTTTGGAACCTGTCCTTGAACTCGCTCTGTAGACCAGGTTGGACTCAAACCCACCTGCCTCTGCCTCCTAAGTGCTGGGATTAAAGGTGTGTGCCACCAATGCCCAGTGGTATAAAAACTATTTTTAAAAACAGCCAGGTATGGAGAAATGCACCTTTAATCATAGCACAAACAGTTTAAACAACAAAAAGGGTGCCTGGTGGTCCTGTGCCACATCTCACAGGCAGAGCTGTGAAGAACACTGGTCACAGTGCTATGGGGAAGTCAAGGGAAGACTGGGTTAGGGCCCATTCTTCATGGCATATGCTGGCCACAGCATGAGGGTCAGTGTGCCTGCCGCTAAGTGTCTCTGGCCTTTGCAGGTGATAATAGAGCGATACAAGGGTGAGAAGCAACTGCCCGTCCTGGACAAAACCAAGTTCCTTGTACCGGATCATGTGAATATGAGTGAGCTCATCAAGATAATTAGGTATTTGGCCATTTCTTGTTTTGTTTCCTCAAGTGACATTTCTCCTTTCCCCATCTTGGTGCCAGCCTTAGGTCCCTCCTACCTCTTTCATGTCCTTGTAAGTCAGGTGGGTCCACCCTGCCGCTGCATGTATCACAGGACAGCTATGAATGTAGTCTAGCATATTTATAGAAGATATCACATCAGAGGGGCTAAAGGTTGGACACACATTCTGGATGATGATTCTTTAAAATATTGCTAGATATGGTGGGTTATTGTGGGCCCCAGTTTGAGACACCTCTTCCCTCCCCCCCATGCTAGTAAACTGTCAGGAACACTTAAGTTTGTGGACACCAGGAGTTAGTAAGAGAATGTGGACTCAGAACTGCAGCAACCTGGAAGGCTGAGACCAGTTGTAGATTTTGAACATAAATGGCTTTTTGTATAATTTCAAGCTGGCCTTAAGATATAGAGCCAGTCCCTATTCCAACCGTCCCTGAGAGCTGTGGACTTCTTAGTTTTGCCAGGTCAGGTCAGACCCGCCCCCGCCCGCCCCCCCCCCCAACAGTATGGAGACCTTAGTGATTCTCCCCACTGTCTTCTCTCCACAGAAGGCGCTTACAGCTTAACGCCAATCAAGCTTTCTTCCTCCTGGTGAACGGGCACAGCATGGTGAGCGTGTCCACTCCCATCTCTGAAGTGTACGAGAGTGAGAAGGATGAAGACGGCTTTCTGTACATGGTGTATGCCTCCCAGGAGACATTCGGAACAGCACTGGCTGTGTAAGACTAGAACAATGCCTAATGTTTGTTAAGCCCTTATCAAGGAAAAAAGGGATGTTACCAGCAGACGCTGGTCAGCTTACCATTCACAGATCAGAACATAGGCGCCCACCTAGGGTGTTAGGAACTGTTTGTCAGCAAGAAACTGAGCTCTATGCAAATGCATTCAGCTTGGAAATTCATCTAAACTAGGCTCTCTTGTGTTCAAACTTTAGAAGTTTAAAAATAAAATACTTTGCATCCTAAGTTGCCAATAAAATAGACCAAGTTATTTTGACATTTTTCTCCTCGGTAGGGATTTCAAGTGGAACAGCAGCATCAGGGGCTGTTTTTTCCTGGGATCTGCTGCCTTCTCTAAAAGGGCTTCCACTCAGTAGAGAAGTCTGCCTAAGCAGTCCCTTGGCCCAGAGGGCTCTAGCTTTGCTCAAAACCAGGTTAGATGTGTAGGATATGGCTATAAGTAGCCTGTTCCTGACCCCCAGCTGCTCTACCATGCTCACCCTCAACAGTGCAGGAAAGCTTACTTGCTGCTGTATAGATCCTACCAGATACTCAGCACTACTAAGAAGGCCAGTTCTAGCCTTGAACATGGGGTCACTTGGTCCAGCATTTAAGGAGGCCACAAAGCAAAGTGTTTTTCTCATGGTTTGGATTATGTCTGGTCCATACCTGCTTCAGGGAAGGGAGCGAGCAGCTGTGCAGTGCTGGCATTAGGATGCATCTGTGAAATGGCAGGTTCAACTGAAGTTCAAATGTGCTCCATATGCATTTGGCTTACATCAATAGATAAGTTGTTAGTTATAACTGTCTTTGTAAGGGTAGTTCTATCAGACAGCTGTTGAGTCTCCCACTCCATGTCAGCACATTAGATGTCAGCTGTGAAGATGACAGCAGCAGGAGACACATGTTCTTGACAGATATCCATGGCCAGTTCTAACTAAAGCAAACCACTGCTTCCTGCTACCTGCACGTGGTCCACTGTGACACTCAGACCATCGTCGGTCACTCATTCATAATTGTGATCTGAGAATCACAGTGAGAACTGCCTGTTGTCATGGAGGGAAGCTAACATAGTCATGTCCTACCGTAGCTCCTTACAGGCACACCCCCCCCTGCATGCAACTGTCCACTTGCTAACTTTCAATGTTATTTTATTTAATCATATTTTAATCATTATATCTGACTACCCTGTCTTGTGTAGGTTGTGTATGTCATTATGTCCCCAGTTTTTATAACTACGGTGCGATCAATAAGGATTCCTGTAAAACTGCTTTAAAAACCGCTGCTCAGAGGGGCGGCCTTCATTTATAGGACACCTGTACACTTTGATGCACTAATAAAGGCACAATCAAACCTGTCTCGAGAGCTGTCTCATGGTGTTAGCATAGGAACTGGGCCCTACAGTGTGCTGAGGGGGAGGGCACCTTCCTCTCCATGGTCAACACTTTGCCACTAGCTCCTGCTTTTAAATTCTCTGAGGATCTGACTGCTGTACCAGCTGTCAGGATGCAGGTCAGTGCTGTGGGACACATGATGCCTTGCCCACCAGAGTGCACACACCAAAGGATGAGTGGTGTGGGAGGCTTTACTCATGTGGACAGCTGCTGGTAGTTGGGAAGCAGTGTCAGCAATTCAGCTTAAGAGTAGATAGCAGCTCTGCAAAGCTGTACAGGAGTCTCCTCAGGCCAGCCCAAGAAGCTACACTGGGGTTGCCAATACTGTCCAGAGGAAACTGAACAGATCTGCATCTGAGAGTTTTGGTGGCAGGTCTAGTACTCTGCCTCAGCAACCTTCACAATGCAACAAATACTGTTTAGTCAGTCTCAGGCAGTGCTATCACCAGATCCCCTTCCTGGAAGACCAGGTCAGGCCATACCATATCCCCGGGATGCGACTGTCAAAGATCCGTGCAGCTGAAATATCTTTAACCTATTTTAAGTGTTTATACTGTGAGGATCCTGCAAAGCTGGGAACCTTGGCAGAAATCTGTCCTAGAAATTGGAGAAGGGAAGGAAGGTGCCTCACTTGGGAAAGAACTGAGGGGGAAAGGGGCCTGCTCTGTGACAAAGATCTGGGAACATCGAACACTTGAGTTTTTTTAAATTTTTATTTTCCGTACATTAAATTTACTCATAAAAACAGTCTAAAAATGTACAATTTTTCCTTTTTAACAAAGTATAATAAAACATAAAAACCCCAAAAACAGAATACTTGACATTTACAATTCAAAATCAAATTAGCAGAATATTAAATATTTACAAAACTATATCTTTTAAAAATATTTATAAAGTTACATGCAATTTTGTAGAATTGACAAAAGAATGGCTCAAAAATGGGGAGAATTGTCCTTCATTCCTAAAAAGAAAATATGCCCAATAGAATCTGTGAAGGTTCAGTCTTGGTACCAACACCTCCTCTGTGTGTGCGTGCATGAGAACTGACCTGTGCTGAGGGCTGGGCCACTGTCTCCCTTGTGGTAGGGCCTGGGCCTGGACCTGGACCTGGCCTTGCCAGTACAGTATGTGGTTTTCTGAAATATTGCCAAGTGTTGACTACAGGTGCTGCATTCAGTCAAACTATGGGACAGGCCAGCCATCCATTCTCTGGACCCGTGGCCACCTGAATTGCTCTATGGGAGTCATCTGCGCTTTGGAAAGGACAGCTAACACTGCTCATGTTCCCCAAGACTGACCTTGGGGATGAGGTTGAGCAGACAGTCCCTGCAACCTTTTAAGACTTTAGCAAGTAATGTCACCCATTAGCTGGCTATAAAACTAGCACATGTCAGACCAAATACCAGGAAGCAGAAAGAGTGACAGGGACGGAGTGAGGAGAGTGAGACCCAGTTCCCATCAGGCTGTCTTCAAGGGACTGTCATGGCACACATGCAGGCAAAGGTACTGCCATTGCAAACACCTCTGCAAGTGCTTGTAGTACAAGCCAAGCTGACTTGTAGAAAGGACTAGAAGCCTAACTGGAGTTCCACACGGAAGCTGCTAACTATTGCATTAACCAGCCGGCTGCTGTCATCTTTGGGAGATGAGTGTGCGGCTAGTTTCCTAATATCCAACCGTATGTATGTTCAAGAAATATTTTGTCTTTATTGTAAGAGCTAGCTCCCATTCCTCAGTGCTCTTCAGAAGTTAGGAGTTTTCAGCGGTAAAACATTTTCCAATTTTTACTATCAAGCATGAAACAGAAACTAGAAAGTAAAGTAAAAACTTGAGTAGTTTGCTTAAACAATAAAAGTCACATAGCTGTTTTGTCCCAACTTTGTGCCCTCCTTCCTATCTGAACATCCCACTTCCTACCCTGAGATGTTAACACAGCATTAGAACTGATAGAACTGACGCAGTCCCAGGGCCATGCCCACCTGGGTACCACTGCCATCTGACATAGCAGTTTTGGGAAAATGACTGGAAAGGGCTGGTTTGTTTGGTAACAATGGAGTCTCCCAGTGAAGAAGTTTAAGTGTTGGCCATGCTGATGGCCTCTACAGGCTCTGGGAGTGAGCCCCACCCACAAATACCTGTCCATGCTTCCATATTGTGCATGCTCCTTTACGTGATGTAATCCTTGGCTGGCTTCACAGAAATGCCACACCACATAGGCTCTTTCAAAGACAACCGGCGGCCTCCAGGCACAGTACAGACTTCTGCTGTCTGGACAGCTGAGATGGTGCTGGGGCTCCCTCGCCTCAGCTGAATGCCACAAGTCATGTGGGAGTTGCCACAGCAGACTGCTGTCTTTCAGGTTATCAGCTGAAAGGGTAACAAGACACTTCCATTCCCTATATTGACCACAAAACAAAAAACTTAAATATGATTTTTTCCTTTTGCTATGAGACAGTTTTCAACAATTTCTGTGTTGAAATAGGATTTATTTAAAATATTTCTTTGTTTAAAAAAACCAAAAAATTTAAAAGTTTGGCTTTCAGCACATATCCAGGCCACTGCAACGGCCTTCAGAAATATTAAAATCGTAAACATCAATGAACACTCTAAGTCTTCCTTATTAACACAATTCGACCAATCCCAGTCTGGTGCTCTTTAAGGCAAAGTTGTGTCAGTTCTTGTATTTGACATTTGTAGTGTTACTGAGTGAGAGATCAACAAAGCATCCCCTAACACCTCATCACCATCATCTCAGAACAGATGGGATACTGTGTGCCATGGACAGAACAGAGGTCTATCAATCCTGCATTGCATAGAATCGACAACACTCAAGCCTTCCGTGTGGGTCTCCACAGATAGAAAGCCCATCTTAGAATATAAAGCCTTGCATCACAGCGCCTCCAGTTATAGGGTATTTTGTAATTTACACTAATTTTGCATGAAGGTGATTGTCCCATCTGAAGAATGGTCTAAGGACAGGTTTTCTTCTCCATAAATACGAAGCTGAAAAAACCTTGGCAAGATCTTAACCATTTTTTTTTTTTAAAACACTAAAGGCTTCAGCATTTTAAATGTTATTTGAGCATAAAATTTCCTTTAATCTCGAAGAGCTAAGCCCCTCATGCCTCCACTATGGTGGGTTGAAATGTTCTTACCCTGTTGAGTGAGGACCCACCCCCACCCCTGGTCTGGACTGTAACTGGTGAGTGGTTTCGAGGAGTCTTGCATCTCTCTACTGAAGTTTTCCAGGCAATTTTAACGGAATTAACTATCAACACACAACCTAACACAAAAGAAGCTGACAGTTTCCAGTCTTTTGTTCATAAATCACAGGACTGTATTACTGTTGAATGTTTGTCTCAAGTGTGAATTCATCTGCAGTGAGCTCTGGGGCTGGGGTCCTGGGGAAGCCATTTGAGACATGACAACTTGCCAGCTTCCTGAAGAATGAGGAGCATCGGTCACAGCTAACTCACAAAGTAGTCATTCCCGAGTCCTCAGGAGTTGATTCTTGTTTGGAGAGAGCAGGCTCAAAGCCACCAATGGGCAGGGTGGTCTCAAGCCATGGTGACTGGATTCCCTGGGACTTGGACCCTTAGAAATGAAGTTGTCAAGAGTGAGCTATGTCTTATCTACTAATATTGTGTAAATTTGTTTACAGAAAAAAATATTAAAAACCTGGAACTGCTCCAAGTGTCTGCAGAAGGACACCCTGTGACCTCTGGGTGTACTAGGCCAAGCAGCCTGCTGGTGCCAACTCCAATGCCCACTGATGGAGTCCCCTACACTGTTGGGTCCCAGAAGAGTCTGCCTCCCAGACTGAAGAGGTCCTTGTCAGGTAGTGCAATCCTTAAGAAGCCAGACATGAGGCTCCCACTCTAGGAAACGGCAAAATCCAGTTGGCACTTCCTAGCCCAAAGGGGTCTTGGATCCGACTGGGGAACTCCACTTGAGAGAACTCCGACCTGCAGTCTTCACTCAGGCCGTGCATAGCTGCCCTGGAATTTATGTGTGAGCCTAGAAGGACCAGCGATCTTCAGGAGACGGGTCTCCATACTGCAACAATAGTGTGGTGGCCACATCACTGCTGGGGAGACATCCACTAGCCAATCCTTATATCAAGCTCCAAACTAGGATTTTGGCAATGAAATCGAGTTTGACGCACTTCTATGCTAGATTCTCTATCCAGTATAGTAAAGTAAAGCACCTTTGGGTTAAAAATATTAAGCTCCACAGCAACTCGACTTCAGTTTTCTATGTGATTTTCCTTAGGTCTCCGTGGCTCCACAGCAACTTGACTTCAGTTCTCTATGTGATTTTTCATGGCTTAATAAAATGTTCTGTTGCCAAAAAAAAAAAAAGGATCAGTCCGTGGAGTCCAGACTTTCTGCTGGAGGGGCATATTTCAACCTAAAAGTTCCTGGAGAAAGAAAGAGAGAGAGAGAAAGAGAGAAAGAGAGAGAGAAGAGGGTGAAGCCTGAGTCAGTTGTAGACATGCATACACCACCCACCTGCCCTGAGCTGTCTCTTAGGAAAGACTACTCTGATGCACAGCTGGATGGCATGGGTTTACAAGACTCTTTGGAAATGACCAAGAGCATCACAGCTCATCTCTCCATGCCATGGATCTCTTTCTCTGGACATGAACCTTGCACCCAGGCTGGCAGCACATTCATGTGGGCAGAAAAGGTCTGGACTTAGAAGGTGCAGGCCAGTTCTGGGAAGAGAGGCAGCCACTTGTACCACCACTGGATCTCTCAGGTCACAGGTTTTAGCTTCTAAAAGCTCTCCAGGTGTTGAAGATCAACAGGAAACTATATATACAACCCAAGATGGAGGTGCTTGGAACCCAGAGATGGACAAGTGGGACCAACTTTTCTAACTTTACTGTAATTTTTCCAAAACAAATACCAATTATAAACCTTATGATCCAGGTTTACGGCAATAATGTTAATAATCTCAGCACTCTAGAGGCCAAGACAAGAGGAACATGAGTTCAAAGCCAAACAATAAAACAACAACAACAGAATAAGCATGGTATAATACAGAAGACATATTTAAATTTGAATAACAAAGACAAACTATAGGAAATAAGAAACATGAGGAAGGAAGCAGCAAGACACAAGGGCATATAGCTGCTGGGAACTGACAGACCAGCAGAGGTGGCCGTGGGGGAAACCTTAATGACTGCCCCACCCTTAATCTTCACATATCTTCCAGGAGGGGGCAGCAATCACTGGCTACTTCAGAGCCCTACAAGTTCCATCCAGTTCATTGTTTAGATAAGGAGTATCTGAGGCTATGATGATTTTTTTTGTTTTTTTTTTTGTTTGTTTTTTGTTTTTTTTTTTTTTGTTTTTAAGATATGTGTGTTTATGTATGTCTGTGTGTGTTTATGTGTGTGTGTGTTCATGTGTTTAGGTGCCTATAGAGGCCAGGAGAGGGATCTGAATTCCCTAGAGCTGAAATCACAGGCAGCTGTGAATGGCCTAACATGGGTACAGGAACAGAAACCAGGCCCCTTTATATAAGTTGGCTTTAAAAACAAGTTTACTACGTTTTCAAAAAGCCAAGCAGCCATGGGTACTCCCCTTATCCCCATCCCCGGAGCTATGACCAGCACAGCAAAGAAGATATAGCACTTCCCAGTGCTTACCTTGCCGGTTGAAGTCCATGGACGGTTGCTTGCAATCCTGAGCACGGTGACCTGTAGCCCCACAGTTGTAACAGGACAGATTCCCACTTTTTTTGTGACTCGTGCCATTGGTGCTGCCCACCAAGCCTTGGGTTTGGTACACCCCTGCTGTCCCAGCCATGAAGTTCTGCATGGGTGGTACTGCAAAAGTGGACTGCCCACCTAGGACAGGGTCCGGAGTCACACTGCCGCTGTAGGGCGCATGTACAACAGGGAAGGCAGAGCCACCACCATACTGCTGAGTACTGACGTAGCCATTGCTGCACATGGGACTGAAGGGTAGGAAAGGGAAGGTAAACATGGATGGCCCAGAAAATGGGTGCTGGAAATAGTTGGCATAGCTGACAGTCAGGCCACTGGAGCCACAACTGCCACTGCACCCACAAGATGTGCACACAATGCATCCAGGTGGGGGTGGGGCAGGCTGTGGGGGTGCGGGGGGCTGCTGATGATGGTGGTGGTGGTGGTGGTTCTGACTCGAGGCGGGAATGTTTCCTGGGGAGCTGCTGCCAGCACCGCCACTGTAGAAGCTGCTTTCAGGAACAGAGGAGAGGGCAGGGCTAGAGCTGGGGGCAGGACAACTGGGCAGAGTGGCCATGCTGGCAAAAGACGTGGAGGGGTGGCTGCTGGGGGAGGCAGTGTTGCTGTTGGCGCAGAAGCTGCCCTGCAGTGGGCCCACAGGCACACTGCTCACTGCAGAGAAGGCAACTTTGGTGTTGGCTGTATACAGAGCAGTCCGGGGGTTGATTATTGCAGGGGGCACGCTGATCTGCCCATTGTTGGGACAAGAAGTCTGCCCAGAGATGGCAGCATCAGCAGGGACGGAGGAGGACAGCAGCAGCTTGATGGGTGGCCGGGCCACATGCAAGACGGTGCTTGGTGTCCCTGTGGCGGCTGAGCTGGTCTCTACAGTCAGGGCTGGCTGCTGTGCTGTCTTCAGCACCCTGTCCAATGTGGCTGCATGTACGACTTTGGCCCGTGGACCAAAGGAGACTGTGGGTGACACAGAGTTGTTCTCTACAAGGCCAGAGAGGACCTGCACTGGTGGATGGGGTGCCGCTGAGGGCAGTGTGTCCAGCACAGCTCCACCAAAGCTCTTGTCCACTTTTGTGCCACTTCTAGGGCTAGGCCCCTTGTTCCTTTCTTCCAGGGTCAGAAGGGAGTGGACAGAGGATGAGAGGAGCTTCACGTCTGTGCTGCCTCTGTCTGACTTGTGCACCGAGTTCAGCATGCGGACAGGTGCCAGGTGGGTAGCTGCAGGCATCAGCTGTGGGGGTAGGGGATGGTGACCTGCAGGGCTGGAGCCAGCCTCATTCTGCACAGGCAGAACCTGGGCTGTGGGTCTGGCAGAGCTGGATGGGAAGTGAGTCAGCAGCATCACAGGCTTCTCCTTATCAGTACCCTCAACATGTAAGTCCACACCTGAGGACAGAAAAGACTGTTAGCACACGTGTGTCCAGCAGCAAGCTCACAGAGTGGGGCAGCAAACAGCCCACAGCACGGGTGTCTTACGTCTATCGCTCTCCTCAGCGCTGTCTGAACTCTCCTCTCGCACCTGTACACCCATGGGGCTGGAGGAGGAACTGGAATACTCGGAGGAGCTGCCCTCTCGGGGCAGCTGGTGAGTCTGTGGCTCCACCTCCACCCGTAGCTCTGTGGAGAAGGCACGTAGAGGTCAGCAGCTCTGTTACACTAGCCCACAGGCAAGAGAACCTTGCCAAGAACACTAGGAAACACATCCCCAATCATGGTCAGATTAAGCTCCAAGAATCTTGGAAACTGAATCAACCACTCAAGGCCATATTGTTAGGTGACAGATCAAAGGGGTACTTCTGACTCAGGATGGTGTACTGCAAGGTTGATGCCCAGTCACTGTGGGGTGCCATGTTCCATCCTGAAGAGTACAGAATAGAACTGTCTTTATTGTATGCCATAAAGACTCCCTGTGGCAGACTGAATAGTCCAAGGTGGACATTCATTTCTTACCAATCTGCCATGACTCTTGCTAGTCATCACATCTTGTTGATGAATAAAGCAATGCTCAGTACTTCTGGCAGGACAACGCAGACACTAAATCATATGTCCCCAGCCTCTTCCACAGACAAGGAATATGAGAACAGGAAGATAGAGGCTAAAAACCCAAGTCCTTAAGCCTCAAGTTTCCAATGGGAAGACAGGAAGGACGACAGTGGTCAGGGAAAGGGCACAGGCACCAGTTCATGACAATCACCTGTGTGGCAAGGGCCTTTCACCTCTATGGACTGTAAGAGTTCAGGGTCTAACACTGCTGCCCAAATAATCTGAGACTAGGTACCAGTGTCTGGCACCTAAGGCCATCCATACAATTACTTTCCTGTACTCAACACTACAGAGTCAGGATAAAGTGTAAACATTTAAAACCTGTAAATGAAAAACAGTAATCTGAAGTCTAATTCTGATCCAAAAGAATACCATACCACACCTGTATACATGCCACAGATCTGAACCACAGGCCCTCACACACCTGCAGCATGGCTGCTACGCCCAGGCTGCACAGGTCCCACATGGCTGGTGGGGGTGACTCGGGCCACTCCACTGCTGGTTACCAAGGATGGGGCTGAGGAATTGAGGCACCGTCTCTCTGACTTCTCCCTGTGAATGACAAGCATGGTCAAAAAGCTCCCCCTCCGCCACACTTTAGCTTCCACTGAAGCAGGTTCACAGAAGCTACATCTGTAATGCTGGATATCACCTGAGGACTGGGTAAGAAATTAAGTAACCTGGACATTAAAAACCTGCAGGTTCTAATACTGCTCAGCACATGAGAAACTAAAATGAACACAAGTTATTCTGTGTTGATTTGGTGTTTTGAGACACAGTCTCACTATGTAGCTCAGACTACTTCAAACTCAACTCCCTATCCCACCTCAGCCTCAGTGCTAAAATTGCAGTGTGGCCACACACAGAAAAGCAGACACATTAAGTGATTACTTTCTTCTTCCTTCCTTTCTTTCCCCCTCCCTCCCTCCCTCCCTCCCTCCCTCCCTCCCTCCCTCCCTCCCTCCCTCCCTCCCTCCCTCCCTCTCTCAGAGATCTGCCTACTTCTGCCTCCCAAGTCCTGGGATGAAAGGTGTGCGCTGCCAGCGCCACCAACACCCAGCATACATCAAATAATTTCATGCTTACTTTTCCAACTCCAACTGAGTCTTGAGCTTTTTCTTTGCTCCCATGGTGAGGGACTCAAATTTATTAAGATCTTCTTCAGTAAGGCTCAGAAACTTGCATAGGAGAAACAAAAGACAGTTACTGAGATGATCATAAGGACTCAGGAACCAACAAACATGGATCTGAGTACAGGGTAACAGATAAAAGAGCTAGCAAACAAAAGACTGGAAACACAGAGGCCACTTCCCATTGCTCTAAAGAGCTGTGGTCTCTCTCCTCTGCACCTCACCACAAGTGCAACTAATAGGTATCCTTCAGCCCTATGGTCTCTGCACCCCAGTCACTAGGCAGGGATGAACACCAGAGGCAGTTTTAACCAGAATAGTGGTTCATTTACAATTGAAGGCTGTCCCTGTCCCCTGGGGGAAGGTCTCACAGATGCAGAGCATAGTTGTCTTACAACTGTTCTTTTTGGCAAATCACCTTCAGTAGCTTGGTAAAGACCCAAGTAATGTAGAAAGAAGGCACTATCCTGATGAAAAGGTAGCTAACCGGCAACACAAGCAGCTTACCACGTCACAGTCAGCTGTGGGATTCAGTCATCTCATCATAATTCTGAGTAGAAAACTCAAATTGTTCATAACCAATATTAGAAAATCTCTTGTCCTTAAGATTCAGGGGCCCTAGGCAGCAGCAGAATAAGCACAAATGCTATATTTCCCATCTCCAAAACTCCATCTCTACATTTAACAGTAGAGTTTTGTATGTGTGGAGCTGTTAACAGAGCCATCTTGTCCAGCAGAGGGAGTTCAGATTTCAAACACCTTGTGCAGGTATCAATGGCTTAGAAAACATCAACAGGCATCTCAAGTCAAAACTGTCCACTAAAACATTGCTCTCTGAGCAGGCCACCTCTCTTCCACAACTCCAGGTCCAACCATTAAATGCAGCCTTGGTTGTCTGAACCCCCACTTGCTTGTGTTCAAGGCAATGGCTCTGTGAGCTGGCCACACAGGCAGGAACTACACAGGGTCTACTTTAAAGAGGAACAAATGGTATCTGAATGAGCACTGGCCTACAGCAGCTTGAGGGATGGAGCCAAAACAAGTCACAGAGTTGCTGGTTTGTCAAGACCTGAAACATCTAGAAAAGATATGTGCTTATGACAAATCCTGTTTTGATTTGTTTTTGCTTCAAGCAGTCTGGGAGTGAAATCCTAGTTCCCTCTAACACCAAGCTATAAGATCACCATCCAAGTTCATGCCACCTCTAGGTCACAGGGCACAGTCTACTAGAGGAATAGCAAGCACATGGTGTGACCCTTTAAGTAGTCAACATACCTTTTCCATGGTGAGCTGTTTAAAGACGGGGTAATATTTGTGCAAACGCAGCTTCCTAAGCCAGTCTAAAATGCCATTTTGTTCCTGGGGCTGAGGGGCCTGCAGACTAGAGGGCATCAGGATGGTAGGCGAGTTGTCCACTTGGGTCCGGTAAGCCAGTGTTGAGCCTGTACTCCCTGTGTGGGAGCAGTGGGGCAGGGAAGCAGATGCACTGGCCGAGTGCTGCAGATGGTGCTGGGTGCTGCTCTGTGAGGATGGGATGCCAGCCACTCCACACACAGGCCTGCAGGACATGGGACAGTAGAGTACAGGCACTGCTCTACAAGACTGCCAGCTGGAAGTTAGAGGTATCCCATGCTGGCATCTACTCCCTGTGGCATCTGGTGTTCGGCTCATGGCACACTTGGGGCTAATCAGTGTCCTGTCTACTACCACCCCCATCATGACTTCCCTCCTCACAGTGCAGTACCCACATATTGTGTGTGTCCATATGCATCAGAGATTCAGCTGAGCTACCTGGTGTCTGGCACTTCTAAGGAATGAGATGATACCAATAGTCACGAGTTAAAAACAAGCTACTCAGCACTGTGAGAAAAATCATTGAAACTGGGAAGCCGAAACTTAAATTTGTTCTACCGAATTCTTCTCCTGGCATTATCTAAGATGTAGATTAAACAGACTGCTCTGACAGCCACTGCTTGCATACATATGAGAGCAGTGCTGACACTGTTGGCTAGAGAGGACCACTCACCTTCCAGATACTCCCATCATGGCACCTACTTTAGGAAGGGAGGAATTACCAGGACCTACAAAGCAGAAGAAAAGTATTATAGAAACTTATGGACAATAATGTAACTTTGTTTTTATTTTTTAACCATTTCACAAACTTACTTGGACTTTGGAGCTGTTGGATGGGAGATGAAGTACTGAAGAACTTTCTAACATGGTCATGTTTCAGTGTGTGAGAAGGTATGGAAGCCAAATACCTGGGGGGTAATACAGCAGCTTGTCAGCATTAACACACACACACACACACACACACACACACACACACACACACACACACACACACACACACACACACACACACCTACCTACCTACCTACAGGAAAACCTGAAAACTTTACCCAAGAGGATATTAGAGAAAAAACAAACTAGTCCCATAGCCTGATACCCTTCTTGCTTTTATTCAGTTTGTATAGTTCCCTTCAAGTCCCTTCTTTTGTCTCTTACAGTGAATAAATCAAGCTCTACAAGAGTGTGACATGAGCACTGGAACCTTAGTGCTCCTGAGTCTGCTGGAACCAAGTCACAATGTGAAGACATTGGTCCCAGAGCCTAAAGGGGACCATGGCTTTGTACGTACTAGAGAACCAGTAAGCGGCCATAGCTGTGGCTCAGGTGGTAGAGTGTTAACATACACAAAGCCCAGGGTTCCATCTCTAGTACCACATCAACTGTGTGTGGTGAGGCACACCCTTGATCCCAGCCCTTGGGAGGTAGAAGCAGGAGGATTACAAATTTAAGGTCATCCTCAGTCTCAAAGCAACTGAATAGAACTAGTGAGCCTCAGTACAGCATGTTCTGTGTATGGAACACAGCTGAAGATACAAATAACCTATTTTCATTCTGACAAGCTTCAGATTTTTCTTTTCCCTCAGACAGGGTTTTCTGTATAGTCCTGGCTGTCCTGTGACACACTCTGTAGAACAGATTGGCCTCAAACACACAGAAATCCACCTGCCTCTGCTTCCTGAGTTCTGGGATTAAAGGTGTGTACCACCACCACCCAGCCACAGCTTCAGCTTTTAATCCTGTAACACAGCTGACTGCTTATATCATCTCACAAGGACAACAAAACCCCATATAGCACAAGCTTTTGATTCCTTCACCTCATCCTCAATTCACCCTAAGGTTGTCCATATCCTTCAAATCCTTACAACAGATAGTCCTGGAGATAAAGGAAAGATCCATACCAGAGCAACACAGCCACCTAGTCAAGAGCCTTATTTACCTTAGACCTGCTTCTAAGTCCACATGGTTGCGCTCCACATAGAAGGAATCTGGGCCAGCCAAGCAAGGAATGAGTTTGTCCAAGTTCTCTTCAGGGCAGAGCTGGGATAACTGAAAAGAAAACACAAGGCAGAAGGTCTGTCTCCACAGCACACAGCACTCTGCCTTGATATAAGAGGCTTGGCAAGGGGCCTCTGGAACATCTGTGGTAGGACAGTTTGGATCTTTCCAGCTGCTTTGGTTCTATATACATGTCAGACACCCTACCACAGGCAGGTGAAGTCCCACAATCCACTCATCCTAACGATCCCTGAGTCTAACATAGTTTGAGCCACAGGGCCAGTTCCTAACCAGAATCTAAACATGGACCAGGCCTGCAAAGAAAGTAAAGATTCTTCAATGCCACACCATGGTCAGCACAGATAGGATAAGATAGATATATTCTCCTGGGACACACAAGCCACTATATAGATATAGACAGCCAAGAGTGTCACAAGTACCTTGGGAACAGATCTAAACTCCCAGGGCCTTGTGTCTAAGGCAAAGGTCCTTAGCCTTTAGGGGAGAAACAGGAGCATGGCATGTTCCTGGCCCAGTGTATAAAAAGACCCATTTCTTAGGCAAGTAGTGCTTTGGGTGGAAGAGAAAAGCAAACATCTTTTAGCCCTGAAACAAGGACATGAGACCCCTTGGGTGCAGGACCCTACTCAACACACAAGTAGAGGTCTTCTACTACTTGGAAGGGGCTGAGGTTCTGAGAAAGTCTAGCCTCCAAAACCCAGGCCCAACATCCCTGTGTCTAAGACCATGACCAGGACAGGAGAGTGGAGAATCCCGCTCTCACTCTTCTATAAGTCTAGCTCCAGGTAATGGGCATTGGCAACCTATCCTCAAGAGAGGACACAAACAGAAAGAATCCCTCTGGTATACTGGGACAGCTGAAAGGCTCAGTGTTAAGCAGCAGCCCATCAGAGATGTTATGATCACATCCAGAGCCAGGCACTCCTGCCTACTCTGACCCAAGAACCTCACTACTGGCCTGGTAGGAGATGAGTACCCACTATAGGCATGACTACTGTTTATCTACAGCCTTCCAAACATAATGCCTAACATTCAATGAAAATATCAAAGACATGAGAAAATATAGGGACAGGGAGACTACTATCAATGTTGTCAAGAGATAAATTGTGTATGGTGGTTCATGCTTGTGATCCCAGAACCTTTCTGCTGACTGTCATGACTAGGTAAAGGATAGAAGCCACTGATATCACTGCATCATGTACTTTTCGCTGTCCTTGGTCACCTTACCTTTGAAATAAATTCAGTCACTTCAGAGGAAGACTTGGTTACTGATGTTATTGAAGAATCAGACCATAAGACCTTAAAAACAAACAAATAAGCCTTAAAAACAGATACCACATACTCAACTTCCAACTGTTCAGGGCCCACAGCTAGTGAATGAGACACTCATACTCCGGACTTGCCTATGATGACAATAGTCACATAATCCAAGTTCATTCATGTACTACCAAGTCACTAGAGCATAGGGGCTACTGCTAGGGTATCTCACCTGCCATCTAAACACCCATGTATACCAGGCATGCTTCCTTCTCTTTATGGTACATGTGATGCTGGGCAAAGCATCAAGTCACCAGAAATTAGCCTCTTCACCTGAAAGCAGGTATCTGTGCCACAAGTGCTGTGGCTATGTAAAAACTTGAGCCCAGGTCTGGCTTGGGCCCTCAGGCATATGACAAATGTGGAATAGGAGAAGTCCTCCACAGGAGTGCTGCATCATGCCAGAAGTCTGAGGGGTGAACAGGGTTTGGTGGTGGAAGCTTCACATGCCTGTAGACTTGGCACTTGCTTTAACCCATGGCACTAGGGCCAGCATGATCTTCTGACTTCATAAAGCTCCTGGCAATGGCTGAGCTCTTGTCAGCCCTTCTTGACTACAACAATCCCATTGTTCACAACAATGCTATACAGCCTGATTGCAGCTATTTCTACAGGTGTATATGTGTGTGGATCTTTTTTTGGGGGAGGGTCTGTGCAAAGAACATGAACCCACTTAGAAAGTGAACCCACTTAGAAAGGCAAGGACAAGAGGCATGACAGGAGATACAAAACACACAAATTTTGCCTAAAATCCAGATGTCATTACCCCAAAGGGATGCATCACATTTACCCTGGTATAGAGACAAGAGCTCAAGATGGCAAGCCTTTAATTACTTTTCTGCATAGCTGAGACACCCCTGATCTGGGAAGGCTCAGTCATGTTCCTCTCATCTGTGAGCTCCACAGGGATCTGTGTGTTTGCTGAAACACTGTGTGTGACAGCTCTCACAAAGCCACAGCAAATGGAGAGAAGGGCCCCATGATATCTCAAGAGAGGCAACTACAGTCTCTGAGCTACCTGCTGCTCAGAGTGTGGCTTCCATCTCAACTTGTGTACACTTAGTAGAAAGATGCCTCAGTGCTTCTTGGCTTCCAATATTCCCACAAAACTGGGGTTTCTAAGTTTGGGCCATATCAACCCTAAGATCACAGATTGAGTTGAAAACTTGAGTCACCCAGAGCCTTGAGCAGAGACAGCTGACAATCTGTTTCTAGCAGGAGTCTCCCACGACTGACCCAAGGAAAGCATAAAGCCCACAAGGACAGTAGGACAGCCATACTGAAAGCTGTAGTCCAACCCCTGCCATGGCATGGCTTGCCCTGTGTGTGTGTGTGTGTGTGTGTGTGTGTGTGTGTGTGTGTGTGTGTGTGTGTGATATTCACAGCCAGGTCACATGGATCTGGTTCACTTCTAAGTTGCCTAGCTTTGGCCAGGGTCCAAAGCTACACTGGCCTCATACTCAGTCTCCACCCACTCAACACGACACACTGGAGGAAGACAGGCCACCACAAAGGCATAGAGATGTAAAGCACCCAATCAGAACTGGCATCTGCCATCTACCTCCAGGAGCCCATTCCTTCCCACATCATCAGCAGGCATTGCAGGAAAGTTGAGGCACACAGCACCAATTACTTCCTCCAAAAGCTGGAGAGCCATACTGGGGTTGACATAATCTTCCATCACACAAGAAATAAACAACATACAGGCTCAAGTCAGCTCCGCATGCAGCCTCATTTCCTAGTCACATGCAGAACCTCTGCCTAGAGCAACCAAAATGGCATGTGCTTTATTCTATACCAACCAGGTGCTGGGCAGAAGATCCCACCTAGCCTACAAGGTACCTTATAAGATCCCCAAACTCTTAACAAGCTCCCAGCCACCTTAAGGAAAAAAACAGCATGAAGGATGAAGGCCTGCAATCCACATTCTCAGGGGACTTGATGCCAGCAGAAAGGAGAGCTTGACTGAGGCAATGATGGCAAGCAATGGCCTAGCACAGCTGGCAGCACAGGCCCCAGGGAAGGATCTGGACGAAAGCCCAAAGCCAATAAACCTCCAAATAGAGACATCCATCCCATAAGATGGATGAGGCAGATGACACCAAGACTCTTGGCTGGTGTCAAGGCTACCAGAGTACCAGTCAGAGTGAAACTAAGTAAGCATGCTCCCACATTCCTCAGGAAAGTCATGGCTAGGTTAGGCATGATGGCATACTCCTTAAATCCCAGCACTCAGGAGGCAGAGGCAGGAGGATCTCCATTCAAGGCTAGCCTGGTGTACACAGAGAGTTCTAGGATAGTCAAGACTACATAAAGAGACCCTGTCTCAGAAAAACAAAATGAAACAACAAGAAATCATGGCCAGCCCATTATCAACCACAGGGAATGGGGGTGGGCAGGATATGGGACAATAAATAAGACATCTCCAATAGCAAGCATCAAAACAGTATTGCCCGGCTAGTCCTTAAGACCCTGCCACACTCTTAAAAATAGATGACTCAGTAAGGACAGTGGTTCATATTTGTAACTCCAAAACTCTTGACAATTCCTATAACCCCATGCTGAGACTAGACGTACAATTCCAGGCCAGCCTAGGCTACAAAATGAGACCTTGTCTTAAAACAAACAAACAAAACAAAACAAAAACCACAACTCTGAGAGAACAGACCTGAGTGAGACAGAAAAGCATCAGTCTCAGTATTGGCTAACCTGTGTGGTCCAGTTACCCTACAGTCATATGCAGACAGCACCACCATGCCTGGCTAGTAAAGAGTACCCTCAAATGAAAGCAAAATACAACTGACCAATAAATGCAATGGCTTTTAAGAGGTATACTGTACTAATAGTGTCTTGTAACTTAAGTCAAACCCTCAGTCACTGTGCTTCAGAAATGGCACACCCTACTGTGTCCCCTGGACACCATCAGGTGTAGGGAGCAATCCACAGTTCTGAAGAGCCTCAGTTATTTTAATTTCTTCAGATACACTCACTCATCTGCTTCCCGAGACTCTGGCTGGGCCTTCTTTGGACTAACAAGTACAGTTGCAGAAAAAATAAAACTACCCCTATGGCAAAGAGCAGCAAGTTTCACATCTGTCTGTAGCAGGTGCATCCTGAGCACCCTCCATCCAGTAACTTAGTACTGGGAAACACTATTCTTGTTAGGTATCTGTCAACTTGACATAAGCTAGAGTAATTCTGGGAAGAACAAACCTCAACTGAGAAAATGACTCCAGCAGACTGACCTGTAGGCAAGTCTGTACATTTTCTTGGTTGATGATGAGTGAGCCCAGTCCACTATAGGTGGTGTCACCCATGGGTAGATGGTCCTGGGTTGTATAAGAAAGCAGGTTGAGCAGCCAGTAAGCAACATGCTTCCAAGGCCTCTGTTTCACTTCCTGCTTTTAGGTACCTGTCTTGAGTTCCTGTCCTGATTTCCCTCAGAGTGTGAGTTGAAATGAACCCTTTCCTCCTAAAGTTGCTTTGGTTATGGTGTTTATCACAGCAATAGAAAGCCTAACTACAAAACATTGGTGCCATCAGAGCTCTGGGATTCTCTCTAAGCATACAGAGCCCAACAGACACTTCCAATGTGGATACCACACTACAATATGTCTAGTGCTCAAGTCACAGCAAAGCAAGCTATTGTTTTTACTTACTATTATCACTATTTTCCATTCTACCTCATGAGTTGTGTGGTGTATTGTTTCTCAAACGAAATTTTAAGATTTTGATACTAAGTGTGGCAAGCCATACTTGGGTGGCTAAAGCACATTCAAAGCCAGCCTAGGGTACACAGAAAAACCTTAGGCCCTATCAAGAAGAAGTAAGAAAAAAATGTCCACTTTTGATTGCATCTGATAGGAAGCCACACACAAGTGTGTGATCAGATGTTGTGGCACCTGTGAAACCATCTCCCACTCAGGACAACTGATCACATCACCCCTACCTAGGCCCTCAGCTGACTTTCATCCTGTCCACAGAAGCTTTCTGGCATACTCCCTCACCATGGAGTAGTTTGTATTTTAAAGAGTTGTATGTAGCTGGCTTGCACAGTATACACTTGACTAGAGGAGAGTCTTAGTCACTGTGCCTCCTTCTGTGTCCCTCTTTTGAGCAATGCCCCACCTGTGGACAGTACAGCCCTGGGGATCCAGGTTCCTAGGGCAGACACTCATACCATTCACCATACATCCTATGGTATCTATTACTAGTAAAGTTGTGCAGTCTCACAAATCAAACTGTGCAGCACAGAGGTAAACGAGGGTCTATAGCAGATGTAGATTCATAGGCTGTACTGAGGAGTCCCTTTCCTTTTTGAAAGTTGTCACTTGCCCAGTGTGCATAAGCTATTCCCCACTCCCAGCAGCAGAAACACACAGAACTCCGGTCTTAACAAATCAAGTGTGGCCAACCTTCCTCATGTCAGCCTTTCCCATAGGCAAGAGCTCTACCATGATGCTTTAACACTATGTCCTAGCTATGAGGCTGCTGGTACACATTTCCACACATGCTCACTACCAGCCATGCCTCTTTCTTGGTATCTGTCCAAATCTTTTGCCCGTTTATTTTTTCTCTTTCTCTCTTTCTTCCTTCCTCCCTCTTTCTTTCCACCTTCTTTGTTTTTCTACTCAGTACCATTGCTCTGCAAGAAGCACAGCTTTTATTCCTGTACATAAAGTGGCTCATTTGTGACAAATGTACCAATCAATACCTCCAAGGTGAGGGAAAAAACAGCATCTTACCTCAAAGGAACACTCAACACTTCTGTCATTTTTCGTGTGTGATAATCCCTTCAGGTCTATTTTTTCAACACTCACTGTAAAAACAAACAAAATTGTAAGAAGGCAGTAAGACTTCAAAATACAAATGATTACTGGGACTTCAAAATACAAATAATTGTTGGGCATGTGACAAGTAGCTATTCCATACAAGGCTGACAGAACCAAGAACTGAGTAGCACCTGCACCAGCCTCAGCTGGTATTGGCATCTTGGAAGACCAAGAGATTTTCAGATACCAACCAAATCCCAAGAAAGGGAATGTAGGGATCTCGAATGGGAGGGAAAGCACATTTGTGAGCCCTTGTACTATCCTTCCAGACAGTAAAAAAAAAATGGGATCTAATTCCTGGGAAACTCATGATCATATCTCCTGTGGTGAATGGTTTGCATGAGAAGGAGCTTAGCACATCCTTTTTAGGGTCTTTCCTCAGAACTGTACACTACTGCTCAGCTCTATCACTAAGGCAAAAATGGAAGCTCTGAATGACAAGGTCTGGGAGGAATCACAGTGGTTCCCAGACAGTATGACATTATACAAGGTTGGGGACTAACCATGCTAAAGGAGGCTTGCTGTTACCATGGAGCTCTGAAGCTTCAATCTACTTCTTATTCCAAACCTTTCTCTTCAGAAATAAAATGACACCACTAAACTATAAGCACTGTTTCTAGATAAGCCCAAACATGTGCTCACAATCAAGCTGGGCACACATCCTCCCCAAGATGACAATGCTGCTGATTGATCCTATCCAGGGACTCAGGCATTTCTTCCAGGCAGTCTTTTCCACAGAGAGTCACATAACCCTCAGCTGAGAACTGCTATGTTGGTTGAGCTTCCAGGATTCCAGGAAGCCACCTCTATATCTTGCAAAACTTTCTGCACACTGTGAACCCTAATGATGGATGGTGACATACTCTCTAGGCTTTACACTCCCTGCAGGTACATTCTTCTGGTCAGCAAAGCCAAAGCCTTCTAGAATGCCAGTGCTTTGAGATATTGAGGGACAACCCAGAAGTTTTATAGACAAAAGATCTAGAGGAGAAAAAACAAACAAAACAAAACAAAACAAAACTCAGCAATGGCAACCTGCTTTGTGAGGCTGCACTGGGAAGTTCCTATACTTGTGATGCTACATGCTGGAGTCACTAACTGTAGTATTTATTGTTTAAATGTATTAAAATTGACTAACTCTGGTCTAGGTATTGAACAGACACATGTGCGGGACCCACTACTCTAGATGGTGAAGAATGGAACATTTCCAGTATTCAAGTGTCTTTTGTTAGTGCTGTCTGAACTGACTAGCATATAGACCAAACCTCTTCCCATTTGTGTGAACAGCTTTCTTGGCACATGGATATACAATTTGCTCTAGTACCACTGACAGCTGCTCTCTACCCACTACAGTGAAGCTGGGCTCAAGAGCAGAGAAAGACACTACATTAGGACCCCAGTGTGGATGTTGTGCCACACCACAGCAGAGCACTCAGCCCTAGCACATGCCAGCTGTAGGAGAAATGGAGACAGATCAGGAACCCATTACAAGATGTGCCATCATCTTGATGGCCTTTGAGTCACCCTTGCCACTCCAGCTAGAAGCCAGCAGGAAGAAACATCTCTGCACAGACTCACTTCATTCAGTGACACCATTCTAGACCACCCTCCTTCTCTAAGCAACAGACTGTAGGGCCAGTGCCTGCCCTGCCCAGATAATCAATCTGTACCCAGTGTTCCCAGACCAAAGAGTATCAGAGTGTATGAGAAAGGAAAAAAGGAAAAACCCATTTGGACAAAGGGAAGTGACTCAGAGCTGGACAGGAAAAAGGGCAAAGTAGATGAATATCGTTTAGCTGTCTGAATACAAAAGCATTTTGGAGCCAGGCCAAGTACTCACAGCTAGCCCGCTGCCCATGAAATATTTTTCAAACCAAAGTATAGATCTCACTGCCTTATTACTGCCAGCCTCAGTACCCAACGGACTGTAGGCTCTTCTTCCAGGTCCCTGATGCCAGGGCAGGGCAGTGGCTTAACAGGTAGGGATTAAGCCTTAAGCCTGAATCAAGCCTGATGGCCTGATCCAGTTCTCAGTACCTAAGCGATGAAGGAAAGAACCAACTCATGCAAGTCCTCTGACCTCCACGGATGTGCCATGTCACAGTACACACACTAAGTATATAAATAAATAAGTGTAATAGAAATGTTTTAAAGCACCATTTTTCAGTACACTCTCCACTTGAGGCCATGATTATAGGAACTGCATTGGCTTGTTGGCAGAATGCAACCCTCGTATGTATATGGATCAAGAGTTCAAGCCCCAACAACACAAAGACAAAACAAAACTCACACAACTAAACAAAGTTGAAAGGTGTGTGGGACATGAGAGGACAGGCATCTCCTTTGAGCACACCATGCACTGGGAGAATCTCAACTCCCAGCAACTGCTGGGTTTTCAGGAACTGGGAATTATGATTCTCACACCAACATCACCTTATACCTGCAGCACATAGTGCTGCTAACCTCCTTTGTACAATAAAATCAGAGACATTATAACACAATGGGCACTGCAGCTTTGTAGCTGCCTTTAGGGCAAAACCTACTGCCCACTGGTCTGAAAAACTCCCAGGGCTACAGTGTAGGACAGCTGGTACCTTAGAAGCTTCACGGGCAATAGGGAACACCTTTCTCAACCTTTCCTCCTTCTTTTAAGACTTATATATTTATTTTTATTTTGGTACACTGTCTATGTGGGGCTGGCTACCCTGCAGAAATTTATTTCCTTCATTTTTAATATTTTTTCTATATTTATGAGTGCCAAGATGGTAGACTGACTTCCTGGCTATGATTATTTCACCATCTTTCCTTTACTGCTTCATTCTCTCTGACAGCCACTGCTACTCCAGGAATGGCAGGGTAGGCTTTAACAGGATACGAGATAGCAGTTCCTCAAAGGATTTTTCTAATACTTTGATATCAAGACAGGTGCTGGGATGCAGATCCAGAGATCACACCAACCCAGGAATACATGCTGCCCATAAATTAAAACCAGGCCCAACATGTCAGGACATTCTGAGACAGTGATTTGAGTAGTGTTTTGTTTTGTTTTTTAATTTTATGTGGTGTTTTGTCTGCATGTGTGTCTTTGTAAGGGCATCAGATTCCCTGGACCTGGAGTTACAGACAGCTATAAGCTTCCACGTGGGTGCTAGGAATCAGACCCAGGTCCTCTGGAAGAGCATCAAGTACTCTGAGCCATCTCTCCAACCCAAGTGTAGCCTGCTTTGATGCTCAGCTTCAAAATAAGCCTAATTACATAATGACAGTCACAAGAAAGCGTTTCCAAGGGTTATTCATTCTGATGCTGTTCAGAAATCTGGCTACATAAATATACTCAGGAATTACAATTTCAATCAACGAAGCCATTTTTGTCTTCCGCATAATGCACAGCTTGGCTTTCACCACACAGAATGTTTTAATACTTTGGAGCAAAACTTACACAGAGAAAATGCAGTATCTCGAGTCCAAAGCCAGTATATGGACCCCTGGGTCATCAGTCATTGAGTCAGGATGGGAGTGAGCTGGCTGGTGCGCTGGTGCCTGAAGGCTGAAGCAGGCGATACAGATGCACACATCCTTCTGCTCTATTCAATGTCTTGATCCTTGACCAACTTCTGACCAAAGGATACCTACCTCCTGCAATTACTGGTAAGGTTTGAACACTGGCTTCCAATGCTGTTCTTTTCCTGTATCTTTCTGGGATACATTGTACCACACTTGGGAACTCAGGCAGTGTGGGTTCTTATGACCACAAACCTCTGCACTAAACTGTGTGATCTGCAGAAATGAAGCTGACAGCAGGTAATCAAGAGAATCATGTGAAAGGCTGGCACTGTGCTGCTTGGATTGTATTAAGTACTAGTGTGGACTAGCCACAGTTCATACATGTCAGGTGAGACAAGACCAGGGCCAGGGAAAAGATGGAGGAACACAGGCCACAACCATGATGGCATGTAAAGGAATTCTGAATTCTCCTATAGGTTCTATGGTGAACTCACAGCTCTATTCAGATGGCCTGCTGGTGGTATGAGGCTTGCTGCTCATAGCATTGGCAGTTACTGGGTCCCTGAAAGCCTCATATACTCACCTCAATAAAGAAACTCTAGTCCAGTTTCAAGGAACTGCAGCACAGCAGACCAATGCACATAGCACTGGGGCTTGGGATGTTATCAGGCTGTGAACTAGGACAATGGTCCTTGCTGAGAACACTAAACTAGAGAGAGCAGGAATGGAGGCAAAAGAGCCCAGAATAATTGATAAAGATGCAGAAACAGAAAGAAACAGAAACCCAGAGTTTTGCCTGTATATGTGTATGTATACCAGATGTGTTCCTGGCGCCTGAGGAGGTCAGAAGGCCATACAGAACCTCCCAGGAGTTACAATTGGTTTTGAGCTAACATATAGGTGCTGGGAATCAAAAATCTGGTTCTAAGCAGTGGTTTGAATGAGAATGTCCTCCATGTCTGGGGTACTTGGTTGGTCCCCAATTGATGGCATTATTCAGGGAGGTTTCAGAATGTGTGGCCTTGTTGGAGAAAGTAGGTCATTGAAAGTGGGCTTTAAATTTTTGTTGTTTTGTTAGTGGTAGTTTCAAGATAGAGTTTCTCTTTTGTGGCCCTGGCTATTCTGCAACTTGCTTTGTAGACCAGGCTGGCCTCAAATTCACAAAGATCCACTTGCCTCTGCCTCCCAAGTGCTGGGATTAAAGGCTTGTGCCACTACCACCATCCAGTAGACTTTAAGAGTTTAAAAGATGTGCCATTTTCAGTTCTCTGCCTCTGTTTTGTGCTTGTGGTTCAAAATGTGAGCTTTCAGTGTGCTGCTCCAGCCACCATGCCTGTATACTGCTGCTGACCTAATATTATGAACTCTAACTCTCTAGAACCTTATGTCAAAATAAACTCTTCCTCCTATGGGTTGCCTCAGTCATTGTGTTTTACTATAGCAACAGAAATGAAGAGATGGCTTAGCAGTGATAAACACTTGGCTTTTCTTTCAGAGAACCTAGGTTCAGTTCCCGGCATCCATATGGCAGCTCACAACAGTCCAGTTCCAGTGGGATCTGATGTCATCTTATAATTTCTGTGGACACCAGACACCAAATGGCATATATATATTCATGTCAGCAAACACTCATAAAAAAGAAGGACTGAGACCAGTCAGGAGGTGGTAGCACACACCTTTAGTCCCAGCACGCAGTTCAAGCTCAGCTTGGTTTACAGAGTGAGTTCCAGGGTAGCCAGAGTTACATAGAGAAATCCTGTCTTGAAAAGTAAAACAAGCAAAAACACCAACAACAAAAGGGGAAAAAAAAAAAAAAAAGAAAAAAATGAAAAAGCTTGGGAACATCTTTAGAAATGCAGGTTCACTGTAAATTTTTCCTTCACAGAATTCCCACTCCTTAGAGTAGTCCCTATAAGCCCCCATGGGGTATGTTTGCCAGGGTCTGCTCGCCTTCCTGGGTCCTGACTTAGAAAGGTGTAATTACTTCTTTTTCTTTCAGATGGCCAGGGCCTAACTACTGTTTTAGGCTTCTGTGTGGCTTTCCTAAAGTGGCACTTTCCTAAAGTGTCCTCTGTGTGGCTACCTGCTGCTGTGTGGCCCCCTCCATGCTAGCATATCGACTCTATTGTCTTCCAAGCAGCTGTGAGATTTGTAGCTTGCCTGCCTTGGGTTTTCCTTTCAGATTTTAGTAAATTGTCTTCAAGCTTCCATTTGTGTCCTTTTTTAGATTATTTTATTAATGATATCAAGAGCACTAGAGAGGATCCAAGTTCCCTGGTATCATACAGTGGCTCTGATGGGACTCTTGGATTCCAGCCCTCATTATTAAGATACCTGCTTTTTATCATACCATCTCTGCTAAAAGAATTTGCCTTTGCTAACTTTCTTTCCTACCTTTTAATTCTGTGCTCAGTGGAGAAAAACCATCTCTGCACCCTTAATTACCATCAGTACCAGAACAATCAATCTGGTGGGTGTGGTAGCCAAACCTTAATCCCAGCATTATTAGGAAAGTAGGGACAGGGGCACTACAAGTCCAGAGCCATCATCAGCTATGAAGTTCAGTTTGAAGCCAGCCTGGGCTATGAGAGATTCTACCTCACAAAGCAAAGCAAAAACAACCACAAAAAAGAGAAACACATCATTTGATGTAAGGACACCCAGTGGGCCTGGAGAGATGACCTAGCGGTTAAAAGCACTTGCTCTTCCAGAGGTTGTCAGCAACCGGTTGGTGGCTAACAACCACCTGTAATAAGATCTGGTGCCCTTTTCTGTTCTACAGGCATACGTGTAGACAGAAGACTGTATAGATAATAAATATGGCTTATAGGATCTGACATGGTGAGGGCATAGCACACACAGCCCCTGGAGTGCCAGCTGGAAAGGAGGAGTAGTAAGTCCGTAACAGCTGGAAATCCTCTAGACTTGGTACAAGAAGTAAAAGAGCTGTAAGAAAAACCACATATAGGGACATTGTAGTCAGATGAATCCTAAACCAAAGAAAACTGTAAAAACAACCAGAGAAAAATGGCACTGACATAAAGACAGCCAAAGGCACACTACAGGAAGGACTCTCATTAAAAGAGACTGGCTGACAGAATGCCTCTGACAAAGCTAAAGAATAAAACCAACCCAACCCGGCCAAGCATTCTATGATCAGAAAGAATTGAAGTCACAGGGAACCACATCTTTGGATTAATGAAAATGGACAGAGTTCACATTCACAGAGCTGTGCAAATTCAACTGGGAGCTTTTGGGAAGAAAAAGGGCAACCAGGGGGTAAACACACAGAGCATTCAAAGACTATCCTTTCCCCTTTTCAAAATATATGCAAGAACCCTAGGTCCTATCATGGGGGCACAAGGCACACAACACCTAAATTGTGATACGATACATGTGGCACCTTTACACAGAGCACATGGAGAACCATGTCAACACTGTAAGTATCCTCATCCACAGTACCTGCCACTTCCAGAGGTATAAACACTAGTACCAAGAGACATCTGAAAGTTCAACATCGACTCCCAAGAGTCAGTGTGTATACACACAGTTGCAAGAGTCTTAGATTTTTACTTTTTAAAATTTACTTAATTTTATGTGCATGAAATGTTTTGTCAGCATGTATCCATGTGTATCACAGAGATGCGAAGAGAGCAATGGGTTCCCTGGAATTGGAGTTAGGATGTTTTGAGTCATCATTTGGAATCAAACCCAGGTCCTCCTAAATAGCAGCCTGTGCTATTTAGGCTGCTAAGCCATCTCTGTAGTCCAGGCTCTTAAATTTTTATCTAAAGTGGTGAGATATTAGCAAAAAGTAGAGTCTGAAAAGTAAAAGGTACATACTACACTTCCTCTGTCTCACCTACTACCTACAAAATCTCTGTGAGAGGAATGTCTCTCAATTCCAAATCCCCAGCCTTATTTTCTTTAGGGAAACTGAGGAAGCAGTCACTTGGATAGTTTTTTTTTTTCTTTTTATGTCCTGTGGTTCAAAGAAGAACTGCTGAGGAAGCCTGTGAGCAGCCTGCTTAGAAATGGGGACAGCACTGATCTAATATGAAACATGAGCAAGGCCTTTGGTTTCCAGCACTGCAAAATAGCAGCAACAAAGATAAATTAAAAACCAAAAAGTATAGAAGTATAGTAAAATACAACTATGTGATCTAGGCATTCACTGCAAAACTGTGAACTCTTCTGTCTGGCCTCAAGGTGAGAACCAAATGCAGACCAGGAATGTCCCACACACTAAGGCTCCTTACCCTGTCACACAGCGATCCCAGTGCATTTCAGGAGAGGTAACACACAGATATGGTTTCAGGAGTTAGTTTTTATCTTCAATTCCTGTCTTGTTAAAATTCATGCTTATATTTTGAGTTTCTTTCTTTCTTTTTATTAAAATCCCAAGAAGTTGGGTGTGGTGGCACATGTCTTTAATCCCAGCACTGGGAGGGCAGAGTCAGGTGGATATTCCTGAGTTCAAGGCCAGCATGGTCTACAATGAGAGAATTCCAGGACAGCCAAGGCTACACAGAGAAACCCTGTCTTGGAAAACAAAACAAAACAACAACAACAAAAAAAAAAAAAAAAAAAAAAAGAAAAAAAGAAAAGCCCAAGACTTTTAAGTTTCAGTCTTTTTGTTTATTTGTTTTGTTTTTGAGACAGGGTTCTCTGCAGCTTTGGACCCTGCCCTAGAACTCAACTCTGTAGACCAAGGCTGGCCTTAAACTCACAGAGATCCATCTGCCTGCCTCTGCTTCCCCAGTGCTGGTATTAAAGATATACATCACTGCACTGCTCTAAATTCAGTCTTTAAGCTGCTCTTCATCATGATAATATTGTGTAACAAAGCTATAAGCCTCAGTGGTGCAGAACCAAAGCCTTGGTCAGGCTGAAATACTCCTCCTTGTCTGATGGTGTAAAGTTGCCACAGGCATGATACACTTTGTAAACACAAATTCCTTCAAGTCCATCACTTTGGGTTGTGAGCCTAGCCTTTAATGGCTGAGCCATCCATCTCTCTAGCCCAAGTCCATCATTTTTAAGAGTGCAATGAACCTGAGTTCAGAAATATTTCAGATCTGCAGCTTAATCAAGGTGACAGAACCAGCCCTCTTTCATTGTCTTGCCAGAGACAGATTCCAGTTCTAGTTGTGAACTGGGCTTCACTGGGGATATCTCCTCTTACACCTCTTAACCCTTTGGCACCAGTAACAACTGGGATAGGAACTGGATCCTGGGATGAGTTATCTTTTGTACAAAATCCCCAACCATGACAGGGAGAGAGGGAGGACAACCATTCACTGGTCCTATGGACTTCCCACACCAAAACAAGATCTCTGCTTCTACATAGGAAGGTAAGAAACAGTACTGGGAAAGTGCACTCTGGCACTGACACCTTCATTCTCCTTCCCACTCTCTTCAGTCCCACAGCACAGGTTTGTGCCTTAGGAGCTCACCTGTGACTTAAAATCTCATCAGCAAAGTAGGGTGTGTTGCTCCTGGGAATAAGGGTTTCTGTTCTATGCTCCCATGGTCACTGAGAGCACTGTGAGAGAGTGGGAACATAAGATGCTTTAGGAATGCTGATCAAAGCCTGATCATTCCATAAGTTCCATCATTCTGTTATAAGACTTCTAAGACAACAGAGAAAACTGAATAAAACTCAGACTACAGTGACTACAGACCACAGTACAGCACAGGGGAAGGGACCATGAAAAACGCACCAAAAACTCAGCTAGTTTGCTTGCCTATGCTGGACAGAAGAAGCTCCTGATGTTGGTTAGTGATGAGTGATGGGATGCTGGGCTGGCTAAAAGTAGGCAGCATGGTCTTACAGGACAGTCTCTCCAGTATGTTCCACCACAGCTGCTTAGCATTCATTCTCCTCAGCACTAAAGCATACAATCAGAGAACAGCAGACAACAGCCACGTTTTTAAATTATACCCAGAGGCTAGTGCACTGGCTATTGTTCTAAAAGACCTGGGTTCAGATCCTGGCATCCATGCTCACAGTTGTCTGTAACTCCAGTCCCAGGGAACTAATGCCCTCTTCTAGCCTCCAGACACTACATAGACACACACGTAGGCAAAACACCCATACACATAAAATATAAATCAGGAAGGAAGGCGGGAAGGAGAGAAGGAGGAAGAAGGGAAGGAGGGAGGGATTATACTCTACAACCCAGGGTCTTGGTTGTATCTGAAGAAAAGGCACTATGTATGGTACAAGGTGGATGCCCTGCTTGGTCTGGACGGTGCTACACAAAGGAATCAGCACTCACAAGAGGCTCTGCTCTCAGCTGACTCTCTCTAGCAGGCAGCTCTGCACTCCAGGGGCCAACTCCATTCTGGGGACAGTCAACAGAGGGACACAGTCTCTTGGGAACAACCTGCATCATGTGCACTGTGAGTTTGCAATTAAGGCCAGGTGGGAGAAAAGGCTTCCTAAGGTTGCTGTCATCCCTGCTCTGCACTGTGTCATGGTCTCAAGACAAAGATGTGGCACAGAAGCAGAGCAAACAGCACTCCATGTAGAATGAACACAGGGCTTTAAAGCAACAGCATTAGAATGCACCTATGAGATAAAAAGCTGATGCTTGGGACACAAGAGAGAGAAGGGCAAAAGGACCAGCTCAAGTTACAGAAGGTACAGACACATTTGTGAGCAGTGAAGCAGAGCAACTCATGAGTAGGGATGGTCATTGTCCTAGGACCCTCAAGGTACATGACCAGTCAGGACAGATGTCCCTGCCTAACTCTGCTAAGATTTGGTCCCATCAATAACCTACTCCAATTTAAAGCAATCACTATATGCCTGCCCAAGTGCTTCCAGAGTCAGTCTAGAAGAAGAGCCAGGAGGCCCACAGCCTGTGGTGAGAGGTTTCACCAACTGCTGATGGACACTGAGCAAACCCACACTCCAATTACATTTTTAAAAACTGTGCTTGTGCCAAGTGGTGGTGGTGCACACCTTTAATTCCAGCACTCGGGAGGCAGAGGCAGGTGGATCTCTGTGAGTTCAAGGCCAGCCTGGTCTACAAAGTGAGTTCTAGTACAGGCTCCAAAGTTACAGAGAAACCCTATCTCAAAAAAGGGGTGGGGTAGGGGGCTGGAAAGATGGCTCAGTGGTTATGAGCACTGGCTGCTCTTTCAGACGTCCTGAGTTCCATTCCCAGCAACCACATGGTGGTTGGTGCCTCACAAACCAATACATTAGGATCTAATACCCTCTTCTAGCATGCAGGCATACATGCAGAACACTCATACATAAAATATAAATAAATAAATAAATGCACTTTTCAGTGGCATGAGCAGTGTGGAACTTCACTGAGGCTGGTAGCACTCAGTGAGTGAAGACAGGAGAACTTGTTACCATATCACATGAAGTAAGTCTCAGGAGCCCATTTAGTTGGGAAAGAAGTGTTCTATGGTCCAGCTGCTTTGGAATCTAGGCTTTGTTCTGATGTGAGGAGTAGAGGATATTTAAAACTTTCTTTTTCTTAATAAACACCAATATTTGAAGTTGATATTGCTGAAATGTGGTCGTGAGTTCCTCAGGAATATTAGAAAGACAACAGCCCCCTCTAAGCATGCCTGATTGAAAGGACTCTGGTCAGCTCAAGCATGGCAGGCCTTGCTTTTCTCTCTGATTCCCTCTGCCTTGCTGAAAAACCATTAGATTATATCCCTAAAGATAGCAACCAAGGTCTATTCCCTTATTTGGCCTCTTCTCCCTCCTAAAGCAACTACCAAAGTCCAGCTATCAAAATATTAAGCAAGCAAAAATCCCCTTTGGTTCACCTAATTAACATGCTCAATTATAATTAAACACCTCACTCTAACATGGTTTCCCCTTTGTACCTTTATAAACTGTCATTTTCCTATGGGCCATGTCTGTCTCCTCTCTATCCAGAGGCAGTCCTTTGTCCCTCCAGGACAAATTCCCCTCCCCCCTTTTCCCTGATAACCTTCCTCTTCTTTCTTGTCCTCTGTCCCTCTGGGGCAAATAAATACCCTTTGTGATGAAAGAACTTGGTCTTGGGGGTCCTGCGGTGATACTTTCCCTTTCACTAATGACACTATGTCCCAACAGTCCACAGTTCTATACTGTGAATGCCTTCTCCCTGAACCTGGGACCTCCCACTAATGCCCAGCATAACTACCCACCTTTGCCGTGTTTTCCCAAAGGCCTCTTGGGCAGGGACTCCTCCGTGGAATGTGCTGATGTGTGCAATGCATTCTCCAGACTGTTGCTGATGCTGCTCACAGGGGTCTCAGTTCTGGGCGCCATCTGAGAAGACAGAATATTACCCTCTTACTTTTTTCTGCACAACTGCCTCTTGTTGAAAGTTATACACACAAATGTGGCTTTGAGTTTTCCTACCATGAAGCAATGTTCTTCCAGAGAAAGATGAAACACCACTATCCACTACATTCCCCAAACCCACAGTCTGTGCTTCCCTCTAGGCTAGGTCATCAGACAGAACAGCAGTCTTAGTCAGGGTGGCATGCATCATATGCCTTCATCTGAGGCAAAACCCTGTTTTTCCATCTTGCAATCAGATGCTTTCCTTTAACAAATTCCACAGAACTCTGGAAGCCACAGAAAAACAGATCACAGGTCATCTGACCAGGTACATAAAATAATCCCATAGCAATTCTACTTCTAAGGGATTGTTGTGTAACACCTTCCTCCAAGATTGAAACATTACTTCCTGCAGGGAAGCTCCTTTAGCAAGAAGATAAACAACTCAAGACAGCTTCCGGAAGTCCCTGAAACTGATCAGATTTACTATGCCCTCGAAGGAAAATAAAAGCTGAGAGTCCATTGGGATGGAAGGTAGTGAGCAGCTGGAGCTGAGCTGCCAAGATATGTTGATGGAAGAGAAGCTGAGCTGCAAAGTTAACTCTCAGAGGACAGCTGCCAAGAAGACTCTGAGACCAGGACAGCCCAACAGCTGCCTGGAAGAAGCAAAAGCCAGCTGAGCTGTATAGAAGAGGTTTAGACCACTTAAGCTGTAGAATGGATACACTCTAACCTGCTGAGCTGCCTGCAGGTTACAGTATCCTCCAGGTACCCAGATTTATGAGTTGTCTCTCATGCTGGGGTGAGCCTTATGCATATGAATCATTCCTGCTCCTATAAGTAACCCCTCATCATATTCATGTAAGTAACCCCAATTAGGGCTCACTGGTTCACCAAATTTCACCAAATCCATACTTTGATTATCCTGGGATTCTCCATCTAGGGTGAGTAGCTGTGTGTTGCATCTCCCCAAGAAAAGTTTTGCCACACAAAAGGATTCACCATATTAAGTTTTCACACAAAAAGAAACCTGACACTGAAAACTTCATTATCTAGAGACAGGGATCTGCTAATATAAGTCATGGGATACGGCAGCTAGACTGTGATACAGCCATCCTCTGCCCTTACTGGGTGTAAGGATAAGGTTCTTATTGTATACACACACAGAACTGGGCCCACAAGCCCTGGACAGCTGACTGGCTCTTGGGAAGGGAGTGAACTGCAATATCCTCCATTTCCCCCCTTATCAGTATTAGAAAAATTTACAGCCCAAATAGACTAGATATAAAATAAAAAAAATAGCAATGCTTTCACTTCATATCTTAAGATTTCAAATACTAGGAAAGGTCCAAGATTTTAAAATCTGGGAAAAGACTTGTGTGTTCCGTGACTGAACAGCCTACTGTATGTACCATGGGAGCAGGTGAATGAAGGCAGAGACCACCATACAGTTTGTCAGAACCACTCAGTAGAAGCCTAGCCAAACTGAGGTCAATCAAGAAAGCTTACTCTGAGCTGGCATGATGGTGTATGCTTTTAATCTCAGTACTTGGGAGGCAGAAGATGGTGGATCCCCTTGAGTTTCAGGCCAGCCTAGCCTACATAGTGATTTCCAGGCCAGCCAGGACTACACAGAGAGACCCCGATTCAACAACAACAAAAGGCTTACTCTACATCCCAGTATCCAGTAGAAGACAGCAGACGCCTATAAACAATGTGCCACCAGCCAGTCTCTATGGACTTTAAAAGAACTCAAGAAAACAAATCCTAGCCATTCATTCACTTTATAAAGACTAACATTACCAAGAAGTTATCTAGGAAGTTAAATGTGGGTCTGAAGTTGTTGGTAGAGCACTTGCCTAGCACACATGAGTCCCTAGGTTTGATCCCCAGACATGATATTTCACACCTGTAATCCTTACACCAAAAGGTAGAGGCAGGATAAAAAAGTTCAGGGTTTCCCTAGGCTCTACAGCAAGTTCAATGCTAACCTGGGCTTCATAAAATTCTGTCTCAGGAAGGAAGGGAGGGAGGGAGGAAAGAGGGAGGGAGGGAGGGAGGGAGGGAGGGAGGGAAGGAGGTCAATGAAGAGGGTGGGGTAAAATGGCTCAGTGGATGCAAACATTTGACTTACAAGCCTCAGTTCAGTCCCTGAAAACAAAGTAACAAAGTAGGAGAACTGACTCCATAGTGTTATCTTCCGACTTCCATACACAGAGTGGCATGGAGACACAAATCTCCCATCATGCATATACACATAGTAATAATAAAATATATTTATAAAAGACATACAAGAATGTTAAATTATAAGCCTGGTATTTCACAAATGCCTATAATCCCTGTGTTTGGAAGTCAAAACAAGAGGATCCTGAGTTCTAAACCAAGCTGGACTGAACAGCAGGCTGTCTTCAGTTTAGCAGTTTTTTTGTTTTTTTGTTTTTTGTTTTTTTTTTACCATTCAAAGTTGATCATTAAGAACAAGGCACACCCTTATCAGGAGACAAGATCCTCACACAACTTTGTCAGCAGCTCAGACACAACCTGTCAGTATATGGCCGCCAGCTACTAGTAGCCCACCCTAGTTATTTAACTCACACAGCTCCTGACTCTACATCTTGGTTCCAAGAAGAGGCCAGAGCCATTCTGACTAGTCACAGGAATCCTGCAGAGAGCCACTAACAAAATCCAGCTTCCCACCCACAGACTACAAGGGATGTATTGACAACAGGCCTCACTAGGGTACCCCTACCCATCCAGGCCAGAGTGCTGTGAGGGCCTATCCTTGTGTGGTGCCAGGTGCTGAGACCCAGGTTGAGGAAAGGACCACTTCACAAAGAATAGGCTTGTCAGTCAGGCATTGGTGGCACATGCCTTTAATCCCAGCACTTAGAAGGCAGAGGCAGAGGCAGGTGGATCTCTGTGAGTACGAGTCCAGCCTGGACTACAGAGCTAGTTCCAGGACAGGCTCCAAAGCAATACAGAGAAACCCTGTCTCAAAATACCAAAAGAAAGAAAAAAAAAAAAAAAAAAAAGAAAGAAAGAAAGAAAAAAGAATAGGCTTGTCCACCTGCTGACTTCATTCAGTAAGTGACAACAACAGGAAGCACTTCCTCTGTCCAAGTAGACTCAGCCCAGAGCTGGGGCAGCTGTCCCCAAGCTGTGACCTGCCTGATTAAAACATGCAGGGAAAAAACTGGTTTAAGAAGTGATAACCCCAAGACCAAATATGTCTGCCTGCCTGGTCTTCCTCCTCTCCCCTGTTTACACTAAATGCTGCCCTCAACTCCAATTCCCAGAAATGTTATTTTAAGCTATTTTTGGTTAGGTTAATTTATCCACGTGACCCACAGTTCAACTCAGATATTCTCTGACTCACTTTCAGCAGAGCTCCAGTGGGCCTGACATGCACATGTTGCCCTCCCAGCCTGTGCACGGCCTGTAGACTAAGCCAAGGCACTCTCTTCCCTGGCTCTTCCTGTGAGTTCAACTCCTCTCTGAGCAAAGCACCATACTTTATTTCCAAGAAAGGTCACAGGTTCCACCATCCAACTAACTGTCCTTCCATCACCATGGCTAACAGTTCCAAAACCATCAGGGGCTGCAGTACAGCCCACAGGGACCCAAGTGAGCACCCCCATCTCATTTACCTGGCCCTACTCCTCACCCTAGCCCAGTAGACACAAAGTCCCTTCTGTAAGACCTTGACTCTGTGTTCCTTGTCCAAATGGCTCCTTCAGTACCTCTCATCTCTATACAACTGCATTGCCAGCATTCAGTGACGCATGGTTTTATTTTGCTTTTTGTTGTTATTTGTTTCTTCTCCTTCTGGGGTGTTCTGTTCATGGAGAGATCCTGTGCATATACAACAATGGCTTCCATTTAGAAGCACTAGACATCTGTAAGACATTCAGCTACAGCACCAAGTTCCAATGGTCCCGGTGGCACTAATTTCCAGGTGCTGCTCTGTATTCCCATCTTGCCTGTCTGTCATCACCAGGGTCTCAGCAACGACTGCACACAGATCTGATGTTTAGCACCTGTTGGAAGCCCAGGACACTCCTCCTCCTGGGGACCCAGGAGAGCTCATCTGAGCCCTAGTGCTGCTGCCTGCTCAGAAGTGCCTTGCTGGAGTGGAGCTTAGGCTATTGGCCCTAAGCAGTATACCCCTGGTTCTTTTATTTATTTTTTTTCCAGACACAAATCATTTCTTTTTAATTGAGTACTTCATTCAAACATTTCCTTTGTTGGCTTCTGCTCTAGAAGCAGCTAGGTCTTCACCTCAATATCACAACTGACTGGACTGAGTGAATATGGGCTCCAAACCAGGACTTTTAGAACAGCAAAACAAACTGAAAGTCAAGCCTCTCCTTTCACTTAGGAGGGACTGGAAGTCACAGGGTCCAGTCCCACCCCACATCTGTAGATACCTTGGGGTCTGGACTGCAAATACAGAAACATGGGGGCCAGGCACTCTTGAAGGAGTTTTGGCCTCGTTTTAATTTCCCAAAGAGGTGTAAAATCTATCAATGGGCCAAAATAAATCAGCTTTCCTGATTAACTTTCCTGAGTAACAACTTCTGGTTGCTGAGAAACCTCAGCACAATATTTCAAAGTGACAAAATCTGGGGCAAACATCCAGCAGTAGTTTAATGATCAAGGACAGGTTTATGAAGGACATAGGTGTATACACACCCCTTTTCTTCAGTGTATATGGCAAGTAGCCAAGACCTCTGATCATTAAAATAAGTTATTTTGTGCATTATAATACACAGAGGGAAAGAGCTTTCACAGATGTGAGCTTGACCCCTGCTCTTTGGCTGCAGAGGCCTTAGTAGCAGCTGATTCTTTCCCGGGCTCTGCTGGCTTTCCCTCCTTTTCCTCCCCCTCATCTTGGGGATAGAGGTCTGGATATTTCTGCATGCATTCGTTTATGGCCCAGAACTGATCTACACAGTCTGATCCCTTGATTTCCTCTCTGCTGTAGTGGATGCAGGAAAAGGCAGACTGGAATTGATCCACAGGGCGACTGGCCATTCCCCCGACATGGGCAATTCCAGTTAATACCTCCGTTGGGCAGTTATTAACCCATGCTCCTCACAGGGATCAATGGGGTCATCAGCCACCAGCTCTGCATTGCTAGTAGTTAGTTTCATGGTCTTCTTTGGTCACAAATATGATCTGATCCTTCCCTTCCTGCTGGCAGTAGGACATGGCTGTTCCCGACGCTCAAAGCTGGCACATGGCCACAGCTGGAGCAGATACACACCTTCAAGCAATGCCCTCCCTTCTCTCCTCAGGCCTGGAGGGAAGGGGGCACTGAAGCCTGCGTGGACCTGCCCCCTCCAGGCTTGCCTGCTATGCTCCTGTCTCCAAGCCTCCTAAGCAGTAGGTATACCTCATGTTTGAGGTATACCTACTAGGTATGTAGAGATGATCTGGTATATCCAGACCTAATATTTAAAGACCTGTAGGTTCAGCCTGGTGGCACAGGCATGTAATCTCAGATAACCAGGACACTACGACAAAAAGATGGAAGGTTCAGGGCCAGTTCAAGCTAGAGACCAAATTCAAGGCCAGACTGGGTGACTTAGTGATGGCCTGTCTCAGAAAGTGAAAAGGGGGCAGAATGTTCTCAGCTTACTCAGTCTCACCTGAAATATGCAAGGCCCTAGACTGGATTCCCAGGACCATGTAATACAAAACAAAAAACAAGAACTTCCAAATCATGTTGTATGTGTATTCTGACTTGGGTCCTAGATGGACCTTGAAATTCTGCATTCCTGACTACCAGGACATTTCAAACACCTGGGTCAGATCAAAGGCTAGGTAGTTCCCACAAGAAGGGACCTGAACATTAGAATCCAAGTGTCAGTGTCATAATTACACCAGATGGACTTGTATCTCTTCCAGGGAAGTCATAGGGGTCAGTTGGCTTGATGGCTAATGTTGGTCCTATCATGATAGCTAATAACTGTTCCTCAGACATAGACAGTTTTTTTGTTGTTGTTTTTTTTTTTTTAAAAAAAAAAAAAAAGGGGGGGGGGTTTCCTTAGACTGTCCTGGAAGTAGCTCTGTAGACCAGGAGGGCCTTGAACTCACAGAGATCCACCTGCCTCTGCCTCCCGAGTACTGGGATTAAAGGTGTGAGCCACCAACGCCCAGCTTAAATTCACTTTAATATTCATAAATCAGGAACACAATCTTTAGAAATTTAATTTTCAAACACCAATTCAATTTGCAATATGCAATCATATTTCTGGAAGCAGAGCTCCCCAAATATAGACCTTAACAGAAAAGCCAACTAGAGGAAGCCTGGGCCTCCCATAGCCCAGTGCCATTGCTCCAATAGGGAATGGTAGCTACTAGAGTAGGCATACACATCAGCCCCCACAACAGACCAAGTTATCCCCACATTACAAATAAAATTGGAGCACAACTCCCAACACTTTGCCTAGGGCCACATGCCCAGATGGGAAAAAAGGGAGACACAGCAAGGGAGTCAGTGGGCATGGTGGCACACATCTATGATTCTAGCACTCATGGAGACAGAGACAGGAGAATCACAAGTTCCTGATCAGTGTGGGCTATAAAATGAGACCCTGTCTCAAAATAAATAGGAGGGAGGGAAGGAAGAAAAGAAAGTGAACAAGAGTGAGCAGATAACATAAGCACTCAGTGTACAGAAGGCAAGCACAGGCCTTGCTAACTAATGAGCCTGGTCAGGAGATTTAACCTTGTTCTGTCTCAGCTTCTTTCACTACAATGTGGAAATAACAGCAAGTAGCTCACAGGGGTTTAATGGTAATTAAAATGCATTTATTAAGCTTCTAAAGTTGGAAGAGAGACACTAGATACTATTACCGCTACTGCTGTGAGACACACCAGTGGAGCTGCTAAGGCACCTCAGTGGACTAAAGTACCGCCACAGACAGCACAGTAGAAAAACGTGACCACACGGGAGGGTTAGAAGCCAAGGGTCCTACAGAGCCCTCTGCCCTCCTGGACTTTCTCTGGGCACTGGGCAGAACGCCAAATAGCCACCCAACATCCACATCCCTGTGTATGAATACAGGGGGTCTTTCCTCCTTCAAACAGATCCTTCTTATATGTTCATCATGACAGGCCATCATTTCATCTAAAATTAGCAATGACAGCTTTAGAAGTCATTTCATCACCTGAATTTCAGTGAAACACAGCAGGACAGATGGCATAGCCTTAGCTGGAAAGTACTGACTGATACCATTGCTGGGCAGCCAGTATGCAGGACACAGGTAACTGTGACACCTCTGTACCTTATGACCTTCTAAAGCTACCTAGAGGAGTCAACAGATTCCTAAGCTATCACTGATCAGCAATATAGCCAAAGACTTGTGTGTAGAAAGACGCAATTCAAAAATCAATGATACCAACATGCATCAAATTCACAGGTGACACAAAGCCACAGCCATCTGAATGAAGACCACAAATCCTTTAAACAGAATACAGAATCAGAGAAGACAAAAGGCATGAGGAATGTTCACAGGTATAAATAGGAAAATGTGTCTATAAGTGTAAAGTCACTGGAAAAGACAGAAACAAACAAACAAAACAAAACAAAAAAACAAACAAACAAAACCCCCACTACAGCACCAGGTGTTGGTGGCACACACCTTTAGTCCCAGCACTCGGGAGGCAGAGGCAGGCAGATCTCTGAGTTCAAGGCCATCCTGGTCTACAGAGCTTGTTCCAGGACAGGTTCCTGTCTCGAAAAACCAAAAAAAGTCACAGCACTTACATCTAGCTTACTATTATTTCTTTATCAAGGTTTAAGTAGACTTTAGTATTACAGGGCAGACTCCATCGAACAAGCCAATAAATGTGCTCTCCATTGTCACCCTAGAGACATCAAGATGCCATGATTGCAGAATAGGTAACTAGAACTGAACCATGATCCCAGGGAAGGCCTATCATAACTGTAGAAGACATTATCAGGAAGGACTACCAAGGATGGTCTGGTCACAGGACACTGGGAATTGGGAAAACAGCCCCTTCTCTCCTGCTTCTTATAGTTCTCTAGATGTGACAGAACCTAGCTCACAGGCAGGAGGCAAAACAGGAAGTAGGAAGTGAACCCCCTAGCTATTGCAGCAACATCTTAGAATGGTCCTGAGCATAAACATTGCTAGTCACAGGGTAGAGCCACTCAGGCCCTTCAGCCACAGTGGCATCTGAACAGACACAGTAGTGTAAAACAGCCAAAGACAAGTTAAGTTTTTGAGACAGTGATCCTTCAGCCTCAGTCTCTTGAGTACTGAGGTTATAGGCACACACCACCACGTCTGGCTTTATTTTCTGGTTTTCTGTTTTCCAACTTTTCTACAAAGAGTAGACACTACTTTTAGAAAAAGAAGCTAAAGATCCAGTCTAAATATAGATGCCTTCCTACCAGGTACGAGCAGTTCAGAAAGGCACACAGCTCTGCTTGCCTTCTACAGCCTCCATACCCATCCCACAAGCTAGGTCCTAGGAAGCTATCCTGACTGTGGGATGGGTAGATGCCTTATCAAGACTCCTGACCCTTCTCACTGAGAAGATGACAACTTCAGGGTAATCAAGTGGAAAGGATAAAACAGTGGTTGGGGAAACCACCATGGAGCCAGTGCCTAACTGGCAGGAAGAGCTACCAAACCCTGGGGATGGGCCTTTGGGCATAAGAACAGGTATAGAGCCAAGGCAACAGGAACTGCCACTACTACCCAAACACAGTCTACTCAACTACCAGCAATGCCTAAGCAGGAAGGAAAGAGTAACATCTGCTATATGCTTTCAAGTCAATTAAAAAAAAAAAAAAAAAAAAAAAAACCCAAAAAACTGCTTTGTAAGCACTTCACTAAAATAGTCATTTTGTGTCTCTAAACCAGAACAAGAAAATAGTTTAATAGTGAAAGCTATTTGCTGACTTAGGCCAAATGAAAGCCAATGCTAACCAAAAACCATTTCCACACACATGCAAAAATCCTTTTAATGTTTCTTAACAGAAAATGGAGAGTAGGAGAGAGAAGACAGACAGCTTGATTGTGGCAGAGGTACTGAGAGGGATTCCCAAGGTGGTAGGAGAACAGGCTTCTTCCACAGCCAGTGAGGAGGTCTGCTGGGAGACAGCTCTGTAGTCCTAGACACACACCACAAGCTAGTCCCACATCCTGCATGGGAAGCTACTCAACAGAGCCAGCAAAAGAGCCCAGGCCTGCTAGACAAAAGGAGGCTGGGAACTGTGTGAGCAGGCTCTTCCTGGTGACCACGTACAAGTTTTATGGTGCTAAAACATGTCTCCATTGGTGTAACTGAGGACTAAGATGACACAGAAGATGCCCTGAAAGTAATAGCCTGCTTCTTGTCCCCATGCTCTTTCTGATAGGGTCTGCTTACAGCTCCTACCTGACTACACATCATTCCATCCAAGGTTTGCACAGTGAGTCCAGACACTAGAAACAGAGAGGAGGGGGAACAGGGTGGCCAACCCTATCAACCTCTTAAAATCAGGAGTCATGGCCTGCACTTATGCCTTTGGGGACCCTGAACCATATACTGTTGTACATGCAGCAAGATTAAGCAAATGGCATCTCCAACAGCTTGTATCATCCTCAAGACTAAAGCTGCTGGCTCTCAGGAGCAGCCTAGAATGGGACCTGTCATTCCACCAGCTACCACATAGCCCTGTCAGAAGAGACAGAGGTAGAAGGAAATCTGTGCAATAAACCCCAGCATCAGACTCAGGCTTTGGCTTTAGTGTTTCCTCTATGACGGGTGGTGAGGGGCTACCTGAGTAGGGTGGGGAAAATAGGAAGTGCCAGTTGACAGAAAAAGGTCCAGTATCAGCAGTGAGATGTGATCATGACCATGAAGTTGGGAAAAGGCTCAGAAGCCAAGTTTAATTTTTTTAAATTCTGTGTATGGGCATGTACACATGAGTGCAGGTGCCCATGGAGGCCAGAGGAGTCAGATTCCTCCTGGAGTTAAGAGTTATACATGGCTAAGAGTTACACATGGAACTGCCTGATACGGGTGCTGGCAATAAAACTCAGATCCTCTTTAAAGGCAGTGCGTGCTCCTAACCCGAGCCCATAAATTTTGTTGGTTATGGTTTGAATCAGGATTTCACTATGTAGCCTTGGCTGGCTGGGAGCTTTCTATGTAGACCAGGCTGGCATTGAACTTACTGAGATCTACCTAACTCTGTCTCCTAACTGCTAGAATTAAAGGCATGCACTATCACACTTGGTGGCTTATTTATTTTTATTTTATGCACCTGCAAGTGGGAGTTAGATCCACGATCCCACACACAAGAGGCAGCAGGGGGGCATTAGTTATGGGTGTTTATTCCAAGGACTGCTGATAGTAAAGGCACATTACACACAATACTGTGACAGTGAATATTCTGGCTAGAAATATGTTTAACAAATGGGAAGGGGTCTTCTGCCTTGCCTAGGCCAGGCCCAAACTCCCAAGCCCTTAGGTTCATGCAATGGTCTTACCTCAAGCTCCAAGGTGTATCTCTGAGTTTGACTCAGAAGAATGTTTCCACTTTGAAGTTTTGTGTGAGAAACTGGCCAAATCACAGTAAATCCACTAATAACTCAACTACCTAAGATGGACCCTCCACACAAGTAGAATGCTAATGTGACTGTTGTGTAGCCTTAGAACATGGACTCCATACCACCAAAGCAACTGGCACTATCCAGTAGCCAGCCCAAACCTACAAACACTGACAAGCTAAACAGTACCAAGGGCAGCAGCACTGGCTAGACAAGGGGTAGGTATCTCATCCTGTGGGCAGAGGGAACCCATGAGCTGATCCAGGGTACAGTCTGTTGGTAGAGTTCCAGTACAGCTGCACAAAGAGACTCCCCATTTCCAAGAGAGACACCCATACCCTCCCTATCAACTGTGCCATGTTTCAGCATAAGTTCTGAGAAACATAAGTAGGAGGCTGGTTTCAAGACATTTTACATGCAGAGTGAACACTCAGAACACAAAAATAAAGAAGACAAAGATGGAAGCAATGCCCTGTCATTGAGCAAAGATAGTGCTTAATGCCCTGTCATCAGAAGCAAGCACTTGGGTGTAACCAGCAAAGTCCTGGTGACCCCCACCCATCAGAAGTTGATTTGGAAGACCAAATGCTCTGAAGGGCTCTAAAAACCAAGTCTCCCAGAAGCTCAGTGGATGCTGGTCTCCAACATACTTCAACTCAACATACATGAGCCACCTACATACATTAACAATAAGGGACTCTTTCAGTGAACATACCTCTTACCAGAATCTCCTGTCTCTGGCTTGGCTCTGACCTTAGTGACTACTGAGTCTTCAGCACCCTGGCTGACCTGGATAGGCACAACTGAGGCCATAATCAGCTAACCTTTGTCACTCTCAAGCAGCATCTTGTGCAGAGCCAGAACACACTTAACTATCCTTTCTTCACCAGTAGATGTGAACATGGTAGCTTGCTGTGTACTGGTCATTCAGACTTGTGATTGGCTTGTGCCACCTCTACCCACTGTCCATTCATGAACTCTCCCTCTGGATATTGTGGCATCACTTAGAGCTAGACTGTCAAGTTGTTAGGTTTGTTTGTTTTGAGTTGTTTCTTTTTCCCTGCTGTGTGAACAATAAACCATTTTTTGAAAAAGTCACCTGATTGATTGCTTCTCTGGGACTCACAGGTTCAAGACAACATAGCAACTAGAATTGCTGAGGGAAATCACAGCTAACCATGGGCTAAGAAGAGAATGTGTGGCCTGCCCAGCCATCCTGAGTATCCTTACTCTTCAGAATCCACAGGTCCTACAGTATTCCCTCACAGAATCCAAGAAGCAACCATAATCAATAAACACCAGAGAAACCCTGGCAGAGCAAAAGCCTTCTGGAAATGACTAAGTTGGTCCAGAGTCTCAGGAAGGAACAGTAGGGAAGTATTATTAAGCAATACAAAGGGACACAAAGGCTAAAGAACCAAAGGGCACCAAGAGACAAACAGAGATGGTTTGGGGGAAGATTTTGGTTTGGTTGGTTGTTTTTTTTTTTTTTGAGACAGGATCTTACTAATTCTAGCTGGTCTAGAACTCACAGCAATCCACCTGTCTCTGACTCTTAAGTGCTGAGATAAAGGTGCGCAACCATACTCCTCAAGAAAACAAAGTTTTAAAAGTGAAATTTCAGAACCAGAAAATGCCATTTCTGAACTAAAAACCCACTGGAAGGCTTAGCAGCAGGCTGGAGATAACCAAATACTGCCATCTCAATGGCTTTGAAGATGGATCCATGGAAGGTGTCCCATCAACAGGACAGAAGAGATCTGAGAGGACACCAAAGGGGGAACAACAAGCAAGTAAATAATTGTGATTGCATCCCCACAGGAAATAGACACAAGGACTGGAATGTGTTGCTGAAGCCCCCAAATTTAGTAAAAGGCATAAATTTACAGCTCCAAAAGGCTCAGAGTACCCAATAGGCAAGCTTAGGAGAGCACACAGACACAGCAGAGTCATCAACGCAAGAAAATTCGGAGCCCAGACAGAGGGTGACAAAGGCACAAAGGAGGTACAGAACAGCCAGACAGACCTCCATTTTTCAAAGTGCCAGAAGAGGAAAAAAAGCTATCAAACAAAAGTTCTGAACTCAGTAACAATATCCTCTGATGAGACAGGGAAAAGCAAAGCTTCGTGCTAGCACATACCAAAAGGATGCAGTACCAAGCTGGGCCTTCTAAGGAAAAAAAAAATCACAAAAAGGTAACTGTGAGCAAATGGGAAAGACTACACTCAATCACTCATTCACTCACTCAAGACATGGTTTTGTTCTGTAGCCCCAGCTGGCCTTGACCTTGAGGTCTACCTGCTTCAACCTCCCAAATGTTGGAATTATAGGTATGTGGCACCACTTCCTGCCTCTCCCTCTCTCTTTCTGTATGCTGAACTAAGGTGCAAAGGTGTTGTACACACTAGGTAAGTACTCTGCCACTGAGTTTCAGCCCAGCACCCATCTTCATCTTGACTAAAAAAAAAAAAAAATGTCAGGCAGTGGTAGCATATGCCTTTAATCCCAGCACTCAGGAGGCAGAAGCAGGAAGAAAGCAGGACTATCTCTGTGAGTTTGAGATCAGCCTGGTCTACAGAGCAAGTTCCAGGACAGGCTCCAAAGCAATACAGAGAAAACCAAAAGAAAAACAAACAAACAAACAAACAAAAAACCCTCCTCCCACTCAAGCATACAATATACTGTGAGGCCTAAGGCCTCTGTTGTTGGCATAGGAAACCCCAGGAGGGGGATAAAGGTAGCCCCCACCACAGGTTTGAAGTACTGCACACACACCGCAGCCTTGAGAGGTAAGACTGCACCAAGACCCATCATGAAACACCCAGTGTGAAACAACACAGGAGGACACAGAATGATGGCAAGAACAAAACAGAAAACATCAAGGGAGTAGAAAACGGTCCCTTCTCTACCCTGACAGAGGCTTGTGTCACATGGGCTCACACAGCTGTCAAAATACATGGCAAAGGGAAACTACATTTTGTCCATTGTTAAGTTTTACTTGTAAACGAAATCATAGAGAACTACTGGTGTGCAGGACTGAGCAACACTAGGTCTAAAGACTCCAGTGCAGTCCTAGGAGAGGACTATGGGTCCCAAGCCAGAGCCCTGTAGGCAATCCCACTCACCCCTAAATGACCCTGCCCACCTCTGCAGCCTCCTAGAGCAAAGCTGCCTTCCCATCTCACTCTCCTGAGGTTCCCTTTTACTTCTAACAATGAACTAAGACAACTGCCATCATTTTGTCTTCACATAATAAAAATAGCCACCAACTGATGACACCTTTGCAAACTGCTAAGGCTTACCTGTTTTCTTGGTGCCAAAAAAAGGAACACAGGTCAACTAACTGCCATAATGATTATTCAACACATCCCTGGGACACAGTGGGGACAGTGCCAAGCACATGGCAGATGTAAGCTACCATCCATCTCCTTTCTTGTTCTCTATCTCACATTTCACACAATCCTGAAGGGGAAGTCAGGGAGCCAGACCTTCCATCAACCCCTGGATGGCTCCTGCTCTCTTTACAGTGCAGGTACCCACACACGCTCTCAGAAGACTGCCCTCCCAATGCACTATACCTGCCAACCTTCAGCACCCTGCACAGCACAGAAGCCTCTGCCCCCATTTCAAAAAGCCTGGTGCTGGGAATACATGGGTATACCATACCAAATTTCCCACAACTGCTACTTGACCACCTTCAAAAGCCCCTTCAACCTTACCAACAGCATCATGACACTGCCAAGCATCATTCTCACATGTCCAGAGTGATGGGGGAGGGGGTTGGGCCTCTGAAAACTGCAGACTCTCCTGTGGCCTCACTGGGCACATTTAGGACTTCCCACATGCATGTGCTTTGACTAGGCTCACTGTGAGCCAGTATGAGGCCTGAGGGCATGCTAATTCCTTTGTAGGAACTCTACTGATGCTTCCTGTGGTTCCCAAATAATCAGGAAATGATTACATGGTTCTTCTAAGAATGAATCTGGTATCACTAGTTAGACTAAGAGAGAAGCAGGCTAGACACTGGAGTGATATGGCTGCTCCCTTTACTGCTAATCATTAGCAACCACAACACCCAGCTTGCCACAAGCCAGAGTTACATGAACACAAAAGAACACAGAAAACAAAAGCCTTTCTTAGTACTAACAGTTACTCTGCAAAAAATAAGCCCTCTAAACTGCCATAATGCCTCACCACTCGGTGGACTTGCTCAGGATCCTGTGGGTTCTATGTGTTGGCAGTGAAGATAGCACAAAGCCCAATTCCATGTCACAGTGTTTTTTCTGAGAGCTGTACAGCCAGCACTGAAGAAAAATCAAGTCAAAGACCATTACAGAGGATGAAACTCCCTGGGAACAGCCCACAGTACATAAGAAAAACAGTTCCTGCCATGCCACTGCACTGCACCAGGAACTGGCCACAGCACCACCCTCCCTCCCTACTCGAAGTGGCTGGAACATGTTCCTCACAACAGGCAGTGCAGGGATGCTGGATGATCACCATCTTTGTGCTCCAGTGAGTGAGTCAACAGAAACACAAAGACATCTATGGTCATACTGGGAAGAAAATCTCTAAGTATGTAATAGAAAGATTAGAATATGTGAGCCATTAAGCAGGCAATGGAGCAGCCGCACTCGCACAGGCTCATGATGTGGAAAAGTCAGGGAGTAGCAAGAGAAGATGGTATGCAGGGACAGGCATGCCATGCTGAGAACTGCAGGCCAGCCAGGCAGTGGGAGTCCACAGCACCTTCCCAAGACCATATGCAGGTACCACCTCAGTACCTGCCATTAGAGAACAGACCCAGGGCAAGTCCCAAGTTAGGCACACTGCTGTGGTTTCTAATAAGAGTTAAAGCACCAAGCTATCTGGTGAGTTAACTAAAAAAGAAAAAAAGAAAAAAAAAAAAAGGGAAGAAGCTGTTGTCCACATTGAACAAGACACCAGCTTTGGAAGAAATGTACCATATAGGTACCACCTCAGTGTATATCATGCACAACACGTGCCCCATGTACCATCTGTATCCTGTGCATACATCGTGCCACATATCTGTCCCCATAAGTGTTGCAGGGAACAAGGTGGGTTGGAAAGGAGTCAGGGAGAGAGAAGTAGACATGGATGTGGGGATATTGACCTAGGCTATGATGCTATATAGGACTTGTCAAATAACCCTCAGAAGAGTTAAGGATGCCTAGAAGGTCTGGGCATCTGGATAGAGTAGATGGAGCCAGCAGCTTGCCTTACCACTGCCCAGTTGACTGGGGATGTCCATTTGGAGCTCCAGCCCTGGTTGGGCACATTAAATGGGGGGGGGGGTTCATGGTTATCAGCCAGAAGGGCAAAATCAAAGCTGAAAATAACATGAATTATACAGCAGAGAGAGAGAAATAAATTTGCCTCATCCCACAACTGCATTGCAGTCAGCCAAGCCCTACCACAAGCCACCATGTGGGAAGCTGTTCAACAGCCATGTTTGCTCACAACCAAACCCAAAAAGACTGGCATCCCCTGAACAAGGAAGGAGTGGCCAGGAATAAGAAGCTTAGATTCCACCGGTGGCCACTAAGTACTCACCCTGGGAAAGACATCACAGGAGCCAGCCTGGTGGTGCACAACTATAGTCCTAGCCATAGGAAGACTGAGGTTGGAGGATCATGAGTCCCAGGCAAGCCTGGGCTACAGAGTGAAATTCCATCTCAAAATAAGTAAATTAATTAACTAAAAGTTTAACAAAACAAAATGAGCAAAAAACCTTCCACACATCCACAAAACCATCCAGACAGTTCAGAAGCAAATCTAGATAGTAATGGGGTGTGTGATGAGAGCAGTTCCACCTAGGGAGTAAAGGCCACCATCCAATAGAGAGTGCCATGTGCAGTGTCAAGGAGCTTTGCACCTCATACCAAATCGGGTGATTCAACAGAAAAGACACTGAGTAAGTTCTGGCCAGATAATATAGGGAAGCAACCTTTCTTAAGCTGTGTCATGCTTACCATGCATGTGTAACATATGTATCTTTTATAGTAGATGTGCTCTATAACAAATTTCTACTTAGATCAAAAGCTATAGATGGTATAACAAACCAATCTGTGGAAAAGTCAAACCCAGTCAAACAATCACAACTCTTTCTGGAGTCAATATCCTCAGAAGTCCAGCTGTTTGAGAACACAAAGACCCGTTACTGGTAGGAAAGAACAGGGAACATGAAGATGCACCAACAATTGGTGACCAGAAAAAATGTGCAACATCACCTAGAAAGAACCTGGAAAATGGTTCTTCTCTCGGAATAGCAGTGACCAAGGTCTGCTACTGCACTGGCAGGTGTGGGGTCTAGAGCAGGTAAGCACACTCTGCTAACACTTTAAAGGGCATGGACCCCCCCACACACACACACACACACAGTGCCTGTCAGTACTCAGCAAGATGTATCATGAGAATGGTGTGAGTATGGCAGGTAAATGGACATGTTTACAAGGACAAGGTGAACAATTCAGTTATACTCATGGCAGGCACATGTGATGCTGACAGACAGCATAGCAAGAGTTCAAGGGATGATGTGTGTGTGAGGAAGAAACATGTATTTACTCTCTCCCAAAAGTTCTAGAAAGAACTGTTTTACAAAAGGGATTAAGTGGCTGGGAAAAAGGCAAAAACTATGTTTTGTTTTTTCTTTTTCTTTTTCTTTTTTTTTTTTTTCCCCCCCACGGGTATTTTGTTTGTTTTGAGTCAGAGTCTTGCTACGTAGCATTTGCCTCTAAAGTGCTGATTGGAAAGCCTGCAACACTGTAGTCAGCAAGCACCTTAAATGCAAAACCAGCACATGCCCCAGAAAAGGAGAGGAGGAACAGCTGGCCCTGGTGAGGGGACTTAAAATTTAAATAACAAACTACTGAATTCCCACCAATAAAAAAGTATCTTAGTATGTCAGGTGGTGGTAGCACATGCCTTTAATCCCAGCACTCAGGAGGAAGAGTCAGGTGGATCTCTGTGAGTTTGAGGCCAACCTGATCTACAGAGTGAGTTCCAGGACAGCCAGAGCTGTTACACAGAGAAACCTTGTCTCAAAAAAAACAAACAACAATGAAAACAACAAACATCTTAGCTGAAGAAATGAGAGGCAAAACAGAAGTGACAGACTAGGTATACCTGAAGATGAGAGTAGACACCATGGACACAGAGCAGGATGGCCCTGTTCCCAAATTAACACACACGATGGTGTAAATATGTGTCAAGATACACATTGGCATGTTCAGAGGAAATACTGACCTGACTAGAGGGTGGAGGCATACTCAGGAGGGACAAAAAAGTGGCTAGCTTTGTTTAGAAAGCCAATGAACATGCTTTGGGACCAAGCAGAAAAACAGTAGGCGTCAAAGGCAGTGAAGGGGAAGAAGAGAAACAGGAAATGGCAAAGTTCAGAGTCCCTGAGGAAACAGAGGACAGGACTAAACCCAAGATCTGACTGAGGGAACAGGGATGTTAAGACCAGGACATCTAGAGAAAACCTAAAGGCCTATATTTTCCTATCTGTGGCCAAAGAGAGGTAAGCAAACTGGCTGGTGCAGGATCAGCTTAGGTTCCTCCGCACCCTAGCCAACTGCCCTGGAGGGTATAGAAGACCAACTATGGCAAGAGAATATCTGCCTCCATCCTGGCTTCACTTTAAACAACTTTAAGCCTTTCAACCCACAACAAAATCCTATTCAGAGTTGCCTGCTTCATGAGATTCTGATGGTCTCTTTGCTTTGTTTTGTTTTGAAACAGGGTCTCACTATGTATTCAAGGCTAGCCTCTAGCTCATGACAAGCCTCCTACCCCAGACACTCAAGGGACAAAGGTCCTTTGGCAGGCCATGTTTCTACAGTGTTCCTCCTCTCCTTGATGGAACCACCTGCTACTGCCTTGCTAACTAACACTGGCTCAGAAGACACAGCTAAGGTTTGAAGTCAAAGCCTGCAGCAATCTTGCTGGTGAGTCACCCCTAATGTGTCCCAGCTGAAGTTCTGGGAGTGAAGGTTTTTGAGTTTTTTTGTGTGTGTGTTTTTTGTTTTTTTGTTTTTTTGTTTTTTTTTTCCCCTGAAATCTCACCCTACTAAGGGAGGGAGGAACTCCTAATATAGAAATAATTCTTCCCAGGCAAAAGCAATTTATAAAAATATGGGGCTGGAGAATTGGTTCAGCAATTAAGAGCACAGACTACTCTTCCAGAGGACCCAGGTTCAATTCTCAGCACCCACATGGCAGTTTTCAACCATCTGTAATTCCAGTCCCATAGATCTGATGCCTCTTCTCTCCTTCACAGGCACCAGGCAGGTATATGGTACAGACATACATATAGGAAAAACACCTATACACATAATATAAAAATAAATCTTTTAAAAAAATTTACTGTGATCTACCAATAGCCTCCCAGAAGCTAGCAGCCACCCTGTCTAAGGACACAGCAAATGTAAGGTGGCACCTCTAGCAGTTTGCATGCTAATGTTCTAGAAACTATCCTAAGGATGCTCTCAACCCAAAGGCAAGGTGAATATGGTACACAGGATTAAGACACAATGGAGAAAATGGAACTTCATCAAACAATAGCTTCAGAAAAGTAACAAGACTTGGCACTGTTTGTTCCTGGTCATTTGCTAGCTACCTGTGTACACATTGCCACAGTGCTATGTGTCAGACCCTGTTGTGACAGCTTCCAGGTTCCGAAGCATGATGCTCCAGTACACAACTCAGATGGGGCTCAAATGGTGACCAAGGTGCACATGGGCTGCCTACTGTGAAAATAACAGTCTGACAACTCAATGTGAGGGCAAAAGACAGTCACTTCAGAGCCACACAGCCACACCAACCAACCGTGGCAACAAGCAGACCTGCTATAACTGCAAGACTCAACTAGGCTTCTGCTTGCTGTTGGAGATATGCCACTAAGAAGGCTATTAAAACAGAGTTTGAGGGTATCTAAAAGCCCACATCATACACTTCACTATGAACAGGACAGTCGCTTTGAGCATGAACTGGAGTACTCCCACCTTGGTAGAAACACATGGAGCAATGTGTACAGATGGTAGACTCAGTACAAGGAACTCAGGGAGAAGATCCGGCTGACCTGGAGAAAAACAGTAGCTCAATCCCAGGTCCTCAGAAGACACAATCTACTCTAGCTCTTTAGAATTCTAGGGGCTTTTGGCAGTAGTGTGCAGGGGTAAGACAGTTATAAGAGAAATCAAGGGAAACCATCTATACTCCTTACATGATACCCACAGGACTAACTGCCCCAATGCCTAACCTTTGAACTACAATGACTCGCAAGAGCTTACCATAGACAAGCAGCCAAGTGGAAGTGTAGCCTGTCTCAGGCAAAAGCTTACTAGCTATTTTATTTGTAGTCTGTGGAGATTGTGAGTCTGCACAGGGCAAACCCTAGGGCAAATATGACCAAAATCAGGAGACAGCTCTGGAACTATATAGACATCCACCAAAAGCAAGACCAGAACCTCAATACACCCCACATGCAGCACACCATTTTAGACCTGTAAGAGAAAAATACCCCATGAAGTAGTTCTGGTTTCCAGAATAGACACCAGGGTCGCGGAACTGTGCCCCATCATACCTGTAACAGGAGAGAGCCACAGCCACCTCTACCTGCCAATGTAACCATAGTGCCTAAAGGGCCTGGCAGCTATGCAGCACTGCTCAAAAGTCTCTCAGGTGGCAGCCCATCTCAAGAATGAAATCCCTTGGGATAGCAATGTACTGACAGAGTGCAAAGGAGCATGTATTAATATTGTACATTCAGGAGTTTACCATGTCCCTTAGTTGAGAATGATCTTAGCTAAGCATTAATCCAAACCTCTACTCCCATGAACAGATAAACTATTACCCATCCACATGATAAATGAATATTACTCAGTCTTTAAAAAAAAAAAAAGAGCAAAGTGGTGTGCACACTCTCACAAGAGAAGCTTTAAAAGCATGCCAAGTGAAAGAAGCCCCTCACAAAAGGGAAAACATTTGTGATTCCATCTACATGACATGATCACAGAAGACAAATCCATAGAGACAGAAATTGATCACGGTTGTCTGTGAGGGACTGGTACAGAGAACGGGAGTGATGGCTCAGAGGTGTCTTTAAAAGAGGGATCGGACCATCTAAGGTTCAGCCATGGTAATGGCCACAAAGCACTGCACAAAACTGCCAGTGAATGCTCTCTTGCACCAGCTCCCTGCCACCAACTTGAAAAGGGCAGCCTTGAATTCCTTGAACTCCAGATCCTCTTTCCTCAGCCTTCTGAGTGCTGAGACTGATTATAAGTCAGTACCTCATAGTCCAGTAAAAGGTCTTAATTTAACCTGCTTCCAAAACCCAGGCTTTCTATTTAAATAAAATGCAAACAAAGATCTTACATGGCACTGAGATCACATCTAGAGAACAGAAAGCATTGGCAGCATGTAGGAGATTAAGCTGCAGCCCCTCATCTTCCCATACCAGGCTCAATACACAAATGGTTTTCTGAATAAGTCATACCTATTTAATGCCATCCACAGCTGGGCTTGGTGCACACCTTTCCTCTCAGCTCTCAGGAGGCTGAGGCAGGAGGATAGCAACTCCCAGACCAGGATGAACAACAAAGTGAGACCCTGGTCTTTAAAATAAACAAACCACACTTTTAAGTTTTGTTTTTTGAGACAGGGTTTGCCTGTGTAGCTTTGGTGCCTGCCCTAGAACTCACAGAGATCTGCCAGCCTCTGCCTCCCAAGTGGGACTACAGGCATGCGCCATAGCCATCCAGCTGCTCAGAACATTGTGTATTTTCAAGAAAAGTGAGGGCTCAGACAAGTGACTACAAATGAGTTTTTCAGAAAGTTCAGTTAAGAGAAAAATCTAAATCAAAGACATCCAAAAGCAACTCACATCTTGATTTCTGAGAGCAGAACCGCAAGATCAAGTGCAATAGTTAGGAAGGAATGCAAGGCTACCTTGTCCTGTTGACATGGAGGCCCAGGTCCAGTCCAGTGCTAAGCAGGCACTCAGCTGGACTTCACCCTCCAAGGATTCCCCCTCCAAGTACACCATCAGGCTTCAATTTCAAAGCTGTAAGTGAGCCCAAAGTCCAGCTAAGGAAGCTAAAGTCCCTTTGGGGGTGACTTAGAGCCAGGAAGAAAAAGAAAAAGGTCTGTTTGAACCTGGGCAAACATGACCCAGCCTTCATTGCTAAGTCAAGAGCCCCTGTTCCTGAGTCAAGCAGAGTCCCTAAATTTCCAAAGAGAACCCCAACCCTGTCAGGCCCACAGAATTCCTGAAGCAGCTGCAATGACCAGGGCAAGACAGACATTTAAGGGCAAGACAGACATTTAAGGGCAAGCCTGACAATGCACACCTCTGCAAAATGCACTGAAAAGCCAGCATGGTCGGGAAGATTACATTGATGGCACAGCTGCCAGCTGCCCTGTCACCTCTCGAGTACTTTAGCCCCGCCTTCTACTGCACAGGAGACAAAGGCTGAGGTTTCACAGCTGGTGACCAGTGCCCAGACCCTGAGGGCTAGATTAACTCCTTTATCTCTCAATGGACTTTTGCCTGAGACAAGACATTCTGAGGGCTGGTTAAAGTCAAGTGGAGCTAAGTATCAGAGTACCTGGCTGGCAGGCACAAGGTTTTAGGCTTCATCCCCATCACTGTGTAGGTAACAGAGGACCAAAGACATTTGTTCTAGACATTTCTATTAATGTTATTCCTATTAAAATTCCTATTAATATAAGAATCACCACCTTCTACCTAGAGTGATGCCCCTGGATGCAGCAAGGGTGGAAAATGGCAAATTCATGGTCTTGAACAAAACTATTTGCAGGTGAGGAGACCACAGCAACCTAGACTCCCCAGGCAGGTGACAGTTTGTTAGTCTGGGGAGCTGAAATTTCCTTGGGCCCTGCCTTTCTTGTTGACAGCTGCCCAGCACACAATAGGGAAGTGAGGTGGGAAACTTTGGGAAGAGGGGGGGAGGCAAAACCAAACAAAACAGAAAAACCACAGTCTCAGAGACTGAAAAGATAAGACACTATAGAAACCCATTCAGGAACCACAACCACTTCTTAGAGGAAGGCATTAAAAAGGAGAAGCCACAACCCAAGGTTCAAAGAGAGCTGAAAGAAAACAAAAAGAAGCTTGCTCTCCTGACTACCCCATTTTGTTCACCTTGGGCAAGGGTAGTGTATAAAATTTTTAACAAAAAAAAAAAACAAAAAAAACAAAAAAAAACAAAAAAAAAAAACAAAAAACAAAAAAAAAAAAACCAAAAAACCTCAAAGGCTGTAGAGAAGCTGGTAGGAGGCCCAATTGTGGCCTCCTACTGCCAAAGACACCATGTGGTACCTCAATAGCTCCCTGTCACTGGAGAGCCTTTCTCTTACAGCAAACAGGGGCTCCTAGATCCAAGACTGCTGATGGCCTCCAAAGGCCCAAATGCCCACTGACTCCATCATCCACAACTATGAGCTGCAGCTAAGAGGACCACAGGGGCATGAATCCCTTCTGCTCTTCACCATAGCCTCCAAAATTCCTGCCTTCAGAAGCAGGTGCTGCACCAGTCCTCAAACACTTGGGCCAAAGCTGGCATTTCTGAACAGTCAGGCTGCCCTTTCTGCCCAGCAAGTTGACTTGCTATCCTAAGACCAGATCCCACCTCAATAGGTTTTGGGCTCTTTATCGATGACGGGTAACTAATGACAACAGGCAGAGGCGCTGAGGCTGCAAAGACCCTGTCAATGGCCAGACTCTCCAGGCAGACGTTCATCAGCGTGCACAACCCACACAACGCACACGCATACACACGTTAGCGTGCATCGTACACCTGTGATGCACGGGCTCCCTGCCGCCCGGCAGGGACACCTGTGTCAGGAAGGCGGGGCAGGGCCCACCTGAGTCAAGGTTCCAGAGCCTTCGCAGAAACACCAGATCTGGCCCGAGTAAGTCGACATATTGCTGAACTGTTATCTGTTACCTAAGTGCCCGAATGACAGGACAAAGGCCTTATCGCGTCTCCAGTATGGGCTGTGACACATAACACACAAAGGGGCTGCGCACTGACGCCGGCCACCAGGTCCCTAGTGGGTCCTCTGCAGGCCGGCCTGGGAAGAACCCCCAGCCGCGCTGCCCCACAGCACGCGCGCGCGCTCACCTTGTGGCAGGCTGAGCAGGTGGGCAGAGCGCCGCCGGGCCCGGGCGCGCTCTTGCCGCCGCCGCCGCCGCCGTTCAGGCTGCTCTGGATCTGCGTGAGCTCCTGGCGCAGCACCTGCTTCTGATGGAAGCTGAAGGCCGGATGGTTGGAGGCCATGGTGAAGAGTAGAAGGAACTCATCGCCCGTGCGTCCTTCGTTGAGCTGCAGCCCGTAGTTGTGGATGATGGAGTCGGTGTGCGTGAGCGTGCGGTACAACACTCCCGCTGCCTCGCGCTGCTCCGAGCCCAGCAGCGCCAGCGACACCAGCAGCTTGCTACGCACCACCTCGTCTGTCAGGTTGGTGAGGCTGCCAAGGTCCGCCGGGTTGTTAGCCTTAATCTCCGAGTCGCGCAGCGAATGGTAGTCCTTGCGTGCCAGGTCCTCCAGGCACGAGCCGAGGAAGCGCAACTCGAGAGGGATGCACAGGTCCAGCAGGCCGCAGAGAAACTCCACGCGCTGCGGCGACGGCAGTTCGGAGAACCAGCGGTACACGCCGTCCCTCTGCAACGGGCAGCGCTTCTCCACCATGCTGCCGCCCGCGCCGCGCCCGCCGCCGGGCCCGGGAGCCGCGCGCGGGCGGCTGGGGGCGCGCAGGGCCGCGGCCGGGCACCGGGGCCGAGGCCGGGCGAGGCCGCGCGCGCGCGGGCCGGGCGCGGGCGCGGGCCGGGCGCGCGCGGACTGGGGGAGCCGCCCGCCAGGGGCCCGCGGCGGCCGGAGCCGGGGCCGCGGCCGGGGCGGCTGGGGGCGGCGAGCGGCCTCGGGGCCGCCGCTCACGGGGAGGCGCCCTGCCCGCGCCCGTCCCCAGCGGCGGCCGGTGCGCGGCAGCGGCGGCGGCCGCTCCTCGTCGTCGTCGTCGTCGCCCGGGAGGCGGCCGCCCCCATCTCCCCGCGCGCCGCAGGGTCTGTCAGTGCGGGCCGCCCCCCGACGGAGCCGCCCCGGCCATGCCGCCTCCTGCGCTTGCGCCCAGGCCAGCCGTTACCCGCTGCGAGGCTGGGCGCGGCGCCCGGACGGGCCTGGCGTGGCGGAGTGATCCAGCCGGACCCGCGGACGGATCGCGGCCCGGGCCGTCGGAGCTGAGCAGAGCGCGCTCGCGAGCACGGGCAGCCGCGGCCAGCGGAGTGGGCGGGGTGGCCGCCTCTCGCGACAGCCCGGGCTGGCCGGGCCCACCCCCCCACGTCGATTGGCCCTGCCGCCTGTCCTGCGCTCGGGCTAGTCCCAGCAGCTTTGCAGGATTGGTCGAAGTTGAGGCCCCGCCTCCAACAAGGACTGTCGATCACTCCGGGCCCACCCTCACCCATCCCTTTTCGACCGGCGCTAGCGGATTGGTCGGCGGGAATCAGAGTGGTGGAAAACCCGGGATGGAATTTTGGGCGCTTTTGTTCCCTCAGATTATCCCGGAGCCTTGTTTTTGGGCAAAGACAGGCGTTGGGCCTTGGTGCTTTATTCACGAATAGGATGGCAAGGAGGTGGCGATGGGCCTAGGAGAACTACAAGCGCCGGGTTTCCCACTGATCTGTCCGCTAAGCGGTGTGACCTTGGGCGAGTCGCTATTTCTCTCTAAGCCCTAGGCGCCTCCCGGGGAAAATGCGGGTAATAATAACCTCACAGGGGGCTGCTGAGAAGGTGGTGAGCTCACAGTGGGCGAGCACCTGCGTTTTTGAGGCAGCAGGCCCGTTTAGGGCGAAGGTGATGGGAAGATGAAGTCTTCTCCTCAACATCTGTCAGCCAGGTCTGTCAGCGGACGAGTCAGCCCGCCCTGTCAGTGGGAAATCTCGGGCCCTGGAACCGAGAAAATGCAAATCCGCGGACAGGGGCTAGGCTCAAGGACTGCCACAACCCTGGCTTTAGATTGGCACCGGGATGCAGTTGGGGGAGGGGAAGACGGGCACCCATCCCCTTCCAGTGTTTCCGATGCAGAGCCCATCTTAAGCAGAGAAACTGAGACCTTGGACGAATGGAATGCCTGACATCCTGGGGGTATATATATATGCCGGTTGTCCCTTCCTGGGATGGGATGTCGGGACCCAGATCAAACTGAGCTCCGATGCAGAGCCTGCAGCCAAGTCTGTGAAGCCAGTAAATAGAGCCTTCCCGTCTGGTCCAAGGTGCTGAAACTAGGCAGAGCATTCCTGGCCTTGTGTCTCCCACCTTGAGCGGACATTGCCTGCCAAGAGCCAGGAAACTTCCGGGGCCCTACCCACCACCCCTTGGGCACATTTCTCTGGCTACCCCCGTGTGCTGGGAGGCTTAGGGTAAAGTAAGACTCCTGGGGAGTCCACTAGGCCTTCACCTGGTTTCACAGGACAGACTACTAAATGAACCATAGTTCTCTGTAGTTGCTGAGAAGACATCCATCCCTAAGTCTAGAGCCAGGAATGAAGAAGCCTAACGTGGAAGACAGCATACCCCTACTTGCTTCAGGAATGCCTCCAAGACCATGGGCACCTGGGTTGCCCCAGCTCTGGCTAGTTGTGAGACCTGGGCCACCTACTTAAGTTTCCTCATCTGTAAAGGCAGCCTAGAGCCCAACCTGGCAGGTGGCACTGGAGGCCATGTGTGTCTCCCAAAGCTCTTTCTAGCTGGAACCATGGAGGCCCTGGATGGAGTTCCTCTAGTTCAATCTGCCTTCTTGCTGTGTGATCTGTTATTTAAGGACATGCTGGATTGAATGACAGCCCCTAAAAGTTTATGTCCACCTAGACCTTCTAAGTGTGGCCTTATTTAGAAATAGGGTCTCTGCAGGTTTAATGAAGGTCAGAATCAAGACACTGTGCCAGATTAAAGACAGGTCCCAAATTCAATGGGAATGTTGTGTCTACCTGGGCACAGGAGACAAGGCCCTAAAGTGCATGTAAAGATAGACTCGATAGTTGAGGGATGGCAAGAAGCTGACCAGATCCTCCCCTGTGCCTTCTGTGGGTACACTGGCCACCACACCTTGACTCTAGAGCAAGGCCTCTAGGGAGGAGGATATAGCTTATGATTGAGGGTAGGGCAACCACAGGAAATCAGGGGAAGATTATTTCCCCCATCCCCTTGCTTCAGCTATAGGACCAGACCTCATTGTGGGACTGGAGCTATAGAATGAGTACAACCCAAGCCTACACATCCAAGTTTTAGAGGTTTCTACTCCCTAGCCTCCCATCTCATGCTTCCCAGACTCAGCTCAGTCCTGGGCACTTCTGTTGTGGGAGAAGATAGCCACTGTCCATGCCACTGTTGCTGTCCCTACTTCAGCACTCTCCAGGCCTCATATTGCAAAGCTCTAGGGGTCCATGGCAGGTCCCAGTCTCCCAGTGCTCAGAGCTCTTTCTTTGATACAACCTTGGTTGTGGGCTCCTGAGCCTTCTATTCTATGTTTGCATAGGGTCGAGAGATTGTAGGCTTACATCTTTTCCTCACCTTGCCTGTCTACCTCCTTCCAAAGTACTTAAGAACTGAGTATTGGGGCAGACTGGAGGACCCCTAGGGGATGCTGGGAACTAATCTTAGTAGAGCTCAGGAAGAACCAGAAGGGCTGATGAGCTTCTGTGGGAATGGCACAGGAGAAGGCCCGCAGGGAACAGAAATGGGTATAAACCAAGTCTAAATCCAGCTGGCTGTCATTGATACCAGACACCTGTGCTGGGGGAGGCAAGGGTGGAGGTGTTCCAGATGCATATGGACCCTGAAGCTGTTCAGAGTGTGATCCAATCTAGGGTAGCTTGTATTACCTGCCTGTGTTTGTTTATTCCAAAATGGCTTCCTTTGGGAGAAAGATTGGGAAGAAAGAGGTCCCTTAAAAAAAAAAAAAAAAAAAAACTAAGAAGAGTATAAATTCCTTGAGGCAGAAATGTGATCACCCCCAAGTTCCCAGAACAAGCCACCCGATGGTGTGAAGTACCTGTAATTGCTTCTGCGTGTGTACTAGTAATCCCAGCTCCATGGGACTGCACTTCACCCTGCTACCCAAGTACCCATGCCAGTGTCCTGCTTTTCTTCTGCCTCAGAATCCAGCCAGAGAGAAAGATTAGCATGGGGGCCCAGCAGCCATGAACCCATGAAGACAAACCAAGACACAGCTCTGGTTAGGGCAAAGAGCTCCATATAAACTTGGTGCACGGGCAGAGGGAACAGCTCTAACTATGTGCTGTCTCCTAGACCAAGCCTACTCTCCTGTGATTGATGTGGTTTGGGGACCTTAAGCCCCTAAGTAGGGGGCTATACCTCAAGTAGACCCTAACTTGCTGGTGGGGTTATTTTTAATTTTTTAATATGTGTATGAATGCTTTGTATGTTCACTTGTACGGCTGGTGCTTTCAGAGGTCAAAAGAGGACATTGGATCTACAGGTCCTCAGCAATAGCAACAAATGCTCTTAACTTTTGAGCCTTCTTATCAGGCCTAGCACCTCAGCAATGGGTCCTAATACTACCATCCAAATCGTAATTCCCAGATGTGGAGCAGTCCTGGCAGGGCAGCTTATTCATGTTGGAAGTGGAATCTGGCATGCCACCTACCAATGGCAACCTTCCCAGAGAAGAATTGTTATCTGCCCCCAGAACTCCTGGACCTGGCATCTGCACAGGCAAGGTTTGCCCATAGCATAACTTTTCTCCCAGAGGTCTGGTGCAGGGCCAGATGACCCATTTTTTCCAGTGGAAAGAGAAAAGGTCTGGACTCTTACTTAAAACATAGAGTTCTTCCAGGTATGGTAGTGCACACCTGTCACCTTAGAACTCAGGAAGCTGAGGCAGGAGGATCAAAACATCAGTGCCAGCCTAAGCTACATGAGTCTTGCCTTAAAAAAAGAAAGATAGAAACCAATGAGATGAGAGATGACTCACTGTATAAAGAGCACCATTGTAATCACTCCTATAGGAAGATGTGAGGGAGGTGGGAATAAGAATCTCCCAGAGGTTCAAGGACTGGCTGGTTTGGAATAGTAGCACTACAGAAACACCAAGGGACCTGTCTTAAAAGCAAAGGCACTGGCAAGGTAGCTCAGTGGGTAGAGGCACCTGCTGCCAAGCCCGACAACCTAAGTTCACTACCCGGAAACCTGCCAATTGTCCTCCACTCCTACACGTATGCCGTGGTGCTTCCAGCACCACCACCACTCTCTCTCTCTCTCCTCTCTCTCTCCTCTCTCTCTCTCTCTCTCTCTCTCTCACGCGCACGCGCGCGCGCACATACACACACACACACACACACACACACACAAATCAGTTTTTACATTGGAAGCAGAGATTCAAGACCTGAAAGTTGTGTTTTGACATCTAAACACATGCCATGTGTGTACCTACACTGGCTGGCACCCACACAATGGAAACATTCCTGGGTGTGGTCTTCCTGCTTCCAAGCCCTTAGGGGCTTTTTTTTTTTTTTTTTTTTTGAGTCTCTTACAAGAAACTTACTTCAAAATAGAAACACATTTTTATATTCAATATTTGCAAACATTCAAACCAAAATGAAATTACAAAATCATCTTGTATATACATTTTCACATTACCATAAACTCTTAAGCCTGAGTTAATAGAAAAAAATGCTGGAAAAATGGTGAAAGCAAAAACTAAGGCACTAAGATTTCCGTTATGCTTAGATGTTTGAATATATAGATTTCACTTTTTTAAAAAAATTGATTTTGTCTTGGTGGCCGTGTAAATGAATATGATTAGAGAATTATGGATGAAATGTTTTTTGACAATTCGCCACCTACTTTTAAAAACAAAAATCAAAACTTTTTGCCTCCCTTGGGGCTTTTCCACATAAAAAAAAATCCTTTGTTGGGTAGAGTGTTTCACACATGTTATCTCAGCATTCAGGAGACTCAGGTAAGACTGCTGGCCTGGGCTACATAAAGAGTTCACTGTCAGCTCAGAATACATGATTTTAAAAAGTGAAAAAGCTCAGCTATAACGATCAGAGTTCTAAAAGCATACCACTCGGCAAATGTACTCCTTGTGACTGAGCCTTACCATGGTAGGTCCCTGAGCTGAGGTCACACAGCCCATGGCTTCAGGGTCTCTCAAGGCCTTATGTTGCTTAGGTCTCTCTCCCTCTGCTCTCTCTAGTGTGAGTGTGAGTGTGTGTGTGTGTGTGTGTGTGTGTGTGTGTGTGTGTGTGTGTGTGTGGTGTTTTCTGTATTCCACAACAGTGTGCTTTAATGCCAGTGCCTAACTCACTAGCCTCCATAGGATATTGTTTTCATCATATCAATGAGGCATTAGGGAAATGTCAAAATACCCCAAAGTCAGGGGACTTCTCACTCCCCTACTTTTTGCTTTCATCTGAAATGAGTTTTAAAGACTTTTGTATAGTAAAAATCTTTCACCACTTTTATTAAATGTGTGGATATATGTGCTTATATATGCTATTAAGGCTATTTTATTTTTAGTTATGTTTATGTGAGGAAACATGTGTCTTAAGTGAGGGTGTCCATGGAAGTCAGAGGTTTCAGATCCCCTGGAGCTGGAGTTATAGGAGGTTGTGAGTCACCCTACTACGTGGGTGCTAACAGCCAAACACAGCTTCCTAGGAAGAGCAGGAAGAACTCTTAGCCACTGAGTCCTTTAATTACATATAATTACACACACACACACACACACACACACACACACATATATTTTTATATAAAATATATATATATATATATATATATATATATATATATATATATATTTGAGACAGGGTTTCACTGTGTAGCCCTGGCTGTCCTGGAACTCCCTCTGTACACCAGGCTGGCCTCAAACTCAGAGATCCGCCTGCCTCTGCCTCCTAAGTGCTGAGATTAAAGGTGTGCTCCATTGCCCAGCTACTGTCAATGGTGGTACGAGGGCAGCACAGAGCTTTGCTGTACCTTAACCTATTGGACGAGTCTCCCAGTTCTAGGCACTTGAGTCTATGCTGAGAGAAATACTGAGGACAGTTTTACTAACCCTGGATTTTGTCCACTCTGGGTTGGGCTGGGGTTCATAGAAGGATCACATGCCAGAGAAACAGGAAAGATAGAGGAATTGACCTGCCTCCTAGCCACCCAGCCAAACCTCCCAGTTTCCACTGCTGTTGTTAGAAGTCTCAGAAAACACACCCAGACTGCACTAGTTGGTGGAGGAGTATACATCTGAAATACCAGAGGCAAAACAGGTGTAGTCATGCACACTAATCCTAGCACTTGAAAGGCTGAGGTAGGAGGGTTGGGAGTTTGCAGCCAGTCTGGAGTACCTGGCAAGTTAGGGGGCAGGCAAAATGTCTCCTGAGTTTGAATTCCTGAGACCCACATAAAAGTGTAAGAAAGACCCAATCTGACAAAACTGTCCATTAACCTACACATGGCAGCACTATAGAAGCCCCAATAATAAAATTTAAGTATTTTAGGCTGTCCTCAAATTCACTATATACCTAAAAATGGCCTTGAACTTCTGGTCTACCTTTACTCTCCGAGGGGCAGAATTACTGGTGTGTGCCACTGTGCCCAATTTATGAGATGTTGGGATTCAAAGGGCTTCATGTGTTCTACCAACTGAACCATACCACAGTCCCTAATCGAAAATTTGTAACACCAGTTTTTAAACTGATTATAAAGCACTTCTTTTTAAAGTTATTTAAACTTATTTTTTAAAAATTGCATGAGTATATGAGTACCAGGTGTGTGCCTGGTACTGGAGGAGGCCAGAAGAAGACATCAGAACACCCGGAATTAAGGTTACAGACAGTTGTGAGCCACCTTGTGGGTGCTGGGATCTGAACCAGGTCCTCCATCAGAACAGTCAGTATACTTAAGGGCTGAGCCATTTCTCCAGACCTTTAACACCAGTTTTTAACCATAGCTTGTTAAAGCAGCTATAAAAGGCCACAAGCTTGGTGGTAAAATAAATAAATAAATATATAGATATATTCTCTGCTGGCTCTGCAGGCCAGAGGTCTACCATTAAAGTGGGCAAGCTGCTCCCTCCTGTGGCTTCAGACCCTCCAGCTCTTGGTGGCTGTGGCCTGTCTATTATCCTTTAGCTTGTGAATACATCATCATCCCTTCAGCCTACACCTCTGCCCTCATCTGGATGACTCCCTTGCAGGCCTCTGTCTAATTCACAGCTAGCAGCTGACCCTGACCTTACTCCTGTCTGTCTTCATGTGAAATGGATAAAAGGTACCGAAGCCTTGCAGAGTACTGGGAGGACTAGAGATAACAAAGCTTGGTGGACTTGGCTGCCAGGTTCTCACAGTCACAAGCATGTCTCACCTCACTGTGAGTGTATCTGTGCTTGCGAGTGTGTTGTGTAGATACTCCAACATGAATTGGTAACTTGCTGTGGGCTAACTCTAATGTACCACAGTTCTACATATCATAATCTTGATATATGTATATGTATATACACACACACACATACATACATACATATATATCTGACCACAGAGAGGCTAAGTCACTTGCACAGGACACACAGCAAATGGCAGTGCTAGGTCTTGAGGCTGGCACCCTTCTCTTGCCTCTTGCCAAGCCTCCCAGAGCAAAGGTTTTGGCATCAAGAACAGGAAGGGAAGCAATGCCAGAAGACAGAGCACCTTCATGGCTCATTTCACCCTTGTGGCATACTTTGAAGTCAGGATATCATTGTGCCCACGTGGAGAGGAGGTCAGGCAGTGGGGACAGCGTGTGGTCCTGATCACACTGCCCCATTCCCCAGAAGGGATGCAGATGGGGCTGGTCCCAATGGCAGCTCCACTGTGGGAGGGGAGTCCACAGCGGCAGTCAGCTTCTCAGATCCTATGGATGAGCCCAGCAAATGCCTCAGCCCTTGCCGTGGCTCGTCACAGTTTTACCAGCATGATACCTCTTATTCTTACAGCTAGAGAAGCTGAAGCTCAGAAAGGCTAGTTGCCCAGCATAGACAGAAGGCAGATCAGTCTGCTGACTATGGTGCCTGTGTTGTCCCCACTGTGTGGTATCACTGTCCCCCATGTTTGAGTCCTGGTGTGTTGTGTGTGTGTGTGTGTGTGTGTGAGAGTGTGTGTGAGAGAGAGGGGGGAGGGAGGGAGGAAGGAGGGAGGAAGGGGAGGAGGGAGGGAGAAGAGGAGAGACCTAGCTCCAGCCCATTTAGAAAAGTTTGGGGGTCTACATTTTCTTTTGTGTGTATGTGTTTATGTGTTCATCTGCACATGCATGTGCACACTGTGATGACTAGTGTCAATTGTCAACTTGGTAGACTCTAAAACCACCTTGGAGATAGACTTCTGAACATGCCTGTGGGGGATTATCTTGATTATATTAATGTGGGCGGAGCCTTCTTGACTGTAGGCAGGGATGTTGGACTGTATGAAATGGAGGAAGCCAGCTGAACAGCATCTCTTTCTGTTTCTTGACTGTGGATGTGATATGCCCAGCTGCCTCACACCCCTGCTACCTTGTGTTCCCCACCATGATAGATGTGCACCCTTGACCTCTGAGCCAAAGCAAACCCTTTCTCCCTTAGGTTGCTTTGTCAGGGTAATTTATTACAGCAACAGGAAAACACACACACACACCACCACCACCACCAACAACAACAACAACAACAACAATAATGAAACCCTGAGACACAGACATTGTAGGGATGGCTACCATAGCTGAGGTGGCCTGAGTGACTCACCCAGGAGACCCAAGAGAAGCATGAGCTGAATGCAGCAGAGGCCTCCTCACCAAGTCCCACCTGCAGAGGACATCAAGAAGACGTTCAAAGGACAAGCAGAGACCGCAGACGTCAGCCCACTTGGAGCATTGTAAGAATTGACAGTTCTGTGGGGATCTCTTGGTAGGGCAGCAGGTAGGGCGAGGCAAACAGTCCCTGAGTCTCATAGTGAATTGGGAAGAGCACTGGACCCAGCACAGGGGTGCCGAGCCAGACTTCTTTTGAGATTGTTAGTTCTTCACGAGGGAGCCTAAGTACTTATATTCATGAAGTAAGGGTTCCCTAGCTTCAAAGCCCTGATGCCCATATTATCCCCTCACACTACAAAAGACCTAATGTGTGCTACATAGGGTGGCATATATCTGTGTGTGTGTGTGTGTGTGTGTGTGTGTGTGTGTGTGTGTGTGTGTGTGGAGAGAGAGAGAGAGAGAGAGAGAGAGAGAAACACAGCACACACACACACACAAACAAAACAAACACACAAGTTTGTGTATAGTACCTGTTGAGAAAATCCAAACTAATTATGGACACTCCTAGATGAATTTTGTCACAATATTTTGCAACAACAAGCCATCCTTTAAATTCATACCATAAACTGTGCCCAATACACTGAATCTGCTGGACAGCTTGCTTGTTGTCCCTGTCCAGCACCACCACAGGACCACCACATGGCATAGCACTCACCTGAGAGAAAGTCAAGTGTAAAACTACAAGAACACCTTCCATGATGTGGGGCTTGCTCTCACATCACAGTGAAGTAGAAGTCACATAACTTGGGGATCATGTGCACATGCACATAGTATGCAGTGTGCTGACAAGAGACCCAGGGCTCTGGATGGATCTTGTGGGTTGACAAGGACTAGTGTGTTTAGTGTTGATTTCATTCAGTCTTACGGATGTTACAACACATCTCTCTGTATCTCCCTGTTCTGGGTAGTTTGCAGGATTCAAGGTTGGCTGGAGGGGATCTTTGGCTCTCAGTAGCCATACACCACAGGGCAGTCCTGGCCCCTCTGGCCTCTACTTAGAATTCTGGTCCCAAAGGTGCCATACAGCTCCAGGGAAGGTGTGATTCTGGGTCATTTCGAAGAGGGACTGATGGAGAAAAGATCCTCCCAATGTCCAAAGACTCTGGCTGGCCACAGATACAGGAGAAGTGAGTAGTTTTGAGTGGCTGATGGCATTCCTGATATCCAGATGAAAGCCTCTTTGAATTTATATACATCTGCACTCAGTGAAGCCTCCTGTTCATTTTGTCTGTCTGTCCGTCTGTCTGTCTGCCTGCCTGCCTGCCTGCCTAACTTCCTTTCCTCTGGAGGCTAAAAGTCAACCTCAGGAATTATTCCTCAGGCACCTTCCAGACTTTTCTATTATAGTTGAGACAGGGTCTCACTGGCATGGATCTTGTTAAATAGGTTAGATCAGCTGGCCAGAGAGCCTTAGGGATCTACTTGTTTCTGCCTCCCTAGTGCTAGGATTGCAAGGGTATGCCATTACACCCAGTTTATGTTATGTTATTTATTTTAATGTGGTTCTGGGGATCAAACTCAGGTCCCTGTGCTTGCAAGGACAGCACTTTATGGACAGTCACCTCCTGAGCCGCAGTCTTTCTAAGGCCCAAAAGTCCGTAACTTTCACAAGACAATGATGAACGAGGGGAATTTAAAGAATGGACATAAGCATCTGTGTTCCGTCTGGTATAAGCCATGGTCCCCAGTGCTTCACCCCCCTGAGTCTGTGTGGTAGGGACAGGCCTGCCAGCACATGGTCTGCTTGTTTTGAAGAGCCTAGACTCCAGGAGCCAGCTGCTAGCCACAGAGCCCACAGCCCACAATCCCAGGATCCCGGGAACCACTGACTTCCTCCCCCCACCCCACCCCCACACCCACCCCATGACTGCGCCAGCCTCCCTGACCTCCTGGCCACCGTTTCCCAGCAGCCTTTTGTTTATTTGGACAACGTCTAGGGTCTCCTAGAGAAAGAGGCTCAGCTGAGTTCCAGGAAGTGAGCCTGCACTGCCTGCTCTTGGAAGGCTCCCAGCTGTCCCTCTGTGGCTCCTTTGGGCAAAAGCAGCTCAGCCTGAAGCTAGAGTGCAGGCCCAGCCCCAGCTCTAGTGTGCACTGAGTAACCACACCTCACTTGCCACAGTGCCTGACCCCCTGTGCCCAGCACTGGATGCTTGATGTTTCTGCTGGCCTGCTCAAGCCAGAGGGGCTCTTTGGTGTCACAAAATACGTCACAGCATCATGACTGACAGCAGGCATTTTTCTTGGGTTCTCTTTTCACTCCAAGTTGAACTGTGATCTCAAAAAATAAAAATAAATAATAAATTTATGTTATTATTCAGCAGGGGGCATGTGTCACGACACATGTGGAGCTGGAGGACAGCTCTGAAAAGTCAGTTCCTCCGCCTTTGCAGAAGATCAAACTAGGATCACAAGGACCAAACTAGGGTCACCGTTACCCACTGAGCTCTGTCATTGGCTCTCTCTGTTCTTAAGAAGCATCCAGTTAGGCAGTGGTGGCACATGGCTTTAATCCTAGCACTCAGGAGGCAGAGGCAGATCTTTGTGAGTGTGAGGCCAGCCTAATCTACAGGGCTTGTTTTAGGATAGCCAAGGTTACATAAAAGAAGCTCTGTCTCAAAAACAAAACAAACAATAAAACAAAAAAAGAAAAGAAAAGAAGCAGTCTTTTGAGTTTGTGTCAATAATGGAATGGTTATAGCTTCTTCTAGGGCTGGAATGCCCCCAGATTTAAATCCCAAAGCAGTCACTGACAGTTGTATGGTTTTGGGGAAATGACTCCATGTTCTACCCTGCAAAATAGAAACTACCAGCACCCCTACTCTGATGGAAGCTTCAGTGGGATAGTCTTTACAGAGAGGGGAGAGCAGATGTGCTCGTCTTCGTGGTCTAATTATGAAATCAGAAGCAGGAAAACACTAAGAGAATCAAAGATAATCATAAGAGCTGTAGAAAGCCTGGCACCGTGGCCACATCTGTAATCCTGGCTCTTAGAGACTGAGGCAGAAGACCTGGATTTCCCAGATGTCTAGCTCTGGCCTGCACACACATGCATGAACATGAACATGTCCACATTGACATGTACACACACCACACATAGACTAAAGACAACTTGTTAAGTAATGAGAAAAGCTAGCTTGTGTGTGCACTCCCACAGATGAGGAAGGAAATATAGAAGGGCAGTGTGTATCTCCAGGCTTTGTCTCTCTCCAATGTGCTTTTTGAGACAGGGTCTCTCTCTCTCTCTCTCTCTCTCTCTCTCTCTCTCTCTCTCTCCCCCTTTGTTTTTGGTTTTATAAGACAGAGTTTCTCTGTGTAACAGCTCTGGCTGTCCTGGAACTCACTTTGTAGACCTGGCTAGCCTTGAACTCACAGAGATCTGCCTGTCTCTGCCTCCCCAGTGCTGGGATTAAAGGCGTGCACTACTACTGCCTAGTGAGACAGAGTCTCTTGCTGAACCTAGACCTCATCAATTCAGTCATCTAGACTATCTGGCCAGTTAGCCCCAGGGATCCTCCTTTCTCTTCCCTACAATTGGCATTACAAGCATGAACCATCAAGATTGGCTTTCTCCATGAACACTATGGATTTGAATTCTGATTCTCATTCTTAGATGGCAGTTTACCAACTGAGCTATCTCCTTAATATGCTACTTTTTTAAACTTAATATACTCAAATCAGGTGAGTGTGGCGACACATAACTCTAATCCCCAGGCACACTCTGGAGGCAGAGGCATGTGGATCTCTGTGAGATCAAAGCCAGCCTGGGTATCTTAGTTAGGGTACCCATTGTTGTGAAGAGATATCATGACCATGGCAACTCTTATAAAGGAAAATGTTTAATTGAGGTGGTGGCTTACAGTTTTAGAGGTTTATCTGCTGTCATCATGGCAGTGGGAGTATGGTGGCATGCAGGCAATCATGCTGGAGAAGTAGCTGAGAATTCTACATCTTGATCTGAAGGCACAGAAAATGGTCTATGATACTAAGCAAATATATGTGAGACCTCAAAGCTCACCCCCACAGTGACACACTTCCTCCAACAAGGCCACACCCACTCCAACAAAGCCACACCTCCTTTTGGGGGGGCATTTTCTTTCAAACCACCACACTATCTAAATAAAATAAAATCCTACTCTGTCTCCAACCTCCCTCCCTCCCTTCTCCCTCTCTCTCCTCCTCCCTCCCTCTCTTCCTCTCTCTCCCCACCCCCATTCAGCATCTACATGATGATTCATGATCATTTGTAACTTCTGTAACTCCAGCTTCAGAAAATCTGAACCTCCTCTGGCTTCTGAGGGCACCAGGCACACACAGTGCATAGACACACATGCCCGCAAAACATCCAAACACATAAAATAAATCTTTAAAGAGTGTATATACCCAAGCTACCACATTTTACCACAGCATGTACTTTTCAGTTTGATATTTATAAAGCAAAAGTGTGTTATTTGTTGGTAGGCTTTTATCTAGAAATAGGGCCTTGCTGTATAGTCAAGGATGAGCCTTTTGGCTGCATCCCTAGAGTGCTGGGATTAACAAATCAGAGACCTCACCCTGCTTTTATCATAGTTTTGTAGCATTTGTTTGTTTGTTTTTGTTTGAGAATATGTCCCGGAACTCACCATATAACCCAGATTAACCTCAAACTCATCATCCTGCTCCCCCTGTCTGCCAAGTGCTGGTGTCCATTAACACAGCAGGCTCACAGATGTTCTACAGAATGAACCTCAGAAGATACGTTCTGTCCATTAGTTGTTTCTTCTCCCTCTGAAATGGGGGTTACCAACTCAGTGACATGACTAACATGTGACCACTCTAGTTTCCAGTGTTCTTCTGATATATATATATTAGAGGATATTATAATGTAATGTAATATATATATATATACATATGTATATGTATATATATATATTTATATCTCACAGAGGTGCCTGCCTCTCACTCTCATGTGCTGAGATTAAAGGTGTGCACCACCATGCTTAGCTCTTCTGCTAATTTTTTTATTCTAAATTATTTTGTGTGTATGAGTGTTTGTCCTAAATGTATGTCTGTGAACTACATGTATGCCATACCTTTGGAGACCAGAAAAGGTATGAATCCCCTGGGACTGGAGTTACTGACAGTTGTGAGCCATTATGTGGGTGTCCGGTCCTCTGCAAGAGCAACCAGTGCTCTTAATCCCTGAGCCATCATTCTAGCTCCATTTTCAGATAGTATCAATGTTGACAACAAGATGTGATCAGAAAGCTCCAGAACCTAGCAGTGGGATGAAGGTGACGGTGATGTAGAGAGGTGCAGGACTACAAGTTCTCTGCCTGGTCATGGCCAATCTCCCTCCTTCCTGTCTCACACCAAGGCAGAACCCAGTGGGATATGGAGGAGAGAAATGAGTGTCCGTGGAGAGGCAAAAGCAGAGCCAGTGCCCAAGCCATAAGCAGAAGCCTGTGATAGCTTTCCCTCTGTTTAGAGCAGAGGGCGGAGGCAGACCCTTAGCTTCTGGGTGGACAGCTCATGAATGGCGTGTGGCAGAGCACAAGGGGAAGGCCGCCTCCTCTTGTGGAGTTCCGCCTCAGGCCTACATTTCAGGCAGACTGCTATTTTTAGGGGGCTGGCACTGCGGATAAATGCTGGGTAGGGAGCAGAGGGGACCTGACATGCAGGGGCTGGGCATGCTGCAGCAGGGTGGGGCAAAGGAAAGGGGGCTGCTGGGCCCCGAACAATGGGCTTGAGAGCTGGCAGGCGGGAGGGCTGTCACACACACTGCAATGTTAATCACATCCTGCCCGGCATCTCAGCAGCTCTGACACATGTAGCCCCGCCCCACTCAGGGAGCACCCTCCCTGCAGACTGCTTAGGGTGCTACCTCCCTTGCTGGATCCCTCTAAGGTGGACTTCTTTCATCTGTACCGGCACCACAGGAGGCAGGGCCCCTCCCACTAAGGCCTGAAGGCCCAGCATGCTGCCGGCTCCTTCTTTAACCTTGGCAGTTGTTAGCTGACAAGCAGGAGCCCCTACTGATTTTCCAGCCAGGACTCTGGATAGGTGGGATGGGGCTAAGACAGTTGCTTCAGGGATTTGAGTGAGTTTACCAATGGAAAGGTGACAACTAGGTGGCAGGAAGGCTGCAGGGGAGTGGCTCTGGGATTGGGGGATGGGGCATGCAGGCCACAGGGAGATTCTGCCTCCTCCAGACTCTTCGTCAGACCTCTGTGAATGTAAAGACCACTAGGGTCCTCCCTAGACGGGGCCGTTCCCATCCCTAGGCACCCTGATCAGGATTCCCTCCCAGATCCTGCAACCTCAGACACATTGTTTCTTTGGATCATGAGACTGAGGACCAGCAGAAGGGGGGCTGAGCGGGCTGGGGAGTGTGACTCACTTGTGGCCACCCAGCCAGACTGGCAGGGGGGCGGTCTGCAGCCACTCAGCCCCCTCTCAGCTGGCTAGGCTGGACTTACCGGAAGCCGAGTCCCTCCCCACTCCCGCTGAGCACCCCTCCTTACTACTCACCACCCACCCCTGTGTTTCTCTTCCCTAGCCTCAGTTCCCCAGGCCCCTTCAGGCTCCTTGGGCCTGGTAAGAAGGAGCTCTGGCCTCATGCCTGCGTCCACAGCTCCTCGGTGGCTTGTGGCTCTTGGATATATTGTGCCACTTTTATCTGCCTCCATGTCCTGGCTTGATCTGTGACAAAAACCATGACCAAAAGCAACTTGGGGAGGAAAGGGTTTATTTAAGCTTTCACATTACAATTTGTTATCTAAGGAAGTCAAGGCAGGAATTCAATCAACACAGAAGCTTGAAGCAGAAAGCACAGAGGACTGCTGCTTACTGGCCCCACTGGTCTGCTCAGCTACTTTTTTTTTTTTACACATCTCAAGCCTGCCTGACTGCCTAAGGCTGGCTCCGCCCACAGTGGGCTGAACCCTTCTAGATCAATTAGCAATCAAAGAATATATATGCCTTGATGGGTGATGATGGCACATGCCCCTAATCCCAGCACTTGGGAGGCAGAGGCAGGCAGATCTCTGTGAGTTCGAGGCCAGTCTGGTCTACAGAGTGAGTTTCCAGGACAGCCAGGACTGTTTTATACCTCACAGATATGCACACTGGCCAATTTGATAAAGCCAGTTCCTCAATTGGGGGTCCCTCTTTCCAGGTACATCAAGCTGACAAGCAAGATAAGCCACCACCCTTCTTTCCTACTGTGTGACACAGGGGTGAGACTTCTTTTGCACAGCTGTTGTCAGTCACCAGATGGATGCCAGGCATGAAATGGATGTTTGGACTTGGTGCTCCTCCTAGAGATGGAGGCTGAAAGAATGTTCCAGCCCAGAGCTGTCCACCCCTACACCAGTCCATTTTGCAGCACCGTTCAGGGGCTGTAGATGGATGTTCTTGTCCTCAGGGCAAGAAGGGAATGCTCTGGCTATTTAAAACCTCATGAAAGGCTAGCAAGATGGCTCAGCAGGTAAAGGCACTTGCTGCCAAGCTTGACAATCTAAGTTCAATCCCTGAAGCCTACATGTTGAGAGGAAGGAAACATTGCCTCAGGTTTTCCTTTGACTTCCACATGTGCACCATGGCAAGCATGTGTCATTCCCCATATAACACACAGACAAATGAGCAAATAACTTAAATAATAATAAATGAAACCTGACTAAAATCTTGCATCCATAGGGAGTGGCAGTGCACAACAGAGAGGCATCTGCCAGTCAGGGACAGAGGAAAACTGTCCCATTCAAAGCACCAGAGAGACTAGGCATGGTGGCATATAACTATAATCAGGAGGCTGAGAATGGATCACAAGTTGGAGGCCAGTATGGACTGCATAGTGAGTTTAAGGCTAACCTGGGCTACAATAAATCTATCTCCAAAAAAATCCACAAGCAAAGGAAAGTTAACAGCACTGGCCAGTGTCCTGGTACCAACTGGGCACCTCCATATACTCCTGGTCATACTCAGGATTCTCGAATGCCAATGGCAGAAGGCCAGCTGTAACTACTAAGAATACGTGTGCATGCGTGTGCATGTGTATGCGTGTGTGCACGCATGCGTGTGTGTGCATGTGTGTGTGTGTGTGCATGTGTGTGTGTGTGTGTGTGTGTGTGTGTGTGTGTGTGTGTGTGTAGGGAAGATGGCAGGCAGTCCTACATGTCATAGTAGATTGTATGTTCTGAATTTGGTCTCTAACTTAATGTCTATCCAAATGTCCTTACAATGTGGGTAAGTGTCCTCCACACCACTTTGTTTCTGGAAAGGTGCAAGTGGCACATGACTTCTAAGATTGGGTCTTAAAAGGTAACGTGGCTTCTGCCTGACTCTCTTGCTCTAGTGACGTATAGCTTTTGGAATATATATAAGCCCTATGACATGGGTGAGTGTGAGTCCACACTAAGTTCTGCAGTGAATCCACAGGACAGAGCCTGATGTGACTTCCAGGGCCAGCCAGTGCCAACTACAGGGTGCACAGCCCAACTTCAGACAGTCCCAGCCTTCAGGGCTGCAAACACACACACACACACACACACACACACACACACACACACACACACACACTGTTCCCACCCCCATGGCGCAGAGCAGAAAGGTCACAACACTGCTTCATTCCAACCTACAGAGCCAGGGTTGTCCTAAGGTACAGAGATTTGGGGTAGTTTGTCATGCAGCCATCATGACTGATAACTTCCTTGGTTCCCACAGCTCAAAAATCACAACGGAGGAGGCAGATCTGTAGATAGCCCATTGCCACAAGTCAGGTGCTTAGTAAAATTTCCTCCTGGCTCAGGGCCTTTGATGGTTGATCTTGACTGTCAACTAGACCAGACTGACAAGAGCTGAGGAGGGCAGCAACACAGCGGTGTGTCTGCGAGAGTTGGTGCTACCATCCCATAGGCTGAGAGCCTGAGAGGAATAAAAGGGGGAAGGAAACTGCTAGGGATTGCCGGTGTATACTCTCTCTTTACTCTCCTTGTCCCTTTCACACTCTCTTTCCTCCCCAATAGTGTGAGTCAATCTTACAACACCCTCCCTACCGTGACAGACTGAAGCCTCTGAAACAAAAAACCAGAACAAGTTTTTCCTCCCTCCCATTATTAAGGCTTTAAGCCTAGACAATCCTGGTGGTCAGAGAGATGGCAAGCTCCAGCTAGATGCCCAGGCTGGGTCACAAGTGGCCCCTGTCACAATGAAAGGTGGGGGCAAAAAGTGTTTATCTTGTAAGACTTATGAGGAACTGGCCAGGGGGCTTCTTGTGAGGCAGTGGGGATGTCTGTTAGGGAAAGGGAGAAGGCATTAGTCAGGGCCCATTGTAGCACAGGAAGGCATGTCTGGGACGGCCTACCAAAGGGACATTTTATCTATGGGGTGTAGGTACAGGGGGAAGGGAATACAGTACAGTGAAAACTGTGTTTTTTCCTACCCTAGCCAGGCAGGGTGCTGGTGTCCAGGCTCTGGGCTCAGCCTTGAATTAGGCACTTGATCCACATCCCTGTTTAGTCAGCCTGCTGCCCTCAGAGGACAGGGACAGCCCCCAGAGTGGCATGGAGACAATAAGGTGTGGGTTCATCCACATTGCTGCTGGAACAAAGGCCAAACTAACAGCAGCTTATAGAGCAGATTATCTCCTATGAAACAGCCAAGGATTAAGCAGTTCTAGCCGACAGGCCTCTCTGGGCTTTTCTTTGTGTTCATCTTTGTCCACCAACCCTAATATGTGGTTTCTACCATAAGACCTATGCTGCATGCTTCTGCTCCTAACAAAACATCTACATTCCAGCCACACAAGGGGAAGGGGATATGAATGTGAACTTTCTTCCTTATAAAGGATGATGCCTAGAAGTCCCCCCCCCCACACCCCTTCTGATTATATCCAGCTGGTTAAAACTTTATCACATGGCTAAATGTAACTGCAAGGGAGGCTGGAACATGTAGTTTTTAGTGAGTGATTATGTGTTACACTGAAGATTAAGGGTTCAAATGTTAAAGAAGGTGGGGAGAATGGGCATTGAATAGTAATAGCTGGCACAGCCTAAGGCATTCTGTGCTGCATAGGTGGCAAGCTCCATAGTGAGGGAGGAGGTACAGTGACAATACACTCGGGTCTAGAGGTGTCATATTGGCTCTCCCTTGGAACAGCTACATTACTTGAGCCTCACATTCCTTATCCATGATGCAGGGTGTTGTTAACACTAGATTCCCACCAACTCTAATATTGCACTTTAACATCTCTAAGTTAAGATGTGTTTACAAGCAATAGCATGTTTAAAGGACAGTTTTGGCCATTCTTTAATAATCCATAAAAGTGTGTCTTGCAAATTAATAGAACCTACAGTGCAGTTATTTGGAGGGTAATGTCATCAGTGGAGTTCACATCTCCTATGCCTTGATAAAGTTGTTGATGCAGAGGCATGAAAGACAACTCAGTAGTTAAGAGAGATGCTTGCTCTTACTGAGGACCAGAGTTCAGTCCTTAGCACCTGCATCAGGTGGCTCACAACCAATTGTAACTCCAACTCAGGGGGATTTGATGTCCTCCTTTGGCCTCTGAGGGCACTGCACTTATGTGTGCACATGCACAAATAAAAATATGTCCCCCCCCCCAAAAAAAAACACAGGGTTTCTCTGTGTAACAGCCCTGGTTGTCCAGGAACTCACTCTGTAGACCAGGCTGGCCTCAAACTCAGAGATCTGTCTGCCTCTGCCTCCTGAGTGCTGGGACTGAGACAAAAGGTGTGGGCCACCACTGCCAGACATACTTCCTTGTTTTCCATCATATGGCTTGAGTGAGCTCCCATGGCTGCCATGACAGATGACCAAGGAGAAACCAAACAAGAGTGTGTTCACCAAAGTGTCTGATCGAGCAGTCTCGATTCTAAGTGTGGGAAGCTGCACGCCATCTGACAGCTCCAGGAAGAACTTGCCTTGGCTTCCCAGCTCCTGGTAGCTCCTGAAGTCCTTGGTGTCCCCTTAGCTTTTGACCACACCATTCCAGCCTCTGTTTTTCTGTCTTCACATGGTTTTCCCTATGTGTCCTTCTGACCTCTGCTCTTCTTACAAAGAAACCCTGTTATGTCCCAGGTCCCCAGATCCAGACTGACTTTACCCCAATTAACTCCACCAACCGAGACCCTATTTCAAAGCAAAACAAAATGCTGTGGTTATGGATGCCTGCGGATTTTTGGAGGACACTGTGCAGCCCTGAGCATGCCCTCTTCTGCAGTGGACCTGGCTCTGTTTAGGTGAGTCTCCTTTCCCCATGCTTGCTTTCCCCCAACTCCCTGGCACATCTGCAGGTTCTGCAAGCAGTCTCTGACACCAGTTGTCATGAATGGTCTGTTTTACACTGAGGGAAAGGCAGTACCCAGCCAGCCCTTCTGGGCTGCTGTGAGAGTCTGTTAGTAGAGGGAGACAAGCCCAGAGAGCATCAACAGAGCCTGTCACGTGGCTCAAACCACACGAGCACGTGGGAATCTGTTACCAGACACTTCCTTGGAGCTCTGGTTCTTATTTTATTTTTCCTTCCAGTAAAACAACAAAAAGACGTTCCAGTTAAGCGTTTAACTTGTCAAGGCACAAAGATTGCCTAAGAAAGACTTTCAGTTTGGAATATCAGCTTCACCCCTCCTGTTAGAAGGGAAAAATAGTAAAGGGGGCAAACAAGCAGCTGAAGGTCACGTGTGAAGTCTTACAAGGCAATCAAGGGGACTTCCCTCGAGTGTTCAGCACCAGGCATGACAGTGTTCACCTGTCATCCCAGCATTCAGAAGGTGGAGATAGGGACTGTGGTGTCTACGCCAGCCTGAGCAAATAGGGAAACCCTGTGTAAAAAAAAAAAAAAAAAAAAAAAACAGACATGGAACCAGGCATAGTGAGGCATAGTGGTACATGCCTTTAATCCCAGCACTCAGGAGGCAGAGACAGGTGGAGCTCTGTGAGCTCAGGGCCATCCACAATGAGATGTCTTAAAAAAAAAATAAAAACAGACAGCAACAACCAGGAGTCCTCAGGGTCAGAGACTTCTGTCAGCTCTGAGATGATATACTTTGCACTTCCACAGAGTGTATCAGCTTCAGAAGCACCATACACTTTGCTCTATTGAAGTCAAGGGAAAAGCTTGTTTGTTTGTTTGTTTTGTGATCCAGTTTCATTATTTTTTGAAAACTGGAAGGAATAAGTTACCTGTCAACAGCTCCTAGAACCACATTACCCAATGACATTAAAGCTTTGTAAAATTGCATTTATTTAGAGGGAGAGATAGATAGATAGATAGATAGATAGATAGATAGATAGATAGATAGATAGATAATGAGCAAGTCGGAGAATAACTTGTGGGAGTTGATTCTCTCTACCATGAGTTTGATTCCCAAAGATCAAACTCAAATTATCAGTCTTGGTTGCAAGTGCCTTTACCTGCTAAGATGTCTTACTGGCCCTCAATATCTTTTCAAAACTTATATGTATGACTACTTTGCCTGCATGTAGGTGTGTCTGTGCACCACTTATGTGCAATGCCTCAGAGGCCAGAAATGAGCACCTGCTCCCCTGAGACAGGAGTTAGAGACAGTTGTGAGTCATCCTATATATGGGTGCTGGGAACTGAACCTGGATTCTCTGAAGGAGCAACCAGTGTTCTTAACCACTGAACCATCTCTCCATCCCTTTGTTCAGTGGCTTTTCTAAAAAGATTTATTTATTTTTGCCTAGCATGGAGTTGTACACATTTAATTCCAGCACTTAGGAGACAGAGGCAGGTGGATCTCTGTGAATTTGAGGCCAGCCTGATCTACACAGTGAGTTCTAGAGAGACCCTGTCTTAAACAAACAAACAAAAGATTTATTTTTGTTACTTTTAATTATGTGTATGCATACATACATGCATGCCAGTACAAATGCCTGCAGAGACCAGAGGTATGGGATCCCTCTGGAGCTGGAGTTATAGGTGGTTGTGAGCCACCCAATGTAGGTGCTAGAAATTGAACTTGGGACCCCAGGAAGAGCAACAAGTGCTTTTAACCAATGAACCATCTGTCTAGCCCTCCTACCCCACCATCGTTTTTAGAAATTCTTCAGGATGATGCTTTAACCATTTTGAAATGGAATTCACAGAAAATATATCTCTGGGACTAGAGAAATGGCTCATCAGTTAAGAGCACTGGCTGTTCTTCGGGAAAATGCAGGTTCAAGTCCCAGCACCCACGGCAGCTCACAACAATCTGTAACTCCAGTCCCAGGGGACCCAAGGCCCTCTTCTGGCCTCCAAGGACACTGTATATACATGCAAGCAAAACACCCATGCACATAAATAAATATTATTTAAAAACACACACTTCACCTACACACTAAGAAAAATACAGTGCCCTGTGTGCTGTTAAAGAACAGTCAGTAACAATGAGATAACAGGGATTTACAGAAATATCTAAGTCTGACCTCCTAGACTATATGCAGATGCCTGTGACCCAGCATACCACCCTGTTTTGTGTCACATGGAGACCCAGAGACCATGGTAGCCTTGCTGCATAACAAAGCTATAGGGTCAGTAAACTTCCAGACAGAAGAAAGGAGCTTCTGTGATCACATGGCAGACACCAACCTAGAACATCCAAGCTGCATGACAACTTTGGAAAAGAAACAAAAAGCCAAATCCTTCCAGAGGAGCTTTTGATTGCTGGAAGGTCTGGTGGGACATGGGAAAGTGGGGAGACTGCACGTCTCCAGGATGCCCCCAAGGGGCAGCACTAATGCCCCCATTGAGGGCCATAGATCTTTGTTGTCTGGTGTGTGTGTGTGTGTGTGTGTGTGTGTGTGTGTGTGTGTGTGTACATCTGTGGAAGTCAGAGGTAAATGTCAGGTGTCTTCTGTCACTCTCCACCTTTTTCTTTTCCTTTCTTTCTTTCTTTCTTTCTTTCTTTCTTTCTTTCTTTCTTTCTTTTTGTTACAGGGTCTTTTGCTGAACCTGTAGCTTAGTGTTGTGTCTAGACTGGCTGATTAGCAAGCTCCAAGCCCCAGGCATCTTCCTATCTCCACCCCTGCATCACTGGGATTAAAGGTGTGCACCACTACACCTGACTTTTACATAGGTGTTAGGGTGTTAGGATCCAAACTCAGGATCCTCATGCTTATGTAGCAAAGTGCCTTACTGAGCCATCTCCCTCCAATCTTTATTTTGAGACAGAGTCTCTCTATGTAGCTCAGGCTAGCTTGTGGCTCCTTATTTAGTACAGTCTAATATTGGGGCAGTTGTCCTGCCTCTTGTCTACTGACTGGGATTACAGGTGTGCAACTTCATCCTTGGCTGCTCTCTCCTCTCCTCTCCTCTCCTCTCCTCTCCTCTCCTCTCCTCTCCTCTCCTCTCCTCTGCTCTCCTCTCCTCTCCTCTCCTCTCCTCTCCTCTCCTCTCCTCTCCTCTCCTCTCCTCTCCTCTCCTCTCCTCTCCACTCCTCTCGTCTTGTCTCCTCTTCTCTCTCTCTTCTCCCTCCTCCTTCCTCTCACCTGTCTGTCTCTGTCTGTCTGTCTGTCTATCTCTGTGTCTGACTCTCTCTGTGTCTCTGTCTCTGTCTCTGTCTCTCTCTCTCTGGGTCTCATAGTAATCCAAGCTAGCTTTGACAGGCATGCACCATGGTTTATGCTGTGCTTGGAATTAAACCAAGACTCTGTGCATGTTAGACAAGCATTCTACCCACTGAGTCACATTCCAGCTCCTATCTGGTCATTTAAAAAGTATTTTATGTGTTTATGCATGTAGGTCTGTGTACCATATGCATGCCTTGTGCCTAAGGAGGACAAAAGAGGGTACCAGATCCCCAGGACCTGGAGTTAAAGATGGTTGTGAGTGGCCATGTAGGTGCTTGGAATTGAACCCCAGGTCCTCTGGAAGAGCAGCAAGTGCTCCCAACCACTGAGCCATCTCTCCAGGTCCTGGTCCAGTCCTTTTTTCTTTTCTTCTTTTGGTTTTCCAAACAGAGTTCTCTGTAGTCCTGACTGTCCTGGAACTCCCTCTGTATACCAGGTTGGCATTTACTCCCAAGTGTGCCACCATTGTCTGGTCACCTGGTCATTTCTTTGTTTGTTTTGCTTTTTGAGATAGGGTTTCTCTGTGCAACAGCCCTGGCTGTCTTGAAAGTCATATTTTAGACCATACTTGCCTCAAACTCACAGAGGTCCACCTGCCTCTGCCTCCGGAGTGCTGGGATTAAAGGCGAGCAACACCACACCTATCCATCTGATTTTTTTTTAAGTTCAGCAAAATGAAGCTGACAGTGAGATTGAGGCAGAACACACACCACACAGTTGCTGGCAGGATCAACATCCTGCAAGGGACCAGGATAATGCCATCTTAGCACCAGCTCCTTCACCTTGGTACCTGGTTTCTGTTTTTCTTCCAAGGGAAACACAAAATTTCTAGGCTGAGTAGCCTTATGAACCACCACCCTGGAAGGAGAAAAAGGGACTCCTCCAGGGATCTCCACCCCATTTTACAGAGAAGCATTCAGACTGTACTATGAATCAGATGGGCCTATGTTGATGCCAGCTCTCCCATTGGAAGGCTATATGCCCATGAATAAGTCACTCAAGCTTTGAACATCTACAGACTTGGATCTGGGTCCCTACTCCGTGTGTCATTGTGCACCCTGCCCTCTCTGACTGTTTTCTCTACCATCACAGATGGCTGTGGGATAGAGACAGCTTTTACAAGTGCCTGGCACTCGGAAGAGTGTTCAGCCTCTCATATGCTTGAAGCAATCTCTCAACGTCTCAGTAATTCCTCGCCAGGATGTCCTACTCCCTCAGTTCAGAAGGCAGTGACTTGGCCAGGGCTGCAGTAGCTTGCTGGTAGAGCTCCTGAGAGCCAACTGCTTCCATCCAACTCCCTGTATGGCGGTCCACACTAGGAGCCCGAATCAACCAATATACATCTCAAGAACCGCCAATCTTCAATCACAGCTCACGCCAACCCATCCCCTCCAGAGAATTAGGTATTAAGTGCATTTCAGCACACCACAACTTTTAGTGTTTTCTGTCAAGCTGCCCAGAGCCTGAGAGTGTCAGGTAGAATCCAGGTTAAGCCACGCTGAGCCTTCTGCATCAGGCTCTACTGTACTTCAACTGGTCAGGCTGGCTTCCTCATCTGAGAGCTGTGTGTTTGCTCCCTCTCAACAGAACCTGAGGGAATCCTCATGGTGTGGGGAGTTCTTGGGGGACTTCCCTTCTAGTGGATGGAGAGAAAGAGACATCCCCTCTTCTTGGACGTTTTTATGTGTATACATATGTCAGTATTGCAGTAGTTATTATGCCACCATGTGGAAGAGAGTGTGTGCTTACAGTGCCATCAATGCCCTAATGAGCCTATTCTGGCCTGGGACAGCCTGCATCTGGGCTGCTTCTGAAATCTAGTAAAGAGCCTCTGCTAGTTTAGTAAATCATTTTTGTATGGATATGTTTTGTTCGTTGAAGGCACAGTTTCATATAAGCCTCAAACCCACTATGCAACTGAGGCTGACCATGACCTTCTGAGCCTCCTGCTGCCACCTCCTAAGTGCCTGGATTACAGTCATATACCACCATGTCCTGTTTATGGGTGCTAGGAGTAGCCCATGGCTTCTGGCATGCTAGGCAAGCATTGAGCTACATGTTCAGATCATTCTTGGCCAAGTGACCTATTATTTGTAGCTCTGAGGATACAGGCACAGAAGCCAATGTGAGGAAAGGGGAACAAGAGAGGGATTTTGGGGGCACATTCCCCATAGAGGGATATTCCTGTAGCCTAGAAGCAGGAGGGAGGGCCTAGACCCTACTCCAGTGACTTGACAGATTTTGATGATCCCTCATGGAAGGCATCACCCTCCCTGTGAAGTGGGGGTATGGGATGGGAGGGGGTGGGGGTATGGGAGGGAGGGAGGGAGAGGGAATATAATATATATTATATTATATATTATATATATTAAATATCTATTATATGGATTCCAAGGGAAGAGTGGGAGGCACAGAAGTAAGCAGAAGGTGAGGGCAGGAGTGTTCCTCAACAGACAGTGGCAGAAGATTGGGGAGATGCTTACAAGTAGAACCTGCCTAGACCCACTCATAAAGCAAGCAAACCTAATAGGACTGAACTAGGACCCCTGAATACAGGTGACATTGTTATGGCTCCGACTGTATATGAAGCCCCTGGCAGTGGAACCAAGATCTAACTATAATGTGTAAACTGACTTTGTGGGGCTCATTCTCTATGGAGAGACACCTTGCTCAGCCTAGACATGGCTGGGGGGCGGGGGACATGGCACCTTGGTCCTGCCTCAATGAGGTGATGGGACAGACTTAGTTGACATCCTAGGGGAGGCTTTGCTCTGTCTGAGGAGAGGATGGGAGGTGGGATGGGGGGAAGGAGAGGAGAGCAGGATGAGAGGAGGGGGGGGAACTGGGATTGGAATGTTTAAAAAAGCAAGCCTGAGAAGTCCTACAGTCCTACAGTCAGCAGTGGAGCACTGGTAACTTGAAGTCTTCCCACAGGAAGCCTGGAGCCTTCAAGGCTCACATCTCCTAACAACATACAGCTCAGCCACAGATCTTTCCTCCTAGGATCCAGAAAATAAGGGCCATTCTCAACTTATCCCCTGAGGCCAGTGTCCCCTGATACCAGAACCTGACAAGAATGGTGTAGGAAGGCGGGGTTATCTGCCCAAACCACCAGTCAAAAGGGACAGAAAAGAGGACTGGGGAGCTGACTCAGTTGGCATAGTTGGCTATGCAACGTGAGAATCAGATATCAGATTCCCCAGAAGCACTCAGTGCTGGCGGAGACAGGAGGATCTCCAGCTGCCCGGGTAGAGTCAAATCAACCTCATAAAATAAGATGGGGAGGGATTGAGGAAGACACTCAACCTTGACCTCTGCCCTCCACATGCACACACACAAATGTGCTCACATATGTACACACACACACACACACACACACACACACACACACACACACACTAATAATCCCATTTGATAAACAAAAACAAAGTCCCTCTCAGAGCCACATTCACAGAGTGACATCTACCAAAAGCCAGCACTGGTTCAGGAATGGGGGCCATTGCATGCCCTGGGCTCTGGTTCAGGAATGGGGACCATTGCATGCCCTGGGCTCTGGTTCAGGAATGGGGACCATTGCATGCCCTGGGCTCTGGTTCAGGAATGGGGACCATTGCATGCCCTGGGCTCTGGTTCAGGAATGGGGACCATTGCATGCCCTGGGCTCTGGTTCAGGAATGGGGACCATTGCATGCCCTGGGCTCTGGTTCAGGAATGGGGACCATTGCATGCCCTGGGCTCTACTTGAGAAGAGAGCAGGCTGGAGAGAGTCGGGAGCCCTTCATGGCTTTACCCCTCTCAGACACTTAGCTGTTCTCTCAGCACCTCCTGAGGTTGCATTTCTCATCTACAGGGCCGGCACCCTTGGGTGGCCGGGCCCTGCTGTGGCTCCAGCACAGCAGGCTCTTTGGTGCTGATTCATTCTTTTGCCTCCTGTTTCTCTCATTTTCAGAAATAATGGCTCAGATGGACAGGCCTCTCCTTCCCTAGCTCCTCTGCTGTTTTCACTAGTGATTGCTGCTGAACAAACCACCCCAGACCTGGTGACTGGGACATCCCCTCTTATGACCTGCGATGCCACATAGAGCCAACTCAGGCACTGTCTAGGCCCACACAGACACTGGTGGAGGACACCCATGCTGGAATTCTTAATAGGAGAAGAGGTAAAAATCTCAGTGTGGGTGGAAGGACAATAGGGTTTGCTCTCCTGAACCCACGACTCACCCTCTGGTCATTCCCCTTTCCACAGGGTTGACCTCCCCCAGTGTACTGTCACCTTGACCTTAGTAGTCATTTGGAGGTGGGCCTATGGCCCAACCAGCCTCAGTAAGGGTGGCTAGTCCAGCTTTCCATCTTGGTTGTCAACCTGCAGCGGGGCAGCGTGGACAGGTTGGTAAGGACCTTCTTGGTGTGTTAATGTCTGCCTTCACATACATTCCAGAGGAAGAGAAGGAGAGAGCGCCCCCTGGTGTCTTCTGGGACAAGGGCACTAATCTTCATCCTTAGGGCCCTACCTGGTGGCCTCATCTGACTTTTTTGCATCTCCACTCCAAATTTGTACCCAGATTTTCATCTATCACCTGGCATGTGGGTCTAGCATGGGGTTCTCCAGCCTGGTTGCCTCCCAGCCCTTGTGGCAAGCTGAATACAGCCTTCTGAATCCCCAGGTAAAACTTGGTATTGGAGGGGAGTTTTCTTGTTTTTGTTGTTGTTTTGTTCTTTTTTTCCCCTTGAAGCAGGGCCTCATGTAACCCAGGCTGTCCTCAAACTCATTATGTATCTGAAGCCTTGAACTCCAGATTCTTCTGCCTCTACTTGGCCAAAGTTGGAATTATAGCTGTGTGCTACTATATCTGGTTTTCACTTATTGTCATCATTGTGTGTATGTGCATAAGTGAGAATGGGTACATGTATGCCATGGTGCATATAAATAGGTTATTAGGTTTCAAACCGGGGAAAATGGCTAACTGAGGTACCTGTTTAGCATACCAAAAGAACCTGGCTGCCAGGTTCTCCTAGCATCTCTCAACCCCTACCTGTTACAGGATATGGCTGGTATACCCTGCCGCCTACTCTAAACTTCTCCAGCCCAGAGGCTGGGCTGCCCTTCCCTATATAATCCAGCCATTTTGGAAGACCAGTCTCTTGGTCTGTTGTCTCTCCCCTCTTCTCTCTTCCTGTCCTCACATGGTCTGGCTCAGGGTCATGTTCACTCTAGACCCTTCTAGAGGTCTCTGCCTCTGGCTGCGCCCTCCCTCATAGCTACAATATACCTTCTCCTCTACCATACTTAGGAGAAGTCATGGTCTTCTTTTCTTATTTCTTTTTTCATTCAGATGTCAGAGGATAACTTTGGAGAGTTAGCTCTCTTTCTATCATAGGATCCAAAAATCAAACTCAGGTCATTGGGATGGCACAGCAAGTACTGTCACTTCCTGAGAAACCCCACAGCCTGGAATCTGTTGCTGTTTTAAGAAAACATTCCTGATATTTGGGAAATATCAACTGGGGAAAAACTCAGGATTCACTGGGATCCAGTACCCACAGACACCCCGAAGCTAGAACCATCTCTGCCTTCTGGGCCTCCTGAGTGCTTGGTTAACAAGACCCCTGTCACCAAGCTGACATCCAAGTGAACCCAGCAGTGCCAGAGTCCCTTTTCAAGACACAAAAACGTTTGAAGTCAAAATCAAGAGCAGTGCCCAGGCTTGCTCTGGTGCTTAAAGAGGGGATCTTCCAGGCTGGGAGTTGGTGGAGCACACCTTTAATCCTCGCACCTGGGAGGCAGAGGCAGGAAGTTCAAGGCCAGCCTGGTCTACAGAGTTAGTTCCAGGACAGGCTCCAAAGCAACATAGAGAAACCCCGTCTCAAAAAAACAAAAAATAAAAAGAGGGGATGCTTCCTTGTTTATGAGTGACTGAGTGACTTATGACACTTGACATTTGACCTTCTAAGGGGGGTCAGTGTTTATGTAGGCACACTTACCTGCCCAAACAGAGACAGTATGTGTTCAGACCGAAACTTGGTGATTTACCTTCACCTAGTATATGAGGAACATGCAGGGCTTGCCTTTTTAAAATTTGTGTGGGAGTTTTGTCTGGTGTCCACAGAGCCTTGAAGAGGACATCGGATCCCCTGGAACTGGAGTTACAGGCATTTGTGAGTTATTGTATGTGTACTTGCTGGGAATTGAACCTGGGTTTTCTGGTAGAACAGCCAGGGATCTTTTTTGTATGTTTGTTTTTGTTTTGACTTAGACAGGGTTTCTCTGTGTAGTCCTGGCTGTCTTGGAACTTGCTTTGTAGATCAGGCTGGCTTCAAACTCACAGAGATCTGCCTGTCTCTGTCTCTCAAGTGCTGGGATTAAAGGCGTGTACCACTATTGCCCCGCTAGACAAGGTTTCTTTATGTACCTTAGCTGTCCTAGAACTAGCTTTGTAAATGAACTCACAGAGATCCATCTGCCTCTGATTTCCAAGTGCTGGGACTAAAGGTATGTGCCACCACTGCCCAGCTCAACAGCCAGTGCTTTTAACCACTAAGCCATCTCTTTCATCTCTTGCCTTGTGTTTTTATTTATTAACTTACTTTTTTTTTTGAGATGGGGTCAAACTGCTTGTTAGAGAATGACCTTGAACTTCTGATCCCTCTCTCTTGTCCAGCTTCATGCCAGGATATAGTGTGTGCCACCACATCTGTATGGTTCTGGGGATGGAACCCAGGGCTTTGTGTATGTTGAGTAAGCACTCTACCTAAAGACCTTTTATTTCTTCTTTTTCCTATCTTTCCCTCCCTTTCTCTGAGCTTCCAGCTGCTCCTCGCTGTGCTCTGACTCGGCACTAGGCAGCTCTGCCCTCATCTGCCTGGAACTGGTTCCCCAGTTCCCTTTACAGTCCAGAACATCCCGGAAGCTTGTGTTGAGCCACAGGAAGGTCCTGCTCAGGAAGCCAGTGGTCAGCATCCTGAGCCTCTAGGTTGGGCTGCAGCACCCTTGCACGGCTCCAGGAGGCCGCCGTCCCTGAAAGCTGACTCTAGCTGCTTCAGGAAGAAAAGGCCCAGCCAGCCAGCCAGCCAGGGCACAGCCAGAGCTAATCTCTCAGGCCAAGACCTCACTTCCGCCTCCCCATTGTGGCAGTGGCCACCGTGGACCTGCCAGCAGAGCCCACCTCACTCACATCACCCTGGCCGATCTAGAAATTATTTATAGAACCCAACTCCACAGAAACCATTGTCTGCTGTTGCCATGGCAACAGGGAATATGAGAAGCAGCTGGCTCCCAGGGACTTGTAGAAGCCTTGATGATGGTCGATTTCTACCCAGGAGGCCTGAGCTCATAGCCACTGTCAGAGAGGCCTGGAATGGACCTACCCCCTTACTCCCCCCCCCACCCCTGGCATTGAGGGCCTGTTAGTTGGCTTTTTTTTTTTTTTTTTTTTTTTTTTTAATATATCCATGAAACCATCTAGAACTGAATTAGGCTATCTAGGCACAAAAAAAAAAAAAAAAAAAAAAACCCAAAGGGCAAATTCATCCAGGTGTGGTGGCTCATGCCTGTAATCCCAGCACACAGGCGGCAGAGGCAGGTAGATCTCTGTGAGATCCATGCTAGTTTGGTCTACATAGTAAGTTCCAGGCCAGCAAGGGCTACATAGTGAAACCCTGTCTCAAAAAACAAAAAATTTAAAAAGAGGCATGTTATAGATATGAATACTTTGTTTTGGAATGGATTTTCATTTATTGATACAAATTTAAGGCCAATTTTGTGATATGTATATTTCTCTTCTTGTTTAGGTATTGTGTTTATATAGGTATTGTGTTTAACACAGATTATAAATAATTACCTATAACTACCTATGATAGTGAAGACTTAGTTAAGATTTCTAGAGATGTATTTGAGATGGATAGGCATTTTTCAAACCTTTCAAAGACCTACAGAATATGGCATTTAAAATGGTTTAGGGTTTTTCTTGACAGTGAGGCACAACTGCTCCTGGCAACACCACCTGCATAAGAAAGGAAGATGGACATTAAAGAAACATGTTATGGAGTTTGCTTTCAATATGGCAAGACTAGTCATTTGGACAAGATGCTGCTCTTGTCTGGATTATTTGACTTTATGAGGTATAAACTGTACATGCAGGACCCACAGGAAAGTGACTGCTGATACAAGATGGACATTGATACAGGGTTCCTGCTTCATGGAAGAGTCTGCCAGACAGTCTGCAGGACAAAGATAAAAGTGACTGACAACTGACCAACACAGGTGGACAGTTTAAAGTTTCCTGCTTTGCCTGCTTTGCTGAGGATTCTGCCAGACACACTATGGCCTATAGGCTGAAGATGGAACATTACAGAAGAATTTCAGGTGACTGACCAGGCAGTAAGTTGTCTCTATCATTTCTAGAGTTTATATATTACCCTTCTGTGGTCTTTGAAGGAGTTGAAGACAAATAGTTATGGTTATAGTTTTCCTTAGTTAGGATTAAAGATAAGTTACATATAGGACTTTAGACTCACAAAGATAGGATGATGGAATATTTTCTTTTTCTTTAAGTCTTACAAAATGTTAATGGACTAAATATTGTTACCTGTGATTCTTATTTGATAACTGTTGTGTGATATATTTTACTATGTTAAGGTTAAAACTCTTCTTTTTATTTTAGACAGAAAAGATGATGGGAGATGTCATTCTGTAAATATGTTTCTCTTATTGGTTAATGAATAAAGTGCTGTTGGCCAATAGTAAAGCAAGATAGGCGGGACTAGGAGACAAGGAGGATTCTGGAAGTGGTAGGGAGGGGTCAGCATGTAGAGACTGGAGACAACAGAGGTCCAGGCCCTCTCTCCCGTAAGATGAGATCACGTGGAAGTACTTAGATTAATAGAAATGGGTTAATAATTAAGACAGAGCTAGCTGATGAGAAACAAGTAACTGGCCAACAGCATTATATCAAATACAGAGTCTCTGTATCATTTAGGGCTGGCACGGTGGTGGGACCAGACCAACTGGCAGGAAAAACCTTACTCATAACAGAGGCAAGTTCACTTCTTGTGGTGGCTTGCCGTGGACAATGACAAACTGTCAGCGGAGCACCATGCCACTGCTCAAACAGGAAGGGCACAGGACCATTCAGAAGCTGGATGACACCAGCCTTGTGGACCAAGATGATGGCTAATTGCTCTCTGCTTCACTAAAGGAGCATCTTCATATGATCAGCCTTACACACTGACCTGTTCCCACCACACATTAGATGAAGGAAATGTGTAATCCCCTCCCCCAGCTTGTCACGAGTAACATTACCTCTGCTAAAACTATCTGAGGTCCCGGCAATGTGACTTCTCCAGAAGTCCATGCTCTGCCTTGAGTGCGTGCCTTCACTCTGTGAAGAGATCCCTTGTTTTGTCTCTGATGGCAATAGAACCTGCCTGTAGCAGGCAGAGGTCTCAGGCAGCCTGCTCATCTATAAGACCTTTACAGCAGTCACCAGAGAACAGCTGCCAGCCCAAGATCCCGGACAAGACAGGAAGACTCCTTAGACAGCGGGCCTGGGAAGATCAGTTCAAATTCACAGAACTCAGTGACCCAGCCACAAAAAGACTGGGAAGTGACTGCCACAATTGCATCACAGCTGCTAACAAGGGGGCCTGAAAGCCAAATACTTAAAACTGTCATGTTAGAAGGCAGGGATTCTTTCAGTGAAAGGAAACCCATGGTACCTGGCATCTGCATGGCCTCCATGCTTGGTGTGTGTGTGTGTGTGTGTGTGTAGGAGAAAGCCAAGGATGATGGTATAAGCACAGCATGGTGATGTAAGTGCAAGATGGTGATATAGCAGGACAATTGCTCTTGGGTTAGGAGCATCCAGGGTTAGGTGTGCTGCAAATGGACCCTCAAAGGCAGCAGCTCAGAACAACACATAGCCATCATCTAGTTGCCTCTGAGGGTCCAGAGTCATCAGCTCAGCTTGTCTGGGTCTGCTGTTCAAGGAGGTAGCTGCAGGGACTATTAGGGTTGAGTTTTCACTGCAGACCCCACACTGGAGTGTCTGCTTCCAAGTTCACCCAGGCTGTAGGCAAAGTTCACTTCCTTAGCTTCAGACCAGAGAGCCTGGTTTTGTGGCTGTCTGTCTCCTGAGGTTTCTCAGGTCCCTGATCATCTCTGTTCCCTGATGTGTGGTCTCTCCAAAGGCTTCCACAGCTTGGCAGGCCCCAAACTTACAAACACAGACAGTGATAAAGTTGCAAGCATGCTTGGGTGGGTGGTTGAAGCATTCTCAGGCCTGTTACCTCATGAGGACGGTGTGACTCACTGTGTGAAGGTCAGCCCAGCATGAGTCTACCATGATCAATACTGTACCAACACTCAGAGGGCATGACCTGCAGGAATTTTTCTATTCCTGCTGTGTCACACTGAGCAAGCCTCCACCTTCTCTGGACCCTAATATCCTGCTCTGTACGCCTGAGGAGTACAGGTCACAGCCCCAGAATTCTGCACATACCTAATGTTTTCTCTGAGTTCAAAGGGTACCTTTAGCTCTGGCTTCACCTAACAGGTACTGGAAGGATTCTCCATCTCTAACGAAATGGAGAATGCTGGGGTTAACTAACAGCTCTCTCAGGCCTAGGCTTTTCCAGGCATCCTGTGCAATCCCATCAACCATTCTGCAGGAGGCTCAGAGAATGAGGGTCATGCTCCAGCCATCCACTCAGAGCAGCAAAGCCCAGAGCCCTGTGTGTGGTCAGCTTCAACTGCACATCTTTCCCGAAGCAGGCACCATCTCACAGGTGACACAGCTGTGCACTACTGAATTGAAACATGCTAGCAGACAAGTGTCCCAGGTTAGGAAATGGGCCCTTGGGACAGAGGCATCAGGCTGGGGCTGAGCCTGGATGTTGTGTTTGGTCATTGCTGTTTATGTAGGAAGGCAGAACCAGGCCCTGGACCTTGATGGTTCTGCAATAGAATAGGGTTGAGGCCTCAGAGGAGGAAATGTAGCATAAGATGTGACAGAGAGAAGAAAGGAGTCAGCAAAGGCCAAGAGGGATGGCCTATGTTCCAGAACAGTTTCAAACTAAACAAAGGCATGGAACTTTTGGGAAAACCTCTGTGATATGTGTGGCTCATATTCCAAAACATTACACCTATTGACTGATTTTGTGTGGGTGTACACATGTCATAGCACACATGTAGAGGGCAGCTTTCAGGAGTCAGTCCTCTTCCACAATGTGGGTCCCAGGATCAAACCCAGGTCTTAGGCTTGGTGGCAATGACTTTACCCTCCAAACCAGCTCACCTGCCTGAAAGACTTTAACAAGATACAAAGCACAGCTAGTGTAAGAGTTAGGTGTGGTTGCCTCTGTCCACCATTCCAGCTCTCTGGAAGTAACAGCAGGAGGGTCAAAAATTCAAGGACATCCTAGGCTGTACAACAAGTTCAAGACCAACCTGGACTATATGAGACTCTGTCTCAAAACAATACCAGGCCATGCATGGTGGCACAATCTTTAATCTCAATACCAGGTAGGCAGAAGCAGGCTGATCTGTGTGAGTTTCAGGCCAGCCAGGGCTAAAAACCTAACAACTAAAGTATGCTTTACAAGTTGGATGTGAAGTGTCTTCTTCCCAGAAGGTTGGTGGGTTGAATCCTTGATGTTCATCTGGAAGTGCGTCATTGGGGGATGCCTTTGGGAAAGTATCTCTTCCCAGGTCCCTCTGGATTGCTCTTTCTGCTTCTGGTTGGACAAGAGGTAAGCATCTTCTGCTACATGCGCCCACTACATTCTGACTCACCTTGGACCAGCATCTTCAAAACAAAGGACTGTGGCCGCCTGAACTCTGAATCAGAGAGCCCTAAGAAATCCTTCATTCCTAAGTCATCTATGATAGGTGTCTTGTCACAGAACTGAAGAGTTTACATGGCCCAAATAATGGAATGCATAGGCATGGGTTAGAAGCTTCCTGAAGTCATTCTCAAGGAAAGGAAAGAGTCCAGGCTGTAAAGAACTCAAAACCCAAAGGGCACAAAGGAATGGAAAGATGGGTAGAAGGCATGACTTGCCCTCAAAGGACAGGGAGCCGGACAGTTGATGGTGGTTGTAGGAAAGTACTCTCATGGGTCACATCGGATTCCTCTCCATACCCAGCAGACTAGCAAAGGAAGCCTAAGACACCCGGCCACACAGGCACGGAGGGGGAGAGGAAGAAAAAGTGGTGTCTGACTCTGCCAGAGGTCACTGCCATCAGTGGCCAACAGAGCAGAGCTGTCTCCTCCATGGCTGGGGTCATGTCTGTGTGGTGATCCCCTACAATTTTAAACACTCCCTTCTGGAGAGAAGGGAGAGGATCACAAGACTCAGGAAGTAAACAAAACCTATGGGAAATTCCTGAAACATGCAAGACTCACAGGCCCTTGGTAAGTAAGGGTCGTATGTAAGCGTTAACAACTGCTGGGGAGTGGGGTTACTTGCACATTGTGAGAAAAGCTACCGGGGTGCAGCTTTCTGTTCTGAGGTATCACTCATGCTGGAGTGGGCAGTTCAGAGAGGCAGCTGCCTGAGTCACTCATGCTGCTGTGAGAGACTCTAGTCAACACATGGCTCACTAAGCTGGATGTATGTGGAGTCCTTCCTTCGGTCTGTTCTCTGTATCTTATCTGACATGAATAGTCCTTTGTTGACTTCTTTCCAGGAAAAGTGACACAACAGGTTCACTGAACAGAAACCAGTGTGCTGGGACCTGTATGCATGCCAGTACTAACAGATATTGTTTGTTAACAGGATGAATAAATCATAGAAGACCCGTGAGAGGGGATTCTGGAGTGATGACAGTAGATGAACTGAAGCTACATAGAGGAACTTCCAAATGTGGTGTGGAGTCAGAAGCTGAGTGGTGCCTGTGACAGTCCCCTCTACAGGAAGTCTGGGAAGATCCCAGAGAAGGGGAGCTGGGCCTTTCCTTTCCTCCTTAGGAGCTCTTGAGTGAGGGTCTCCATGCAGTGGAGGCAGGAGATGGGTATGTATGTGTAAGCATGCATTCTCTCTCTCTCTCTGTCTCTCTGTCTCTCTGTCTCTCTCTCTGTCTCTCTCTCTCTGTCTCTTTCTCTCTCTCTCTCTCTCTCTCTCTCTCTCTCTCTCTCTCTCTCTTGTGGTGTGTGTGTGTGTGTGTGTGTGTGTGTGTGTGTGTGTGTGTGTACGCCCAAGGAGACTGCACACACACAGAGATCCATCTGTGGGGATCAGTATGTGAGGCAGTGCCTATGAGAATGTGGGTGTGAGCATGCTTGTGTGAGTGTCCAAGTGTACCTGCTGAGCATGGGATCTGGGTCTCAGGTATGGAACTGTAGCTTCCATACCAGGTACCATTGGGTTAGCTCCTAGGCTGGCCCTTCTTTGGGTCCCTCCCTGTCACAAGAAGTTGTGCCATTCTGTTTCCACATCCTGTGGTCCCTGAGGGCAGAAACCAGCAGCACTGGTAGGATCATAGGGACTGGGCAGCTGTGAGAAGCTGTCACTCAGGGTAGGTGGGCCATGAACCCTACCCAGTTCAGGCTGCTGCACTACCTAGGTTATCCAGCAGGTGGCTCAGCCTGGGCAATTTGCTACCTGGGGCCTCTGTCCCAAGTCCTTGGTGCTGATGAAGAAACTGAAGCTGGAGCTTCTTCTTCCCCTTGCACATTGGGGAGGTCCCATGTGTGAGGCTCTTGATCTCTGCAGGGGCATGGTAGCCATGATGAGTGGAAGCAGTAGGCCTCCTCTCCAAACTGTAGGTGCTGAGAGATGAGAGGGCCACGCCCTGTGGGGAGTGCCTGACTCCAGACATTGCTCGCCTCACACCGGCTCAGTGCAGCTGTGCTGTCCAAGGTCCTCCAGGACAGTTGCTGCCACGTGCCTCTCGTTTCTCCCAGCAGGTTGGGGAGCCCCTTGAGCCACCTCCTTTGGGCACAGGCAGCCTGTCCTGGGGGACAGCTGTGGTGCTGTAGGATCAGCTTATGGAGTTCACCCAGCTGCACCAGGCTTAAGCTGCATGGCTTTGGACACAGCTGAACTTCTCAGAGTCTCTCTTTATCATTGTCTCCAACACAGAGGGCCCCAGCAGGACTGACTGTGTGTCCTCAGAGGACCTCCACACAGGCACCTGAACAGCCTCTCCATCGGAGGATACAGTGGGTTGGGTTGTGAACAATCATGTTTAGGTCAGATTCCAGGACCCATGAACAGGAATTTATTTGGAAGTAAATTATTTACAGTTGTCACCAAGTAAGACAAGGTCACACTGGAGTGGGGTGACCCTAAACATGATGGTCATAAGGAAATGCCGGGTTACAGATAAAGCCACTACAAAAGTAGAGATGGGAGTGACATGTTTTATTTTATTTTATTGGTGGGGGGAGGGGGATCAGGGTTGGAGACACTTTAGTTTCTCTGTGTAACAGTTCTGGCTGTCCTGAAATTCACTTTGCAGACCAGGCTGGCCTTGAACTCACAGAGATTCATCTGCCTCTGCCTCCTGAGTGCTGGGATTAAAGGCATGTGACACCAACACCCAACTGAGAGTGACATGCTTTAAGTGAACCACCAAACATTGCCTTGAAAGTCCTCAGGCACCTTCTCTGGACCCAGTAGCCAGCCAGGATGACTAAATACACAGCCATCCACCTTGCCATGGGCACCATAGGGAAGACTGGAAACAACCTACTATGGGGTGTGTAGGATAAACAATGCTGCTCCCATTAGATGGAATATCACGGAGTCATCAAAAGTGACGGCGGACACTGTAGAGTACCTATCCAGGGAACCAGCAATTTTACTTCCTGGAATTTATCCCACAGATTTATATAAAGAATGGATAAAGAAATAAAAAATTCAGCTTTCATAGCTGTGGGGAAAAAAACATTGTCACCCCAAAGAGGGAACAACACAAGGCTGATGAGAGATGCCGCCAGACCTGGGCCAGGGAGCCGAGGTCCTTGGGAAGAATTATGGCTGCCACCTACAGTGCCCTGGCTGAGAAAGGCCATGGGATAAATCCCATCTCTTCTGTCTGCTTAGCTTCTCCTGGCCAGGCCCACCTATAAGTCAAGAGGACAAAGGGCTCAGTGGTCTGGGGACAGGGTCACCTAGGGCATGAGGTGGGGGAAAGTGGGGAAGAGATGGGATGTAGACCAGACAAACCTGGCAGAGGGCACACTGGGGAGATGGCTGTAGCACCTAACCACAGACACAAGTACGTCAAGTTCTAAAATGACAGTTTCTGCTTCCTTTTTGAGACAGGATGACCTCAAATTTTCTTTGTAGCCTTGAACTTTTCAGCTTACTATCTCTACCTCCTGAATACTGGAGTATCATTATGCTAAGTTTGTGATGTTGGGTGTTGAACCCAGGACCTTGTTTATGCGTGGCATGTTATAATTTATTTTAAAATGGTGGGAAGGAGTCATGCCGTACAACAGGGCTCACATATTGGACGAAGAGAGAGAAAGGGCAGAGAGAAGGGCAGAGGGGGCCAGAGACCAGTCTTTGGGGTCGAGTAATGGGAGAGAGAGAGAGAGAGAGAGAGAGAGAGAGAGAGAGAGAGAGAGAGAGAGAGAGAGAGAGAGAGAGAGAGAGAGAGAGAGAGAGAGAGAGGGAGAGAGAGAGGGAGAGGGAGAGAGAGAGGGAGAGAGGGGGGAGGAAGAGAGAGGGCGAGAGAAGGTAGGTGGGCAAGGCTCACCTTTTGTAAGCGAACATAGCAAATGTGCATAGGTGTTACTCTTAGTGGCTGCAGCTGAGGACGCATCCTATCAGGACCCTAAGGGCAGGCTGGTACAGATGTCTGAATACTAACATTCCTCCCTTTTGTTTATTATAAAAAGGCAAAGAGTTAGAAAGGGGTAGCAGGTGAGGCAGGGATAAAGATACCCTGTTTTTAACACTACTTCTTGCTGACCTGGGGGGCGTCACAATTTTTTAGGGGGCCTGAGAATGCTGACCAAGTCCATGAATAGCTGGCTATTTCACTTTGCTGTTCAGGTTCTGTGGGGTTGTACTCTTGGACCTGGCAAGATGCTGTTCAATGCAGATCTGAGTCCACTGCCTGGATCTTACAAGAACTTTTTGAGTTTGTGAAAAGATAAGTTTTAGACACATTAGCATTCCCACTGTAATCGTATTGAAATCCACATTACAGAAAATGTAGTATAGCGATAGTACTCTGCCAGATGAATTCCATCAATTAGCATAGCGAGAGAAAAATGAACATTTTCATTCTTTTAAACATCTGAAGTCACTTTTCCTTATCACCAATTCAATTAAGCTCTCTTATCTTTGCATGAACAAACCTTAAAGCACCTGATCCTTCCCCATCACCACAGCATCACCTGGATACCCTCTTGCTATCCAGTTTACCAGGTGGTTGATTACCAAGGGCAGTCATTGTAGAGTTAGTACCTTCTATATAAAGAGTTACCTTAAAATCTGTGAGTCTCTTTTCTGAATCTAGGGGTGTGGACACCTCTGGGGTGCTGTTGGCTCTTACTACCTGGACATGTTTGGTAGTCTTGCACCTCCAGCTCTATGGCTAACAGTTTGTAGTCCTGTAACAATAGCTTGATTGAATTAGTTGCTTGATCGAAGATTTTTTGAATGTGTCATTGGAGATACATAGAGAAGAAATTGATGAAGTAGGGCGTGGTTGTTAAAGATTGAGTGAGGAGAGGGGTCAAGAAGGAAAGCATCCACTTCCATATGGGGTTCCCAATCCAGTAGAGTAGATCTGTCTTTCCTGAGGACTGTCCATCTCTGACTCCCACGTTGCAGCAGACCTAGACAGGACATTTAGAGAGGAAGAGTAGACAGACACAAGCAGGTTTGTGAGCAGCGGAAAAAGTAAGTGGAGAGTTCTTTGTCGGTTTCCCAGGTTTCCCAACTGTCTGGTCCAAGGAACACTGAGGCCAGATTTGATTTATTGGGAGCGAGGAGGTGCACGACACAGTTCCCAAGGATGCGGCACAGTGAGGTAGAGAAAGAAGACCCAAAGGCCTGAACACGCTGGCACCCCAGGGATGCAGGGAGGACCAGATTGAGTGGGCACAAGCTGTTTTAGTGTGTCGTCACACAAGAACAGGGACTGAGGGCTCTGAGCCCGAGAGAGACACAGTCACCTGGTACCAGGACTTGGACAAAAGCCAAAAGGTGAGGAGAGGCCTGTGCTCAAGCAAGGAAGCCTCACATCCACGGGAATCGTCCCAGGTGGATAGCCACGCCAGAGACCCAATCGTTGGTATTGAATGAAAGGGAAAGCCAACGGGTGAATGAGAAAGCAGATTTGTTGCAGGTGGAAGAGAGGATCTGTTGAGGGTAAAACAGGAGGGTAGGGAGAAGTGATTGCCTTTTGGTGAGCCCTTCCACTAAGCAAACATGTCGAATGCCACAGAGTTAGTGTAAGAGGGAGGGGGGAAGTGAAAGAGTAAAAGGGTAATTCCTCCTTCCATCTATCGTTTTGCTGTTGGAAAGGCCCGATAAAACATTGGGATATAGGATGCTGGGAAATGGCCATTTGGATTGGTATCTAAGGTCTGACTGCAAAGGTAGACACCATCCCATGAGTGAGACAGAGAAGTAAGAGCCAAGAATCTGTAACCCTTGGTGACCCAGGAATTCAGAGAGGACCTGATTAAGTAAGCACAGGTTGTCCCTGTCCCGTGCATGTGTCATCACAAAGAACAGGGGTCAAGGGCTTCAAGCCTGAGAGAGCCATGGTTGCCTGGTACCAGGGCTTGTCAAGGCCAAAAGGTGAAAAACCATGCCCAAGAGACAAGTCCTCACTCGTGGGAAATGGCCAGAGGTGGAGAAGAGGGGCTCACCAGTCATGCTGCTGTTGGAGGGACCCAGTGGTCCATTAGTTGGAGAAGCAAGGCTTTTGTATGTGGACCAAGTTCCAGGGTCCCAGCCTGCCTCAGACTGCTGGCAGGCAGGAGGAAGTGCCAGTAGAGCCACCCAAGTCACAGAATCAGTGCTATAATTTGTTTAAAATGGTGGGAAGGAGTCACACCACACAACAGAGCATTGATTGGAAGAGGAGAAAAAAGGGTCAGGGGGAGTAAAAGTGGGCAGAGGCCTGTCCCTGGGGACAAGAGTAACAGGGGAAGGGGAAGTGGAGAGACGAGGCGGGCAAGGCCACCTTTTAACAGGGGAATGTAGCAAATGTGCCTAGGAGGATTCTTAGTGGCTGCAGCTGAGGAGGTATCCTGTCAGGACCCTAAGGGCAGGCCGGTATAGATGCCTGAATACTGTAAGGTAAGCACTGTACCCACAGAGCCATGTCCTCAGCCTTTATACATTTTATTTCCTGCAACCTGTACTGTAGTTGTTTTATAATAACTAAAATAATGTTGCAAGGGGAGGCAGCTTAACTGAGATCCCCACACCCTGAGGACTGGCAGGGTAAGGCAGAAGGGGCTCCTCTCTGATCTCTCTCCATGCTGGGCCCTGTGTGTCAGGGCTGTGGCCTCGCCTTTGCCTAGACTCTGCCTTTGCCTGGAATGCCCTCATTGCTCCTGTCTATGAGGCAGGAGTGTCTGGGCAGGGCTCCAGGGCCCAGGGCAAATAGTCCAGTGGCAACAGTCTGGACCTTTTGCCAGCCAGTCTCAGGCCCGGCCATGGATATGCTTACTCATGGCTGGCTGATGTCTCTACCTCTGGCTGGACCAGGCCAACATGACCTGCCAGGACTTTCAGGAAAACAGCTGGGCAGTGGGTGGCAAGAAGGGCCTGGACATCAGAGTCAGAGGTTTTTCTGGCCAACTGAGCCCTAGGGGCATGGCAGGCACAGAATAGCCTCCTTAGCCTCCAGCATAAGGACTGACCTAAGGCCAGTCCTGCTCCTTCCAGGTGGAACAGAAAGTCCAATATCAGGGGGTGTGGCTTAGCAGAGTGCTTGCCTGGTGTGTGCAAGGCCCTGGGTTCAAATCTCAGTTCCACATAAACCAAATGTGGTGATCCTTGCCTGTAATCCCAGCACTAACTCAGGAAGTAGAGGCTTGAGAATCAGAAGTTCAAGGTCAGCCTCAGCTACATAACAAACAACTACAGGAGACTCTTCCTCAAATAAATAAAGAAGCGAGGAAAGAAAGAGAAGGCAAACCACCAGCTCACTGGCCTGTGGGGAGTACACTGGGTGGATCAATGCTTAGGACCACATGGACCAAGAACTTTTCTCTTCTGGCACTCACTCTGTAGATCAGCTGACCTCAAACTCACAGATATCCGCCTGCCTCAGCCTCCCGAGTACTGGGAGTAAAGGTGTGAGCCACCACCACTCAGCTGAACTTTTATTTTCTCAAGATTATCTTATATGCATGAGTGTTTTGCCTGTATTAATGTATGTGCATCACATACCTGTGAAGGTCAGAAGATGTTCAAGCCCCTGGAACTAGAGTTACTGTCATGAGCCATTATGTGGGATCTGAACCTGGGTCCTCTGCATGAGCAACAAGTGTTCATAATCATTGAGCCATCTCTCCAGCCCCTGGATCAAGAGTTTTAAAGGCTCCCACAGCTCAGAGAAGGATGTGGATCCCTGGGTCCCCGTCCAGTTCCCACTGGAGCAGAGGTTCTCTCAGGGACATAGCTATCGTGCAGGGGTCTGTGAACTTAAGAGAAAAACATCTTCTGGTTTTCACCAGTCATGAGCTGGTACCCACAGGCCCTGGGTCCAGAGATTTCCAGCTGTGACTTTGCCATAAATATAGGGTGTGGTCATAGTAGCCAAAGTGGAGTAGGGCCTTATGGTCACACATTCTTACCTCCAGCCTTCAGGCAGGTGCTGCAGCCATCTCCATTTCTCTGAGGATAAAGCCAAGGGTTGGCAAATCCCTCATTAGTCCAGGTCCCCAGCATGTGAACAGCAGATTTGGGCTTCCATCCCAGGTCATTCTTTCTATGCTAGGTCTGTACACCCCAGGGCTCTAACAATTAGAGGCTAGCCTGGGTTACATAGTGATACCCTGTACCCAAACCATCACTAATTTACTCACTCATCCATCCATCCTTCACTCATCTGCTCAGCCATCCACCATCCACCCTTCCACCCATGAATCCACCACCTCCATCTTTCAGCCACCCACGTATCCATCCTTCACCCTTCCATCCATCCTTCACCCAACCACCCATCAACTATCCACTTCATTAATGTCTTCACTAGATGTGAGTTGTGATTGAATACCTGACAGAAACACATAAGGGAGGGTTTATTCTGAGTCACAGTTTGAGGATACAGTCAATCATGGTGGGGAAGGTATGTGAGGCAGCATCCATCCACCTATTAATTCATCCATCCTTCTAATCACTTATCCATCCAAGATCTATCTACCCATCCATTCTGTACCCATCACATTGGGTCTTCTGGAACTGAAGTTATAGAAATTGTGAGCCTCCCATGGTGATGCTGAGAACTGGACCTGGGTCCTTTGGAAGAACAACCAGTACCCTTAACTTCCCAGCACCACTAACAAAATTTTAATATCTCAGAAGTACAAATTTACTTCTAGAAACAATGGTCAAATCTTCCTCTCTTTCTGGTCTCTCCCATGCTGATCCTGCCTAGGCTAGGAGATGCCGGGCTGAGTCCCAACAGGGAGGGCCTTCACCTTCCTCCTTCACTAGAGACCTGAGACAGAATTGGGTTGCATCTCAGTTCACTGGAGGGCTTCTCTGGGACAACCCCTCGGTAGCTTTCTGACTGAGATCTATACTCCACCTCCCCTGCGCATGCAGACGGCTGGTTCCGCTGCCCACCTTACTGCCGCTGGTTCCACTGCCCACCTTACTACCGCAGGCCAGCAGCTCACAGAGGCACATGCTTCCATCACAGGAAGCAAACAGACAAAAGACTGAGACAACCCTGTGGGAGTGGTGGAGGCATAACCCAGAGCAGGGACTGAGCTACTTCAGGCCCCAGCCTTGACGTCATCGATATTTTGGGCCAGATAGCTCTTTGTGGTGAGGGTGACCTGTGCACCAAATTGATGACCCCCAACCACCACAGAATGTCCCTCAGGGAAGATGTGCTTCAGCTAAGGACCTCTAAACCAGAGGAAATCCAGGCCCACTTCTGTCTTGAAAGCCTGTGACTTGTCCCCTCCCCAGGGGACCGCCACTTCAGCTCTCACTGCTCACAGAAAGAAGATCCGCCTCTTGGTTCACAGGACTACATCCTTGTTGTTGCTATGGAAACCAGGGATTTTCTTTGCCTCTTCTCTCTCTTTTGCTTGCCTCATTTATGTGTTCTCTTAACCAGCAAGTCCTGGTGTGGATCCCAGGGGAGCGAATACAAACAGGCTTTGTAACAATGGTCTGACCTAGAACTGGTTGAGAATTAAGTGAGAAGATGGCAGGGAAAGCAGGACTAGGATGCCCCAGGTCACCAGCTCTGAGAATTGGGCCAGCAGGAGTAGCTAGGGCGATGAGGGCGGATGCAGAGGGGGTAGGCTGATGCTGTAGGTGACTGTCACTGCAGAAGGGAAGGTGAGAACATACACCCTTGAGGTCCACACACCCCTGGTAGGAAGGTCCAACCAGAGGCTGAGTGACAAACGGTCTGAATGGGAACCTGGGAGACCAAGAGTATGGGGCTAAGCAGTCTGGGAGCTGAAGGGCAGAGCCCGACCCAGACACAGGAGGGTTGGAAGAGAAACAGAAGAGCAGGGTCATGTCTCCTGGGGGAGGAGCAAGGAGTACAGGAGGTGTGGCCATACCAACTTCAGGAAGGGCCAGGTGTTGTAAGGATAACATGTCCTTTGGTGTAGAGGCCAGATTTATAAGGGACAAGTGGGGAAGAGGACCAAGTTTGCAGGGAAGAAGACAGGTCTTCTGGGTACAGGGCTAAATTAAGGGTGTGGCCAGGCCTACTGTGATAAGATCTTTCCTAGGGTACAAGCCAGCCTTCCTAGGGGTTAGGTTAGCCCAGGTGAGACCAGTGCTGGTAGAAGCCAAGCTCAGGGGTGGGGCCAGGCTTCTAGAATGGCACCCTGCTGGCCAACCTGATGGCCTTCCATCTGGTTGTCACTGGGCCACCTCTGTGCACCAGACATAACTATTTGGCTCAAACCATGGCTGACACATTTGCTAAGATGATAAAGGGATGGGGTCCTCTCAGTGGGGGGTTGGACAAGTCTACACAGGCTGGCTTTACATACATAGTGGGAGCGGTCCCTCAAAGGAAGGCCAGACACCTTATTATGTAGGAAAACAAGGAGCAAAGAGCGGCTGCTGGTGCTGGGTTGTCCTTTGGGTAAAAAGAGAAACTGCTGAGTATTTATTTTTCTAGTCCTACATCTGGAGACTAGTCACATGACCCACCTCTGGGGAGTCTGGGACCCCATGGGGTCTCAGAGGAGCCTCACATTTTACTTAGCTTTCTTCCTTCCTTCCTTTCTTTCTTCCTTTCTTTCTTTCTTTCTTTCTTTCTTTCTTTCTTTCTTTCTTCCTTCCTTTCTTTCTTTCGTAATTTTCTTCCTTTCCTCTCCCACTCCCCTCTCCTTTTTCCTCCCTTGTGCTCAGTACCCTTTTCTTTCTAAAACAGGGTCTCCCTATGAAACCTAGACTGGTCCCTCACTTGCAGCAACTCTCAAGCCTCAGTGCTGGGATTACAGCTGTGAAACACCACACACACTTATCCCATTTAGATATGACCATCCAGGCCAGGACAGCAAGTCCACAGTGGCTGGCTCCTGGGCTCAAGGTTGCTAGTGAGGCTCCCCTGCCAAGGTCCAGAGGCCCTAGAAGGAATGCAGCCCATGGACCGGGGCCACGAGTGGGAAAGGCTTCTCCCAGAAGCTAGCACGGACTCCAGCCTTGTAGAGAAGGGTGGCAAGTGCTCCCAGTTGTGCCTGCCCTGCACAGACCTGAGCATCCATAAAAAGTGCAGAGTACCTATGAATTCTGTCCTCTGTGACTGTTACCTGCTCTTCAACTTAGAGCCTAGGACCGAGGCCAGAAAACAAGGCCTGGGACAACTAGCTTCCTCCCTTCTCCCAGTGTGCCCCTACTCTGGTCTGTTGCAAGCTAGCATGGTCTTGGTTGCTCTGAGCCCCTTGTGGAGCAGGATGCAGGTAGAACTAGCAAGGAGGAGGTCCAAGGCAACAGGGCTGTCCCTTCCTGGCAGGAGGATGGGGCTGTGCCAGGTGACAGGTGAAGCAGCAGATGGTGAATGAGGGGGGTGTCAGTCTAAGAAGGAATGATGTGAATGAGGTAGCCTGTTACCAGGCCATGTTTGTGGCTGCACAGGCCCAGGGACAAGGTCAGGACTTATAGCTGCCTGTGTGAAAAACTGGCTAACCTTGTCTGTACACTAAATGTCCTTTGATGACCCCTGGAAGCCCGGAGCTAGCTGCTAGCTGGTCACTGTGTTTGTTTCCGGTAGAGCTTGAGCTCCATCACCTTGCAGGCCTGGCATCTGCAGGGTCCATACTGCATTTTCAAATAAACTCCAGGTGCTCAGTTGCTGGAAGCCCGGGGCTGTCTGTATACTCACGCCTTGGCAGTTTGCAGGGTACTTGCTGTGGTTAAGCCCCATTCTAGATCCTGTAACAAATCACACTCCTTTTGGTCCCTGAATGATCACCACTGGTGAGATGACACTGCCAGTAAGCACCCTGCTTCTCAGAAGCCAACTGAAACCCAAGGTGGGAAGTCCCTGGAGCCAGTTTGCAGCTGTTCAGGACAGTCCTGGCTACTCTGTCATGTCCATTTGAGAGCCTCTCGAGGGCCTGCTGGTGGTGTTCTCTGGGGACAGATAGGGAAGGAGTTGGGCAGTTCCCCGAGCCCCAGACTTCCAGGCCCCATCTCTCTACCATGAACCCTGGTTTCTGCCTCCAGCAAGGCCTCAGAGAACCTGATCTTGGCCAAGTGCCAGGGGCTCAGTGATGCTCCTGCTTGAGGGAAGCAGGGTAAATCCTTCCCTATCCCCATCCTGGGTCTCCATCTGCCCATCAGCAGAGAATGGGGTCCAGCTCTGAGCTCTGGGGAAGCTGGGATGGCGAATGACCCCATCATCTACTTTGAGCATGACTCCTCAGTGCTTCACCCTAATCCTGTGGCCCAGCCAGAGCTGTGAGAGTGTCTGCATTCTGGAGCCAGGAGCCTAGCCCATGGAGACCACCCATCGTCTCTAAGGACTACAAGGCCTCCCTGAGCCAAGGAAGGGAAGGGGTTGTAGAGAACTAATTAGTTCTAAAGAACTAATTGTTCCAGAGGCTAATTTGAATAGCATGGGGATTGGCCCAAGTGTCAAGGTTATCTGTTTTCCATCTGTATACCACTGTCCTCTGAGTTTGATGACTCACTTCGCTGGGAGCTTGCTGCTGGTTAGATGAAGACCCCCTCATTCACTTATTCACACCATGAAGGTCACTGAGAAATCTTACAGTCAGACACTGCAGGCTGCAGACATAGCTCAGTCAGTGAGCCATTTCAGGATGAGACCCCACATTTAATGGCCAGCACCTATATACTTCTCTTTGCCTCCCTTCTGCAAGAACCCTGTGGTGGCTTTGGTTTCATCAGGCAACCAAGAATCACTCCCTGTCTCAGGGTAACAATATCCATAGGCTATGATGTGGGCATCCCAGAGGCCATTGTTCATCTGATAACACCCAGCTCTGTATTGCTCCTTCCATTGACATAAACTGTGGACAGACACAGAATGATCTGGAAGTAGCCACTGGCTGTTTTGGATAAGGCCTAGAAGGGGGCTTTGTCTGTGAAGAGCTTTGTAAATAATGGGATGAGGCCATCAGGGACCCAGAAGTGACTTCATGAGCTAGTGGTGTCTAGAGGGCTTCATTCTAGGGGTCCTTGGAATATGTCCTCAGCTGATACCTGGTCCTGCTTCTGTGAGCCTTGCTGGGTGTGGTTGATGTCCTGGTCCCATTTGATATGAGAATCTCTGAATACCATCATTGAAGTGGGCACAGCAGCAGACCTCTGCACACTGAGAGGAGGGAGAGGCAGAGCCTGGGGAGGGAAAAACCAGGTAGGACCTGATGGCTCTCAACACCCGGGTGGATATTCTTTTTCCAGGAGCAATTTCCAAACATCTGTGTTCAGCATGGGCTGGCTGTTCAGGATGATTCACAGCAAAAGCCTCAAAGACTATACCACATAGCCAGGAGTAGTCCTTGTGTCTGTGGTCACAGCTGTTTGAGGATCTAAGACAGCGGGATTCCTTGAGTTCAGGAGTAGGAAGCCACAGGGCAACATGGCGTGACCCCCAACTCAAAAAAGGGGGGAGGGTCTGGGGAGATGACTCAGTTGGTAAAAAGCTTGCTTTGCAAGTGTGAGGGCATGAATTTGATCCCCTGGACCTGTGTGAAATGAGCCAAGTATAATCCAGATGTTAGAGGAGCAGAGATGGGGATCCCTAGGGCTCACTGGCCATCTTAGCCTAATTGTCAATGTCAATAAGAAACACTATGTCAAAAAAACCAAGGTGGTGGCTCCTGAAGGCACGGGGCTGTCTTCTGACTTCCATACACATATGCACATATATGCACCCCCACAAAAAGGCACATGTGTGCTCGCGTGTGTGCACGTGCACACACATACATACATACATACATACATACACACACACACACACACACACACACACACACACACACACACACACACAAAGGGGCTAGGGAGGTGGCTCAGAAGGTCATCATGTATAAGCATGAGGACCAGAGTTCAAATCCCCAGCATCCATGTGAAGATACAGGTGTGGTTATGTGCATGCCTATAACCCCCAAACTGTCAGGGGCAAGAGACACAAGGGTCACTGAGGCATACTATCAGCCTAGCTCCAGCTCCATTGAGACCACTTGTCTCAAGAATGGAATGTGATAAGGCAGGGCACCTGACATCCTCCTCTGACCTCCAAGCACACACACAGGCACTGCAGACACATGTGCATATACACCATACAATAAAAAATAAAAATAAATAAATAAATAACCAGCCAGACAATCTCTCCTTTCTCTTGCTCATTGTTTTTTTTTCCTCACAAGATTACAAAAGCATGGATCCTGTGGAGAAGTTGGGCCTTCTTGGGGTGGGAGCAGGAAAGCCTCCAGTATGCCAAGCACCATCCAATGACTTCTTTCCAGTGACTTCTTTTGGGGACAGGAGAAATGGCCTCGGGGTGCTCTAGGAGCAGAGTCCTTGCCCATCAAACTCTCCTCACCCTAACTTCGTTTCTCCTCAGTGACACCCTCCAGCCTTGTTGCGGCCATTTGCCACCTGTCTTCTTCACCTGGTTTTGTGGTTTTGGAAGGAACACCAGACTTGGGAAGAGGCCTGTTCAACCCTGGAGCAGAGGGATTACGTGGGATGGACAAGGCTGGGGCTTCAGACACCCCGTGAGGCCTGGATCCAGGTCCTTTCTCAGCTGATCCCTCGGTGGTGTTCAGCCAGGCAGGGATGGCAGGGGCCTCTCAAACCCATACTCTATGGTTTCAGTTTAAGGTTGTCTCGGAGGTTGTTGCCCCAGCAGTGCCAATCTGATCCAGTGTGTGGAGATCCTCAGAGCCTCCAGCCCAACCTCTGGCTTCCACTGAGCCTGTCTGTGGACAGGCCTATGGATAGCCTATGAATGGCCATTGTCCATACCTAGGAGCGTTCAAGCTTTCCAGAGAGATTTTGAGATGATCTCAGAATTCCCATTTTTCTAAGAGGGAGGCATGTGCACACACAGACAGGATGAAGCAGGGGACTGGGATTCTGTTACAGTCTTGCTCCCTTGTGACTGACTATCCTGTCTTCCACAGGCTGAGGCCTCCTGACACTCCTGTTTCCCCTCTGGCTTCCCTTCCAGGAAGGCTATGTGAAGCTGAGTCACATGTCTGAAGACTTGGAGGAGACTTGTATCTGCCCTTGAGATGAATCCCAGCCTTGGGCCACCTCTGTGGCCTCTACTCCCGCTGAAGCTAAGTCCCCTTGCTGGAGAAAAGCAGGAATCAGGGCTCCCGCTGCACCTCCTAGGAGCTATGTTGTAAGCTTCATGGATTCAGGGGTCAAGGGTGTGATGCCTGTCACAATAGAGATGTGCAAGGCGGGGTCCTGGGTACTTCACCTTGCCAGTATCCTCCATCGCCATGTCTCACACATGCTGCAGGGTGTGTACACAGTGGAAGCTGGTTCTAACTCTGTGACAGGGACCAAGCTCCTCCGGTATACAGTATAGTTTTACATGTTTCTCTACAGTTGCCAGGCATGCAGGGCTTTGCAAAAGGAAAGGAGAACACATTCCAAGACATTCTTTCCACTCTGGTGGCAAAACTGAGGGAGAGGGTGGGGCCCTTCACAATCCCATCTGCACCAAGTGCTGTAGATTGATGTCCTACAGACTCCAGGGCACCGTGAAAAGCAGTGAATTGTTCCATTCAGTCTTCCAGGCGAGGCTGGGAAGCTCCTTATTCCATATTGGGACATGGTGTAGAGCCAAGTAAGTTTGTTCAGGGTTCTATGCATGACAGCCTTGGGGTGTAAAATTATTAGTTATTAAGAAAGGGGTTGCTGGGATCTTTAATCCCAGCACTCAGGAGGCAGAGGCAGGTGGATCTCTGTGAGTTCAAGGCCAGCCTGGTCTACAGAGTGAGTTTCAGGAACCTGTCTCGAAAAACAACAACAAAAAGGAGGTGTGTGTGTGGAGGGGCTAAGGGGCTGGAGAGATGGCTCCAACCCCACATTTTCTTTTCTTAATAAGCTGTTTATTATGAACTGACTTAAAATGCATTATTTTTTTTCCATCTCCTCTTGGTAGCTGCTCAGGTTTTCCACCTGCCCTATATTTTCTCGTAAATTCTAATAACATTGTCCTTGAGCTTCAAAACAAGAAAGAAGTGGGGGCAGGGAGGAGGGGGAAGAGGAAGAGAAGTAGGGGAAGGAAGGGAGGAGAGAGCTGATCTATTGGACCGGAGCTACTGAGGAAGAAGAGGAGGAAGAGGAGGACCATTTTATTGGATCAGGAGTCACTGGCTGAGTGACTGTCACTAGCAGCTCTTCAAATACTCTAAAATTTTATCTTTGTCACTTATTGAGGTAAAATTGGAGTGCCAAGCCCTGCCTGTATTTAATGTGTGTAGTTTGGTGAGTGTGGTGTGGATGTGTGCTTGGACACCCTGTGGTCTCATTCATACCCGCAAGCCAGGCTGTGGCAAAGTGAGGTCTGCACATATCACATGCCAGAGCGTTGACCTCAGCTGTGCTGCCCTCGACCCTGTGCTGGAACGTCCAGTCTTTTAAATTAAGTTAGACATTAATTCCTTTTTAATTGCTTTTAATTTTGGTGCTGAGGATAGTGCCTGTACATACCAGGTCAGAGGACAACTTACAAGAACCTTCCCACCAAGACAATCTGGGGATCACACTCATACCTTCAGGCTTGGTGGCAGACACCTTTACCACTGAGCCACCTCGCAGGCCCTCAGACAGGGTTAAAACCATTTCAGTGCTGGTTACTCTGCTTAAAAGTTCCAGTGTGTTTTCTGACTAATGGCTTTTCTTTTCTTTCTTTTTTGTTTTGTTTTTCTCACCTTGTTGTCTACACATCTCTTCCTCTAATCGGTATAGGTGCTTCATGGGTTCTCTCTTTCTCCAGTTGGTATAGTCAAGGGGCTGTGGCTCCCTTGACTGCTCCTTTAGGCACAAGTAGAGCAGGACTTCCAGTGAACGCTCCTCCTCCAAGACTGCTCCCAGGTTTGAGGCTGGGACTTCCCTCTGACACTGCTTCCGGTTCTGAGATTCCTGGCTCCCTTGATGCTGCCTTTTTTGTTTTTTCAAGACAGGATTTATTTGTGGCTTTGGAGCCTGTCCTGGAACTCACTCTGTAGATCAGGCTGGCCTCGAACTCACAGAGATCCGCACGCCTCTGCCTCCCGAGTAGTAGGATCAAAGGCGTATGCCAGCTCTAATGACTTTTAACAACCCACATGGCCTCAGCATTCTGGTTTGGGAAGCCAGTAGCAACATTTTCATGCATGATCCAAGACTCAAAAGTCATGCTCTAATGCCTTTGGCTACCCGATGCTGTTTTTATGGTGTTTCCTTATCATTAGGATGCAGATAGGCCTCACGTCAAGTCCTTGGGCTAAGGCTTCTGTCCCTCTGCTCTCACTTTGTCCCCTAACCCATCCACCTGGCTGACTGTGGGAGCAGCTTGGCTGCCTTCTCTCCTACCTCTCTATCCAATAGCTGTTTTCCGGAACACCTACTGAGGGCATGATGCTGACAATGGCCCTAGGTACCTGGGCAGCAGAGGCCTGGGGGTGGGGGCAGGGATGGCAGGACAGAGTGGCAAGCTACCCCTTCTTCACCTGTGCTATAGAGCACCTCCACTTTCTGCCTCTGCTTCTAGCCTGCCCTCAATTCCTCCCTGCTGCCCCATAGGGCTTGCCTGTTAATTACATCTGCCTCTCTCCAATGCCTATGCTAACTCCCAAGTGCTTTGGTCTCACAGCCCAAAAGAGCATCATGTCCCTTCCAGAATGACAGCCCACTCCACTCAGTTCAGCAGTTAGGCTGAGCCCCTGGCACAAGAGCTGTTATCCCAACCACACCCCTGACAGGTAGGTGTGTATGCACACACACCCTGGTTTCCTTTCATTTATTTTGTTTTCTTTTACAACGCCAGTGATTGAGATCAGGTACTTGAGGAGGCTAGGCAAGCACTTCACTGCTGAGCCCCAGTCCTAGCCCTCTTTCTCACCTTTCTTGAGCCAGGTCCTCGACAGGTTACCCAAGCTGGCCTTGATTCAACACTGTAGCCCAAGCAAGTCTACAACCTGCAATCCTCCTGCCTCAGCTTTCCAATGATCTGGGATTACAGCTTCCTTTCTACCAGGGTAAAGTTAGTGAGGGCTGGAGTCACACAGCTGATGAATATTGGGGTGACTCGGTCCCTTTCCTGTTCTTCCAGGCCTGGTTCAAAGGTTCTTTGTTGTTTGAAGGCCCTGGAAGTTGAAGCTGAAGCAAGGTGCAGCGAGGGTGTGAGGACAGTGAGCCATGCCCAGGCTTGTTGTTCTCAGACTGAATCCAGCTGAGGCTAGTTCTGTGATGGTTGTACTGGAGACCTAGGGAAGCTACAGAAAGCATGGCCACAGGCTAATAATTCCAGCCAACTGGGAGACCGAAGGTAGGAGGATTGCAAGTTCTAGGCTTGCCTAGGCTACAGAATGAGTTTAAGGTCACACCTGCTCAGCTACCGCAGTTCAACAGGGCAGAGCCTATGACAAAGGCCATATGTATGCAAAGCAGAAAACACAAGAAAAGTCAGCCAATCCCGGAGCCATCCGTTTCTCTGGTACAAACTGGAGAGGAAAACATCAATTCCTGTCCCTAACAACCCAAAACACTTCAGATTTAAACACACACACACACACACACACACACAAAACACCCCCCCCCAAATAAACCCAGAGGATGATGGCTGTGGTCTACTCTGTGTGACTCTGACAAGGACCACCTCCATGAGAGGCAGGTGGTAGTGTACTGTCATGTTGAAATACATGAGTCTGAGTCCCAAGGCATGGGCCCCATGCTATGGGAACTCCCTGCACAAAATGTAATTTCAGTATTTAACAGGGGACAGCAGCAACCTGAATGGGCTCAAGGGTCACAAACTCAGAAGTACAAGGAAAGGGACCTGCTTTAGGAACCAAGTCAGGACTTCACGAGATGGTTTTGAAGCAGATCAGCCCCCTGCAGCATCTAAAGGGAAGTTCCTAGGGTGGGGTGAGATGGATGCCACAGCCTGTGACCCCAGCATGTGGAGCTGATTCAGGAGGATTGGCAAGTTCCAGGCTAGGTGTGTTCATGTATGTGTGTGCATGTAAGTACATGCACATATGAACACCAGAGTTGATATTGCTGTCTTTATCAAACATTCTCCCCCCCACCTTTTTTTATTTTTTATTTATTTTGCCAGGATGCCTTACTGATCCTGGAGTTTGCTGATTGGTTAACCTGCCGGGATCCGAGGTCAGGTCCTTGCGCCTGTGTGGCTAGTACTTCACCGACTGACCTATTTCTCTTGTCCCCACCAGCTTCCTTTCTACCAAGACAAAATGAATGTATCAAATCTGTGTGGGTGACAACCACGATCTCACTCTGACATTTGTGTGAATCAAGGTGGTGGTCTCCCTTTTTACATAATCTTAACCAGGAGTTTGTGCATCCTCTATTGGATAATTCAGGGGTGCAGGCACCTTATGTGTGGTTGGTCCCCATCATCTGGGGCCTCGGTGTGTGGGGTGAATTCTAGCTTACACCAGAGATGGGGCTCTTTCAATTCCATTGAACGCACTGTGTTACATGACTGCTCTGACTGCAAGGGATACTCAGAAATGACATCTATCTGTATTTCCAGAAGGGAGAGTTTGTCTATTAGCCAACCTGTCATACACATTCCACTTGATCTCATTTTGATTTCTAACTGGATAATAAATTAAACACTAAGCGTGGAATGGCATCTTGAACATTTACATAGTCTAGATGAGTTCTCAGCATTTGGGAGGACTTGGTTGGGAGTAATCCTATATTTGGGGTTCCATCCTTATAAATATGTATGCACAAATGCCATTTATTTAGAAAGAGGTTTGTGTTAAGTTGGGTGAAAAAGCTGTCTGTTGGGTTAGTTTATTTTGTTGTTTGATTTGGGGGTGTTGAAACAGGGTCTCACATTGTAGCCCAGGCTGGCCTGGAACTCCCAGAAATCCACCTTGCTTTTGCTTCTTGAAGCAGTGATAAAATATCCTTTTCAAGGGAGAAAGGATCTGTTTGGTTCACAATTCCGTAATATAGTTCAGCATTGCGAAGAAGTCAAGGCAGCTGTCACATCACTGTGAGAGAGAGGCGCATACCAGTGCTCAGACAGCTCTCTCCCGTTAATCGGACCAATCCCAAGGCCAGGAGATGATACTGCTCACAGTGGGCAGGTCTTCTCATATGAGTTAACACAAGAGAATCCCTTGCAGATGCTGAGGCCCTTCTTTTAGCTGATACTGGAGCACATCAGGTTGACAATTAAAACAAATCCTTACTGCCCTGGTGCCCCCCCCAGGGCAGATTTACAGGAATGATCCCAGTTTAAAGCATGAGAGTTCACAGTTATTGAACCCATGTTTCAATGGCTCTGGAGGCCTCAGGGAGGACTCTGGAATTCTAGTTTCAGCACTCACTGGTTCCTCAGCAACTTCAGAGGGAAAGTAAGGTTTTATCTTTCCATGAATTCCCTCCCTCCCTCCCTCCCTCCCTCCCTCCCTCCCTCCCTCCCTCCCTCCCTCTCTCTCTCTCTCTCTCTCTCTCTCTCTCTCTCTCTCTCTCTCTCTCTCTCTGTGTGTGTGTGTGTGTGTGTGTGTGTGTGTGTGTGTGTGTGTGTATTTGGAGAAAGATCTAAGGAAGCACACTGAAATATTATAGAGATTGGGGATAGAGGGACTTCGTGGTAAAATATTGTTAAATATTTTATTTAATGTGGTAGAGTAGCTGAATCAAGAACAAAGAGCTGGACAGATTCTTGCAGGAGAAGGTTGGGCATTGTGCTGCATGACTTTGATTCCAGCACTCAGGAGGCAGTGGCAAGAGGATCTCTATGAGTTCAAGACCAGCCTGATCTACATAGTGAGTTCTAGGACAGCCAGGGCTAAATGGAAAGACCTTGCTTCGACAAAACAAAAAAGTCTTGCAGGCAAAAACCTTCCCTGTGTATAACTAGTACCAAGTGAAGCCATAGAACATTCCAGTTCCCCAACTGGCCCTGACTCCTCCCTTTAGGGTAACTGCCATCTTAGTTCTAAGTCCCTTGTACCCAGTTTGCACTCTAAACAAACAATAGAGCCACCCAGTGCCTGACTTCTTCCCATCCACACTATGCTCGAGGGAGTTACTGTTTCAGGAGAGACCCAAAGAAGTAGCTATTCATCCCAGACAGGGAGGATGCCATTCCAAACATGGTGAACCATAAGCTTACTGGAGTTACTTACAGGGGAAGGGAATGGGCATCTTATAGGCAGATGTGCTATCTGGAAGTGCCCCTGACACACCTCCAATCAACTGTTCACTCCCGAGCCTCCGCCCTCCCTCCCGAAGGAATGTCAACAGGTCTGATTTTGTGAAGGTTTCCATCAGTGATCACAACTGCTCTGCTTCAAGATGGCTGTGGTCACGCCCAGCCCTGGGAAGACAGCTATAGCAGTCATTCTTCCTGCATGTGAAGATGTGCTCGGCTCCTCCCCAGGAGCAGAGCAGGGAGGACTTAAAAGTCTACTTTTTCACTCACCTCCCTTCCCTACGGTGGATATGTATTTCTTCCATATTGAGACAATTGTCTAAGATTCCAGTGGGCAGTCAGATTGAGAGTGCGCATGCCTATGGTCTCAGTACCAGGAGGCAGAGGCAGGAGGATAGCCGCGAGTTTCAGTCTAGCTCTGCCTACATATCAAGTTTGAGACAAGTCTGGTCTACATAGCAAGTTCCAGGTCAGCTACATAGCAAGACCCTGTCCTCTCCAATGAACAAAGTAGAAACCAAAAATAAGCTCAGGAAAACCAACTGGATTTTAAGGAAAGTTCCGAAGACTAAATGAAGCTCTCTCCTGAGCCTCTGGGCAGAAAGCTCTTGGGACATATGGCTTCTGCCTGGGGCCAGCCTGTGTGTGGATGGCTGTCATGGCAGGGCCTCCAGGTAGGGTTCATGCTGTGCAAGTGGGGGAGCCTGAAGCTGGATGAGCCTTGGTAACTCTGCTCCCTCTCAATACACTGCTGAAGCCCGTCCTACTCTAGACTAGGTCTATCCACTCTTTGCTTTTCTAGAGACTTCCACAAAGGGAGACCAAGGCCACCACCACGCTCCCAAGAAATGAATGGTCAGGCATGAGGTGCCCTGGAGAGTGGGTATCATATCAGCTGACTTCAATTGAGTACTCTCCCCAAGAAAAGACACTTAGGTATGTGGCTTATCTCTCCCCATGACCACTGGCCAGGAAGGCCAGGCTGAGTGAACAACACCCAGACCAAGACACACAGTCGAGAACTGGCTGCTTCAGAGAGCAGGTCAGCAGGTCAGAGCCTGGCACTAGCCAGGCAGCAAGTCAGGAATGCTAGCCTATTGTCTACCAGCTGTGTGGCTTCGGGAAAGCCCTCTGAGCCTCAGTTCCCTCAACTGTGAGATGAGGATGCTGACAGGCTACACCTTATTGGATTACTGTGAAGACTGCAGGCTTAGTAAATAAAAATCTCTCAGAGCAGTCTTGGGCTTGACATCAACCCTCAATCATTTTCATAAGATGTGAGAACACATACACATTAGTACATACATGTGTACACATACATATTCATACCCATATACATGGTACACACATATGTGAGCCCATACACATATACACACAAACACACAAATATGTACATATGAATACATGTACATATGGACACAACTCTCATGTGCATAACATGGTCCCTCTCTTAGGATGGGGCCCTCGGGACCTGGTGATGTTGATGGGCTGGTGCCTTCACTCCCCTCCACACAGTGAGGACCTGCAAACCCGCAGCCATGCCTTGCTGCCTTCCCCAACCTGACCTTGATCAGGATCTTCCAAGGACAACAGGGGAAGGCAAACAGGATGACCTAAACAGCAGAGGTAGTTGCACCATGCTGTACATACTACATTGAAAATCTGTTAACACGGTGAATCTGTCTGCACATTTTGTCTAAATGAAAAGGAGTCAGGGTAGGGGGGTTTCATCTCCAGTCTTTCAGGAAAGTGGAGTACAGCTCCAGGTCATGGGCTTCCCTGAGCTTGGCCTGCAGTCTTCTGATATTGTATCCCACCGATGACCATGTCTGAGGTGGCATGGGCACTGGGGGATCTTGTGTGCCTGCTCACACACTCAATCCTCCCCTCTCTGAACCATTTTACAGAGGAGAGAAGCAAGACTCAGGAGCAGAGGTGAAGATGGAGGGAGTAGGATGTCCATGTCCCACTAAACCATCCCTCTCTGGCAAGCTGCTTCTGAGGATGGGCTGCTGGAGTTGGGAAAGCAAGTGACACTGACAGGAAAGCTCACACAGACACTGGCTCTGCAGAGCAGAATTGCCTCTGAGTTCATTTCAGGATTTCAGTGATGGCGGGATGTATCTGTTATCTACTGCCACATAACAAATAGCCCCAGAGTCTGAGCTTTGCACAACAGCTTATTATCTTGTGGGTCTGCTCGGAGAGGGTCTGGCCCAAGGAGTCTCTGGCAGATAAGGCAATGGCCAGGGCTGCAGTCTGAAGCTTAACTAGCTGAGGACTTCACATTCAGCCTTGCTCTGTGGGAAGCTTGTTCCCTGCTCTGTGGGAAGCTCACAGCAAGCAGCTGGCTGCTAGAAAAGTAGAGAGAGTGCTCATAAAGAGGAGGAGGGGGAGAGGGAAAGAAGAGAGTCAGAAAAGAAGGGGGGAGCTCCATCCCCTGAGGGCAGAATACCCTGGGATTTTCAGACATCATTAAAGTTTGAGGAGTCTTGACCAGGGATTCCAAGCAGTGACCTTGTATGCGTCTTCTAGAAGCAGCAACCATCTTAGGAGTAAGCTGCCAAGAGACGTGATCCAGGCGATGCCCTGTGAGCCCCTTGGGACAGTTTCTGGATCAGGCACACAGAGCAGGGGGCTGGAGTGTGAGTGGGAACACCTCAGTGTAACTTCAGGGATAGGTTTCCTTGGTTGACCTGAGGCCTGGGGACAGTGCCAATTCTCTCCAAGTTTGCTCTCCTAAAAGAACACTCAAGAACAAATGTGGAAAAGATGAACATTTGTTCGTTCTGCGCAGTGGTAGATACCATCAGCACATGTTGAACTGTGACGATGGGACATCTTTCCTGTGTTTTGACAACAGGCCTCCCTAAGGATGCTTCATGGAGGCATGGTAGAGAGTGCCCCCCAACACGCATTGATCTCAGCCTCCCCAGTTCACACACATGTGTCATGTCTCCGCATGATAGCAAATGTTGAGCATACCAGTGTGTTCATCTGGGACCACGAAGTAAGCGTGTTAGATTACCGGAGCAGGAGAAGCTCAGGTCTTTCCTCCTGGGATATAGGCAGGAAAGCTCCTACCCACTCATGGGACCCTTACTCAGGCCATACCCCAGCCACAGTGAAGCTACAGCTGGCCTCCCGTCTTTGATCCCTGGCTTATATTATTCGAGAAGCAGATGGAAGGCCATCGTGCTCTCACATAGCCTTCTGTAGCAATGGACCCTTCTCTCCCAACTTCCCATATCTGAACCCGACTTTGTTTCTCTATTGTTTGGAGATAAGATCTCATTCTTTAGCCCAGAGTAGCCTCATAAAAGTCTTCCTGTCTCGTCCTTCCAAACCCTGAGATTACAGGTTTGAACCACTGTGCTTGGTTCTGAGTTCAACTTTGGCAAGAGTTTCCCACAACCTCAGTGTAGTCACTACACTGGGATGCCTGGACATCAGGTGGGTGGGTTACCATCTGCGGTCCTTGTTATCCATCCCTTGGAATCAGCCAAGCTCAGCCCCTCCCCCGGGCTGATGTTCTCCCAGGATTGGAACACTGGCCTTGTTCTTCTACCTCTCAAACTCTTCCCTAGGACTGACCCTCGGAACTTTTGGAGAAAAAGAAGAGAAAACTAGGGCCTAAAGGGTGCTCAGTTGGCAATGTGCCTGCTGCATACATGGGAGGACCCAAGTTCAATCCCCAGACCACCTGTAAAAACAAAACAAAACAAAAACTTGATGTGGGAGTGCAGACACAGGGGCATCTCTGGGCTCAATGGCCAGCTAGCCTAGATAACTGGAAATGTTATGATCCCAGTGAGACAGCTCTTGGGAACAACTCCTGAAGTTGCCCTCTGACCTTCACATGAACATGGGCCTGCCCACGCATCTACACATAACCTCCCACCCCCCCATACCATGTCTGGTCCTCTCTGCAGGAGACAGGGGTTATGCCTGAGTAGCTTGTTAGTCCTGCCTGTTAGTGTTGTTTTGTGTGCAGGAAGCCCACCTCTTTGAAGCACTCATCTAGGGTCCTTCCTTCTATCAGTCCTTACCCTACCCCAGAGCCCTTCCGAGGCTGCCTCACTGTCCAGAGATAAGCGGTCCTGAGCTCTCCTGCTATTCAGAGGCATGTGGTGGATGTCATCTGTCACAGGAGGAATGTGTGTAACTGTACAGTTGCATAAGCATCACATCTCCTGGGATAGGGAGGTCACGGAGCTGCCTCAGAGGTTTGCTGTAAGTTGGGTGTTAATGTTAAATGCTGTGAAAGTTCTCTTTCTTTTGGACACAGAAATTTCCCCAAAGCCAAAAATAGCAATGGTTCAAATGGAAAGAAAAAAAAAACCCTAAGCACTTGCACTCTCCCCCCCCCACAACTTTTACCTGAACATAAAGCCTTCTAAACACAGATAATGCAGGGAAATATGCAGTTGGGAGTCAATTGGCACAGCACTGGGTAGGCACCGGCTCCCAAGGCATGGCTATGCCTCCAAAACAGTGAGGCTGCAGCTGCAGTGTCTCTCCTAGGCCAGAAGAGGTCTCCCTCGAGCTGTGATCCTCTGAGAGCTTGTTCAACAAGCCACCACAGAACCAGGGCCACAGGCTCCAGTCCCCTACTGAGACCTCACCTAGCTAGTGGGAAAATTCTACCACCCAGCATCAGTCCCTGTCCCTCTCTGGAGCTGGTCATGTTCAGATACTGGCTACATAAATAGCCAGGCCAGACTGGAAGCTGATGGCAGAGTTTCAGGCGTCATGGAGAGGGCAGGAGCCAAGCCTGGACATGAGCATTATCCAAGAACTGGCAACCACATGTCTGGCCTGGCTATTGGTATGCTGCTCTGGGTGCTGCCTATACCAGGCTCCCTGCATGACAGGTGGTGGGAACAAAGCAGTCCATGTGGGACACGTAGGGTGCAGTCTGTGAACAGACTGCAGTAGTGCCAGAGCCTGGGTCTCAGCAGGACCAGAGAGTCTGAGAGGGAGCCTTTGGGTCTGGTCCACTCTGTTGTGTGCTGGAGGCTGTGCTAGTTTATAGAGAGTGGACCACAGGCAACAGACAGCAGCCGTACAAACTTCTCATGCCTGTTGACCTGGACATTTGTGGTTTAGAATGGGCGGAAGCAGAACTCTCAAGGTGGCTCAGGGGGTAAAGAAGCTCAGACTTGTCACCAAGCCTGATGATCTGAGTTTGACCCCCAGAACCCATATGGTGGGAGGTGAGAACGGACTCAGGTTTCCCTCTGATCCCACCACCCAAACAAATCACATAGAACTCATAAAACTGTTGGAAGGGAGCAATTGGATATATATGCAGAAACCTTTGGGACAGTGACTTGGTGAGATGGAGCTGTGACTGACCTCTACAAGCACAGGGGGCAGTCTCACTTCATGTGGGAGGTGGCTGCTTCAATAGCATGTCCAATGCAGTACAGGTCAGCATGTGAACAAGCACACACACACACACACACACACACACACACACACACACACACACACACACACACACACACACCGAGGATCTCTCCTATGCCAAAGCCTGAAGACTAGCCCCGCTCCCTGAAGTCTAGCTCCTCCCCCCAAAATCTAGCCCTTCCCCCTGAGATCCTGGAGAGAGGGAGGCACCTGCTCTGCCCATAGAAGTTGCCCTGAGGCCCAATCCAGACCTTGGTGCTTGGGACCAAAGGTGAGAAGTTGAGAGCAGAGGAAAATGCCACCACTGCCTCTGTCTCTGAAAATACAAAGAATTTGAGCTTATTGGGTTCCCTGTGTGTTCCTTGGATGGACATGTGCACACAGAGGCATGGCCGCCACCACCCTCACCTCCATGCCCACCCCACGCCCCAGCCCTGGAACTGTGGTGGCTGGTATGCAGACCCCAAAGCTGGCTAGCCACTTTCTGACTCTGTCCACCAGAGACCCAAGGCAGAAGAGGTCTGTCTACTTCAGAACTGCCCACCTCAGTGTAGCCTCCTCCTATACTGTCCCTTCCACTTTGCCCAAAGTGAGATCACATAGACTCCAGAGGCCAGCTGCCCAGTTCAAGTCCCAGCTCAAGTGTTAGCTGTGTGACCCCAGGTAAATGCCTTGCCTCTCTGAGCCTCAGCTTCCTTCTCCACAAGAAGTCAGTAGTTAACTACTTCACATTCTGGGGCTGGGACTCGAAGTGGACTAGTGAACATATGGAAAGCAGTTAAATAATGTAAGCATGACGTACACATGACAGGGCTCCAAGACACTAAGCAAGTGATACAGATGAAAAATCTGCTATTCCTGCCTCTGTGGAAAGATGCAAGTCACTGATAAGTTATGCTGAAGATAATTTGATGAAAGAAGGAAATTGCCAGGAGAGTTTGCAAAGCAAAAGTGAGCACCCAGGAAGCCTGTGCAGTGTGTCCCTAACTTCTTGTAGTATATCTATGCTAGCAACACCCTGGAACTTCTTGAGGGAACTTCCAGAGAGGGCATTAGCTGTCAGAAATTCTAGGTAGTGGAATGGCGATCATATTCTTTTTGGTGGCTTGTTTTGCCTGGCACACTTTCTATAATGATTGGATTGATTATAATACGAACCAAGCATGTTTTTAAAGAGCTGTCCTCTGGGCAGGAAGCAGGGGCCCACAGGGTCCCCATCTCTTGTTGTAAGGGAGCTGCCTTCCACCTTCCTAGGTCTATCGGAGGGAAAAGGTGATGGGAGTGGGGGTACATAGGCTAAGGAGTGCCTACAGACCAATGCGTGCACAACAGCCATCCCGAAGGAGAGTGGGTATGTCAGGGTTCTCTGGAGCCCCAAATGAAAACCAGTACCCCACTTTTCAGCAAAGTAAAAACCCGTGCTATAGGGCAGTGAGATGGCTCAAAGGTAAAGGTGCTTGCAGCTAAGCCTGACAACCTGAGTCCATCCTCAGAATTCACATAGTGGAAGGAAAGAACCAAGTTCTGCAAGCTGCCCTGTGATTTACACATGAATGCCATGGCACATGCACAGCGGCCCCCTCCAATAAACAAATAAAATGTAAGGTCAGGTGTTATGCACCTGTGTGTAATTCCAGCAGAGGGGAGGCTGAAGCAAGAGGATTGCCATGACTTCTAGGCCACCCTGGGATACAAACTGACATCCTATCTCAAAAATAAAAGAAAAGAAAAGAAAACCAAGAGGGAGAAAGAAAAGGGAGGGGATGGAGGGGCAAGACAGCTCACAAAAATAGTTTTTTGCAATCATACATCCAGTGAGAATCTTATATACAGAAGGTGTAAAGGACACAACAGAAATACAAAGGAATGCATTTCAGTGGGAGAAGGACCTGAACAGACATTTCCCCAGAGAGGATACGCAGATGGCTAGGAAGCACAGGAAGAGATGCTTAACGGCTGATTGCCAGGAAAACACAAATCATAGTCTCACAGACGTACTGCTGCACACTGCAAGGACAGCCATCATCAAAAGGACCAACAATGAGTTTGGAAGGTACTGGAGACACGGGAACCCCATGTCTTGCTGGCGGGAAGGCAACATGAGATTACTATAGTGGAAACTGCTGGGAAGTATCTCAAAAGTCAGAAAAGCACTAGCTTGTCATGGGGGCAGCAAAGCACAAGCTTGTCATGGTGTCAGCAACTCCTCTCTCAGGTCGTACCAGAGACATTAAAGTCCTATGTCCATGCAGAAACATAGGACTGCAGAGAATCTCAAAGCAGAAATGGCCAAATGTTCCGCCTCCGAGAGATGGACAAATAATGGTCAGAAAACGCACCGTTTCCACATGCCTGGCAAATGGCACATTCTAGCAGCATGAAGGAGAGACAGTGCAACTTGTCCACATGACAGGATGTTATGCAGCTATGGAAAAGAGTGAAGCATGCACGCATGCACAGTGTAGATGATGTTAACATCGTGCTGAGAGGAAGAACCCAGGCATCCAGGGCCCATTGCCACTCAATGCTACTTATGTGAAGTGTTCAGAAGCCCACAGAAACAGAAAATAGAGTAGTGGGTTCTAGGAAAGGGGAGGGAGGGGCACAGGGAAGGGCTCTCATGGAAACGGTTTCTGTCTAGGGCCAAAGAAGGGCTAAGCACTGTGACATGGTGGCTTACACTAATGAATCACCATAGACACCAACAGCATCTTCTAAATGGGCAATGGGTACAGCATGTGAATCACACCTGCCTTAGGTAGGACTTTCTACTGCTGTGATAAACACCATGGCCAGAAGCAACCTGGGGAGGAAAGGCTTTATTCACTGAAGGAAGTCAGGGCAGGAATGCAAGGCAGGAACATAGAAGTCATGGGAAAACACTGCTTTCTGGCTTGCTCCCACGGCTTGCTCAGCCTGCTCTCTTATACAGTCCAGGACAACCTGCACCACCCGTGGTAGTCTGGGCCCATCCCACATCAACCAAGAAAATCCCCCACAGACTTGCTTATAGGCCAATCCTAAGCTGGCATTTTCTCAGTTAAGATTTTTCTCTTAGCCAGGCATTGGTGGTGTATACTTTTAATCCCAGCACTCTGGAGGCAGAGGCAGGCAGATCTCTGTAAGTTCGAGGCCAGCGTGGTCTACAGAGCTACTTCCAGGACAGGGTCCAAAACAATACAGAGAAAGCCTGTCTTGAAAGACAAAAGCAAAACAAAAACAAACAAACAACCCCCCCAAAGATTTTTCTCTTTTCAAGTATGTCTAGTTTGTTAAGTTGACAAAAAGCCAACAGCACAACCTCTCCATGAAGCATTCCCCCAAACATCCTTTTCACAGACAAAGAGCCCCCCAGGAACTAATGCATGAGAAACTGTTGATATTGGTTGCAGTTTGGGGTGTACTTTCAGAGGTCCGTTCACTTTGGGTACTGATGGATCCAGGGTCTGATCCATCTTAATCCGTGGGTAAAGCCCACCCAAGCTATAAGCTGAGGGGGAAGAAGTCTGAATGAGTTGTCTTCACCTAAGGGGCTTAGGTCCCAGCAGCTTTTGTGTCCTGAAGACTTGGTGAATGGCACAAGAAAGGCAGGGGGGTGCCTTCCTTGATATGTAGGCAGAAGGCAAGGTGGGAAGAGGTGTGGAACAGGAAAGGGGTGTCCCCAGCTCCACATTCCCTCTCAGTAGCTCTGTTGTCACCCACTCAGAGGCACAAAAAACAGTTATTAAACATCTGGTATGTATGGATACTAAGATGGAGACAGATGTAAACATTGGGACTCAGGCTGATGGAAAGTAGACTGGGCTATGCAGAGGACCCTCTTCTGTGAGATGGAGTCACTGGGCAGGAAGAATGGAGTAGTGGAGGGTGGGCAGGCTTCCTGGAGAAAGAGGGCTACAAGCTAGGATCCAAAAGGAAATACCAGCAGCAGGAACCCAGTAAGAGAAGGCAGAAGCTGGCTGGAGCCAAAGGGATGCAGAAGTTGAAATGTGGAGGGAATGGGGTTCATGTTGAGAGGGCCAGATGTCATCTGAAATTCAGGGAGTGGTGGGCCCTTGCCTGAAATGTGTAGCTGTGAGCTCCTCTGGGTGCCTCTATGTCTGATGGCGCTGGTCCATACCAGCAAGGCCCCAGTCTGCTATTGTGATTTATGACTCTTGGATCCACCTTGCAACCTGCAGCAGCTTTTGTCTCCTGAAATCCTCTCTTAGACCAGTCTTCCCCAAGTGTAATGTACCTTCAGGCTCCTCAGCCTCTTCCTTCTGGCCTGCTCTTCCAGATGGATCTGATTCACAGTGCACAGGAGAGTGGGATGCAGAACCTCTGGCCACTGGTCCTCATGAGGCCTAATCACATTGATGAGCCGTGGGAGCTGGGAAGGGGGAGTACGTAAAAGTAACGTGTTTGAGAGCAATGGCAGGGAGGCGGTTCCTCAGATGGCTTATATGTCCCCCACACCATCTGCTGAGCAGGAGGGGTGAGCAGGGCCCCCATAGTCTCCCCACAGTCCGTACTCTGTGTCCCCAAGTGTTGTGTTGGTGATACCAGCTGGAGTCTACCAAGTATGAAACATGGGTCCGAAGTAGCCTGCAAAACACCTTGAGCCATGCCCTTCAATGCACAAGCTTCAGTTTAGCCTGTGTTCAGAGATACAGGCTGCTGGCTTGTTTGTTGTTCATCTACCATTTAGTCTAAGCCATCTGTGCCAGGCATGGAGCTCAGTGCCATGTGACAGGTCCACTTGACCATGCTCTGCATTCCCTGTATGAGTGGATGAGACTATGACTTAGAAGACAGCCACATGAAAAAGCTCAAAAAAGAGAGACCAGCTTGGCCTGGATCCCCCTTGGCACTGTGTGAACTCCAGCGTGCGATGTGTACCTAGGTACACCTGGGCAGGATTATGGGCGTGGTTTCAGCAGAACAGCTGTGGCTTCAGTATGTGTCTCTCTAGGTTTTCTTGTGGTTAAAGGCTTAGTGCCTGGGGTGAATCTGTTGGGAAGAACCTTTGGCAGGTGAGACATACTGGTTGGTCCTTGATCACTGGGAATGTGCTCTTTGGAGGGTAATTATAGGGCCCAGTCTCTCTGACTCCACATCTGGCAATGAGAACTCTTTTATGCATATCCATGTACTTCTGCTGTGATATGATGGCTGGGAGAAAGGGTCCTCCCCAAAATTGAGCAGATGTAGGCTCTATGCCCTTGAACCTCTAGTACCTAGACCTAAATAACCCCCTTTACTTGATAATGTTAACTGCCTCAGGTATTATGCTATAGTGAGTTTTTTTTTTTAAAGCTGAGTAGTACAGCCCTAAAAACTGGAAACAAATATTTATTCATGGCAGAATGGCAGAATCAAAATGTATAGCTGTGCAGATGAATCTTAAGCACAGTGCTAAAAACGAAAGAAAGAAAGGAAGGAAGGAAGAAAGAAAAAGGATAGATAGGTATAGCATGATTTCATACACATGAAGTTCAGCAGCAAGTGAGACAAAGTCAACTAGCACAGGTTTTGGATGATAAAGAAAAGCAAAGATCATTAATTTAGGTTCATAGCTTTGTCTGAGAGGAGAAAGTAAATTATGAAAGTAGGTTATATGGGGTTTGGGATCCTGAAGTTAGGGTTCAATTCCCAAACCTGGGTGGTCCTTCCATGGGCATTCACTAGTTATACAAATATGCACTTGGCCAAGGCAACACCCACCTCTCCCAGGGAGTAGACACATGAGACAGAGGAAAGTGGTGAATGCAAAATTGTGCTATGATGTCCACTGTTCATGTCTACCTTGGACCAAGGACTTGACCTGTCTAAGCCTAAAAACTCATTTATAAAGGGGAAAACAATAATAATGATAATAAAAATAATACCTGCTTCATAAGTTATTTTAGGATTAAATATGACAGAAAATGTAAAGTACTGACTACAGCCAAGTACATAAGCTTAATTTTTCATCATCATCATCACCATCATCATAACATCATCATCACCACCACCATAGTCATCACCACCATCACCATCTCAACCACCATCATCACCATAATCATAATCTCACTATCATCATCATCATTACCACCATCACAGTCATCACCACCATCATAATCACCGCCATCATCAACTACCATCACCATCACTGTCAACTTGAAAGCAACCATGCCATCCACAGAACACCCATCCTGACTTGGTCCTGTACTTTCTCAAGGTGCACTAAAGGAGCAGTCACACTTTTTTCCTGCTATCACAAGGCAAGACACTATTGACTGGGGTTCTCAAGCCAGGAGAAGACATTTGGCTTTAGTTGACTCAAGCTGAATCTGTCTCACATGATTCCATTCAGGAGTCCACATAAGCAATGCTTCTAATGGAGAGAGAAGACTGCAGCAGAGAAAGCAAGGCCACAGGGAGCACAGAAATAAAAATCCTGCTGAGAGTTGACTGCAGGACTCAGGAGAAAGTACACTTGAGCTCCAACATGGTGAGAGGGTGGACATCACTGCAACCCAGTCAGAGAGCCCTGGAAGAAACTGAGTCAGCTGGGACCTTGACCTTGAGTTTCCAGACTTTGAGCTTCCAGACCCAGAACTTTGAGCAATAGATGCCATTGCTTAAGCACCCTGGTCTGTGGCCATTAGTTATGGCTGACCCACAGCCCAGTCACAGGACTTGGCAAGCTGTTGTGTAAGTAGGTGGCAGGGATGGAGCTTGATCAGCACAGTGTTTGCCTTGCATTCAAGAAGGCCTGAGTTAAGTCCCCAGCAGTACATATCCTAGGTGCGGGCTGTAATACCAGCACTCAGGAGAATCAGAACCTCAAGGTCAGCCTGGGCTATGTGAAATCTTGTCTGTAACAAACAAGCAAAAAAGTCACTCAAGTGACAAGTGACCAGTTTTGTGAGCTATGTGGCGTCTAATAGAACTGCTCAAATAGCCAGTTAGAGTGTCCATGTTGATATAGAGTTATGGATACCCTAAGTGGATGACCATAGCTGTGCTACCCCCCCCAAAAAAAACAAAACTCTATCAAATCACAAGCTAGAGTTTTCATGACCCTTGACTTAAAACAATAGTTCATTTTATTCAGAGATTAAGAATATAAAAAACAGGAAGATTCCCTCTCAGACTGGTGTGTGTTCTCTCTCAGGACAGTGTCTGTGCATGGCTCTTGTTGGATACCGCTGCTTCTGGGAGACCTCTCCCCCCTCCCTCACCTATGCACTGTCTGGGCTCTCTTACAGCAGTGACAACTGTCCCAAGCCCCAGCAGCTTCCCAAGAGTTCAAGACTGCCACTCACTGCTCAAGAGCTAATTTCTGTTGTGCTTGCAAGCCAGTCAGAGTTCAGAGGACAGGAAGGAGGTGGGAGGAGGACTGACCACATATCAGAGAAGAATCATATGGGAGATTTTGCTTTGTGGGCATGGTAAATACAGGTGACACTAGATGGTGGCTGCATTCTTTTCTAAAGTATTTGTGTTTTTACTTTGCATCTGGGTGTCGATATGTGTTTATGTATGCCATATGTGTGCAGAGCCCATGGCAACAGAAGAGGGTGTCTGATTCCCTGAAACTGGGATTGCAGATGGTTGTGAGCCATCCAATAAGGATACAGAACTCAACCTAGGTGTTCTACAAGAGCAGCAAGAGATCTTAACCTCTGAGCCATTTCTTCATGCACAAAACACTGTACTTTATAGGTGTTTTCTTATTATAGAAATTATAAATAATTTCTAGTCAATTTTCAGTTCTACCTTAATTAACATCTCCTTCTTGAGATGAACAGGTAAGAGGGATTGAATCCAGGACCTCCTGCATCCCAGACAAGCATTCTACCACTAAGCAAACTCCTCAGTCCCTTGGCTGAGTTCTTCCAAGGAGACAAACAGACTTGTGTGGAGATGAAAAGGGCGTTTTCTCTACACAGAGAAGCCACAGCGCCCACCACCACCACCACCACCAAGTTACAACTGGTAAACATCCTGGATGCGGGGAGAAACCAGAAAATAAATAGTGATGCCTGAGGCTAGCCAGGGCTGGGACCTCAACCGTCATTATTTTCCCATTAGCAAAGCTATCACCCAGGAGGGCCAGGCAGTCTTCTAGATAAGGAGAGTGTGTGACTCCACTTGAGGTCACTGAGGCAAGGTTTCCAGCCAAGCTCAGTACCCAAAGAGTCCATGGAGGACTAAGGCTGCAGCTCAGTGGTAGTGCACTTGCTTAGCACAAATACACAAGGCTCTGGCTTCATCCCCAGTGAGAGGCTACAGCATCCTGCTCGCGAGGGTAGCTTTGCCTCTTCCTTGGCTCTTGCTTAAGGTGCTTGGTGGTACTGTATTTAAATCACTTTGGCAGAATTCCTCTTAAATGCAATCAATACCTCCAGCCCTATTTTATGGGGCAAACAGTTCCAAACTGCACAAATATGCCTTAAATATCTGCACTCCAGAGACTAAAGCAGGTCACTGCCTGAGCAACCCTGGGAGTGGGAGATTGTGTGTGTGTGTGTGGGGGGTTGTACAGGGAAGGGTGGGCAGAATGGCAGGGAGTAAGTGAAAGGTGTGCATGACTGGGGAAGCAGTACCCTGTATCTGGCTTGAGGCCATCACAACTTCCCAGAGGGGATGTGTTTGCCATGCAGTGCTGTGCAAGCAAGGGCTGCCGAGTCAGCAAAAGGGGTCAAGAAATAAAATGAAAGGAAATGCAGTGTATTGCCAGAGTGATGGCATGGTTTATGTCTACACTGTAGGGGAAGGGAGCAGGCTGAGAGCTAGACATCCCCATCACTACATCCCAGTGACAGTCCTACTCGCTCATACTTAAAAGATGCTGCACACCTGATCTTTGGATCTTCGCAGTGACCCTATTGGAACTGTGGTTAGCACCACTTTTCAGGTTAGGCAACTGAGCACAGAGACACGAAATGGCTACCAAAACTGGAATCAGAATTTGAACCCGAGCCTTAAAAAAGATGAATCTGTGGCCTATTTGACCACATATTCATAACCGATGATTATTCATTTACACCTAACAGACTCAATATACTGTTTTGTGCCCATCCAGACTAACAAATTAAAATATACAGAAGCAAAGCTAAGCCTGAGGATATCAAGTTCTGTCTGGAAGAATGGTGATTCTGTGCACCCCCCACGTGTATGGCAGGCCGTTGCCAACTTCCAATAAAATCCAAGATATGCTGTGCCCAGCAGTCCACCATAGGCATTCAGAGGACAACCTGAAGCCTTGCATTAGAGACCAGAGTGACAGGAAACCATGCACAGAGAGCTGGAACTGGCACCTTCCCAAAGTCTTTGGGAAGAAATACAGGCTGACACTTGCCTGGTGGTCTTTAAGGAGAGGATGTTGAGCCTAAAGCAAGGGGTTCTGGAAGAGCTCCTATGATCCTAAGAACTCCTTTAGCCTCTGGCGACTCTCCCAATAGAGACCCCTGGCTAACTGCAGGTGCCACTCCATACTACGGCTCTCAGCCTGGGATTTCACAGCCTGGGCCAATATTCTAGGTTTACTGGGCTGCCTGTTACCACTAGCCCCCACTAACCCCGCCCCTGTGCAGCTATGAAGCCACACAACCCCTTTCCTCAGCCCATTGCACCACCCTCTGCCATTCCCTGTATGCATTCCGGGAGGGCAAGGGATGCGGGCTCTTGTCTTTAGATTGATGATCCAGGAAATGCATTTTCAATTAGTCCCAGGATGCTGAGGACCAAGAATCAGACATCATCTTTTGGTGGGGGTGGGTAATGAGTGGAGAGAGACCTAGTTATCGCGCAGTGGTGACCCCAAGGAGCCATCGCTTCTGGAGTGGGGGTATACCTGTTGGCCAAGGCGCAGAGCGCACAGGATTTGGGTGGCTTTGCTCCAAGACGCAAATGTGTGGCCCAACTTTCTATTAATCTTTGGAGGGGCTAAGCGCTGTTAGCTAAAGGCGTGTTTTCCGAGGTGAGCGCCTCCCCGGGGACCCCCAGTGGCCCTGAAGAAGAAAGGAGGGAGTAGGTGTCACAGGAAGAAACCACCTGTGGTTTGCAGGAGCCTTGCAGTCAAGTCGTGGTCGGCGCGGGCCGCGGTGCTGGCATTCCCTGAGCTGACGGGGTGGGGACCGCGCGGCCCTCCACTGCCTGCGGCGCCCAAGGCTCCTCCCGGCTCCCGGTCGCGGCGTGCGCTCGCGGAGCCCGGTTCCTTCCCGTTACGCAGTTCCTGTCCCTTTAAATCCCAGCCCTGCCAGGGGCGGCTGGGGCGCGCCGGCCAGACCCCGAGCCGGAGGAGGGGCAGGGCGCCCCGGGGTCCCCGCGTGCGCGCGCGCGGCCGCCAGCGCCCCTCTCTAGGCGGCCGCGCGCCTGCCCGAGCCCGGAGCGCACGCCGCCGCCGCAGTGTCGCCGCCCGGCCCGGCCGGGATCGGTGCAGCCACGCGCGCCGCCGCCCGCGGGCCCCGCCGCCCGGGCCTGAGCCGCGCCCCGCGCCCTCCCGCTCCCGGGGCGCGCGGCGAGGGGCCCTGGCGGCGAGGTGGAGCCGCGGGCACCAGCCGCTCCCCCGCCCTGCGCCGCCCCTCCCCCGCCTCCTCCCGGTCCTGTCTCCAGCGGGAGCGCGAGACGCTGGTCAGGCTCCGGCGCAGCTCGAAAATGAACAATCGCCGCGGGCGGACCTAGACGCCACCGCCGGTCCGCGCGCGGGGTCGCGGGCGTGATCCATCCCCCCCCTCCCCCGAAAAGAGCATCGCAACAAAAAGCCAGCCAGCCAACCAAGACTTCGGTTTGTTGATCGCCTTGTTTTTGGTTTTTTTTTTTTTTTTTCTTTCACCGCTTGCGGGATTCGCAAACCGCGTTACATGCATGTCCAGTGGGGGTAGGTTTAATTTTGACGATGGAGGGTCCTACTGCGGAGGCTGGGAGGACGGCAAGGCGCACGGCCATGGCGTCTGCACCGGCCCGAAGGGCCAGGGCGAATACACCGGCTCGTGGAGCCACGGCTTTGAGGTGCTGGGTGTCTACACCTGGCCCAGCGGCAACACGTACCAAGGCACCTGGGCGCAGGGCAAGCGCCACGGCATCGGCCTGGAGAGCAAGGGGAAGTGGGTGTACAAGGGCGAGTGGACGCACGGATTTAAGGGGCGCTACGGTGTGCGGGAGTGCACGGGCAACGGGGCCAAATACGAAGGGACCTGGAGCAACGGACTGCAGGATGGCTACGGCACGGAGACCTACTCGGATGGAGGTAGGTGCGGGCAGCGGGGGCGGGGGAGGAATGGGGACCGACACCTCTTTCTCCTTCTGTTTATCTCCCGGGAAGTTGAGCCTCGCCTTCCAATTGGGCTATGGGTTCCCGGGGCATCTCCTAGGTTCCCAGGAGGCCTCAGCGGGCCCCTGGCCACAGGTTGCCCCACGCTGATGGGGACCGTGGCCCGTGCCAACCGAAGGGTTGGGGGCTCTCCAGCAGCAGGGCCAGGCCTCTGCTGCAGCAGCTGAGCCAAAGTCTCAGCATATCATGAGGAGCAGGCCAGAGATCTGCACCTGCCAGAAGGCCAGGCCGGGTTCTCTGCCACCTTTGGGACCCGCCAAGGCAGAAGGGGTCTGAAGATAGACCCTTCCCCTCCCTTGGTCTTGCCCTCCTAGTATCTCTAGAGTCAGGCCCCAGTTAGCTTCTTGTTTTCCTGCGGCGCCCAGGGCCTCCCTCAGACCTAAAGCAACCCAAACCAATGGAGAGGGAGCGCTGGGAGCGCCAGAGGCGGGGGACGCCGACCAAACCAAACAGCAAGGCAATAAACTTCTAGGTGGTTGGACACAGGCTGTCGAAGCAGGCTGCTGGCGAGAGGGAGGGAGGGAGGGAGGAGGCCCATCTGTTTAGCGGGAGCCCAGGAATCTGGCCGCTCAGTGGCTGAATCATTTTCACCTTTAGTTTAGGGAATCGCTCTGCGCCTCCGGTGTAAGATGCCACCACAGTCCGGGCAGAACCTGTTCCGGAAGCCAGGGAACTGCCAGTGTGATGGTTTCTGTTCAGAAGTCCTGGCTGGCTCAGCAGCCTCCACCTTACCTGGACACTCCCGTGCCCACTCCTCAGCCGTGCTGAGACCTCGGGAATAGTTCTAGGTCCTGGGAGTCAGACCCCAAGGCCGACTTTGCCTGGAGGCCCCCTCCCCCTCCAGGCGCTCATCCCAAGAGGCTGTTCTCTTGCCTCCCTCTGGGCCTGGGCGGCTTCTGATTTTTCGGGCATGGATGCCTGGGAAGGGAGTGAGATGCAGTAATGACTTGGGCTTCTAGAAGCCGGGGATAGAGAGCTTGATGGAGCCTGTGTGTGTTCTCTGTGCTTGAAGCCAGCTCCTGCCTGAAGCCAGCACCTGCTCCCGGCCACATCTAGGAGTGATCAGGGCTAGAAAGTAATTATTATTTTGGCTTATGCAACTGAAAGACAGGGTTCGTTATTACCCGAAGAGGAGGCGGAGTCTGGGCAGTTAATTATATAATGCTCCTGCCTGTCTGTGCCTTGCCCAGCCCTGGTCCCAGGCGGCCTTTTCTGTGCTGTTGTTTTCGTGGGTAAGGCTGGAGAGTTTCCCTGACCCTGGGGCATTGAGGCCCTCTTGAGGTTCCAGGCGTGCGCACGTGGTGTGTGTGTGTGTGTGTGTGTGTGTGTGTGTGTGTGTGTGTGTACGTACACATTCAGTCTTGAATCTTGGTTAGGTTCTTGCAGCAAGTGTGGATGGCCAAGGTGAGTGCTCAAGCTGCCTGGTGTACCCAGCAGGGATCTTTAGCAGGTAGTTGTGGCCCAGGGCAGTTATCACTCGGATTCTGGGTAGACTGTTCTGCAAAACTGTCTTTTAGAGGTACCTGCTCTGGAACAGCTATGGTGGCACCCTGGGGTGACTGGACCTATCGGAAGGGGAGAATCCCAAACACTTGAGGGTAGGGCCCTGCACCCAGGCCTTCCCACATCCCAGATGTCTATCTTCATTGGCCTAAAGAGTTCTTACCTCCCCGTCAACAAATACTTATTGAACACTTACTATGGCCAGATGCTGTAAGCTCTGGGAACTCAGAAGTAGCCAAAGTAGACATGATCTTTCCAGAGTGTTCACTTAGGAGGGTGGCACTAATTCTCCATGGCCGGTGGGGAGCAGGCACTGGGTCTGCCAGGAACTCGGCCTGGTGTGTGAAACCACCCCCAGATGACTTCCTGAGGATCTTGGCCCTCTACTTGGTGCTTTGCAAGCCATTGGCCTCCTGTAGTTCTTCAGAGTCTGCTTGAAGGTGAAGTCAGTTGGGCCAGGGTTGTGTGACATCAGAGATTCAGAGCCTAGCCTTGTGGCAGAGCCTCCTTGTGTCTGGGACCACGACCCCTTGCTCCTCACTTCCTGACTTTGTCCAGGGGTGCTCCTTTTGCCATGAACCCTCAAGGGGATTGCAGTTCTTACTACTTTCCCTGGAGTGCATGGTAGAGAGGCAGGCATGTGGGTCTGGATTTTAGGGCCGGTTCTCTGATTATTGGATGTTGACATGGCAGGACTGAAATTAAGCTGGCCTTGCTTGATCTGGACATTCAGGCACAGGTGTCCAGATCTGCTTTTCTGAGAATGATTAACTTTTTGTTAGGAAGGGGTAACCTCTGAAAACCCAGACCCGGGGAACTTGTTCTGTGAACCCTGGGTGGGGTGTGGTCAACTACAAGAACATACCTGGTGGGCACCCAGTCCACAATTGAGAATGGCTGGCTCTGTTGAGTGAGTAGTCCTAGCCTCAGCACACCTTTGGCTTTATACAGAGATGGGAATCTGGGGCAGACGGTAGCAGAACTCCACAACTTTTGCTCAGCGTCCAAGACTGACTTGAAGAAGCAGTGGTTGTCATGAACAGAAAATATATTCTGTATTCAGCTGCAATTGGTACGGAATCTGTTTCGACTAGGGACTCTTTTGCCAAGTCCTCCTCCGGCTTGCCCTCCCCCAGACACAGTCAGGCATTGCTCCTGACGTGAGCCCAGTGTGCAACTCTTGGAGTCTATATGAGGCCCCAGAGATGGGGTTGGTGCCACAATAGTACAAGCTTTTGGGGTATTGACCACCTAGCCTTGAGTCCTGGCCTTGCCAGGGATCTGCTGTGTGACTCTGGGCAAGTGGCTTCACCTATCTGAGCTTCTGTCTCTTTGTCTTTGCAAAAGGATAACACCATGCAGTGGGCGAGGATGAGCTGAGGATGGAGTCCCAGGCTCTGCCAGGAACAAAGTGGGCACTCTTTTTATCCTTATAGATCAATGGAGAGGACATAACTGTTAATAGCTCCTAGGAGAACCAACAGACAGGCAGGGCTGAGGTGACCATATGAGTGACAGTTAGAGGTGACAGGAGATATTTACTGTGTCTCTTACACTTACCATGTTGCACACTAGGCAGCAGAGACTTTGAGCCTGGGGACTTGGAAGAGCTGGGATTCGAAGTTAGCTTTTGTTTGCTTTGCCTTCTTATAAAATTGCCTTTGTGAACTGCCTGTTATCTCTTCTACATACACTTTCCCCGTGCGGGGGGCGGGGGCACCCCTAGGTATAGGCAAATGCATGCTCTAGCAGCCATCATTGTCATCGCATTGAGACCCTGGGGCCTCCTTGCCTTCGGAAGATAAACAAGGCTTCCTCTGGAAGCCTTGGACCAAAAAGTCGCCCCCCCATAAGCCTTCCCACACTCTGAGAGATGAGTCATCATACGCCCCGGCCTCCCCACTCCCCATACAGGCAGGTCCCGTTCACCGGCCCAGATTCCACAGCCCACACACATCACACACACCCACAGTAAGAACTCAGAGCCACCCAGGCGCCTGCGCATACACACTCGCACAATGCACCTGCCACCCTCGGATCTTCCTCCCTGTTCCCCAAAGCAGCCGCATGTGTCTCCTGGCTTTGTTTGCTCTGCCATAGCCGAGGGCCGGGAGTCCCTGCCACCCTGTACATTTCCATTTTTAATGTGGCACTGCGAAGAGAAACGGTTATCAGACAATACAAACTGAGTTTTTCTTTTTGTCAGCAGCAGGGTTTGAACCCAGGGCCTTGCTATGCTAGGGAGACACTCTGCCACTGAGCTGTCTCCTCAGACCACTTCACTTCACCCAGTCTCCTGAGTGCTAGAAATTCCAGGTCTGTGCTACCATGCCTAGATACTTAAACTACCATCCATGCTTGACTGTGAGGAAATCTTTGATTGAAAAAATCTAGGTGCCTGGGTTAAGGAGGCACAACCAACCCACCAGCCATCCACACAGATATTCCACCCAGAGAAGCTCGGTTCTGAAAGGAAGCACCACTCCGTCTTGGAAGATGAAGACGTTTCCTCTGTCTCTTTGCACCACTGAGGGAGGGGGATGTTGACAGGCTCCATCAGGTGAAAGGAGAAAGGGAGCAAATGACTAGTTCTTTGTTCCAATTATAGCTGAGAAAGAAGGGTTGGTGAGAAGTGTTCCCTCCCCCACCTCAGCCTCAACTGCTAGCACTTAGGATCTGATGTGAGCCTTGCCGGTCATCATTTCCCTTGAGAGTGGTATCTGAGAGCATAGTGTGCAGTCCTGGGTGGCCCCAGGTAAGGGGACTCTGCCCTGTCCTCGATGAGGACGTGGGCTAGAGAGATGATGACTCTGGAAGAGATAGTGCCACTGTCCTGGGTGGGGGCACATCTTCCTCAGCACCCTAGGACTCCACACTTCTCAGTGTAACTAGTGGATTGTGTTTGCAGATATTCTCCGTAGTAACCCCTCCAAGCTGGCCATGGAGGACATGCTACTCACTGTGAGCATAGGATTCTGGTCTTTTTGGCATAGATGTTATATGGTTTTATTTCTTTTGAGACAGGAACTTAATGTGTAGCCCACACTGGGTCTAATATTCACCATATAGCCAAGGCTGTCCTGGACCTTGCAGAAATCCTTCTGCTTCAGCTCCTAAGTATAGATCCTTTTAAAAAATGCTTAACACGTTTTTAATTTGTCATTATTGTGTGTTATGAAGCATGAACAAGTGTGGGTTTGCACATGCCATAGCATGTGTGTAGAGGTCAAAGGACAACTTCTTTCCACCTTTATGTGGGCTCTGGGCATTGAACTCAGGTCATCAGGCTCACGCAGAAAGTGCCTTTGCCCGCTGAGCTATCTCATTGGCCTTGTGTTTTATTGTTGTTGAGACAGAGTCTTATGTAGCCCAAGCAGGCTTTGAACTCTCTGTGTGCTTGAGGATAACTCTTTGAGTACTAAGAGTACAGTGGGTCACCACACCCACTTTATGTGTTGTTGGGGATCAAATCCAGGACTTCTTGTGTGTTATGCAAGTACTCTACCAACTGCGTTACATCCCCAGCCCCGGGATCCATTTCTTTTAAAAAGCATTTATTTGTGCGCTTGTTTGGGCCCCTGTGTGCCAGGCTGCATGTGTAGAGACCAGAGGACAACTTTCACCATGTGGGTCCAACAGAATGGACACAAATCATCAGGCTGTTTAGCAGGCATGTTTACCCAGGTTTCAAATTGAGCTGTGTGGCTCCTGCGAGGTTGGCTCCTAAGGAGTTGGGCCTGAGGACTTTCAGCACCTTGGAGAGCGCCCGAGCTTACTGATTGTTCTGATGCAGGTCACTTTCTGGGCCCACAGGGGCTCATAAGTAAAACCTTGGCCTCCTGTATGTTGTCTGCCTAGTCAGTGTGTCTACCACTCTGTCCACTGCTCATGCTCCAAGAAATATGACCAGTCCACCTGCTGGTCTGTCTCACTCTGCTACACACTGCTCAGCTTCTAGTGCTGTTGAGGTGGGTTTGGGTGAAGCTTCAGGAAGACTGGATGCCCTATGTGCAGTCCAGGGTTTGCTGCCATCTTAGGCCGTGTGCTGGATTCATGGAATGTGGCTGGTGCACAGCTGAAGGCAGATGGGAGAATGGTCTGTCTGTGGTGGTTGATGAGAGAGCATCTTGTGCTTTCTCTTTAGATCGGCCTTAATGGATTAATCACCTAGACCAGTTCTGCCCACTCCACTGGCCTTGGCCTCTAGCCACGTGCAACCATTTGCATTTAAATCTAATTAAATGCAATACAATGTAAGCATCAGCTCCTTGGTACAGCAGCCACATCTCAAATGCTCCATGGTTTGTGGAACAGTGGCTACAGTGGCGAATAGCACGAAGAGGGACTATTATTGTTACTGCAGAAAGGCCTGTAGGATATGGTGACCTGGAGAGTACCCCTCTTGCATAAAGGGGTGTTGCTGGTGGTCACTGTCATGTAGCCAGGGACTAAGTATTGCCAGCATAGAGTGGTCACTCAGTGAACTTGAAAATGAAGGTAACGTTTAGTTTCACCATTGATGTCCATTTCCTCTGGACAGCTGGAAGGTCCAGATGGAAACATTTTTTTCCATAAGATATGTGTCTGTGATCAGTCTCACATTTGGCCTCTGTGTGCCCTATTCCTCTTACAGTATTTTGTACAGTACTTGGACAACCAGTATTTGAGACAAGTCGGTGGTACTGGGTGAACAAATAATGATGATAATGGTCTAACAGTGATATGCAGTCGTGTCTGGAGATGGTTCTGGACCTCCGTTGAGCAGGCACATTCCTTGTAGGGTGCTGGGAAGAGGAAGCCCTCTCCTTTCTGCCTCTTGGCTGTTACCCTTCTCAGCTGGAAACATCCAGGTCATCAAGAGGTTCACACAGAGGTCCTACTGTGTTCAGGGCACAATAAAGCAACAGGACCTGCCTTGTAATTGGCTGCACTTGCTGGCTGGGTCTGGCTGTGTACAGGGCATGTTTGCAGGAGCAGAGGAGCCTAGATAAAAGAAAGACAGAAACAAGAAATAGGGTGACATAATCTCTTGGAAAAGAAAGCCGTCTGGATACAGATGCAAAAATCTGTGATATAACTTGGGGTCTGTCCTGCCAGATTTAGGGAGTTTCACATGCATCCTGGAGGAGCAGCAGAGACCTCCCAGGGCAGGGAGGCTCCATCTGTGCTTGGAAGCCCACCCCAGGTCCCTGTCTTCAGGGACCTCTGCTCCTCCCTCTACCTCAGTTTCCTAGACTCTGTGGTGGGGCATTGACCTCCTCCTGCTCGGCAGGTGCTGTCTCCCCTCTTCCCATCAATGTCACATGTAGTCACCTGAATCTAGGAGGGACTCTAAAGCGCAAGCCTGGTGCTTCCTGCCAGCCAGCAAAGCATGGGCTGACTCTCTGGGTCTAGAGAGTCTAGAGTCTAAAGCCACACGGAAGGAGTACCTGAACACAGATTGTCAGCCTTCTTGAATGTCTTGGCTGGAATATCACTCAGGATATCACATTTTACAGGACTCAAGTGAGGCTGGTGATGGCCCAGGGGGTGCTGTGAGAACCACAGCTTGGCCAGGTGCCTCCTAGACCTGCTGTATATTAGAATCACAATGTGTGGTCCTAGTATGTCCATATCTCAGATGACTATGAAGGCTGTCTGGAGTACTTTGTGGAACACCATTGCCTGGGCTCACCCAGAAGTGCAGGTGAAGGGGCAGCTGAACCGTGGGATGCTCCATGAGTTTCCCAGGTGAGGCTGATGCCTGCTTCCTGGGAAGGGTTATTGAAAGAGGGAAGATGCCCTGCACATCATCACCTCATACTGAATAAAAAGGAAAAGGGGAGATGGAGGTGAGCCTTCATCTCTCTCCCTGTCTTTGCCTGTGAGTAAGCAGTCTGTGTCTCCTGCTGCCACAGCCATGATCTCCCTCTCACAGACCTGTGACCATATGCACTGCCTCACCCAAATTTGGGTAGAGCTGACAGCCATAGCCTGGAGCCCCTAAATTACTGAGGTCATATGGTTGGTGGACAGCAAAACCCAACTGGTTTCCACACTGACTGTCTCCACCATCCCCTGGTTTCCTGATGGAGGATCATGTGTCAGCCACCCCCTTTATAGATCAGGAACCAGAGTGGTGAGGAGATATGGTTATGGTCTCAGCTTAGCAGCAGCAGTCCAATCTCTAGTAGGGCTTTGCCCTGTAAATGCTAAGACCCTTGACAAAACCACTCACTCTCTGGCAGAAAATGTGCAGGCCTCTGCAGACCTGTGGTGCTGTGTGGCCTCTAGGTGTTCACAGAACCCCAGAGAGGAACACTGTGCTCGCCACAAATGCCTGGACCTTCTCTGTTGGGTCTCATTTTGCACAGTGAGGACAAGAACAGGTAAATAGTGAGAGTCAGGCGGTACCTCCAGGAGAGTAAATCTGAAAGTAGGGACTGAGGCCATGTGTCAGAGGCAGATTTTTTTTTTCACTCCTTGCATCTGCCAGCTTTCCCAGCATCCCACTTCCTCCCCACAGCATAGGGTACCCAGCATCTTTCTTGGGTCTGTACCTGCCTCCCAGCTCGGCAGTGTGGACTTAAATGTTCCTTTGGGTGGCATCAGCAACATCCTAGATCTTGGTTGCTTAGTCTCCAGGCAGGGAAAGCAGGGCACCCCCACCCCATTTTGCAAATGAGCAGTCCATGCTCTGAGAAACTGGAATCGAGGAAGGCTGGGTCAGGGACACAGCCCTGCCCATTTTGGGGGGTGTGTTGGACAGGCTGTTTGTACTATGTGCAGGATCAGGCTGTGGAGCCCCTCTACTACTGCTGTGCTGAGGTCCGAAGGGCTGGCACCCCTCAAGACGCTCCTGTCTCCTGCATGTTGCCCCTGAGAAGGGGAAGTGTTCATTTCAGTCACTTCAGGAGGAGCCATGGTCAGCTTCCCTAGGAAAGTTGTTTTTTTTTTTTTTTTTTGGTTTTTTTTTTGTTTTTTTTTTGTTTTTGTTTTTGTTTTTTTTTGAACAGAGAGGAAGGCTGGGGAGCCCTCACAGGAGCTCTGGGTGGAGCCGCTTCTGGGGCAAGCATGATAGTTAGCTTTTGTCAACTCTAACTAGAGTCACCTGACAAGAAGGAACCTCAGTTGGAGACTTGCCTCCATCAGGTTGTCTTTCGAGCAAGTCTGTGGGGCAACTTCTTGATTAATTATTGATGTGGGGGCAGAGCCAGCCCCGAGCAGGTGCTCCTGGGTGCTATAAGAAGGCAGGCTGAGCCAGCCATGTAGAACAAGCCAGTAAACAGTATTACTCTATGGATTCTGCCCTGACTTCCTTTAGTGATAGATGTGACAAGAAAGTGGAAGCCAGATGGACCCTTGCCACCCCCAAGCTGCTCTTGGTCAGGGTATCACCACAGTAACAGAACGGAAATAAGAGAGTAGGTATCACAGCCTCACGGGCATGTTCCTGTTTGTTGGGCTTGCACCCGCAAAGAAAGAAAACAGCATTTAGGTAACATTTTTGGTGATGACTTTATTGAGACATAATTCACATAAAAATTCATTTTTTCCAATGCACATTGTCGTGTTTTTCTTTCTTTTTGTGTGTGTATATGCATTCACAGTTGGGTTCTCATCATTTTTTGTCTCAGTGTGTGTATGTAGTTGTATGTATGTGGCAGTCAACCCCAGGTGTTCCTCCTTAGGTGCTGTCCTTGTTTTATATGAGGCAGGGTCTCTCACTGGCCTGGGCTTTGCTGGCAAGGCTAGGCTAATGGCCAGTGAACTCTGGAGATCTGCCTGTCTCTACCACCCATAGTGGGCATTACAAGTGGGTGCTGCCATGCCTGGCTTTTCTATGTGGATTCTGGGGATTGAACCCCAGCCCTTGTTCTTCCAAGGCTAGCACTCTAACAACTAAGCAGGATCTCACGGTAGCTCAGCCTGGCCTCAAACTTAATTCTGCCTAGCATCCTCACGTCTGGGATCGCAGGTCTGTACCACCTGTGATCGGGTCCAATCTGTCTAGAATACCTTGCAGCTCCAATCATCTCTGCACCCTCCTTCATGCCTGCCGACCATTTGCCTGATTTCTGTTCCCAGATTCACCTGCTTTGGAAATTTCAGACATACCTGTGTGGCTGGTCCTTTCACTGACTATGACATTCTCAATCCTTGGTATCTTCATTCCTTTTTCTGTCTGAGTAGCACTCCATGGCCTGTTTGGCCTTCCTCTGTTGGGCCTTCACAATGGTCACAATGGACACCACTCGCTGCTGTCAGGGGTGTTTCTGTGAGTCTCTGCCTATGCATTTTCAGTCTCTCAGGGATGCCAGAAGTGGGCTCTCAGGGTCCTGTGAGGTGGCTGGATCTTACCTTTTGAGGAACCAGTGACTGGACTGCACAGCTGCTGCTCCCCCATTCCTGCCTGCAGTGTGTTGAGGGCTTCGGTTCCCCCGTCCTCACTACAAGCTCACCCACACCCCTTCTGATTGCAGCTATCCAGACCCCACGGTGTCTTGCTGTGGTCTTGTTTATGTTTTGTGCTGTGCCGGATGTTGGTGTCTCTTCACACACAGTTTGTGCCACTGCCTGGATGTCTGTCTCTCTGTGCTGTCTCTTTAATTATTTGCCTGTTTTTAAACCATATTACTTGCTTTATTACTGGCTTCTAGAGGGTTTCCTGCAGATTGTATCTGAGTGCTAGTTGGGGCGCGGGAGGTAGACTGCCAGAGATCTCCTCAGGGTCGAGTTCTTTCTCCCAGAGCTCCCAGCACCATGCCAGGCACATAGTGTAAGCAAGTGCTTACAGTGACAGACTTGGGGTCACTGCTCAGGGTTGATGTCATTAGAGGCTGTGAAACACAACCAGCTGGCTCTGGGGATGGGTGGACCGCGCCCAGCACTGTTTGGCTGGCTGTTAGTCGTTCTGGAGCTCATGTTGGTTCCTTGCTTGGCGTTGGTGGAGCAGAGGACACAGGGTGTTGTTTGTGACCTGGAGGAAGTAACTTTGGATGTAGAATTATGGTGGCAGGAGCAGGGCTGGTGGGCCTCCTAGCCCACAGAAGGGGCCTGTGCCACCTCAGGGAGGGCTTTGTGACCCACTGAACCACACCAGTCAGGACTCCTGCCTGACCATCTCTGTGAAAGTCCCAAGGGACTGCAGCGTGTCTGGGCCTGGGCTTATGAGCCTCTGAGAAAGTGCAGCAAAGAAGCCACAGGCAGGGGTTGATTGGGCTGGAGTTGGCTTTGGCAACACCAGTCTAACCATGAGGTAGCTTGCAGGGTCTGCATCCTGTCCTTGTAGATGAAGGAGCAAAGACAAGAGATGTGTGAGCCCTGGGGAGTGAGTAGTAAGTCAAGGAACAGGAGCTAGGAGAGGGGGAGGGGAGGAAGAGGCAGGTAGATGACCCAGTCCTGTCAGGACCCAACTTGGAGTTTCTCACTCCACTCTATTTCCTGGTGCATCTGTGCCTGGGAGCCTAGGAATATCTCAGCCTGCTGTGAAGGAGCAAGACAGAGGTTCGGAGATGAAGCCGTGGTCCAGAGTGTCATGGGGTGTAGGTATAGCCTAGGAACCTCCATAGCTCCAGGAAATTGCCTGTCTGCCTCAGTTTCCAGCCCCTGGAAGGGCTCATCAGGACTACTAGCACTCGGTGGAAACTGGGTCCCCCAGGACCAGGGAATGTAGCCGCCCCAACCCACCCCACCCCACCCCCGCCATGGCCATCTCCAGTCCTCTAGAGAGGACTTCATCTGCTGGATCTCAGGTGCAGCTGGTGCCCTGGAGAGATGGCTACCCTGAGGCAGAATGAGATAGGGAAACTGAGGTAGTCCCTCAGGGACAGGCCTGGCATGGTTTCTTGGCTTCTGTCGAGTCAGAAGCTGGTAGGCTAAGGTCTGTAATATGGTTCCATGTCCCACCCTGGGGCAGGTCAGCAGACCTGCCCCAGGCCTTCCTCTTCACTAACTGCCTCTGACAGATGACCAACCCTCCCAGAGCCACCAAGAGCCCTCCATAGAAAATCCCAGAACCCGCCTGGCCCCTGCCTTGAAGACACAACCATAGATGAAGATTTGGGCTAATTCCTGGAGTGGGTATGTGTTGTAAGGAGTCACTGGAGGCGTTGATTTTGAGGGGCAGGTGTTGGGGGGAGGCCCTAAGCATTAGGGTTCACTCCATACTGGTGCTGTCTGAAAGACAGGCCACCTTCTAGAGAGGGAACTGTGGGAACTGGACTGTGAAGTATCTAGCCTTTTTTTTTTTTCTTTTTTTCTGGAGAGGGATGGTTGGTGTTGTGGGTGGCACAGTGACCTGCTTTTGCTCATTATCCTGATTGGGATGACACTCTAGAAGGCAGTTCACATCAGAAGACACTGATGGAGGTCAGGGGTTGGGGTGGGGGGTACCACAGGTGCTTAGGCAGCCAGTTGATCTCTTTTCTGATGCAGATAGGGCCACCTCAGACCTGCACTCTGCCCCCATCTCCTTGCCCTTTTCGGGTATCCTCTGTGTCTGTGTGCCCTGATTTTATAACTGAGGGAAGTTTCTAGAAAATCCACTTGTCTCCTTCTCTCTTTCTGGTTTGAGTCTGAGCCCAGCTGTCCAATGAGCACTGAAGCCTCCATGCCTCCCAGGCAATGGCAGAGGGAACCTGTGCACCCAGAGACCTCTGGGGGACCCAGAAAGACTAGCCTGGGCCTTCCTAGTGCCAGGCTTTCTTCTGAGTCCCCTCATCAAAGCTGCCCTGCCCCTCAGCTTCTCCACATGGGCATCCCTTTCCCAGGCTGGTGACCATGGGGACTGCAGGGGCAGATGTAGGGTACAGCCTCTGCTGTCCTTGACTCTGGGCCTCCTTGGCTGGCCACTCCAATGTCCGGCAGAGTGGGTGTGAAGCTGATCCCCAACTTCACAGCCAGAGCAGGCCACCTGTGCAGTGCTGTCCAGGGTTGTTTGTGTTCACTGGGCCTGGACGTGCCATCTCCATGGGGGACAGACACATGTCTGGCTTCAAGTTGAAGCCTGTGACAACAGAATGTGATCTTCATCCACTTCACTTGATTCTCTCTCTGGGAACCCCACATCAGCCCCTGCCCATCCTACCCTGCCTGAGTAAAGACCAGGTCTGGCATCGAAGACCAGTGCTGGCCTTGACTTCAGCCTCATCTCTGCATAGGGCACATGGATCCTCCAGCTGGGTTTTGGGTGTTCTGTGGGGCTTAGGGAAGCAGCTGTGCCACAACCCTGGGCTGCAACACAGCCTCCTGGGAAGTCCTTACTCTGGGTGGTCGCCACAGAGCCCCAGAACAGGGACTGAGTAGTTATGAGCACAGCGATGATGTGAGCTCCCTGTTTGTTCCCACTTCTAGAATGGATGGGGGACTTTGATGACCAGCAGAAGGGAGCAGGATCCCTCCACTTTCAGGGAAAAGGAAGGCTGTTGCTGCCTCCTCAAATTTGGTGATGCCTACCCGAGGCCCAGCATTCCTCTGGACGCAGAAAGAGTTTTTCCACTGACCCATGGCTTAGAAGCAAAACAAAACAAAAACAAATAAACAAACAAAAACAGCTTTAGCACTGGAAAGACGGCTCAATGGTGAAGAGCATTTGTCCTTGCAGAGGATCCAGGTTCGGTTCCTGGCACCCATGTGGCAGCTCATAACCATTTGTAACTCCAGTGCCAGAGTCTGACACCTTCTAAAGGTACCAGGTACACACATGGTACAGAGACAGATATGCAGGGAAAACACCCATGTGCATAAAAAAATTAATCTAAAAAATAAACTCAGTTTTGTTGACATAAAATTGACACGCACAGTTCACTGGCAGTGGTGGGACACATCTTTAAACCCAGCACTCGGGAGGCAGAAGCAGTGAGCTCGAGGCCAGCCTGGTCTACAAAGTGAATTCAGGACAGCCAGGGCATACACAGAGAAACCCTGTCTGAAAACAAAACAAAACCCAAAAATAAAACACACAGCTTGGTTTCTGCAACGTTCCTGGAGTCATAAGCCATCAGCATAGGCAGTTCATTGTCCAGCAGTTTCTCCATCTCGTGGAAACTTTGAACCTAAGGATCATTTCTCTGCTTTTCAATCTCAGCCCCACAATGGCCACCTGCTCTCCATCCTGTGGATCTGCCCAAGTTGGGGGTGGCTTTGAGCAGCTGGTTTCTGTTGCTAACTTTCATGTGTTCAAGCTTCATCCACATGGTAGCTTGTGTCAGAGTGTTGTTTCTTTTCATAGCTGAGTAATATTCTGTTGCCAAGATGGACTGCACTGTCTTTGTCCTTCCTTCAGTGGCGGACATGTAGGTGGTTTCTGTCTTTGGGCTGTTGTGGACATTATTGCTGTGGACATCCATGTACAAAATATGTGTGAATTGTGCTCTCTTTTCTCTTGAGTAGGTCTCCAAGTGTAGCGGTTTACTTCCTGTGACTGTAATGAATATCTGAGATTAATCAAGATATATAGAGAGAAGGCTTGGAAATCCTAGTTCATGATTGGCCTCCATGCCTTTGGGCTTGTGGGAAGGCACATAACATGGTGGGAATACCATTTGCCTCATAGTAGACACACAAGAGGAAGAGGCTGGTGGACCCCATTACAGCCTCAAAGTGAACACCCCAGTGCCTTAAAGATCCTGCCACCTTCTCATAACTCTTTGTTAGGGATTCAACCTTTAACACCTGGCCCTGGTGACATCTGATCCAGACCATGACACTAGAGTGGAAATGCTTATACCAGGGTGATAAGGTTGAATTATTCGAGGAGCTTCTCCAGTGACATCTCATGTTCTGGAAGCTGAACCCGTACCAGGACCATGTTTGGAAGACGTAAGATGAAGGGCAGTATGGGGTTGTCAAGCACATGGTTCAGGGTAAGGAAACCCATGCTGAGTGCTTAGCTTTCTCCTCCTGGCACAGGCCTCTTCCTGTCCTCCCTCCATGCCCTGCAGCCCAGCCCTTGAGTCATGCAGCTACCCACTGAGAGTCCCTAGGCCCTGGGTGCTAAGGATTACAGCCTGCCATGTGTACAGTGAGCAGAGCCAAGGTCACTGTGGGTCATGCCTCTATCTCTGAGGTTCTGAGCTTCCAGCAACCTGCTCTCCATCAGATAGAGGGGAGCTGGGGAGGGTGATAAGGATACAGGGCACATGGAGTCTCTGGGGACCTCCACAGGGATATACAGAGACCCTGGAACCTCCATGGGGAAACACAGAGACCCTTGGAACTTCTGTGAGGACATGCAGAGACCCCAGGAACCTCTGTGGAGACACAGAGACCCCAGGGACCACCAGGGGAAACAGTGTACTTCTCTAAACCTGAAATTGCTGTGAAAGTTACGATAGTTATTTTACTAGGACAATGAAGAGCATCTCTATACTGCTCCAGTCTGGACAGTGGTCAGCCAAGAGAAGTGTTATTACGAATCCCACATGCTCAGGCCACTAAGGTGTAGCCTGTCATTCACAAGGCTAATGGCATCAGGCGTGTCCCTCTCTAGGCTGAGGTGGATCACACAGGTGGCTCCTCAAGCAGCGTTGACCCTGTGCTATTCATGTGCCTATCATTCAGGCAGCATGGGCAGTGAGTATGTTCATAGCTCCACTGTGCTCTGGTTTTTTTCTGACTCCATGTTTGTGTTATGCAAACATGATGCATTTGTCCTTCAAAGTGGCCACCTTCTGGTCACCTTCCTGCTTCTACCTTTGCTGTCTGACTCTCCCCTGGTGGCTCTTTCCCCTCTGGTCAGTCTTCCTTTCTCCTCCAGCCCCTAATCTCTTTTGAGAACAGATGTGCCCACAGTTTTCAATGACTATAAGCAGTAGACTCAGGACGGTGCTATGGTTCAGGCAAGCCATGACACCCAGTAATGCCACATTTCACAACTAGACACCACATTCCTTCAGAGGCTGACCTCTGCCTTTGTCAGTATGTGGTTGGTGTCAGACCTCCAGCATCCTAACCCCAGAAGACAGAGAGCTTCAGAGTTTTGCTCCCCTACCTTCCCCCATCCATCCTAGCATTATAGCACAACTTAAAAGCTGAATCCATACTCGGTGTTTTTGATCCTTGCCACTGCAAGCTTGATTACTGCTGAGCCAAGCAATGTTCCCCAATGTACATTTTCCATGTACAATTTGAGTTAGCAATTGACTCTTTTTTAATTGCATTGTTTTATTTAAATCGTTGGTCAGTTTCCCCCCCCCCACCTCCAGATGCTCAGTAAGAAACACCCTCATGCAGCTTTTCTCTCACACCTGTCAGAGTCTCTGCCTATAATCATACGAATTCAAGACTGTTTCCATGACTCCTCCCCTCAGTGTCCTCGTCCCGGAGTGCCCCCTCCATCATTCCCATCTGATCACCATGTCCATTGCCCTCTTTCTTAGGTTCCTCCCTCACTTTGGTGGACCACATCACATCCTGCATTAGCTTTATGAGAAAGGATGCCTTGAAGATCAAGTTTCTGTGGTTTGACCACTTGCTTGACATGTTGGTGTAGACTGCAGATGAAAAATGGTTTTTATCCAGGATTTGTGCCCTGTGGGGGCGCAGTTTCGTACCAGGGAACACTTGCTGCTGTGCAGTCCTGTGTCATTCTGTCTGATGGACAGTGAACCTTTTGCTTTGATTTTGTTTTTCAAGACAGGGTTTCTCTGTGTAGTCGTGGCTGTCCTTGAACTCAGAGATCCACCGGTTTCTGCCTCCCAAGTGCTGGGATTAAAGGTGTGCGCCACAGGCATATGTATCTTGTATGCTTCATTTTTGTGTCTTTCTAGAAACTTCCTGCTGCCATGTCCTTCCCTTCACTGTGCAGTGATATGGGCCCTCAGTCAGGACACACAGGCCCTTCATGTTCTGGAAGACTGTCACCTTTGTATTTGGTATTTTCTTTTTGTGCTTTCTCCGGACTTCATCTTGGGGCTTCCTGGATGAAACCTTTGGTTCCTGCCTCATTGTCTCTCACGTCTTTTTCCAACCTCATCTCCTTAAAGAATGTTTATCCACACAGCTCCGTTCCTGGGTTGGAGGATCCGGACTTCTCCGGTGAACACACTTCAGTCCACAGCTAACTCCAGTAGCCATAGCTCTCCAGAGCTGCACAAGGCTTTAGAGTGTCACTCACTGGCTGGTGATGACAAGGGTGCGGCCATTCTCCAGGCTTTTTCTGAGGATAGCTTTCCAAAGACCTTGAGAAAATGTTCCTTGTGACTGAGAAGCTTAATTCCAGGGATGTGTCCTAAGGACGAAGTTTGATGTTATGTATTAATATCAGCCATTATAAATAGGTAATGAGTGGGTGAGGTTTAACTCAGTGTGTAGCCTGTGTGTGAGGCTGTGGATTCAGTTCTTAGCACCATAAATAAATAAATATGAAGTAAGTAAAAGAAAAAAATAAGATAGGACCCACAAGTCAGACCTGGTGGTGATTTCTGTGCTAGGAGACATCCACACAGTGTACTATTACACAGCCTTTATTAATAGTGAGAAGAGGTCCACTGTAAAGGCAAGATGTTCTAGAACATGGTGTTACTATGTGTGCTATGCTAGGCACAGTGTCTCTACCCCTATGTCCTGCCTAAGACACTGGGCTGAACTTCTCTTATGGTAGGAATCACCCCATCTCCTCTGAAATCCTAACTTCATGATCAGAGTTGTGGCCTTGGAGTTTGCCCTCTCAAATACAAGCTTAGCAGCAGGTGATTTCCATCCTCAGGGACAGCATCACTGTGTCCATAATGGTCACTTGAGAGGCCTTCCTGGCACAGTCCTCTGCTGTGACAGTGCCCTGGTATCTTTTTTACTCTGGGTGACATGGACTCAGCCTTTTCCTAGGAATGGTTGGGAAAATCACTTCTTGGCTGAAGCCCACAAGGCACAGCTTGAACCCTCAGTGCCATGCACTCTCTGGCCAAGACAGCTGATGCCCTATCCTCCCAGCCTCCTAGAGCATCCTATTGGCCACTGTTGGCAAAGGGCTGTTGGGCAGAAGGCTACCTGTCCTTTATGGATGGGGATGGCTACAGATCAAGTTGGAGGCCCCTGAAGGGTGACTGCTTGAGCGATGTTCACATAGCCTTGTCTCCAGGCTCCCAAACATCTGAGGAGGGTGCCCACCCCGGTCCTCAGATCAATGGCTGCTGCTTTCCCTGCAGGTTTCCATCCCAACCCAGCTTTGCAGATGTATAATGACCCATGTGGGAATACAGATGTCTCTCCCTGCTTCCAGGTGGGGTGGATTCCAACGTACTCTCAGTAGTACCTTCTGTACCCTTCCCTTCTCCATGACCCCACCCTGTCTGTGTTACTATCATGGATAGCTACATCTCAGACTGTGCTCTGGAGAAGTCAACTTTGCTGTATTGGTGACCACTTTTTCTTCTCCACCTTTTTCCTATTTTGTTTGTTTTTGTGATAGAGTCTCACATTGTAGTGCAGCTGGCCTCATATATGCGACAATCCTCCTGCCTTAGCCTCACAAGGCATGAGCTGTCATGCCTGCCTTTTCCTTTTTCTTTCTATGTAATACTGGGGATGGATCCCAGGCCCTCACATGTGCTAAGCATGTGTTCTGTCACTGGGTTGTGTTTCCAGCCACCAGTTATGTTTCACCAAGGACACCACAGCTGTGGGCAGATTTGTCCGAAGCCCTGAGCAGATGGGTGCTTTATGAACATCTGTTCTCTGCTGAGAGCCACACATCAATAGCGAGCTAGGTACCTGCAGTGTGGACTTGGTGCCTGGGTAGCCAGGAAGGTACATTCTGGGTTGTTCAGAAACCTGGTGCTGTCCTGGGCCAGTGCAGTGTGTGGGCAGTTGGTCCAAATGACTGGTGTCTGTTGTTAGAAGCTAGGGAGAGACACGAGCTGGTTTGACCTGGAGGGTTTGGGTGGGAGCAGTTGTATTAAGGAGACATGCTGTGAACTCGGCCTCAATTAGCCCAGTCTCCTTAAGCCTGGTGAGGTCAGGATCACTTGATCTGGGGCTGTCAAGGGAGAAGACAGCTGGGAGTGATGGTGGTCCATGGGCCATGGGTGGTGCTGTCTGGCTCATACCCGACAATGGCATGCTTTTATCTTTGAGGTCTGTAAAGGAGGAAGGGGTCCTGAGTGATGGGGGTGGTAAGGGGCCAGAGGAGGCAGCTGCTGTGCACTCTTAGTCATTTCACATCTGAAAGGAAAGATCCTGGGCAGCTGTGTCTTTAGAATACATGAGAGAACCAAAGTTGAGCTGAGATAATTTGGTTTGGCACCTGATGCCTCAGAATGATACCAGTGTCTGCCTCAGGGCATCCGCTGAGATAGGTCTACACTGTGAGGACAACTGTCCTGCTCTGCAGATAGGGGTCCAGGAACTTGCCTGGAGTCATATAATAATAGCAGAACACGATGAGAGCAGGGGTCTGAATGTCTCCTTGTCATTTTTAGTGCCTTATAACATCTTGGGGCTTGGGAGATGGCTTAGTCAGTGCAGCGCTTGGTACACAAGTGTGAGAGCCTGAGTTCAATCCTAGCACTCACGTAAAAAGCCAAGTGTAGGTACATGCCTGCAATTGTAGCATTGTAGGGATGGATCCCTGATGCTTGCTGGTCAGCCAGTCTACCTGAATTGGTGAGCTCCAGGTTTAGTAAGAGACCTTGTCTTAAAAGAGAAGGTGGAACATCTGGAAAGAAGGCTCAGTGATTCAAGAGACCTTGTCTCAAAAGAGAAAGTGGAACATCTGGAGAGAAGGCTCAGTGGTTAAGCGTATGAACTGCTCTTCCAGAGGCCTCAAGTTCAGTTCTTCTCACTCACCTAAGTGGCTTACATCCTCCTGTAACTCCAGTTCCAGGAGATCTGATGCCCTCTTCTGGCCTCTGCAGGCACTGCATGCATGTGGTGCACAGATGTACGTGCATTAAAGTAAAACCAAATTCTTTTAGAACATTGTAGTTTAAACTTTTAGTTAAAAAATTTAAATCTTAACAAAGTGGAGAACAGCAGTCGAGGAAGACAGCCATCACCAAATTATCTCTGCACAGATGTGCACACCTGCACACATCCACATTCTCATAATTTTATGTTGCAATTTTAAATAAGAAAGTGCTCTTTCTTATTTGGAGAAAGAACTCGGGTGTGTTACCCAGGTCGGCTCTGAATCTCTGGGCTCAAGTGATCGATCCTCCTGCCTCAGCGTCCAAGGCACATACATACCATGGACTTGTCAGCATGCAGTTCAGTGGTGTTCAGCTTGCCGCCACATACTCACTATCTATTCTAGAACTTCTCTATCACCCCAAATGGAAATATGTCCCCCAGTAAAGGGCATTGGCCATGAACTCCTGTCCCAGCCCCTGGGGCTTCACCCCTATATGTAGAACCGGGGGATTTGATCCTTTGGTGCCTGGCTACTTTTACTTTTTGTGGTGTCAAGGTTGAGCCCTGGTATGATGATATCAGTACGTCTAACTTTTCTTGGCTAATTTTCCATGTTATTGTTTTGCCATGAGGGTGACCATTATTGATACAGGGCTGTGTTGGACTCTTGTGGACGGTGCAATGTACAGGGGCATGTTTCTTTGCTCCCGGTTCTACTGTATGGGGTTTACTAATTTTAAAGTCCCTTCCCCACGTGCCTGGTGCTCTTCTGGGGTGTCCCCACTGAGCGGGCTTAACTTCTGGGACCCCTCCCGTAGTAGCAGCAGGAACCTCACTCTTCCTAAGGTGTGCCTTTAACAGTCTCACAGCCTTCAATGTTCTACAGGCCTGCTTCCTCCCCTTCTTTACCTCCTTCTGAAGGCTCCCCAGGGTCACTCTGGACTCTAACTCTCTGTATCATACCCTACCGCAGTCTTAGAACCCAGCCATGGGAAACAGGGTAGGAGTGCATCAGTGAGGTCAATTTACAGCCTCGCTGTGGCTCCTCTGCCTCCCTTTGTGCCCAGGTAAACCCACATGGGCTTCATTTTCATGGAGAGGTTCTGAGGGGCAGTTGGATGTGAATATTCCACACACCTGTCACCCACATCTTGCCTCAGGAGCTCACTCCTCTCTCCTTTGTCTCCCCAGGGACGTACCAGGGCCAGTGGGTTGGTGGCATGCGCCAGGGCTACGGTGTGCGGCAGAGTGTCCCCTATGGCATGGCCGCAGTCATCCGCTCGCCCCTGAGGACGTCCATCAACTCTCTACGCAGCGAGCACACCAACGGTGCAGCGCTGCACCCAGATGCCTCCCCGGCAGTGGCCGGCAGCCCGGCTGTATCCCGCGGTGGCTTTGTGCTGGTGGCCCACAGTGACTCAGAGATCCTAAAGAGCAAGAAGAAGGGGCTGTTCCGGCGCTCCCTGCTGAGTGGCCTGAAGCTTCGCAAGTCTGAGTCAAAGAGCAGCCTGGCCAGCCAGCGAAGCAAGCAGAGCTCCTTCCGCAGTGAGGCGGGCATGAGCACTGTGAGCTCCACGGCCAGTGACATCCACTCCACCATCAGCCTGGGTGAGGCCGAGGCCGAGCTGGCTGTCATCGAGGACGACATCGACGCCACCACCACTGAGACCTATGTGGGCGAGTGGAAGAATGACAAACGCTCGGGCTTTGGTGTGAGCCAGCGCTCCGACGGGCTCAAGTATGAGGGCGAGTGGGTCAGCAACCGGCGGCATGGCTACGGGTGCATGACCTTCCCCGACGGCACCAAGGAGGAGGGGAAATACAAGCAGAATGTGCTTGTGAGTGGCAAGCGCAAGAACCTCATCCCACTGCGTGCCAGTAAGATCCGGGAGAAGGTGGACCGGGCTGTGGAGGCAGCCGAGCGGGCAGCCACCATCGCTAAGCAGAAGGCCGAGATTGCTGCGTCCAGGTAGGGTTGGGCAGAGCATCCTACAGGACCTGTCTTTGGTCACCCAGAAGGCATTCATGGCCTGCCCTGCCCATCTGTATGATTCCCAGTGTGAGCCTGCACATGTTCCTCTATCTGTCCCACGCAGAGTCGGGGGGTTCCTTGGAGGTTCTCAGAAGCTGATTGTGGGCAGGGGTGGGGCAAGGAAATGATCTGAGGGGTCTTGGGGACCTGCAGCTTCCTCTTAAACAGGGCAGGAGGGAGTCAGGAGGCTGCAGATGGGGAGAGATGCCTTTTGTTTTTTTTTTTTATATGTATCTTATATATGTTCTTATACACCACTGATGGACAGAGAAGGCTGCTGTTCTGTTGGTATGATGTGTAGGACACCTGCTGGCTGGTGCCCTCTGCCTCAGGGACACAGGAAGAGACTGGAAGCGACTTCAGTGGTCCAGATCTGTGGCTGAGACCCCCACATGAGCCCCAAGAGACGTCTCTTCCTGAACAGAACAGCTGTGGGTAGCAGTGAGGCAATGAGGGGCTCACATGAGACTTGGTATTTTGAGTCAATAGCTGCCCTACTCAGGCTATAGGGCACTAAACTTGGGGTTCAGAAGAATCACCAGGCCCCAGAGAACAGTTACAGAGGTGGCTATGGGTGAGCATTGTGGGTTTTTTTTTTAATTTCCTTTAGGTGTCAGTGTAGTGTGCAAACCTTAGGGCTGGAGAAGGTGCCCCAGGCTGTCTCCCTGGAAACCATATAGGCAAGTATGGGAACCTAGGCTTGTCTGAGCCATTCTGTGAGAGTCAGGAGGCTGCAGACAGGGGAGACACAGGAGCCACATTCTCAGGCTTGAGGATGCTACCCTGCAGGAAGCCTAGAGTTTGCCTGTGTGTGCCTCTGGCTTTGCTGTGACTCACCTATTAGATAGCTTTGTGGAGGTGTTGTACGGGATTATCCTCTAAGCCAATCTGCCCTCATCTTTACCAGATCACCTGATCCTGCTTGCAAAAGATGGTCACGGCTTGGCTTATTGGTTGTTGATTTTCCCTTAGAAATGGGGTGGGGTGGGACTCTGACCTGAGTAGCCAATTCTCCCATTCCAAATAGCTACATGCTCCTCTGCCCTAATTGCACGTGGTCTCTAGGTCTTGGGGGAGGGACTAGAGTTTATAGGTGGGGAATGATTAGGGGCAGAGGCTCCATCTGTGTGCCTATGGGGAAGCCAACACCTATGTTGGGTAAAGACTTTCTAGAGTGGCCTTTTAGGGGGGGCACCCACATTCCTATCAGTAGCCCCCGCCCAGGCTCTGTAAGGAAGCCCCATAATTTGTTGGTTCCCCCAGGTGAACTTAGGTAGCATGTGCCTTGGTTTGTTGTTGGGACCTTCAGAGGAGAAATTGTTGTTTGTCTCCCCCCTCTGCTGCAGAAGGTGTTAGAAGCCGAAAGTCGCTATTGATCCTTCTTGAGTGCCCAGGGCTGGGGAGCTACTGCATAGGCCAGAGGCCTCAGAAGGATATGTGTCTGTAGACTGAAGTTTCTGTCCCTCCCAGTCCTGCAGCCGTTAGTCCCAAATAAACACACAGAGGTTTACATTAATTATCAACTGTTTGACCAATAGCTCAGGCTTCTTATTAGCTAGCTCTCTCTTAATTATTAATCCATTTCCATTAATCTGTGTATCTCCACATAGTCTTGGCTTACCAGTGATGTCTGGGTCTCTTGCTTTCTTAGCAGCTACATGGTGTCTTCTGACTGTGCGTATTACCTTTCTCTATCCCTGTTTGGATTTCCCACCTGGCTAAATTCTGCTTGCCCATTGGCCGAAACAGCTTTATTCATTAACCAATAAGAGAAACATGTATTCACAGCATTCAGATGGACATCCTCCATCATGTGTCCATCTGGGAGATTCTCAGGGAGTGTTGGCCAGCTGAGCATCCAGCTTCCACTCAACCTTTAGAAGATTTGCTCTCTCTGGGTGACCTTTTATCACAGTAAAGAGCACAAGTGTCACATCTGTCCCCTGTAGTGCCTGTGGTCTAGAGGGGAACACAATAGCTCTAAGAGGCTGAAAGAAAGGCAGAATTCCTACCTCAGTACTGAAGTCTGACACTGCCCCCACTACCACCTGGAAGCAAATGTGAGTGACAAGTATGTCAGCTCACCTGGGATTTTAGGAACCCACTGAGCTCTAGGTGTTTTAACTGTTGTAAACATAGCCCTTACCTCATACAGAGAGGTGGGAAGTAACATCCAGAAGACCATGGTGCTGGCTGAAAGCTGATGTGTGCACCCCAGCACCCCAAGCATCCAATGAACTAGCTTCCAGTTGCTTCCTTTTATCCTCTCCTTTGTATTTTGGGTCCCTGGTGAATGAGAGACAATTCAGAGGCTGGGGTCACTTGCCAGAGCCCTATCAGGCCCCAGACAAATTATTTTTTGTTTATTGTTGTTTGTTTGCTTTTGAGACAAGGTCTCTCTGTGTAGCCCTGGATATCCTGGAGCTCACTATGTAAACCAGCCTGATCCTAAACTCAGAGATATCTGCCTACCTTTGCCTCCTGAGTGCTGGGATTAAAGACATTTGCTACCATGCTTGGCTTCAGATGAGTTCTTGAATGAGGAGGGTTTGAGAAGCAGAAGCAAGCATCACAGGAGACCTTCCACAGACCTGATGTCCCATGCCATCCACCACCAGATCCCCAGTGTCAGGACTGAGAACATGGGATCCAAGGTAGTTTCTGTATAGAAGCCATGGGACACTGGGCAGAGCTGGTCTACTGGAACAGGGAGGTGAGTTGGATGCAAGCGCAAGCTGGGAGACTCCCATTGTTGGTGTTTCTCTCTGAGCCAGTCCCCTCATCTATGGAGAGGAGCAATGTTATTCTCAGCACCTGCCCCTGGCCTGCCTTCCCCAAGTGTGAGAGCGCCGAGCTAGACAGGGGTTGGCACAGAGTGGCCTCCACTCCTCAGGAAAGCCCAGAGGCAGGGTGGGAGGATAAGAAGGACCCAAAGGAGTTGGGACCAACCTGGGAGTGAGTGAGCTCTGAGTGACTCACCAGTGCCTTGGGTCCTAGCCAGCCAGTATGGTGACTCTATTGTGTTTTCCCTAGTGGGCAAAGGGACAAGTAGAGGGAGGAGACAGGGAAAAGACGTGTGTATCTTTGTGCACCTGGGCACCAACAGACTCCCACACACACCTATGAACTCCAACCTAGTCTATTGGAACCCTGAAGCACACTCATATGCCTCACCCTCATTGGCTGCCTGACCCCAGGCTTGTTTCCTGCATAGCTAAGGTCACCTTCTCAGTGACAATGGCCTTGAGATGAAATGGCCCTGATTCTGCCCTTACACATCTGGGACTTTAGAGTCTGTTGAGAAAGAGGTCAGTTGATGGAAGTATCCCATAATGTGTAGCATGTACAGGTATGTCAATTCCCTTGGTGCCCTCTGAGGCAGTCTTAGGTTACTGGCATGTGGCAAGTTGTGGGGTCTGGCCTCGATGTGGCTGGCAGGAAAGACAGGAGGCGTCAGATCCTTGCTAGCCATCAGGAACCAGCTTCTTAGACTCTGGCCTTGAAAACAGCAGGGACCTATGCACAATCTACGATCACGGCCAGAGCTGGCTGCTCTATAAGCAAGGGTTCCCACTAGAGCAGTGATTCTCAACCTGAGGGTCATGACCCCTTTTGGGTCATATATCAGATATCTGTCCTATCAAAGACAACATGAGGAACTGTATTAAAGGGTCACAGCATTAGGAAGGCTGAGAACCACCACACCAGGGGATGGCGGAGCCCATGATGTAGGGCATGGTCTGTGGTTGACCCCATCATTATTGCTGGTGTCGTCCCAGCACTGCTCCAAATGCTGACTCCTGGTGCCCAGATTCTCCTGTTGGAGGTGGGGAGGGAGTGCAGTGTCATCTAGAAGACAAGCCACCACCCCAGGCTGTGTCTCCTGCATCTTCCTAATGGTTTTAAAGTATGGAGACCAAGGTAGGAAACCAGAGGCCAGTGTTGAAAGGGTAGAGATGGCAAGTAACTGTCAGAGCCTTGGGTCTAGCAAGAGCCACAAGCAGCTGTGCTGCCACTGCAGAGCATTTATCCCCTGGGGGGCAGAGTCTCATGGGGCCGTGCTGCTTCATTCTCAGCTTGCAGGTCAGGGCTTATCCACTAGAGTGAGAAACTGCCCATGGCATCCTTATCAGACATTCCAGACCATCTTGGTGATGACTCCAGCAGGACGGAGAGTAACTCTGGGGTGCCATAACTCCTGGGAAACCCCTTCTGAGGCCCCTCTTGGTGGAGGCACCTTGAAGTACCTTTTGAACACAGCACAGGAGCTGGAGAGATGCTCAGTGGCTAATAGGACTCAAGTTCAGTTCCCAGCACCCACATCAGGCAACTCACAACCACCTGTAACTCCAGCTCCAGGGGAGCAGACGCCCTCATCGCCATGGGCACTGCACACAGCCATGTACATTAACACATGGCCACAAACACACAAGAAAAATAAACTGTGAATATTTAAATGCAGCACTGCTTCTGCAACGGGAAGGTGGGTGGGTGCACCTGGGAAGAGGCCCACTCAGGAGAGTGTCCCCATTAAGGTGATCAAATAGCATGCGACATACACCCTTGTTAAGGGATAAGAAGTCACTGCAAGATCTTGAGCTAAGCTTGCCCCCTCAGCACTGCATGCAAATACATGCTCTTTTTCATCCATGTATTTTCCCATGGTCAGCTGTGGTCTGTCTGAAGCTATATTAAGGGAAATTCCATAAGTAAGTAATTCATGAGTTTTCCCGCCTCTTTGGGACAGGCTCTCCCTATGTACTCATAGGTCTTCCATTGTGCACCATTCTGAGGTGTGCCATGGTGTCTGGCACCATCCCATTCCATCCTTCCTAGGCCATGACTCATCCTATGACTTGTTCTTGTCCAGTATACCCACACCATGTGTGACACTCACCCGTGAGCCACCAAGTTGCTGTCTTCAAGTGACCCTGTTTGACTTAATAGAGTGTTTCTTCCCTAAAAGTTATTGTCAAGCCCTCATGGGTGCCTGGAATAATATTCAGAACAGGTTTAGGGCTGGGAACTGAGACCTCAGCCCTCCCTGCGGCAAGGGGACTACTGTACACGTGCCACACTTTCCTAACTTGCCTTGTGAGGCTGATATTGCACCGTGTCTGGTTCTCTGAGATCGTCCTCTCCCTAGTCTCCCCACTGGTGCAGCTGGTATGCACATTTCTTCACCATATGAGATGCAGGTATCCATGTTGCTGGAGCCTTTCCTCTGGTAGAGTGTTCTGGGCATTTCTGATCTTGCAGTCCAGGAGTGAGGCTGCCGAGGCCATCTTGTTACCCATCCCATTTCTGCATGTCCTCCTCTGTAGCATTATGGTCTGAGGAAAGATGCATGCTGCGAGACTGTGGTAGATGCAACAGCTCCCAGGAGGAGGTATGGGGCCCTGGGTTTATGGATGTGTCCCATGGGGCTGAATCGAGGTCCCGAAGTGCATTCACAGCTCAAGCCCAGAACCTGCAGCTGTGTCACTTCTCAAGACAAATGGACTTTACAGATGTTGCTGAGGATGTGGAAATGGGTGATGATCTTGCACCTCCCCCTAGGTGGCCCAGTGTCATCATGGGACCTTCACTCGAGGGAGGTGGTGAAGGCAGAGGTTAGAGCCGTGTAGTACAAAGGTGGAAAAAGAGTCCAGGACCCAAGGAATGCAAGCAACTTCCAGACACTGGGGAAGTTAAGGGAAGGTATTTTCCTGGAGCCGATCTGGAGGGGACCAACACAGGCCACACCCTGATTTCAGCTCTTTTGTGTTTTGGAGGATCTTCGTAGCAGGTGGAGTTTTATTACAGTAGTTTCAGGAAGCATACACGCTGACTATTCTGGCCGCAGGCCCTGCCTGCCTCTGAGCACCAGGGAGAAAGCTCAAGTTCTCTTCCCCACTGGCTGCACTGGGCCCCAGTATCACTTCCTGGTCCAGGGTTGTGCTCCTTGCCCCTGTGGGAAGCTGCTCACATGTTTGGTGAGCAAAGACCATCTGTTTGGGCTCAGCTTTGCTACCTGAAACTGAACAGGGTGGGTGGGGACAGGTTTTAGGGTCCTGGGAAGTGACTAGACTCAGGACCAGCTGAGGGAACACTGGAGGCGAATGGCTGGGGTATACCATTCGGGGTCCTGGGTTTACCCAGAAGCCTCAGTTCTGTCTTGGTGAGCTGGGAGATTGTGGCCTTGGATGTCTGGCACCTTCTGTGGTACTTCTCATTGACTCATAAACTGGGGAATATGGGCAGCCTCTGCCCACACCAGCACTGCTGCCTGGCCCACCCCCAAGGGCTCTCGCCTTACTGCAAACAGTCAGACACTGTGGTTGGAAGCCACAGTTAGGACAGTTGTCACATGCCCTTCCTATGGAACTGATGGTCACATGGTAGTCTAGGATCTCTGCGCAGTCTGAAGCAGCTGTCACCTGGATTCACAGAGGCTCAGCAGGAGGCAGGAGAGAACACACTCAGGCGGGGCCTGCTGTGTGCACAGGCTCACTGCGTGCAGGAGTTCTGCAGTCCTGAGCAGGTGACGACACTGTGGGACCCAGGCCCCTGGGCTCCCCTTTCCCCAAGTGAGCCTGCTGCTGTTTAGAAGACCCCTGGGTGAGCCTTCATGGGATCTCAATGGCCTGTCCCAGGATTTGGTGACATCATGGTGTCTCTTCCGAATCCAGCCTGACCCTCCCACTAAATGCCCTTTTCCCATCTGTCTCACAGGAATGCTAAGTGGCTCTTCAGTCTATGACCTCCGCAGGTGTCTAAACTCCTGGGCCTTGCTTTCCACTCTGTAGGCTGACAAGTGGAGCCCTGTGCCACATGCCACATGCCATGTCGTTAGTGTGCCAGCATGAACACCCCAGGGGGGTCAAGCAGATCCCAGTGGATTCAGCATGGGATGTTTAGGCATTTATTATTATGGCCTTGGCTTTTGTGCCCCCTGCTCCCTCTGGTGGACACATTTACAGGGGGTTTCTGTATCTTTCAGGGACAGCCTGTCCTGTCCTCACAGCAGATGGTCTTTGTTCTTTGTCCCTCTGCCTTCCCTAGACCCTCTTGTATCTTTTGCAGGGAGCTTGCAGTGCCCTGCTTGGTCAGGTGGTTCACATGACTGGGGAAGGGGCTGTGCTAGGGCGCCCGGCTGCAGCCTGAGTCTCTGGGATGATTGACAGGTGTCCTCTGCCAGGATCGGGTTACCCATCACTTTTGCTCTAGTTCTTTGTGGAGGTCTATATTAGACCTTGCTGTAACATCTGACATACCCGACCAGTCCTGTGGTCTTCCCACACACCACGTTTCCAGCCACACTGACTCTTCTGGGAACATCGCCATCCTGCTAAAAGGCCTCATGGCCACTATGGCAAAGTGCCACAGACCCAGCAGTCACAGCAGCAGGAAGCTGTCCTGTGTGGGGTTCTGGAGGCTGCAGTAGGTGGAGCCATGCCCTCCACAGGGCCAGGGTAAGGCTTCCTGTCCCTATTGGGTGCTCATCGGGCTTCTTGGGATTCTAAGACTCCTTGGCTTGTGGCTCCATCACTCTGATCTCTGCCTCTGTCCCTTTGTGTTCACTTTCTTTCCTTCCTCCCTTTTAAAAAAACATTCTTGTTAATTTATTTTTTTACATTCTAATCCCAGTCCCCCCCTCCTCCCCTCCCACTCCCCCTACTCTCTTTTCTACCACCTCCCATTAACTCCTTGGAGAAAGTAAGGCCTCCCCTAGGAAGTCTAATAAATCAGTACCAACATCCCATTGAGGCAGGGCCAAGGCACCTCTCCATCCCCCACACCTCTGTGTCTAGGCTGAGCAAGGCATCTCTCCATTCAGAATGGGCTCCACTAAGTAGTTTGTGCATTAGTGTTAGATCTTGGACCCGCTGCCAGTGGCCTCATATTTTGTTCCAGCTGCACCATTGTCACCTATATTAAGGAAGTTTAGTTCAGTCTTATGCAGGTTCCCCATTTATCAGACCTGAATCAATCAATGATCTCTCACTACCTCAGGCCAGCTGATTCTGTGGGTTTCCTCATCATGGCCTTGACTCCTTTGTTCATATTCTCACTCCTCCCTCACTTTAATTGTACTCTAGGAGCTTGGCCCAATGGTTAGTTGTGGATTTCTGCATCTGCTTCCATCTGTTTCTGGAAGAGGGTTCTAGCTTCTGTGGAGTTGTGGATTGTAGGCTAAATATCTTTTGCTTTATGTCTGGTATCCACTTATGAATGAGTACATACTATATTTGTCTTTCTGAGTCTAGGTTACCTTACTCAGGATGGCTTTTCTAGTTCTGTCCTTTTGCCTACGAATTTTAGGATGTTATTGTTTCTTACTGCTGAGTAGTACTCCATTATGTAAATTTACCACATTTTCTTTATCCCTTCAGCTGGGGGCATCTAGGTTGTTTCCAACCTCTGGCTATTATAAATAATGTTGCTATGAACATAGCTGAGCAAATGTCCTTGTGGTGTGAATGTGCCTCCTTCCGGTATATGCCCAATAGTGGTATTGCAGGGTATTGAGGTAGGTTGATCCCTAATTTTCTAAGAAATCACCATACTTATTTCCACAGCAGCTGTACAAGTCTGCACTCCCACCAGCAATGGAGGAGTGTTCCCCTTTCTCCACATCCTCTCCAGCATAAGCTGTCATTGGTGTTTTTGATCTTAGCCATTCTGATCAGTGTAAGATGGAATCTCAGAGTGGTTTTGATTTGCATTTCCTGATGACAGAGCATTTCCTTAAGTCTTTCTGCCATCTGAGATTGTTCTGTTGAGAATTCTCTGTTTAGATCTGTACCCCACTTTTTAATTAGATTCTTAGGTAGTTTGATGTCTAGTTTCTTGAGTTCTTTGTGTATTTTGGAGACCAGCCCTCTGTCAGATGTGGGGTTGGTGCAGATTTTTTCCCATTCTGTATGGAAGCTGTTTTGTTTTGTTGAGTGTGTTCTTTGCTTTACAGGAGCTTCTCAGTTGCAGGAGGTCCCATTTATTAGTTGTTGCTCGCAGAGTCTGTGCTACTGGTGTTCTATTTAGGAAGTGGCCTCTTGTGCCAATGTGTTCAAATGTATTTACCACTTTCTCTTCTATGAGGTTCAGTGTAGATGGATTTATATTGAGGTCTTTGATCCATTTCAACTTGAGTCTTGTGCATGGTGATAGATATGGATCTATCTGTAATCTACATGTCAACAGCCAGTTATGCCGGCACCATTTGTTGAATATGCTTTCTTTTTTCCATTTTATATTTTTAGCTTCTTTGTCAAAAATTGGGTGTTCAGAGGTCCTGTTCCTTTTTTAGTAGAGAGTGTACAATGGTGCTTGTATGAAGGTCAGGGGACCACTTTCTGGAGTCATTTCTTTCCTTCCACCTTTATTTGAGTTCTGGGGATTAAACTCAGGCCATCAACCTCACAGGACAAATGCCTTTACCTGCTGAGACATCTCAATAGTTCTGTGTTCTTTTTCTTGTGAAAAGAAAAAAAATAAGGGACCACTGGAGTCTATAGTAGCCTCTTCTTAACTTAATTACTTCTGCAATGACCTGTGTCCCAGGAAGACTCAATCTTGAGGCTGCAGGTTGGCAGGAAGTAGGACACTATTGGGCCTGCCCAACTGCCTGCTACTCTTCCATAGCCCAGGCTGCCCCTCTGTACAGAGAGACATCCCTCCACCATTTGCTTGGACTCCTGCCAGCTTCTGTATTTGCTACAGTGATGTGTCTCATAGGTCCTGTAACCAGGTGCTGGCCCAGGCCTTTCACGCCACATGCAGCCATGTTTATGTTCTTAGCATGGGCCCTGGTGTGCACTAAAGACACTGTGGGCACTGTGAAAGGCCAGGACCAGAGGCAATGGTGTGAAATTCCAGGGGCCAAGTTGACCATGTCTCTCACCCCATTGATGCCTTTTACCCCATTGAACCATCTGTACAGCTGCACAGACACACACACACCTTTTGTGGGTAGATTTTCATGGAATTCTTTGGGCTTTATGCTGATGGGATCCCACACCCTCTGTGTCTTTAGTGCTCTCACTCCACTCCAGGCTCAATACTAAGGCCTGTGTTGTCATTCATAGACTAGGATGGGCTCTATTCCCTATGGGATGCCTGCTGTCACCTCTTGCCTTGGGAATCACCACAACCAGCCTTAGGCGTCACTCTCTCAGTATGGAGCAGAAGGGAGAAACAGAGGCAGGAATGAAACAATAGGATGTGGGAACAGCTCACAGACCTTGGTCTCCAAGGCTTAAAGTCGTCCCCCCCCCAGTGTGTGTGTGTGTGTGTGTGTGTGTGTGTGTGTGTGTGTGTCATGTTGTGTAACTGAGCTCTAAAATGCATGATTCTAGGGTATTTTAAAGTATAACTGATATTTCTCCAGTCTGTGTGGAGAGCACAGCTAACAATGTTGTCAGGGTGTGGTTACAAGGACAGAATCCCAGTGCAGTTAGCTCAAGCAAAATGGCACTGGGTTAGTTTCCACTCCTGGAGTGGACTGCAGACACAGCGGGACCCAGGGCTGCAGACAGCATTGGGGCGCTCTCATCATGATTTTGCTTTCCACTGTACTCAGTGGCACTATCCAGAAAGTTCTCAGCGTGAGGTAGGGAAGATTAGCAGGTATGTTTGCTCACACACATGCATGTGCATGTGTGGGATTAGTTGCTTTTCCCAGTGCTCCAGGGAAGAAGGGCTGGTTAGCTCATGGTCTGCCATGGTGGTGAGATGGCGGTAAGAGCCTGAGGTCACCAGGGGAAATGGGCTGAATTATCACCAGTGACTCACTTCCCCAGGCCAGATTACCTCCTGAAGCATCCAGCAACTGGGATCAAGTGTCAGAAGGAAGAGCCCAAGGGGTGGGGTGCCCTGTCCAGGGTGCTGAAGGAAGCCTAGTGGCTCAGCCAATCCAGATATAGAGCCAAGGCCATCAGCCCACCTGCTTAGCGTCCCATCGACAGTGCCAGTGCGGCCTCACTCCATTGTCCACTGGCAGCACAACCTCGTCACCATTCCCTCTCTGTTCCCACCCCTCAGCACAGAGCTGGAGCCTGCTTCCTGCCACCGTGGCCAGCATCCTAGGAGGCCTTCTGTTCCTGTTTCAGCTTTCAATTCACATTGAGTTCTCTGGTCTTTTCCATTGACAATTAGGTAATATTCCCTGTGTTTACTTACCCACTCATCATCCTGTGGACTCTTGGCCTGTCCCCACTCTTGTCTGTACTGGAGATAAGGCTGGTTTGGGTGCCATGGGCATGTGTGCCATTTTCTTGAGTCCTGTGGTGGTGACTTTTCTGATCTGTTCCTACAGTTTTTGAGGTGACATGGTGTGGCTCTCTCCACTCCTTGTCAGCACTTGCTGTTGGCTGTCTGCCCCATTCCACCATTCCAGTGGGTGGGAACTGGTGTCCCTCTGTGGGTTTGTAGCTCAGACTGGCCTTGAACTTGTGACCCTCATCCCTCAGCTTCCCTCTCTCATCCCTGCTTTGACTTGCATTTCTCTGATGACCAGTGGTGCTAAGCCTTTCCATATGTTTATGGGCCACTTTATACCTTCTCTGAGGAAATCATTCAGTTTGACTTTTCAGTAAATATCTGTATCCTTTGAACAGTGAAATCCATGTAAGTTGCAGCTAGTCTGCCTGGCGTGAGACTGAGCTCCTTGAGAGCATAATGCTGCTGAGACTGTCCTGGGGCACACAGGCAGACACTGCTGGAGGGCTCCTTAAGAGACAGAGCCACACAGTTGGTCCCATGTGTTGGCTCACCTAACTCTGAGCCCTCCCTGCAGGCCTGTGTTAAGTGACCTCCAAGACACAAGGCAAGGGGAATGAGGCAGATGCCCCAGCAGTCAGAGCCGTTCCTACTCCAGTTCCGTGGAGGATGAAGCAGGCCCAAGGCTGCTTCACCTCAGCATGTGTGTGTGCTGGGCAGAGCTGCTCAGTGAGGTCAAGTGTCCAGGGCTCCAGTAGCCACCACTAAGCATGACCCCAGCTCATACCATGATCTCAAGAGGGAGGAGAGATAAGGCTCAGTCATGTTGTAAGGACACCCAGTTGCAAGGGAGACTGCAAAACATGGTCCTAATGTGGGCCACAGGGTCCAGGTAAGTGTTGGTGACTATAGTATAACAAGAAAGAAGGGGCCAGCAGCTATGGGGAGCAGACAGCCACATTTGCCACCCTGACCAGGGGCAGTCACTCTCAGGGCCTATGTCCCTCAATCCACAGCCTTTCCTGGGACCCTGGCTGCCCCACTTCTGCAAAGTGGCTGCCCCTGCAGAGTCCTCTTGTTCTCTGAGTACAGAGGCTCTGCCCATGTGTCACCTTGGGCCTGACCGGCTCAGGGTAGATGTTCCACAGTGAGGCGTGAGTGTGGGTGGCTGCGTTAGATCTGTCTGAATCACACAACTAGGGGACAGCCAAGGCATGCTGTCCCCAAACAGCAGATGACCAGCTAGGGCCTTCTGCACTCTCTTTTCCTTCTAAGGATGGAGGTGAGGTGTGCCGCCCGCCATCAACCCTTGCCACTCTTGCTGTCTCTCCATGTCTGCCTCTGCCTGTCTTTGCTTTTATCTTCCTTCCTCCCTCACTTCCTCACTCTTCATCCCTGATTTCTTCGTTGACCCATTCCCTCCATTTTCTCTCCATTTCTCCCTCTTTCTTCACCTGTGGATTCCTGCCATGGATCCAGGATGGCCACAGTGAATTGAGTCGGGCCCTTTGCCACCCAGCTGACAGCCACATGCGGCTGTTTATAAGGTACCAGCTCCCAGAGGTGCAGGGAAGTGGCTGAGAGGTCGCCTCACTTCTCCAGCCCCCAAGCTGAGGCCCATTGACGGGACTGGGCTGCAGCGGGAGCCTCTACCTTCCAAAGCCCAGAGGCCTCCCCTTCCCAGCCCCTGGTTTCTGTTAGTGATTTTCCCAGCAGGGCAGCCCGATGGCTGGTGCCTTGAGAAGCAATTATGTGAAGTGCCTGGGCAAGGGAGCTATTACCGGCAGGGCGCCACAGTTGCTGTGACCTCAGTTGCCACTTAGCTGTACCCAGCTGGAGCACCCACAGCAGGCCCAGACACCCCGCCCTGGCGTCGCAGCCCGCCTCTTGTGGAGACCAGCTGTTGGGGAGGCTAGGGTGATGGGCTCAAGGCGATCACTGATTGAATAGTAGTGGCTGCCTACGGCATTGGGTTGAGAAGGGTTGGAAGGCCAGATCTGGGTGGGAGGTGGGCCTCCTTGATTAATAACTTCTGTTATAGGCTCACTTGCTTCTAGGAAAGGTTGTTTGTCCTCTATGGGCTTTGTTGGCTTAAAACCCTGTAGGTGAGTTTTCCCAGATGCTCCAGTATGGTGTGTGTGTGTATGGTATGCATGTGTGTTCGTGTGTGTGTGTGTGTGTGTGTGTGTGTGTGTGTGTGTGTGTTAAGTGTGTTTTCACATGCCTCTGTGTGTGTGGAGGCCAGAGGTCAATGGTATCTTCCTTCATTACTCTTGGAATGCTCCTGAACTATCTCCCTAGCCCTGTGGCATTTTATTTGCAATTTTTAAAAATTGTAATAAAGGCGGCCAGGGAGATGACTCAGCTGGCAAAGTGCTTGCTTCGCAAGCATGAGAACCTGAGTTCAATCCCTAGAAGCTACATTTAAAAGGCAAGCATGATGGTTCACACTTGTTCCCAGCCCTGGGTTGGTGGAGGCTGTGATCCCTGTGGCTCACTGGCCAGTAAGCCTAGTTTAATCACCAGTCTTGGGCCAGTGAGAGAACCCGTTAAAAAAAAAAATGTGTCTGGGCAGTGGTGGCACATGCCTTTAATCCCAGCAATCGGAAGGCAGAGGAAGATGGATCTCTGTGAGTGTGAGGCCAGCCTGGTCTACATAACTAGTTGCAGGATAGCCAGGGCTACACAAAGAACCCTGTCTGGAAACAAACAAACAAACTCAAGGTGGATAGTAACTGAGGAAGAGGCCCAGGACTGACCTTTGACTTCCACATGAATGTGCTCATGTGTGAACACATACACATAAATATTTTTATAAAATCTAGAGAACAGAATTATCATCTTAGCTATTACTAAGTTCATGATGCCAAATATGTGCAACCATCACCAGCGTCTTTCTTCAGAATGGAACCTCTGTGCCTTTTAAACATGGCTCCCCTCTCACTCCCCAGCCCACTGGCCATCATAAAAGCTGGTTCCTGAGGGACGGTAGGGGTGAGGAAAACATGACCCCCTCAATTATGGCTGGTAGGATGCCTGCTCAGACAGGAGAGAATTGGAGCCTGCCCAGTGTCAGAGGTCCAGCAGGCCTGGCCTGGGTAAGATGAGGGTACACTCCCATGGGAATGCATTCGATAACCTTTAGTTTGGGTCTTCATGCAAGGTCTCCCTATAAATACCAGGTGGGTCTTGAACTTGCTGTGACCTGTGGTGGCTCTCTTTCCACTTAAAGCTCCTCAGAGGTTTCTTTTCCTGCAGGGACCCATGGGCCTGGTACCACCAGTCTCCTACCCTAACACTCACAGCCCTCAGTTTCTGCTCTCCTGTGACCATAAGATGCTGATGTGGCAGGACAAAGAAAGGGCTAATGTGGGGTTGACAATGAGGGACAGCACTGAAGCTTCAGTACTAATTTCTTGTTGTTATCTTGGGGTTGCCGGTGAGGCAACCCAGGTCATGTGCTTGCTGGGCAGACTTTTCTAGCACCAAGCCCTGCCCTGCAATGATGGCAGCTGCGCAGTCAGTTTCAATGTGAGGCTTCTTTGAAAGACAAGAATTTGCTCCACAAAGAGATTGAGCACTGGTCTGAATGCAACGAAGGCTTTGTGTTTCTCTCTGCACGGGCCCACACCACCCGTGTCAGAAGTCACAGCATGCACCTCTGCGCCCCATCTTCCTGCACCCTGGTCCTGTGTCATGAGGACTGGCCCACCCAGCCCAGCTGCCCCTACACAGCAGCTCCCCAGCAGCCCCCACAAGCTAGCCTCATTTCCAAATTCAGGGGTGCTTTTGTGGCTGTGTCAGTGTCTGACCCTGATGGATTCTGCTTTGTTTTGGCTTTTCCAGACAGGGTTCCTCCCTCTGTGTAGCCCTGGCCGTCCTGGAACTCATTCTGTAGACCAGGCTGGCCTCAGACTCACAGAGATCCACCTGTCTCTGCCTCCAAGTGCTGGGATTAAAGATGTGCCACCACCTAGCTGACCCTGCTGTGTTTTTATCAGCTTCCTGCCCTCCTGTGTCTCTCCAGCCTCATCCACACAGCTCTGTAATAGGATGGAGCAGTTCACCCGCCTATGCTGTGATGTCCAGAAGTTCATGCACCTGTTTTTAACAGTGCCCCTGCTCTGTGGTGTGTGTGGGGATGGCCTTGGTGTTATGCAGTCACTTGAAAGTGTCCAGGGGTTGAAAATAAATGCCTCCCACAGGGACCTGAACTCTGGGTGCTGGCCAGACCTGTACTCCTTCCAAGTCTCTGGGCACTTGAGGGATACAATGGGGAGATGGAGATAGGTGAGGGCATGCTGGGGAGGCAGGGAGGTGAGAAGCCTGTCACTAGGCTCCCCCTAGGCATACACCCCATGGAGGGGGTGTTTCTATAGCCTGGTTGGGCTTGCCCACATTCTGGGGGTGGGGCGTGGCAAGCCTGAGCTTGGGGTGAAGGGTCAGGCCTTGTTTGGCACTCTAGGAAAAGGCCCCCCCACACCTCCCAGTCTTCTGCTGTGGGGTCATTTGAAGCATTTATCCACTCATTTATTTACTTAGCTCATTAGGTTTTGAGACAGAATTTTGCCGTGTAGCTCTGGCCAGCCTCAAACTGACAGTAGTCCGCCTGCCTCAGCTTCCTGTATTCCTGGCTGTCAAAAATCAACCTTCCTGATGTTTTTTTTTTTTTTCTTCTTCTTCTTCCCAGATCCTCTACTCTTTAATATAATGTTAAAACTTCCTTAGACACATAACCAGAGAACAAAGCCAGGCTCCCTGCCTCTGCCTGCTCAGTAGTGCCCCCACCTGGTGAGTCCTTATGCTGCTCCTCCAGGTTAACAGGGGTAACAGTGAGATGGTGAGTGTAGCTGGCACTGATCTAGCCTGGTCTGCGTGTCTCCTCCACTGTACCAGGAGCCCACAGGCCCCCAGGCTCTGACACAGATGCCCCACCTGCTGTGTCTTATGGCACCCCTACCCCCCACCGGCCTGGAGGGTCTCTAAGAATCTTCCAGGCAAGCGCTTGCTCTCCCCATTCCCTCGTGTGTGCCCTGCGCCCTGTGTAGATGAAGAGGCGGCCACACAGTTAGTGCAGGAAGGTGACTTGAGTCTTAGTTGCTCAAGGTTACAGCCATGTCATCTTCATCCTCTGTCCATCACCAGATGTGCAGCTTGGTGGGCACCTGTAGACTGATTGGGTTAGAAAAGGAGGTGAGGAATGATCCTGGTTAGTAATCTTGAGGTTGTTCTGGATGGGACAGGGTCAGTTGACAGTCACTTTTTGGCCAGCCAGCTGCAAGAGATGAGTCCAATGCAGCACCCCGAAGTTCTGTTTACTTCTGCTTTCTGAGTGCTGCCCCAACAGCCAGCTCAGGTCACTGGCTTCTGAGACACTGCTTTGAGCTTCCTTTGTCCCTGACTTTGCAGGTGACCCCCCTTGCAGATGCTGAAACAGCCAGAGAGGCAGAACTCAGCCAGCCCTCTTTCCCCAGGCTCAGACTTCAGGTGCAGGGACAGGGCCTGCAGGAACTGGACATGGCTCAGTGACAGGGAAGCCTGATGCCCCTCCCCTGTCACACTGAGTCCACACCTGCCCTTGCCCCTGTGAACTCCAGGCCCAAACCCTATCCCTGTCGGTGGATGTGGATTTTGATTGTCGTGCGGTTATCCTCAGCTTTGACGTGGGATCTCAATACTGACTCGCTCCTGTCCCTGACCTCCTCAGCTCCTAACCTGGTTCATCCCCAGGGGCCTAACTCAGACCTGCAGAGGCAAAGGCAGTGCCTACAGACATGGAAAGCCAGATACTTTGATTTCTGATGAATGCGGGTAATGTCTCATGTGAACGTGTAGCCCCTAGTTTCATTATGCCTGTCTGACCTTGTGAGGGAGGCAGTATCATTGTACCTTTCATATTGGCTAGAAGACTGAGGCACCCACCTGGTCACCCACCTGGTTACCCACCTGGTCACCCACCCGAAACCTGGCAGTGCCAGTGCAAACGGCAGCAGCTCCATCCTCCATCTCCACGGCTACCCCAGTAATTTCCTGAGGGTTGTAACAAGGGCTCAGTTCAAACAGGGGCTGTGCTCTCTCAGGCTGGACAGTCTAGTGGCCTGAAGTGGGCAGTGCAGGTCCACAGAGGACCACACTCACCCTCTGGCTTCAGGGCTGCTTCCTGCTTCTCCCAGTGTCCAGATCCCTTGGCTTATGGCCACATCAGTCCAGTCTCTGCCTCTTTCTTCAGATGGCTTCTGTCTGAAAGGTACCCTCCCCTCCTTGCCCTCCCCCCTTCTTTTCTGTTGTATGTTTTGAGACAAGGTTCCATGTAGACCAGGATAGCCTGGAATCTTCTGTGTAGCCGAGGATGACCTTGAACTCCCAATCTTCTTGTGTCTGCTTCCCAAGTAGTGGGATTGCAGGCATGTGACGCCATGCCTGGTATGAAATCTGTCTCTTATAAGCACACTGGTAGTGACAGCTAAGGCCTAGGTCATCTGGATGAACTCATCTCAAGGTCCTCCCTTTTTTAATTTTGTTATATTTACTCTCTCTCTCTCTGTGTGTGTGTGTGTGTGTGTGTGTGTGTGTGTGTGTGTGTGTGTGTGTGTGTGTCTGTGTGTCTGTGTGTCTGGGTCTGGGTCTGGGTCTGGGTCTGTGCCTACATGCATGTTCCATAGTGTGCATGTGGAGGTCAGAGGACAGCTTGGAGGAGTTGATTCTCTCCTTCCACCATGTGGATTCTGGGAATTGAACTTGGGTCATCAAGCTTGACAGCAAGCCCCTTTTATCCACTGAGCCATCTTGATGGCCTCTCAAGTTTCTCACTTTAGTCATATATACAAAATATCTTCTGAATATTATAGGTCATCCATTACAGGTACTGAGGGAAGAGGAAGGCATTATCTTTTGGGCGGCCACCATGTCTAGTGGCACGCAGGAAATGGAGGAGGAGACTGAGCATGGAGTGACACCTGTTGTTGCTGTAGTAGCTCATAGCCAGGGTCCGCAGGTCTACCTCCCCGGCCTTGGCACAGTGGACTGGGATGGGCTATGACTGGACCTCCCAGCCCTATTTCCACACCTCACTCCCTCCACTCCTTGGGTGTCAAGTTCAGCTCTGTTGCTAACTCCGGTGTGCTCTGAGATCTCCTCTCCAGAGACCTGGTGAACATTACAAATACCTCATTAATCCTCTCCGAAGCCCCTGGAGGCCAGACTGTTACAGCTTTGCTTTTGGAGAACTAAAAAATTCACACACACACACACACACACACACACACACACACACACACACACACACACACACATGCACGCACGCACGCACACACACAAATGTTTCCTGGCAGCCCCTATCTCCTCTTACTGGAAGCTCCACATGGGAAGCTTAGGCTTTGAGTGTCTACCTGCTTAGGAGAGGGGGGACAGTGGGCTGAGGTCTTACACAGTAGGGACAATGGCCTCCTTCCCAGCTGGTATGGGGGACAACGAGGAAGGGGCCTTGCTCACATCTGAACTTCAACTCAGGCTCACACCTGTGCTGTGGAAGCAGGGGTTTGGAACTTTGGACCCCAGCCTCTGTCCCCTTCTGGCTACTGGCTGCCATCTGAGTCCTTGCTGATCTCCTGTAGTTCTCAGGGCTGATCCAGACACGGTACACAGGCTGGCAGCACTGGAGGTGTCAGTGTTGGCAGCTTGCAGGGAGAGCTCTGTCCCTGCCCCACGTTGCCCCTATGGTGGAAGGACTGGGTGGCAGGTGGCAGTCAGGACTGGGTGCCTGACAAGTCCTATTCAGGGCATTAGATTTTCCCAAGAAGCTTGGGCATAGAGTAGAGGCTTTGACCAATGTCCCTGCTGTGACCCGAGGTCCCCTGAGGTCCAGCCTGTCCTTGTTTTTTTCTGTTCTATCAGCAGTTGTGCTTCATACCAAGGTCTGCATGGTGGAGCCTGGGGCAGTCACTGCTCTGCAGCCCTGCTCAGGAACTGCCTTCCTCTCCCCGCCCTCTCCGTCCCACTCACTCCTCCTGCTTCCCTTTCCCCTCTCCCTTCCTCTTCCTCTCCTCTCTTCCCCCCTTCCTCCTCCATTTCTTCTCTTCCTGCTCCCCCTCCTACCCTCCCTACCAGACTGGGATCTGTGGCCCTACTTTGTGAGATGCTGCGGACAGGTCTCTGAGCTCCACCCCACTCTATCCTTGGTGGCTTGCCGCCTGGGCAGACAGCACCCTGGAGAGCAGCCCTCATCTGTTGACTGGGTTCAACCAGTGTCTGTGGGGCTACCCTGGATCCACCCTGCCCTTAGCTCATGGGGGGGGTGCATCCTTGTTGCCATAGGTAAAATCTAGGGACTTCAGCAGGGCTGGCAGGACAGGGCCTCAGAGGTAAGGTTTAGCTCAGGAGTTTGGGTGTTGGGAGATGTCAGAACCTGTCATGGGTCATAAGATTGGTGTTAGGCCTGTGCTATGAGGTCACCTTGGCCTGTGCCCAGAGACTACTACAATTTTATCTGGGTGAAGAAGCCAACCAGGGCAGGGAAGCCAGCTGACGACTTGAATGCCGCTCACTCCCAGACAAGTTTTCTGCCTTCCTTTCCCTGGCCTTGGTGCGCAGGCCCCACTTGGCCTCTTTGGGCTCCTGCAATGGTGCTGATGGAGAAGGCTGGCTTCATCTTTGCTCTCTGCTCAATGGGGATCTGGGAACTGGTGGCCCCACAGTGCTCAGCAGACATGCCCTCCTGGTGTGGTGGTTGCTGTCCTTACGCCTGTTGACTATGGGCTGGTGCAGGGTAGAGGGAAAAGCAGGGTCATCACACATGATCCTCTTGGACTATCCCTGGGGATGAGGTGGCCCTACTCGAGACTCTGTGACTGAGGTCTCCCCTCCCCCTGGTGTTACCCCACTACCCAAAGTTTGAAGTTTCTGTCTGGATGTACCTTCTGCTGGGGGGGGGGTGTCAAGCCTCAAGATACTGATTCCATTTTTAACTGAGTGGAGCAGAGTTACCCAAAGATTAAGTTTAAACTAAACATTAAAAAGACAAAACAAGAGGCCTGAAACAGGTTTCAGGTTACTGTGGCTCTGTCCACACATGTGAGGCCTCTGCCTTTATGTAAGTCCATGCCTGACCCTGCCCTGCTGTAGTCTCTGTCCAGGACCCACCTAGCCACCCCTGGAAAAGACCATGAGCTCAGCCTGGTGGGTGGACTGCCCTCCTCAGTGGGCCTCTAGGCTGTTCTTCGTACAGTTTGCATGGTTCACCTGTTATTCCTAGGCATGGGGGTGGCCTGTAGGGTGAGGAAAAAGAGGGGGTGCTAGATCTAAAGATAGATAGGAGGCCTGAAGGTGAGGGGAGGCACCGGAAAGAGGGTGAAAGAATGCTTAAAAATCGACCTGCCTTTGCATTTCTCAGGCTTCCCGAGTGCCAAGGTTGTCATGACAACTGAGGTACATCCTCTCCATCCTTCCCCACACACTGAAACTGGTTGATGTGGGCAGGGCCTTTTCTCTGACTGGCCAAGAGCTCTCTGACCCAGGCAGACTCAGCACTGGAGGGGATGACCCTCGGCCCAGCTTCCCTTCCTAAGCAACTGTTTCTCTGCCTATGATGCAGTGTGTGTGTGTGTGTGTGTGTGTGTGTGTGTGTGTGTGACCCCTGCAGCCTGTGTGTTGTAATGGCAATATTCTGAGCACAGCCCTGCCCACGGGGACCCTCATAGTCCCTAACTGCCATTCCTGCCAGTAAATCCGTGCCCTTCTCTTGTTGAACTCTGGGGCTTTATAAAATTGACTTTCTAATCCCACCTCGGAAGCCAGTCCTGGTGTCCCTCATCTCAGCAGTAGACAGCAAAGAGATGCCCACAGGAGAAGGGTGTTAACACGGGAAAAGAGAGGCCTTTGGGGACCCAACTTTCATTTGGTGGCGTTTAGTTGATGCCTGTTGTGGGTGTTGTTCTTTGATTGGGCCAGTTTGGGCTCCATTTGGGGAACAGGAAAATGGAAATCTCTGCCTCACACCTCACTCAGAAGTGAACTCCAGGCATACAAAATGCTTCTGTATGAAGCATAAAGAGTTTGCTTCTTTGCTACATGGAACATAGCAGTGAAGTCAAACTCTGCTGACTGTGGCAGGGCACTCTTGTCCTGTTCACGCTGGGGAGACTGAGGCAGGACTGCAAGTTTGTAAGTTTGACCAGTAAGATCCTCGCCACAGATCCCATTTCCGTAGAGCACGTGCCAGCACGTACAAAGCCCTGGGTTCAAACGTCAGCACATTGACAGTCAACCTTACTACTACACACCGAGCCCTGGGGTTCAGTCTCTAGCATCACATGAAAACAGGTGTAGGTGTTAAGAGATGGCTCAGTGGCTAAGAGCACTTCCCGCTCAATCATGAAGACACAGTTCAGATTCCAGCTTCCTTGTTGGGCAGCTCACAAACATCTGGAACTCTAGCTCCAAGAGGTCCAAAGCCCTCTCCTAGCTCCAAAAAGCTTTCATGTATACACGTGCCCACACAGAGGCACACCCCCATGAATAACAACAACAACAAGGAATAATATAGGCATGATGGTACATGCCTCTCACCCTAGCACTCACAACGCAGAGAGAAAAGCCTACGTTCAAGGTCATCCTTGGCTACATACTAAGCTGGAGTTCAGCCTGGGCTTCATGAGACCCCGTCTCAAAAATAATGAAAAGGGAAAACAAAAAGGAAATGCAAATTAAAGCCACACTGCAATAATGCTGACTTGCTTGTCAGCTTGGGGGAGATGGTTAAGCTTTACTGACCCACGAGCAGGAGAGCTGTAGACCGGCCTCCCAGGGGAGCTCCTGTCTCGCCCAACACAGCACAGGCCTTGGCAACTCAGATCACACTTCTGGAAATTTATCCCCAAAACAGATTTGTATTGCAGAAATCAAGTACACAGACCATTGCTGGGCCAGGATTTGGGGTTATAGGAAATGATGGGTGGCCATAGCGAGCTTGGGGCAACTCGGTGAACAGAACCAAGAGGTTCTGTGGTTGACTGATATGACACAGCTCCAAAGAGTGGTGTTAAGTAAAAAAAGCCAGAAGTGAGGCAGAGCACGTGATGTAGCTTCTAACATCATGTCCCATGTCTGATGTGTGGGAACCGTGGAGCCTGGAGAGGCTGGGATGCTGTGACAAGAAATGCTCTACATCCCAGACCTTATTGGGTTTAGAGTATCTGTATATCCGTAGTGAGGATTCTTGGAGCCACTCAGGAGGCTGAGATGAGAGGACTGTGAATTTGAAACTGGTGTAGGGTATATAGTGACACCCCATCTCAAGAAATCAAAGCAAAACAAGAACATACTTCTTGGGGATGGAAGCCAAAATTTCATTTATGCCCCCAGTGTGCTGTCTACATGGCTCGAGAGTGATCATACACATGTTACTGTGTCTGCTCTGTGACCTGGACATGCTTCTCTGTGTGTGTGACCTTCAGTATTACAGACCACTGTGCCAGCTTCCTGCTAGCCCTTCCCTCACAGAGCAGGCCCTGTTTTGTGCCCAGGCCCCAGCACCTACCTGTGTCCAGCAGTGGACACATTAGCTCAATGGTCATGGCTCCTGTGGGGAACTAGTGACTCCAGTGACAGAGCAGGGACAGGGGCCTTTAGTCCACTTGCCCCACGTGACGTTGTAGTGAGGGCTTTTTAGAGCTTCAAAGCTTCTGTTTTCCCAAGACAGGTTTCTCTGTGTAGCCCTGGCTGTCCTGGATCTCACTCTGTAGACCAGGCTGGCTGCAAACTCACAGAGATCTGCCTGCCTCTGCTTCCCTAGTGCTGGTATTGAAGCTGTGTACCATCACGCCTGGTTTAATTTACACACACACACACACACACACACACACACACACACACACACACACACATCTCGGTGACTACATTCTGATCTTTGCATGAGCACTTGGTGGCTGTGGTTGGGCATGGTGCACAGGCACACAGTTTGGAAGGTTTACACAGGAAGACCATGTTTAAGGCCTGGAAAGGAAACTTAGCAAGGCTTTGTCTCAAAGATAAATTCAAACAAGCCACCATACCCTGTGACTGTCACAAAGTGAGGGAGAGGAGGGGCAGTGCTGTGAGCTGGGGATGTGTGGGAACCTTCCTGCCTCTGGGGGGGGGGTGCCAGTGGGTCTTTATCAACCTCTTCTTGTGGTCCCTGGCAGGTTGCAGGAGACAGTCCTTCTGATTCCCATGTGTGAACACGAGCAGTCAGTTCCTGAGGAAGCATGATTGTAGTGGGTGTGCCCACTGGTTCTATACCTGGCCCTGAAAATATCCCAAGGCTTGTGTCCAGGAGCACCCATTGGCAGCAGAGTGGCTGTGCGTTTTTTGAAGGACAGAGCCAGCCCGAGTGTCCTTGGTTGTGACAGAAGAACCTCACCCTCATTCCTGTGCACTATGCCTGGCGTCAGGGCTGCCCAGAGTCTTAATATTTGTCAGGATAAACACCAAGAGTAATTGGCCTATTCACAGGGCCTAACGAGCCCTGGTCCAGTCTGAAGGCTGGCCTGAGAGTCAGATGCTCAAGACTATGGGGCTAGTCCTCAGTGGGTACCTGTGTGGGGGCAGGACCGCAGGCACCCTGTCTGGGCACAGTTCCTCCCCATCAGCCTCCCTGGAGGAGGTGGGGTTGTCTTGACAACTACAGCTGTGGGGCTGGACGCTCCCAGTGGAATGTCTGGGAACCTGGCTTCCTGGGAGGGGGTGGGATTCTCTTCTTGGCTAAGCATCCCTGAGCCATCAGGACCACTTGTTACTTTATCACAAGCAGAGGCTTTAAGTGGACCGTGTATGGATGCAGCTCTGTCACACGCTGCTCCTGGGGGCTGTCATCTTGAAGCACTACCAACTTGGGCCTTGACTCTGCCATCATGCTGGGAACAGGAATTCAAGATGCAGATGGTAGGGCTGACTCCATGACAGGCTGTGACTAGAGAGTGGCAGGCCTATTGTTTTCATGGAGCTCTCCCTCTGTCTATGTTCAAGTTTCTCTCTAGGCCTGTGTGCTGTATTAGGGTCCATCCTGAAGACCTTGCCTTCCCTGAATAAGGTCACAGCCATAAATACCTGGGACAGGACTTTAATTTGTCTACTAGGACAACCTGTCCTCACACACCTGACCTTTGCAGTTTAAGTTTGTTCTTAGAAGCATGAAGAAAGGCCGCATCTTTGTAAGTTCAAAGCCAGCCTGGTCCATGGAGCAAGTTCAGAGAAACACTGTCTCAAAAAATAAAAATCAGTCAATCAATCAAACAAACAAACAAAAAAACCACATTTACAGTTGAGGGAAAGCCCAGGATGACACATCCTAGCACTAGGGAAACTGAGGCAGGAAAATTATAATTTCAAGGTCTGCCTAAGATACAGAGTGACACCTGTCTTCAGAAACAAAGCAAACAAAACAAAGCAAATCATGGGGGTGGCAGGGTAGGGAGGCTAAGAGAACCATCGAGCTTAGATAGCTTTATGAGGGATGGAGCCTGCATCACTGTGGTCCTGCCTGTGTCATGGTGTTCATCTATGCCCATCGCTGCCCTTGCCGATTTGTGGAGACAGCCATTCTGAGCCGGGCCAGTGGGAGACATGCACAGTGGGTGATGGAGTGGACTTCCAGGAAGAAAGATGAGCCAGAGCCCGGCAGGCACAAACCGATCTTGTTGAAACAGCCCCTCCCTAAGATCCATATCTGGAGGAATCCCAGCTTCTGTGGCCACGCTGAGAAGGACCCAACGGCATGTGAGCTCATGAGTCGGTAGACATTAGCAGTGCTGTGGAGGAATCAGAAGCATACACAGTTGTAGCATCCTGTGGTACAAGCATACATAGTTGACACTGTATACCATCCTGTGAGACCCCAGAGGGATGAAAGGATAGAGGAGGGGAACTGGGGTGCCTATGACCCTTTTCCCTTTCTCTCCTGCCAGCCCAGACCAAGAGTGGATAAGAACAAGAGACAGGGAGCCACTGGCCAGAGAAGATCAGTTCCTATGGTCCGGGGGAGGAGGCACCTCTTACAAAAAATCAAAAGGGCCAACACAAGAGGGAAGACGGAAGGCTCTGGAACTGGAGTTCCTTTCTCCAGAGGCCTGGTCTACTCCTGACCCTCAGTGGCCAGGAGACTGAGCTGTCATGTCCCTTTGGTGGCCCTCTCCACCATGCTTCTCTAACACCAGCCCTAGGCAAGCAGCAAGAACAAGAGCATCTGCCTCAGGGCATGGTGGCACACCCCTGTAAGCCCAGCAGTTGTAACACTGAGGTAGGAGGATTATGAGTTTGAGGCCAGCCTGGGCTACAGAATAAGATCCTGTCCTTCTGCCTTCCCACATAAAAATCCCCTCTGTGGTCCCTGAAGGCCTGCCTGGGCCCCTCAGGGTCTGACTCCAGTGTCCAAGTATCCATGATGAATCTGGCCAGAGGAGAGGAGAGGAACAAAGCAAGAAGATGGGAAGCTGTCAGGGAGAGCCAAGAAGTCCAGAAGAAACCGCTGTCCTAGGCTCTGGGCCTTGCTGGTGAATGAAGCTGGTGAAAGGGGATGGGGTGGGTTGTCGAGGGAGGGTCTTCTCGTGGATTCATTACTAGTCCCTTGGCTCTGAGAGTCTCATAGCTGCCTATCCCTGGGAGAGTGACCTGAACTCAAAGAGAGCCAGGAAAGCCAAGATGTAGACGGACTTCCTGTGGCTCCTGAGTTAAGTGCCACCTGTGCTCAGCAGCGCAAACAAGACTCACGGCCTTGCAGCAGTCAAAGTGGACTCCCCAGAACATGACAAGGTGGGGGGGGGCTGCATCCCTCCAGAAGGTCCCAGGAAGGGTCTGCACCTTTGTTCCCTGGCCTTTCTCAAGAACGAGAGAAACACAGGTGTCAGGTAACCTGAGGACTTGGAGCTGACCCACCTGGCTGTTTAGTGGCAACTTGGATTTTAGCACACCCCTGGGGATCTTGACCCCCGCCACAGTCAATGCCACAAACTGTCCCTGGCCTCAAGCATCATTTTCTGCCTGAAGCCCATTTGATCTTGCGTTACCAGTGCTGGCTCCCCTTGGCAACCGTGGGCATGGTTGTTTCTCTCGTAACACCGGATGGCTTCCTTTGTAGTCTCCACAACAAGCATAGTCTGATTGGTCACATGTCTGATGTGTATTCTGGGCACCCAGCGCATGCTCCAAAGATGCCTTTAGGGGAGGATCAGAGGCCTTACTCCACACCTGCCGTGGAATCAGATGGCCTGGGCCTTCTGGTAACCCACTGGTCCTCTTTTCTTTCCAAGATAGAGTCACCCATGTAACCAGTGACCCTCCTGCCTCAGCATCTTGCATGTTTTGTGTGATGGGGTTGAAGGTGTGTACCACCTTGCACAGCCCTGCCACTTTTATTTCAATGGCACGAGTTCAACATGGCCTGCAGACTGCCTCTCAGTCCATGGCTTTTCCTGGATCCTTACCCCACAACAGACTTCCTCAAGGTAGCTCCTCAGTCTGCCTCCACCCTGTCTGTAAGATGACTGGATCTCCCTGGCTTCTGGTTTCCTCTATCCAGGTCAGATTCATGATCCTGGATCTTGATTAGCTGCCTCTCAGTTGCACTGGGCTTTAAGTTGCTACCTCCTCTCTGGGTGTCTGAGCCTATGGTGAGGACCACAGGTACAACTATGCCCATATACAGGCTACCCATTCAGGAGGAATTGTGGGTATGAGCATGCAGAGAGCCCAGCAAATGACACTAGGTGCAGGAATGCCCCTCCTAGGTTGAGAGTGTCCCATCTATGACACTGCAGCCAGACCTCACAGATATGAACTTAGACAGTGGGAACTCCCTCTGGAGGCTGCTGTCCCTTAGAGTACTTGCTCAGGGCCAGGTCCTGCAAGTCTTGTTTAAAATTAAACTTCGCTACGTGGTGGAGTCCTCGCTACCCAATGCTCGTCTACATTGATTTTATTTTAGGGTTGGCACAATATATTTTTATGTATGTGTGGCATACATATGTAAATTTACACATGATGTTGGTGAATTAATGGTGTTTTTACTAAGTGAGGATGTGGGAACCAATCACAGTCCCTAAGGGATGTCAGGAAAATGTGAGCCAGGAAGGGTGAATGGAACTGAGCTATGTGTGCCGATATTACTGGACAGGACCTGAACTGCAGCCGTTTGGGAAGCTTCACCTTGTGCAGACTGAGCCCAGCACCCTAGCTGCTTCTGTAGAATTTGGGGGTGGGCACTCTTTTCTGCTCCCCAGGACAGCAGCTCAGCAGCTGTGTTCTGCTCTGGGACGTTGCAGACCCTCTGTTGGAGCTGAGGGACCTTGCAGAGAATTTGGAACAGTTTCCAAGGTCGAATAGATTCTCAGGGATGTCATTTTCAGAGTACCACAAACTATGCTGGGATTACAGAGCAGGATAGAAGGGGAGCCTAGCTAGGGGGCACAGCCTGTCCTCCAAGGTCCTTGGGCAGTTTCTGCAGAAGAGTCATAAAGCCAGCAGCCGTAAGTCTTCAGCCAATCCATTGTCAGTAATAAATGAGATGTTGATTAGTGCTGTGCTAATGGCTCCATCTCTGTTGTAGTGACAAATACCAGATGCCCAAGGAATATTCTAGAAGGTGTGGCTTTCATCTTACATTCCATGGCTCTGTTGAGAGGCAAATGTCCTTTTCCACTTCTAGGAACCAAAGTGCTTCGAGGGCTAGAATTTTATTAACACCATATTTTAGCATGTTAGGTTTTCTTGACTACTTGGGCCAGCTCCCTGGTGTATGGCAGAGAGCAGGAGGTCATAATGCCTGGGGAGCCGCATGAGAGGAGAACCTGCGGGCTGGGCCAGCCCACTTCCCTTCTTGGACACTTATTCATGGGTAGCACATTTTCTTCTGACACAATCATTTGAAAAATAAAGCTCAAAGCTGCAAACATTGTGAGTGTTTTGGGAGTTAGCTTGGAGACTCCAGGGCGCAGGTGCTGTGACACATGGGAGCCTGGCTGCTGGGCAGAGACTGTCCCCAGGAGCTGTGTGATAAAACTTGGTCTTCTGTGTGTTTGTTCTGGGAGCCCATCTCTAGGAGATGATAAGATTATTGGGGTGGATGGGGTCATCAAGAATAGCATTGGTGCCCTTTAGGACCTTCTCTTCCTTCATGGGCACAGCCAGAAGGAACCATCTGCATGGGTCTTCCCCAGATGGCATCCTAACTTTGGACATCCAGCCTCAGAACTGGGAGAAAGACAACTGATTGAAAGCCACTGTCAACCTTTTGCTTGCTCTTGAGGTTACTTGGACCACAAGCAGGAGACCTGCGAGGAGAATGCCACCTTTATCTCAGGGACTGGGAACCACTGTTTCCAGTGTTCGGGAGGTGGTATTCATGTGTGGCATGATCCAGCCCGAGAGTTGCCATGCCTGGAGGAAGGAGGAACAGATAAGGACCACTCCATTCTGTCTTGGAATTCCAGCCTCTGCTCTTACAAGGGCAGAGTAGCCCTGTGGGACTCAGCAGAGAGCCAGAGCAAGCAGACCTGGAGAAGTATATACAGGTCCTGGCCCATCCATCTGCAGACAGTGTGCTGTGTCCTCTTTGCCAGAACAGGAACCTCCTCACCCCCACTCAAGGCTGGTTGGAGCCTAAGGGACAGCTCATGTTGCATGGACTCACTGGTGACCTGTAATCACTTCCACCCTGGGACATGGATTACCCAGCTTAGGTTTCCACAGTGTGGGGTGTTTGTTGATAAAAATACATATTCTAGGGCTGCCTAAGAGTGTATCTTGCCCTCCAGTGGACCTGAGTTCTATTCCCAGCACCCATGACCAACAGTTCACAGCCACCTGCAGCTCCAGGGAACCTGACACCCTATTCTGTCCTCTAGATGCACTCCCCAGTATGTAGCATTCTCTCTCTCTCTCTCTCTCTCTCTCTCTCTATATATATATATATATATATATATATATATATGTATGTATGTATGTATGTATGTATGTATGTATAAATAAATCACACACACATTAAAAATACAATATTAAAAAAAAAAACAGCCAGGCAGTGGTGGTGCACACCTTTAATCCCAGCACTCAGGAGGCAGAGGCAGGAAGATCTCTGTGAGTTCGAGACCAACCTGGTCTACAAGAGTTAGTTCCAGGACAAACAAACAAACAGGGAGCTTGGCAGTGGTGGCACACACCTTTAATGCCAGCACTCAGGAGGCAGAGGCAGTTGGATCTCTGTAAGTTCAAGGCCAGCCTGGTCTACAGAGCCATGGCTACACAGAGAAACTGTGTCTCGAAAAACAAAAAAGTCAGGGGATGTAGCGGTGTCTCCGTGGCTAGAACAATGGCTGCCCTTTGCAAAGGAGCCAGGTTCAGTCCCTAGAACCCACATGATGACTCGCAATTGTTGGCAACTCCAACCCTAGGGGATCCAATGTCCTCTATTGGCACTACAAACGCACCACGCACAGACACATGTGCAGGCAAAGCACCCATATACATACAGTTAAAAAATAAAAATGGAAATACACCACACTTTCTCCAGAGGCTGCTGCACTAAGGCTGGTTGGTTGGTGCCAGGGATGTTTGTTGTGTGACTGAATGAATGAACAGTATCCTAGGTTAGACACCCAGGATGCTCCTTGCAAAGGGTCCCTTCTGGGCCTGCACTCAGTGCTCACCCTCTGTCTCCTGTCTCCCCTAGGACCTCTCACTCAAGGGCCAAGGCTGAGGCAGCACTCACGGCCGCTCAAAAAGCCCAGGAGGAAGCACGGATCGCCAGGATCACTGCCAAAGAGTTCTCGCCTTCCTTCCAGCACAGGGAAAATGGTGAGTTCTGCCTGAGCTGGTGGCTCTGAGGGACAGGGCCCTGGACACTGGCTCCTGATGCCACCTGGGCCTGTTAGTCACCCAGAGCTAATGCCTTCCCAGTGATGTCCCTTGCTGAAGCTGAGTAAGCAAACACGTGTGAATGTGCGTGGACTTCCGTGTCTGTTTGCAAGCGCTGTGTATGTGGACAGTGCTGCTACTCTTTTGGGCCCCCAATATGATTCTATGGCTGTCTGCAGTGGTGGCTCAGTGCTCTGTTTAGTAAGGGTGGCCCGAGGGCTGATGTTAGTCTCAATCAGTAATTTCTGTTGCTTGTTTCTAGTACAAGGTCTTATTCTATAGCCCAGGCTAGCCCATCACGATCCTCCTGCCTCAGCCTCCTTGGTGCTGAGTTTTATTTAATCTTAATGCACACTTGATGAACTGCAGATAGCCATCCATGTATGGCCAGTGGCTGCCAGATTGGGGGACTCTCTAACGAGTAGATTGTGCCGTGTCCTGTGTAAGTCATTGCCCTTCCCCCGTGGGAGCTGTATGAATGCTATGTGGAGTCTGCACAGGGCCTCCAGTGTGGAACAGTCAACTGTAGTGGGGGTTGCGCTGTGTGCACCCAACCTCAGAACACCCAGCCTTTCCTTGTATCCCTCCAGCTTCACTGGGAAGCATCCTGGTCCCACAGAGCCTGGAGGCAGAGTTGAGGTCACAGTCCCTCCTGCCTGCCCCCAGCTACTGTACACATGGGTAAGAACAGAATGCTGAAAGAAGCTGTAAGACTAGGGTGTACCGTGCCAAGCCTGTGTTCTCACAGTGATGAAGTGGCCTCTGGATCCAGGCTGAAGAGCAAAGCTCACACAGCTGGTACTGGACCTAGCTAGGTCAGTGTGTCAAATGAGCCTTGCTGTCTGCTCTGCCCAGGACCCACTCTGGTACCCCGCCGTGACCACCAGCACCTCCTTCAGGTGTCTCTGATGTGGAGGGGGAGTTCTGCCAACTCTGCACAGTCCTCTCACCCAGCTGCTCCCAGATTAAAAAGAAAGCCAGGACCTGACTACCTGAGGCTGAGGTGGCTCTTGTCCCATTTGGGGGCCGTAGGTCATCTGCCCCACATTCAGACTGCCAGGCACCTGACTGACCCCAAGTCAGATGAGCCACGTGTAAAATATGTGGCTGGACAGACATGCTAAAAATTCCCATGGGTGCCCAGGCTCCAGCCCTGGATGCTGCTGATTCCTTCCTGGAGCCCTGCTATACTGCCCCGAGGAGCAGTTACTGTCTGAGGCACTTGTGTGTGGAGTGATGACCAAGGGATTTGTCCACCAGTTTCTCTGAGGAGCCTGGGAAAACCCATAGGAGCTGAACTTTGGACCTGTGACTATCAGGTGTCAAGAGACCAGATATGTTGCTTTATGCCCCATGTACGTGGGCCTTGAACACTCAGCTGACTGACCCAGGACCCTGCTTCTGCCAGGGAGGCCTCAGCTGATACCTGCTTTCTGTTCAGAGTTGCCTCCTTGAGAAACATCTGTGAGGAAGGCCTTCAACTCACAGTACCTCAGCTGCCCCACACTGGGATGCGACCAGTCCATGGGACTTGGCTGACACAGGACCCCATCCTGGCTGTTGCTCCCTGTGGTCTCTGGCCATGCCTGCTGCCTGGGAGGCTGCCATGGCCTCCTCACCTCTCCAGCATTGTGTTACTGTCAGGTGCCCTTAAATCCCTTCTGGGATTCACTTCCCCACATCAAGGCATTTCCTAGAATGCACTAGCAGCCAGTGGGTCCATGCTGGAAGGGGACTGGGTGCTAAGTGTCCCTCTCTCTGGTCCCCAAATGCTAGCAGCTGCTGTGTTCTCTTACCCAAGGTCTTGCGAAGACAGTGGCAGAACTGGCATTTAAAGTGGGTCCTGGTTCACAAGCCCTGATTCTAAAAACATTACCAGAGTTGTCTCAGCTACGGGCAGAAGGTTGTCTTCCTATGATCTGGCTGCTTGGAAAAGACCCTGGTAGCTAGTCCCTCTGAGAATGCCTGAGGCCACAGGGATGGAAGGAGGGGGATGCAGGATGGGTCAGAGAAGAACCCAGGATACTCAAGCTGATACCCATCCCTAAAGCCTACACATTCATGTACCTAGGACACAAGGCAGGAATGAAGGCACTGGGGTTATGTTGCGGTTGCCTCAGGTTCCTTCCTGGTCTTCATAATAGTCTTCCAGGGATAGCAGTTAATTTTAGCTGAGAATGACCTCTGTGGCAGTGGCAGCCAGGCACAAGCTTCCCTCAAGGTGCAGGTCTAATGGGCAGGTGGCCTCACCCTTATGAGGAAGGCCACAGGGCCACTTGCAGGCTCATGTCCTGACTTTCCAGGTCCCTGATGTTCAGCCAAGGGACTCTAGAGACAAGAAGTGCCCAGGCTTAAGGTCCTGCCAGTTATCTTTGCTGGGTGACCCAGTCCACACTGGCACAAAGGTCTCTCTGCAATGGGCTCCATGTAACCCCGTGTGTTTTTGTCTCCCACCCAAGGGCTTGAGTACCAGAGGCCAAAGCACCAGATGTCCTGTGATGACATCGAGGTGCTCTCCACCGGGACACCCCTGCAGCAGGAGAGCCCGGAGCTGTACCGCAAGGGCACTACCCCTTCTGATCTGACCCCCGATGACAGCCCCCTGCAGAGCTTTCCGGCCAGCCCCACAGCCACCCCTCCGCCAGCTCCCGCCTCCAGGAACAAGATGGCCCACTTCTCCAGGCAGGTCTCAGTGGATGAGGAGCGAAGCGGGGACATCCAGATGCTCCTTGAGGGCCGCGGAGGGGACTATGCCCGCAACAGCTGGGGCGAGGAGAAGGCCGGGGCCTCTAGGGGTGTCCGCAGTGGTGCCCTGCGCAGCGGCCAGCCCACTGAGGATTTCCGCACCCGGGGCTCCAGCCACAAGCAGCCTGGGAACCCCAAGCCCCGGGAGCGGCGGACGGAGTCCCCCACCACATTCTCGTGGACTTCTCACCACCGGGCAGGCAATCCCTGTTCTGGGGGCCCCAAGTTGTCAGAGCCAGATGAGGAGCAGCTGAGCAACTATAAGCTGGAGATGAAGCCCTTGCTAAGGATGGATGCCTGTCCGCAGGACACACACCCCCAGAGACGGCGTCACAGTCGGGGTGCTGGGGGAGACCGACGCTCTGAGGACCGGGGCTTTGGGCTGCAGAGACTGAGGTCCAAGTCCCAGAATAAGGAGAACCTCAGGCCAGCCTCCTCTGCAGAGCCCACGGTGCAGAAACTAGAGAGCCTGCGGCTGGGGGACCGGCCCGAGCCCCGTCTGCTGCGTTGGGACTTGACCTTCTCCCCACCCCAGAAGTCCCTGCCTGTTGCACTCGAGTCTGACGAGGAGACTGGGGATGAGCTCAAGTCCAGTACGGTAAGTGCTGCCCACCCTTACAGGGCAGAGACCGTGGGACCCAGGACCACCTCCTGGTTACTCTGCTTGCTTTCTGTGTATTTCCTCTCTAGGGATTGGGGTGCAGCTAGTGTGGGTATCTACAGGAAGCAGAGATACTGAGCCATAGGCTCTTGCTTTAGATTGATCCTCGAGAAGAGTCCCCATGGGTTCAACCCTTTAGAAGCAGTGTGGGTATCCATGAAAGCTCCTAGATGGGAACAAGGCTGCCTGTGATAGCATCCTGCCCCTAACTTGTGCAGACCTGTTGCTGTCAGGGGCTTATGTTCTGGATCTGGGTTAGAGTAGGGCTGAGGCCCCTCTGTCCAGTCTTTCTCCCCTGAGCATCTTTCACTTGTGCCAGATGCCAGAAATGGTAAGGGTCCAGTTCCTGAGAAGTTGATGCTCTATACATGGAACAGTGGGGTGGAACCCTTCAAGCCTGCCCTGCAGCCAGCGTCTAAGGTTTCCCTTTCTATGGAGCTATAGTTATCCAAGCAGTGGGAATTTGCTAGAAATCTATAACATTGAGGCTCCTGGGCCCCGTGGCCTTAAGAGCCTTAAGAGGTTTATCATGTCCCATGGGGTATAGATCAGACTGCCACATGAATTCTCTTCATTGGACCCTAAGAGCAACTCTTTGCTTGCCCACACATCCTCTTGTTCTTCTCTCCCTGCCCCAGTATAGGCCTTTTAAAGGAAACAGCAGCCTCCCCTGGGCCAGAGAGGATGGGACATTTAAGGGACCTCCTGGGACCTCTAAGCCCACCGCTGGCTATGTAGCAGAAGGTATGGGAGAGATGCTGGCAACACAGAAGCCTGGTTCCCTATGTACCAGTGGCCTCAGCAGATAGGCCCCCATTCACCTGCTATGATACAGAAGACCACCCTCCGGTACCTGGGCTATATGTGACAGACTGGATTTCTGAGCATCTAGCTACTTGTGTGGAGGTTGCAAGGAGCTCCCCACAGGAGTGCTCTGTGGCAGTGATTTGTATGGGTCACACACCTGTGCCAGGCCCAGAGGGACCCTCTGCAGGGTTCTAGTTGCTGCTGCGGCAGGGGTCAATATCCATCTCAAGAGACCTTGGGATGCTGTGGCTTCATGTGGCAGCCTCAGCGGCCACTTGCCCTGGGTGAGATGTTCTTGATTTTTCCTTGAAGCCACTGGTTACCTGTCCTTCTCACTCCTGCATATCTAAAATGTCTCCTCTGCTCTGGCTGCTGCTGGGACCACAGCACTAGCTTGGGCCTCACCCTGTCAGCTCATAGCCTGCTGTGCAGCTGTGCGCATGCGGAGTGTTGTGGCTATTTCAGGAGCTGCACAGCAGTGGGCAGGGGTGGGAGGTTCAGGAGTAGTTCTATATTTAGCCCACTTCACCGTGTTGGCTTTTTGGGGTGCTTTAAGACTAAGATTCTGGCTGTGAATGTATCTCAATGGTAGAGTGCACTTGCCCAGTGTACAGACAGACGGCCTAGGTTCAGTCCCAAGCACCACTGAAAAGGAAAAGCAATGTTTCAGGAGGAGCACCATGAGGTCAGCCAGGCCTGGACTACACAACAAGGCTATCTTCCGGGACAGGATAGTGTGTAAACGGATTGCTGCATGAGCCTGAGGACATGAGTTTGATCACTGGACCATGGTTAAAAAAAAAATAATAAAAAAAGAAATCAGCCACATAGGCACATGCTTAAAACCCAGCACTGGAGACAGAGACAGGCAGATTCTCTGTGGCCAGTCAGACTAGCCCACTTAGTAAACTCCAGGCTAGTGAGCAATCTATGTCCAAATCAAACAAGGTGGGAGGCTCCTGAAGAAACTTGGGATTATCCTCTGACTTTCATATGCATGTACATGCATGTGCATACGTGTTCATCCATACATCCACACAATGAACAGACACAGGCACAACCAAAATAAATACCCAGAGTTCCCTAGGGGAGATATGAAAGCATGAGTACTAGCCACAGGCTGGCCTTAAGTGGAGGGTGGGAGAGCCAGAGGCTTACAGTGCATGGTCGCCGAACCCTAGGGCTCCCAGCTGTGGTGAGTGAGCTAGAACACTGTCACTGCCCAAGGCTACTCACACTCCAAGGACAGAAACTGAAGGGACTCCAGCCCTACCCTGTGATCCCAACTGCCTGAGAAAGTAGACAGGGTCTCTGTAAGTGCCACTCTGTCCTGTGGGCTTGAAAGGTTAGATGAGACCCAGGCTTACCACAGATAAGAGGTGAATGCCCCCTGCCTGTTTTCAGTGGGAGGTTGGCTGCCAGGGATCTCAAGACCTATGTGTTCCCTCCCAGTACAGGGCTTTGTAGAGTATGGCCCATCCTGTGTCCTTGTCAGGAAAGGTGGTTCCTGGCTGGTAACATCACTACTTCCTCCAAGTTGTCTGGCAGTGCTTAGTGGATAGGAAAAACCCAGGGTTCTGGCTCATAAAGTACTGGGCATGGTGAACTCTGTGGTCCTCTTTACACCTTCCAAGACCTCAGAAGCCTCCCACTTCTCTGAAGAGATGGGCTGAACAGGAGTCACCTGATCTAGACTTACTATACCTGGTAGCAACTGCAAATGATTTCTGATGGTAGAATCACTTTGGTGGTGGGTAAACTGTTGATGAGATAGAGGCCTGGTCCCAATGCTATCCTGCTCCTCTGAGCTGGACAGAACAACCCAGAAGGGTATGGAGCAGTGGGCTTTACTCCAGGGCTGGCACCAGAGAGCAGAACCTGCCCTTGGCCAACTCAGCTATTAAGGCCCTTTCCACTTCCTTGCAAGGCAGGCTCAGTCCAGATGTCACTTACACCTCAGAGTCCACACCACCAAAGCACCAGAGTTCAAAGGTGACTGCCCTGGAGAAATCAAGGCCTGGAGGCAAGCCTCCTTGCCGCCTCCTGCTATGCAAAGTCTCCATCTACTCTTTGTTTGTAGACCAGACTGGTCTACAAGAGAACTGCCTGCCTCTGCTTTCCTAGTGCTAGAATTAAAGGCATCTGCCACCAACACCTGGCTCCACCCACTCTTGAGCAAGGTGAATGCAACCCAGGCAGGACTGGCTACTTGGATCTTTATTGGCTAGCCCCCAGATTTTTTTTAAGCTTTGGCTGTGGTGCATGCCTTTAATGTCAGCACTCAGGAGGCAGAGGCAGGTGGATTTCTGTGAGTTCGAGGCCAGCCTGGTCTACAGGGTGAGTTCCAGGACAGACTCCTAAAGCTACCGAGGAACCGTCTTGAAAAACAAAACAAAAACAAAAGACAAAGCTTTGGCTGTGGAGGTAGCTTAGTAGTATAAAACACTTGTCTGATCTAATCATTAGCATCACAAAATAAAACATATATAGATTTAAGGAGCCCTCTACTTAGCCAGGCATGTGGCACACACCTATAACCCCAGCATTCAAAAGGCTGAGTCAGGGAGACTCAAGTTTGAGTACATTCTGGAGTATCTAGCAAGATAAGGGGGAAAGCTCCCTGAAGCCTACAATCTAGCTGAGCAAACTTTTTGGTCTATTTAAAGCCAATGTCTCTGGCAGACAAGAAGACCCCTTTTATGTGTCATCTCTTGGGTCAAGGATGTGAGCAGGAAGGTGCACATGCGTGGTCAGCAGGTTGGGTACCAGATCTACTCAGAGGATGAAGCACAGGGCTGTGGGGTGGAGCCAGATGTGCTTGCTCTGCACACATGGGGTCTGGCTGAGACTTCTGCAGGGCTGGCTGTCAAGGGCAGATGCAAAACCTCCATGAAGGGACTGTGGAGCTTCCTCCCTCTGCACTGTCTGCAAAGACAAGGCAAAGTGCAGAAGCAGGCAGCCAGCCAGCCAGGCAGGTGTCTTGGACCCTTTCAGGGCAATGGCTGTGATAAGGGTGACAGTGAGGCACACTGAGAAAGACAGAGCTAAGGGCTTCAGGAAGTGCTGGAGAGCAGCCTGTGGGCAGCAAGTAAGTAGGTCTACAAGCAGGAAGGAGGAACATGGGAGAATCCAGGTGACCGATTGAAGAGCTTCCCACCAGGTTCACAAGAAAGATTAGTGTAGAGTGCCCCCAAGGAGGCCAGTGAGTGGCCCTGCAGGAGGGTAAGCTTCCTCTGCCTTGGGTGTGGGATACTCTCAGCAAGGCAGCAGTGTGCCACGAAGCCCAGCATCGGTGTCACTCGCCTGTCCTCTCTTCCAGGGCTCGGCGCCCATCTTGGTCGTCATGGTGATCCTGCTCAACATTGGAGTCGCCATTTTGTTTATTAACTTTTTCATCTGACAAGATTGTTGTAACCATGGAAGCAATGATGTACAAAAGGGACGTCAAAAGCAAAACAAAAAGGGAAATCCTGACTTGGACAGCCCCACGACTCCTGTCTTTCCACGGAAGAACAACATGATTGGGTATTACTCACAGTTTGCCTTTTTTTCTGGGTAATGTTTTTTGGATTTTAGCCAAAATTCTTTGCTTGTATAACATGATGCTGTGTGGCATGGCAGGAGGAGGCCGGCATGCCACCCCTCCAGCTTGGTGTGAAAGGGTCCCGGCGAACCAGCAGCCGGAAGATCGGGATCTTCTTCGTGTTTCCTGCCAGGTGTGGAAGGTGTCGAGAGAAAGGAGGCACCTTTACAAGGGTGCTGGTCTAGCCAGAGGGGAGGGGGAGGGCGGCTGGGTAGCGCAGCTGAGAAAGGCGAGTGGCTCTGCCCTCCTGTCTGGAGTAGCTGCTGGGAGTGTGGGCCCAGGGACAGAGCCAGGGACAGGGTGTCCTGGCCTATGTCTCCATGGAGTCTGTGCTGCATACCTGTGGAGGGAGAGGGAAGCCCCTGCTCTTCTTCCCACAACAGACCATGATCCCTCTCTCGGCACTGCCCCAATGCCCTCCTAAGGAGGCCGCCCCCCCACACTGAGTCTTATGGCAAAGTCTGTCCCTCTGCTGTCCTCTGCTCACTCATTGTTGGCCCTGTCCAGCCATCCTCCCTCCAGACCCAGGGAGGCCAAGCTGCAGATGTCCAGGGCTAACCCCAATCTGGCCAGGCACATCTGAACCCTGATGCCAAGAGGCTATGGCCCACATGCCCTGGACAGCCTGACAGCACGCCTGGGCTGAGCATGTGGCGTTTTGCACCTAGTTTGCAGGATGTATATTCAGGCTTCCGTGTCCCTGGCAGTGACGCCCCATGGAGGACGTCACCTCTCACTGACCTCCACGGGGTCTCACATCTTTGCACTGTGCCTGCCTCTACTACCCCTAACAGATATGCATATTCCCTCCAGATGCCTCAGTGCTACTCCAGAGAGTCTGGTCCCGGGACAGGAATGTGGTTGAAGCCAGTGGCTTGAATGTCCTGGAGACTGTTGCCTACCCAGCACTCCCCGGATGTACAATGTAACTTGTTTCAGTCAAACAACAGGTTCCTCATGTCTCTGCCTTCTCTACCAGGGTTGTTCCCTCATCCAAACAAACGAACGAGGGATGCCAGCTTGACTGGTACCCATGGCTCCGTCAGTTTTCTTGGGTGCAGCCCGTCTGTCTTATGGACTCTGCCTTGCTTTGCTCGTGTTCAGCTGTTCTCTGCTACCTTTCGAGCAGATTTCTTTACTACAGTGCACTGGATTGCTATATTTTTAACCAGAAATAAACTACAGATTAGAGCATGTTCCAGCGACACTTAGCTTTATTGTTTCCGTTACCCACCCTGTTCCCTATCCACTGCCTGTCCCTTCTCCCAGGCTGGTTTGGATTAGGGGTCGAGGTGGGGGAGAGGCTCAGCAGGTGCCCTGATGCATTTCTGGTGTTTCTAAAAGGTTACATCTTTTTGTACAGCTTACTTTTCCATTCACTTTTTTTAATATCAAGAGGTTGCTACAGATCTGGCGTGAACCAAATAAAGATTCCTGCTCTTTGCAGCCATGAGAGCCGTCCATACTGGGCTATGTGAATTGTAATTCTGTCTGCAGAGATGAAGGACTCAGTGTGCATCCCAGGAGCTGCATGGTCCAGAGTGGTGCCTGCTTACATCACCTTGACATATGCACTAAGCACGGCCCAGATGTGCCTAAAAGGCTCTCACAGGGGACAGCGTCCATCCCCTCTTTCACTATGAGTGATGTTACCATAGAACCAAATCCAGTCTGGCACTCCACTGGCAGCCTGCAGTACATGCAGCATGAAGTCTCTCCTCTAGTCCTAGTGGGTTCTAGGCAGAGGTGATGGAGACTGAGACGCACGCTGGGCCTTGGGCTCTAGCAAGCTGCCCTGCAGTGAAGGAGACACCTTGCTACAGCCTGTGGCTACTTTGATCTGTGCAGAGCCCACCTCCTCCCTGAAGACAGAGTAGATGCAGCATGTTGAGCAAGAGAATGGTGGCTCCTAGGGACAGAACAGTGTGTCACTCTGGCACTGTGATGAGTCTTAACTTAGATTCAGCCCGGTCTCAGAAGACACACTTTCTTCCAGAATGAAGAAAAATCCTTTCTGGAGGAGGTGGAAGACACCCAAGGCCCTTGGTGCCTGAAGCATGGCTGTATGGCTGTTGAGCACTGAGTACTGCACACTGAAGGTTCAAGCCAGCACATATGGGGTGCATGCATGAGTCTCAGCACCACAATGCTAAGTCTGAGAAGTCCCAATGTCACAGACCAGACAGCAGCACAGAGCCCAGGATAACTGGTCATGATGGTGGTGGTCAGAAATTCCACACAGCTCCCACCATGCAAGGGTCATACAGAGGATCTCAGGGAGCATAGAGAGCAGAGTGCTTTCCATTAAAGTTTCTGCTTTGAGATGAACTACTGATAAGCAGGCTCCTCACCATGCACACTAATCCCTGGAACCCAGGGCAGAGGGTAGCCACACATTCCACTTCCAGCTGGTTTCTGCTCACGGCCAAACAGGTCCAGCTTACGACAAAAACCACAGGGCCACCCTCAGGGAGACTGAAAACACTGCTGGGAGCCAGAGAGTGCTCAGAGGCCCGGCTGTGAGCATTGGTGATGAATGTTCAGGGAGACAAAAGGCTCTGGTGTGTTGTCCTTTCTGGTTTGAGTCTCGGTTGCCCTCCACAAACCTCCAAGGCCCTTGAGGCATGTCCGTCATACATGTGTACCCAGCCTGCTTCAAAGGTCTCTCGGCTGCTTGTTTTATCCCCTCTGTAACCTTCCTCAAGAGGCGTCTTCCAGCTTACGCTCAGTTATACTCACTGCTTGCCCTCCCACTATTGCAGCCTCTGGCCTCGGGAGCTCAGCACAAAGAACCTATTAGATACCAACATGTCTCCACACTTCACCATCTACTGACAGCCACGGGCCACTTGATACCACACAGATCTGCACCATTACAATGGGTTAGCATCCAGACGAAGAAGGGATTGTGAGCCCTTAACTCCGCTGTCTCACTGAGGTCTAGCTGCAAGTCAAGCATTCATCAGGACAGTCAAATGTCCCCAAATATCAAGAACTGTCTGTTCTATGTACCTTGGCCTTTAAAGAAGAAAAAGTATAGCTGTTTTGTTGAAATTAACAAACAAACAAAAACAGCTAAGCTGCATTTCCAGTGTGAATTCTGGGAATATGCCCACAAGACCGACCCTCCCTTCCTGAGGAGCTAGACAAGGCCTTCATGGCAGCCTGAGACAAGGGCTTAGCACTCTAGACCCTAGCAGATGCTCCGCCTGGAGTCTGCTTCTTCACCCCTCCCCAATGTGGCCAGGCTGAAATGCAACCTCCTTTGGCTCAGTCCCTTCCTAAACCTCAGAGAAATACTGGGACTACATCAAGTTGAGGAAAGGGGGTACATTCCACAGGAGCTGGGCTGCAGGGATGCAGATCAAGGGTTTCCAAGGTTTTCAAAATAGGCAAGGTCACACACAACTACCTCACTTCTGGGCTGGCCTGTAGCCCATCCACCCCATACTGCAGTTCAAGATGCAAACATGCATGTATAGGGTAAGCACTTTGACTGACTTATCTTGCCCTTTATCCTAACCCACCTGGTGCAGATGGGTCTCAGCTAGATGCTGGTCTACTTCCCTGTTGACAATGCCTGCTAGCATGCTGCTTTCTGTGTACCTTAGCGACCTTGACTCAACTTTGATGAAGGTCAGCCCAAAAACAGAGCTGTCTCTCCAAGGGTGATGCCTGAGGCTGTTGAGGGTCCTATGTCCTAAGGGATCAGTAGCCTTCACGTTGGTTGCAGCCTCCCCTAAACTATGCAGAAATAGAAATAAGTGCAGCCTGTGAGGTACACAGTTCAATCTTGCCCACCAAAGGGGCTCTGGTCTCTCCTTCTTGGGGCCAACATCCACTTTAAGTAAGGTTATCCCAATTTACCTCCAACAAATGGCTTTCCCAGACCATTCTGAGTCCACAAGGCAGACACTTGGATACAGGCTGAAGACTGAGGGCACAGCAGGTGGTACGTAGCATCATTCCTCCATCATAAGATCCAGTGTCTGGCAAACGCTGCTTACGACACCAGCCCAAGCACTGCCTCACTGGGAACAGCTGTAGCTACACAAGCCCAGGTGGCTGTAACAGTCAGGGCCTACAGCTGGAAACTGGTCCACAGACAACAACCTCATACCCTGAGCCTGTTGCTGTCCACAAGTCAGCCTCCTCCCAGCAGGCCAATCCTGAATGCTCTAGCTTGAACCTGCTGATTGTACCATTCAGCACACCCCAAAGAAAAGCCACTAGATAATCTGAGGACTGTGCTGAGCTTCCCGTGGCCACAACACTGGTGTAGATGCCTTCTTGTGACTGAATCAACAGTCTTCATCTGCTTGATCTTTTTCTGATCTTTTTCTCTTGGTGCATGTAAAACACCCGTTAATGCGACTGCTTTGCAGAGGACAGGGAGGGGCTGTCAACTGAGTTTTCTCACTGGCACAGTGGCTGCTCTTGCCTTGGCCTCGTCAGTTGGAAGCAGCTTGGTTAATCAAGAACTGGAAACCATTCTTCTCTAATGAATGTAACTTTAAATCAGATTTCACACCTGAAGCAAGGGACACTCAAAATTCGAATTTCTCTGCTCCTTTACTTAATAAACACATTTGAAACCATAGGAAGCTTGTCTCATTTCATTACAGACCACCTTCCCGAAGCCTCTATTGCCACAGGTGCAGGGTGTTGGAGCTTCTACCACCCAGTCCCTCCCAGTCTGGAACTTAGAGCACCCTGCCCAAATGTTTTCCTATAGCTAACTCCTTGTTTCGCCCGGCACCAGGAAGGAACACAGGGTGCTTGAATCTCTCACGGCCCACTCCATCTTTGGAGGCAGAAGGAGGGTATGGAACAGGGATGAGCCCTCATACAGTCTAAGCTCCCTTCCGATCACAGAGGGTCACCCCCATCTCCCTCATCCTTGACTGCCCTAGTGCTTCCAATTCCTGCCTCTAGGCAGACTGTCAAGCCCTGGCAACTGTGACCAGGATGCAAGCTCAAAGAAGCTCTAGCTGTCGCCAGCCCCTGCACTGTGGCTACTTGTTGTGCTGAGAACTACCTGGGTTTCCATAGGACATGACTGCATCAAGAACACTGGGTCAGACCAAGTGATAGAATGCTGAGTGCTCTGGACAAACCAGTGAGTCCCTTGGGAAGCGCTTTGCTCTATGGTACTAACTGACCCATGACATCAGCAGCACTAGTTCATTGGCACATGGATCTGAGTGACAGTTGGCACACTGACCTCACACTCCTGGGCTGGAGCCCCACCGTTCCTTCATATAAAGGAGCAGCTATTCCTCCCTAAAACTCATGTTTCCTCCCCCATGGCATACTAGAAAGGGGTTTCTGAATGCAAGGCTGTCATTTCTGACCAGAACCGGTTCCTCTGACAGGAAGGCTTCTTCTAGCCTTGACACCTTTGTGTGTTTCTGTTTCATTATCTGGCCACTGACTTGTAGCAACTAAGTTAGAATAAACACCACTATGAAACCATTAAGGAAAAAAAAAAAAAATCAGACTTAGATAGAGGTTTCCAGCCACGTGTAGTGGCACACACCTTTAATTCCAGCACTATCGAGACAGAGTTAGGTGGAGTTCTGTAAGTTCAGCCTGGTCTACAGAATAAGTTCTAGCACAGCCAGAGCTAATATAGTAAGAACCTGTGTTCAAAACAAAAAAAGAATGACAAGGGTTTCCAGTCTGCTTGGTGTTTCCCTTTGTTATGATTCAACTCTACCAACCCCTCAGCCTCAGCTAATGGCATGAACAGGGTAGCTAGCTCAGCTGCTCCTAGGGATACCATACTCAAACCCCACACACCCACCTGGGGTCACAGACTGCTGCCAGGAGTGGGCAAAAAAGTCACAGGTAGTATGTACTCCAGGTTACCCTGACCCAGCAGCCCAGGCTGCTCACACCCAACTCTGCCCTGGCCACCCTGAGGTCTGCCTGGCCTGGATGTGCCCTTCCCTCCTCACTGTTTCACGGTTAAGGTCTGTCTGCTTGCACTCAGCCTTGTGCCCAGTCAGGTGGACACCCATTCACCTTGTAAAGCTCACAGCCCAGGACAGGCAGCAGATACTTCCCAACAAGGAGCCGATTCCTATGTAGCCTGGCCTGGCCCGGCTCTCTCACTCTTCCTGTCTAAGCTGTGCAGTGTGTTGGGGTACTAGACCCATGGCAATGGAGTCCCTGGCTCCATGGCCCCCAGGTGGCAAACGGCTGATGCCATGAGAGGCCGGGTTCTTACCCTGCAACCTCCCTATCATTTCACAGAAGACAGTGTCCAAAGTAGAAGAAAGAAGGGAAGGTGCCACCACTTCCTACTCAGAAAGACTGCAGTGGATGGGCTGAAGCGAGTGACAACACAGAGCTTATGAGCAGCTGCTGCCTTTCCTCAAGACCCAGGTTCAGTTCCCAGTGCCCATGTCACATATCTTACAACTGTCTGTAACTCTAGCTCCAGGGGTCTGATACCGTCTCCTAGCCTCCATGAGCACTGACACATACATTCACAGAAATAAAGTGAAAAGACATGTCTAAGCCAGGTGGTGGTGGTGCTACACACCTTTGATCACATCACTTGGGAAGCAGAGGCAGACAGATCTAAGTTCAAAGCCAACTTGGTCTACAGAGCGAGTTCCAGAGCAGCCAGGGCTACATGGAGAAACCCTGTCTCAAAACCCATCCCAGCCCCAAAAATATATGCCTGAAAGTGAGGGAGGAAAAAAAAATAGATGTATCCATGCATGCATAATATTCTCCCATGAAACTCACAGCACAGAGGCAAATAGCAGAGAAGGCCAACAGGCACAAGAGATGTAAACACTCCACAGCAGCTTCAGGCGACTGCTGGGCTGTTGGTGCCCTTCAGGTTGATGACACATGGCTTATATCCTTGTTCTGTAGAAGGAAAACCTTAGAGCACACAGCCAGTTTTATTAGGACAAGAACACATATCCTATAGGCCCCTCACAATCACATCTCACTCTAACCTTCCCTCAGAGTGGGCAAAAGCTGCTGTGAAGACGGTGAACTCCTCATCAGGCTGCTGGCACCTAAGGCTGCACAGAAGACAACCTCTGCAGGGGCCTCCTCAGGCCTGGCTTAAGGACATCAATGATGTTGAAGCCATCACTCAATCTAGTGTTTGGCCTGGGCAATGTCTTGAACTGCATCATCAACGAATGTTTTTGCCATGGCATGGGCTACTTTCAGCACTTTCTTCTCCTTTGCATCGGGCCCCATGTGGTTCCGGGCAAGCTTTAGCCAGTACTGTTCAGTGCGGGACAGGTACTCTTCGTACTGCTCCCCAGGAGCCATCTCTGGGTGCTGTGGATCTTTCCCAGAAGGAAGAATGAAACAGAACATGCTCAGTCAGGCAGTTCAGAGGGATCAGGGCAATGCTCCACTGAATGGCAACCTGCCCAGACCCGCTCTAGACACAAGCACTGTTAAAACAGAACTCCCACAGAGCCACCGTACAGGACAGTCACATCCGAGTAGGGTTCTCACCTGCTCCCTCCTCAGCACTGTCCTCCGTACTGTCGTCCTCCTGGTTCTCCTCACCCCCCTCTGCACCCTCCTCATCTGAGCTGCTGTCCTCTTCTGAGTCCGTCTCTTCCAGCCACTCCTGAGATTCTGACAAAACACAATCAACACAGGGTTCTGGCTACAGCCTGGGAGCAGGGAACACACACAAGGGGGAGTTGGCACCACATCACAAAACCCCTTCCACTCAGGAGCTGGGGCAGGAACCCCAACTCTCCTGCCTTGAAGCCTGGGATTAACAGGACAGCACATGCCTCTCAGACCACAGAGCAACTTGTGAGTAATACTGTGGTGGGCACCAACTCCAGCCATACTGCCATCCTAGCTGTAGGCAGGTGAGTGGAGGCTGCCTCTTCCTGGGTTCCTACAGCCTCAGTGGTTCCCAGATGATGACAAACCATGCACCATGGGCAGTGCCTCTCCCTAGACATGCAGGATTAGTTTCAAATCTCAAAAAAGTGAATGTGAATGATAGAACTAGGTATGGCAAGGCACACCTTTAATTCCAGAACTCAAGGCAGAGGCAGATGGATCTATTTGAGTTCAAGGCCAACATGGTTTATATAGCATGTTCCAGGTTAACCAAGAACATAGTGAGACTGTCAAAAAAAAAAAAAAAAAAAAAAAGATTTGGGACTAACAGCAGTCTAGAACACAATGGGATGTCATGATTTCTGAGCAATGATGGACGAAGAGAGCTACCAACTTAGAGTGCCAGCCACCAAAAGCAGACTCAAGTCCTCCCTGGTCTGCACTGCACTAGAAGATGGGAGGCACGTGTAGCAGGCCTGACCCAGGTTCTGGTGACTTGTGCTGATACCCACGCTGCTCCTGCTAGTACTCAGAGTGCACAGGTGTGTGCCAGGTGAGCACCCCTCTATACCCAGGTTCTTCTGAGGGAAACCTGGCCCAGAGTCAAGAGCAGTGTCCCCTGCAAGACAGGGCAGAAGCTTTCAAAAGATTCTCACTCCATATGGTGGTTTCACCCAACCCAGCTTACTTGGATCCATCTCTACCAAGGTTCTCCATTCTTCCATCTTGTGAAGGTCAAGGCAGTAGAGGTCACTAAGGGTCACCTGGCGGTCACCAGCTTCAAACATGCCTCCATAGACATAGAGCAGTCCATGCTTGACAGCCAGCATGGCATTTGAACGTGGACATGGCTCCTGCCCAGTGCTGCTGGACTCCAGAGCACTGTCTTCAGCCTTAGGTGGGGATTGTAGCACCATCCCAGAGGGAGCAAGCACTTGTTTGATGGTGATCACTGTCCCATCTTCAGCCACCACCTCTTTTATCACCTCCAGCGGCTCTGGGACACTAGTACCCCCATTCTCCTGTCCAGTGGCACCTTCATGTTCCTCTACTTTGCCCCGCCTCCGCTTCTTCTTGTCCGACTTGGGGCCCTGTTAACACAACTCAAGCTGCACAGCAGGGCAGTGACAGCCCTCCCTCTAATACACCAGTCAACACACCATCAAACTTGCTACTCCTGGGAAGAGGAGTAAAGCAGTTCAGGAGTGAGCACAGACACTCCAGCTAGCGAGACGGCAGGCTAGAGAATGGACTCCTAGCCATCACTGTAATGAGGGACAGTCCTTCCTGAGACCCACACTGGGAAGCACCCATCAGACCAGGCCTGGCTAACACGTAAGCAGTTTCTATCTTGGGAAATCCCATCCATTCACAAAGGGATGCAGACTACCACTCCCGGCCAATGAGAAGACTGGATGACAAGGGGGTCAGCACTCCACACTGATCTTTAAGACCACGTAGGACCCTCAACCACCAGTACTTCAAAGGTAGCCTCCCACCTGGTTCTCCTGCAGGAAGGCATGCACTCTGTCTCCCTGGCCATTCTGCAGAGTACAACTGAGTGCTCTGTAGTAGCCTATGTATTCTAGCAGAACACCCTGCTCACAAAATGACATTTACTGAACTCTATTCAAATATTCCAACTATGACTACCTCCAGACAACCTGAGTCAGTCCCATGTTCTAGACACAAGACCCACTTCATCCTAAGGCTGTTGGGTCTTACACAGAATAGCTCCTGAAGAACATCATGGGGCCTAGGGGCCAAGTAATCTGAAATATAAGGCTAACCTTCACACTGGTTCAATGCTCTTGGCAATGTCAGAGACCCTGAGTGGCTATTCCTGGTGCAGCTTCTCACAGCAGGGGCCTACATGTGCAAGGCTGCTTTCTAGCAGAGACCCTTCCACGAGGCTGAGCCCATAGCAGGTACTAGTGTCTCCTGTGCTGTGGGCACGCAGAACAATTCACTTGTGCAGATGCCAGGGCTGCCTGAGGCCCTCCGGGGACTATCACCTGCTAGTCTGTCTGCTCCAGGCAGGTCCTGGGCACCAGCTGCACTGACAAGGAAAATAGAAAGGGTGTGACAGAAACCAGAGCTGAGCTCAAGTAGCAGACATTAACTGGCACAGAGAATCTGACATGTTCTCAACAGCTCAGCTCTGCCAAGGAGAGGCGGGAGACACCAAGAAGAACAGGGCCACCAGCCTAGTCACTCAGGACTCACACAGGACAGTATATGGACCTTAAAAGGCAGCAACGAGGCTTGGGGGTAGGTAGGAACAGACAAGTAATGTGGAAGACTCAGGAGTCTAGGCTACCTTCAGCTGTGCTGCGAACCAGCGACTCCTGGCGGCATCATAGAAATACAGGTCACTAAAAAACGAGCCCTCCAGGCTCTCCTCCTCCTCCTCATCACACACGCCCCCAAACACCAGTATCTGATGATTTGGAGCCATGGCCACAGAAAAGCCAGACCTTGGAGTAGGCTTGACCCCTGAAGGGTTAATCCGGGTCCAAGTCCATTTGCCTGTCAAAGAGAACAGAGGAAGGGTAAGAGGAGACACTGAGAGCTAACCAAGGACACACAGAAAGCCCTGGGCACCCAGGACGAGGATAATTGCGAGTGTTTGAAACCGTTTAGGCATGGAGCCTCAGTTTGTTCCCCATGCAGGAATAGGGAATGCCAGTCAACAACCCTCTAGGTTCATACTTCTCAAAGTCCAGCTGTGTAACACTGCCTATGCCCCAGACCCCACCTTCTAAGAGATCCTGGCACCAACTGATGAGAGGCAGAGAGACAGATGTGGATGTACCATCTTGCTAGAAGAGGATCATGGTCTAAAATATAGCTCACTGGGGTCCTAAGCCAGTCCACCCAGTCCTGGACTATACTACCTCTCCTCTGCAGACAGCTGTTCTCAGCTTTCCCAGCAGGTGCCAAACTTATCTGACAGTGCTGGCTATGTGGCCTGGTACAACACATGGAAAATGTCTTCCAATTACTTCTGGAAGAAGAGCTGAGACTGTCTCCTCACTAAACATTAAGAAGTACTGCAGCAGCCCAGGGACCACAGTCAAACCTCAGTCCCAAGCTATGCACCCCTAAGTCCAGACAATAGAATTCCATATCCTAATAATGTTTGTGTGCTTTTGAATAAGCACAAGTTCTTTAAAATGTCAAGAAAGGACAGGAGAACAGTAGCCCATCCTTTCCATCTCTCACACCACATCTGCATGGCTTTCATGCCTTGGGGCCCTGAGGATAAGCCCATCCCAAAGTGTCCTCCCCAATCTTACCTCTAAGCATAAAGGTTATACCTGAGAATAACGTAAATATAACACATGGCTTTCAAGGGGAGACACAAATGCCTGAGTGACCTGAGCTCCTGCTGGGTTCCAAGCACACTAAGGACTCACCCAAGTCACATAAGACACCGCTCTAGAGAAAGGTGATCTGGTCCTTAGCTCTAGACAGGTAACAGGGAATTCAATGCAGCTCCCATTTAATAAGAGGGGCACACAGGCTTTGCTTCTGCCCAGAGGCTAAATGCAACCCACCACAAGGACATACAGCCAAGCCATAGTCCTCAAGGCACAGCAGTACCTTCTCCCCCTTCCTCAGGCTTCAGCAGGAACATGTCTGAGTGCTGGGTGCCTTTGTCCACGTCCTTCTTGACTCTCTGCAAAACAAATAAGTCCTGAAAACTTAAGAGGAGCTGCAGCAACTTGGAGAGCCCAGACATGGCTGACCAATTTTAAAGCCACCACCAATGGCCAGTCACGGTGGAACACTGCAGTATGCTCTGCACAGAATTCCTGTCCATCCACAGGTCCGTACTATGTGGACCCATCCACATACAGCAGTTCAGCCATTCCTCACTCCAGTTCCTGTGTGTCATCAGCTGTCCACCTTTCAGGTGACACAGCTACAATGGCACTGTGTGGAAAGAAACATGCCAACACTTTCCACAGCCCTCCTAGAGCCTTCAACCCCACAGATCCCCAGTCCTTATCCTTGAGCGTCAATGATGCTGACCGGCTGCCAGCCCTGAGGCCACAGCACGCACATCTCCAACTCAGCACCCCAGGGCCCAGACAGCTGCTTGCCAAGATCATCCCTCTGAGAAAGCTATCAGTCCACTTAAATGTCTTCCTGTACTGTCTGTGCTTAAATTCTCAATTTCAATACACTTGATCTCGTAGTAGTCTTTACATTTACAGGAAAAGTAAGAGGCAGCACAGAACCCCTGTCCTGGCAGCTATGTTGCTCATCCTACCCAGATACAAGCAGAAGCTACACTGATCAGAGGGACCAACCAAGCCACACACTCCTCATTTTTCCACTGTTGCCTCTCTCCCCCAGGGTGCCGTTCAGGTCCTGCAGGCCAGCTAAGCTCTGCGCTAGGGAACTACTAGTTGCCCTTTCAACTGTACTGTCCAGAAGAATGTGGCAGGAATGGCAGGTGGGAGGTAAGCAGGTACACGGGGACATTGTCCTTTGAGGCCAAGTGCTGGTCTCAGGGTATTTTTGTGTCAAGTTGTAATGAAAATAGCAAATCTGACCCTCTGGCCTCTGGCTCCCTAAGCTTCCCCTCTCGCATACGCTCCACCACTGTGATACCATCTGCCATGAACCATCTATGTCCAATCCTAGATTTGCAGCCCCAAGCTCATTTTATAGCCAGTGCGTCCTCATAGTCTGGGGGGCCTGAAATAATCTCTTTTAAGTCCTCATCCTGTAGTATCTTATTACACTCTCAGAAACAGGGCCACTATGGGTACCACAGGATGCTGGTCCTGTTCCTCTAAATCAGACTTGATGTGGACCAGTGTGCTGAACTCTGCTGAAAATAAAGCATGAGAACACTACTTATAGGCATGGGGACTGCATAGGTCCAGTAATATATTCCACCTGCAGCACTCAGAGCAGACCCAAGGAAGCCAGGGCATGAAAGGAGAGGTAGGCAAACACTAAGGGTTGAAAGGTTTAACTGTGGCCGCTGGAGGAACAGGGAGAGGAGGTTGTAAATGTGGTTCACCCAAAACTCAGGGTATGTGAAAACCTTTACAAAGACCCATTACTTTTTAACTAAATTTTAAAAATATAATTTAAAAAATAAATAAAAGGAGTTTGGTTGGGCATGGTGGCACACACCTTTAATCCCAAGAAGCAGGCAGATCTCTGAGTTTGAGGCTAGCTTGCTCTACAAAGTGAGTTCTAGGACAGCCAGGGCTGTTATGCAGAGCTTTTAAATACAGAATTTTGAACACATAACTTTTGGTACACAATAAACAAAAATAAAACAAATAGATGAAAGAAGTTTGAACACAGGTGCCCTATATGTGTGGACAATGACTGCCCCAGAAGATACAAATTTTTAAATGAAAATCTGAGCCAGGTATATGATACCTTAGTTATGAGTTATTGGTCAAGTAGGTCCCAGAAAAGCCAAAACAACATAAGAAATTACCACTGCTCTTGGCTGTCCATCAGACCTAGATGGTGAAACCCTTCTGCTGATACCACTACATGCTTTGCTTGGAAGACAATAAGCATAGAACTGACCTGAAAACTTCCTCTCTGAATGGCTAGCTTTCACAGTTTCTGAAGATACAATGCAGGTCACCAGGGGAGAAAAGTCATCAACAGTATTATAGCAAGAGGCAAATCCTGAACTTCAGACTTGATGTGTCCATTGGTGAAATAGTGGCATTAAAGACAAGCAATCACTGACTAGATCTGAAGCTTGCTCCACAGGAGGCAATTCATGCCTGTTACTGTAAACTTGGTTAAAGTCCCATGGCTCAGGTCATAGGCCCAAGGTAGAAACCTACTACTGCTGTTCTGTTAAACTGGTACACTGCCAATCTGTTTTTCAAACATTTATGTTTCTACCCACAGATGAGTGCTGCCCTCTACCTTGATCAGAGAAGTGTCTCTCTGCAGTGGGCAGCAGTACTGGTCTAAGGACGGAAAATAAGTGGCTGTTGAGTGCTCTGCCCTACACGGGACATTGGGACCAACCCCCACCTCCTAAGGCTCAAGGAACGTCACTGAAGAGGGGACAGAGAGAATATAAGAACTGCAAGATGGGGAGGAGTGTGAAAGGCTGTCTTTAGGACATGACACAGCCGTTACACTTATGAAACTCACAGCAGCTGTGATCACATGTACAGGACCTGCATAAGATCGAGCCAACAAGATTTATTACCATTCTGGCAGGCTGTGTTAACTGGGTTCAGTGGGTTACAAAATAGAAAGTGCATTAAGGTGGGAAGAGGCATGCTGGGGGATGTCTGGGAGAATGGGATGGGAACTGTAAGAGCTGGGTTTAATCTGTAAATACATATGGAATTGTCAAAACAACAAATAAAATGTATTCTTTAGAAGGAAGGAAGGAAGGAAGGAAGGAAGGAAGGAAGGAAGGAAGGAAGAAAGAAAGAAAGAGAACAAGCAAGCAAGCAAGCAAGCAAGCAAGCAAGCAAGCAATGAAGTGTAAGTTGTAGAATACAGAGCCAGTAGGACAGAAAGGACTATGTGGGGCCTGGCAGAAAGAATGACCGCACTACATGACTGCCACATCTGGGTGGACTCACTACACTTTGAGTAAACCATGTAATGGTTAACACTGACTCCCCACACCTGAACACACACAGGAACTCACACTCGGATGACCCTGTACTTTTCTTTGAACTATACAAAAGATAACTGACAGACAGGGACACAGATGTGTGAACACATGTGATCAGACAAGTGTGCTAAAACAGGAAGGGCAGAATCTCTAGGGCATGCAGGTGCTCACTGAAAAAATTCAGGTAACTATGTGTTTGAGAATTTTTGAAATACAAAGGATTTTTAAAAATACAAGATAGTTTGGGGTTTTTGTTTGTTTATTTGTTTTGTTTTTTGTTTTAATGGCAATGTACCAATGAGGAGCAGGGCAAGTGGGTGGCCAGCACCTCCAGATACACACATTCCATAAGCCAGCAAGAGACTCCTGAGCACTGGCTTGGGAACATGGCTGTAACTCTGTGGGCAGACACAGGGAGAGGAGACACTATGCAGAGTTGTTATAGTGACTACAGTGTAAAATACACTGTTCACATGGCAGTGCTCTTGGGAGGTTGGCATGACACAACTTATTGAATCCCCAGCGTACATACATACAAAAGCTGGACTTGGTGGCCAGTATCTATAATCCTAGTACTGAGAGATAAGAAAGGCACAACCAACTGGCCAGCTCCATGTTAAATGTGAAGCCTGTCTTAAAACAACCAAGTGGAGAGCAACTGAGAAAGATGCCTGATGTTAACCTCTGGCCTAAACACAGTCACCCACACGCACACACACACAACCACATAACTATATACACCCTCATGAACACACACAAATTCATGCACACATGCACACACCCATCCCTGCATGTTTAAAGAGGAGCAGAGCCATGCCACTGCAACTTATAGCTCAGGATAAGACTGCTCACAGCTTACCAGAAGCTCCTCTTACTTCTAAACACAGGCGGCCCTTACCTGCTTTGAGTAACCCCCATAGATGGCAATGCTGCCCTGGGGGGTGACAGCCATCAGGCAGCCTGACCTGGGTGTGGGCCCAGAGCCTGAAGGGGACAGCTTGGTCCACAGGAAGGTATCAAGGCTGAAGGTGTACACATCACTGTAGTAGATGTAGTCCCTAGTGGGAGAAAAGGACATAGGTCACCACAGAGATGACAGGTGAAGGCAGGGTCATCAGAGTGTACCAATCATACTGAAGGCAAACTTGTGCTTCACCTAGTCATATGCTTCAAGTCTAAATCCAAATGAAAGGCTGTGACTCCTGAGTGTACAAAAAAATCATAAACAACTCCAGCCATAAGCACAGGGCCATTTCCTACTCAAGTGACAACTGCAATCTTCATCAGGCACATCTGGCTACTGTGTGACTGACTATGAATCTACCTGATCACAAGGCTGGATACTGACCATTTTGGTAAGAACTGTGGCAGGGATGGGTAGAGGCAGAGCACCCCACACAGCTAAAGGACAGGAACAGAGCCTTGGCACCCAGCACCCATTAGGTGGGAGGGTCCACCTAATGCTCATTCTGCTCAGAGCCAGGGACTCAGACACCAAAGCATGAAGTACACAGAGGGGACTTAGAAACAAAATAGGAGGCTTGCTACCATGGGGGATTGTCACAGAACACACACTGCCCTCTAGCTGTTAAGAATAGCTAAACTGTCCACAAAGGAGGCATATGGAGGCTGGGACAACCACTTGCCACACAGCGTATCTGAATAACTCAAGCCTGGAGTTCTAAAGCCACTGTGAGCCCAGAAGGTTGTAGTTAGAGAGCTGGCACAGGCAGGCTCTGCCCCCGCATATGCACAAGGTGGATGGCTGGAGCTGCAGGCAAAGCTGGCACAGGCTGTCTGCCTCTTCTGCCCTGAAGAAATGCTAAGAAGTCATGGGAACCGCTGGCTGCCCCTCAAACTCACAAAGCCCTCCTGAAGAGCACATGAAGGATGGGAGGCTCCAAGTTTCTAGAAGACTTACTATAATCCAGTTTGCTCCAGTTTCTAACTCCACTTTCAGGAAAAAAAAAATGTCTACTCCAAATTGAAAATAAATTAACAACTGTCTCAAGAAAAAGTCAGAACAGTGATATTTAAAAGTCAAGCTAATTTAATACAGATGGTGACAACATTCACTGTAGGACTGTCATTTTGTCTATATACCTAAGTGCTTCCTAAATAGGTTTGTACTTAAAAAAGAGAGAGAGATATTTATTTTCATTTATGTGTACATGTCTGTGAGGGCACACGGGGCTGGTGAGGGCATTAGACATCCTGGAGGTGAAGTTACAGACAGTTCTGAGTTACACACCCAGTCATGCACACAGTAGATGCTGACTTAATCAAGTACAAACCCATGATTTCCTCACTACAGTGGTTGTCACACACTGTAGCTGCCAAGCTGTGTGCCCAGGAAGTTAGTGAGCAAACAGTGTTTCTACAGAGATCAGAATGTTTGGCCCTATGCAGCCTCTGTGCTGCAGAAGAGGCCCAATCTGCTGTGAGTACTAACCTTGTGCTTTCATGGAAGCCACCAAAAAGAATTAACTGTCGCTTCCAGGCCACCATCCGATGTCCACTACGACCTGAAGGACCCCCTGTTGACCTAAAATGAAAAGAAGGAAAAAAAAAACCCAAAACACTATTAAGTTAAATATTCTTAGTTTTTTGTTTGTTTTGTTTTTTTAAGGTTTACTCATTTGGTTTCTTTAAAAAAAAAAAAAAAGTATTATTTATTTGTATTTTATGTGTGTGGGTATTTAGTTCACATGTACATTTGTGTACTATTTGGGCACACTCAAGAGACCAGAAGAGGACATCAGATCTCCTGGAACTGGAGTTACAGTAAGTGCAAGCTGCCATGTAGATGCTGGGAATTGAACCCTGATGCTCTAGAAGAGCAGTCAGCAATCTTGACTACCGAGCTATACCTTCAGCTCTTGATTTCCATTTTCAATACACTTAGTAAAGTTCTCTTCATTTATCTAACCAGCCTGACCGCCCTGCCCAATTGCAAGCTTAAGTGGAAATTCCACTTTATTCTATCAGACAAAGTTGATTTTTTTAAGATTCAGATTAAAATATTTCATGTCATAGAAAAATGTTCTTAAGAACGGAAGACAACGGCAGGTTACAAAACACATTATATAAGATTCTAATCCGGGGTTCTGAACAGTTTTATTATTGTCTATCTTCTACATTCCCCAAGCTTTCCCCAGCGAACACACATCACTCTGGTAAGTAGAAAAGGAAGACAGACAGAAATGTAGGGAAAGAGGGAGGCAGGAAGGAGCACCTGTCACTGGAAAAAAAAAAAAAAAAAAAAAAAAGCTGCTGGCTGCCAGAGGCACAGCACAGATAGCAAGGTTCACTGCAGCCTGCTGTTTAAGACACTCAAGGGTTAAGAGCCTCTCTTCCTACTTAGGAGTCAATTCCCCAGCCCCTCAGTGCAATATTCTCACCAGGCCCTGCCACTGCTCCTAAGTGGAATGTAGGAAAGTCAGGTTGCCAAGGGTGGTTACATAGGGTTTTATGTAAAAATCCCACAAAGTGGAGGTTGGCTCAGTGGAGAGATGGCTCAGAAGTTAAAAGCACTTGTTGCTCTTCTAGAAGATCAGAGTTCAGTTTCTAGCACCCACACTGGGTGGCTCACAGCTATGTGTAACTCCAGCCTCCTGAAGCTCCCGCTTCTTACTCCCCACACACAACAAATAAAATAAAACTTTTAAGTGGCACACGCCTTTAATCCCAGCACTCAGGAGGCAGAGGCAGGGGCAGGTGTATCTCTATGAGTTCAAGACCAGCCTGATCTACAGAGTGAGTTCCAGGCCAGCCAGGACTACACAAAGAAACTCAGTCTCAAAAAAATTAAAACAACAAAAAAAAAAAAAAACACAAATAGCAAGATTCCTAACAAATGCATCCACACAGAAGCTCAACACTGAAAGGGCCCTGCCCTGAAGCCATCCTTCACACGCATTTCACGCATTCAGACGCAGCATTTGAAGCACACAACAAGAGTGCTTGCTGAGGGCTTCCCTGGCTCAATCCAGAATGAAGACTGTTTTCAAATGCTCCACTATACCCACCACATTACCAACATCCCTGTTAAAGTCACTCAGGATGGCCAGCACACTTGTCTATAGAAAGTCAACCAGAAGCGATCAATACCTTCTCCTAGACACCATGTTCTAGTGATCATCCTTCAGGCACCCTTTTGGGCAGTCTCATACCAGTGCACCCGATACTCTACCAGGAAGGGCAGCTTTAGAGCCAAGCCTCCTTCACCCTTAGTTACAATCCTGTACAGAAAATCTCATTAGACTGGGGGATACATAATTTGTCAACCAATTTATTTGCCTTCTCCTACCTCTGTTTTACTTGTAATTTAGTATGAATGTTCTAGTGCCAAAATTCATGATTAAAAACAGCAAACATCAGTTTCCAGGCTCAAAAGAGGCAGTCTGGGGCACAACATCATACAACACACAGGCTTCTTGAGACCAAGAAGACTATACTTGAATGTGCACATGGGAAAGGGCCTTCTTTGGGAAGCAGACGTATCCCAGGGTGAGCAGACAGCATCACATGATCTGCACAGGCACAAGGACAAGAATGAAGCTGACTTGCTCTGGCCAGAAGCTGCTCCCCCAAGAGCTCCAACCACACTGCTATGTGAGCTCACTGCACAACTGAAGCAGCACACTCACACACCCAATTCTACTACAGCACAGACACACAAGACACTGGGCACTCCCAGGGCCACCCGATGACACAGGTCACAACCACTGGCAAGCTGCCTTTTTATAACTCTAGATCCATGGAGGCGCTTAGGCCAGCCTCCCAATAACTTCCTGAATAGGAGCCCCCCCCCCAGGTCATTCTCTAGCTGAGTCAGATGCCAAGCACACAACTCATTTGTGGCAGCACCAGTGAAATACCACTATTCTGTAACTAAAAATGAAAGAAGGGGGCTATAAAAAGGTTCCACATTCCCCTCTAGAAAAATAAAGCCACCCTAACAGCCCATTTATATTCGAATCTCCAATAGGCTTTTCAATTGCCGTCAATCCTAAATATGGAGTTTTTAAAAAAGTTAGCCTGCCCCACTCATCCAGAAGCCTATGTATAGCACAAAAAGACACACACGCAATGGTGTGGGTGCCAGGCTCTTCGCTCTTCTGGGCTGTGCACAGAATGGCATTCCCATAGGGCATGCTGCCAGCCAGCATTACCAACTCCACCACCCGGCTGCTGGGAGATATTCATAGAGAATGTCCATGCATTAAACACCAGTATAGGCTTAGAGAGTGAACAGCCAAGCACTCAACACTAGTGCTCTTAATTATGTTAATGTTTATACTTACAACATGATACAGTACCCACTGTCCAAGGCCATGCTATACTTAGCAAAGGACTGAATTCTACTGGAATTCTGAGCTCAAGGTCACAGGGCCCATCACAGAACAGAAACACTCCCTGCTCTCATGGTATGGTCACAGCATAGCGTGAATGGAGCCACTGTGTACAGCATGTGCTGTCTTTCACAGAGCCTTCGTCAACCATGCAGACGTCTTAGCATACTTAGCTGTCAGCCCCAAAGAAACCAGACTCAGGTTAGAAGCCAACCTCAAACATACCAGATCACCCTCTTAGCTTTCCTACAAATCAGTCACACTTTACCCAATGGCCCTTGCTCGCTCCTAGTACTCTCTGGCACAGTATGGGTTCACACCTGAATTCTTTTTGGATCAGGTTGTCAGGACCACTATTCAGGAAAACCTTACGGTGCTAAGAGCCAAGAGATAAGTTTTCAGGCATGCAGCCCACCTGGCCAGAGTGAAGAGGGTCAAAGGGCTTCCATTCCTGGGATCAGGGTCTTCAGACCCAAGCTGTAACAAAGGACAACTTCTTGGAGATACAATTGGTGTAACACTCCTGAAGGAACACCAGTAAGTGCAAGCCAGACAAACATCCAGCCTGTCGCTGCCCCTATCTACTGGGAAAAGAAACAGATTTCTCAGGAAAAGTCATGCAACACCACGACTCTGAGACTTGCCATCATCACTGAAATGCATGGTTTCAGCCAGCAACTCCTCCATACAGGCCTAAGCATACTTCCTCGCTAGACAACAAGTAGGCCTGGGTAGACTGAATATGGGGTCCCTCCTCAATCAGGAGAGACAAACCACACACAGACCACATATACTTTTACACTTCTAACCAATTTTCTTATTACTGAAGGCATTAATGCATATGAAAATGTAGAAATAACCCAAGCGCCCCTCAATAGATGAATGGATCAGTGGTCTGTGGGATAAAACACTGGCCCACACTCCAGCGTGGTGAACTTGAAAACCTCACACTGAGTAATATGGCCAGACACTGAAGGCCACAATATTTCAGGATTCCATTTACAGCCAGAAGAGGCAAGCTCAAAGACAAAGTGGGGACTGGGTAACTGAGGAGTAGAGTGGTTTCTTTTTTAGAGGGCTAGAAATCCTTTAGACTGAGACAGCTTGATGGCGAGCCCCTGGAACTCTCATCTCCACATACTCCTTCCAGTGTATAGGCTAAACTATGTGCCTGGCTTTTATATGAGTGAGGAGATCTGCACTCAGATTCTCATGCTTGGGCGATGTGAAGGCTATTCTTGCTTGTCAACTTGACTACATCTGAATTAACTAAAACCCAAGCTGTGAGGGATTTTTCTTAATTGGTCATTTGAGATGGGAAGGCCCGCCCTAAATCTGGGCCACAGCCCAGATTAAAGGACATGGAAGAAGGGAGCTTTTACTCTCTGCCTAGTCACTTCACTTTCACTGGCAAGTTCATTCCTTTGTTGGTATGAGAGCCTACTTCTCAGGGTTCTGACATATACTGAAGCCATCTGAGACATACAGACTCACAGACCAAACAACTATTAGATTCTTAGACTTCCCATCAGGAAAGAGCCATTGTTGGAATAGACCACAGACCAAGCCTGTTTATATACAGATTCATTCTATCAGCTGTTTTTCTAGAGAACCCTATCATAGGCATAAAGCACTTTACCTACTAAGCCCATGAATTTTGCAATGTTTAAAGGGTGATTATAGCTTATATAAATCATTCTGCAATAAAAGTTACCATAAAGCTACACCAGGCAGTGGTGGCACATGCCTTTAATCCCAGCACTCTGGAAGCAGAGGCAGGTGGATCTCTTCAAGTTCAAGACCAGCCTGATCTACAAAGCAGGACAGCTAGGGCTGTTACATCAAGAAACCTGTCTCAGAACTCCCCTCCACCCCTCCAAAAAGAGCCTATTACAGTGGGCATTAAGGCTCATGTTTGCAATATCACCATCAGGAAGGAGGCTGTGGCATGAGGACTGCTCTGAGTTCAGGGCCAACCTAGCCTAGAGAGTGAAATCCTATCTCAGAAAAAACAAAGAAACAGATTAAAATAAGCAACAACATGTAGTGAGATATTCACTTTGTCCGTACCTGTAGCACTGACCATGCCCACTGGGGGTGGGGACAGGGGCAGATGTTGGGGGGGGGTATGACTAGGTCTGGGGAAGGGACTCCCCAGAGCGCTCTCTTGCTTTATCTTGCTTACAGCACAGGGACAGAAGAGCATCCGGAGGCATCCCTGGGACCAGGAACCTGCTGGTGTTCATATGTCTGTGTTGTAAGTTATTTCTACCTGAATAAACACCTATTGGACCTATTTGTTTTTCCTGGTCCTTATTAAACCACAATAGCAACAAACTATCAAGAGCACTGTATGCTGGCAAGGCCTCAGCCCTCCCCAAGCAATACACATACCCAATAAGGAACATGGTTTCTTGTTGTCCTGGCAGGCTCTGACTCTCCCATAGGTGTCTCACCCTTGCTGGTAAAACAGAAGGGAGGAGGCCACTCTCCCAGCCCTTCCAATAACACTCTACTGCAGGGGAGTTCAGTCCTGCCTTGGTGCCGGCCAAACTTTCTCAGGATTCACTTAAGTCCACACAGGTCAGAGAAATATCAGAGTCTACACTGCCAAATCAGGATCAGGCCAGCTCTATGTACATCAGGCACTCTACTGCACCTCTCACTCCAGACAAAGCCTGAGCAATCTCCAAACATCCTTAGAACTGGTGTGTCCCCAGAACCTGACTAACAATGGAGCTTGCCTTCCTGAGAGACAGCAATGCTATCTCTCTTCTAACTTCAATTGATATGAGGTAAGTGACATATGTCTGCTGACTGTCAACATCTACAGAAACATGCCCTAATGTAGGAAAGCAAACTAGAGACACTACACTGCCTTGATGCAGCAATGGGTCTCTTCTTAGCTGCTGGGTAGTGCCAATTAGCACTGGAGGTAGAAATATGCTTGCCAGCCAAGCTACAGATAAAGAGGTACAAACATGTAGTAGCCAAATATCTGCCTGGTTCTGCCTCCCAAGTGCTAGGATTAATGCTGTGCACCATCACCACCCAACATTGTTTTCTTATATTTTTATTTATTTTATTTTACAAGTGTGTGCACATAGCACAGAACATATGTGGGAGTCAGAGGACAGCCTGAGGAAGTCAGCTCTCTCCTTCCACTGTGTAGGTCCCAGGGATTGAACTCTGGTACTCAGGCTTAGCAGTAGGCAACTTTATCTGCTGAGTATCTTGACCCTGCCCCCTTTCTTTGGCAGTTTTTTATACACACTTTTTGTTTGTTTGTTTTTTGAGACAGTGTTTCTCTGTGACGAAGTCTTGGCTTTCCAGGAACTCACTCTGTAGACCATACTGACCTTGAACTCGGAGATCTGCCTGCCTGACTCCCATGAGATTAAAGGTGTGTGCAATCACCACTGGCTTATGGATACTTTTATAAGAAATCTTACGAACTTGTACAGATTCCTAACAGAAATAAACAAGTAAATAATAAGCTAAGCATAGCTTCATACATATGCCTAAATCTCAGCCCTTTTGGGAGATGGAAACAGGACCATTTCAAGATTAGCTACACAGTGAAATTCCAAGCCAGTAAGAAAGAGAACTTGCTGTGCAAGCACAAGGACCAGCGTTTAACCCTCCAGCACCCATGTAAAAGACAGAGTGGCCACATAGGTTTGTAAACCCAAGTTGTGGAAGGGGGAGGCAGAAGGATTGCTGGGAAATGTTGGCAGTTTAGCTTCAGGTTCAGTGACACTCTGCCTCAAAAGAACTAAGGTGAAAGAGAATAGTGCAGGACACTCAACATACTCTTCTGGTGTGCACACATGCATACCCCAAGACCCAACATATTAAACACACCCAGATCAGAGGCTAATCTCAGATCTCTCTCTCTCTCTCTCTCTCTCTCTCTCTCTCTCTCTCTCTCTCTCTCTCTCTCTCTCTCTTCACACACACCAAACACACACACACACACACACACACACACACACACACACCAAACACACACACACACACCACACACACACACACACACACACACACACACACCAAAACCCAACGTATTAAACACACCTAGATCAGAGGCTAATCGCAGATCCATCTCATATTCAAATGGAGGATTCCTCTGAACTGACTAGTATCTGGGTGGAAAGTACAGAACTTTGCTCTCCCTGAACTGCTGGGTGCTTCCTTACATACTTCAGACCCAACACCAAGGCAAGTCTCCCCTGGATAACTGTCATAATAGACTGGGTGCCATCCACTCCTGTGGACAAATCCTTCACACTTCTGGAAGGCTCATTCCAAGCACCACCAAGGCCAGAATCAGAAACACAGATTCTGTATTGTAACTGGCTTCCAGATCTTTCTATCAAGTCAAACAAGAAAACTGCTCACTCAGTAAGACTGCCACAGCTGTGGTGTCTGTCACAGTCATGAGGTCAGGGGATATCCAGGAAAATGGAAAGGCACCAAAGCAGTCCTGGAGACCCATGACTTTAATCCCAGTACTTGTGAGGTAGAGGCAGAGTTAGTGAGTTTGAGGCCAGCCTGGTTACAAAGAGAGTTCCAGTCTAGCCAGAGCTGCAGTGAGATCCTTCAGGAAAGGGAAAGAGATGGGGAAGAAAAGTGCTGAAACACCACAAACCAAAAGGATCAGGAATCAGGCCCCTCAGGAGCTGGGGCCTGCACTTGAGTGGAGGCATGGGTACTTCCATCAAGGTCCTCAGACATGTTCTTTTGCATTTAATCAGGGGCCTTAAACAGAAGTCATGTTCAAATCAACACAAAGAATGAGAACATCACAGACCCCTGACAGTGACACTGATTAGAGACAGAAAGCAGCTACTAGGCATGTGAACAGCATCGTACGGCTGTATAGTGTTCATTCCTGACTTCCACACCTGGACTAGCTCAGCTCCAGGAACAGATCTGACTGGCAAGTCAAGGAACTGAAGAAAAGGCAGACACAGACAAACACAAAAGCTGGAGTTAAGTGGCCTGTGGTCTCTGATGGGGAAACCACAGCACCTGGAAGCTCAGAGTACTTATTATATAGATTTGAACAGGGAGACAGGGCTATTGTACACAGCTGAACAAGCAGGTGGGGTTATTACATACAGATAAGCGAGTAGGTGGGTTTTACGGTATACAACTGGATCAAGGAGAATGGTTTAGCTAATCTCAGAAACAACGCATTGTCTTGTGAATATTTGGGGGAAGAAAGCTATGATGGGCATTTCTCCACACATTACTAACATCCACATATGGATCAAAAGAAGAAATTACTACCCTTCTCTGAGCCTCACCTCAGGGGTGTGGGGGAGGGGCTTTCCATTCTTCCATGGGTCAAAGGTTTGACTTGACTGTGTCCATATCAACAAAGCACATTTTGGGGGGGGGGAGGGTGTTGGTTTTTCCAGACAAGGTTTCTCTGTATTGCTTTGGAGCCTGTCCCGGCACTCGGCTATATAGACCAGGCTAGCCTCAAACTCACAGAGATCTGCCTGCCTCTGCTTCCTGAGTGCTGAGATTAAAGGCATGCACCACCACCACCTGGCAACAACTCACATTTCACTTAGGCACTCAGGACTTTGGGCTTCCTAAAGGGGCCAAGAATGACTGTGAAACACCCATTACACATGATTATGAGGAAAACTTCCCAAAGCACATTCCCTGGATCTGTATCAGCACAACATTCCCTGATAATGCCAGAGACCATGCTGAAGCTCAAACTGAAGCAGAGGACTTGGACTGGGAGTGGGGGGCTGTAGAGCACATAAATAATCACCTTTCTACTTGCATGAGTCTGCAGCTAAAACTGAGGGGTTAAAAAAGGCAACTAAGCCATGGGTGTCAGAATTCCGGAGGTGGAGGCAAGAGGATCAGGAGTTAGTCCCCAGAACATTCTCTCCAATGGCAGCCACACCCCTTCCAGAGAGAGTCCTGGGACCAGGAGACTCTGGTCCCTGCCTAATTCTGGTTAACTGTTTTATTAGCAAAGAGGACAGTATCCTTACACTGTGGCATGCACATCCCTGGCATTAGGGCTTGGCAACACCATTCTGGCAGGGTCCTCTTCACAGCAATTCTTTCAGATACATACAGTTAGACAGAAACACAGCAGAGGCTCCCAGCAGAGAGGATCAGGCACCAGTACAGCAAGTGCCTGGGAACCATTAGGTCTCTCCTTCCTCTGACCAGCTCTGTTATTTCTACATCTGCATAACACAGGGCCATCTCCTGGTCTTAGCATGACAGATCCACCTGTAGTGGCCTGAACCCACACTGGAGGAGCTGCATGGAAAGGGTGACTCAGGCCTGACACAATGCTCGATGCTCACCACCCCAAACAATGCCTCCAGCAAAGCCCTTGCCCCACCACACAGGAAAGTACCCTGTACCCTCCCTGCCCCACTCATAACTCAAACCCAATCAGGAACACAAGCTGAGGCCAGGGCTCAGGCTCCCATCCAGAATCTTACCGAATCTGTTCCCAGGTCTTGGTGGCCAAGTGCAGGACCCAGAGGTCTTTGTAATGGTAGAACTGCTCGCCATCAGGAGATGCAAACTCTCCACCAAAGATCCACAGCTGTCCACCACCCTGGGGCACTACCACAGCCTGTTAAAAGAAAGCAAACAGATTAGGTGAGCCATGAGACAGCACAGCTGGCCCCAGCATGATAGCAGCATCAGCATCATACACCCAGAATCTCAGGGACCCCCTTAGCCATTGCCTCCTGCCTCCAAGGGGACGCTTCTAGAACAAACTTCCCTAGGCATATTAATTATTCTCAAAGTCCTAACACGTCCATGTTTCCCTAGACTGCAAGACAGACATCTACTTACATTCAGACAACATACTGTCCTAATAAATGAGCAGTTACTATAACTTCATATAGGTTTTCAAAGAGCAAATACCATTTCTGTTTATTAAATCATCACAAGGAAGCACTTCAGTGCTGTTTATTGTTAGTCATGTCTATGTGAGGTATATGTATGTATGTGGGAGAGTGTGGGATATAAACATGTGAGTTGTATGCACATGAGTATGTAAAGCATATACACTGTGTGATGAATATTCACAGGGATGTAAAGTGAATGCACATTTATCTGTGAGGCATACACGTGTGTGGATGTGAAATATACACCTATGTGAGGTGTATGCACATGTATATATGAGATATATGCACATGTATATGAGTGCACATCATGTGTATGAGTGTATTGAGATTGTATGCAGATGTATATGAGGTGTGTAAGACAAGCACATGTGTGGATGTGAGGAGTATTTACATCACATGTGTATGTGTATAAGGTATATGCATATGTGTGAATTCAAGCTATGTGGATATGTATGTGAGTTATATGTAACTGTGTGAGGGATATACACAAGGGTATATGTAAGGTGTATGCACATGTATATGAATGTGCAACATTTATGCACAGGTGTATGAGGGTATGAGGTTTTATACACATGGGGGGTTGCACTTGCCTGTGTGTGTGGGTGTAGAGGTAGAAGGAAGATGTTGCGTATCCTGTCTATGGCTCTCTACCTTAGTCTCCTTAAGACAGGGTCTTTTACTGGGAGTTGGTGGCACATACCTTTAGTCCCAGCACTTGGGAGGCAGAGGCCTGCAGATCTCTGTGAGTTCAAGGCCAGCCTGGTCTACAGAGCTATTTCCAGGACAGGCTCCAAAGCAATACAGAGAGAAAAACCCTATCTCCAAAACAACAAAATAAATAAATAAATAAATAGGCAGGGTCTTTCACTGAACCTGGAGCTGAGATTGTGTAGCAAGCTCCCGTGATCCTCTCGTCTCTACCCCTGACAACACTGGAGTTACAGGTACATGTGCAACCACACCCATATTTTTATATGGATGCTGGGATCCTAATTCAGGTCTTCATGCTGTGCAACAAGAGAGCATTCTTACCCTCAGAGCCCAGTCTTTTTCAGTCCACTCAACCCATTCCTAGGCTCTACCACACATCTAAAAGTACTTCACAAAAAAGCAATCACATGACATGAAGTATCTGCAGAATGTTAGTGTTTATTTTTAAAATTCTAAAGGTAAGGGTTGCTGTTTGTCTACAAACTCACTTTTAAAAAATAAAAATGAAGCTTCATGTAGCCCAGGCTGGCTTCAAACTCATTATGTATCCAAGGATGGCCTTGAGCTTCTGATCCAACCTCCACCTACTGAATGCTGGGATGGCAGACATGCACACCTGTCCACCACACCTTATACAGCACTAAGATGCTGGTACATGGATGCTAGGCTTCCTGCCTCCAAACCTATGAAGAATAATCTACTCTAACATGGTACTGTGTTATCTACAGCAGCACAAATACACAGTAAATACACAAATACACTGACAAAAGCAGCAAAGATAGGGCCTGCAGATTTCCTCCACAGAAAGTTTACTGTCCCATCCAGTCCAGCCCAAGTACCCATGGAGAGCAGAGCAATGCCACATAAGCACCTCAGCCCCAAACTATCAAAGCTGAAGCTTCCATTGTTCACAACAGCTTGCCAACCAAAAGGAAAAAAAGCATGGGCCACAGCACCATGGCCATGGGATGAGCTCTCCTGGAGACTCTGGGTGCACAGCCCCTGGGACTGTGGTAATACTTGTGCAAAGAATGGACCCACCTATTGCCAGGCAGTGCTGTACACCTTTAATTCCAGCACTTGGGAAGCAGAGGCAGGCTGATCTATGAGTTCAAGAGCTAAGGCTATACAATGAGACCCTGTCTCAAAAAGAGAACCAACCTGCCAGCTACTTAATCCCAGGCTCTTTTCTCAGGCCTGCAATCTGAGAAGCAAGCTAAGCAGAGCAGGCCATGGGACTCTTGCCAAAACCAGAACAAGACCAAGGCTCACATATGCAGGAATGCACTGTCAGGCCCAGCTCTGCTGCCCTAAGGCACAAACAAAACATAGAAAGCAGCAGATAGCCTGTGAGGTTTCTTATTACCTTCTGTACAAACCATTCCAGATGCATGCACTTGGAAGGTTTTACAATCAGCAACTGCAATTGGCCTCTAGGAAGTAGAGACAGACACATTTCTTCAGAAACCAGTTTCTCCTGTAAGCATCCTTCCATTGTGGGCCCCATGCTCAAACAAAGTCCTCCTCAACTCAGAACTCTCAGGAATATGAAACCCATGTGGGTGCTGGGAACCAAACCCATGTTCTCTGGAAGGACGGCTAGTGCTCTTAACCACCATCCCTCTAGCCCCACAGCATGATTCTTAAGGAAGGCACCTTAAACAGCCACTAAGGAGGCTGGGCAGGGTGTTAGGATCTACCATATAAACCTAAGTCCCAAGAAGGGAGGTGGGCTATCTTAAGTACAGGCAGTGAACTCCAGAACACAGGTCATCAGGGATATAACAGTGAGTTCATGGAAGATTTGAATGCTAGTCAGGCAATGCAGCTGAAGGACACAGTCTTTTCTCCATGGGATCACATGGGTCCACAAGGTATTTCTCAACAGTCTGAATCATGAAAGTTTCCTTGCAACAGAATAAGACTGGAGCAACAAAAAAGGTATCTGAAAATAATTCCAAAGTATTTGCAGGTTAAATAACTGCTGAATTCTATAGCCCATAGGTCAAATAACAAATCCAAATACATCAGAATGTATCAGAATGTATCAAATAGATCAGAATGATCTAGATTCAGTCACTGCGACCACATGAAACCACAAAGCACCAAGTGTATGTAAGACAGAGCTGTAGCTACTTCTAGAGGGGAGTTGCAGCTTAAATGCTTCCAGCAGCCAGGTAGTAGTAGTAGTGCACGCCTTTAATCCCAGCACTTGGGAAGCAGAATTTGGGACCAGCCTGGTATAAAGAGCAAGTTCCAGGACAGGCTCCAAAGCTACAGAGAAACCCTGTCTCAAAAACCAAAAACAAACGAACAAAAAATGTTTCTAGTAAGAAACAAGAGGAGATAAGCCTCCACCAAAGGAGCTAGAAAAGTTGAACAAAGAAAACCATCAAGTACTGAAATTATTGAAAAGGAAAAGCAGCTTTCTGTGAGATGGCACAGCAGGTAAAGGAGCTTGCACCAAACCTGATGCCCTGAGTTCAATCTCAGGAAGACACATGCTAAAAGAGCTCCCCAAAAGCTGTCCTCAGACCTCCAGATGTGTGCCATGATAAACACACACACACACACACACACACACACACACACACACAATAATGCAAAAAAAAATGTTTTAAGTTAAAAACAATACAAACACAAGACTGGAAATGGCTCAGTAAAGAGCACTGGTTTCTCTTCCAGAAGATGCAGGTTAATTCCTAGCACCCACACATTTCACAACTGTCTCTAACTACAGTTTCAGGGGATCTGACATCCTCACAGTGACATACATATAGGCAAAACACTAATGCACATGAAATATAAATTTAAAAAATTTAAATACATATACAAATAGGAAAAAAACCCTATACAACAAAAACAACACAGGAACACAAGGAACCAGTTTTCCACTTGGGATTTAATGCTGACATGTTTAACCCTGTGGGATTTCTCTACCGTTTTTCAGGGAGCTTTTGAAACTGCTGTTTCAAAACCATTCCTTAACAGCTTCAAACCAGAAGCTGTTTCTGGTTTCTGCGTCTTTCTTTTCTTTTCAGTGGGTCACACTATACAGCCCTAATTGACCTGTAACTCACTATGTAGATGAAGCTGGCCTCAAACTCAGAAAGATACATCTGCCCAGGCCTCCTGAGAGCTGGGATTAAAGACGCGCACCTAGCTAAGATTCATCTTTTGAAGATGTAAAATATAGAAGAACTTGGTCACTTAGTGATCCTAGTTGCCCAGCACAAACAAAAACAAAAAAGAGTTAACAAGAAAGCTCAGCAGGCAAAAGTACTTAGTGCACACCTGAATGCCTGAGTTCCAGTCCAGAACACACAGCAGGAGAGAACTAACTCCTGAGAGTTGTCCTCTGCTGTCCTGCAAGTGCCATGCCTTCACTTGGGCACACACATGAGGAAGCTGAGCTTATGGCCAAAGGGCACCATGAAACCAAACCCAGGGGTGTATACCTTCCACTTGACATCTATACAAAACAGCATCCTGGAGACTTAAATCATAATAGGCTAGAGAGATGATTCAGTTGGTAAAGTGCTTGCTGTACAAGCTTGAGGACCTGAGCTCAATGCCCTAGAACCCACATTAAAAAAAAAAAAAAAAAAAAAAAAAAAAAGCAAGCTGGGCATGGTGGCCTGTGCTGGAGGCAGAGACCAGAGAATCCCTGAGGCTTGCTGGCTGCCCAGCCAAATCAGCAAGTTCCAGGTTCAATAAGAAACCACCTCAATAAATAAGTAAGGATTAAGGAAGTCACCAGATGTCAAACTCTGTCCTCCACATGCACCCATTTGCAGCAGTAGCTCTCTATTGCTGGGATTAAAGGCATGCACCACTACAACAAGCTGCTGGTGAATGTAGTCTAAGCACCCTGACACAACTGATTTCTACAACAGCCTCCTAGGCTAGAACAACCTCCTGGAATCCGAGCACAGGCCAAAGCCACTGTGTACCTCAGGACAATCCCAACCACTCTCTCAAGATACTAGGAGTCCTCAGACTAGATGAGCTGAAAGCCACTTCCCTGTCATTGTTTGCTCCCTCCATCTGTAACTGAAAGACCTCAGACCCTCACTACTAGACTTGGTTGGAAATGAACCAAACCCCCCCCAAAAAAAACAACCTTGAAAACATATTGCACATGTGCAGCAGGTCCCCCACACCCCCGTAAACACACACACACACACACACACACACACACACACACACACACACACACACACACACACACATACAAACTGGTGAACTGGTAGCAAACACCTTTCCCTTTAACAGAAGCAGATCCAACAGAAGCAGAACATGACCAAGCGACCAAGTATAGGCTAGTGCACACCTACACATAAGGTATAGAGCAAGGATAGTGCTACCAGCCTGCCCCACCAAGATATGTGCTGACAGGTATTTGGGCTTACTTGTCACTGCACTGAAACACAGGAAAAAACCTTCAGTATCAAAAAACAAAAACAAAACTAAGACCATTGGCACAAACAGTCAGCATGTGTCAGATTCTGTATCCCATTTCAACCCAACACCACCAAAACACAACACAACACAGGTTTCTAGTGTCATTCTCACCCTTCTGTTGAGGGAACCCAAGCCCTACCCAAGCCAGATACCCTCAGGACCAAACAACACACAAAACAAGGAACTCTGCCCGGAAGGCCCAGTCTCACTGCTGCATCCCAAAACTCAGAGGGTACCCAGCAAAGGAGGCTCTAACCAGGACTCAGCTGTCGGTAAGGCAGGGCAGGAACCTGGAGGCAGGAACTGAAGCAACGCCATGGAGGAGCACTTTTAACTGTGTTTTCTCCCGGAGACTTGCTCAGCTTGCTTTCTTTTATGACCCAGGACCACCTGCCCAGGATCAGAACAAGCCACAGAGAGCTGGGCCCTCCTACATCCATCATTAATCAAGAAACTGCCCCACAGAAGTGCCCAATAGGACAATCTGATGGGGGCAATTCCTCAACTGAGGGCCCCTTTTTCCAGGTGACTCTGGCTTATGGCAAGTTGACAAAAATGAACCAACACAACAATGGAAAACGCTCCTGACTATTACTATTACTTTGGGGAAAAACTGTCAAGTGATCAGGCAGTCACAGCCTTCTCTCCCCTTTCTTGACATCAAACCACAGTCAGCTGCGTGTAGCCTCCAGAGTCAACACAGAAGAGTTGTCCCCTGTGTCACACCTATCCTTCTCCTAGGAAAAGAGAGCAAAGTATTCTGAGAAGGAACTGAGGTGTTGGATGAGGAGGAGAGCTACAAGGCAGAGCTCAGGGGACTCCTGACACTGGGAACAGCTTTCCTAAAAGGCAGAGGAAATCTCACCTGCTCTCTTTGTATCTGTAAGTTAGCTATAAGCTTATAACTACAATGTATCCAAAATAATTCCATTCCCTCCACTATCTGGCCCACTCATGAACATACTTTCTTGCTGTGGTTGGCACCAGCCTAGCCCTGGGACATATAGGATGCTTTATCCCAATAGGTGCCACTTTATTTACACTGCTGTAACATGCAGGATGACATTCAATCATCACATCATTTGGAGCAGGCGCTCGCTCCTTTCTCACAGGTGAAGAGACCAGTGCAGTGAAACTCAGTAAGGTGTCCAAGGAAGATGGCAAAGCCCAGGCTAATGGCTCCAGTCTCTCATTCCAGTATGCAGGAGGCTAAAGCAGGAGGATGCCATGAGACCAAGCCTGAGCCATAGAGTCTCAAAGACCCAGAAAGATGTAGCAGGTAGGAAGCAGGAGGTGACCTATCATTTATAGATGACTCTCTGACAGGCAATCCTGGCATTACCTGATGAGCACAGCGCCTTGGAGGTGGGCCAGGGACGTCAACTTTCGTCCAGGTGTCCTTCCTGATACTGTAGATGTATAGTTCATTATACATGAAGGTCTGCAGGAGGGAAGTGGATCATCAAGGCCACAAATGACATGCAGACAGTAATGACAACAGCAGCAGTGAGTATACTCCAGGAAGCTTATATACTAATCACACCAGTGCAGACAGGCCATGTGTAAGCTCCAAGATTGTCTGGGAAGTCATGACAAATGCTGACTTGCCACAGACTTAATTCTCAATGAACTTATTTATGAACAGGTATGAATACTAAATGGAAGATGCACTGCGTATGCCTAACCCATCAAACCTCCCCCTCTCCTCCCAGCCCATCTTAACATGGGCTCAGAACACTAGCCTCAAAATGGCTGGGAGGAATCTAACAGGCCACCTCGTCACAAAACAGTGTTCTCACATGACAAACACAATGGCTGTAACAGTACCCTTTCACCACTCTAAACTAAAAGATGACAAATAAAACCCTTACAAGTTAGGGACTACATGTCATTATGTCAATTGATTCCTCAGGCCCCAAGAGCCTGTGCTGCACAGCAAGATCCATCACTCTCTGAATTTAAGCAAGTTTTTAAGTGCATGAAAATACAGAGAGAGAGAGAGCAGGACAAGTGAAGTAAGACCTGGAGCTTGTCACAGGCTATTTCAAGAGCCCACACGTGCAACTACTTTCCCTCCACACTCTAAAACTCAGGGTTTTCTGGCCCCACAGTTCACTATTCAAAACAATTCTGTGCACACATATGGCCCAGTGGAGCTAGGTTCCACTGACTAGAAGAAGCCAGGGCACCTGCAGCACTGAAGCCCCTGCTGCCAGTCCCTAAGGGATGCTGGTGACTACCAATCACTACCCACATCAGGCCTGACACTTAGAATGTGGGGAGTACAAGAGGGAAGTGACAGGACAGAGGCACGTTTATATCACCAATTTAAATTTACTCCAAATGAGCACTGAAAAAATTGGGAGAAAAAGAAAAACATATATACTTTACTTTTTGGCCATTGAAATATTCACCTCCGAAAAGGATTAATTCATCTTTCTCTGGATGAACAGACAGGGAAGCATTTAACCTGCAAGACAAAAGCCAGAGGAGCAACATCAGAGAACATGACACCAGGCTAAGCACAGACTCTCCTTCCCTTCCTTGACCCCCCAGACACAAGACCAAGGATCACCCTGCCACCTCCAGCACATATGTACGTGTGTGTGTGTGTGTGTGTGTGTGTGTGTGTGTGTGTGTACATGAATATATACACACACACAATTAAATCACAGTCAAAACTCTACCGAGTCCAAGGCTAGTGAGATGGTTCTGCAGATAAAGGCTCTTGCAGCTAAACCAGATGACCTGAGCTCCATTCCTGGTAATCCATATACCTACATGGTAGGGGAGAACTCTCACAAACTGTCCTATCACTGTGCACATGTAAGTATGTATATACTTACACACAAATAAATAAAATAACAAAAACAGCCAAGTTTGCTACTGAAGTATTTCAGTATGTGGCCCAATACCATCTATAGAAATCAACACTCCTACTTATTCACACAGGGTAACAGAACAGCTGTAGGGAATGTGTGTATATCTGACTATCAAAGCTGAAGCTGGAGCAAATGTAGTGGCCATAGAAGCAACACTGCAGAAGGCCAGCTCTCAGATCCTGCAGTGATGTGCCCCAGCATGTACCACAACACTCACTCTATAAGATGCTTCTCAGAAGAAAAATGGTTATTAAGGGCAAGTTGTGCCTGGGGAATTGGAACCCTCTTGGGGATTTACTGTGCACAGATCATTTCTCTGGTGGAGAAATTCTTCAGGAAAGAAACCAGCATTGAAAATGCAGCTGCACAGAGGCAGCTGACAGTCCCTCAAAAGGGAGATCCAGAATTAAAACATGGATCTGAAGCATCACATCAGGCTGGACTCAGCGCTGTTCACAACCAAGTGCAAAACAATCCAGGATGCTACAGATGCATGAACCAGCCAAGTGTGGCAGAGCGGTCTGTGGCCTAGGCAGACCCAGGAAGGAATGAATCACTATGCTGTAAATGAGTCTCTGAGACACACTGAGTGAAGAAACCTGTCCCCAAACACACATGCCACACTACTCTCTGTATGAGAAATCTCTAGACAGGCAGATCCTCAGTGACAGGAGCAAGCTGGCTCTTAGCAGGGAACAAGAAGCAAGTGCTTCATGGAGACAGAACATTTTAAAGCTCGATAGTGTAGGAACTGCATAGCACAGCAATGCAACCATAAGCAATCCCACTGAACTCAGGTGAAAAGGGTTAAAGTGACACACTGATGTCACATGTGTAAGACTGGGGATGTAGAGAGCATAATCAGAATCAAATGTGTGTGTGACATGGTCAAAGAAGAAGCTAAATAATAAAGAACAGTGTCCCAAACTCCTGTTACTCCAAATCTTTTCGTTGAGCATGTAAATATCCTGAGCTGCAGGCACCAACCATGCCAACCTTACACAACCCAGTGCCAGGTCCTTCTCTACTATCAAGCCACACCTGTGCCTACATGCTCTTATGGTTAGGACATAAAAAGTTCCCAAAGGCTCAGAGGCTAAGGCTTGCTCCCCAGCAGGTAGCCCTACTGAGAGGTAATGGATCAGGAAGAGGTGGATGCATTAGCCACTGCTGGAGGAGTGAGTCACTGGAGTGAACTTCTGAAGGTGTATCTTTGCTGAAGTTGTCTTCCATCCTGTCCCCTGTCTCACAAGGTGAGCAGCTTTGCTCCTCCACATCATTTTCCAAGGGGTCAAAACCATGGTCTCTGGTAACCCTTTCCTCCCTTAAGCTGACTCTCAGATATTTTGTCACAGCGAAAGAAAGCATTGAGTAACATGGTTTTAAAACACGACTGAGAGCTGGAGAAACGGCTCAGAGGTTAAGAGCACTGACTGTTCTTCCAGAAGTCCTGAGTTCAATTCCCAGCAACCACACGGTAGCTCACAACCATCTATAATGAGATCTGGTGCCCTTTTCTGGCATGCAGGCATACATGCAGATAGACCACTGTATACATATAAATAAATAAATCTTAACCAGAAAACATTTAGGTCATCAAGGAAGATGTAATCTCATTATCTCAATTCCACCTCCTGTTCCCTCCCACCAGAAAGCATTCTCTGAGGGTATTTTAAACTGTACCCTGACATTAAACCTAACTTTGGATTAATGTTGCTTTAGAAAAGTGCCAAATCATTATCAAAAAATAATAATCCACATTCACAGTGAAGATGAAATCATCTACACTCAGAGTGGATTCCTGAGGGAAGGTGTCAGGCCTGCTTCAACAACCAGATCGGTCCAGACAGTGCACCGATTGAAGAGGAAAGTAAAAGCCAGTGCAGCACAATTTACCACCACCACTTCACTCCAGGGCTCAACAATGACCCCCTCCCACACCCTGGACAGGTAAAGCCATGTGTGAATCAGAGGGCTCTGGAGCCATCACTGCACCTAATTATCACATCCCAAAGAGGTCCACCCCCCCCATCTCCCCACCTTGGGTTTCCGCTCAGGCAAGTGATGGCAGGACAAGCTCAATCTTACTCTGGGAAAATGAAGCACTCATGTATCAACTGAACAAAATGGGGCTAGAGGCAGAGAGGCTTGCACATTTTTCCTACCTGAACAATACAGCTTATTACACCCTTTCCCTACCCCAAATGACAGTCTACAAAGGCACGGGCCCTTTCCTGATGATTCTGAGCTCGATAGTGCAGACAAGTATTAGAAAGCTATAAATCAAATTAAAAAGGAATCTGATGTTAGAAGGGGGAGGGTGCAATCCAATGGAGGCCCAAGTTGTTCATTAAGCCCATTTTACAAGAGTATGAATGCTACAAAAGCCTTGGGACCTTTCTCACACGTTATAAATTCACTTAAAATGCCAAGTTTAGAGTTTCTATTTAATAAGCGTTCACATGTAAATACAAAAGCATTAAGAACAGCAAAAATTTCTGGTGCTCTTCAGTGTACACCCCTGACATATACTTAAAATACTTGAGAACCAAAGGGAAGTTCACTGGGGCCATGCCTTTGTCACAGTCTGTGGCAAGAGCACAATACTGAGAGACCAGCTCCCCATGCCCCTGTAGAGCAGGAGATGACAGCCAGTTCTTCCTGGCAATTGGGAAGCAGAGTTCTGAGGCCACCCTGGCCTACAAAGAGAGTTCCAGAGCAGCCAGGGCTACATGAAAACCCTGTCTCAAAACCCCCTAGACTCCCCCCCCCAAAAAAGTAGAAACAAAGTTTGCTCACTTACCGTGGGGTAGGTGGAGAACATGGTGTCTCTGTGACCTGGGTCTTTTTGGCATCCAGGGTCTGGAAATGGGCTATGAGGGCCTCCAGGTCTTCCTAAAGATCCAAAAGTAGCTACATGTGAGACTATCTAGCCCGTCTTAGAGTCAAAAGCATAGCCAGCTTTTGTTGCATTGGTCCAACTAGACTGGGATCCAATTACACCTGAGTCCTAACATGGGTCTGAAAACACAGGACTTGACACATTCAGGAAATATTTGTTGTGATACCAATGGCAGCTTTCTGTAGGTGCAGATGTATGCATCGCTTCTTCTACCAACCAAGGGCTTTCTATGAAGGAGATCCTACTCTGGCCACACTACCTTCAATGGCCTCTGACAACCTGTTTGTGTCAATAGCCTGCCTTGCTGTCTATATAGCCATGCCTGGAATTTCTCTTGCTTATTGGTTTTCAGATCCCACTCTCATCCCCAGGATAACATATATGCTCCAGAAGAACAGGACTTTTGTCCTTTAAAACAGTGCTGCATTAATGGGGCTCAGTGGTGACAGTAGACAGTAAGGTATCAGTTCACAAGCATGATAGACAGCACTGAAACCAAGCCTGCCTTCCCCCCACACACCCAGTGCCCACTCCCCTGCATTTCCTAAGTTGTTCTAGCTTGCTTTCCATTGCTGTGGTCACAAGCAACTTGGGGAGGAAAGAGTTTATTGCATCTTACAGGTTATATTCCATCATGAAATGAAGTAACATCAGGAACTCATGGCAGGAACCTGGAGGCAGAAAATGAAGCTACTTACTGGCTCCCTCGTCCTCTGCCTTGTGGCTTGCTCAGTTTGCTTTCTTAACAACCCAGGACTGCCCACAGTGTAGACCTACCTACATCAAAACAATACCCCCACAGACTTGCCTACAAGACAATTTTTAAATGTACCATTTTATGTGCGTGAGTGTTTGTCTGTGCACCATGTTCAAAAAAGATACCCACAAAAGCCAGACAGTTGTGAGCCACCATTGGGTACACAGAATCAACCCTGGATCCTCTGAAAGAGCAACAAATGTCCTTAACAGCTGAGCCGCCTCTCCAGCCCCATGCAGGCCAAGGCTATGGATCTAATTTCTCAATTGAGGTTCCCTCTTGCTAGGTTGTTAGGAAGGGAGCCTAGGAAATCCTGTGCCTGCAAAACTACTGGGCATACCCAGGACATAACTGACACCCCATGTGAGAAAGACGTAAGACAAGAGCAAGCAAGGCACTTAGCCTGAAGTTCAGAGCTGAACCATCTACAGTTGCTGGGATAATGGGTATGTGTAGAAATATGATAGTGGGGGCCACCACCAACTGTTCTGTAACGTCATAGTTCCAGCAATTTGTTTGGTTACTTAGTCCTACTTACGCCGCCAAGAAGTGGTGCCACATGCTTTTAGTACCAACACTTGGGAGGCAGAGGCTGGTGGATCTATGAGTTCAAGGCTAGCCTGCTCTACAGAGTGAGTTCCAAGACAACCAGGGCTACACAGAGAAACACTGTCTCAAAAATAAATAAATGAATGAATGAATGAATGAATGAATGAATATTCTTGTGGCTCACTCCCTGAGGCTGCTGGAGATATATCCGCTCTTTTTGAGATAAATAAATAAATAAACAAACAACAAACAAACCCAGTACAGTTAAGACTTTAGGTAGGGCAGTGGTGGCGCACGCCTTTAATCCCAGCACTCGAGAGGCAGAGGCAGGGGAATCTCTGTTGAGTTCGAGGCCAACCTGATCTACAGAACGAGTTCCAGGACAGGTTCATAAGCTACACAGCGAAATCCTGTCTCAAAAAAATAAATAAGTAATAAAATAAAAACAAAACTTTAGTCCCAACACCTGGACAAAGTAGGAGTCACTCAACTTCAGGTTCTCCTCTACTAAACCCCACCACGCTGCTTCCCTCTACCAGAACGGGAAGCGGCGTCCGGAACAGATCTGATCTTCAACGGAAGAGTGGGAGAGCGAATGGGTAAACGAGGAGTACCGGCGCTGGGGAGAGGGCGGGAGAAACGGCGAGGCCCGGGGGTGCTGGGCTCGGCACAGGGCCGCCACCCGCAGACCCAAGGCACAACGCCGGCTCCGGGTCTCGCGCCCGCAGTCTCAGGCCACGCCACGACTCCCTTCACCGCCCGTCCCTCCGAGCCCCGCTCACCTCCTCCTTCCGAGAGCGTTTGGACACCTTCTTCTCCATCTTGGCGGCCGTCTTCTCCGCGCCGCGGCCCTTCTTCTCTTTCTTGCCCTTCTTGCCCATCACGCCGGTTCTGAACAGGCACCAGGAGACCACGGAAGGAGTGCAAGAAGCGTTCTGCCCACCCGGAAACGAGCGGCGCGCTAAATAAAGGTCACTTCCTGTCCGTTTCTCTGGTGTTCCGTCAAGCAGCCGACTCCACTAGTGTTTTGAGTCCTCCAGCCGGTGCGCCCTGCCAGCCGATGCGTCTTGGGCCGCTTTAGTACTTGGCTGCACCGTGGTGCACTAGCTAATTGGGTGACTCCAAACTAGTCGGGAGCAAGTGAGATTCTAGAGGTCTCATTCTCCACAGAAATTTCCTCGCACTTACTGGATTCCTGACCCGAGTTAAGGCAGCCCCATTCCTACCCCACGTAAAATGTGCCAGACGCTGTCAGGCTCTCGAGGCACTGCTCTGAGTGAGAGAACTTCCTTTGCCCTTCTGCCGGCGTGGTTCCACCGGACCAATACGTCTCTCCATTGGGAGGCCCGGGCTGGCGATGTCAATCCACCCTCCCAACGGTTTATGGTATGACAAATATGTGATAGGAAATTAATCTCCAGAATTTGATTCAAATGGTAGAAAGGAAGAAGGATCCTGCAGTTTGAAAGAGCGGAGTGACAATGCTCTTTGCCTAGAGGGTGTCATCTTTGGGCTGTACCCAAGGAATGACGCAAAGCAAGGACAAGGGCAAGCAAAATTTTGGCAAAGAGAACACAAATGATCTTCCTTCTCTATGGGATCGCTGCCAAAGCATAGCCTTTAAAGAAACTGCCTTGGATTTGGCCAACCACTAATCACTGAAGCTCTTGGGCAGGCATGAGCTCCCAGCTCACTCCAGATTTTTTCATAGACCTAGTTCTTGAGAAGAAAAGTTACTTTTGAGAAAACAACGGTGTTGTGTGATTTTTTTTCCCCCGAAGAGATTCACAGAAACAACGTTTCACCCCAAATAGAACGTCAAAGGATAAAAAAAAATGCGCTCATTTTGGCAGCAGCTCATTACACTAGAATTGGAGCGATACAGGGATTAGCATGGACCCTACGAAAGAGTGACACGCAAATTCGTGAAGTATTCATATTTTTCAGAGCTGAATTGAGATTGTTATCCTCAGAAAGCTCTTCTGGGCTAAACCTATCTGTAGTGCTGCCCTAGGTGTCCATCCCCCAATAACCCTACCTCACTTCCGAAGGGAAAACCAATCAGGACAGTATTTTTGCCAGTCAAAAGCCATTGGTTTTGGGGGGGAGGATCTAGGAGGAATTTGAGGAAGGGTAAGAACCTGATTAAAATATATTGTATGGCTGAGCAGTGGTGGTGCACCCCTTTAATCCCAGCCCTTGAGAAGCAGAGGCAAGCGGATCTCTGTGTGAATCCAGAGAAACCCTGTCTCAACAAACAAATAAAAAGGTCTCACTAACCTGGGCAATGACTATTCATAAAAACTGTATAGATAGTGTCCCCAGCCAACCTTCCACCTCCTGTATAGTCTCATATACATCTGTAAAGCACTTGCAGCCTAGGAGGCAGGAGGGAGTGAGGGTCTGAAGGTCCCCCTTTTCTACAAGAGAATGTTAATAGGCCCAATTTTGTGCAAGAATATTAACAGTCTCTGTTGTCCATGATATACAACAGCGCTCCCTCTCAGGCCTGTGAAAGAGAGAGTGTATTCCCTGTGGAAGATTTAAAAGGATCTAAAAGAGATGGGTTGGTGCTTTTATTGTCTGGAAATGTCTTGGATGACACATCCAGGTCACAGTGATTCAAGGGAAGTAGAAATTTTCTTTTCCAGGAAAGAAGCAAAACAGCTGTAGGTTGATGGGGGGGGGGTTGTTGTTGTTCCTTTGCTTGGTTGTTTTGCTTTTGTTTGAGACAGGGTTTTTCTGTGTAGCCCTGGCTGTCCTGGAACTCACTCTGTAGATCAGGCTGGCATCAAACTCACAGAGATCCACCTGCCTTTGCCTCCTGAGTGCTGCAATTAAAGGCATGCGCCATCACTGCCTATCCAAAACAGTTCTGATTTTAAGACAGAGATGGGAATATCATGCTTGGAGGACAGAGTTCCACTACAAATGAGGGGGGGGGTAGAACCAGATGAAGGCCCTCATAATCTCTCGCATTGCTGGCAGATCATGTGTGATGGCAGAGGGAGAAAAACAGGAAAGTTACCTGATCAGAAAGAGACAGAAATATGGCCTGAGTTTCTAGTCAGCATTGTCTTTGTAGCAACAGACTTTATCCTGTCCATTGCTCAGGGGAACAGTTATGTCCCCTTATGCTGTCACCTTAAAAACATCCCGAACCCTCCCTGACTTTTCTGAGAATATTAGGTAACCTCCATGCAGCAATACTGAGTACATCACACGGTCCGTGATGTATAACAGCGCTCCCTCTCGGTCCTGTGAAAGGGGAAGCACATCCCCTGTGGAAGATTTAAAGGATCTTGGAGCAGCTGGGATTAATGCTTTTATTATCTGGAAGAATCTCGAAGCTAAATTGGAAAGCTCGTGGATGATACATGACACAGTGATTCACAGGAGGTTGAAATTTTCATTACCGGGAAAGAAATGGACTAGAGGAGCTAAAGTGAGATCAGAATCCTAAAAATAGGGGAAAGATTAAGTACCGAGTCCTATTTTAGTAAAATTCATATTTTTGAAAATGTAATACATTGACTCAAATGTAATGTCACTTTTAAGACTCTTTTATGTATGTGGCCAGGCGCCCTCTGCTGCCTTCAACTTGAATTTCAGAGGAGAAAAAAAAAAGTCCACTAAGAATAGAGGACCTAAAAGAGAGGGTGCTGACTGCTAACCACCTTCACCACAAATAACCAATGTGACTGCAAGAGCTGAGTCACTTCGCTTAACATTTACTGAAAGTTCTACAGGAAGGGTGAGAAATCATTCCAGGCCACAGGAGGCAAGCACACCAGAGAGCAGGCTTTCTTCTATCCAGACAGGCAGGTATATGAAGACATCCACCAAAGGAGCCAGGTGCAATATGGGAATAAGAAAAGGGGCTGGAGGGGATAGAGAGATGGCTCAGCAGTTAAGAGCGCTGGGTCAGTCCCCTGGCACCTACACGGTGATTTACAACCACCGTCTGTAATTATAGTTCCTGGGATTCAGCGCCCTCTCCTGGCTTCCTCTAGCACTGCATCTGTGTCACGGAGCACAAGGACATTGACATAGGCAAAGCGCTCACACACATAAAACGAGAATAAATCTTGGGGAAAAAAAAAAAGGAGGTGGAGAAATGTCTCAGAGGTTAAGAGCACTGACCGTTCTTCCAGAGGTCCTGAGTTCAATTCCCAGCAATCACATGGTGGCTCACAGCCATCTGTAATGAGATCCGATGTCCTCTTTTGGTGTGCAGCATACATTCAGGCATAATATTGTATACATAATAAATAAATAAGTCTTTTAAAATAAATAGAAGATAGATACATAGGTAGATAGATACATACATAGATAGATAGATAGATAGATAGATAGATAGATAGATAGATAGATAAGATAAGATAGATAAGCTGGGAGGTGGTGGTGCACACCAACAGGTGGATCTTTAACTTAAAGGCCAGCCTGGTCTACAGAGCAAGCTCCAAAAGAGCCAGGGCTACACAGAGAAACCCTGTCTGGAAAAAAAACAAAAAAGGAAGAAAGAAAGATGAAAGAAAGGAAAGAAAGAGAGGGATGAAAACAAACCCATGTAATAGATGCTGTGTCTCGATTTCTAGTTGTTTGGACTGGTGGGGTCTAAATTCAGTTTTGCATTGCACTGAAAGCTAAAGTTTTACTCTGTAGGGCATTATTTACCTACTATCTGCAGATTTTTTATTATCCCAGAGTGCATGCTAGGCAGGTGCTAGGCAAGTGCTCTACCACTAATCTACGTCCCAGCCCTGTGTCATTGTCTTCTTGTTACTCATCTCTAATTCCTGCTTCTGTAGTTGGAAAACGCACTCTATTGCTTCTGGTCCTTTCCAGTGCATCAGTGAGTTGGAGGGTGTTGAGTGTGCTCCTGGAGTGACTGATTCTGCCACTGAGTTCCGCAGCTGTCATGTACAGCTGATTAATTAACTGATCGATTGGAAGCTCGTTGTTTTAGGCTTTCTATCGTAGTGGTTCTCAACCTTCCTGGTGCTGCAACCATTTAATACAGCTCCCCATGTTGTGGCCCCCAACCAAGCAAAAAATTACTTTCATTGCTACTTCATAACCGTAATCTTGCTACTGTTACGAATTGTAATATAAATATCCGTGTTTTCTGATGGCCTTAGGTGATCTCTGTGAAAGGGTCATTTGAAACCCCTCCCAGAGGGTTGAGACCCCTCCCAGAGGGTTGAGACCCACAGGTCAAGAACTGCTGCTCTATGGCCTGATATGTTGTTGTTGACTTCTCCTATTTGTTTCAGTCAAACACAGAGAGGGAGCTATTATAATTTCCAGCCATAGGAAAGATTCATACAGGTATTCTTTGTAAACAATTAACTACATGTGCTTAAAGTGTGCCCACGTGGCTCCACGGGAGCAGGGAGATGCTGGGGAACAGCTCTCTAGGAAGACACACCCGCTCAGGCTGGAGAATGGAAGGGAATGAGCAAAGGATTCATGAGCCCTGGAATTCCAAATTGGAAATCTATGTGCAAGTGGGTCATCTCTTGTATTTTTTGCAAGATTTATTTTTAATTTTTATGTATATGTATAGTGTAAGCATGTATATGCAGTTCTGAAGGAGGCTGGAGCAGGACATTAGAGATGCTAGAGCAGGAGTTACAGGTGGTTGTGAGCTCCAGACGGAGGGCTGGAATGGAGTTCATATCTCTCTGCATGAACAGCATACACTCTTAACCTCAGAGCCATCTTTCTGACTCCAATTAAATATCTTTTTAATGAACATTTTCAAACTTCTTGGCATAAATCTTTTCATCTAAATAAAAGAATAAGACAACAAATAAATAAAAATGTAGAATTAAATATGCATTGGAATACATGTATCTCATGAGGCCATTGACACTGCTGCAAAAACACTCCTATCCCCCAGAAACTTCCCTGCTCCCTCTCTAGTCTTTTCTTCCCTTCTGCACCTCTACCCCAGTGCTTACTGGTAAGGTTTTCTTATCATCTTCAGGGTTTTAGAAATAGAACCATAAAGTGAATGTCTTTAGGGAGGCATTCAAGGGACTCTGGCTTCTTTCACTGAACCTAATTTTTTTGAGAGTTGCATGTTTACCCAAGGATATTTTTGACATTATATGCATACAGTCTCATTTCCATCCCTCCCTCTCCCTGCCCTCTTTCATGATAGGAATGAAACTCAGCACCCCCACACCCCCTGCATGCTAGACAAGCACTCTACCACTGAATCACAGCCCAGCTTAGTGAATTCTTTTCTGTGTGCAGACAGACCACACCTTATTTATTGATGCACCACTTTTTGTGTGATTTGGAGCTTCTTCCAACTTAAGGGTATTACTGAAATCTTTGCTTTGAGCATTCTGAGTCTAAACCTTACAAATGTGCTTTCATTTCTCTCAGGTATGTGATTAGGAGCAGAGCCGCTACGTCATTGCTAGGAGTGGTGTGTGTGTGTGTGTGTGTGTGTGTGTGTGTGTGTGTGTGTGTGTGTGTGATCTTTTAACTGTCCAGCCATTTTCCAGTGTTGACTGGATGTTGCATCCCCAGTAGTAGTGGTGGACAGTCCTGCCAGTGCTGAGCCAGACATCTTCATCTTGTGCACACCATAATTTGTCTTTCTTAATGAGTGTGGATCTTGCTTGTTCTTCATTTTGAAATGATGTCTTTAGTATGTAATGAAGACATGATTGTTTTTAATTTTGTAAAGTGTAGCAAAACAAACCAAACCAATGGAGGAATCTTTAAGTCACTTATACTGGGGCTGAGCAGCATCTTCACTGCATTTTCACCCAATGATGTTAGGACCCTCCTTCATTCTTATGTTATTTGCTTTTATTGTGTACTGTTTTTCCAGCTGGCCATGGAACCCTGGTCCTGGCATATTCAGACAAATGTTCCTACACTGAGCCATGTCCTCAACTCTACCTCCTCAGAGCTTGCTGTGTTCTTCCTTATCAGCAGGTCCCACTGGTCAAGGCCTGGTATGACACAAGATAAGGTGAGGAAGCAACAAAACCTAGAAGATAACACAGACTATGGAGCAGCAAACACAGTTGAGCTCTGTATGAAAGAGCACACAGCAGAAGGAGGATAAGGGTTTAAGGTCATCATTAGCTACATGGAGAAGAAGAGACCATCCTGAGATTTATGAGATGTGGGCATGGCTTCCAACCCTCACTCACTGCACCCTGACTTCCTCACTGTCATCCATGTTTTGGATTGTCCTGTTCTAACAGGAGTGTCATGGCTTCTCATACTCCAATTTAAATTTGCATTTTCTTATATGGCAGTGTGCTGGCTGGTCTTATGTCAACTTGACACACCAACTAGAGTCATCAGAAAAGAGGGGACCTCAGTTGAGAAAATGCTTTCATAAGATCCAGCTATGAGGCATTTTCTTAATTAGTGATTGATAGGGGAGATCCCAGTCCATTGTGGATGATGCTATCCCTGGGCTGATGGTCCTGAATGCAGGCTGAGCTGGGTGATGGTGGTGGTGGCACACACTTTTAATCCCAGCATTCAGGAGGCAGAGGCAGGTGGATGTTTGTGAGTTAGAAGCCAGCCTGGTCTACAGAGTAAATTTCAGGACAGCCAAGGGTATACAGAGAAACTCTTGTCTCAAAAAACAAAACAAAAATAGAAAAGACTAACTTTTAGTTTTTTTTTTTTCACTAAGAAACTTAGTGTAAAAAGTAGACACAAAGGCCGGGTGTTGGTGGTGCACACCTTTAATCCCAGCACTTGGGAGGCAGAGGCAGGTGAATCTCTGTGAGTTCGAGGCCAGCCTGGTCTACAGATAGAGTTCCAGGTCAGGCTCCAAAGCAATACAGAGAAACCCTGTCTCAAAAACCCAAAGCAAACAAACAAAAAACCACAAATTTGTGTCTACTTTAAAATGTAGGTAGAGCTATCTTCGTGCCTTCCAGACCAGTTCCACACATGCTCACTGGCTCTGCCCCTCTGCTAAGTCTCCTTCCTGTCTTAGTTTTGCTGTCAACTGTGTGTGGCTCTGTCTTTGGAAATGGAAGTTCCCCGCCTGCCTGCATACAATGCTAAATAGAACAGTTGCTCATTTGATACACTCCCACCTGTGGCCAGGCCTGAGAGACATGCTCAAGTTTCCTTTATGAACTCTTTGAGAGCCTTTGTTCATGGCTCACTCATGGCTTACTACCATTTTACAATCAGAGAAGAAATGTATCCTGGAGGTACAGAGGTGAATAGAGAATGGGGAGGAGTATCTTTTGGAAGAGAGAAACAGCCTGTGGGTAAATGTAACAGCTTCTGAAGCATTCTCAGTGTGAGGAAAAGCCAGTAGAAGGAACGTTTCCTCTTCCTTGAAATCAGATGGTACTTATTCCGATAAGGCTTTAAAACAACACCAACTCTCAAGTCAGCTTCAGTGGACTCCACTTCTATGTATTTCATTTCTTTCTTGACAATTGCATCATTCACATACCCAGCCAAGCAGGGGATGTGGTTAACACCCTGCCCATATCGGCTTCCATGAAGGGCAAACACCTGGCCCCTCCAGTGGCCTTGATTGGAACCTTCAGACAATCAGCAAGGGGAACTGTAAGTCTATTTTCATAGTCCTGCAGCTGGTGCTTAGGGGTGGCTGCCAGAACTGTCAGCATGTGTGGTTGATTGTGGCATCCCTGGGCTAAAAATTAGCTGGCTCTGGAGGCAGGCAGGGAGAAAGGGCCAGGAGCTCCAAACTGTGAAGGGAATAGGGCTTAAGAATCTATTGTCAGAGCCTCCAACACTTTCCATGCCTCTGACCTAGGTAGTATATCTTTTGAAAATCAAGTTTATCACCAACAACAGGCTCACCTACCTCAAGTACTGCCTGCTTCCCTGTGTCTCTAATGTCTGCATTGGGGTGGGGTGTGGCTGAGACTATTACAGCAGACTTGGAGGACACTCCCCAAGAGGAAATATGACCCTACTGTCCCACCACATGGGAGACACTCCAGGTCACAGTTTTCCTCCAATGGGCCCAACTGACGATAGTCTTTGTGTTCTGTTTTTAGGGGTTTAAAAAATTGAATTACAATTATATCATTCCTCCCTTTCCTTTTCTCCCCTCTCTCACATCCCCATTTCCCCTTGCTCCTTATCAAATTCATGACCTCTTTTTCTTTCATTGAAATTGTTACATGCATATATAAATGCATAAACACATAAACACAACCTGTTTGGTCCCTCGGCAGACCTCCATTTCACTGTGTGGCTGAAGATGACCATGTGCACCTGTCTTCCTGATTCCACTGGTATTACTAGCATGTGCAACCATGCCAGTTAATACTATGACACTTGAGGTTAATTCTCAGCTTACAAAATGCCCTGTTTCCACCAGGATATACTTACCCTCAAGATGAAAAAATTAATAGCAGTGCTGTAGTTGACCAGCAGAGAATGCCAGTCACATACATCATCAGCAATCAACTCACAGATTTCCACATTATGCAGAAGCATAAGGACCCAAACACTTGGGAGGTGGAGACAGGAAGATCAGTTTAAGATCATCCTTGGATATATAGTGACTTGGGACCAGCTTGCGGAAGAGAAGGAAGGAAGGAAGGAAGGAAGGAAGGAAGGAAGGAAGGAAGGAAGAGAAAAGAAAGAATTCACCTTGGGAGGCATAGACAGGTAGGTCTCTGAGCTCAAGGCCAACCTGGTCTACATAGCAAATTACAGGCCAGCTACAGTGAGACTCTGTCTCAAAATAACAAAACAAACTCACATTAATATATTAATATTACTTCATTATATATTCTATACAAGGGGAAAGGGGAGGGGTATCAGCTGCTGCTGGATACCACTTGAGCTAAGTGTCCTCTTGTTGTCATACCTGCCCCATTTCACTCTTGACTCATCCCAAAAGTCACCTCCAGGAGAGTTGCTGGAGGGGCTGTCATGGTTACCTCTGCTTCTTTGTGGCAGTACTAGTCATTGATGCATGCTAGGCACGGGAAATGCTGTATCCCAGCCCCTCCCTGCCCCCACACACTCCTTTTTACTTATTTCTGTGTGCATGTGTATGTGTGTGGTGTGTATACATATATTCATGTTTGTTGAGGCCACCTGTGTGTGCAAGTTCATGTGCACTTGAGCATTTCTTCCTGAAAATGGAAGCCAGAGGTTCACATCAGGCGTCTTCTTTGATTGCTCATGTGTGAACAGTCTCTCAATTGCATCAGGCAACACTTACCAAATTTGTCTAGTCTAGCAAGGCACCCCCCTCAGGCCCCCCCCATGTCTGCTTCTCAAGATCTGGGATTACAGGCAGGCTACCTCAACTCCTGGGCATTTACAAGAGCACTGAATATCAGAACTCTAGTCCTCACACTTGTGAACCATCTCCCCAGGCCCCTTCTACTTATTTTTACTTTTTACACTTATTTATTTTGTGTATATGTCCGTGCATATGCCATGAGAGTTGGAGGGCTGAGGCTGAAGGGCCATTGGACCTGGCTCAGCTACAGCAGCCGGACTTTCTGTGAGAGTCTTCCTTGGCCACCAGTTCCTGCCCATCAAGACCTAAGCACAGCTAGCCAGAAATGGCACATGCCTTTAATCTCAGCACTTGTGGTGTTATGGTGTCTAAACCCAGGAGCTAACACCAAGATGTTGCAAAGTAAGAATTTAATAACAGCCCAAATTAAAGGCAGAGCAGCTCCTTTCATACCAAGTGATCAAGTGATTAAAAGTAGAATTTTAAATTATTTTATGATCACAGGAAAGGTGCATGCTATGGGTTTATGGTCAGACAATTAACATACCATGAAACATCCCATGGTCAGTCAGTCAATACTCAGAACAATGGAAACAATTTATAAAGTGAAAGTCACAGGATCATTGAGGAAAAACCAGTCAAAAAAGTTGACCTTTAGTTAAAGACATGACTAAAGTCTAACATTGTTTAACTACAAATAAAATGGAGTCAGCTGTCCCTTAACAAGGAGGTAGAAGCTGTTGGATCTCTGAGTTCGAGGCCAGCTTGTTCTACAGAGCTAGTTTCAGGGCTTCACAGAGAAATAGTGAAATAGTTGTGGGGGTGAGGGCACTCCCCCCCCCCCCGAAAGCACAAGCACGTATCCCTGAAACAATGAACAATGAGGCCTCACATAGGGAAAATCCCAGATGGTCTTGACTTTTGGACTCTTCATCACCCCACCCCCCGGCACCTTTGACTTTCAGGTGGTTATGAGCAGGCAGGCATATGCCTTGGGTCTTGAGTGCTTTCGAGGAGGCTGATGCAACACAACAAGGAAGTTAGGTAGCAGCCCCGAAACCAGCAATGTCTCTGTTGGCCGCCAGGGGTCAGTCTGGCAATGCAGAAGGGGTTCAGGGAACCTTGTAGACACAAGAAGCAAATATTGCATCATCCTGGGGGGAGGGAGGAGAAGCGAACAGGGAAGGGTTTCTGAAGCAGCTCCCAAGCAGGACTAAACCTCTTGTTGGAGACTTTATCTACGCTAGTAAAGTGTCTGTTGTCCTGTATTGTTGACATTAGTCTGCACAGCTAGATAGAGATTGGTCACAGAGAGATTGGTCTCACCTGCAGGCCTGCCTCTGAGGGAGCCAGCATGGAAGAAGGTGCAGGCTTTTCTGATTTCACTCCTTCCTCCCAGCAGTGTAGGAGAAACTGCATTTTGTTCCCTGTTTTTAAAGAAGGATCGGGGAGTAGACTTGGTTGCAGTTTTAAAAGAGTTAAAGGAAGACTTGCCTTTGATGTCCCCGGTACTGTCCCTCCCTCTTCCCAACACACTACACTGAGACCACAGGGTCTCCTTCCATCCTAGCCACTGGCACTGAGGGTTCTGAGCTCTAGAGATGTCTGCTGGTTTTCCCCATCTGGAAGGGTACAGAGACCAAGGAAAAGATACAGCTGCCATCCGCACAATCACTGCCATCAAATACTCTAAGGTGTCCATGGAAACTGGTAAATTACTATTTGCTCACTATCCTGGAAACAAATGGTGCAGAAGAGGGAGGCACATGCTCAGGGCAGGGCAGAGGCCACCGTGTGCCTGCACTTAATCCTGTGTGCATCTTCCTCAGGCTTCCCACTTGCATCATTGTGAACACAGGCACTCACTCACTGACCTCTGTACTTCCCATCAAGAGAACCCTGTGTCCTCCAGGGACACCTTAATCTCTCCTCCTACCTGACACCCTGACATGTGCTGCTAGGTTCCCAGAGATCTTCCTGGAGCTCAGGGTCATTGTTTCTAGAGAACTTTTTTCCTTTTGGAATAATTTTGGATGTGCAGGAAAACTGCACTTTAGGCTGGGGAGATGATTCAGTGGGTAACATGTGTTGCCCAAGAATATCCTCCAAGCCATCCATCTTTAGTGTGCCTGGGCTTGCTTGCAACAGAGCAACAGGATGGCTTGTTGACCTGCTCTCACAGAAAGCAGAAAGAGAGGAGCCTCAGCTGAGTATCCAGTCATCCCTCCCAGCCATTGTATGCAATTCTACTCTAACTGTATATGGCCTCAGGGTCTCAGGGAGAGGCTAAAGGTTGGGAGGACTAGGAAAGGGACTTTATCTACACAGTGGTGCAGAGCCTTCATCCCTGCTGAGTGAAGAGCCTCCAGTGTGACTGTTTTAAGGTCACCCATGCTCCTGCCCATAAACCCCACCAACTCTCTGGTTCTCTGGTGTGAACTTTCGTGGAACTGAACTTTGGTTTGTCATTGGGACCTTATGAGAAAAGGGTAGATGTTATCTAGTCCCTGCTCACAACCAAGGCAAAAATTTTTGTTATTCGTTGGCAGAGTCAATAGGACTTGATAGAAACCAGGGCTATCTTTTGGGGAAGCCCTGGTGTTGCTCCCGTAAGGGGTGATGAGCAGACAGCCGAAGCTATGCTCCCCGAGGGTGGAGTGTCTGCAGAGGAAATTTTGACATAGCTGGGGGTGGGGGAGTTGGCAGTGTGTCTTTTGGGGATACTTACTGAAGCAAAAGTAGTGTAGAGAGGTGTGAGTTAAGAAACTAAAATAGAGCCGGGTAGTGGTAGCACACATCTCTAATTCCAGCTCTCCGGGCAGAAACAGGCAGATCTCTGTGAGTTCAAGGCCAGCCTGGTCTACAGAGAGAGTTCCAGGACAGGCTCCAAAACAATACAGAGAAACCCTATCTCAAAACAAACAAACAAACAAACAAAGTACTGAAAGAGAGAGGGGGGGAGACAGAGTTTAACACCAGCTCAGGCATCCTTGCTAAGGGTTTTGAAATTCTGTGGGAACTCAGCTTTGGGTAGTCTTAAGACTTCATCCCCTCCCACACCAGCCAGGACAGATGATGAGCTTTAGGCTGCTCCTAGGGATTTGTAGGTTCATTGACAGGGTTTTGCCATCACCGAGAAGCCTTAAGTTCAAAGGCAAAACCAAACAAGCAGTGGTTTGTCTTTTTGTTGAAGAAATAATCTGCTGATCTTTATATCAAAGCATGACGTCAGAAGCTGCTGATGCTCTTTGATTGAGGGAGGAATTGGAGAAAAGGCCCACAGCTCTGCACCGGGCCTCTTCTTGTCTCTTGCTCATGATGTCTACGAGCCATGTGAGCACCACTGAAACATGACAAGAATAACAAAAGACAGTGGGACTTCAGACTTGTCCTGTCAGGTTGGGGATGTCATTAATCCTCTGGAGCAAGTCCCAGCTTTCTCAGGTCCCCCTGGCTGTTTCATTCTTGGGAATTAATGTGTTAGAAGTAGAGAGGCTTAACAGGCAAGAAAGGAGCAGGAACAGGATGTGCCTTGAGCTAGCCAGGTGCTGGAGTCCAGAGTGCTGCTTCGTATGAGGCACGAGCTGACTGGCAGGGTTTGTGGGGTGGGAGGCATGCAGGGAAGGGCATCGTATCTAGAGGTACAGAAGCAAGCTGCCAGGACCCTCCAAACACACTCATCCACCTGCCCTGGTTATACACTCCAAATGCCCCAGACACTCATACTCTAAGCATAGAAAACCAGCCATTGCACCTCTTTGGCCAGGCACAGTAACCCCTTGGTGAGTGTGTGTGTGTGCGCGCGTGTGCACATGTGTGTGTGATATAGGTGCATTTTGTGTGCTCATGAGTAGGTGTGCATGTAGAGGCCACCTCAGCTATACATCTACTTTGTTTTTTGAGAGTCTCTCCAGTTGCTGAGACCTCACCAAATAAGCTATGCAGGCCTCAGAGATCCTTTTGTGCTGATTGCTATTAGCTACCAACCCTACCCCCAGATTTTTGTATTTGTTTTTGTTTGTTTGTTTTATATGAGTCTTGGGTATCAAACGGGTCCCATTTTACTGACTGAGCCATCTTCCCAGTCTAACATTGACCTCTTCAATCCCCTTCTTAGAGTCTCCATGGTCTCTAGCAGAATTCTCCCCAGAGGAGCTTTGCCTTAGTAAACAACATGGCTGCTCCACTGGCCTTCCATCTATTTGGCCACCGGCTGCATCTTTTCAGCCCTGGGCCCATAATGCCACGTGAAAATTCTCCAGCTATGACTGTGTTTGCTGTAATTAACAAGCACACCAAAGCCATATGAAGTCCCCACAGACCTAAGGAAGGATGTAAATGTGCCCAGACCTGCTTATCTGGTGCCTCTCGGGCATCTCTGCTCTCTGTCCATGAATAACACTCCCTTCTCAATGTCCTGAGACTCTGCCAACCTGGGAAGGCACAAGTTAGGTTCTCCTGCCAACACACGGGTGTTATTTACCCATGGTTGCACTGGCCCACTAAAGATGATTCTCTGCTGATAGCCAAGGCCAGACTCAGAAGGAGTAGGGGTGTGGTAAGATATCTACCCTGCCCGCACCTGTTGCACTGACCACGCCTATTGGGGTGTGGAGACAGGTGCAGATGCGACCTGTAGTGGACTAGGTCTGGGGTCCTGGGCCTCAGCTCTCTCTTACTTCCTGGTCAAGTTGCAGAGAACATCCAGAGTCATCCTTGGAGTGGGAGAACATCCAGAGTCATCCTTGGAGTGGGAACTCACACAGTTATCTGTTTTTGGTGTAAGTGATTTCTCCCCGAATAAATATCATCAGCCTATATTATATCCCTGAATCTTATTTCCCATGCCATATAGGGGTGACTAGATGAACGCGTTCCAGTGCATGGCTGAGTGGGTTCTGCAGAGGAGCTAGGCAGAGTTTCCCTTATAGGCCTACAACTTCACCACAATCAGGAAGCACTTCATCAGTTAAAGTGCTCCCCCCAAGCACCCCAGGCTAGGGGCTCCAGATGGACAGCAGCACACAGCCCCTTCTGTTCTCTCAGGCTGTGCCAAGGGCTCTTTGTGCTTCTGATTGACAACTAGACAGAGACCCATGCCAAGAAATGGTGGCAGGGCTGGAGCTGCCCCCCCCCCCCGTGGAGTTCTTTTAGCCTCATTCAAATCACTGCTGCTGGATTGCCCAGTGTACTGGATGGCCTCTGCACTCCTGGAGTGTGTTATCTACTGTGGAGGCAGGAGACAGCATCTCCACAGACTGCATGAGACAATGCTCAGGGTCAATGGTGTGATGATGGTATAGAGGGTGGAGCTCCTGTAGAGTGCAGATGATTGAGGATGTCCTAGAGTGTTTAGAGCTGCTGTGATATTGCACAGGGTATAGGTCAGAAAGGGTTCCACATTAGAGGGACCAGGATCTTTTTTTTTTTTTTTAATCCTTCCAAGACAGGGTTTCTCTGTGTAACAATCCTGCCTGTCCTGGAACTCACAATGTAGACCAGGCTGGCTTTGAACTCATAGAGATTCACCTGCCTCTGCCTCCAGAATACTGGGATTAAAGGCACACTCAACCACTGCTGGCTGGGACCGGGATCTCATGCCATTTGTCACCAGGGCTGCTGCAGATCACAAGCAGTGACTTGAAAGCACTACTGAGATGAGCTGCAGCTCCTAAGGGCTGGAGGGTTATGATCACACTCCCAGACTTCAGCTCCTAGATCCCAGAAGGAGCTTGTGGCCACGATCTTCTAGGTCCAAAGGGCTTACCAGGTATGGCTTAATTCAAGATCTTGAAAGGGACAACTACCTTGGATTATCAGGAGAGACGGGTAGGCAGACAGAGAGAAAACATGGCCTGCTTTATCTTAAGATGGAAGGGCTGCAAGCCCAAGAACTGAAGGTGTGTTCTCCCCAGAGCCTCTGGTAGGAGCCAGCCCTGCTCACACCTTCACTTGGCCCTCTAGACATGGTGTGGAAGTCTGGTGTAACAGTGTCACTCCCTTGTGTGTTTTAAGACACTGTGGCAAAGAGAATGAACACAGGTTGTGGGAAGCCATTGTTGGGTATGAATGAGCAGGCTAGATGAGCGAGAGAGCCATAGGAGCGCTAGGTGATCAAGGAACACTGACATGCTCTCCCTCACTGTACCCTGAGGGTCACACAGTGCTTGGAAATGGTGGCTGCTCTCAGCAGTGGCAGAGCTGGACCAGGAGGGAGTCAGAATCTCAACTCTTCCGTGAACCAGAAGTAGCAAGTCTATCGGAGAGTGGGAGGTGATAGCAGGCTTGGCCTGAGCTGGGGGACATGGGCTTGTTCCCTTTGTCCTACCACCCATATGCAGCCTCCCCGGGTCTGCCCTTCTGTGCTCTAACTGCTCCAGGGACATCTCTGTTCTTAAATAGACTGAGCAGTTAAGAACACTGGTTCCTCTTCACAGACCCAGGTTTGATTCCTAGCATCTACACAGTCGTTTACAACCATCTATAACTCTAGTACCAGGGGATCCGGTTCCCTGTTCTGGCCTCTGTGGGCACCAGGCACACATTTGGTGCACAGGCACACAGGCAGGCAAATCACCCATGCACAGAAGGAGGAAGAGGAAGAAGAACAACTACAACTATTACTACTTTGGGGGTCCCAAGGTACATTCTAGAGGCCCCAACTGTATACCAAGACAGAGATAGGTGGCAAGGAAGGCAGAGCCCAGACAACAGTAGCAATGAGGCATACTCACCTGCCATAGGACCTACAAGTCCAACTGCAGCCAGTGGTTTTCTCACAATGGCAAAGGATTGTCATCACCCCCAATGAACCCCATCGTTACAAGTTCCAGCCTCCCTCATGACAATTATGATTGCCAGGCACATCTGTCTACATCTTTGTGGATCTGCCTATCTGAGACATTTCATGTCAGTGGTTCCTGTGACATGGTCCCTTGTGTCTGACTTCTTTCCTCAAATCATGATTTCCAGGTTCCTCTACATTGTAGTGTGTGGCAGTACTTCATGGTTGTGGAATATTCCATCTTGTGGATGGACCACTGGCCTAGTTGTGTTCCTGTTGCCATACTAAAACACCTGGACAAAAGTAACTTTAAGAAAGTGTCCATTAGTTGCTGGATTCGGTGGCTCACACCTTTAATCCTAGCACTTGGGAGGCAGAGACAGAGGCAGAAGGATCTCTGAGTTCGAGGCCAGCCTGGTCTACAGAGCAAGTTTTAGGACAGCCAGATATGTTACACAGAAAAACCCTGCCTCCAAAAACCAAATAAATAAATAAATTTAGAAAAGAAAGTGTTCCTTTTGCTACAATTCTGGGTACCATTCATTACTGTAGAGAAAGCAAGATAGGACTTGAGCAGCTGGTCAATCCACAGTCAAGAGCAGCGAGAGAGTGAATGCATGCCTGCCTGTGCTTAGTCCCCACTCTACAATCCAGGACCTCAAACTCCGGGGATGGTGCCACCCACAGTGGGCTATGTTTTCTCACATCAATTATCAATCAAAACAATCCCTTATTGAAACTCCTTCCCAAATGATTCTAGATTGTGTTAAATTGACAAACATGTTTTGTTCTTTGTTTTTTCAAGACATGGTTTCTCTGTGTAGCCCTGGTTGGCCTGGAACTTGATTTGTAGATCATGGTGGCCTTGAATGCAGAAATCTGCCTACCTCTACTTCCCAAGTGTGTGTGTGTGTGTGGGGGGCTTAAAGGTGTTGAACATTCTGCTCAGCAGCAATAAAACTTAACTATCACAACCATATTTGTTTACTTGCCCATTTGTTTACCTCCCAAAATGTGGATGGGCATTTGGAATAAAAATAAGAATAAATGGACCAGTATATAACCTCACTATCAATGAGGAAATGTTAGAGCAGCATGGAAACATGCAAGAAAAAAATGCTAACCCAGAAGTCTATATTCATGGAATGAAGGCAATAAGGCATTTTCTGACAAAGGGAAATGAAGGAATTTATGCCAAATGAGAGGAATTATAATCCCCCCAAGAATCTCAAGCTGGGAAAAGAAAGGGCTAAAGCCTAGGCCAGCCAGAAGGGACACTTTCTTCAGGAAAGAGTCTTGCAACTTTCAGACCACCTTGCAGAAGAGCAGAACTGAGGCTCTAAGGGGTCAGTGATGGACAGGACCACACCCAGCCCAGGACTGCTTAGCTATGTACACTCTTGTTATTCATTTAAACCTAAATCTCATGTGAGGAACCTGAAGAAAGACTTAAGCAGGGTGTCACTGGGCCTTTTGGTCTCTCTTCCTAATATGCTACACTGAACGAATTTATATCTTTCTCCCTATTTTTTTTTCTTTCTTTCTATTTTTCACCATTAACATGGCTCTTTTAATTGGATTTTTGAGGACAGGGACTGAGTCTGAGTTTGTCAGGCAGCCAGAACACAGCTTCAGATCCTACCTTGAGAAACACTGTAACTATTCCCTAGGGCATTCATTCCCACACCGCCCCCAGCTTGGTAACACTAGCTAAAGTGTTTCCTGTGGAGGGGGGCAGAGTCCTGAGTCCATCGTGAGAGGGCACAGGAAAAGGGATGGGGGTTCCAGCCCTCCCTGCCCAGGCTCATGAATGAAAAAGCTTTGAGGCAGCAGGAACTGAAATACAGGCAACCCCAGGGCACAACTGCCCTTCAAGAGATCTAAGCTGTTAAATTTGAGGCTGATTCATTCCAACAGGCTTCCCCTGGGGCACACATTATTAAAGGGTGCTGCTCCACAGGAGGTGTGGCTATTGGGCACCTTTTTTGTGTAAAGACATAGATGCCTCATCCTAGGGCTAAATGGGGTCCAAGCCTGGGTATGAAGAAGCAGAGGCTGCTGCCAGGTTTACAAACTGCACAGCCGTAAGAGGCAGACCTACCTAGAGGCCTCACTGCTGGAGAAGGAGGGAGCGAGCATTTCAGGGCCATGCTTCCCCTTGTTTCTCCTCCTTGTCCCCTGCCTCCCACTAGCTCACTGGACTATGGAAGGGCCCTCTCTGGAGAAAGGGACATGCTCTGACAGAGGCAGGCCCATATCAGAAGAGCAGGGAGGGAAGAGGAGGGTATCTTGGCAGCTCCTAGAGCTAAGCTTCTCAACCCTGGGCTTATCTGAGCCTTGGCCCCAGCCAGCTCTTGATGTTCAAAGCCAGGCATTTAACCTGAATAGAAGACTGTCCCCAGCATTTCTAGTTTGTTCCTGCTCCTACTGGAGGCCACTTGTTATCCAGCCCTGCCTTACCCTTACCCAGAGAGATATTCTCATTTTCCCCGTGCGTCCCATCTGAGGTTTCTCTGGCCCAGTAGCTCTGCCTGGGTTTTCCTGAAGACTCTTGGATAGGAGTCCAACATACTGCTCTGCACCCCCTGCAGGAGACGGTCCTGTGCTATACCTGGCTCCTGCTCTTTTGAAGCCTGTCTCATGCTGGTTTCCCAGGATGTCTTCATGCCATGGATGATCTCTGAACCCAGTGCCAGTGGCAGGAGAGGATGGGTCCTGAACACAGTGCAAGGACACAGACCATCAGCCATGTGCCCTGCTTAGCTCCCAGATTTGTGAATGGGATGGGAGTGAGCATGCCTTTCCCTGTAGGCCCCATGCAGTATGCACCTATATTGTGCTCCAGGGGCACCTGTGTAGCGGGAAATGTCAGGTGTGAGGTGCTCGTTGCTCGTCTGAGCTGTCCTGACATGACCACCCTCACCAGATGCCTGACAGCAGCTCTTTGTGAGTTGTGTGTGGCTAGAGACAATATTCCTAGGGAGGGCAGAGGAGGCTAGAGGTCAATGAGATACCTGCTAGGCATCAGCCTCATCATAACTCTCATGGAACAGTGGGAACCAAAGGTGGCTATTTGCATTTTGATAGGAGGTCACTAAGATGCCTAAGGCTGGTCACCCACAACACTCAGATGCATATCAGTGCCCTGCTCTCCAGCAGGCACTACAAAGGTTTGACCTGTGCCAGCCATTAAGCATCAATGCTGGCTGTGCAGACCTCCAGGAAGATACTCGACAAGTTGGAAGATGTTTCTCAATTTTTTTTTTCACAATTAACTAAGAAGAAGGATGTGCTAGCATCTATCAGTGGATGTCATGGCTTCTCAATATCCCAGAGCACAGGTCTCCATAAGAGAAAATTATGGGGCTCCATGGTTAAGAGCACTGGGTAATTATCCAGAAGACCCAGGTTCAACTTCCAGCATTCACATGGAGGCTCACAACCATCTATAACCTCAATTTTAGGAGATTTGACACCCTTTTCTGGCCTCCTCGGGCATACAAATGATAATGCAAAAACATGTATGTAAGCAAAACACCCATACACATAAAATAATTAAAAATAAATATATCATAAACTTTTTTTGTTTGTTTTTCAATGCCAGGTTTTTCTGTGTAGCCCTGGCTGTCCTAGAACTTGCTCTATAAACCAGGCTCAAATTCAGACATCTGCCTGCCTCCACCTCTCAACTGCTGGAATTAAAAATATATGCTACCACTACTCCACAAATATAAATATTTCATTTTTTAAAGAGAGAGGATTAGCCGGGGGATGGTGGCACTTGCCTTTAATCCCACTACTCAGGAGGTAGAGGCAGGTGAATCTCTGTGAGTTCCAGACCAGCCTGGTCTACTGAGCAAGTTCTAGAACAGCCTCCAAAGCTACAGAGAAACCCTGTTTCAGAAAACCAAAAAAATAAAATAAATATATAGCCCAGAGCTCAACTGCTAAAATCCAGAAACACGGGATTAGGAGTGATGTGATCCATTAGTTATGCCTACCACTGGGACAGCATAGCCCACTGTTCAATCTCAACAGGCTGTCTATTCTGCCTTCCACCTCTCTCTCCTGTACTTTCCTGGCTCTGCTAACTCTAGGACCCTAGGTGTGTGTTGGGGGTGGGAGTGGGGCTGGACCTAGTCTAACTCATCATACAGCTCCAGGGGTTCTACATATGTGGCCTTACTTAGATCTTCTTCCCTGGGGTGGAAATCTTAAGGGCTCCTGAGAGCCTGATCTTGAAGAGAGAATGAAGAGGAGCTGGAGAGATGCCACATCAGGTAAAGACACTGATGCAACCCGAGTTTAATCCCAGAGGCCCAAATGGTGGAAGGAGAGACCTGACTCCCCTAAGAATTGTCCTTTGACTTCTTCACCTGAGTTTGCCTGTACTCACACATGAATATACAAAGTAAAACAAAATGGTTGACCATGCTCTATGAATTATAGCTCAAAATTTAAGACTCTTTTAAAAGGTTCTTATTTTTTGAGACAGGATGTCACTATGTACCTGTGGCTGGCCTTGAACTCACAGAGGTCTTCCTGCCTGTGCCACTAGAGCACTGGAATTAAAGGTGTGCACCACCATAGTCAGCTCATTTTTCTTTGTTTGGTTTTGGTTTGGTTTTGTTTTTTTGCTTTTTTTAGAGAGATGGGGGTTGACCAGATAAGCAGTTAAAAACACTGACTGCTCTTGCAGCCAGCTCTGGTTTGATTCCCAGTATCTACACAGTGGTGGCCACAGCCATCTCTAACTCCAGCTGCAGGGACTCTCCTCCTCCGGCCTGCACAGACACTGCATTCAGATGGTACGCAGACAAGCATTCAGGCCAAACACCCATACATAAACAACAAAAACCAAAGGTAAGAAAATTTGACAGAGGGCTAAAGAGACTCGGTTATTAGGGGACAAGAGAGGGAGAGAGAGAGCCAGAGAGTGGTGGCTCTGATGCACGTCTCTAATCCCAGAGGCAGGCAGATCTCTGTGAGTTCAAGGCCAGCCTGGTCTACAGAGTGAGTTCCAGGACAGCCTCCAAATCTACACAGAGAAACCCTGTCTCAAAACAAAAAAAAAGGGGGGGGGCCTGGATAGAGCATCGATCAGAAAACACAAAGCTCAACTTGAGGGTCTGCTGCCCCGGAGTACTGCCCATGACCTGGGCATGGTACTGGGCGTGGCATGCTGGCCCTGGGTGAACAGGAAAGGTGCCGGATGTTGACAGGCTGCCCTGAACCTAGCCAAGAAACACCTGAAACTTTTGCCTGTTCTCAGTGGCAAAGTTCACTGGATGATCTCTGTAGCTACAGGGGGGAAGTAGTGTCTAGGACCTTTAGGCTTCAATTGTAGCTCAGATGCCTTTGATACCTGTCCATAGTGGCACTACACAGAACTTCCTGTTCTTGGGAAATATGTGCTATGCTGGCCATCGCCAGCTTGGCTCATGTCTCCTGCCTGGAGCCGAGTTTGGGCTGTGCTGGAAAGTCACCAGCCAGGAGGGAGGGAGACTGGAAACTGGGCCAAGGCAAAGGCTTGTCTCATGCTGGACTCCAATGTAACTTGACAGAATTCTAGGCTCCTTCAGTGCTACCCAGAGTACCTGGAACACCTGCTCAGGCTATAGGCTGGCTACAAATACCACGTGGTTGCCTGAATCAGAATATGATGGTGTCTTCTCCATTCTCACTGGTACCTCATATATGACATTATCTAAAACTAAGATCATTGGCCAGGTAGGTCATGGTGGTGCTAGCCTTTAATCCTAGCACTAGAAAGGCAGAGGCAGGTAGCCTTCTGTGAGTTTGAGGTCAGCCTGGTCTACAGAGTGAATTTTAGGACAGCCTGGGCTACACAGAAACCTTGTCTCAAAAACTTAAAAAAAAATCATCACACATGAAATGGTTGAGGTGAATTTATTTATACAGCTAAAATGGCCCTAAATTCAATGGCTGGTGTCCTTATAAGTCAGAAGGAACACAGACAGAAGAGGCCATATGATGGCAGAGACAGGACTTCAGTGAGGCAGCCATGAGCCAAGGACACCAGAGATTGTCCCCATTAGCAAAAGCTGGAGAGCAGGAGTTGGTCAGAGGGAAAATGGTCATACCAACTCCTTGACTTTGGCTTTCCGGCCTCCAGGCTGTGGGAAAACTCAGGTTTGTGGTTGAGGTATGAGTAGTCATTTGTCATAGGTTCTGCCTGGAAGTCCTGTGTTGGTGGTGCATGTCTTTAAGACCAGCACTTGGGAGGCAGAAGCAGGCAGACATCTGTGAGTTCAAGGGCAGCCTGGTCTACATAATGAGTTCTAGGACAGCCAGGGCTCCATAGTGAGACTCTGTCTCAAAAAACAAAACAGGTTCCACCGGAAGTCCAGACTGTACAGTCTTGGGACAAAGGCATTTTGCATGGGGTTGGCTGGCTCATAGGTACCCTCTGTCACCTTTGCATGGCCTGGCCCACAGCTCCCTCTACTCTCTCTCACATTCCCAAAGGAGCTGTGGATGGACCCCTATTCCATTTCTATTTGGGAACCAAAATTACTAAGAAAAATGCCCTCCATCCTTTTATGCTGTGAGGGATGCACCAAAACTTTTTCAAGACTGTAAGGCAGTGACAGCAGGACTCAAAGCCCACACATTTCACATAGGCCCTCCATAGGGCACCCTGCTCCCCTGAGATAGCCTCTCTGCTGTCTCAGTCCACACAGGAGATTTAGTCATTGAGTCCTTGGGCTTTTGACCTGTTCCAGGAGCAACCAAGGGTGGATGTGTCTCTTAAACAGCATCTGAACCTACAGGTACCTTTATGTCAGGGTGCTCCAGAGGATCCAGGAGTGTTGTCATTCAGGGAACAGTCATAGCTCAGATTGGCTTCAGGGCTCTGGAGGCAGCAACCATTCAAGGCAGTGGACACTGGTTCTATGACTAGGGTTGCTGTGACAAGGCAGTGGTTTTTGAGGACCTAGCCAGAGCTGGAATTAGTGTCCCTGTGGCCACAGTGATTAAGCATCAATAGGTGCTGTTCTTTCTTAGTCCTTGGAGCAGAGAGCTGGCATCCAAATATGGCTGGGTCCTGCAAGCTCCAGGCATTCCATAGTTAGTGGTTACATCAATTTAGGCACAGCCTCCCTCTTGATGTAATTTATAGTTGTGTAAAAATGTACTTTCTCTAATAAGATCACCAGTCACTGAGTCTGGTGGCTCAGGCCTGCCATCCTAGCTTCTCAGGAGGATGAGGTAGGAGAGTTGTAAATTCAAGATGAGCCTGGGCTAGAGAGTGAGTTCTAGGCCACCCAGGGCAACATAGTACAACCCTGTCTAAAACTAAAAAGTAAAAGAGAGGACTAGCAGCACAGTGGTCTAGTGTTTGCCTAGCACTCCCAAGGCCCAGGGGTCAATCCCTAGTATTGCTGAGTATGTAATCAAATAGGACTGAGTTTTTGGGCTTAGAGTCCCTCATATAACAGTATGACTAATAGTAACTAATCGTATCTTCAGATTGTTTCCGAGTCAGGTCACACTCACAGACATCAGGGTTAGGACTGGAGCCTGTCTTCTGGAGACACATTCTTTTGAGACAAGGCCTCTATGTAGCTCTGGCTCACCTGTAACTTGCTATGTAGACCAGGCTGGCCTGCAGCTCACTAAGCTCCTCTGACTTCTACCTACAGAGTACTGTGACTAAAGCCTTGGGCCACCATGACTAGCCTAAGGGTGCATTAACCTGCAGCAGCTATGGGAAAACACAGTCACTCCCAATGATATGAGCAGGGCAGTGGGGTGTAGATAACATTTTTCTCCTTTAGAGTTTCCATTTCAAATCTTACCTAGAAGTCTCCAGACTAGGAAGCTGGTGGAGAAGGAGTAGAGTGTAGAGCTGAGGGCAGGGACCCAGGGCCGAGGAATCCTTTCTCTTGGAGCCAGCTCTCTTCCAAGCAGCCAGAAGTCTGGAGAACACCACTGGGAAGATCTCTCCTTCCCAGACACTCACTCCACCAAGCTTCAGCTAAGCCTTGAGGTCCACATGGGGTCAGGGAAGGTCTACCATATTCCCAGTGGGCACCAGACACCATCAGCATAAGCTCTCCCTTCTGGGCTAAGCATCATCACCTCCCAAGGTTAAGGTCAATGCTGATCTATGAGCAGGTTCTGGGAAACACAAGAGCTGCCATCAGAAGGAGCCACTGCTCAGGGCACACAGACTCTGGCCTCCTGCCTCCCCTACCCCTCCTGCTCAGTGAGCCCCATCATGATACCATGAAAATTGACAGGTTGTGTTTTTTTCTCCTGTTCTGGGGATTAAACTCAGGGTCTTATTAGGCAAGTGCTACCACTGAGTCATACATCTCCCTGGCCTTTTTTTTTTTTTACTTGTGAAGCAGGATCTCATTGAGTTGCTCAGGCTAGCAGCTGCTAACTCAGTAGTTGGGATTACAGATGTGAGCTACCAGAACTAACAAAGACTAAGACTCATACATCACACATTAGCAGAGCTGTATGGTGGCACACACACACACACACACACACACACACACACACACACACACACACACACACACTCTCTCTCTCTCTCTCACACACACACACACAGAGAGAGAGAGAGAGAGAGAGAGAGAGAGAGAGAGAGAGAGAGAGAGAGAGAAGGAGGGAGGGAGGGAGGGAGGAAAAGAGGGAGGGAGAGAGCTAATAAAATGGAGTTGGGGGTTAGGAGGGGGCCACCTCTTGGACCAGTGCCCATGGCAGGCCTAATCACAGGATGTGAAGACCACAGCATTTTCATAAGCTGTTTGCACAAGGACAATAGTCTAGCCAAGTCTGTTAATATCACCGACTCATATAACAGTCCTTGGAAGCAAAGTCTTTGTTAGCAAACAGATTACATAGGCCTCTTCTCTTTGTCTTTAGGCATCTCCCCTCAGCCTGGCCCCTGAAACACACACATATCTGGATGCCAATCTCCTGCCTTTTCAGGGTCAGCCTACCATGTTGGGGAGGTGAGCAGGGTCTCTGCAGAACCAAGACCAGAGGCCAGTCTGTCCTGCAGGCCTCTCATAGCTGCCGCACATGTCATGAAGTTGACCCTGGGGAAGATGAGAGGCACCAGGGTGCAAGACAGAAGGAGCTAAGAGACAGTACTATAGGTACTATGGCGAATCTTCCAGAGGCTCCTGGGCCAGCTACCCTGAAATAATCCCTACAGAAGCAGAAACAAGAACAATTCTGACACAACAGCAAGAACCAACTCCCAAAAATTTGTTCTCTGACCTGCACATCATGGCTTTTGGTGCATGCACATACATGCATGTGCATACACAAAAATTTTTAGAAATTAAAAACAAAAGGCGGTGCTCACTCACTCTGTAGGGCCAATCCTGTATGATACAATCTCAGGAATAAATAAGAAGTGGCTGAGAAGTTAAGAGCACTGGCTGCTCTTCCAGAGGATCAGAGTTCTATTCCCAGCAACCACATGGCAGTTTACAATCATCTGTAACTTCAGTTCCGGAGGACCCAACTCCTTCTTCTGGCATCTGCATATAGCAGGCACACATTACATACATGCAGACTAAACAAACATACATACAACATAAAAATAAACATCAAATAAAATAAGTGAGCCCTTATACCTGTCTCTCTAGTGTTGTGGGTAGCACCCATGCTAAGCCCCACCCCCTTGAGTCCCAAACCCCCACCCCCTCCACTTCTCCCTTCTTAACTCCCAACCCCAACTGTCCCCCTTGGCTCTGATAACTGGACCTCTATTTTCCTTTCACTATGTGTTGATGAGAGTGAAAGAACAGGTCCATAGATGTATGACTCAGTGTACACAAGACTCTAAGTTTAATCCCCTGAATGGGGGGAGCCCTCCACCTCCAAAAGCTGTTCCCAGGTGCTACAAGAACCTCATCCCATAGATGCTCTCTAATATGTATGAAGTGGTCCCCATCACTTACCTCCTCTCTCAGGGGAAGGAGGTTGGGCCTGCCCATGCAGCTGGCACTCCAAAAGGCTGATTTTCCTAGAGCTCCCAAGAGCAAGATGGAGCCAGGATCTTTGCTAGTGGCACAAATGACCTATCACTATGGGGTGAGCAAAGTCTTTAAGTCAGAGCCAGTTGTCACCAAGGCTCAGACCTGGAGTGAGTACCAGTGTGCAGGACTGAGCCTCATTTCCACACAAATTTAAAAGGATCCTGTTGGCAAAGTCACCACGATGTCACCTAGAGTGATTCATACCTGTACTGCCAGCCCACAAGTAAGGGAGCTGTGGTGAGCCAGGAGGATTGCAAGTTTGAGACTAGCCTGTACTACATAGTGAGTTCTAGGCTAGCCTGGGCTACATGGTGAGCTTAAGGTCACCTGGGATATGCAGTGAGACCCTGTCTTAAAAACAAACATACAAATAAAACCAAAAAACTACCAAACCTCCAAACCCCAAACTAACCAAACAAAAAAAGAGTATTGGTGCTTGCTACCATGGCTGATGACCTGAGTTTGATCCCTGGAATCCGAATGGTGGGGAAGAGAATCTGCAAGCTGTTCCCTGACTGACACAGCAAGTCCCAGGGATCCATCTGCCTGTCTTGTCCCCTGTTTTTCTGTTGCTGAGATTATTGAACCTGGATTTTTGTGTCTGTTCTGGGGATCAAACCCATCTCCTCATGCGTGCACACCAAACTCTACCAGCTAAGCCATCTCCTCAGTCCCTCAAAGGATCCTTTCAGTATTGCTTAGTTTGTAAGATGCCTCATGCCATTATACCAAGCTTCCCATCATTCTTATCTCTGTCTACCCTGCCTGTCACCTGTGACACATGGCTGGGATTGCCCGAGCTCTAGCACCCATGACTGTCCTCTTTGGGTGTACTAGGAAGGGACTGTAGAATCATGGGCTCCCCTGATGGGCAGATCTCCTCTACATCCTCACATGAGCCCCTCATCCGCCTACAGTCAGAGCATCCCTGCTCAACCAGCAGCAGAGTGGGATGCATGAGCCACATTCAGGGAACAGGTTCCCAAATAAAATGTTTGCTGCTTACAAGGTTCACAAAACAAAACAAACAAAAAAACAAAACAAAAACCATGTAGAGACCTGAACTGAACCTGCCCCATGTGGGGATCAAAGTTGTTTCTCCTAAGAGGATTAAGGACTCCACACTACATTCTCATTGCCAGCCCTCACTGCCGGCTCACATGTGCTCTCAGAATAAACTTGTCACCGTTGGCATAGTGTGGCCTCCTGGGGCTCTTAGGATATGCCATGGAACAGAGTTGTCCAGCCAATGTGGAGAGGGAAGGAAGATGTAGGGTGGGAAGGAGCAGCCCCTTTTCCAGGATGGTAATAGCCAGGCTCACTGGGAGATGCAGGGCTCCCTAGGATGTAGGAGGTAAAGGCTTATGGTGGGGGCTGGGGCTGGGGACTGTTCATCAGAAAAGCTGGGCTGAGCAGAGAAGGGGGCAGCCACACTTACTGCTACCCTGTAGAGAGGTCTCTATTGATCCCCGGAGCACTGGGTTATTAAAACTATCCTGCTTGGGGCTCTGGGGTCCACTACTACATGGTCCCTAGCCATGGGTATCAACCACAGCTCATGGGAAGAACTGTGGGCAGGTGGCCTCTTCTGACCAATGGCAAGTTGAAAGGACTCAGTTTGAAGACAGAGAGGTCCCTGAGGAGGTGAGACTCAGTCCTGCCCACTGGTGTCCACTCCAGACCTGAACCAGGCAGAGAGGGTAGCAAATGCCACCCCAGAGCAGCAGGGGATGGGAGCCAAAACAGCCAGAGCAGCAGCAGCTAAATTCAGCTGCAGGCATCCTGGAAGAACCTGGCTCGTGGCCAAAGCCATGCATAGGAGAGACTGCAATGGCAGCTGGGGACAGGCATATCCTCCTATAGTCTGTCCCTTGTGCTCTAGGCTCTGACTTGGCACAGTGGTTTTTCTCAGGCTGCAGTGGTGGCAGCTTCACACTGAGCCCAGCTCTGTCTTGGGAAAGAAACTGTCTTCCAGTAGCCTGGGTTACTAAGTTTTCTCCAGAGGCTTCCGAGAAATGTTCCCTCAGGTCTCCTCTACAGCAAGCTGCAGACAGTGTATGTTAGGCCAGGGAACAATTTCCCCTTCAAACTGTCAGTCATCAGTGTGGGTAAGGGGTTCTAGGAAGCACCTGGGATCCAGAGGTATCCAGGGGAGGAGGGAACAGGGGCAGGAGGAATCCCTTGCCTTTTTTCCGTTTTAGCCCTCCTCTGCCGTGCACAGCCGGTCTTCTCACTATACCCACTCAGAGGAGGTCTATAAGGCATTCATGGCTGGGAGCCTCTGGAATAGTTCCCACTATAGTCTCCATGAATCCCTCCAACACGTTCTTACCAGTGCCCAGAAGTGGGTGATGTGGGCAGGTGACCCTCAAGTGTCACAATGAACTAAGGAGATGGAAAAGCTGGGGCCCTGGGCTCTGCAGTCAGGGAGGGGAGGACTTACTGGGAAGCCAGGGAGGCACCCCTATGCAAAGACCCTGAGGTATGTTTGTTTGGGCATGGAGTGCAAGGGGGCAGGGGGGGGGAGAGAGGGGACAGTGGCTCAACCCAGGTTGGCAAAGTGGGCAGAGGAGTTACACAAAGGCCCAGAACGCACAGACACTGGATCTTAATCACTAAAGCAACAGGTGTAACATTAAGTCCTGGCACCTCTGTAAATTTACCCAAGTCCTGGATAGAAATGAACGCACGGCTCAAGACAACCTCTCAATACAGACACAGGCATTTCTTCTCTCTGAGTGATAGCAGGCAGCTCTCTCTGGTTTCCAGTTGCAGGCGTTCAAGGACTCTCGTCTTCCAACCTTCTGGGCCTGACAGCCTGTACCTGCTGGTTGCCCTGGGTCTGCTAGTCCAGAAAATCACAATCTTACCTTCCTCCATTTACCTCTACAGTCCTGGGAAACCTGACAGCCACATTCTGGATAGCACAGGCCCAACCACCACCACCCGCTCTTGTGAGCCATGTTATTTTTCCGGTGTTTCTTTGGCTAGAAGCTCATGGGATTATCTGTGCAGCCAGCCCTTCCCTCAGCTTACTGTGAGGTCTCAGCCCCATTGCCTCTTGGGTGATGCCGTTTCTCAAAGATGTCTGCCCTACCTTAAATGGACTACTATCCCCAGGACTTACGCTCATTGCATGGTCCCAGGTGAGCTCCATATCCCTGCAACCACAAGGGCCTTCTGCAAGGCCCAGTGGCCATCTGGAGCCTTATAGTTTGTGCCCTTTGCAGACATACCTACTTAGGTTTCCAAGTGATTCAAGGCTCGCTGCAGTGGCCTCTGCCTAAAAGCCCAGAGCTGAGAAGTTGAGGTAGGAAGATCTCTAGGAATTTGAAGCCTCAGCTATAGAGTGAGTGAGTGGAAGGTTAGCCTGGGCTAGAGTGAGACCCTGCCTCAACCTTCACTCATCGAATCATGATTCCTTAAAACCACAGGACCATGCTCTTTGACAACAAACCCTAACTAGAGTGCACATCCCACTTCGCAGTTGCATAACTCAATTGAGTACATCAAATAGGTCCTCACTCCCTGTCAGTCTCTCTCTGGGCCTCAGTTTCTCCATCTGTAAAAACGGAAAGCCTGGTCCAGCTCTGATTCTGACTCGGAAACCCTAATGTTATGTTCACTCCCTGTCTTGCTCACAGGCTCAGATTCTGGTGAACTAGAAACCACAGAGTGAGTCCATTGAAGCTTGTCACCTACTGTGAGGACAGCAGAGGGCAGCTGGAACCTGCGGGTGTAGGGCAAAGTCTGCTCCTGGCCAAGTCTTTCTCCTGCTTCCAGGAGAGGCCCCATCAGGAGGGAAGGAGGCTCAGCTCAGTGAATCTGGGCTCAGTGAATTAGAGACTTTGGGTTTTCTGGGTCTCAGAGGCATCTGTTTGGGGGGCTTGTATAAGAGGTTCCACCTCGGAGAAAGCAATATAGAGTAGCTCCTTCATTGGAGGAGGCACCCAGCATTCTGCCCCAACTTCCCACCTGCCCAGGACTTGAAGAATGAGACCCTTCTCCTGGAGTAGTAGGTCAATCCACTATGCCTCATCTAATGATCCAAGGTCAAAGTCAGACATCCGGGAGTGAAAAGGTTCCTGGGGTCTCAGAACAATGGAGAAAGCATTGTGAACGTGGACAAAGGCAGCAGGCAGGCAGACAGATGGACATGGAGGAAAGCTATGCCCACAGTGACATGCATGACCCAACAGTGCAGTCTTTACGCAAGTGCTGCTCCAGGCCCCCACCCAGCTCCCAATCCACACCAACTTCCCTGGAGCCAACAGACATCTCCGAGCAGCTCCTTTAAAACCTGTTGTTTTGGGGAACAAGTGAAATAGCACTGTGGTTCAAGTTCACGGGGGGGGGGGCATGTCTGCTGGTACAGGCCTGTCATTCCAGTTATTCAGGGCAGAAGCAGGTTATGAATTCAAAGCCTGTCTGGCCAACAGAATAAATTCAAGTCCAGTCTGGGCAATTTAGTGAGGCTTTCTCCAAAGAAAAAGAAAGAAAAAAAAAATCAAAGAGAAATGGAATCTTCCTGCCCAGACTGTGGGACTGAAGTTCCCTTCCGGCAAGTCCTAATTTTTGGCATGACCCTCCACAGATATTTCATACATGGCAAGAAAACATGCTTCCATACTCAGACCCCATTCACAAAAGCGTCAGCAGGCTCCCTTCCCTCACAACAGAGTTTGTGGTTCAGAGGGAAGGTCACGCTGATCGGAAAACTCTGCAGACAACCCACACACATACAGCCTGCCCCCATGAACAGCACAAAGCAGCTGACCATTTCTAGAATACACATGGCATTGACTGAGCATCTCTACTTACTCCCTAGTCAGTGTCAGGACACTTTGTGTCCTCCGTATTTATGGCTGAGTTGTCTTCCAATATTCAAGAGCCACAGGCTCCTTGGCCAGGTTTCACTGATGATGGCAGTGAAACTGCCATTGAATACCATTCTGTCTCCTGCTTCTTCTAGAGTGAGCCTGTCCAGGCAGTCTCTGGACACCGCAGGCTGTGAGTTTCCCAGATGAGTGTCTTTCCCCAGAAGAGCAGCAAACCTGCTGGTTTTAGCTCACCACAACCTCTGCGTTTATCTATACACAGCAACAGTGAGAAAGGAAGCCAAGGCCACGTGCAGCCTCTCTATCAGATATCATGAAGAAGAGTGTTGGGCAGTTGTAGAGTGCCCATCTTCATCTCCATTATTCCATTTTGTGGAACTCCTTCCCCTGACGAATACATGGGCAGAGGGAAAGTCCCTACTCTGTTGCTCCCTTGGCTCTGCTTGCAGTAATCATTGGGAATGAAGCTCTCTGCCTAACTCCAGATTTGTTTGACCGTTGCTTCTCTGTGGGTTTGAGTCCATCTCTGACAGAGGCAAGTGCAGAAATAAAACATCCAGTTTAATGATAGAGGCTAGATGAGGTGCTTCCATGGCCCTATGGAGCCTTTAAGGATCAAATGCCCCTGTCCCAGGAGGCTTGGAGGAAATGTCACAGCAGTAAGGGTGGGTATGGGGGGGAAAGACGTCAGTGACATTAAGGTTGCCCAGATGCTCAAAGCAGGGCCTGAAGTAGCTGGTTGCGTAAAACAAGCAAGGCTGATCCCTTTTAAGATAACGAGGGCTGAGGGAGATGGGTCCCGGGCCAAGATGCATCTAGATTCAGATTTGCCTGAGGCCGCACCCAGTCTTTAGGATTAAGGGATCTTCTGTGAAGTTGGTAGGATTAACTGGTACCTCTTGCAGAGGACAGAGTGGCCTCCACCAGCCTGGGTCTCTTGTCAAAAAGTGTGGGGGTGGAGCAGGGGAGCCAGGGCCACATCCGGGCCTTGGCTCAGACTGTCAGAAACAAGAACCATCTACAGTCAATGCCTACAGAAACCCATAGAGGCCCTGGAAATGGCAAGGAAGGAGGGGACTCTGGAACCTTCCATCACTCTCTTTGACCCAGTAAAGGTTTGATCTCCAAAGAAACAGGCAGAGACTAGATCTGAGAAGAGATGCTCTTGGGTGGGGGGAGGCACTGAGGTGTGCTTTATGAGGCAGATTTTAATGATGCGGTTGAGTTCCGACATGCAGAATTTACTACGTTTGGCTACAGGAAATGTCTTGTTAGAACTGGACCCCAGAAGTGAACAGGGCAGTTTTTGGCATAGCTACGCATACATAAGACACAGGAATCTAGAAGTTCTGGCAGAAGATGAAGCCAGTTTAGGAATGCCTAAGGGAAGGGTTTGCCCCTTTTCCTGGAGGCATGGCCAGATAGATATCTTGGGCTTGAGGTACAATGTGAAGGGTAAGGCTAAGAGCTGAGGGAGGATAGGTGTGTGTGTGTGTGTGTGTGTGTGTGTGAGAGAGAGAGAGAGAGAGAGAGAGAGAGAGAGAGAGAGAGAGAGAGAGAGAGAGAGAGAGAGAGAGAGAGAGAGAGAGAGAGAGAGAGAGAGAGAGAGAGAGAGAGAGAGAGATTGCATGACACAGGTGTCCAGTACTCTAGGTGTGGAGGTTTGGGGTTCTCTCACTGAGTGCTTCTTGCTTTTTCCTACAGCATCCAATACAGGGGGTTGAGCCTCACTTCTGGGAGCTGTTTGTCCTGAGGCAGGTGGCATCACTACCCATCCACCTACTTCATCTGCTGCAAGGCTGGCACTTTCTCAGGTGGGACCCATAGGGTCAGGCCTCAATGTGGGGGTGAGTGTTGGGGTGTCCAGCAGAGATTCTGGTGGAAACATTGAGTTCCTCCTTATCACCCAACTGTAGAAACCTTTGGCTCACACTTCAACTAAGGTGTATGAGGAATAGCCAACAGTCCACCTTCTAGTGCTTGGGGAAGGGGGAGTATGGTGCCTGGTACACATGTCTCTCCTTTCCTCCTCCTCATCCTGATGCCCTATGATTAAGGACCTTAGTGCTGCCTCCCAACTTCTACCACTGTCACAGATGTTTCTGGAGGGAGGTCAAGGACTTACAGGTCTTCTAGGGTCAGAGATATGTGCTTAAACACTGTGCCCCAAACTAGGGGATGATCAGAAGAGGTTGTGGTACAATGTGGGTTCTCCTCTGGGATCTTAGAGGCTGTGCAAGGTTCTTAGGGTCCCCACTGGCCTAGATCTCAGCCCCCAAGTTATCTTCTTGTCTCTAGTATAGCCTCTGTTACAAGTCCCAGCCTGAGAATTCCTACTCTGGGCTGGCTTTGTTGGTCAAGAGGATACACACACACACACACACACACACACACACACACACACACACACACACACTGCATAACATCACCACCAGTTTAGCAAGTTGGGCTGGCTTTGTTGGTCAAGAGGATACACACACACACACACACACACACACACACACACACACACACACACACACACACACACACACACACACATACACACACACACACACTGTATAACATCACCACCAGTTTAGCAAGTTCAGTGAACTTGTCTAAGGCTTTGGGGCCCATAAAGACCCATCCTGCAGCCCATGGTCTCTCCAGGCAGGGCAGCTGAGTAAGGGAAGTTGAACAGGCTTGCTTCTGTGCTCCCATTCCCTACCTTTCTCGTTCTGTCCTCTAGAGAAAAAGCTCCGGGGTCAATACTGTTCTGAGAGGAGGCAGGGTAGGCAGAACTTTAGGCTGTTGGCACAATTCAGGAGGCATCAATTTTGTCCTCAATGAATGGCTGGGCTGGGCAGATGTCTAGAAACCTTGTATTTCCTACTCTAAAGATACCAATAGGATTTCTACTTATGGATGCCTCACCACCTGTGCTTCAGCGACCCTAATGAGCAACAACTGGGTTTTCTATCCGGCTGGATTTGCTGGGCTCAGCATAGCGTTTGACTTGAAATATGTGTGTGTGTGTGTGGGGGGCAGGCAGGGAGGGGGGATGGGGGTGTGTGGCTTTTTAGGATGACTGTTTTCAGCTGGAGAAAATATCTGCTAGATAGTACCCTCAGACCCTTGACACTGTTGTTTTCCTCAAGGAAGGGAGTACATTCCTGGCACCACAAATCCCTGGAACATCGTCTTCCAAACTGCTTCTTCCAGGAGTCATACCAATGGAGTTGTGGCATCTACCCAGTGTCTGATTCCTCATCAGTGACCTATGGGACAAGATGTTGGCTGACCTAACTGGTTTTCTTTCCTGGGAGCCAGCCCGAAACAAGGAACAGGGAAGAAGCCAGAGTCTGATGCAATCAAGAGCAGTATTGGCATGGCATGTGAATGCTCAAGCAGTTAAAAAAGCTAGACCACCAAATCATGCTGAGCCCAATGTCGTGACCCATCGAGGTGACTGCTAGCCCCCCTTTGCTTGGTTAAAATGGCATCTTTCAATCATCAGTCTTGCAAAACTGTCTGCTCCCATAGTGCACCTGCCAATATGCTATAATCCCAGTAAGTGTTGGTAAGAGTTAAGACGAAGTGGCAGCTTGCAGTTGGGGTATAACACAGCCAAGGTTCTAATAAGACACGAGGGGCAACTATGTTGAGGTTTATTTGCAGCTAACTTCAGGAAGACGATCCCCTTTCTAGGCATACAAGGCTCCCAGCTCAGTGTAGGTGTCATCAGGTGCTGGAAGGCAGTGGGCTGGCAGCATTGTAGGAGCTTGCAGGGCATCTGTCTTGGCTCAAGGGGCAACATGAGCTCATTGAATGGGGACAAGATCACATGTACTTAAGGCCAGGCCACTTGGCAGCCCTGCCATTACCCATGAGTTAGTAGACTACAAAGTCCTATATAGGCACAGGCAGCATGGCTGAACCGAGGGGTGGAGCAGGCCCTGTGGTGACCAATAAAAGGCAGGGTGTGTTTGTGCTTGGAGAGGTTCAAAGCTTTTGAAGAGCAATTTCTCATTTAACTCTATGACAGGAAAAGATGGTTATGAGCCAACCAACATTTCACTTGCCTGCGGACATAGCTGCCCATAGGTCTCCCAAATGGGGGTGGGGGTGCTGTATTGTATGGGATAGGCAGGGCAGAGAAGTAACCCCTAGGTTCTGAGCCTTGAACTCTAACCTGTCCATGAGGTGAGGGTATGGTGATATATTATTTATGATCTATTAAAGTAAAGCTTGTCTGAGGATTTAGAAAGCAAAGTCAGCCTCCAGCTATAGAGATCAGGCAGTGGTGGTACACCCAGGATTAAGAGATAGATGGATCTCTGTTAGTTCAAGGCTATCATGGTCTACACAGGAGTGAAGAGTAACAGAACCTATACCTTTGATCCCAGCACCTGGGATCACACACCTTTAACCCCAGCATCAGGGAGGTATATAAAACAGGAGGCAAGGTCTCAGAACCAGCATTCAGTCTCAGGATTCTTTCCAGCCTCGCTGAGGAGAGGCGGCAGTCTGAAGCTTGGAGAAGAGCTCCAGGATCAGCCCTTTCAGCCTAAGCTACAAGTAGAAGCTAGTGTCTGGCTGCTTTGCTCTTCCCATTTTCAGCTTGAACCCCAATATCTGTCTCTGAGTCTTTTATTTTTCATGTTACATGAGGGTGTTATGAAATGTCCTAGGATCATTTTATTTCTCGCTGGGCCCCTTTCCTCCCATCCCCCTCCAGAGATGGTGCTCGCAGCACAATTAGCATAAGGGTCCCCTCTAGGCCAAGCCCCTCCCACCTCTGGGCCTCCAGGAACCTTCCCCCTCCTGTGACCTTAGTGTGTCCCTGGCTGGCTGGCTTCCCTCCAGCCTTGTCACCCTTAGGGGGCTGGTGAGCAAAGGAATGTATGGCTGTGAGAAAGGGGTAGACTGAGAGAAACAAAACAAAACAAAACAGTTCACACACAAGGAAAATCTGGCATTGAACACAGAAGACTGTCAGCAACTTAGAATTCCAATAGCTTTTTTTTTTTTCTTAAAAAAACCAACCAAACAAAAAGTCCCATAAAACAGCCAAACCCCATCCCCCCCCAACCCAGTGTAACAGGTTAGCCATTAATACAAGAAGAGTGAAAGATGTTACAACCACATCACTAACTCAGGTGGCACAGTAGGTGGACCCAATGTGGTAGGAACATGGCCTTTACACACCACTCAGACACTGACTGCTGAAATAAGCCAGACACAGGCATTCATTAGGTCAGTGACAGGACAAAACCAAAATGCAAAGCACTGAACAAAATAGTTGTGTGGTCAGGGCTTGCTTTAAGGAAACAAAAACTTACAGGCGGGAGATCCCAGGACATCAGAAATAGGAACGAGTAGAGCCTTCTCAGAGGGCCTAGGTCAGCACCATGAACATGGCCCAAGAGTCCCTGCCCTTTGGACCCAGGCTCAAACTGGGTTCCTGACCTGATCTCAAGGGCAGAGACCTCAGTTCAGATCTCTGGAGAGCCTTCAGGAAGCCCTCTGACCTCTCCCTCCTCATCCCAGTGAAAAGGGACCCCAGAAATATAAGAGGGAGGTCAGGGGGGCCAGTAGTAAGGTTACCACCATGCAAGGGCTGCATTGTCACTCTCGTCACTGCCCTCCTTCAGGCAGGCTGCAATCTGAGGCAGCAAGGGATTCTTAATATCCTGATGTTCCTCCAAGCCCATCAGCTGCTTGGTGAGAAGTGCTGGCTGAACCTTAACTGTCTCCTCCAGAACAGAACGGGAAACCTGGAGGGTGATCCCACATAGGAGGGATAGCAGCATGTAGCCAACAGCTTTCACACTCAGGAAGCGGAGTGGTCTTGCCACACAGGTGGCAGAGAGCAAGGAGGGGTGCCTGTTCTGGACAATGGCTACAGGGGATAAGGAAGGGATGGTGTTGACAGTCTCAGGACTATGGAGGTGAACAGAGACGTGGGTGGGAGACCCATGGTATTGGTCACTGTACCCACCTTCCTGGTCCGTTTCTAAGAGAGCTGGGATGGGGAGGCTGTGTCCGCAAGAACCAGAGCACAGCCCCTTGAATAATGCTGAGCCTGCCTGAGTGCACAAGAGCACATGGCCCTGTAGTTGACAGTTGGTGGCCAGCTCTGCCCATAGGCTTCTAGCTATGGCAGCCAGGGTTATGGCTGTAGAGCTCTCTTTCATGTATGGCCAAAGGAAGAGGAATCACCAGGCCTATATTTATATCGTTATAAAGGTTAACTCAGCAGTGGAGCACTTGCCTCATATGAATGAGGCTGGGGTTCCATCTTTAGGACCCCTGAAAAACAAAACAGCCCAAGCTAGAATATGTGCCATCCATCTGTGATCAAAGTCCACAGTACAACAGGTGACATCCGAGACTCAGTAGTTCTTCTGACCTGGTGACAGTGATGTGGTCCCCTTGAGGCACACTGTGCTACAGAATGACAGCTTTGGGAGAAGAGCTGTGGCCAACAGCGTCACATTCCCAGCTGGGCTGCCCTGGCTATGGAGCTCCTGCTCCGTGCTACCCTGTTTTTTTAAAAAATAATCATCTTGGTAGTGTAAACTTGACCCAAATGCAAGCTACAAAAACAAAACAAAAATCAGAGAGGGAAGAAAGGCCAGATGTGGCAGTCCCCAGGAAGTCAAAAAGACCAGGCTGTCACAGCATGCACTAACATGGAGTGCCATGAAAGAATGGTCGCCTTTGGGGAGCAAATTCGTACCAGAGTTCTTTTACAGCCACTGTGGACACGTGACCATTGGAGGGACAGTGGATGATGCTGGACAGTTGGTGCTCACTGGAGCTGTGGAGGATGGCAGGCCTGGATGCTGTTCTTCCAAAGGTCAGTTGTCTCGAAGTAGATGCTACTCCCTGTGGCACCAGGATTGCAGCTAAGTCTCCTGAGGAACCACCTGCATAAGCTTCTGGCACAGCACAGTCACAGAGACTGCAGGGAGAAGACAGGGGTGAGCACAGAGTGGAAGATGGGAACAAGCTAGAGCCAGCTCCTACTGCCCTGCTTTTTCTCTCTAGGCCATTATTCACTTCTGAAACTTTGAGAGATGGGCTAGACAGATGATGGTTCAGTAGGCTAGTTGCTTTCCTGCACCTGGCTTTTATGTGGGTCTAGGAATTGAAACTCATGTCATCGGGCTGATAACACTCCCCAATCTGGAGCTTCAAAGTCCCCCAGACCATAGTGACAGCCCAGGTCTGCAAATACTGCTCTCCTCTGGGACTTTTAGGAAGGTAAAGACAGTGTCCTAACTGGAACTAGCCCTGAGCCAGGTGCCCCATACATAAATTTTTCAAGCTCTATCTCTTGGTCAGAGGCCACCATGTCCAAGCTAGTGGCCTGCAGTGGGGTTTTGCCAGTTGGCAAGGACAGCTAGCCAAAAGATGTGGACTCCATGTCTCATCTAGGTATCCCCTCTCGCTGCCAGCCCATTTATATTAGTGACTCAAACTTATATAGTGGGCATAGCAGAACCAACAGTTCCCTACCCTGGAAATTCCCACTCCGGCTGGTATGGGTAAGGGCTGTATATACTCACAGATGGCCTGCAGGAGCCACTTGGGCTTGTTCTGCCACCAAACGCCAAAAAAGTAGACAGGTAGTCCACTTAGGATGATGGCAAAGCCAATGCCACACTCCTTGGGTGTCTTCCAGAAGGACACGGCAATGAGGAAGAGGCAGGCCAGGATGAAAAACACTGGGAGCGCCAGGTTCACCTAGGACACAATGGAGGAATATAGGCTACCAGGTTCTCCTCCCCACATTGCCCATGGCCTGTGGGCACAAGTAGAAAGCTCTTACCTATTGTTCTGTGGCTGGCATGTGACCCTGGAGCCATCATCTTCTCCTTTGGGCCTGCCCAGCCACCCCTCACTACACCTTGGGCCTTTGCTTTGAAATGGCTTAACTACCTCCAACTGTTCCCCTGGCCTGCCTTAAACGGTCATGGCCTGGATAGAGCAGAATCCATGTCCTGTTTAGTCTCTCTCTGATCTCAGCACAAGGTGCTGAGCATATAATTACCCAAAGCTCATCTGGTATAGACAGAGGAATGAAAACAGCTTGCCCTATTTCTCTTGTGGCCCCCACAGGGCAGCAGAGGTCAGCTCTGCAGTCCCCACACCACAGGTATAGAAACCCCTAGCTGCAATACCCACCCCATGGTCACCTAGGGGAGGAGTAGGTTGACCCTTCTGGGAAGATCCTGGCTACCTACCAACAAACAAGAAATCCTGCCTTTTCAGAGAACACTTTGTGGATATAAATGCTCACCCTGAAGCCACAGTCTGCAACTAGCCAAAGCAGACAGGCTTCTGGCAGGGCAGCTCAAGTGCTGAATAACCCAGCAGGCAGAGCTGGGCTTTCCTCTGTGGGCTCTTGCCAGATTGCTGTCCAGAATTCCAGTCTTGAAAATGGACTCTCACCGTGGGAAACAGTCTGGTTGGAACAGACTCTAACCATGTGCCCAGGGAATGAAGCCTACAGGTTATCTGTGAACTTTTTCCACAAACCAGCTGTCAGCAATCTGACCTCTAACCCCACAGTCTGGATGACTGAGTAGAACAAGCCAGCATGACTGGGGTCTCCCACCAACAGGGCACCAGGCTCCTTGTGATATTGGTGGAAACCACTGAGTGGGGGCAGGAAGAAGCCTTGTGGCAGGTTTGACTGGGTCAGCCATGTTCCCAAGGAGAACTAGCTGGGTCACAGAAACTGCTAGCCATCAGCCACTATTAAGTCAGCTGTCTTGGGACAACTTTGACACTTGCTGTGACCCCAGCAGCTTAGCCTTCAATGTGCCCTTCATATGGTACTCATGGAGAAGGGGACAGGCTCCCAAGGTTGCCAAGGGCAGATGAAGGCTGGACAGGACAGCACCAGAGGCTGTCAGTCAGGGATCCTTGGATGCAGCACTGCCCAACACTCACCTTGATGGGACGTTCCAGCTCAGGCTTCTTGAAGCGGAGCCACATCATGCCGATGATAGCCAGGGCCACACATAGCCAGTTGAAGAAGCTGAAGAAGTTGATGATGGAGAAGATGTCATTGGAGAAGGCGTACATCAGGGTCATGACACACTGAAAGCAAAGACAGAGCCAGGTGAGCCTGGCAGCGCTGGACTGATGCAGGAGGACGCCAGAGGCCAGACAGAAAACTGTCAGCTCCACCAGTGTCTGGCTGAGCCCAAGCATTTGTTCTTGTTTTAAGAAGTAACTACTGTGACCATGTAGAAGGTCTGGGGTGCAAAGTGAGAACACAGCTGAGTCACCCACGGTGCAAAGATGAATGAAGTACAAGAGTTCTCCAGACTGGGATGGCAAAAGCACCTGTAACAGCCAGGCAGTGGTGGCGCACACCTTTAATCCCGGCACTTGGGAAGCAGAGGTAGGTGGATCTCTGTGAGTACAAGGCCAGCCTGGTCTACAAAGTAAGTTCCAGGACAGCTGGAACAAAAAAACCCTGTCTTGGGGACAAAAAAAAAAAAAAAACAAACCAAACCAAAACAAACCCCCCCCCCAAAAACAAGAAAAACAACCTGCACCTAGAGCTTACTGTGGCCTCCTGTGTCATCAGTAACTGAAATGTCCAATGGGTGAGCCTTCCAACAAAGCATGGAGCACACTATACACCATTCCACCATTAAAAGGCAGCTCAAACTGATGCTGACTATGTCTCCTGAGAGACCCAGAATTCCTGACCCAGGAAGGGTGAGACAGTAAAAGTTTCTTATTTGAGGCTTCTGGGGTTGGGGTGATTTTCTTACAAAGCAACAGAAAACTAACATAAAGGATAGGCACAGAAGAAAAAACAGCTGAGTCCAATTTGTGTGCTGAGGCCATTTACATGGTGTGGGCATGGATGGAGCAGACAGTGTCTGAGCAGATGCTCTTGTCGGGATTTCATACACTTGAAGAACCACAATGGGGTTCTGCATTTAAACATCTGGTGGTGTATTGCAGTCTAGTGCCACTTGGCAGCATGTGTATGACACACGTTCCCACTACATATTGCTCTGGGTAACACAGGGCTCAGAGTGGTACGGACAGACAGGGCAGGAACACATGGTAGACTTACCGTGAACACCAGTGACGGCACAGGTGTCAGGAGCTGTGGGTGGATCATGGAGAGGACAGAAGGCAAGTGGCCCTCCCTGGATCCCACAAAGAAGAGCCTGTGGATGGAGTAGAGGACAGTCAGCCCTGGCCCCATCACCTGGAGCTGAGGGGATGTGTGTCAGCTACATTGAGAGGGGTGTGGCCTCCCCCCAAAGACCACTCACTGTTCTTGACCTCTTGGGCTAGCAAGGACAGAAACCTGGGTTGTGACTCACTTCCAGCCCCCCATGCTATGGCCTAAATAGCAGAGGGTCAGAACAGTTCCCCTGTCCCCAAGTCGTCCAAATATTTAACAACCCTCTGTCTATCATCAATAAACAGACAGCTTTCAAAGCTTGAGGAATAGCAGGCACTTACCTAGAGGATGTGAACAAAGACCCATTGACAGAGCCAAAGCAGGACAAGCCCACGAAGACAGGAATGATCCAGGACATGACTCCTAGGTGATAGTTCCCAAAATCCTAGACAGACATAACACATGGTGAGCACTCAGCCACAATGGGACATGGGCAGGGCCTCAATTCTGGCTACTGGAGCACCTCAGCCTGTGACTCTGCTGGGCTGATCTAGCCCCTAGCAGCCCCACACCTCAGGCTTCTGCATGTGTGGCCATTTCTTAGAATTAGGGTCTGTACTATGAGGAGATACACAGGGTCTCATAGTGGGCCATCCTGAGTTTTGCTGTAGGGCACATGTAAGGTACCCTGATCCCTTCCTGTGGGACATGGGGATAATCTTTAACAGGTCTCTCTTACTGATGGCTCCTTCACATCTGCCAAGAGCCTGGTGTGGCAAGTCTTTATGAACCATGGGCTCTGAGTCAACATTTAAATAAATAAAATAAAAGCTAAGACAGAGCTGCCTCTCCTCCAGGTAAGCCCAAAAGGACAGAGGAGTGACAGGGGCTGCCAAGGACCCTGGTTGTGCCTTCTGATGCCATATATAGCCCAGAGTTGGCTCACAGCTGCTGTGAACCACCAATGCCCAGATGCCTATGATCATCCACATGCTGTCTTGACACAGGCAAGGTGCTATCTAAGCAGCTCATTTAATGCCTTGACCCTAACATGCAGCAAGCCTGGTGGGGTCCTCTGTGGTCATCTTTAATGGTCTCCAATAACGACCACTAGACTCCCAAGGTAGGGTAAAGTTTGGGTACAAGGGACAGGCTGGCTGGCTTGGTCACTGGTCTGAGGGTGGCAGGCCAACCTCAGCCTCTGGGGCTTAGGAGAAGTCAGTAGGCAGTATCTTACCACAGCTACAGCTTCAGACATCAGCATCTGGTTGGTAGACAGGGTTGTGAAGTAGGCCAGGTTCGTCAGCACATATACCAACGTGACAATGGGCAGGGAAATGATGATGGCCAGGGGCAGGTTTCTGGGAAGAAGGAGGAGAGACATGTCAGAGTGCAGTCCAGGACTTAGGGCCAGACTGCAGAGTGAGAAGCCAGGCTCCCTTCCCTTTGCAGCGACTCCATGTCTGGGCCTCACTTCTTGGGCAAACAGCGGGGGTGTCTGCAGCATCATCCCCTCCCTGCATGGACTTGAGCAGCTACGTACAACTGAATCATAGCTCACCCTACCATCCCTGAAAAACTCAGGTGGCTCTTAGAGCTCAAGAGAGCCAAGACTGCCCAATGTAAACACCGATGGCTCTGCCTACTTACTAGCTGCACACCTCAGGCAAGACCCCTCCACCTGGTGTCCAGAAGTGAGAGCCAATTGCTTCTCAGGTTCAGAACCCACCCTATCCCTCCCTGCTTCATCCTTACTGCAGGCCCCTGACACAGCCCTCTATAGAACCTGGGCAGGGCTCATCTATGGGCTGGTACAAGTGTATGGCTTCTCCCTCTCATGTTAAGACAAGGAAATTTGTCTCTGCCATTTTTGTACATACCTGTAGGGGTTGATCATCTCCTCTGTGACAAAATTCAGATAGTTCCTAGAAACCAAGCAACAGTATGTCATTATATTGTACATAGTTTGGGGGGCGGACAATGCAAAAAGAACCTTGGTCTGCTTTGGGTAGGTGTGGTGGTTTAAATGAGATTGGCCCTCATAGGCTCATATATTTCCAAGCTTAGTTCCCAGCTGATGAGCTATCAGGGAAGATTAGGAGGTGTGGCTTTGTTGAAGTGGATATGGCTTTTGTACCACTAGGGTGGGCTGTGAGATTTCAAAAGCCCACACTAGGCCCATTGTGCCTCTCTGCCTGCCTACATATCAGGATGCAAACTTCTCAGCTACTACTTTAGGACCATGCATATCGCCATGCTCCCTGCCATAATGACAATGGACTAACCTTCTGAAACTGTCAGTCCCCATTTATGCTTTCTTTCTAAGAGTTGCCTTGGTCACAGTGTCTTTGGTCACAGCAATAGTACACTGACTAAGATAGCAAGGGATAGGAGAATCCCCTGCAGACTCCCACGATTGACAGTCTCAAGTCTCTATAGAGTTGTCCTAAAAGCAGGGGCCAGGCTGGGTACCTTATGGAGAACTGCAGACAGGACCCAGCTCTGCCTGTTTCCTAATAGTAGTGATCTGTAGGTGCCTGTGCAGTTCAAGATGTTCCTTGTGCTCTGCCCCACCCACTTGAGTTACCCCTGTATGGTCAGATCACTGAGACTCTGGGCAGGAACTCCAGTGTTTCAGAACCTACCATCCTCCATAGGCAAACAGGCCACTGTACAATGCCAACACGATGTTCCCTACATCCAAATTGGTGCCTTCAAATGATAACTGAGGGTGCAGGTTGGACATATCACCTGGAATGAATTAAAGAAAACAGAATATTGGTTAGAGGATGTTGATAGATCATAATACAAATTCTGGAATGTTTCTGAAGCAAAATACTGTAACAAACAAAAGCTTGCGGTGTAGGCTTTTTACTGCAGATTACTACACCCACCTAGCCACCTGACCGATGTCCCACCCCAACTGCATGGAGCTGGAAACCAGCAGGGAGGGGCAGAACCACCACTCCCCTCATCCCCTTGCCCACTCAGAGGAATGTGGCCTGGCTAGAAGCCCATTTGATGTCTCTGTAGGCAGAGGCCCAGTCCCTGGGCCTGGAGGGATCAGCTCCAGAGGCTCTGCTGATACAGGGTTGTCTCTCATATGTGGGGTGCAGGCCAGTAGCAGGCAATCCCATAACCCTTTCTTCAGGACATCCTCACAGAGCTCACATAAGCTCCAAGGCTACATAGAGACACCTTGGCCCCTTGCTATGAAGCACTTCCTGAGGTGCTAGGAAGTAAGTGGGAAGTACTCAGGCTAGACTTGTGCCACCCCAAATGAGTGAGCAAATGCATCCAAGGATTAGGACAGGGTGAACTGACTCTTGGGACAACCAGAGACACCTTGCTTAGAACAGAAGCCACTTCAAACTCCACTCGTTTTACACACTTTCCCTCTGCTTGTGCCCACCCTTGCCTTTTCCAAAGATGTGTCACTAGACTTAAGGCCCACCAACTCAGATCACCACACATCAATGTTATCTGCAGTTTCAAGACAGCTACACAGCCCAGACTCCAGGTAGTACTCCTCCTAAGTGTTTTCCAGAGCTAGTGGCTACTGAAGTAGAACCTTGGTTACCTTATTTGTGGAATGGTCTATTTCACCAAGCCTGCAAAAGTCTGCTGTTTAGATGCCAGACGTGGGCTGGAGAGATGGCTCAGTCGTTAAAGGCTAGGCTCACAACCAAAAATATAAAAGATGCCAGACTTGAAGACAGGTATCTGGGCACTCAGCAAAGTGGGTGGCTGGCTCTCCAGACCCAGGTTACCTACCTGTGGGTTTTTAGTTGATGGGTCCTGTGACTCTGGGCCCCTGGGGACAGCTACAGCATTTATACACAGCTTACATTTGACCCAAGAGGCAATGGAATTAATGCAACTTGGAGCTAAAGGCGGTGTGATCACTGGAGACCAGTTGTGGCTGTAGAGGCAGTACTGGGCCCAGGTCTGCCTCATACCCTGGGGTTAAAGTCACCAAAGGACCCTGTGAAGAGGTCTCCACAGAATGTTTTTCAGTCCTGTGCCAGAATCTGATTAAGAAGGAAGGCCTGGCCTGACTGGAAGGTGGTGGCACATCCCTTTAATCCCAGTGCTTGGGAGGCAGAGGCAGATGGATCTTTGAGTTAGAAGTCACTTTGGCCTATAGAGCTAGTTCCAAGACAGCCAGAGCTACACAGAGAAACCCTGTCACAAACAAACAAACAAACAAACAAACAAACAGGAGGAGAAGGAAGAGAAAAGAAGGCAGGCCTGGACCAGTGTTTCATGGTCTTCTGGGTGTATAAAATGTCCCATGATTCTATTCCCCAACCTGAGCTAAGGTTGTCCTGGGCTCTCCACCTACCCCTGGTTATTTTCTTTAAGCCTGTTCTTCTAAGAAGGGTATTACCCACATCCCTATCTGGTTACAGGGCAGTCAGAAGCCAGCTTGTGGTGAGCAGTTCAGGGCAACTCAGGACAGGGTACCTTCAAAATGCTTTGGTGGAGCCTCCCACAACTCAGGGCACTCCCCTCCTGCTCTGCAATGTTTTAGAACAAGGAGAGCCTTTATATGTATAGGGCCTAACTCACATCTCTGCTCTGGGGATACTTCTTCTATAAGCTGGGAAACTGAGGCACAGACCAACCATGCAGTGGTATGAGGATCTGTCAGGCTATATGAGAATCAAAGCTGATTCTCCACCATACTGTAGTCCTTTGAGGGATGGGTCTGGATACCAGAGACCTGGAAGAGTGATCCAAATCTACCGTGGATCAACACAGACAGCTTTAGTCTGGAGCCCACAACTACCTCATAACAAGACCTCAAGAAGCAGAGTGACTGTCAAGTCTTTAGTACAGTGGATGCCTGCTTCTTATCCAGCCTGGGTGAGGGGTGGCACAAGGGTTGGTTCAATTCCCTCAGCAGTTGATTCTTTGCCAGAGACTCGGGGTTTGGACTAGTAAGCCTACCTATCTCAAACCTACAGCCATCCTCTTACCACTAAAAACCAGTTATGTGTCAGGACTTGTGGCCTTCAGCCTGGCCTGCAGCAGAGCCCTGGGGTATAATGGCCGTGGTCTATGTTGAACTGGAGGCCACAGCTTCTCTGGATATCCAACCAAATACCTTTCTCTGCATGGGCACCATGGAGTGGGCAGCAGATTTACTAGCCTGGAGTATCCAAAGCTGTTCCCAGGCTGGATTGGTTTGGGGAATACCTCATAGTATCCTAACTCTCACCCTCTGACTGCAGCTCCATCTTGGTGGCTTGAAGGCACAATTGTGGGATTGGTCACACCCACCTCTCTGATCAATACACTGGCAACTTCCTGTGTCTTGTGACTGCTTGAGTTGCTTAGAAGAAACAGGAGACAGGCAACTTGCTGGAAGTGAGGCAGGACAGGAATTAAGAGGCAACTGCCCCACCTTGACCAGGAAACCTTGGGGTTGTCACAGCTTAGGGTTGGGACAAGTACTGGGATACTAGTGGCATCTGGTGGCAAAGATCAGTGATGCTGTTCAATGTGCACAGTATGACCTTCACAGTTCAATGCGGCATCACCAGGCCCAAAGTTAACACACTTACCTCACCCACCATTCTCCACAGACCCAGTCAGGCCTGATCTGTGTGTCCATACAACTTCAGGCACTAGATAATGGACTAAGTGAGGAGGGTTCACTAACTTAATGATGGCCAGAGCCAGGGCAACTAAGCTGTGCTACCCAATGCCTCTTTCTCCAAAGCCACTGTAAGACAGACAGGCAGGCTTGCAGTAGGTCAGCTGGGACCATAGAACCCCACTAGGCTAGTGGTCCTGGGAGTATCACTAGCCTTCCTCTGGGCTTGTGCACTGTCTCAGAGCCCCTTCTCCCACTCTGGTTCTGTCAGGTGGGGCCTGGTTGGTAGGACTCCCCTTCCTTGGCCATAAAATACTTTTCTCCACAGGGCTGCTGGCACTGCAGACAGAAGCTATGCTCAAGCAGAGACCCAGGAAGGGGTAGCTGGGTGGGACTGCTCAGAGGCCCAGAGAAGATAACTTTAGAGAACAGCAACCCAAAGATACTGTGTCATGTAGTGTGGCCATGGGAACCCACCCCAGAGGAGAGGAGGTTACTGAAGTCAAAATGCCCTACCTGCCTTCCTGTCCTTCCCTGGTAGATGCCTGGTCAGGCATGCACAAATGCTGAGTGTAGGTGGGAACAAACAGAGTTGAACTCCTTCCCACCCATGGGACATGGCCAGTCTTGTAGTCCCTGACTCAAAGGACAGAGGATGGTGTGTTCCAAGACCTGTCTGCCCCTGGTACATCAGAGGTAGAGGGAAAGGCCAAGTCACTCACTTGCCTGGGCCCCAGGCATGTAAAAACTAGTCATCCTAGTGAAGATATGGTCCACTATGAGTCAGCACAGAGCTGGCAAGCAGGAGAAACTGATGACACCGTGGTCATGCAAGGCTAACTGGGCCTCACCAGACCACAGCACCCATATAGTGAACCTCAGCCCAGAGACAGAACTGTACAGAGCCTACCTTCTGTCCTCCAACAGGCTTTGGGGCTACATTCTACTTGGCTAACTGTGGGTCTGCCAGTATTCTGCAGATAAACCTTTACTTGTAAAGAAAGCCTCTGTGGAGCTTTTCCAGGTGGCACAACTGTGGATTAGTGGGTTCCTCGTCAGACACAGGAAACAGACGAAGTGACCATAAGAAGGAGCCCATGTAGCCTTCTGCTCTTGGGGCAGGGGGGACCCCAGGAGGGACATTCCTGTGACCAGGGCACAGAGCATCCATGGAGCACTGCCCAAGGTTGGTATGCATCTGGAGGGACTGTACAGAAGCCTTGGGCATGATGTCCAGTTGGTCCTAGTATGTCCAAAGCTTGAGATGTTGCACCAAATAATCCATACCCTAAGTTCCCCAATGGAGTTGAGGCTAACCTGAGGGCACCCCTCCAAAGATAGCTTTGGAGATAGATGGATGAGTGGACACCCCCTCCCAAAACATGTTCCCAAGCTTCTCCAGGATGACTTTGGAGGCTGCAGGCTGCTGATCCTACCTCCTGTTAGCAGAGTAGTTAAAGTGTTACAGCCCTGACCCCAGTATGCCTGCATATGGACACAGAGTCCCTAAGGAAAGTGATAAAGGACTTCAGATGAGGCTCTGACACTACAAGACAGAGAGTGCTTTTGTGTGAGACCTCAAGGGATGGCTTCTTGCCCCATGGGAATGCGGAAGGGATCACCCATGAACTGGACAGCTCTCAGTCAGCCAACTACCTGATGCTGCTGTCTTTGCCCTGGTAGGTAACAGGTCCCAGATGAGCTCAAGCACGCTGCTGATCCAGACCACCTTGTCAGCCATTCTAGAACCTAGTTGCCAGCCTTCCTCACAACATAACACAGCAAGCAATGGGACCTCAGCACTCCAACACAGTACTACAACCCTGCACATTGTGCCTGTTGCTATAATAAGACCTACCCCTGACCATGAGCTGCAGGATCCAGGTCATGACACCCCACCTCTCTAATCCAAAGGTACTTCACTAAGAGACAAATGAAAATCACTTTGAAGTCCATGAAGCATGGCACAGGCCTAGTATCCTGAGCTAGGCATGGGTCACTGTCACCTACTGACAAAGGATACAGCTAACACACACTTGAAGAGACCACTTGTAACTGTTTACCTAGCACATGAGGGTGGCACCTTTTCATGATCCCTGGCAGAGCAGGTGACCACTCATTCACAGCTCAGGCTAATGAAGACTGTTTTACATTGTATAGATGTGCCAGCCAGTAAAGCCCCTTCCTGGGCATTCTAAGTGGAAGAAAAGGACACCGTCATCTGCAAGCTGTCCCTTACAATCTGCAATGGCCTTGGGAGGTCAGTTTGTCCTGTTGCTGTGCAGAACTACCAACAGAGCTACTTTGTGTCCTCTGATGACGTGGGCCCATCGATGGACACAAGGGAAGAACTTCCCATAATCCACTCCCACACCTGGCCTTGAGAAGAAGGCCTAGCACCCACGTATTTGGGAACAGTCTGACCTCAAGCTATAGGCCCTTCGGGGTTCTGGGGGCAAGGGGTCAGTTGATTAGAAAGGAACATGGCAAGTCAAGGACAGTAGGGTCCCTGCCCACAATGTCTGTCCCCTGTTGTCTCCCTTACTTCAGGTCTTCTGGGCTGTCTCCAGGACTTCTCTCTGGGGTCACATTGGCCAAGCTGCCACCACAATTCGCCCCCTTCCACCCACAAGTCTAGTCATGGCCGGTCAGATCTAATGCCAGCCTGGGCGCTGTCTGCACTTCTGCAAACACTAGACCAAGTGCAGACACCTTGTGACACCAGTGGCAGGCTGAGTCCTCCCCAGCTTGCAGGCAGCAAGCACAGCCACTGCGCCTCGGTTACTTACACTCCCTCCTGCTGGGCCTGAGGAGAGGGGATGTTTAGGAGACTTTCGTGGTCTGGGTCAGAGCCTTTATCTCCTGTCTGCAGCTCTCTTGTCCAATGGTCTGTAGCTAGCTGAAGCCTTTCACAGTGACATAAGCGCTGAAGTACAGGTCCAGTTCTCACTGGATCCCACATAGGGGGCTGCAGAAATTCTATGGAAGGCTGGCAGGGTAGAAGGACTGAACTACCCACGGGTTTATCACCTTTCCTGATGAGAAGTTAGCTTGGGCAGCAGGGTCAGCAGAGGACTGGGGTGGGCAATGAGGAAGCTGCCTAGAGCCAGGTGGAAATGGCCACCATGTCCCAAACCCACACATGGTCCATTAAAGGAGGCTATGACACCATATGATCAGAGCCAGGGCCTCTGCTTTCAAGGACCTGGTGATCACCACAGTGGAGAGGGGTCAACATTCCAACACTGTCCTTTAGAAGCCAAGGCATCCATCTGGGTAACAAAACAAATCCCCGGAAGAAACCAGCACAGGAATTTTGCAGACGCTGCATTGAGTCCTGGAGCTCAGAAAGGAACTGCTGGGGGCGTCGGGCGTGCTTGCCTTAGCCACCGGAATTATAAACACATTGTGCATTCAAGCCTGACAAAAGCTCTGCTGTCCCCTACTCAAGTTTGTTTTCACTAACACCAGGTTTCAGTACTAAATTCCTCACTGTCTGTATCTCATCACAGCCTCCGCACTCCTACCTCCAGGCACATGCTTTGCAATGTGACTGGGGCTGTGAGTACAGAATACAATCCCCTCTGCCCATAAAACAGGTCTTGACCACTCCCTGGGGTGTCCAGCTGATGCTCAACCCAACTCCTTCCTTGGCAGCTGGCCAGCACCTCTGTGCCTGAGAGCCTTGCCAGCCAGATTCCCAAAAACGTGAACCATCTTCCAAATACATCTGGAAAGGTGCTGGAGGGAGCCCTCTGGAAGGCTCCTGGTAGATGAAGTAGCAAAGGCCTCAGGACACTCTGCTGCTGGACTCCAGGTGCGCAATCCATATACCCCTGATAATCTCTGCCCAGACACTCTGGAAAGACTGGGCCCAGTTCTGGAAGCATCACCTGGGATGTAGTCTAGAATTTTCATCACCTGAAACATAGTGGCAAATGGTTCCAGTCACATGTAAACACTATACAGATGAATGAGGCCATGAGGACCTCTACCACAGGGAAGGACGTGGAGCTCCTGCAGACAGTACCTACCCTTGCAGGGGGGCAGGTCCCACACCTCAGGCTTCTCCAAGCATTTGTGGGTGCATATTCCTAGGCTGGCTCAAGTCTGTGGAGTGAGGCTCCACACAGAGGAGCGAAGGCAGAGAACTGACCCAAGACCATCACACGCACTTACTCATATCTTCTCAGGTCAGTCAGGAGGCCTTAGCATGGGAAAGACTGGATTGTAAAGAAGACAGTAGATACTGCCCCATGAAGGGAAGCTCGATCACCTATATCTAGAGATTTTGAATTTTATACATAGAGAAAGATCAGAAAAGAAGGCAGACCCAGCCAAACTCTAGCTCTGTGCTGAGTCTGCTCTCATCTATGAAATGAAGAATAAGGCCTTTGCTGCCTCTGTCTGGGGCAACACCAGGACAGGGCTTTCTCTGCAGCTCCTGGAAACCGACTGATGCTGAGCATTGGCTGATGCCAAGTGCCTGACTCTGCAGTGTTCTGGCTCTGCCTAAACAGTGCCCCAAACTCTCTGGGGCAGCAATGGCCACTAAACCGACTGCACAGCCACTGAGCGCCTCATCTGAACGCACTGTGAGGCCTTGCTACTATCTATCCTCTGGCAGTGACCCTACTCCTGAAGGCACTCTTCACATGTCATTGAAACCTAATTCCCAATGCCTGTCACACAGCCACTGGACACACAGGCATGAGAATTACCAAGAGCCATGCTTCTGGACAGAGAACAAATCAGTCCCCAGAGAGACCTCACATATGGGACATGCTGGCCACAAAGCAGAGGGAGGGGTGTTGTCATAGGTACAACCCTGCCAGGTGGAATCTCTGATCCAACTTCCCGCACAGATGGGCAGACACTTGGGACGCCATAGAGGTTTCACAGGCTCCTGCCCACTAGCTAGGGACAGAGCTTTGTATACATGTTCTGGAGCTCAAGTTTCTTCTGCCATTCAACTTCCCCTAAGATCAACTCCTCAACTCTCTGGGGGAGGGATGGATGGGTATGGGGACGGAGGAGGGTCACATGTTGAGTCACTCACCCTTTCCCATCTGGATGAAGCCGAGCAGGATGATCAGGGCCAGGGCCAGCAGCTTGGCAGCAGCAAAGGCATCCTGTACTCGGGTAGCAGCCTTCACACTGTAGCAGTTCACAGCTGTGAGCAGCACTGCAGGGGAGGACACAGAGAGAGCAAAGCATGAGTCCCCACAGAGCAGGTGGTCTAGTCCGGGGCTGAGGCACGGAGGTCAGGTGATCCTGGCTGGGATCCCACAGAGGCAAAGCCCTGCCTGCCCGTGGGCTCTGACATTCTGGGTCTTGTTTTGATAAGCTAGCTAGTTCTCTGAGGAAAGGGTCAAAGGTTAGAAACACCAACTCTTCAAAGAGCCTGATCCCAGGTGCCCTGGATAGCCTGCAACAAATTTCCTTTCATCTTTTTTGTTTTTGGTGTTTATAGACAGGGACTCATCATGTAGCCCAGGCTGGGCTCAAACTCAAGCCCTTCCTGCCAATGCCTTCTGAGTGCTGGGACAATAGGCTGTGCCACCAGGTTCAGTTTTTTCCTTTCTTTCTTATTTTTAGAAACATTATTACCTGGGTCTTTTTGAGACGGGGTCTCACTATGTAGCCCCGCTGGCAGTGAACTCCGGATCCTCCACATGCTAGGGTCGAGCACAGCACTGTGAGCTGTGAGGTGACCCTCTCCCTAAAGACAACCTTCCTTGCAGGGAGGTGAGGCACCTTGTCTGTGTGAGTCTGATAAACCAAGAGGAGGGGCAATGGGGCAACGTGGGCACAGGCTCAGGTGAGAAGCAATGGAAACAAATGTTCCCACAAGCTGCTGCATGCAGGTGGGCTCAGGGCACCACAGACAGACACATGTGCCAACTGTACTGCAATTTAGCAGTACTGAGCATGAAAACCATGGCTAATAGTCTGTAGATATCTTAGCAATTGGACCACACAGGGTGAAGGCAGGGCCTCAGGGGCCCAGAAGGGCTACAGATAGGCAGCTGAGATAGGACTGCTTGAAATCCTAAATGAACCCCAAGACCTTGGCAAGAGTGTGTAGGTGTGGAGTAAGGAACTTGGGATTCAACACTGTACTGTATGTAAGCATAAATGAAAACACTGAAAAAACAACCACACCCACCCCACCACCTTTGTAGCAGCTAGGTCCTCATACTAGAGACCCAGCTTCCTCAGCAATGGCCCCAAGAGAGCCAGGGAGCCTCTACAACTCACTCTGGAGGAGGGGGCTGTTCATGGCTTGCCCTAGTCAAACATTAGCCAGTACAGCATGCAGCCTGAGATGCCCCCAGCAAGGTACCAGCCTACTAGCATCCTGACCCCTCCAGGATGTAGAAGCAGCTCATTGCTTCCCTACTGAGCAACTACCTTAGAAGCTGTGCCGATTCAGGGCTCACAGATGCCAGGCAGCATTTTCCCCAGCCAGACTAATTATACATAATTTTGCAGTTTGGGGGACAGACCACAAAGATAGAAATCCATATTAATTATCTGGACTTGGCCAGCCTCAGGTGGAAGGGAAACAGGAAGACTCCCTGGTGCTGGGGGATGGAGGCCTGGGCTTTACCTCCAGGAAGTCAGAGATCTCATTAGCATTGAGTCACCTCCCTCTTTATAGCTTTGGCTGATGTAATTCGGGCTGTGACTACACTCTGAGAAAGCTCCGTTGGCTGAGCAGCTGCTGTTGCTACAACTTGCTTGAAAACTCCCAGAGTCTCCCAGAGTGAAGGAGTGAGAAGGGAACACAAGGTGAACACACGAGTCCCCTTTGAAATGCTTCCCCATCTGGAGCCTTTGTTCCTTTACCCAGAAGTCATCATTCTCTCAGCCAACTTTTCTCAGATAGTCCTGATAGGTGTGATGACAAAAGCCCAAGATGCCAAGCCTCTCTTGATCCCGTCTCCCCAGGTACCAGGCTTCTGGCTACAAGAGGCTGGCGGATTGCATCACTAGCCAGATCCCACTTGGCTGGGGTGAGCAGGTAGGAGGGGTGTGCCTAAGCCCAAAGCCACTGTCACTATGCCACAGCCTTGGCAGCTGTGGTCACTGGTTTCTAGTTTTGAAGGGAAAGTATGACACAGCCCTGGGCTCTAGATAATGTGCCTCTGCTGAGTAGCCCTGTATGATGTGTCCTTCTGAACCTGAGGAGGGGAACAGGGTATTAGAGCACCCATCCTGCTGTCAAGGGGCCCCTCCTCTGCTACCCCAACACCCTGCCCTGTCTGAGGGCTAAGCCAGCTTCTCCCTGGTCTAAAACAAGCCTGAGTCCAGACTCCAGGCCAAGTGGGCAGAGGACGGCCAGCATGGCTAGGCCTTGGCAACTGAGGCTGACCTCTTTCTTCCTAGCTGCTGACTTCTCTGACCTTAGAATAAGAGAACAAAAGGGACTCTATACTCTGACATCTCTTATAAAAAGAACTGGAGCAGGTGATGAAATGGTAATGCTCACTGACTCGGTAACGAGCAAACAAGAGTATTATTATTTCCCACAGCCCTGTTTTCAAAACGAAATAATCTGAAATAAATGAATGGATTCATCTGAATCCAGGGGCTTCTGGTCTTCATGAGACGTTGTCATAAAAGGCAGTCAGAAGACTGACAGGAAGGAACCTCAGCTCCCTACCCAGACAATCTGTCTCCTCTCTACTGTTTCCCCACCAAAGACACAGTATGACTGGCTGCTGAGACCCACTGCTGTTGATATGCAGCCTCTGGCAGGGGGATAAGGGTGGCCATGGCACAGGGGTGGAAGCTGGTCCTCTTTGGAGTTCCCCCCATGGCACCCCTGGATAAGTGTGGTTGTGTTGGCTCTCAGCACCAGCTGGGCCAGTGAGATAAAGCCCAGTGCCTCATACTGGGTGCAGATAGCTGGCAGGCCAGGCCCTCATTCCACAGGCCTAATAATGACTGTTCTTCATAGATCAAGTTAGTTTTCATCCCTAGCCAGCTGCATGGTGTCACCCAGGGCCATTTGGCTTATCACAGGGCTCCATGGCTCACACCTTACAGAGGTATAATGTCCTGGAGAGAGACCCTTTACTGTCTGGCTGGGTCAGCAGAACACAGTGCCCCAGCCATGGAAAAAATCCTAGGGTCACCCTGATACCACCTGACCCATGGCTGAGCATTTGGCACTAGGACATCATGTGGACATCGTTTTCTATTCTGTTTGGAGTCCGCAAGAAGGTACCAGGATCTCACCCCTTGAGGATCATACTCGGGGCAGAGACAGCCGCTGAACAGTTGCTGCCTCATTTACCCCAATGGGCAGGTAGTAGAAACTCACCAGGCAAATGAGGCTGGTCCTGCCCAGATTCCTCCAGCAGACCTAAATCTCTCAAGGTTCTTGAGGCTGACTAGAGGAAGTGGCTGGTGGCTTCACTGGTTCCAGGAAACATGGCTGGGCTGGTCCCCCAGGGAATGTCTAGCCCTGGACCAACAACTGGACTAAGCTTGAGCATGGGCTGGTTCAGAGATTCCGCCCAGCAGAGTTCTCATCAAACAACAGTTGACAGCAGACCTGGGGCCTTGTCTGGAGAGGATTCTGACTCTTGTGAGTGGCTTCATCTGAATTCAGTCAGCACACACAGGGACCCAGTACTAGAGGATGATCCCACAAGACTCCCTAAGAGTCAGCAGCATCTCCTGACTTCTTAAAGTCTGCATGTCCCCAATTCCCCACTCAAGACTCCCAGGTAGGGGCCACAAGAGCCCTAGTGAGCCCCTCTGTGTACTGATTCAGGGTCTGCCTTGCAGTAAATGGGTAAGATGTCTAGTGACCAGTCACCCCAGTATTCATCTGACCAGACTCCCCAGGTTCTGGGAAAAACAAATAAACACATGACTAGAACTTCCACCCAGACAAGTACAAGATAGCTGAGCTTCTGAGGTCAGCAAGTTCCCATGCTGAGGCCACTAGTCCAGGGCACCCACTCACACACCAGTGGGCGACTTCTCTAGGCTTCCTTTTCTGGGCTCTAGAGAATACATGTGGTCATACAGACCTTCTCCACTGCTGGCCACTGAGGTCAGGAAACCTGCAGGGTGTGACGCAACTCTAATACAGGATATCACTCTGATGGGCCAAGAGAAATGAACTCTCGACTATATGTCTTGGCAGAGGAAGGGCTGTGGAATCTTCAATGTTCTATGGGCATAGTCACTAATAGGCTGGTCGCTTATGTTCCTGTGCCCTGCCCTTAGGCTCAGGTCTATGTGGTTTTTCCATTATCTTTCTCTTGGTGTGGGGGTGGGACCCAGACCTCATATACACTAAGCACACATTTAGCACTAGTCAACCAAATACAGTTCCAGGGATGCAGGTATAAGCAAGTGTTCAAACAGGCCTGGCATATCCTTTTAACAGGCCAGAAAACATTGCCTTAATCAATTGAAACTCACTAATACCCAACTCTTGGGCCAAAGAAAACACACTTACCCCCAGTGACTTCCTAAGACTTCTGACGCAAATTCCCTGAAGACAAAGGTCTCAAGGGTTCCAGGGAGCTCCCAAAATGTTGCCTGGCCTCTATAGTATACCTAATGCCTCTAAGCCCCTGCTGCCCTTTCCATAAGCAGGACTACCACTACTACCATATGGCTTAAATCCCATGCCAAGGGCTTCATGACCCTTTTAATATGGTCACTGCAATGCTAAGTATCCAAAGGATTGGAACCGTGTGTGAGAGTGATAAGGGTTCCTCACCACCAGCGAAGGGCAGAGTCTCACACATCTACATATGGCACCTCCAATTCCTCTATCAGTGAAGCTATCAAGGGAAATCGGGCCAGACCTGCTCCAGCCACACAGCAGTTCTCGGGGAAGGAGGACACCCAGATTCCTAAGTATCACAGCCAGTCACAGGACTAACCTTGATGTCCCTAAAGCAGTAGTACTAGAGCAGTCTAGGTGTAGGTGTAGGTGTAGGTGTAGGTGTAGGTGTAGGTGTAGGTGTAGGTGTAGGTATATGTGTGTGTGTGTATTTGTAGTGTGGATGGCAGATGGAAGCAAACAATACAGTAAACTTGCTGAACATCATGGTGCATTCAGTTGTCACCAGGATGAAACTTGTGTTGGGGTGGGAGTGGTGGGGGGATGTAGCTCTTAATAGCAGACTCCAAGGCCTCTCTCCATCTCAGTCAAGTCCAGCAGGTGCAGTGAGAAAAGCCAGGGCAGAATCCCTGGGCTTAGGGGAGTTGATAGCTGAATGGGCCTAACAACTCAGGACACCACTGTACAGCACTTTAGGAAGCTGACCCACTCAGCAGGTGCAGCCCCTACAGTCTCTACCTTACCCATTGCTGTGAGAACTATCAACCCTACCCTGGATCACAAGTCTGGGCACTCACAGCTCAAGAGACAGAGTCAGGAACTGGCTCAGGCAACCTTTGTGGTCCTGAATCTTTCCGTACAACCTAGGCTAGCAAGGCCCCCAGGAACCCAGTAAAGATATACTCCTAGACCCTTCTACTCCTGCAGCCTAAGCTGGTGGCCTGTTCAGAAGTATAAGCTGAAGGCAGGCCCCTCACTAGCCATGAGCAGCTGCCACACCATAAGGTCTTAGCAATGACAGATGCTGGCCAGCCCCAAGGTCAGGATGACTCAGTGTGGATCTGGTTGCACACACCAGGCTGCTGAGAACTGGGATGGGAAATCTTGCTAATTCTTTACATAGCAGAAAATCCTGGAACAGGGGAAGTATGGGCATAGCACAGAAAAATATCCAGCCAATGGTTGGTCTCATGGCTGGTGCTCAGGAACGAGACATCTCAGGCTCTTAGCCTTCCTGTGACATACCGATGTGACATGGCTGGCCACCTGGAAGTCAATAGTTCAGAACACTGCCAGATAACAGGGGCTGCTGGGTATGAGTCCTCCGTTTGGGTCTGAGCAGTGGAAGGAACAAAGGAGTCTAGGGGATATATCAGAGGCTGGTATGTAAGGCTGGCTGCAGGTAGAATGGGCATGACCTGGGACATGGAACACTGTTCTTGAGGCAGCTACCAACCACTAGTAATCTACAAGGCTCTGGGATGAGTTATGCTGAGTGGGGGTGCTGAGCCTTTTGCTCCCTGAGACTTGTGCCAACTCTACAGTGTCTGAAAGGTAGATAAGGAGGGTGGTGAGAATGAGAGGCTTTTCAATTTCCAGGACTTCCCAGGGTGGACAGAGGGCACTGTTTAACGCTCATTCCAGTGGAGATTGGGGTAGGGTGATGAAAGGGTGGCTGGACAGTTTCCTGCAGACACCAACAGGGAAGGAGCCCTTCCTTGGAAATCTAAATGGTGATAAAACTCTGAGCAGCCTATGTCCCTACTCTAGCAGAACAGACTCCCAGATGTAGTGACCAAGGCCACCTCAGGATCCAGGTACCTGTTAGCCTGCCCAGTTTAACTCTTGCCTCAGTTTCCCCAGTTGTGACATATGGGGATTATTACATGGATTTCAAGGGCTATAGCAGAGGAAACATGCAGAGGGCAGGCGTGTGCCATGCAGGAGGCTGGGTGCTTGCTGTCACAGGGCCTGGGACTGTGGCTGTGTAAGGTCACTATGGTCATTATGCATGCACTGGCACTGTTCCTAGGCAGAGACCCTGGACATGCTGTGGATTACCCATTAGTCTATAATCCCCCATCCCCTCCCAAAGGGTTTAAGTGCCTGCCTTACTTCCCTCCTGTCTTGGTCACAGGTTCTGTGAACTACTCATGTTGGGAAAGCCGATTTCAGTGCTAGTTACTGAGCTGCCCACAGCACTGAGCTTATGGCTCCAGACACTGAGTCCACTGGCACCTTGGCAACACGACAGCCTTTGCCTCAGCCCAGCCACGGCAGTGGCAGTGCTCAGAAACTCCAACCCAGGCCTGTAGAGGCCTGGACTGAGGAGTGGGGTCTACAGCAGAGGCAGTCCTTGGGGTAGAAACCAACAGGTGCCTTGAAGAGAACAAAAAGCCATGTCACCCCTATTCTCTCTAGTTGCTACTCAGCGGACCTACTGACCTGGTCAGCAGAGCCTGGCCAGCCCAATGGCCATCAGAAACCCAGGCAGGGCCGATTGGGAGTCTACACCTCTTCACCCTACTCCACTGGCAGCTTAAGCCCTGCAGCCCAAGCTTAGAGGAAAGGAGACAACTAACATCCTCCAGTTTCTTTCTCCCTTCTCTCATCCTTTTCTCAATCAATGCACAGTGGGTTATGGGGCTGGGCTGCTCCATGCTAAGAGGGGGCAGAGTACAGAAGATGATACTTAGATCCTGTGTGACTGTGGTGCAAGCTAAATAAAATTCTCCACCCACACCCAGACAGGGTAGACCCATTTTACAGATTTACAAGTGGAGGCTCTGAGGGTCCTTATGGATTTCTCAAATCAGAGACATAATGCTTGTGATCTGATACCATGTGGGAAATATCTCATGTCACAGGTCCCCAGGCACATGTCAGCTAAAAATGTCCAAAATCCAGCCCAACTTATTTGGTAGAGAGCAAGGAGTAGTTAGTTTCCTGGCACTGGGGACCCTAGGCCAGCCAGTTGCTATCTCTTGAGATGGTGAGAAGAGTTCTCAGTCACCTGAGATCAGACTTTAGCAGGGAGGGTCCCATGCTCCACCTAGCCAGGAAAAGGACAGGAAGCACACCTTTGATGTTTTAGACTAGTCAACAGGCCATATCCTTCATACTCTATGCCTAGGAAAGTGACACAGGTGGCAGAGGAACAGTGAGCCTGCTCAGCCCACTCCTTCCAGGGTCTTCTCTCCAGAGAGAAGAGAACTGGCCACACCCAGAGCCCGTGCTGTCTTCTGGAATCTAAGCTGCTACACTTCTATGCACCTTAGCACAGACAGCCACGGCCCTGTGAGATTAGATAAATCCCAGCCCAGACAGAATCTCGGCTACAGTTGGTAGGATTCTGCAACAAGACAAATCTGGGTACTAAGCTAGAGTCATTAGGGTAGAGGGCCTCTGAAGTGAAAGTAACCCCAGGAGAGCTGACTGGAGGCAAGTCTATAATGCATTTTCTTGGTGAATGATTCATGTGGGAGGGCCCAGCTCACTGGGGGAGTGCCATGGGTGGGCAGGTGGTCTTGTCCTGGATGCCATAAAAAACCAAAAAGCAGGTTGGGCAAGCCATGAGGAACAAATGGGTAAGCAGCACTCCTCCATGGCTTATGCATCAATTAACTGCCTCTAAGTTCCTGCCCTGACTTCTCTGGATGATGGACTACAAGCTGTTAAGATGAAATAAAACCTTTTCCCTGATTTGTTTTTGGTCATGGTGTTTATCACAGCAGTAAAAACTTACTAAAACAATAGGCTCCAAGTCAACTTGACACTACCCAAGCTACTGGGCTTCACTTAGAACAAGCCTCATACCCCAATCCTCACTCATTAGGCACAAGGCCATCCAGACAGATGTGGAGAGAAAGCCTTCTCATCTTTATGAAAGACTCCTCTCCAGGTTTCCCACATCAGCCAAGGATATAGGGAGGGGTCCAAACTCACTATAAAGTAGGTAACTTTCCCTTTACCACAAGTGGGTTCATTCTGGGCTAATGCCAAGTCATTTCTCAATACAGTCTTAACTGAGTGATGAAGTTAAGGACATCCTTGATGTCCTTGTGAAGAGACAAGCACAAGGAACTCAAAGCACCAACCAACAGAGACCAGACCTTGGCTCTGTAACTCTGACTTTTGGCGCTGCCTCAGGGCCTTTCCCAAGGCATGGAAGCCAGGGAACACTACATTCCCCAAAGGTGCCCTCTAGAAGGAACAGGGCACTCACTGATATATATTGTAACTTTTCAGAGTGCAATCCTCCCAGAGCCAACACCAGGCCTTTAAAGGCTGTGCAGCCCTTCTGGGCCTCCACTATGGCTGCCTGAGGTCCTCTTGCCTCACCAAGCCCAGCTCCCTTTCTAGATTTCTGCCTGTTTTAGGCAGGCATAGATAAGACTCTCTTGTAGAAGCCTTGAGATCCTGCATACCAACTAGGAGACAGCAGCACTGGCACACCTGTGGTTCACAGAAACAGAACTGTGTCTGCAGCACTAGTCAGGTGAAGACCAAGTGAGCAGAAAGAGGATGGCTGACAGATCTCACCTTGGCACTCCAGAACTCAGGCCAGGGTGTGTGTGTGTACGTTCTAGAACTCACCAGAGGGTTCTACCCATAACAGCCACAAAGGAGTGTAAGAAAGCTACGTAAGATAATTTTTAAAACCCTGTGTCACGGGGCTGGGGAGATGGATCAATGGTTAAGAGCATTGGGTATTCTTCTAGAAGACTGGGGTTCAATCCCCAGCACCCACACAGTGGCTCACAGCTGTCTGTAACTCCAGGTCCCAATGGCTCTGACTCTCTTCAGGCCTCCACAGGCAATGTGCATAGGTGATGCACAGGCACACATGCACACAAGACACTCATACACTCATTTTTTTCTTAATTAAAACCAATTAAAAAAATACCAAAACCCTTGCATCTCACAAGAAGTCTGTGAAAGCGACTTGCTGCAGGCTCCATGGAAGGCACGAACTAGTGGAACAGTCACCACCTCCCCACTCCACCCCCCACCCTGTTCATCCTCAAGACTTGGACACTCCAAATGCTGCATAGGCTTGTTGGAGCCCTAAATGAAGCTTTCTTGAAGAGTTGAAACATGCTCAGTCCCTTAGGGCTTTAAAAAGAGTATCTGTATGATTCAGTTGGAACTTTACTATTAGCTACACAGTGGGGGGTGACAGCAATGTGGGTCTCAAGTTTGATTCTCACGTGTTTATATAAGTTGAATATTTACACAATTATGCATTCATGTTATGTTATTATTTTACTTTTTGTTTTGTTCCTCTTTGTAGTCCCTGGCTAGCCTAGAACTCTGTAGATCAGGTTGGCTTCAAACTCTGAGGTTCAAGCCTCTGTGCTGGGATTTTTTTTTTTTTAAATTTTCCTCTGTGTAGCTTTGTAGACAGAGCAGGTCTTGAACTCGCAAAGATCCGCCTGCCTCTGCCTCCCGAGTGCTGGGACTAAAGGTCTGCACTGCCACCACCCCACAACTACCTGGCTTTATTATAATTATTAGAAAGAAGATGTTTGGGCCAATGAGATGCCACAGAGGATAAAAGGGCTTGCCATCAAACATGAAGATCTGAGTTCCATCCCAGGGCTCACATGGTGAAAGGAGATAACCAACTCCCATAAATTATCCTCTGACCTCCACCAGTGTGCAAAATAAATAAAACATTGAAAACAAACCTTTAAAAGAAAGGACATTTGTAAACCGCTCACTAAGTGCCTCCTGGGGGCAAGCATCGTTTCCTACACTTCACTAGCACCTGAAGAAGAAGCAGACACCAGCTTTCCATCCTGACAAGAGAGTGAGGGCTCTTTAAAGATACCCATGCCAGCTTGGCCTGGTGGTGCACACACTTCCACCCTGCACTTGGGAGGCAGAGAGAAGCAAGGAGTAGGTCAGCCAGAGCTACATAGTGAGATACTGTCTTAGAAACAAACAAACAAACAAACCCCTGAAAATGCCCATGCCATTCCCTCCCTATCTTGCCTAAAAAGCCAAGTAATTCCCCTCAATGACAGAAAACTGGATAATTGAAATTCTGACTAGACAAGTGCAGCAATCACTGTTCCAAGGCTAGGCTGTTCCTTGCCAGCCCAGGATTTTGCAGACCAAACATGGCTTTGACCAATTTTACACAAGAACCAAGCAAACAGCATGGACCTTACTGTGTCAGTCTCTGACCAGGACACTGGGCAGGGTGAAGGTCTCAGAATAAGGGTAGATGAAGGCTATATGTAACTGGTAACAAGAGACAAGTTTCATGGCCAAAGTCCCAACAAGCATTCATTTCCCAACTGTTTTTAGAAAGAAAAATCAACCCTTCTTGACCTGAGTCTTGTAAGGCCTACAATCAACAGCTGTTATCTGGCACATCCTGGGACCTCCAAGCCCACCCCCAAACTGTCTGCAGCCAAGCACCAGTACTTAACTGATGGGCAGCCTTTGTAGGATTTTGCTGCTCAGTCCTAATGAGCAAGCAACCTTTACTACCACACACATTATTACTAATGTTTTCTTATGCGTCAGCCATGTACTAATTCGTGACAGGCCAGTCTGAAGTTTTTTTTTTTTTTTTTTTTTTTTTAACTGCAATTTCCCCTCTTAGTAACCAGTCAGCAACTGAAGCTGAAACAGGAAACTGGCACACAGGCTACTCCACGTGGTGCTTTGCAAGAGACAGGGAGTTATTGCTCTCACACAGACAAGGTAGACCGCTCGTGTTTCAATGAATCAGGTCGGGAAACGGGATGCCCACCGCGGAGTAAGAGCCGGCACCCACTGAGAACTCGCGAGGGCTGACCCTGAAAGTGTAGACACTGTGAATGAGTTAATGAAACGCACGTAGGTTCTGGAACCTGTGACTTTAGCCTGAAACTGCCGACATGGTCCAGGGATGGAGAGATGGGCACGCGGGATGTAGAAAATGTGCCGCCGAACTGTAGGGACATCAGTTCTCGTCCGCCCCGCCCCGCCCCGCCCCGCCCCAGCCCGGGTCCGAGCCCCTACTTACGCACGCAGAGGCAGGCCACGAGCTTGGCTGCCTCCTCCGGCACTGGACAGGTGGGGAAGATCGGCTTAAGCAAGTACGTGGCGAAGACCAGCGCCACGATGTACTGTGAGGAGGGCCGAATGATGAGCAGCTCGATCCAGAGCTTGAGGAAGGCAGGCAGCGAGCCATATACCTCCAGCATATAGGCGTAGTCGCCGCCCGACTTGGAGATGGTGGTGCCCAGTTCGGCGTAGCAGAGTGCGCCCACGATGGAGAAGACACCGCACACAGCCCACACCACAAGCGCCAACCCGGGCGAACCCGCCTCCTTGAGCACACCCGTGGGTGTAACGAAGATGCCCGAGCCGATGATGGTGCCCACGATGATGGCCACACCGTTGAGCAGTGTGATGTTGCGCTGCAGGGTCACGCCTTCGCCCCCAGGGTCCGCACCGTCCGCGCGCCGCGCCTCCAGCATCTTCTCCCGCGCTTGCTTTTCCTCCTCCGCAGCCGCCGGGGCCGCCACCGCGCGCCGCTTGGCGCCGGGGCCGGCCATGCTTTCGGCCCTCCCGGCTCGGCCTGAATATACGGCGTGCGCGCGGCCGAGCTTCACTAAGCGTACCCAGAAACGCGTCTGCGCCCGCGCCACCCTTGCGGCTTTTATCCCCGCCGTTACCCGCTCACCAGGCCCCGCCCCTCACCACTGCCGTTGGTCAGTCTGCAAAGACCCCACCCATCTCCTTCCGCGTGGCCCCGCCTCCTCTATGGGCCCCGCCCTCAGGCCTGTTAGATGGCTTGGAGTTCTGACTGAGGGCTACTGATGTCCCACCTCTCCTGCCCGAGGTGGAAGTTAGTGATGCAGTGGACTTGCCTGGAGTCAGAGCACCGGAAAGGTGGTTCAGGGTGCACGCCCACCACCTGCAGGGAATACAGGCTTTGCCTCGCTGGAACCGAGAAGGGACTTATCTCACCTTCCTCCAGTCTGTACACTCTGTGCGTTTGGGAGGTGGTGGTGGGGGCATCTGCAGGGGGTTGGGGTACTTCTTTTGTCCAGCCTGAAGGAACAAGTCAGGGGGTGAAGTGATCCATCAGCTCTGGAAGAACAGGCCAGGATGGGAGCGGCCCGTTCTTAGACCTCCATATTCTTCTGATCCCAAGGAGAGTCTTGTCAGAAGTGTGCCCAGTGGCACACCCAACCTGGAAAAGCAAGCTTTGGAAGAGGAGAACCTGCATATTCAGTGAAGTTAAGAAGGGGACCCCCTAGTAAGATAAACCCCCAAATCTTTGTTGGGATTTTAAAGGTAGGCTGTAGGGTGAGAAGGCTGTAGCTTGTCATTCTTATGAGACTAACTCGCTACCTACTGTGCTAACAAGGCACCTGTGGCTTGTCATTCTTAGGAAATCTTAGGTAAGAGATTGTTTTTGAGACAATGTAGTCAGAAGTCTGAGAAGACCATCATCACCCCAGGTCAGGTTGCAGGGCATGGTGACAGCTGACAGCTGTTCTGGGAAAGTTCCAATCACTGGTCAAAGTCAGACTTGGAAGCCCCATGACCACCTTTTCACCTACTGTCCCCTTCTCTGTCCTAAGGGGCCCTTAGGAAAGCTCAGGGGGAGGGCCTTAATTCAAGGAGAACCTTCAGACCTGTGAGATGCAGGGCCAGGTGTGCTTTGTGAAACAGTCCAGTCTGCACGTAACTCTGGCTCCCCCACTCCTGAGACATGACCAAAGAAGAAGTTCAAACTCCTAGCGGTCTCTGCATCTGCAGCTGCATCCAAGAGTGCCACAGCTGTCCTTGGAAGCCCTTGTCCAGGAGGTGTTTAGCCAAGGACTCTACAGCATGTCTCTGGAGCCCCCACCACACCAGTTCCAGGTGACGATCATACACACCAATGACTGGAATCTGTAGCCTGAGCAGCCAAGGTGCTAAAAGGTCACATTAACATTAACATGCCATACTACAGACCACCCAAGTTGGTGGCTTTGGGACGGTTGAGAAACCCTCTCATTCTCTCATTCTTTTGTTTTTTGTTTGTGTTTTGTTTTGTTTTTGTTTTTAAGACTGGTTTTCTCTCTGTCACAGCCCTTGCTCTCTTGGCACTCTCTGTAGACCAAGCTACTAGCCTCAAACACAAAAATCTGCCTGCCTCTGCCCCCTGAGTGCGCTGGAATTAAAAGCATACACCACCACTCCTGGCTTCCCCTCTCATTGTTTACATGGTCCTTTCAGAAAGCCAAAAGCATGCCATCAACTCACTGAGATATTGCTTAGATCCCAAGGTGCAGCTCCTAATTTAATAAGACATGTGGCAACTCTTGGTGCTGCTTTGTAAATGAGGAAACCAGCTTTGCAGTTGTGTTAACTTGCCTGCCCAGGAAGTGCGCACCCTTGCGATCTCCAAACTCAAGGCCAGCAATTTGCCCATTTCTCACCTGTGAGTGGCTAACCCTTTTGGAGCCTATTCCCATGCACAATATCTAGGTTCTGCACAACAGCCACAAGAGAGCTTTGATTTGAACCAGAGGTAGCAATAGTTCATGGAAGTATAAAATCACAACCATAATTAAGCAAAGGGAACTATAAAAGGCCAAGGAGAGTGGTCATGAAGAGAAACAGGCAGGTTCAAATGTCTTTTCTTGGTCTCAAATTCAGAGAAAGAATTAACATTAACAATGAAGGCAGATGACAGCCAGCCTTGTGTTCAGCAAAGTGCCCTGGGACAGTTGGGCGGTCTGGTGCCTGGAGGTTGGGGTCCTAGGAAGTTGCTGTGTTCCTTTCCAGGAAGCATAACAAGGTCCATGGCTGTGTCTGAGATCGTACCTGCAAAGCAACTTTGGTGTGTATTAATTCTCTCTCCCCACCCTTTCTGACAGCTAAGACTGAAATCTTTTCTAGGAGTGCCATCTACTGGTGGATTTAGGAATAGTTTCATTGTAAACACTAAATTTCCTCACTTAGAGCTCACAGTGGGCTAGCTCCTAGGGGCTAGCTCTTCACCTAGTCAGTAATTGATTTGAAATGATGTTGAGTATCCTCATATTGTTGACAGGGTGCTGTGGAGTCCTTGCTTCTTATCTCCATCTTGAAATCAGAGCAGGTGGGAATATATGCACTGGTGAGACCCTCTCAAGACCTTCATAGAAGAAAGGTGTGTGGAGAGTCAGGTTCCTGCCACTTCCTCCTGCCTGTGCTGCCCAGCAGCATTCACATGGAGTTGTGAGCTAGAAGGCTGACTGAAGGAGGCAAGGGTGGTACTTTGTTTCAATACTGTTATTTTGCCACCTATGCTTTTGTAAGGAACCCCAATGAACTCATTCATTCACCAACTCGGACTTGTATGGAACCAGGTCCACCAGTGCCCTATCTGATAGGAGTAGAAATTTGTTCATATCTGTCCATGAAAAGCCACACAACAGAGGCACAGTAACCTGGACATTTTTGCAGATGGAGATGCATGTGGGTCGGAGGACAACTTGTAGGAGTCATTCTCTCTGTACTACATCAGTTCCAAGGGTTGAGCTTAGGTCATTAGACTTGGCTGCAAGCGCTTTTGCTCGCTGAGCCACTTTTATCAATCCCTCCTTGTTGCATTTATTAAATTTTTTAAGAATTATTTTAAGTGGATGGGTATTCAGGAGTGTCTGGAACCACATGTATCTGCACCATGTGGTGCCCTCAGAAGACAGAAGAGGGCATTGGGTTCCCTGTAACTGGAGTTAAGGATGGTTATAAACTACCATATGGATGCTGGGAACTGAATCTGATTCCTCTGCAAGAGCAAAAGGTGCTCTAAGCCACTGTGTCTGTCTCCTCCTAAATCTTTATGTTTTAAAAGAGGGGTTCTCATAGGCCTGGAACTTGCTGAGTGGGCTAGGCTGTATTACCTGGCTCTGCCTCCCCAGCACTGGGATTAGAAACCTATGTCACCACACTTGCTTTTCTTTCTTTTTTCTTTTCTCCTTCCTTCCTTTCTTCCTTCACTTCTCTTTCTCCCCCTCCTCCTCTTCCTCCTTCTCATTCCTTTTTTTTGACATTGGTTCTGAAGTTTAAACTCAGGTCTTCATGCCTGTAAAGCAAATATTTTTATCAACTGAGCCATCATCACCCCAGCACCTCCGTTCTTTCTCTCTCCTTTCTCCTGATTCTTGATGGCAAAAGTATACACACACACACACACACACACACACACACACACACACACAGTCATCATGGTGCAGATGACTAGATTTGGGTTTATGTGTTTGAGAGCATGTGTGCCAGATGGCCCTCAGAATTTCTAGAATTCAGTAAAAAGGGATCAGTGGAATTTACCTTACTTAAAGATAACTTTCAAGTTCAGAAGCATTTATGTGCTGCTGAAGAAGATCCCCAAGATGACAGGAAATTATGATGAAGAGATTAATCACAGTCCTAGAAGCACATCTACCCTCTATCCTTCCTGCCATGGACAGGAAGAACTCTGCCTCGGAACCCAAAAAGGCTGTGGTCATACTGGGCCTGGTGACACATGCCTATAAAGCCAACACTTGGGAAGCTAGTGGGCAGGAGAAGCACATGTTTCAGGCCAGTGTGGTCTAAATGAGGCCTGTCTCAAACAAACATGAGTGGGACACATTGCTGCTAACCTTCTGCAGCTCTTTAGGTGATGAGGAGCCTGAGGTGAAGCCAAGCTGCTCCCTGCTACCAGTGCTCAGGGGGATCCCAGGAGGCCTATGGACAGGGAAGATGGAGGAGGAGGTTAAGGGTAGGAAGGAGTGGCTCTTGCCTATAGTCAAGGAGCCACCTACACAGCTGTCTGTCTCTGTAAGAGAGCAGGGGGTGTCCCAGCTCCCTCCTGGAGAAACAGGTGCTTAACCCTCAGCACCACAAGATGCTTCTGGAACAGGGAAGCTAAAGGATCATGTTTGTTTTACAACCACACACATGCCGACACTTCCCTGTTCAGAGAAGTAAATTTGGTGAGATCAGGGAGAGGAAGGGCAGTGGCTAAGCCAAAAGGCAGGGAGGCTGGTCAGGGCATGACACACCACATGAAACAGCAGGGATCTGAAAGGTTTGGTGATCTCAGTGTCCCACTGACAGGATCCATTAGTCTCGTAGATAAGGTGAGAAGGAGCTGAAGAGGGCAGGTATCTCCGATTCTGTCTGTGGCATTGGGTAGATGTAGGAGCCATTGGCTTGGTGGGGCCTCTGATGGCAGGCATAACAGCTCAGCTGTCAACAGAAGGATAGATACATCTTGAGTTGTGCAGTACCAACAGAATACAGTTGGATGTAGACACAACCTAGGCCTTGGGGGCTTCCCCAAGGCCACTACTTCAAGGGAAGGAAGAATGTGTATTCAGCAAGGGGAGAAGTTACACCCCAGGCCTCTTAGGATGTCCATACATGCTCTGTGGCTGAGAGAAGCTGATGACTGGGGTCACAAAATGGGCTATGGAGAGAGGACTGGGGTAGGATGCAGGGACGGGGACACTGATGAGACTGAGACTGTTGTCCCTAGGAAGTAGTATTGGAGGATTGGTCAAATGTGGCCACTTCATGTGGGCCCAGAAAGAGTTCTCACACATTTGCATTCTTACAGCTGGAGAAAATAACACAAGAGCCAAGGAGAAAGCCTTGAACTTTCAAAGTTGAGCCAGATAATCTGAAGACAATGGTGTGTGAGGTCTCTGGACAGAGTGCTCAGGACTGTGAGGGAGTCGCCTTTGTTTTCTGCCCTGGTGCTGTGAGGGCTGATATCAAAGCTTTTCCCTCTCATTTTCTTTGTAGTTTTGTAGCAATGCAGGCTCAGTCCTCCTCCTGGGAGCCTGTATCTGTGTCTTCAGGCTAACATGGTTTTTTAAAAATAGCTAACAAAGGCGATTTTTTTTTTTTAGGAGACAAAGGCATCCATGCCTTCAAAGGGAAGAGTTGCTGCAGGAGTCTGTCTCTGTTCTCGTTGGATGTGACTTGGTCTAACAGTGGCACTAAGCCCCTCCCTCTCTGTAGGTGCCCCCATCTTGCCTTCTCTGCCTCTGAGACCTCATGAAAATGGATACCCATCGATAATTAACATGTGGCTTCTCTCTCTGACTCATCCCAGGCTCAAACATTGAGAGCTGGGCCCCAATCTCATTTCCTGGCATACCACAGAAGAATACCCTTGCTCACAGAACCCGAGGCCCAAGCCCCTTTCTGACAGTTTCCCAAACCGGGAAGCAGCTTTATGCTGCATTTAGCCTTCAGGACATTCTCTGTTGTTGATGCCGCCTTTTCCCTTGTTGTATAAGGCAGAGAGGGCTGGGACATGCGAGCTCGAGGACCTGGGTTTCATTTTTACAAAAAGCCAAGCATGGCAGTGCCATCTGTAACCTTGGCACTGGGGAGGCAGAGAGCAGACAGGTTATCTTAAACCTAAGATCCCCCTGCCCCAGCAGCCCGGTGCTTCAGTCCTGGGTGAGCACTGTCATGTATGACCAGAATGTCAGAAATGAAGCCACTTGTTCATGTGCATTGAAGCTCCTTCATGAGAGACGTGAGGATGACCGTATTTCCTCAAGCCTCAAGAATGAATTTTGGGTCCCAACTGAAGACATCATGATCACTTCCCCGTTTGTGCCATGTCTGTACTGACAGAGCCACCCGACCCTCTAGAACTCTGCTGCTAGCCATGGCACCAAGGCACTCACAGCGCCCGGAAGTCAAAGTGGCCTTCAGGTGCTTGCTGTAACTGGGCTAGCTACTTCCATGGTCACAGATGAACACTAGCCTGTACGCCGCTTTTCACGTCAGAAGGCCCAGGCTGGTTCTCTGTGGTTTCTCCAGGACACTGCCTAGCCAGCTGTAGGTTGTTGATACCATAGGAAGCTCTGGGATGGGAGAGGAATGAACTGTTGCCAAAGTAAACCCAGGGGCTATGCAAGCTCTCTTTGATTTGACGTGCTATTTGTGGACCAGAATACATATTTATTCTCTATTTCCCCCCAGTGAAACACAGTGTGCCTTGGAAAACAGATTAGTGCTTGCTTATTTTTCCATGCTGTTTTTCATTGCGTACCTGGCAGTAAAGTGATGTTTGAAGATAACATGATGAGGCTGTTTGTTGAACTGTGTTTCTACCAGAGGAAAAAAAATTAATGTTACGAAGGTAATGACTACTATTTGGATAGGGATTTTCTTTCTTCTATGCAAGCAAGCAAGCAGTTAAAAAAGAAGGGAGAGAGGGGGGACAGAATGGCTGAAGTGACAAGACACTTGTTGGCACCTGGAACAGAGGTGATGGAGCCCAGGTAGTCCTGATTTGGAGTGCAAATGATGTCTCTGAGCTTGGCATTCCTCTTGGCTTCCTGATAGTGTGTGCTGTGGGCAGGTTCACCTCTGTGGTAAAAAGAGCAGGCACAGGCGCAGGCTCCCATTCATCCATGAAATAAACACTGAGGATCTTGTTATGTGCTGAGTGCTCTTCTAGAGACTCAGCCTCCACCATCTTGGCATAAACTGTCTTGCTCTGTAGGAGTTAGAATCCTAGGAGGCTGATAATGAAGGATAACAGAGGCAGACAGATCACAGAACACATTGGGTACATTGGGCTGAGAGGTCATACATAAGAAGAAACCGTAGGGATAAGGGCCAGAGTGTGACAAAGGGTGAGCATTCTGTAATGGGCCATTGTCATAGATCAAGTTGGGGATGAGCTGCAGGGGCATCTGAGGGTGAAGAATCCCAGGAAGAGGCGGGAAGCTGGAGGCTCAGCCTGATGGAGCAGGATGAGGCAGTAGGAGGCGAGGATGCTGTGTGGGGTGATGTTTTTAGGGAGGTCATCAGTGAGGCCCCAGGTCATCATAGTCACCTGGCTAGTGGAATGAGGCTGTATACCCTGCTAAAAGTACTTCTTTCTCCTTGGCCCCACAACTAGGTGGGACATCCAGAAACACAGTTAAAGCTCTGGCAGTTGAGCATGCCATCAGTTTTTCCAGTAAAATAGAGCATACAACATACAGGGAAGGGCATACAACAGAGGGGTGTCTAGGAGCAATGAGGTGGGGGAATGCAGGTCTCCCCTTTCAAGACCTTCTTACGTTTTACCACATCCCTTTCTGAATGTCAAAGGACTCACAGAGTCTGTGGTGTGCACAAAGATGCTCCTCAGAGATACCCATGTCTTAATCTTTGACCCCATGGATGTGTGATTTGGCCTTGGGAACTCTGCAATGGAGAGCATTACCTGTGTATGGACACCAGGTAATCGTGAGAGGTCTTTCTGGAGAGGGGCGGTAGGGCTAGATCACAGGAGGAGAGTACAGTGGAAGTACAGTCAGTGTGGGAAAGGAAAAGGTGGTTTGTGTTTGTAAGGCCAGTAGTGGGGGAGGGCAAGCCCCAAAGATGAATTCCAGGCAGCCTGGGGCTATATACTGATTCTCTTCAGAGCCCTCAGAAGGAATCAGCCTTGCTCATACCCATCTTCCTGAACTCTGAACGGACGTGGGGTTCTTTAATCCCCCCATAATGTGTTATAGGGGCTATGGGTTACACTGAAGGAAAGGATATTGATCTCACACTGTGTTGCTGAGAACTCTGGATGCCCCTGGCAGTGACACACAGAAGACATCCATGTGCATAGAGGAAAGAACAGAGCTGAGAGGCCAGACAAAACAGTCTGGATGCCAGTGATTTGCTCAGTCTTTTTAAATTTGTTTCATTTGTTGTTGTTGTTTTGAGACAGGATCTCACTATGTAGCTGTCCTGGAACTCACTATGTAAATCAGGCTGGCATTGAACTCACAAAGATCCACCCTCCCACTCCCCAGTGCTGGGATTAAAGGCTTGAGCCACCATATCTGGCAACTCAGTCTTGAAGGACATTTTGTACCTGTCTTGGTCTCCTAAGATGGCCCTACCGAGAGTGCTACTCTATGTGCTTGAGTTTCTTTGCGTGAGTGTGTGTGTGTGTGTGTGTGTGTGTGTGTGTGTGTGTGTGAGTGAGAGAGAGTGAGTGTGTATGCATGTGTGCATGTATGTGAGTCTATGTGTGAGAGTGATTTGGGTATTTTGGTACACATGTGTGTACAGATGCAAATGTGCACTTTCTGCTTGTGGAGGTCAGAGGGAAATGTCACATCAGTCCTCAGGCACCTCTCACACTGTGCTTGAGACAGGACTTCTCTTTGTTCTGGACAGAGTCCTGGCTGGCTGACGTGCAAGCCAGGGGTCCACTGTCTCCACTTTCCATATCGCCACCACTGAGATTTACATGCACACACTTTTTGTGGGGATATTGGGGATCTGAACTCAGGTCCTTATGGTCTTAGGTAAGCACTTGGTGGTCTGGGTTGTCCCTGTTTCTTTAAAGTATTTCTCTTACTTGCAAGAAAGAAGCAGGTTGATTGGAGCAATGATTTCATCTTCTTTTTAATATAGGTGTCATGTCACATGACATCCCTGCGAAATGCACACCTTGTTTTCACTCTGTTCTACCTATCCTCATAGACATCATCCTGCGATTGGGACCTCATCCCCACCCTAGTGGTCTGGAATGAAGAACGGATTTTCCGGTCCATGAGGGGCTGGAGTGGGCGGTAGTTGTTCACCATTGCCTCTTCTTCCTCACCATGTCCAGAAAACAAGAGGGTGCGGAATGCTGACAGCTGGGACAGAGACAGCCAGAGTGAGCTGGGCAAGCATGGAAGGGCCCAGGTGCCCGGTGTCCCCCATGCCATGTACAGTCCCCTCCTACACTGAATCAGGGGTGTCCCTATGTGACCAACAGAACACAGGATAATGGACCAGTGAGTCCAGAACGTTTGTTAGAGGCACTGAAGCTGCCACCCTTTTGGGACTGGAGAGCCCACAGACATGACAGAACCCCAGTGGCCCCATAGAAAGGCCACAGAGTGGAACTGAAGCCCAGCCAGAAGCCAGCACTAACTTGTCAGCCACTGAGCGAGCCACTTAGGTAGGGAAGGAGTCCTCTGGGTATGGTCTGTGATTTACCTTTTCTGCTAATGTGCACATTTACAACGCCCCATCCCCCACTGAACTCCTGTGATGAGACTGGGCAAGAACTCAGGTCCAAGTTTGTATCACTTTTGTTCTTACCTGGACTTTTCCAGGAACAGCCTGGCTGGGGTATCTAACTGTCACCAGGACAATTATCGCACCTGGGCCTCAAGGAATATGATGTATGCTAGCCCCGTCAATGCCCCGGTGTGATCAATGGAGTCTTATACTCAACGGCTCTCATGCAAATGGAAAATTATCTAGCAATCAGGACCATCTAAAAATATGCCAGTGGCGGGGGTGGGGGGCGCAGGGGAGGTTGTTCAATTAGTTAAGTGCTCGCCTTGAGTCTAAGCCTCAGGATGCTTGTAAGAAAAAGGCTGGCACGATGGCGTGGCGTGCTCATGTAATCCCAGGGTTAGGGAGACAGAACCTGGGGAGCCTGGGGCTAGTCAGCCAGCCTAGCCTAATGGATGAGTTTCAGGCCAATGAGACACCCTGTCTCAAAACACAAGGTAAATGGTACCTGAGAAATGACATCAAAGGTTGACTTTAGACCTTCACAACACACACAAGAGATGTGCCAGAGAATGGAGTCTGGTAATGCTCTGCCATGACACCTTGATGAGGAGCAGGTAAAACTGCCTCCTTTGGGACTGTGACTCAGCTGCAGTGCTCACCTGGCTTGGGGCCACCTCAATGGGCATCTTCTGGATAATCCAGGTGACTGACTCAGCCAGTGGTGGGGTGGTGAGGGAGCCAGGATATGTCCAGTAATCCCGACAGACAGGCAGCAGACAAGAAGGGTCAAAGGGGCCCATGGCCACCTGTGTATCCTGAGAACAAGAACCACAGACCTATCAGGTGTCCAGCACAAGGAGGCCAGGAAGGAACCAAGTGCCTCTGCATCTTACAGAGCTCTGATGGCCGAACAAGCATGCCTAATAATGGCTACATAGCCGCCTCTGTCATGTGTGGAAGCAGAAAGAAAATGTAACTCTTATTTACAAGAGAGGGACTCCTACCAAATGGTTGTTGTACTTCTCCTTAAGATTATGCTTTTCTATATACCTTGGCTAGTAAGACATACATGGAGCTTGTTTTTTTTTTTTTGTTTTTGTTTTGGGTTTTTTTTTTTTTTTGCCATTTTCAAGTGTGCAATTTGGGGCAGTAAGGACATTTACATCATGTAGTCATCACCCACATTTATCCACATTTATTTACAGAACTTTCTCTGCCTCATTAAACATTGACTCCAATTCTTCCCTGACCTCTGGAAACCTCAGTATACTTTCAGGCTCTGAACCTGCAGACCTGTGGAAGTCAACATGTCACCCTCACGTAGCCCTGACTAGCCTCAGACTCACAGAGATCTGGGATTAAGGGCCTGCACTTTCATAACTGGCTGAGACAGGGTCTTGTGTAGACCAGGGTGTTCTCAAAGTCTCTTTTAGGTAAGGAAATTTTGAACTCCGGTCCTCCTGCCTCTACCTCCTAAGTGCTGAGATTACCGATGTGAGCCAGTATGTTCTGTGTGTCCTATGTTATGGCCTGATGAAGCAGTGTCCACCGCGTGGCTAGGCTGTGTTTCATTTGCATTCACCTACATTGAACACTTTTGTCTGGTTCTCCCTTCCGGTTATCTTAAACAGTATTTCCAGAAGGGGATGAGATGGGGGCTGTTTGCTTCAGGGCCACTTTCTGTTCTCAGGGTCCATTCCCCAATATAAGATTGCTGGATCAGATGGACATTTTCTTTTCTTTTAATTTAAGGACCCAAAAGTGTGTGTTTTCAACAGTGGCTGCACTGAGAAGTCTTATAATTTAAAACAACCGCCTGTCTCTCTCAAGCAGCCCCACTTTAAAACATACACTCTGTGGGACCCTCCCACAACAACTCTCATGTTCTTCTCTCTCACAGGGAGCAGGTGGGAGAGAACAAGGGCCCCACAGCTGCTCCTACAGACTGTTCGAGCTCTCTGTCCTCTTCTTAAGGCAGCTGGAGTCAGCCTGGCCTCCGCCTCAGGTCCTGTGTTCACAGTTCATGTTTGCTTGCTTCCTGGGTTTCATAAAGCCTTCCTGAGCTCCCATGGGATGTCACCATCCATTTGCTCATGCATGCATGCATTCATTCACAAGTGTTTGTCTGAGCTGACAGTGAGCCTGACTTTGCCTCAGGTGTTGAGGCTACAGACGCAGAAAAGTGGAGCTCCCTTCTGTGGAATAAATAAGTAAAGCATCAGCACTTCACACTGGGGACTTTGTGATGGAGAAAAATAATAAATTAGGGGAGCAGGGTGAGATGGGAGGCAGTGGGTATTTTGAAAGACGTGGTCCCAAAGGCCTAATGGGGTGACATCTGAGAAAAGACACAGAAAGCCACGAAGGAAGAGTCCATGGCATGTGTATATCTGTTGCAAAGGTCCTGAGGCAGAAGCAGTCTGATGGACCTGAGGAACATCAAGAATGTGGTGTGTTCAGAATTAGTGAAACGGGGTACAAAAAGCAAAGAGGGCTGGAGAGATGGTTCAGTCAGGATAGTGCTTGCATTGCAAGGATGAGGGCCTGAGCTTTATCCTCAGAACAAATGTAAAAAAGATGGGCAGGATGGCATATGCTCATGCAATCCCAGCACTGGGGAAGTAGAGACAGGCATCTCCCTGTGGCTGGCTGTCTGGTCAGACTCTGCCTCCAAAACTAAGGTGGGCAGCACCTAACTAACAACAGCTGAGGCCTCCATGTGCACACACACAAAGTCAATATCAACATAAACAGGCGACAAAGTATGGAAGCCTGCAGAGAGGGAGGGACACCTTGCCTCAGCCTTGGACTGGGAATCCCTATAAAAATCCACCTTGGCAGCAGGAGTGCCACTTGCTCATTGCCTGGGTGTTGCCCATCACATCAGCACATCACCACTCAAGGGTGCAGAGACTGAGGGCCCTCTTCCCCATGAGCCTCCATGGCCGAGTGGGCTCTAGGGTCCTCAAGCAAGCAGGCCCAGGACAATGACCTCCACACTGGGGAGGGCGAGAGACAGAGAAGACAGAGAAAATGAACCCAATGGTAATTTGGGTTATGTAATATTGAGTACAATACAGGGTACCAGGGGTCCTGCTGATTAAGTCCCTAGTAGGAGACCCCAAACCCCAGCTAGCCATCCAGCCTGAGACAGGACATTGTATTCTTGTCTATGGGATCACAGGGGAGTAGTCTAGAGTTGCAGCAAAGCATCCTCAGGGATGGGCTTACTGAGCAGACGAGAGCTGGGATTTGGACCCAAGGCCACCTCACTCTCACTTCCTCCCTCTCTCTCCCATCCTCCCGTACTTCAAGCATTTTAAAGTTTGACAGGCTCCCTAAGGTAGGAGCGCTCTTAGAGTCCACTGCAGACAGCTCTGTGTCCAGCAATGCTGCTTGAGACATCCCATCATGTGCCACAGTCCTACCCACTCACCCCGTTACAACAGTAGATGATCCAACCTGTGAGAGCCAACCGTATGCTTCATTCACACCACAGGTTAAGGCCTGGACCCAACCAGTTTACTTAAGACTGACACTGTGCCTATCCCACTTCCATGTGGAAAACAAGGCCCTCACATGTCTACTCTCAAGAACCAAATTTCAAAAACAGGGAAATTGGGGTCCTGAGAGGTTAAATCACTTGCTCAAAGCTATACAGTTTCCTGGCAGATCAAGGGCCTTTGACCCAGGACATCTTGACTGAGGATCTCCACCACACACCCCAAAACCCTAAAAGTCCTAAGCTTGTAGACAGGGAAAACGCAGCAAGGAGTCCTAGAATGTCTCCTACTCCTTAGCTTGAGGAGCCCTCCTCCATGGCTGGGCCTTTCATGTCGTAAGGTCCTTTTATGTCCTAGAGTTAGTGGGTTATTTTCAGGGGACTAGTGTGATTTGGGCTAGAACTAAGTCCCAGGCCCCAGGTCTGTCCTGTGGTCAGCCTGTTGGGGAAAGTAGCTCCAGAACCTTCCAAGGAAGGAAAACAGACCCCTGAGTAAACAGCACTCCCCAGGCAACTCTTCCCCCCACCCCCGTGGGAGGCAGAGGCCAGCTGGGAAAACATCCCGCCTTCTAGCTTTGTTCTGGCTGTGGACCAGTAAGGAAGTGGGTGAGGAGCTGGGCGCCCAGTACCTTGGCCTTGAGGTGTTCCTGAACCGGTGGACAGAACAGTGGGGGTAGGAGCTCTGTCTCTATTCCAAGGGGAGTCTGGACCTCAACATCAAGAGGAGGCCAGGAGCAGATCAAACAGTCCTGTGAGCTTTGAGGAAGGGGTGGCCACGGTTTCCTGCAGGGCAGCTCTCACCATTGTTAAGACAGGTGGAAGCCTCCTCTGTCCCCGTGTTCCTATGTCTAATGGCCACCTTGCTTCCTTCTGCCTCACAATTCTTTGTTGTGGTACTGGATAAATAAACCTTTCTCCCTGGAATTTCCATTTTCCATCAAAGTCCCTTCTGGGTTTTTCTTAAAGAAAAGTGACACCATAACTCTGTCATTTTCTCAAGGCAGGCTAGCATACCAAAGGATACAAAGAATGTCCAGCCACTTCAGAATGAACTGCTGCCCTGTCGCCACCTCCTGTGCGCCACCCAGCATGCCTCCCTCTCCCCAGATCTGCTATGTACTTGGTCTCAGTTGAGCTCTTTCTCAGGTGTGTGCTGGTGGTGCACGGGCCTGTATTTGCACACTCAGCAGGTAGACACTTTGGTCTGTTTTAACAGACATTATCATTACTGGGCCTCACGGCTGAGCAAAGCAAGAACAAATGTGAGTTCAAACTCTTCTACAGGCTGCTGGGATTCCCCAGATGCAGTCCAGCACCCTTGTCTCACTGAGGGGGAAATGGGTAGTAATGAGCAGAGAGCATATCACTCCTCCTCCTGAGAAAGGGTTTCAAGTATCCCAAGGATGGCCTTGAACTTCTGATCTTCCTGCTTCCACCTCCCAATATTGCAGCTGTCTCCCACCACAGTTTATATCAGTGCTGGGGGTTAAACCCAGGGCTTCATGCGTGCTCAGTGAGCTCTCTACCAACTGAGCTATATCTGAGCCTCCTGTGTGTTCTTGAAGACCTTCATCCTGTGGCCCAGGCTATCCTGGCGCTCATTATGTAGTCCATGCTGGCCTCGAACTTTTGGCAGTTCTCTTGCTTCATCCTTCTCAAGTGGTGGATTAGAGGCATATGCTACCACTCTCAGTGCTCAGTGGAAATGCTTCCAAATTCAGCTTGTGACAAGAGCCTAAGACTGGCTGGCCCTTCACCTCTCTCTAGGACCAGAGTGTCACACCCTCTGCCAAACAAACTCTGAATTCCCCCCCCAGTGAATTGTTGCTCTGGCAACTTCAGTGCTCACTTTGCTGGTTTCATGCTTGTTACCTTGTGTTTCACTCCCGGCAAGACGTCCACCAGCCTCTGCAGAGCCTCGTGTTGGGCCCCGAGCTGCACAGCACAGACACATGAGCATTAGTCAGCCTGGGAGGCAGCAGACAGTGAAAACACACCTTGCTTCCAGGGACAGTGTGCAAAAGGCCATTCCTTTGTTTGTTTTTCCACATAACGTTTTTATTGATACTCTGGGTGTTTCACATCATGCATCCCGATGACAATTCCTTCCCAGTCCATGGCCACACTCACTTGTGACCTCCCCCCAAAGAAGTATAATAATAATAATAATAATAATAATAATAATAATAATAATAACAACAACAACAACAACAACAACAAGTGCCAGGAGGTAGTTATGCACCCCTTTAGTCCCAGCACTCCGGAGGCAGAGGCAGAGGCAGAGGCAGAGGCAGGTGATCTCTGTGAGTTTGAGACCAGCCTGGTCTACAAGAACTAGTTCCAGGACAGGCTCCAAAGCCATAGAGAAACCCTGTCTCGAAAAAGAAAAAGAAAAAAAAAAAAACAAAGAAAAATAATAACAACAAGTTCACTTTGTGGTATCGATACACTCACTGTGACATGGTCAAACTCTGAGTGACCTGCCCCTTAAATAGAACTGAGTCCTCCCCCCCCTCACCTCCTCCTGAAGCCACCAACTGTGAAGAGCTACTCTTCAGCATCTCCATCTCTCTTTTTAAGAGTTCTCTTACTAAATAGGCTGTTACTTTGGAGCGGGAGGAGGGGGTGGGGTTGTTGAGGAAGCCTTCCATGTCCCTCCCTGCAAAAGGCCATTCTTGATGACCAAACCCAGCTATTCTCAGTGGAAGGGCCATGCCCAGCAGATGTTACCTTCAGAAACACTCCGATCACCGCCAGCCCATTCTCCCCCACGGTGGCTTCCTTGTAATTGTCATATTTCATGGAATTCCAGTGAACCAAATGGAGCTGAAACAGAGTGGGAAAAGAATGTTAATGTATCGTCATGCAGTAGAAATAGCAGTCATGCCACTGTGTCCAACACACCCTTGAGCCACGTCAAAGTCATGTCAGTACACAAAGTTCTGGTGGCCAGAGCGTCACAGCACCAAAGGGAGGAAGGAGAAGACTTGCTTTAGTTTCTCTTCCTGTGGCTATGAGACAACAACCCTAGCAAAAGCAACTGGAAGGAGAAAGGGTTTATTTCAGTTCATGGCTGAACGTGGTGGGGAAGTCAAGGCAGCGGAGCTTGAGGTAACTGCTCACATTACGTCCACAATCTGAAGAGGGGATCAGTGAATGCATTTTTAGCATCGTATCACCTCTTCTCCACTTACACATCCCAGACTTGCCCCCAGGGCATGTTCCCGCCCCCAATCCTTAAGAGTTGTGGTGGTCCCCAGTGGGTGGAGCTGTTTGGGGGAGATTTAAGAGGGTGGTCTTGTTGGAAGAAGTGTGTCATTGGAGGGAGACTGAGAGTTTAAAGACCATTTTCAATTTGCTCTTGCTGCTTCATGCTTGTGTTTAAAGATGGGAGCTCTCAGCTTCTGCTCCGGTGGCCACGCCTGCTACTTGCTATCATGATAGACATAGCCTCGGAGATCCTCCTGCCTCTGCCTCTGGAGTACTGCGATTAGAGGTGTGTACCACCACTGCCCAGTCATCATGGCGTTTTATCACAGCAACAGAAAAGTAATGAAAACAGAGGGCTTCTCATATCAATGAGCATAATCAAAATAATCTGTTAGTTTAACAGTTACTAGTAGCTACCACAAGTGTTTGGAGTTGGCAAGACAGAAGTGAGTGGTCTGATCATTTGTACCTGTGAGTCACTTGGAACAAGAGTCACCAGATAAGACACAGGACTGTTCAGTGTTCAGCACTGAACAGTTTCTCAGTAAGGTTAAGTCCTCAATGTGCATCGGGCACCTGATCTTGAACTCTGCCTTGTCTTTACTTTGCAATTCTTCCATTTTCTGGATGTTGGATAGTGGACCTCACGTGGTGATATATTTGCAAGATGATGGGAATGGGTGTAGAAGAGGGGGCCAGGGAGGAGGGAGGAAGCTCTGTCATCTGGGAATCATGGGCCCTGGGTGGGAATTGTAGTGATAAGACTGTGGCTTCACCTAGGGGAGTCTGAGTACGTGTCCAATTGTCCCTTCTCACCCACGGATTCTACATCCATTGAACTAACGACAGGCAAACTATTTGGAATAAAAAATGCTGTGTCTGTGCTTTTCTTGATTGTCTTGAAATGAAACAAATGGCAACAGCATGTGACACTCACAGTGTGCTAGTGACCTAAGGATGGAGGTATCCCAAGGATGTGTGTGGGTTCCATGCAAATATGCTAGCTTTGTCAGAAGGTGTTCCAGATCCCCTTGGATACAGCAGGGGGCACATGTGTCCTCTAAGCACAGGGCTGTGGTAGAGGCATTCTTGACTGTGCCCAACCATGAGACTTCAGGGACAAGAACCAGTAAGCCCTTGGCATCGCGATGAGCACTCTGCCTGTTGGCATCTAGGACCTCCCCACTCCCCCGGGTCCTCACTTCCAGGATGCATGGATGCTCCTGGCCTGGAATCTGGGACCTAGGACTAGCAGGGTAGACTTACCCTGTCTACTTGAGACTTCCTAGAATACAGCTCGAGGTCTCACAGACGGAATCCTCATTTCCATCAGGCCTCTTGGCTGAGGGTCTTAGTCTGTAGACCCCTGGCCTCCATTTGTACTGGGGCCTGCCTTCATTTTTCTTCTCATCTCTACATGGTCACAGGGAATGTCTGGGCATGAACCAAAGAGGCTGGGTATGGCCAAGGTCTCCCATCTTAATCAGCTATGTTTCAACCATAGGGGCCTTCACTAGACATGTCTGCGCACAAAAACAAGGTCCCAGCTAGAATGCTGTGAGGCAGGATTGCTACTGGATGAGGAAGGAACGCTGTGTGCCTTCTAGTAGCAATGTTTGCCAGTTCAGAATAAACAAGAACTGGGCTTGTCTCTGGCTTTGGCTAGACTCTGGTTCACTTCTACAACCAGAAAACGATGGATCAGAAAGCCAAAAATGTTGAGTGCATACCCAGGCTGGTGGAAGAAGTCAGGGAGATGGAGGAGGAGGGACAGAGATGAGAGGGGCAGCAGAGGCAGCACCTAGAGAGGAGGGGGTCGATGGAGAACTGATAAGGGGAAGGAATATGCAAACTGGCCATTCCAGAGCTGAGATAGAAACCTCACAGTTTATCATCACATGGGCCTCTCCATTTTTCTCTGTGTTGGAAAATTTTCGTGATATAATTTTGGGAGGTTTCCAGGCACTACCTATTGTCTGCCACAACTTCAGAGCCAACACCTAATACTTACTTTTCTGTGGTGACCTCACTTTGGGATATTGAAGATACAGCCTTTGAGAAGATGACCTTTGGCTGGGGGTGTGGCTCAAGGATGGGTTTCATCCCCAGTTCTGAGGGGTAGGGGAGCAGGAAAAGGATGAGGTGGAGGGGTAAGGAGAGGAGGAGGAAAGGACAAGGAGGAAGGGGAGGAGAGAGAAAGGGGAGGAAGAGAAAGAAGAGAAGAAAGGGGAGTACAGGAAGAAGAGAGGAGATCCTACTGTGGAGATTTTCATTCTAGGTGGACAAGAGGTCACTAGTCCCTAAGTGCATCGAGCTTACAGCTGAGTGTCGTGAGTTTCAGCGAGTTACGTGACCTCTCAGAACCTCTAGCTCTTCTTTCAACAGAGCACCTGTAGCACCCGTGCTCCACCCACCCCAGGACAAGGCAGCAACGATGAAGTGGATCAAGCTGTTCTCATTGTTCTAATTGGCACATCGGAAGCCTCAGGTCCCTGGAAATCTTTTAGGTCTGGGAACGTGTGTGTGTGTGTGTGTGTGTGTGTGTGTGTGTGTGTGTGTGTGTGTGTGTGTGTGTGTGTGAGACTGGTCACTCTGTGTCAGGCCTGGCATAGAAAGCACCCATGTGTATATTGTTTTATGGCCTTTACGAACCTCAGCTGGGTATGCGTGGCCGTCCACCATGTGCTCAGAGCCCCACTCATTCGCTGCTCCCCAATGGAAATGAAACTGCTTCAGCCTGTAGTGGTTTCCCAGTGGCCCACCACTGATCCCTGGAAACAAGAGAAGGGACAATTGTGTCTGGGCTATGTGTGGGTGGGCTCAACATTGCCTCTGTGTGTGTGTGTGTGTGTGTGTGTGTGTGTGTGTGTGTGTGTGTGTGTAGGTGGGCAATGGACATATTCTATCCTCAAGGGATTGTTGCACTGCCAAAACAGGGAGGTCTGTGAAAGGTGGTTTGGTCATAGTGCCTGAGTCAGCAGGTTCATAGAAAACTCTGGGATAGACGAAGGTCAAGTCTGCAGACAGCCACTAGATGGCGGTAGGGATCTTGGTCCCTGCAAGTGGTGCTGCACAAAGACTCAGGGAAGGGTTTCTGAGATGTGCTAATCCTACAAAGATTTCCAAGAGTTTATTTTCTCCTGAGACAGGGTCTCATGAAGCCCAGGATGGCACTGGACTCCATATGTCGGTGAGGATGACTTTGAACTTGTGATCCTCTTCCTCTACCTCCTGAGTTCTGGGATTACAGGTGTGTGTCATTATACCTGGTTTTCTGTCATTCTGGGAGAATGTAGGGCTGAGAGCCCATTTAACAAGCTCCAGGTGACTAATCACATTTCTAACTGTTGGTGACACCATTTCCATTCAGTTTTCAGGCAGAAATCATGGAGCAATGCTGCTCCCTAGCTTTCTCTCAGGATCATGCTTAGCAAGCTTTCTTGTACAGTCTAGGACCATCTGTCCAGGGAATGGTACCACCCACAGTGGGCTGGACCCTCCCACATCAGTTAACCATCAAAGGCGATCTGCCTCAGACAGGACCACAGACAGGCCAATCTAATCTGAGCAATCCTTCTATTGACACTCCCTTCTTAGGTGGCTCTAGGGTATGTCAAAAGCTGACCAGAACAGCGTGGCAAATGGGGACAACGCCATGTTGAGTGGCAGATGCCATTGAGCACTGACTTCCAGAAGCTGATGGAGAGTACTTGCTTTTCCCTGTGAAAACAACTTGCAGGCAGTAGCACTACACGACACACTATGAACAGAGGTAGGGACAGGACAGAGATTGTACCAGGCTGGTACAATCTTACTATCTACTTGCTCCAAAACAAGATGGTCACTCTAGAGTGTCATCAGTCCCATCCAGTTTTAAAACTTGTGCTAATATCACCTAACTCCAGGTAAGAGGATATAGAACTGGGTGTAGTAGCACACACCTTTAATCCCAGCACTCAGGAGGCAGAGTTAGGCAGATCTCTGTGAGTTCAAGGCCAGGCTGGTCTACGAAGTGAGCACCAGGACAGCCAGGGCTGTTACACAGAAAAACCCTGTCTCAAAAAACCAAATCAAACAAAAAAAAAAAACAAAAACCAAAAAAACAAAACCCCAAAAGACAAGGTAGATGACTCCTGAGGAACAACACCTAATTTGAAGAAGTTATCCTCAGGCTCCGACATATACACACATATACATAATACATACACTGTTGAATTATATATGGAATTTTTAATACATAGAAAAGGGACTTCTCCCCAGTGAGTGACAGTCTGATAAGTGGGTGTCAATTATACACTGGGTATTGAGGCTCTGGTCTGTAGATGAAAGGGCCCAAATCTATGGTGGAGTTTGCATTCTAGGATTCTGTTTGGTTTTCTTGGGTTTCTACAAATGCTCTGGAGGGATGATGACATGCCAAAGGATGAAGTCTGAACCCAGGAGCAGATCTCCACCAACAACCCTTGTAGCAAAGTCTAAAGATCATCCTAGCCCTAGGCTCTGGCTCCACACTCTCCCTGATAACATCAGAAGACCCTTTGCAGAGTAGGCCTGATGGGGGATGTCTTTCTGTATGCTGTGAATATATGTTTCTCTTATTGGTTGAATAAATCTGTTTTGGCCAATGGACAGAGCCAGGAAAGAAGTATAGGCAGGGCTACCAGACTAGGAGAATTCTGGGAAGAGGAATGGAGAGTGAGTCTCTGGAGAGACACCATGGAGCTGCTGAGAAAGGTTTAAGTATCACTAGTAAGCCAAGAGCATGTAGAGATACACAGATTAATAGAAATGGGTTCATAATTAAGACAGAACTAGTCAATAAGAAGCCTGAGCCATTGACCAAACAGTTTATAATTGATATATAAGCCTCTGTGTGTGTATTTGGGACTGAACAGCTGTGGGACTGGGTGGGACAGAAACTTCTGTCTATATAGGCCCTATGAATTGGAGGTCCTGTCTGCCTTAATGAAACATGGCAGCCCCTCAAAGGTGGGTAGCCTCACAAGGGCTGTTAGGATGGAAACATTTATCCTAACTCTCCACTGACCCCAGGAAGCTGGGAGTCTTAAATCCCAGGCTGAAGGTCACCTTCTTGAATGTTATGACAGCACCTGTGAGTGAATGAACACAGGAAATGAGCCTTGTCACCCCACCCAGAAGCCTGTGGGAAAGCAGACTTCCTGGGCTAAGCGCAGGCTTGGATAGTTTAAATTAATTGGTTCGCACTGGATGCTATGAGGTGATTGGTTCACGATGTGCGGGCTTTATTGTAACCCTATAAAAGCTGTCTCAAGCCTGTACTGAGGTTCCCAGTCCTCTACCCCCACATGGAGTATGGCTGTGGAGCCCAGTGCATTCGGAATAAAAAGGACCTCATACTTTTGCATCAAGACCGCTTCTCGTGAGTGATTTGGGGGGGGGGGACTGCCTTTCCTGAGTGGGAGCGTGAAGGACCACACTCTCCGGGTCTTTCAGGGGTAGCCCTGCAGGGTTCTGGGGTCCCATCTAAGACAAGAAGTGATGGCCCTTCTCTCAAAACAAGCAGGAGGTATCATTTATGCCTGAACAAGGAGCTTGCTAGTTCTATGGGGATCAGACAAGCTCACAGAAAAACAAACCCAAAGGCTGAAGCACACCAAATAAAAATAAGGGAAGGCTAGGCATGGCCATACACATACCTGAGCTCAGCACTCTGGAGGCAGAGGCAGGGTGATCTCTATGAGTTCAAAGACAGTCTGATCTACATAGCGAGTTCCAGGCTGGCCAGGACTACATAGTGAGACCCTGTCTGGAGAAAAGACAAGGGTGTTTGAGGACAGAGAAGGCTCGGTGGAAAGGCAGGTGGGGTTTCAATGTCTCTTAGCAAAGGAAAGTCACCATGTGACTTGCACTGGGCAGGAGCAGCTCCGGGGAAGCAAGTTGTGGGAGAGAGGCCAGGAATGTGGGGATTTCTGGGACTCAGGGCTTGGAGCCCTTTTTGAGCCAGGTGCACTGTGACCACAGTGCAGCCTCACCATCCACAAATGCACACACACAGCGGAGCAGTCTTGAGCCCTTTCAAGTTGGAACAGAAAATTCTCACTATGACAGTGTTTCCAAAATTAGCCCTGACAGCAGAGGCAACCACAGCAAAGAGGCAAGTGTGCTTATTTAAGGACTGGAAAGGCATCCTTCATGGCTCTCTCTGCTGTCTGGGTCTGCAGGCATGAGGGGTCTGGCTGGAACCCTTCTACAGATATGATCTGGGCCTGCCTAGCTCTTCTTCCTTCCAGCTTTGGTTTCCCTATTCAATAGTAGAGTCCCAGTAAGGACTGAGTCCCATGGGAGATGTACTGTCCAGCATGTGGGAAGCCTTCCAAGGAAGCAGCTGTGTGTGTTTGGGGTGAGACAGCTGGGAGCAAGTGTCACTGGCCAAACCTCCATGTCCCAGTATTTTGTTTTCTGGTCTCCAGCTCTTGTAGCTGTCAGTGGTGAACACTCAGTGCACACTGGGAGGTGACCGAATGACAAGCTATACACTGGACACTGTGTAGGGAACTGGGTATTTCCCAAGGGATGAATCTACAGGATAGGCGCTGGAAGCACAGCGTTGAGATGAGGACACAGGGACACAAACTAGCACCTGTCATAGCCAGGGCTTCTATTACTGTGATGGACAGCATGATAATAAACAACTTGTGGGGGGGAAAGGGTTTATTTCACTTCCACTTTCACATTGTAGCCCATCACTGAGGGAAGTCAGGGCAGGAACTCAAACAGGGCAGGATCCTGGAGGCAGGAGCTGATGCCGAGGCCATGGAGGGTGCTGCTTACTGGCTCGCCCTCCATGGTTTGTGCAGCCTGTTTTCTTATGGAACCCAGGACCATCAGCCCAGGGTGTGGCCACACCCACAATGGCCTGGGTCCTTCCATATCATTAGTCAAGAAAATGTACCAAACCAATCTAGTGAAGGCATTTTCTCAATTGAGTTTCTTTCTTCTAAAAGGAATCTAGGTTATGTCAGGAAGACATAGAACTAACCAGTACACAGAAACTTAGGAGTTAAGGTATCTTTTTCAGATGACATATTGACCCCAGATCCTGTTGAACACTTCAACCATTGACTTTGGTTGCGAAGTTCAAAGCTAAGTTTCTTTCCTTGGAGGTAAGAAGTTTCTTTCCTTGGAGAGAAGGCCACAGAATCAGGTAAAATAATGTATAACTGACTTGTCATAGTGATAACACAGTGACTAATTTAAAAAAGAGGCAAGCCCAGTCTTGGGAAAGAGAGCCTTTTGCTTGCCAGCCTCACCCCCTAAGACTGCCAGCAGCAAAGTTTGTCTTCAGAGGCCTGACCATCCATTACCCTGTGTTCTCTGAGAGAAGGTACATCTGAGATAACGGAGATAAAATTGGGCGATTACATCAGCCAGAGTCAGACTCTCCATTCAAGGCCAAGAGTGCACAGCGATGGCTGGTCTCCGGTACAACAGTTGCTGTTAATAGCCACCTATTTGTAATTCGGGGCTTTCCCCAGGATAGAGTGGGCCTTTGGCAGGAACAGCAGCTGCTTTGGGGTTTAAAATCAGCATAAGAGAAGCTTGGGAGACTCTTGTTAGTCAGAACCATGAACAGCAGAGGATCTAGAAGAGAGAGTATCCAGTTCCAGTGCCACTTCCAAATTTAACCAGTTGCCAACTGCTGAAGTCCAAGGCCAAAAGGCTTCTCTGTTCCTAACGTTCTCTAGATGAGGACAAAGTGTAGCTGGCCAACAGCTGTTGGCAGCGCTGGAAGAACACAAGCTCCACAGAACCCAGACTGGAACAAGCGTGGTGTTACGCAAGGTGTTTTCTCTGTATCTCATAGGTGACATTTGTAGAATAAGAACACCTGCCTTACAGGAACAGAGGAAAGAGTGAATACAAGGTCCCTGGTGTCCTAAAGGGCTTGTCAAACAACAGCCACTTACTGTTTTGATAGTCACTGTTATTGTGGCTACTGAGAATGTTACTATCAAGATTTTAGCTGAAGAACCAGCCTGCCTCCATTTTAGATTTAAAGCATCTCTCCTCCCTGTGGGGGTTTCTCCAGAGCCTGTCCTGGAACTCGCTTTGTAGACCAGGCTGGTTTTAAACTCACAGAGATCCACCTGCCAGACTTAAAACATCTTGTAGTAAAAACAAACTGGGTTCCTTCTTGTTTATGATTAGACCTCTGTTTCTTAAGAAGTGGGCTATGCACCACTGTAACCTTAACTACAAATGGTTCTGTGCAGCCTGTTCCAGAAATGGCAACTGTGTCTTTGTTTCAAATAGTTGTTTATACTATCTTGCAACCCTACCTTTGTTTAAAAAGGTTAGATGACCACCTAGGTTGTGATTATTTTGTTCTGACTACCTGTTACTTTCTGTCCTGTAATACTACCTATTTTTCCCCATTTGGAAACCCTCTATCCCTGGGCTATAAAAAACTTGTCTTCCTTACATCGGACACTGGCTTTTTGAGCTCTACCTTAAGGGAGGCAGCCAGTGCACAGGAATCCGAAAGCTTGCTTTAATTAAATGTTTGCTTTAATTAATTTGGTGGTCTTTCTCTTCCAGTCTTTGGAATGAACACAGCACCTGGAACAGACACCATTTCTCCCAAGGTGGGACCTTCTTGTAAGGACATTGGCAGACAAGTCTTCAGAAGAACATGCATTAGATAGATGCCAGGCATGGTGGCACACTCCTGCAATTCTAGTTCTCAGGAAGTTGAGGCATGAGCATATTTTGAGTTTGAATCTTGCTTGGGTTACATAATGAGGCCCAGTCAAAAGACCAAAGAAGGAGATGAAAAAGGATGGCAGGCAGGCATACAGGCAGGCAGCAGCATCCATTAGAAGAGGGGCCTTCCAAGCACTCTCTCTCAGCTCCATGTAGCATCTTGAACTCAGTTCACACTCCAGTGGTCAGGGGTCCCTGGAACCTTCTCTCTAATGGAGATGCTTCTAGCAGGTACCTTACCTAGCTAGGATCTTAGAGGGCTACCTTGGCTTTAGTCTGTTGGAAAACACTCCAGAGACCAGTGATACAAGGAAGGATAAATTCCTTCTTTCCTTCCTTTCCTTCTTTCTTATAAATTTATTTATTTTATATCTTGGGTGCAGTTTCCTAGTCCCTACCCCCCGAAAAAATCTACTCCTCCATTTCTGTTTAGGAAAAGACAGGTCTCCTGTGAGTATCAACAAAACATGACAGATCAAGTTGCAGTAAGACAAAGCACCTCCCCATGTACTGAGGCTGGTCAAGGTGATCCAGTATGGTTAGTAGGGTCCCTAAACCCAGTAAAAGAATGGGAGGCAGCCCCTGCTCCCATTGTTAGTAGTGCCTAACAATGTAGAGGACTAAGCTACAAAACTGCAACCCATATGCAGAGAGCCTAGGTCAGTCCCATGCAGGCTCCCTAGTTATTGGTTCGGTCTCTGTGAGGCCATATGAGCCTAGCTTAGTTGATTCTGTGAGTTTTTTTGTGTTGTCCTCCATCCCTCTGGCTCCTGCAATCCTTTCTCCCCTGTACAGGATCCCCTGAACTCTGCCTCTGCTTCCATTAGTTGCTGGGTAAAGCCTCTCTGATGACAATTGGGCTAGGCCAATTTGGTCACAGGAGGTAGGAAGGATTTCTTGCTGCTCTTATTCCTGCCCTGTCTCCAGGGCACCTGGCCAGGTAGGAGCCTTGATTTTTCTGGGTGCTTAATGCTTCCTTTAGGTTTCTTTTCTCAGGAGGGTCTTTCTCTGGCCTGCAACTAGTGACCTCTAGTGGACAGAAGAGAAATCTGTGAACTTTAAACTCAGACTCAAGGCCTGGGAGCCTGGTCTGTGGTGGCCAACAACAGCACCCTTGCTTGGACTTGGGCTCTCAAGAATAAAGCTGCTCTGGGGTTTCTTGGCTTTGGTGACAACTATCAGTTGTCGCTTAGGGGATCAGAGACCATGGTGGACTATAGCGATGTTACTGGAATATTTATAGGTAAAGCCTGGGTCCTGGCAGCCCCAACCACTTAGACTCAGCCTCTCATCCCCAGTATCTTCCTTAAAGAGACAGATAATAGTGAAAAACAGAAAGAGGAGATTTAGTCAATGTAACCACATTGGGAAGAGAAACAAATACAGAGGTCTGACAACCATTCTCAAGTCCACCTCTAGGGTCCTGAGAGTGGGTCTGGGGTTAAGTTTAGGGTAAAGGGTATGTATAACCATACAGACCTAGTCAAGGTGTAGTCCTACCCATCATCGACTCTTTACTGTCTCAGTTCAGCCTCTCTACAAGGCTTTTTTGTTTTTTGTTTGTTGGCATTCCCTCTAGAGGACAGCATCGCGAAAGGCACTTGGCTGCAACCACAGTAGGAAAGAGCTCCTATGCTGAATGCTTAAACCTTTGGTGGGGTTCCAGGTGCCCTCATTTTCAGTCCCTCCAGTTCCATGGAGCCTGTGCAGCTTCAGTAACAGGAGAAGACAGATGATCAGAGGGTGGGCTGGCCTCTCACCCTCCCTGCTGATAGGTAGAGGAGAGGGGCACATACTCTGCTCTTTCTGCTGCCCAAGGCCCAGCTAGTTGCTCTAAACACCATCTCAAGCTCCCCTCCACCCCATTCCTAACCCCAGGAAAGAAGATGAGCTGCCATGGTGAGCTGGTTCATGTGCGCCTGAACAGTGCTGAGCCTTAAGACCTGGTTGCTATGTCCCGTGTGGCGCCCACCCTCCCCACCCCTGCTGTCCTCTGTCTTCCTCCTTTTCCCTCTACAGCCTCCCTGCTGCCTCCCCTGACAAGACCTTTAGTTCAGTGGCCTTCAGTCATTCACAGGATGTATCTGCCTCTGTAATTCATCCCCCTGGCAATGACAACCTACAAGAGATCACATCCCTTACCTCTTGTAAGAATCCCTGGTGCTTTCTTTGACTGCCTGGGCAACTGTCCACATATGACTACAGTTGCTGGCACTCACTTGATGAAATAGACCCAAATAATCACACGTTACATAAAACGGCTTCCATACCACGTAAAACAGCCTCCTCCAACACCCCAGTTTAACCGTCTTCTCAGAAGATACCTCTGGCCTTTCCTCCTTTTCACACAGTTTTTGTTTGTTGCTTTTTTGTTTTGTTTTGTTTTAAATGGAAGAGTCATTTCCTAATTCTGACTGGAAATTTTTTTGTGTGTGGTGTCATCTCCCCTCCCCACTCCCTGGTATTTTCCACCCCCTGTTCCTGATTTCTGATGGAGATGAATGAAGAAGACAGAGGCTGCAGAAAGTGGAAACTTGTGCCAGGCGAGAGAAGCCACATGAAGGATACAGGAAAAGCAGACTGGCCTGGGTGGATGGGAGCACTCATGATTCTTTCCCTGTGCTGTAGAGTGGGGAGCATCCCTTTGATCCTGATAGGAAGGTGGTGACCCAGGGGTGGGGTCAGACTGAGGTCAAAGTGGAAGGCTGCTGCTTGCCCGCAGTGCAAGGCCATGGGGCACGGAACAATCAAGCCATGGAAGAGTTAAGGTCAGCCAGGGAAAGAGTGAGGATTACTAGCAGCTGGCTTTCTAGCCTCAGGTCACACTTCTGGGAGCCATGCCCCGAGGTCCTGCAGGAGGCCACTTTCCCTTGTGCACATCTTGCTCCAGGTCAGGGTCACCCTTAGGTTGACTGCACGCGGGTGGAAGTCACTGTGTTTGGCTCACTCCTGCTTGGCCACCAGCAGTGGGACACTGAGCAGTGGCCAGACTTTGGCAGAGCCCTTTTCTCCAGCTGTTCTTTTGGAAGCTGGTGCCAAACCGAGGTCACTCATTTTGTTACCTCTAGGAAATCCACTCAGGGAGTCATTTGTCACCCTGGAGCCTGCTGTGTCTGGACTTCTCTGAGTTGGAGCCAACTAAGTTCCCAATACTTTGCTTAAAATGGTTTGAGTCTGCAGTGAGCAACCAAAGAAGTGTGCACTAATGCAACAAACAAACAAACAGCTCAGGGGGAGAGAGACCAGAGATGAAAGACCTAGGATGGTTTGTACCTCTAGCACTGGGGAGGTGGAGGCAGGAGTGTCAAGAGGTCAAGGTCAAGAGGTGAGACTAGCCTCAGTCACTGGAGACATTTGTCTTAAGAGAGTGGTGGGAGCCAGGCGGTGGTGCACACCTTTAATCCCAGCACTTGGGAGGCAGAAGCAGTCAGATCTCTATGAGTTCGAGGCCAGCCTGGTCTATGAAGTGAGTTCCAGGGCAGGCTTCCAAACTACACAGAGAAACCCTGTCTTGAAAAATAGAACAAGAGAGGGATGGGGTGCCGGGGGTGAGGTGGGGGGTGGGGGGGTGGGGGTGGGGGTAGAGAGAAAGTAAAGGTATGAGACTGAGAGGGAGGGGAACAGTAGGTAGAACCAACCAGTATAGGCCCTAAGAATGACTGGGAATTATCTCCCTTCTCCGAGACACACACACACACACACACACACACACACACACACACACACACACACACACACACACGCGGAGGAAAGGAAAGGATCCAGAGATAATATATGGCCCCCAAGACTTGCCCTGGCGAGCTACTTTCTCCAGAAAGACTCCATCTCCTAATGGTTTAAAGGGACTGGAATGTGATTCCATCTTGGACACAGAGCAACCCCATTGTAAATAATGACCTAAGCCTGAGTCCAGGAAGTTCCCTAGCCACGTTTAGCCAATCAGTTAAACAGTTTCAAACCTGGTCTTACAAGGCTGAGAGACTGGAGTTGTAGTGACCACATGTAACAAAAAAAGCCCACAATGAATGAAACTGTTACTAGGCCCATCCAATCAACATGAGCCCCATGTAACTACTCCCCAGTTGCCCAATCAGAACAGAGATACTTAGAATTCTCCGAGTCCCCTTTAAAAGGGCCTGCATGCCTTTGTCATCATTGCATGCTGGCTATTTCTGCAGAATAAACACTCTTTGTGTTTGCACACTATTTGAGTCTGGGGTCTTCCTCCAGCATTTCTTGGCCTCTTACAGGGTCTGTACCTCAATGAAGAGAGCCATCAGTGGGGGACCAGGTATTCAAGAGCTCCAGCCTATGGGAACATTTCAGATTCAAAGACTGACTGCCTGGGCCCCAGCCCCTAAACCCCAGCAAGGCTCACCTGACTCCTCAAAGGAGTCGTCAAACTCCACCTGGAAGAAGTAACCAGTGTTCCAGAGGTACCTGCAGGATGTAGCATCGTAGGAGACCCTGAGTGGTGCCAGCTGTGGGTCATACACACTGTCCCTCCACTGGATGTTGATGGGAGACTGCTTCATGCCTCCCAGTGAGGAGACTGAGCCAGTCCACAGGGGGTGCCCTGGAGACAGAGAAGAGATCTTGACTGAGGGGTCAGTAGGGCAGGCATGAAGCAATAGGGACCCACCTCTGAGAAACAGGCCCAGTAGGGAGCCCTGGAACCTTCTGCCCACCCAGCCACTTAGCTCTTATATACACATAAACAAGCTCCTGGCTCATTCACGTGGCCTGTGCCTAAGTGACCTCGACTTCTATGTGGTCATTGTCTAGAGTGTGACCACAAGAAAAAGGAGGGAGGCCTTTAGCTTGGATAGAAACAGCAGCAGCTGGGACAAGGGTGACCTGAAATGTTCCAGAGAGCAGCTGGTGACAGAAGCAGTGAAAAGCAGGTTGGTGGAGAGATGAGAAAAGGTTGTGTTGATATAGTATTTGCGATTTATTAAAGCTCACCTGGGGATTCAGAAAGCAAAATCAGTCTCAAGCTGTAGAGATCGGGCAGTGGTGATACATACTTATAATCCCAGGACTCAGGATAAAGAGGTAGATGAATCTCTGAGTCCCAGACCACCCCGGGCTACTGGAGAGTGAATCAGAGCTCCCATTTTTAATCCCAGGACTTGAGAGGTATAAAAGGTAGATGATGGGAGATGTTATTCTATAAATATATTTCTCATACTGGTTAATTAATAAAGCCATGTTGGCCAAGAGGAAGCTAGATAGGTGGGGCTAGGAGACAAGGAGGAGGAAAGAGGAAGTAGTTAGGAGGAGTCAGCATGTAGACCAGAGAGGAAGGATGACGCCGGCCGAGGTTCTCTGATAAGATGACCACGTGGAAATACTTAGATACGTAGAAATGGGTTAATAATTAAGACAGAACTAGCCCATAAACAATAATGGTAACTGGCCAACAGGATTGTATCAAATACAGAGTCTCAGAGTGTTATTTGGGGCCGGCACGCCAGACCAGCAGTGGGCGGGCTGGCGGAAAACATACAAGCTACAGGTAGAGGCATTCAGCCTGAAGAGTAGTCACTAGTCACGTTGAGAGCACAGTAGTCTAAGTGGGTCAGAGGAGCAGTGAAGTTGGGGGCAGTTTGAGGATCGCCTCTTTGGTCTGAGCAGAGGTAGAGGTAAGGGCCAGTGGCTGATCTTCAGGCAAGCTTTGTTAGCTCATAAACAAAATAGCATCCCCCCTGTACTCTATTTTATTTTATTTTTCTGAGACAGGGTTTCTTTATGTGGCTCTGGCTGTCCTGGAGCTTGCTAGGTAGGTCAGGCTGGCCTCTAACTCACAGAGATCCCCTTGCCTTTGCCTCCCGGGTGCTGGAATTAAAGCAGTCATGGACCACCAAGCCTGGATTGTCTGTGCTTTATTAAGAGAGCCTTGGAGCAGCAGGGGCTTTGACTACATCTGCAGTAAGAAATACTCAAGTTTACACGTTACAAACCATGCATTTGATCTTCCCACTGGGTGAGACGTGGGTCACAATGGCTGATTTATGGAGGGCAGCTTGGATTTCATACTGCCTGCATCTTTGAATGGCTCCTGCCTCCAGAGTCTGGATACTGGGCTGGGACCACTAGAGGATGAAGTTTATCCCCAAGGCTCTTCGTCATCCTTCCAGGCCTAAGATCCAGCTTAACAAGAGCATGCTTGGAGGCCTGGGTGCTTCTTTGGTTGCCCTGGGTTTGCAGACAGAGCTGTATGGTGCTGGGTACCCTGGGGTGAATAACAGAGCCTGTGTGCACCAGGCTTTCCACACTGGTTTCTCACCAGATGCTGGAGATAGCATCCATCTTGCCTATTCTGTGGACGAGGAAACCGAGGCTTAGGGAGGCAGGGCATTTAATAAAGCTGTCATCTCTTCAAAGCCACCTGTTGTCTACACTTAGGGCTCAGGACCTGACCCTTCCAAATGCAGAATCCCAAAGTCTGTAGCCCAGGCAGTTCGAGTGCTGAGTCAGGACACATATTTTTCAGGGAAGTATTGTAGGCCCAGTTGGAGGCTTGGAGAATGAACTGCACATTTGCAATACCTCTCCCCCTTTCTACCCCTGAACCAGAGTTAAGTGCCTCACTCAGGGTCAGCAGATGCCAGAAACATTGTGCAAATCAGAACAGAAGTCAGCCAGCTCTGAACTGTTTTGCCATTTATTTATTTATTTATTTATTTATTTATTTATTTATTTATTATACAAAGTTTCTCCGTAGCTTTGGAACCTGTCTGGGAACTCACTCTGTAGACCAGGCTTCACTCAAACTCACCGAGATCCACCTGCATCTGCCTGCCAGAGTGCTGAGATTAAAGGCTAGCACCATCACCAATGCCTGGCTCCATGTTGCCTCTTAAAGCCACCCTAAGGACTACACCACATTCAATCACAGCTGGGACAGCCTAAGGATCTACTTACGGGCACAGCTGCTGTGTTTCTCTGCACAGGAATGCTGGGAACGCCAGTGCTGTGGCCTCGTGGTAACGAGAGGCCCCATGTGCCTGAGGATGGCTAAGGGCTTGTGGAGGCTTCTTCCCTGCATCATGGCTCTGAGCATAGCACGCTAGTTCCCCAGTCTGCCTTCCTTTTGGTCAGGGCCACTGTGGAGGTGGGGTGAACCTGTTTTTTTTTTTTTTTTTGAGGAATACATCCTAACTACTGAACCTAGTGGTTAAATTTCAACTCTCGCCTGTCCCTGCTCAGGAGTGGATGACTGGGGACCAGTGGCCTTGGCTGGAAACAGGCCACTTGGGTCACTGCTCTGGTTGATAAACAGCTGGGCAAGCTTGTCAAAGAGCTAAACTAAGAGGGATCCCCCGGGAACACCAGGCAAGGATGTGAACGATGGGTGAGGGCTAAGTCCCTGTCCCCTGTGGTGCTGACCCTGTTTTGGACAGAAGAGGGCAGAAGGAGCCACAGTAACTGAGTGGGGCTGTAACTGGGTGTCCCGATTGCCAAGGGCAGCTGAGATGCCTTGGACCCATCTCCTTAGCCCAGACCCCACTTGATCCAAATGTAGTTCCTGAGGTACAATGCCTTGGAGAGGCCCTGGATTCTGCCCGGAGGTTTGCTACCAATAACATCAGTGTTCCTTTCATGCATAAAGGGTATTTGTTGGCCTTGGCCATGCTGCTTGGATTTTGCATCAGCCTCAGGAAGCCCTGCTCTGGAGCAGCCATATGTCCTCCAACACCCTTTCCTAAAGGGGGCCCAAGGGAAGATATGTAAGAGCGTTCATCGGTACTAAGTTTTGAGTCTATGAGAGCATGGGGAAGTCTCACATCACAGATTCTAGATCTTAGATCTACAAAACCTAGATGATTGGGATAAAGTGTGGGTGACCTGTGGGCTTAAGAGGGGGAGAGAGAAGAGAGGAGGGAAGGAGGGAGAGGGACAGAGAGACAAAAAGAGGAGATGAAAGAAATTGGCTTCATATTTTGTATTGTTTTAATCTTTGCCTTTATTATTGTTATTTAACTCAGTTATATAATTGATACGTTCATTTAAAAAGGGATAAAAACTTAAATTGCATCTTATTCATTCTGTACATATGTACACACAGACACATGTGGAGGGTGGGAGTCAATTCTCTCCTTCCACCATGTGGGTCCTGGGGTCATCAGGCTTGGTGTCAATCATCTTTACTTGGTGATTCATCTTGCTGGCACAAATAAATTCCTTTTATTTCCTTAAACTGGCTTCTACACTGTGGCATTTGTATCTCTGTCCTGAAGATGAAGGAAACTGTGCTGGGATTGCTGGCCTGGGTTGGGAGCACCTCCTAGCTGGCAAGGACTCTCATGGATTTTGAGCCTATCCCACAAACAATACTGAGGAGACTGCACTGGAAAGAAAGTGCAGCTAAGCGTTTGGCCAAGCAGGGGGTCTTCAGGTACATGTGGCCACCATTCTACTTCAGCAGTTCCAGGACACACGTGAGGAACGCAGCAGATGCCTGGAGAACACAGTAGGGCCTGTCACCCAACCTCTGGGCTGGCTACCGTGGGATGTCTGGGGGTTGGTGGAAGGGAGCTTCCATGGGAGCGTGCACTCTGGCTGTCATTGCTGTCTAAGGAAACAGGCTGAGGGTGAGGTGAAAAGAAGCCCAGCTCAGCAGGTCACGTGTGTACATTTCTGGCTGGACTCTGTGGCGCCTGCTCCTCTCTGCTCCTTGTGGTCAGTTGTGCTGGCTCATGGTGTGGCACCCTCACTGCAACATGGCTTCTTCTGTGGCTGCCTGGAAGGCGCTGGCTGGGGGATCTTTCTGCAGGGCAGCTTGGGCCTAAGTGGGTCAAAGGCAAGGGTCCCAGGACACAGGAAGTGGGCACTGCTAATTTCAAAAGGCCCAGTCTGGTGAGTAGTTGAGGACATCACAGAGTTCTTCTTGGCTAGCAGCTCAGAGGTCAGGGGAAAGGTCAATGCCCCACTTTTGAAGGGTTGCTCAAGAGGCCAGGCAGGTTCCTCAGTGAGCCTCCTTTAGAGCCAGGAGTGAGCATGTCAACAGTCCATCCTGCTGCTGCCACTGTCCCCACCTGGAGAAGGTCACAGCCACTCTTTTTTTTGGCACAGAGAGCTGTTCTCTCCTGTGACCCTGAACTGTCATCTTGGTTCCTAGTGGGAGAGTCTTCATGGACAGCATCTTGGGTGAAGTAGATGAGGAAGAAGTGATTGCCAAAGGCCTTGGTGTGCCCGATTCAAGGAGAGGCTGTCCCCACAACCTGGGTGGAGGCCAGCAGCCATTCTCTGTCCACCTGAGGGCAAGTCCAGGCCCTGATGGTGTGGCTCTCCTCTCCTTCCTCAACCTGTAGTGTGGGGACCTCCCCATCTGTCCACAACTCTACACTGCCCCCTACTCCAGGCCTCCATCATCCTTGCTGGCCCCAGCAGAGCCTCTACAGCTTAGCTTCCCTTCCCCAGGTAAGCAGGATCCCCATTGTTTCCCCAACACCCCAGGCAGAGTGGCTTTTCAAAACACAAATCTGTTCACATTCACCCTTTTCCAAACCTTGACAAGGTTTCCCACTGCTTCTCAGTAAGACATCCAAATTTCCTCACTGTGTACCATGTATGATCTAGGGACACTGCCTGGTACTTATGTATTTCTTTTCTCCATAAAGAATAGGGATCCTAGTAAAACATGCTGGTTGGTAGCCATTCAATGCATGGGGTAATCTGTTCACTTTCTGCTTGGGAACTCTGCCAAGGCCTTTACCCCATTTTCTCTTGTGTGTCCATGAGATTTGGAAAGCTCCCATAGAAGGTTAAAATTTTTGAGCAGCAGCAACCTAGTAAAGGAAAATGAAGAGACATGCCTGCCTGGCTGTTCAAGCTGGTCAACCAATTATGGGGGAAGCAGAGACAGAAGGACTGCAAGTTCAAAGCCAGCCTGGGTTCCAGGACAACACTTTGTCTCAAAAAAGAGCTATCTCCTTGAATACCTGGATTTGATTCCCAGGACCCAAATGGTAGAAGGAGAGAACAGATTCCCAAGTTGTCCTCTCTCATTTCCATGGCACTCAGACAACCCCTTCAACATACACATAGAATAAACAAACATAACTGTAAAATCCAGGACACCAAAAGAAAAGAGGATTGGGGAAATGGCACAGTTGGTAAAGTGCATGCTCTGTGATCATGGGGAACAAAACGTGAACCCCAGAAACCATGTATACTAACCAGGCATAGTGGGGTGGGCTTGTAATCCCAGAGCTTGGGAAGCAGAGACACGAGGCTCACTCGCTAATCAGTCAGGTTCACCTACTCTGCAAGCTTCAGGTCCCACTGAGATACCCTGTCTTAAAAAACTAAGATGGGTGACTGCTGAGGGGCATGGTTATGAACATATGAAGACTCATGTGTACACACACACACACACACACACACACACACACACACACACACACACACACACTACAGCACTCTGATTCTGGATTCTGGCTCTGATTAGCTTGACCTTTCTTTCTTCCTTCCTTTCTTTCTTCCTTTCTTTCTTTCTGGCTCTGATTAGTTTGACCTTTCTTTCGCCTGCCTTCCTCCCTCCCTCCCTCCCTCCCTCCCTCCCTCCCTCCCTCCCTCCCTCCCTCCCTCCCTCTCTCCCTCCCTTCCTCCCTTCCTTCCTTTGTTTTGTTTTTTGAGACAGGGTTTCTCTGTATTGCTTTGGAGCCTGTCCTGGAACTAGCTCTGTAGACAAGGCTGACCTCAAACTCACAGAGATCCACCTGCCTCTGTCTCCCTGATTGCTGGGATTAAAGGTGTGTGCCACCACTGCCAGGCTTGCTCCTTGACCTTTTGGCTAAGATCAAGTACAAACAAATTTCATGAGATAGTTTGAGCAAACTGGTCGTTCCAGGAGCTTACACATGACTGTGGGGGTGGTTCATGTGACATATATGCCTCGTGTACTAGGGTGGCCTCCATCAAGTAGGCTGAATCTTGCAGTTCCAGGGGCCCCAGGTCACCAGAAGGAAGTTATACAAGAAAGAGACTCACAGCACAGAGGCGCTGTCCGTGGTGATGGTGCCTGCGCCTAGAAGAGAAACTGACTTTTCAACACATCCCAACCCTACCCTCAACACTCACCCCGCCGCTGCTGCAAGATGTGACTGTCCTGGAACTTGCTATGTAGTCTAGGCTGCCAACTTGCTTTCTACATGGATGCGAGGCAACTTTAAATTATAAGACTTCACACAGACGCCCAAAGCCTGCCCTCCTGGCTCCAGCTGCCACCTTCAACAATTTCTCAGCCTCTTTGCACTTCATCTTCATCTCTTTAAATGACAAGTCTCATTTTAACAGCACAGTTGCAGGTCAGAGTCTTCAAAACACTTCGGAGGCAAAATAGCCCAGGACCAGCCCCTAGACAGAGGGCAGTGGTCTAGATGGGCTGTTAACTCAGTAGGGTCGCCTAAGGTCGCCCAGCTGGTGGCTACACCGAGTCCTGACTTCACTAACGGCACAGAAGAGGGGGCAGGAAACTTAAGGAAAAGTATTTTCTTTCCAGGTGAAAATAGTTCCCGGATCCTGGTTTGGAGGATTGCTTACTTCGAACAAGGGGAAGGAACAAGCCCCTAGTGGAATATGAATGAAAGACCAAGTGCAGAGACAGCCGCTAGTGGCATTTCTAAAAATAAGCGCATATCGATGCCGCAGGAACGCCTATGCCAGGATACATAAGCATGACACATATAATCTCTATCACCGCGACAGTGTCCACGTCACATGCTTGTCCACACTGGAGTCGGACAGTTTTTGAGGAGACTTCACTAAACAAGCCCGGAACGTCTGAGACCTTATCCACGGCGCGAGTAGGTAGGACCGGTTTGGAAGCGCACATTTTAACTGAGCTGCTGTTACTACAAGTCCCAGCAGCCCTCAGGGCAGGGAAGGGACGCAGCTGCCAGCATCCGGATGAACTACAAATCCCAGCTGGCAAATTGTAATCGCGGAGACTACTAGTCCCAGAATGCATCGCACCACACACAACATATCATGGGATTTGTAGTCATCCGGGAAGCGTTAGTTTCTATTAACTCCCTCTCAGAAAGGACATACATTTCTGATTACCCACGAGAGAATTTACCGCTTTCACAAAAAGCACGGACGTGAGATGGGAAATAAGGGCCTCGGGAGTCAACTCTCGGGCTATGGGAGGACAACTGCGCATGTTCGCCGGAGTCTGTCGGCGAAAGCGCGCGCTAGAGGCGCTCAGAGCAGGCTCCACCCCCTGTGCGCCTGGCTCCTCCCTCGAGCCCCGAGCCCAGGGAGCCTGCGCTGAGGGCGGGGCGCAGGGCGCGGGGAGGTGCTCTCAGCGCCTGCGCAGAGCGGCTGCTTCTCTCGCGAGGACGGACGCCATTATCGCATCTCCCCGACAAACACCACGAGAATTCCGCAGCCCACACGGTAATTGCAGCTCCCGCAGCCGGTCGCGCCTCCACTCCCCCTTCCCGCGGGGCGAGAGCGAGAGCGAGAGCGAGATCTCCGTCCGCCCCCGCCCCGCCCCGCCGCCAACGGTCGCCAACGGCCGCGGGCCGCACGCCTGGCTGGGCGGGGGCCAGCGGGCCGCGGAATGTCCGTGCGCCGCCTTCGCGTCTCCACCCGCCCGGGCTGTGAGCTCCGGGTTGGGGTGCAGGGCGGCCGGGAACGAGCGGGCGAGACCCGGCGGCCGAGCTCACGTTCGGCTACGGAGCCTCGGCGCCGCCCAGTCCCGCGCCCGGCGGCCCTGTCACGTCCTCGGCGCGCGGACGCGGTCTCCCGCGCTCAGCCACCCCAGTCTGTCGATGCAGAGCCTTGCGCGGTGCTCCCGGGCCCTGCGCACCGCCCTGCCGCCTCAGGTGGCCCCATCTCTCGGTAGTTCTTGGCTCTCTGCCCCGGTAGGGTGGCTTCGCCCTCGCTGGTGCATCCGCCTCTGCTTTCCACTCTGTTTACATCGGGACCGATACCGGAGCTCTCTTCCCCACCTAGCGTCCCTGTCCCGCACAGCCTTGCCTTTTTCCTGTTGTTTATAGTGGCCTTTGTTTTTCTGCTCCTGGTGACATTGTAACTTCTCGAGGATAGTGTTAAATCTTCGGTCTTCCTCCACCTCCGCTTTGTCTTTTTCTAATCTGGGTCAGTGACTGACTCTTAAAGCCCGCTCAGGTAGGTCCCGATGTCTTCCCTGCACGCCTGGTTAGTTCAGGACACGGTGTTTCAATCTTAGCTTTCTTCAGTCCACGGGAGTCTCTGCCAAGTACTTCCTTTCTGGTAACTCTTTCCTCCTTGGACGATTTTAAGGTTTTGGCATTAGAGTATCTTTACAGTTCACAGGTATGCTCAGGAAGCGTGTCCGAGCCTGGGAAATTCTCTTGACTCATTAGAGAATTTATTCCCCCGATTTTATTCCTTTAGGGATTCCTGTCATGTGTAACACACATTTTGGGTAGACTCCTTGAATCTCGTTATCTTTCTTTCTAATCCCTTTTATTCTCATCCCAGGAGAGAGCTTCCATTTATCTTTCAGCTCTAATTTTTTTTTAAAATCTCGCTGGGTACAGTGGTGCATGGTTTTAATTCCAGGACTTGGGAGACAAAGGCAAGTGATTCTTTGCGAGTTTGAGTCTCACCTGGGCTACATAGTGAGATTCTATCTCGGGGCGGGGGGTGGGGGAGAATCCACAGTCAAAATTGTAGTTTCTGAGTGTATTTGTCCTTTTCCTTTTGTTCAGTAGTTTGTCTCATGAATACATTTTCTCCTTCAGGCTGAGGAAACTATATTAGGGGTTCTTTTCAGTTCTCTTTGATTTCTTGCTTGGTATCATTTTTTTTGTGGGTACCTGGTAAATGTTAGCTTCTTGCTTTGCATGGCAGGTCTTCCTTCAATATTGATAATTGTTATTGCCTAAGCCTTAGGCCCTAAGGCAAGAGGAAACTGGCAGAAGTCCCTGGGCCTGTGGAGAGGTTTTTTAAAATGGTTTTCTCCTCTAGTGACTTGACAAGCTTGTTCCCTTAAGACTTGGAGGACTTGATGCATACACCTTTAATCTGTGCTGTTTGTCTATCTTTAAGAGTCTTCTTTTGCTTGGAAGATGTTCTACTTGTCTCTGAGGTGGCTGTGGAGACTGGTGAGGCCTAGAGCTCCACTCCTGTGTGCCCCAGGCCCTCTTTTTTTTTTTTTTAAATCTAGATTAGACTCTGTCAGAAATTGATGAAGTCTTTTGCTGTGTTCTATTTTCTTGTGAGTTTATTGTACTCTGTTTTGTTTTTGTTTTTCGAGACAGGGTTTCTTTGGAACTCACTTTGTAGACCAGGCTGGCCTCAAGTCATGGAGATCTGCCTGCCTTTTCCTCCCAAGTGCTAGGATTAAAGGCGTGTGCCACCATTGCCCAGTTTTACTGTGTTCTTTATATTAAAAAGTATTTTAATGGAGTAAGTAGAGATTATTTACAAGGGCACTCACCTTGAACAACAATAATTCCAAAGCCTATTGTCTTCAGACCATTTCTCATCTTCCTTTCTTTGGTCTTCATGATGGATGTGTGCCAAACCATGGTCTCTGTGGTTCCCTTCAGTTGAATAAATGGTTCTTCTGGCTCTACTGTATTGGCAGGGCACCAGGATGCAGGAGACTGGTCAGGCACTGAGCTTGGACACCTCATTTGACTTGTTCTGTAGTGAGCCCTCAGGTTAGCCACTTCACTTTTTGCTCGGTCAGTGCGAGCAGCTCAGCTATTATGGTTCACTGACCCAGAAGTGCACAGTGCAGTGTTTGCTTTACCCAAGCACAGGGATAGCAAGGTGATGCATTGGGCTGGCCCACTTGCAAGCTGTTTAATGAAATAGGCTGCATCTGCCAGAGTCTTGTAGCAGAGTCCACAGCAACCCATGGGCTGATGAGCAATTAGGCCCATCTGCAGATTCAGACTGCAGTTAGAATTTCAGATAAACTATTAGTGAGCTTTCTCCTCCCCTTCATTTCTTCTCCTGGTATTTACATCCACAAAATGTGTCTTAAGAGCAAGGCTACCTAGATTACTGACTTTACATAAGTTCTAGTATTCCACTGACATCTTTCTGTTTCAGGATCAAATTCAGGACCCCATGCCCTATTTAGTTGTCATATCTCCCTCAGTATGATACTCCATTATCCCAAAGAATTCATCAGTGTTTATAAGTCTTGATAGGATAAAAAGTGCCATCTTTGAAAAAGCCTAGCAGATCCAGAGCAAATAATTGAGTCTAGTGTGGCTAATAGAGACACTGATGTCAAACTACCCCAAGTGATAAACCAAGGGCACATCAGTTCTCTCCTAGAAATGCAATTATTGTATTCACGAGAAAAGGTTAGATATGTATGTGGGGAGGAGTGTTTACTAGAATTCTGACCAGTGCTTCTCTCCAGGTGAGGGACTCAGAATCTGCATATGGTCAGGGCACATGTGTGTACACTGACACTCAGGGTGAGGTGGTTAGTAAGTGCCTAAGAGAAATGGAGGCTCCAGACACAGATTTGTTGATACAGTGGTTTTTACTATTGCCACCTCATGCAGTTTAGTCTGTATTCTCAGAATCAGCTATGCTATGGAAACATAAGGTGTACAGCTGAATTCCATGATGCAGAATGGACTATAAAATCCCATATAATGGGCCACCTGGAAAGAAAAACTAGACAGTTGGATGCTTTGAGGGCCCCAACAGGAATGTGCCAGGCTTAATTAAATATGTCTGTGGTAAATGTTGTTAAAGTTTCTCTTCAGAAAATCCCTCCCAGGGAAATGATCAGAAGTGCTCCTAACCGTCCTGCACTGTTGGTTGGCAAGAAGGAGAGTTTTAGGAGAGCAAGTGTGGGAGTTGAGCCATGACAGTTGCCTCCTTAGGCTGCACCAGCTTTGCACTTGGAGCACATTTCATCCCAGGCAGAAGCTTGCAGTGACATCTGGTAGCTATCTGCCTTGAAATATCGGTGGGAGGTGCTGCTCCTGTGCCTCCGTTCTCAAGGGCAGGCCTAGAAACTGGCACTGTCCTGTGTGGATGGAGTTAGACTTAGAGTGGGGCTGACACTGGAACCTGATGGGAGAACCCGTGTCTTCAGAGCGTGGAACCACCGTCAAGGAGGATGAACCATTGCTGAAATACAGCGGATTTGATGCCTGTCTTGAATTAACTTCTGCAGCTTTCATGTCTACACGGCTGAGAACTATCCAGTTTGATTACATACATATTATCCTATGGTGGAGCAGACATCTACTTACCCCAAAGGAGCCTAATATTGGTGAAGGTTTTTTAGAGTCTCAAAGGTGGGGTTAGGAGGGAGCATCTACATGGTTGATTGCATACTGTAGTGAGCTTTGGAAGAATGAAGTCTGGCAAGAGAGGGTGAAAAGGTAGAAATAGGTTTTGGCATATCGTTGAAAAAGTTGAGATATGATGGAGCATTTTTTGATATTGACTACCATTGCCTTTCTCTCAGGTCCTCTAATGGACATCAGAAGTTATTGAGGATCAGTGTGTTGTGGTGGCACACACCTCTGATCCCAGCACTCACAAGGCAGAGGCAGGTAGCTCTGTGAGTTGGAGGCCAAGACAGCCAAAGCTATGTAGTAGAGGACCCTGTTTCAAAGTAGAAAAAAAAAGTTGAGGATAAACAGTGCATAGAGAGTGTGAGTCAGGAGGTGGTGGTGCATGCCTTTAATCCCAGCACTTGGGAGACATAGGCAGGTGGATCTCTGAGTTCGAGGCCATCTTGGTCTACATAGTGAGTTCAAGGACAGCCAGGGCAACACAGAAACCCTGTTCCAAAAAACACCAAAAAAGTGAGTGTTGGGGAGGAGCTAGGAAGAATGAGCAGGCAGATGAAATGTGCACAGGTCTTGTGCTATAGTCCTGTCAGGAACAAACACCATTTCTGTGAGAAGCTGCTGTGGCCAGTGTTCCTTTGCCTCAGATGGAAATTTAGTTTATCCTTGTGGAACTGGAAATGAAACCTTGGTGTGTGTACACCCTGCTGCTACAAACCGGGTTTCCTTTGAACATAGCCAAAACCCAAGGCCATCTTACCAACAGGTCCAGGGAAGGAATTCACCTGCCTTGCAGTTCCCATGGGCTGTAGGTTTCTAGGATGGGGACAGTCCCCTTTTTCTGAGCTCAGCTTATGCATTGGGCAGAGCTAGGGGAGACCATTGCTGCAGACCACCTGTGCTTTGGATGCATCTCTGAAGACACCATATACTCAGCCTTTGTGGGCTCAGGATGGTACTTGGGCTGTGTGACCTGTTTACCAGCTGAACATTGTTGCTACTGTTGATCAGTGTGAAGTCATGGCCATGTGCCATGTTTCAGCCAGTGACAAGGCAATATCACCTGACCTTGGAGTATCTAAGTACTGTAAACACACCCTGTGATGTCTATAAAACCAGCAAAGTCAAAGGCAATAGCTCTTAGAGCCTGTCCTTGTGAAGTGACTGATTGCCCTTCCAAGTTTGAAATTTAATGGGTTTTAAAGATTTGTAGATTCAGATTGTTCACATTTTTGCAAAGTAGGGGTTTCATATTTACATATATTTACAATATATTTCAGAACTCCATAATTTAGATTTGCCTAAAATGCAGATCTGCCATGTAAAGGAGAAAGCAGGAAGAGGAAGGAGATAAGGATGGAAGCCACTGCTGCTGGGCTCGCAGGTTGATTCAGCTCCACCTGCTTCTGAGTTCTCCCGAAATCACAGGAGTGCTATTAGTTGGCTCTTTTACTGTGGAGATACATTGTTTCTTCTCTCCTCCCCATGGGGATCCCTCTTTAGAGGTGTGCCAGTATCCATCCTGTTATTTCTTAGGCTCCTAGAGGTTTGAAATGTTATTAAATGCTGATGGAGCCCCAACTCAAAGCCTGGGATCTTTTTGTTATGGGCATTTAAGAAATTGTGTCTGACTTCATGGTCTGTCTTCACAGGCCAACTCCACCTTGCACATCAGAAGTTGGATGTATGTGTTTCCCACGAAACTACACTTCAGAGTCAGACAGTAACCACCTTTGTTTGGTCTGGGGTTGTGGCTTGTTAGGCCTATGTCCTCCACTAAATGTTGATAGAAGTTGGCCACGGGATAGAGTGGGAGTGGATCAGCAGTGAGGACATTTGGGGAATAGGTGTCCTCTTAATGTGCTCTTCAGTATTACACTCAGGCCATGGCTGTGTGCTACCTGTTACAATGGTTCTTTGAGATGCTTTTGGGTCTGGGCTCTCACCTGCTGACTTGTGCAGCGAGTATAAAGAGGATGCTACTTTCTCACTGGCTCAGGTACCTTTATGTACTTCAAGGATTATAGTTTATTCTGGAAAGATGAATAAATACATCAGTGGTAGCCTTTCAGAATGTGGCTTACAATCACCTTTAGATCTAGGGACCACCCTTTCCTATCACTTAAAACTTGGAGGACATCCTTTTTCATCACAGCCTTTCTAATTTTAAAAGCACAAGGTCTTTTGAACAGGAACAGGGTTAGAGTATTTGCTTTAAATAATCCCAGGGAAGGGTTGTGTAGTTTCCACCTGTGTTCTCAGGTGTCAGTTCTCTAAGAGAAGACAAGTTTACTTATATCATGGTGTCTTTACTTTAAGCCTTCTATACTTAAATGATTTCTAAAAACATGGGCATTCTTGTCTACAACCTCAGTGCAATTATCACACCAGAAATTTTCATTTCTGCTGCTTAAACACTAGATCTTATATTTGACTGATTGTCCCAGTCATGTATTTAATTACACAAATATTCTTGTGTGTGGATGTAATGGCTTCTGTTTGCGAATGGCATCTGTGTATGAGTATGGACAGCTCCTATGATGGATGTAGTTTTCCTGGGTTTTTACTACACCTTGAATAATCAGTTCTACACTAGGGCATGCATTCTCTAGAATACATACACAGAAAAATACATATACATTTATTGTTCACCACACTACTTGAAATAGCCATTTCCTTTTGAGGCCTGGGAAGACAGGAGCCTGTGTGGGAGAGACCATAGTGGGGAAGTCTGCCCATACTGGCTGTTAAGTGCAGATGCAGGGTGGCTGTCATGAACTGAGAAGATGGTCTTTCTGTGTCCTCTGCTACATTAATTGGAAGTGGAAGAGCCTGGACTCTAGTATTTATATTCCTGTTAGGTTGGATAGAGAGTTTCTGGGGAGTCCCTACAGCTCAGCTGGACTGTGTGTTAATTGGTTTATGTAGTCTGTTCATCCTGAAGAAAATATTCCCAAAGGCAGAAAGATGAATGGATTTGGTTTTTTATTTTTTATTTTTTTAGAAGAAAGTCTTGCTGTAGGAATCCCTGTCTGGCCTGGAATTCAGTATAAACCAAGTTGAAACTTGGAACAGCTCTCTTGCTTTAGCCTCCTAATGCTGGGATTAAAGGTGCGTGCACCACATACATGGCTCTAAGTAGTTTATTTTTCAAATTTTAACTCTCTGTGTGTGTCCATGTGCGTGTGTGTATGGCTGAAGGTCAGAGAACAACTTTCAGGTGTCTTTTTGTTTGTTTTTGTTTTTTCAAGACAGGGTTTCTTTGTGTAGCTTTGTAGTCTGACCTGGAACTCACTCTGTAGATCAGGCTGGCCTTGAACTCACAGAAATCCACCTGCCTGTGCCTCCCAAATGCAGGGGTTAAAGTTGTGTGCCACCACTGCCCAGCCAGGAGCCTGTTCTTTACTCCCATTATGTGAATTTTAAGTATGGAACTCAGGCAGGTCAGGCTCTATGGCAAGTACCTTTACCTGCTGAGCCATCTTGCTAGCTCTGAGTAATTCTTTTTACTACACCAACAGTTTTTCTTGTGAAACAAACAGATTCTTATTCTATATTGCTACCATAGCTGAAATAGATGACAAGGGTTCTAGTCATCTTTCTTTACTGATGGCCACTGGAGCATCACATCCAGATACCTGGTAGATTTTGGTGGAGTTGGAACTGGTGAGATCCTTGTAGGTTAGGTGCTCTGGGGTGTACTTGCTCCAGGATACCCTGCTCTGTTGTAAAGCAGGAAGGGTGTGTGTGTGTCCTGGTCCACCATCTTTGGCCATTGCCATGTGTTTGGAGTGACCAATCGGTGGCATTTTATGCACAGGTTCTGGCATGGAACATGTTCTAGTTTAATGAAGACACTACTATTGAGATGGGTTCTCCAAGCTAGAGTGTGTTGGTTTAGTTTTTTTTTTTTTTTTTTGTTTTGTTTTTGTTTTTGTTTTTGAGATGGTTTCTCTGTGTAGCTGGTCTGTCCTGGAACTCACTCTGTAGACCAGGCTTGACTCTGCCTCCCGAGTGTTGGAATTAAAGACATGAAGACATGAGCCACCACTGCCCAGGGAGTGTCTTATTCTCTCACATGTGCTGTGTGTACATGTTGCTTGCTCATTTGAATGCCTCAGATCCGATCCTGTTATCTATCTATCTATCTATCTATCTATCTATCTATCTATCTATCTATCTATGGCTCAAGGGGTTAGTTGTGACATTTCAATGGGAAAATAAATTGAAAACTAAAATGACTTTAAACCTTTTTAAAATTTTTTTATTTTTTTAAGACAGTGTTCTCACTATGTAAAGCCCTTGCTGGCCTAGAAGTCATTATATGAACCAGGCTAGTCTCAAAATTCCAGAGATCTGTCTGCCTCTGCCTCGAGAGTACTGAGATTAAAGGCATAGTCCACCATGTCTGGCCAGATATATGAGTTTTTGCTTTGGTCTGGCCTCAATTTATTGGGCCAGCATTACAGAGCATACAGCAGAAGAGCACAGCTTCTGTGGTTCAGGTTGATACTAACGCCTGGAATGTTGGCTTATGTAGTGGAGATGAACATGTAGGTTGAGCCTTGTAGTTCATAGTTTGAAGTGTATGGAAGTGGCTCTGCTGTTGGTTAGGTAGGTGCAGATAATAGCCATCAAATAGCATCTCCTTGGTCCAGGTCACTGCTTCTAACAGCCATGATTCAAGGTTACAGTATATACTATGGTCTGTTCATTTCTAATCCAGGTTGTTCATAATCTCTGGAAATGTGACAAATAACCTTGCAATAGACTCCCCCATTAGTAATCCCATGTACAAACAACCCTGCCTCCTGCAGGTTAGATGCTGGAGAGCAGAGTGCTGGCAGTCTGGCATAGCCGAGCAGCTCTTGAATGTATTGTATGGCAGAAGCAGCAGATAATGTAGAGACAATGGGTACTGTGTGCACTAGTAAAACCATATATGGGGGTTAAATATGAATTTCATCTTTTTTTTATATCCTAAAGTACAGTAGTTAAATTTTCTTCCTTTATTATTTTAAAATGTAGGATCATCTTTTAGCTCATGGGTTGCACAGAAACAGGTGGGAGCTGGACCTGCCCTGTGGACCTTGGTTTGCCACTGTGTGGCCTCTATGGAGTTTGTGAATAAGGACAGTCTGAGGTCATAGGTAGGCCAACTGGAAGGGCTGGAGCCACTCAGCTATGAAAGGCTAACGCTGTGGGTGGATGGAGATTTTGAAGGAGCAGGAATGGGCTTGGTGGGACAAGCTGTGCTCAGAAGTTGCTGACAGGTTCAGTTCTTGCTCAGTCATGTATAGTTAGGGAGGCACACCAAGTCTACTGTCAAGGTGTGCCCTGGAGATGTGACTTTTGTTGGACCAAGGCCCTTGGCAATTGATAAATGAACATAGGTGACATGTGTGAGCAGAGAAGGGATACTGAGAGTATCCAGCAGGAGGAGGCTACCTTATGACTGTTGAAGGGAGCAGGCCCAAAATGCCCAGGTCCTGTAGGCTTCTTTCCTAAGGAGCTGTGGGGATGGTGGTCCCCCTTGAGCAGTAGAAGTTGGGAAGAGCTAGTGGTAATTCAGGAAAGCTTGGCTCGAAGTTCTGGAATAGACACTGAGTACTGAAGCCTGAACAAGGTGAAATGCTGGGCAAAGAAGGCACAGGTGAAGAGAGAGGCAAAGATGGAGATTGATTCAGTGCCTGTGCCTCCCAGCCCCAAGTGCTGTGGTGATCAGAGGATGGCCATAGCTTCTGGAACAACTGGAAGCCCCTTCTAGGGGGCCTGTGAGGCCAAAAGAATGATGATAAATTGTTTATCTTTTTCTGCACCAACATTTGGACTGATGGTCCAGAATTGATGGTAAGATTGCTGGTCCTTGAACACAAGTCAGGCATGTGGCACCATGCTGTGTTCTTGTGCTCTCTGTAAAACAGTGAAATATCAAATGCCATATTTTTAGCCAAGGATGTCCTTGATGGGCTGGAGAGATGGATTAGTGTTCTTGCTGCTGTTCCAGGGATCCCAGGTCAGTTCCCATCACTCATGTCAGGCTGCTGACAACTGTCTGTAATTCCATTTTCAGGAGATCTGGTGCCACTGGTCTTTGGGAGCACCTGTACTCATATGCATGTCCCCATATGCACACACAAACATAATTAAAAGGCATAAAAATAAATATGTTTTAAAAAGATTGTTCTAATGTCCCAGTAAAGCTGATAGCACTCACCCCATCTTAACACTGATGACCTGGACAGATGAGAACATTTGCATACTGAGATTGTTCCCAGGATAGTCCTCTGTAGTAGACAGATGAGAACATTTGCATACTGAGATTGTTCCCAGGATAGTCCTCTGTAGTAATGGAAGCTGTGAGCTGAACTAGCTACTTTCTCATGGACCACCACAAAAGAGAGCCTGAACAGCATGGCTTTTCTTACAAAATGTACAAAGCCTGTCACTCCAAAGGGGTCTGTTGTCAGTGATACAAATTGAGTTGTCAAGTGGGATTGGAATTTTTAGGAAGCTGTGTTTACTGCTGTGAGCCCAGCAGCTCCTTCAAAGAAGAATCAGTGCTAATGTTAACAAACACAAGCTTTTGTGCCTCACGACATAACCCAAGCTATCCTTGTATCCTCCTGCTCAGTCATCTGAGTGCTGGGATTATGAGCCTGCTTGACCATGCCTGGCACAGTGCTTTTAGTATCATTGTATATCATGAATAGCATCTATAGACAGTGTATTCCTTAGTGAGAGGGCTTTCTGAATGATAAATGGAAGTTTACACTTGCCTCAGAAACCCACTTGGCAAGCAGAACAGATTAGTGAGCTTTGAGGAAGTTAGGTGCAAAGTTCCCAGTGATGTCAGACTCTGTCTGGCTGGAGTTAGACTTAAAGAACTATAGCAAGTGCTGAGTTTTAGGGTTGCTGAAAAGGAGTATATCCACAGCTGTGCACTAAGGCTATTGAATTTCTTTCCCATTTCCAGCTGCATTTCCCCATGAGGCTGGCTGAAGTCAGGGCTTCCTTCAGAGCCAGCCATTCTGCCAGGTTATGAGTAGGATCTGTGGAATGCAGCTGTAGCCTAGAGGTTAGCAAGTCTATAAAAGGACAAAGAAATGTCACTTTTCATATGCCATTGTTACTTTTGGAAATTGTAGTTCTTTTTCATTAAAAGGTATTTTTTATGTTAATATGCATACAAAATAAATTTTCAACTGGGGGGGTGGTGGTGGTACATGCCTTTCATTCCAGTACTCAGGAGGAAGAGGCAGGCAGATCTTTGAGCTCGAGGCCAGCCTGGTCTATAGAGCGAGTTCCAAGACAGCCAGGGCTATCCAGAGAAACTCTGTCCTGAAAATAGGAAAAAAAATAAATTTTTATTAATTTATTTAAAAATAAATAACATGCAGTTTTCAAGCATATTCTGATATGGTAGCAGATGTGATGGTGTAGGAGATCCTAACCCCAAAAGTCAGAACTGCTGCCTCCAGCACACCTTTTTCACCCTTTGCTGGAGTTGTATAGGTCTCGACTGGCCACACGCTTAAGTGGAACCTCCCATCTCCTAGATACTTGGGGTTCTTTCTCTCTCTTACTTATGTATTTTGTGACAAGGTCTCATTGTATAGCTCTGGATGGTCTGGAACTTGCTATGTAGGCCAGGCTGGTCCACACTCATAGACATCCTCCTGCCTCTGCTTCCTGATATGATTAAAGGCTGAGTCACCATGTCTGCCCTGGTATTTGGCTTTCTGAAGATAATCTTTAGCTGTGCTTCGTGTCCAGAACCTGTCTGCCTGGAGAAAAACATTGAGACAAAAACTAGGGTTGAAGCTTGTTGCCCTGCGTGTTCTGACTGGGGCAGATCTGTCATGGTGTAGTGTTGTGGGCCTTCCTGTGGCCAGCAATCCCTCCTGCTCCTATGGACTTGTTTGATGAGGTATTTGTGTGTGGGAAAGCATGAGAAAGTGACACATTAAATCAACATCAATTTAGGAGAGAAGTGGCCTGACCTCAAGGCCTATTTGCTCTCTTGTAGCTTTAACTTGAAGCATTTTTTAGAGACTCTGTCAAAGAAAAGCAGTGTTACCTGTATTTTCCTGAGGGTAGGGCAGGTCCCCTGGAAGAATTAGTTCTTGTCTTTCCTGTTTTCCTCACAACTGATGAGCACTTACAGTTTGATTGCCATTTTCTAGCTATTTTTCATTCATTCATTCATTCATTCATTCATTCATTCATTCATTCATTCTGTGGTACGTGTGTGTGTGTGTGTGTGTGTGTGTGTGTGTGTGTGTGTGTGTGTGTGAGAGAGAGAGAGAGAGAGAGAGAGAGAGAGAGAGAATGTGTGAGTGAGTGAATGTGTGTGTGTGAGAGGAGACAGAGAAAGTATGTGTGAGTATGTGCGCATGCATATGTGCATGTGACTGGCAGAGATGAATACTGGGTATATTCTGTCATTCTGTCTTGTTTTCTAAGCAAGTGTTTCTCAGTGAGCCTAGAGCTTATCGCTTTGCTTAGTCTGGTGGGCAAGTAAGCTCTGGAGATCTGCTTCTGCCTCTGTAACCCTAGGGGCCTTTCTGTGGGTACTGTGGATGTAAACCAGGTCTAAATGTATGTACAGCAGATTAACACTGAGCCATCTCCTCAGCCCCCATCGCATTTTTTTTTTTTTTTTTTTTTTTTTTATACTCCATTTCAGATATGTTTTGGTGGTGGTGGTAGGGAGAAGCAAGCTGAATCTTCCCATGTACTCTAGTTAATAAAATGCATCCTGTTGCTGACCTCCCGGCCTTTGGCCTTTGGCCTTTGATTTTTTTTTTTTTTTTTTTTTTTTTTTTTTGGTTAGTGCTTCTATGTCTCGAAAATGGGTAATCTTTGATGCCTCAGCAGTTTCCATGTTCCTGGAGACTTGGCTGTCTGAGTTCCACTTCACTACTTCAGTGGACAGGAAGTGACACTTGCTGTCCTGATTTTTGTTTGTATTTAATTTAATTAATTTTTTTTTTTGAGATGGTCACTATGTGACCCAAGCAACCTGGAATTTGGTATGGATGTTGACCATTCTGGCCTTGAACTCATAGAGATCCACCTGCCTCTGCATCCCAAGTGCTGGAATTGAAAGTGTCTATCACTATGTATTCTGATTTTTATGGCACTGTGGACTTGGCATTCCCACTCTCATGGACTCTGAACAAAGCAGTACATTGGGAACACTGGGATTTGGGGCCCAGATCCATTCTTTCCATTCCTGGAGTGGTTCGGAGTACCTTTTTCATACACATATGCCTACATCTGTTCTTCACTTGGACTTGCTGAGGGCTGCTCCTGGCCTTACGACTTTTTGCCATCAGTGAAGCATGTTTTTTTCTCCTATAAAGTGAAGTCAGACAGGCCATAGATGCTTTCCACAGCCCCTTCCAGACACATCAGGAACACGCTAGGCTTTTCACTGGTGGTATGTGCAGTAGGCTTGTTAGATTCACTGCTGGACAGGGATCTGGTAACTGGCATGCCATTCCAGTCCAGGTCTATGTGTCTGGCTGGTTTGTCCTGCTTCCTGTGGAAATAACCCCACCAAGACAGATGTGGCATACGGGCTCCTGGAGAGGCTGATATTAGAAACAGCTCTGAGATGCCTGTCCCCGAGGCTGACTGGAAAGAAGCCATTTGAACATCCGGTATGATGTGGTTCATGCCTTGACTGAGAAAATCCTGTGGGGAATGTGCTGGAGTGCAGTGAGCCTTTGTTCAACCATTTTTTTCTTGCTGCCTTCATTGTTTTTTCATGTCACGAGACCTAATACTCTGTAGTGTTTCCTTTGTAACCTTTACCCCTAAAATGAAGCTTTATACTCTAGTATTGTATACTCTTCTTCACCCCATCCTGTACTGATGATCAAACCTACATGTAACCACTGAACTCACCCCTAGTTTACTTTTGTATTTGAGACAGTTTTTTTTTTTAATTAATTATTTGTTTTGATTTTTTTTTTTTTTCTTGGAGACAAGGTTTCTATGTGTTGCCTTGGCTGTCCTGGAAGTCACTATATAGCAGACTTACCTTGAGCTCAGAGATCCACTTGCCTCTGCCTTTTGAGTCTTGGGATTAAAGGTGTGGGCCACTACTGCCCAGTGAAACAGGGTTTCAGATTTTCTCCCTTAGGCCTTGAACTTACTCTTCCATCTCAGCTTCCACAAAATAGCTTGAAAAATTCCTGTATTAATACTTATAACTTTCTATGGTGGATGCTGCAAATATTTGAAAATTTAAAAAGGTTTGTAGTTAAATATTCAGTTACAATGCTTCATTGCTGACTATGACAACCATCTGACTTTGGTCCATACTGAGAGTTATTTTGTTACTCACATAAAGCTAAGCAGTTGAGTTTATGTAGTTAGCTACAGTGTAATCCTGTGGAGACCAGAGCACAGGCACAAAGGCTTTGAAGACCCTAATTTTGTGTGTGTGCGCGCGTGCGCGTGGGCAACCTTATAATGTAGCCCTTGTTTGCCTGGAACTTGCCACATAGTCCAGGGTGGACTTGAATTCAGAGAGATCTGCCTGCTTCTGCCTCCCAAATGCTGGAATTACAGGTGTGTGCCACCATGCCTGACTTTAACTTTTACTGAAATGTAATAACATTGATTTTTGTGGTGCTGACATGATTATATGTGTTAATGAGGCATGGTGTGACATTTCCACACAGTAGTCTGCACTGGCCAGCTCAGGGTAAATGGGGTTCTTATCAGTGGGATCTCAGTGGCAGTGCTGATGTCAAACTGGCATTTGTGTCTGGCACGAGCACAGTGCCTTCCATTGGGCCCATCTCAGGCATTTATACTGGATGCCAGCTTGGGCCAGGTTTTGTGCAGGCAGTTCAAACGCTTCACTGGGGCTCAGCTTTCAGCAGGGCATGGGAGGTAGATGCTTAGGTATAGCAGATAGTCAAGAAATACAGTAAACCAGAGGCAAGTTCATCCATAAGGCCGGACAGGGGACTGGAAAGGTGGGTGCTGGTGTCCTTTAAGTATGACTTAGTGTCACTGAGGAGCCTGTAAGAACATGTGGGAAAGAGGCAAGGGGTTACTGGATGGATATCTGGCTGGAAGGGCCTAGACTGACTGGGCTGTTCCTTCTGAGCTGGAGGTGGAGGTGGGGTGGTGACTGGACAGGTCCAGTGAGTGAGCCAGAATGAGAGCCCATCAGGGATGCTGCTGGTGTATAGCCATCTGCTGAAGGCACAGAAGTAGTCCTCATGCTTTTGCAGCATGTTAATGAGCCAAGGAAATCTTGTCTGACTCGGATGTGGCCCTTGAGCTGCTGTTGAGAGCTCTGGAGCAGAAAGTGGAGCTGCACTTGAATCCAGGTGTTAGATGATACCTGGTGCATGCAGAGCTGGAGCCACAGTCTGTAGGAGGGAATGGAAGAGCCACCCAGGCTTGAGGCTTTGGCCCAACAGCTGGATAACATGGGCCACAGTTGAGATGTTGGGAAGGGCTATGATTAGTACCAAGGAAAGATGTTCAGTGGCCTGTGCTTGCAGAGTGAGGTCAGAGCTGGGAGAGTGCTGCAGTGTCAGCTAGATCCTTCTGGCTGAGTATCAGGCCTGCAGTGCCCATTGAGCAGAGGGCCCTGCCCTGGGCGTCCTGGCAGGGAGTTGATAGGGAGCAGGCTGAGATGGAAGATCAGTGGCCCAGGGGAATGAATAGTCCTGCAGGAAGCCCTGGGCGGGTGGTGTGTGGCATGTGGAGAGCCTTGTGGGAGAGAAGCCAGAAGCCCTGGAGCTGAGCAGCCTGGTGGGAAGGACTGTGAAACTCAAGAGGTGCCCAGTAACAGTTGAAGGAGGAAGGAAGTGAGTGACTTCACTGAGTGCCCTAGAGCACTTGGCACCCTGCAGGGAGCCCTGGGTGTGGGTCAGGAAAGCAACACAGTCTGTGGAGTCTGGTAAGAGAGAGTGGAGGAAGTGTGACTTGCTAGTCTAGGAGTTCTGGCGAGTTCAGTCAAGGTGCAGGGAGGAATGGGGGGTGGGTAGGGGTGGTGACAAGGCAGGGCTTGGGTCTCTGGGTTCAAGACCCAGCATGGGAAAAAATGTCTCAGTTGTCATTGTGATTTGATGCTTGTGTTAACTCTGTGCACTGAATTACTCCGACCTAGAAAAGATGTGTCACAGGCAAGAGGTAAATAATAAATAAGGCATGTGGAAAGTAAACAGTTTGGAGTGTAGAGTCCAAGGGGAAGGAGACCCCGAGCTCTGCTTCCCCTTAGGGAGTCAGCATAGGTCTGAAATGTTCTACCCCAAACCCCCTTGTACGGCTATGCACCTTTCATAGGCAGTGGAAGACATACATATGCAGTTCCTTTGGAGGAAGTGACTGTCCTCCTACATGCTGACCTGGAACTTTGCACTGGTGTTTCTTTCTGTGGTGTATTGGGTAGCATGATGAAAACATTCTTCCATGTTAACATGTGGATGGATCATCCCTCGTCTTCCTGTACCCTGCTGAGCATAGGGTTGTGCCTTTGGTGGACTGTCCTGTGTCCATGTGCACCCTGGGAGCTCCAGGACTCTGTTAATTGCATTCTGAGTTTTTAGTGAACATTAGTTTTAGTCCAGCTGTTTTATTACATTAGGACTGGACTCTCCCCAGGCCTTCTGAGAAATGGCAATGCTAATTTGCCAAAATGGCAACTACGTGTACCACTCTCTGTTCCAGTTTTCTTGGGCTTCTTGCCCTAGTTTTTTCTATTGAAACCTTCACTGTTAGCAGAATTTTAAACATTTTTATCCTGGCAACAGAAGCATTTGGATAAACAACTAGGAGGGCAGTCATGTCCTTGTTTGGAGGAGGTCAGGGTTCAGGGTTTTATGTCCAGTTGAGAGTGTTTTCTAAGCACTCGCAGAGCTTTTAGAAAGCAGGGAGATGCTGGGTTTGGGCATTTGAAAGCCACTTCCATTGGCCCCTTAGGAGAGGCAGGCACTGCTCACGGAATCTGTGGGTCAGGGCCATTTGTGAGTAGGCTACAGGGCCAGAGTAAGTAGGTTTAGATCAGGCACTATCTTACTTTCTGACAAGGCTATTCATACCAGGTGGCCTAGGAACAGGGGACAGCGCCACACAAGTGAGGAGCTGCCTCCTCCCTTCTAGCTCTTTGCTCTTGCATGGGTTTCCATGTTTGGGCCTTGAGAAGGCCAAGGCTGTAGGCCAGTTCTCTCTTGGGGGTTCCCAGAGGCTTCTGCATTTGTTCTCTTTGGGTAAGCTTGTAGGAGTGTCCCATGTTTTAACATTGTGACATCGTTCTCTATGACATTCATGCACAAAAGCCATGCAGTTAAGTAAACTTCCCCAAACAGAACCTTGCTGTGTTAAGAAAATTGATAAGTTTGTACTGGGCAGCATTTATTGCTCTCCTGGGGTGTTTGTGACTTGTGGGTCATGGGTTGGAGGGGCCTTGTAGTTGCACTTGCTGCAGGTGAAGCTGGGAAGGTGAGCCTGTCTGGTGACCATCTGCTCTAAGATACTGAGGCAGGCATACTGGTGATTCTAGTATCTGTGCAGCCTTGAAAACTGCAAAGATTTTTCTGTCTGCATTTTCCTGGAAAAGAGTCTGTAGTGCATGTTCAGTTCTTAGGATTTGTTAGACCTGGGCTGTTTTCATCCTAGTGCTGAATTTGGCCAAGCGGCTTTGGAATGTGAAGATCACTGCCTCTGCCCAGAGCTGATGCTTACCCCTCTAATAGTCATTGCTTCTCAATTTGGAAGCGAGAAGACAGGGTTTATGTATGGGACAAGGTACATTATCTCTCAGCAGTTGCTGCTCTAGACTTCCAGTTCCTCCTCAGAGGCCTTGGGAAGGTGTAGACGCAGAGTCCCTGGATTGTTCTCCCTCATGTAGGGGAGCTGCACCTGATCCCAGGCTCTGGGACAGTCCTCAGGCTGAGGTTGAAGGCAGCAGAGTGACACTACCAATGGGTGTATCTGATCACTTTTTAGAAGCATGTTTTAGAGGTGGAATATGGACAGAAGAGGAGAAATAGAGTGTTCTCCTTTCCTCCCATGTGTTTCAGGCCATTGTCTCTGTACCCTGTGCAATTTCTAGTCCATCTCCTTTCCTTCCCCCTTTCCTGCTGTTTCTGCTCCCAGAAGGCAATGCTCAGAGCCACTCCTTGCACAATGCATGGTATCCCACTGTTCAGCTGTTCTGCTGCTGCTAAAAATACCACATTGGGTTCCATTATGGTTCTTTTTTGAGTGAATCTTCACACAATATGTATACATGCTGGAACGTTTCTGTGTCCAAGGAAGTCACTCCAAGGCCCCTGCAAGCTATTGGGGCTCAGAACCTGGTTGGATATGTATGTTTTCAGTTACCCAGAAGGCAGAACATTTGCCCATGTTTTAGCTTTTTCTTGAGACTGCTTTCTTATGCTCCATTTCATAGGTTTCCTGGTCTTTCCTATTGCTGTGAAAGAAAGAATTGGCCTATGTGTTAGCAAGTATTTTTTTTTCTCCCTCTTCTTTTTTATCTCCTTCATCTTATTTCTCTGTGTTGCTTTAGAGCTTGTTCTGGAACTAGCTCTGTAGATCAGGCTGGCCTCAAACTCACAGAGATCTGCCTGCCCCTGCCTCCCAAATGCTGGGATTAAAGGCATGGGGGCATCAATGCCCTGCCTTAGACTTGCATTTTTAACTGTTGTTTAGTTTTGTCAGCCTTTAAAGACTACTTTAATTTCCTACAGACACTCCCCTCCCCCATGATCCCGCCTTCCTGTGTTAATTAGATGTGTCATCTGTGGTACAGTACAGCACTTTTATTTTGGCGGGGGGGGGGGGTCTATTTTATTTCTTGCAAGGTAAGAAGACCTTTGCACCCTCTTTCCCCAAAGTACTGGTGAGGAATTTCAAGTGTCTCTTCACCCCACTGCAACTGTTATGTTCGGTGACTGTTAGTTTTTTCATGTTGGCCCAGAGTAGCTCCTTAAAGTTGGTTGTGTGTCCTGTAGATTGAGCCTAGCAGTGTTTGTGGTGTCCTTAGTAGATGTCTGATGGCTGCCTCCTTCAGATGGGAACCCACTGGTTTTCACAACATCTTACATGTGGTCTGACAAGTCTGACAATGCTGCCCAATACAAACTCATCAATTTACTTAACACAGCAAGGTTCTGTTTGGGGAAGTTTACTTGACTACATGGCTTTTGTGCATGAATGTCATAGAGGATGATGCCTGTCACAATGTTACAACACGGGATACTCCTACAAGCTTGTGTGTTTCTTGCCTGGAATATTTAACTGTCCCTTTCTTTAAGGAGTCTGGTTTCCTTCTGTTGAGGACTGGACCTTCAGCGCCACAGCCAGGCTCCAGGGACTTAGCCAGGCTGCAGAGCCCACTGTTGCCTCTGCCTTTTCACTGGACAGGGCAGAGTGTGTCAATACATACCCACACCCAAGTTTGCCCTTCCTGTTCAGATTGTGGTACTGTACCTAGATATAAACTTGATCACTCTCCCACCACTGTGTCAGCTTTCCCACTCGAAGGAGTGTTCAGCAGGATTGGAGTGCTGTGAGCAGTCAGTGTTAAACAAGACATCCTCAGCTACTCAGCAGGGACTCCCAGTGCCCCTTGCAACAGTTGCTGAAGATGGCTAGAATTTATTTTGTAGTTGTGTTCTTCCATTTGAAACAGTTGTTATTATTGGTGTGTGGGGGAAGGGCGTCTCCTCCCTCTCCTAGTATTCCTCACAGTGCCCAGTACCCTCAGCTGACTGAGTCTTTTACTGATTTTGGTGGGGTTTTTTTGTTATTGTTTTGCGTTCGTTCGTTCGTTTGTTCGTTCGTTCCTTCCTTCCTTCCTTCCTTCCTTCCTTCCTTCCTTCCTTCATTCATTCAGGTTTTTGGGGGGCAGGGTTTCTCTGTGTAGTGCTGGCTGTCCTGGAACTCACTCTGTAGATTAGGTTGTCTCGGAACTCAGAGATTCGTTTGCCTCTGCCTCCCAGTGCTGGGATTAAAGGCATGCCCCCCCCCCCAGCTTTTTGTAGCTTCTTTACAACAGGTTTGTATCTGGGGGTACTGTTCCTAGACACTGTATAAGAATCAAAGTCTGCTGCCTTTAGATCTGCTAAGGGAAGTCCTTGGGGTTGGGATGTCTGGAAGGCCATGCATCTATGACACTGGTTGGTTCTCTGAGATGTGCTAGTCACCGAGGAGGCTGAGGCACCATGGGTTGCAGGTAGTGATTGACAGAGTGCTTCTGTAGGGCATCTGGGGCCCACTGGAGATGCTAGGATTGATGTGAGGGTTCCAATCCTGCTTAGAAAGGTGTGTTTGAAGGTGGCATGAGGAGTGGGGAAGTGAGGCTGTCAGCTGGGGTCATCCCTTCACATTTTTTTTTTTTAAGGAAAAAAGCAGCAATTATTTATGTTTCTGAGCACTCAGAAAACAAGCATAGCTCTGTAGTAAAGCACCTGCAGACTTCTAAGACCCCTCAGCCTCACAGGGCTAGTGATCTGTTCTGCACTGTGACTCTTAAACTTCCCTTGTGGTTCTTGGCATTTGTTTTGCAGGTGACAGAAAGCGCATACCCCGCGACCTCTGGATTCTTGCTTATTGGTGTGCCTCTCTTCTCGTGTTCTGGATGATGTCAGAACAGGACCTGGCGGATGTGGTTCAGATTGCAGTGGAAGACCTGAGTCCTGACCACCCAGGTAGAGCTGTGAGACAGTAGATGAACTGTTGGTTCAACTGTCTCCCTGACTTTTCAGTAGCAAGAGCCACTCTGCTGGACTTTGTTTCCTCAGTAAAGCTCTGTGCCAGCTCTGTGTGAAAACTCATGTGCATGCACGCACAGTACTTTCTTACTTCTGTAGCCTGGCCCTTAGGTCTGTTCCCATTAGTGCAACTGCTCATGCCCAGCACCCTTTTCCCTTGTGTACTTGTTACCTGTTCCATGACACCTTCTGATGCTCCTGCCACGTGTGGGACCTGTGGCTCTTACTTCACCCCATCTTCTACTGTATAACTCAATGCTGCAGTGTGCCGTGCATACTTACGGCTGGCAAACACGGTTCTGTGGCACTCTCTTCCTAGGCTTGCCCTGGTTTACTGACCTCCCCAGATGCTGTTTGCTGTGCTTTATGCTTTTATTCTTTGTGGAGAATGGGAGGGAAGATCTTGATCTGGGCAGATATTTTTGCAGGGTCAGTTCTCTAAACTTACCAGTTTAGTAAGTCACTAACGGATTTTCCAGAAAGTTGTATTACCTCATTCCTATACTGACTGCTTGAAAACAGATACTCCTAACTGCTAAGGCCATTCACTTTCTTTATAGTGGTAAAAGCATAACCACTTTGAAACCTTAGCTAAGCATCTGTTTTAAGGAGACTCCAGGAATGATAATCTGGACTTAAGACTTCTGGGGAGCATCATCTGTGAAAATCTTTGCCTGTAGTGTTTTAGAGTAGCAAACTTGTTGCTTGTGTATACATGTAATATGCACATACATCCATTTCTGCAAAAAGGATTTCCCTAGAGGGACTCAGTGTGTTACTAAGAGAGGAGACAAGGCTCACACAGATCTGTAGGTGGTAGAATCTTGTCCTCTCCAATGTGAGTGAGTACGTAGAGGCTGGAGAAATGCACAGGCAGTCAATGTCACATATTTTAGGCAGGGAGATGTGAGAAAAACTGGACTAGTGAAATAAAAACATTCATGGCATAAAATAAAGGTCAGTTAAGAAAAAAAATGCTGACCACAGAATCCTGTGATTATAAATTAGTAGATCTGAGAAGGTGACCTATGTCAGGCCAGATCAATGGCTCAGCAATTAAGAGTACTTCCTCTTTTCCAGAGGACCTGCTTTCTGTTTTCACCTTAGACAGTTTACCACCACCTGTAACTCCTAATTCCAGGAAATCTGATGCCCTTTTCTGGCTTTTGAGGGTACTCCCATACATGTGGTATACATTTACATAGATGTATATACATAAATAAAAAAAATAAATCTTAAGAAAATGATTAATAGCTGTGGGGGAGGGGGTGGCACATGACTTTATTCCCAGGACTTGGGAGGCAGAGGCAGGAGTTCAAGACTGACCTGGTCTACAGAGTGAGTTCCAAGACAGTCAGGGCTACATAGAGAAACCCTATCTTGAAACCCCCCTCCCCATATGTGTGTGTATGTGTGTGTGTGTGTGTGTGTGTGTGTGTGTGTGTGTGTGTGTGTGTGTGTATGTATAGAGAGAATGATTGCTTCTGTGTAGGGAAAAGGGCTAGATGGCATAGGTTAATAAAAGCTCAGTTTGCAGAGATAAAGGTCATTGTGGTGCTGCTGCTCTTTGACTCTGGGATCTTTGACCTTGTTTCATACTTAATTTTAGATGAGATTAAGAAGTTGAGGTGGTACTGCAGAGGCTGGAATTGGGGTTACTTTGCTTATCTGAAAGCAGTCCTGGAAGGTCAGCAGGAGCTGCTGGTTGGTGGCTGGTGAGCAGTTGCAGCTTCCACATGACTCAGCATGTTGGCTGTGCTAGTTTGGGGAATATATGGTATGCAGAGAGAGTGGTGGCTGTCAGTACATATGTGCCTCTCAGCCCCATGTTGGGAGTGGACCCAGGACCAAAGGCTAGGTGAGGGTGCTTTTGATTTTGCAATGGGTTAGCTAGCAGGCACTAAGTAAAGCGGGGGAGAATCACAGATGAAGGTGTAGTGTGGGGTTGCCTGCTGGGTTCTGCTGAACATTAATTGGTTAGTCTGATGTTTTTGAGAATTCTAACAAAGTACTTAAGGTGCCAGCACTGTGCTTGGTTTAGTTGTAAAATGTCCTGAGGATCTCACCATGCTCACTCCAGTTTCTGTGTCTGGTTGCTTTTCAGTTGTTTTGGAGAATCATGTCGTGACAGATGATGATGAACCTGCTTTGAAACGCCAGCGACTAGAGATCAATTGCCAGGATCCCTCTATAAAGGTACCATATGGGTCTTGTGTATACTATGTCAATTTTTCTACCATGAATGTGGGCTTAGAATAGCAGAACTGACCCTGTTGTAGCCCTTGAGTGGCAGGGCCATCTATGCCTTCTGGGATTCCAGGGGAGGTTCTTCATGCCTCTTCTGTCCTGTGACCTCTAGGTAGTCCCAGCCTTGTTGCTAGTCTATGTCTGAGGCCTATTCTCATTCAGGCCTGGATGATTTCATTTATTTAAATATATCTGCAAAGACTCTTTTTCTAGATGATGCCACAGGAAGGACTTGGGCTTTGTAGCATGGAGATGCCAGTGCTACATGAAAGCACAGGCCAGGTTCTCCTGGCAAGATGAAAGGAGTCAAATGAGATGTCTTCCTGAGTGTGCATAGGCCTGCCTCAGATGGGAGGAAAGTTAAGGGTCACTATGGCCCCCAGGCCCTGAGGTTTCTGGCTGGGGTTGGAGGCCCCTCAGTCAGTCAGTTAGCGTTTGGATTGGCTCATTTGGGACTTAGTGTCTGCAGAATCAGCGGTAAGTTTTAGCACGGAGACATTTGCAAGAGCAACTCAGATGACACCAGTCCTGTTCACATATTTCCCCTGTGTTGAGGGCATCTGCTTGAGATGCTCAGTTCACTCTGGTAACAAGGAAAAGCAGTGCCAGCTGCAGTGGGGGACTGAAAAATCTGCTCAGTCCGAGAGTGATGGATCACATTTTTAATCCCAGCCTGCAGGAGGCACAAGCAGGTAATCTCTGTGAGTTTGTTCAGTGAAATCCAACTTCAGACCAGTGGACAGAAGGATGGCACCAGATTTCAAAGTAAAGTGTGATCTTAATTGTATGACAGAACACATTTGTAAACAGAAACAGACCAAGTAGAAAGGAAAGTAGCTGTCTGGGGTCTTGTGGGATGTTAACAGCATACTTTATATGCATGCTGTCACATGCAGCCATGTGCTGTCAGGGACTGGAAGACATTCACATGCCACATTGCTAGCTGTAACTCTCACAGACAGGTCGGACCTCTTTGTGGTCATCTCACTTGTGGAGCAGTGTTAGGAAAAATATTATTTCCCCTCTTTCTTTGTGATTTGCTTGAGATGTTAGTCTGTAATAGTGATTTTTTTTTCACCCAAACTCCAGACAGAACATTTCTAATACAGGGTTAAAATAATGGTTTAACTCTTAAAAGAACTTAGAAGGCAAATAATTGATAACCCCCAGTTATAAAAATTAGTGGTCCATGGTCTTATCTCAAGAACTGGCCACTACTTAGCTCATGATGTATGTATCTCCCTGCACTGTTGACATTGCCTCCATTGATGACCAGGACACTTGGAGATGAGTCCAGTGCTGCTGCTTGTTTCCTCCTACACACAGCCTTGGTGCTTGCTTCTGTGGAGAGTGGTTAGCAGGGCAGGGTCAAGTTTCTCACTTTAACCTTTTCCTTACTAGTGTTGCTGTGTTGTGATGAGTAGAGGTAGATATGAGGGCTTTGGGTATATAGGACATTCCTGTGGCTGTTCCTAACTGCTGTGCATAGTAGAGAATAAAGCAAGCTCAGAGTTCTTAAGAGCCAAGGCTCTGGACCCATGCATTCATGCTTTGTTGCACCTAGGCTTTGGTGATATGCTATATGCCGTTGCAACTGTTGTGGTTTGATAGTATTCTGCAATTGCCTTTCAAATTAGAGCAGAGATTGGCCCCTACTAAGCTTGGACCAGGTGCAGAGAGGCAGTATGTTCTGACTGCCTGTGCTCTGAGGTTTAGGGTCAGCCTGAGCTGGCATCTCTACTTCCCAGGCTTGCATCTTCCTTCTGATGTGTCCCTAAGGCTACATTGTTCCTCTCGTCGAATCCTTTTCATTCTGTTTTCTCCAGATGTTGCTGACCTTCTTCCTACATTTTCTGTCATTAACCAGCACCCTGAATTCTGGCCTAGAGATCTTTTCATAGTAGAATTCTTATGTGTGTTATGCATCTGGTGGCTCCTGACAGGACTGGCAGTTGAGGGAGTAAAGCCTTTCCCTCTGGCTGGCTGCTGATTTCAACTTGGTAGTTGGAAGCTGCTCCTTTTGTTGGCCACTAGGTGGCATGCTTGTTATTTAGAAGGTCCTTGGAAGGGGTCATTACCAGATTTAAGTGGGGTATACCTGTGTCTGGCCAATTTTTTTGGTGCGGCTGAATACATTGTATTTTCCAGGCTGTTTGGATGCTAATTATAATTTGTCATCATAAGGAAGATTGTTGTGATTTAATAAGAATCAGGATAAACAATTAGGCCGAACAGAAGTTTATTAAGGGAGAAATAACTCACAACATAGGCAGATGCACACGGTGGGTTCCAGCAGATCCTGAGCCTTCCAGCGTCCACCACCCAAAAGGGGCGGCCCGACCCTCTCCCAACCTTTTCTCTCTGCTCCCATCCGGCCCTGTCTCCGCCCCAATGGGCATGGCCTAAGCCACAGGTGCAGACAAGGTGAATATCTCGCTACAATTCCCCTTTTAGTCTAAAGAAAAGATTTGGGTTCGATACAAAAATATACAAAACAGTGAATAACAAGTGTGCTCTAAGAAAAGGAAAATTGAGAACAAAACGACCTACATATCTAGTCCTAGGATGAAGACATAACGCAGTTTACAATAGAGTTATCCTAAGCTAGAAAGCCTAGTACCTAATCTATCTAACTATGAAGAGAGAATAATAGTTGTGATGGTTTAATCTACAACCTCATCAAGACCTGAGAAGGAAAATAGCAATACTAGGATAGACAGGAAGTGCGGATGGGCAACTTCCTAAAGATGCCTCGAAGACAGAAACAGCAAGCTACCTGGACAGTCACCCAAGGTCTCAGAGCAATGTTGGTACAGCCAGTTTTGGCTAAGGCCAAGAGTACCTGACAGATCACAACAAAAGCAGGGAGGAAGAAAGGCTGTCTTACCCTGACTTGGCAAGGTTCAGCAGTCTTCTGTTTGTTTCCTGCAAGCACATAGGACCGCATGTCCAGATCAGTTGTCAAGGTAGGGGCAGTTCCTTGCCCAAGAGGCCATGGCCGAAGTGAGAGTGAACTCCAGAAGGAGCAACGACAGTGTCCAACATACTTTCGGGAAAGTGCACGGTGCTGTCAGGAGCAACAGTGTCTCATGTCAACAGAGTACTAATATATAAAACATTTAAATGCCATGTTCTGCAGGTCTATGAAGTGATTGAAGATTAAGCATCTATGTCTGACTAATCTCATAGGCAAAGGAAACATGGGTGAGGATAATCTGTAATACTCAGGAACTTGGCTAACAAGCCTGAATAAAACTTCCTTGAGTAAAGCAAGGATAAATACCTAAACAATATAACTATGTACATGTATATATATATATATATCTCACATGTAAATTCCTAAAGTAGAGGTAGAGTAAAAATGTCTAAACAAGAGGTAGAGCTCTAAAGGGCAGCAAGACAAATATCCCAAATTGTAACAAATACAAAATGTCTTGAACACAAGCAATAGTATACATACATAGAATATGGCAAGTATAATGTACATAAAACATCATAAATGGAAAGATTTCACACAATACAACAAATATAAGATACAATTCTTCCAGGAAGGGAATAAACTTAATTTTACTATGTCAATAAAAATCCTAAACCATTTTAAATGCCATATTCTGTAGGTCTTTGAAAGGTTTGAAGAATGCCTATTCATCTCAAATACATCTCTGCATATCTTGAAATCCAAACTAACTTAACTCTAAGTTTTAACTATCATAGGTAACTCTCTATAATCTGTACTAAATTATACATTACATTTTCCAATGAGCTATATAAACAGAATACCTAAACAAGAGGAGAAATATACATATTACAAAATTGACCTTAAATTGTATCAATAAAAGAAAATCCATTCCAAAGCAAAGTTTTCATATCTATACCATAATTCCCTTTTTACCTTTAAAAAGATTGGTTGTGGTTATAGCCATTTATAACCAAGTCCATTTAAATGAAAACAAACATTTATAAACAATATTTGGGAATTTGGGCGTTGTTCTTTCCAAACTACTTCCTGCTGGTAGAGGGCGCTGTCATGGGGATCCAAAGAAGATACAGAAATCTTGGCTGTAGTCTGCAAGGCTTTGTCTCAACTGCTTTGAATGTTGGATCACCTGGGGCATTGTTTCAGGGGGTCTGGCTTGATCAAACCACATAAGTCTGGAAAGAATCCATAGCTTTTCATTTCCTGTGGAAACAAAAATAGAAATCCTTTTCCCCAGTAGCTTGTCCTTAGGCTTAAATTTTGGAGTCAAAGCATTTTTAAAATATATAAATTGAATTAATCCAGCAGCATTTCTTTTATCAGTAGTTATTTTCTCAGCAATCAAATAATTTAAAGACAACAGAAGCGCGTATAATATCCAAAATCTCTCTGTGTTTTCCATCTTTACGTGGCTTTTTTATTAGTCTATTTATTCTATTTCTATTTTTACATATTTTGAGACAGGGTTTCTCTGTGTAACTTTTATCTGTCCTGGAATTCACTCCATACCTGGTTTACTTTGAAATCACAGAGATCTGCTTGCCTCTGTCTGCCCAGTGCTGGGATTAATGGCATGTCCCATTATACCCATTCATTCTATTTTCTTTTTTCTTTTTTGAACCACTGTACCCTGTTTCTTTTTCTCTCCCAAGCCAGCGTATTTTTTAAAACAGTGTAAACCTTCATTGCAGCTCTTGTACACACCAATGAATTGTTAGCAGAGCTCTTTAAAAGCCAGGCGGCTTTTTGCCGCTTATGCTAATTTTGGAAACTTCCCTTAAAGGAGCCGCGCAAATCTCTGTCTATAGCAAAACAAATCCAATCAAGAAAATGCTGCTACCAAGAAGTCTCTGTTCCCTTGTTTCTAAAAATTATTTTTTAAGCTTTTGTTAAGTTTTAAGCGAAAGTTCTCAATCCCGCTTCTGACACCATTATGTTGTGATTTAATAAGAATCAGGATAAACAATTAGGCCAAACAGAAGTTTATTAAGGGAGAAATAACTCACAACATAGGCAGATGCACGCAGCGGGTTCCAGCAGATCCTGAGCCTTCCAGCGTCCACCACCCAAAAGGGGCGGCCCGACCCTCTCCCAACCTTTTCTCTCTGCTCCCATCCGGCCCTGTCTCCGCCCCAATGGGCATGGCCTAAGCCACAGGTGCAGACAAGGTGAATATCTCGCTACAGAAGATTTTGTAGTTTTAATGTGTGAATCTACTGATGAACACAATGACAAGCTTGTTACTGTATGGCCTTAGTGTAGGTGGGATTGCAAAAGGTCTTATTTGATAAGTCTTATTTGATAAGACTAGGGGCTGGGCTTCTCACTGAATACTGAGACACTGCCCAGGGCTCCTCACTGAATAACTGGGCATAGCCCAGGGCTAGATTGGGTGGAGTTAGGATCCAGCTATCTAGGGTCTATGGACTTGCCTCTCCTAGTGTAAGATGCCCTCTCTGAAACTCTTTTGTTTTCAATTCCAGTCTTTCCTGTACTCTATTAACCAGACGATATGTTTGCGGTTGGATAGCATCGAGGCCAAGCTGCAAGCTCTCGAGGCTACTTGCAAATCTCTGGAAGAGAAGCTAGACCTGGTCACTAACAAACAGCACAGTCCTATCCAGGTCCCCATGGTGGCTGGTTCCCCACTTGGCGCCACCCAGACCTGCAACAAAGTGCGATGGTAAGTATGGAAAAGCCAAGGCTACACAGGCCACCCTGGGTAAAGTGCTCCTGTGCCAACCCAGGCGCCGCTGTTACTGATCTGCCCTAGCTCCGGATATCTGCTCTGATGGTTCCATGGTGCTGGTTTCATGCTGGTTTCACTTAGATGGAAACCAAACACAGGCTGTGTGCAGGAACGACCTGAGTCGCTCCAACTTTCTTCTTGGCTTGAGCAGACAGACTCATCTTTCCTTGCACTTGGCCGTGAACTTGGCTCATGTATGTTGCTTCTTTTCTTTTCCTACCTCTGGCTGGTCATTGCCTACCTTTTCTTCAAGGGTGACATTTATAAATTTTACTTGATCATAGCAAACTTTCTGCTAAGTCTGATTCTTACATTGTGTCTAATTTTTAAATGGAAGGTTTGTAGCCTCCTAGAGAGCTTTGCATGGTTTGTACTTTGCTGGTGTGGAAGGAAGTTTTGTGCTTGGCTTAGTACTAGGGATGGAAAGGTGCCTCAGAAGTTATCCTTCCAGTACCTGGGTCCATAGGCAGTGGGGCATGAGAGCCTTCAGGGGAGCAACACCCACCCAGTGCTCCTGCTATTTTTATTCTTTCCTACAGTGTCTAGGAGGAAGTCTGCTTGTGGTAGTAGGCACAGTGTTATCTTTGTGCTCCAAGACCCACATCCTCTTGTCTGTTGAGTTTAGGAAGAACAGACAGCAGGACAGCAGTGGGAGCCACAGAAAGCATAGAGGGACACCAGTGGTTTTTTTGCTGCAGTGGTTGCTGGATGTCACCTTGCCCGTGGGTGCTGTTAACTAGAGCAGCAGTAGATAGCTTGTGGATTTTAAGGGGTATGTGGGAAGGGAATGTAGAGGTTACTTTGGTTTTGGGGTGCTCAGGAGTACCAGTGACTACTTGTTCTCTTTCTGAGATGTTTCCTAATGAGGGCTGCTGAGCAGGGTCACACATTGTCTCTTGTAGCTCTCAAGAGCACCCCATCTTCACTCTTACCCTCTGTCACCCAAAGGGTGTCTAGCTTCTCAAAGGGGGGCATAGTTGCTCTTGTGACGAAGTGGCTGCATATCTCACCACGTGTCTCCATGCAGACACATGCCAGTGTCTGCGCAGACGCTCTATTAAAGTTGCAAGATGACTAACTGCCTCTTAAGGCAGTTGGTTTTTGAAATGCCCATATGTCCCCAAACGATGTTTAGTGAAGTGAAGTTTCACACCAGAGGTAGGTGTGAAAGGACAGCAGCACATGTTAAAATCTGTGCTTCAGCGTGCCATGGGTGGCCGAGATAAACCTGGAGTGTCGCCTCTGCTGTGTAGACACTACACTATACAGCACAGTGGTTGTAGACACTACCAGTTGGCAATGGAATGTTCAGAATGGTGAATTCTTTGTGCCATTTCCAATGATGTAAAGTGCAGTTCTTTCTAGATTGACATAGTAGTTGAGTTCCTAGAAAGTTCAAGTTACATAAAAACTGTGCAAGGGTATCTTATATCAGAATTCCACATGGGACACATGGTCCTCGTGTGAATGCTCAGGACCTGGAATATTTGTATGGGAGAGTTTTGTGTTAGATGAGATTGTTTTTTAGCACTGAAGGACACGTTAGCCTCTTTGGCCTCTCTTACTCTGGTAGCATCTCAGATGATAGCCATGTCTGTTGCACTTGACTCCAAAGTGTCTGTGCTCGCACCAAATAGCACCAATGTCTTCAGAGGGAGATAAAAGGGCAGTGATTCTCTTCCCTCATAAGGTGCTGCCTATTTGGGGGATATCATCTCAGTCCTTATTTCTCCTGGTACAGGCTATCTTCAGGAGCTGGGGAAGTGTTGACCATATTTTTTTTTCTGTTTTAGTTCTGCCAGGTTATGGGAGGACCTGGAGTAGGAGAGGGTTTTTTGTGGCTTAGCCTCAAGGGCACATGCTTTGGAATCTGTCATTTTAGGAGCACTGGGTGTCAGAGTCGTCTGATTGGGTGTTCCCAGGTCCCAGATACTTATTTCCAAGTCCCAGTTTCCTCATTAGAAAGATGGAGAACTGGGACACTTTACTACTTAGGTGCGGTGGTAACAGGGGCCATGTTTTCTAGAAGGCTGTTAACAGGAAACGAGAGCAGCCTGGAGGATGAGAGCTGAATCCCAGGATTTAATGAAGGATGGGTGAAGTCACTGATGTATAGACACAGAGAAGAAATGAGAATTGTCCATACAGAACCTGGGCAATGGGGCAGACTGGTTTCTAGAAACAGCTAAAAGGCAGTATCATACTGGATGGTAAGGGACTGTGCTCTGTTTACCTGGGGCCACCACTTGCTGGTTCTGAGTGTAATTCCCAGGCTAACTCAGGTGTCATCATTAGCAATTGAGCTCTAAGGCCTGCAGAGAGCACAGAGCCAGTCCCTGAGGACCCTGCCTCCCACTTGCAGAGCTGCAGAGGTCTAGATCTAGCAGGAGGTGGTTCTCAAGGCCCTCTTTCTGTTCTGGGAGTCTGTGCCCCCTGCTGGTCATTTGCCACCGGGCTGGGCAGGTTGAGGCTGCTGTGGGCTCCAAAGGGTTCTCATCTAATTGTTGGTGCTCCTTAGCAGACAGAAGGCTGTGGAACACTGCCAGCCTCAGCTGGCATTAGGTTCAGATTTTCAGATTCTGTACCTGAATGAGTAAATTCAAGAAAAAAAAATAAAATAAAAGAAGGCCTATTTTCTTTGATGCCAGAGCTTAATCACGATAGAAATGTTTGCGAGGTTACAGGGATGGGGTTTCATCCAGCATTTGGCTTCCAGAGATGGAAATGGACTTTAATTCTGTTGTGGCTAGCTTGTGTCTCTCTTGCAGGTATGCCATTTGACTTTCTTGTAGGGACGGCAATGAGGTATTTTAATGCTGAAGATGTTTGTAGAAGCAGTAGGTATCGTTGAAGCATCTACTTGTGGAAGCCTGTGATTTCCATGTGGAAGTGTGTGATTGAGCCAAGCTGGGCTTCAAGCTGGGCTTGAAGCATTCCAGCAAGGTACAGTAATGTGTTGCCTGACCAGAAGGTCTCAGGTGCCAGCATAGGTATCTTTTATACAGACGGCAAACAAGTTACCTTCCTGCTCTTCTCTGCAGTTAGACACAAACTGGTGAAGGGAGCCTGCAGTGGATAGCACAGCTGAGCGGAGAGTGTTGGTACAGTGTAGATGCAGGCCAGGAGCCATGTAGGCAGTACCCAGATAGTGACAATGTGAGCCTCCAGGGTTGTCTTGTAGAACCATATTGCTTGATAACAACTTTTAAAACCAGGCTTTTTGTTTGCTTTTAACTAAGACAATATTTGTTTCTTATTTTTAAAAGCAATAGGGTTTTTGCTTTTAAAGGTTTAAAAATGTTTTAGGACTGGAGAGATGGTGTAGTGGGTAAGGGTTCCATCACCAGCACTGTGTTAACCCAATGTGGGAGCATATGCCTGTCATCCTCACACTCAGGAGGTACAAACTGGAGGATCAGAAGTGTTAAGGTTATCTATCTTAAATATATAGTGAGCTTGAGGCCTACATGAGACTATGTCTCAAAAACAAAACCAAATAAAATACACACATGAAAAAAAAATCATGATGAATGAAAGGTTTTTGTATAATAGTGGTTTTCAAAAAAAAAAAAAAGTGATTTAAAGCTTCCCTTGGGGCAGTTGTACAAAACTTCCTGGAGAATTCTTTTGTTTCTCTCTCAACTGACTTTAGAGACTTGAAGTGTGTGATGGAGAAAGGTTTAAACTCCCTCTAGCAATCTGGCTGCCTGCTCTTAGTTCTTAGGGTTCTTTTGTTTAGCATTGAAGGGAGCTCATGGTATGGTGAAGCTAACGTGGCTCCTAGTTTACCTGCTTCTTGGAGAGCTGGTCTGCTGAGCATCTCTTCTGAGAATGCTATGGGAACCTGTGCTTCATGTTTCTGCTTTGGGGCCATCAGCTTTCTCAGAAGCCTCTATTTACTCTGTAGGCTCCGAGTGTGGTAGGGTCAAGATAGGGCTGTTTGACCGTGGAACATCTGGTCTCTCCACAGTAATGGGCTTGTTTACTTCTTATCTAATTTTGAGTTCTGGATGTTTCTGTTTAATGTCATGCCTGATCTTCCTGCCTGGCCTGTGCTGCCTTGCACAGCCATACACGTTCCTCTGTACACTGGGTATTAACCACTGGGGCACCAGTTCATACACACGAAGCTTGGGGAGTCCTTCACAAACCCTGCTGACTCAGAGACATGCTTCAGCCCCCAAAGCCAATACAGCAAACTGTCTTGCTGGCTTGTGATTGTTGCGACAGCTCAGGCGACTTCTCCAGCATCTGTAGAACTCATGTTCTTTATCGGCTCCTGGTTGAGTTGTTGTCATGACCATCCAAGGTTGTTACACGAATAGAGCGTATCTCTTCATCTGTGTGTCAGGTTTTTAGTTTCTCCCATAAGATCTTGTGCATATCTTGTTATTTCTAAGTACTTCATACTCATATATGCAATGCAGCCTCCTTTTTGGCCTCTGACTGCTCCTGCCCCTATCTCCTGAGTGTTGTGATTACAGGCATGCACCATGCCTGGTTTATGAGGTGCTGGTCCTTAGACCCGGACTGTGTACATGCTAGGTAAGCTTGCTACTGACTGAACTGCATCCCCAGCTTCCATAAATCTTTAAAAAAAAAAAAAAAAACCATGTATGTGTGTGGTCTGTGTATGAGTGTGTGAGTGTGAATGTGTTTTTCCAAAGCCAGAAGAAGGAGTTGACTTCCCCTGGAGCTGGAGTTACAGGCAGTTGGGAGCCACTTGGTGTAGGTTCTGGGAATTAATCTTGTGTCCTGAGAGACATGACTCCATCCCTCCTATGAATGTTTTATGTTTCACTTTTCTAGTGTTTGCTCATTTCTGAATTCACCTCCAACACTGCCATGAAATCTGGCACATACTAGGCAGGCATTCTACCTTTGTGGCAATTCTCCAATCCCTACGTACATTTGTTTTAGTAGTTTTTCTTTAGGATTTGAAAAGAGTTGGGACTGGCATGTGGTGAACCTTTTTTTTTTTTTTTTTTTTTTTTTTGCCAGTTGTGTTTGGGTCTATCCTGGGTCTCTGGGCTGTTCTTCCTCTGGTTCCTAGCTATCTAGGCAGTGTCAGGAGTGGTCTCCCTCTCATGGTACACAGTTTTAATCCCAGCATTTAGGAGGCTGATGCTAGAGGATGCTGTGAATTGGAGGCCAACCCAGCCTATGTAACAAGACCCTGTTGACTGGAGTTTTCCTTCTCTTCTAGGGTTTTTCTGTCTTTGCTACATCTTCTGTGAGCTCATTTCCATGTGTTCTGTCCTGTGTTTGTCTCATTCCTGATCTTGTTTTCTGAAGGTGCTTCATAGGGTTAGTTCTGGTTCATCTTCAGAAAATCTGTCCCCTGCCCTTTCCAATATACCCTTTATGCTGATGTCATACTACTAGTACCGTGCATTGTAAGTATTAAAAATAGAAATTTGCCAGTGCAGCCATCTGGATCAATATTTCTCATTCAGAGGGCCTCAATTCACAGCAGTTTTCTGCCTCTCTAGTCTGGGATTATAGATATGAACCACTGTAATTGGCTTAGTGGGAGTCTTTTTTGACATCAATGTCTCAATCAGAAGATGGGGGACAAAGAGGAAGGCTGGAGTGCTGTGACTAGTGACCAGTGCTCAATGTTCTGCAAGCCTTAGTGGCCTTAAGCTGTAAAGTTACTTGTCATTCACTTAGTGCCCCAGGAAACTCACTGAATTTCAAATCTCCTTCATCAATACTTAAAGTCGACTTCTGACTAGTGGATAAGGTGGCTGTAGACAACCTCTGCTTGTTGTGTGCCTAGTGTTGCATGCAGCCTCTGATGCTCCATCTTCCTGTCTTCCTTATGGTGTTGGCCAGCAGCATGAAGATCCCAGAACTTCAAGACACTTAGCTCAATATGCACCCAGTCTTGAATTCATGTGGGCCTGAAACTAGCAGACTTTGATTGTGGCTTGAGGTCTTGAGGTGCTGGCAATGCATTCTTGCACAAAATAGACAGAAGGCTCCTGTGCAGGGGACACCACCATAAATCAGAGGTGCTAAATAGACACTGTAACAGGGAAAGAGAAGGTGTGAAGGGGGGCCATCCAGCAGAACTGCATCTCCGAGGTGTATCCTGGCTATATATGGACCTTGGAGGTTGTTGCATATTTTTTGTTTTTCTTTGTTTTAATTTTAAGCCAGAGGTCTCATGAAAATTACCCAGAGCAATTTTAAAATTAAAAATAGGTCTTAGGCTCTCTTATGGGTGCTCTGACTTCCCTCAGAAAATTCTGATTTGTGAGTAGTGTAAGCTTAGCTTTTTATTTTGTTTTAGAAAGTTGCTGTTGTAAGAGGATGTTGGGTTCATATCTAACTTGTGCCTTGCTAACTCTGTGGTTTCAGGCAGGTGAGTTGTCTTTCTGAGCTGCTGTCTGTGGCAGAGGCACTAAGATGCCTTGTCTCTGTTTTGGGTTGCAGCCTCTGTGGAAGATACTGCAGTGCCCCATCTCATACTCTGTGTGTATATGTTTGCCTGTGTTAGTTTGTGGGAAGTGTAAGGCACTGTGGTGCCCCATCTCATACTGTGTGTGTGTGTGTGTGTGTGTGTGCGCGCATGTGTGTATGTTACTCATTGTTCCACCTGATGCTGTCTGTGGAAGGCGTTTTGTCTCAGAGTACTAGGAATGAGCAACACGCTTCTCTTGAAGCCTTTGCAGTCAATGCTTGTCATCTTTGTAGACCCCAGAAGGCATGCCAGACACTGATTGTTGACAGTCCACTGACCACAGTAGGTGCAAGGGACTTGTTCACAATCTATCCCACAGCTGCTGCTTTGCCACTATGTAGAGCATGATTTACTAATGAATAGTGCTATGTGAAGGCAAGAATATTCAGCTTGTGTTTTGAATAGTCAGGCCACATGTGACTGTACTTGCCTATAATTCTAACAGTTGGGAGGTGGAGGCTAGAGAGTTGTTAAGTTTGAGACTAGCCTTGGATTCATAGCAAGACACTGTCTTAGAGACCAGATCCTACCTCCAAAAGTCCCAAGAGCCTATGGATCATATTATTTCCTCTTTTCTTAATCTTTATCGTCTTATAAGAAGATTTATTTTTGTTTTGTCAATGATGTTTTCCCTGCATGTTTGTAAATGTACCATATGCCTCTAGCACTCTTGGAGACCAGAAGAGGGAGTCACACCTCCAGGAATTGGAGTTATAAGTGATTTTCATCCACCTTGTGGATGCTGGAAATGGATCCCAGGTCCTCTGCAAGAGCAGCCAGCACTCTTAACTGCTAAAACATCTCTTCAGCCTTTATTTCACAAAGTTTTTATTTAATAGAAAAATGGCAGCTATGAATAGATTTATAAATAGTTAATTCAAAATTGTAAAAGAATAAGTGAAGATCATTAAAAAAGAATTTAAAAAGAACAAACCAGGGGGGAGTAGACAGCTAGATCCTGGAGTAGAAAAGAGAAAGAGAAAGTCTTACTGTGGGACAGACCAGGCAGTAACAAGGGCAGAAGCCACCCTGTGCCCAGTTTAGCCTTTCTGCAGTTGGCACTGGAGCAGAAGTGGACCTAACAGGAGCTTGTAAGGTAGACTACAGATCCAACTGTAAGGTCTAAGCTCTAAGGTCACAGGGGGTCTTGCTTCAGTTTGATGAAGGAAGGTTGGTTGACTTGGGAAAGCTGAGAAGAACATAGAAAGACTAGCATAGACAGGTGAAGATCTTCTGAAGCTAGAATGCTCTAAACTTAGCAGTAAAAAGTCACTGTGATACTGTGAGGAGACTGGCCTGAGGAACCTGCAAATCCTCAGCTTCTGGGTCACTAGGATATACCAGTCAGAGCCAAGGGGGAGCCCTGTTAGATGAAACAAATGATGATGACAGCCCTTGATGCTGGAAGAAATGTGGAGAGTCAGGAGCTTCCAGGTGGGCAGCAGCATGGCTAGGTCTCTGGAGACTGGATGTCCTTCCTACATGGCCCAGCAGTTGTGCTTAGGATCATTTGTGCTCATGACCAAGGCACAGGAGTTTGTGGCCATGCAGAAACCTACAAACACTCTACTTTTCAGTGCGCAAGACTGATTAACATTGTCATGCTGTGGAGCCATCCCCAGCCACAGAAGCAACTGCTGTGGATGGCCTACAAGTCCATTTATATAGCATTCTTGAAGACCAAACACAGATGGTTCTTTAAAGAGATCCCAGGAGGTGGCAGAGAAAGTTCTGTTTCTGTGAAAGGGACATTATTTGGACCTGTGCAGGAGACCCCTCTGCCCTGAGCTACACAGGTGCACATGTGGAAATGATGACATCTGAAGGAAACTTGCAGTCTTCCTCATGCATTGTCTCAGGGTTATTTGCTGCTTTTGGTTTGAATGCAGGCTACACAGGTTTCACAGCTGGGAACAGTGTTCACAAGCCTCTGTGTGCTCCTTCACAATGTGAGTGTGTGGGGCTTATGTATACACATGGCTGTTTGTGTAAATATGTATGTGTCAGATATTATGTGCTTTATTTATTTTAGGAGTGTGAATGCTGGAGGCCTCACAGGACTATAGCAGCAGGCAGAGATCTCCAGGGTTATTTTGAGTCCCTGTGGACACTCAATCATGGTTTGGGGGGATCTGTAGGTGTCTTCAGAGATAAGTAGAATGACTGAGAAACAAAAGTGAAAATCATGTATGTACTTAACACTTGCATTTCAGAAAATTAGCTGTGGTTCTGGGCATATGTTGGATTTTATGTGCTGCTGCTGTTGTACCTGTTGGTGTGTGTACCATGGTATGTGGAGATGCTAGTGACCATGGTAGGTGGCTGGTTTTCATGTGTATGTAGCACCCTTTCCTCTGAGCAAGGATGCTGGGCTTTCAGGCAACACAACTGGTAATATCAAGTGGCAGTTCTTTTCAGTTCTGGCTCTTCAGAGCGAACACACTTTAGACAACTCTGTCGTGAAATGCTAAAAGTTGACACGGCGACTACAGTATGGAAAAGTCTCTTGAGAGCCAATTGCTGATCCTGTTCATTTGCACCCTAGTGCTGCCTTTAGGGTTTTGCTGAGCCTGGTGGTTCTTGGGCCATGTTTCATTCTTTTCCTAGAATTTTTTTTTCTCAAAGCCAAGCCTCAAGGCCTCTTGGTCTGGTCTGCACGTTGCAGAGGGTGGCGGGTGGTGTGTGTGCATGTTTCCTTTTGCTGCTCATGAGTTGACTGCCCCACTCCAAGAGTGCAGCTGTAGAAGAACATCGAGGAGGCTGCTCTGAGACCTTCATGCCTTGTCTTTGTTTGGGAGGGATGCGGTTAAGAGGTTGAACCAGGCTGGGGGGGGGGTTGGTTCAGTGGGTAATAGCTCATGCTTCTGCAAGCTTCAAGATCTGAGTTTAAGCCCCTATAACCCAAATACAAAGCCAGACATGCTGTACATATCTTACAACCCCATTGCTGGAGGATTGAGGACAGGCAGATCCCTGAGCTTGCTGGTCTTCCAGCATAGCTGAACAGATTACCTTACCGTGATAGACCCTGTTTGAAATGATTAAGGTAGAGAATAGTAGAGGAAGTTTCCTGATATCCTGCTCTAGCCTCTACATGCAACCCACATGCATATTGTGTACACACACACACACACACACACATGAAGGAAAAAGAAAAGGAAACTGATTTTCATAAAAGCCTGTTGCAGAGATGGCTTGCAGGTGCATAGGACAGGAGGGTGTCTTAGCCTGTCCTATGTCCTACCCACAGTGTTAAATGTCCACAGCCCAGCCTACCCTCATTATTCCATTTGTGTCAACCAAGAATACTAACCAGCAAGAACCTGAAGAGTCCTGTCTCCAATTTACTTGTCCTTGACTGGAACCCTGCTCTCCGGTGCAGGCCCTGGAAGGTGACCATGTTGAATGACGATGTGCTCTGACAATGAATGTTGTTGTTTTAAGGTCTTCTTTTTTCTTGTGATTCTTTTGTTCCATAGCGTCGTCCCCCAGACTACAGTAATACTCAACAATGATCGGCAGAACGCCATTGTAGCCAAGATGGAAGACCCATTGAGCAACAGGGCACCGGATTCCCTGGAAAATATCATTAGCAAGTCAGTAGCCACCACCACCCCACCTTCCCTTGCCACTGTCATGAAGATAAATGAGCATTCCTGAGCCAGGGCACAGTCTGAGCACATGTCCATATCTGTGGTCACAGGGCTGGTTTTGTTAGCAACCACCATAGTTTTTCTGTTAGGGAGGGCCAGCCTGGTGCCTAGTGATGGTGGGGTGAGTGAGAGAGCACCGGGGCAGCTGTGAGGACCTCTGGGCTCGATCTGGTGTGTGAAGATGCCAGCGTATTGCACATGTTCAGCTTGCCACTCCCATCTGTCTGTCTGTCCCCGCAGTTGAGCCTCTTCTGAGTTTAGTAAATGTTGAAGATGTGTTGAGTTTATGTTTTTTTTTTTTCTTATGCCTTTTCTTTTGAGATGTGTTGAATGAAACTTCAGTCAGAAATGAAAATGTACAATGGCCATGCCCTGGGGGGAGGGGGGCTCTGCCCGTTAGCTCTGGCTCTGTGCCTCAGGAAGGCTTTGCCACCTTTTGGTTACTTACTAGCAGTGTTCTTACAGATTCCTGTCATGCTTTTTTTCCCCTCTGGGGTGTGGCTCTTTCCAGTCTTGTTCTGGCTTCTTGTCCTGGTGTAGTTCTCTAGGAAACAGGAGGTCTGGGGTGTGATGTGGGGGTGCTGGAGGCCAGCCAGGCTGCTGGGGAGAGGATGGGTTTCCAGGCTTGCACTGAGGTCATGGGTGTGGAGTGTTGAGGAGCCAGTTCACCATGGATAGTTGTATGGGGTCATGTCCAGGAAGGACATGTGTGTGGCTTCTGCCTCTGGGGATAACTAGAATTTTAAAGTCCCTGTGACGTTGCTGGTGGGAAATAGAGTTTTGTTTCATCTGTGGTGTGTAATAGGTCACAGTCCAAAATGTTGACAGGGTCATTCAGAAGACAAATCAATCTTGGGTCTTCTTTGAGCACTTTCTGCTGCTGGCTGTTGGCTGCTGCTACACTTCAGGGCCCAGTACCAAGAATGACTCCCAGGGGACTCCTGGCATTCTTGATGGCCTTGGAAGCTGTTCCTGGGATTTGTTTGTGGGAGTCATGGAGAGTGTGGAGGTGTTTTGGAGGCTGAGTCACCTTGGGTGTCTGACAGCATGGATGATGAATGGATGGGGGCTCTTTGACACATGATGGCCATTGTGCAAATCAGCCTCCCTAGGATGATCTTTGAGATCCAATAGCAGGATTCTAAGCTGAGTTTCAGTGAGTTATGGTTTTATTATTTTGTACTGTTCATATTTTTAAGCAGTTGCTTTATATTATGTGTCTTCTTGGCCTCAGACTGTTTCTGTGTTATGTTGTTGCTCATATCCATGGAGGGTGTGTGTGGGGACACACCGCATGTTGGGGGACCCACCTTGTGCATTGGTCCATGCTCAGCTAGGCATTTTGGGATAAGTCCACACAGCACAGTGAGTCAGGGCTAGTCTCAGTGTGCCACTCATGTCCCTCTCACAGCGTGGGCTGCTGTGTTTGTTTCCCGCCAGCGCTGTTCCTGGGCGTCGGCAGAACACCATCGTGGTGAAGGTACCAGGTCAGGATGACAGCCACAATGAAGATGGGGAGAGCGGGTCAGAGGCCAGTGACTCTGTGTCTAACTGCGGCCAGCCAGGAAGCCAGAACATTGGAAGCAACGTCACACTCATCACCCTGAACTCTGAAGGTGCGTTACCAGGGCTGCTCTGCTTGTCAGCACAGCCGTAATTGTACTTTTGTGCTGTTATTTTGGAAGCGCATGAAGCTTATTGTTGATAAGAGGAGCGATTCAGAAGTGATGCAGAAAATTAAAGTGACTGGGAAGCTCACTGTGGCTTCCTTCCAGCACCTGAGTCTTTTCCATGTTCTTTCTGTTGGCTTTATGCTTGCTTTCCCCTGCCTACACAGAAATCGATTTTTTCCATGTCAGTTGGGGTTTCCAGAGTGATTTCAGTGTCACTTATGGAGGTGTTTTTAGATGGTCTGCTTCTTGAGGAGGAATATCTTTTATGATAATGCACCAGTAGCCACTCACTGTCTTTGGCATTTCTCTGCAGGTTTCCAGAGGATACTGCCAGGCTTAGGAAGTACAGTCTCCTTGGACTGGGCTTCCTTTTGCACTGGGGATCTGCAAGGGGCCAGGAGGAACTAGTGCTGGGTCTCTTTTTCAGACTCCTCCTCATGGTCTCTTGGGGTGCCCATGGTGGGGCCCCATGACCATGGACTTGGTTTAGTGTATCCATATGTTTATACAATGTCACCTCTATCTAAATCTTTTTTTTTTTTTTTTTTAAATCACCCCTTCAAATAAACCTCAAACCAGTTAGTAGTCCTCCTCACCCTTCCACCCAGACCTTTGAGCTGCTGTGAATGGGAGTTCCAGTGTGTGATCACTGATTGTGATGGGGTCATGCCATCCAGGTTGAGGGCCATAATTGTTTCCTGTTCTCCCCCTGTAGGAAGAGGGGCTGCCTTCCTGTGTGCTGGTTTCCTTAAGCACTGTTATCAGTGCCTCCCCCTTATGTGGCAGGGACTGCATTCCCCATACCCTGACTCTCCCCACACATGACGAACAAAGCCTGCATGCTGCATACTCTGGCCCTCCCTTTGTATGACAGGGACTGCATGCCCAGGCTTCAGGCTTGCCCTTGTTTGACATCGTTGGTTGACAAGCATTTGGATCTTTTCTGCTTTTGGCTGTTGTACATTGTGAAGTGTGAACACTTGTGTGTAAGTTTTGGCATCTGTGTGGACTCAAGGCCAGGACAGCTGGCTGTTTTAGCACTAACTGAGAGGAAAGATGCCAATCATTTCTCCTTTAAGGAAGTCACATAAGGACCATTTTTATGAGTAGGTTTTCCCCTGCCGGTCTGGTCCTACCACCACGCCAGCCCCAAATAACACACAGAGATGCTGTATTAGATATAAAGCTGGTGACCTGTTTCTAATGTTTCCTATTGGCTGGCTCTGTCTTAATGATTAACCCATTTCTATTAATCTAAGTATTTCTACGTGGTCTCATGCTTTCCTATTGGCCAACAGTGCTTTATTCATTACCGAATAAGAGAAACATATTTACAGAATGACATCTCCCATCAGACCATGTCTATAATAGCAAAGGAGCCTGACTGATCTTCCTCCTTTCCTGTGTTAGCCATGCAAGCTCTGGTGTTGGTCTGGTCAGCTGCTTAGGGCTGGTGTAGACCCCCAAGGAATATAATCTTTTTAATCTTGGAAGTCTGGATTATTTTAAGAATAGAATTTTCTCTTTTGAATCTGACTTTGTGATGTGGTCAGTGTGACAGATTATGTTGAAATGAACTCAGGAAAAGGAATCATGCTTAGCACTTGCTTTGTTATTATTGTCCTAAGGAGGAACAGAAACGTATCTGACTTCAGGGTCTCTGAGATGTGTTTTTAGTAGAGGCTTAGAGCCACACTAAAAGCTGGCTATGTCCACAGTTATGATGCTGGTGGACAGCACCAGGAATCTCCAATGCTAGGACTTGGCATTCCCCCACTCATAGTTTTACTTTTGAAGAATAGGTCATATTTTAGCATCGTTTGGCTTTCTTGTTCTTTGGGAAAGGTAGGTCACAGTGTCCTAGTAAATGGTACTGACAAGCTGTGCTGGCACAGGTTTTCTGAAGAGTGTCTGGAGACAGACAGATAGCATTCTTATTAAGTAATTGTTGCACATGGAAGTGCTAGAAGGACTACCAAGCAGGGACATGTCTCACTTCAGACTCAGTGGCCACTAGTCCTGACAGTACTGGCTTCTATCCTGTGGCACTCAGGCATGCTCTTGTCTCATTGCTCAGTGGGGTGTGTTAGGCCATCTGGCTCATGTCATAGAAGCATTATTGATATTGGGTGTTATGGATGATAAGCTTATAGAACTTAGTCTTTTTGTCTCGTTGAGAGCCAAGAATTGCAAGCTGACAGATGCTTCTTGTCTTCTTATGTGAATATCTGTGTATGCCTAAGTTCTGAAGAATCAAGACTTTGAAGTGATTATTGCTTAAGAATTCCAAATGTTTGGTGGTGGCGCATGTCTTTAATCCCAGTGCTTAGGAGGATCTCTGTGAGTTCGAGGCCAGTCTGGTCTACAGGGTTGAGTTCCAGGACAGGATCCAAAGCTACACTTTCTGTTTAAAAAAAAAAAAAAAAAAAAAAATAAAAACCAAACTTTTTGGTTTTTGACTTCAAAATCAAAAATAAGATTTGAAGTCAGTTGGTTATACTACAAGGGTACCATTTCCTGGTTTGTTTTGTTTTTAGGGTGCTGGGATTGGACCTAGGGCCTGTGTATGCTTGGCAAGTACTCTACCACTGAGCTATATCCCAGCCCTCTTTTCATTCTGTATTTTGAGACAGTGTCTCATCAAGTTGTCCAGGTTGGCCTTGAATTTGCTCTGCATCCCAGGAATGATCAGCCTTGAAATTTCAGTCCTACTGCCGTAGCCTTTGAAGTAGCTGGGATGATAGGCCTGTGCCATTTCATTTATTTTAGTTTTTTACTTAGGTAATTTGTTAAGTTATGTAAACTTAGTTTGAATGAAATAGAAGGTGTCTCCTAATCATTGGAGCAGGGTTTACTAAAGCTAGTTTTTGCCCATGTCTTCTGTGGGTAGTTAGGCCCTCCTGTACTCCATTCTTGAGAATGTGAGGGCCATAGTCATTCAGAGGCCAAGTTGGCTGTGTGACAGATACAAATTAGCTAAACGAATCAAAGCAGGATCTGTTAATTAAGGGATTTAGTTGGATTTCCATTCCCACAGTGTGGGCATTTGGTAATTCCTAGAGGATGGACTAATTCTCCATGTAAAATGCTGAACACCTAATTACAATGTGGAATATTGTGTTTCAGTTATCACTGGTTCAAAATGCTCCCTCTTCAGTCCATGGTTTCTGCAAGTATGTTTCCATGCCACATTCTGCTGATCAGTCAGGACTTACTGACAAACTCCTGTGACAAATGCCCTTTAGGTCCCTGCACTCTGAAGCTAATGGCAGCTTTGGCAGGCTCCAAGTAGCTTACAATTTAATTTTTGCTTTGTTTTCCTTTATTGTGACCAACCTCTGACATGCCCAGACATAGAGACGGCAGATGCAGGGATCTTGCTTGTGGAATGACCACATGGCTTAGGATAACAGAGCCCTTCTTAGTTGTGGTTAATTTTCACATGCTAAGGAATATTTGTGCGTTACTGGTTAGAAGCCATAACTATATGATAGAATTGTTGATCTGAAATAATTTACTAAAAAAAGAAAAATAAAACAAAAATCGTACATACCGAAAACCTTTTTGAAAAGAAAATGGTACAGTGTACCATTTCTAAATTGAAATTTGTAGTTTATGAAATGAATTTCAAAACCTCTCCATTTCTGTGTCACAGAAGTTGCTTCTGGCTGTTATAGGTGACCTCTAGCATGTGGCTGGCCTTCCCTCGGTTCAAGGCACATGCCATCTTGCAGCCTTTCTGCCTCCTTTTCCATATGGAACATTGGTTAAATACCTAGCCATCCACTTGTGGGTGGGGATTATTATGTCAGAGCATTAAGGATGGGTGTATGGACACAGATGTGGCCCCACATCTGTGGGTGCTCCTGGACCCCTTTGGGGGGCAGATGCTCATAAATGCATAAGAATGAGGTATTTTCTGGACTACAAAGAGGCTCTGGACGACTTGCTAGAAGAACTAGGTTAAATAAATATGACCAATCCTTGGCTGGGTTGAAAACATTGTAGGCTTTGTGTGGCAGTGTGGCTTGGAAAGTGGTGGATGCTGACTCTTGTTTCTTGTCTGGTAAGTTCCAGGGGACTTCATTCTAGTTATCTTCATTTTCAGAACCACTAGTATCTCATGAAGCATGTGCCTTAATTTGGTAAACTGTTTGGGTTGACTTTATGAATGCCAGATGGGAATTAATTTTTCATATGGATGGAAAATACACTTATTACTAGTTGATGACTACAAGTCTGTTGTCTAAAAAGTTGCCTGTAGGAGGCTGAGGCTGACCCCAGGTAGCTAATTTGACCTGAGGTCTGTAGTGAATTTGAATAGCCCTGAAGCATCCCCAATCACATCTTCTCTACCACCACTCCCCCCCCCCCCTCCCGACACACACACACACACAATTCCCTCATCCCCTACTGGAGAATGGCAAATATTGGCTTCCAGGACTTCAGCATAGCCCCAAGAATGGTTCAGGAAAACCGCAAGTGTGACTGGTGCTCTTGACTAGGGACAAGGGGCATCTGTGTTACCAGTGGGAACCTGGACTCTGCTATAGCCTGCCCAAGGTCAGAGGACACCAGATCTTTGTGTTTGTGGAAGCTAATGCACTGTGTGAGCCAGTCTGGCTCGGGTGGCAGTTCGTCCTCCTGCTTGTCCCCTGTATCACTGAATGGCAGCAGGCCTAGGTCTCTCTTGGCTGAAGATGATTTTCCTGTCCCCACAGTAGTACGCTTATGTTTGCTTGCCACTGGTGTTGCCACTGGTGTTTCTTGCTTAAAAGGGGTCTGTATACCCACAGGTTGTGGTTAGTTTAGAGATCTATCATCTCTACTTTTGTTTTGTTTGTTGAGATTGGGTCTCCTTGTGTAGCCTGTGCTGGTCTGGATCTCATAATTCCCCTGCCTCAACCCTCCAAGGGCTGAGATTACAGGCATGTGCCATAATGCCTGTAATCTAGACTTTTTAGTTTTAATATGCATACTGGATATAGCAGTGACTTCTAGAATAGGATCTGTCTTTGAGAACCATCTCTCCACTTACATATCATTACTATCACTGAGAAAAAGATTATTTATCTTGTTCTGAATTCCAGAGTTTAGTTATCTCCATCTTTAGCTACAGCTGAGGGCTCATGCCCATTCTCCACCCTCGTTCTCTCCCCTCCTTCCCTCCCTCTCTCCTCCTTCCCTCCCTCTCTCCTCCTTCCCTCCCTCTCTCCTCCCCTCCCTCTCTCCTCCTTCCCTCCCTCTCTCCTCCTTCCTTCCTTCTCTCCTCCTCTCCCCCCTCCCTCCCTCCCTCCCTCCCTCCCTCCCTCCCTCCCTCCCTCCCTCCCTCCCTCCCTCCCTCCCTCCCTCCCTTCTTAAGATAGGGTTTCTCTGTGTAACAGTCCTGACTGTCCTGGAACTTGCTCTATAGACTAGGCTGGCCTTGAACTCCATCTGCTCTGCCTCCTGAGTGCTGGGACTAAAGGTGTATGTCACCATGCCCAGCTATCCCTGCGCTATTTTAAGACAGTATTGTGATAAAGGGATCTGGCAAAGGCTGTCTTGGAGAGGTACACACACATTGATTGGAGTGTGGTCAAAGATGACTTGGGCCTGTAGATCCTGGAGACTGGCAGTGTATGGACTCTGTGTCAACAGCATACTTATTCCCCTTTAAGATTTTGTTTTTAGTTCTGCTATCCCAAGAGGCTCCTGTTATTTCAACCCATATCTTGTTTGGTGTTTTCTTCTATAATCAGGATGGTTTGGGGTTGCTACTGGCTAAAACCAGTGGCTACATCTCAGCTCTGGTGTTCCTGGCAGCCAGCTGGATGGAGGCTGGGAGCTTGGCTTAGCAGCCCCAGGGAATTTATATTTGAACTGTGCTGTCTGAACAGGCTTCTGAGCTTTGCTAACTGAGACCTTTCTCCTCTTTCAGAGGACTATCCCAACGGCACCTGGCTGGGCGATGAGAATAACCCTGAGATGCGGGTACGCTGTGCCATCATCCCCTCTGACATGCTGCACATCAGCACTAACTGTCGCACAGCTGAGAAGATGGCACTGACGCTGCTGGACTACCTGTTCCACCGAGAGGTGCAGGCTGTGTCCAACTTGTCCGGACAGGGCAAGCATGGGAAGAAGCAGTTGGACCCCCTCACAATCTATGGCATCCGGTGTAAGTTTGCACAGCTGATAATGGCCTGGCTTGTGGGAGTACTGAGGTGGTCAGGGAGCTAAACATAATTTAGATCATGTTTCCAGTACTGGGGAGTGATGCCAGGTTCAGTGGTCATCACAGAGATATGGATTTGCTTTGGCAAGATGTTGTGTGGCACCCTGTGTTGAGAGGGACACTTAAGAATGTGCTGCTCCAGGGAGTTGCAGATCCCATTGTTAGTCATCCTTAGGCTGCTCTTGAAGAAGAGGGGACAGAGGTGGGATTCCTTGCTCTCCATTTACCACAGTGCTCCTAAGCTGTCCAGTGGCATTAGTGGAATTTATTCAGGGAGATCTTGTCCTTGCCTTGGTCTAATCTGGCTATATTGGAGTCCAGTAGTATTCTAGGACTGATTTTAGTACCCAGCATGATCTTGGTGTTTTCCTCCTATTTGAGGAACACCACTTGCTCAAGCTGGTTGTCTGTGTATCATCCCAGAGATACTTGGAAAGCATGTAAGATGCTCAGGCCCCTCTTACCAGTGACCCAGCCTGATGCCCAACTTCCTAGATGGTTCATTCCAGGTAACTCTGGCAAGTGGTAGCCTCTGCTCATATGCAGGATGATTCTTGGGTTGGCTGTACGTTTAGTTTCACTGGAGCCATACCTTTGGCTTTTCTCAGAGGGGGCAGCTACTTTGTCTTTACCAAGGAGACAGCCATGTGGGGGAAGTACTGGGGCCAGAGGAACCATAGCTTTATCAAATATACCACATAAGGTAAGTATTTGACACCTCTCTTAACTGCCTTGGGGCTTCAGAGGGTTGGGCCAATGTGCCCCATATTTAGACATCATGGCCTAGCTCCAGGGGTTTGTGGATTGGGGGAAAAAGGGCACTAAGGCTATGAGCATCTGCAGAAGAGTCTGCCTTGCCTTTCCCAAACCATGATCTACACTTGTGTTCACTTGGCAGCTAAATTTGTAGGCCAAGACATTTCCTAATGCCAGATACTTAATACAGCATTTAAAGGCTTTGTTTTCATTATTTCTTGTATTTGGTATCAATGGGAGCAGTTTTAGAGTTTGGGCAGTAACTTAGCTCTCAGCATATGATCCAAACTCATTGGTCTTAATAGTCAAAACAGGAAGTTTTCTAACTTAGACTTTTATTATAGTTTAAATTTCTCACACTTATTTTCCTGTTAATCAGTGAAGTTGCATGAGCCGGCTATTGTGTTGAAGAGAATGTCACCATCATTTTTTCTGCTGCCATTGGGTATAACAAAGGGCCCCAGGCTGGAAACATACATGGTTCAGTGGTTAAGAGCAATTACTACTTTTCAGAAGACCTGAGTTTGGTTCCCAGCTCCCACATCAGTGGTAGACACTGTCTGAAGTTCAGCTCTGGGAGAGCCAATGACTCTGACCTCTTAGTGGACATCTGCACTCATGTGCACATGCATGCATACACACACACCCTAATAAAACACATACACGATTTAAAAATATAATTTTTAATTGGCAAAGTTAAGAAGTGACTATATGGTGCTCGCTTCAGCAGCACATATACTAAAATTGGGACGATACAGAGAAGATTAGCATGGCCCCTGAGCAAGGATGACACGCAAATTCGTGAAGTGTTCCATATTTTTTGGCTAGACAGATTTACATGACCCCACCTGGATAACATAGCCCTACATGTGAAATGGGGGTGGTGGGATGGGAGGGGCAGGTGGTCAGGGCACATGTGATGGGGGAGAGAGGGGAAAAAGGGTAAGAGGGAGGGAGGGAGGAATGGAGAGGAAACTGGGATCAACATGTAAAATAAAATAATAATAATAAAAATGAAAAAATAGAAGTAGAAGAAATAGAATAATAAAAAAGCCATGTAAAGATGGAACACACACACACACACACACACACATACACACACACACACTCACACACACACACACAAAGAAGTGACTATACCAAAAATAAGTTCTATAAGGAAAAAAGGGAGGGGTGTCACATGGGCTAGTGAGATGTGGAGCCAGACTTGGAATAGTCAGTCTGTCAGCTCTATTCTGTCATCTGTTTCTGGTGACTTTCTATATCTTTGATTTCCTTATTGTTGAGTGACAATATCTGCATGCTGTTCAGTGACGCTCCTGGCATCTCTGTACACATAAGGATTAACAGTTTGGGTCCCAGTAGGTGCTATGCTATGAGCATGGCTTCCCACTCCATCCTCCAGTGGTGGAGTGTGGGTAATACTCTTCCCTAGGGCAATAAGCAACTTCAGGGAGTAGTCCCTGTGCTCCAGGAACTTGTGTTCCAGGAGACAGCCAGGTAAGAACACAGGAGCAAGCATCTGATGAGGAGCACTGGCCCAATAGCTTCAGATAACTGCTGCTCACTGAGCAGATAACCAATGTTTACTGAATGCCAGCTCAGAGAGCAAAACCAAGTTCCCAGCATTTACAAGGAAGAAGGTATATATAAACACAGTGTGAGAATCCTATATGTTAGAAACGGGATGGGTCTTCTAGAAAGCAGGTGTGCCGTGCTTAGGGGACAACAGAGTACTTTTGGCTGGTCTGAGTGTGCCTAGCAGAGGAGCAGAGGGTAACGGACCAAAGCTCTAGCAGGACTTGCATGAGTACAGTGTGAAGCCTCCGTTTGTTTCCCTAGGCAGTCAGGATGATGTGTGCTGTCTTGTGAGTTTAGGGCAAGACAAGTTGGAAGCTGGGGAGTCTGGAACCTGAGAGAAATGGGGTCAGCTCCCTTGGTGTTAGGGTGAAGTCAGGTTATTTAAAGGTTAAATAGACATGAAGAATGATAAGTATTTGCATCTGATCCTGCTGATCTAGTGACCTGAGTCATGAGTCCCTCATGCAGTTAGATTTTCTGGCTTGTTTTCTGGAGGGTGAACCAGCCCTCCAGGAGTATGCCAGCAGATCAGCTAGGTCTCTTCGCAGCACTCAGCTTCTGTGTTTGATGCTCTCAACAGGAGGGGTCCAGGTCAAAGCCTGCTTCTGATAGCTTTTATCTGGGACATGTTCTTTCAGGTCACCTCTTCTATAAATTTGGAATCACGGAATCTGACTGGTACCGGATCAAACAGAGTATTGACTCCAAGTGCCGTACAGCATGGCGGCGGAAGCAGCGAGGCCAGAGCCTGGCGGTCAAGAGCTTTTCCCGGAGGACTCCGTCCTCATCCTCATATAGTGCCTCAGGTATGCTCAGGAGACTACCCTGAAGCCTTTGTTCTCATGGAGAGTGCAGCCCCACTCTCCAGTGTGAGGCTGGCCTTTTGGGAGCTCCCTAGACAGTGGCAAGAGCACGAGGCTTGCATATCTTACCTTATAGGTTTAACAAGAAGAATTTGTGTTGCCTGCTTACTCATCTCCCAAGTGTCCTACAGCCTTAACAGTAGTTACTGTTACTTACAGAGTGGCTGTAGGTGAAGGGTGGAGGGCCCACATTGTGGTGCTCTTTAGTCTTAGTTTGAGGTTGTAGACTCAGGCTTGTCCTCAAGATCACTGAGACAAATTCTCTGAGCATTACCCATGGGCTTGCCCTCCTGTCTTCACTCTAGTGCTAGGTTTGTGCTTGAGGGTCTTGGGTGATCTTGGCTCTAGTAGATCTTTGCACTGAGTTATGTTCTCAACCCTAAAAGAGTCTTTTAAACTCCTTCTTATGGCTTTCTTGGCAATTGCAGTAGCTCCTGAAAGCTGAGTCCTATTTGTGGGTCAGCTCAGGACCCAGAGCAGCAGTGGGTAGGGGGCTGGCAGGGCTCCCTCTCAGTACAGGCTTTGTCCAGGGACTTTGTTTTGGAAGCTACAAAGCTGGTCACCTGGAACCCTCCTTGACCATCTTCCAGAAAGTGCTCTTCCTCCCTTATTTTGGTGGCTATCAGATACTGAGCTCTAGTTGTTTCCAAGTTCCTAAAGTGGCACCTGTACTGAGAACAGGAAGCTGGCATGCCTGTCCTCACTCAGCATGCTTCCCAAGGCACAGTTTGGAAGACAGGAGACAGACTGGTGCTCTGAGAGCCCATGTAGTGAACCTGGTGAACCAAGAAATGAGGTCCCAAGTCAAACAGAGTTCCCTTGGGTTCTTGCTGTTTTTTCTGATCTGAGCATGCCTACAGTGAATAGCAGCTGGACATCTTAGCCAGTGTACCATGGGCTGAAGAGGTGTCCAGATGCCCAGCAGCCAGAGCAAAAAGCCTTGGAAACAGCTCCAACTTTTGGAGAGAACTAGAGGGCTTTGGCTGAGCTCTCCCCAGAGAAAAGACAGAGGGGTTTTTTGTTTGTTTGTTTTGTTTTTAAGGGGTGTGTGTGTGTGTAGGTAGGTGGTATGTATGTATGTATGTATTTTCACTTGCCTGCATGTAAGTCTATGTAACATATGCATAGAGGTCAGAAGTATACATCAGATCCCCTGGAACTGGAGTTATGGATGGTTATGAGCTACCATATGGGTGATGGAACTGGACCCAAGTCCTCTGAAAGAGCAGAACTGAACCCAGGACCTCTGAAAGAGCAGTCAGTGATCTTAACTGTTGAGCCAACTCCTGACAACTTGAGAAGATTACACTTGGCCACAGGTTTCATTACTTTTAATAGGAAGACAACAAAATCCTGATACCTAATCTGGGAACATTCATAAGGTCTCAGATCTAATACCAAGAAACAGGAAAAATGTGACCTATGACCACAACAGATAACAAACAAAACGGAAATCCAACCATCTAACCAACCAAAATAACCTAGTTACTAAGGAGGCCTCATCTGGAATTAACAGCCTATTGTACTAAAATGTTATTAAAGTTAGGTTCAAGGTCTTAAAAGAGGAATAGAAATGTAATAGCAAGGAAAGAAACAAGATTTTCAAAAAATTACCAAGCAGAGTTAGAGATGAAAGGGAGCAGTTGTGAGATGCCTGCATTTTATGCAGCTGAAGCTAGCTGTTTATCTAGAACTTGTAAGGAATTACAGTCAAGGAGAGTTTATTGGACAGGGTCTTGTGATGAGTCAGATCTTACCCCAAATCTGTCATAGTCCAGTCCTGGTCTTTAAGCCAACAACAGTGGAGACTCAGGTGCTTGTGCCTGTTTCTGTGGCTCCTGCTCTAGTGAGTATCAAGCTTGCTTACTTATTAGTGGTTGGGCTCTTCTAGTTACTTGTGTTTCTTTCCACTTGATAGTAACTTAGCATGATGGTATTCATAGTCTGTTTTTTAATTTTCTTTTTTTTTTTTCTGTTTTGAATTAGTAGCTAACTGCTTTGCTTACTTACTTACTTATTGCTGCTCTGTTTATAAACATATTGGCAGTTTCTCTAAGATGCTATGGATACTGGCTTCTTGTGTGGGCAGTCAGCCCCTGTGCTGTGTATTAAGTGCCCAGATTCTGGGCAGGTCCCCAGGAATGGCATGTTTGAGGAGTTCTGGCAGCCGTCAGGTCCCAGGGTGACTGCTGAACAGTGAACAAACCCTGTAGTGTGTGTTCTGGTCTGACCGAGGCATCATTCCAAGAAGGCACTTCCAGGTGGCTGTTCTTTTGTCCTGTTTGACCGATGGTCTCTATCCTCCCACCAGTGGACATCATTAGAGTGAGAATAGTGCTGACCTTGTTCTGTGGTCTTTTGTTTGGAGTAGAAGAGAACCTGTGGCTGGGAGGGTGCTATTCATGGGAATGGGGGTTGGGGAGGCTGGAGAACACTATGAGGCATGATTACTGTAATCATCTTCCAGAGCTGCCTCTGAGATAGTAGATATAATTTCAGGCCATGGCTGATGAGGCAGACAGGCATTTGCTTTCAGAAGAGGGCCTGGGCTGTCCTTGCCACTCATCATTCACTGCTTTGTAAACTGAGGAGTAGGAGACAGCTGTTGGCAAAGATCTGATTAAGCAGAGTGGGTGGTTAGGCCAAGGGACTTCTGGAATCTTTGTCACTGTTCTGTCTGTATCTGCTGTTGTCTTAGCAAAGCTATTCTGGTATTCAAGGCTATTTCGGTGACGCTAAAATGTAATTAAGCCAGAATTCTGCTAATATGGAATTGGTATTGATTCCAGCTGGGTTGACTTGTTACCTTAGAATTGTTAGTGGAGAGACAAGGGACCACCACAAAATACTGCAAATGAGTTTCTTTTTTTCCCTTAAAAAATATTTATATAGATAAAGGTCAGGCCTTGCATACCTTTAATCCCAGCACTCAGGAGGCAGAGGCGGGTGGATCTCTGTGAGTTCCAGGCCTGCCTGGTCTACAGAGCAAGTTCCAGGGCAGGCTCCAAAGCAATACAGAGAACCTGTGTCTTGTAGAACAAAAATTATATAGATAAATGTCCATCTTTTATTCCATTTTATTTATTTTATATGTATATTTTCATATCTATGCCGTGTGTGTGTGTGTGTGTGTGTGTGTGTGTGTGTGTGTGTGTGTGTGTGTGTGTGTGTGTACATGTACACGTGTGCACATGTTGGTGGGCATGGTAGTGAGAATGCATATGTCATGCATATGAGTGCAGGTCAGAGAACATCTTGCAAAAGTAGGTTCTCTCCTTCAGTATGGATTTTGGGGATCAAACTCAGATTGGCAGCCTTGGTGACAAGTGCCTTTACTACTGAGCTATCTCACTGACACTGTATATGAGTTTTGTATCAAGGATAGTGTGGTGTTTTAAATGAGAATGGTCCCCATAAGTGCATATATTTGAATGCTTGGTTCCTAGTTGGTTCACTGTTTTAGGAAGGATTAGAAGTTGTGGCCTTGCTGGAGACGTGTCATTTGAGTGGGCTATGAGGTTTCCAAAGCTCGTGCCAGGTCCAGTCTCTTTTTCTCTGCATTGTGCTTGTGGGTAAGACATAAGATCTCATCTGCTGTTCCAATACCATTCTTGCCTGCTTGTTGCCTTGCTCCTCCCCCCCATGATGGTCAAGGACTCACCCTCTGAAACTGTAAGCAAACCCCCAATTAAATGCTTGCTTTTGCAAGTTGCTTTAGTTATGGTGTCACTTCAGCAATAGAAAAATAACAAAGACAGCTGGCTAGTTTGTTTGGTGGTGCCAGGGATGGATCCTTTGACCTCATGTGTGCCAGGCTAGTGTGCTGCCATTGAGCTATGTCTTCATCCCTTGTTTATTCTTTTGAGACAAGGTTTGCAGTATAACCCAGGCTAATGTCCAGCTTGTGATCCTCCTCCTTGTCCTCTTGAGTGCTTGGTTTATAGGTGTGCCACTGTGCCCAGCAAAACTAGTTTATTTAATGATGGATTAGTCCCTGTCAGTTTGGATATAAACCACAGAGTCATAGTTTCATGTAAGCTTCTGAAAGTCAACATTGTATAAACATACATGCTGGGCTTTAGTGTTCTGAACATAGGAAGCGGCATCTGTGCAGTAGCCAGTAGTTTAGAGTGGCAGAGGGACCAGCTCTTCAATCTTCTGCCTGTGCTTGTGCGTGAATCCACACGTTTAATTGTTGCCCTGGTGCTTTTGAAAGCATATGATACTGATGATGCTGTAGAAAGGACATTGCACTTTTCTTATAGAGTCCTTTATATTTCTTCTTCCACAAGTAATGGCAGCCCAATTTCTTAAGGTTCAGGGCATTACACTGTTTGCCCAACAGGTTTGTTCTGACCAGTTACCACAACTCTGTCATGGAAATGCATGATATACATTGAAAATTGAAAAAGAAAATCTTAAGCCCTGATATCCTGTTTCAGAAAATTCTGCTTGTGATGTCATTACAGTTAGAGGATGAGATGTGCTCAGTGTTGGAATACATGTCTATCGTGGAATAATAAGGATCTGGAAAAAACAGATAAGCTGAATAGATGTTTATTCAGGGAGAAATAACTTACAACAGAGACAGATGAATGCCAGCAGGTTCTCGTCCCAATGATGCCTCCGGATGCTCTCTGTCTCCATCCCTCCAAGAGCATACAATCTTAAGACCTACATATTTAGTCTAGGGTGAAGGCATAACGAAGTTTACAATAGAATTGTCCTAAGCAAGAAGGCTTAAGCTAGAACCTAATATTTCTAACTAGGAAGAGCGAATAATAAATGTGATAGTCTAATCTCACTACACATGTCTAACATGCTGGAGGCCTTAGACTCAGTCTCCAGTACAGTAAGAAAATTCATTACAGTTTGTATTACAATTAAATTTAGCATACCATATATCAAACCAAATGTACCTTACTTTAATTAAACCTAGGAAATAAAATGTGTTACAGTTGTAGTTTGACTGCAGCATATCCCTATGGGCCATGTCTGTGGAGAGACCTGCAGGAAGTTAGTAGTTTATCTAGGTGTTTGCAGGTCGTTGCAACAGGATCATTGAATCTGAACAATGCTTGCCTCTGTCACACATCTCAATTTCCATGACTTACTGTTGACATTGTGCAGAGGAGGGATGTGCTGATCTGAATCTAGGAACAAGGTACCTTCCCTCTTCATCAGGAATTGGGGGTTGGAGGGACACATGAGGGACTGAGGTGACTGTCACCCTATATGTGGGACCTGAGGATCCCAACTAACACTTGCTCCTGTGTTCCAGAGACCATGATGGGTACCCCTCCACCTGCCAGTGAGCTACAGCAGTCGCAGCCACAGGCTCTACACTACGCATTGGCCAATGCACAGCAGGTGCAGATCCACCAGATTGGAGAGGATGGACAGGTGCAAGTAGTACGTACCTTCTTACTCACATGTCTGGGGAGGTGGGGGAGCTAGCTGGGGGGATGTTGATGACACAGGAAGAAAAAGAACACTGATAGTTTGAGGGGAGGTGAAAGTCCTTTATTTAGAGAAGTAGTATGACAGCCTTGCACGTGGCTGTTGGCTGCTGCTGAATAACCTAGTGATAGAAACCCCTGCAGAACTATTTCTGGTCCCTTTGGTCCATCTCTTGGTCCTGTAAAATGTTGAGGTCACCTATATGTGTGCAGCCTGTTTGAAGGAATCTGTTTCTGCTTGCCTCCCTGAAAGCATATTTCTCGCTTCATGATGTCAGGCAGCTTTTCATAATGGAAAGGTCTAAGCTGATGACCCTGGCTTCTGTGCACCATTTCTTTGATGTGTGCTGGGCTACTACAGGCATTGCACAGTGAGAGGCATGACTCAGCCAGGGTGCTGGATTCTGAGCTATAGGCAGCACAAAGGCTAGGCAGTCTTCTGCATACTCTGAGCAGATAGTAGGAAGTGGCAGAATAGGAAGTATGTATCTCAGAAACTGCTGGAGAGCAAGGAGCTTTGAGTGACGCTCAGGGTCATGCTGACGCCATTTGTCTACTGGTTGAGGGGCTTTTTTAAAGGAAACATAGTGACTATAAGTGGTGGGTTTCGTGGGATTTGTGTAACTGACTAGACACCAACAGGTCATATCATCTGGTTAGTGAGGAAGTGTTAAAGCACTGGGGATAGATTCCTTTGGCATAGGTTTATGTGCACAGTGAAGCAGAAGCAGCCCAACACCTGCATCAGGTTGTTTGCTATGAGATCGTACTCGGGCTAAGATAGGATTTTAAAAATAAAAAGATGTATTTTTAGTTATGTGTATACATGTGTGTCTGTGTGTGGGGCTTGTGCACGTGAGTGCAGGTGTCCACAGGGCCAGAAAAGGGCTTCAGATCCCCTGGAGCTGGAGTTCTGGGGTATTATAAGCTGCCCCACATGGGCGCTGGGAACTGTGCTCAGGTTTTTTGCAAGAACAAGTACTCTTAACCTCAGCCATCTCTCCAGCCCCAGATAGGATTTTGATAGGCGTCAGACCCTGGGCTTCTGTGGAGCCATATTTATTAGTGCTTACATGAGTTGTTTACATGAAGTGTTTCTACTTCAGTATAGGGCACACTAGTGACTCCTCCCATCTGCCACCCTTACTCGCAGTCCCCAGTGACTGCACATTCTTAGTTGTTAAGTAACATTTAAAAGTTCAGCAGATGGCATAAATAATGTGATGGAACATTTACTTAGGAGGCTGGGGGAAGAGCTGAGGCTGTGCACATATTGCACATATTGCACCAAGATGGCCAGTCCCTACCCTCTCTTGGGCTGAGAGCAGATAAGGCATGAAATTGGCAGAGGGTGCTTGTTCCTTGGGTTTGTTTTTCTCTGATGCTTCTTGGTGTCTTCTCTTGCTGTGGATCCCACAGGGCCACCTCCACATTGCCCAGGTGCCTCAAGGGGAGCAGGTACAGATCACACAGGACAGTGAGGTGAGTCAGGTGTCACTCTGTGGGTCACAAGGTCACACAGTCATATACTCAGTATGTGGGACCAATAGCATTCCAGCAGAGCCTGGGGAGCTCTCTAGGGGAGTCTGCCTGGCTCAGTGGGGTGACTGGGATGTTTTTCTGCTGCCTTTTTACAATTGATAATGGTGTAAAATGAGATCTGTGAAGAGACTCTGTAGACTCAGAGTGGTGTGCGTGGCCTCCTGCCTATTGTGGGTCATACTTGTACATGCCTTGTGAATCTATAGTTGTTTAAAATAAAAAGGGAAAAGAAAGACATTTTCATTTGTGGGTCAGAATTGAGGGATCAGGTTTAAAGTTTTGTGCTTTTAATACAAGAGAAACAAAAGAGATTCAGCTTCTAATACTTGTTTTATTTTTGTGGGTTATTTTGCTAAAGGGGGTTGGATTTTTGTAGAATTAGTGGTTTCCTGGTTATTTCTGAATAGTGTAGGGAAGTTCTCACTCTATCTCCCTTTTCACTGTTCAGGGCAATCTGCAGATCCATCACGTTGGCCAGGATGGACAGGTAAGTGCTCATCTATCCCCATCCATACCTTCTCACTATGGCTGCACACAGTCTGTATTCCTCAGCATGAGACACTGGTGTGGGGTGGGGGTGGGGTTGCCTCCAGCAGGAGGGAGCTGGGATTAAGTATCCAGGGGTGTGTACAGGTGGGGCTCTGGCCTGCTTTATGTTTTGTGGGCTCTCACATTAGTTTTTGCACCAGAGAAGAAACTCCCCCAAATTTATTGCTTTCTGCAACTTCCCATGAAAGTGTGATGACATTTACACAGGTAGGACAAGGTAGGCTTGCTTCTTGCTCATTGCTGTCAGATGTAAACACCTTCGTGCTTCTGAGATATGAAGGACAGTTCTTCTTGAATATTCCCAAAAGGACTTTTGTGCTTAGTGAAGTGTCCCAGGCTATGGATCCCCAGGAGGGAAGTGCTACAGGGTGGAGGGAAGCTGGGGGCAGCAGTGGGGATTTGCACTTGTGTGGCCTTCAAGGAGTTTTATGAAGATTGGTTTTAGCTCTGGGTCACTGTGACTAGTCAGAACAGGCTCCTGTTTGTATAATAAAGTGCAAGAAGTTGTAAAGAGACACACAGGGCTCACTCACCATACAGGGGGTGCTGCTCCTTGTTTTCCTAAATTCTCTGTGCTGGAAGACCCATGCATCTTCCCTCTGCTACCCACTTTGTGAAAGAGTCAGAGCTAAAGAGAGCCCTAGTCATTCCTGCCAATCTTGGGCAGTTGGGAACATGTTCTCATAGCCTTCCTCTTGGGGAGTTTCAGCCTTATAGTTGGTTCTTCTTTCTGCTTTTTATGACATTGTGGTTTGTATTTGTTATGTTGGTGTTTCCCCATGGGAAGGATGCACCTTTTCATAGATAAGGAAAGCAAAGCCTGGACCTTAGTTTTTCATTGTTTTCTGTAGTGAATAAAGTTCCACTTGGAATTAAAAAAAAAAAAAAATACAGCAGGCTTTTCACAGTGTGAGTATAATGCTCATGCTGGATTGTAGGCAGAAGTGCCTGCTTGATCCTTGGCCCTGTCCACCTAACCAGAGGGCAGAGAGCCCAGCATCTAGCCCCAAAACATGGTAGCTCAGGTCACAACCATAGGCTTCTATCAGGGGCAGTGAGGCTACGAAAGAGCCACTGGCTGGGCTTCCAAGACAGACATCTCTGGTTCTGCCTCTGTCCCCAGTACCTCAGAAGCCTGTCACTGAGGCCACCCATGATTCACTACCCACTCTGCTCTAAGCAGCCTCCCTGCAAGAAGCTGCAATGCTGGTCACTTTTCAGACTGAGAAGTAACTTGTACGTCTCTTGATTCTTTCCACATGTGAGCCCCATACTTTCTTTCTGTTCCCTGCTTCCCAGTGTCAGTGTATCTAGGACCACACATCAAAGGGCACTGCTGGCATCCTCTTCTCTCCTGCAGGCAGCTTGCCTTCGGATTGAAGTGTACAGCTGTGCTCATGAAGCAACTGTTTTCTGCAGGCCCATTAGCCAGTTGTCTTTGTTTTCCATTTATAAAGATTCTGCCCTCATTTTATCATCTGGCCAATTCTCAAGTCTGTCCAGTAACCTTACTCAGAATGGCTTAATTTATGGTTCAAAAGGCCCACATACTCCCATTTACCTTGATGTCCTCAGTGGAGCTAAAGTCCCTAGTCCTGTGCTGGGGACAGTTAGCCTTGTCATCTGCCTTCCTGGGCCCATAAGAGGGTCGTGCCTGGGGATCTTGGATTCTTTATCTTGAGTTGGTCTTAGGTTTTCCTTCATCCTGGTGTGAATGCCTGAATGTTTTACTAAAGACTAACTCCATGCACTGGCTTTAGGTCTGTGGAAAGGATGTTGAGTAGGATATCATCCTCCATTGTAAAAGCTCTAGAACATTTATATGACCAACTTATTTTTGTTTTTCAAGACAGGGTTTCTCCTTTGCCCTGGCTGTACTGGAACTTGCTCTGTAGACTAGGCTGGCCTCAAACTCGTAGAGATATGCTTGCCTCTGCCTCCTGAGTGCTGGGATTAAAGGTGTGCACCACCACCACCACCTGGCTTTTTTTTGAGTTCATAAAGTCACTATTATTTTGTCAGTCTGGTGTGGGAAGGTAACGGGGCTTGTTGCATCAAGACTGCAGCAGTACAAAAGGATGGCTGTGTCCCCAGAGGGAGACTGTCATAGAAGGACTTGGGCAGCAGAGATTCAGTGTTAATGAGGTCAGATTCATCTGAACTTGGCCTCTGGGGGACTGGTGCATAGCTGCTCCCAATGTATACAGCCCCTTTGGACAAGCACAGTCAGGAAGAGTCAGTCTCCAGCCCTAGACATTCTCTGTTGCTCTTGGCCATTCTAGCCCTAGCGGTCACTGCTATCTGCCAATTGTACTTTCCACTTAGGTTTCTAGACCAGTGCTGCAATGGTCAGTATTCAGCATCTCTGGGCAGTAGAGGAAGGAGTCAGGGGATTCCTTGGATACTGAAATGTAAACTGCAGCAGAATCTTTTAACACATGACTTGGAGGGCCTTTGGCTGGATTCTCAAAGCTGTGCTTTATCTTGGCTCCACATCAGGCTTCTCTGGGTGTGGCTGAGTGCTCTGAGTTTACCTTCAGAGTTCAGCACCCATACACATAGGCTAATGCACAAATCTCCCTTCAGCTTCTTGGCCAGTTGTCTTCTTGTAATGGCTTTCCATCCTTTATGTGACCTTAAGTTTCAGGAGGAAGCTGACTGACATGTATATTAGAGTTCGATTTAATATGCTTACTAGTTAGTTCTAGCTACAGCCATGGGGAAGCTTGTTGGAGTAAGGTATGGGGCTGAGCCTAGGCCTCCAGCTGTTCACTGCTTTGCAGCTTTGTTTCTGATGGTTTTTGTTGGGAGTTGGCCTGAGAGACTGGCAGATAATTTAAGCTGATTGAAACTGGTGTCATCTTCTTAGTGAAGCCAAAAGTACCATTGGAAGGTGAGTGACAAACTGCTGCCTGTGCTCCTGTCTTTGTAGCTGTGAGCATGTTCGGGATAGTACCATTTGGAGTGGTCTTGATAGAGTTATGGCCTGATGGAATTGGTTGGGTGGAGCTTTGGTGGGAAGGCAAAGCAGGGTCAGGGAAATCTAGGCCCCTCATGCAAGGGGTTATAACAAGGTAGGACTCCAGAGTAGGGGTTGTGGGTATGATAAATGTGTTGATACAGTACTAACTTATTCTCAGAGGGATTTCAGTTTTCACAGTGTCAGTGTGGTGAAGTCTTTAATTTGTGTGGGTTGTCAGAAGATTCTGGAAAATAAAAGTCCTTAAATACCAAGAGCCATAGGATTGAAGGTTGCGGTGCAGTAGATGGGTGCATCGGAAATGGTGAACAGTGACCTTCTTGAGGTCATGAGGACTTCTTGAGACCAGTATGGGGACTAGCTTTGGCTTTGGTCTTGGATAGTCACTTTGCCCACAGGCCTGAGCTCTGATGTGAGCCACCTACTACCTCTTGAGCTTCCTCTCTGTGGGCTGTTCACATTGACAGCTGGACCTGGAGCAGCTGCCCAGGAAAGGTGGTTTGGTTCTGTCGTGGATAGCAGTGTGCCTGGACAGGGGTGATGTGCCTTTGAAGTTGTTTGTGTTTGGGTTTCCATCCTCAGTGAGAGTGATGTCATACATGAATCCAGGGTCTTTCTCTCATGGATGTGTGCAGTCAGATTAGCTTTTCAAGGCAGCATGGGCTTCTGTAGCTTTAGTAGTGTTCACTTTCTTTTCTGTCTCCCTTTGCATTTTAGCTCTTGAATACTGGTTATGACACACCACACGTATTATGAACCACAATGTAATAGATGACTATTGTTGTCAGCTTAGTCTAGTGGTCTAAGATATTCCAGTTTTCCAGACAAATGACATTTGTGCTATAAATACCAATATATTTTCCATCATTTTGATAAGTCAGAAGATAGTTCTTGAATTATATTAAAATCCTTTTTAAACATTGTTGGGCCTGGCTAAGTGCTCTTGCTGCTTTGTGGAGGAGCTGGGTTTAGTACCCAGCTTCTACATTAGGTGGCTGGCTTACAGTTGCCTGTAACTACATTACTAGGGGAACCGATGCCCAGTTCTGGTCTCTAGGCACCTGTATTCATATGTTCATACCCACATACAGATACATAATTTTTTTAAAAATTAAAAATGAACTTTATAATAACTTTATGTGTGCTAGGCCTAGTGGCACAGACTTCTCTCTAGTTGCTGTTAGACAGGAATACTGCCAATAGTTTCATTCCAGGTGACTCTCAAACGTGTAAACATCTATCAAGTACCTGCGTCGAGCTGAGCAAACTTCAGGCGTCTTGTTCAGCTATCTTCACAGCTCCATGTCCTCTGGGGCAGCAGGATGGGGGTGGCTGGATGCTTCCAGACAGAGGCTTGTGTGAATTGGACGGATGTAGTCGGTTTTTCTTCAGGCCACCACCTCACAAACAATGACTGTGAAAGTTCAGCCTTAGCTTAGTCTCACTAGATCTTGAAACTTAACCCATTTATATATCATGTGATATTACCTCTCTTCCATCTTACACATCCTGTTTCCTCTCCAAGTCTCCTGGCCTTTCCTGCCTGCCTAGATTCATTTCTCCTCCCTCCCTCCCTCCCTCCCTCCCTCCCTCCCTCCCTCCCTCCCTCCCTCCCTCCCTCCCTCCCTCCCTCCCTCCATCCTTCCTTCCTCGACCTCCTGTTTAGCTATTGACCATTCATCTTTTTATTAACACTGCTCCCTCCCTCCCTCCCTCCCTCCCTCCCTCCCTCCCTCCCTCCCTCCCTCCCTCCCTCCCTCCTTCCTCGACCTCCTGTTTAGCTATTGACCATTCATCTTTTTATTAACACTGGTCACAGCAATATACCTTCACACAGTGTACAAATACCCCACAACAGACAGACTTCTGGCCAAGCGTGCCAAATGCAGAGACCTGTTGAGTTGTACCCAGACAGTGAAAAGGAAGTTTCAGGCTCACTTGTTACTTTGGGCTGGGGACTTTTTTGGTACTGTGTCTCATAGCTTGTGACACAGAAGTGCCTTTGAAGTCAGGCAGAGTCCCATGAGAAATTGGACACAGTTTGTGGCTGGGAAGTATTTTGTGCCTTTTTTTTAGAAGATAACTTAGAGGAATGCTCACTCATGTTTGTGGTTTCAGCCTCTGGAGCTGGGGCACTTCAAGGGGCTGTGCTAGTTGTATAAAGCAATGCGGACTCAAAACAGCCCCAAACATACCCAAGGACAATCACATTGCTACCATCCCCTGTTCCCACCTATATCCCACATCCCATTCTTTTAAGGGACTTCAGTCAGCTAAGGCAAAGGGCAGACCTTGGAATCACAGCATCATTTTTGATTGATTTTTATCATTTTCTAGTGATAAAACACTTTCTGGTTTTTGATTTTTCTGAAACAGGGTTTCTTGATGTATGTAGATCCAGCTGTCCTGGAACTTGCTTTATAGACTGTCTTTATATTCTTTATATTCTTTATAGACTGTCTTGCTTTATATTATGTCTGGTCTGAAACTCATAGAAATCTACCTGCCTCTGCCTCTCAAGTGCTGGGATTAAAAGCCTTTGCCACCATGTCTGGCTTCATTTTGTGTTTTTCATTTTGAGACAGGGTCTCACTAAGTTGCACGGTCTGGCCCTGAATTCATTCTTTAGCCTAGGACTTGATTTAACATGTAGTTCAGAAAGGCCTTGAGCCTGGGATCCTCTTGACCCAGCCTCCTGAATAGTTGGAGTTATAGGCCTGCACCAACAGGTCTGGTTGTCCATAGATTTCAAGTTGTAAATTTAGGTCACAGTGATAATAAGAGCATGGCACCATTGAGAGGGGAGAGCAGTAACAATTTCACAAAAGCAGTGAATACTGAATTCCCACAGGTCTAGGGGCAGAGCCAGTGGCTCCTGGGCTGGTCCCTGAGTGCCACATGGTGAGTTGGAGCAGGTCAGCTCCCAAACACTGGTTCTTGCAATACCATCTCCATTGGGGGTGCTCTCAACAGGCCCCCTCCAGAGAGCTGGGAAGCATGTTGTGGGGGAAAGGCTAGCCACCAGCAGGTATCCTAGTCTTAAGGCTGTTTTCTTTCATAAGAAATGCTGAAGGAGAAATTCAGTGTGAATAGTTTCCTTGTTTGGGGTCCTGTGATACTTTTGCACTTCTTGGTGGCATGATCTAACTTTCTCCTTGCTCTTTTCATACAAACCTGTCATGGGCAAGTGGTGGTTTTAACCATGGAGGACAGCAGAGTGGGACACTGCCTTAAAGGCCTCCTCTGTTCATTTGGTTTTATTGGCCTTATGAACTTGGACAAACGAGTCAGTCTCCTGGGCTGTGTTTCCTGACAGGCAGAATGCAGCTTGGAATAACAAACAAGGTAACATTTGTGCCAAGTACCCAGAGTCCTGGCTGGCGCCAACCTAGGTAGCCCCAGGTGCTATTGGACTGGGGCACCCAGCTCTTCGCCTGCCTCCCACACAAGCCTATTCTAGTGTTTCTCCTGTCCCAGGCATCCTGATTCTTTCTGTTTTGGTTAGACTGACTGAAAGGGCTGTGAAATCCTCTGATATTTGAGATACTCCACATGTACTTCAGAAACAGGCACTATGGTCTTAGGCTTTGGCTTACCCACCACCCCCAGCTGGGTGCTCTTACTGTGTGTTTTCATATAGCTCCCTCCAGCTCCAATATCCCTCATTCACTAGGTACCCATTCCTCTCACCCACTCTGTGGCCACCTTCCCCTGCCAGTCCTGGACAGGAGGGAAGAGTGGACATGGCTTCCTCAGTGGGTGACTCTATAGCTGGAAAGCTTATTATCTCTGGAATGGCTCAGTTCTGAAGTGCAGCCACAGTGAAGAAGGAGCCTTCCTTGTGCTGGGTCTTTCTTCTAGTGCCCAGTGTTACCACGGCAACAAGGACACCTGTGCATCAGGACATCAGAACATCAGGACACAGGCTCTCTCCTTTTGCCCTGATCCACTCTTGGGAGGGCTTCTTTCCCTCCCTCCCTCCCTCCCTCCCTCCCTCCCTCCCTCCCTCCCTCCCTCCCTCCCTCCCTCCCTCCCCCTCTCCCTCTCCCTCTCCCTCTCCCTCCCCCCCCCCTCTCTCTCTCTCTCTCTCTCTCTCTCTCTCTCTCTCTCTCTCTCCCTCTCCCCCTCTCTCCCTCTCCCTCTCCCTCTCCCTCTCTCCCTCTCCCTCTCTCCCTCTCCCTCTCCCTCTCCCTCTCCCTCTCCCTCTCCCTCTCCCTCTCCCTCTCCCTCTCCCTCTCCCTCTCCCTCTCCCTCTCCCTCTCCCTCTCTCCCTCTCTCCCCTCAAAGTTTCTCTACACCCGAAGCAGTCAATTTGTTGATGTTTTGAATTCAATTAAGTCAAAGTGGCCGCTTGGTGACGTCATGACTTAGCATAAAGACCGACTGCCATCAGGTGTTTAGAAGCTTTTGGTTTTCCAAATGACTGTGTTTGAGAACAGCCACTTTGCCTTAGTGGGGACACAGTTGCTCTTTCCCACTTCAGGGCCAGGGCCTCTGAGGTGGGGGTGAGAGGTATTGGTGTGCTTCTCAAGAAGTTTATCAAGGCTGGTCAGTTTCTCATCTTCCCCTGCTTCTCGCTTTTCTCTCCAATCTGGGGTCAGAGTTAGACTCTGCAGACTGAGTGCTGTGCTCCATGCTAGCAGAGGCCTGGGGCACAGAGCTCTGAGAAACGCTTGGACTTTAGGAGGCTTGAGCCACATCATAGGTATGTGGGTCAGGTGGAAACCGGTTGGCCTGGCAGCATTCGACTACAAGTAAAACAAGGGTGGGCAGCTAGAGTGCCCCGCCCTGTCCTATCTTGTCAGCCAAATGGGTCATGCTCTGGTGTGTGTGTATGGAGGACTTATTGTTGATGGGAATGTGAAGCTCTTTCTTCCATGCCTACTCAGGCTACATGAAGGGCCCACTCTGCCCAGTATAGAACTAGAATTTGGCTTTGTAAGCCACCATTGATTGTATATTTTGGGTTCTGATGACTCATTTACATTGTTACTGCAAATTTCTACTGACATCCAGGAATTTTTGCAGGGACCCAGCACCCATCTATGCCACTCTTATTAGGAAGGGGCCATGCCATAGAGACTGTGGAAAGGACCCAGGGAGCAATTAGGGGAGACCATTGGTGGCTCCTTTGAAGGGCAGTGAGCTGGTCCAAAGCAGCTACAGGAGAGGACAGGCTTCCAGAGGCCTCAGGGTATTCTGGGAAATTCTTACAGGCCCGTGGTCCAGTTGGGGAACTCAAGTGAAAGACTTTTGTGTTTGGGGATTTGGATCCCCAGGCTCCTGTTTTTTACTTGAATCTTAGAGCCCCCTCCCCCCCAAAAAAACCAAACGAACAAAATAGCCCCATCCAGTGTCCTGGAGGATAGAGGTATCCAGAAGAGGCCAGGCCGCCTTTACAGAAGTGTGCAGAGGAGGCCAGGCCACCTGTACAGAGGCACTTCAGCAGAGCCCAGGCCGCCTGTACAGAAGTGTGCAGAAGGGGCCAGGATGTTTCCATTATTTTTGGAGGCTCTGGAGGAGTTTCCTGCGAGTTGCATTAGGTCCTTGGTAGTCCTTGTGGTCACATTGTTTCAGATAGCTCCTGTTGTTGCATGGCCTTCTAGAATTATGCCTGTGTGTGGATGTCCCTACTTTTGGAGAGATACATGTTCTTATGTTAGAACCTGTCTTTATCCAATAGGGGCCTTATTTCTAAGTGAGGTCATACTAAGAAATGGAGGTTCATCAAACTTGAAGGGATATAGTCCAGTCCACAGGACCCACTCTCCCTGCTCCGTCTCACATTGGTAGCATGCTTTCCAGCTTCTTCTACCTTAAACACCCACAGTTCAGGACTCTGTAGCTAAGCTCTGTGTTCAAAGCTCACTTTCTGTCAAGGAGAGCTCTGTACTGGAAGTGTGGATAGTCTGCAGATTGGGAGCATCTCAGGCAGCCTGCATGTGATCACTGCACCACCTGTTGTCTCATTGCCTGGGTTCTCTCCTTGCTTTGTGTGCAAGATCACACCTTCTTAGGGGATCTGGAGCTGAGATGGTAGGAGAAATCACCTGCAACCAGGGACACTAGAGTATGGCCTGGTAAACAATTGCATAGCCCCTGGACCCACTAAGGTCATGAGGACCCGAGTCTGGATCACTAGTGCACATGTAAAACCTGGGCATAGTCATATGTATTAGGAATCCAAACATTGGAGGCAGAGACAGGCAAATTCAGGGAGGAAAACAACAAGATTCATGTTTGGTGAGAGGTCCTATCTCAGTGGAGGGAGATAAAAGCACTTGAGGAAGACCTCTGACATTCTCCCCTGCTCTCGCCATGTGTGCCTTCCTCCTTCCTCCTTCCTCCTTCCTTGTAAAACATGCATACAGTGCAGCCCCCCCCCCCATCACACGCACACAAAATGGAATTCAAGGACATGTGTTCAGTAAAATTCTTTAAAGGGCCTAAAGAATCTGTAGCTTAGCTGAATTTGTACAAATGCCTTTAATCCCAGCATATCTGCCTGGGAGAGGCAGGGCTACATGACTGCTCTGCTAGTTTTATGTCAACTGGACACAAGCTAGAGTCATCAGAGAGTAGGGAACCTCAATTAAGACTTGGGGGAGGGAGTGAGAAGAGAGGAGGGTGGCTACTTAAAATTAATAATTAATTAAAAGAAAAAAAAGAAGATGCCTCTGTAAGATCAGGTTGCAGATAAGCCTTTCTTAATTAGGGCATTTTCTTAATTAGTGGTAGATGGGGAAGGGCCCGGCCTATTGTGGGTGGTGCTTCCCTTGGACTAGAGGTCCTGGCTTCTATGCAAAACCAAGCTGAGCAAGCCAGAGAAGGCAAACCAGTAGGAACACGCCTCCATGGCCTCTGCATCAGTTCCTGCTTCCAGGTTCCAGCCCTGTTTGAGTTTCTGTCCTCACTTTCTTCAGTGATGGACTACAATGTGGAAGTTTAAGCCAAGTAAACCCTTTCCTCCCCAACTTGTTTTTGGGTGTGGTGTTTCATCAGAGCAATAGTAACTTTAACTAGAACAGAGACCAAAAAATTAGTGTCTGGGAGTATGGCTCACTTGGTAAAGTGCTTACCACACAAGCAAGAGGGCCTAGGTTCTAATCCTCAGCACCCACATATGTGGGTGGCAGTGTACTTTGTAATTCCAGCCCTGGGGAGGCAGATAACAGGTTTCCTGGAGCCTACTGGCTAGCTGGGCTTGCCAAATTAGCAATTTCCAGATATAATGAGAAATCTCATCCTAATATAGTAAAGTGGAAAACAATTTACATTGATCTTTGGCTGGTGAATAGGTACTAATGTGGACGAGCATTCATGTGCACATACATGTCCATGCATGTACGCACGCATGTACACACACACACACACACACACACACACACACACACACACACGGGACAACAAGGCATAATAAATTTGACTTGTCATGAGAATGTGTGCATGTATGATAAGTTTGTGGATGGTTGCTGTCTGGGCCAGTCAGTGATTGAATAGTTGTCTTTCTAGCACTTCACTGTTGAGAAAACTACCCTTTGAGGTTGGGGAAAGACCCTTGTTTGGATGGATCAAGTGAGTAAGAGAAACAAGTTGAAGCTTCTTGGCTTTTTCTGCAGGCTGGCCACATACTAATCAACACGAGTGAGTGTCTGTCCCTGGCACAAGTGTTTCTCTTTGTTTTATTTTGGTTTTGCTTCCTAGTAGATTCTTGGTGGGACTCAGTTTCATATGCAGATACTGTTGAAAGGTCCTGGGGCTTCTTGCATTTATTTTAGTGTTTGCACCAGTTTTGCATTATCTCAGTTGGGTTTTAAGTAGAGCTTCAGAATTGGCAGTGGATGGAGGAAAACCAGATGGTGTGTGCTCCAAAGCACAGTGCTCCCAGGTTCTCTGAATGTCCTGCTCCAAACTCGTGCCCTCTGCCACTTTTTCATATGTCTGAAAAGTTGGCAGTGCTTCAAAAATGTGTTAGGGGAGTTGCTACCAATGAAGCTGAGACTGTAGCACATGCTTGTTCCCTGTCCCTGTCTCTGTCTTGTCAGTGCTGTGCTATCCCTTGGGAATGCAGATGACTGGAGGTCATCTGCAGGCTAACTGGAGTTGGCTACCTAGAGGTGATGAGTCTGGCTATTGGCCTAGGTGCCAACACTCACTTCACTACTATCAGACATGTCCACATTCCAGAGCCTGTTTGGAGAACCTGCATGTCAGGGCTCTGTTCCAGATGCAAAGTGAGCAGGAAGAGTGAAGGAACTGAAAGTTCATTATTGGGAGATAAGTGGAAATTCACCCCTGTGTGCCACACATTAGTGGCCTGCATTGCTGGATTCCTTTTGTAGTCGAGGGCTCATGTCAGCCAGACTCTTGCCAACTGCAGCAGGGATCCCACAAACAGACTGAGTGGTTGGTCTTCTTGGGCAGCCACAAGGTACCCTAGACACCCAACATAAGCTCATCTGTGCTATCCTGAAGCTGGGATTTGACTTTTCGGTTTTTATCCACCACCAACTTAACATTAAAGCCAAACCTCAACTTGCCTTATTCTCTGCCAGGACATGCCAGAGACCAGGATGTGGTTGACTTAGGGAGTGTAGTGGGCCTTCCTGTGCTTACTGCAGTACACCTGCACTACTCTTGTAGAGTGCTGTGACAGGTAACCCTAAACAAGGCAGAGCACTTGCAGCACATATTTCCAACGTTAGTAGTAGATACCTGCTGGGTGCTTGAGTCAGGCACAGAGCAAGTGTTCTGGTGTTGCTAGGACCTTCCTCAGTCTTGTTTGTAAAGATAGACGCCAGATGTCATCTTCCTTGCCCTGGCAGCTCTCCTGGGCTACAGTGTTTCAAAGAAGTTCTTGGGGTGAACAGCCCATGCCCACCCAGTTGGTTCTTCCTGTGTGAGTCTTCCTCATGGTCGTCCTCCTTCACCTGGAGGAGCATTTTCAGTGAAACTATACTTGGGTTGTTGTGGTCTCATACAGTTCTGGCTGACTTCCAACTTACTTAAGTAGCCAAGACTGGCTTTGAACTCCTTATCTCCTGCTTCTCCCTACCAAGTGTTAGGATTATTGGCCATCATGCTAATAATGCTAGCAGGTGGCTTGTTTTGGTAACTTCCTGGGAGGTGCCTTGGAGCTTTCCCTCTTCTGGTACTGAAGGCAGGTTTGGGAATGGCCCATACAACAAAACAGGTACATGTCTGTACCTATTGGTAGAGAAGAACTAGTCACTAGGATGATGAGTCTTAGGAGTGTGGACCAGAGACACACAGGGGCAGGCCCAGGAAGCATGACCAGAACTGGACAGTTGAGGTATGGCCAGGCCTTCCCAGGCAAGTGCCCTCCCTGTGATCATGGTGATGGATGGCACCCTTGACATGAATGTCGATCTTCAAGTTTCTTTTTACAGAAGCCAGACAAGGTGAGAGATCACCAGTTCTTCCACATAGTTGAAATGGACTTGGTCAGATCCCATAGCCAAGGTCCAGGCCTAGTAACGCTAGTCTTTGAAAGCCATGGCTTTCTAAGCTTTGGCCAGATGAGAATCTTGTTTCCATTCATTGATTGATTGGTCAAGTTACTCCTTTGTCTTAACATTGCAAATTCAGGTTTTCTTACAGGTTTTCATATAGAAAGTGGTTTTAATGGCAATGCTGGCAGGTCAGCACTGTTGGGGTGCTGAGCAGGGAGAGCGCTGCTTTGCTGCAGTCAGCACAGGCAGAGCTTTCTGGGAAACAGGTTCCATGATTGCAGAAGTTTCCTTAAAAGCAGCTACAGTTACTTTAGACTTATTATGAGGGAATCTTGTTAAAATGTAACATGATTGGGAAATTGTGGTTATGTTACAACTCCTGACTTGGGGTTTCCAAAGGCAGCCTGGCTTCTGAGTTCCCAGGAGATAGCAAACCAGGTAGCCATGGTGTGCCAGCGCCTTCCCCTTTTCCTATCTCTTCCCCACAAGGTGGGACCTGTTGCTTGACATGTCACTGCCAAGCCTATAGCCCCCATTCTGATCTCTTCCAGTCGTGGGGCCTGTGCCAGAATCCCATTCCTGTCAGCGGTGACTCAGTGGCCCAGGCTAATCCCTCCCAGCTTTGGCCTCTGGGAGGAGACACACTTGATCTGCCTGCTGGAAATGAGATGATCCAGGTTTGTAAGTGTTTCTTGTTGGGAGATGTGGGTGGCCTGACCAGTGTTTTCTAGGGACCAAGAGAAGAAGGGTCAGGTTAGAGACCTGGACAGCAGGCTGGGCCTGCTTGCCACACAGGTATCTGGCCCTTTGAGAACCTACAGCAAGTTAGATGATGCCACACATTGTGAGCCTAGGCTTACTTACAGAAGCTGCCACATAACTGGTATTGTCCATGCTGGTATATCCACTGAGGCCTGAGGATAAGAGCTTGCTTTGGTAGCCAGAAACACCAGAGTCTCCATAGGAGGGAAGCATGTTAGGGGTTTAGCAGAGCTAATGAGGTATCTGTGAACAGGTATGTGCCTTATGTGTACATGCATGCATGTGCACATGTATGACCATATGTGTCTGAAGACCATTAATGGCATATGAAAGCATATGGTTTGATGACTGACTAGAAAGACAGACCCAGCTGAGGAGCTCAGAGCCCCCCCCCCCCCAGCAGAGCTTTTTATCCATGGAGGTGGGGGTCATTCTGCTGTTGCAGCAGTTCTAGTATTAGCATCCTTTCTGAAGCCTGCTGCTTCTGCAGAACATGGATTTGGTGGGCTGCAGGGTTGGTATGGGCGCATGTGGGACCTACTGAGATCTACAAGAGCTGCTGAGTGGGGAGGGCAGGATGTACCATGGGTGAATAAATGAAGGAGAAGAGAGGTCCTAAGCTACCTTGGCTGACCAAGAGAAGACAAGGACAGCTCACACAGTGGGAGAGTCTGGAAGAGCCAAGGCTCCAACCCAGTCTGCCACTGAAAACTGTCCCCAAAACAAGAGCTCCATCTGCTCTAAATGTAAAATTCTTGCTTTCATTTTAAGTTAAACTGCTTGGTCATATGAAGCAAAGCACAATGCCTGGACAAAGTTCTGAGCAAAAATAATGGACCTGACTACAAGTCAGAGCAAAAGGAGGAAGCCTGTCAATGACTTGAAAAAAGCCAGATCATTTTACTCTATTCAGGCTTCCCCCTGAAAGGGGGCGAGCTTTGTCTAAAACAAGGTGTGCTTACTGTTAGCCAGCTGTCGGGCAACTTAGCATCTGTTGGCTTGGCTTTGCTCTGAAGAGGGAAGGAGTGGCCAGTAGCATTGTGCAATAGCTGTGCCAGAGCAGGGTGTGTGAGGTAGTGTTAGTGCTGAGGTATTTTTGGATAAAAATACCAGGCAGATATTTATGTTAAGTTTTGAACTTGCCTGGAAACCAATTACACAGATGTGTATTTGCACACTCCTTTTCCTTTTCATTAACCTAAACTTGAGCACCTGGATAAGGGTGATGACCAGCTTTTCCCTGATTTTGCACAGCCTATTGTCTGCCACTGTGGCCCATGGAGTGGCTGACCAGGATTTGTGGCTCCTGTGAGGCCAAGGAGACTGTCCTCTTATCCTCACATGTTGACATAAAGACAAGCAGAAACAGGCAGATCCAGAGAGGCGGGTCATGAAGGCCAGTTATGTGCAGAGACAGACTAGACATTAGGTTAACTATTTGTGTTGTCTCTTGGCTCCCCTCTGAGCTGAGTCTATCAGGGCTTCCATAAGTGAACAGAATCTACTGGAAGTAAGATTGACCCAGCAGCCACTGCATTCTCCAAGGAAGAGGTTGACCAGTTCCCAAAGGAATACTTGTCAGCCCCTTATGAAAGATACTTCATGACACTACCACTATGGCATCAAGCATGAGTTTCTAAGGGGACAGCTATATTAAGTCTGCTAGCATTCATATCCCCAAGTAGTTGGCTCACTTTTTTTCTCAGTTATTAAAAAATATTAAAAAGGGCTTTCAAATCATTAAAGAATATTTTCCTACTGCCTGCAAAACTTAGTCTATTTTGGTTTGGCAGACCCTCATTAGCATAAAAGACACTATTCTTACTTGAAATGTGTCCTTTAAAAAGGCACATGTTATGTATCTGACAGACAGGCCAGCACTAGTTACAAGTACAACTCTTCTTAGCAGTTCCCTGGTGAGTTTTTACTGCTGTCTCTGGTTATGGGGAGCCATCACATGCTGTCTTCTTTATACCACAGGATGAGTGCCATCTTGCCAAAGGTGTCTTTGATATAGGCAGTTCTGTTCATTGTTGCATTCCATGTCTGGAACTCCTGGTTTTCCCTCCTAGAATAGTACACAGTCCTAATGAAGGGCTCCTTAGTTCCTGACAACTATGAGTAACCAGATAGAGACTCTGTATTGCCTGCCTAGAGCCACCTGACCAGTTGTGTAAGCACCAAGTGGACTCTGTGGGAAGTAAGCCAGTAGGAAGGATCCCCAGAGGAGGGGTCACCCCAGACCTATACTCCCTCCTCCTGATCCATTCTGAGGCAGGCTTTGGTGAAGCAGGGTCAGAATGATGGACACAGCTAAAAAGGCCTGAAGGCTATGTTCTATAGTGACTTGCTTCTGGGTGTCTTTACCTCTTTGGTCACACCCTTCCCTAGGAACCTGTTCACTCCTCTAGTCTCCCTGCTAAAGTATAGCTCTTCTTTTTTCTTTGTGTGTGCAAGTGTGTGTGTGTGTGTGTGTGTGTGTGTGTGTGTGTGTGTGTGTGTGTGTTTGCGTGTTTGCTTACTTGCTGTGTGCCAGTGCTGTGTCTGTGTTTGCATGTACAGAGGTGGATGTTGATGTCCTCATCTATCATCAATTTATTTTTTCTGAGATGAGGTTTTTCACTGAATCGGGAGCATACTGTGTTGGCTAGGCTGGCTGGTGAGTTAGTTCCAGCAGTCTTTCTGTTGGAGCTTACAGACATACACAGCTATTCCTGACTTGTGTGTGGATGTTGACTATCCAAACTCAACCCCTCATGCTTGCATACAAGCAGTGTACCCACTGAGCATCTCTGCAGCTTTCCCTCTCCTTTTATTTTCCTATCTAAAGCTACTGACTCCCCTTGGGCTCTGCCCAGGGGGTTGTTAAGCTCTCCTGCTCTGTCTTTAGTGTGCCTGTGCAGTTTTCTTTGGTTAGCTCCTTCCCAGTTCTAGCTTATTTGTTTTTACACAGGCTTTAAAAGACTAATGTCTATGTCTAACAAGGATATTTGCAGAGGACTATATGTGGATGTGGCAGATTCCGTGGCAGTCAAAAACTCAATACTCAACTTAACCAGGTGTCTCTCTGCAGTGGGAAGTAAGGCCACATTGCACTTAAATCTGTGCTGTGGGCCTGGGGCCTCCTGCTGCTTCTGGACCAGGAGAGGATGGGGGTCGGCTGACCCAAGCTCCACTGACCAGCTTGACTTTGTCCCCAACCGCAGGTACTGCAGGGTGCTCAACTCATAGCTGTGGCCTCTTCAGACCCTGCTGCTACAGGAGTAGATGGGTCACCTCTCCAGGGCAGTGACATTCAGGTTCAGTACGTCCAGCTGGCACCTGTGAGTGACCACACAGCTACAGCACAGGTGAGTCCTTTGTCCCTCCCAGGCTCAGTCCCACCAGCCTCCCTAGTAGATAGGAACTCTGGGCTGTGTCTGACATTCCTCTAGAGGTAGGAACCCTTGTAGCGAGGCACAAAGGTGCAGTTCAGGCATGGATCTTCTGTTAACTCTTAACTCCAGAAATGATGATATGAGAGCAGTTCTGGCAGTTTGCAATTTGAGTTGTATTTGAGATGCTGTCTGGAAATGTTTATCTAGATCTGAAAGTAGACCAAAACTCTGCCCTGCCCTCACTTTCCTCAGAGCCACTCTTGGAGGGTGCTGTTTATCTAGATCTGAAAGTAGACCAAAGCTCTGCCCTGCCCTCACTTTCCTCAGAGCCACTCTTGGAGGGTGCCCAGAGTCAGGGCCTGTTTCCTGAGAACTCATTGCCCCTTCTGAGGAAGGTCACAGTCGTCTGCCAGGCAGACCATCCATCCCACTGGCCAGGGCTCATGTGGTCTTAGCCCAACCAAGGTAGGTGACAGTGGTAGGGAGGCAGAAGATTCAAGACATCTGAATCTGTGTCATGTGGACAAGTCTCCTACCTCTCTATGTATACCTCTAGTGGGCTCTGGTAAGAGCTCCTTCCTTGTTGTGCTGTGGGCCTGGTACAGTGAGCAGTGCAGGTTCTAACAGATGTTTCTGGTCCTCTGAGCCTGAGAACCAGCCCTCAGCCTTAGGCTGGTCATGATTTTACTTCCCCCAGGGGCTATTGAGGCCTATCTGCCTCAGGAATTGGAAAAGCTTATGGAGCTGCCAGGCCAGGTGGCCTAGGAAACAGCACTGAGAACTTTGTTCCCTAAAGGCTAGTAATGACTTTTCCAGGTTCTCAGGGAAGGAACTTGGGCTGAGATGAACGCTTCCCAATCTTTAGGCCTCAGCCAGCCATAATGCTGAAGGCTACTCCCTTTAGCTTGCCATATAGTTGCCCACTTGATCTCACTTTTGTGAACTTTTGATAAAACCCAGGGTCTTATTTCTGCATGCTGAGCACAGAGCTTCATAGAAAGCTGTAATCCTCTTCCCACTCCAACCCCACCTTTTTTTTTTTTTTTTTTTTAAAGTGAGCTAGACACAGCCTCAGCCATGTCATCCCCATTGCTAAGAGAGGAACAAGTCACTTTTTTTTTTTTTTTTTATCTCCCACCCCTGCAAAGACAGGATCTCACTATGTAGCTTTGACTCTCCTGGATCTCACTGTGTAGACCAGGCTGGCCTTGAACTCACAGAGATATTCCTGCCTTTTCCTCCCTTCTTAAAGTAAAGACTTAGATGTACAGTAAGAACTGTCAGGTGGAGATGTGGCTATTGAGACTTCTGCCTCATGTGGTACAGGCCCTGTTCCTGACTCAGCACCAAAACCCTGGTAGCTTATCCTTTGGTGCCCCTTCAGTACAGCTGAGATGGAGGATCTATGACTCATTCCAAGGTTGCAAGTTCACACCTTCAAACAGTGACTGCGTAGTCTTTCTAATGTACATTCCTGACAAGCGCTATGTTTTTAACTGGTCCAAGATGCTACTTTAGAACACTGGGGCAGTTTCTGTAGAAGTCAGTGTGATCCTGAGATTCTAGGCAAATATGTCAGGTTAAGAACATGTATGACTAATCTGAGTTGTTTCTCAGGGCACCCTGAGGTAAGGATGGAGAGTTGGCAGCGTTATGGTCCAAGTAGCCCAAGTTCTCCTGGGCAAGTGTGAGGTCTGCTTGTTTCCCACCGGTCAGGGGTGGCCTGAGCTTCTGAGACTGGGGTGTGTTTTCTACTTGCATGTGAAAGTTGTGGGTTTTTTTTTTTTTTTTTTTTTTTTTTTTGTAGCACAGGTGGCTTTCTGACACAATGTGCTGCTGTGTTTTTCTAGAACAGCTTTCTTTTCTCCCCCACTATGCAGACAGCTGAAGCGTTGCAGCCCACTCTGCAGCCTGAAATGCAGCTTGAACATGGAGCCATCCAGATCCAGTGAGACCAGGCATTGTAGGAGAACCACACCACAGCTGCTCACTGACACTGCCCTGTGTCCTGCTCTCCTGATTCAGCAGGGCAACTATGGGTTCTGCAGGGCACATGAGAGCTCCTCCCCTTGGGGAAGAGTCCTGGCCACCCCCTGCTGGAAGGAGCCTCAGCATTGAGTCCCACTGCTGGTCTCCGGAGGAGAAGCATAGTGCAGAGCGTGTTGAGTACATTCAGAAAAACAAGAACTACAATATTTTGTTTAAACAGCTTTTTTTTAAATTTGCTATGGTGTTTATAACAAAAAAGAAAATGGAAAAAAAAAAAAAAAACAACCCAAAAAAACAAAAAGCCCAAACCACACACAACAGAAACACAACTGTGGAGTAGCAGAAGCTTTGGCCGTGTGCTCCCTTCGGGGTCCTGACGTAGGTGTTGGAGACAGCTATCGATGGTGGAGCACTGCGGACCGCTGCTAGGGGAGTGCTCCACAGTGTAATTATGCATTTCTAATGAAATAAAGTGTATTTATGGCCACAGAGGCTCAGTGTTGTTGCACCATGAGAGGACTCCCCAGGGTGCCCAGTCCCAGGATGAGTGCTGGGATGGATAGTCATTTCCAGGTCCATGCTACCAGGGAATTCCTGCTCTGGCCCTCACTGCTAGGGAGTATGAGCTGTGGGTACCCTTGGGGCATCTGGCTCGCATTTCATCATGGTGGAGCTCTTAAAGGCAAGCTCACTCCAGACCATCCTCTTCTGAATGCTTAGGCTTCATAAAGTGCAACCCCAGGGGTCCTTGGAGCATTCCCTGTGGAAAAGGCCATGCTTCTGCAGAGAAAGCAGTTTCAAAAAGTCACTGGCTTGTGAAATACCAGTGACAAATAAAGTTGTCCTCACTGACTGACACTGCCATGCTAAAGGCTTTTCCTGGGAAGACTTCAAAGTTCCTTTCCCAATTATCATGCCTCTGTCTCATACCACCACATTCTGAATTCTTGGGCTGGTTAATTATGCTGAGGTAGCAGAGGAGAGCAACTCTCTGGAACAGACAGTTTGATATGGTTTGTGACCATTGTAGGAGACTGGCCACTGCTGAAGATGGCCCCATGGGGTGGGAAATGGGAAAAGGCATGGAGGCTGGAGGTTACAAGCCTGTGTAACACATCTGGGCTGGATCCCAGGCAAGAATGGAGAATTAAAGAATGGTTCTAAAAGGATCCAAAGAGAAAAGCACCCACATAGTATAAACCCATACCCAGACATGCAGAATGTGAGATGGCAGCAGACTCCAATCCTTGAAGACAGAGTACTGGGAGGTAATTACTTTCAGGAGAGTCAGGTCTTCAGAAAATGTGTTTTGAAAGCTAGTGACAATGTACCATATGACCTCACAATTGTAATCCCAGGAATACCCTCTTTTCATTCATACACCTATGTGTGCAGATTCACAAGAGCCCTATTCATAAGAACCTGAAGTGGAAATAGCCCAAAGTTTCAGCATATGAACAGGCGAGCAAAGCATGTCTCTGGATCCAGAGGATTATTCAACTGCTACAGGATTGACACTCTGGCCCACACTATGGCATGATGACCTTGAAAACATCAGTGAGGGAAGAAAACAGGTCAAAGACTATTTACTGGAAGATTATATGAATGGACAGATTTATAGAAACAAATTGTCAGGATTTGAAGAGAGGATTGGTGGGAGTTACACACAGGGGATAGTGTGTCTTTGTGGGGTGGTGAAAATGGTCTGGATTGGCTAACAGTTATGTTTGTCCTGTACACCAGGTCACTGGATTAGTCACTCAAAATGGTGAAATATTTGGTGTTCGTTACATCTTAAGATTATTTTTGATAAATTAATCGCATTTGGCAAAAGAATAAAAATTGAGGCCCTGTGCTGGAGATGCCCCCTGGAAAGGTGGTTCCAAGGGAATTTCAAGACTTGAAAGATGGACCCTGATAGAAATTCTTAGAGCAAGAGACCACTGAACCACATGGAATAGAAACAAATCTGAAATAATCTATATAAAATTAACTATTTGAGATTAAAGAAATAGTGGAAAACATGACTAACTCAGGACAAAGCAAGAAAAGAAGTGAATTATTTTAAATTACTTCTACTGCCGTGAAGAAAAACTAGGAACGGTGCGCAATTTTAAGCCTTCAGTGTCTGGAAAGCATATAGAATCATGATACGTAATTATCTGTAAAGAGTAGAATGCATGCTCAAGTAGCTAACATCCCTGACCTTGTTCTCTGTAGAACATCACCCAGCAGTTTGAGGAAGGTGTGTTCTTAGGTGTTCGCTGGAGTGTCGCTGAAGAACTTAGACCGTCACAGGCTTTGAGCCATGTTGTGTTCTCTGGCCAGGTGAAACTAAGGCGAATTTTAATGAGGAAGAAACATCCCATCAGTCAAATAAATAAAAGTGGACTTATGAAGATAGCCTTCATTGAAGAACAGGTTGAGATGTCAGAAACATGGAATATATCAGGCTTGCTCAGGAAAAAAAAAAAAAAAGACAAACTTGGGGTGGAGAACCAAGTCTAGATTCAAATGACAAAGCCAACATTGTTGCTATGGGAAGATTATACTTAGAGGATTCCATTTACACAGATGTTCAAGCAGTTGATAAACTCCTGATACAACCAGTCAAGAAGGATGATGGACACCAGTTGTCTCTGTGGAGGTTTCCAGAGACCCCCCTCAGACATTGGAAGATGAAGCTGTCCTAGAACTATATTGATGGATTGGGAAAAGGCAGATGGGATGACATCTAAGACCTTGACACCAGAATGGGGGTGAGGTAGGAGAGAAGAAGGAAGGACAGAGAAGAAGAAAAGATTGTTGTTGCTTGTGAGTGTCTGAGATACCCCAAAGCATGAACAAGCTGTGCTTAGTGACATCAAATGATGTGTCACCCCACCCAGATTGGGTTGGGTTCATGCATGCATGCATACTTGATACAATAATTGGAAAGTCATTGTGACTTACTATGGTAGTAGGACCATATGGTTATCTTAGACAGAAAAAGGCTATGTAAAATTCACTTGTTTATGGTTAAGGGGACTTTCAGCAAAGTCACAATCAAACTGATCAAAATCATCTATAAGAAATCTGTGACAAATATACCCTGAACTTGGATTTGGAAAGCTTCTTGAACACGTGGCAGATGATGGTGCCTGAAGCCTTGGTTACTCTGCATAAGAGCAAGGATTAGTTAGCACTGAGTAGCCAGATGAGATTGGGAAGCCAGATGTGAACCTCTATCTATAGATACTGTGGATGTGTACACCTGACAGATGTCACAAGAACTGACCAAGAAAGCTGTGAGTGGGCCTTTTTCTGGGTGTTAGCCACAGGCCACTTAGAAATCAACTCAAATCCCAATACAGAGATGTCACAGTTGCTCTTTAATGCTGTTTATTATAGACTCTTAGAAACTTCAGCCCACAGAAACCTTACCAAGAGATGCTGAGGAAGCTGTTAATGAACTAGAGAAAAGCCAAGGAAATACAGGGTGGGCAGCTCACAAATCAAAGAATCATTTGTGAAGGTGTGGGTTCTCTGAAGTTTCACCCAGAAGCTTAGCAGGAGCTTCTGTGGCAGTGTACAAGACTAGTGACTGGAGAGTTGGCTCTGTGGTTAAGAGTGCCTGCCCCCTTTGAGTTCCCACACTCCTCCCACTCCCATGACAGGCATACACCCACGAGTAAAAAATTAATCTTTAAGAAAACCTGTGTGAATCCCAGCAACAGATGGTGTGGAACCCTGTGACACTTAGGACAAACCCATATGAGGCTGCTGGGACAAGGGACACCTGTATCACAATGAAGCTGGTGGCAGCTGGAATCTCACAAGGAGCCAAGTGTGGAGGTGTAGTAAACTAGGTGGTGAACTCTGACCTTGGCTTGGGCAAAGGTCACTTGCTGGATATAAAAGTCTGGAGTAAAGGAAAAGCTGGCAATGCTGAGCTTACACCAGAAGACACTGCTTAGGTGCACACAATGGCACAAGCCTGTAATTCCAATGCCTGGGAGATGGAGGCAGCAGAATAGGAGTTCTGTGTCATCCTCACCTACATGAGACTCTGTCTTTTACAAACAACAACAGAACTGTTAAAGGATATCCCAGCACCTAAGAGATATTGGCCCCATTTCCTTAGTACATATGAGAGTGTGTGAATGATCAAGACAGCTTCACGGTTCAAGAGGACCTGAGGGGCAGAGGAGGCCTGGTCTTACTAAAGTCTTCCAGTTATGGAGAGACAGTGAGACTATCATTGCTGAGAGACTGCTGAGATTCTGTTCTGCCGAAATAACAAAAAGGCAAAGGACTGAAACATTTACCAGATCTCTTTGTGCCTAATAAACATAAAAGGATTGGCCTTACTGCACTGAAATACCTTTTAAACCACTATGGTTTACTAGAAAAGCCTGCAGAGGCAAGAGTGTGAACAACGGCACTTCCTGGGACGAGGTGACGGCTTATTCAACTTCATAGAGGGTGTACTAATGATCTAGAGAGCACAGGTACAGAACCAGATCCCAGAGCTCTGCTGGCACAGGGGTGGCCCTTCCCCAGCCTGTGATGATCTTCAGACAGCTACACTGCCCCAGAAGACTTGGGCAGAGAGGAGGAGCAGGTAACTCCCTGCAGTCACCCTGACAGGTTCCATTGACACGTCTAGTATGGACTGAGGGAGTATGCCTCATCTGCCTTGTTAACTGCAGTCATTGCTGGTGGGAGGAACTCCACAGACAAGACTACACCCTACAGTGGTGCGTTCTGTTCCGGTGTGCTCACTAGACACATGGGACAGGTGCTTGCTAGCAGCTCTGTACTGCAGGGGCTCCTGTGACAGAAGGAGTAGGGTGCCATCCATGAGAAAAGCAAAGTAGCTCCCTTGTGGGCAGGATAACAGAGTGGTGGCCTAGAAGATACCTGTGTCTTTTGTTCAAACAGCATAAGATTCAGGCAGTATAAGGAAGTCTGAACAGGAAATACACAATGGGACACTCCTTAGTCTTTGGAGCTGTTAACTAGGACACAAGAGAGTGTTACTTCCAAATTAATAGGGTGGAGAAAATTACAACCAGGAAAAATACTCAGGCAGTCCAAAGAAGGGACAGGTCACAGGGGTGTCATGGTGATAGTCGAGCCCCTGAAGGGACATTTGAAGCACGGAAGAAATGGAAGCTCAGGTGAGGAAGGGGCACTTGGGAGTTGGGGATAAATGGGGTCATTTTTTTTCCTTTTTTTTTTTTTTTGAGGGGGTGGGGTGGGGTGGGGTCGTTTAAAGACAGGGTTTCCCTGTGTAGCTTTTGAGCCTGTCCTAGAACTAGCTCTTGTAGACCAGGCTTGTCTCAAACTCACAGAGATCTGCCTGCCTCTGCCTCTCAAGTGTTGGTATTAAAGGTATACACCACCACTGCCCAGCGGGGGTTAATTTTCTTTTGGGCTGGGTGGGCTATCAGACCAAAGTGGTTGTGCTGGGCCTTACAGCTAGTTGGACAGTCATTGGACCAGACAGCAAAACTTACAGGCTCCAACGAGCTCCTTTTCTTTGGGTGTGTTCTGGTAGGGCACACCTGGCTTTCAGGGCAGCCCCTTAGCTAACTTGTATTGTTTCAGTTGCTGATAATAGGCTGGCCTACATGGGTGAGACTGCTGGTGTCCCCAGTACTCTGGTAAGAACATTGCCAATCCTTTTGGGAGGAGGAGGATATCAGATGATATCCACAGGCACTTTCACAGACAGAAGTAATGAAGCACAAACGAAAACCCCAGGCTGTAGTAGACAACAAACAGACCAGAGAGGCAGATTCTGCAGTTACCCCAGGCAGGCTTAAAAATAGCTCTGCTGGCACCACAGAGATGAAGGACTTGTGAAGAATTTAAGCAACGAACCAAATGGAGATTCTCCAGCTAGACAACAGATGAACAGACACACAGATAACTGCTGTAACAACAGGTGAGCTGTCAGAGGAGGGTGATTGGTGAATGGGAAAGTAGAAAATACCCAGGATGCAGTGTGTTCTCCCAAACTGTGGCTGTGGGGATGTCCTATTATGTTTCTCTCTTCCAGAAAGTCAGACACAATGCACCCCTATGAGGCAGGTATGTCTTCGACTTGCAGGCCTGAGGTCAGCAGAGAAAGAATCTTACAGTAATCTTCCTCTGATATAACGGAAAGATACAGCCAGAGCTTAGCAAATCATATCCCATGAGGCACTCGTGGGGGTTTTGTGTATTATGTTTCCAGTGTCCTGACAAGCTCATTATCTATGTCACAGTCAGATGAGCATAGTGACTCAAGCCCTCCAAATGCTCATTCCAGTCACATCATGTCCACTGTATAAGTGTGATTTGATTTGGCATGGTATCCAGTGTTAAAACATATGGATGGGTCATGGAACCATCTTAGCAAAAACTGCTTTTTAAAAAATTAGCATCCATTTAGAACACTAGAGGAACCCAAACATTCTAGAAGCAGAAAGAACTTTCTTCAGAGAGGGTTTTCACCAAAACCTGGAACCCACAGCACACGGACCTTACTCTGTGATCAGCAACAGGCCAGGTGACACCTGTGCACAGATGTGCACAGGAGAAGAAAACAAACAGAAGGCCTAGGAAAAAGCAGAACTCACTTGCAGTCAATTCTAGAGAATTCCAGGTAGCTGCCAAAGATGTACTCTAGAGTATCAGTAACTCCCAGCGGCCAGCGATAAATTAGTGTCAGAAATCAACATTCACAAATTACTGTGTTTCAAATTACTGTGTTTCTGCCTTCTGTCAGTGGGCATTTAAAAATAAAAGCCATCATTAAAATAACCTTAGCTGTGGTGGTGCTGCTTGCCTATTACTGCTCTCAGGAGGCTGAGGCAGGGCTATTGGGTGATTGAGGCTAGCTGGGCTATTATAACAAGTCCGGTGTAAAAATCATAGTGTCAAGAAATGAATGCAACTGAAGGCACATAAGGTGCTACAGGAAATTTTTGGCACAGCTTTGAGGGACAGACCTAAGCATGGGCTAGCCTGTTCCTACACCATAGGTTTCAGACATAGTGATCTCCAGCCATGTGTAACCTTGATCCTAAGTCCTTGGTCACACCCTCCACTGTGCCTACCTTAAAGTTAGAGAAAGCAAACTCTTACCTATCCTGTCCCTGTGAGCTGGGTTACCTATCCTGTCCCTGTGAGCTGGGAGGGAAACACTAACTGACTACATGTCTACTGCTGTTCTCTCCAACCTCACTCCACCACCACAGTGCTAACACATTCTTCTACTGAATCAGGAAAAAAAATGCCACAATTCTGCTACCTCACCATGCACCCTCCCCCTTTTGCTCCCACAGCTGCCTGCCCATCACTGTCCCCTCTAGCAGACAGCAGGCATGGTTCACAGCCTGGACATGGTTCAACTAGGCAAGGAGAATGGGGAGGTCATAAAAGATGAGGGCCCAGTACTGGGCAGGGGAGAAGATGGGGTGGTGGCCAGTAGAAGCTTAAGGGTTGCAGCAGCACCTATCTCCATCTCTTGTCCCCTAGAGTCACACCAGGCTGTCACCATATATCTGGCACCCAGGAGGATGGGATGGATGATGGATTGCTGGCAATGTATCCCCATCGAGTTTTATCTGAGACCATCATACCCAGCAGACAGGAGATGATGGATGGTCCCCGATAGCAGTTGAGGAAGCAAGTGAGCCAAGGTCATGATTACCCAGGAGGAACATTGCTGTATGGTGGGCGTGGTGGGGGGGAGGACTGCCTGACTTCATACTTTCAAGACTGAGGTCACAAACCCTAGGTGCAGTGGAGCCTCTTTGTCCATAAGTGGCTCCAAAAGAGCTGGAGCTGAGGCCCTGGGCCGAAGTGTCACATGGTGAATAGTGCACTTTCCCAGGAAAGTTGGGTATTCACTGTTTTCCTGTCCTTTCCATGGGCCTCACCTCACAGCCAGGCTGTGGCAGATACTGGCCCAGGACTGTTGTCTCTTGATGTCTCTAGGCTCTTTCAGGTTGCTGCCCATTCATATGTTTGCAGGGATATGTAGGTTCAATGGCACTTTAGTCTTCCTGAGCTGGATGTGGGCCCCATGCATGTCCCTTGTGCATGGTGATATTATGGATAGTCAGAAAGGCCTGTGACTGCTCATTGGATTTGTGGTCACTGCATTTCTTTAGTCAGACAGCATTTAAAAATCTAAGCAAATCCTGAGGTTGGGTTGCAAATGACAAAACAGGATAAGAATAACTACAAAGAGTACCCATAGGGTCTGGATGGATGGCTCAGTCAGTAAAGTATATTTCATACAAGGACCTGAATTTGGTCACCAGCAATCATGTTAAAAGCTAGGAATGGAAGCACATGTCTGCAATCATTGAGCTGAGGTAGTACAGGCAGAAGGATCCTTGAAGCCTGCTGGGAACCATCTAGCTGGATCAGTGAGCTGAAGGCTTAGTAAGAGATCCTGTCTCAAAAGAGAAAGGTGGAGAATGACCTAGGAAGATGCCCAGTGTTGACTTCTGGTGTCCATATATATACATAGGTATAAGCAAACATACATATGAACACAGACACACGCAAAACAACAGCAGCAGCTGTATGCAGGTAGACAGAACCAAGAACTTAGAGATGGGCTGGGAGAGCAGGGCTGGTAAGCTTACAGGTTGGGCTGACACTGAGAGGAGACTGCACTGCAGCCCCAGGGTATGTGATAGCCCTGCTGTGGTTTCAGTGAGCCTCACAGTTGCATCTGTACCTTGGATCCCAGAGCCTTAGATAGGTGCCTTCTTTAAACACACATGAAGACCCTTCTACACACATGAAGACCCTTCTGGTTGCTAGCTCTGCTTGCTTAGAAAGAAGCCACTTGGCCTGGAGAACAAGGACCCACTGTGCTTCCGCAATCTGGAACTCTTTTGAAGGTCAGCATGGTGACAGGCCAGCAGCATCCTCTGAAAGTACCCAGGAAGCAGAGAATCAGAGAAGAGTTAGAATAGAGAGATCAGACAGAGATATAAAGAGATTGACACATAAAGGGACAGAGACATAAAGAGAGAGTTACAGATCCCATCTCTAAAAAATGAGGTGGGAATATAAAGGCAGAGGCAGAGGTAGAGTCAGAGAGGTGGTAGAGATGGTGACGCAGCATCCTTTAGTTTCTCCCTTTAGGCTGTCATGAGTAAGACTGGGATTGACAGCACTAGAATGCTCATGGCCAGCAGGGCTTTGGGCCTGCCTGGACCTCTGAGACTCACAGAATTTTGCCATTGGGAAGGCTCATCCTCACAGATATCATCCTCTCCTAGCCCTACACTGCCTGTATAGTGTGGCTCCTCCTGTACTTAACAGCCAGGTATTTTGTAAGATGCCAACATTAGTTGACTTTGACACTTTACTGGATACCTGGCTTGGTAAGAGAGTGGTTCTCAGTGGCAATGTCTCATGTGCGCACCACTCATTTCAGCTGTAGAAGAAACACATCGACTTCAGATGCAGCACAACATTTGGACCCCCACCTTGGCCCCAACACCCATACACAGGAAGCCTTTGCCTGCCAGGTGGCCAGGAAATTGGACGTGCCTGTGTTCCTGCACTTTACCATATCCTTGTACAGAGGAAAACGGCTTTGGTGGAGGGGAATTGCCTTGTCAGCTGCCTCAGTTGCCATTGCTGGAACATGGCAGTACATAGAATGTTCATGGCTGGGGTTTATGACAGGTCTTGTGGTGTCCCAGCATTCTGGGAAATGCGCCTCAGCCTAATGTTTTCAGGTACATCTGTCTTATGTCCAGAGTGCTGGCACACCCTCTCCCAGGCCATGCCTGGCTCCCTAGGATCCTTCCCAAGTCTTAGGTGGCACTAAGTCTGGCTGCCTTACTATAAGGCAAGTGGGCAAGTTCAAGTCCCACATGGCTCAGAGAGTCCAGTTGCTGCCACAACCCAGTCATGCCTAGCTCAGAGCTGGGAACTGTGCTGTCTTCAGCACCAAACCTCTCTAATTCCATGTTCATTGAAACCCCACCTTAACAGGTGGGTGAGGAGAGGGAGGCACAGAGAGGCAAGGGGATGTGTACAAACCTCTCACCACCACCTTCAACCCTATGTTTTGTAACCCATCCTGCAGAGGTGCTGCTCACAGCTGCCATTCCCCAGTCAGCTCCCCAGAAAGTGCTACCAGGTCCCAGAGGGGTTAATTCTCAGGCAGATACTTCCTACCAGTCAGTTGAAGCAGTTTTGCATATGGTCTCAGTGTGCCCAATTGGCCCTCTGACTCAGGAGGAAAACCATTTAATAATCTTCCATTGCTTTCTGACTCTCACCCTCCACCATTGCAACACCAGTGAACAGATGCCAGGAAATTCTGAGGCTGCCTCTTGGTCCGCAGGAGCTCAGAGCTGAGCTGCCTCATTTGTGTGAGCCTTCTGTCTCTTCTATGAGCCTCATTTTTGGTAAGGCTTCATTCCTGTTAGTGTCTGCAGCTCAGATAGATACCACTTGTGGAAACAACAGGTGTAGCCCAAATAAGCACACAGATGCTATATTAGTTATGAAACTACTGACTGGTGATTGGGCTTCTTATTGGCTAGCTCTGTCTTAATTATTAACCAATTTCTATGAATCTATGTATTTCTACGAGATCTTATCTTACTAGAGAAGGGTCTTGACCTGTTACTCTTTGGCAACCTACATGGTGACTTCTGTCTACACTTCTCAGAATTCTCCTTGTCTGGTAGCCCTGCCTATCCTTCCTGCCTGGCCACTAGCCAAACAGTGTTTTATTCATTAACCAATAAGAGAAACATATATACAGAAGGACAACCCCCATCATCTCTTTTATGTCTAAATAAAAAGAAGGGTTTTAACTTTAACAGAGTAAAATTATAATAATAAACAGGGCCTTCCTCCTGGATGTGTGGAGGTAGCAAGATGATCATTCACTTCATGTCCCTGCCAAGGAGTGGGCACAAGGACACACACTTGGCATGAGAGTGTTTGGCTTCTGATGGTCAGTTTGGTTATGGCCTTTTCTTGCCCCCACCCCCAAAAAGCCTGGCTGCATGTATAAACCTTAGAGAGAGTTCAGAGGGACTTAGCTTCTGATGAGGGCTGGCACAGGCTGGAGCAGTAGTTAGTGAGCAGGAAGGAGATGTCTGTCACCTTCCACAGTCAGATAGACTGATGTTTTCCAAAGCAGCAGGAAGTGAGCTGGGTCCAGGAAGGCTACAGCCACGGGGTCTGGGGACTTCACCTGTCCTCAAAGCCCTTTTATGCAGGATTCAGAGGTGGAACTCTAGCCCTAGAAGTGGCAGACCCTTGTGTTTGCTTTCTCGTAGCCAACATTATTGAGTTCAGGGGCCAGGAGGCAGCTCAGATACAGCATCAGGAATCACTTGAAACTCCCTGGAGGTCTCCCTATAGGCCACCTGCTCAGGCAAGCTTCCTCCTCTGTCTCCCATCATCCTTGCCTTCCCATTCCTGGCATAGCTGTGGCTACAGTATGTCTGGAATTTGCCAGGGTAGTGAGCTGGGGACACGTGTGGTTGGGTTGGTGGGTGTGTCTCAGGGTTTGCAGTCTCTTCCAGCAGGAAGGCTGCTTCTCAAGTATGGAAACAGCTTCCAGAAGGTTCTAGCTATCCAACAGAGCACTGACAGTGGCAGAATGTAGTTTCACACTCACTCTAGCTGAGGGTGCTATTCATGGTTTGGATGCTCATATTGGAGAAGAGTCCCAAATTCCTGAAGCCCATAAAATCTAGTTATCTAAGTCTGGACCAGCCCTGGAATTCTCAGATCAGGAGTTTCTGGAACTTCAGCCCTCCTGGGCTTTCAGACACAGAGGTTGAGATAAGCAGGTGTTGGATCATGGATCCTAGGCCTGATGATGAGGACAGCACACCCCTGTTTGATGACCATGGGGCCCTTCTGGCTACCCAGCCTCAGATCAGCAGCATGGAATTTGCCTTAGATCTAGGTGGGATTTATGTCCTTCTGAGCCATAGCTGTGCTCAGGTGATGGGACAAGTCTACCCTAGACCAGTCTGACTCAGGAAATGGGCCCAGATCCCCAGAGCTTCTACCAGGAACACAACTACATAACAGGGTTGCTCTGCTCAGATCCCACATGAGGTTACTCTGTTTATTCTCCCTGCCTGAGGCAGCCAGGCTGTAGGCTGAGGGGCTCAGAGGCCTGGTCCTCTGGCCACCCTGTGAAGACCTCCGGGTGTGAAATACAGACCCACTAGCTTCCACTCAGGCTGTGTGGGCACAGCATCTCTGTGGTCCCAGGGGCCAGAGAGGCTGCTTATGCCTGCTAAACTCCATGTGGGGGCGAGGGACAGCTTGGGGGAGCGGCAGCTTGGGGGAGCAGCAGCTTGGGAGGCCAGAAGTTCCAGAAGTCCCTAAGGACACCCAGCTCCCGCCTCTGCCTTCTCCCTGTCTGAAGGGGGATTTTAAAGAATGACCTCAGCTTGGTGGGTGTGAGTACAGGACAGAGCCCCACTCTGCCCTTCACTGAACTTTATGGCAAGCCCTGAAAGGGCCCCTTTTCTCATGCTGCTCTCCAGCCAGAGGCCACTCTTTCCTCTGACCCCCAGGCCAAGCCATAGAGTTCTGGGTGTTGTTTTGTTAACCAACCATGGGTACCACAGCTAATGAAGCCAATGAGAGTGAGACCAAAGCAAAGGACCAGTCATTGCCCTTGGGCTAGGGGCATAAGATGATCTTGTTCTTGGCCAGGACGAGCGTGACTGGCCTGTGTCTAAGGATGGTTCCACTCGTCATAGCTGGGGAGATGTCGCTATGAGCATCAAGTGTGGGAGGAACATAGGAGTCTGAATGTAGGATTTATAGAGGAAGATTGAAGCAAAGAGTGAGGAGGAAAAGACCAGACTTCCAGTTCCCTCAAGAAGCTGAGGCTTCCCATTCACATGGCATCCATTTCCTCCTTAGTGGAGATTTTGAGATAACAAGGCTAGAAGTGCCAAGGTGATGTACAATTGGGCCCTTGTGAAGACCCTATCTCCAGGAGCTTTTGTCTTGCACTGGGTCCACAGGAGCAGCTCAGTTCAGAACCTAACACGGAGGCCCAGGATGCAGAAACCATGGCCCTGAGAGGCCCTTCCTCAGTAGCTGGGTTTGGTACATGTACATCAGGAGGGTCTGTGGTAGATCAGCCTCTCTAGATTCGCAGAGTTGCCCAGGCTAAGCCAAGACACACTTAGAGGCAGTGCTGATCTTGATGTGGTCAAAGGATTCGTGAAATGGCAGCTCAGCAGAGGTGGGACTAGTGGCCCGTGGCTGCCAACCAGGCTGAGATGAACACAGACAGCTGTGACACTTTTATCCACAGAGCCGTGGGTGTCCTGCTCAAACTTGGCATCATCTGCTGTTACTTTTCTCATTGCTGTGATAAAATAGTTGTCTAAAGTAACTAAAGGAAGGAAGGGTTTTCACTCACAGTTCATGGTTACAGTCTATCATTGTAAGGGGAGGCATAGCAGCAGGACCTTGAAGGTGACTAGTCACATTGTTAAGCAGAGAATGGAAAATACATGCTAGTGTTTAGCTGCTTTTTTCTACCTTACACAGTTCAGGGTCCTCTGCCCAGGAAATGGTCCAAGTCACAATTAAGAATCTTCTCACACCTGTTAACACAATTTTCCACTAGCATGACCCCAGGCCTGCCTCCCAGGGATGGTGCCACTCGTGTTCGGGTTATGTCTTCCTTCTGCAGTTAAATCTTTCAAGTTACACCTGCCTAGACATACCCATAGGTGTGTTTCCATGTTGTTCTAAAACCATTGAAGTAGATAGTGAAGATTAGCCACCATAGCCAGGGAATCAACACAGTCCAGTGGGGCCCAATAGAGCCCTGGAGACCTGAGGGCCCACTGTCATTCACTGCGCTGATCATCTTGTTCTTTATCTCTACCTGGGCAAGTGATACTGAGACTGGCATCTCCTCTCTGGACAAATTGGAGGGGGGGGTAAAGCTCTCTCCCTGTATCTGTGGGCAGGTAAAGCTTTAGTTCATTACTGGCAAAGGGAGTGTGGGGCTGAATTGCTCTGCTGTCTGCCAGCCCCTCATCCACCAGTGGCCTCTCTTTTCTCTTTACTAATTAGCATCTGGTGGGACACATGAAGGCTATGGACATATCCTGCACCCCTTAAAGCTTCTGCTGTGTCTCTGTGTGAGTCGTGAGTCACACCTCTGTAGTTTTTTGTTTGTTTGTTTGTTTGTTTTTGTTTTAACTCTCTGATGGCCCACCATCCAGCTCCCAGATAAATACACGGAAACTTATTCTTACTTATGAATGCCCAGCCTTAGCTTGACTTGTTTCTAGCCAGTTTTTCTAACTTAATTTACCCTATTTCATGTTGGGCGGTACTGGTGTATGCTATTAATCCCAGCCCTGGGGAGGCAGAGGCAGGCTGCTGTGTGATGTGAGTTTGAGGCTAGCCAGGTCTACAAAGTGAGTTCTAGACAGCCAGAACTGTAACACAGAGAACCCTATCTTAAAAAAAAAAAAAAAAAACCAACGACAACGACAAAACAAAGATTACCCCATCTCTCTTCGACTACATTTGTGTCTGGACTTTTACCTTTTTTATTCTATGTATGTTTCTTTACATCTTACCCCATGGCTGGCCATGTGACTTGCTCCTGGCCCCTGGTGATCTCTTTTCCTTTTCTCCTTCCTCTTCTCTCTTCTTGAGCCTTGATTTCTTCTATTTATTTTCTCTGCCCGGCAGCCCCACCTATCCCTCTACTGCCTAGCAATTAAGAGTTCAGCTCTTTATTAGACCAATCAGGTGTTTTGGGCAGGGAAAGTAACACAGCTTTACAGAGTTAAACAAATGCAACATCAAAGACTGCAACACATCTTTGCATCATTAAACAAATGTTCCATAGCATAAACAAATGTAACCTCTTAAATTAGTATTCTACAACACATCTCCATGTGTAGACCTCTTTCCAGACTCCCACCAAGCTGACCCCTCTTCATACTCCACAGTACTGATGACAATTGAGATGCATGTAAAAGCCTAAATTAAATGTAGCAGACAGAACTGGAAGTGGGTGTGGCCCACACATGTGTGAGAACTCATGCATGGATATGTTCATGGTTACTCACTAAGGAGTATCCACCAGGACTTGGGCTTGTTTTTCTCTCTCCAGTTGTCACATTTCAGCTATTGGATATACAGGGTCCTTACCAGGTACCATAGTCTTGGCTCTGGAGCCAGCCACTTTTAGCCTATGGTGTGTGGGGATGGGCATGGCCTGCTGGAGCAGACCCACATACAGTCTTTCAACCTAGGGCCTCTTGATGGGCTGCCTTCTGGTGTTTGCCAGGCTGTTTGGAACAAGAAGCTAGAAATTCACAAGACTAAACAGTCTTGATTCACTTACTGTGGTTCTCCAGGGTCAGCTTTCAGACAATGGTGGGCACAGTGGCTGGGAGTCTTGGGCTGAGAGTCTTGGGAAGGGAAGACTGTTTTGGTAAAACATCTGAGAGAGAGCCTGCGATCTCTGAGAGTAGCCAGCACATCCTGATTTCCAGGGTCACAATCATCCCCATCTCTCCGCCCTTGTGCCTTTCTAAGAGGTCAGCAATATTCCCTGATGATGAGATCTGCTGTGGGTTGAGGAAGGGGTAAGATGGATTCCATTCCAGAATGAGGCAGACTTAAATCTGAACAGTCAAATGAGCAGCAGATGGCAGCCTGGCCCTCCCTAGGCAGCCACAGGGACACCCTGCTGTCCTTATCTACATTACCAATCAGAGCAAAGCTCAGCCCACAGGCCTCTGTCCCACAAAGTGAAGAACAGACGTCTAGGAGATGAGTCAAGGCACACCTCTGGGCTGTGTTTATGTAGACAGGGCCAGAGAGCATTAGCTAACCGAGGAAGACCTTCTCTGAAGACCAGGAATAGGAGGGTATATAGAAGTGAGAGGGTGTGGTGGCCATGCCTGTAATCCTAGCATTTGGGAAACAGCAGCAGATCAGAAGTTTTTCTGAGCTGCACAAGTCTAACAAAAGGGGATTCAGGAGGGGCAGTCCAAGAGCAGAGGCATGTCCCCTCCCCTTCCTGGACATCATAGTGCACTGAAGCTGGGTCGCCAAAGGCCTCTCTTCTGTGATAGTTAATATCAACTGTCAACTTGACAGGATCTAGAATCGTGCAGATGGCTGAGGTCACGCCTCTAAGGGATTACTGAGGTGAGATCAGCTGAGGCTAGAGACCCACCTATTGTGACTAGTGCCATTCACTGGACTGAATAAAAAAGAGAAGGGGCTGAGCACCAGCATTCACTGTCCTCTGCTTTCTAGCTTTGAATGTAATGTGACCAGGTGCCTCAAGTTTCTGTCACTGTGATTTCCTACCTTTGGTGGACCATACCTGGAATTGTGAGCCACAATAAATATTTGATCACAGCAGTAAGAAAAGTAACCCTTAGAGACCCATATGTTGTTTATTGAGGTGTTTGTCATAGTGATAAAAAGTTGAGGGTCAGTACTGACCGCCTGACCTCTGTATGAGTGTCTGGAAATTGTCTGTGCAGATGTGATCAAGATAAGAGGAGGTATCTGGATGGGCAGCTCCTAAATGCTGGGATTGGGTTGGGCCCAAGGAGAGGAGGGGGAGTTAGAGACAGCACTGTAGAAAAGCCATATTAAGACAGAAGCAGAGATTAGGGGGACCTAGTCATAAGCCAAGGAATGCTGGTCCCCCCAGGAACTGGAAGGAGACTCTGTGTAAGCTGTGGGAGGAATGGCCCTGACACCTGGACTTAGGAATTGCAGCTTGCAGAACTGGAGCAGGTGATTGGTTCTCTTGCTTTGTCTCTGGGATCCCAAGGCATGGACACAGAGTAAAGTCGACATCTGCTCCTTCCTCTGTGTGCCCAGGTTCCAGAGAGAAACTCTTAGTTCTTTTCTTGCCTCTTTTAGGGTTGCTACAGGTATAGGACTCGCATGGCCAGTCTGTTGTTTCTTTCAGGGCCAGTTTTGCTTTCTTCAAAAGTCTCTGATGACTCCTGCCTCTGTGTCCCCCACCTGCCTCGGGGATGGAGAGGAGAGGATATGGATCCTACTGCTACTTTCACTGAGAAGCAGTCACATAGTACTGAAGAATAGTTCAGTAGTCACTTCTGGGAGAGGTCATGTGGGCACTGAGAGAGAGAGCATTGTGGCCACTGAAGGTGGACAGTAGCATAGTCCTTGTAGGAATCATAGCCATTGATACCACTGAGAAATAGGGCAAGTCCTACCTCCAAGTTGCAGCCTGTACCAGCTGGGCCCATCACTCTCTCTGGACAGGAATCCACAAAGTGTCTGTGTTGAGCAGGTGCGTCCCAGGAGGGCATGTGGGCAGCATGGAGCCCACCTATGTTTATTCTGCTTTTTATCCACTCTGTGGTGGCGTGAATGAAAATGGCCCCCATAGGCTCATATATTTGAACGTTTGGTTCCCAGTTGGTGGACTATTTAGGTAGGTTTAAGAGGTGTGGCTTTGTTGGGGGAGGTATGTTACTGGGGGTGGGCTTTGAGGTTTCAAAAGCCCATGTTAGGCTCAGTCTCTCTCTTTCTGCCTCCTGCTTATGGGTCATATGTTAGCTCTCAGCTGCTTCTCCAGCACCATGTCTGCCTGCCTCTTGCCATGCTCACCACCTTGATGGCTGTGGACTCACTGAAACTGCAAGCAAGTCCCCATTAAACACTTTTCTAAGTTGCCTTGGTTATGGTGTCTCTTCAGAGCAATAGAAAGTAATTAAGACACCCCTTTGGGATCACACATGGAAAGGTAGGTCACACCACATGAGTTCATTTGCCCTGGTGGGTAAGCACTCCAGGTCTTCTTGTCCTGTCTGGCTGCTCTTGTGTCACTAACTTTGGGTGTTCATGTGATGAGAGGGAGGCTCCAGAAATACTCTTCAATGGCCTGGCCTCATGAGGATGACAGAAGGCAGTCTGAGGACATGTCTTGACCCAAGGACATGAACCACTGGAGCTCTGAATCCATAGTGTCCCATTTCTCATCATGAGCATCCATGTTTTGAGTGCCAGGACAACTCAGCCTCTGGAAGAGCAGTGGTTGTAGTCTCACGCAGTTCCCCCTCAAGCAGTGCACACAGGGATGTGTTTACTTGTCACTCGGTAGAACCAGGGATAATGGAGGCCAGAGAATTCTCTTAGCAACCATCAGGATGGAAGTGTTGGGGGAATAGAACTATTAGGAATGTGCTAAGAGCAGGCCAGCTTAAGGGGACGGCAGCACATGGCTGAGGAGGGACTTTAGGAGGGCAGAGCTCTGCAAAACACACAAAAAAAGTTGGAAGCATCAGCTGTACTAACAGTAAACAAATTGTGGCCTGGCTACAGTGTGGAACATGGAGGAATGAAGACCTAACCCATACGTCACACAGGTGGTCCCTGAGAACTTGGTGCAGAGGGACAGAAGCTAGCCACTGCACATGTGACCTGTTAACCACACAGGACATTCCACATAGATGAAGAACAGATTGTTGGATACCAGGGTTGGAGGAATTTAGAGGATATGGAATCTTTGAGGAGACAAAAATACTTTGGAACTGTTAAAAGGTAATGGGCTAAATGCCAGTGATTATACTTTTAAAAAGTCAATTTTATGCTAAATTTCACCTAAAAATGAGAAGAGACTTGTCAGGGGATGAATAGTACATGTGTGTCACATGCATATTTCATGCATGTGCGTTTGCCTTGGCTATGGCTGTCCTTACCCTTTGGGGGCTGATGTTGGTTCCTGAAGACTGAGGTTTAAGTAAGAGAATCCCACTCCATAGTCCACATGCCAGGTATGCCCTGTTGCTTCCCCAATACTCCCCTCCATTCTGTATCTTTCGTTTTGGCTGGCTGGCGGTTGATTTTTGCCCCTAAGCACAGGTCATCTTCTTACAAACTTCTAGAATACAGAGCATTTTTGCATTAACAAAATGTGGGTTGTCAGCTCTGACTATGGCATGCTCTCCCCAGTCTGTGGTCCCACCTGTGCAGAGCATGGGCCTTGCAGAGCCTTCTCATGTACACCTAGGGCTGCCGTGCTGCAGGCCACAGCCCCGGGGCTACAGGAGTTGTTGGGAAACTGCAGGCAGATGGAGGGGGCTTGGAATAAAGCCCCAATAGGAAGATAAGGCTTGAGACAGAAAAGTGGAAACTACGACAGGAATTTCAGAGGAATAACTACTACAAGAAGCCAGAAAGGGGGGGAGCAGGGCAGGGAGCCAGGGCCGGCATTTCCCTTCCCAAACTGTAAAGCCTTAACTGCTCTCTTAAGAGGACTTCAAAAACAGTAAAAGGTAAAGACCATGGCTTTGCCCTTGAGATGTGGTCAAGGGTTAGTAGCCTGAGGGCTGCTTGCTCCCGTCTTACCTCACCCTAGTCTGTGGCAGAGCTTGGAAGATCTGTATGATCCAGATAAATTAGAGCTGCTGACTCAGTTTCCCTAGTAGTTCATGAGCACTAGAGAGGCTGTAAATGGATAGAATGGGTCACTCAGCTCAGAGTTAGTGTGGCCTCTGCCCCATGCATGAGTAGTCAGCTACCAGTAAGTACAGTTGCACTCAGATGGGTACTGCTTCTGTATTGCAGTCTCTGGAAGTGTCAAGGCAGGCTGAGGTCCCCCACAGCTTTCCTGAGCCTGAGGTGGGATCTGAACATTAACTCTCCCAGGAATACCCCCTGCAGCTGAGGAATATCCAGATACAAGTGCAGCTCCCCTGCCTCCCACTGAAGGCCTTTCAACTTCTCTGCCAGCAGGTGCTTACTCCCCCCCCCCCCTGCTTCCCTGGAAAGGAGAGCCAGCCTTTGCGAAGCCACCCACTCTAGAGCAGCGCCTCCCAGCATCTTAGCCACGTGTTCGAGTTCCTGAGGAGCGAGCAAGAAGGAAAGCCAGAAGAATGCTTAGCCTATGAGGGCAGCAGACTTTGAGTCCTGACTCTGTCCAAACCCCTTCCCCCAGGCACAGCAGGGTTAAGTGTCTGTGAGCAGAGAGGGAATCCCAGGCTGCCTGGAACTTGAGACTTCCCAGCTGAGAGCCAGCTCAAGTGAGCGAGATGCAGACCCAGACATGCTACAGCGGGCACTGAGGTTGCGAATACAGGCCTTGAGGATAGCTGCCACCACAGCCCCACAGCAGCCATGCCACACTCCAACTCTGGTAAGCGGAACGACGGGCGCCAGCATCAGGGGCAGCAGGGATTGTGGGCTGCCTGCAGTTTTTTAGGAGTTCAGATCTGGTGCGGGCAGGGTAATCTGTGTTTTCTATTATTAATACATTCAGACTTACAAGCCAGTCATGTGAGCTTGAAATCTGGAAACATCTTCAAGGCAAAACAAAGTGTTTTGTTTTTCTGCTGAAGATTCCAGTTGCTGGATCAAAGTCTGTGGACTCAAAAGGCAGATTTGCTCGAGGAAGGGAGTTCTGAGCACACCTTGGGTCTGGCATTGTGAGACCCTCAGTGATGACTGTTTTCGGTCTTCTGTAATGCTTCTTAGGTGTCAGGATTATCTGTCAGTACTGGGTATTGATGTCACAAACAGACTTGGTTAATTAGACATTATGCACCTTGAGCCTATCGTCCGTTTTTTTTTTTTGTTTTGTTTTGTTTTTGTTTTTTGTTTTTTGTCCCCCCCCCCCCTTTTGGCAGAGTAGGGGGCAGGAGGGCTGGGTTCTCCCAACCCACTAACCTGCCAACCAGACCAGACAGTTTACAACCACATGATTTGCTTTAGGTATCCACTCCTGTTAACCACCATTTTTACCATATTTCTAAGTACTGGTCTCTTCACGACCCTTTCCCTTGGATGGGACTCAAAGCAGGCCCCTTCTGGTAAGTTATTTTATGTGTCTGCTTCCCATTAATAAGTTGGGCCATGAACGAAAGTGGCAATCGCGGTTTCCAAGCATAAACTTCCTGGAACTCTCTCGGAAGGCTCCTCCATGGGCACAGCTGGACCTGGAGCCCCTGCATAGGATCTGCCTCAGTGTTTCTCAGCAGAGTGATAGTAGCAATGAGGGATAGGACCCTGGCGTGTTACTGAAAATTCATAGAGGGACGAAAGTGGATAGGACTCATCTGAGGCCACCCTCTGCACCAGCCTTGCATTCCCTTAAAGTATTATTACACTTTGTGTGGAAACTTGGGTAAATGCGTGTGTGCCCATGTGCCCACGATTTTGCATGCTCTCCAGTATCCTCAGGGCATATGTATTTAAAAACAAAAAACAAAACAAAATAAAGCAAAACAAAAACAGGCCCAGATCAACAGTTGTCACTCCAGTGTGCTTGTATTAAGGGCATGGGACTGAGTGCTCTTTGGCCTGTGTGATGAGCACATCAGATGCTGGACTAGAAGTTACTGATTGTCTTGTGTCATTTGCCGGTGTCCAGCTGCTATGTGGCTCCTTCCAGCCCTGGTCCTCCATCGTGCTAACAAGGCCAAGCATTCTCTCAGATGGGTGTGGGAGCGGGAGGCCCTGGGCCTTGTTTGTCCCTTGTTCCCTACTGCTGCCCTGTCGCCCCAGCTTTGGGTCTGTGAGGTTTTTCTGTGTGAACATGTAGGTTTTCATAACTCTTCCTTCTTGCGAAGTTGTGTAGTCTGTCCCAAGCCAAGAACTACTCTTCTCCATACCCCAACCCTTGACAGAGGGTTACTCTTAAGTGTCTCACACTGCTCCTGCCTCCAGTTCCATGATCCCCTGCCTGCAATGGATAGATGTCAGGTTCTAGCACTAATCTTACTATAGCAAGAAGGCTACTCTTCCCCAGGTACAGAAGGAACAAAGCAGTCTGCTTAGAAGCTAGCTACACACTGGATGCACTCCTCTGTAGCTTGAGTTCTGCACTGGCCAAGCTGGGGCACAGTCTTTGCTTAGGGCTGCACCTCCCTCAGAACCAACTTGAAGACCCCACAATAAGCCCTCTGACTGCTCTCTTTGTCCTCTAAACTCCCCCTTATCTGGAGCATTTGTCTGTGTGTAGGCACTTTCCTATGCATTTTCTTGCTGATCGTTCTGGGGTACCATCTTTTGAGAGTGGTTCAGCTGTTTCCAGCTGATGGCAACATCTGGTCTTGGCTCAGGTGACATGGCTGCAAATCACCCATAAGGCTCTCAACTTCAGTACGTTTAATAGTGTCAGGCTCCTCTTTGAGGCCTTCGGCCTTGCTATCTTCTGTATGCTGGGCAGTTTGAGTGGTGCCTTCCCATTCTCACAGGGCCCCAAACAACTGAGCAAGGCCAACAGTTATAACCTTGCTTTATGGTCAGTGAAATTTGGACCTCAGAGAGGTATGGATACTGGCCAGAGCCACCTGGCCAGGAAGCTACTGAGCCCTGCCTGCAGCTCAGGGCTGTCCCACTATGAAGCATCTGCCTTCCAGATGGGATCTTCAAAAAAGAAAAAGAAAAAGGAGAAAAAAAATTTATTGAGATACAACCCAAGTACTGTACAGTTCTCCCAATTGAAGTAGATCAATCTCTGGGTTTTGTGTCCTTGCAGAGCTAGGCACACATTACCACTTTCATTTTAGAGTGTTTTCCTCACTCCAGAGCCTCATCTTCATTAAGCAGTCAGCCCATATCTCCAGCCCTGGCTATCACTTTCCTATCTCTTATTTGTGTATGTCTGGACACTTCTTATGAGCAGTCACATGGCATTCTACCTGCATGTCATACTCTGAGGTTCATCCATATAGACTCCATCACTGCAGATGAGATCTGAACATCCTGCTCTAAGCCCACTAGACTTGAGGATTATCTCTAAGGAATGTCAGCTTCAGTGGCTTCGACTGGTGTGGCCAGCACCACACTCAAGAGGGCGGCCTCATTGTCTGCCATGTACACCTTGCTCTACCAAGATGCTCTAGTTCATGCCCCACCAGGCAATCAGAGGACTGTGCCCACCTGAAAGCTTCTAGCAATGTAGTCTTCAGGCATGAGCTGCTGACCGTGTTCAATGTGTGGCCTCTGGCTGGTTTTCTTCTGGAGAGGATCTTCTTGCTCATTAGGAGGGATTTAACCCTTGAAACTATAAAAGGTCTCTGTCACCTATACTTATTCTGGGGGCATTTTTATTTCTGGTGACAGCATCTCATGTAGCCCATGCTGAACAAACCCATAATGTAGTGAGTATGGCCTTAAACTTTCTGTGATCTCCTGGTCTACCTCCCAAGCGCTAAGATTACAAGCATAGAGCACCACAGTAACTTTGTGGGGTTCTGGGGAAAAATCCATGGATCCTTGAATGGTGGCTGAGCATTCATTCTACCACCTGAGCCCCAGTCCCAACCTGGGAGCATTTAAAAATAGTGCCTGAGGCAAGCATCTCAGGCAAGGTTGGCAGATGAGTATCAGTGGACTGGGAAAGAGTGCTGGAACTGATGTAAGTTCTGAGGCCCTGTCTGTGCTTCAGTGACCATGACACAGGGAGAGGGCCACAGCAAGTGTGCAAACACAACCAGCAAGAAAAGTTATTGAAGCGGGGCAGTGGTGGCACATGCCTTTAATCCTATCACATAGGAGGCAGAGATCTCTATGAGCTTGTGGCCAGACTGGTCTGCATAGCAAGTTCCAGGTCAGTCATAGTGAGACCCTGTCTTAATAAAATGAAGTCTTTGGGCCTCAGAAGTTATGACTGGCTGGGCCACCCCCCTGAGGCCAGTGTTCACACCAACTCATGAGTGTGGATAGAAAGACATATTCTTGGACAAGTTATACCATCAGGCCCTAGAGGCTCCCTGGAATTTGAGGTCACAGTCTTGGCGAGATTCAGGGTCCTGCTTCCAGGGACCTGAGGGTCCAGCCTCCCTCATGTCAGCCACCCTTTAGTCATTGAGGATCTAAAACCATTCCCTGCCAGCAGTGGCTGACAACTTTGGCAGGCACAGTGTTGTTTTTTTCTTGCTGGCTGGGTCCCTGTGGAGGGAGGCAAAATGGACAGGTGCCAGTGTCCAGCAGGCTTGTCTCCCCTGAGCCCCTTCTCTGAAGCAGGGTGGCAGAGGACCTGTGTCTCTCCCTTCCTGTACACTCCACCTCCATATCCCACTGCGGACAATCACTGCACTGTGCATGGCAGGGCTTAGAGGGGCTTCCTGGGAAAGAGTTCTCAGAGGAACCCCACAGCTGCAATCGGCCACCTAATGGGGAGAATCTATGTGCTTTCGAGGGAGCGGAGAGTCTGCCTGACATTACCTGTGTTCTAGAACTTTCAGTGCTGTTTATCTTCTGTCTTTGTTTGTAGTCTTTTAATCCTTTTCTTTTGGAAGGCCAGGGTTTCCATTCCGGAGGAAACAAACACCAGACAGAACAAAAGAAGAACAGCAAAAGCTGCAAGTTAAGAGGATGTACTGTTCTATAGGACCAGTGTTTGGGACCTAGCACACATATTGTATGGTTCACAACTGCCTGTCACGCCAGTAGCAGAGGATCCAATGTCCTCTCCTGGACTTGGTAGGTATGCATTCACACATGAACATACCTTCATTCAGACAAACACCTACACATGTAATAAAAAAAAATCAAAAACCTCTTTTTTTTTTTTTTTTTTTTTTAAAAAAAAAAAGAGAATCCATTCAGGAAGTACATGAGCACAAAAGGGCTAAAAGATCAGTTCCTTCCCATGGAAGGTGACAGGAGTCTCTTCTAACAGTTGCCCCAAAAAGTCATCTGCCCTTACCTCTAACTCCATCCTTGGCCTCAGTGGTCTTTCCTTCCCTGTGAAGTCAAAGTTGGGCTGGCCTGTCCCTGGTTCGTCTTATTTCCAAAAGACAGATACTAAGGTGTGTGCTGGGTGGGAAATGGAGTGTGAATGCTTGGCGGGTCTTTGTTCTTGGTGTGGCAATATTGAGTGGAGAGGTCTCAATACAGATTCCGCTGTTGACCCTGAGAGGCATTTGGCCAGAGCCACTGTGTCCAGAGAGGAACCCCATTCACTGTTTTGGGGAATATGGCCAGAGTTCCTGCCCCAGTGAGAGACACTAACTAGTTTGATGGTCTAGGACCCCTAGATTTCAGAGCAGAACTGACCTATTCAATACTACAGTGGAGATAGTAGGGCAGTAGCCCAAGCTCGGCATCAGCAGGCACAGCTTGGCTCCATTACCACCTCTGCCAGGCATGTGTCCACTCACCAGGGTGGTGCTGTGACCTCCCTGCTTTGAGAAAAGATGATGGCGGTAAGCTGCATATGGACCCCTAAGATACCCCGTGGCTCTCAGCTAGTAGTTTCCCCCTTTGTAGCAAATGGCTTTGCAGGTGGGGTTCAGACTAGATGGAGATCTTTCTTGAGGGTCCAAGCCACCCAGCATAATAGCAAATATCTTTACCAAAGATAAAAGGGCATTTGAGGCAAAAGTATAGAGTGGCCATGCAGCAATTGATGTGATGTGATGTGATTGAAGGGGTTCTAGGGCTACTTGAAGGGCAGAACCGAGCCTCCTGGAGTCTCTGAGAGACACAGTATTTACCATACCTTGTCTTTTGTCTGTGAGGCCTGTGTGGATCTCAACCTTGGAATGCCAGTGACTCAGACTGAGGGACCATCTGAGATCTACACTAAGGCCAGGGATGCTATTGCACATGACAAGGCATCTTTGGTGTTCTGTATCCTTTGTCTCTTAAGAAGCAGGGCTGTTTCCTTAGCCATAGGCTGCTTCTTCCACCCCACCTCCTTTTACAGATTGTGTCTGTCATGTGTGGAATGAGGCTTCCCTGTACTCACTGGCCAGCATGACAGCTCAGGCAGCCTGGCTTTCATGTCCTCTTCATCTGCTTGTTTGGCATACTGGGGACTGCTGGCTGTCACAGGAGACTGAGGAGCCCTAGCCAGCCCCATGTACACCAAAGAGAGGAGCCTGTTACCTTCTGTGCCACACCAGGGGTTGTGATTCTAATTAGGAAAAGAGAAAACCCAGAATAGAAAATTGGAAGGCATCACTGGGTGGCCCCTCCAATTCTTTCTTAAGATGGGGAAATAAATAAATACGAGGCTTTGCAGATGTTGCCTGAGTCAGGGGCCCCTGTGGGGTACAGGTACAGCTGTGGCTGGCCTACCACATGGTTCTAAGGGTACTAGTGGGTAGCCTGTCCTGGAGGGTGTATTAATTTCTGTCACTGTGACAAAATACCCAAGAAAAATCCACATAAAAAGGAAAGATTTATTTTGGCTCAAGACTTCAGAGGTTTCCACCCATGGCTGGGGCTCCATTGCATCTAAGTCTGTGGAAAGACTGAAGCATGGTGGAAGTGTGTGGCCCTGGAGAACCCTGTTTACCTCAGGGTTGCCAGGAAGCACAGAAAGAAAGAGAACAGAGAGGAAGGGTCCGGAGGCAAGTTATCTCCTTCAGTGACCTACTTTTTCCACCCAGGCCTTATCTCCTAATGGAGCATTTGCGTAGGACTGCGTAGTCTCCAGTGGATTGACTGTTGATGAAGCCAGCATTCTCATAATCCAATCATCATTCAGCAGCACCATCAGCTGGGGGCCAAGCCTCAATTCATGAGTCCACGAGACTCGCCCAGGGAGCACTTCATACCTAAACCACGTGGTTGGGGGGTGGCTGCGGTGTGACTTTGTATGAGGGGCTCTGTGCCCTGAGCCTGGAAAGTCTTTCCAAAGACCAGAAGCTGTGGGCAGGAGACCATGGACAGAGGAGCTCAGCTCCTCCACTTTGCCGTACCAGGTAGATGGGATGTTTGGCTTGGCCCGTGCCTGCCTGCGTGGGCTTGGCAGTGCAGTGAAGCCTGGGGGCTCTTGATCTGGTAGCACTTGTTGTTTCTCATAGTGACTGTGTCTATGGAAGTAGCTCAAGATTCCAGCTTGGGGACAACCCCAGTTATGATATGAGGACTCTCATGCTGGGATTTGGCACTCTCCTGTTCCATAGCCAACAGAGCTTGACTCTCCAGGTGGGCCTGACACCCCTGGGACTGGCTGTTGATGGTTCTTCATGCAGTTCTGGAATGGATTTCACGTAGGTCTGCCAGACATGACCCAGGGAGGAGGACAGAGCATTTGTATTCTGTGTGACCATGTCTGCTCTCCAGGCACAGAAGACATAGACGAAAGGGCAGAGGACCACAGTAAATGGTTTCTCAGTGCAAGGATCTTGGAGACCATATTTCTGGTACAGAGATGTTCTGGGATGATACCTTTCTAGGCTCCCTATGGCTCTTAGCTTGTGTATGGGATTAGAGGCATTATTATAGTTGAAGGTGGGTTTAAAAAATCCCACATCCCTTCAGCAATCCTAGTTCAAGCTCACTCTGAGTGTCCTGGAATGTGGGATGCCAAGTGTAGACCCATTGAGGGAGGTGGGTTAAAGACCAACAGCTGTGGAGTCCTCTTGTCTACTGAGGGTCGTGTGGGCTGTTTCCAGTGTGGGTCTTGTGACTGTCAACTTGAAAGGCTCACCTAAGAGACTGACTTCTGGGAATATCTTGAAAGGAGTTTAGATTATGTTACTTGATATGGGAAAACACATTGTAATTGTGGGTGACAGAATTTCATTGTAGAAGTCTCAGACTAAATACAGAGGGAGAGGCAAGCTCAGCACCAGCTTTCATCTCTCTCTGCTTCCTGACTGTGAATGCAATGTGACCAGTTGCCTTATTATGCTCCTGCTGCCACGCCTTCCCCACCAAGATGACTGTATCCTCAAACTGTGAGCCAAATTAAACCCTTCCTCCCATAAGTAGCTTCTTCTCTGGTACTTTGTCATGGCAACAAGAAGAGTAACTAATATGGGAACATTCTTGTAGTTTCTATGCGAAGATGGGCATGTCTTTCTTTGAGGTGAACTCCCCCATGTGTGCACATGCTGGGCTTTGTGTTAGCTGCATGTAGTTTGAAGAGCCATGGTAGTACTGTCCTGTAGTGGCTGTCCCATCTGTGTCACTAGCAATGGAGAGGGCAGCATTGATGGTCACCTTCTCATTTCAACTGCTCTGGTAGCTGAGCGGTGATGACCTTCCCCCTCAGCCTAGACATTGTTCATGCCCCATTCATCACCAGCTTCTGCCCTCTTCAGGGAAGGGCTGTTCACATTTTTTGCCCATTTTCTGGTTGGCTTGTCCATTGTTTTTGCTCTTGAGTTTTGAGACTTCTCACTATGTTCTAGATTGGTAGCTCCTCAGAAGGGATCTCTGCAAATACCCTCTGCACCCACTGTGTGCTCTTGTCATCCTTTTAATTGAGTCACCCTCGGAGAAAGTCTCATTTTAATGAAGCCAAATTAGTTTCCCTATTTATGAACCATAGTTTGGATCTAGCAAGAGTCCCTTTGTGTGACCCCAGGTCCGAATATTTTCTCCTGACCCCCAAGTTCTAAAATTTCAGTTATGTGGTGTCCTCTCCTGTGTTGATGCCTGCTGCCTGAACCAGAAGTCAGATGGAGGACTGTTTTCTGTTCTATCTTCCTGTCTGTTCCACTCTGGTGGGAGGCCATTTCCTCATAAGCAGAGCAGCTCCATTGCTGGGCCTCCCATCTGTCTCATTGCTGTGTCCGTAGGTAGCAGACTGGTGATGCTGGTGGTGCCTATGTGATTGGACTGGACGGATACTATTGGACATTCTCCCAGGGCCATTTGTCCATTTCACAAACACCCTGTATCCTCTGGAACAAGCCCAGTATATAGACTTGGTAACAAATCAAATATTTGTTGAATACTAAATCAAATTCTTTTTAAATTTTTATTTATTTAGTGTGTATGTGGGGTACACACATGCCACACACAGCCCCTGAGTGGAGGTCAGATGACAACTTGCATGAGTCTGTTCACTCCTTCCACCACGTGGGTCTCAGGAATCAAACTCAGGTCTTCAGGCTTGTTGGCTGGTACCTTTGCCCACCTGAGCCCATTTTACTCACAAAATTTTAAGTTTATCTTAAAATTCTTTGGTGTTTGTAAACTTGTCACTTAGTACAGATGAAAACTAATTTTTTTACTAATGAGATGCATATGCTTACTTAGTTTTTCAGAAAGGATTAAATCTTGGCTGAATATTTGATACTATAGGACACAGCTGAGTATTTGATACTATAGGACACAGAGATCTCTGATGATTTTTCTTAGCTGATTTTGTAATCATTGGTGCTGAGCTATCTCTTAAAAAGCATATCATACAGAGTGGTAGAAGTGTATCTGTATCCACTTCAGAAATTGTTGGAAAGTCTGTTCTAATCCCAACCCAAAATTCATTTAACAATTATTATGAAACTCAAGTCATCAACTTAAACAGTAGTTTTTAAAATGAAATATTTTAGTGCAATACAATAGAACAATATCCTAGATTATGCTCACATGCTGAGGAATGGCACAGGAAAGTATTCAAAGTCTTTGTTTCCTGTATGCCTTTGTCTCTGTAAGAAACATATGAATGTATGCTAAAAATGCTGCTGTTCGTAACACACAATAATAATCTAAGCAAGGTTCCTCAGACAGCATTTGTTGGCGTTGGATGAAGTCTCATGACACATGCTGAGCACTGGCAGGAGCACCTCAGATCCCCTGTGTGTTTAATTTTGAGTTAATTTTTGGTAGTTGTCTGTTCAGAAGCCTTTACTGTTACCAGATTTTTCATGATCCCACATTCACTTATAAGACCCAATAAGGGATCACTATGCACAGCTTAAGGGAGCACTCAGAGCAAGCATGTCTTTGTAGACTTCTCAGATTTTATCTTTCACCTTTTAAAATAAGCATTTGAGGAGTTGGAGAGACAACTCAGATGAGGACGGTGTGTGGATTCCCAGCACTGTTGTGAAAGCAGGAATGGGATACATATCTGTAACCCCAATGCTGAAGGGGCAGATTCAGGTGGGCTCTGGCTGAAATGACAAGCTCCAGAGAGTATATCTCAGAACATAAGGTAGAGAGAGATTGAGGAGGATACCCAACATCATGACCTCTGGCCTCCGCAATGATCCCACAGGCATGAGTACACACACACACACACACACACACACACACACACACACACACACACACACACACACACACACACAAAGTGAGCTGCGTTGCATGTGTGTTCCCATAGATCCCAGACTAACAGCTTCTGGGAGCTCTGGGTGAGCAAGAACCTAATTTTATAGGCCAGCCTGTCTCTTAGCCAGTCTCCTAGTGCAGGGTTAATTGCATCTTTGGGATAGAGGGCTGGCTGTGGATTTAAGGTATAGGGCTGATGGTATGTTTGGGGTTTAGGGCTGACTGCATATTTAGGGTACAGGGCTTATTAATTGGGTTTAAGGACTGTGTTTGAGGTACAGAGCTATGTTTTGGGTTACAGGGCTGACTTCTTGTTCAGTATATTATGCTGACTGTGTATTTGAGGTATAGCAGCACTAAGCATGTTTAGGGCACAGGGCTGTGTGTTTGAGGTGCAGTGTTGACTGCATGTTTGGAGTATAAGGCTGTATATTTGGGGTACAGGGCCAACTGTGTGTCTTGGATACAGGGCTATGTGTTTAGGGTGCAAGGCCATAGGCTTCAGGACTCTGTGTTCTTGTTGCCTGCCTGAGTTTATTGCTTCCAGCCACAGACAGTGAATTCATTTCTTACCACTTTGAGTAGTTTGAGACTTCTGGAGGAGTTTCTTAGTTCCCACTGTCAACTCTTACTGCCCCATGAGTGAGTGTGGACAGCCAGGCTGGAGGAAAGTCCACAGTGGCCCAAGCTTATGCTGGGCTTCAGAGTTTGTCTCCCTTGAAGAGACTCACCCTGCTGGAATTGTGGACATGGAGATAGATAGATTGGTCCCCTTTGAAGGTTGGGCTCACCTCAAATAGGGACCAGAGCTCTGCTCTCACTACCACCTAGGAGGGCGATCGGTGGGAGCAATTTCTTCGTATTCTGCAATGTCCTGTTGGAGTCAGGCTAAGAAGGCAGCTGCCAGGTGCTGGGTGCCATGGCACCCAGGTGATGTTTCTGAGAGTTTTGTCCTTCCATGTCTGCACAGGAGTCTATTCCGTGGAAATATGGAGCAGTATGGACCAGAGATCCATTGGCCAGTTCAGCACCCTGCCAAGCTCTCTTCACATAGTGAAGAGCATGAAGAAATGCTGCATTTTGGTGAGGAGCTGTGGAATGAAAAAGTAACTAGTTATCTCCTTTCAATGACCTTCTGAGATTCTCAATGAAGTTCAATGACCTTCTGAGATTCTCATGACCTTGGATGATGCCCGTAGTCAGACTCCAGCTTAAGCGTGGACAGCAGCAGTCAGAGACTTGCCATCATGAGTACAGACTGCTAGAGCCTGAAATGCTCAAATCTTAGGATCTGCTAGGCAAGAATCTGGACACCTGTGCTTTAAATGGCTACCCAGGTAATGTTCATATGCTAGATTTAGGGGTGTTTTGAGGGCATGGGGGGTAATCACCATTATTCACAAACCAGGACAGGATGGAGGACAAAACTGTTCAAGGCCTTGGACAAATAGGGGTGTCTTTTTCAGTACCCTGCTGTGGGAGTCCTTCTCCCAGCTGCTGCTCAGCACCTACCAGCTCCTTTGTGCCATCAAGACCAGAGCTCCAGCGTCAGGCGTTCCTTCCCAGTCCAATCCTTCTGCAATACTTGCTCCTTCATTGGGGCTTCCTGGACATCATCACCTCCCTCTCTTGCCCTAAGGTGGTGCTTTCCATTGGGTCAACTGTATAATTCCTGGAGGAGGACAACAGGATGCAGACAGCATCTGGGACTGCCTGTCAGTATAGTTGGCTTCTGCTTTCTCTCCCCAAGCTGAACTTGAACTTCCTCCCCCATAGAGCAGAGCAATGCTTCAATGACATGCAGATGTGGGGCTGATTTTCCTTTCTGGGCAGAGTGGCTGATCTGGGCTCAGATTGCTGCTCTGCAGTTTTCCTAGCAGTGTGACCCCTGTGTAAAGAGCCAGTTTTAAAAGATGATGTCCTAGCACACACATACCAAAGGCATACATGTCAGCAGTCTTAATGCATTAATTTGTGAGGGAACTGGGAAGATGCTGCCAGCATTTTCATCGACCCTGAGAACTAAGCAGACAAGCTGTGGGGAAAGTTCTATCCATTTTCACATAGGTACGGAAGACGCAGTAATGGAGCAAGAGACTGGACACAGTCCATCTCTCTGCTCCCAGCAGTCCTTCACACCTCTCATTTGTTCCCCTCTGTGATCGACGGAATTAGAAATGGCCTGGAGGGATAGGCTAGGCAGGGACCAGGCATGGCTGCTTTGTATCCCCTCTCCCATTTCAGCTTGCTGAGCTTCTATGGAGTTTGGACAGAGAAGAGAGCAAGTATAAGCTGAGGGGTCATGAAACTGGCCTGGGAATCTCTTCTGAGATTCATCTTCTAGTCCTCGGTGAGTTTCTCTCCTTCCCTCACCTCCCCACTATTCCTTTAAGGGCAGATCCCAGACCTCAGAGGTCTCGCCCACTGACATCCCTAGAGCATCCTCAGGAGCCCCTCTGGCCTTGCTTGCATCCATCATCATTAGCTGTTTCGACGAGCTTGAGCTCGCTCTTCTGGAAGCATTCAGCTGGTCTCTGGGTCACCAGTTCCCCTTCCGGCCAGTTGCTTAAAGCCGCCAAGCACTGAGGTTTTCATTGGGGTCCCTTGCTGCGGGTGTGGCCACAGGCAACACCTGCTATGGAGCCCAGGGTTTATGACTTGGATGTGTTCCAGGAGAGGGAGGGACTGAGGCTTTCGTGCAGGAGGTTGTTCCTGCTGGGCTTGTGTAAGGGGTGGGGTGAGGTGGGGGTGACACTAAGGGACCAGCCCTTTGAGCAAGTCTGTGGCAACAGCTATGGAATGCCCTAATCTTACAGCTTGCCCCTTCCCTTGCTATTTGAGTCCTGTATCAGGAAAGTAAGGGTAATTGACTGATAGGGAGGGGAACCCTCAGCTACCCACCCTGCTCTTGGTAAAGTGAGAGTTGTGTGTGTGTGTGTGTGTGTGTGTGTGTGTGTGTGTGTGTGTGTGTGTGTGTGTGTGTGTGTGTGCGCGCGCCCGCCCGCGCGCGTGTATGCAGGCCGGGGGTGGGGAGTGGGTTTTGTTCTGACCATGGCCAGCTAAGTTTGCAAAGTGAGGCTTTGCCTCACCCTTAGATCAGGCTCTTCTGGGAAGAATATGGTCAGGGAAGCCAAGCTTCATCAAGCAGCTTGGGAACCTACCCAGAAACGGGACACATGTGCCAGGGGGACAAACCTGTGAAGAGAGAGAAACCTTTGCCCTGGTTCATTTCCCAACTTGGCCTGTTTGCAGGGGGAGGGGGGGGGGACACAGAATAGGCTCAGCTCCATTCTAAGTTTGGGTGTGGTCTTCAAAGGGAGCCAGAGGCCCAGGTGCTGTATACAGCACCAAGGAGATGGCTCCCCCTGGTGTGGACAGGAGGCTGGCTTCTCCCTACTCCATACAGGACAGAAGGACAGAGCTGACAAGGCCCTCTGTACTTTTCATTTGTTTTTATTTCCCAGAGTGACATCATCAGGTGTTAGAGGGTAGTGTTTTTCCAAGATCTGGGGAACAAAGCTGGTGGCTTTACTTAAAGGAAGCTGGAGGAGGTGGCCTGTGGCATATCATCTGGACATGCAATGATGATGAGCAGGAGCTGGACACCCTGGCCTCCAGTGGCTGGACTATGGTTTGAGCCCAGGACTGCAGCAGAGGGGAAGAGAGTCCCTAGCTGGAAAAGGAGCCACAAAAGCCAGAAAGCCTGAGTCACCACACCCCTGGGGAGGGTCTTCTTGAGAAAGCACGGATCTGCTGCACCCCAGTTCCCCACTGGGGAAAGCCAGGAACACTGGCTGAAAGATGCTAATGGGTGCCCAGCATGATCCTTGAGGGGATGGGTCAGGCTATCACAGCTCGAAGATCTAGTAGACCAGTGTGGGTATACTAGATCCTCTGGCATCTCCTTGGGGGTAGTGTGAGCTCTCTTTGGATCTGGCATTGAGAATTGGTTCCAGGGGTTGGAGAGGATGGACTAGAATTTACTGGAGGATAGAAACTAGGGCAGTGGGGCCCCTACCACATCATGAGATGAAAATTCATGTTGTTTCATGAGCCCTGGTAAGGCTGAGGGATTCAACATCAGGTTGTCATCAGTTATGAAGCTGTAACAGTAACTCTGAGGGGGTTCAGTTTGGCCCACAGCCCTTGAGAGTTTGGCCTTAACACTGGGCTCTTGGCTCTCATGTTGAAACCCAGCCCTGGGCCTCCGGGAGAGTTGAGTAGGTGAAATGCCATACATACTTCAGTGCATCTATAATTGATTCCAATGACCTAAGGATGATAAATCAGCCACTGGTTTCTCTGTAACCGCCCCATCCTGTCTTCCTAATCCTGACTTGGCAAAGCAGCTGCTGGACTACATTGCATGGACATTGTGATATGTCCAGGACAGGGTCTCCGAGAGCAGGTTTGCTCTTTAGAGTCAGTCTGTGTCTTTCTGTTCTCCTAACCATGGACAGAGCTGTGTCACAGCGTACCCAGGGTGGGGATAGGAAACCTCCAACTAATTGTGTAGCCTAAGCTAATCTTGAACTCGCGATCCCCCTGCCTCCTTTAGCAAATCCTGCCAGTGTGCACCACCACAACTGACAGGAGCATCATGAGTTCTTTAGTTGGAGGTTTCTTGTCCCACCCTCCAGTTCACAAATGACCATTCTAAGGCTTAACATTAATTACATTGACCAATGGCTCAGGCATATTACTAACTAGCTCTCACAATTAAATCAACCCATTTCTATTTTATATTTACCACAAAGCTCATGGCTTGTTACCTCACATCTTGTTTCCCCAGTGGCTACATGGCATCCCCTGACTTCTGCTTTCTTTCTCTCCATATCTTTGTTTGGGTTTCCCACCTGGCTCTATTCTGCCTGGCCATTGGTCTAAACAGCTTTATTTATCAACCAATAGAAGTAACAGATATTTACAGGATACAGGAAGACATCCCATACTAGACCTCAAGTTCTCTCAGGATGAACCTTTCATTTTTAAAACCTAGTGGTTCTGATAGGGGTGGGGCAGGTCCAGTGACTTGTGAGAACCAGCAACCTCCAAAGGCACTTGCATTGCAGAGCACTAAGGGTTGGGTGGGATGCAGTGCACATCTTCATAAGCTCACTAAGGTTCTGCCTTTGCTATAGTTCCCCTACGTTGGCCATATTTTTTAATTTTAAATTTTTAAAAATTATTTTAAGTTATTTTATTTGACATGAGGCAGGAGTGTTTGTGCATACCTGCCATCCCAGCATTAGGCTGAAGCGGGAAGACCACAAGTTTGGAGCTACTTTGGGCTATATAGAAAGACCCTGCTTCAAAACCTGATCTGCCTGGAGTGTTCATATTAAATATTTCTCATCCCTGTATTACTTGGTGAGTTGGGCACACACTAAATTGGGCCAGTCTTTTTCATCATGGTAGAAAACTGCCTGTTCCCTGTGACTCTACCTGCCTTTTTGGGCTTTGGTTAGATAGACTTGCCATAGTTTTGAATAAATGACCTCATTAAAAAAAAACAAAAAACTTTTAATTGATTTTTTGTAGATATCACATCATGCACCCGATCCCATTCATTTCCTCATCCCTTCATATCTGCCTTCTACCCTTGCAACCCCCCCAACAAAGAAAAATAATATCATTGTGGCAGCTATAAAATGGCACAGTGAGTCATACAGTATACTCTTTAGTCCATACATCTTTACTTGCATGTGTTCATTGCAATGAGTCACTGGCCTCTGACTTCTGCTATGCTGTTGATTCTAAGCCTCACTGGGATTCCTCTTAGACATCCTGTTGTTGCCCTGTGTCATGGAGATCCTGAAGCTTTGGATCTGCAGATGCTCTGCCAGTTCATAGATGGGGTGGATGTTGGGTTGGGCCAACTCACAGCCCTGGTTCCAGGCCTGGGTAGTAGCTGGGTAGTAGCTGGGTAGTAGCTGGTCAGCCTGCCAGTTCTTCCTCATCCTCACCACTAGGACACATTCTCTAGCACTGCCCAGGCGAGCTCACTCAATGCAGCTGGCAGCAAAGGGTGGGGTCAGTTCTCCAGGCCAGGTCACCTGGGCCCACGTCAGCAGGGTCAGCAGGGTGCTGCCCAGGTGAGGTGCAGGAAATGGCCTCATCTTGTGTGCACTCTGTGTCTGGTTTCTCTTTTAGCACAGTGTTACTGTGATTACAGTGTTACAGTTACTGCGACTGATCTCATGGTGTTTCTAAGAGGAGCTTATTCCTGCCAGTGTGAGCACTGATCAGCTGTGATCTCCTCATGGTCCACATGCTGGGTCATTTCTAGTATGGGGCTCCCAGTCACATGCTCCTATGGATATTAGCATGCATTTTTTTTGGCTGCTTATAACAGTAAACAGTGCTTCCAACAACCAAACAACACACATCAACACGCTTGCACGCTAATATCCATAGGAGCATGTGACTGGGAGCCATGCAGATGGGAACTTGTTTAGTGCTGTGTAGAAGAGATGACTATCTGCCCTTCAGTTTCCTGGGGTCATTGTGGGTGTCCTCTTTGGCCTCTGTGGCTTGCTCATCATCACTTTAGAATAATTTGCCTTCTAAATTGCTCTTTTTCCAAAGCCAAAATGGCTTTATGGCCTCCCCTCCCTCCTTCCCTCTTTCTCCGTCCTTCTTTGTTTCTGGGGATGGAATGCAGAGGTTCTCTACACAGAGTGCATCCCCAGCCATAGGGTACAGTTTTTAATTACTGACTCTTGTTAAGCACATCTTCAAGCATTCTGATACAGTAACAAATGCTTTTTAAAAAACATGCCAACTTTAGTTCCCAGTTGCTGGTTCTACCTGGAGGAAGGCAGTCATGGGTGTGAATGAACTTTCTGTTTTGATACCCTGCTGTGCACAGCTCCAGTTTTAAAACATTCCTTAGGATTATCTGTGCAGTGCAGACCTCTGTCTTCCAGGCTTCCTTCGGTCCTGATGTGCTGGCTAGAGCCTCCAGGGTGGTGTTGAGCAGAAGCTGGGAGCACAGACCTTTTGGCTTTGGACCTGACCTGCTGGGAGAGTCTGGTGTCACTGCTGTGGAGGACACTAGCTCCACACCTCATAACCCTTCGTCAGGCCTTGGGCATTTTCTTCGATCCTGAGTTTTTGGACTTTTCTAAAATATTGCCAGTGGATGATATTTGTCAAGAGTGTTCACCGCCTCTCTGAGATGATCTCACTGTTTCTTTGGTGAGCTGTGTTGGTTGATTTTTGTGTTGAACCAATTCCTAGGGTGAAACCACCCCCCCTCCCCCCGTGGCAACAGGGACTCCATTTCTGGATTTCTGGAATGACACATTATTGAGGGACTGCATATTTTTCTGTTCAGTGGGGCTTCTCTGTTGATACCTTTTCTTTCCTTGTGATTTTATGCTGGTGAGATGACTCAGTGGAAGGTGCTTGTTGCCAAGTCTGACAACATGAGTTTGATTCCTAGGACCCACATGGAGGATGGAGAGAACTAACTCTTGTAAGTTGTCCTCAGACCTCTATATACATGCCCAGGTGTGTGTGTGTGTGTGTGTGTGTGTGTGTGTGTGTGTGTGTGTGTGTGTGCGCGCGTGCGCATGTGCAACAATGTGTACATAGGTGCTCACATAAATACTTGTAAAATACATAAATACTTGTAAAAATAAAGAGTTTGGAGAGAGAGCTAAGTGGTGAAGAGCACTGGCTGTTCTTCCAGAGGTCCTGGGTTCAGTTTTCAGCACCCACATGGCACCTCACAACTCTCTGGAGGTACAGACTCCCTCTTCTGGCATCCTGGAGCACATGCACATGTGAGTCAAGGCATAAAATAAAAAAAAGCTTATTATAATAAATAAATGTAAGAAGAAAAGAGTACTCAGGGCCTAGCATATTGACTGGGGCATTATGGGGTCTTAGGAGAAGGAGGGGCTGATAAGGAGCAAAATTTGCAAGGTTTCTATTTTGATTGACAGGTTTGGATTATGCTAGCATTTTTCATTGAGGCTTGTGCCTTCCCAGGATGCCTCTGATTTAAATGATACATATACCCAACTGAATATAGGTATGTGATGGTAAAATAGGGGACTCTCCCTAAGGGCTCACTTAGAGGGTACAGTTTACCTTGTTATGCATGTACCCTAAACCAGTTTAAGCAAGAGTTGCCTCCTTTGGTCCTTACCTAGCTATGTCCTAGAATACGTTTGAATAGAAACTGTCCATGAAAGGGAAGTTCTTGATTGTGGACTTGGTGGTTAATCTGTGTTACGAGTAGATTTTCCCTTGCCACCGGGACCCATGCCAGCCCCAACTAACACACAGAGACTCTGTATTCGATATAATTCTGTTGGCCAGTTACTAGTTTCTTATTGGCTAGTTCTGTCTTAATTAATAATTAATTATTCTAATTAATTATTAGAATAATTAATAATTATTAATTATTCTATTAATCTAAGTATTTCTAAGTGGTCTTATCTTACTGGAGAGACAGCCAGCATTCTGCTCTCTCCAGTCTCTCCATGCCGACTCCTCTTTACTACTTCCTCTCTCCTCCTTGTCTCCTAGTCCTGCCTATCTTGCTTTCCTATTGGCCAACAGTGCTTTATTCATTAACCAATAAGAGAAACGTATTTACAGAATGGCATCTCCCATCATATCTGACCCCAGGATCTGATTAGAACTTCATTTTACTGCCGTATGTTCTTCATTTGTATTTGTTTGCATATTTGGGGGGAAAGGGTGTCATATAGTCTAGGCTAGGCAGCCAAGGGTGACCTTGTTCTGATCCTCCTATTTTTACCTGTTAAATGCTGGGATTACAAGTGTGCCTGGGCCTCCAGACCTGGGTTATTTATTTATTTGTTTATTTTGAGATAGGATCTTGTTATGAGTCCAGACTGGGCTCATACTTTCAGCATTCTTCCTGTTCTGCCTCGCAGATGCTGGGATTACAAGTGTGTGCCACCAACCCAAATTCTATTTTTAGTTCTGTGGTTATTATCTACCTTGCCCATCAATTCTACTTTGTATTCACAGTCGCAAGCCCAAATTTGATGAGTTAATGCATGTACTGAGGCTTACATCTGTCTGTTTAAAGATGAATGCTAGTGCAGTGGCCTTTGTAATGCAAAACCAGTGTTCCTAAGAATGCCACAGGACAGGGCAGCAGAAGGATCTGGTGACCTTGGAGTTGTACTCAGCAGGGCAGTTGGTGGTGAAGCAGCATTCACCCACATCCCCATGAGGCTTTTGGCCTCTCCCCGCAGGGTGCATGTGGGGAGGCTTTAAGTGCCCAGGGAATGTCGAAGCTCTTATTCCCCAAACACTGCCCCCAGAGTGACACTCCTGATTCCCAGCCCATAGCTCACCTGTGTGTCATATTGTGTATGTTCTTATTTATCTTTACAATATTTTATATACAAATGTAAAATTATTTTTGTCATATTGTATATATGTTTCTACTTCTGTTTAAGATATTTTGTATATTGATATAAACTAAGGATATTTTTGTCATATTGCACTATACATTTCTACCTCTTATTAAGATATTTTTATATAGTGTTACAATTTTAAGATCATTGTCCTTATGCTGTACACAAGTTTAAAGATCGTTTATTTTTATAATGTGAAGTTTTAGTCTTTAAGCTCTACAGGTTATTAATAATTATAGGTTAATAGTCACCCATGTTTGCCGTATTTATAGTTATGTTAGGTTCTCTAGATGCACAGAGATATACTCCATATAGATTGGTAATGATCTTCAAACCCTTCAAGGATTTATAGAATATAGCATTTAAATGTTTTAATGACTTAGAATTCTGTCGACGTGAGATACGACTACTCCCGGCAGCACAGATCTATTCTTGAGAGGATGTTGGATACTGAAAACACTCTAGATGGAGCTTGTCTACTTCTTGGCTAAACTGGCCCATTGAGCAAAGAACTGCCCTTGCCTTGACTGCTGACAGTAAGCATGCTGTCCATCCCAGACAAACGGGACACAAAGAAAAGCAACTGCTGAACCTTGCCAAGGCAGGTAGGACAGTCTTTCAGATTTCTCTGCTTCTGAAAATGGCCTGTCAAGATATTCTAGGCCTATAGACAAAGTCACTTGCTCCAATGTTGCAGAGAGACTTTGGGTGACTGTCCAGATAGCCAGCTGTTTCTGTCTTGTTTTTTATCTTTTGGAAGTTGCTTGTTTGCACTTCCTGCTTACTTAGGTAATAATTGTTTTCCTTCTCAGGTCTTTGATGGGGCTGAAGACTACAGAGTCACAGTTACTATATTCTTGTATCTTAGCTATGGCCTATTAGGTACAAGACTTAGACTCTTAGGATAGAATAGCTATTGGAATATTCTCTGTTATTTGCTAATTACCTATGGTCTGAAAACTTAGTATGTGGTTTCTTTTTTTAACGTATTTTTTATTTTATGTACATTGGTCTTTGCCTTCTTATTTAGACAAAAAAGGTAAGTGTTGTGAGAACTCATTTTGCCAATAGCCTTGGGGTACCAGCCTTAGGGTATGGCTTCTTGTGTGTGGAGAGGTCACGAGCTCTCTTGGGTGGTGAGGACTGGGGACATGTGGTTGGTACCCAGCTCCCTTGGGTAAAACAGGGCTCTGCGACTGGCTATATCTTGTCCTATGTTCTTGAGTCAGTTTCTCATAGCATCCCCTTAATAAATTGAGATGTATAATGTATGTTTATATTATACATACCCCTTTGTGGTTCCTGCTATACCTTTCAGCTCTGAACTGCCAGCCTGGGGCATACTCAAAACACCAACAATTTTGTGGCAGTAAAATCACTCCTGCCCCTGGAAGATGGCTGGAGACAAAGGCTGTTAGGTGACCAAATGGCTGTTGGGGATATGGACACACTCCTCAGATGTCTGAGTGGTCAGAGCAGGGGGTCCCCTTTGGGCATGTTGAAGTTGGCCCCTCAAGAAGTTCATGGAAGCCATGTTGTACAAAACACAACTCTCCCTCTGGGATAGCTGGGAGGAATGGGCGACCTGGACCACAAAGAACCACAGGCCAGTGCAGCTACTTTCAAGATGACATCTCTCACAGTTTTATATTTAACTGACTCTGCTGCTAGTTTTATGTCACCTTGACACAAGTTAACTAGAGTTATCAGAGAGAGCCTTAGTTGAGAAAAAGTGCCTCCAAATAGTTGGGCTGCAAGCAAGCCTGAAAGGCTGTTTCTCAATTAGTGATTAATGGAGGAGGGTCCAACCCATTGTGAGTGGTGCCTTCCCTGGTCTGGTGGTTCTGGGTTCTATAAGAAAGCAGGCTGTGCAAGCCACGAGGAGCAAGCCAGTGGGCAGCCCTCCTCCATTGTCTCTGCATCAGCTCCTATCTCCAGATTCCTGGCCTGTTTTCCTGTCCTGACTTCCTCCAGTGGTGAATAATGATGTGGATGCATAAGCCAAATATAAACCTTGCCTCCCCAACTTGCATTTGCTTGTTATTTTATCACAGCAATAGTAACCCTAACTAGGACAGACTCCTGTTTTTGCAGACATGAAAATGTTTTAAAACTAACTGAGCAGATGGATTTTTTTCCTTCCTTCCTTCTTTCTTTGTTTCTTTGTTTCTTTCTTTCTTTCCTTCCTCCCCTCCCTCCCTCCCTCCCTCCCTCCCTCCCTCCCTCCCTCCCTCCCTCCCTCCCTCCCTCCCTCCCTCCCTCCCTTCCTTCCTTCAAACCATTCCTACTCTCCAAACCTTGAATACTGTGGCTGCTTTGGGAAATGGTGCCATTGTAGCATAGGAAATGTAAGAAACCAAACTCCCAGGCCAGGGTGTAAGCGTGCCTTGTGGGTGTGGAAACAACAGTTCAGCAGAGCCTTTCCAGAAGAGACAGGAGTCTAGTTCCACTTGTCTGTGGTGTTTAAGGGACTCTTAGAGAAGCCAAATGCCATATGTCATATACAGTGTGAATGGCTCTGTTAAAAAACAACATTAGTGTTACATGGGAAGCAGCATGATTGGAGACCACAGGCTTATGGGGGCAAACTAAGGGTTGTGGGATATAAAGTTCAAAAACTTTATCAATTGGTCAGTGATATTGAATAGTGGGTAAAAACACTTGCTGCCCAGTTTTGAGTTCTAAAGCACACACACTCAAAATAAAGAGCTGACTCCTACAAGTTGTCCTCTGACCTCTAAATATGTGACATGGTGACATGCATAGATCCATATGTACATGTATACATGAAGCAATAAAATTAAAGACAAACAAACACAAACCCTTCACCAGTGACTGACACCCTGAAAAACACAGCACAGTTTCACCTGTGGTTAAGAAACACATTATGACCAGAAATTAAGCACCTGAAATTTGCTATGACTGCTGGTGAGCTGATGTGAACAGGCTGGAGGGCCTGCCAAGTCTGAATGTACAGCCAGGATAGGGCCCACACAGAACTGAAGGGTGTTGGAGCATGTGTATATGCCCGTTGTGTGTGTTCCTGCAGGGTTGGGGGTCACTCAGTTTTTCTGGGGAATGACATCCCACACTCTTATACAAGTTTGTGCTATATTCACATTGCTTCTTAATAAGTATAATGCATTGGAACCATAGTAAGTATGACAACAGACTGCTGTCACTGAGGCTCTGTCTCTAGTAGAGTGAGGAATTAATATCCATATCACATCCTGTTAGTTTTTTAAAATGTCAGCTTTTCTCAGCCAGTTTTGACTTTGTTGAAAGTCAAAACAAAAGAAAGCAAAACAAAACAGAGGCTGGTGCATCTGTCTGTGCATGACCCCAAGGCGAGGCAGCCAGGTCGGTCTGGGGACATCTCCTGACTCCCTTCCTAAAGAAGATCCCTTTCTCAGCTTCCTTTCTGGGTCTCCCAGCATCCCTGCCTAGGAACAAATCTGTTTTCCTACAGTTCTGAAAGCACATTGAATGCCCTGGACTCGTGTTGTGTTGACTGGGCTCCAGTATGTTTTTGGGACTTGGGGAGGTGAAGGCAGGTGCTGGCTCAACAGAGTGGAACCCACTGGTATTTTGTGGATACTTCCTCTGGGTGATGGTCATAGGGAGTAGGTTGGACTGTGTCCTCTCCTGCTGCCTGTTGCCTGGGACTTGGCCCCTGCTGTGATTTCATCTATACAACTTTTTAGTGGGTGGTGTGGGCCCTTGCCGCTCACACAGGTCACAAAAGTGCCAGGTAGGATGCACATGCCAGTCCAGAGCAGCTTGTATCCAGCCACACCTTCAGGGGAGCTAAGGACAGGGCCCAAACGTACCATCCCAGAGAGTCCTGTCATCTGTGGGGACACTCCCAGCCTCTCCATCTGCTTTGAATCATGGCCTGGGGTGCTGATGCTCTATAGCTGCTCGTGTCCACATGTTTTGGAAATTACCCTCCACAGCCCAGCCTCACAATGACCTCAGTTGGCTGAGGTTGGCTGCCGTTCGCTTTTGGGACAGGACTCAGCTTCATGGCAGGCCTGTGCCTGCCTGAAGCCTGGGGAAACCTGGACCCATCCCTCTGCACCCAGGCACCAGGAAGCCTGTGGGGGGCTGTCCCTCTACTGTTGGTTACTGGCTATGTGGCCATACTGTGTCACCCAGAACCCCAGATGGCTGCCAGAACTTATCACTCTCCCTGTGACATTGAGTGACTTAGATCTTTCCCACCATGGGAAACACTGCATCCCAGTGTCACATACTCATGGGTATTTGAATGACCAGAGCCCACTTATCCAGCTTTGCTACCATTGCTGGCACACTTTGAGGGTTGCTTAAGGAACCCGTGTCTCACTCTTGTGAATGCTTGCAGTGGCCACATATGTTTCTCTGCAAGATGAAATGGAAACATACAGAATTATAAGGACAGATTATAAGGACAACTTGAGTGCCTGACACTAAGTGGCAAGTTGGCCTATGAGCCTGGGTTTTGTCTTAAGCCCACTTTTGAAGCAGTGATCAATGGATATGAAAGCAATGTTAGGCATGGGAATACATCTGCAGGGGGTGCTGCAGAGTAACTTTTGGGTGACACTGTAGAGTGTGCCTTTGCTTGAAGATAGGTTCTCCCCAGGGGAAGATGTGTGCAGGTCTCCAGTTCAAGCCCACCAAGAGGGTCTGGTATGGCTGGGCTGCAGCTTCACTAAGGTGTCAGCTTCCCTTGTGGTAGTTCACAGCCCCATAGCTACTGTGTTGAACACCAACACAGCTGCTTAGGTCCTTCCTTTCTGGGTACAGCTATTTTATTTCAGGAATCACTATTGCTAGTGACCTGCCCAGCATCCTACGGGCTTGACAGTGTCTACTGCATTTATGTTTTTAATCTCAACCTTGAGGGTTAGGGCTGTCAGGTAAGAATGGAACAGACTGTGTCCCAGAGCTGGTGAGGATGCCTGTGTGTCCTTGTGTCCTTGTAGGAAGGTATTTTCCAATTGGTCTGAGATATTCAAGGCATCTTCAATATTGGAAATGCTTTCTCTGACTTTGTGGTGGGTGTTCTTTATAGAAGGGGATCATCACAGTGGTCCTGGTAGAGATTTGAGTACACTGTCTGATATTTGCTGTCTTGAAAATAAGTCAGTCTTCATAGTTCTTCTGTTACCTGCTGCCATTCTTGCTTAGCCACATACTATGATCAATCTCCCGTTCAGGATATATCTATGTGTCTTCTTCCCTCTTCTCTTTTTAAAAGCTACAAAGTATATAGTTTCATTCATTTTCCCCCCTGCAAAGTATGCCCACATATACTATGAGCCACAGGCTTGTGGGAGCCAGGGACATGGAAGGGATAGATGCATCAGTGCTACTGTAAAGAATCCCTTAGCTGATGAGTTTAGGTAATTTATTTTTTCCCTACTACAAACAACATGGAAATGGGTAGCTCCCAATCATCTGGAACTCCAACTTTGGCAGGAATCTTATGCCTTTTTCTGTGCACTCATGTGCACATAGATACAGATACAGAGGAATAATAATAAATTCTTTTAAAATTTTACAGGTTTCTGAGGATCCCTTAAAAGCTTGTGCCAATTTCTTTGTTGGTTACCCTGCTGAACTGCCACCCTTTCCAAAGACAGTTTCCACCTTAGTAAACTGCCCCATGCCATATGTGTCTGGTTGTGTCATCCGTTGTCAGTGAAAGTGGAGAGATGAGAGTGTTTCTTGTTTGTGGACTGAATGTATCCTTTAATCATTCCTAATCATTACTTGTCTCCTCATTGACTTATAAAAGCCCTTCATACACTCTAACTACTGATCCTTTGTATTGTCATCTCCACTAGCCATATGTCTTCTCAGGGTCTTCCGCTCCTAAGCTGCTCCTGCACAGCTGTGTCAGTACAGCTGTGCTGGCCCTGGTGGCAGATAGTTCCTGACAACCGAGAGAGAAAGGCTGCTGGGTTAGTGACATTTTTCATTGCTGTGATCAAATGCCTCACAAGAAGCAACTTGAGGAAAGAGGGCTGTTGTGTGGTCTGATGTACAATCCACCATGGAGGAGCAAGTACGGCAGCAGGAATTTGAGGTTAAGCACTCTGACAGGAATGCCAGAACACACCTTTTTTATTCAGTTCAGAACCCCAGACCATGGTGTGGTACTACCCACATTCAGAGCAGGTCTTTTTCAGTTAATCTTCTCTGGAAAAGCCCTCAGACCACACCAACAGGTGTTCTCCATTCTATACATGCATTTTTTATTTTAAAAATAGTTTTATTTCTTCTTTGAAAATGTAGTATATGTATATGATGTATTTTGATCTTACTTACTCCCTCCACCCCCAACTCTGCCAGGGCCTTCCATTCTCTTTCTATCCTGTCTTTATGAACTCTTTATCACTATTAATAGACCCTTGAGTTCAGTTAGTGCTGTCCACATGTGCATAAGTGTGGGTCCATCCACTGTGGCATGGGTAACTGCCAGCATCCACACCCCCAGAGAAAAGTGACTTTCCCATTCTCAGTAGCCATAAATTGCCAATTGCTCCTCAGCTAGAGGTGGGGCCTATGGAGCCTCTCCCCATTCATTCTGGAATATTAACTGGCTTAATCTTGTAAAGGTCTTGTGCAGGCAATCCCAGCTGCTATGACTTGATGTGTGCATCAACCATGTCATGTCTATGGAAGAGTTTCATAGCTCTTTTCCCCATCCTCTGGTTCTTACATTCTTTCTACCTCCTCTTCTGTGACATTCCCTATACTTTGGAGGTTTATACAAATGACCTATCCACATCTGGTCACTCAGAGTTACTTATACCCAGCACTTCAGCTGTATTAACCACAACTCACCACAAAAGTAGTTTCTCTGGACAGCATGAAAGGCAGCACAGCTCCATGGGTATAAACATAAATATTTAGAAAGGAGTTTGACAGTGTGACCATTGATCAAAACACCACCATTAATGCCCCCTGTCTCCCAGAACCTATGAGCAGCTCTGCCAGTTATGGAGTTTTGACCAAGTGTACAGTACCAGTTATGAAATTCCTCCTGTGGAACAGGCTTTACATCCAATCAGAAAGCAGTTGGATACCCCATAACCATTATGCTACAATTGTACCAGTAATACATCTTTCCTGGCAGGGAAGTATGTGGCATGTAGCGTCCAACACCAGGTAGACTGTTGATGTCTTTCTTCCCTGCCCCCAGCAGCTTTCCCATCACCTTCCAGCGCCATAGAAAGCTAGCTAGCAGGGAGAAATTTTACTGGTCAGTTTGAGACTCATTTCTTCATGTCCTGAAACCAAAGCATGTGGTGTCTTCAGCAAGTGGGTCTTACCAGTTAGTTACAGTGGGCAACCAAGAGCAATGGCAGGAAGCTGACTTGTTTTGGATGCTTCTGGGGCCTCTCTTGACCATTAACTCACAAGGAGGTATCTTAGATTTTCACTGAATGTCTTCTTGGAACCGTATTGTCCACCTATGTGGGATATCTCTGGTCAATTTCCCTTTTTAATGTATTAAAAAAAAACTAGCTTGTAAACTAGTGAATTCCCATAAAGCTTCTTTATACATTCTTAATTATGCTTAATTCACCCCCTATCCCTGCTCTCTCTTACCTCCCTGCCATCTTCACTTAACCTTTAACCCAGATTATTCCCCTCCTGCTCTTTCATGTTGCCTGTCTTCCACCATGCCCTGTAATTACATTTTTTAATGTGGTTTTCATGTGATTTTTTTTTAATATCCTCACCTTAAGTTCCCCCACTCTTCATTACCCATCCTCTGTTCCTCTCCAAGTAACAGGCATTTCTTTATCTTTTTTATGAAAAGGGTCTTTCTTTATAGACCACATCGGCCTCCAACTCCCAGAGACCTGCATGCCTCTGCCTCCTGAGTGCTGGGTTTGGAGGCATGTGCCAATACATGGCTTAGCAGGTGTTTCTTTTCTCTTTTGTTTTTTTTTGAGACGGGATTTCTCTGTAACTTTGGAGCCTGTCCTGGAACTTGATTTGTAGACCAGACTGGCCTGGAACTCACAGAAATCTTTCTGTCTCTGCCTCCAGAGTGCTGGGATTAAAGGCATGCGCCACCACCGCCCAGCTCAGCAGGTGTTTCTTAATCCAATTAAATTGGCAATGAAAATTAACCTTCATGTTGCCCCTGAATGACAGATGCGGCCTGTCTGCCTAGGGGCAGAGCATTCTTTGGGGTGAGGCTGTGGAAGAATCTTCCAGCTAATTTCCAGTGTCCTCATCTCTCGCCTCCTTTATCTCTGAAAGGCTTCTTATCCTGAGTCCAACATCACTGAAGAATTTTCTCTGGCACAGTCATTTGTCATCTGCTTTGTTCTGTTGCTCAATGTCTGGCGTTCAGGCTCTCACAGAGTCATCTGGGGAGGATCTTAAGGCTGGTGTGATTGGGTTGTTAGCAACACGCCATCAGGGTTCATTCCAGGTGGCACAGGGTCGAAGTTGAATGGAGCCAGCTGGGCTGGCTGAAACTGGTGGCTGCACAGGGCTATTCTAGGAGTGTATGAGGGACTGAACACTTGGGACACTTGCCTTGGAGTGGGATCTGAGAAGCTCAATGTGTTGTCCTGTCAGACAGCTGCTGGTGAGGCTTGCCCCACCTGGGAACCTTGTTACTGTTTGTGGTATCCCTTACTCAGTGCTGGTAAGGCTCTGGGACCCTACGATTGATGAGATTTCAGGATTTTTATCCCGTGTGGTCAGCTGAACGTCAGTTGTTTGTGTTGTGATGGTTAATACTGCCAGCCTGATAGGCTCTGGAGTCGCCTCTGAGACAAGCCTTTGCATATCTGTAAGGATTATCTAGATTGGGTTAACTGAGGTAGGTGTGTGGCACTATCCCACGGATTGGGCTCTAAAACTGAATGAAAAGGAAATAATAAACTGGGTACTAGCAATCATTGGCCTCTGCTTCCTGACTGTGCATGCCATGTGACCCTCTGCCTCATGTTCCACCATGATAGACTGACTACTCCAACTGTGAGTCAGGATAAATCCTCCCTCCCCCCCTCCCTCCCTCCCTCCCTCCCTCCCTCCCTCCCTCCCTCCCTCCCTCCCTCCCAAAGAGGGTTTCTCTATGTAACAGCCCTGGCTGTCCTGGAACTTGCTCTGTATACCATGCTGGCCTGGAAATCACAGAGATCTGCCTGTCTCTGCCTCCTGAGTGCTGGGATTAAAGGTGTGAGCCACCACCATCACCACCACCCAATTTAAACTCTTTCTTAAATTGCTTTGATTAGGTGTTTTGTCATAGCCACAAGGAAAGTAACTATTGTATTATCTTAACTCTTGGAGAGGGCACCCACCTGCACCCTGAGAGTGATGTACAGGGCTATCGTGGGGCCTGCTGAGCACATCTGCTCTGCATTGTCTTCAGCCCCTATAGCCTTACTCTATAGCTATGGGTATCCTACTTTTGCATACTATTTTTCATTCTACAAACTTGGATCCTGGGGTACCACAGTTGAGGTATGCTGTTGTCCTGGAGCCCTGGGGGTGAAGTGAGCCAGGACCAGCTCTGGTTTGGCCTTCAGCCTGGATCCGGATGGGCCTTTGTGGGGTCAGTTTTTGGCTTCACACTTCCTCATTGTAGGTGCTGTGTGAAGTTTGGATGGAAGGCTGGGTGGGAACCAGTGTGGGGAGGAGGCTGATTTCTGCATGTTCATTTTATAACCCCCATCTGTCCTTCTGGTTCCAGGAAGGGTGAGATTGTTATTTGCTTGGAAGAGTCTGCAAGTGTTGGATGTTGTATGATGTGCTCAGCTTCTGGAAGGTCTGTCAGCCAGTCAGTTGAGGGTGATAGAGGGCTTGGTTTGTGGGAAAACAATAACTTGATATCCCCCTGAGGGCAGGGAATGGGGAGGATCCCATCAGATACCCCCTGTCTACTCATTGGGCTTTTGGAGCTGCTTAGTGGGCATAGGTACCTGTATGGCTGCTAGACATCCACCAGGAAGTATTTTTGCCAAGCCTTGATGAAGAGTGGACAAGGACATGTAATCATGGGGCCTGGGCATAGGTGGCATGCTTTTCCAAGGGACCTCACAGAAGTCTGTCCAGCCTGTGTTCAGTAGGGCTGGAGACTCTGCTTTCCCATCTACATAGGGAAGTGCTCTCTCCCCACCAGCTGGCCAGTTCTGTTGCAGTTTTCTCAGCCACTAGGTTACTGGGAAATTATGCCGGGGGCTAAGAACACAGATAGGTTGTGCAGCACTGCTGTGTACCACTCTGAATAAACCTGCTAGAGCACAGATGCTGCCCACCGCCCAGTGACACCCAGTCATATATTCCTAATGACTCAGCGAGGACCTGTCAGCACTTGACTGACCATCTGCCTGTGAGATAGTGTGGAGCTGTTCAGTTGGTTTCCAAAGTGATGACTCTCCCTGACACCATGCACTTTGTTCCTATGGAGAGGTTTAAACAGTATTGTTCATGCCTCACACAGAATGGGACCCTCGGTGAGGACCCAGTAAGTTAGATTGACACAGGTGTACAGAGTTTGGTCTGGAGCTTTCCTGTTAGGAAAGGGTGGCATGGAAATATGGCCTGTCCTCTGCATCTAAAGATAATCTGAATGGGCAGGTATCTATGCAATTAGGTATGCCGTAAGTGTATGTGAGACAATGTGAGATGCAGACAGGTGTGAGTATATGCAGATATGAATATGCACTCTTAAATTCATGCAGTGGTGCATGCACATTTGGATGCATTCAACTATGTCAGCCTACTACTGTGCACCTGTGCATACACCAAACTCCATTTGCTCACAAATGTGTGAACAGGCAGCCATGTATGTGTATAGTTACACATGTGTGTACTATGTATAGATATCTATGTAAAGTAGCCATGCAGAAGCCATGGGGTGGTTCACTGTGAGAGGGTGGCTCACTATGAGGGGAAGGACAACCGAGGGGCTCTACTGATTGTTAGGGGGAGCAGTTTATTCCAGCAGAGAGTGGGAAAGAAAGACCAGTTTGATGAGAGGCATGGTCATGGCTGCTGGGTTAGCAGAGTATTTTTGGGAGATAACACACATGGGGAGAGGAAGATGGACTGGAAAGCTCTGGTGGAAGCAGCTATCTTTCTCAAGGTCATGGAACAGGGCTAAGACAGTAACATCCTGGAGAAGAGATGGCTAGGCTGACAGGTTGTGTTTCCCAGTTTTCACTCACACCATGTCATCCATCTGAGGATGGGAATTACACAGCATTAAGCTATAGTTGACAGCCTGGAATATTCTATGGACTCTGAGGACTTTCTGTTGTTCTGGGAGTCTTCACTCACTAGCCAGAGTTGCTAACTTTTCTTTCCTCCCATGAACCTGTATAACCTCTGTATTGCTGCTGGGACTATCTCCCCAACTCAAGCCGTTTAGGAAATGCAACTTTAGTTCTTGGCAGAGGCTGGGTGAGCCCAAGAGTGCCAGGAGCTATTACAGATGAGGAGAGGAAGCCTCAGCCACTGTACTTCCCAGTCTCATTTTCTTCCATCCTAAGTGTTGACTGCATGGCAGAAAGTTACCTTCACAATGACTCTGCCCCAGGGTGCCCTGGGCCTGAGTGAGGGCAGCATGCAGGGCTTCATGCATCTCTGTAGAAGGCACAGCAGCCTTGACAGACTAAACTACCAGGAGAAACAAGGTTGCTCACTCACAAGTTCCAGCTGGAAATGCCCCTCTAAGTGCAGGGATGAAACGAGAAGGTCTGCTTTGCTGTTTCTGGTGAGTGAGACCTGAAGCCCTGTATACCAGAGGCAATAGAGAGGCATCAAGGGACAGTGGGCTGCATCTGGCGGCCTGGAAACTATGGGTCATGTGGAGGCCTCTAGACAATGGAGCACATAGATGAGTTGATACAGCACATTGATTTTTTTTTTTTTTTTTTTTTTTTTTTGAGACAAGGTCTCACTGTGTAGCTTTGGCTGCCCTGGAACTTGCAATATAGATGAAACTGTCCTCAAACTCACAGACATCCACCTGTCTGTGCCTCCAGAGTACTGGGATTAAAAACTTGTGCAACCACACTGAGCAAGGATGCTGTGCATTGAAGAGATGTTCAAGTCCATAGACTGTGTGGAAGAGAGGCAGAAAGCCACTTATGGTCAGGCGTGAGAAGTGAAGTGAGGGTGTCAGAGCCAGGTGTGGTCCAGTCACAGTGTTTTTATGTTTATTCAAGGCTCTGGGTTCCATTCCTAGCATTACAGATAAAAAGAAAAAGTATAAGGCTCCAGAAATTGTCCTAGGGGCTTGAGGGGCTGCATCCCACCAGCTGGGAATAGGGCTTGGAGCTGAGAGCTGCGTATACTGCAAAGGCAGGTGAGAACCCTTTTCACCTTCTGGCCTACAGAAATGGCACGCTTGCCTGTCAGGGTTCTGTAGGTAGGCAGTGAGTTTCCTGTGAAAACTAAAAAGCATAGGCCTTTGGTGTACTTGCTTAGGCTACATTAAACTATCTTCCCAGGAGGAGAACTGGATGATCTGATAAAGGAATGACACTTCCTTTCTTAGTCCAGGGCTCCAGGGACTCAGCATATAATTAGGAAGAAATGTCAACAGGAATAATTACCAAAGTGACAAACACAGAGTCACTTTCTGGGGATAATAGGAATTAATGTTTATTTAAATTATTAATCATAAGACAAGCACTCCTCACAGGAGATGGTATGAAGATAAATACATTTGGAATTGAACTGGCAGAACTTTGAAATGAAAAATGTGATGGAAAAAAAAAAAACAAGAAAAAAATTCTCTCCCTCATTGGCTGAGTTAAACCCAAGCTTTGATAGAGCCGATGAGAGAAGCAGAGATAGGATGTAGAAAGAAGATGGATCCCCTTAGAACTCAGAGGATGGGATGGAACAATGCAGAGATTGCTGTGGGCCACTTCAACAGGATGGTAAACTATAAGAGAGGTCATATACCAGAGAAGGGGCTGGGGATATAGCTCAGTTGGTAGAGCTCTTGCCTAGCATGCATGAAATTCTGGGCGCCATCCTCAGCCTAATGTAAACTAGGTGGGTGGTTTATGATTGTATCTGCAGTACTTGGGAGGTAAAGGCAAGAGGATCAGAAATTCAAGATCATCCTCAGCTATATATTGGGTTCAAGTCCAGCCTGAGCTATTGCAATATACTTTGAAACTGTGTTGATGCACAAGTGTAGAACAGGAGCCCATAAGTGGGTTGATAAATGAGGAGAGTGGGAGATTTGGCTTAACATGGGAGGTGGGTGGGAGGTGGGAGAGAGGGTCATGTAAACGTATGGGACCAGAAATCTACTTCAGGGCTAATAGCAAGACAAAAGGCCCAAGTGCTAGAAGAAAGGCAGGCTTTCATAGTTGAGGTGCAGGAACCATCTTCCTAATCCTACTGTAAATCAACAGAAATCATAGTGGACACACTCACCCCAACTGTACCCCAGCATCCTGGCCATATCAACATCGAATTGACTATGCAGAAAAAGACCAGATCAGTAAAAGTTTGAGTGTCATAATAGAAGACAACACTGTGGCATCATAAGCAGTGTGGCTGACAGAATGGCCCAGGGAATAGCCAGTCCCCTCCCTGGAGCCCGTGGACTTTGTTCATACGGCGTGTTTAAAGAACAAGGTTGATCATAGTGATGTGAGGAAGGGGCATGAGTCAAGCCACGTAGAAGCCTCTAGAAGTCAGGCATTTGAAGAAGCAGCCTTTTGATAGAGCATCCAGAGACCCGTGTGGAGCTTCAGACCCAGAGACTGTCAGAGTGTCAGTCTGTGTGGTTATTTGTTACAGTCAAAGTGTTCTGTGGTTATTTATTACAGTGCCATGGGAATACTCATGAAGACAACTTATTTGGGTGTAGCTGGACCTACATGTAGTGGACATCCAGCCTTAGAACTTTTATGGAAGATAAGAACATGACCCATACAACTGAGGCCTGGAACTGACAGTGTCCCAATGAAGCAATGCCAGCTGAATTAGAGGAATAGGGAAGAAAACAGCCTAGGGAAGGGGGTTGGGGAATGGCAGGAGGCCTCCTTCATTGCAGAGACTGAGGGACAAAGTCCTGTCCCCACTGTATTGTTACTACCAAGCCCATCATTTCATGTCCCTGGCATCTCTATCTGGGAGGCTGTCCTCTGTGGGCTTTGAGACTCGAAGGTGAATACCAAAGGCAGTATTTTGCAAAGCCCAGAAGACTGTGTTCCAGGTGCACAGCTCAGGGGGGGCTCTATCAGGAGCCAGAGATGATGGTGCCCTGATTTGCTCCTGTAGGATAGAGGCCTCCCTCCCCTTCTTTGCCCTGCCCCTTGCATTCTTCACATGCTTGGAACACCTGCACCATGCTAGCCGCTGTGTTCACAGCCCTCCACTCTTGTTACCAGTGCAAATTCCAGAAGCTTTTCCCCATGTGATTGGTCTATAGACTTGTCTCATAAAGCAGGACTGGTTCTGTATCCTGCTTCTTCTCTTGAGTCTTGGGGTGTGTTTCCTGGGCAGAGCCTTTGCCTGTTTCTGTGATGGGTGGGTAGTTGCAGCTACTGCTGCAGACAGCTCTGCCCCTCACCAACTCCTCTGCCCCTCACCAACTGGGCTTTGTCATTTTTTGAGGCAGGAGATGCTGGCCTGGAGACATATGGAGTTTTGTCCCTTTCTGAACCATGCTGGTGTCAGACTTAGGTTCAAACACAGCCAGGGTCAGTCCCCCAAATGTGAGTGTGGCTTCAGCTGAGAAAACACTCCTGGAAATTATCTTTGGGCTGGGCCGCCTTTGATCAGGAAGCTCTGTTTACTCTACAGTCTAAACATGGAAGAGACCTCTTTTCCAAAGGGGTTGCAAGCAGAGCCAGCGGATATGCCTGCTCTGAACTACAGGGCTGGGAAGGGGGAAGAGGCTGAGCTAGTGGCCATCTGGTCTACTGGTGTCTGACTGATACAGGCTGGTGCCTGGTATAGTTGGCGCTGTATGGCTTGGAGTCCCTGGTCCCATCCTGATACACACGCATCCTGATATACACATCCATCCAGTCATGGATGGATAGTCTCATATTGTTAAGCTTCATGCTGATAGGCTGCAAGCTCGGGGAGCTGATAGGGAGAGTCCCAAGGCAGAGTCAGAATTCTGAGAGTAGAGCAGCCTCAGTTTCCCCACTTCCACATCACCAGCCATGGTCAGAATGGGAGGATGTAGTCTGAGACACAGTGTAGACCTGGTGCTACCTGACCTCCATAAGCTGAGCAAGGTTTATGGCTCATTCTCCATGTGTTGAGTGACTCTGCAACTGGGGAGGTCAGCCAGCAGGGGAAGCCTTGATGCTCAGAGCTCAGAGCAGTTGAAATGCCTGTATGACATCCACCTGTGACCTCACAAGTTCAAAGACTATGGAAAAGTTCTTAATCATCCTGACCATGTGTCAAAATGGGGATATAAACAGTTCCTATCTCAGAGGACACTTGAAAGGAGAAAGAGGCTAACAGTAAGGGATTGGAGCCTCAGATGGTCCTGGGGCCCTACTAAGCTGCTGCTGAAGGACTTGTGGGTAAATGAGCCTACATCAGTGGCTACTGTGTGTGCCTCTGTGACTTTGGGATTCTTCTGTGCACTCCTTGACTTTCCCTTCTCAAGGCCCTCAGCCTCTGCCATCACCCTGCCTCCATCATTGGTGAGCACTCATGAGGGTCATCCATATGCTGGACAGCTGGCCATGGGTCAGAAACAGTCATCATTGGAGTCAGGGATCACACATGGGCACGGGTACTGGGAGAGCTGCATTCGGCAGCTGTGGAACTGAGAGGAGTCCAGCCCAGTGGCATGAGCAGCAGAAGGGCAGGATAGGCTGCTGGCATCAGACACTGGCTGGGGAGGAAAGAAGTGACAACAGCATGAAACACAGAGGCGAGAGGTGGAGAACGCAGCCTGGACTCGGGGAAGTCTGGGAGGTTTGGTGGAAAAGAGCTTGGTACTCTAGCTTCAAGGAGTCTGATGTGGAATTTAAGCTCTGTGGTCCTTGCACCCATGCCAACCAAATATATTAGGCTAGGGTGGGAAGAGAGTTGGAAGTAAAGTGGGGCCAACCTGTCTGAAAGTTCTGGATGGTTTGGGCCATAGGACTGACTGTGTAGCTGGGTTTGGACTTCCTGGGAGGACAAACTGGATCTCTCAAATCCCTTTCCAGGTCTGACCCAGAAACCCTGTATTCTGAGCCTGGAATCTGCTGTGTCACCATAACATAGTTAAAACCCCCCTACTCCCCAACATATTCTTTGTGTTGGTTCAAGACGGGCTCCCATTCCCTGAGGAGCCATACTGCTCTGCCAGGTGTAAATTGGATCACATTTAACTCCAGTAGCTATGTATAGCTTTGGCCATGAGATGCTGTAAGGGGAAAAATATGGCCAAATATTTGTTTGGTGTGGATACAGTTCTCTGATGTCCTACTGGGAGGCAGACAGGAGATAAGGGGCCCCGTGTGACTGAAGCCAGCTGCTTCCATGTGGGAGGGAGGAGGGGAGGTACAGCTTGTCCCTCCACCACCTCTATAGTTCACATGCCACGTTTAAAGTTCTGACTCTGAAGATAGGATGCGATGCGTGCTGTGTTTGCAATGTCTCTGGCTGAGCTTGGCCTCCGATCTTGTGGACTCATTAAGAAGTGTGTTTTGTGGTTCTCTGTGGTCATCTGCATGGCTGGCAAATACTTAAAAACCCAAAGAGAGCAAAGCTCTGCCACATCTTTCAACCGCTAACAAGGAAACAAATCTGTCACGTTAGACCCTTGGCAGACACCTCCCTCATGTCCTTGCTCCAACCTGGGGCCTCATCAGACCCACAAGAAAGGCCAGCACTGCCTTGGTGAAGATTGGGGGGAAATCTGAAAGCCTGAGGTGACCTTAAGTCCTGGGGAGGGAGAGGGAATGAATCATGCTGCAGAAGCTTTGTGACTTCGCAGGCAAACCGACTGGGATTCAAAAAACAATTACAATTATTTTGGAAAGGTTCAAACAGAACACTCAATCAATTCGCACACACAGACACACTCAGCCCACAAGTGCCACAGCCTGAAGGTGCAGTCTCCTCTTGTGCTGTATCTCTGTATTGCCCCTGACTTGTCCCATAGGCTATTTGTAGGTAAATCTATCTACCTGTCTCAAGAGACTCATGGAAACTCTGCAGCATGGCTCCTGGGTGACCCTGGGGATGAGCTGTCCTTGGAGTGCCTCCATCAGGATGGAATTCCCTAGGACAGGCCCCGTGGTGCCACAGATTTCTAGAGCTTGGCTTCCAAGTGTCTCAGGTAGAGCCACTGTTGCTTCTGATGAGTCTTCACCACAGGGTCCTCAGGGCCCAATGTGGACTGTGTTCCAGGGGTGGGTATCCATATCCCAGCATCCTCCTGGGGCCCTCTTGAACCCTAGCCACTAATTCAGGTGCTAAACAACCTCCAGGATCCAAACTGTTGCACCAGAATGCTGGGGAGACAGAAGTTGCCTTGAGGGTGGAGGTTGGCACCCATGTAGCCCAGAGATCTTTGAGGATAGTTGTAGATGTGGGGCATTGGGTGCCAAGTGTCCTAATGGGGCCTTAAGACCAGCACTTGAAGGGCCTGATCTTAGAATATGTGAATAATCTGGGGTTCTCCTGCTGGCCTTGAAGCTGGAGCTGGGACTTCATTGTGCCTGGGCTCATAAACATCAGCTGTCATTTAGGATTCCCATTCACCCTGAGCCTGGGTGGGGGCTGCCATCTTCATAATCCTTGTGTGTCATTTATAAATCTGTATTGTGGCTAACACTTGGCCTTGAGAGGTGTGAAACAAAGAGAGAGAGAGAGAGAGAGAGAGAGAGAGAGAGAGAGAGAGAGAGAGAGAGAGAGAGAGAGAGAGAAATGAACTCTAGCATATGAGTGGAGGTCAGAGGACAATCTCAGGGGTTGATCCTCACCTACCATCTTTTTTGGGGGGACAGGGCCACTTTGCAGTTTTTCTGTAGCACACTACACTAGCTGACCTGAGCTTCTGGAGATTCGTCTGACTCTGTCTCCCATCTTTCCACAGCAGCATTGAGGTTACAGATGTTCCTACCATGCCTTCAGCTTTAATGTGGGTTCTGAGAATTCAGACTCAGATTCTCACACTTGTGTGGCAAGTGCTTTTATTCACGAAACTGTTTCCTCAGGCCCTAATTTGATTTTGAACAGTAGGTTTGGGAGACGTTAAAGGAAATGATTCTGCATTGTCCAAGCTACTGAGCTCTGGGTATGGCACAGCTGACATGAGATGATCACGTGGTGGGAGCAAGTCCTAGTTCCTTTAGCATCAGGTCAGCTGTAAATTTAGGTCAAAGGAACCCTGGGCTCGGGGTGAAAAGCATGGAAAAGAAGGCCTAACAGTAAGACCTTGTATGAACACAGCTTCCTGACCTCCAGGGCTGGGGCATTAGAGGCTCTTCAGACCCTGGGCACATGGGACATTGGTCTCTCTAGCTGGAACCCTCAGGGATTCTGGTTCCTAACAGTTTCCAGACCTCAGTGGTGACCATCACAGGACTGTGGCCTTGAACAGGTAGAAAAGTACCTTCTTCGGTGTGTGCAGGTGGCCATGGGGTCAAGCCCACGGAATAGTCTACATCAAGTTAATACAGATATTGAGGATTATCTGTAGACAGTGTCCTTGGGCTGCTATGGCCATGGTTCTCTTCTTGGTTACATGTGAACACATGGCCTCTTGCCTTCACTCCTGCAGCATCCATGGTGTGGTGTTGTTCCTCCAATGTACAGTGGTTACCTCACTGTTCTGTCTTCATGAGGCAGAGTTGGGACTTCTCTGCTAATTTTCTCTAGGGTTCCTTAAGGCTTGAGCTTCTAGCTTCCCTCAAGACCTCTGCCCATACCCCTGCCCATTCCATTCTTTAAATTGTCCCATGGCTGACAGGAAGGCTGTCCCCTGTTGGTAAAACCTTCTAGCAAAGAAATTTAGAGGGCTGACTGTGGTCCCCATGCACCGTACCTCACCTACAATATTGCTGTCCAGCAAGTGCCCTGTTACAGAACTGGCTTTTTGCCACTGGCTGCTGCAGGCTTTGACCACTTCCATCCTCTCTGAAACGCAGGCTCATGCCAGGTGTGATGCGGGAACTATCTTTGAGCATTAGGCTTCATTCCCTCCTTTGTGAGGCTGCTTGAGCTGGGGAGGGATCTCACATGGGACTCTGCCAGTTCTGCAGGGCTTACACAGTGCCTAGTGCATGGCAGGTTCCCAGGGTTCTGCCCTTGGCGGGTAGGGAACCTTGCTGCCAGGCTCTGAGGTTCTACCAGCAAAGACAAGCCCTTTCTAGATCCTTCCATGGCTTGCTCAACACTTAAATCAACCCTGTTTGTTTCTCACCAAGGTCAGAAAGGGCCAGACATGATCCTCCTTGCCATTTCTCAGAGATGTAAGCTGAGCTCATCCATAGGGAAGTCCTCCCCGGGGTCACCTAAGGCCTCCTGACAGCCACATCTGGGCTTCACTGTTCCTTGTCACCAAAGGCATCTCCAGCCAGGCTGTATCCTTCAGTTGTTCCTGGAAGGAACCCTGCCTGGCCTCTGGACCTCCCTGAGAGTGTCTGCTCTTTCTTTGGGCTAGAGATAACCTCATTGGCTAGGGCCACACCTCCCTGAGTAAAGGGCTAATTTTCATGGAAAACTGGTGTTCTCTGCCTGGTGTGTCTGTCATGGCGGATGCTACTTCACCCTCAGGCCTTTCCCTTTTGCTCTGTACTGCTGTTTTCAAGTATAGGCGGCCAGCCTCCATCTCCTTCCAGTACTGGGCTCCACCCTTTGTAAGTTGCAGTTCAGGTGCTAATTGGATGGAGTCCCATGTGGCTATGTCATGTGCTCAGGCCTATTACACCAAGAAGACAGATTTCTAAATCCCTCTTGCCTCTGGTAGCTCTCTAAGATGCCCATAATGCTGGGGTCTTGAGCCTCTGCCCCAGTTTCAGTCTCTGACTAATATAGTTTGACAGACCCCTTTGCTTCTCATAATGCCAGGTTCCTGCTTAAAAGATAGGATGTAGACTTGATCCATAAATGTCTTCACCTCCTACAAATCCGTCTTAGCTCTGTGCACATACCTATTCTCAAGGTAAAGAGGGGTAGCCAACCACTGGTAGAGGACAGAGGACCACCATTCTCAGATGTCATTCCCCAAGCTTCATACACTGTGGTGTTTGGAAACAGAATCTTTTATTGGCTTGGAACTTGCCAGAGGCCAGGCATTCACCTGTCTGTGACCACCAGCTGGAATTACAGTGTATGACACTGTGGCTGGCTTTTTATACAAGTGCTGGGGTCCTAACTCAGGACCTCATGCTAGCACAGCAAGCAATTTATAGCCTAAGCCATCTCCTGGCTCCCAAGGGATCTGTTCTGAGTGTTCCCTGTCTCTTCATTTGCATGCAGAGGAGAGCCAGAGAGGGGCATCCTAGAGCCACCTCAGATGCGACGTCTGCCTGGCAGAGGCTCCTGCCCAGAACTGGTTTCATGTGTGTTCCTGTTTTGTATGATCCAATGCCTGTCTCTTCACCCATTTGTCTGATGTTGAAGGCGGGCCTGGGCTGCTGCTGACGGGACCTTGGTGATGTGGCTCTGGTTTAGCAGTGTGTTAGAGGTAGAGAGGTGCCTTATCCTGCAGGAAGCCCGTGTTTTACAACATGGTAGCAACATCCCTGGGGAGAGATCCCAATGTTGGACCTTGGAGGGTGGAGAGCCACAGGCATCTGGCAGAGCTGTGACTTGCTGCTCTGGCTAGGTTCTTGGGCAGCTGCCTGGGTGGTCATTCCTTCTCAGGTCGTAAAGCAAGGCTGAGTTTATGGGTCTCTTCTGAAACCCAGAGGCTTCTGTAAACTCTCATGGTTGGGAAGGTTTGGGGTTAAGACCAGATCAACTTTTAGTAGGCGTGTGGCGATCTGGGATTTGATGAATTGCATAATGAGCTAGAGACTGTCAGGGTGGGTCTCTGATATCCTGGGGCAATTGCTGCCTCTGGAAGAAGAAACATCCACTGTGGGCTGTTCTGTTTTAATGGGACTCGGAGTCAGCCACAGATTGCAGGATATAGGTAGCCTAGGGCTCTCCTTCCCCAGATGGGTTCTTACACTTAGAGTGGTACCCAGGCCTCTATACAATGGGTGGCCCCAATTGATGGTGGTGCATGTGGCCTGTATGATTGCAGGGAGACTGTGCAGTGGTGGAGCATTTAACTGCTTCTAAGACTATGGATTTGTATAAAAATCTAGATCCCACAAATGAGAAAAAAAAATGTGACATTTATTTTTTTGAAACTGGCTGAATTTGCTTGACATAATCTTTAAATCCAAAGCCAGAAATGGGTACCCCAGGTGCTCCGGTGCAAGCGCACTGTGTGTGTATGTGTGTGTGTGCGTGTGTGTGTGTCTGTGTGTGTGTGTGTGTGTGTGTGTGTGTGTGTGTGTGTGTGTGTCTGTGTCTGTGTGGTGTCTGTGTGTATACATGTGGAGGCCAGAGGACATGTTTGTCAGGTGCCACCCACCTTGTTTTTTGAGGCAGAAGCTCTCATTAGGACCTGAGGCCCACAGATTGGGCTAGCCTGGCTGGCCAGCAAGCTCCAGGGATGCCTGTTGCTGCTTGCCCAGTACTGGGATTATAAGAACATTCCTGACTTTTCTCATAGGGTATGGTAATGGATTAGCCTTGGATCCTCGTGCTTGCAAGGCAAGAAGTCTTGACTAAGCTTTTTAAAGTACCTTATCAGCCAGGTGGTGGTGGTGCACATCTTTAATCCCAGCACTCAGGAGGCAGAGGCAGGTGGATCTAAGTGAGTTTGAGGCCAGACTGGTCTACAAAGCAAGTTCCAGTACAACTAGGGCTACACAGAGAAATCTTGTCTCAACTACCCACCCCCACAAAAAAAAAAAACCCACAAAAATCAAGCAAGGTAGCCATGAGCCAGTCACAGCTAAATGATGCTCATGAGTGCTTCAGAAGATCTTGTGGAAAACTGGTGAATGGTTTCCTGGTTCATGGAAGTGTGAGGGACATGTTGTGCTGAAGATCCAATTCCTACAAAGCATTGGGTATCTCCTTCCAGATTCTCAGGACAGGATATGGGGTGAATCTAGCAGAGCAATGTGGAGATGATGGCTGGGGTTAAGGCCATGGCAGAGGGGGAGGTGTCAGAGGAGTGGTGGAGAAACAGTTCTGAGATCTAGAGCAATCTGGAGGATTCTTCTTCATATCCACCAGGAAGTATCTGTGACCAAAGTTCTCCCCAGGCCCATCTTACTGAGAGCAGACACTCTGTCCCTGAGATGGGCTTTGGGACTGGAAAAACACTGCACTGAAACAGACTGCAGTCCTGTCCCTGTCAGTGGGGTTTCCAGACATTTCAGGATCTGGCTAGTTCTGGTGGGGCTCAGCAAGTGAGTAGGACCCACTGGAGCTTTGGTAGCTGTGGACTTTTGGCTACACCAGTGGTTTGGTACCCTTACCACTACCTGAGCACTGAACACCTCCCAAAGAAGCTGTCCATGACACAGGGTCCTCTGCTGGCCTGCCTCGTGCCAGTCTATGAGCCAGAGGGCAAATGGATGAGCTGTAAGTTCACTTACTGATGTCTGTAGTAACTGGGAAAACCACTAACCTCTATCCAAGTGTTGTGTGAATTTTCCTAGGGAGACATAATCAAACATCTGTTCACCCAGATTAGAACAGACCTTAGACCAAAGAAATGAGTTCACTCCAAGGCTGCTTTGGGTAACTAGTCAGGAGTTTCCTGGGGTCACTTTCAGGATCATGGGTGACTCAAAGGCAAGCACGACAAGAAAAGCACAGGTTAGCACAGTGATGACTCACAAAGACTGCATCCAGAGCTCCCTGTACATCTTGCAGACAAGCAGCTCCACCGGAGAGACTCATCTTCCCAACAACTGTTACTGCTTATACAACTGGGTAGGGGGGCAGGCCCGTGGCTCTTGTGGGTCTTGTGACTTTTCCCAGCTTCCTCTAGTGTCTCAAGTCTTTATGAGCCTCTCTTTTTCCTTCAGAAGAGAATGTTTCAATTAAGAGGGAATGGCTATGAGTGTGTGGGGATGGAGGTGTGGTTGTGGTTGTGGGTGTGGTTGTGCTAGTCCATATGTGCATATGTACCTAGAGGCCACAGGTTGTGGGGTGTCTTTTTTTTCTTTCTTTCTTCCCTTTGTTTTGTTTTGTTTTTTTTTTTTTAATGTTGTTGAGGCAAGGTTTCTCTGTGCAGCCCTGTCAGTTCTGGAACAAGCTCTGTACACCAGGCTGGCCATGAACTCAGAGATCTACCTGCCTCTGCCTCTCTGCCTCTCTGCCTCTCTGCCTCTCTGCCTCTCTGCCTCTCTGCCTCTCTGCCTCTCTGCCTCTCTGCCTCTCTGCCTCTCTGCCTCTGCCTCTGCCTCCTGAGTGCTGGGATCAAAGGTGTGTACCATTACACCAGCTGGGTGTTTTCTTGTGTTGCTATCCATTATATTTTGGGATAGAATCTCTATTGAACCCGGAGCTCATCAATTCAGCTAGACTGGCCAGCCAATAAGCTCCAGGTATCCTCTTATCTCTGCCTCCCGGTACTGGGGTATAGACACACAATGCCACGCCCGGAACAGGGGGCAGGAGCCCAGCTGGCAGGTGTGCTGAAGAGCAGGCATCTCTCCAGCTGCTGCAGTGCATCTCTCTCAAGTTCATGGGCCCTATGGAGCTGCCAGGGCTTCATAATGAGCCCTGTCCCCACTGTGTCCTCAAGCCCTGGACTCACAAAGCAGGAGGGCATCTGCTTGTATTCTTTTATGCTGATATCGCCGTAGAGTGGTGAAGTCACTTGGTGTTCTGGCAGAGAGCAGTGAGTGGGAAGATAAGGCAGAATAGTCTGGTTCCTGGAAGGACTTTTCTCAACTTGGAGAAAGATGTGTTTGCTAGTCATGGGTGAGGCTGACTGAGGCTGACCATTATGTTTCTATTTTTTTGTTTTGTTTTGTTTTGTTTTTTGCTTGGGACTTGATGCACAGGCACAGGCTTGAAGGCCATTGCCACTGTTAGTAAGTTCAGGAACCAACACATTCGATGCTTCTAATTAGACAGCTTGGGCTGCTAACAAAAAAAAACACAACAGATACCACCAGCCTTTTGCTATTCTTGGGCCTAGAAGGTCATGGCCAAGGAAACAACTACATTAGTTTCTCTAGGAATCTTTCTTAGGGCTTTCAGAAGGCCAGTGGCTGCTGATGTTGCTCAGTTAGTAGAATGCCTGGCTTGCATGCATGAAGCCCTAGGCCTGGTGATCTACACCTGTAATCCCAGCACTCAGGAGGTGCAGGTGGGGGAGCTGAAGTTCAAGATCATCCTTGGTTACATAACAAGTTCAAGGTCAGCCTGGGCTATGTGAGACCCTGTCTTAAAAATAAAAAAGAAGAGCATTTTCCCTCTGCATCTCCAGTCCTCAGGTGGCTTTCCTTTTGCACTAGAGGGCCGAACAGACAGACAGACAGACAGACAGACAGGTACGTGCCCGCGCGCGGCGCGCGCGCGCGCGCACACACACACGCACACACACACACACACACACACACACACACACACACACGGAGTCCCTTGTATTTTTTTTCTCTTCTCAAGAGGCCATCAGTCTTTCTGGAGCAGAAAGCAGAAAGCTGTCTAAAAGCCGGACAGTCATGCTGGAGTCAAGGCACAGTTCAGCCCACAGCACTTCAGCATCTTTTGAGGTTCTTCATTTCCTGTCTTTACAAAACACTATAGTCTTACTCCTCCCACCCCACTCCCATCCCTATCTGGAAAGCTCAGGCAAACTGGAACCCAGTTGCCGTCCCTATTGGTTGAAGGAGAGACAAAGTTCACCATGAATCCATTTTTATTTTCTTTTTTTTCAGGTCACAAGTTTCCTAGCTCTAGGGAATTCATTAGATGTATAACATGGTTGTCAATATTTATTATTTTGAGCATGGCACATGGGGACTGGCTAAAAATCCCAAGAACACTAAAGAATATTCAAGAAGGAAGTCTTTCCCCACCCCATTTCCTCCTTCCAGCTCCTCCTGAGTGCTTGACTAAGGTCCTTTGAACTTGCAGCACACAGGACCCAGGGTCCTGATTTCCTATTTCTCCCTACCTGACAATGTGTTCCTGCCACATCTTTCCATTTTAATAAACAGCCTGTCCATCAGAGACACTGCCTTGCCTTCCTGAGGGCAGTATTGTACAAGCATCTCTGCATCCATGTACACCTAGGAGTGTTCTGCCCAGCGGGTTTCCAAGTCTTTGGTATTCCTGAGCAAATCAGCTGTATGTCTGATCAGTGAAAGAGGTATCCCAGAGCAAGCTGCTGGAGATGTAACTGGGAACCACAAGGAGCTGTGCCCTCTGTGTCCAAGCTCCACTCAGGGAGCATCAAGGTTAGAATGACAGCTCCTGGGAGCTTCCTCCATCTCCAGTCTTATACAGCTTTCACAGCTACAAAGTGAATCCCCCACAGCACCCAGCTCACAGCATCTCACTCCAGATGAAATAGGAACCAAAGCTTCAGTCACAATACTGTGCCACAGGGCTACACTTCAGTGCCATGCATCCACTTGCACCAGGTGTCACCCATGCCCACTCTCCTGTTGGTGGAAGAGTGGGCCCCTCACTACTACTTGCCCTTGTGTTGGAGAAGGGATACCTTCTCCATTCTTTTGAAACACAGATGATAACAAAGGCCAGGCAGTGCAGAGGACTAGAAGGGAACGTCGGTTTCTACAGTGTGTCTGCTGAGGTTACTGCCTTCCTTTCTCTTCCTGAGGAAGACACAACCTATATCACACATGGCCATCTGTCAATGAGTGTCTAGTGCCCAACACAGTGGGGTGCTGGGACCCCAGGAGCTCTTATGTGGGGTCATGGAGACACCCTGCATGCCTGTCAGTATCAAAGCTAGTGCTTACTCCATATAGGTCATGGCTATAGCCATTTTCACCCCCACCACCAGCACCAGGTCTGTCCATATGTGATAGGCATGGAGAGTTCAGACATTATTTCTGTGGGCATGGCTGGTCCTCTCCAAAGGCAGACAGCTCTGCATGGGGATTGGGATGTGGCTGGTTCTCTCCAAAGGCAGAAGCTCTGCATGGGGATTGGGATGTGGCTGGTCCTCTCCAAAGGCAGAAGCTCTGCATGGGGATTGGGATGTGGCTGGTCCTCTCCAAAGGCAGACAGCTTTGCATAGGGAGGTGGGATGTGGCTATTTTGATCTAGAATTTATTGGCTCATCTACTCAGTTTTTTCAGCCCCTGAGCTGCTGCCACTGGACCTGGTGTTGGTGGTGACAACACTGCACAAGCCTCTTGTGAAGGGGGACCCTGTCAATCATGTCCTCCCTGACCCTGGCCCTGTTCTCTAGGGCCTTGCTAACTTATATTCAACCCCTCCATTTGGTTCTTCTGTCCAACCATGTGTGCATATATGTGGGGGACACTGGGTCTCTGAAACAACCGTCCTTTCTTGACACAGGGTGTCTTCTTGAACCTTGAGGTTGGCTTACAGTTAGCAAGTCCCAGCAATCTTCCTGTTCCCTTCTGCAGTGAACAAGTTACAGATACCACATCCACCACCACCCTTTTTTCTTTTTCTTTTTGTGGTGGCTCGGGGTTTAAACTCCAGTCCTCATGCTTGCTGAGCAAGTGTTCTTTTGTACCGAGCATCCTCGCTCCACCCTTGTTGCCCACATTTTAAATCTGGTTGACCTTCTATTATTGAGTTACAGGAGTTCTTTACATGTTCTAGAAGCATGTTCCTTATCTGATGATGGGCAAGCATAGTCTCCCATCTTGTGTCTTTTTCTTTTCTTGCTGATGTCCTTAGCACAGAACTTTCAGTTCTAATGTGGCAATCTGTTTTCCTCATTTTGATTTTGGTTTCTTATCTCAGTGGCCTGATCCAAGGTCATGAAAATGTGTGTTCTTTTCTTTCTTCCTTCCTTTCTTTCTTTCTTCCTTTCTTTCTTTCTTTTCTTTCTTTTTTTGAGACCTTTAAAGCTTCATCTCTTACAGTATGTCTTTCACATGTGTTGATCTCTGTATGGTGTGAGTCAGGGTCCAACTTCTTTTTTTCCCTTAAGGCGATCCAGCATGCTTTGTAGATGTGTGTCCTTTCTCTCCTGAATACCCTTAACACTGTGTTGAAAACCCATCAAGCATAAACATGAAGGCTGACTGCCAGGTTTAAAGCTTTAAAATTAGGGTGAGCATGGAGAGTTTTGTGCCACTGCAGGGAGGTTTCAATGCCACAACTCATGCAGAGAGCTTCCTAGACGTGGCCTGGCCTCTGCGAAACATGCATAGGTGAGAAAGCAGCAACAGGCCCTGCATGCGTGCCCGGTACAGTACAGCCACTGTGGAAGCGCTAGGACACACAGCTCATGCTGCCCTTCCCCAGCCCTGCCCTATCACTATGCCAACCGCAGCCTGGCTCCTGAGCACTAACCTGGCCAGCAGGGACGGAAATAATGAGTGTCTTCCTGCAAAGATGGACAGTGACCTCAGGTGAGGGGCAGGGACTTGGAACCAGATGTTCTTGGTAACAAAGCCTTAGAGAAAACAGCCCCAAACAATAGCTTCCCTCCCAAGGAACTGTCCTGTCTCTTTCTCCTCCTTGGCAGATCTATTGGTACCTTCAGCTCCAGATATATTTCTCAAGGGGTCTGCTTGGGGGTTGGTGGCTGGGTGGTTTTGTAGAATTTGTGCTTCACAAGGTGATTTCACATACGTGCCTATGTGTGACCTGTGGATTAGGTGTCAGTGTCCCACCAAAGGAGGAAACAGTTGAACCTTCTTGCCCAGTTCACCTCTCAGCCACAGTTTTTCTTGTTACTAGAATGTCATCCGTTGGGGTCTTCAGGATTCTCTGGCCCTGCCTCACATACTGGCCAGGGTTGACACTAAGGTGGGCCTTATCTAGCTCCTACTAGAATAATTCTGGGAGGTGGTCAGCCTCAGAGCAATTAACACAAGGGCATTTAACATCAGACACTGCAGCAGGAGAGTGACCATGATCTGGCTCCTCATTGAGCTGCATCCAAGCTTGGAATCGGTGCCTCTGGCAGCCTGAGTGTTGGGGGCAATGCCTGGGTCCCTAAAGACACATGTATCAGCCACATGCTGAAGTGGCTGTCAACGTGAAGGTTGGAATGAAAGGCTACATGAAAGGCCTCTGCCCTGAATACTTGAGCATATCCCTCACCCAGCCTTCTACTCTCCAGGATGATGGACAGCTTCCTGGCTTCCTCCTTTGCTCTGTTCTCATGAGCTGGCTCTGCCACTGACTCTCTCCTCCGTACCTCTATATATGCTGTTCCAACTCCTGTTGCCCTTACCATAGCCCTGTCCTGGTTGCAGTAAGCATCTGAGCCATTGTCCCAGGAGTGCCCTGGGTGGCCCATCTAGAGCCAGGGCACCATAGGATCCAAGGTGACTACCCCTCACTGGTGTGATGTCAGGTTAAAGGTGGACCCCTCTGTTCTCAGTTTTCCTGAGAGTGTGGACATGAAGGTACATTGTAGAGGGTTGTAGATTAGGAGTCGGGATCCCTGTGTGAACTTGTGCAGTGCACATCATGGGAGCTCTGGATAGAGCTGTTCTTAGTGAGTCTCAGGCTGTCTGCCTTCTTCTTCATGGGACTAGGAGAGCACAGGCCTTGGCCTCACTCATGCCTTCAGTTCTTCCCAGAATACCATGTACACGTGCTTGTGAGCTGCTGGGATAAGAGGGATGAATGAATGGTGTAGGGAGACCAGGCTGGGTGTGGGGAGAGGATTGGTATAAATGACTTCTCCCCATAGTCTCTGGAACAGCTTAGCTACTTGAAGAGGAAGGATGGCTGAGCTGCTCCTGACTTTTACTTTTCTTTCCAAACAGACATCTCATCCAAACATTAACTATCTCCCGCAGCCCACTTCCTGTGATTTAAGATCATTGCTATGCGCTAAGGGATGCCTCACTCTCCCTGTTACACAACAGTGGGTTTTTTTTTTGTTTTGTTTTGTTTTGTTTTTATCTCCACAGACAAGTGGGCCAGTGGTATCACCTCCCTGGTAGAGACAAGACAAGTGTCTGTTTTGCATCAGAATGGGGGCAGTTAGGCTTGGTGTGAACCCCACAGGAGGCACCTCCTCTGTCTTGCCTGGCAGTCTGTCTAATGGCAGAAGATCCCCTCTCATTTAAGACTCTGGCTCCATGGTGGCTCTGTCTCTCGTATAGCACATGGGGACAGCATGGAGACTACTGCCTACCAGCCTCGGTACCAACTTGGTACTATTATGATGGTCTGGGTGACGTGGAGGCATTTTTTTTCTGTATCTATATTGGGTTTATTAAGGTGTGACCTGCAGTGGTGTCTCTGTGTGTCACACGCAGGGATTTACCCATGTGCCCACTATCACATTGACTTCATGGGACGATGCCTCTGTCCTAGATCTTAAACCATGTTGGTGACTATCCATTCTGACACCTGTCAAACACCACTGTGAACAGGGACCACCAGCATCTAGACCAGATACTCTGGTGGGTGACAAAATCTGGTCATAAATTTAGTGATTTTAAATGCATTTATTTTAAGATTACCTTCAATTTACAGTCTTCCTTTTGGGTTTTGGCATTTATCCTAGATTTTTAAAAATTTAATTGTTTACTTTACAGTAAGGTCTGGCTACTTGTCCTCACTTCAAAGGCTGCTGGGAGGGGCGTGCTAACACACTTTTTGCCTCTCTAATTTCATTGAGATTTTTCCTGAGTGAGAGGTCTGTAGGTGATGAAGTGCTCCAGACAACTAGCCCAACCTATTTCTCTTTCTCTCTACTCCTCCCTGACTAACTCATATGAAATGTTATGTTCAGGATGCTAAGATTCAGGGATGCCCAGAAGTAGGGCTAGGGAAACAGCTCTGCCTCTGGTGAGGGGACAACATGGAGTCTGCTGACGACCAGTCTTGCATACCAACATGGAATTGTTTCCTGCTAGTAGTTACTTGGGCTCATGGAGCCTCCAATGTGGCAGTAAGTAGGACCATTGAGAAGCACGGGAACTGTGGAGTTTTTTGTAAATTCCAGCTAAAATTTCTGCATTTGTGCTGGGGAAATAAATGACTCATCTAGGAAAGTGCTTGTTGTGCAAGCTTAAGGATCAGAGTTCTACTTCAGATCCCAAATAAGCAAAAGCAAGGTGTGGTGGCCTATGCTCCTAATCCCAGAGATAGGGAGGCAAAGACAGTGGTCCCCGGGTCCCACTGGCCAGACTAGTCTAGCCCAATGGTAAGTTGCAGACCAGTCAGAGACCCTATCTCAAACAAGAAGTTAGTAGATGTAACAACACCCAAGATTATACATGCACAAATGTACAGGTACACACACACACACACACACACACACACACACACACACACACACACACACACACACACGCTCACATGCAACTTACCATATTTAACACATAACAATTTTCATGGTGATGGTATAGACACAAACTCTGGTGATACAAACCTGGTGCTGGAGACATACTCTTGAAGTCAGGGCAGGGAGTGTGTTTACACCTTTCCACAATTGCATCAGGAGAGTCTCCATCCAAAAAGAAGCCAAGGCTGTCAGCATGCTTTTACTACAGAGCAGAGGAGGTGAACCTCAAGTTGTGTGATGAAGCTGATGTTGGAAGACAAAAGAAAATTGATCAATTTTAAACCTGGCAAGATGCTTTCTCTGCAATCTTGTAGATCAGATATCCCTTTGTAAGTCAGACAAGAAGCCCACACAACACTGGACCTTTCCATACATGAGCTCCCGAAATTTTGATTGCATTTCATTTAAGATCTGCTACAGGGGGCTAGAGAGATGACACATCAATTAAGAGCACTGTTTGCTTTTGTAGAGGGCCTGAGTTTGGCTCTCAACACCCACATGGTACCTTACAACTGCCTGTAACTCCAGTCCCAGGGAATCAGAGATACCCTATTCTAGCTTCTGCAGGCACCTGCACTCGTGCGCACATATAGACATGCATGTATGCATACACAAATGTAAAAATACAAACTTCCAATTATTCTGAGTGTTGATACAAAGCTGTCCAGTGACATGCTGTGCTGTGGGAAAAGTGCCCAGAGCAAGGTGCTCTGTGCAGTCCTCCAAACCTGGGGTGGGAGAATGGATAGCAAGTCTGGGGGCTCGAGGACTTGACAGGCAATGTTATGATTCTGCTCTGGAATGTCCTGGACATGTGGGATAGTCTTCTGATGAAGTCCATATTTTTAATTGGATGTATTTATCTTTTGTACCAGAATGGAATGTCATTGAGACAGCCTGAGATTCTAAAGCATTCAGAATAGGTCAAAATGCTAAAAACAATAAGAGAGGCAATTTATTGGATGACTTTTGGCCTGTAAAACATTAGTGGATGGAAAGTTCTCAAATAGACACAAATGCTGCATCTTTATAAATAGCTAGGCTTCCTCAAAGCCGGCATCTTCTTCAAAGAGCCACATGGTCCCATGTAAGAAACTAGAATTGGTGGCCAGTTCCCCAGACAAGAAATGTGTTTTCTCAGGAGAATCCAGTGCTCTGCTGTCTGCCAAAGGGTCATGAATTTTGAGTTGCCAGTCATAAAGTGTAACACTGACAAAGACTGGGGGCATTTTATAAGAAAAAGATGATAGGTGAAGAAAAGAGACCATGTTGGTGGCATGGTGTCAGGGCAAGCCACACTTGAGAAAAAGTTAAAATGTGTGAACATGAAGCAGGACACATCATTGCATTTTCAGTGTCTAGGTCATTGAGATAAAAACCTTCTAAATTTTTGCTGTAATATCCAGATAGTTTTTACTTTTCAAAATGACATTTGATAATAGATCTTAAATAGAATGATTTAATAGATCCACCAGTGAAGAACATATTATTTTAGTCAGTAAGTTGGTATTTTAGCCAAACACAGTGGCTTATGCCTATAATCACAACATTCTGTTCATTGAGATGGAAGACTCAAAGCAAGGTTAAGACCAATCAAACTGAATAAATAGTAAGACCCCATCTCAAGAAAACAAAAAATTAAAAAGTTGATGTAGCAGAAAGAGTACCCGTGTTGATAATGACTTAAGAGCCTCTTTTTCTCTCAGAGGGTCTCGGTTTGATTGACAAACTATACTGTCTCCTTGATGTACCTTCCATCCTACTTGTAATGTAATTACTTTGTTTACTTTTGTTGTCCTTACTATTTAGAGGAATGGCTGATTCACGTTGCTTTGTTAATTAGTTCCTGTTCTATGCTAGGCATGGACAACCTAAACACAGCATGAAGCAAGAATATAATAGGATGGTGAGGTAGGTAGATGAATGGCAGGTGAGTGGATGGATAGATGGGTAGCAGTTGAACAGATGATTATATGAGAAGATGGATAGGTAGACAGATAATGGATAAATGGAGAGATGGATGGGTAAATGGCATATGGACATATAAACAGATGGACAGATGGTCAGATGGCTAGATGGGTGGATATATAGATGACAGATAAGTGGATAGATGGATGTATGATGGATATGTGAGTAGGTAGGAGATAGATGGATGATAGATAGGAGGACGAGTGTATGGATAGTCGATGGATGGATAAATAGTTTGGTGGGTACATGGCTGGATGGTAAATGGATGGATGGGTAGGTAGGCAAATGAATGAATAATAGATGGGAGAATGGGCAAATGAGTGATAGGTAGTTGGGAGGACATTGGATAAATGGATGGATGGTTGGATGGGTAGCTAGATGGATGGTGTATTTCTGGAAGGATAGATATGATAGAGCAGTAGATAGGTGGTATATGTATGTATAGACAGATAGGGTGAGCAGATGGATATATGAGTAGATGGCCAGAGGGGCACACAAGCTTATAGGCTAAACTTAGCCACTAGAGAGGACCTTGGTGATATACCAGGCATGAGTTTCCTTTCTGCATTTGAACAGGTTCTAGTTTGTGGCAGCACATCCATCAAACTGACATACAGCTTCACATGACTACAGTTCTGGTCATCAGGGAAATGGGTGAGAAGTTCTAGTTAGAATGAATCCTACAAGCCCTTGCAAGGAAGAAGCTGGGTCTTCCTTCCAAGAAGAGGGTCTAAAGTGTCCTTTTGGGTGGAACAAGGGCTATAGAAGAAGGCAAGGGCTAGCCAGGACATTGGGGCAAGTATTGTCATACCCAGAGTATGAGCTGTTCTCCAGTGAGAGGTCTTGAACTTCTTTGTCTTTAGGGTCTGGGACTTCTGGGGTGAGGTCCACCCACATGGCTAAGAATAGCCTGGCTGTGGAGAAGCTGGCAGGTATTCATGAAAACTGTACCTCTACCACACACCTTCACATCCAGCCACATCAGTACACCTCAGTCTGTGTATGGCCTCCAAGCTGAGCCCTCTGGCCTGACTCTGGTGGGACCACAGGCAAATGGCTTGCAGGGATGGGAAGGAGATCGGAGATAAGCTGAAGGGACCTTAGTGGGTGAAGGACAGCAAATGTCCTGGCCTGTCTCCTCCATAGAGCCCTGTGAGCAGCTGCTTATAGCAGGAGTCTGCTCTTGCTCTCCAGGATGGCTGGCCCTCAAGGCAAATGATCTGATTTTGTTTTAATGAGAATAATATTCGTTCTGAAGAGGGAGGAACCCAGCGGGGCTCCCATGTCAGCCAGACGTCTTAAATTATCTGTTTGGAATGGGGCGAATCCTGAAACTTGTGGGCTGCTCAGATCACCCCACCCCCGCCCCAGCCACCCTGTAACTTCCAAGCCCTGTGTGATCTTAGGGAAATTTAAGCCATGTGTTGCTGATTCATTTACACGTTGCTGATCAAAATACCGTTTTGTAAGAGCTGATCCGCGCCGGGACAGCCTTTCAAGCCCTTTTATAAGCCTCTTCCTAGCCCTCTTGTTGTGAGCCAAGCATTAAAAGGACCCATGTTCACTCAGCTCAGTGACCAAGCACATCCAGGCGCCTGGAGATGATGGTGCCATCCAAGCTGTTAGTAGCTTCTCCTGTGCAGCAATAGGCTAATGCAGGCTTTGAACTTGGATTCTGGGAGCCTTTGCTGTGGTGGGCAACACTCACATCCTTCCCTCCCTGGGGGCTTGTGATGGTTCTGTATGTGACCACATTGGCTGGAATGGGATCTTGAGGCTGTAGGTAATTCTCTTCTTTGTCATGACTGGTTTTTATTTTGCTGAGGAATGTGGCTTTGAGAAGTGTTTTTATCCCTCTTTCTTCTTCAGAACCTAGTTTGTTCATCTTCCATTCACTTTTTATTGAGCAGTTGCCATTTGACAGACATAGCTGAGCTATGGTGACTGGGCATCAGAGATCAGTGGAAGTCATTGGACATGATTTCAGATGAGCAGACAGATTCCTGCTCTTACAAAGCACTAACACACTAAAAGTCAGGCAGACAGACAGACGTGTTTCTCATGGGGAAAGGAAGTGATGGACAGGACAAGAAGGAAGTTCCTTGGCTGGGGCCCACTAGGCTGAGCCCTGAAAACCTGATTGGGAATGATGAGAAATTAAGAAAGACAGACACAAGTGGCATAAAGCCATCAGTGGTCTGTGTACTCAGGGACCTGCCAACATTTGTTATGTACAGCATGAACTAGAAGGTGGGTTAGCTAATCTTGGTGGGGGGGGTTCTCTCTAGGGGAACAGTCTCGGGAGACATGATTATGCAATCATGGGAGTTGAGGAAGCTGGAGTTGGTGCTCTTTGTATATACTGTTTTAATCTAAAGAAAGGCTAATGGTTCTTCAACATCTGTACTTGGGCCAGGGGAAAGCATTGCTGTTCCCATGAGTCTGAGGTGTTGGCATCCTAGACATGGTGGTGCTTATGTCATGAGTGCTCATTCACTTGGGTATACTTGCTCCCTCCACCTGTCCAGCGGGTAGCCAGAGAACCTGGCCTGGGAATATGTGGGGAAAGACAGAGGGAAGAACATCCAGAATGGGAACAAATTATCCAGGACCCCAAGACACCATCAGACCCACAAAGAAGTACATGTAGCTGTTGTTTTACTCACTGGGAAGTTGGGATGAGGGCAGGGTGACCAAGAAATGTTAGATGCTATAAGAAATGACATTTTACTGAGCATGCCAGGAGCTTGTGTGGGCAAGAGAGGGATGTGGCCACTTTGCTTCTGGAATTAAGTTTCTTAGGATATAGCCCACAGCAGTGAGTTGCCCTCTGATGACACTGGTCTGTGAGTCCCAATGAATATACCCTGTGTGCAGCCAGCATCATCAACCCCTGGGAGTCCTTGAAGTCACATGTGCTTGGTTGCAGCTCCAGCAGCTCCTTTGCCCATATCCATCACTAGACCTCAGTCTTTCTCTTCTCAGATTGTCATGGAGACAGGATTACCCATCTGTGGTCCTCTGATCTCTTTCCCTACCTGTCATAGACACCTGGGGCTCTGGTTGGCCTGTGTATCAATACTCTGTCCCTTCTTATCACCCGGCAGGATTCTGTAGCCAGGATGCCCAGACCAGTCTTGCTGTGCTCTCCTGCCCAGGGTTACCTTCTCTGGTTCCCATACTTAGCCACTGTCACCAGGGTTTCTGTGAACTCTGTATTGTTTGGTTCTGCTCTCTGTCTCTTCCCAGAACCTTCCTATGCTCCTGAACAAGTGTGGAGATAACTGAAAGTACAGATTCCACTTTCTAAGAAACTCTAGACCATATTCCAAAGTGGTATACATACCCTGTTCCCATGGAAAAGCACGAGGCTTCAGTCTGTCCACCTGTGTCCTCCATGTTCTCCTGTCTCTAGTGAGCCTGGTGCTATGCAGTGGTATGGTGTGGGACTAAGGTGTATGAATCTTGTGACTCAATGGCTGAGTGTATAGTTCAGCACTGAGTGTGATGGAGACAGTTGATTGACAGTTAGAGACCTTCTTCCTGGACATTTTGAGACCTGTGAGGCTTTACTGAGGCTTTCAGTTTCTCTTCCTGCTAGAGTTGTGCTTTTCCAAATTTATGTAAAGAAATATAATTGACAATGTTTTTATGTATTTGAAATGAGCACCACAATGAAGGCAACTGACCCCTGAACCACCTCACACCATTCTGTGTGCATGCATATGTATGGTGAGAACACACACCATTTGAGCCTTTCCCCAATTCCCAGTGTGAAATGCAGTACCATTAACTAGGCTCACCGCACTGTGTTAGACCCCAGAATTTGGTATCTTGTAGCTGAATCATTGCACACTGTTACCAGCCTCTTGCCACTCTCAGCATCTGGAAACTGCCATCTCATTTTGTTTCAGTGAGTTTGACTTTTATATTCCATCATGTTTGTCTTTTGGTGTCTGGCTTGTCTCACTTAGTGTAACACTTCAGAGTTCCACTGAGTTGTTACAAACGGCAGGATCTTCCTCTTTTTAAAGACTGAGTAGTATACATGGTGCATGTACATTTTCCTTACCTTTTCATCTGTTCATGGGCACTTAGGCACATTTATTTGTTTGTTTGTTTGTTTGTTTGTTTGTTTATCAGTTTGTTTGTTTATTGCTTTTGTGAACTATGCTGAATATGGATGCATGTATCTTCCATAGACTGGTCAAATCAACTCCTGGAATTCCTAACCCATTGGTTTGGATCTTGAACACAGTAGGGGGACTCGCTGGTCATGTGTAGTTCTTATTTCAGTTCTCTGTACTATTTTCCAGAGTGGCCAACCTGATTGACATCACAGGGATAGGGTGCCAGCCAGACTCCCACTTTCCTCACAGTACCTCTCACAACTGCCCTGAAGGTGGAAGTCACTATGAAATGGGAAGATCTCACTGTACTTAAATCTTCATTGTATGGTCATATGATAGCTCACTCTCTAGGTCACATGGCTTCCTGTGGGGATAGCAGGTGTGAGGTGAAAGGTCATCATGTCTCTGAGTCCTGGTAGAACTTTCTCAGCTGGACGCAGTGCCTCCTCCACCCTCATGGGTTATTAAAGAGGAAGCAAGCATGGCGGTGCCACTGAGGGAGTGTCATTGTGGGGATGGGGTCATTCCAGAGGAAGCTAGTTCCTAAGCATTGAGGCTCCTGGCCCTGCTGTGATGTTGAAGTGCTATGTGTCAGTAGACACATTGTTTGCTCTCTTGTTGTTCTAATTGCTTTTCTGTTTCTGTGACAAAAACCATGACCAAAACCAACTTAGGGAAGGAAAGGATTTATTTGGCTTACACTGCTGGGTCGTGGTTTATCCCCAGGGGAAGCCAGGGCAGGATCCTGAAGCAGAAAATACAGAAGGACACTGTTGGCTGGCTCACTCAAAGACTTACACTCATCTAGCTTTCTCACGTAGCCCAGGTCACCTACCTAAAGACAATGCTGTCCACGGTGTCCATGTTTTGTGTGTATATATGTGATCATGTGTGTTCAGGGGCATGTGCACATTTGTGCACGTGTGTGTGGTTCAGAGGTTGACATCATGTATCTTCTATCACTCTTTACATTAGTTTTTGAGACAAGATCTCTGATTGAACCTGGAGTTCACCAACTAGGCTAGAATGTCTGGCCAGCAAGCTCCAGGTATGCTCCTGTCTTCACCTCCTAAGCACAGCACTTAGGGCACATGTGGCCATCTTCTTCTGCCCCTCTTATGTTAAATCCCAAGCTTTCAGGGATCAAATTCAGGTCATCATGCCTACACAGCAAGCACTTCTCTGACTGAGACAGCTCCCCAGCCTTCGTAATGTGTAGTTCCAGTCATTGTGTCTCTACTGTCTCTAGTCAGGTCCTGTCCCCAGTGGCCTCCTGTGGAAAGTACCTGTACCACATTTAGATAAAGAAGTTGTGTAGTGAAGACCAGTCACTGCCCTGCCTTGGAGAACACCTTTGTCCTGCGTCTGTGTCCTTCCTGTGAATGGAGTGATAATGGCAGGACAGGGCAGCCTGTTTTTAAGGCTTATTCTTGAAACCTGAAGACCAAAGATAGTCAGTCCTGCATTACATCTGAAGAGTCTTTTGAACACTCCACTGATTGCTTGGACAGAGGTTGTGACTCAGATGGGGAGTGGATATGGAACTGAGTAGAACTGAGTTCTACTAAGGAACTCAGTGAGACACAGAACACAACTATTGTCATATGTTGAATAATAAACAGCACAAGGTTGGTAGCTGAGAGGAAGAGATAGGCCTGTCAGATGGCTGTACCATTCCTGCAGGGTGGGCAATGGCATAGAGGACCTGGGCTCTGTGCAGAGCACTTAGGAACTGGAGATTCTGAGGCCAAATTAGAATTGCAATTCAGAGTCCTGTAGAAGAGCATTCAGCTTCAGGGTTCTGCAGAAAAACTGAATATGCTGAGGATTGATCACATCTGTGTGATAAAGCTGCTAATGGCTGGGAAGGAGCAGTACAGCAGAGCTGGGATGCCTTACTCCTACCAACTGAGGTGGAAAGACCTTAGAATACATAGGTGTGGGGTTGAATCCTCAGAGAATATTGTGTCAGTACTGACAGCAAATTCGTTTTAGCCCTAGGTTTCTCTGGCCCCTCATGATAGCATTCACAAGCATTATAAGAGTCTGATGCCAAGTGACAGCACAGCAGGATAAGACCCAGAACTGTGCAGGAGGGTGACAGAAGCTGCAGTGCCATGATGAATGTCCCAGTGGCTGGCGTTCCATCAAAAATAACCAGACATGCAGAAAACGAAGGCTCATGATGGGAGAGCAACCAATTAGAACCCCATCAAGTGACAGAATTTCACAGGCCACGATGCCAAAACAGCTTTAGAAGCATGCTGTGTGTGTTTGGCAAGGAAGAGGAGACCAAGATCATGTGTAGAGAGAAATGAAACATGCAGAAAGCCTTGGACATTTGGAGATGAAAAATACATGGAAAAATATACTAGATGGAATTTGCTGGAAAATAAAGTAGAAGACCAGAATTTGAAGCTTCAGAGAATTCTTCAGAAACTTCAGCTTCAAATCAAAGGGCAGAGAATGAAACTAAGGTGTGAGGCAAATAGGGCATTGGCTTCCCAGGGTTATAGCAAGTCCTCTGGCCCCGTGTGATAAGCCTTCTAGAAAGAGATGTAAGGCAGGGAGAGGAACTCATATTAATTCTCTTGTTTATTAACCTTTTGTCATTTATTAATAATGACTGAAATTTGTCTGAATTTGATGAAAGTTTAAACTCTTCAGTCCATGCAGCTTAGCAAGCTGTGTGTATGAAGAACATGACAGGAGCCTCGTGATGATACGCTGAAACACTGCTGAGAACCATGACAGAGACACAACCTAGCCAGAATTTTTAAAAGGAAACACATGCACATGTGCACATACACACTTTGGAACACACAAATGTACACATGGCTCAGACATGCACACACATTCATGTGCACACATGCCCCATATAAAAGAACCAGAATGAGACAACAAACATGTGGCTAGAACCATGCAAGTGAGACGATATATTGGGGTCCTAACACACTGGGGGAGGGTCCATCAAGAGTGATTTTCTTTCACCCAGTAAAAATAGTATGCAGTATTGGGGGGAAGAAGTAAAGGCTATTTTGGACAAATAAAAACCCATAGAACTCCTTGTCAACGCATCAGCCACACTGGAAATGTTAAAGGGAACTCTTCCCAGAGAAGGAAAATGTTTCCAGATGGAAATCTCCATCTATGCAAAGTTGCAGAGGGGCTAGGAAAAGTGATCCTAGAAGGAGGAGAAGGTGGAATTCAAGGTGATCTCTTTTTAGCTCTTTGAGATAATTCACTGTCAAAGCAAAAGAGCCTAACCGACCAATCAACCAAGAAACAATAGTAATGTGTTATTTGGCTCTACCTTACATGAAATGAAATCTGTAAGACTAGTTCAGCGGATGGGTGGGTGGAAGTATGCTGTTGAGTGCTCCTCATGCTGCATATCGGGATAACATTGTCTGAAGGTATGGCGACTTACTGTCACACTGTCTCATGAGGAAAGGCCAAAGAGGGCTGGGGTCTAGCTTAGTGGTAGAGCAATTGTCTGGCATGTGTGAGGCCCTAAATTTAATCTCCAATTGAGGGAAAATGAATATGATTTAAATATGTCACAATCAGGTTAAAAAGAGATAGAAAAAAATATTTACTCTGAGATACAGATCAACAGAAGCCTAAGCAGGCCTGTGGATAGCCGATGAAGTAGATTCCAGACAGAGACTGGTACAGGCTAGAGAAGTCACCTCATAGTGGTAGTCAGATCACCCAAAGGACAAAAATCAAAATCCTGCTTTATGTATCCCCAAAACCTCAAATATGGAAACCAAAGAGTGATGGATAAGTCCAGAGTTGAGATGGAGGAGCCGCTTTCTGGCCATGTCCTAGCTGCTCCGTTGCGCTGAGCCCTTCCTGCCATGCTGAACTAACCTAGGAAACTGAGCCCCAACATTCCTTCCTTGAAACATGTGCAGACAGAGGTACAGCTGTCCTTGGATTGGTCATGGATCAGCCAGAGGACTAAAACCAATAGGTAGGTAGACTGGCAGGAATGCAGAGAGCTGTCTAGAATACTTTGGAGAGCTGGTCCAGCAAGTCTGAGGCAGGCCAATATGGTTCAGCTGGCCAATGCCATTGTTCACAGGGATCATTTCTCGATTTGGGAAGCCTTTGCTGGACCCTTTCTTTTGTCTCACTGACTATCAGGCATTCCAAGATGACACCCATTTTAGAGTCAGCCAGTCAAGAATTTGAGTTGCCTGTGCAAAACCTTATGAGAGCAGCATCTAGATTAGTGAATGGTTGGGTCCCTAGGATTAGCAGCTCACATGAGCATCTTCCAACAATCCACAGCTCTAGTGGACAGGAGAAGACTCAGAAAAAAAAATCAACAAACTTTTTCTACTTGGCATTTACAGAAAATTTTACCCAGCCAGCAGAATACACAATGATAGCCAGCCATCAAGATAGACACACCCCAGACAATAAAGTAGAACCCAACAAATTTGAAAGTACAAAACACTAAGTATGTTTCCTGACCTCAAGAGGGGATTAACATAATTAGACACTGCCAGCAGAAACACACATATAAAGTCCCCAAGTATTTGACATCAAACGGCAGGCTCTAAGACATGTCAAAAACTTAGTAGGGAAGCCAGGAAGCAGCCAAATTGCATGTACCTGGAGAGATGCATGCCCAAAGGCAACAGTGAAGCTAACACTGTGCCTTGGAGGAAAATTCATGTCACCAAATGCTTCCATTAGTAAAAAAGAAATCTCCTGTGTCTGCTTAATGAAACTCAATAAGCAGAAGGAAGAAGAGTGAGATGGACATCAGCTCCATCACTCCAGCTTTGGAGTTTAGGAAGGCCGTTCAGCTGTTCTTTCAGTCATCAAGGTCTCCAGCCTCTCCCGGCCCAGGAGGATTGTGGGTAGGGGGGCTGGGGTTGATACCAGGCCTCCTTCTCTAATGAGGTCCCTCCCACCTCCAGCTATTCTGCTGCTCCTGAAAGTGAAGCGGGTCTGGTGAAGCTCAGGGTCCAGTGAACCTCACCTGCCTGACCTTGTAGCATGTGCTGAGTCTCGGGTTCCCTGTGCTGGTCATGAGACATGCTCAGGGGTCTCAGACCGGAATGGAAAAGCAAGGGAATCTTATTCACCACACAAAGTAATAGAAAATTACATGATCATTGTAGCCATCCCTCATCTGTGGGGTGGGTGTGGATTCCAAGACACCCAGAGAGTACCAAACTCCATTCATACCTCGTGGTTTTCTATGTACCTGCCATACTGTCCCAGCACACCAGAGCTAACCTGTCACTCTGTGTCCTTTCATCTGATCTCCCCTTGGCAACATGACTCTTGTGCTTTGGGTTCATTACTAAGCCAAATAAAGAGGCTCCCACACGGGCACTTCATAGTAGGGCAGCCCATCTGATAACTGACAGCTACTGAGAGACTAGGGAGTGAGCAGCACATACAGCACAGGTACACTGGACAGAAGGTGGATTTGCATCCCAAGCAGGAAGAAGTAGATGCACTACATTGCTAAGAATGATGAAAATTTTAAGCTGTACAGACTGTTTACTTCTAGCATTTTTCATTTAGTATTTTCAGACTGTGGTTGACTGTGGGTAACTGAAACCATGACATGCAAAAATGCAGATGTATACAGAAAACATATTTATCAAAATTCACCATCAATGATTGAAAATGAAAAGAACTGTGCTAATTATACATGAACAAGAACTCAGTATAGTCATGGGCACCTGTAGACCCGACATTTCCCTCTGCGGTGGAGACTGAGTCCTCCCTAAGTTTGGTTATATGCTCCTATGCACACTCCCTAATTTTGACTCTGAGACAGTAGAAACAGACAGATCCTTGGGGTCACTGCTCAGCCTGCCTAGCTTAATCAGTGACCCCAGGTCTCAGTGAGAGACCCTGTGTCCCCCCACCTGAAAAAAGTAGGAAAGTGACTGCTGAGAAACCATACCCAAGATTGAACTCTGAACTCCATCTATGCAAGCAACACACGCAGGGATACACACACACCACTGTGTACACATAACACACACACACTTTGGAAAGGGGTCAGGTCTAAGCAGACTTTCCACCCCTCAAACATGCAGCCAACAAGAGAATGGAAAGAAAAATGTGAGTTTTCTTGGCCACGTCGGCTCAGTTTCCTCGGCTTTTGGCTTGGAGTTTGTTTTTCTCCTCTCTCTCACTCCTGAGAAGCGGGAGAACCGAGCCTGAACCACAAGGCCAGCGCTCACATGTCACCCTGCCTCTGGGGTCCCAGCAGGGCTTGTTGTCCTGCTTCTGCTGCCTGCATAATGTGCACTGTGCCCTCCAGGGGTGGAAGAGGATGCCCGGGTCACAGTGCACCATAGGATGGTGGTGTCAAGGTTCCAGGGGCACGGGCTCTGTCTTGTGATGGAGCCGGTGCTGTCAGCACCTCATGTGAAGTTTCTGCCTCATTCATTTTGCTGCAGTGAACTCCAGGCATGGCTCTCTGCCTCAGGGAGACCTGGTGTCTTCTCCCAACATGGCAGAGCCAGAGACAACTCCAGACTTCAGGGTTGCTTAGCATAGGGGCACCAAGCCATTGCTCTGTCAGGAAAGGGGTCGCTCTTGAAATCAAGTATGTTAATAGCTGTGGAACCATCATGGCAGGCCTTATCCATCTTGCCCAAGGGGAAGTACACACTTCCCTTTCTACTCTACACATACACACCAATGTGCTCAGTATTCATGCACACACATATCACTCATGTGCACACAGACCTTCACACACCTTTACCCCTGTACACTCAGACTCGCATGCACAGCATTTACACACCCATCACTCATACAGACTGGCACATATCATTGCTTATGTGTGCATGGATTCACTCAGCACCCATGCACACACAAATCACTTATACACACACACACACACACACACACACACACACACACACACACACAATACTTACACACCCATCACTCATGCACGTAGACTCACACCATTGCTCATGTGCACATCACTCACACACTATCATGTGCACATACACACATCACACACTTTCACTCATGTACCTACTCACATGCATAGTACATACATGCACACATAAACATGTGTACTCATACATGCAAACATGCATAAGATACACATTCACTTGTTTATACCCTCACACACATATGCTTGAACTCATACTTTCTCACATGACAATCTACCCATCATCCATTCTTACATTTATGCTGCAGCTCTCACATGATAACACTCATCATCCATCCTCTTATATGCACACTGCAGGCTCTCCCTGTCAGCACCTCAGAGCATTCTGCTCTGTCTACTCTGCCTAGCTGTAATGGTCATGATGTCCCTCAGTGTCATTGTGATTTGAATTTTAAATTCCTCAGTGCTCAGAAGGAGCTGCGCTTTCCATAGGAGTGTGGGGTGGGCCTGAATCTACTATCTTGTCTTCATTCAAGAGCAGCTCTCTGTGTTCCATGGGGTCTCATTAGGTTTTGCCAGTAACATCCCATGTTGGTCTTCCGTTATCAGTGGTTAGTAAGTAGAGACTGGTGAACCATGGGTGCAAAGATGGGCTCCTCCCCAGCTAAGACTAGTAGACTTGGTGGGCTGGGGTGCTGAGCCCCCAGCTCCACTGGTGGGGTTCCTGTTGTCTGCATCTGAGAGGGTGAGATAAAACTTAAGTGATCGGAATGCTAATTTCTGCCAGTATTTGGGGCCATGGGGCTCCTGTTCTTCTAGAGGGGAACAGGTGGGGTTGGAAGCTATAAGATGCTTCCACATCTCAGTGCCAGCTCAATGCCTCAAATAGGTAAGGGTGCAGAGTACATAGCACTTGCTTCTGGAAGGTGCAAGCTGTTATACCCACACCATGTTTATGTGTAAGCTCCTCTGTACTGGAGAATATGTGCCAAGTAAAATGGACATTGCTCTGGCTGGGCGGGGCTCCCTGTTCCCCATTCTGGTCAGAAATGAGGATGTGAGGATTTGGCCAGAGGATCCAAGAAGCTGCTGTGATTGAGAGGGGTTCCTAAGAGACCAGGGACACTCTACTCAGGAGATGGGCTCCTAGAAGGCACAAAAACGGTGTTTGTCATGTCAGAAATTTCCAGCAATTCAGTAGGCAGAGGTGGGGTGGGGTCCTGGGGGTTTGAGGGCCTGTGGGAGGGACCAGCAGAGTTCTAGCTGCAGGTACTTGGTCTAGATGTGTGGTGATGATAGTATTGGTCTTGCAGAGGTCCCTGCTGAAGGCTGGGCAATACTTCACCTGGTAGATGTGGCCTTGGCATGTGAGTTGGGTGTGGATATCAAGCACCTCAAAAACAGAGGGACTCTAATGACATGCCTGGCCTAGGGAAGCTCATCATTCAGCTCTTCTGGATTCCCTGAGCATCCAGCCAGGGTGTCTTTGTGGTTTCTTGAGAATGGATACTTGCTCTGTGATGAGACTATAAACCACATGGGATGCAAGAGAGAAAGTGACTGCCCTTGCTGTGACATCATGTAGTGTAGGTGAAGAGAACCACTTAAGAGTGCACCAGCCAGACAGTGCAGGAAGCCTGTTGAGCAGGGAGTTCCAGCCCTGAACCCATCACCCCTGCCGCATGCTCATTTGGGGTCTTTTCTTCTTTCCTTTTCTTTGGCTTGAAAAAAATGTCTGTAAATCGAATCTTAGCAATACCAAGAGACTCCCAAATGTGGTTTATAAAAACAGACCGAAGTCCAGCTTAATTCCAGATTGCCTGTGTTTCTTTCTTTTCTTCTCCTTTTTTTTTTTTTTTTTTTTTTTACATCTGTGAAATCAAAACCAGACTGCGTGCTTTATTAAAATGCACTGGCTAATGCTAATTTTTTTCCCATGGCTGGTGGACTAGGGCTCAGCCCGTCATGTTTATCTTGGAGCGTCTCAAATCCTTTTGGTCTTTTCCCCCTCCTCTGTGCTGCCCCTGTCTCCCTCAGCAGGGTCTCAGGATAGTGGTCTGGAAAGACAGACAGGGTGGGCAGGGCGGCCTGGGTGGGTAGGGCAGTGCCTGAGCATCACTGGGGGATCTGCATGCTCCTGTTACCCATCCCAGGAAGCTGCTGACTCTTCTCACCATGTCTCCTTTTATGACCCCATTTCCACTTTGGAGCTCAGGTCTTGGCTCTAGCTGCTCCTGCATACAGCTTCCAGGCAAAGCTTTCCCAACCCCACAATTTTGCTCCTGCAGTGACCCTTGCCTGGAGGGCTTCTCCTCCTCGGCCTGGTCAGCGTCCAGTTCCTGTCCTACCTACTCGGTGACGCCTCCAAATGCCTCACAGAGCTCCAAGCCCTTCCCTCAGCTCCCTAAGCACCAGTGCAATCCATTGTCATCGTGTTTCCAAGTCTTCGGGTTAGTTCCTGGTACAGTGGAATTTATGTTCTCATCCATCTGGGAGGTTGTGGTGGTCACCCTGAGTGCTGGACTGCCATGTCAAAAAGGACTGAGAGGCTGTGCCTAGCTCCAAGGACAGCATGCCATTAGTCGGTAGCGTCTTTCCTGTGCAAAGAAGGAGAATCTTGCATCTCTGGACAGATATCTCTTGGTCTTCTAGTGCTCAGCTAGTAGGACGTGGCAGCATGACCTTGTTGCCAGCAGCCTATGTTGAGAAACTACACAGTCAAATTACAAAAACATAAAAATAAAAAATCACGAGAAGCTCAATATTTTAAGTAAGTTTACGATTTTGTGTTGGGCCACATTCAGAGCTATTCTGGGCTGTGTGGGTACATGCATCTTCAGACTGCAAGTTGCACATGCCTTTGAGAACCTCAGGGGCTGCTGGGTCCCAGCAGGCTGCCCCAAGGATTATGATTCAAGCTTGAGAGGGCTGGAATTTGCATTTCTAACAAGCTTGAGGCTGCTTTTGACGGGATATTTTATCACCGCAACAGGAAAAGTAACTATTACAGACCCTTTGGCTACAGATGGGGGAATCCAGCCTGGACAGCCTCCAGTACCAGTGGAAATACTGATGCACGGGGCCAGTCAGAGCTAGGGGAGCATCTGATGGGCAGCTCAACCCAAAGCAGCCCCAGGACATTGGCTTTGTGTATGTGACTTAGGTCACTGGCTACCCAAGCCCCAGGCGTGGGTGATGGGTGAACGGCTGGATTGTATGGCTATTCTTGGAGTTGGGCAGCCACACCCAGACCACATGTGCTGAAGAAAGCTATCAAGGTGTGGCCACTAGAAGTGTACAGTAGATGCCAGGTAGAATCAGTTACCTGTGTATGGATGGAACGTTTGGGCTTTGTGGGATACAAGATGTCTCCAAGCAGAGCGCATGTAGAGCCATACCTTCTGAGTATGTCAGAAGTGGACTCTCTGCAGGCTGTAGTGTGCAGGGGGCCTGAAGAGCACAGGCTGCTTCCTTTGCCTTTGAGCCAGAGGGAGGAAACATGAAGAACACAGTGTCCTGTGACTCTAGTGACTATATGCAGTGTGCTCTGGGGAGTAAAGAAAGCAATTTTGTCATGGACACAGTTCCACACCCCAGCAGCCAGTCAGCTTTCTCTCTAGCACCAATGACGTTCTGAGGGGCACAGAACAAAACTAGCTGCCTGTGTTCTCCTGAGGGCCCATCTTGGGGTATCTGAGACCCCCTCAAACCACTGTTCGCTTAACCAGTCACTTAACACATAAATGACCTCGTGGATCCTCAGCTGCCTTGAGAAGGGACAGTGTTGTTCCTGGGAGCCAGTGAGGACACCCAGGAGCTTTGGCTGTGCCTCCTGGGTTCTTGTTTCCTTTCAATTGAAATATTGAGTTGCTTCTGGCAAGGGAATGGAGTGAGACCCAGAGCTGTGGTGACCCCTAAAGGTTCAAAATGCTGTGTGGGAAGAGGCTATGATTGAAGGACAGGCACTCCCAAGTCACCCCTGTCTCTCTGGGCTAGACATGAGCGTTTGTGGCCAGCAGTGGCTGCATGTTCTCCTGCCTTCGGTGTCTGTGTCTTCCCCTGTGACCTCATTTCCCAGATTGAGGATGGGCCCAGCCAGGCCTACAGTCCTGCCTCCTGTGTCTTTGAAGCAGCTTATGCCTTCTGGATCAGCTTTCTGTAAGACCTTGGGTGGCCATGATATTAGGAAGACAGGCCTGGCTGGCTATGTCCACATACCACTTTTTTCCCAGCATGGCGGCGGGGAGTTATCCCATTCTACAGAACCACACGGATTTCAGGAGTGCTTGCAGGAATGGTTACCTTACATCAGTGAGTTACTTAGTCCCTCCCTGCTCAGTAGGGACCCCTCCCCTCTTAGGTAAGCATACTTAGCAGACCATAGGACCCTTCTGTGGAGACTTGGCTTCACTGTGCCTATGGGTCAATTACACCCATCTAAATGACTGTCCCCTCTTTGATCACATGTGCTTCTCAAATCCTGGAGTAATATTGTTTTCAGAAACCAGTGTTGGGGGACAGGGTAGTAACAGGTATCCCACATAGGGTGGTGGTATTGCGTGTTGCTGTTTATAGCAAGAAGGACCTGTTTGAAGTTGTTATGAGGCTTTGAGATCATAGGGCTTTCAGTAACTTAGTGCCATACTAGGGGACTCTGCAGTTTCTTCCCTCTGTGGGAATTGGGGGCTGTTTTTTCCCAAGGGGTTGATGGTAAATTTAGCCCACTTCTAATCCTGGGTGACATCACCATAACCCAGCACAGCAGGTGCCGAAGTCTCATGGAAACTCAGTGATCTCCTTATTTTTAAAAATGCACCCCTTTACAGATGGAGAAACTGAGGCATAGGATAGGATCATGGCTAGACACAGCAGGACTGGGATTTGATCTGGGTGCTGTTGCCAAGTTCCACAGCTCCTGATACTCTGGGTAGCTCTTTGGATGCCAGAGGAGGGGTGGAGAAGACAGTAGCCATTGCAGGAGAGGGAGCTCCTGGTTCTGAGGTTCTGTGAGAGCCCTGGGTCCTTGCAGGAGAAGGATGGGCAGGGTACCTTCCTTAGCTGGGTGGGGTTCTGTGGCAGGCTGCCCTCCTGCTTGTGAAATCAGCTAGCCTGGCACAAGGACCCACATGGCTCTCCAACCCATCTTTCATCATGTCAGCCTCATATGCCAAGCAAAATAGTCAGCTGTGGTGACTGCCCTGCCAAGCATGAGACCCACCTCAAAAGGCCACAGGATGGGGAGGTGTCCTCCAGGGTGTGGGAGGCTGTGATTGGTGAATGGTTCAGGGATAAGAAAGAAAATCTCCTGGCTTCATCCACCTGAGGGTGACAATGACTTTGAGTTTGTGAACACATATCCCCCATTGCTTCCCTGAGGGGCCCTGCTTGTCCCCCATCCTCCCACTCTATTACTGGTGTCCTGCTGAAAGCAAGACGAGGGGAGCACCTGTGGGGAATGGGAGACAAGATGACCAGTAGGACAAGGCAACACAAGGCATCAGCCACAGTCAGGCCCCAGTGGCCTGTTGCTACATGGGACCTGGGTGGAAGAATTGTTCTAACTTATCACGGGGTACAGGTTTGAGGGATTAGACCGGAGAGAGTAACCTCATGAACACTAGAAGGTGTGGAACAAGTGCCAAAAGGTCAAAAGGAAACAGATGCTCAGGGCATTTGGGTTGGGGAAATGGATTGTGTCTTCTTTGCTGGTTTGTGTAGTTGGGGTTTTGGAGACCCTTGTCTAAGCCAGGGTAAAATTACACGAACTATGAGGGATGAAGCAGGGACATGAAGAGCTCACTGAACCACACACTTGTGTGCCCTGGAGGCTGAGGGCAGAAATGAGGGTCAGACAGTTGTCTCGTGTAGCTTGAGAGATGGGAGCATCTTTATCCCAGCCCCCAGGAGGTTAAGTGACTTTCTCAAAATCATGAAGAACTTTAATTCAGTCCCAGCCAGAGACAGCATTTACCATTGGCTTGGTTCTGAGATGCCTGTAGTTATCATACTCAGTAGGTGACTAGAAACAGTTCAGAGGCAGGCAGCCACTGGAGACGATGTAGTTCACCTCTGGAGTTCATCTTTGAAGGTGATGGATGGAGCCATGGACAAGAAGATAGGAGTCCAAGGGGATAGCAGCAAATTGAATCTCACTGATAATGGCTTCCCCTTGACTGCAGGCTGGGCCCAGGAGCAGGGTGGCTGCAATGATTAGAGCTAAGTTTGGTGACCACTCAGGACTGGTGGAGGTAGGCAGGACAATGACCAATTCTCCAACTTAGATGACACTTGGTAGGAACTGCCACCTGCTACTTATGGTACATGCCACTACTTGTTTCTGTCCTTTGTGGTCTAAAGACTTGGTTCTCAGAAGGGACTCCAGGAGAAGAGATGCACAGATAACAAAAATCAGCCAGGAAGAAGCCAAATGCTGTCCCCCTGTATAGTATCACTGTGGATGGGCTTCAGTTTTCCCACCTGAAGATTGAAAAGGCCATTCTTCTTAGCCCATTTGCCTCAATTTATTCTTCCTGGTATCTCACCTCTTCCTAATGCCTTGTTAATACTGCCACCCCCAAGAAAAAAATAGTGCACAGACAAAATGACAGCCTTTTCAAAACTGCCCAGGTCCTAACCCAGAACTTGAGAACGTGCCATCTTGTTGTTGACATGGAGCACAATGTCCTGTTACAGGATATCACAGATTTAGGGTTTAGTGAAGCATAGAAAGACAGGGAGATTCCCTTGGGTTACCTGGATCAGCATAACATCAGCACAGTGTCCTTCCAAAAGTCAGAGCCAGTGGCTGCCTGCCTCTGAGTTCCTTCTAGTCTCCTAGTGAGTCTCAGAACCACAAGCCTATGGTATGGAAAGTGGTGAGAGATGGGGAGACTGCAGAGCTAGCTTTGAGGATGGAAGGGACCAGAAGCCAGGGAATGTGGGTTCTGCCAGAAGCTGGCTCAGAGAAGAACACAGCCTCCCCAGGTCCTTCACTGGCACTCAACATGCTCACACCTGTTCTTTAGGTCTGCTGACCTCCATGCTGGTTGGACCTGCCAAGCCATGGATATTCATTACAGCACTAGGGACTCAGAAGGACAAAGTCTCAACAGCTACTGCAATCTTTTGAAAGAGTGGAAAGAGTTCAGCAGGAGGTTGAAGGTTTGGTGGACTGAGACATGGCTTGGGACTATTGGTGGCTTGTGGTTGAATGGCTTTTCCCTCCTATGATGTGACCAGATGGGATGGTGATATGGCCAGATGGTATGTGTTGTTCTCTTCTCCTTTATCATTGAGCCTCTAACAAGGGAAGTGGACAGAGCAGACAGCCAGAGCACACAGCATCATGCAGGTGGGTGGCTGCTAGATCTGGGGCCCAAACATTTAAATTAAATCCACTGGCCCTCCAGTGGTCAGTGGCAAATGGGGCACTAACTGGTACCACCCACTCCACTGGGCCACCAGCAGCCAAATTGACAAAATGCACTAGAAAGTACTTGGAAGCACATTCAGTGCACCATTCTCTGGATGACAAAGGAAGGGCTGAGGGGGATGGTCAGGCAACAGGGAATGGTAACCAAAGAAGAATGGTGCATACTTCGGCAGAGGTACTGCAGGTATCTCACCATTAGGAGTGAGTTGACAGAGATTTTAGTTGGTTGGTTCATCCATTCATTCAGTATTTGGTTTTTAACCATCAAGTTGTGGTAACAAAAGCCAGGTGTGACAGTACACACCTTTAATCCTAGCACTTGAGAGGCAGAGTCAGACAGATCTGTGAGTTCAAGGCCAGCCTGCTCTACAAAGTAAATTCCAGGACAGCCAAGGCTACACAGAAAAACCTTGTCTCAACTCCCCTGTGCCCCCCAAAAAGGCAAAGACACTGTAACATGTCATTTTGAGAGCTTGAAACCAAACAATAACCATTTCCACTTAAACCCTGTGTAGGCAGATAGGAGCAGCAACACTTGCAGAACTATGGTGCTAGCTCTAAGAGCCAATAGTTACACTAGTTACATCTAAGGGTTACCTAGCAAGACATGGAGTTCCAATAAGGCTCTCGCCATGACCTAAACTCAGATTCTCAGATTAGAGCCCTGATGCTCCTTAAATGGGTCTTGGAGGTGACCTTGATTAGAGGTCATGACAGCAAAGTCCTGTGATGACATCAACATCCTTCTAAGAGGGCACAATCCAAGCTCAGATTTGTGCTTTGTGAGGACACAGTGACAAGGTAAGTCAAGGAGCCTTGTAAAGATCCACCTCTGCTCCTTCATCTTGGACTTCAGCTCCAGAGCTAAGAGGAACTTGATCATGCAGCCTTGGGTGTTTGTTCAGTCCATAGTGGTGTTGGAGATGATGCCACATCTGGAAAGAGTTTCCAGGGCACGTGGACCTGGAAGACAATGGAGCAAGGAGTGCCAGAAGAGCTTGGACTCTTTTCTGGGCACTCAAAAGGGCATGACAGAAGTAAGACCAGGCATCTCTGAGTGGCCCCTTAGGAACTTTTAGCACATGGATTTGTCCTCTTTGTTCAGAAACACAGCACACTGCCAAAGGAAGAGATGACGGGGACATGTAGGTGAGAATCTATCCCAGAGGGTTCAGAAAGACAATGTCTGTAGGCCATTTTGCTAGATCTCTACTTCCTACTCTTCAAGAGCTAAAGCCCAGAGATTTAGATCAGCTGAGGAGAACCAGAGAGCTGAGTCATCCTTGTGACAGTGGCAACTGTGATGCTAATGATTCTGATATGATGATGATGGTGGTGGTGGTGGTGGTGGTGGTGGTGATGATGGTGATGATGGTGATGATGATGGTGGTGGTGGAATGGTGATGATGAGATGATGGTCATAGGGATAGTACTGATGGTAATGATAGTGACAATATAGATGATGGTGATGATGATGATGATGGTGATGACAATGATGATGATGATGATGATGATGATGATGATGATGATGATGGAAATGACACTGAGAGCAGTACTGATAGCTGATAGAGTGAGGAGGAGGAAGAGTCGTCTTAGTCCCTTTGGCCCAACATAACAAAATATACACTGAATGGTTGATTCACAGTAGAATTTGGTCTTTCCTCAGTTCTGGAGTATGAGAAGTCCAAGGTGAAAGCCCCAATATACTCAGTGTTGAGTGAGATGCCATTTCTTACCTCCATGTGGTAGAAGCAGGGAGGGAACTTTCTAAGTCCTCTTTATAGGACACTAACCCATTCATGAGGTCCACCCACATCGCTTATCTCTCACAGGTATTATCTCCTGATATTATCACTTTGAAAGGGTTTTCAGCACACAAATGGGAGGAGACCACAGCTATCAAACCACAGCAAAAGCCTCACCTTAGAAGTACTTAGCCATGGCTTTGTGACATATTTGTCATCTTGCATCTCTGTCTTTTGCCATGAGAGTGAGTCTCATGGCCTCAGTGCCTTGTGAGATTAGCCCAGAGAGGGAGGGAAGTCGTGGTTTGTTTCAGACAAGGGAGTTCACCAATGAGGTCTGCCTGAGCACTTGCCCACTGCTGGGGAGTTGTTTCTCTGAGCAGGCCAGGCACAGACACGATGGGAGAAGTAGCCTTGTTAACTGAGCCATCTGCCTGGAGGGACTGTCCCAGATATCAGGCCTGTGGCTTTGGGCACCAGGTGCTGGGGCAGCATCTGGAAGTGATTATTCCCATGGAGAGAGCAACAGCATGGCCATAGTGCTTTCCCTTTCTCTGAATGGGACAGCGGCAGCCTGGGTCTGGTATTCCATGATGCTGACTCTCGTTCTTGTGCCCTTGTGACTTGCTTCAGGGTAGATGGATGCCATTCTTTATTTTCCAGTCCAGCAGTTTGTCAACATGTCAGTTGACTTGTATAAATCAGCCCCTCCCCATGCCAACATAGTGCCGGCCAAGAGGGAAATGTCTATGTTCTGTCTTTAGGAGGCAGTGAGGAAAAAGCAGGGCTGGGTTCCACAGTGCTGGTGAGAGCCAAGTACACGGCGTGAGATGACTTTCTCAGGAGGTGAGGGGCTCATAGACATTTATAGAACATTTCAAGTGGAGACAATCCTCATTGCTCTCCTAGAGAACACTGTTTCTCCATGACTTCAGCCTTAGATGAGGTTGTGAGGCAGTGAATGCTGGACAAGTTCAGAGAACTCCAGGCTTTGGAAGCCCCAGAGGTGTGGGCTGACAGATAGACTGGTCTTTCCTCACGTGCTATCTTTCAGATCTAATGGGGAGCATACTTGGGCGAGGATACAATGGGCTTCAAGGCGTGTCTAGTGGCTCGCAAACTGCCTGTTGTCAGAACACAGCTGGGCTGTGTTGTAATCACATGGATCTTGGCAATAAATAACATGTGCATAGGACGTGCTGTCAGATGAGCATGAGTTTTTGCAGTGTGGACAAATGAACCTCCAGCTTAGAGAGCTGTGAAGAAGGAGGCCAGCGGAGGGCAGCAGGGCCTGGCTGTATGGCTGGAGTGGCTTATAGCCAAAGAACCAGGGCTGTGGAACTAGCAGTAGCCATTTTCTCCATCAGCAGAGAGCAATTGTAGGAAAATCCATGACTTATTAATGCACACTCTGAGCTGTTGAGACTGTATGGATGGGTAAAATGATCTGACAGGCTCCTAGGACTGGATTTGTAAGTCATGCCCTCTGCCATCCCTGGTCCAGATAGGAGATTGCAGAATTCTTGGGGTGTATCTTTAGCAAATAACCAGCTCAGTAGGGAAGATGGGGACCATCCTCACTGGAAGGATGGCTAAACAATGTCTGTGTCAATTTTAAAGAAATTATAGGAGTGGGATGCGACTCTGAGGCCTCAGTGTCCCAGAGACAGAAGAATGACTGGACACATTGGGAACAACCCTGAGGACTCTTATTAGTTTTTTATTTTTTATGCCTAGCTATCGAAATGGAAATCTTTCCCAGTGTAATTGATGGTCTGTGTAAATTGAGGTGGTCCCTCTGGGTTTGGGAAGACAGGATGGAGCTGAGAGGAGGGCAGGAAGGCTGGTCCGATGGCCAGATAATCGCTCCCTTGGTGATTAACTTGGGAAGCTGGAATTGTTCAGTGGGAGGAGACTGCATTATGCCTCTCATGAAATCAGTGAAGTTCTCTTTTCACGTGAGACCACAGCTCTGAGCTCTGACTCACCCCATCATCCATCTGTGTCTGGAACCTCAGAGCCTCAGAGGCCAGTCCCCACCCTTCCCTTTGGCAACTAGGGAAACTGAGGTCCAGAAAAGGGTGTGGATGGCTCAGAATGACACAGACAATGTGCTGTCATCTTCAAAGGCAAATACCCTGGCCTCAGCCTCACTGTGTCTGGGTGGCACCTGCGCTTGTGGGCCACTAGCTTGGGGGACAGGCTGGAGTGGTCTCCAGGTGTGGCTAGCCTGCACTTGCTATGCCAGAGGCCAAACTAGCTCCCAGGCAGAGGGTTCTGGGATTCTTCAGGAGGTGGGGGACCTGGCCTGGTGCAGCTTCCCTGGTTCCACTCAAGTGTCTTGGAGGAGGGGGAGCATGTGGCTTCAGCAATGAGAGAGGAAACGTGGAGGGTGGGGGTATTGGGATTGAAGTTGACACAGGAATAACAGTGGATGTCCTTGGTGATTAACTTGGGAAGCTGGAATTGCTCAGTGGGAGGGACCAGATGAACAAAGCATCAGGAAGTAAGGTTTGAGGGTCATCCTTTCTCATTTGCTTCCTTCTTCTGTGTGAATCCAGGTTATAGCCCCTGGCCCCATGATGTCACCTCACTGCTGTGGCTGGAATGCTTATGGTGGGGAAGGGCATGAGCTGTCACTGGAGCCCACTTCTACTGGACCCAAAATTCAGGCCAAGAGCTCACGTAGCCTTGGCTTCTGCTGCTCTTGGAAGGAGTGACTAGCACAGCCCGTGCCTTTGGGGAGGATTCAGGAAGGACAGTGTACCCTGAAAACCCAATTGCTTCTCACTTGGGCTGGGTCCCACCTGGGCTCCCTGAAGCCAGGACAGCCTGTTCAGTGGTCATAATGTGTCTGTTGGTTTCACTACCAGCCCTTTTCAGGGAACTTCATGGTTGGTGCCTGCCTATTAGTGATTTACTAGGTTCAGGCTTGGCCATAAAAGCAGCCACGTGGGAGAAGCTGGCGGTCATGGCCCTGATGTGTGTGCTTGGAGGGAGCTACCATGTCAGTCTCTGCCTCTGGGCAGAGGGTCTGGAAGCACATAGCAATGTCGGAAATGTGTGGAGTACATTGCCAGGTCTTGCATCCCAGTGGGGAGGTGGGTTGCCACTTGGCAGAGACTGGGAGCTCTTCAGGACAGTTGCCTCAGACTCTCAAATCCCACACAAGTCCCACTGATCCTATTTTTAATGTGTTCTCTGTGCTGGTACATAGTAGGTGCTTAACAATGTTCATTCCATGGCAGTTGGGCTCAAAAGTAGGAGATGCCCTCTCCAGAGGACACAGTGAGATTTGGATTTGGAGAAGGCCTCATCTGCCATACACAGGAAAACAAACCACCTCTCACCTGCTATACTAGTCCATGGATGCATGACAAGTCAAACATGCCCACCAGGCTAGTTATCTAACACTGTATAATCAGTCACCCCAGCCATTGTACTAGATAGCCACAGATGCATAGCTAGTCACCCTTACCTGCTGCACCAGTCATCTATAGACATGTAACCATCCACCCCTTTCTTGCTGGATTAGTTATCCATAGATGTCTAACCGTCCACTAACCAGTTGTACTAGTTATCCCTGCTGTGTAACTGCCTGTCCCTTACCCACTGTATTAGTTATCCCTGATATATAAGTCCTTACCCACTGTAGATGTTTTTATTGACAACCCCTAAGATGTGAAATCTGAATCTAAATGCTGTTAGTATCTGTAGCCTTGAGAAAATCCCCAAGTCAGCTTATTACCAGAAGCCATGCTGGCTTCTCAAGACACCAAGAAATACAAGGGCTGATGAATTGGAGAGTAGTTCCTACTCATAAGACCAGAACTCAAGGTGGCCCCGGCCAGTGGCCAGAGATGAGAGCCATGGAAGTCAAGGTGGTTTTGCTCAGCAAGTGATGTCACTGCTCCCCTCTGCAGTCCCTGTAATCCGTGTGGCCAAGTTCTGCTTGGGGTCTTTCTGTTGAATTTTGGGTACACCAGCCAGTACTGACTACCAAGTCTGACCTTTCACTCCCTCTAATTCATTTCCTGGGGTCCCTTTCCCCTTCTTTTCTATGCACACTGGAGGGTTTCTGAGGAAACTGTCGGTATTTTCTGGAGCAGTTTGTCCAGTACTGGTGGTCATCTAGACAGGCAACCAGTGGGTGTAGAAAAACAGGCTTTCCAGGCTTTGGTAGAGCCAGAAATGCTATGGCTCCTGGGCCTGGGGTCTGGAGATAGACACAAGCTTTCTGGAGACCCTTGTACGAAAGAGATGCTTCTCAAGGCCTTCTCAACTGCTGACACCAAGCACCTCAGGACGTGAGAACATGGAAATATAACACCTTTAACTGTCAAAAGGTGTTTGCAGAGGAAGCTTTCTGTTAGGACCCAGGCATGCCAGGGAGAACGGTGGCGTGGGCAGGATTTCCCAACCCTAGTGTGCCTGTCTTCTGTATCAGGGGCAGCCTCAGAGGACACTACAAGGATGTGGACCCAGCCAATCCCTGTTGCCCCATCTACTCCCCTTTCACATTCTTTGGTGAATGTCCCAAGTCTCTCTCCAGACCTAGCCAGCTCAGACCACCCATGTATTTCACAGAAAAGCCATGTCTGACTCCAGGCCCCTGCCTCTGCACTGGGAAACTGGTGGGACTGAGGACAATGAGGACCAGGCTGGGCCCTGGAAGCTTCAGCACAGACTGTGTCCAAAAGGGCCCTCCAATATGCCTTGGCTCCGTGCGTGCCCTCCACCACCAGGCCTTCATATAGTGTTCATGTGGCATCTCCAGGCACTGGGGGACAGTCAGACTAGTGAGAACAGAAGACAACGGATGGAATGAGGGGGGCTTACACAGTCAGAAAGCACAGTGCTGCGGGGTGCAGACAACTGTGTACTCTAAACCCTGCTGGGCTTCGCGCAGGAGGCAACATCTGAGGAGAGAGTGGAATGGGCACCAGGGAATTGGACACAGCGAAGAAGCCATCCTTCAGCTGAGCCTGAGTAGAGAGCCCATAGAAAGCCCAGTGTCTGTCATTACTGATGATCTGGGTATGAGCAGGTGCTGGCTAGGTGTCAACATGCTTTCATTTGTGTTGCCCCACAGCTGATACCACCACAGGACAGCTGAATGGGAAGCTGTAGCCAGGCTAGGAGGTAGGATAGGAGGCCACACCAGGCCTCAATGATCCAGACAAGTGGCTGGCAGCTTGTGCTTGGAGACCTTAACTTTGCCTGCTGTGGGCCCTGTGCTAAGAGTAGAGCACATGGCTGTGCTTGGCGCTGCCCCACTGGCTGGAATTACAGGCAGACGTTAAAGACATGTTGGACCCACATTTTCCCGATGCACACCAGGCTCCAGGGGCTTCTCTTAGTCCAACAACCTGCAGCCAGCCTAGCAGTCACTCAGTTTTCCCATCAAGGCGGGAGGTGGGAACCTCTCCTCTGTATAGTCAGGTGGTAAATACATTTACACGGATCATTCTTTGTTTTGTGTCTTCTTTTTAACACCCACTCCTCACCCCCAGGCCACACACAGAGGCCTAAGCCACTGGGCTGAGTCCCTTGTGGGTGTCTACGACAGATACATCTTTACCACACATAAACCTGAGAACACACCTGAGGCTTCAGACTATGCTTGTTCTGATGACTACAAACACCTCACCTCCTCCTACTACTAGAATATCTCCCTGAATCTGTCAGGACAAGCTCTTTGGGTTGCCGAGGTGAATGAGTGGAATTGAGGTTTTTATAGATTATGGGGTGCTGGGTGGACAGTAAAGGCCAGGTCCAGCCCCTGTGGCCAGGGTGGTGCCTGTCAAGAGTACTGTCCCCAGCAGGAGCCTCATCAAGAAGACTATTGTCAGGCCAGGCTGCCCTGTCCAAAGTCAGATAATGGTGCGTGACATACAAGGCGACAGACACCAGGTCAGGATGATAGTACAGATGTAGTGAGGGGCTAGGACCAGAAAGAAATAAGATGGGTTTGTGCCCACGATATTGCAGCCTGCCCTGGAGCTTGAGGACAGCTTAGCTGCTCTTGGGAGTTTCATCCCAAGAGCTTATACCTCAGGCACTGTTGAGTTCCCTGCCCCCTGGTATGTGGGGGGATTGGGACCTCAGAACTCAGCAGAAGGTCTGACTCTGACCTTCTGGGCCCCAGAGCCCGCCCCCCCCCACGCCTCCACTGCCAGCACATCTTTGCCACATTGTGACTTGCGTCTAATCCTCACAGGGGCCCAGAAGGGTTGTGGGGAGGTGTCCTGAACAGCTAAGACAAGATACACTGGGGCCTTGACATAACATAGACTGCAGGCTTGAAGTCTGAGGTCAAAGAAGAGCTGTGATGTGTGCCTCTAGAGACTTCTTCCTGCTTCTTCTGAAATCTTGGCATGTCCAGGTGTTCCTTGACTTACAGCCACAACACTCTAGCCTCTGCGGCCATCTTTCAGTCTTCTTTTTTGTCATCGTTTAATTTTGTGTGTATGTGTGAGTGTGATGTATGTGTGTGTGATATATGTGCACAAGTGTGTACAATCCAAACATGCAGAGGCTAGAGAAGGACATTGGGTGTCCTGGTGTATCTGTTTTCATCCTGTTATCTTGAGACCAAAATTCTCACTGAGCCTGGAGTATAGTTGGCTGGCTACAAGCCTTCAGTGTTCTGTGCTGGTGTGACAGGCATGCTAAACCATATCCCACTTTTACTGTGGGTTCTGGGAATTTGAACCCAGCTCCTCATGCTTGTGCAGCGAACAATCTTGTCTGCTGAGCCACCTCTCCAGCCCCTCTGCCTAATCTTCTGTGTTTTGGTATCTGTCTTCATCTCTTATTTTTATAAGGACAGCCCGCATCAGTCAAGGCCACCCAACCCCAGTATGGCTTCATCACGAATCCTATCTGTAAAGATGCCATAGTCAAACAAGGCCATACAGGAGCCAGGCTCAGGACCTCAACCAATTTTTAAGGGAGGAGGCACTATTTCACCCCCAAAATCATGAATTTTTAAATAAGAAGTGGTTTTTGATGTTTTTTTAAATTAATGAATTTGTTTATTTTTGGTTCTTTGAGACAGGGTTTCTCTATAGCTTTGGAGCCTGCCCTGGAACTAGTTCTGTAGAGTAGGCTGGCCTCGAACTCACACAGAGGTCTGCCTGCCTCTGCCTCCCAAGTGCTGTAATTAAAGGCATGTGCCACCACCGCCTGGCCAATTTTATTTATTTATTTTAATAAAAGTCTGGCTAGAAATGGGTGAAGCTTTGGTTCTGAGTTTCTGAGCAGGCGGGAGCCATGCAGGTACCAGTCACATGATGGGTAAAGCAGGGCATTTCAGCCTCCAGAGCCACTTTGAGCTGCAAAACCTCAGGCCTCCCTAGCCGTACTTGCCTCCTTACTGTCTTTGGAAAATTCTCCTTCAGCCATGAGTCTGAAGGGTTCTCTCTCCTGCTTGGGGGGGGGGGACTTGTCATGATGACAGTTTTCCTTTGCTGATACAGGTTTCCCTACCCTTCTAGGAGGAAACCAGGTGAGGCCAGGGCACATGGCCGGTGTAGGACTTTCCAAGACATTTAACCCTCCCCATTGTACCCCTAAGGCCTCACTGGCTTCCTGGAAATGGTATGTCAGGCATTGGCTAGGCTCCTGGAGAAGCCTGTGACAGTTCAGTGACACCCCTGAGGACCTACTCCCCTTCCAGCCTGCATATGGAAAACCAGGTCTGAGCTCTCCAATCCGGGTGCTGCCAGCAACTGGGCTCCCAGCTCTAGGAAGCTGGAGAGCAAAGTGCTGTAAGGATCCAACAGAAACCTGAGCCTCGCCAGCTCTTGTGTTTATAGTGTAAAAATCAGTCGAGGACTGCTATAGAGTGCAAGCCTGCCTCCTGTGCTTTGATGTGTCAGGCCTTCCTGCGTGAGGTGACCTGGCCTAAACCATGCAGTTGGAATCTGGACACCCCACCTCCGCCCAGACATTACTGGAAGCTCTTTGCCACAAGCATCCTCGGGAGCTGATTATTTTAAGAAAATAAGTGGGGAATTAGGAAAATAATATCCAAATACATGACCTCAAACCATGGCGGAGAGATTTCTGGACAGAAAGCTGGTATCTTACGACTCATTACCCTCCTTCCTGCGTGAGGATTGGAGAGGCCTGAGGGGCTTTCAGGGGGCTCAGGGATCTAACTCAGGCCCAGACAGTTTCCCATGTTGGCTGCCTTTCAGAGTTCTAACCCTCTACCCAATCTTATGAAAAGCCCAGTGTCGACCTCATGATTGTTTTGAGCTTGTGATTGAATGGGCCAAGCTCCCACGAGGCAACCCCGAAGGCAGAATAAAAAGATCTTAAAGTGACCCTGGAATTTACAATGAAAATATTCTCCAGAGATGAAAACGCCCAGAGCCGGCCCCACAAATAGTACCACAGAGCCCAGGACACAGCAGCAACTTCCCAGCACTCAGCAATGAGGTGTTAGGGACACGCTGTCCCCTCAGACAGTTCTACAAGGAGGCAACTGGGCTCTCAGAGCCACTGTGGGGTGGAGTGGGGAGGAGAGGATGCACCCAGGCCAGGAAAATGATGGATTTAACATGGATATGGAACACAATCCTGAAACGATGGAGAGTCTGCAGTGAAGCCAGCCCAGGAATTATTCAGAGCGAGAGTGGAGGACTGGGGAGCCATTGAAGGTTTCAGAAGATGGGCCCAAGGTAGAGGCAAGTGTGGATCAGATCTGAGTCCTCTTTTGTGGTGGGAGAAAATGCTGGGCTGTTTCCAAGTGTGTGGAGCATTGTGCTGATCCAGGGTTTTCCATGCTCTTGCCACCATCCCAGGCAGCTTCGTTAGGAAAAGCTGAGAGGTCCCAGTGCTGATTCTTGGCAGCGGTGCCCCTGATTTATCCGGGTGGCAGTTGAGATTCGAGCAAGGGACAAATGCTGCCTGAGAATGAGGCAGAGGCCACACTATTGACAGTGGCTCCTTAGAGGGCAGCCAGGGGCTAAAGATGCAAGGGGTGTGCGTTGGGTTTCAGGCTCGGCATCTGCTCTGGATGGAAGTTCTGCTCGTTTCTTACTTCCAGCCTCCCATGGTTTATAGATTTGCCCAGCTTATCCACAACTAGGTTGGCTCTTTAAAGCTAAGAGAGTTGACAGTAAAGCAGCATCATTAGAGATGACCTTTCTCAGACGCTGTTTGTGGCCTTGGACTTGTCCTTTAGGGCAAAGCTGGTGTCACTGTCCAATCAAGAGCCATGTTCCAGCCCTACTCATTACTCTCAGTCCATAAAAGTGGCCATGTCACTGGGGCTTTCTTTCCCTTAAGTCTTGAGCATTCCTAGGGACACAGGCCAGTGCCTTTACTGAAGGTCTTAGTAAGGGACTGCCTGGTGCTTCCTGGGATGAGGTGCCTACTGGACAGAGCAGCCCAGAATACAGAGTCTGGGTCAGATCAGAGGTGCCAGGTGGCATGAAGTCCTGCAGTGTCACATCAGCAGGTCTATTCCTGAGAAGCCAAGTGAGGTGGTCATCAAACCTGTCCCCTGGAAAGTGACCAGTGTGTCCTGGAGCTGCCCTCACAAAGAACCACAGATGGTTCGATAGCAAAGAATTAGCCCAACATAGTTCTGCAGGTCATGTGTTCAGAGTCATCCCACAGGGACAGAAGCACAGTGCTGTCAGGCTGAGCATCGCTGTAGGAATCAAAGGGACACTGACACCAGCTGGTCAAGGCATCTAGTTTCTCTAGACTGGGTTGGTTACCACCTCCCATGGCATATGGCATATCACTTCGATCTCTAACTCAAGAGCTCTGTCTCTCCTCTGTGGTTGGTGACTGTCTGCCTGGTTCCTAGAATGCACCCAGAGACTCTTAGAACCTCATTTTAAAATGCCTTTGCAGGACTTGGGGAGATGACTCAATTGCTGAAGTAAGGACCAGAGTTTGAATCCTAGGACCCACATAAAAGGCTGGGTGTGGTGGGACACATTCCTTATCCTAGTGCTGGGAGGTAGAGAAGGGATGATCCTGGGGCTCACTGGTTGGCCAGTCTTGTTGAATCAGTGAGTTCCAGGCCAGTAAGAGACCCCATCCCAGAAAATAAGGTGGATGGCATGTGAGGAAGGACACTGAGTTTGACCTCTGTACACAGGTACTCCAGCACACAAACATGCACAAAATAAAGTCCTTTTACAAAAACAGTCTTTGGAGACTATTATTTAGTCTGCCATGGTAATTATTTTAAGAGCTTGTCAGTGTACTTTACTTCGTTAACTCCAGGGCTGGTGACCTATGAATTATGGGTCTCTCATTTCCTCTTTCTGAGTTCCTGGACATCTGTGAAAAGGTGGAACTCTATCCTTTTTCTTTGTTTTCATTGCCATATCTATATCATGTGATGTGTGCATTGATTTATGGTTTACTTTGTGGGCAATGGCCTGCTGCCACCATTATGGCTTCTGATGTCCAAATTGTTGCAGACTTGAAGATGCTGCCCCAGTGACTCTCCTCAAACTGATGTCTGTGTCCTCTGAGAACGTCCTCATTTGTGGTGGGAGGAGCCCTGTGGCTCCCTGTAGCCTGCCTTGGCTTTGTATTTTGTTTTTGAGACTAACTCTCATATCCCCTGGCCTGACACTCACGCTGTAGCCAATGATAACCTCAAATTCTGATCCCCCTGCCTCTGCCCACCAAGTTTTGGCATGACAGGTATGAGCTATTGCACCAAACCTAGGTTGCACCTCTTCCCCCTCTCCCCAAAGTTTCCTAATCACGGTGAAGATTGTCTAGAAAGCAACATTAGCATTATATGCTGAAGTACACATTGCTGCCAGAAGCAGGAGCATGGTCCTAAGGGCACACTCCCCAGAGGACACACTCTCAGAGGCAGATTGCGGGGGCACTCTCCAGGGGCATAGTCCCAGAGGCAGACTCCTTCGGAGGTACACTCTTTGGGCCAGCAGAGGGAAGGGAGAAGGAAAGAAAAAATACAAGACAGAAGAAAAGACACACCTGTAGTGTTCACACACACTGGATACACTCATGTTGTACATACACACACACAGCCATGCTTTTGTACCAACACCCCAATCCCACTTCATAGCAGTTTCTCCTGTGTTCTCTTCCCATTCTCAAAGCTTCCTCTCTCTGCAGTGAGAAGCCTGGCTTCCATTATCCTGATCTATTTACTTCTTTATCCTAGAATAAACAGAAACCGGTTTGGGGGTTGCGAACCCATACCATACTGAAAAACAAATCCATTAACCAGTGCCCAGTGCTTTTCCACATCCCTTTTGTCTTCAGCGCTGTTCCTTAGGACTATGCTGAAGTCCTGTCTATCTGTGATCCATTTGGAGCCCCTTCTGCTAATGTAAAACATTAGCAAAACTTCACACACGAGGGCATTTGGGGCAACACCACTCATCCCACAGCCTCTTTGTGTCTCCTGTATTCTTCCTGTTTCTTTTACAAGGAAGAAACACCCCCCATATCCTTTTCCATAAGCTGGTATATTAGAGATAGCCATTTTCATGTTTTTGACTTCCATCACTTTCTGGAAATTCTGTGAACTCAGAATGCTGCCTCATTCTTTACACAGCTGCATAATGCTTTGTAGTGTAGACATACTCTTATTCATGTAGCCTCTTTCCCATCCACAATATCATCCATTTCCAATATTTTACCTTTATAATGAAGTTTGCAGTGACTGTGTCCCCCTCGTGGTATGTGTGTGTGTGTGTGTGTGTGTGTGTGTGTGTGTGTGTGTGTGTGTGTGTGTGTATTCACATAAAGGTCAGAGGACAATTTGAAATCAATTCCCTCCTTTCACCATAGGTTCCAGAGATCAAAGCCAGGTCAGCAGCAAGTACCTTTACCTACTGAGCTATCAACTAACCCTCTTTTAAACTTTTATCCCTTATTGTTTTATTTTAAATTTTACTTGTATGGGTGTTTTGCCTTCATGTATGTCTTTGTATTGCATGCATGTCTGGTACCCTCAGAAGCATCAGATCCCCTGGGATTGGAGTCGTGGATGCTTGTGAGCCACCATGTAGGTGCTAGGAATTGAACTCAGGTCCTCTGGAAGAGCATCCAGTGCTCTAACCACTAAGCCATCTGTCAATCCCCCCTCCTTGTTTTAATAGTCATCTTTATATTGCAGACATACCTTTAATTTGAACATATGTATCAAGTATACTTCACAATTATTGTCTTTGCATTTTCTTACAGTGTTCTTTGGAACTTTAGAAAATTCTATTTTTGTGTCTCTAAGTCTGTTGGTCTCACACGGCAGCATGCAGCATCTTCCAACGGTTTTCCTGAGTGTTCTTCCAGCATCCATGGGGATAGGGCTCTGCTGAGATCTCTCCAGTCCATCTGGAGCTGGTTTTTGTGTACAGCATGAGGCGTGGCTTACATTTCATCTTTCACTAAGTGGCCAAGCAGGTTGGCCCAGCACCATGTGTTAGAAAGTTCATCCTGGTGGAGTTGAAAGGCTACTTCCACTGTCTGCCACATCTATGCCAGGTGTGGTGGTCCACGACTGTCATCCCAGGCTCAGGCGATGGAAGACAGCCTTGGTTACATAGTGAGAGCCCGCCTCAACAAATTGAAACAAAAACCCCAAACAAAACAAAAACAAGAGTGTTTGCCCGCCGCCTTCTGCCTTTCTGTTCAAGGCAGGCTCTCCTTTCCAGCCCTCACCCACTGTATTCTACTCAATATTTCTTCAGAGTTTCCCTCTGTTTATCTTTCATTCAGGCTTGTGCATCAATTTGGCAGTGTACAAAAGAGCCCTGGGTCTCTTGTTTGTCTCTCTTTAACCAGATAAATGTACTTGGGGAGGATGGGGTCCCAGTGTTGTGGGCCACAGAGTCAAGAATGGGGCTGTCTTCTCATTTGTTTTGCAACTTTGTGTCTTTCTGGGTTGTTTTAAAGTTTTCCTCAAATGCTTTTGTTTCCACATTCCTTAAATGTATTCCTAAATGTATCCTGTGTGCTGCTCTTGTAAGCAGGCTCCCATCAGACCTAGCCTGGGTATTGCATGTGAAAAGGCTGCCAATTCTATTCCTCCCCCTCCTCCAGTCCTGATCATCCAGAAGATAAAGATCAGAGGATCTGGGCAGGGTCATGATTTTATATGACTTGAGTGGGCTCCACCTCTGCAAGGCCAGAGGACTGTGAATGGGTACTCCAGGCAAGATACGGGCACAACGTAGGGTGCATGCAAGTTCCTTTGCATGTCTAATTATTTTCCACTGTGTCCTGAGCCCTGCCACAGGTACATCGAACAGACTTTACAGTCAGCTTCCTCTGGCGGGCCCTCATTTCCCAAGTCTGTTTCTCCAGACATTTGTAGGGGTGTGTCCTTTTATGTTGTAACTCTGTTGCCATCTCTGGTTCATATACCTCTCCTCTTCTTCCCCAAGTGCTGGCCTTCTAGGACCACCTCCTTATCCCAAGGACTTCTCTGAAGTCCCATTTTATATATGCTCTTCCTCCAAGGTTGACTTACCTGCTGGGGACACTGTCTTTCCAGATGCCTCAACTCCATGCTTCTCTTCTGTTTCCTGTACAGCTTTCCCATACCCTCCCCCATCCACCCTGCTTTAGCAGCTGCTAGCAACAGGGATTCCTTAGAACCCAAGCTTGCCCTTACTGTCTTCAGGTCATTGTAGCTAGAGTTGTCTTTCCTGCAGACTCAATGAAGACATAGCCTCTGGGTGGCTAAGTGTCAGTAGCCCCCTGTGCTGCTGCTCCCTTCAGAGGTTCCCAACACACACCATCCCATCAACACCCCAAATCTTCCCCCTTGGAAATGCCTTGTAGTGTAAAATGAAGAGCCTGGAAAGCATCAAGGCACACAAATGAAATATGAAGGAAGAGTGCCCGCTCCAGCCTGCCCTGCTCAGGGGGAAACTTGTTTTCACGGACAGGGCTTGGGGGACTGCCTCCTCACCAGAACATGCAAGATTTCTGTGTTCTATCTCTGGCACAGTGGCTGCACCAGACTCTACTGCTGTTTCTGCCAGTAATTGCAGCGCTAGCTTCTCAGGTAGCAGCTTGGTGGCACTTCTACATCTCATGGGATCCACCTCTCGCCACTGCCACCAAATATAGTTTTTAACTAAATCTCTATCATTCTATTTATCATTAAGTCTTGGGAGTCAGAAGCTGGGGTGAAAACCTGCTAGCTCAGAGAGGTTGAGGAACAACTAGCTGACCTTCTTTCTTCATGGGTATCTCAGAAAGAGAGCATCCTGCTCCACCAAACCTCCCCACAAAAAGATTGCCAGACTTGAAGTTCCTCCTTACTACCTCCTGTGCATCTCTGTTTTCCAGACTCCCTCTGACTCTCTGTGATTACTTTCTCTCGTCTAGTTGCTGGCTCTGCCTCCTGACCCAGTGTTGATTTTATTAATGCAAACTTGGGGTTCACAGTGTGATCAAATATCATCAAATACCCTGCAACCCTTCTGCCATCGACCACCTCATTTTGTAGCAATGAGGATGTCATAGGAGGCACCTGCTCTCCAGGACCAGCCAGCTGCCCATGTGTAAAATTTCTGGAAAGGGTCATGTTACTGTCCCCACCATGAGGAGAGCTGTCACCTCTCCTGCTTGTTTTGTTGTGCTTTGTTGAACAAATGCAAACATAGGGATTAACTGTTTTATTATTAGAAACTGTTCCTCTTTATCTCTATGAAAAGAAGTCCTGTTTTATATGAGCATAGTGGAGTCCCATTGACCTTTGACAGTTACTTAAGGGAGATTTCAGTTCCTCTTTGTCTTGTTCTTTGAAGCAAAGTCTTGTGTAGCCTAGGCTGGCCTTAAATGTTTATCTTCCTGCCTCAGCCTCCTGAGTATCTGGGTTATGGGTATGAGTTACCATGCCCAGTTTCAATCATTATTTTCCTTTCTCAAAATTTCTGTTCTATAATTAATAAATGTCTCAACATTAATAATAGATGATTTTTTAATTTTAAAATTTAGCTTATAATGATCTTTCATTAGAGTATCTATTTGTATTTATCATAATGTTTAAAGATTTGTTTACATCTACTATAATGTTTCTTCTGATAGACTCATTTGTGTGTGCACTCCTATGTGAGTTTATGTGCACCATGTGCATGCAGTGCCCAGAGAGGTCAGAAGAGGGTGCCAGGTGCTCAGGAACTAGAGTTACCTGCAGTTGTGAGCTGGCTCTTCTGTAAGGTCAGCAAATGCTCTTACAGGGTGAGCCTTCTCTCCAGCTTTCTGATTCATCTATTTCTCCTTTAGTTCCTTCCCTTTCCTTGGATCAGTATATATATTTTATTGTATTCTTATTTTCTGATTTGATTTTTACTAATCTTCTAGGGGTGATTTCAGGATGTGAAAAGGGCGCTTTCTCTTATGCAATCTAAGCCCAGTCTCAGGTTGAGACCCACAGGTTGGTGGTAACTCCACCAGTTTAAGCCACTACTGCTCACTTTCGTGTGTTCTCAGTTTGGATTCCAGTTATCTGCTGGTCATTTCTTTGTTGCAGTCAGCATGAGGATATGTCCTCTTGGTTTGCCCATCTCTGCTCTTTTCATTGCCTACTTTCTTCCCCGTCACCCTGTCCTTTCTCTGGGGTCAATTTGGAATTGCCCAAAGAGGCCCCGTTTAGAATTCCTTTCAGTGCAAGGGTGTTTTTGTTGTTGGTGGTGGTGTTGAGGCAGGGTCTCAACATGTAGTCCAGGCTGGCCTCCAACCCACTATGGAGAGATGATGACTTTAGACCTCTGACCCTCCTGTCTCTCCCCACCCAGTGTCTAGAGTCCAGATGGACAGGTCACACCTGGTTGATGTGGTGCTAAGGATGGAACCCAGGGTCCTGCATATGCTGGACAAGCATGCTACCGACTGAGCTACATCAGCACCCCTGGGGGCAGGTTTTCAGCAGCATCTTTACCTCACTCTCTTGTTTCTGGGACTTTCTGCACTTGGCTATGTGTCTATCTCTGCCTCCCAGAGCTGCCTCAAGGTGGCTGCCAGTCCTGTTTCCGCTTCCTTGAAGCTACCATACTTTTCTCTGGAAGCATTTGTGATTTTTGTCTTTGGTTTTCAGAAAAGTTCACACTACCCAGAGGGCCTCTCCTTGCCACACTGCTGGTTTCGTGGGGCTGAGGGAGATGTAATTTCTTTTAAAGTGTTTGTTTCTGTCAGTCCTCTCTCTTTCCTGACCTTTGGCCCAGTCTCGTTTCTGACGTTTCCCTGTTCTTTCCTGCACCTTTTCTCTCACATTTGGTGACTCCGTGAATGTGAGCTACCACATGGTTCCCTTTCCACACTGTCCAGCCTCCTTCAGTTCAAAATTCCCTCAGCAGTTCTGCCATTTCTCCTCTGCTCCTCTGAGCCTATCCCTCAGCTTCACTTGGAATTCTGAAGTCTGGGTCACTTGGAACATACTCACTCCTAAGACTTGTGCTTCCTCTTGGTTTTGGTCACAAACTCCTTCCCATCTGGTGGCTGAGCATGGTGAATGAGGCACAGTCGCTGCCTTTTCTTTCACCAGGGTGATGATGGCTGATACTTCCTTGATTACTGCGTGTCCTTCCTTCTGGAAATGCTGCCACTGGGCCAGGCATCACTTCTGATTTGTTGCCAGTTCTGGGAAATCATTCCTGGGAGCCATGGCATAGTCATCTCTGCTGGGATGATGAGGAGTACCAGTGGGAGGGAGCCATGTGAGCCTGTCTTATCACTGTATGAGAACATGTGATCAGGTTCCTGGCTCATCAGTGAATGCTGGAAGCAGACAGCAACCAGGTAAGAGCATGTCACCCCTAGAGGTACTTGGGTAAACTGGATTCCTCCCCCAAAGCCACCGAGGCCCCTAGTTGACCCACACATGTCTCTCATTTCATTTAACAATGGTGAGATGAAGAGGAGGAAGAAAAGGACACATGTCTTGCTCAGGGTTCCTCACTTCAGTCCTCTCAGCCAACACCCAGCCCCACTGTGACCAGCACCTACCTAAACAGGACACTGACCCTGATGTGGCGGAGGTGGGGAAGACACCAGACAGGACATGGACAGAGACACCTCCTCTGCTCTATCTGGGTCAGCCTAGCCCCACATTTGAGGTGTTAGGGACTCCCAGATGTGTGATGGGGCAAATCACACACATGGTGACCACGCAGGGCTCATGATAGAGCACCAAGGACTGGCAGAGGCAGCAAACACAGGCTCGTGGGGCTGCAGAGCTCTATTCCTTCCTGGCTCCATAAGCATTGGAAGCCTTCGGCTGGCTTCCCATGGTGTCAGGGGCTCCAGTAAGATAACAGGGAATGGAGGAAATGCCTCAGTGCTATGAGACACTCTCTGGGCTGTTATCATGCTCCCCATCCGGCTCAAGCCTCCTTGGTCACATGGATATTTTCCCCCAGGAGATTGTGGGGCCAAGATACAGGGCTTTGTCAAGGAGCAGGAATGTGGTGGTCTAGGGGGTGGGGGAGTGGAGGCCTTTGAATGTGTCTACAGACAAGGCAGAGGACGCCCTACTGGCTCCTTGCCCTGCTGCTCTCCAGCGTGCGTCCATCTGAAATCTGTTAGGATTCTGTCACAAAATCCTACAAACTGAGGCTATCAAAAAACAGCAGAAGGGAAGGATGGGAAGATGGGCTCATGCAGGAGGATGAGGACCTGAGTTTGATTCCTTGAATCCACATACGAAAGACAGATGTGGTGGTGTATACATGCAATCCCAGGTCTGGGAAGGCAATCGGGTGGACTCCTGAGGTCATTTGATGGCTACTCTTGCTTATTTGTTGTCTGGAGGCCTGTGAGAGCCTCTGTCATAAAAATATGGTGGGTAATACCTAAGGAGGGACAGCTGAGACTGACTGACAACCTCATTCATATGTATAAATACACATGTGCACCTGTGTACCCCCAAAACCATTTACTCACACATATACACACACCTGCACACTACAGATACCTCACACACACACCCAACACCCCTACATCTGAACACATACACCCACACCAACATACTCAATCTCCCCACATCTGTTCACACATACCCCTCCATACACCACCTGCATACACATACTTATACCTGTACACCCACATGCTTGAACTCCCAACATACCTAAACCCCCATACACATATATCTGCACCTAGACAGATACCTGCATCCACATGCACATACCAATACTCCAGTATACCTGTACCCCCATATATCTGCACCCCTCCATACACACATAACTGCACCCACCCCATACACAAATACCTTCAGCCTCCCCTATACATATACCTGCACACACACACACACACACACACACACACACACACACACACACACACACAAAAGCAATAAAAGAAAGTTCTTCCCATTTGGAGGCCACAGCCCCCATCAAGGTATCTCAAGGACACTCCCTTCCTGAATCACCCAGGAAAGTCCTTCTTCCTCCCTCTCCATCCCTCGGCATCCTCACCCTAGGCTCTGCCTCAGTTGTCTGTACCTTCTCCTTTGGTCCTTTCCTGTCCCCTTCTTCCTAAGGGTCATTGTCATTGAGTGTAGAGGCTTCCCTAGCCACAAGTACTCCCATCTGGATGTCATCAATTGCATCACAAAGGCCCTTTTCCCTAATAAGGCTGCTCTCACAGTTTCAGAGCACAGACTTGTCCTTGGAGGGCATCACTCACCTCCTCGCAGCAGGCTTTCATACTCTGGTGAGATCTGCAGTGATGAGCTCTCAGTTCATTCCACCCTCACTGTTCAAGTTATAGTTTCCCAGGAGGGAGCATGCTTTTTAAAATGGGACTCAAGGTCCTTTTACATTCTATCATCCTCTCTCTCTCTCTCTCTCTCTCTCTCTCTCTCTCTCTCTCTCTCTCTCTCTCTCTCTCTAGGTCCTTTTACATTCTATCATCCTCTCTCTCTCTCTCTCTCTCTCTCTCTCTCTCTCTCTCTCTCTCTCTCTCTCTCTCTCTCTCTCTCACACACACACACACACACACACACACACACACACACACATGGAGTCTAGACTGGCCTCCACTTGCAACCTAAGCCTTCCTAGAGCTGGGATTACATCACCATGCCTGGCTTTCTTCTTCTGAATATGAATGACAGCTGCATGCTCACTAATATGATTTCCAGCTTCTGAGCAGCCTGCAGGGAATGTGTACCACAGGCTTTTGATGAGGGGTGAGCCTCTCAATGTGGCAGTGCTGGGTTCTAGCCCAGAGGGACTTATGCATTTGGGAAATGCTGACCCTGACCAGAAGGCAAAAATCTTCAGCCTAAAGATGTTCACAACAGTAGTATTTACAATAGGAAGTAGAGAGAGCCTAAGTGTATACTCATTAGAGAACCTGAAAAGTTCAAGGACTCTGTGTGTGTGTGTGTGTGTGTGTGTGTGTGTGTGTGTGTGTGTGGGTGTGTGTGTCACTGAGTGTCACACAGCCCTTGTGGTAATAGGAAAGGCTTGAAAACAGGGATGTGCCCCAGGACAAAGCCAGGGGAAGGTGGCTGTACTGGGTGGAGAGAAAGCGCTTGCAAGCATTTGTTGAATGAATACATGACATATCCAAGGAGAAGGGGCAAGAAGGAAGTATGGCAGTATGTCCTGAAGGAGCCCCTCCCCCAGCTCCCCTTCCATCCATTCCCGGGATTTCTCCGGTGTGCCCTGTTCTGGTCTTTCTTCTTGGTCCTTGTGTCTGTCCATTGCCTCCTTTATCAAGTGTGACTTGAATGCTGGGCACTTGTACCATCTTAGTGCGCCATAGCCAGGAGCTTGGCACAGTCCCCACATGGGCTTGGGGAGCATCTGTGAATGAATGAATGAGTGAATGAGTGATACCCCCAATACTTTCATTCTTTTCCCTAGCCACCTAGCTATCTGTAATGAAGACTGTTTTCTGTCCATGAAACTGAAATTCACTTTCTATGCTGAAAGCAATGTTAAACAAAAGACATCTGTTCTTCTCTGTGCAGGTGTCTGATGGTAACTTTGAGCTTCCTGGGGACAGATGTGAGGAGGAGGCTGGGAGGAAACAGGAGAGAGCCACTGCATGGCAACACAGTGACCCCATGTTGTCACCCTGCATATCAAGGCCAGGTTCATCCACAGTAAGGAGGCATGGTGACAGACAGCAGGGGACAGATCTTGGCGCCCCAGGGGCTCCCCATGAGTGGTGAGTTTTCCTTTCCTGGTTTTCAGTGTCAACAGTGGGTCGTATCAGGTGAAGCCGGTTCTTGTATCTGCCCCTTGCGCTAGAAGAAGGATGCAGTAAGAATGGCATGGTGTGCTCTCCAGGTTCAGACCCAGTGCTAGGAGTGAATAAGGCTGCTGCTTTTTAATGAGCCTGTGAGGTCACACAGCAGGGGCGGGGCACCTGAAAGCAGAACTCCAGGCCATCTGACCCCTATGGTTCTCAAAACAGTGACCCTTCCACGCCAGCTCTGTATGTGTCCCCTTCAAGCACTTCCCTCCAGTGAAGGGGTCTGGGGTGTTCAGCCCAGCTGAGCCGGGGCCGAGACACAGAAGTGAGTCAGCAGATAAGTGGCTCACATCTCCAGTTCTCATGGCTGGACAGCAGGCATCATCCCTACCCATCCACCATTCTGGGGGAGACACAGCATGCCCTGCACCATTTGCTTTCTTTGTTTGCATCTTTACTCACACACTCAGCGACAAGTGAGTTCTGACCTAAGTACCTGGGCTAGGCACCAGGTGAAACGGTGGCTTATGAGCTGTGAGGCTTTGTGGGTGGTTGCGTAGAAATGAAAAGTAACAGCAGCTCCGGGTAGAGAGAAGTGACTATGAATATGCATATCTCTGAGTATGAGTGTGCAGTTGCATGCTGGGTTCATGTCTGTGAACACCGTGGGCTGCTTGTCTGTGTGTCCTGCATCCTGTGTGTGGCCCCCAAAGGCCACCTCATGGATCTGTATATGGAGCAAGCCAGTGTTTATTCACTCCAGAGCAATGTTTTCTTGCCTTTCCTCCGCAGTGTCTACATGTTTGCAGGATCAACCTTCCCACAATGAGGACTGGCCTGTAGTGATGTGTTGCATCAGCTCCAGGGTCACTGATAATAGAAATCACAGACTGTGCACTGCTCAGCCCCACACCTTTCCGTTCCTGGTCCCTGTCCTTCTCTAACTGCCACCCTTCCTCTTCACATGTCTTCACACAGTGTAGAAGTCATCTTTAGTCCCCCCCCACCCCGAGCTTTGTCCTGCTTTCCTGACTCCACTGTCTTCCGGCTGGACACTGCTCTTAGTCAGTTCAGATTCCCTGGGGTTAAATAAACACTTCTTATCCTCAACCCTGTGGTGTGAGGCATTCAGAGGAGCTTGATGGAACATCACAGTCTCAGGCCTGGTGTGAGTCACTGAGTCTCTGTGGGAAGAGGGAGATGGTAGCTCTGGGTGGGGGAAGGGATGTATTGCTAAGAGGTGAAGGGGGGTCCAATCTGAGCCATGGACTATGGGCTGTTTGTATCTCTGAAGTCTCATCCAAGTTGAAATGATCACTGCCCATCCCCCAAGGAATGGGGCTGGGATGAAGTCTCTGGGAAGTGATGAAGTCACAGTATGGAGTCCTCAGAATGGGACAGGCTCCTTCATGAGAGGAAGATCCCAAGAAAGGCCCACACTTCCTCCACCATCTATGAACCAAGAAATGAGACAGGAACCAACATCTAAAACCTTGGACTTAGGGGAAGTATTTCTGTGCTTTATAAGCCTGCCTGCCTGTTGATGCTTGCATGGTCCAAGACATCAGCTGGGCTTGCCTGGATCCTCAAGAAACCTTTGCTCCCATGCACAGTAGCACATGTCCTACAGATTAGGGACTCTGGGTCATCAGTGGCCTGTCACTAGGTTCCTCTGGTGTTTGATGATACTACCTTGGCCATGTTTCTCTGGGGTTGGGAGTAACATATCCCTTCTTGTTAAAGTCCCAACATTTTAGAGACAGTGGTCTGGAGTTGAGATGTGCCCCTAAAGCCATGTCTCTGTGATAGTGTTGAGTAGCTGAGTTCTTTCCCTTAACATGATGATCTCTAGTTGCATCCATTTCTGCAAATGATGCACTTCCATCCTTTACGCCTGCTCCACAAGTGCATATATACACCTCCCCCATCATTGGGGGGGGTCCCCTACTCTGACCCCATGGCTTGGCTCCTGTGAAAAATACAACAGTGAACCAGGATTAGCATGTGTCTCTGCCATAGGCTTAGCGTCCTTGGGGTAGATTCCCAGGAGTATAGTCCTCTCTCCAGCCCTTACATTAACCTGGTGACATCTGCTGCCCCATATTCAAACAGTACTCTGTCCCCAGCCTGTTGTGCCCTGGCACCGGTTCCCACTCCTTCCCTTTACTAGGTGTGGGTCTCAAGGTAGAAAACGATTGGGAAGACGAAGTCTCAGGGCTGCACTTGGAAATCCCAGTCCTCCAGTTCAGTCAGCTTGGAGAGAATTCTCTCAGGCATAGAAATGCTCTGTGCCCCTCCTCAGAACTCTGCTGTGGGCCCTGCAGCTCAGACACTAGTGGTGGGGGATTGTTTTGTGGCTCTGAAACCCTCTTGTCCGCCATGTGTGTCCATGCAGGCAGGCCCCAGGCTTGTCTTACTCTAGGCTGCACCTCCTTCCAGGGCCAGGGCCAGTGCTGGACACACACTGGGGAATCGCACACAGAGAAGTGGGGCGGGGTAGGAGGGAGACCTTGGGGCCCTTGCTATGCCTGGTCCCAGTCTTCATGGTCTCCTTCCTGCCACATCTGTGCACCCACAGCCTCTGTGACCCACGTGAACCTATAGTGTTGCCTTCTGTTCCTGCCCAGCCTTTGTCATCAGTATTTCGTGACACAGTGTTTCAGGCTCTACATCCAAGTCATAGGCAGGGTCACTTCCTGCTGGGACTGAGGAAGGCATTCAGGGATCTTGCAGCTCCTAGTAGCCCTGTAGCCTTCAGCTGTGTCACCCCAGTCTCCACCTCCTTCCTTCTGTCTTCATAGCTTTTAGTTATTCTTGTGGGGGCCATGGTCACTGGATAATTGCATGTAAACTAACAGCAAAGCTCTGGCTTCTAAATGAGGCCATTCTTAGAGGGCCTAGGTAAAGAGTTTTTGGAGGCACATGTTGTGCACCTTACAATGGGCTGTGGGACAGATGGACACACCATTGTGCCTTGGCTACCATTGTCCCTTGCTGAACTGGAAAAGCTCTTGACTCACAGGTGGGGGATAGGCAGACTCATGCATACACAGCAGGCATTTGTGTGGCTTATTTGGGAGCCTCGCACTGAGCTTTCTAAAAATAGCAATGTCTGGGTTTTGGTCTTGCCTTTGTTTTGGAACCATGTGCTCATTATGAAGATTTGGGAGACGCTTAAAAGCAGATAAAAGAACAAAAAGACACCCAGAGACAGCTGTAACTCATATCTCAATGTGTTTGCTTTTTAAATTCTTGGGAATTGTCTCAATAGTTGAGATGTTATATAGCTCTTAGGCATCTCAACAGGGTCAGATGTCATCGTGGTTTCTATTTTTAGTGTGAGATGTAGAGGTCTAGCCTGGGATCAGAATGTTCTGGAGTGAATAGTGTTGTGTCAGGAAAAGCATGACCTCAGGGTCAGTTAGTAGCATGAGCCAGGGAGAACCAGTGGTGGTGGCAGCCACCGTGTTTTTGTCTGGTATTCAAATAAGATAGCTGCCCAAGGCCAGCCCAGGAGATGCTGGTAGCCATCATCTCTCCTGGAATTCTGGTCCTTGGAACTTCAAACATAAGTAAGCTCATTTTGCCTCTCAAATAAACCAAACCAGCCAAAAGGAAATAAAAATGTGGCGCCAGGGTAAGGAGATAAAGTTGACATTAATATTGTCACCTGTTGGCAGGCTCTCTTGCCAGTCAGATAAATGCTGTGAAGAGAACACCCCTGCCCCGCCCGGCATCTCTGAGAGCCTCCTACTGTCCTAAATTGGAACAAACCTCCCTGACTTGGGAAACACTGAGAGATCTCTGGCTCCCACTCTGGCCTAGAGATGGGCAGTCTGTGCACCTTGCAGGCATAGGACACTGTTTGGAGGCAGCTTGTTTTCCATCCCTGTTGAGTCTGAGGACAAGGGTGACAAGCTGCCCTGTGGTACCTCTCTGTGGTCATTTAGGCAACTGGCCAGTTTGAGTCATAAGGTATCTTTAACTTTCCCAAGGTGCTCATGGTTAGGCTCTTGGTTGACCCCTGAAACTCCCTTTGGCAGCCAGGCAGATATTTGGCGAACAAGCCCAGATTTGAGCTCACATGTCCTTGAACAAGGTCAATGAAAGTTTCTCAAGGTTGCCACAGTGAAACAGCTAAGGTATCTGCTTTGATGACCGAGTGGGCCTGGGTTACTGCCTCCTGCCAAGTGCTACAGTCTAGGCCTTGACTTTGGTGGTTCTCTGCCTGAGCAGCAGAGTGCCTGGGAGCCAGTCAAGGACAAGGCTCCTGAAAACCTCAGCATCCCTCTTTGGGAGCTGAGCCCGCACAGCTGGATCACAGAAGGAGTGTGTACCAGGTGGCGGTGGGCAGGCATCCTGCTGCCCAGGGGGTAACTGCAGAGAGTTACTTCCTACCTTCTCTTTGGTTTGTACTATGTGGCTGGTACAGGGCCAGGGGCTTGCTAATTCCCTTTTCCCTGCCTTCACTCAGACATTCAAGTCTGAGTGGACACAATGTTAAAGTCTCAGAGCCTCCTGGGAACCTGGGTATAGTGCCACTGTGGAAAGTCAGGCAGGCAGTTAGCTTGGGTAGGGCTGGCGTAGCTCCTGAGGGCCTTTTTCTAGAGGTTTCTGTGGGAAAGAAGGCCCATGCTCACAGGTATCCAGACACATGACAGTTGGACTTGGAAGTGTTTGGTTTTGACAAGTATGCTTAAGCCCCAGAGCCTGCTTGTTACAAAGCAGAGCCATCAGCCTCAGCCATTTCTCATCAAGGAGGGAACAGATGTTTTGGTGTTATTCTGCACTGGCTGGGATGAGCCAGAGGGGGTGGGTACTCAGGCGGCAGCAGGGAAGCTACATGTGGTGGTGTGGTGTGGTGTGGTGTGGTGTGTGTGTGTGTGTGTGTGTGTGTGTGTGTGTGTGTGTGTGTGTGTAGTGTGTGGTGTGGTGGTGTGTGGTGGTGGTGGTGTGTGTGTGTAGAGTGTGGGATGGTATGGTGTGGTGGTGTGTGGTGTGTGTATGGTGGGGTGTGGTGTGTGTGTGTGTGTGTAGTGTGTGGTATGGTGTGATATGGGGTGGTGTGGGGTGTGGTGTGGTGTGTGTGTGTGTGTGTGTGTGTGTGCATGTGTGTGTGTGGTGTGGTGTGGTGTGGTATGATGTGGTGGGGTGTGGTGGGTGTGTGTGTGTAGTGTGTGGTGTGTGTGTGTGTGTAGTGTGGTGTGGGGTGGGGTGGTGTGGGGTGGGATGTGGTGTGTGTGTGTGTGTGTGTATGTGTGTGTGGTATGGTGGGGTGTGGTGTGGTGTGGTATGGTGGGGTGTGGTGTGGTGGTGTGGTGGGGTGTGGTGGGTGTGTGTGTGTGTAGTGTGGTGTGTGTGTGTGTGTGTGTGTGTGTGGTGTGGGGTGGTGTGGGGTGGGATGTGGTGTGTGTGTGTGTGTGTGTGTGTGTGTGTGTGTGTGTGTGTGGTGTGGTGTGGTGTGGTGTGGTGGTGTGGTGGTGTGGTGTGGTGTGGTGGGTGTGTGTGTGTGTGTAGTGTGGTGTGGGTGTGTGTGTGTGTGTGTGTGTGTGTGTGTGGTGTGGGGTGGTGTGGGGTGGGATGTGGTGTGTGTGTGTGTGTGTGTGTGTGTGTGTGTGTGTGTGGTGTGGTGTGGTGGTGTGGTGTGGTGGTGTGGTGTGGTGTGGTGTGGTAGTGGTGGTATAGAAACACGCAGGGCGTTACTTGTTTAGTGAGCAGCATATGGCTTCCCTCACTGTTGGTGAGCTTCTGCTTCAAATCCTGTTGTCTCACCCGGCAGTCATCTAGAACGTCTGCAGATTTGAGCCTGGCTTTGGGGATTTGGTCTAATTGACAGTGACTTTTGCGGTTTCCTCCATCCGTGCTTGCTGTTTAAGTATTTCTTTTTGTCCTATTTAAGTGAGCTTACTGGCTTTTGTCAGGTCTGTGGACACTGGCCAGTCTGGATTGAGGGACCCCACGGAGCAGCTCCAAGAGATAGGTTGGGTATCACACTCCAGGCAGCCGTGGCAATCAGCATGAACTCTGACCTTTGAGATGGCTACAGTTTCTAGTGCACAGACTGAAGAGCCCCTGCTCACTCCTGGGGCTCTGAGCCTCCTGTGCGTCCTTGGGACCACACTCTCCACCCTCAGCTGAAGCAGTCTTCACAAGAGCCAGGGAGGAGGCTTCTGCTCAGAGCAAAGAGTGGCGTTTCTGAGAAGGCAGAAGGGACCCTGGGTCACAGCTGGTTTCCTATCTAGTCTTTCTCATTGTACAGAAGGGGAAGAGGAGGTTAGACTGCAGACTCCAGGGAGCTAGACACTCCATTCTGGAGTTTTCTGGCCTCAGGAGCACCCGAGAGTCTATAAAAGGGGGTACAGCTACTCACAGATGTCGGGGAGTCATAGTCAGCAGTCACCCTCGAGCCATGAGTCCCAGTACTCAGCTTTGTCCCACTTAGGTGCCAGCCAGGTGGTCAGGACAGAGGCTGACAAGAAGGCTAAGAGCAGGGATGTGAGGAGACTTCCTAGTGTTTCCTTAGAATTCCTGGGCTCTGGGTGGTTGTGAAGAGCCTTGCTGTGTTACAGGGACTGACTCAGTGGGTCTTAAGGGAGCCATAAGGCTCCCATAGCCCTTCCATCCTCATTCCAGGCATTCAAGTGTCCATTTTCAAGAAAATGCCCATGACCTAAGAGACGGTTGCCTGAGCTCTTGGGTCCTACAGGGCAGGAAACTCTGGCCAGGGTCCTCCACACACATCTAGGGAAGTAAAGGGTCACACAGGAACCCAGGTAGTAAGTGTTGCACAGGGCTTAACCTGAGACCACTGTCAGGAAGTGTGTGTGTGTGTGTGTGTGTGTGTGTGTGTGTGTGTGTGTGTGTGTGTGTACATGTATGCATGTGCTGTACAGGTGGGGGTGATGTGTGTGAACATGTGTGGATGTCACAGGGTGATAATCACTCTCTTACTTTTCACTAAACATGGAACCAGATTGGATGGTCAGCAAATTCCAGGGTTCTTCCTGTCTCACATCCTTGTGCTGCCATTACAGGCCTGTGCCGCCGTACCTAGCATTTTACACAAATTCTAGGGATACAAACTCAGGTCCTTAAAAACACTCAGTGTCATCTTAGTTTGCTTCTTATGCTGTGATAAAACACTGGCTAAAAGCAACTTGGAGGAAGAGAAGGGTTTATTTGGTTACAGGTCACTGTCCATTATCAGGAGAAGCCAGGGCAGGAGCTTGAGGCAGGAACCTCTGGCTTGCTTAGCTACTTTTCTTATACAGCCCAGGCCTAAGAGCCTAGGGATTGCAAGTCCACATTGGGCTGGGACCCTCCACATCAATTAGCAATCAAGAAAACGTACCACAAACATGCCTGCAGGCCAACCTGATGGAGACAGTTCTTCAACTCAGGTCCCTCTTTCCAGTTGTGTGTAGGTTTGCGCCATCTTCCTGAGCTGTCTTCCCAGTCCTGTCGGGAAATTCTTAACATTTGCACAGACCCTGGCATTCTGCACCAGGATCCTCAGCAAAGGAGTGACCCATCTGGTAACTCCCTTGCCCCAGGTGTGCTCACCAGCTGCCTGTTTCTCTGTGTGTCTGGCCCATATGGAATTCAGGCATTGCTGTCGGATTCCTCCTTTTGGGCAGCTTTACCCTCTATCACTAGTCAAGGTTGGTGTGTTTACTTTTACATTGCTATGATCAAGATGCCTAATAGATACAACCAGGGGAGACATGGCAGAGCCGCTCAGATCTCAGTTGGGGGAGTGTGTGGATGACTCTTCACATCACAGAGGCCCAGAGAATGAGGCCTGAACTAGAGGCTAGGAGTATCCTAGTGACCCACCTCCTCTATCTCGGCCTCACCCAGGGTTCCTAAAATAGTGCTACCAGGTAAATCAAGTGTCAAAATGTGAACTTGTGGGGGGCTGCAGACTCAAATCATAACAGGTGGCCTCAGAGTGGACCTGGTACCCCCAGTTCCTTCTCTTTGAATTCTCAGCCCCCTGCCCCTAACCCAAAATACACTGAAGCCCAAGAGCAGGGGTACCAACAGGCACAGGCAGTAATGGTTTGTACCCCCAGCCTTGGGCCAGGGCTCCTGAACCTCCCAGTTGCCCCAACAATAAAATCCATCCCCAGCCAACTGATAAGCAGAGTTTGAAGCTGACACTGTCAAACTTCAGCAATACATTTCTTTGGCCACATCGGACTATTCCAGGGTGACCTCAAGGGCTCTGTCGCACCGTCTTTCCTTCCTTCCTTCCTTCCTTCCTTCCTTCCTTCCTTCCTTTCTTCCTTCCTTCCTTTCCTTTTGGTTTTTCTAGACCTGTAGCCCTGGCTGTCCTGGAACTCACTCTATAGACAAGGCTGGCCTTGAACTCATAGAGATCCACTTGCCTCTGCCTTGAGTGCTGAAATTAGAGGTGTGCACCACCATTGCCCACCCCCAGCTTATTTTCTAATACCAAGTCCACATCCTCAAGGTAAGCCCATTGGAAAAGAGAAACTACCTTTCGGACTAATAGTTATTTTGAGATAGTGACAAGAAAATCTGAACTAAAACAAGAATACCGCCATCCTTTGGATTTTATCATGACTTCTTGGTGACCCTCACCAGACTGATGGTTTGTCCTGCCCATGTGCCTAGGGGCATCCACTCAGCATGGGAGACATTGCAATCACCTCACCTGTGTTTATTGGGTGGGGCAGTGAAAGAAAGAGAGAAGGAGAAAGCCTTTAGAGCTGGTTGGGGCACCACAGGGCAGCCATACAAAGAGAGAAGCTACAAGGAGTGGACAGGAGGGGGACCGCCCTGAAGTAGGAGTTGGGCCCTAAATAGATACCCTATTTGCCTACCATCACCTAAAGAAGCTGCTAGCCTCCGTTGCCTTCCTGTTTCTGTGTTGACTTAATTTAGACTTTAAACTAAACTGTTTATATCTGCAGCTGGAGAAATGGCTCAGCAGTTAAGAATGCGCTGTTTTGCAGAGGACCTGAATTCAGTTCCTAGCACCACATTAGGCAGTTCCTCGCTGCCTGTAACTTTAGGTGCAGGAATCTGATGCTCTCTTCTTGCCTCCACAGGCACCTGCATTTTAGCATGCGTGTGCGTGTATACACACACACACACACACACACACACTTAAAAATGAGGAGAATCTGGGCAGTGAGATGATTGACATTCCCCTCTCCACCCACAATAAGTCTCTTAATGGAATGAAGGGGGAATCTGGGCCCACCCATGGCTCAGAATCTACCAGATCTTCCAGCGTCACTGCCTCTCAGCCAAAAGGGCAATCCTTCTTCCTAGAGGAGTGATTGCCTGAAGAACCAGCACTTAGGAGCCCTTGTCCCTGTCCTGACACAGAACCCAGTGCACACCCTTCTGTGGCCCCCTGCTGGATGGCAGAAGCATGGCCCGGCTTCCCTTAGTGGCCTATGAATCACTCTTGTGTCTGACCTAAGCTGCTGAGGTCAAGTGAGGGAAGGAAAATTAGTTCTGTCTTGCAAGCTGTCTGGGGAGAATTGCTAACACCCTCTGTATTACTGGGTGCAGAGGACCTGTGTCAGGGTCTGGACAGATGGGGCATGTATGTAATGTCTGTGTTTTGGACAGACTGGATATATCTGCTGTGATGTGGGCCAGAAGCCAAGGTCACTTGCTGCCCTGGGCTCTGCCCTCTGTGCTGACCTCTCTGGGCTCCTCTGTAGGCCACACTAATTCTGTAACCCAGAACTGTGGGCTAGTGTGGATAATCTTAGAATAAAGTGAATGGTCATGTTGTTTTAATTGTCCCCTTACATGCTTAAGATATATGACTAGATTTCATATTCTTGACACAGGCCAGACAGTCACTTATGTGCAAGGTATTGGGACAACTGGATTGCCACCCATGGCTTTGCTTTAGACAACTCTCCCATGTCCCTTGCATCCTGGCCTGAATGTGGATTTCCCCATGGTCTCAGTGGTGGTGACCATGACTGCTGGTGGGCTCTGCCAGCTCTCACCTTCCCACAGCTGCTCCTGGGACAGGCTGACCTTAAGACCTGACTGTGTAGATGGGTGGTGGGGGCACACTGGGACATATTCAGCCCCCCTGGGTGCTACAGGAGTCAGGGTCCTCTGCCCCATGTCCCTGCACTGTGCCCCATGTAGAGAAGAGTTGAAGGCTGTGCCTGGCTGTTAACCCGAGCCAGGTGATACTGGCTCATACAGCAGACACTGCTTTCTTTCAGTGCCTGCTCTGCCCCCGCCCATCCCACAGTGCTGCAACCTGTTTCTCATCATCAGAAACGACCCACTTGAGAAACATTAGAACAGATCCAAGCCAGTTCTGTAATAATTGTGTAATGAGGACAGAGAGGAAGGGAGGGAGGGAAGGCGGGAGAGAGGGAGGGAGAGATGAAGGGAGGGAGAGAAAGGGAGGGGAAGTGCAGGAGAGAGGCAGTGACTACCCTGGGTATGGAGGAAGCTCTTCTAAGCTGTGTGGAAGTCAGTCATTGTGTGCAGGTGATCTATCCAGTACCCTCCATGTCCTAGGACCAAGTAGGATATATGGACGACTATATAAAGATATGCACTGGTGTGCATTGGCCAAAGAGCTCAGGGGACAGTGAGCCCATGTGGAATGAAGCTTCAGGGACAGTGAAGTCAACTGTTACCAGTGCAACGGGCCATCTAGGTGGCCCAAGGGTGCTAGAAGAAAAAGTGCCCATGATGAGAAAATACCTCCGGTAGTTCCTGCTCCCTGTGTTCTTTCCCAGCATATACCAGTGGTCCTCAGTACATGCCAGGCAGTACTGTGTATTCTGATAGTGGGAGAGAGACACCAAGAAACCTGCACATCCACCCCCAGGACACTGGTCCTCCTGCCGCCCTGCCTACTGGTTCTCATGGCTTGGAGTGTTTGTTTATGCTCATGCTCACCACAGCCGTCTGGAGCTGTACCTCCTCATACCATAGATCCATCCACAGAGCAATAATGAAGGCTAAAGTGAAGGTTTTGTTCCCTGAAATGTTCACTGATTTGGGGACTTGGAGGCTTTGCTTTGCTGGCTCTGCTGGCTCTGTTGGTTCCATATGAGTCCAGATGACATCAGGGCCCAAGTCATAGCTCGGGACCTGACACCAAGCAAAACACAGCATCCTGAAACTTGGCATGCTTGGCATGATGGCTGTTGTCTTCTGCTTGACCATGGGACAGATTGAGGGTCACAGCAGGCATCTGCCAAGCACCAAGAGGTAATTCTGTCAGTGTCCCCAACATGTGGTTAATGTCACTACCATATCCTCTGAGCACTCATGGCCTCTCCGTAGGACCCCAGGGGTTTGGGATCAGAGCTATCACTTCTGAGATGAAAATGAGGACACAAGGATTCTGCGGGGCTGGCAGAGTCGGGTGCCACAGGATGAGGAACCAAAGTTCTGAAAGCAGAGGTGCAGAAATGGTGAGCCAAAGAGGAGGCACTAGCGACACTGTGCACTGGGAGGATGCATGGGCTGGCCTCTGCCACTGTTGACAGGCAGGAGGAGGGGGCTTGTGATTTACCCAGGCAGCTGGGACCATGTCAAGTCAAGTCCCAGGCCTTTGATGGGAAGATGTAAGCCTGGCTGGGCAAAGCTGGATCTGAGGAACAAAGCATATCAGGGCAATAATCACCCCAGACTGCACAGGCAAGGGCCACCCTCCACCAGCTTCAGTAGGCTATTGCAGAAAGGCTGCTGCTCGCTGGCCTTCTGCAGCAGGTTCTACACAGACAAAGGGACCGGGCAGCCTGTGCTTTCTTCTCTAAACAGGAGAGGTTCACCGGAGGCCCTTGAGGACATTCCATAAATACCTCCTGCAACCCACGAGGAATAAATCTGAACTTTCACAGTCCCCAGATAAGTGCAGAAGCCTGGTGGCACTGCCAGCACCTGCTTTGATTCTGCTGTCACCTGATACATTCTTATTGCTGCTGTCACACGCCCAGCAGGGAGACTAGAGACAGTAATACTCCGGGGCCCACCCAGGCTGGGGCAGCACTGGAGCCACTTAACTTTCCTCTGTCCAGGCCCTTCCCTGGCACTTCTATACTAAGAACAGGCCATCTGCTCCCAAAAGGCTGCCTGGGTGCCAACAGGAAGATGTTTCCAGAGACACCCGGGAGCTTTGAAGTTGCTGGTTTAGGCACCAGACTGAGATGAGACATCTTTATCCCCAAGCTCCTGAAGTTCTTGGCTCCTGAGCCGAGCGGGACATGATAGACAGTGGGTCCTCTCATGCAGTAGCTTGCTTGGGAGAGGAGTCCTGAACACCGCAGCATGTTGCATCCAACTCCTGACACCTGACTCGGCTCCTCTGAGGCTAAGGCAGTGGAGCCCCTCCAGCTTAAGGGCTCTGCCATAGCAGCTGGAAAGTCCATGATGGGTACAGACTCTGGGAGAACAAAGCCATTGGACAAAAGCATCTTTCTTTTTAAGAGATTTCCCCCAAAAGCTCCATCTCTCAATAAGCAGACCGCTCACCCTGCCTGCTGGAATGGCCATTTCTATCCTAAGAGCCTGCCCCCATTTTGATTGAATGTGCCTAACCTGCAGACCACACGCACACATCCACTGCTGTGCTGTGTAATCTGGTCTTGCTCTCCACTCACAAGCCTTTCCTCCCTAGGCCCCAAGTTCCCCCTGGACCAACCTCATCTAAGTCAAAGTGCTATGCCAGCAAGTGCATAGGTCACTCACACTCAGGCTGGCTTCTGAGCCCCCACATGACACTCCAAAGACAGAGCTAGGAAGCCGGCCAAGAATCCTCCCCTGCCTGCAGAAGCCCATTGGTACTCAGTATCTTAACAGTCCCAGCAAAGGCTGTCAGTATGTTCCAGGGACACTGGTGCCTGGCTTCTGTGACCCTGTTCATCCATGTTTGCCCTAATCTGATTAGTGTCCTGTGTGCAAAGGGTTTTCTCTGACTTTGGATGGTTTGTGAGATGTCCATAACCTTTTCTGGAAGTTTCCTTAAATCCTTCAGGCAAAATGGCAGGGGGGGATAGCTGTGTTCACACCTAGCACTTACTTCCTGCTCTGGTATGAACTTCCCTAAGACTGCGTTTCTCAAGGGCAGGGGCCCATCTCAGTGGGCTTTGTTCCCAGGCAAGCAGAGGACAAAGCACCTCATTCAGGCTATGCTCCTACTGCAGGTATGGGGAGTGGGTACTTCATATGTGTTCTTTGGATGGACGTGGTGGATGGCTAGCTTGAATGTTTGAATGAGTAGGTGGATGGTAAGTAGATAGATGGGTAGGTGAGTGTAATGATGGATGGTGGGTAGATGGAGGATGGTGGATGAATGGACAGACAGATGGGTAGAAATAAGTCACCTAACTGTCATAGCTAAAGCATCCTGTATGCCCAGTGGTGTGATCTGAGAGGACAAGAAAATAAGTAGTCCAGGGGTCACTGCAGTCTCACTTTCCATGAAAAGGAAATGCTTGCTCCCAGGCAAGACTGAGAACCGGACTTTCCAGAAAACTCAACTCACCCTTCAGCCCAGCACTGCTGAGTTACGGGAGCTAGCAGAGGGACAGAGGCCAAGTCTGGTGATACTGGTGGCCTTCTGGGTGGTCTAGTCTGTGCTAAGGGGGTGTTCTTGGAGACCTGCTTCTGATGGAGCACCTTCCTTAGAGATGCCTAGGGCAAGCTCGTGAAACATGAGGAACTGGGGGCAGACAGCTGTGAGAACTTTGGGACGTGAGCATGGTTGAGCAGCGGGGAGAACCCTGACTCAGTCTGCTGCCTGGGTAGCAGGGCTGTTTCCCATGCCTGCTCCTTGTTGGAGTCTGACTCAAGAACAGTGGATGAGAGGATGTGTCAGCTCCCAGCATTGCCTTCCTGGACTGTGTCCTCCCATGGCCCCTGTAAGGTCATACTGTCATCTCCCTCAGCAGTCCTGGAGACAAGTCTGAGGCAGAGAGATCAGCTGCATGGTAGTCACCAAAGGCTGACCTCTGTGTTCCCAGATGAGTCACCATGTGATGGTCACCTTCCTCATCCTCCACAGGCCCAAATAAGTCACCCTGAGGAGAGAAATTCTTGTCCCCAAGCACCATTCTCCCTGTTGCCTGCAGAGCCCATGAGTCACGCCTCACTTCCTATTTTTAGGTCATTCCCCTTCAAAGCTGCTCTGGGAACTTGCCTCCCACACCCTGCTCCAAGAGAGGCTTGAGCTTCTAGACACCAAGCATGTCTGCGTGTGGCCTGGCGTCCACTGCCCTGTGACCAGACCACAAGCACTGGAGCTGCTGCATGGCCCCAGGGAGTCCCCCAGCTCAGCTGAGCAGCCATGCCGGTCATCTTGCCTCATTCGGCCACCTCAGGTCAGGAGTGCCTGAGCAGGCACCAAGCTACGGTTACTGGGGTCAGAAGGCTCAGTCAGTGTCCAGAGAGTGTGTACCCTGCTGTTATCAGCTCTGCTCCCGGGCTCTGTGTCTTCATCACACAACGTGTAGGGCAATCCCATCTCTGCCCATTATCCACCATCCTAGGAAGGGCTGAGTAAGACCAGCAGCTCACCCGTTCATCTGTTTGCCATGGATCTGCTGTGGAATTAGCCCCGGGAGACCAGGTACAGAAACAGCTACTAGGAAGCACCAAGACTGCGGGAAAGTACAGCTGAGTCAGTGAAGGTTCCCCAGAGGAGGGGGTTATGGAAGGGCCAGGAGTGTCAATCAAACAGAAGGGTCAACGTTTCCTAGTAGTGTCCTCACATTTGAGACCTTACCAGGATCTATAGCAAGCTGATCAAACAGCAACAACCCACTGCCAGGGTTTCTAACTAAGTTGAGATGAACTTGAAGAATTGCTTTTCTGATGTTTCTAGTCGTAGCGAGCTCCCCCACATCATGTGTGCTCATGTACGTGTATTGAGGTGCCCCATGCTGTCTACCCCCACCCCACCTTCACTGACAGAGCAGCTGACAAGATCCATTTACAAGAGAAAAGTTTCTTTTGGCTCATAGCCTCAAAGGGTTCATGGTCCCTCTGTCTGCCCTGTGTCTTTGGGTCTGTGCCGAGGCAGAGTGTCATAGCATAAGCTCACGGTAGAGAGGAAGCTTGTTATCCTGCGGCTGCTGGGAAACAGAGGCAGGAAAGGTGTAGGGGTCCTAATTTTCTTCCACTAAGCCCCACATCCTAAAGGTTTTGTCACAGCCAGCAGCACCTCCCAAGGGTCTAAGACTCAACATAGGCATCTTTCAGACCTTTGGAGGATATTCTGGGTACAAGACACAGCAAGCTGTGCTCTCTTTAATGAAAGGGGACTCAGCCAGAGCAAAAGGAGTCCAGCTTCGTTCAAGATTCTGGGCTTACAATTTGGGGCCATTGTGTCAGGGACAGACACTTGTGGGTGGGTCCACTTTAAGGGTACTAAGGACCATAGCCTTTAATTTGAACTCGCCATCTCTTAGAAACTTTGCGTAGAAGTGACAGCATTGACAGTCGAAGTGACAGAACAGGTGCCACTTCAGAGGCCCAAGGCTGCAAGTGGAACAAGTCTCCAAGCACCAAGGAGCTTGTGACAGTGACAGAGGAGGTACAGTCCTCCACAGTGCTCCTCTCAGTGACCCTACAACACAGGACTAGAGATGTCCACAACTGGCCCCATGTGCACAGCAGGTAAAAGTGGCACCTGGGTATGGCCTGCCAACTGGGGGGGACACAGCTAAGCATTCCAGAGAGCATGCCACCCATCTGTCTCTTGAAGGAAACTCTCCCAAGAGAGTTTCCCTTGGGCTCTGAGCAGAAGAAAGCTTCACTCATGTTCAGACTCCCAGAGTGCATGGCGGCAGCAAACATCTCTCCTCAGACCATGGAGGCCTGTGCACCCCGGGGGTGTCTTGACAGAATTGGGCTTCAGCAGAAGATGCCCCAGCTCCTACTCTGAGAGCCTCATTGCCTCTTCCTCATAGGAAGCCAGCTCAGGGCAGATAAAACAGCCAGATGCTTAGAGGAGGCTACAAGACAAACCCACCATTGTCCACTCAAGCTTGCAGGAAAAACATCAGGTTTTTCCACCTTGGAGTCTTTCTAGACTGAGATACTCTGCATTCTTTCTCCACTCCAGAGAGCCCTAGCCCTGTTCATGATGTGAGGAAATATTCCAAACCTCCAAGACCACGGCACCTGACTCCCTGCCTCCAAAACGCTGACTGCCCTGATCCTCGTAATCAGCCTGAATGCCAAAGTTCCTTAGTGTCTGGGACACTCAGAACTCCATGACTCTCAGAGTTCCCTAACCCCCAGGGTCATCCTGACCTAATTGGTTTTGATTGTCTTCTTGTTTGAATGAGAAGCACCTGGGCTCGCAATCTCTGTGTGGCAGAGAGAACCATCCCATAGGCAGTTGGATGGAATAAAAGGAAATTCCTCATTGACTAGAGCAGGTAGAATCCCCTGCAACAGCAAGGCCCATCATGTGAACTAACAACTCTGGAACCATGATCCAAAACACTTTTTTTTTTAATCCCTTAAATTATCTTTCTTAGGTGTTTGGTCACAGGGATGGTTAAGCTGGCTACCAGAAATCAGCCTGTAGACACCCCACCCTCAGCTCCCCAACCTAACCAACCCAGTACTTGCCCTGAGGTCTGTTTGTAGTAGTTTAAATGTGATTGGCCCCCATAATCTCACAGGGAGTGACACTATTAGGAGGTGTGGCCTTGTTAGAGTAGGTGTGGTCTTGTTGGAGGAAGTGTGTCACTATGGAGGTGGGCTTTGAGGTCTCATATGTGCTCAAGATACCATGTAGTGTCACAGACCACCTCCTGATGCCTGCAAAATGTAGGACTCTCAGCTACTTATCCAGCACCATGCCTGCCTGCACACTGTCATGTTCCACCACGATGATAATGAACTGAACTAAAGAACTGTAAGTGACCCAATTAAATGTTTTCCTTTACAAGAGTTGCCATGGTCATGAGGTCTCTTCACAGCAATAGAAAACCTAAGACACTATTGCATCCTAGGCATTGTACTTGTGCCATCCCGGCTTCTCACTCCAGTGCCTCCCTATGACTCTACCACTACACAACAGCTCCTCTGCTCACACATACTTCCCCAAGGTTCCCTGAAAGGAAAAGAGGTCTTATCCCCACAACCCAAGGTCGTGGCTGGTTTAAGATAATGGCTGGAAAACTTTAGGTGCCTTTTCTGGGTGTAACACAAGACCCTAAAACTCAGACCGTAAGATGCCATAGTTGTTCTTTGTATGTTTGGCTTTTGAGAGGTGGAAGTTGACCTTCAGTAAAAACAGCAAATGAAGGCAAAGGCAGACACTGGCTTCTCCTGCGTAACTTTAGTTAACTGCAAACTAAAGTGAGGAATTGTACTTCGTACCTCTATACCTCTTAAGAGTGACGCTGGGCTGGAGGACCTGGGGCAGTGTCCTCTCTCCTGGGGCCTGTCTGGACCTCACCTCACATGAGGGACTGTCTGAGAGTCACTGGGCCAAGTATATGCACCTGCCCAACCCTCTTGGTAGGCAATGACTTTGACGAGACAGGTTCCAACAAAGAGAGGGAACCTTAGGTCTTTGCACTTTCACTGGAACCTCAGGACTGACCCCTAAGCCCCTGTTAGGACATTCTCATGGAAAGACTTCCCTAGGGAGCCTAGGGACTTCTTCCTACCCCCTCTTTACCTTCTGGGAAACCTCTTGGAATGACCTGGCCTATGGGACTTCTGTGGGTTGGGTCAGCAGCCTGCATTTGGCTTTATCTAGTAGCCAGTAGCTCCCTGATTTCACTCCTCAGAGTGGATGCCATCACATCTCCCTCCAGTGTCAAACCCCAGACCCAGGCCTCTCTTGTGCCACCAGTGCCTCTGTAAGATATAAACTGGATTAGCACTCCTCTGATGGCTGGGTGGCTCTGAATCATGAAAGGGGTGTGGACCAGTGTCATCAAAGAGAAGCAGTGAGAACTAAGAGCCTGGGAAGGCTGAGTCCACTGCCTGTCTATCCGAGGAGCACCTGCCACCAAGGACCTGGATAGAGAGGGACAGTTAGGCCGAGGACCTAGGGGGTCTGCTCAGCAGGAATGACCTGATTCTGGCAGTTGGAGAGACAGGGTCTGGAGATGCTTTCTGGGGCTCTGGCCATGTGGACACTGGGCATCTCAGCTAAAGCACAGGTGGGGTACAAGGGCAAATGAGAAGCTTGTGGGGGGGACTCCATGCTCCAGGGAGGAAGAGGGGTCCAAGACAGAGGGTCTCACAGGCTCCTTTCCTCTGAGAAAGGGGTTGTTACCACTCTGTCTCCTCATCCACTCACCACACTCAGCTGCCTTTGCTCCATGCATTCTGGTTCCCTCCATTCTATTTGGCATTGGGTACCCTCTCAGGACTGGATAGGAGATAGTAACTCAAATCCTAGCTGCACCTCCAGTTGTGTAAGGAACTGATTTGATGAGATTGGAATCCAGAGGGACAAAGTTAATGAACTAAAGGCAATCTTTGCCTGTGATGTGGCCATGTCTGCCCAGGCTGCTGAAATGTGCTTTGAGGCTAGGAATCTGAGTAGGTAGTCTTGGCTACCAGAGGCAGTGGCTGCCCTGGGGCTACCTGCCATTCTGGCTGAGGAGCAGACCACAGAGACCCAGATTTCTTGGGGTTCCCTGATAGCTGCTTCCAAGACAGGATTCCTGGGCAGCTCTCCAACCAGCAGAAGGCTTTACACCCCTAATAGACCACAAAGCACAAGCCAAGGCCTTGGTGCTGGCCTCAGCTCCTGCTGCTTCTGCATAGCTCCTGTAGTGAGCAAGTGAGCTCAAGGACACCCAGTCCTCCTAACCAGCCATTTTCTGGAGTGTGCTGCCCCTGGTGAACGTGGCCTGCACACGTATTACCGCCACGGCTGGGTGGGCTTGTGCTGTGCTAGTGTTTCCAACCACATAAGGACACCACTGCATTCTTTGGGATCCTGGAGGCTATTTCTGCCCAAAACTGCACCCGGCTTTGCTTAAGGAGTTGAGCTTGCTGGAGTCTCAGAAAACGCCCTTTCCATCCTGTGGCCCCAGCAATGGAAATCTGCTGGAAATAAAACCTGAAATAACAAAAGGACTGGGCCCGCTCCAAAGAGCTTTGGAGAGAACATCACTCCGGTGAGTGGGGGCTGGTGCTCAGGAACCAGTCCTGAGCTTTGGGTGGGTGGGGACTATGTAGCAGTTTCCTCAGGACCAAGTGGCTGAGGAATGACATGGAGGACCAACCTAGTGTGACATACCCTGGGTGGTATGGAGGAAAGAGGCCTTCCCCTGTGTCCCATCCCTATGGTGGCTCACAGACCCTTTCCTGTGAGGAAGGGCCTTATTACCACTGTGTCTCTTCATACACTCACCACCCCCAGAAGCCTTTGCTCCATCTATCTGGCTGCCCACCCCCATTCCATTTCGGTATGGGTGACCCTCTCAGTAGCTTCCTTCTCTAAAACACCTTCAGCTGCTTAATGAACTGAATTGGTAAGGTTGGACCAGCCCCATTTTGGAAAGAAAGCTATTGCATTTGGCTAGGGGCCAAGGCCCCTTTTCCACCTGGGCAAGAAGGAGCATTTTTTTTCCTCTGGGTCCTAGGAACCAGACTGGCCTCCTTGAATTTGGCTGCTGTGAAATCTCTAAGGTTCACTGGGCAGGAACTGGATGTTCTGATGACCTTTAATGATCTTTAGGGGTCAACATGGCTTGTCACATAGGCTTGGAGTCTCTGCAGAACCAGAGCCTCATCTCTGGAATATCTCAGCACAGTACAAGGCAAGTTTGCTGGACGAAGGCTTGTCAGGCAGCCAGAGACAATGCCTTATGTGTCTGGCTCTATCCCCATGTGTGGACAATGCCCATCCCTGGCTGGTGACATGCTGCCAAGGGGGACCTTACTGTTTGAGGTGGTCAGGTATGACATGCAGCAGAAGCAAACCTAAAGAACATACTCATCAGCATGGGATAATCAGGACCAACCCTGTCAAACTCTGGTGTCATGAAAGGATTTGTGCCAAGGTACCCAGGTGATCAAAGTCACTGGCTGGCTTTGTCAACTGTACTCCTCCACAGCATCAACGGAATGTTCCATGGATCAGAAAACAAACAAGATCATAGACATAATCTACAATCATTTCTAAATATCCCTGTCAAGCCATCTACATGACACAAGCCCTCTGAAGAATTGAGGGTACCTGTGGCAGGCATGTGTCTCTACCAAGACTGCCCCACACTGTTCTCACTGAGTGAGAGCTTACTGAGCAGAGACACCTGTGGCTCATGTGACTCATGGAAGACCCCACAGAAGCAGAGGTGGGGCTGGTAAGGAGCCTTATGGGGGGGTAGGAGCTGGGCCCTGTGTGATGGATGGATGGAGGGGACAGGCCATCCTGGGAACTTGGACTTGGATCTGTTGCCAGTAGCTGTGAGGGGTTCCAGAACCCAGGCAGCAGACAGCTAACAGCCCTCCCAAGAGCAGGTCTGGGATCCATCTGATGACCTGGAAATTTTCCAGCTGGCCCAGCTGGCCACACCCATCCCAAAGCTGCAAGGAAGAAAGGAAGTCCCCTCTTCTTGGCTGGGTCACCATGCTCCTTCCCACCTACCAACCTGGATGTGGAATTTAGACATGAGTCCTGGATGAGGACACTGAACAGCTGTCGTCCAGGAAGCCCTGAGGCTCAGTGGCTTTAAAATCCACCCACAGGTGTCACTCTGTTTCCCAGGATGAAATTCCAGAACTTTCTCCACCTATGAGCAGCAGCATATAAGACACCAAGTGAGGTCCTGGCAAATGGGCTGCAGGTCCTGAGGAAGAGGACAGGTTGGCACCAGACTTGGGCAGGGCCTATTACCCAGTTTTAGGGAGCAGGCAGGAGGCCAGGCTACCCACATCTCAACTCTCTGGGAGGCTCTGGTCTGTGTTCATAGAGCTCCTAGCCATGGGCAGGCCAGCTTGGATGTCTCCTGTACACTCAGTCAGTAGCACTGTCCGACAGGCCACACTGTCCCAGGTCATGCTGCCCTGAGGTCATACTGCCCTGAGAAGGTCACTCTGCCCTGAGGAGGTCACACTGCCCTAAGAAGGTCACTCTGCCCTGAGGAGATCACACTGCCCTAAAAAGGTCACTCTGCCCTGAGGAGGTCACACTGCCCTAAGAAGGTCACTCTGCCCTGAGGAGATCACACTGCCCTAAGAAGGTCACTCTGCCCTGAGGAGATCACACTGCCCTAAGAAGGTCACTCTGCCCTGAGGAGATCACACTGCCCTAAGAAGGTCACTCTGCCCTGAGGAGGTCACACTGCCCTAAGAAGGTCACTCTGCCCTGAGGAGATCACACTGCCCTAAGAAGGTCACTCTGCCCTGAGGAGGTCACACTGCCCTAAGAAGGTCACTCTGCCCTGAGGAGGTCACACTGCCCTAAGAAGGTCACTCTGCCCTGAGGAGATCACACTGCCCTAAGAAGGTCACTCTGCCCTGAGGAGGTCACACTGCCCTAAGAAGGTCACTCTGCCCTGAGGAGGTCACACTGCCCTAAGAAGGTCACTCTGCCCTGAGGAGGTCACACTGCCCTAAGAAGGTCACTCTGCCCTGAGGAGGTCACACTGCCCTAAGAAGGTCACTCTGCCCTGAGGAGGTCACACTGCCCTAAGAAGGTCACTCTGCCCTGAGGTCACACTGCTGCCCTAGAGGTTTCAGGCCCTTTGCCCAAAGAAGGTGTGGTCCTGCATTGTCCCCAGAAGGAATCAGCAGAGGGCAGGAGATGCTCTATGGTGTACCCCTAGGCACCCAGCCCACCTAGCCTCCGAGGACTCCATGGCACCCAGGCCATACTGTGCTCAGGTCCACCTCCATGGCCTGTGAGGCCTTCCATGGGGGATCTTCAAAGTCTGTCATATCATTTGGAGCAGGGCCCAGGCCCTCCCCCAGGTGTCTAGGCTGAGAGAGTATCCCTCTATGTGGAATGGGCTTCCAAAGTCCATTTGCATACTAGGGATGAATACTGATCCACTACCAGAGGCTCCATAGACTGCCCAGTCCTCCCAACTAACACCCACATTCAGGGGGTCTGAGTCGGTCCTATGCTGGTTTCCCAACTATCAGCCTGGGGTCCAGGATCTCCCCCTTGTCCAGGTCAGCTGTTTCTGTGGGTTTCTCCAGCCTGGTCTTGACCCATTTGCCCATCACTCTTCCCCCTCTGCAACTGGATTCCAGGAGTTCGGCAGAGCCAGTTTTAAAGTCTACAAAACTCAATAATTTCTTTCATCTTTTGGGCCATGCTTTTGGTGCTGCCTAATGCTCACTGGAAATTCAAAGTCATGTGGGTGTCCTCTCTTGCCACCTCCCAGGTGTATACCTTTGCATTTTACATTAAGTTCATGGCTCATTTCAGGTTGACTTACCAAGTGTGTCATTTTGTGGGGTGGCTTCTGAGCTCTGTCCCTTCACCAGCACCACAGCTTTCTAATCACTGCCACTCTGTGGCTTTTAAGTGGCCACCTTGTGATTTCTTCCTTGAGAGCAGGGGCAGTCCTAGTTCAAGTGCTTAGGAGCTGGGTCTGAACCACTTGCTTATAGCTTTCCCACAAAACTCTACTGCTTTTCCCATTGATTCTAGGTGATTTTTACATATTCAAGAAAATCTGTTGGGATCCAGTAAATTTGAAGCCACTGATGATGTCTCTTGTGTTCAGAGAATCTTGTCCTTTTTGTGTTGGACACAAACAGAAACTTGATGGGAGATGTCTTTATGTACATATGTTTCTCTTATTGGTTAATTACTAAAACACTGTTTGGCCAATAGAGGCAGAAAGATAGGCAGAGAATTCTGGGAAAGGTAGGCAGAGAGGCTCAGGGGAGAGATGCCATATAGAAACCAGGAAGATAGGATGCACCAGGCATTCTCTGGAAAGATAAGGTAATGTAGAAACACATAGGTTAGTAGTTGTGAGTTAATAATTAAGAGAGAGCTAGCTAGTAAGAAGCCCTAGCCATTGGCCAACAGTATAATAATATATGTCTCTGTGTGCTTATTTGGGGCTGAAGCAGCTGTGGGACCCGGTGGGACAAGAAAACTCCAATTACAAAAACCTCAGGAACCTCACAAGCTACTGATGTCCTCAATGTTTACAGTTACTCTGGGTGAAGAAAAAGTTGGTGTTTATATCACCAACTTTTAAACTTGAGTGTGTCTCTCCCTACCCCTGTCTTTGAGACAGGGTCTCAAGTAGCCCAGTCTGGCCTCAAATTCTCTATGTAACTGAGGATGACCTTGAATTTCTGATGCCCCTGTTTCCAGGTGCTGGGATTACCTGGTTTATGGTATACTTGGGGTGGAACCTCGTGCTTTGCGCATGCTAAGCAAGTTCTCCACCAATGAAGCCAGCTGCATCCTCAGCCCTGATGTGTTACTTTGAAGAGCTGGCGTCATCCAGCATTGGGGACAGCCACTGTATTTGTGTGTCTGTCATAGCAAACTAGTGGAAGCAGCTGGGCCAGCCTTCCCCACCTCACCTCTCAGATAGGACACTGACATCCTATGGATGGCCTCAAAGACACAGGGGCTACAGGAAACAGGGCTGTCTAGCTCTTGGATCTAACAGGATTATGGGCTGGTTCCTCAAGGCTGGGCCTCTGGGGATGCCTGCCAGTGATGGCAGGGTGACTTATTGCTTTTTCAAGGACTTAAACATAAGCATACATCAAGCACCACTCACATGCATGGCAAGTGGAGGCTGAGGGAAGCCAAGATTTGGTGCCCAGTTCAGGGACAGAGTGATGCTTGTGGGTGGTTCTTTTCCTTCCCTAGAGGGAAAACAGATCATAGCCAGATGTCAAGTTCAGTGGAGATGGGGAGGGGAGCAACTGGGACTCCGCCCCTCACCCACTTTCAGTCTACCACTCCAACCCCAACCTCTAGCCTCCCAGCCTTTCATCACCAAGAGCAAAGATGGAGAGATGGGGTGTTTTATCAATAGCTGTCATCGAGAACAGCAGCCTCCTGTGAGAACTGCTACCTGGGGCTGAGACCGAGTCTCAGGGCTGTGTGAGGCCTGCCTTTCATTAGTGCCCTGTTGCGTGTCACAGTTCTGAACTCCTCAGAAGTTCCAGGTGGCCTCTGTGACTCCAGAGACCACAGCATAGAAATCAGACACTTACCCTGACACTGCTCAGGCCTTGTCCAAATTCCAAGCAGCTGAAGTAATTATACACCACTGGGGGGTGAGGGATTCCTAGGCTCTTGTCCATGGTGTCTTGCTTTTCACTTGTGTTTGACCTTCCTGCCACCGCTGTCTCCAGGGAGAGTAGCCTGTTCCTGAGAGCCTATCTGTGAGGTATCCAGAAACCCTTCCATAAGGGGCAGCTGCCAGGACTGCCTGGGCCTCCATCTAAGCTGCTGTTTGAGCCTTCACTCACACATTCGTCACTTGTGCATCTGTCCATTTATTCTTATTTTTTGTTCAGGGATGTGAGGACCACATTGGTGTGGGCTCCTACTTCCAGGCTGGTGGCTGAGCTGAGCAGTCTCAGTTGATCAGCAGATTTCAGCCTACTTGCTCTCTGAGTTTCACAGGTCCTTATCTGAGGGAGAGAGAGGGAGAGAGGGAGGGAGGAAGGGAGAGGGGGGAAGGGGGAGTGAGCTCATGGAGCCTGTTTGCAGGGTTGTTGCGGGATTCGATAAGATACTATGGTGTCTCAGCTAGGCTGCCCTCCCAGGGAAATACCCATGCCAGTTTTGCTATGCTAACAAAGAAAACAGGTACATGGGAAGAGAGGTAACTATGACATCCTCCCCAGGGAGGTCCTGAGGAGACTCACAGGAAGAAGACTCAGCTAGAACAGCACCAGCACCAGCAGGTATAAAGCCCAGAGAACACCATGTCTGAATCTGGAGCCAGGCTGTAAGGGAATGTAGAATGACAGGTTTGCACAGTGTCTAAGATGAGCAGTCAGTGAGTGAGTGAGGGGAGGTGGGGACCTCTGTCTCATATGTAGGAAGCTGTGAACAGAGTCCTATAAGAGCCAAAGAGAGAGGACTGAGCAGGTCCATAAGCATCTGCAGGAACCAGTGGTCAGTGATCTGGGGGAAATGAATGGGCTAGGATCCCAATGACAGATACTCTCAGGACTCAGTGGGTATGATGGGCAGCTGGCTAGTGAATGGATGATACATGGTGAGAAGGCAGATGAATGATAGGCAGGCAGATGAATGGTAAATGAATGATGGGTGAATAGGTGGGTGGATAGATGGATAGATGGGTGGATTAGTGAATGGAATATGCACAGATGGAAGGTGGGTGAAGAGAAGAATGAGTAGATGGATACATGGGCAGATGGATGAGTGGATGGAAAGAGATTTTATGGACATATGGATGGATGGTGAGTGGGTGGGTGGGATGGATAGGTAGGCGGTTTGATGGAAGAGAAATGATAGGTAGATAATAGGTGAATGATCAGTGGGTGAATGGATGGATGGATGGATGGATGGATGGATGGATGGATGGATGGATGACATAGTGAATGTAGGATAAGAAAGTGGGTGGTGGATGGAGATGTAGGTGGAAGTCTTTGTGGTGGGATACCAAGAAAAGAACAACCTTTAGAAGAAATAAGTCCCACCTCATCCCTCACATTGTAGTTCCCATCATTCCACACCCATTGACCATAAATAAGGCTTTGTGCAGAATGCATTTAAATAAACCCTCATGTAATGGGGGGAAGATGGCTCAGGAGCTAAGAGTTCTTACTGCTCTTTCAGAGGACCTGGGTTTGGTTCCCAGAATCCACATGGTGACTCACAACTTCCTATAACTCTAATTCCAGGAGATGTGATGCCCTCTTACTACCTCTGTGGGTTCTTGCCTGCTAGAGGTGCACAGACATACACTAAGCACACACACACAAAATAAACCTATTAAAAACTGCATGTGAGAAAAGGCTGGGCATTGCTAGCTGATTGGTTACTTTTCTCATTACTGTGACAAAATACCTGATTTTGAAAAAAAAAATCTTAGGGAAGGAAGGATTTAATTCAAGGTTCAGTCCCTCATGGCTGGAAAGGCATGGCAGCAGGGACATAAGGCAGCTGGCCACATTGCATCCACAGCCAGGAAGCAGAGAGAGATGGTTGTGGGTGCTCAGTTTGCTTTCTCCTTTTTATTTCATCAGGGATCCCACTGATGGTGCCGCTCACTTTCAGGGTAGATCTTCCATCCTCAGCTAAGCCTCTGGAAACACACTCATTGGCATACCCAGAGGTGTGTTTCCATCCTGATTACGTTTGGTCAATCAAGACCATCTCTCTCATCATTTGGATATGCAGACAAGACCCGCAGTGAAGACATACACCAGCTGAGCTAACCTCAAAAAGTAGAAAATCACAAGTGCCGGGAAGACAAGGATCAGGAAACTCGTGAATTGTGGTGGAGGTGCAGAGTGGTCCAGCTATTATGGAAGATCGTTCAGATGCCCTTGTGTGTGTGTGTGTGTGTGTGTGTGTGTGTGTGTGTGTGTGTGTGTGTGTGTGATGGGTGGGCCTGAGAAAACACAATACTGTGAGTCCATTTCAGTGCAGTCCCTGAGCCTTCAGAGCCACAGGAGAGCTGGGTCTGGGGAAGGGCTGGGGGCATTTAGTGTAACAGAGCTTCAGCTGGGGAGATAAGAGTTGTGTGTGTGGACGATGGTGAAGGCTGCACAGAATACAAATATACTTAAAAAGTGGTAAATCTTACGTGTATTTTCCCCCACACTTAAAAACTTAAAGAGGATGAATCTCATAAAAAAAAAAAAAAAAAAAAAAAAAAACAGGTTAAATAAAGGAAGCTGCAAAAAACATGAAGCTGAGCAGCTTACTCTGCTGTGGGAGCCAAGCTCGTGACTGGGCAGGACTCACTTTGCCCTGTGTCTCCTATACTTGGGGGAAAGTAAGCTGTGTTTGTTTGAGGCAGAGTCTAAGTATGTAACCCTGGCTGGCCTTGAACTCACAGAGCTCAGCCTGCCTCTGCCTCCTGAGTACTGGGATTAAAGGCGTGCACCACTATGTCCAGCAAAAAAAAAGTTTTCAAAACGTCTCATCTCTGCTGTTTAGATCTGGTCTCCAAAGAGCACTCCCCCCTCTGTGGCGTCGTATATGACTCACCATATGGACTTCAGTACTCACTCATCACCATGCAGCTCATGAGAATTTCTTCACGGGCCCCATATGGTCTGCAGACAGATGCCGGAAGTGGCTCTGGGGGCAGCACAGCCAAGCTACGTTACATGTGTGAGCACACACTATCGCACCACGAGACTAGGAGAACACATTTGCTTTAAAGATAAGTGTTCCTGAGACAGTGTCTCCAGAAAGTGGGAACACCCCCCTCCACATCTGTGGGCTGAAAAGATGGAACACAGATGTTCCCATGGGCCACGGCGACCTGGAAGCTATTAATTGGAGGGCAGATGAGACAGAAGGCTGCGTGAGTTTGGCTCTGGCAGCAGCTGTTTCTATGTTTTGCTGACAGTCTGAGCAATTCACAGTGAGATGCGGTGGGGGTGGGGGTGGCGGTGGCAGCACCTGGAGGGGTTAAACCAGACTCAGCATGCATGCAGCTGAGTACACAGGACCCCAGCCACCAGCCTGGTCCCTTTAAAAGCACAGTATCTCCAGGAGAGGGAAGAAAATGTGTCTTTGGGGTCCGTGTGACATTGGAGTTGGTTGCAATAACCAGTGGTTTCTGTGAAGTCACAGGAATTGTTCATTTGACAGTCTCAGAGTCTGGATTACTGTAGCCATTGGTGCTCCTGGGATACAGTGAAGAGGGAGGGACACTGAAAACTTTAAGGTTCCATAATTGTATCCTCCATTTTCAACAAGGCTGAAGAAGGCATGATGAGGCTCTTCCTTCCTGTTCTAGGCCTTAGGGACACATTGACAACAGAGCCAGTGGCCTGGCTGGGTTGGAGCCTGGAGCTCTGTTCTCCCAATCAGCACAGCCTCTAAAAGGATGAGCATCTTTATTTCTTCACTTTCCCAAAGCCTCCTGGATCCTAGTGGGGAGGGAAGTGCCCTGGCAGGGATTGGCTACTTTCTGCATCTGGTTGCATGAGGAAATCCTAGTCAGAGGGTAGAGAACCCAAACAAGGGGCCAGAAGGCAGAGAGGACAAGAGCCTCAAATCTCATCCCTGCTGGCTCAGACCACAGGGGAGATCTAAAATGCTAGGAAATGGAGATGAGGGCAGCAGAGGAAACAGAAACAGACTCATGAAAATCAGGGGCCATTCTTGGGTCTGCTTAGAAGTGAGCCCACCCGAGCCTCGTTATCCAGGCCCCTTCCTCTGCATCCCCTAGGTAGCCCAGCACAGACAGTGGGCAGCCCCTCTGGGACTCTGTGCAGCAACCAAAAATGCTCAGGAAACAGAGGGTGCATTGGCAGCCTTGGGGTAGAAAGACTCAGAGCTTCTAGGATAGATGGGCATGTATAGAATGAAGATCTAAGCATGACCATGACAGCATGGAAGCATATGGTGAGGTACTGTGGGAGGGAACCAGAGCCCTTTACAGCAGCACCCCTGAGCAGGTGAGGCCCCCAAGCCACCACACTTTATACCCTGGTGTCTACCCTGAGCTACATTTTGGGAACAGGCAATACTCACGTGGCTCTAATATTTTGTGTATGATTGACAGGGTCTGTGCTAACTGAGAGCTGTGTGCAGGAGCCCTGCAGGCAGGCCTTCTCTTTGTTGGAAGGGACACATCAGATGTGACCAAGGATCCGGAGGTAAGAGTGGCTTTCTTTTTTACCTGTGTTGATTTGACCTCAGTTCCTGCCGGGTTTGCTTGTGTTCTTGTCTTGGATTCTGTCACAGAGTCATTGTGGCTTCTATTACTGTTGGAATGACATTAGTGCCTGAGTGAGTCCTTAGTACACACAGATATTTGCTTAAGACATGCCGAAGTTAGTGCTTGGGCAGTTAGTGTTGAGCCTGCAAGGCCATATAGAAGTGCTTGCTCAGAATATGTGATGTGTCCTAGTTTATTTTTGGAAGGGACTCATTCTTCAAATGTCACATGCTAGCTGAATAAGTCACAGGGATCTCTGGGACAGATGTGCCCAGAAGGAAGCATATGTAAGAGAGGGGTCCATTACTGTTGGATAAGACACCTGTGTGTGTGTGTGTATGCGCGCGCACACACACACACACACACACACACACACACACACACACGGCCGGGATACCAAGAGTTCAGATGGAACTCAAAACCGCTGCTTGAGTTATGACTGTGGTTTGCATGGTGTGACCACTGCCATGAGACAGAGCTGCACTGGGAACCTGGGCATGCCGTGCCGGCCATCCTGGGTGCTCCTTGTCAGCAGCCTCTGTAACATCTGCAGCTCCCCTGTGGGCTGCAAGATGTGAGCTGCATCTATAAAACACTTGCTCAATGGAGCCTTCTAGACTCATTTTTAGGGAGGCCTAAGAAGGGGGATGTCCTGAGAGTGCAACTGCCCTGACAACTTCTAACTCTGAGTGGACATGCAATGTCCCGAAGGCCTTGGTGGTCACCTGAATGAAGGAGTGGTGCAGACCTATCCTCAGAATGGCTGTCACAGAGTCCTGACATTTGCCAGCCTAGATGACCACACCCTGTGATGGCTCAGGACATTGTTGTGTAAACTGATTGCTTTGGTTGTTGATTGTTTGGTTATTTATCAGGGCAACTCCATGTGGTGTGCGGGCAGGGGTGGGGCGCTCCTCTCTTTGGGAGCATCAGAGTCATCCAGGGCCACTGCTGTCGCTCTCATTGACTCAGGCCCCTGACACAAGCGCTGTAGCAACGTGGCACATGCCAAAGGCTTTGGGTGGTGTAAGTGATGTCTGCCATTCACTCTGGAATAATGAAAATAAAAGATGATGGAGAGGTGGCTTGCATTGAAGGAAGCGGGTGGGACTGATGTGTGCTTGACACTGGGGGGGGGGGGTCTGTGGGTTTGTTATGCCATCCTGCTCTTCCGTTTGGATGTTTTCCTGGTAAGAACAATTTAGATGGCCTGTGGTAGCTGTCAGGTTATTTCCAGGACTCTCTGGCATGATGGAGTGGGTGAGGCTAAGGTGAGGGCTCTTGGACAAGATTTGCATCCACAAGAGGAGGTCATGGAAAGAGCCTGAAAGTGGGGGTGCAGGAGATGGCCGGGACTCTGGACCCTGAGTTCTTGTGGAAGAAGGCTTACTTCCAGAGATCGCTTGGATGCTTTTGGCTGTACGAACAGCGGACCCAGGGTTCCACTGGGTTTGCTGAGCTGCCTCTTAGTTCCCAGGGCAGGCTCAGGGAGGATGAGTCCCTGCCTCTTAGTTCCCAGGGCAGGCTCAGGGGGAGTGAGTCAGGAACCCTCCTTGGGGCTAGCACTGCACCCAGGGAACCAGGGGCAACTGGGCTTCTCTTCCCAAGGGACAGAGTTGTATTGGGCTCTCTCAGGGCACAGGGACACACAGTCCCTCATCTCAGGGACTTTGGAGCATTCAGTGTTGATCCCACTGAGTGCCTGTTCTTCCTAAACTGTGTAATAGCCAACACCCTCAGCCTGACTTAAAAAGTGATGCTAACCAAGATGACTTGGGGTATGTCTCAGCTCAACCCACGCCTATCTATCGCCCTTTCTGGCCCCACCACTCAGGACACTGACTGAAGCAGCCACGTGGCTGTCCTTCTGCTGAACTGTAAGTCAGGGCTGTGCCACCAGAGGGCGATGTGGAGGTCTGGGAGTGCCTGTAGCTGAGAACCAGGTAAAAGGCAGCCTTGGACTTGTCCCGCAGTTGCAGCGAGCTCTTGCTGCAGTGTGCTCCTGTCCTTCCGGGATGACGTTCATCCTCTGGGGCTCAGTCCCCCCCCTCAAGCCCACATCCGACCCAAGGGCAGTGCACAGACAGGAGGAATGGGCGTCATCCTGGTGTGAACAGTCCAGAAACTAGCCAGTGTTAACAGAGCCAAACAGAACTGGATCCAAAGACCGGAACTTCTGCCTTGAAAGTCACAGGGTTAGTTCTGGTGCCTGTGACACTCACTGAGTGGCATTGGCTGTAAAAGTCACTACTGACTCATGTGACTCAGTGGCCCAGAGCTTAGGTACTGAAGAATTCTGAGGGCAAATGATGTCTTCAAGATTCCCTTTCTTCTAATCTCCTGCCTCAGCCTGATGTTTGGGATCCACAGAGCCCAAGGGCAACCATATACCAGGTCTGGAGACATGTGGTGTGGCCTATGGTCAGATGATGTGTACATCTAGTCGGTGTCGATTTCACAAGCCAAGAGTCATGTAGGAAGTATTCTTCATACCACTGGGCAAAGTTGCAACTAGTTTCCCACTAACACACACAGCGGCAGCTCTCCTTGGAGGTCCATGCCATTGGCCTCTGGAGATAGTGTGTCCCATCCTGACAGATTCCTTCCAGGATCTTGCCTACAAAGCCCCACAGAATCCTTTATGGGTTAAGTCCCACAGGATGGAGTGGCAGAATTGCTCATTGCAGTTCTAAGAGCCACATCTTCTTGCTGATATTAGAGGCTCAGTGCCCAGGTGTCTTTGGGTCTTTCTGCACCTGCTGTGGCCATGTCCTCTCCTGCCCCACCCCACCCCCAGTGCTGTGAGAGAGCCAGACATTGGCACCCTGTTATCTGTCTGCAGGAGCCAGGGCTGGGCTGTCCTCTGGCCACAGATCTGAGATGTTTGCCATCAAAAGAGGACATGACCTGTCCTCCCACCCTGTCACCTGGCCTGGGCCACTGCCAGGGCTGTCAGGCAGGTATGAGAGGGAAATAAGGGACCTATCAAATTGGGCTATCTGTGACAAGAAGCCATCACTCAGCTGGGCTGCCTTGGAAGAGGCACAGGTGAGCTACTGAACATTTGAATGGAAATATCTGTGAGTCCCCAGTTCTGTGTATGGACCTATGATGGGTGCTGCCTAGCCTCAGACCCCCACAATCTGATTTGCATCCCCACTTCTGCAGGTAGTTGGTTACACAGGTGCTACCTGGGCTTGGCTCCTGTCCAGGCCCCACCTGCTCCCACATCTTGTTCTCTGTCTTTCCAGGCTTTCATCATCACTTCTCTTTTGGTCTCTGCACCTGTAATGTTGCTTTTGTTGGGGTCCACGGCTCCTGGAAGTTGAGCTTTGGGAAGAATAGGAACCATGCAAAGAGATATATGGCCAGGCTGTGTTCTAGTAGTTAAGGAAAGGCACTGTTCTTGATGTCCTGCAGGCTACCTTCTGGTTTCCTTGTTGTGGTTTATTTTTTAACCTGTTTACGCTGCAGTATATATAGAGTTTCAGACAGAGCCAGGGATCCAGTACAGCTATGAGGCATAATTAAGGTCAGAAGGCAGCAGCGAGGGCCTGTGCTTTTCCCTGAGGTAGCCATGCCCTGTGCTGTGCATTCTGCTTTTCTTTTATAGTCTTACTCTAACTGCAGAATCCCTACGCATGGCACACAGGTTTCCCCTGGGCTTGGATTTTATTAATAATGTCCTGAAATGCTCACTCTCCTCCAGTGCATCTGGACTGTTCTCTAAGGCCCAAGGGCCATTTCTCCATTCTGCTGGGTGGCAGGGACTTCTGAGCCTGCCCTGAGGCGATCACCATTGAGCTGTCTTCATGATGTTCATGTCGCTGTGACTCCTGTAACTTCCTCTTCTTTGTTACGGGTCCTGCAGTAAGTGTGTTGGTTCATGGGGCACCTCCCCTGGTAGCTTCCCAGAAAGAAGGCCAGGAGAGACATCTGAGAATGTCCGTGTGTCCCCCTGAGTGTTTGTTCCTCTCTGTCATAGCCTGCTGGATCACAGCAAAGTCTGGTTTTGATTCTTTGTATGTTTGTTCACTCCATTTGTCTTGCCTGGAACGTGATCTCCTCCCATCCACCCTCAGAAATCTTGGTCATGAGACTGACCTCAGATAACACCTCCCCCAGGAGGCCTCCATGATTTGTTGAGTTCTTTGCCCATTGCACCTCTGATGTAGTTTTTATAGTCCTTACATATCACACCCACCTCTCTGTGTGTGTTCATTAACCCAGTCTCCATTTTGTGAGCACTTACAGTGTGTGAACTTACTGAATTAAAAAGGTCATGAGACAAAACTCCATGAGCTCAGTGTTCTTAGTGATTCTATAGTGACAGTGGCATGACGATGGTGGTGGTGGTGGTAATGATGAGGATGAAGAAGGTCGTGGTGATGGTGATGTTGCTAACAATGACGGTGGTAAGGATGGCGATGAGGGAGGTGATGTTGATGATGATGGTGATAGTGATGGAAGCATTATGATGGTGATGGCAATGGTGATAATGACAGAGAAGAATAACAGAACAGCACCAGTGGGCGAGCACTGGTTGCTGAGTGCCTGTTGTGTACCACCATGTTAGTGCCACTCCAGCATGGGCTCACGAGTCTCCACTTGCACTCTGTGAAGAACTAAGAGGTATTTTCCTCACGAAGAAGCTGAGACAGATGCTGAAGGCAGTGGGGGTCAGCTCTTGCCCCAGGCATCAGACCCCAGGAGTGCATCCCTCAGCTCTCTTGCACCATGTTCCTAACCCCCCTGGTAACTGGCGTCAGAAACTCTCAGACTGGCAGCTGTGTGGCTTGATTCATAGACCAGATCCAAAAGTGCTGAAGCATGTGATGCGTGTGTTTATGCAGTTGGGGAAGGGAGCTCCTTGCAACACCACCTAACCAGGGATAGCTGCCACTGTCAGTGTGAGCAACAGGCATTCCTAAGAGTCTGGAGCCTGGGCTGTGTCACAATCCATGGAAGATAGACTCTTTGCAGACATTCCTTGGGAAAGTTGTTTGTTCCCAGGTCATAGCTCCCACAGACCACAAAGCAGCAGGAGATGGAGCTGCCCATAGGGCGATCCCAGCTGAGGCAGTCACAGCCAGGGGCCGACAGCACCATGCTGACTCATGCCACTTGGAGCTAACACATGCTGCCAGGGCTCTGTACGGAAGGCCTCTCCTGTGCCCTTGCTCTCAACGTTGCCCCTTGGACTTCTCACGAGCTTGAAAGCGGTACCGTAAAGGGCACGAGGAGACACTGCATGCAGAAGGGAGAGGATCTTTGGCGTTCTCAGAGCAGGCCATTACCAGTCCTGTGTTTGATGTCCCTTTCCTGAAGCCAGTGTGTCACATCTGCTGTCATCAGGGTGATGGCATCTCAGGGCCACATTTGGTTCCATGTAATTAGCTAGAGCCCCAGCCAGCAGTGCACACGATCATGTGTTAGTTACTGGATTCTTAATGTGCTCTTCAGTTTTGAGTTCTCTGCATTTACATTGATAAGTAAATTAATATTGAGAACTAAGTGGCCCTGACTCTGGGCCTCTACACCACATGGACACTGTTGTCTCCCTCATCTGTCCCCCACTCTAGGCAAAGTCCCTGCTAATCCAGGGGTTACTCAACCGTATGCTCGTCACTGGTCCCTACATTGAATATTTCCACCTCAAATCTTCTAAATGGATGACTGAAGTACTGAATGAATAAGTCACATCTCATGGGCACTCACTTGTTCATGACCCTATTGAATATGGCCTTATGACATCAAGCCGTGTGTTCCGTTTGATGTCCTCCTTGGGGTCAGTGCCCAGATGCTGTGGCTGTTGCTCCTGGAGTACTTATTATGTTGGCCCAGGCACTGGACACTGCCTGGACCTGACTACATCAGTCCTGGTCACTGACTCCTGCCCACAATGGCTCCTGCCATGGACGTGATGTACGTGGGCCAAGATGTACTCACTGACAGATGGGGTGGCCTGACTCCCCTCTCCTCCCTGTCCTGGCCTCATGTGCTTGGCCCTGGCCAGCAGAACCCCCAACTTCAGGGCTAGATGTCCTGTGGGAGTCTGATGTTCTCAAATGCTGTCTCCTTAAAGTCCTGTCATGCATTTGGACCTACAGCTTCATTGTAGGTTTGATTTACAAACTGATCAGAATCCAGGGCTATTGGATTTGGCAGCTATTTCCCACTCAGTAGAAGCCAGTGTATGATCCAGCCAGAGTGCTGGGGGATGGCTCCGTGAGTGCAAGGACTTGCTGTATAAGCATGAGGAGCTGAGTTTGAAACTCAGCACCCACACAAGAAGCCAGGCATGGTTGCACATGTACCTGTAATCCCAGTGCTGAGGGGCAGGAGAATAGAGACAAAGTCTTTGGGGCTTCCTGGCTGCTTCAGGTTCGATAAGACAGACACCCTATCTCAAAGGAATACTCTGGAATATGATAGAACCAAGACATCAAGACAGCTAGTGTATTCCTCTAGCCTACACACACACACACACACACACACAGAGAGAGAGAGAGAGAGAGAGAGAGAGAGAGAGAGAGAGAGAGAGAGAGAGAGAAGAATTCTCTAAGTTTTTTGAGTCCCCTGGCAGCCCTTTCAGGCAGCTAATGTCTTTCTTTTTGAGAGATGAGAAGACAGAGGCTCGGCTATGTAGAATAACTTACCTGGAAGTGCCCCAGTAATAAAAAAATAGAGTCAGGGGTATTAAACTTGCCTTCCTAGTTAGCCTGTCACCTCTCAAGCATTCCTTCCCACAGCAGGCAGAGACAGGAAGGGTCCATACAAGACACCTTGCACTGCTCATGGCTCATTTTAGCTATGGCATAGGCAGGCAGGAGATTAGAATTATGGGCTCCCATACCCGGTGACTGGGAAGGTGTATTAGCTATGCTCTGCCTCACTTCTGGGATAGAAGACCTCTCCTTTGGTAGCTGGTGGGGGTAGTTAAGATTTTCTCATCAGTGTGTCCCAGGAGTTGGGACTGGCCACCATGTTGACATCCTCATGTGAGAGGTTGGCATCAAGGGACTGAGCATCTTATCCTGAGGCAAGTCATACTTGAGAACCAAGGCTTACCAGTAGATGCTGGGTTTGGAGAACAGGAAGTGGATTTATGTCCATTTTTCACAGCTTAGGTCAGTGAGTGACATGGGAGGGTCTAAGGGACAGACAGAGGAGACTGAGGAATGGTGATGGAGCTGGAGGAACTCCAGGTGAGCATATGTGATCACAAGCAGGGTGAGCATTAAATAGTTGTGGCTCAGAGACAGTAGTGATGGATGCCTTGGACCTAGCCATGAGCAGTGAGCCAGAGAGGCCTGGGGAATGGCAGCAGGACACTGGATAGAAGGCCTGACTGTACATCCCTGCTACAATCCTAGAGTGGTGACTTACGTGTCTGCAGGCCTCTGCCATCCCTTCCATGACAGATGGCTGGCCAAGACTACAGTAGGAGACTGGAAGCAATCACTCATGGAAATACTTCCCTGAAAAGCTGTGTGGCAGGAGAGGCTCATGGGAAAGAGCCCAAATAGACCATGTTGCAGAATGGACATAAAGGGGAGAATAGTGTGGGATGTGGGTGGAATGAGATGGCAGCCTAACAAGAGCTTGGTGCACTGGGCTGAAGGCTGGGCCCATCGCTACCCCTCCTGTGGTGACATGCAGACTGAGTCTGTCACTTGGCAGTGGCCTTTTCAGCACTTGCTCAAGTCACTTTTTCCATGTATTAGCTTCTTCCAGCCCAGGTTATAAAGTCCCTTCTGGCTGAATTTAATTTGTGTACAATTCACTCCAAATCCTATATTCTGAATCCTTACCTGACACTGGTCCACAAGAATGTCCTTGAGGGGCACAATCCTGTTTTATAAATGCCCCAGAATTGAGAACATATTTCTCATCCTTTATACAGACAGATGGAGATAAATGCCAACCCCCCATCACAGTACAAATATAACTCTGCTCCATTCTCTTAAGTCAACAGACACTTTAACTTAATGTGGTTGATGGGTAGATTGATGGATAATGAATTGGTAGATTGGCAGATAGATGAATGACTGATGAATCAATAGGTGAATTGTATTAATGGATAGGGGAATGGTACCATGGCTTGAGCATGAATGAAAGGGTAGATTAATGAGTCTGTAAGGGACGATTCATTGATTAATAGGTAAATTGATAGATTAGTGAGTAGATGGATGGAGGATAAATGAGAGAATGAAGGGGTGTATGGATGAACCTATGGGTTCATGTATGTATGGGTTCATAGATGGATAAGTGGATGGATGAATGGCTGGCAGATGAATGGACTCATTCATTAAACAGATAGGCAATGATGATCCATTACCCATGCTTATGTAAGCATACTTCTTCTTGAGGTCTCTGTACTGGCCATTTCTTCTTCCTCAGAGCATCAAAGGGATTCATGGTCTGCCTCTCAAACAAGATGTTTCCTCCTCTTGAATTCCTTCTTTGATTCTGTAAGGAGACCATCATAGAATAATCAACTTTAAAGGAAGGCTTCAGTATCAAATCAAGGTGGGTGTGTCAAGTCCTGGGGTCTGGGTGGGGATCACAAGGCAGGAAAGGCCATGGGTTTGTGGTTAGGGATGACTATGTAAAATTTTGGTTTTGGTCCTGAAGCAGAAGTCAGACTGAGAGGACAGGTGGTCCATGCTGAGGGGAATACATGCAAGGAGGGGCTCAATGACATTAAAAGAGTCCCATGTTCCTTCCATGTCTCCCAGGAAGCTCTGGCTCATATCCCTCTGTGAACAAAAGCTTCTTGCTAGACCAGCAACAAAGATCAGAGAAACTGTCAGACTAGAACACCTATCAGAATTAACTGCTGACCCATGTGCTATCCAGACATTGCCCAAGACAGCTCCCTACATTTGTGTCCCACTCCCAAGATGAGGTTCAAGCTTTCCTCCTTCCCTCCCTTTCTGTCTCTCCTCCTTTAATCCCCCCACTTATTCCCTCAGTCTTTCCTGGTGCTACCTCACTGTCTCCTGTAAGGTCTGGGGTATCTAAAGTGTCTTCTGCATAGTTTTGCAACCCTGTCATTCAGTACCCACTCAACATTTCTGCCCAGCCCTTGACCAGGTTTGAACCAACTTATAGTCCCTGTACACCTGGAACAAGGACATTCAGAGGGCATGCTTACAGTCCCTGCACACTCGGAACAAGGACACTCTAAAGACACGCTTACAGTCCTTGCACACTCGGAACAAGGACACTCTGAAGACACGCTTACAGTCCTTGCACACTCGGAACAAGGACACTGAAGACACGTTTACAGTCCCTGAACATTGGGAACAAGGACACTGAAGACACGTTTACAGTCCCTGAACATTGGGAACAAGGACACTGAAGACACGTTTACAGTCCCTGCACATTGGGAACAAGGATGCTCTGAAGACTGCCTTTCAGTTGCTGCACGCTCAGAACAATGTTGCCTTGTGATGTACACATGGCACCTGGCAGGAACCTCAGAATCTACATTCAGCTCGAGACATAGGGGCTTCTTGAGAGGAAACCACAGGAGGCTGTGCACAAGACACATCTAACTATGAGAAGAAGACAGCCCTAGCAGTGTCTGGTTTTGATGAGCCTCAGCCTCAGGCCGTCCACTTCACAGAGAAGGCCTCTTCCTGCACGAATCCTTCCCTGGGACAGCAATTTCCCTTCCACTGTAGCCCTGGAAATCCTGATGAGATTCATTGGCCTGGAGGCCACTGATGGTCTCCTGCCAACTACTCTAGACCCCAGATGCTGGGTAGGAGTGGCTTGGATTCACAGGCAGAAGTTCCTGACCCCATAGTAGCATAGTGCTAATGGGCATGTATATACTCAGTGGAAAGGAAGGGAAGCCACTCCACACAAGATGGGAAAATGGTGGCTGTGTGTGGCTCATTGTGTGAGGCTGTTTATGGCAAGGGACATGTCAGATGACCAAGATTGACATGGAGCCTGAGTGGTATGTCCACCTTCATCTCTCAGCATCTTGTGATGTCCAAACATGAGAGCAGCATCTCTCCAAAAGAGACGGACTTAGTGTCCAGTAAGCAGCCCGCCGTGTCAGCCACTGCCCCAGGTGTCTAGACCACAGCCATCAGTTGAAGGTTGCAGTGAGGTGGAATGAATAGGTGGGGTGGAGACAAGGCAGTCCTGATTCCGTTGTCGCCCAGAATGGCTGGTGTGTTTTCAGTTCCATTCAGACTTGCTTCCCACAGCTGAACAGGGAGTTTGAGAGGAACGAGTCACAGATTGGTGGACAATGAGACCGGCCCCACCTACCTGGCTGCGTCCACTTTCTACCTGCATGGCCCCAGGTCCTGATTTCTTTTTATTTGTTTTGTTTACCATCATGAGAGATGTGACTAGATGTGCCTAGGGGGTAACTGGTTTGCCTTTGTCAACTTTGTCATCCCAGCACATAGCATACAGCGTGTGGCACCAGACCCCACTGGCCAGGACACCCAACCTGTCCTCCGAAACCTCTCTGAGGTTTGGAATTGAAAGGGAGTGGGGCTCTGGGAAGGGAAAGGAGGAGGAGGAGGAGGAATTAAGAGCAGATGAAGCCGGCCTGCCAGGAGCTTCTAAACCCAGGCATGCCAACAGCTGCCCAGGACAGTCTGGATCTCAGCCACTTGCCATGTCAGATCTCTGAGAGGCTTAGCATATGTCATGGTTTGTGTGTGAGGTGTCCCCAATGTGTTGAAGGCTCAGTCCCCAGCTGGTGGTGTTAGTGACATGTGAGTAGATCGTGTGTGTGTACTCATTTGATCCACTGATGAGTTCATAGAGGATCAACAAGTGGCCTATTTCTTCAAATAGGCCACTGGATTGTGGCTTTGAAGGGGTGTCATGTCTGTCCTTTCTCCCTCTCCTTTGTTCCCACCAAGAGGTGAGCAGCAGCCCTGCTCTGCTAGGCCCTCTTGCTGTGACACTCTGCCTCATCCATGCCAACAGGAGAGGGACAAAGAGATCATGAACGGAGCCCTCTGAGAGTGTGAGCCAAAATAAATCTTTCTTAAATTGGCTTCTCTCAGTGACCAGCCTTAAAAATAAGGGGCAGCTGTTGTCTTAGGAGAAACCAAGAGCATCTTTGGGTAGAAGCCTTGGTTCTATCTTGGTGTGTGGAGAAAATAGAATTCTGCTGGATTTTGTGTCTCCACCAACCCATACTAGCAGTTTCTTATAAAGTTTACAAATATGTATGTGACCCATCATGGGATGGCCAAGGACAAGCCCTGGGGTGTCTCCATGGTTCACACCTCAGCTCTGGTTGAGATGTGCATGCATGACAGCATCAGTCACAAGTAGATGGTGACATGACTGTTGGCTCCAGCCTTTTCCTATGACTCTTGAAGCCCTGAGTGGAGCTGTTGTTAAATGCTTCTGGCCCCTATGGCTGTCCAGAAGCCCTTACGTAGCACTGACAACACTGAACCACGAACAGGCAGCTTTGAAAATCTGGAGCCCATAAAGCTTGTAGGAACTAAAGAAATTGAATGTGTCAGCACAGCAGCGATGGTGTAGATCAGAGGGAGGCTGATTTCCCTAGCATCCTGGCTGCTGTGACAGACATCGGAGACCAGGCAGCTTGAACATCTGTGCTGGAGTCCAGATGCCTGAGGGCAGGTGCAGTCATTCTTGGGGACCTCTTCCAGATGCTAATGTCACCTTTACTCCGTGTCTGCAGATACGGAAGTGGGTGCTGTCTTGTGGGTCCCTCTCATATATCACAGTCATCTTCATGAGGCTTTATTTGCTGGATCTGTCACTTTCCAGTGACCCATTTTCTCATGCCACCCCCTTGGGATCAGGAGTCCCGTGAGTTTGGAAGACAAAATGGCAGTCTGGACCACATCTTCTCTACTTGTTCCCGTGTTCATTCATCCATTTGTTTACTCATTCATTAATTCCTAATGCATGTACAGACATTGCCAAGAGAAACTCCTGGCAGGCACCATGAGAGCCCAGAAGTCTATGCACACTCCCTAGCACACATTTGGAGGTAGATAGAAGTAAGGCAGAGAAAGACTAAAAGAGGCTACCTGAGACAGATGACAGGTCACAGAGAGAGGACCAGGACCTCCATAAGTGGGGTCCCCAAAGGTCTCCAAGAAGTAGAGCTCTATAAAGCCTGTGTTGAGAACTAGAACACTAGTAGGCTATTGAGTGGACATGTTGGGCTGTAGGGTTCAGATAAAGGGTAGGAAGTTGGCGATGGGTATGGGGGAGCCAGCAGCACCAGAAGAAGGCCTGGCAGTGGGCAGGTACATGGTATAGTTTTGAGGGCTCTGGATACACCTGGGCTCCATGTCGGGGGGAGTACTAGACTCTGAACTCCTGGGTCCCCTCACTGTTCTCTGCCTGTAGTGAGGCTTTGAAAATGGGGCCTCTGGACTCCTCAGGGAGCAGCTGCCTCAAAGGTCCTTTCCTCTAGGGGAGTAGGTGACACAGGTATGTCCATGGTGAGACATGCCCCAAGCATGGCTTCTACTAGGGGCTGTGCCTTGGGGTATGAATGCATGTGAGGGTGAGGCCACTTCAAGGTATGGTTGAAGAGAAGCCTTTGGTTGTAGATGTGAGGGAGAGCACAGCCGGAGGATTCTGGAAGAGTCCAGAGCAGGGAGAGGAAGTAGTGGACTGAACATGGTCAACAGACCGAGCGGGCCATGAGAGGAGTGGGGGAGAGTGAGAGAGGAAGAGGAGAGAGAGCCAAGAGAGGAGCCAAAAGAATCAAGAGAAGAACCAAGAGAGCATGTGGCTGAAATGGCAGGGTCATATAGCAAAGAGAGAAAGCTGGGGCGGGGGGGCGGGGGGAAGAGGAGAGGGAAGGGAAGCCCCTGACAGGTTTAAGGTAGAGACAGGGTAAGGAGTGTTGAGGGGAGCCACAGGTGCTGAATGAACCTGGAGGCCAAGGAAGTAACTTTGGTATGCTAATAGACACCACAGTTATTCTTTTGTCCATTTTTTTTTTTTTTGAGGGGGGAGACTTGGAAGGGTCTTGGAGAGTTAGCCAGGATCAGGATATAACAATCTAAGAATCATCACCTAACCTCCATATCCTGGAGGACCTCTTTGTGTTGTCCCTATGGGGCAAGCCTGACAGCTACAGCTCCCTTGAGCCAGGCTGAGTAGAGGAAGGCAAGACTGGGACACCCTTGTTTGCTTTCAACTTTCCACATTAGGAAAATTTAACAAGGCATAGACAGGGTGTGGACACACTACAGCCTCACTAATTCAGATGGACCTGTTCCCAGGATGCTGGTCCTGTACTGGAAGATCACAGGGCCCACCCCACCCTCCTCAGTTGGCTCCATCCCACAGAAAGTGTGCCCACAACCTGACTGCACATAGCACAACAGCAATCCAGCATCAGCTTATGCAAACGTATGTGTCAGGAGCCCTCCATTCTCAAAGCCAAAGCCCCCTCACACTGGCTTTACCGCCTCCCAAGGGCAATCCCCCCACTGTATCACAGAAGCCCTTCATGGACACTCATCCTGGTGAGGGTAAACCTATAGCAGGAGTCTCCCGGACACTGGTTCTCTCTCCTGAATGTGGAGACCAGGCCCACATTCCTGTGCGAGGACATTGTCAGAGGAGGGGAGAGGCAGGCTAGAAACTTGGAGACCAGAGAGAAGGCTTCCCAAGGGAAGGGCTTGAAGTGGACCAGGGACAGTGGTCAAGGTCCGTCAGCTCAGGCAAAGGCAACTAGGTAGCAATGTGTGGATGCCACGGAGGTCTGGAAGAAACATGTCTCCGGGGCCTCTGCTGACCTGTCTTGAGATTGTGACCCTCAGAGCCAGGGGCTGATCCCATGGGGACTATGATGTTTATGTGATGGAAGCCTCTGTGTTCTTGGGCAGCCTTTGAAGGACAAGGTCTCATGAACCCTCCCACACTGAGAACCAACCCTGCAACCTTGCCCAGCTGAGAGGTCTGCAGGGTAAGGGGGCCTTTGCCTATGCCTTGAGGGTCCTGCCACTCTCAGCTTGTCTCTACGGAGCCGCCGGTGTGGCAAAGGAAGGGCTCCCAGGGCCAGGCTGGTTCTTGGCTGCATCAGCTGATGAAGTATCCAGGCTTGGATGCTCAGGGGACAAGTCCCACCCAACCTGTCTGCCTGATCCAATTTTGACTTGAATTGCCTGACCAGGGGAAAGAAACTAGAATCATCGACCTCCTCTCTCCTGCACTGGCATCTTCCCTTGGTGGAGGCCACTTCTTACTCTCCAAAGCCAGTTTTTCTCTAGGAGCCTCTGGCCTCTGGAGTGCTGCACCACTGGGTGGACACCGGACTTGTAGTTGGAAGAACCAAGTTTAGGCTTTGCTGACAAGCTGGTCATGCCAGCCATCTGTCTGTCAGGTGGTGTAGACTCTCACCTCTCCATCTCTCTCAGAAGCTTCTGGAGCAGGCACATGCTACCTGTAGTGTGTTTTAGTGATGCTCCTCATTCCACATTGATGCTGCCATGAGACGTTTGCCTGAAGCTACAGAGCTGCTACTGAGTTGTATTCGGCTCACCTCTTACAGGGTGGCACACAGTCCTAAGAGATGCTTGGAGATGCTGGGCACAGGTACCTTCTGGCAATATTCACATCCCAGCTTGTTTCCTCTGACCAGGAAGTAAGGTATGCCTGAGATCCATTCCTAAGTGCCCAGCTAGGAGCCCAGTAGAAAATGGGATACACACGTACACTCCAGGCTCCAAGCAGTCCGACTCACCTCAAACATTGCTCTCAGGAAAAGCTGCTACCCTGCCTGGCCCTGCCTGCTTCCTCAGAGAGCTACTGGCTCAGAGCAGGAGCTCCCTAAGGAACCAGGCCATTCTGGGGCTGTTGCGCCCATACTCAGTGCCTGCTCAGACTCTGTTTCTAATGACTTTGGGAGCAGTTTGAGATTTTCTGAAGAAATCTTCCAGGGTGTAAGGAGAGGCCTGGGAAGGGAGTGAGGCCATCGATTTACAGCCACTTATCTTATCTGGGGCTGGCTATGACAATAAACCTGAAAGAATCCATATAGTCTCTATGCACTGCCGTCCCTCCCACACCATGGCTGAGTTTACAGGGCCAGTTCCAGCAACCCCAAACATCTGGAGATTGGAAATGACAAGAGGCCAGGATGAAGGGGCCAGCAAGGATGTGCTAGGGACCATTTTGACTCACAGTGACTGAGTCACCCATCACCCCAGGGAACCATGAGCAGGACCAGCATGTTCTCACACTCCCCTGTGTGGGAACACTGGAATTGTTTCCGGGCTCCATGGCACCTTCAGCTTCGGGAGTATAGGAGCCAGGCTGGGGGGGGATGGCCCAGTGAATGCTTGCTGTGCAAGCTTGAGGACCTGAACTTGGATCCCCAGAACTCACATAAAAGTCAGGTTCCGTGGTGTGAATCTGCAGGAGTGGTCGGTAGAGACAGGAAGGGCCTGGGGGGCTCCCTGGCTGGGCAGCCCACCTAAAACAAGCTCCAGGTTCAATGAGGGATCTTGTCTCAAAGTGTCATCCAAACAAAAACGAAAAGCAGAGATCGCTAAAGCGGGACATCTGATGTCAATCTCTGTCCTTCACATACTCACAGTGAGCTCCTGCACACACAGGCATACGCCCCCCACACAGAGTGTAGAAGCTAAGCAACCGCTAGGACAGGTACCAACCTAATCCTCACGATCCTGTTGGCACCCTGTCCCTCCCCAGGAGTATCTGTATCTAGAGGCTGCAAACCAATTCCTGGACTCTGTTCCTCTGCCAGGATAGAGATCACAAGTTACTGAGGACCAGGGCACTGCTGGTCCCAGCAAGTGGACTGAGTAGTAATTCTATTCCTTTGCTTCCGATTCTGAGTTCTGGACCCTACAAACCACATTTGTGGTCCCCCAGGGAGCCAGGTGGTTTAGGATGCCCGTGCACTCCTCACACTGTAAGGTAGTGTGAGCCATATTGAGATCAGAGCTGTCTGTGACAGCCATGCTGAGTGAACACACTGGGGTGCCAGTGCCTTCGAGTCCTTCTATGAGTGCACGCCTGGCACCAGGGCAGGACACACTGGAGGACTTCTGCACATCTAGGAAATGTGAGGGCATGCACACTCACACATGCACACATGCTTGGACTCCATGCCCATTCCCACACATGTACACAACGCTCGTGCTCACACATGCACATACTCCCTTCATATTCCCCCAGACAATGCCTCCCCATATACACATGTGCACTTACACAAGGAAATAGGAAGCTGCCAGCTTCCCTGCAGTACCCCAACACGTAGAATAGGGTTCTGTCATGGGACAAAAGGAGGTATCTTGGAGGACATACAAAGTGAGCCTCCTTCCCAGTCACCAGCATTACTGGGTGCTATAACCCATGTCCTCTGCATTCATTCAGTGTGCGTGGCCCTGTCCAGCAGGCACTGTGTGAGTGACCTTTGCTGACTAGACACCTAAGGCTCTGAGGGATCTGCTTATACTCCTGCCTATACCAGTTAAAATACCCTCTGTAAGGTCAACCAGCACATGCACCCTGTTCACAGGATCTGTAGACATTGGGTGGCTCTAACATCCCTCTTGGCCAAGTTGCCTAGGAAGTGACACCCAGTGTTACCCAGCTGGTGTAAGCTCTGACACCTCCATGCCATGCAGACAGAGTGACCCTGGATTTTGCTCATAGAAGTAGGTTTGAACAGGTTCTGCTTTAATACACATTCCGCTCCATTTCTGCCTCAACCCGGGAGGTGAGACAGTGAACTCTTCAGAACGTCTGTATTTAGCGTGATTCCACACTGTAAAACCCACCCCCAAAAGCATCTGGTTCAGTGGACATACTCCTACTATCTCATTGCAGAGAGTCCCTTCCACCCTGGGGCAGAACCCCCATAGCTCTCATCACACCCGTAGTCTCTCCCAACCCTGCAGCTGCTCATTTCCTCTGTCTCCATACATTTGTCTTTTTTGACATCTTATGTAACGGAGCCATGCGGCATGTGGTCTTGTGGGCCTGGCTTCTTTCACTCCGCAAGCTTCAAAGTACTGTGGGGTGAGTCAGCTCTGCATTTGTTCTTATGGCTGAATGATGGCGCTGCATGAGAGACCACACTGTGCTGGCCATTCTCTTCCACTGTTGGAAGTTCTGACAGTTCCCACAGCTGCTGCTGTGAGTAGCAGACATCTGTGTAGGAAGTTTTCGTTTTTGTTGGGTGTAGATCTGCTGGTGCAGTCACTGGGCTACATGGCTACCCTAGGTTCAGTTTTCTGAGGAATGGCCAGAGTGGCATACCAGGTGACCCATTTTTTCATTCCTGCCAGCAGATGGAGGGCTGCAGTTTTCCCACATCGCCGTCCCCTCATGATTGCCGATCTTGTGGGTGTGAAATGGTTTCAGCTTGCATTTCTTGATGCCTCATGGCGCTGTCCACTTTCCGTATGTTTAGCAGCCACCATCTCTGAAGAAATGTCCGTTCAGATCTGTATTGATCACTTTCCTGGCTGCTGTGACAAAATACCTGGTAGAAGCCTCTTACAGAAGAAAATGGTTATTCTGCCTCCTGGTTTAAATGGGGAGAGAGTCGACTTCGGTAAGGAGGTCATGGTGGGAGGGGTGTGTGGCAGCTGGCCACATGACATCTGCAGTCAGGAAGCTGAAGCAGACAGGAATAAGGCCAAGTATAAAACTCCAAGGCCCATGGGAGGCTGGAGAATTGACTGAGCGGTTAAGAGCACTTTTTCCTGCAGAGGCCCAGGTTCAAGTCCCAGCACCTACAGGGTGACTCACAAATATCTATTCCAGGGGATTGGTATCCTCTTCTGACCTCTAAGGACACCAGGAATGTTCGTGGTATAAAGATGAGCAAAAGAAGTTATAAATAAGTAAGTAAATAAATAAATAAAAAATAAATGTAAAACGAAACCCCTAAGGCTACACTAAGGTTCCACCACCTATCGGTTCTATACCCTTCCAGAACTGCACCATGAGCTGGGGACCAAGTGTTCACACACATGTGCCTGTGGGAGAATTTTCATGCTCAGACCACAGTGACATCCTTTGCCAATTTTCTAACTGGATTTTTTCCTTTTATTATTGTTGTAAGAGTGAGGGGTGGGAGTCTCTAATCCTGTATTGGGGAGAGAGAGGCAGGCAGATCTGTAAAGTTGAGGCCAGCCTGGTCTACACAGTGAGTTCCAGCTAGCCAGAGCTAGGTAGTGAAACCTTGTCTAAAAAAAGAGAGGGAGAGGTGGCGGGGGTGGGGATATCTGTATTCTAGGCTCAGCCCTTGTCAGATAATTTGCATACCTTTTTCTCCCATTCTGTGAATTTCTCCTATACTTTCTTAACATTATAATTTGATGTAAAAGGTTTTGCTTTGAGGGAGCCCTGCTTTTCCTGTTGCCCTGTGTGCTTTTGAGCCCTTATAAAAGAGCCTGTTGCTAAAATCAAGGTTACAAAGACTCCTGCTCTTTTCCTAAGTCTGTTAAGGTTTAGCCCTTGTATTCAGGCCTGCAGTCTATTTTGAGTTACCTTTCGTAAAGGGCATGGGGTAGGAGTCCCACCCAGTACCTTCTGCTGGGAGGGAGGCTGCCCTTTGTCTTGTTGAAGCTGGTATACTGAATATGAGGGCTGATTCATGAACCTTCAGTCTCTTCCACCTCCCTTCCTGGACCAACACACACCCTTCTCTTGTAGATGTAAAGTTGGCTTTGAGGTGGGGGTGTATGAGTCTCTAACTGTGTCCTTCTTTGTTTTGCCTACCTGGGGTCCCTTGGATTTTTGTAGAATTCAAGACCAGACTAGCTGGCAAGAAAACCAGCTAGCATTGTGACAGGGATTATGCCAAATCAGGGATTCACCCCGAGCCACTTGATGTTTTAGGAGTTCTTAGGGACATAGAGACTTCTACCAACCATGAGTTTAAATCCCAGAGCTAGGTCTTAAATCTCCCATGACCAATGCATGCTTTTCTCTGCCATCTGAGGAGTGCCAGAACTGCCCACCAGTCCTCTCCCACACAACTACATCCTCAAGAATTGCCTCTGTCTCCCCAGGGCCCAGGGAAGAACCAGGATGGACTTGTAGTGTATGTGGAGTCAGCCCACCTGTCCTAGGCGAGCTCTGTAGGGCACAGAGTTAGTTCACATGGAATTTAGACATAGATCATTCTTTCCCTTAGCTCTTCAGACACTGTCCCAAGTGCCACCTCTAAAGTCTCTGGCTGCACCTCTCAGGTCTCCCACCTTGGGGCCTGGCCTCCTCCTTGGACCCATTTCACATAGACACTTGAGCCAGGCTGGCACCCACTAGATACTCCTAGGTTGTATCAGCTTTGGTTTCAACATTGCAATAAAGAGGTGTCCTGACTTGTCCACACATCCTGCAGACATGTATCCATTCACTCTTTGGACCTTCTTTCCTAGTTCTACTGCTGGGGTCCCCTGAAATCCCTCTGCTGTCTTGTCCCTTCAGGAGCTTCACAGAGACCTAGACTGGCCTCTCTGCCTCTCGGAGGAAGGAGGGGACTCTAGGTGTGGTAAATGGGGAGAGCTATATAGCAGGTGATGGCAATTTAAGTGGCAGGGCATAGTGTGGTCCTCGGTTTGCCTCCTGGACCTACAGCTCCAAATCTGCCCTGAAGCTCCCATGGTACCTCAGGCCCTGGCAGAGGCAGCCTTTCAGAAACTAGCCCTGTCTTGTTTGGGATTGTCTGCCCCTCAGAATGTCTCATGAAGAACTTATCTACTGGAGTGATCATTCTCTTCCCCTGGGATTACCTCTCTGTCTTCTCTGAGTCCCCAAGCTACAGTGGGAGGTCTGGGATGTCCTCTTGCTGTGTCCCCTGGCCAGTCTCGTGATGTTAGAATAGAGCCCAGAGTTCATTGTAGGTGGTTCCTCCTCTCAGCCAATAACTGACCTCAGAGGTCACAGGTAACTGGAGCCCACAAGAGGGCAGCATTCCAAGAAGCCCCAAGCTGGGATTCAGGAACTGGATCCTGAACTGGACCCAATGATCCAAAGCTCTCAGTGGGCAGACATCTCTCTCACTCAAGAGTTCCTAGCCACAGGACCACTACCACACCCTCACCATCTCAGGAATGCCATTGTGCCCTGCCCCTGGAAACACAGGACTCCCTAGCTGCCACCCTCCATACCCCTGTGTGTCTCCATGTAGTGTTGGCCAGCCCCTTGCTGGAGGTGGCTGGGGACTGATGTACCCACTTAGGAATTCACCACTGGCCTCAGGGAGGGGACACTGGGATGAGGCCCAGCCTGTGGGGAGCCCTCAGCCTGCCCCTTGATTTGTGGCCATTCTCCATCTTGTCTCCAACCATAATTTCTGCCCTCACCCCTAGTCCCCAAGCAGAGTTAGCCAAACCAGGGAGGAGGCAGGAGTCACAGCAGTGTTCAAGCTCAGCCCTCCCTGGCAACAGACTCTACCTCTTTCAGCTGTCCTCGGAGGCAGAGGCAAGGCTTTCTAGAGGGGAAACTGAGGCTGTGACAGCCACGGGGCCGGGACAGGTGAGCCTGTGGTGCTCTCCTTTCTCAGGTCCGCCTCATCCCACTGGTGCTGGAGCTTCTGCCAGGCTCAGGCTGTGGACCGAGAGGCATAGAGCGGCTCCTGTCTAAACAAGCTGTCTCAGGGAGAAGCAGAGATGCAGAGGCCCCCAGGGAGAATTGTTTCCAGTGTGCTCCATGTTCCTTTGATGGTGATGGTAATGATGACAGTGATAAAAGTGTTGTTGATGATGGTGGTGGCCTGAGTTGGCCTGGACTACGGCCTCCACTTAGTGAGCAGAGGGACAAAACAAAACAAAGCAAACAACCTTCCGTTTATTTCCACTGCCAGGGACAGAGCTGTGGCTCACATGCCACCCCTTAGTATGGAGAAGCAAAGTTCAGCTCCCATTCATGCACCTACCTTCATCTCCTGGGCTGAGGTCCCATGCTAAGTGACTAACGGCTTCACTACACCGTTGTGCCACCTGCTCTGTGACTTTGTGGTCACCATTTCACTCACATGGGCCTCATCCACAGAAACAGGGAATAGTATTCACGATGTTGCAAAGGGCTTACAGATACTCAGGTCATGCCTGCAAAAGTAACTGGTATGCAGTAGATGCTTATTAAATGTTAGCAGTTACATCACTATCATCACCACCATCATCACCACATTCACTGTTAGTCACTACCATCATTACCGTTACCATCATAACCAACATCACAATCATTATCATCACCATTATCTCCATCACTATCACCATCATCATAATTATCACCATCATCTCCATTGCTCCCCTTGCTTGTTTTCCCCTATGGAGACACTATGAGTCCTAGAAGCTCAGATGCTAGCACCAAGGCCAGTTTCCTATTTCTATACAGGAAGAATGAGGCCCAGAGCCTTAGCAGCTGACCCAAGGCCACTGAGCAAGGTAGTCTAGCCTGGCCTCTTGCGTGGGTCTCTGGTCCTCCGGTGTCCTCCAGTAGAGAGATGTTCTCACTGTCTGGGATAGACTTGGGATGAGGAGGCACTCACTCTGTGTGCAGTTACCATCAGCGAAATGACTGAGAGGATCTCAGGAATAAACAAGTTGCGTTTGACAGAGGATGGAAACTGACTCTGACTCATAGGAAATAAGCACTCCAAGTACACTGTCCCGTTAGGTATGAAGCGAGTCAGGTTTCCGCAGCATGGCCAAGAATGCTGTGGCTTGGTACAAGGGGATGACGCCATCTATGGGGAAGCTGGCGTGGGGGCCAGAGGCCTGGAAGCACTCCGTGGGAACTCTGACCCTCCCCCAGCGTGTGTCTTGTGCCAAGTCCCACCCCACTGGCACCCACAGCTGTGCTGGGAACCTCTACACATGGATTCAACCTGGCAGATGGCACTAGCCATGAGTAAGGTCCTTGCAGGAGCTGCTAGGAATTGGGTCCTAGTTTGTTTCTGAATCTGAACTGCAGTTTGGGGACCATCTCAGTGAGACAGGCCTTTCTGTGTACCTACAATGGTCAGGTACCATGGTTGACAGGATATGATGGCACTGTCTGGAGGAGTAAAACAAGTCCTGATGCACGGGGTCCCAGGCTAAGAAAGGGCTGGCTTCAGGCAAGCATGCTGGGAGGAGCTGGATCCTCTCAGGTGTCAGCTCAGAACCACCTAGCCTCCCTGAGCTGCGAAGCACAGCCGTCGGGCCAGGTAGAAGCCCAGAGGGAGGGCTTAGCACAGATTTCAGCAAACGAAGATGAAGGCTCTGAGGTGCTCTGAACCTAGGGTCCAGCTCCTGCCTGTGGCCTTTCCTGCCTGTGTTCAGAGATTCTAAGTTACATTCCAGCCAATAATAATCCTGTGGTACCTGGAATCCATGTTCCTGGCATGGGATACACTCCTTCAGGCTGTGGCTTCTGCTTGGCATTTGGGTGAGCCTGGCCCCAAGCTCTCAGCTGAGCACCTGTCTTCACTGGTTGCAGTGCTATCTTTGTGGGTAAAACAACCACCCCTACCAAAGGAACCCACTGTTAGCACTCACCCTGGAGCTCCCCACTCCCCAAAACACAGGTAGACATGAGGTCCCCTCTGAGACTAGCAGGCACACAGGACAGAACTCTCTAGATTTGCTGGGTTGTGGCAGAAGCCTTGCCACTTTATCCAGCCTGAGTCCTACCTCTGAGGGAGGAACATCTGTCTGTCCTCTGAGGTGGGACTGCATGACCTCAGTAACATGTCTGACTTGGGGGACCTCAGAAGAAGAAAAAGACTGTCAAGGAACCTAAGCACCTTCTCCACTAAGCGTACACCAGAGTGTGATGTTGGAGGACCAGGGTGACAATGGAAACTGCAGCTCAGTGCATGTGTGTTTGTGTAAAGGCTTCTCTCTGTGTGTAAAGGGAGGCAGAAAAAAAACCTTAAGAAGTTTGGCCCTGTGTGACAGATGTCACCGCTTTCTAAAGACGGCGAAGCTTTACGCTGTCCCCCAGCTTTTCTACACATGAGAAAAACTTCCTCCAGTGCCTGTGATCCCAGCCTCATGTCAGAGACCCGCACACTTCATAGCTGTGATCCGAGGTTTGAGCATGTTCACACTACATATCTGTCATTGAAGAGTCCAGACCACCCAGCCGGCTGCCTAGTGCACACTGAGGGAGTACTGGAACCTACTCAGCTTGGCTAGGTGCTGGCCTTCTAGACACTTATGCCGTTTAGTCGTATTGATGTTGTCAGCCCTCCTTCTGCCTGAATTCGCTGCCCTTCATACTCCTCTGTGGAACTTCTCTCTCTACGTGGGACCTGTGTTGAAGCACCAATATACCAACAGACCAGCATCTCAACACTGGAAAAAGAAGATCATGGAACTGTAGACCACAGGCTACTTTGAAAAGGTCACTCATAATAAAGCCTGTATCCCGGGAAGAACGTTGACCAGTAGATCACTCTGCACCTTTGACCCCTCAGAAAAAGATCTACAACTGCCATGGTGAATAAAGTCACCAAGGAGGTGGCAGAGCTTTGAGTTCAGTATCAGTTTGGCCATGTATGTGTCTCACAACCTGGAGCAGTGGCCTGGAGGGTGTTGCATACTCAGATCCCTGAGTATGCATCTCCCAGGAGCCAGTGGATGGAGCATCATGGGATAACGGTCTTTGCAGATGCAATTAAAGCAAAACTCTCGAGATGAGGTCATCCTGGATTGGTCTGGACCCTTTATCCAGTAAGTGTCCTCACAGAGAAAAGAAAAGGGGATTGTAGACAATCAGCTCCCCTCTGCCTGTGCTTTCGCAATCAGGAACTTTTCCTTTTGTAATAGTAGTACCACTTATCAGGGATCAGTGAGAAATGTTTTTGGTAGAGGACACCATCAGTACCATCCAGACCCAAAGAACAGATGTGTATCCATGCTTGAGACTTAACCTTCTGCTCTGCTCACCTGAAGCCAAGTATTGGAGCATCTTTTGCTGAGTAGCCAGTGACTGCAGTCTAATGGTTGAAAGCCACTTACCAGATTGCCAGTCTGGTACTATGACACCTCATACCATTGGTGAGGCTGGTTACTTTATGGTGGCTCCAAGGGGAGCCTGTCTCCTGTCTCTTGCCTCCCTTGCTGCAGGAGACAACAATACCTCAAATGTGTTCTCTATCTCAGGTACGTCTATCTGTCTCTTGTCTCTGTCTCTGTCTCTCTGTGTGTCTCTCTTCCCCTCTCCCTCTCTCCTTCCCTACCCCCAGGCATGTTCTCTGGCTCAGCATGCTTCAGGATATGTTCCATGTATATGCCTTTTCAGGGATAGTCCATCCTTCCCTTTGGTGCTAAGCTGCCAGGCTTCCTTGAACAGAGACAAGACACCTAAAGCCATCAGCACCTTTCTATGGAGCTAGTCCTGTTGCAGGTTAAAAACAAACAAACAAACAAACAAACAAACCACCAGGTGTGTGTCTGAAACACTGTTGCCATCAGTGTGTGTGTGGCAGGCTCTGGAGCCTCAGGGTTTGGAGTCAGGCAGGTCCGGCCTGACTCTGTGGCTCAGTCATGGTGCTCTGAGCCCCCAGCCTTCCCTCTCCCTGTCTTCGGCTTAGGTGTTTTATCAGTTTCATTCCTGCTGTGGAGGCCATGCTGGACTCAGATAGGAACAGCCCTGTGTTCCCTCCAGCAGCTCTAGCAAGGATCCTTCCCACCTCTGCTGTTTTCTGGCCACCGGTTGCCCCCGCTGGTTATGTCACAGCATCTGCCTTCATGGTCCCATGACCCCATCTGTCTCTCTATATGGAGACCTCTACTCCTCTAACAAGGATGCCAGCCTTGGTGGATTTGGGCCAACCCTAATATAACATGATCTTAATTTAAGCCAATCACGTCAGCAAAGACCTTTACAGGTTCTAGGGGCCTTGCATTTAAGAGGCAAATTCTACAGGTTTGGAGGCAACTAGAGAGCAGTCACCCACAGCCAAGACTTGATTCTCCTACAAATAGGGGCCAAACTAAACTCTAGCAACAAGCCCAGGCTTAGCCCTTCTGGTTCATTCTTTGTCTCCTCCATACTGGCCAGTGGCCCAGACACCAGTGGGCTTCAGCAAGGCACAGGGAGTGGTAGGTAGCATGTCCTGCTGGGGTCACAGCTTGTTGCTATTTGCTCCCTGTGTTTCCCACCACCCAAGCTTCTCCAATGAGGCTCATCTGGAGCAGCAATCAGGACAGTCCTGGCAAAGTTGTCAGATGGGCTCTGCTGCCTCTTGCTAATGATGATGCCTGCTGTGGGTGAGGTCCTTCCCAAAGTGATTTCCCAGCCCTAGCCTGTGTGCACCACGCTCAGCAACAGCACAGCTACAGGGTCCCTACTAGGCAGGGAGGAGACCACTATCATGAGCACTTCCTCCCAGGCTTCTAGCTCCTTCTCTGGTCCAGTCTCAGGGAGTCCCATACCTGGACCAGTGGGCCAAGTCCTAGCCCCTCATTCCTTCCTCCCCCAGGCAAGGCAGCCATGCTCTGGCCTCTGTACTTTGCATTCAGCCATTGCCATTGAAGCTGATAATCCTCCAGACTGTGGGTAGACTGAGTAGACACGCTCATTCTCATAGGAACCTCCAAAGAAAGGGAAGTGTGAGGAGCCAAGGCTGGATTAAAGTGCAACCTTCACAGAGCTCCACTCAGTGTTAGGCAGTGAGTGCCCTTTGCCTTGGCATGATGGCCTGGCACCAGCCTTCGAATTGGTTGCAGGTGGGCACCTCGGGTAATGCAGCTAGATGTCTTTGGCCCTGTCCTCTGGTGTCCTGGGAAATGTTTATGGAGCTAACAAGATTTCAGATGTTGCATAATATTCTGCTTGAACTGGAAGACGCCTGTGCGAGGTAAATGCTGGAGCTCTGAGAGCATGAACCTCTTACCTGTGCCTCCATGTGCAAGGGAGGAACAGGGTTGCTGGTCAAATGCAGGCCACATTGTCTCCTGCCACAGCTTTGTGCTTCAAATACCCTGTGCCACTTAGGCATCTGAAGCTGGTATCAGGGACAAGGCAAGCTGGCTGCCAACTGCAGCTGCACATGGGGTCAGTAAAAGTCACTTGGTGGTGTTCAGTGGACAGATGGCTGGTTCAGAATTCACACGGTTGTGCCACCGACACCACCCTGTGACTCTGGAGCACCTTATCCTCTAAGGCAGACCCTGGGGCATGAGCACTGTACCCCCAGCAGCCCTCACCCCACTCCCTGTCTCTAGTAATTTTTTAGGGTTCTCCTCTCTAGTAAGTGGAATTGGGTGTTGTTTGTATTTGGTGTCTGTCGCTCCATACATATTTCCTGGTGTCAGAACTTCTTTCTCTTCTGTGACAGAAATATTCCACTATGTGGAATGTCTAGATAAGAGGCAGTGAGCATTCTGCTTCTGGCTGTCATGCTTCTATGAATATAATCCTCTCTGAGCCCCAAGATATCCCATGGACCATGGTCAAAATCCCTTTCAGTACTGTCACCTACTCAGTGGCCCATTGGTACCTCTGAGTAGTCAGAGAGAGACCCCACCTCCAGGCAGGCTGGGGTTCTGGGGCCTAGGGTGACGCTCTAACCACAAAGACATGCTGCTACAAGGCCCTGTGTTGGGTCCAGTCTGGCGGGAGGAGCTCTGTGATTGACTGATGATATTTGCTTCAGCAACCTAGAGCTTAACTTACGCCTGATTCTCTTGCCAGACGGGGGCTATCACTCTGCTCCAGCTGGGTGGACAAGGAAAGGCTGTCTTGATAATAGCTGTGTCTCTACCCCCATTGGGGACGTTTTTGTCCTCCTTATGACTCTGAGATTTTAAATGTGCTGCGGAGTGTCCAAGTATAATTTAGCTATCATAGAAGGACCGTAAGGGCCCAAGGAGAACCAAATCAAATGTAGGCTGACTCTGAACTCGGTGAACCTGTGTTCACCTGGAACCTGTGCATGCACCTTGGTTTGGAAATACGGTTTTTGCAGATGTGACCAGTTACAATGAGATGATGGCTATATCCCTATCAGAAAGAGGAAAAGATGGAGCCTGGGATCGTGTTATCATAAGCTAGTGACATCAGCAATGGGCAGGGAGGATCCTACCCTAGAGCCTGAGGCGAGAACATGGCAGCCACACCTGAGTTTCAGGCAGTGTTTGTGGGTCCTCCCAACCCTCCCAGCTGCTTAGACGTTCTCACTATTCAGATAGAACAGAGGTATGGCGTAAGAAAACTCAATTCGGGAGACGCTACAGAACAGAGGGTTGGCATTATCACCCGGAGTCATGGGCCTCCGCACCAGGGTGTTATCTAGGGTGTCTCTGGGCAGCCTCCCCCCTGATTCTGTGGCCGAGCCTCCCCTTTGTGGACTCTCTCCACAGCCTCTCTTTGTTGTGGGGGGTTGGTATGTTTCTGCTCTCTGAATCAAAGGGAATGTTCTCACAGCCTTATACAGTGTGTGGAGGTCACAGCATGAGGGTCTCCATGTGTCATTCCTCCACTCCCTAAAAGCTGAGGACCCTCTTTTTGTGGGGCACTTAATGGACAAGGAAATCGAGACTAAGAATGGTCATCTGTCTGAGGTTGCCTGGTCAGACCCAGGATGCAACCCTACATCCAGATCTCCTATCACCAACCACCCTGGGACTCCCCTGGGAGCCCACAAGCGGTGCTTAGAACTCAGCCCTGGCCTCGTTTTGTAGAGGCGCAAGGGGAGCTAAGACACCTGAACCTGAAATGGCAGCCACCAGGGAGCCTCAGAGAGCAATAGGGTACCCCAACATACCACTCTGCTGGGCCCCACTAGCCCTCCAACTAGTGTTAACAACAAAACAGAAACAGTACTAGCCAAGGCCACCGTGGAAGGGGGCTCGGGTCATAGGGCATCTGTCCACCCCCTAGTACAGAGCAGGCTAGTAGGAATGGGAGTATGAGGGCAGGCATGAGTCTGGGTGAGGCAGGCCCCAGATGTGTGGCCAGGTGGGTGGAACAGGCATTGCAGAGGGAGCAGGGGTCCTGGGCCCCAAGACAAGAACTTGGATTCTCTTCTGAGGGTACAGCGGTCTGTGTGGTGTTAAGCAGAATACTGGGATCCGAGCCCAGGACACTGGCCCTGGGGGGGTTAGCATATTCTCCACCCTCACCCCTGCTCACCCACCAGGAGGCCCCTTCCCAGCATGCAATCCAGATCTGCATGCTAGCAGAGCAACAGTATATAGGAGGGGCACAGAACAATAGCGATAGGAATGAGCCAAGTATAAGCCAGGTGTCAGAGGCCACATCCACAGGGTCTCATAGATGCCCATCTGCCATCAGCACCTCTGGGTGGTCCACGAGCTTTGTGGAGGTGGGCAATGCTGGGATCTGAAGGCCCCAGGAAGATGAGTCTGGACTCCTTACTGAGCACATCAGGAAACTGAGGCTGGGGGCAGGGCGATGGGCTCTGAGGAGGTGGATATGCAAGAGCGATCTCACTGGGAACAGAATCTTCTGGGGGGCACAGCATTGAGGGGCCATGAGAGGGCAGGGGCTTCCATGGAGGGAATGGGTTTAGGTGACGCAGGCTGAGAACCCAGCTGCAGAGTCCCATTGCCCCTGTATGCTGCTTAGTGCCTGCCTTTAGTACCGAAGGCGCAGCTTTGCGTGTAAAGCACAGATAGCAAACCTTGCAGCTTGGCTGGCCACATATGGTCTCTGTTATGAGGTCCATTTTATTATTTTTTTTTTATAATCTTAAAAAAAAAAAAAAAAAAAAAACCCGAAAATGTGAAAGCCGTGCTGAGCTATATGGAATGGGCCTGGCTGAGCCTGTTAATTCTCCACACCCTACTGCCAACAGCTCCTTGCCTTGTGGACGTGGAGCTGGGAGGGGAGGCTTTGTTTGTTCTGATGAGGACCCTACTTGGTGCTGGACACTCTGGGCTGGGGACACTCGGGATCTGGAACACCCCAATCTGTGCACTCCATCTAGAGACATACAAAACCCCCGGGGTTCCAAATCCATTACTCTGGGGAAGGTTGGGGAAGGGGCCACCAGGAGGAGTCCATCCACCACAGCCAAGGGCCACATGTCAGGAAGCTAAGTCACTGTGAACTAAAATGAGTCCTTCCTGTCCCAGAATTAACCATAGGCAGTGGCATGGCACCTAAGAAGCCCCTTCCCTGAGGATGAGCTGATAGGTAGGAGGGAATGGCTTCCCTCAAACCAGGTCAACCACAGCCAACCTGGAGCTCTCTCTGAGCTGACCTTGAGTTGGCTCTGGAAGCCCCAGAGGTCACCCTATCTCTGTCCAAGAGGGAATGGGCTGCTCAGAGCCTCCAGCCACCACAGTGCACTGCTTTGAGAGCCAAGTGCAGCTCACTCAAACAGCTGGGACCTGGGAGCTCCTAACATCAAGTGGACCAGGAATGCACTGGGACAGGCAGGATTCTGCCTCTGGTTTTGTGGCCCTGCCCAATGTAAGAATTGAGGGCCCTGTGGCACTCAGTTTAGAAGGTTAATGTGTTTAAGGAGAGAATGCCATTTCTTCCTAATAGACTTTGGAGGAGGCAGAGATGGGCTGTGGGAGGGAGCACTGCTTCTCTGATCTCCTCTCCAGGGGAACTTACTCCAGGCTGCACTCCAGGTCCCTCTGCTCTGGTCCCCTGACATCATCTCCATCCCCACTTCTTTCATACCCACTTGCATTCCTCACCCTGAAGGTAGATGCCTTTTCCCAGGCTTCCCTCCCACCTCATTGGACCAGTAGACGAGAGGCCACTGAGGTGAAACTAGCCTGACCCACCTGGGGAAAGACTCTGTTTTAGGTTTGCCTTTATGAAGCAGAGCAGCTAGCGGCCAGAGGTTTGCACCTCCAGACCCACTACAGGGTGGTGACCAAGGCAGGACTGAGCTGAACTCTTGGGAACTGGAAACTGAGCCTCCCATCTGTGTGGGAGGGCAGGAGGGTCAGAATGGGAGGGGTCTGACTGAAGCTAGATTAGCACTCTCCTTAGGATCTACAAAACTCAGAGGAAGCAGCATTCTGTTCTGTGTGGGGAACCCACCCTGCCTATCACAGGCTGAACAATAGGTAAATGGAAATGTGTGCTGAAATAGGTGTCAAAGAGTAAGGGAGTTGGAGCTCCCCTCCTATGGTTACTCATAAGCTGAAGACATCATACAGAGCCATATTTAGCTGGGCAGGTGGGTAATTGCCTGTGTACACTTATACAATGCACCTGCACCTTGGCTACATCTCTGCTGAGGACACCTAGCAGCTATGGGCATACTCCCAGCTCAGGCCTGGAGTGCTCACATGTCTCCAAGCAATGCCCAGCACACTCTTCTTGGGGAACTGCCCATCTGGGAATTCCCAAGGGACAAGCCACAGGATCATAGACCATCACTTCGTGTCAAAAACAGGGAAATAGTTCATGTGTGCGCACACTCGCTCAAGTGCATGTGTGCACACACACGGAAGCTATGGTGTCAGAGGGGCACAGGTGCCAACTGAATGACTTCCAGTACCCAAGGTTGGAGCCACTGGGACAAGAAAATAAATAACAGTGTAGGGTCATAACCCAAAGCACAAAATAAATACGCACATGTCCATAATGGTCTAAACAAACTCCCGAATGAATAAATAATTAGCACAGGACAGTAAATGGTTCCCAGACACTATAAGAAAGTCATCCCACCAGAAGGGAGGGAGGATCCTGTGCCAAGTGGGAGCCGTACTGGATAGTAGAGGGCGAGAGGGCAGAAACATGCCTTCGAGCAGACAGTGACAGTTTGGGAGGGCTCAGCCAGGTGACAAGACCATTATCATGGAAGGGCACACTGCTGGAATGGGCCCTAGCATATGACAGCAAGGGCACTCGCTCTGGATCATCTGCCAGATGACCCCTTTGTAGTTGTTTTGTTGTTGCTATTGTTGTTGTTTTGTTTTGTTTTTACTCTCTGGGGTTCTGTCACCCAGCTCCCAAATAATCACACAGAGACTTCTTCTTACTTATGAATACCTGGCCTTAGTTTGACTTGTTTCTTGCCAGCTTTTCTAATTTAACTTATCCCTGCTACCTTTTGCCTCTGGGCTTTTACCTTTTTTATTCTATATTCCTTTCTTTCCTTCTTACTCCCTGGCTGGCTCTGATGCTGGGTGGCTGCCCTGGTTTCTCTTCCCCTCCTTTTCTTGCTCATCTAGCCTAGATTTCTCTTATTATTTATTCTCTCTGCCTGGCAGCCCTGCCTATCCCTCTCCTGCCTAACTATTGGTAGTTCATCTCTTTATTAGACCAGTCAGGTGTTTTAGACAGGCAAAGTAACACAGCTTTACAGAGTTAAACAAATGCAACATAAAAGAATGCAACACATCTTTGCCTCATTAAACAAATATCCCACAGCATAAACAAATGTAACACATCTTAAACTAATATTCCATAACACCCCTTACCCAATTAAATCTTGAGGAAAGCATCCAGGCACTGCAGAGGCCCTGAGCCACACTCCTCAAAATGACTGTGGGTGCCATGTTAACAAGAATAGTCTAGGAGGCTGTCATAGTGGAGTTCATGATGGCAAGTATGGCTGGGACAGGAAGCAGACAGTAGACAAGAAGTGGGGCCAGGCAGAACCACAAGCCCCTCCCACAGTGACCCACTTCTTCAGATGAAGCTCCAGCCCCTAAGATTCTAGTCTCGCAAAGCACCACCACTACCTGGGGACCAAGTGTTTAAATGTGTGAGCCATCATGAGACAGTTTACATTCATTTTTCTTACCTCTCCCCTCTTCATCATCTTTTGTTCTCACCTAGATTTCAAACTGTATCAGTCAACTACTGCTGTATAACAAATAGCCACAGAAATCACAGTAGCAAGCAGTGACAGGCATTTGTTTCTTATTCACTTACCTTTGGGTCAGGTAGTACGGTTACATTTGCACTCAGCTGAGCAGGCTGCAAGCATGGCCTTCTTCAGCTTCACCTCCCAAGTCCCATTCTTCTCAGTCTGAGGCGATCCCAGGGCTTGCTTCTCTCATGGCAGGCTCAGGAGCCCCCAACAGAAATTGGAAACACAGCCACTGCCCAGATCCTGGCCCAGACTCCATTGTCCATCCACCTGTGTTCTTCTCGCTAAGGTTGTCCTCCTCCATTGGCAAGGACATTCTATCACTCGTGGAGGCCAATGAGAAAATTATTTCTTGCTGAAAGCTTGCATCTTCCATGCAGGCCTGTGTTTGTGGAGAGATGGGGTGCAGCTGTAGGAAGGCTTAGGGGTAAGAAGAGCTGAGTGGAGGACTGTGTGTCCACTCACATGGGCCTTAGGTACACCATGTCCCTCTTGGCTTCAGGCCCCATTGCAGAGCAAGATGAGTTCTCAGGACTGACCATGCAATGTCTCAGGTCTGGGCAGGCTGCCTTCTTCAGCCACATGGGGACACTCTAGTGTCATGTGCATTCCACAGAGAACCTCACGGATTATGACAGAGTCCTCTTGCAATACTCCAATACCTTTCTCCAGTGCTTTTTCCCATTGATAACACTGAGCTCTGGAAGGACAGTGGGTTGCACAGGATGACGAGTCATCTCAGTGAGGTTCATCAGCCAACAGGACCCCTGGGGCCCAATGTCTGTTTCACTAGACTCTGCATCTGTACGTCATAGAGGTGCCTGGTGCTGCTTCTTCTGACCCTGCCCTTGTTCCGCTGGTCCATTCGCCCATTGATCTGTCCAGCATCGCTCTGATGATTGGCTCCACATCATCCTGGACGGAGTACAGGAAAACGACTCCATCTGCTTCCATTATTCTTGGATGAAGTGCGGTGTGTGAGGTGGAGTTTTGGAAGACTATGCTGTGGGCTCTCCACTCAGATTTCTGGCTTAAATGCTGAACTTAGCAGCCGAGACCATTAAAAAAGAATTTTTATTCCATTTCTACTTTCTTTGTTGGTGCCCAGGCTGACATCTCCAGGGACCAGAATTCTTGGCTTCATCCAGTTGGCCTTCTGAATGCAGGGACAGGCCAGCTTCAGGAGCTGGGCAAAGGGCGGTACATGGGTTCTGGTTTCATCATTTACAGGGTGCCTCCAGAGAGGCTGTGGCCATGGAGGGTGGGACATCAGTTTGCTAACTGATCTCCAGGTCAGAGATGCTGAGCTCTGGCAGACCTCTCTGGGACACAGTGCCAGCTCCCTCAGAGCCCCTCCCTGTGGACTCTGGCATGAACCTTTGCATGGGGTCACTTGAAGCCACAGAACTCACCTTCCAAGCAGAGACCTTTGTGTACACTTTTAGAAGTGACAAGATGGACAGCTACATGTCCAAGATCCCATGGCCACCTGACAGACAGCTGGCCCCAAGCCAGAACCCACCTTCTAGCTCCCGTGTCCCTGTTGTATTCATGCTGCCCCAGCTACTGTCAGACTGTCCGTGGGACCACAGGGTGGAGCACAGCAGTAGAGGGCATCCCACTGTGATGGTGGCATTGGTCCCACCACTGTGGCTGCCAAGCTGCTCCTTGGTTCTCTGAGGGGTGAGATTACTAACTGGGAGAAACATTCTGAATCTTCCTGGTTCTAAAAAGAAGAAAAAAAGTAAAATATATTCATGGGAAAATGCAAACGTGTCCACATGTGAACAGGCAGTGTGGCCGAGCTCTGTCCAGATTTGGGGTGTTCTCATTGGGTCTGGCTCATATTTTGCAGAACAAGCCCTGCTCCCACCCAGTCTCCTGCCTACCAGGGACTTATGCCCCACCCCAGCTTCCAAAGCAGTGTCCAGGGGCCTCTGATCCTCTGGATGAGCCCCCACAGTGATGTTGGCAGTGTTGATGTCCCTCTCATTTACCTGTGAGGCCACTCTTGTAAATAGGGCCTTGGGAAAGAGCCAGTTAGGATGAGGTCAGGAGGCCCAGGGCCAGTGCCTGGTGTCTTCTTAAAGGGGAAAATTGGACTTGGACACAGGCCCACACAGAGGGAATCAGGACAAGAAGGAGGCCTGGGACCCAACACACTCCCTCTGTCTCAGAGGAGCTAGCTCTGCCCCTACCTTGTCCTCAGCCCTGCCCCTCTGTTCTTTGGCCTGGACTGGGCATGGCTTGGGAAGCCCGAGAGAGACCTCTGGTCCCAGAATGGGGGCTACAAGTTCCTTTTCAAGACACCCTTCATCTGCACAAGTGCCTAAGTGGCCCTGACAAAAGACCCCAACCTGGGGGCTGAGACAACAGAGGTGCCTTGTATTTGCTCTGTTTTGAGACAGGGTCTCATGTTATCTGCCTAGCATCAAACACTATATAACTGAGGATGACTTTGAACTTCTGATCCTCCTGCCTCTATCTCTGGAGTGCCAGGAGACCACTGTATCCCATTTTATGTGGCTGAGGATGGAGTGCAGGGTTTTGTGCATGCTAAATGTGTACTCTGCCAGCAGAGCTCAGTCTCAGCACAGCAGACATGCTTTCTGTCACATTACAGGCCAAGCTGGTGGCTGGCTAGCTCGTGGGGACCCAGAGAGGAGTCTGCTCAGGCCTCTGTCCAGCTCCTGGGGACCCAGCAGGACTTGGTGACCCTTAGTTAGGCCATGTCATTCTACCTCTGATCTGTCTTCATGTGGCTTTGCCGTGTTTTTCTCCAAGTCTCTTTCTTCCTTAGATGTACCCAGACACATGACATGGGCCACCGTCTCCATCATGACCTCTTACTGGTCACACTGTCACAGATCCTGTTTCCAGGCCAGGCGCGCTCTCTCTCTCTCTCTCTCTCTCTCTCTCTCTCTCTCTCTCTCTCTCTCTCTCTCTCTCTCTCTCTCTCTCTCGTGTGTGTGTGTGTGTGTGTGTGTGTGTGTGTACAGTTCTGAAAGGTCAGGTCAGAACTTTGCATAGACCCATGCAGAACACTGTGCAAATCCTAGTCCTGTCTGCTATGTGGGGTGGGTATATGCAGTTCTCTAACCCCAGTTTCCATCGCTTCACTCGGAAAGATCTGCAGGCCAGAACAGCTCTGGCCAGGAGGCAGAGGGTTCCAGCAGTGTAGAGAAGCAGTGAGCAGCCATGTTCCCTGTTGCCAGCAAATAGACTCAGATTCCCAGGCTTCAGGCTGCACAGCCCAGCACCACAGAGGAGGGGCTGAAGCCCACAGAGGAGACAAGTCTTTGCAGCCGCAGAGAGCTCCATAGAGGCCTCACTTCCAGCATTCTTCCACAGATGCTGGCCAACACACTACACACACGCATGCTATACCCACACAGCAGCTGGTAGCACACCACACACACACACACACACACACACACACACACACACACACACACACATACTATACTCACATGACAGCTGGTAGCACACACACACTACACATACACACATGCACATTGTACGCATCCAGCCCCCAGCTACACTCATACATGCTGTATCCACATGCCACACAAACATGTTATATGGCACATATATACATACTATTTATGCTCATACCACACACAGCACATGTATGCATGATACACATGTACAGTGCACACACTGCATACTAATCCATTCCATACATGCTACACAAATACACATGTATACCCCCCACCATGTTAGTGACACAGAGAGGAACATTCAAAGTGTCTCATACACAACCCACACATCACACAGAGTGCATACCATGCACACAAACATGCCCCCATCCATTTCATCTATGGACCACAGCTGGTCACAGCTATCTTCTAGGCAACTTCATCACGGGCAAGCTCCACATTCTGTAACATTCCTTCTTGTCCATCACCATAGGGGTTGATGGCCTCAACACAGAGTTGCTGTACTTGCTAACGGAAGAGGTAGCCAGCAAGGCCTGTCTAACCTGACCCCTGAGATGCCCCAGGCAGCTCCCAACCAGGCTCAGTTCTCTCACATAGACTCTCTTCTGCAACATCCTCTCATCTCCAGCCACATAAGGACCTGCCCAGATCCAGCTTTGGCTCAGCTTGCCTGTGTCCCAGCACTTCTGCCTGCTGGCGCTGACAGAGAGCACCAGGGATGGCAGACAGCCCGGCCTTACCATGCCCCTCATCAGCTCCCCTCTCTGAGCCTGACCTCTCTTCTGCAATTAAAGATGAGAAAGACAGAGTAGCCTGTGCCTGGCAGAACAACAGTCCTCAAGATGCCCAAGTCCCAGTCCTGTGGCATCCTGCCTTGATAGAAAGGAACCTATGTGTGGTGGTTTGCTTGTGAATGGCTCCTATAGGCTGGTATATGCTCAGGAGGGGTGGCTTGTTGGAGGAGGTGTGTCGCTGGGGATGGGCTTTGAGGTTTCAAAAGTTAACTCTCCCTCTGCCTCAGGCTTGTGGATCAGATGTGAGCTCTCAGCTCCTGCTCTACTGCCAAGCCTGCATTCCTGCTGCCATGTTCTCTACCATGGTAGTCATGGACTCTAATTTCTGGAACTGCGAGCCCCAAATTAAATGCTTTCTAAGTTGCCTTGGGCACAGTGTTTGGTCACAACTATAGAAAAGTCACTGTGAAGCTGGGTGGTGGTATATGCCTTTAATCCCAGTCCTTTGTGTGTGGGGGGGGGGATTCAAAAATAAAGAAAGATAGACAAACCACTGTGACTGTTCCTATTGTAACATAAATGAAGCTATGACTTGACTGCCCCCAATCCCCACCATGGTGAAAGGGACTTTCCTGTAGGCTCAGGTCCCAGTTAGGGTATTGACTCAGGAGCACGTCCAGGATCATCCAGGGAACCAGAAGTCATCACAGGGTCCTTTGAGGTGAGAACACTGCTCCTCTGGTCAGCTGGAGCTGTAAGGATGGACATGGGGCCCCAGAGGTTCCATCGATAGCTCTGAAGGTGGAGGGAGAGTTCCAAGTCCAGGGATGTGGTGGCCGCAGAAGCCAGGACGCAGTGACCATCATACCTTCTCAAGCATCCAGAGGAAGAGGCTCTGCTATAGCTAGAAGATAGGTCAGTGAATGACCTTGAACATAAGCTTCCAGAGTGGCCATGCTTGTTTTGTTTTTCCTCTTTTGTGGGAGCACCGGAGACAGACCCAGGGCCTTGTACATGCTGGAAAGCCCATACCACTGAGGCATATCCCAGCCATAAACATGTTTTAAAGCCATTGAGTGTGGCAGTTACTCCACCAACCACAGGTACCTGAACACCCCCAGATGAGGCTGTGTGATTTATCCAAGTGTCATGACTTTGTCAGAGTGTGTCCTTGTCATTAACAGATGACTAAAGATTCTGCTCAGCACTCACTCTAGGAACTGGAGCCATAGAGATGTCATGTGGCACACAGCTTGTCGCTGATGAGACATCATGGGAGACAAAGACTTGGATGGCATCTACCCGCTATGACACAGGGTGCCTGTTGGTACGTTGCCAGACTACTCTAGGCCAGAGTCACCAATCCCTAAAAGAAGGATGTTAGACATGGCGACTTTTCCAAGACCTTCCCCCATCCAGCTCCTCCTGGCTTTGGGACTGTTGTAAAGGACTCTGACCTCTAGGACCTGGAGTCCTGCGGATCCTCTAATAGCACAAGTGCTTATGATGTCCCCATTGCTCATTACCAAGAAAGTCCCCAGAGATGTGGGCCCATGCTTCTATTTATAGAGCCCAGTGAATTCTGGTGGCTTCGTGGGGCTATAGGACTGGGATCCAGGCAGCCTTCTGTTGGGTCTGTATACAACCCCACTCAGGGCTCCTCCACCAGAGCTCTGTGCATATCCCAGCCAAAGGTCCCAATGGATTCCCAGCTCAGGTCTACCCACTCCGCCTCTACCTGCCCTGCTCCCCTGCTGTCCCTGATGCACAGTGACAGAGTGATGTGGCTTCCACATGCTGTCTCATTTGGGCATGCTCAGTGGATTTCAAAATTTGACCGTCCAATTGAGGCATGAATAAACACGTGTCCCACGTGTAATGGCACTGGAGGGCAGAGGTGCTGACATACCACAGCATGGTTGGACCCTGAATCACGGTGCTGAGTGACAGGCCATCACAGACACACAGTCGCATGTCTGTTAGGGGAAACAACTCCACAGAGAGAGAACAGACCACTGTTTCTGGAACTGAGATTGGGATAAGTGACTGCCAGCGGAAACTAAAACTCCTCAGAGCTGGTAGAGGTGAGAAGTGTCTATCACTGTGTGTGTCTGACTTATATCCAGATCTTTAACATCTACCCCATGGTAAATCCAGGTGTAGATACTTTGTAATTTAACAGTTCACACAAACCTGACCCTGGGCTTGGAACCCTTCTTTGTCACATACCTTTAGCATCCATTGTACAAACAAAAAGTTTTGAGACATGGTCTCACTGTATAGCCCAGAGTGTTTGCCTAGCATGCAGAAAACAAAACAACACAAAAAACAAACAAAAACCAGGTTTGATCCTGAATAAATCCAGCGAGGTGGCCCACACCTGTAATCCCAGAACTCAGGAGATGCAAACAGGAGGATGAGGAGTTCAAAGCCATGCTTAACTACATAGCAAGTTCAAAGCCAGCTGGGCTACACAAAACCCTCTTTAAAAAGTAAGTAAACAAATAAAGTAGTGAAAATTAAAGGGCCCAGTGGAAGCACTGACAGATGGCCCTATGTTCAGGGTCTCCCATTCTTGAACCTGTGTGTATCCACATGCATGCCGGCAGGCCAGACATTGTGGCTGAATGCCATCACGAGGCATGAAGGCTACAGGGGTGACTTCCTTAAGTCACTCAGCCTTGGTTTCTCTGAGCATCCAGCGATTACAAGCTTCTGGCTGGCTTCATCTATGGTATTGTGGAGAGAGATGAGGGCTGTGGTGTGTCTGTAAGACTCTGCCGTGGGATGGTTGGGTGTAGATACTCCCATGGGAAAGAGCCCAGCTGCTCACTATCTAGCAGCCGTCCACAGGACAGAAACAATTTCTAAGCATCTTCTCTTCCCTTCTTCCTCTGAGGCAGCTTCACACCACAGGAATCTGCCAAACTCAGCCTGTGCCCCACCCTATTGTATGTCGAGCCCCTGCACATCTGCCACAGAGAGCCAGCCCCCATCTCTTGCCCAGGCTCTGTCCGAAGGGAAGGGAGACAGGGCCAGGGCTATCTCTGCTCCAGTGGGCACTGGGGCAGATGCAGGTTGGCAGGCAGCAGAGCAGGGCAGCAGTCCTGACAAGAGGAATATCATTCAGCACACACCAGACACTCAGTCAGTGTCACTTGAAAATATCGACTCCCTGTGGTGCTTACTTGTCCTCCCAAGTTCTCTCAGTAGAGGCTCACTGCCAGAAGTCAGCATCCAAACTGTGTGATAGCCCCCGTGTTCAACAGCAACCCAGGAATGAAGCCTCACATCCTGGCCTGCTGTCCACTGCCAGCACAGAACCCAGCTGTTTGTAGGGCTGTGACCCCAGGCTTCCTGGTGCTTGGTTCGCTGGCTGCTGTCTGAAACTGGAGTAGAGTATGGGGTCAGTAATAGAGGCTGTGCAGCCATGGTGTGTCTGTATATAACAGTGACAAACTCAGGTTCCAAAGATTCCTCACCAGCCATGCAACCTCAGCCAAGCAGCCTAAACTGGCCAACTCTGGTTTCCCTGCCTGTGCAACAGGGAAGAGAGCAGTGTGTCCAGGACTCCGAGACCAGTATGGAAGTGCTTTGCTCTGGACCTGGCGCAGACGCAGACAGAGTGTGTGTTGTTACTATGCACAGATCTGTCTGCCCCATTCTCACATGTATCTCCTTGCACGGGCCAGGCTTCTGTGGAGAGCATGAGCCTGAACTTCCTCCTTCCAGTGGATAGGCTTTCTTCCATCCTCCCTAGACAACCTTGGCATTCGGTGGGCATCAGAGTGAAAGTGAGAACTCACTGGGAAAACTACGTGCACAGGCCCTTGTAGAGGCCACTAGAGAGCTTCATCCAGCTTGGCTTATCCCCTCTGGGCATCTGTCTACACTGGGCAGGGACCACAGTGCTCTGCCCATAGGCATGAGAGGGATAAGGCTCCAGGTGAGTGTGGACAGGGCATGGGATGTGGAGACTGGGCCACATGCTGAGCTGCTGACTCCCTGCCCCCCATCTGCACCCCTGCCTTTCCTTCCTGTTCTAAACAAGGCCAGGACCCTCCTAGAGCCAGAAGCTCCCCAGAGAGCCAACAAAGTGGTTTCTCACATGACTTCAGCAGTGGACTGCAAGTGGTTCCTGAACATCATGGCCTCAGCTGCCCCTTAGTGCCTCCCTGCCTGGCCAGATGAAACCAGCCTAGAGCCTCGAGCTCCTGCCCACCCCAACCACTGCCCCAACTCCAAATATGCAAGCTGCTCAACCTGTACCAACTTGGGGTGGATCTACCACAAGCCCCAGGCTCCTGGGGAGTTGAAGTGAGGTCCCAGGGTTCAGATTGATCCTCAGGTCAGCTGGCCACAGTCCATAAGCAGGACTACCTGTAAGTGTGCCCAGAGCCTATGGGAAACCAGAGTCCTGGGGCTGGCTGCCCCAGTACACATGGGGAGAGAGAGCCCTCTTATCTCATTCCCTGACACCAGATGGAGCTGGGCCACAGCACTGCCCAAGAGCTGAGGAGATAGGCAAAGGGCATGTCAGCCTGGGCCTAAGGGGTATATGAACAGTTGCAGCAAATACAGCCAGGCTGTGGCTGCCAATGTACCTTCTAGGATGCCTCTAGGCCACTCCAAGTCCAAGCAACCTTCATATAGGCAGAAGCCAGGAAGAGCCTTGGCTGGCAGATTTCTGATGAAAGCCTCATTACCTATGCCACTTTCAGGACAGAGGCCCCGGAGCCAGCAAATGCCCCTCATGTCCTTCCTCAGACATAATCAAAGCTGAGTGTCTGACCCTGCTTTCCCCACTTTGTATTTCCATGAAAGCCATGTCTGAATGCTTGACCCTCACAGACCTACCACTGCTCAGTTCCCAGAAGATATACCTGTCAGGGTGGGGAAGACCAGGGTCTAGGGACATTGCACCAATACCCCTGGTCGCGGGGAACCAGCCTTGGGAGCTGGTGGCTAATGTGAGAAGTCATGGAGTGGTTGGGTCCAAAGCTTTGGTGTCAGATTCCAACCTTTCTTTCTCCTCAGTCTGACCAACCGCACCTTCTGCTGTCAGTACACTCACTGGCCTCCTCAGGGAGCAGCCCAAACAGGTCTGACTTCTGACCCTGGGAGGGGCTGCTTCTCCTAGTGAATATGTTTGTACGCATACATGAGTGTGCACAAACACACTCATACCTGTGTGTAGCTGAGATGGCATGTGACTTTGGAGTGTGCCTGTGCCAATGTGTCTATATTGGAGGTTTACCTGTAGTGTGTGACTGGGCACATGTAATCTGTTATCACCTAAAGACTGGACAACTGAGAACACATTATTACATGACTTTGAGGTTGTGATGTGACTGTGCACTCACATAAACTAGCAGCTATGACATCACTGCCCAGCCTTGACAGACATATCTCCAAAACTATGTCCATGGTTAACTAGGGACATTGTCACCTCAGGCTCCCCTTCGATGGCGATCATAAATTTCCACTGAATCCTGGGATGGAGCAAGCAAGGAAACACAGGAAGCATTTCTTGGGGTCCTGGCATGTGGGGGCCCTAGCTCAGCCAGGTGCTTGTAGCTCTTAGGAAGCAAGATGCATGAATTAGGATCAATAGTATCGCATGGAGGCCTGGACCTCATGCTAATAGCTGTGAAACCTTGGAGAAGATTCTAGACTGGGTGTGTTCTGCTGTGACGTGAGAATGGAGCTGTGTGTCTCAGCTTTGTGCTGTATGGTTCAGGGCTGGGCCCGGGAGGCCCACAGGCACTCCCTTACTGCTGTGGTGTGGGGCATTGGAGAGGATAACACTTCAGGAACACCGAGGACAGGCCCGAACACACAGCTCCTGTCCTGCAGGTACTTATGTGCTCTCTCTTGTTCTCCTGCCTCTCTCATGCTCTCTCTGTCTCATGTTCTCTCTCTCTCTCTCTCTCTCTCTCTCTCTCTCTCTCTCTCTCTGTGTGTGTGTGTGTGTGTGTGTGTGTGTGTGTGTGTGTGTGTGTGTGTGTGTGTGTTCCTGTACAATGGGAATAATAAAAACCCCACAGAGATGTCATAAAGAGCCTTGGAAGCTGCCAGAAGCAGAGCCAACTATCATGGGGGGGGGGGCATTCTCATCACTTGCAAGTGGTTGTCACCCAACTGGGAAGTGGACCGACCTAATGGCCCTTTCCCACCTGGTGTCCATCTCACCACCCAGCAGGGGAGAGCTGGGCCTGTGTTGATCACTGAGAGAGTGTAAGACATGATGTGGCTATGGTTCAAGTCAGCACACAGCCACATCCAGCACATCCCGCTACTTCCAGGCTGTGTGGAGTTATTTTACTTCCCATTTGACTTATGGGAGATCATGATTCAGTCCTTCAGTAGCCCATAAATGAAGAACTCTGTAGTGTGCCAGTGTGGCTACTAAGGAATAACCCAGACATGACGCATGGGCAAGGAGCTGAGGGGAGCAGGCAGTGAGAACAGAGCCTACTGGAGTGAATGTGGCAGAAGCAAAGAGCCTGTCCCCTGCAAGTCCCCTTGTCACCCCACTAGAACTACAGAGGGGAAACTGAGGCATGGAGTAGATCATCTGTGTACACAGGAAGTCAAGGAGCCTGGACTGGGAACCTAGGGTCCTCGAAGCACACATTTCATCTTGATGGGCTGCCCCCAGGGCCACCCCTCTGCATCTATAGCTCTCCCCTGTGCGTCACAGCATGTGACCTCAGGCCCTGGAAGCACAGAGGCTGCATTGTGAGAATCAGCTAGGCAAGCAGATGGCCCGGAGGCTGAGATTCCCTTGTGCCAAGGGCTCTGACCTTGTATCCTGGGATTCCCCAGCTGGAAGGGCCACAGGGCTTTCCCACCTACCCGCAGGGCATCCCTGTGGGCCAAGATTCTCCAAGACTAAGAGGTCCTTTATCTACAGAAATCTCTACAACACTAACCTACACAGGTCTAACCACCAACCCAGGGACATCCAGGGCCCGGCACAGACACTCAGAATTGTCTTGGTCTGTCTCCTGTTTTCAATGTTCTTAGGATGATCAATCTAATCTGTACAGAAAGGAACCACACTGTGTTCCAGTTCACACTGTGCCATTGCAAACTTGTTCAGATATTATTGGCTATTAGAATACCAGGCATTTTTAGTTTTTTGAGGTAGGGGGTGTGTATATTGAGCCTATCTCTGTGCGTGCATGCGTACGTGCATACGTGCGTGCATGTGTGTGTGTGTGTGTTTGGTGGATTAGGGTTCTGCTGCATAGCTCAGGCTAACCTCAAATGTGTGAACCTCCTGCCTCAGCTCCCTGAGTAATGGGATTACAGATGTGTGACACATCACTTATCCCAAGTGTTTGCTCACTTGCCTAGAATGATGTCTCTCTTTTTCTTGTTAATTTTAGAAGTATCTAAAAACATATAGATACCATCTTTGGGTGGGAGAAAAAAATGTTGCAAATATTTTCTTTAACTATAGCTCATGTGTGCCCCCCTGATATTTGATCATGAATTGTTCAAGCATATAAAATGCTTGGAAGAATTTGACACTAGCCTCCTACATGCCTGATACCTTGTTTTCATAAGTGGCTTCTGCATCCTTCAATATGTCCAGAAATCCTTGGATGCATTTTAAAACAAGTAGCAGGGGCTAGCCTAGTACACATGAAAAACCCTGGATTCTATCCCTATAATCCCAGAACTGAGGAGATGGAGACAGGAGGACCAGAAGTTCAAGGTTATCCTTGCCATAATAGCAAGTTCCAGGCCAGCCTGGGCTACATAAGACCCTGTCTCAAAAAGTGTGTGTGTGTGTGTGTGTGTGTGTGTGTGTGTGTGTGTGTGTGTGTGTGTGTGTGTGTGTGTGTGTGTGTGTAAGCAATAGTGGCAGGTATCAGCACACATGGATCAAAGCTTTGACATATCACTAGGTTGCTGTTGTCATTAGTTCTTGGTTTTCTCCAATGAAATGAACAGATTTCACTAAATACTACATAGTCAGATTTAGTTCTCAACACTTGAGAGCCTAAGATAAGAGGATTATCAGGAGTTAGTGGCCAACCTGGGATACAGCGTGAGTTCATTTCTCACAAGAAAGATGGGAATGCTGCATAGCGAGCTCTCTAATAAAATTCTTATTGTTCAGGCATGAGGACTTGAGATCCAAGTCAAGCATAAGTCCCAAAACCCACATGAAAAGGCTTGGCATTATGGTACATGTTATTCTGGGGTGGGTGTGGGGGGTATAGAGATAGGAGAATCGCCGGAGTTTGCCAGCCATCCAGCCAACCACAAGCAGTGTGTTCCAGCACAATGAGAAAGACCTTGTCTCAAAAAAAACAAAAGATGGATAACACCTAAGGAACAATGCTGTCCTGGCTTCCATGGACACCTGTGTGTGGGTGTGTGTGTGAGAGAGAGAGAGACAGAGAGACAGAGAGACAGAGACTGACTGCATGTACATGTGCACATGTGTAAACACACACATGCACAGATGAAAGGAAGAATGTGTGGACACTCAGCATGCATGTGAATGCCCCTGGTGAATTCTGACCAGTAGAAGCCAAGCTCTGCCAAGGAAGAAATCATTGCTACCTCCCCAGAAGTGTCACGATTCTAGGTCTGGGAAATGTAGCTGTCTGCATTCCCTTTATACTGTGGGGAGCCCTGTAGCACCATTTGTTGAGAAGCTATCTACCCATTGGGTGGTTTGGGTACTTATTTTTGAAAATCAGTGTCCCAGAGGTGAATGTTGATCCCAAGTTGTCTGCCTGTTGATGCGCTTACTGTCCCCTCTGTCAGCTCAACTCTGTACCTGGACCTAAAGTGTTCCTCAGGCACAGGTTTAAGGGGCCTGTTCACAGCTGAGCACCACTAGGAAGCCATGCAACCTTAGCAGGTAGAGCCTAGAGGGCAAGCTTCAGGTGACCATTCTTGAAGCAGAGCATACGGTCTGGGTTCTTCCTCTATCTTTTGCTTCCTGGGCACGAGTTTGATAGCTAAGCTATGCTGCAAACCTCCCATCCCCACATGCTGCTGCATCAGCACTGGGGCCTGGAAGAGATGGATCTACCAGCCATGGACTGGAACTGGGAGCAAAAATGAATCAATCCTCTTTAAAAATTCATTGTTCAAAATGTAGCGGTTCTAGCCTTTAGTGGCAGGTATGTTTTCTTGTTTTGTTGTGTTTTGGTTTTGATTTTTCCAGACAGGGTTTCTCTGTGTAGCCCTGGCTTTCCTGGAATTCACTATGTAGAACAAGCTAGCCTTGAACTCACAGAGATCCACCTGCTTCTGCCTCCCATATGCTAGGATTAAAGGTGAGCACCGCTACACCTGTCCTGAAAATAAAACAATTTTTAAAGAATGAGTTAATTGTCCAGGTATGTTATGTTGCTGAATAGCTAAAACATTCCATCTGCTTCCTTAGCTTCAGATGAAGCCTTGAACTCACTGAAGTGGGCCCCCAACTCCGTTCTTATTTTCAATATTACTTTAGATATTATTGGTTCTTTAATTTAAAATAGAGAGAGGTGTTACGGCAGGTTTTTCCTGCCGGCCGCCAGCCCACCAGCCCGCCAGCCCGCCAGCCCGCCTGCCGCCGGTCTGGGCCCACAGCCGCACCAGCCCCAAATAACACTCAGAGACTCTGTGTTTGATACAATCCTGTTGGCCAGTTACCATTATTGTTTATGGGCTAGCTCTGTCTTAATTATTAACACATTTCTACTTATCTAAGTATTTCCACGTGGTCGTCTTATCAGGGAGCCGCGGCTGGCGTCTTGCTTCCTCCATGTTCTACATCTTGACTCTTTCTTCTACTTCCTCTTTCCTCCTCCTAGTCTCCTAGCCCCGCCTATCTAGTTTTCTATTGGCCACAGTGCTTTATTAACCAGTATGAGAAACATATATACAGAATAACATCTCCCATCAGAGAGGAATGCAGTTTATTCATGCCTACCAAAAGATCCTATGAGATTATTCAAGTTGTATGTGTCACCGTCACCATCAGCACCATCACCATCATCATCAATATCACCATCATTATAACTGTCATCACCTTCATCATTACCATCAACACCACCACAATCACCATTATTACCATCTACCACCATCACCATCATCACCACCATCAATACTATCACCACCAGCAAAGCCCAGACTTATGTCATATCCCTTTGTGTTCCCTCAGAACTTGTCATAGAGACAGGCATGTGAGTGAGCTAAGGCTGTTTGTTTTTGTTTTAAGTAAATGGAATAAATGTCCATGGTTTGTGTTTTAATAATATGAAGAAATGAGTTAGATGCTGAACTCTCAAAGTGAGTATTCAAATTCACTTTAAGGATAAGAAAAAAATCAAGGCACTACAGAGCTTAAGCTCAAACTCCCAAACTTGAGTTAGTGATGGTGGTGGGATTTGAGCATGCTCTGGCTGTCTCTGAAGCCTGGCCTTGTCTCCTGAGGAAGTCTAGGGAGAAGGCCCTCTGCTCTGGAAAGTCTGTGTACTGAGGAACAGGAAATCTGGGAGAGTTTCAGAAGTAAACGTGCCTGGTAAACTCAAACAGTAATTTCAAAGCAGGGAAAGTGGCCCCAGCCACCAATGGAAGGTTGTGTGAGCATTCTTTGTGCGGGAGGTGATAGGAGCACATCGACCACACACCAGGCACCAGGCACCGCTGGTCCCAGGGGCACCTTGACACACAGCTCACTGGCCACCAGCTGGGCTCTGGCTCTGGTCTCTAGGGTCTGAGGCTCATGTCCTCATCTGGAATTCAGAACAATGCGATGAAGAGTCCAGCTTTTCAAGACACGTAGTTATGAAAACACAAGAGCACAGCTCTCCCTAGCAGCTCTACTCCGATGAACTCAGTGGACCTGGGCTGGCGCAAACAGACCTGCATTCTTACCCCTAGCCAGAGTCCGTGCAGAAGTCCCCTGTGCCCACAGATGAAAGCATCCCCCATCCTAGCTTAATTCCGGACGACTATCCTCCCTCCAAATTATGAGAGGAAATTCAATATTATTTTAGGACTTGCTTTTGCATAATAGCCGAGGAGAGCAGAGAACAATCCAGGGCTTATGTCAAACACAAACAAGCCGTTCCCTCCGCTGACAACCCCAATTCTGCCCAAAAAGGGAGCTGGGCATCGAGGAGCAGTACCTTTCTGGATAGATCAAGAATAGAACACAGTCATGTGAATGCATGGTGGGATGAACAAGGAATAAACAAAAAACAAACAAACAAAAAACCAGCACATGCTGGACAATGTTAGGGATCCTCCCGGGCTTGGACATGGCCCTGACCTTGAGTACAGGGTTTGCCTCCTCTGAGGAAAGCAGAGCTGGTCTGTGCAGCCCTCTTTCCTTGAGCAACTGGCTAAGTCTTTGCTGCAAGCAGCCTGGAAGGAGGCGTGGCTGCAGGTGTAGACCTGGATGACTTGGTGATTGAGGGAGGGTATGGTTGTAGGTGTGGTCTTGGAAAAGAAGATAGTATAGGTGCGGCCTCCACCATGGCTCTACTGCAATTGTTTCTTGTTCTCTGAAGGGGGTCTGAGCAGTGGTCTCTACAAGTAGAGACTTGGCTTCTGGGCAGGGTGTGGTACTGTAAATCTTGGACCGTCAAACCAGAGATTCCTCTGGTCTCACCTACAAGTCAACTTTTCCTTCCACGGAGGCAAGACACTCAATACAGACATCCCTCTGCCCTGCCCACATCTCTGTATGCCAACCTAGTGTGCACACAAGTGCAGGTGACATTCAAATTCACCTTGCTTCTTCCTGTGGCCCAGCAACATTTATACCCAACTGATGGAAGACAGCCATGGACAGCCCAGGCCCACTAAGATGTCCCCAGTCAGTCTAGCCAACCCACACCAGAGAACTGTCGGTGCCCTGGGAATCTTCAGGGCCAGTATTTTAGCCATTTGTTGTGGGGTTGGTTGTTATGCAGCAAAGACTAACCGCTATAGCATCAGATACAGATATTGCTTCTTTTCTATCTTGAGACTGAGCTGCTTGGTCTTTTCCTGGGGCAGGAATACAAGACAGGAATTAACAGGTTCTATTCTTCAGGGAAGGAAAGACCAACACAGAGACAGACTCACCCTAGGATCCTCACACAATCAAGTGCCCATCCCTCTCACTTGTGTAAAATATGACGGTTGGCAACAAGCTTGGCACACATCCATAGACCTCTGACATCAGGCCTTCAGGCCCGATCATCAGTGAGATGACCCCTGTGCAAGGGCAGGTGATCTTCTGGGTCCCACACTATGCTCTGCAGAGGCAGAACTCAAGTCTAGGTCTCCCACAAGTAAGTTAAAGCACCATGCTGCCAACAAAACATGTTGACACTCATTTTCAGAGCATATGTGGCTTATCCCTACTGGCACAGTTCTTTCTCAGTGACATCGCTAGTGACTGAACAGTGCTTGTTGCTTCTTCTCTATTTGCAATGCTCAATTTGGGATCCTGGAAGTCTCAGTGCATTGTTCTGTAATGCTTTCATCGTTACCATCCCCTTCACTTTTGTTCTTCTCACACCATCCTCAACCCCATCGTCCTTACATCACCACCAGTAGCATCTCCATCACTCTCACTATCGTCACCAACATCATTACATTACCACTATCATCATCAGTGTCATCATCACTGCATTATCCTCACTCTAACCACTGCTGTCACCAGCAACATTGTAATCATTACTGCCACCATCATCACCATCATACACTCACTGTCAATCACTGTAGCATCACTGTGATACTCCTCACTACCACCCGCACCACTACCAGCAGTAACAGCATCATCACCATCACCGCATCTCATTGTTACTATTATTATTAATTATTATTACCATAATAAATCATCATTATCACCATGGTCCCAATCCTCATAATCACTATTATCCCCATCCCCATCAGAACTGTCATCACCATCACCATCATTGTTGCCATCATCATCACCTCTCAATCACTATCATCATTTTCATCACCATTATTGTTACTGTCATCACCATTATCATCACCACCATCATCAACTTCACCATCTTCTTCTCTGCCCCTCACTACCCTCATGGTATTGGGATGAAAACACTGTCTGATGGCTCTGGGCCAGGCCCCTCTTAAGCATGTTCTATATTTCACTGAATCTCATGACTACCCTTTAAGATGGCTTCTGTGTTCTTCTTTTCAAATGAAAAGGCTGGAATTCCTATGGTGGGGGGAGGATGCAACTTGTCAGCAGGCAGGGTCACCTTCCTCCCCTGACCACCATTGCCTTCAGGGATGTTTCCTCTTACAGTGAGATTATGGAAGCTGGCCATGAGTGGTAAAATAAGTGAGGGCACAGAGTAATCAGCAAATAAGAACAGTATCAGATTTGCCATCAAAACATGATGCTGTCACCTCTATGAGGCAGACAGGGTTGCATGCAAATGACATTTTGGGGCTTCTTGCCTAAAGAGTGCATAAAGGCCCTTCAGGGACTGTACCCTGCCTGTGCCTGTGCCCTCATCTTGGTTTCCATGTCTATGCTATGAAAAGCCTAGAGCAAGCTGTGTCTCTGAGGCTTCTGGCTCTGGTCTCCTCATGACTACATATGAGGGCTTTCTAGAGGTGCAGATTTTTCTGAGAAGGGCTTAAAGGACAGAAAGAGCTTCTAGTGTCAAAGATGAGTGTATTCCATGTTGGGGAGTGAGTGTAGTGCGGTGGAGGTGGAGGGATGGATCCTGTTTGTCGTGGATGAATAAAGCACTGCTCAGTAGACTGTAGGGTCACCACCCGGGGCCCAGCTGAGGATCGAGTGTACAGTCAGCTACAGGCCACGGCATGAGGTGTGACCTGTGTGGGTCTTGAAGAGTAAGAGTTTTCCTGGCTGGCAGAGGTTACAGGATGAAGGAATTTTCTAAGAAAGGAACATCAAATACAGAGTGGTCTAGGAGTAAGGGACTAAGGAGGGCTGGGATGACAGACAACTTGAGTTGGGGTGAGGGAGAGTGATCCTGAGACCACATTAAGGGCATAAGGCTTTAGCTAAAGAGGATTCCTTCCAATGGCGGCCAGGAAGCCACATGGTACTTCTGAGTGGGGACATGGCACCACAGACTGTGGTTTAGAAGGCTTGCCCATGGAGTCCATGAACATTTCTGCAAGTGTCTGATTGACAGTGACTTCCGTTAGCAATTAAAGCATGACTAGTGTTGATGGCATGAGTGCTTTGCATTCATCGGGGCAAAGAGCTGCTGGGCTCCTGGCTGCTCCAGCATGAGGCTCACATCGAGTGACACCTGTAGATGGCAGTGCAGTGACAACACAGTTGCAGGAGTGGCCTCATGCACTGAGCCTTGTGTCTGCCAGACAGGCAGCATGGTGAGGAAGGCTTGGTGTTGTAATGGGCTCTGAGCTGTGGTGGGTGATTGACGTAGTTAGACTTCATATTGATAATAAAGTATAATTTGTGGCCAGTGTAGAAATGTGGGATAGTGGAAGAGAAAACAAGTCACCTACAAAAGCCACCAAAAGAGCTAGGGAGATGGCTCTGTCATTAAAATACTTACTGAGTAATCTAGGGACTTGAGGTTGGATCCCCAGCACCCATGTGAAATACTGGCACAGTGCAGGTCTTGTCAGTCTTGGGCTCCAGAGACAGAAGAATCCCTGCAACCCACCAGGCACACTGTCTAGCTCAAGTGGAAAGTCCCTGGTTCACTGAAAAGCCTTGCCTAAAAATGAGACTAAAAGTGGTAGAGGACACAAAATGTCAACCTCTGGCCTGCACACACACACACACACACACACACACACACACACACACACACACACAGAAAGCCACCAAGACTAGTAAGAGTTAGTACCCATGAGAACCCATCGTGGGTTCTCTAAATGCAAAGCAGATTGCTCTTGGTCCCTGCGAAGATAGGGTTGGGGAAACTGAGGCAAGCGGAGGCATGATAGTGTTGAAATTTAAACCTGGAGTCTGTCAAACTTGTGACCCTTTGGCAATGAGGTGGACAAGTTCCCAAGTCCAGGTCTCTAAAAGACCACCAGGGTCCATATTACACTATTACAATAGTGGAGTATCCATGTGTCCTCCCTGAAGACTCTACCTGTTCCTCATAGGTTTCCTTCTGCCTGTTTTTGCATTTCTGTTCATGTATTCATTCAACAAATACAAACTATTCTACATGCCAGGCATGCTCAGGGCCCTAGAGTCACTGCCACTGGCTGGACTGGGGCCATCAGCCTTCACTGTCGCACAGAAGAAAGTCTGACTGCTCTCCTCTCCGTGTAAAGTCAGAGGGGACCATTGTTCAGGCCATAGCAGCAGGTGGCAAAACGGAAGCATGTTTTTTCTTTACTGTCGCCAAAGGGAAGAGGCACTGGCTGAGTCTAGCTGGCCTGAAATGGATAAGTTATCTGGGGAAAGATTCCAGGAGCCTTGCCACATTTTTTTTCTAAAAGAATGTTGGAAGTCTCAGTGGCCAGGTATGGAAAAGACAGCTTGGGCACACTGAGGCCATTCAGGGTGCTGACGCAGACCCAGGTGGCAGAGAGAAGGACGCTGCTGTTCACCACAGACCCTCAAAGAGCCAGTTGTCTGCACACTCAGTGGGCACCCTGCAGATGAACAAAAACACTCCTCAAAGTGCCTTTTACACAAACCTTCCCCAGCACCCTGAGTACAGGATGGACCAGAACATGCAAATCGACAGAATTATAGAAAAACAAAGGCTTAAAGATTTGGAATAGGGCATCCAAGTTCCTTCATGAGCCAGGTCAGGATGCAGAGAAAGGATGGAGGCTGGCCCCAGGATGCTGTCCCTCTCCTCCCTGCCCAAGGAACTGCCACTCCTTGGACCCAGCCTGGTGCCTCAGCCTGGCCTCACACTGGTTGTGACTCATGAAAGGGCCCATTCATGCCCTGGCTGCTGGCTTGGGTTACTGCAGCGGCTGCTCCCCACTGCCTCTGTTTTCTTTTCATTAGAAGAACTCCCGTCCTGAAGGTCCATGCTTGGCTGAGTCAGGGATGCTCCAGAGAGGATGTCTCGACAGAGCCACCCACAGGTCCCAGCATATTCACTGGATGGCAGATGGGGAAATTGAGGCTACATGCCTCAGAGTGTAGGGGTGATTAGGGCTTGAGCCACCATCTGCTATGGCACCTCAGACACCCAGAGGGGCTCAGGGGCAGCCAGAAGGTGGGGAGACCTGATGAGATGAATGCTCACACCCAATAGAACTCTTGGCTTCTTTCAGACATGCCCAGAGCCTCTAAGGAACCAGCCTCCCATCCTACACACAGGAAGAGTGGTGTTTACCAGGGCTGGGAGAAAGGAAGGCCTGGCACAGGCTTGGCTCCCAGTAACATAGCCCCAGCCATTCCTAAGAAGGACTTTCCAGGGGTTCAGACAAGTGTCCAGGACCTTCACACACCTCCTTCTTGAATCCCTTTGGTGGAGGGGGCAATGCCCATGAGAAGTGTTATGGGACCTAAGAGGGAGGGCTTCATGAAGGGGGAGATGTCAACCTAGGGGCCCTTTGAGTTGGGGTAAAAAGGCTGCTGGCCTCACACACAGAAGACCCTCTGCCAACCAAGGCCTTGACCAGCCATGTGTTGAGTGAATGTGGATGGGTGAGCATCATCGATGTGTGAAGTTCTCTCAGAAAGGACATCTTTGCCTGACCCCTCTTTTTTAAAGAAAGGAAGAAAGAAAGAAAGAAAGAAAGAAAGAAAGAAAGAAAGAAAGGAAGAAAGAAAGAAAGAAAGAAAGGGAAAGAAAAATGGGACCACTTGGAAGCTAAGCAGAAAAAAGTCATGCTTAGGGCTCTGAGTCATGCGCCACCGTCTGTCTGGAATGTCTCCTGGCCCTGCAGCTATTCACTCAACACTCAGCCCGCCCTAACTGGGCCTGACCAGTACAGCTTCCCACATCATATGAGGTCAGGGTAGTTTGACCACAGACCCCTCCTTTCTGTCTCCCCTCTAGCATCCATCTCTTCCCCCTCCCTCTTTCCTTCCCTCCAGCCTTTCCACCACTGTCCTCTCCTTCCTCTCTTCCCATCCTCCCCTCCCTCCATCCTCTTTTTCTTCCCCCTCCCCTCTCTGCTTCCACCGAGGTACAACAGGCCCCTTATAATGTGCAGAGTTAAGAGATGAGCTGAGAGCATCTCTGGGGTTTATTCATTCCTATTTGATTTCCTTCCTGTGCCCCAGAGCTGTGTTTTGTTTTCTGATGCCAGGGGGAAACTCCGCCCCAGTTCTGACCAGACACTCAGGAGCAGGGTAACTTTGGGGAATCTCAGAAAGCTGTTACCAGGGTGGGCATCCCACATGTTCCTCCTGCCTTGGACAGCAGTAGCTAGGTACAACTGATCTTGACCTCAGGGCCCCACCTGTGGCAGGGCGTGTGAGGACAGAGGCACCAAGGCCCCTGGCAGCTCTGCACTCCTGACCAGAGGATGTTGAGATGGTTGCCAACCAGAGCAAGTGAAAACTCAGAGAGGTTGCTCACTTACCTAAGGACACAGAGCTGGCAGGAAGCATGGGGGTGGGGGTGGGGTGGAGTCAGGACTTCTAGTGAACTCCTTGGGTGGTTATAGAGCTGAACTTCTGAACTGACCAGTGGGATCCACAGACCCTGGCTGTGCTCCTGGTGCCGCACGTGGCTCCGCCTCCCACCAGCCTTACAGATGCTACACTCTGCACTAGTCTGGTGGCGGCTCCTAGAGAAGTCTCTAGAGTTGTCAGAGCATCCTGATGAAGAAAGGCACAGGACCCTCCAAATCTACTTGCCTCCTCCACAGCCCACAGGACCCAGGACAGAGACTATGGATCTGCCTAAGCACACGCCCCATGATGTGGGAGCACCACTGTCCCTTTGGCTTCTCGTGAGGTGCTTTTTACATGAGTTGCTGAGCTGGCCAGGGAAGGGGAACTTGACCCCAAGCCTGGAGCCCAGAGGTTGTTCCCACTCTACCCTAGCTTCAGAGAGGAGGCAAGAGGAGCAAATAGTGTGATGCTTGTGCCTGGTGTGCTCCACCAGACACCCATGCCTCTGTCTGGGTGAGCTTCTTTGGTCTTCCAGCCTCAGTTTCTCCACTGTAGCCACTGGCTTTGAAAATGCCCAGAAGAATCCAAGCAGCATACCGTTGCTCAGGCCTCTCATTGAGACTGTCTGTGGGGTGGAGCATCACCCTCTCATCCCTTACTTGAGTGAGTGTCCCGATGCCCCAATTGTGTCTGGTGCAGGCATTTGGGACAGGGTGAGACGTGACGTGTGTGTGTGTGTGTGTGTGTGTGTGTGTGTGTGTGTGTGTGTGTGTGTGTGACTTGCCACCATAGGCTGAGGCAGCTGGGTCAAGCTTGCTGGAGGGTGGCAGTGTGGTCCTGGAATCTGCCAGAGGCTTCTGCTCCTCCCATTCTTCTCTGGTGCCCATAGTGTGGTTTGTTTCTGCTTCAGGCAGAAGTTAAGGCAATGACTCAGGAGCACTGCTGGCTCCCTGAACACCCCAGAGCCAGGAAGCCTCTGCCAGAGGGTGGCCAGCACCAGCCTTGAGTGCTGGGTAGAGAGGAGCTTGATCAAGAGACCTGAAATCTACCAAAATGGCTGGATAAAACAAGTTAGCCACTCTGGCTGGGTCATAATTCCCTGGAGAACAGAGGCTCAGGACTCTCAGCTCTTCCCAAACAGTTGATGCTGGGATGAAAGGCAGGAGCAAAGAGACCCAAGCTCCCCAGGAACCCCTTTTTCTCCCAACACCACCATGCCCCCCCCCCGCAGCTCCTCCCAGGGTAAATAGGTCACACTGTCAGGAACTCTGGCAGGTGTTCATGGTTCATGACTGAGAGGAGGAGGTAAGGCTATTGGAAATAAGCCCAAGGCATCCATGAGGACCCAGTCACCCAAAAAAGCCACATAACAGTAATCTTTTGCTCACATGACTGATGTTTAGAGTGGGAGGAGACCTTGCCCTATCCACCCCATGCACTCTGAGACTTCACAGTATCACGCTGGTCCCACCTGTGTCAGCCTGAACATCACTGGTCAGTCACAGGTAGATGTGGAAGAGGGTGTGGGCTTCCTCCAAACAGAGGGCTGAACACAGCACAGGAGCCTGGAATGGGCCAGCAGCTCACAGAACAGAGGAGGCCTGCCATGCTTGTGGCCTGCTGAGCAGTAGAGCAGGGTTGTACCTGCCTGGCCACAGAAAGCACAGGGTCCATTCACTGTTAAGGTTGTGGCAACATGTTTGGGCACCGATGACTGTGTTTATCGTGCCTGTAGCTTGGGCAGTGTCCAGAGGCAAGAGGTAGAGAAACACATACATACACTACATGCATGCACAAATATACATGTACATGCATGAATACATGTACACATACTTATGCATACTTATGCACTGATACACCTGCACACACAAACACACTGGTGTATTTTGAAATCCTGGCCTTTCTTAGAGTCCAAAAAGACACCAAGAGGAAAAGAAAGTAATGTCCAAGGTCTCTGGGGTGGGGCCTCCAGCAGTCGGAAGCCCTGTGAGTGAAGCCCCTTCACTCACAGTTGCTCAGACCCTTCCTGGGTGTTTTCTGAAGAGCAAGAGATCCTGGGTCCACAGACCCAGAATGATGGTGCAGAAATGTGATCGGAGCCCCAGACCTGGGGTATAGGGTTGTGTGGGGGCCTCTCAGCCTCAGCCTAGGTTCCATTCACATTTGCAGCCATTTCTGGCTCTCTGTCAGGTGCCATGCTGAAAAGTCCCAGGAAGATCAGCTTTGTTCTGCAGTTCACTAGAGCTGGTAGCATACCACAGGTGAGTTGTTCAGTATAGGCCTTGGGACCTGCGCAAGGCCAGGAGTTTCCCAGGAAGCAGCCTGGAAGCCTGTGCAGAGCCTTGCTTTGCATGATAAAGGTGTTCCCAGGAGGCGTGAAACCGGAACTTCTGAGTGGCAGTTAGACCCACTGTATGGGTGGGGGTGGGGCTGTTGAAGGGACTCATTCTAACAGGGTCTCTTTCGGTGAAGAGTCTTCACCTGGTCATTTACCATTGAGAAACCCACAAATCTATGGTCAGTGGCCCAGTTCATCAATGGTTCTAATGGTCTATCTCTCTCTATACTTTGTTTATGAGCTCACATCTTGTATGTGTGTGCATGCCTATGGGAGCCAGAGAATGGCCTCACGTGTCGTTATCAAATGCTGTTCACCGTTTTGGGTTATAAGATCTCTTGTCCCTGGAGTGCACCAATTAAACTAGGCTGCCTGGCCAGCAAGTCAGGGTTCTACCTGGCTCTGCACTGGAATTACAAACATGCATCACACTTTGCTTTTTACCAGAGCGCTGGGGCATCGAACTTCTGTCTCATGCTGAGCTCAACATCTTAACATAACCTCTTCCAGCTTTGTGGCCTGTCAGGTCCCTGATCTGTGACGCTTAGGTTCATGTGTTAGATGTAGCACTTGGTCATATGATCTTAAAGGGGTCCCTCCCTCTCTAGGGACCTAAATGGTTCCTTCCTTCCCCACTTTGTTTCAATGTGCCCAGCTCCAGGCTGGATGAGGACCCAGCAGGAAGCCACCAGGGTTGGGGACTGCAAGCTCCATTTTCATGACAAGAGCCCTGGACGTCTACTCCCGCAGCGCCTAGGAGTGCCAGACTTGGGGGGGGGGCGCTGCTCATGCTGGTTTCCTTTAAACAGGTGTAACCGGGTCTCCTGACCTTTCCGGGCCACAAGCCAGAGGAAGAGGTTTAGTTGCTTTTGGTGGCCCAGGAACTGGGACGACAGAGAGACAGATAGAGCTGAGACTGGAAGCCACACGGTGGAATGGTGGCAGCTGTTTCCAAAGTTGCGCCGAAGCCAGGCTTTCCGCCCAGCGGCGTGCCAGCTGTAGAACTGGCCAAGAACAGTGGAGGTGGGGGTTGGTGGCTGGAGACAGAGTTTCCCACCAGGCCGGCGTGGCTAGGTGGATCCCATGAAACTAACACCTAGGAAAAGCCGCGCTAAAAATAGCCGGGGCGGGGCGGGGGGCAAGCGTGTAACCCAAGCTGGGGCGCTGCTGTCGGGCTACGCGTCCGGCCTCCGCGCGAGCGCTGCCCGCGGACCGGCCCGGGAGGCGGCCCTCTGCTCGCACCCCGCCCCAGGCGCAGCGCGGCGGCTCGGTGCCCGGCGGGCGGGCGGCCGGGGCGCTGCGGGCGGGGATGAGCGCTGGGGCTGCGCGGGCCGGGCGCGGGCGCCCCGCGCGTCCCGGGAGCTGGAGCTGCGCGTGGCCCGGGCAGAGGTGAGTCCGCGGCGCTGGAGTTGTGCGGGGACGGGCGCGGTCATCGCGCTGCGTTCAAGGCGCACGGCCTCCGGTCCCCACTCTCAGTGAGACGAGCTCCGTGCGCCGAGCACCAAACACGGGGCGGCCGGACCGGGGCCCGGGGAGAGCGATTGGCAATGTAGCCGGTGCGTTGCGACGCGCAGAGCCAGAGTCCCCAGCGCCAGAGTCTGGGGCTCTGGGGAGTCGGAGCCCCAGAGCTATGAGAGGTGGTGCGGCGGCTCATTCATTGCGCCCTGAAGCGGTTCGTCAGCGACCCCACCGCCGCCAGCTCGGACATCCTGAAGTCCGATGCCGCTGGCGGGATGGGGTTCTGTTAGGGAACTGGGGGGTCGCCACGCTGTTGCTTCCGCCTGGAGGCCCATCGCGCCCCCACCCACCCTTTGCTTTGGGGCAGCTCCGCTGTAGAAGTCCAGAGTTAAGCTAAGCCGACCGCGGGGACACTGCGCCCCTCGTGGCGATGGCGGGAAGGGGAAGGTATCGGGATTCGTCCCGACTTCAGTGGCCGCCCAGACCCTGTTCTGCACCCTGGACCCCGGGGTAGAGACAGCGATGCACACGGGAGACGGTGGAAACGGGGCAGCTGGACAGCGGAGTGGGGCTCAGGCTCCCGCTGAGGCAATTGACTGCTTCTCTGCCCCCTGGGCTGACCGAATTGTATGGGGACTATGCCACGTGTTACTACTGCATTTAATCTTCAGTCGTGAGATGGGTGGGACCCCATGCTCTAGATGAAGAAAGTGAGGGTCAGAGTATCTGTTGCACAGCTGGAAGGCTGCGGAGGTGTTGACAATGCCTATCCACGCTGCCAGTTGACTCTGGTCCCGTTCTGCCTGTTAGAGGGACAAAGGTGTGTTGAGGCCTCTGCTTCCTGCACAGTCCCAACTGTCTTGAGTCAGCCAACACCCAAGTCCGGAAAATAACACGACAAGCAAGTAAATGTCCGGACATATTGACAGTGGTAATTGGGGAGAGCAAGAGCTGGGCAGGAGTCCCTTTAAGATGCCAGCCTTCTTCCTCCGGGAGCTTGGCCTGACAGGTCCCAGACAGCTAGGCAGAGCCAACAGAGTATGACTTCCTAATTGTGAATGGAAGAAGGACAGCCCAGGGTCACGGTGAGGTGCAGCCTGGGTGAAAGAAAGCCAGTGGACTCCCAGCTGGCAGTATCCCGGGGCCTTGTGGAGGTCAGCAAGTTCCAGGATTTCAAAGCCAAAGAGGGCTCTAAGGTCATGAACTTACAGACCTCCACAGTGCTCTAGTCTCCACCAGACCCCACCCTCCAGGTCATTGGCTGCTTGCATGCCTCCAGGGATGGGCTCTCACTCCTTCATAGCCGTCTGAGTCTGCTGTCCCGCCACAAGTTGGGGATCTGTTTAAGTCTGGTCCAGAGCCTAGCTGTCAATCATCTGGAGTGACAGGCAGCACATTAAGGTAATTCACACAGCTGCCCTTGGAGAAGTTAATAGTATGTCACTTCCTACCAAGTGTTTGGAGTGTGTAACTTTTCTGACTTGGCACTGCAGGCCAGGAAGCATCCTGTCACCTGCCCTTGGGAGACATGCCCTGGGTTACTGCATGCCCCTCACCCTTGCTAAATACCAGGGTGGCCTGGAAGCAAAGGCCAAGCCACACACTTACTGACACTCATCTGCAGCCTGGGCTTCTCAGCCTTCCAAAACTCTTGAGAAGAATTCCATTTCTGTGTCTGCTTCCTCCTCTAGGGCTGTGTGGGGGAGGGGCATGTCTTCAAAAGAGTGCCCAGGGTGGGAGCATTTTATGACAGGTTTGTGTGGCCTTGGGCAAGTCAGCAAACTTCTCTGGGCCTGGGTAGCAGGAAGATGGGAAAGACCTGTCCCTTCTCCTGGATGAAAGAGAATGGTGAAGGGTGAGGTGGCCCTCAGTGCAGACCCTACCCCCACATCTGCCCTGGAGTCCAAGCTCAGGACACTCATTTCCCTTCCCACCTGGGACACCTCCCATTCTGTCCTCACTGGCTATCACAGAGCCGGTGAAGTGGTGCCCCCTTCCCCAACAGAACAGCACTCCCAACATGGTCCAACCCATTTCCAAATAACGTTCTGTTCCCTCTGACCATGACTGAGCTGACCCCATTCTTTGTGGAGCTGACCCAGCATACTCTGACCCAAGCATGGCAGGAGGGTGATACCAAGTGGGATCTGGGCCTTGTGTTGAGGTGAGAGGGAAAGTTTCTTTAGCCTCCCCCTTTCTGTGTATGCTTATCCTTCACCCTGGGGCTGGGGCTGTAGAAACTGTCTGGTGTTATCTCCCAGTCCCATCATGAGGTCTGCAACAGTCTACCATTTCCAATGGCAGGAAAGTAGCTCAGTACAGGTGGGTAGTTGTTCACTGCACTACGGAGCTTTGCTCACCAAGACTCCACACACCCCAGTCTGTTTCCTCCCAGAGGAGACTTCATCTTCTATATCAAAGCCCCCACACTGGCCCCATGATGTCTGTGTTGTATGTGAGGGGCCGTTTTTGCTTCCAAGGACTGCACTCAACCTAGTCAATTGTACATATTGGGTCTCTCTCCCCAGAGACCCAAAGAGCCAAGACAGCCATCATTTCTGCCTTGGGATTCCCTCCTCAGGTGTTGTCTTTTAGTGTACGTCTCTCCCCCATGGTGTGGGAAAGGGTGAGAAGCAGGCAGTGAGGCTACCTGGACCCACCCTGAGGTGCTGCAGGTCTGGCGTGGCTGTGGTCAGCAATGAGTTCCTGTTCTAGATGCTCTTCAGAGCTGATCTCTGCCCCTCTCTGCTGCTGCTGCTGCTGCTGAAGCTTGTACTGAGTCCAAACTGGAGCAAGTGTGCCTGGCAGAGTGGAGCCGGGGGCTGTGACATGCCTTTAAACCATATGCTTCCGTGTCCAGCCTGGCAGGATTGAAGTGGTCTCTGGGAGTTACACTGTTGTTTAAATGGAGCCTGCTCTAGGGAGGCAACGCCCAAGCTAAGCTTCTCTTATGAGCGTGGAGAGGCCACAGGGAGGCTTGATTGAGGTCATTGACCATGCACCCAACACCCAGCCATTCTAGACCTCCCCATCAAGTCCGCCCCATCACCCAGCACTTAAAGGAAGAGGACCCTATTGTCTGCTGGGAGGTGAGGAAGAAGGTCTCCTCTTTTCCTCTAGTTGACTCTCACCGACACCCCACCTCTGCTCAGTCCTTCCAGATCAGAGGGGCAAGCCCCATGGCTGAGAAGAATTTAAGCTTGAGGGCCTTCATGCTCCAGACCTGGTTTCATTTTTCCTGGTCCTTGCAGTATGCAAGACCAGGAAGTCTTGGAGCCATGTTCTCCATAAAAGTGGCCAAGAATGGGCCACTTCCTGACCTAGGACCCTAACTTACTGAACAGACTGTTTAACTGACTGTGAGAGACCAAAGACAGGTGAGAGCTATGGTATAAGGCCTCACATGTGAGTGGCTGGAGACAATGCCCAGGAGACAGGCTGAGGAAGCTTCCCCTCCCATCCCGGCTCCTCCTGCTGGTGCCAATGCCAGTGGCAGAATGGGGGACATTCCGTCCCCTGGCTGCCTCTCACAGTGTCTGTCCTGTCTTTGGCTGCTCCGGGGCTGGCATCTCAGCCAGCCACCTAACAGAGTCAACATTCATGAGCAGCCGTCAAGGCCCCAACCGGCTGGGGCACTACAAGGCCTGCAGAATGTGACCGTTAGGAGCGCCCCTGAACGGCATTTTCCACATTCCTTGGGGGCCACCGGGCCAATTGGCCTTGAGTAAACAGGCTGCTCTTCAGGACCTGGATGTGGCCACTGGGCACCGCAGGAGCATGGAGTGCTGAGACCGTAGCTGTCCAGGCCAGGAGCCAGGCTGCTGGTCTGGTCCTGGAAGAAACAGCTCTTTTGGCAGAAGGTGGATTACAATCTGTGATGGATACCATCACTGTCCAGGGCAGCCTACAAAGCAGGGGCTTTTATCCACCCACCCACCCCCCACTTACCACACAGCACCTTTTCAAAGTGTAAACTTCTGTGGACTTTAGTATGCTCACAGAGCTGTGCAATCACAATCTAGTTCTAGAACAGTCTATCCCCTCCCAGCCCCCAGAAACCACTAATCTCCTCTCTAACTCTATGGATTTGCTTATTCTGGACATTTCATGTACATACACTCGTGCTCTGTGGCTTTCTGTGTCTGGCTTCTCTCACTGGATGTCATGTGTTCATGAAGAGCTGGAGAGGCTGCCTCCCTCAGAGCTTCGGCCTGGGCCTGGCTGGACAGTGTCCTATTTTAGGTACCACGAGCCTGTCCCTGCAGTAAATGCATGATCATTGTGCATCCTGCTGCTATGGACGTTTGTGTTCAGGTGTTTGTGTAGGTGTTATGGTTTTGTTTCTCTTGAGTAATCCCTAGTGGAGGTACTGGGCCCATGGTTGCTCATGAAGAGCCACCAAACTTTGCTTCCCAGCATTCCTGTGCCTGATAACATCCCCGCAAGTCAGTGAACAGCAGGAGCCATTTACTCCTTTCTAAGGCTGAGGCCCATGAACTCTAGTGGATAATACATTGTTCGGGGTCAGATTCCCAATCAGCTCCAGATGGAGACATCAAAGCAAAAAGGACTCTGAGCCACATCTAGGAGACAGTTCTGTCCTGTAAGAGGCTCTATCCTGTTCCTCCTAAGAGGCTGGAGTCTGCCTTTTCACCTCCCATTGGACTGTGCTCCAGCCTCCATGCATAGTGTGCCCTGTCTTCCTCATGAGACCCCAAGCTATCCAGACTCCTGCAGGAGCCTGGGCATTGAGGAGGGATTCTAGAACATGATCAAAATCCAGATCCTGTCAGTCCTTCTTGCAGCCTCCTTCATGGGCGCTGGCAGCTGACTAGGGTCACTGTGTTTCAAAGATGGTGGCTATCAGACCCTTTGCGGGGCACTTGATGATAATAATGGCTCTGAAGTGCCATTGAGTGTGGGAAATTCTGTGCTGCACCTAGAAGGGGGCTGTCAAAGGTCAGATGGACTATTTATGCCTGCTTCAATCCCAGTGGGTCCTTGATCCCAACTTGCAGATCTTGGCTTGGCCCTGGATAATGCACTCAGAAGAGGCAGACCAGGTGGGCAGAATACACACAGCTCTTGGTGAGGCACTTGCTCCAAGCTACCCAGTGATGAGTAATGATGGTCAGGGGGACTAGGCCAGGCTGCATAAACCCTGTGGGCCCTGGACAGGAGATTGGCACTGTACCACGTGTTCCTGCTGATATGGCCAAGGCAGCCATGTCAGGTGGATATGGGCTTAATAGGGTGAGGTCTGAGGCTTACATGACAGAGTCCTAATGCTGACACCAAGCACCTATCCAGGGACTAGTGCTGTGACAGGAACACAGACTGGTTGGGAGGAGGCATAGAACCAGCACCTCAGTGGGGAGCATGAGGAGAAAGACTCCAAAGTAGTTCTAGGAAATGCAGGGAGAACATGGACAGCCTGCCTTGGAGCCTGAGCCAGTGCAGACAAAAAGTCCAGGGCTTGAGTGGCCAAGGCCAGGGTCTGCAGGGGTGCTGGGACCCTACCTGAGATGGTCATCTCCCAGGAACAGGCTGCTATTGCCCTGTTCTCTAGGTGAGGGAACTGAGGAATGGAAGGCGAAGGGACTTGCCAAGAAAGATCCATGGTGCCTGTCACCAGGAGCTCAGAAGCTCACACAAAAAGTTTCTCTGTAAAGTGATGCTCCAGTAGGTGCTGGTTCAGTGTGAGGCCACCAAGGCCATGCTGTGGGTTGTCACCCAGGGCTTGTTCTGTGGATATCAGACCAGGCCCGTGATGACTGTACTGCCCAAGCCTGAGAACAGAACACAGCTGTGGCCAGGACATACTTCATCCAGAAAGTATGAATGTCTACTTACTGTAGTAGGTAGGGGTGTGTGTGTGTAGGTCAGAGGTCAACCTCAGCTACCATCCACCTTGCTGTTTTGAGACAGGGTATCTTACTGGCCTAAAATTGGCCAATTCGGCTGGACTTGCTGGCAGGGACTCCTCCTATCACTGCCTCAACCATGCTGGGTTTACCAGCGTGTACCACCATGCCTGACTTTTCTTGTGTGTCCTGAGGATGGAAGTCAGGTTGTCATACTCATACTGTAAGCACTTTTTGATTGAGTCATCACCCCAGCCCTGGCCATTCATCTGGGCTGCTATACATACAACATTGTTATACAGAGTTTTATTTTGCTGTGTGTTGGTGCTGGATGATACAGTCTCCTTATAAATCTGTGGTTCCACTTGTCATTACACCCGGTTGGCTCATTGCTTTGTGCTGAGAGTTTGCAATGCCTTCACCCACTGACTGATATCCACAGTGTTCTGCCTCTTCGTGCTTTTTTGCTCACCAATCGCCTGCGCTGCTGGTTGGCCAGCTGCAGAGTGAGGTGTAACCTTGCCATTCCCTTTGGAGCAGGTAGCTAACCGAGACCAAGAAGACAGTTCAGTGCTTGAGGACCCAGGAGAAGTTCCTTGGAGCTATAGGTCTCTGAGCTGAATTTTGAAGGATGACAAATGTCTGTCAGGCATCCATAATAGTACCGAGGAATCCAAACAAAGCAGCATGTGTAAAGACCCAGAGGTACATCCCTATGGCTTGTCCTGAACCCTTGGTGTTTCTTGTCCACAGCTATTCATGCACAGCTTCCATCTGTACCCCACACCATGCCCAAGAGCTCAGTCCATACCAGCTGGCCTCTTGTGTTGCTATTAGGAATTAGCAAATGGAATGGAGCTCTGACCCCCATGTTACCACCACCTCTGAAGCCATACTTGTCAAGAACCTATTTCCTCAACTTCCCATAGAGAGAAAGGATGTAGCAACTCTAAGAGAACTAAGGTATCCAGAGTATATGCTGAGTCCCAAGGGGACAGGCTGGTACCAATGGGAGGGGCTCAGCAGTGTTGTAGGTCAAAGTCATCAAGACATTCCAGGGGAATTTAGAATGTGCTAGATTCATTCATGTGCTGTGAATATGACCATCCATGTCTCTCAGCTCTGGCATCCCTGGTCTGGGTAAAGCCTTTGGGACAGCATGCCCAGGTATGTGTGGACCAAGAGAAGCCTCCCAGATTGTGTTGTCTCCATTGCTGTCCTAGGGACATCATGATCAGCCTCGGGGTCACCCTAACAAATGAAGGAGGCCAGGATCTGTTTCTCAGGCTGGCCCACACTACTTACTGGAGAGAAGGCTCTGGGCCTGCTGAGAACCAAGAGTTAGCATCCACTCCTTGCCTAAAAAGAGGGGCTCTTCACAGCCACCTCTAAGGCTTTCCTGAGAAATCTCTCACTTTGGAGCATGGGCAGCTGATCTGGGAATTCTGAAAATGTCCAAACACTGTGCAAGCTCTGGTCAGAGCTGCTCAAAACAGGATAGTATGCTAAGGTTACCCAAAGGCAGATGCTGTGGGTAACAAATGGACATAACAGGAGTAGCGTGATGTCTTTGTTGATCCTTTTCATTTTCACACTGGTCATCTTTCTCACATTCCTGGACCATGACACCAATAGAGGGCTGTCACCCTTCCCAGTTAGGGATCCAACTGGGACCTGGTACACAGGGGACTCTGGGTGTGGACGTGCGATAAGTCGGGATGTGGGTGGACAAGTTGGTCCCTACAATCTCAGTAAACATCTGGCCACAGAGCCCAGCAGGAACCTGACCTTGTGGGCACCACTCAGCTGCAGCTGTGACCAGTCTATAAATATATTCTGAACCGGACCAGCCCACATGCATTCCTGCCTCCGCACCCCAAGTGCCCTCCCAGCGGAAGACAGGCCGCCAGGGGCCTTGTGCCTGGCCAGGCAGTCACTCCTGGTGAGCAGGAATATGTCCACCCTGGGGTCAGCTCAGGGCTCACAGCATCCGATTGTTATCTGAGTACCCACAGCCTGCCCAGCACCGGCGTCTGCATTTAGCTTGGGAAAAGGCTCCCGTGCCGGCAGCCTGCTTTTCTTGGATGTCTAGGCTGTGTTTATGCCAGGCTGGAGCCTGGGGAGTAATTAGAGTCTCCAAGGGGCCTGCCTGCCCTGGGTGGCCAGGGTCTAGGCACCAGTGCCTGCAGAGCCAGGGACCCTCTTGGGGAAAGGGGAAAGGTGGGTTTGGCCTGCGCTAAGCAGCCAGCATTCGGGAGGAAGGGACTTGGAGTGGGGTCAGCCCTGAAGCTGCGAGCTTTGTTGAAGTATGTTACCTCTCGGAGCCTCAGACCCAGACTTTTTTGAACAGACTGAAGCTGGCAGCTGATCTGAAAGCCTTTGCACACTGTGGGCTCGCCCTAGCACCCTGTGTTATTGTTCCCACAAAAAGTAGAGCTGCTACTATGTCCCCAGACTCTCACTCAGGAGCATCTTAGAGACATGGGTCTAGCCAAGGTCACCAGGGCTCCCAAAGCACGAGCAGTGTTGGCCCCGGGCAGGAGGGGCCACATCCTGACCTGCACCTGCACCAGCTACGCAAGTGTGTTTGTGTGTGTGTGTGTGTGTGTGTGTGTGTGTGTGTGTGTGTGTGTGTGTGTGTGTGAGTATGAGTGAGAGAGAGAGAGACCCAGTCTCCTTTCAGAAGTTGCAGTGGCCACATAAGGAAAAGAAATGGGAGGCAGGGCCTTGATGAGTGTAATTTATAACAAACCACTTATGTTCCACATGGAATCTGTATTTTTAAGTGTCTGAGATAGGTTTTCTGATTTCTAACTCCCACCTTCAAAGGCAAGGGTCTGTTTGTGTGTGCTGCATCCTGGGAGCCATCCATGGCAGGGCACAATGAGGGGCAGACCTGGGAAGACACAGAACAGATATCCCAACCCTGGCCCCTTGGGCCATTACTAGAGTTGTCCCTGAGTGGTATCTGCAGGACACTAACTGTTAGTTGTCATTGACTTGGTTCTAAAGACCAGGGGACAGCAGCTGTTCAGAGTCTAAGTTTCCCAGAGAGTGACAGTGGCATTAAGATCACTGAGCATGCTAGAGTCTATTCAGTGTGGCTCCTCTTGCAATCTGTGGTCACTGCAGACACCCATGTCTACTGTACCCATGACCCTCTCAGCAGCCTTTCCTCCCTTTCGTTCCGCGGGTGCCTTTACTATGTCTCATCCTCTGCAACAGCTTTACCAGCACTCACGTTTCCATTCTGGGATCCAGACTTTATTGCCAGCTTGCCTCCTGCAGCTTTGGGATCTCTCCCATGGTTCCCTCAGGAATGAGTTACCTCTAGCAACCTTTCTCCTGGAGGGAGTTTTTTGTTGTTGTTGTTTGGGGTGTTTTGTTTTGTTTTGTTTTTTGAGACAGGGTTTTTCTGTATAGTTTTGGAGCCTGTCCTGGAGCTAGCTCTTGTAGACCAGGCTGGTCTCAAACTCACAGAGATCCGCCTGCCTCTGCCTCCCGAGTGCTGGGATTAAAGGCATGTGCCTCCACTACCCGGCTGGAGGGAGTTTCAAACAAGTTTGTCTTATGACTGTAGTGAGCCCATTGGGGAGCCCCATGGTCAGGCAGATACATACATTTAATACATCCTGATCATGCATACTTACATAGCTGTAATGCATGTTATCACATAAATACTATGTAACTATATGTGTATGTATATACTGTCATGTGTGTGTACTATATATTTTCATTATTACATGGGTTATTGAGTTTGAATGTGCCATTCTTGACTATATCAAACATTGTGTGGGACTTTGCGCTGATTTTTGGTGCCTGTCCCCTCATAGTCACCCTGTGGCAGGTGACAATAGTGTGTCACTTCCCACTTGAGAATAAGAGGCTGAAATAAGATGCTCCAGGTTGCATAACCCAAAGGTAGGAAGGATGACTACCAATGCATAAACTCTAAAGCCAGTCTCCTGCACTCTGCACTGGGTCATCTACAACCCAGGGAAGCTATAAGTACATGATACCTGGGGCAGATCAACAGCACGTGTCAGCTGGCATCTACAGTTTGGATCAGTTAAAAGTAGGTGCCATATCCATACAGCTCTTTCTTTGTCTTCAGCAACTGTTCCCAAATACTGGGGCCCTGGCTGTGCAGGTGACCTTGGCAGGGCAGAGTGAGGCCCCCTGCTGACAGTTATTGTCCAAATGGCAAGGAAGAGTGATGCCCAAACAGCAGGGAAATGTGAGGTCATCTACTGCGTGGACCTAGGTTCTCACACTCAGCAAGCAGAGGTTCTCAGCTCTAAGCTCATCTGTCCTTCCTAGGTCCTGCTTACATTTGCCCCTGTCTCCTTTTTCTCCATGATCCTGCCCTTTAGTTGACTGCCCTTGTGCTCAGGACTCAAGTATGAAAGATAGAAATACAGTTCAGACACCATAGAAGGGAAGTTGCCATCTTGTGAGCCTAAGATCCATGCACTGAGTGGGTTTCGGACTGAGTTATATCCAGGTTCCTTAGCAGTGACATCAAAATCAGCCCTATCCCTTGGCTCTGCTTGTACCTATTCTAGCTCTAGTCTCTAGAGACCTTCTTCAGGGTAGCTCAGAGACCACACACCTCAAGCAATGTCCCTAGTCTATGATGGAAAGCTCTTCTGCAGCCAGCTCCAAGCTCCATCTATTGCTGAGACCTGCAGTATGATAGCCCTCCCAGGGCTCCAGGGTGCAAGTACCCATTCTGCCCACCCTGCATCCCTTTGTCCCAAGAGCTCTAAGGCTGTTATCTTGACTAAGATGGCTGTAATGGAAGACACAATGGTAGGGAAAAGATGCTGGGTGGTAAATTTTAATTTCTCGGGGCTGGAGAGCAAAGGCGTGTTTCTGCTAAATTAGCAATATTGGTCATAATGTGGACATGAATTTAGTATTAATGTACATGGGAATGTGTGTCTTCAGTATGTGAGGTAGACAAATTGAAGGACAGCAATGAGGAAGACAGGTGATAGGGAGACATGTGAGGACATACATTACACAGATGATCAATGGATGTATGGATAGATAGATACATACACAGATAGACAGATAGTATTGACAGATGCACAGGTGACAGAGGGATAGATGTAAAAAAACATTTCATGGTGGGTACTCCTCTATGAGACTAGGGAGATTTGAACAAAGATTTTATGGCCTGAGAGTTGAGAGGCCCCACTGGAGATGCCTGAGGCTCTGTATCATAGACCTGTTGGAGCTGTGTGCGGGCATGGTCACCAAACTCAACATTGGTATAGGTACCTATGCACATCTCCCACTGGGCACAGGCTCCTGGAGATCAGAGTGTTGTGTCTGCCCTCATGACCCTACCAGAGGCTGTTTCAGGGGTCTCAGGATACCAAGCAGCTGAATGGGTGGAGGACTTCATTGGGCAGCTACACAAAGTCTGCTAGAAAGATGAAGCAGGAGCCGAATGCTCTGTCTATAAAGAGAACACACAGGAGGAGGGTCCTGTGTTCGGCTTGGCCTTTGATCCTGACACCTGTGTGTGATCCTGCACTCAGGGGCTGAGCTCTGTAGCCTCCAGCTCTCTGAAGTAGCAATGAGCACTGGGTCCTCCTCAGCACTAGCCCTGTTCTCATGCCCTAGAAGAAGGGTGTCAGAGTGGGACAGACCTGGGTACAGAGCCAGTTCCTCGAAGATGGCAGCACTGGAGATTGAAACAAGTTCTCTACAGTGGGTGGTCTGGGAGCCACACATGACCAGGAAGTGCATACGTGAGCATATGTGAGGGGACAGTGGCATGACAGCGATGGTTGCCCTCCAGTGAGCTCCAGGGACATGGGAACCTGATGTCCAAATCATCCATGATGTCTACACTGCTCTGTATCTATGCATCTAACAGTGGGTGCCAGGGGGGTAACTACAGCAGCTACCCTCACCCTTTCCCTCACTGAAGTCTCAGGATGGGTAAGCTGGAGCCAGGACCCTGGGCAGCAGCCCTCTCCCTCATTGCTCCTCCCCAGGGCTCTGCTATGCTGAGAACCCAGCAGATGAACAGGAGTCTGGAACAACAATGGTGTGGTGGGAAAAAACACCTTCCAGTCCCTGGTTTGGCTTTAGGTGGTAGAAGCATGGTGGCCTTGCCTCAGTGAGCTGTGTGCTATGTGACCCTATCCTCTACTTTTTTGAACACAAATTCTTTTCCAGGAACTCAGGGATTTTTGTCATTGCTGCCCCAGCAGGAATTAATACAAGAGTCAGCCTAGATGTGGCAATAGATCTTGGAGTCAGGGTGGCATCTTTATTGTGGGGTCAAGTAGCATCTAGGGAAACACTTCCGTCAGTTTGTTCCAGAGCCATTGCTGAGGCCCAGAGTCCACAGAAAGCCTCTGGGATTGCAGATCTGAGTTGGGTTCTAGTTCTACCCCAATCCTAGGGGTGACCCTGAGCTTCCATCCTGTGATAGGATGGATGGATTATAATGGATGAGTGGCCCTGAGACATAGCCTCTGAGCTTTAACATCCATATGGCCCCACCACCAGGAGTCCAGAAAAAGCTGCGCACACCCAGGCCAGCATCTCACAGCCTCGCTGAGGGACTAGCCAGCAGGGACAGCCGCTGTTCTTCCAGATGGAAGGGTGAGATAGACAGGGCCACAGACAGGCCAGGGCCCGGGCTCAGCCTCTGCCTCCCTGGGATCATCCTCCTGCCTGCCAGCCAGGCCAAGAAGGAGGTTCATCTGGGCTGCTGTGGATCATGGAACCTCCAGGCCAGGTGGCCCCCTTTGGAGCCTGAGGTCGGCTGTTTTGGAGCAGTCCTTTCTCTCAGCTGTGAAAACAGAATTGGCATCAGGAGGGTAGGTCTTGCCAGCTACGTGCCTGTGTGTGTGTGTGTGTGTGTGTGTGTGTGTGTGTGTGTGTGTGTGTGTGTGTGTGTGTAGGTAAAGAATGTATGGATGGGTGAGTACCATCTGCTGGGCATTGTATCAAACACCAGAAGCATTGCAGTGACCCTGTCCTAGGCCCTGCTTCCTGGAGCTTCCTGCCTTCTTTGGCTAAGGACTTGCCCCTGACCATGCTGAGATCTTTGCATTCTGAGCAGACACTGCAGCCAGACCACAAATGTATAAGACAGGACTTTGGGGGAGGAGAGGCCTGGGGTGCCTGTGAGGAGAGGGTGCTATGTGACCATGTTGCATCTGAAGAGCCCCACAGAGGTGGATGTGTTCCTACCTCAGTTTATCCTATGTGTGTTTGTATTTACCCCGGCTTTGACTCCTTTGTGGTTGATGAAGTCTGCGCCTGCACCAAGCTGGCTTCATCTCTCCATGGGCTGGCTCCCTTAACCACTTCATTTTACCAGAGGGGAAACTGAGGCTGCAGGGCCAGCCTATGAACACCAGTTCTATTAAGCTATCCCAGAACTCTGCTTACCAGTGGCTGTCTGTGGCTGAGAACAGGAAGCCCTGCCCTCCAGGGAGATGGCAGCAGAAGCTACCGGCCACGTACATGAGAACGCAAAGCTGTGGAGATAAGAGTCTACAAAAGCTGAGAGTGCGCACAAAGGAGCAGGGCAAAGCGGGGCAACAAGGATAAAGGAGGCCAAAAAAGAGTCAAGGACCAAGCTGGCGACACTGTGCAAAGTCCTGCTCCCCAGAATTTCAGGCCTGGTATACATCCACCCTCCTGTCTGTGAAGTGGATGCCCAGCAGTGTGACAGTGTGTCATGGTTTCCCTAGAACAGTCCTTGATGCCCTATCCTAGCTGGCCAAGTCTTTCCTGCTTTAACTCAGCTCAATGGTCTCTAAACCCTCTGGGCAGGCCTTACACGTGTCCCTGGAGATGCGCATGAACGTCTTAACTGCAGTGAAATCAGACAGGCTGGTCATGGTGACCACTGTCCCACCAACTGCAGGCCTGCTGCTGTCTCAAGAGCAGTGGGAGACAGTGAGATGCTGCCATCTGTCTACATCTTCCTACCTGTGGGGTTTGATTGAGGCAATTCTGAATGCTTCCAGAAACAGTCCGACTTCCAAACTTCGCCAGTGATGGTTGTTCTCATGTTTTTACTGTAGATCATTTTTAAACTTTCACAAAAGTAGCCATAGAGATGCTACATGCCCCACACCCAGCCTCCAGAGAGAGAGGTGGTGCAAACCTGGGCATTCGCCTTCATCTGCTTGTGTTCTTCACTAACTGTGTATTATTAAAGACTATTAGAAATGCCAGGCTATACTGCTGTAGGGAGGTCATATCACTGTAGATTCTTCTGCCAAGACAGCAGGTGCCTTTTAGGGTATGACAGGCAGAGAGACAGGACTGGCATTCACACAGTGTGCTGACAAGCCATCACTGTGAGTTGGTCACCCGTGCAGCTTCAACTAGCTCGGTGTCATGGTGACTGTCCTGATGTCCTTTCCTCAGCCTCTTGAAGAGAGGCAGGACCACAAGGAGACCCTGCCCCAGCTAGAAGGCAAGCCCTGGGGCCACCTAGAATCTTCCAAGAGTTCCTGAATACTCTCACATGGGCCAAGCATAACCAGATGCACTCACCAGCTGGCTTAAGCCTTCTGGCCTTGTGAGTGTGGGGTGTGGGCACCAAGAGACACTATGGAAGGGAGGTACAGATAACCAAGATGGGATAAATAGGTGTTAAATGAGTAGTGTGGTCGTGAGGCCACATGACAGCCACATGGATGTGTGACATGCCCATTACACAGCAGTGAGTACTGCGCAGGACCCCCTGTGAGTTCCCACATGGGTTCAGGTTAGTTAGATACAGGAAACACACATGCGCACGCGCGCACACACACACAACTCAAAGTAACCTTAGCAGAAAGTATAGCATGGGCTCAGACAGCCTGGCTGTGGAGGAGTCCTTCAAGTATAGCTAAATTCAGGTGCTCAAATGTGGACTAAGAAGAGGGATCCGGCAACTTCCAGGAGGAAACTTGAAGTGTTGCAGCGACAAGAAGATGGGAGAGGGACAAGGGATAGATGGACACAACAGAGGACCTATTACAGCCATGAGAATGTGCCAGGGAGGAAAGAAGGTAGAGTAGGAAGACCCCAGCCCAGATCCCCTGACTGCAGACTGCCAGCCTGGGCCACAACCACCCAGCACGTGTTTACAAGCCCACAAGACTGCCCAAGGTTTTGTAGAAGGACAGAAGTGTCCAGGCTGAGCCTGGGAGCAAATATGGGGTAGGGCTAGGTGCTGATGCCTGTGTGATAGCTTCTCAGCATTGTCCTGGATCTCCAGCACTTCTTGTTTCTGACCTGCCTCATTTACCTAGAATCCAGGGATCCTGGCTCAGTGAACCTTGCTAGAGAAGGCTTCCAGGGAGTGGATGCAGGGTCGCACTGAGGCACATGAGACTGTTGACCATGATTAAGGCTCAGCTGAGCCTACAGACTCCAGGGGAATTTAGAGCACACCACCACCACCGCACACCCAGGAAATGGCAGACCCCGAAGGCAGCCCCTCTGCACCTCCATGGTGGGATACTGCCTCATCTGACCTGTCCCAGGCCTTTCCGTCCAGGACCCTCCCCCACCCCACTGCTACCCAAGCCAGTCCTGCCCTCTGCTACTGGCCCCAGAAGCAGAAAAGCCCTGCAGCTCCGTGTGGCCCTGTGTTCCTGACCCCCACCCTGACACACCCCAGAACTCTTGGCAGCTGGAGAGCGCTAACGTGGCTGAATGGCTTTGGGGGACTTTGAAGGAAATTAATTAAAACCAGCTGAGATGTGGGAAATGGGAGGTGGGGAGCCGGGGGCCTTTCCACAGGATGTGGAGGGTACAAAGGCCCTCATAGTGGCCCACTGCCTCTATGCTGTGGCCAGGGACCCTTGCTGAGCCGATGACCCACCCAGTCCAACTCAGCCTAGCTAGAAGTGAAACTGGCAGAGACTGCCCATCTCTGAAGTAGGGGCTGACAACAGGAAATGGACAGCAGTATGTTCTAGAATCCACGTGTGCGTGTGTCTCACATGACTGTTTCTAAGTGTACTCATGGGATGTGTGACTCTAAGAGTGGTCCTGTGTGTGTGCCTCAGTTTACCCCCTATCCAAGGGTACCCTGCAGCTTTCGCTCAGTTGGGTGCTTCCCTCCTTCCCATTCAGGAGCCTTCCCTGAATGGTTGCCTGCAGGGCCAGGGCCAGCCTGGTCAGCTTAGTCAGCCAGTGCAGTGTTTAGCAAAGCATGCAGGACTCTTTGGAAGTCTTAGCAGATGGTCTTGACATGACTAAATCCTCCCTTGCTGTGTGCCTGATGTCCAGAGAGGGTAATGTGGTGAGCAGATCCCCAGGCTCTACCTCTCTGTTTGCTATTGCCTCCAACTGTGAACACCTGGGCAGCAGAGGGCTCTAATTGATTTTCGTGGGGTCAGAAGTGATATCTGTGTTGGTTAAAACCGTTTTCCATTTCACTGACCACAGTACTGAGAGGGGGGAAAAAAAAAGGAAGGGAGTTAGGGAGGAGAAGCTTATTTTGACTCACATTTGTAAATGGTTAGTTCCCTTCCATCGTGGTAGGGAGAGCCTGACAGTGGGAATGTGTGGTAGAGACTGTTCACATCACCATGGTCCACGAGACAGAGAGCACAGTAGGAACCAGTGCCAGGTACAGCCTTGCATAGCCTGTGTCAGTAACCCACTTCCACCCAGCCAGGCCCCAGTGCATACAGCTCCTAAAAACTCTCAAAACACCTGAACCAAGCTCTCAGAGCATGAGTGTGTGGTGATGTTTAGGGTCCTAACCACAGTAGCTCCCCTCGTGTCAACCCAGCTGGGTCTCCCCCTTTTCTTAGTGTAATGTGGTATGCCCACCAAGCCAAGAGGGGACTCTGGCTGCCTCCCCAGAAGCCCAGGTCTAAGAAAGCCAGCACTGAGCAGGCCTCAGCTTCACAGCCAGGTCCAGGCTAGCCAGGGCCAGGGAGAGCTGTCATACCCGTACCCATTTTTTCTGATGGGAAAGTGGAGTCTTGAAAGGATGTTTTCACCATTTTTGTTTTAATTGGAGCTGGATGTGGTGGCACACACCTATAATTCCAGCACTCAGGAGACTGAGGAAATCCAGGTCAGTTTCAGGACTTAGTGAAAACTCTGTCGTGTGTGTGTGTGTGTGTGTGTGTGTGTGTGTGTGTGTGTGTGTGTGTGTGTGTGAGAGAGAGAGAGAGAGAGAGAGAGAGAGATAGAGAGAGAGAGAGAGAGAGAGAGAGAGAGAGAGAGAGAGAGAGAGAGAGAGAGAGACTGACCTTGAACTTCTGATCCAGCTGCAAGCATTGAGTGCTGGCATCACAGGTGTTCACCCCACACATGGGGTTTGCTTTGGGTTTGCTTGCTTGCTTGCTTGCTTGCTTGCTTGCTTGATTGATTGATTGATTGATTGATTGATTGATTGATTGCTTAATGTGGTTCTGAGAATCAAACCCAAGGCTTCATGCATGAAAGGCAAGCACTCTACCAACTGAGCTATAGCCCCAGCCTTTAGCCTTTTATTTCCCTCCAGTGCTGGGGATGGAACCTAGGTCCTCATTCATGCAAGGCAAACACTTAACTATCCAGCTACACCCTGGCCCTCAAATCACTTTTTAAGTAGACACATCTGCCACCCTAGCGCAAATTGGGACAGATAAATATACAGTGGTGAAGAAGCCACAGTCAGTATCACAGAGAAGTGTCACCCCTGCTGGACTGTGTACTCCCACAAACTCTGAGAAGCAGGACAATTTTTAGGCGTGTTTGCAGGTGGCTCACAAAGTTCAGAGGAGCTGAGTCAGTTGTTTGTGGTCACACAGCAAGGAACCGCAGAGCCTGTTCTTTAACCAATGCCTTCCAAGAAAGATTAATGGCACAAGTGCATGGGGGTCCGGGCCCTCTTGTCTGGGTTATCCTATACTTAGTGCAGGGGCTGACTGAGTCCTGGCATCAGGACCACATATCATGGACTGTCAACCGCAGTCAGGTCCCTTGTCTGTGTCATACATGGCATCCCAGACCCTCCAGGGAGACTGGGTCCATGAGCATGTGCCATCAGGGCTACCATCATGGCCAGTGGGGCTTCCCCTCCAACATGATAAGCTCTGGATCCCCAGAGCTGAAAGCCCTGCAGGCTATAGGTGCACAAGCCACCCTGGGATCCCTCCCATCACCTTTGCCCAATGTGGCTACCCCACTGCCTACATTAGACTCCCATACCTTGGGGTAAGATGTCCCAGGGGTGAGACCTCCTGTGGTGAGGTCCATGCCCAAAGCCCTACAGTTACACCCTTGGTTTGTGGAGGGATCTGAGCTGAGTAACTTGTCATGCCTTGGCTCATGGCAGCTGGGCACAGGCATCTAGTCAGATGAGGCAGCACCATGGAAAGGTGAAGGCCTCAGGCTGTTTGTTACTGCACCTGTAACGTGGGAATACAATGAACATGTGTGCGTGGTGTTGGAGTGTGTGTGTGTGTGTGTGTGTGTGTGTGTGTGTGTGTGTGTGTGTGTGTGTGAGTGTGTGAGATACACTATGCCTCTTCTAGTTCACCACGTGCTGTGAGGACTAGATTGGTTAAAGAAGTTATCTCCTGTACTCACTTCCCTTTGGACAGAAAATGGGAGAGACCAGTTTACTGTGCCTTATTTCCTTTTTGCCCTGGTCGTCAGGAAGCTCCTCCCAAGGCTTATTCTTTCCATTGTGTTGTGAGCACCCTGTGATCATCTCCATTAAGCTTGCCTTGGTAGCTTTTGGGCAGACAGAGTGTGAGTTTTAAAGAAATGGAGTTGGGATGAGAAGGCTAGGGAACATGGGGAAAGCTGCCACATTGGACCACTGTGGAGACAAGCCTCAAAATGGCCAGATGACTAGGAATCCATCCTGCAGTTACTTACACAGCACTGGGGAATGCATGGAACTAAACTATAAACTCACTCCTCCCAGAACCCTCTTTCTCTTTCCGGCTTACTCCTGTTATCATGGGCTTCTGAGACTGCCCTGTCCTCTTACCTGGGTCCCTCTGTGTGGGGCTCAAGCTGGAACCCACCCTCTTCCCTCAACTCCCAGGCCTCTGTGCACCCCAGCTCAGCAAACACCCTCCCACTGGAAGAGGAAAACACCACAGAAAAGGAGGAGGGGAAGAACAGGAGAGAGAAAGAAGATGGAGGAGGGGAAAGGGAGGAGGAAGAAAGAGCTGTGTTGGCCCCAGCCAACACAAGCCTACAGGCCACAGAGCTGCCTGTGAGATGAATGTTAGCCTTATTCAGCAGCACCCCATTTCCCTCAAATGGGCCCCTCTGTAGCTGGCTGCTAGGAGCTGGGACTGAGCCCAATAGGGGCATCCCTGCTAGGCCCCTCTGCATAAGTAAGCCACATGGCCCTTGACCACAGACTCAAGTCAATGTGCTGGGTGAGGAAATTTCTGGCCTCATTGTGCCTCAGTTTCTTTACCTGCAAAAGTGGGGTGGTGAGAGAGCCCAACAGAGCCAGAGTGGGCATGAAAGACCAGGGCTTAGCTGTACAATCTGTGACTCTGGCAGGACCATGGCAGGGATGCAGGCTGGAGGCACATCCATCTGGAGCAGCAGGGAGACCCCAATAGGGAGGAGTGAGCTTATGATAGGAATAGGAAAACCCCATGGTGGGAAGGGAGATGGAGACCCTGAGGAAGGAATAGGGAAACCCCACAGAGTGGAGGGGTACTCACCATGCAGATGAGTAGATAGACCTGCTTGGCATGCACAAGACTGAAACAGGGTACAGGAGATGATACACTGCAGGTTTCATGTGTGCTGTGTGTGCATGTCTCGTGTGCCCGTGTCTTGCATATGATCCTTTGATACAAGGAGAAAGCCTGTGCCCTGGTTGAAACAGGAGGAGCATACACAGGTTTGTGGCTGCAGTTACAGACTTTGTTGCTAACTGGCTGTGTGAAAGGCTTAGCCTGAGTTGCTGGCAGCTTGGCCAAATCCAAACTTATAAGTCTGCACAGCCTCTCTACCCCAAGTCCCTGTCACATACCCAGAGCTTACCCTCACAGGACCCTTTCCACAGCCTTCTGTGTATACTTGGGCACTTGCTGAGTCCCTCTGAGCTCTGATGCATGGGCAGCCTACAAATGATTTTTCAGTAAAGAACTTTCCGCCCCAGTAGTAGTTGTGAAAGTCACTAGAACTTTCCAGGATATGGCATCCCTTTTAAGCCCATGAGACCTCTGAGGGTATTCCAACTGGGCCAGTGGGACCAGTCACAGCAATGTCCTATTCCTGAGGCAGGGTGTATTGTGTAGGTGAATGAATGAATGAATGAATGAATGAATAAGTACATACATGAGTGAATAAGTGAGAAAGCACGTGAGTATGTAAATGAATGGGTATGTGAGTATGTGGATGAATGTTCGAGTATGTGAATGAATGAATGAGTATGTGAGTATGTAAATGAATGGGTGAGTATGTGAGTATGTGGATGAATGAGTGAAAAGTGAGTGAGTATGTGGACAAGTGAATGAATAGGTATGTGAATAGATGAGTGAGTCAGTATATGAGTGTATGAATCAGCTCAGGTGAGGACAGCTGGGCCTGTGTGCCCAAAGGAAGGTCACACTAAGCAAACCACAGGCTGAATCCAGCCGACAGCTTCAGCCCACACAATAGTTATTGTGTTTTAGGTGATTTTTTCTGGCCAGGTTTTTAAATGGGAAGATTTCACTTTAAAACTTGAATTTCAGACTTTTCCTGAACAATCAGGATGCCTGTCCTATCCTTAGTTTCCTGACAACTACCAGCAGCCTGGGTGCCACAGCGCCCACTGACCAAGCAGGGCCTGGGAAGGGGAAGGCCCAGGGATGCAGAAAGCCAACCATGGGCATTTCTACAGCTCCAATGGTAGGTGGGGCATCCCTTTGTCCCAATTAGTGTCCCTGGCACTGGAAGGCATAATTGTGTATACTACACAGAAATGTCAGCCCTAAGAATGCAATGGAAAAACAGGTAGGCAGGCCAACAAGTCTCTGTCTGCAAGAAAGGGACTGTAAAAGTCTGTCACTTGGGAAAGGTCAGTGCCAGAGAGGCGAGGGTCCCTGGAAATGGGTGTACTCAGTAGGTGACTTTCGCATAGGGACCCAAAGGATGGGAAGAGGCAGGGCACCTACCTTGCAGCCACACAGACCCATCCTTCAGTGTCACCTTTCTTTCTCTCCCACTGTAGCCCCTCAGAGGCTCTTGGCATTACAAGCCCTGGTGGCTGGGATATCTAGCCTGCTCAGGGTTCTAAGCCCCAGGTTGCAGAGGAGCCACGCAGACAGCAAATTACAGGCTGGGTGGGGCAGCAGCACTGGGAAGGGCTGTGGGAGACAAGAAGAGTTTACGGGTGGGGGGGGGGAGCTCCAGACTATGAAGCCTGCTTAGGCCTGGGGAAAATGGCATGGTGACAACTCACCCCAGCCACCTGTAGGCCCAGGCCTCTGCAAAATCATGTATGAGGGGCAAAGCCTTGAGGTATACTAAAGTGGCAGGGTATATTTGTAGGTGTGTGTGCATTTGGTCAGTCCAGCAAGCAGTGGCATTAAGAGCAGTCCCAGGGCTATGGTCACAGAAGTGGGCACCTGATGTGGAGGGGGCTTTGGGAAAGGGGTTTAGAGTCAGCGACCCAGCTGAGGAGTATATCTGGGAGTAGAGGGAAGCCTGAATTTGTTGTGCCGTTAGGAAAGCCCTGACTGAGGGGAGGAGTCCCTGGGACCTCAGACCCCAAGCAGGAGAAGCCAAAAGAGCACATGGTATGGATTCCTGCACGAATGTGGGCCATCCAAGACAGCAGAGCAGCTGGAGGAACCAGGAAGAGCACAGCAAAGAGGAGGGTCTGGTGGCCAGTAGGCAGGAGCACCTGTGAGTATGAGGGACAAACCCATGTGACTAAGCAGGATCAGAAGCCAAGGAGGCCACTGGGAGAGGACAGTGGGCAGGCCCTGCAATAGGAACCATTATGGAAGCCTGCAAGGCTTCCTTTGCTTTCCTAGGACCGGGCCTCCTGTCACTGTTGAGGGCCATCTGGGGAGGATATTCTGGTAAGAGTCGGCTCTGAGCAGGTCATTCAGAGTCAGGGTGTGCTGGGCCACCACTCTCCAGGCTTCTGTAGTCAGAGGGCACGTGTGACTTCCTGAGCCTTGAGACAAGTGTTGGTTACAGCTGAGCAGAAGCCTTGGCAAAGGGCAGGGACCAAGCCTGGGCTGTCTCTGGCCATCTTCCATCCACCCAAATGGTCTTTTGAGACCATTTTTGTTTTTTGTTTGTGTGTTTGGAGACAGGGTCTCACTATGTAGACCAGGCTGGCCTTGAACTCAGAGATCCCTCTGTCTCTGCCTCCCAGGTACTGGGATTAAAGGCATGTGCCACTATGCCTGGCTGAGAATGGCACTCTTAGATATCCCCATTAGTCATTGGTCAGCCAGTCTAGAGGAACAATCCAGGCCTCTAGATTCCAGCTGCTCAGTGATTGAGTGAGGCTTCACAACCTTGAGGACAGCTACCATTGAGTAGGCTTCTGCTCTAAGCCACCAGGAAGTTCGTGTCCCCAAATGCCTTCATTCTCTGCTCTATGGCCTTGGAAGAGTCACTTGCCCTGAGCCTGTTCCTCGCCTGAGTAGTGAGGAACAGCAGAATCTTAGAGAAGACGGATGTGGTAGCAGTCCAGAGATATCCTGGGCCTTGGGGCCATGGTGGCTACAGCTGGGCAGAAGCACTGACAAAGAACAAGGACAATTCCTGTTGGCAGCCAAGCCTAGGGCCAGCCCTAGAGGACAGAGGGGCAGGAGATGGGTGTGGCTCAGAGAATCCCATCCAGAGGGATAAAATGGTAGGTATCACCCCCATTTTAGAGCTGAGCACACTGAGCCCAAGCCCCCTAAGCTGGACCTGCACCGCAGAGCTGGCTGGGATGCTGCTGTGGGGAGGGGTGCAAACGTGCCCCTGTGGGAGATCAGGACCTTCCTGGAGTTCCCAGTAGCAGGGAATCTGGCCCCTCAGTCTCACTCTGTAGACAGTCCTTGGGATTACAACCACAGTCAAGGTAGCCACTGAGACCAGCTTGTCCAGAAGCTAGCAAGAGGCAGTAATGGTGGACGCCTGAGTGGATACAGCTGGAGAGAGTACAGCCCATGTGACAGCCATATGACCTGTAGCCCACACTTACTAGCCTCAATTCCTTATCTATACTTGAAGAATGGGTACCTGCTTCCAGGAGTGTGACTGCAACAGGAACACCATGTAGCTCCCTGAGCCAACTGCCTGGGGAGGGCTTGTCCTCACACAGTCGGCATTCAGGGGCATCCTTCCTGGAGCTGAGGCAAGTGTGTAGCCCTTATCACTGCCAGCCCTACCCCTATGGCCCCCACTTAACCTCCTGTAGCCCTTGCTGACCCTCGGGCAACAAAATTGTAATCACTTTTAGTGAAAAAGGGGTAGATAGGACCAGGAATGAGATGCAGCAGGAGAACCATAGGCAATCCTCAGGGAGACAACCCCATTCCTTGGGACACATTTCCTTGCCCATACACTGCCAGTGTGAACCTCAGTAAGTATACAGGCACAGATGATCACCAGGTCACATTGTTCCAGTGGGGTGACCCTTAGAGACCACAAATCCTGTCCCCTGTTATTTACCATAGGTACCTTCAGCACCCCTGCTTTGTTTGTTTGTTTGTTTTGAGACAGGGTTTCTCTGTATTGCTTTGGAGCCTATCCTGGAACTCTCTCTGTAGACCAAGCTGGCCTAGAACTCACAGAGATCTGCCTGCCTCTGCTGGGATTAAAGGCGTGCGCCACCAACACCTGGCTCCCTCAGCCCCTTTTATCCTGGCTTGGATAAAGTCTAAGCCTACAGAGAGGTGGGAAGACAGCCCAGGCCACCTCATGCCCATTTCTTCACCATGTCTCATGCCAAATCCTGAGATTGTGTGACGTCATGCAGGCTTCCTACTGCATGCCCAGGCTCAGCCTAGGGCTCTAGTCTCATTACCACAGATAAGACCACTGTGAGAGCCAGGCAGCTCAGCCAGTATGGTCATGGAAGGCACCCGGGGCTGTCACACCAGGTGCTGGGGCTGTGGAAGGCAGGTGTAGCCTCCTTGGTGAATAGATGTCCACTCCAGACCTCGTCTGCAGCTGTCCTAGAGCAGGGTCCACAGTAGGACCCTCACTTGGAGTTCCCAGGACCACTGAGCCCACTGAAGGTCAGAGGATCTTCAAGATGGCAGTGGGAAATGGTTTAGGGGCTAAGCTTGGTATTGACAGTGAGATGTGAGCTGTGTGCCAAATCACATGCCCCTTGCCATTGGGTACCTGTAGACACAGGGTGCTCCTGGTGACTAAGAAGTGTAAGTGACTGGCATGGGCCTTGGAGAGCCAGAGCATGACCTGCATGACCTGCATGACCTTAAGCTGTTGCAGCAGTCACTCTGGTCAGGGAGGCCTTCCTAGAGGTTTTGGTGCCTGATCTGAAGGCTGGTCCTGGGAAGCTGTGTGGTTAGCTGAGGAGCCTGGGTGCAGAGTCACTGAGTAAGGTTCCATCAGGCTTGTGCACAGCTGATGTGTGGGTTCTGGGTGAGCAAAGCATCTGCTCTCAGGGCCAGCATCATGTCTCTGTAGCCTTAAGGGATGAGGAGAAGGTGTCTGGTACCTGGCCTTGCCCTATGCCAGCTCTTAGCTATTTGGGCAGCAGTGTGGTCCTGCCTTTAAGCAGGAATCTTGCCTTCCCCGCTGCTACCTCCTTGTCATCTTGGACAACATTATTGTGTCCCCCTCATACACTCCCTTATCTCACTCCTGCTAAAGGATCTCAAATATGCACCCTGATAAGGCAGTGCAGCCCTGCTTCCCAGCCCCTTCCCAATGCTGGCCTCTACTTTCCCCAGAGTAATTAAGATAAATGCAGCCGATAACGTGCGCAGTATTCTTAAGCGTACCCTCTGGACCACATCTCAGATATAATTTTACCTGCAGAGGTTTATCTGAGCGCTCGGGTAACAGTTTGTAAGGAAAGCGGCAGCGTTTGAAGAAACAGGAAAGGGGAATCGCTGAAAGAAACATCAAGGCTCTGCACCTGCAGCCCCTCCCCTGGACACTGGGCAGTCCAGGCAGTTGAGAGAAAAGGCACGCCCCACCCCTCCAGGGATGCTGGGGCCAACTGGGGATCTGGGGTTTGGATCTCTCCTCTAGTTCAAAAGGGTCCTGGCCTGCTGAAACCCACACCAACCCAACAGCACCCAGAGGCTGGTGCTCTAGCCTTAGGTTGCTGATGGCAGAATATGGGTAAAAGGCCAAGAACAGGGTAGAGTGACTCTTGCCACAGGCTGAACAAATGGAGACAGAGATGGCTTAGAGGTTAAGAGTACTGGCTCTTCTTCCAGAGGTTCTGAGTTCAATTCCCAGCAACTACCTGGTGGCTCACAACCATCTGTAATGAGATTTGGTGCCCTCTTGTGGCCTACAGGCATACATGCAGGCAGAACACTGTATACATAAATAAATCTTTTAAAAATTTGTAAAACATAAAAAGAACCTGGGACCAGCCAGTAAAATCGGGTGCTGGGACAGGGACTTCAGGCTTGTTGGGTGTAAGAAAGAGGCAAGGAAGGACACATGCTGCCTGCATTGCTATCACTGCTTGGTAGTGTTCCCACTGTGTCGTCTTGGGCAAGTCACAGAGCCCTAATTTCTGCCATCTATAGCTGTTTGCTTCCTATTTTTACAGTAATCTAGAAACCCTGAATCAGCCACACCTCATACCTGCCTGGCACAGCATCTGGTGCAGGTATAGACTCGTGAAGGAGGATGGATGGATGGATGGGTGGGTGGGTAGGTGGATGGATGGATGGATGGATGGATGGTAGGTGGATGGATGGATGGATGGTAGGTGGATGGATGGATGGATGAATAGGTGGATGGTGGGCGGGTGGGTGGGTAGGTGGATAGATGGATGGATGGATGGATGGATGGATGGATGGATGGATGATGAATGATAGGTGATGGATATTGGATGGGTAAATAGAGTTCTGCATGGCCCCCAGCAAGCCTCCACCTCTTTCAGCCTCTGTTACCCTTCTCAGAAAAAGGCCTCATCTAAGCCCCTTAAGTCTGCAGCTGTGAGGAAGCATGTGTCCCTCTTGTGCATGTCACCAAGCAGCCACCAGTTGGCACTTCAGCAACAGCAGTCTGAGATAGATTCTTAGAGTCTGGTCATCTCAAGAATCAGGAGTGTAGGTGCCACTGGTGTCCCACAAGCTTTCAACCCAATGACCCTGGAGGTCACAGTCTCATTAGCGGTTCCGCTGAGGGCAGGCCCATTACTTAGGTGTTTGCTCGCATGGCAGGCCTCAGCTCCTTCCCATGTTTTCTTTCCAGATGTTCACTCTGTCACTCCCCAGGTGTGCAGTCAGAGAGTTGGGGTATGGCCTGCGCAGGAGACCCCAGTCACTGCCACCAGGATTTGTCCCTTAGCAAGTCCCTGTGTTTAGGCTGCAAGAACGAGGTCAAATGATACATGACTATAATGCCTTTTTTTTTACATGTATGCATTTAGTTTGTTTGGTGAGGAACTCATTCCATAGTACACATGTGAAGGTCAGAGGACAACTTTTGTAGGAGTTAGTTCTCTCCTTCTACCGTGTGGGTTTCAGGAATCAAACATGAGCTACCAGGTGTGGTGGCAACACCCTTGCTTGATCATCCATCTTGGCAGTTTCTGCCTATATTTAAAACTACACAGGCAGCATCTCCCCAAATTAGGAGCCCTGCAAGCTACCCCTTCAGGTCACCTTCACCATGTGCAGAGGCCAAAGTAAGAGGCTGCCTGGCATCTCTGAGGAATCTAGACCTGGAGGCAGCCATGTTGGGGTATTTAAGAGCAGACTAATTAGGTCTTTTTGCGGAGTGCCCTGGAATAAGTGTGTACCAAGGCTTCCATGCAGTGACAGCAAGTGAGGATCATAATGCCAAGCAGAGGCATGCTCAGGAGCAGAGCACACTGTGGGAATGCTGATCTCGAGGCCTGTGCTTTGGGGCTGACAGGTGGCTTGAAACTGTGGCACTGGGCAGGCTAGATGCCTGGGGTCTGACAACTTCTGTGGTAGCTAGAGTGCAGCTGTGGCAGACTGTCTCACACCACCCACCCTGCCAGTGGCTGTCATTTACTCTCTCTGCTTCCAGACCTGTTGAAGAGAAGCAGTAAGCTCCCTTAGGACTCTTCTCTCATGCAAAATCAACCAAGGATCCTCCAGGAGAGACAGATCACCCCAAATTCTAACATACTGTCCTCTCTCTTTGCAGCCAAGAAGGTCCTGTTTCTCAGGCAGTTGGTCAGAAAACCAGTGAGGGGCTCCAGATCCCTGGGTATGTGATGCCTACAGCCAGACTGCACATGGGGGGCCACTACCACTGCCTGGAGGAGGTGCCTTGCCCCTGAGGCTCCCTTCACCCCATCATACTGCTCTTGTCCGCTGCTCAGACAGCAATTGGGAATGCCAGCTGTCTAGCCTTCTCCTGAGCCAGGCCATCTGACAGGCAATGTGAAACATCACCTGGGACCCCTGGGACCTAGCAGACCATCAGCTCTGACAGCTCCTGGAGGCTATAGTGGCCGGGGCACAGCTGTGGTAGACTGGCATGCACCATTCATCCAGCAGTAGAGCTCAGTTCTCCCCTAGAGGGCCTCCCTGAAGCCAAGAGGTTCACTAGGAGCCCATCTCCTCCTCAGCCCTCAGTGAGGGCTCCTGTTCTTATGTAGTACTGTTACCCATCAGGCAGGGCCTTTATGGGAGGCCCTGGATGCTTATGTCCCCTGCCACCTAGTCCCTGGGAGCTTCTGGACCCAGTGTGATATGGCTAAGTTCTGCAAAAGACTGGGAGGTGCTCCTCTGCAGGGCCCACTCCCTTCACCAGCAGGGAGACCTTGGGAAGATTGTGTGGGTTCCTCACCCATAATCAGAGACGACAGAAGCAATTTTAAGTGTCTAAGCCCTGTGAGGACAAAGGGGTCACATTCAGCATTGCGGCAATAGAATTAACACCATCAGCCCCATTGTAAAATCAGTCAACAAACAAGTTTTTCCCAAGGACCCAGTTGCCCATCGCAGTGAGATCCAGAGAAGGGAAGGAGGCTCTCCTCCAGGTGCGTAGGCTGGAGAGGAACCTAGATGTGGCAGATGAAGTCCCGCATTGCCCCATCCCGCCTCCTCACCCCAGCCAAGTCTACCCTGCTCTCTAGTCTTCTGTGGTTGCTTCCCAGCACACATGGTATGCTGCCCACTGCTGGTGGACACTAGAATTTCACCTACCCTGAAGATCCGGACAGGCCTGCCCTAAATTAGTGGGACTTTTCATACCCAGCAGGTAGCTACTGGGACTCCTCTGCAGAGAGAAGTGGTCTTCTCTGACATTCAGACTCCTCCCCTTTCCCACTTCCTCCCTCCACTTTCCACCACACCTTCCTATGTCCCTGGCTCTGTTTGTCAGGAATCCTGCTGTCTAAGCCAGTCACCCTCTTTTCTGAGACAAGGGCTTCTGTGATTGCTGCTTCTGACCTAGACACAGTCTCCATAGGAGACTTCAAACACCAGCATGAACTCCTTGCCCCAACCCCCAAGATCCAGTCACAATAAATCTGCAACTCATTTGTGTCCTTTCCTTGCAGGCTCCACGCAGGACCATGAGTGTAGGCTTCCCTGAGCCCCGCCAGGGGGTGAGGATGGCCACCCAGCCCATTACCAGGGCTCCTCTCCCAACCACTGCATCCTCCTAGCCCCCGGGACGGTGGGGCCATGCCAGGAGAGCGGTCCCCAACTCTTCCCAGAGACTTGCAGCCCTGCCAAGCTGCCAGCAGCCTAGGGGGCCCCTCTCAGCACCCTCTCAAGGACCACAGCTCTGCCAGCAGGACCACCCAGTGCATGAGAGATGAAAGCAACAAGGCCCAGGCCCAAGGTTCCCCTGGAGCCCAGCTGAGTCAGTCCAAAGAGGTGAAGCCAGAGGACTTGCTACTGAGAACTCAGGCCCTAGCGGGACAGGACTGTATACAAGCTTACTCATGGCTGGCCAGCAGGATGGAGAGCAATCACCCACAGCTGCACAGCACTTCAAGAATTAGGTGCATCCTGGATGAGCCACCTAAGGACCTACAGCACGAAGCCCCCCAAGTGTCAGAGACCAAGGCTCCTCGGCTCCCAAAGACCAGAGCCCGCCGCAGGTCCAGCATCCCAAGGGCCGAGGCCCTGCCCTCACCAGAAGAGAATGGCTCCCAAAGGTGCTTTCAGGAGGCCCCTTCCAGCTTTACCTCCACCAACTGTACCTCATCAAGTGCCACTCCTGGGTCCTTGCCCCAGAGGACCCCCCAGGGAAGTGGTACCAGCCCCCATAGGCCTGCTTCTGGCCCTAACGTCCAGGCCATTGGGACCAACCCCTGGCCTCCTGCTGCTGAAAACAGCTTCCCAGGTGCTAATTTTGGGGTCCCCTCTGCAGAGCCCAAGCCCTTCCCTGAAGGCAACAGGCCTAGCAGCCCCCAGGGGGTCTCTGTCCCCTACCCCTTCCCTGTAGAAACCACCCAACATGAGCAAGCAGCTGGGACAGTGTTGTACTCCTTCCACCAACCCCTGGTAGCATGGTCTGAGGAGGCCCTGGGTACAAACTCTGCCTACCCATCTCTGCCCTGCAACCCAGGCCAGTCTGGGGGAGCCAACACTCCCACCGACCTTGGAGGTACCCTCTCCCCGCCTGGTGCTGCTCACTTGGTCCCAAGCCCCTTCCATGACACTTTGCACAAGAGCCTGACCAAAGGCCTTCCTGAAGGCCCCCCTCCTATTCATGATGGACTGGGGAGCCCCAGAGGACCCCCAAATCCTCCACCCCAGAGGCACTTTCCAGGGCAAGGGTATGGAGCTAATGGGGTGGGCACCAGCCCAGTGCCTCTGGACACAGAGCTGCCCACCCCTGGGCCACCACCTCCCCATCTGTCCCAGCTGTGGGATTCTTCAGCACCTTCTTACCCCAGGTCCACCCTGGGCCCTGCAGTTGCTGACAGGACTGCCTTCTTCAAAGGCCAGCAGCTCTGCCTTCCACAGAGTCCCTCCCTGCCCTGGTCTCCAGTGCTTACAGCCCCTGGGCCAAGTTCCCACCAAATGGGGGTACTGAGCCAACTGGCATTCCCTGGGGGGTCTTCTGAGTGGCAGGGGGACAGCCAGGGAGCCCTGAATGCTTTAAATACAATCTCCAGGCCTGGGGAGACACCTTCAGCTCTCAGGAGCAGCCCAGGCCAGCCAAGCAGTTCCCCACGGCTGCTAGCCTATGGAGGGCTGAAAGACCCTGGGGCCCAGTCCCTGTTCTTTGGGGGAACCCAACCCCAGATGTCCCCCCAAGGGGTCCTCAGCCTGCCCCCACCCAGGGTGATGGGAGCCTCTCCCAGTGAGTCCCCTCTCCCCTCACCTGCAACCAACACAGCCAGCAGCAGTACCTGTTCATCCCTGTCGCCACCATCCAGCAGCCCAGCCAACCCTAGCTCTGAGGATAGCCAGCAACCCGGACCCCTCAGGTCCTCAGCCTTCTTCCTGCCCACTACCCATTCGCAGGAGACCAGCAACCCCTTCCCTTCCCCGGAGCCCACACATACCCTCCCCACATGCTACCAGTCAGAGTCAGCCAAAGCCTTCCCTCTCCCCACAGAGGGGTCAGGAGCTGAGGATGCCTTCAAGAGCCTGGAGGGAGTCCCATTCCCCCACAAGAGCCCCTCCATGGGCAGAGACAGGTTGCAGGGCTTTGCTCCAGAGCCACCAGCATACTCTGCCCAGCACTTCTCCCTGAGCAGCGCCAGCCTGGACCAACTAGATGTACTGCTCACCTGCAGACAGTGCGATCGCAACTATAGCAGCCTAGCAGCCTTCCTGGAACACAGGCCATTCTGCAGCCTGCTGCTAGCCAAGACCAAGGATGGCTCCCTGCAGGCCCCAGGGCTCCCTGCACCCACCACCTCCTCAAAGGCACCCACCGATGCACACTCGGGCATGCTTGAGCATAACCAGGCTGCCCCCTTCCTGCTAACCAGAGATGACCAGGGGGACAGCAAAGATGACTCCCTGAGAACAAGCTTCCTGCCTGCCAGCCTGCCTGTTACTCCCTTCCCACTCCCCACCTCAGATCTTGACATGGAAGATGATGCCAAGCTGGACAGGCTCATCACAGAGGCACTCAATGGCATGGAGTACCAGTCAGACAACCCTGAGATCGACAGCAGCTTCATTGATGTCTTTGCTGATGAGGAGCCTTCAGGCTCCAGGGGGCCTGGTGCTGGGCATTCCCTCAACACACAGGTGGGCGCAACCCCCAAGAATGGTACCCAGCCCCAGATCCCATCCAGAGTTGTCATGCCAGAACCCCAAGCTCGCTGCACTGGAGACAGGGGTTGCCCAACCCGAAACAGGCCCAAAACCCGCTCCCTAGGCTTGGCATCGGCAGAAGCAGATACAACCACCCTGGTCAGGCAGCAGAGGAGAGGGAAGCAATTCAAGTTGTTTCGGAAAGAGCCAGGTGTGACCAAGGGCACTAACAACCCTGCCAGAGCCATCTGTCTAAGGCCAAGGAAGAAGGGTCACAGTGCTGAGCGGCCCCGGCCCCAGGACCGTAGAAGTCGGGCTCGCAAGGGCCATGCTCATGCAGACCACAGCATCCCCAGAGCCACCTCTAAAGAAACCAGGAGCTCCAAGCACCTGCAACTGCCCTCTGGGAAAGACTCCAGAAAAAGGAGGGGGCGAGGTGGCTCCTGGAGCAAGGAACTCATCCACAAGATAGTACAGCAGAAAAACAGGTGCCACAGGCGGCAGGCACCACGTGCCCAGGTCTCCCATGTTTCCCTGCTGCCTGCAAGACCACCTAGTGCCCAGAAGAGGAAGCTCAAGGGGCAAGGCTGTGCCTCAGAATCTGAGGAGGAGGGTGGTGTGCAGCAGCAGGATTCAGGGACTCCTATCCAAGACTGTTCCCGTCACAGCCGCCAACGATGGCGCCAAGGCAAGAAGAGAAAGAAAGAAGATTTGGCCCAGAACCCAAGAAAGGTCATGAAACAGGAGAGTGGTGAAAACAGGGGCTTCCTGACTCCAAAGAGGACACACAGCCTGTTGCAGAGCTTGGATGCTAGAGACGTTCCTGTGGACAGAAGCTCTGAGCATACTGACCACCCCACAGTAGCCCCAAAACATCCTCCAGAGGTCCTCACCACCACCAAGACACAAGAGGAAGCAGCCCTGGGCTTTCCCCAGGAGGTCAAGAAGCCTGAAGTTGCTGCTGAGTTACACTCTGACATCACAGACCTCAAAGAGAGGCCTGGTTCTCCAGCTAGCTGTGATGGAGAAAGCCCCAGACCCGCTGCTCCAGTTCCAACACAGGCTGGCAACCCCAGGCCACCAGGAAGCCACCCTGAAACACTGTCAGGAAAAAGCATGCCAGCGACAAATGCAGGCTGTCTGCTGGGTACTTCTGGGTGCATGAAGCAACCCAGTTTGCATACGGGAGAAGACTCCTCTATTCCCCAACCTGGAGGGTGCTTGGCACCCATTGATAAGGTAACAGATGCTTTCTACACTGAATCCGGAATCCCAGTTTTCAAGAACTCTGGTTCCGGTTGTGACCCTGATCACTGTGACAGACACTCTATAGGATGTCCAGCTGCCAAAAGAGGGCCTCTGCCTAACAGTGACACCTCCTGTGAATTGTTCCTTGTATCCAAGGACATAGCTAACTGTTTTCCTGAAGATTCGTGCTCCAAGCCTTTAGCTGACACACTGCCAGCCAGCAGCTGCCACCTTGGCCAGGACAGTATGGAAAATCTTGAGTCAACACCACCAAAGAATCCACCCTACCCAGTTGAAACAGACCCAGGAAAGGTGCATTCACCACTGACCTTAGAGTCCACATCCCTGTTTGCAGGACTGCCTGAGGATGGATTTGACCCACCACTGTATGAGAGCTTATCTGAAAACACAGTCACCCATGTACCACTGGTGTGTACTGAGCCTCTCCCTAAGAAACCTCTGACAGATCCCCTGTATCCACCATTCTTGCTGCTGGAGGAAGCTTCTCCGATGCTGCCTGGCCCCTTTCCTGGACTCTCCAAGGGAAAAACACCCAGCAAGAAGTGTCCCTTTGAAGAGACAGTACCTCCCAGCCCTCCTCCTGTGCCTGAAAAGGGAAGTGACTGTAGTGTTACCCTTATGAGCAATCTGTGTGAGGATGAACTGGAGATCAAAAGATTGGTAACTGAATTAGAAAGTCAACTGCAAGGAAAAGGGAGCACACAGGGGGCCTTGGAAGAGCCTGGGGAAGCTACAAATGAAGGCAGGATGGACTCAAGCCCAAGGCAGGCCTCCCTGCTGCCCACACCTCAGGCCACCTCAGCCCACAGAGACATCCTCTCAGCAGCCAACCTTACAGGTCTTGAAGGATCAAGCTCACAGCAGGAAGGGTTCCTCAGGGACCCCCAGAAACAATGGTCCTACCTAGCCTCCTGCCACACAGGCAATGCAGCACCTCCCCCAGATACCCAGGAAGACCTTGGTTCTGGGCCTCCCCTCAGTCCTGCAGGTTTCAGCCTCAGTTTTGGACAGTTGCCAGAGGCCAACACCTCCAACACAGACTGTCAGGTCCCTGTAAGTGACCATTTGCCTGACTCCAACAAGCAACGGGCACCCTTGCTACAAGCTGAGAATTCAGCCAAGTACAGCCCAAGCCCTGAGCTTTTGTTTTCTAAAAATAATGAAGCTTCTGTGGCACAGGAGAATGGCCCATTGCTGCTTCCTGATAAATCTACAAGAGGGCATCCTCCAGACCCCTGTGAGGCCCAGGAACCTTGCCCAAGTTCCTCTGCACTAGAAGGGTTCAACAGCCCCAGTGCCTATCTGGCCCTAGGGACCAACTTGATGCCTAAGGGTGATGAGGGTGTCACCTCCCCTCCACGTGTTAGTCCCAGCCATGACTCTACGGGACACCTTAAGGGCCAAGCAGGAAGTCCCATAGGAACTGTGCTTACTACCCCCATTACAAAGGACCCTGGCATTAAGGGTGATTCTGTCCCTGCAGGAGCCTCTCCACTATCCATCTTCCAGAGTGGCAAGGTTTGGTCCCATCCCATGCCAGATCCCTCCTGGATGACTAGTGTCCCCCAGGAACCAGCCTGCAGCTCATTTCCTCTGCTCCAGGTCCTGGATGCTAGAGCCAAGAGTGAAGAAAAAACCCAGGGCCTTCAGCCTGGGGACCCTTCGGAGGCCAGTGTGAATGGGGACTCCTCGGGGGCTGTAAAGATGTCAGCCCTAACTACAGGCATCCGAAAGCAGCTGAGGTCCAAGGCAGACAGACATCTGGGCACACCAGGTCAATCTAAAAAGACGAAGGGCCGAGGTCATGCTAACAGACTTCAGCCAAATAACTGGAGGAGCCTGAGGGGCCCAGACACACTCACCAGGGTCAGAACACATTTGGAAGGTAGGCCAGCCAGGAGCAGAGGGGCACGACAGGGGAACGGAGCAGCCAGGGGCTTTAGGAAGCAAGCACTGCCCTCCACAAGCCCCACCCACTCTGATGGCACATCCACCATTTCCACTCTGACAGCACTCCCTCTCCGGGAGGAGCCTGAAGAAAGGAGTCCAGAGAAGGCAGCCAGCCCACAGCTGCTGTTTAGCCAGGAGAGCCCAGCTCCCTCCAGTAGGGGCCTGGCCACTTGTGCCCTCTCAGCCACCTCCCCAGCCACACCTGCTCCCAATGACCTTGAGCCCCTACCCCAGGAAGACCCTGGGGCCAGAGTCAAACCTATTGGGCCACCAGGACCTTCCTTCTACAGAGACCTACCCACCCCATACCATCAGCCAGTCTATGCTGTCTTGACACCTCTGAGAAAGGCCAGTCGTGGCCAAGCCACCAAAGATGCTGGGTCCCTAACAACCCCTACATCACTGATAACAAGCCACTGTGGCTCTGAAGAGACATTATCCCACCACTCACTCCCAGGGACCAGCAGTCCCAAAGACCCTCCCTCAGGCCCACTCAGCCCCACCACCTTCTCACACCCTGTAATACTTGACAGGAACAGCCCCAAAGGCATCACAGTAAGAACATTGGAAGAATCTGGAAAAGAGGAGTTGAGGACATCTCCTGCCCATGCCACTGCTCCTCCCCCAGGGACTCCCAGTTCCCCCAAAATAGCCATCAAAGCTGGCCCTCTGACCGACATCCCCACCAAAGATGACCTAGATTCAGATGAGAGACTTGAGGTACCACATTCCCACTGCATGGGAATCCCACCCATCAGCAGCCCAGAAAGGACATACTACAAGGACCCTTCATTAGGGCCCCAGAGCAGCTCACCTTGCCCTGGCCACAAAGGAAGCCACAGCATTATAGCTGTGCCCATGGACTTTGCCACACTGGGGACAACGGAACCAGACTCTCAGGTCTGCCAAGACAAGACAGCAACCAGTATCAAGGAACAGGACAACCCAGGAACACCTGGGGCAAGAGACTGTGATGTGACAAAGGTACCCAGAGCCAATGCACAAGGCATGCCCACAGGTCTCTGCTTGGCTCTAGCAGCCTCTCTGAGCTGCACAGCCACTGACTTCGGGTCTGAGTCTCCTCAACACTGTGTCAGTATCTCTCATCATTTGCCCAAGAAGGACCCCTTCAGCCCCCGAGAATCTAAACGGAGGCCCCGAGGCTTGAAAAAGAAGCCAGAGCCGACAGAGAAGACCCCAGCTGAGCCACCCATGACCTGCGAACTCTGCTCAGCCTCTTTCCTCTCCAGAGCAGGCCTAAACAGGCACAAAGCCAGGAAGCACCGGTCACACAGGGAGGCTAGCTCCCAACTGAGCCCCATGATCCTGCCAGCTTGCCAGCCTCCAGATTCCATGATCCAAGCGTGCCAGTCCCCTGGGAAGAAAAGCTGCAAGGGGCTTGGGAAAGGGAGACCAAGTCACTCACCCTTGGGCCCTGGCCACTCTTCTGGGTCACCTCCCTGCCAGGCCTCTACAACACCAGAGGACACCATGGGTCCTGAGATGTTGAAGGTGACCAGTGAGAAATCTGAGGGACCCAGGACACTAGACACTCCTCATAACCAGCAATCACACACCCCAGGCCTGATAGGGCAGAGAAAGGGTGCAAAGGTTCCAGCCTCAAAGCCAAGAAGACCGGATGGGTGGCAAGCAGACCAGCTCCATTCCAACCAGGGAGAAATGGGAAGCTGGAAACAAGATGGAGAGCCTGCTGATTCCCCCAGCCACTCAAAGAGAAAATCAAACAGGAAAGGGGGGAAACTGAGAGTGAGGAGGGAAAAGCATGGTCCTGAAGACACTTTCCATGTGACTTCAGACAGAGACTTCTCAGATCCATCGGCCACATATGACAACCGTCTCATCCCCCTGAGCCTCTCGCCTGAAGGAGACTACAGAGCCTCTCTCAGGCCACCAGCTCTATCCCCCACAGTAGGGCCCAGAGCTCTGGAGGATGCTGCAGACATGAGCACAGGGGCTCAGTGTACAGAAGAGATGCCAGCACAGAAGGGCCCCCAAGAGTGGCAAGTCTGCCAAGGGGTGATAGAGAGGGAATGTCCAGAGGAACAGAAGTCATCCTGGGTACAGTGGTTCTGGGGACCAGGAGAGGCCAGGGCATTGGACATTAGTGGAGAATTGTCACAGGCTGTTGAGAGCCAGCCTGCAGAGCACAGAAGAGGAGCCAAAGGTAGATCAGATGGGGGCACTGGGGAGGGTCCACCTGACTTACCTGGTAGCAAACACAGTCTTGAAGTGGACAGCACCATCAGCAGCTGCTCCCAGAGTCCTATCAATGACCCAGAAACCCAGAGTGGAGTTTTGGGGCCCAAGGTCACCAATCCTGAAGCCTCCAGCCCAGGTCCAAGGGAACCTCTAGACTTATTCGATGATGAGGCATCCTTCTCGCAGCTCTTTCCCCTGGATGGCCGCATCACTCGGAAGAAGAACCTACGAGTCTATGGGAAGCGCTGCAAAAAGCCAAAGCGCCTACCGCCAAAGGAGCCCCGCGCTGAGGTGGTAGACAATGCCTCACTCTTCTCCACACGCTTGCCCACAGATCTCAGTGACTCAGGCTCTCTGTGCCTGTCTCGTGAGGAAGAGGACCTGTGGGATGATGAAGCCCTGAGTTTGCCTGAGTCCCTCCTACTAGATGGGCTCCTGAGCAGTAAGACACCTGGCCTTGACCCCTGGACCCCCAGCTTCAGCCTGTGGGCCCCAGAACCTAACAGGGAGGCCAGCTATATGAAGGAGCCCTCCTGTTTTACTGAGAACCAGGATGAGTGGTCAGAAGCTATTCCCCAGCTGCACATGGTCCCAGCAGCCTGGCGAGACCTGGAGCTGTGTAGCCCCGCCTGTGAAACATCCTCTTCCCTTGGAGACATGAGCCCGGAGCCCCCTAACCTGGAAAGAGAACATGATGTTAGGCTTTCTGGGAATGGCAGCCTGCCCCCACTTTACATTAAAGACTTTGAGGTGCTCAGCACCCAGCTAGAAATACAAGACCTGTGCTTTCTAGGACCCTGTGATGACCTTGCTGACCTACCCAACCCAGGCATCTTAGACTTCCAGGCCACAGCAAATTCACAGGGGCCTCCAAACAAAAGAATTGAGGAAGCTACCAGGGCCAGAGGAGCCAAAGGCAGAGAGCGGCCAGTAAAGAGCAGGAGGGCCTCCTACAAGTGCAGGGTGTGTTTCCAGCGCTTCCACAGCCTGAGTGAGCTGGATCTACACAAGCTGGCACACAGCCCCTCACCACCCCCTACTTGCTACATGTGTGTGGAGCGCAGGTTCAGCTCCCGGGAGCTTCTTCGGGAGCACCTGTGGGAGAAGCATGTGCAGGGCAAAGCAGGGCCATGGGCCTGCGGCATGTGCCTGAAGGAGGTGGCCGATATCTGGATGTATAATCAGCACCTGCGGGAGCATGCAGCCAGATTTGCCAGGAATGGACAGGCGCGGAGAGGCCTGGGAGAGCTGCCGGGGTGTGTGAAAGGGGACAGCACTCTCACACACTTCCTGAACAACATTGTGCAGCAAGCATCCAAATCCCAGAGGACTGAGCACTCAACTAGCAAGGCCAGCAGGGAGGCATTGGAGCAGGAAGGAGACGCAGAGAGGAAAATCCCAAGGAGAAGGGTGAAGCAGAAGGTGTCCACTGCGGTCACTTCCAGTCAAGATGGTGCTTTGCTGTCACTCAGTCCATCAGCAGAAGCAGGCAGTCCATCCATTCTGACCAGCAGCTCTGCCATCTGCTCTGGATCTGCCAAGACGCCCCCAACTCCATCCCCAGACCCTTGGCTCCACAGTGAGTCCCCCCTCCAAGCGGTCCCAGTGCACGAGGACTGCAAGGACCCCTCCCGAGACTGCCACCACTGTGGAAAGCAGTTCCCCAAGCCCTTCAAGCTGCAGCGCCACCTAGCGGTGCACAGCCCACAGCGTGTCTACCTGTGTCCCCAGTGCCCACAGGTCTACCCTGAGCACTGGGAGCTGAGAGTACATCTGGGCCTGACCCATGGGGTGAAAGAGGAGAGGGAACTACCACACGTGCCTCTCTATGCCTGTGAGCTCTGCGCCAATGTCATGCACGTCATCAGGAGGTCCTTTGTGTGCAGCTCGTGCAACTACACCTTTGCCAAGAAGGAGCAGTTTGACAGACACATGGACAAGCACCTGAGGAGCGGCCAGCAGCCCTTCATGCTCCGAAGTGTTAGGCGGCCAGTGGTTCCTGGGAAGAAGACCCAGGTCCCCGAAGACATGCTACCCAGTAAGTGGCATGGAGTGGTGGTGCCCTCCAGCACTGACAGCGTCACATCCACAAGCAGCCCTCCTCCAAGTGAGGGCTGCCTCCCTGCCCTACCCCTGATCTGTTCCGAGACAGCTCCTAGCCCCATCCTGGACCAGCCCAGTTCCCAAGAGAGGCCCGTGGACCAGACAGAACACTCACTCAAGGGGAACGACCCACCGTTGACTGGCCAGGACCTTCCACCTCCGTCTCTGTCTCCTTTCTCGGCTGCCTCAGCTGACAGTACAGGTGGTTGCAAGCTGGACAGAGCCTTGGGGAAACCAGAAAATGAGACTTCCTTAGGCAGCCTTGAACCATGTAAGTGGCAAACTCCCCCAGGAGAAAAGAGGCCCCTTCACCTGTTCTCAGGAAAACATAGGCGCCTGGGCATCCGAGGCAAGTGTGCCCCTGGCTGTTTCCCAGGAGACCCCTCCCAGCTCCAGAAGGAGAGGCTAGTGACCACACACCACATGGTACCTGAGGGGAAAATAGAGGTTCCCTCCCAGAAAGGAAGTGCCACCAAACCAGGGGCCTGCTCCAGTTCTTCCAAGCACAGACCAGCGCCCCCCAGCAAAGTACTGAAGCTACCAGTACCACCAAGAAAGCCTATAGGGATGGGGACACCAGCATCTGGAGAGCTGGGCCAGAGTCCTGAGGACAGGGTAAAACACAGCACTTCTAAAGCTAAACTGAGACCCAGCTCTCAGGGCAGTGGAGGTCTACAGCCTGGTACTCAGACAGGGGGTGGCAGCCAGCCCCAGCCAACCAGTGGACAGCTCCAAAGTGAGATGGCCTCCACCCCCACTGAGCCCAGCTGTCCTAGCTGGGAGAGCTCCACCCCTGACCAGACCCCACCTCAAGCCCACACCAAGGGAAATGCCAGAGGGGCCAGAGAAGCTGAACATCTGCTTCAAGTGCATTCAAGTCCCAGGGAGAGAAGAGAAAACAATGAAAAAAAGAGGAAGGGTCAGGCCCTGGGACTGGCCAGGCATGGAAGCGTGGAAAGCATGGGGAGAGTCCCCTCAGCCCCTGACAAGCCATCCAGGGCCCCTCGAAAGCAAGCAACTCCCAGCCGAGTTCCCCCTGTCAAGTCCAGATCCAGTAGCCAGAGCGGCAGGACAAGGCCACAGCCATCAGCACAGAAGAAAGGGGACCTAGCCCACACTTCTGAAAAGGGCTCCTTCCCCCAGGCAAGACCCCTGTCCAGGCCATATAAAAGGGTCAGAGCTGTCTATGGTGTTGAACACATGGAGCCGCGAGACCACCGGACTGCAGAGGCCCAGAGCGACCTCCTCAGCCAGCTGTTTGGGCAGAAGCTGACCAGCTTCAAAATCCCTCTAAAGAAAGACAATCCCCAGTAGCCCACAGGAGAGGCCTGGGGGCCCAGCTGATGGGCTCCCGTCTGGCTTTCAGAGTTCGAGGCAGCTTGGTTTGAGACCACTCTTCTGTCCCTCTGCACCTGGCTTCCCAGATTGTGTAACAGATTGGAGGGCTGAGTGTGCTCCTGGAAGCAGGACCTTGTGCTGGAAGACTGGGGTTTAGGGAAGGACTAGCCTCAACCCCCCTGAGGTCGTGCACCTGCTTTCTTGGTACCAAGTGCTTGAAGAAAGCGGCTCCCATCCCATCACTGCCACCACGCCCTGTTAGCCAGGTGCCTCGTGCTGTAAAACTCATCTTTAAAGGTTTGCACAGGGTCCCCCATCTCCTGGCAGGCCAGCACATGCAGGCAGTCAGCCAGACAGTGGCAGTTGCCTTGTTTTGCTGCTCTTGCTAAGATTCCAAAATGACCTTAGAAGTCACATGGGAGGGGACCATGCTCTCTACTTGGGCCATTTCTGAGCCAGCTGGTCCTTGAGAGCATGACAGGACCATCCCTCTGACCACAAAGTCATGCTGGCCTCCAACTGCACTGCTGATGTTTCCAGCACCTTGACCCCAGGGACTGGGTTCCTATAGGGAATGCAGAGAAAGCCGCACCTTGGCCAGTGCCCAATGGATCCCTCAGCCCTAAGGCCCCTTCCTAGTGCCTTCCTCCCCCATGGGGCTCTGTCTCTAGGTCCCAGAAAGCCTGATCCAAAGGTTCTGGTGCTATTCCCATGCTGTAATGTGAAAACAGGCTCCCTGGTCTTAATTGAACCACAGGATAATTAGGGTGGGGAGACCTAGCCAGGGAGGCTACAGCCCAGGCCTTGAACCTCACAGGTCTCCCCAGTTGAGTTCCAGTCCCACAGTTCCAGCAGTGAAGGGACCCTCAAGGCTGGGCTGTGGGTGTGGTTTGTGCACTAGCATGAGCCTGCCAAAATAGCGTTGTGTATCAAAATGGGCAGGAGGAGATGCTTCCCATTTCTCCTAGGGAGTCTTAGAGATTCCTGGCTTGTTTTGTTGTATAGCTTTTAGTTTGGGTGCAATGTGAGTGTCAAAAAGGTTTTATTTTGACATTTTAAACAAGACCAAATCAGGCCCAAATTGCCTCCTTAGAAGGTGCTGGGGTCTTTTAGAATGTCTCTTTCAGATGGATAAAGACGTGGGCAGGGAGCCCCTGAGGTCATACTGTAAAAGTCACAGTTAACTCGTCTTTTCAAATGTATTCCCACTATTTTCGCAGAAATCTCTTGGCTCTGTGTCATCTTTCCTAGTGCCTGCACCCAACTGGGGCCCACACGTGGCTCAAAAAGCATTTGCTTTGATGGTTGTTTCTCAGGGCCACTGCGTGCTATGAACCAAGCCAACGTTGGGGACACTTATGGCAGGACCCAATAGGGACTGAAGGGGAGCAGGAATCCTCTGAGGTGGACTTAGGGAAACAGAAGTGGATAAGGTGGCACAAGCAGGACCAGGGAGGGGCGGGGAAGGGATTTGACCAGAGTCCTCGCTTATAGTGTTAGGGCCACCAATGCTCAGGGGAGTGGCTTGTTTGGTTTGGGTCTTAGAAAAGGTTTGAAGGGCTCCAAAGTGGAGACCCAGTGGACCACCAAGATGCCCTGCCCTGCCCTATCCCTCATCTCAGCCAGGTTCAGGTCACCCCCTAGTTAGCAGCAGCCCTATCACCTAGGGCTAGGGTTGAGTGACTGGTCAGATGTCACAGACTGGTGGAACTCTTGCCCTCTCACACACCCTCAAGGCAGTTTCTTGGAGACACATAGGCGGTGCTCAAAGCTTGACATGTGACCCATAGACACACAGAGGGCATAACCCTAGCCTGACCACCAGGTGGCAGTATCCACCTAACCAGGGAGCCTGACTTGCCACTGGAGCATAAAGGCAGCCCTCAGGAACCTAGTGGGCCTCAGAATGCTGTGGACAGAGCTAGGGATTTTCAAATGCAGATGCTTCCAGCAGGCAGGTACCCTGTCTGTACCAATGGGAACACACTGCACACATGGCCCCACACATGAGTGTTCACACATATACAGAAACTCTCTGAAAGCACACATGCTCACCCTCCAGGACACATTCAGGTGCCCACTGCCTGCCCAGCAAATCCTGATATATGTGATTTGGGATGCATCTGGCAGTCAGGGGCCTGGCTCTAGAGGAGCCCTGGGTAGGATTCCCCCGAAGAATACACTGGGATAAGAGTCAGGAAACAGTGAGTTACCCAGAAGGGGAACTGCAGAGAGTCCCAGCCCTGGCAGTCATCAGGGCCACTGTCATACAAATTTTCCCTTGTTCTCAGGCAGGGCCACTTCATGCCTGAGGCTTTGAGGCCCCTCCTGGCTGCCATATCACCACCACCCCCACCCCTAGGAGCTGCCGCAAGGGAAGGTGTATAAGTCTATCTCAGCCTGCCTAGGGAGGATGGGAGGAGAGATGACCATGCCCTGGATCAGACAGAGGACAGGCAACAGGTAGAAACTTTGAGTTTCAGCTGGGGGCCAGACAGCAAGAGGTTCCAGAGAGCCACTGGCAGCATGGACAGCCACACTTGGCATTTCTATGGGCTGAGCCCATTATCTCTGGGGAACTCTGGAGGTTCATGGAGATGACAGCTGCCATGTCCATCACAGCTCCAGGGAAGGACCTGACTGGGGCAGTAAAGAAATGAAGAAAAGGCAGATACAGAAAGACAGACAAAAAGAACTGGGTTGGGGTGGCCTGGATTTTCCGATGGAGAAACAGCAGCACCCCGGAAGCTCAGCGTATTTATTATATAGAGGTGAACAGAGAGGCAGGGTTGCCACACAGCTGAACAAAGGGGCGGGGTTTATTGTGCACAGCTGAATGGAGGAGGCAGGTTTAGATAGTCTCAGAAGGAGCGGGCTCTGTAGTTGTAGGGGAGCAGTCATCAGACTGTGAACATTCACAGGGAGAAAGCTATGGTGGCCAATTTCTGCTCACGCTGTCAATGTCCACACGTGGAGAAGAGAAGGCTCTGTCATTTCTCTCAGGTCTTGAGGCTAGGGTCTTTGATGTGGTTGTGTCCATGTCAACAACACACATTCACTTAGGACCTCGCACATGCTGGCCTTCCTCTGCTTTCCCACAGGCTGCTTTGAATACTGCCTTTGCTTGGCTTGCTGTGGCACCTTGCAGAATCTGTGCTCTTGTAGGAAGATTTGAAAGCACAGGACTGGGCCAGCAAGATGGCCCTGTGGGTAAAGGTACCTACTGTGCAAGCCTGGAGACCTGTGTTCAATCCCCAGAATCCACATAAAGGTGGAAGGAGAGAGCTGACTCTGGTGTTCTCTGACCTCCACACACACACATGCACTATCACACAACAATAAGAAGGGAGGGAGGGAGGGAGGGAGGGGGGAGGGAGGAAGGGGGGAGGGAGGGAGGGGGGAGGGAGGAAGGAAGGAAGGAAGGAAGGAAGGAAGGAAGGAAGGAAGGAAGGAAGGAAGGAAGGACAGGATCCAGAAAGGCTCCCTTTAGGGGAACAGAAGAAGCTGCCCAGGTATGGGAGAGTGCAATGTAATGCTATGTTCCCATGGCTGGGTTCCTTGTGGTATTCCCGTGAGACATTGGGGCTTGTAGATTCCAGAGGCTGCAGGAAACCCACACTTGTCCATTTGGGCCAGAAGAGCCAGTTGCAGGCTACAGAGTCTTCCAATTTCCAGCAGCTGAGGTGAGTGAAACAGGGCCTGCCCCAAGCCACAGGCCACAATACCCTGGGGGTGGGGCACCATAGTCAGGCAGACACAATGAGACCTATACTGTTGTGCTCCCAGTATGCAAGGGAACCCAAGGTCACAAGCCACTTTCACATAGAGCACTGTCTGCCTCCCAAGCTGTTGGCACGGCCTTGAGTGTAGAAGCTCAAGGCCCTGGTCTCCAGTCCTATGAAGACAGAGAGGAGAGGCAGGAGTAGTCTACCTTGGCCCAGGGTTTGGCTGGGAATGGATAAACAGCCCCTCAGTCTCCATTGTCCAAGAGTCCCAGTGCTGTTTCCGGGGCCCCGGGAAGAAAGCATATGACTTTGCCACAGTGATGAGAATGGCAAGATTTGGCTGTTTCTTCCAGCCCAAAAATGGATATCATGCTCAGCACACATCCTGCCACCCTGGCCCTCAGCAGCTTTCTCCTCAGCCCCAACTCCAGATGGGGAGGGCTGGCTGGCACAGAACATCTGGCGTTCACGACCAAGTCCTGGGCTTAAATGGGCTCTGTAAGATCTCCTGAGGGAGGAAATGGAGTTTGTGAGGCTCTGGGCCCGCCCTTATGACAAGCACTCACTGCAAAGAGAAAGCAGACAAGAGCTAGGGTGCTCCACAACACTCCTATTGCAGGCCTCAGAGTGGCATCACAGCAGCTTCCACAGTCCCCAGCGGCCAGAATGGGGCCCCTCCCATGATGTAGCATGAGACATATGACAAAGGCCACCGATGGTTCCTCTATGGAGTGGGGGGCGGGTGAGTGGCACATGGCAGCTGCAGGCCAAGGGCAGTTTTGTGATTCAGTCATGTGATGCTGGTCTCCTTGTTCCAACACTACTGAGCCCCATGAGGGTGACTGTGGGTCTAGCTTTGCTCTTGAGGTCCTATTCCAAATGGATTGTCCACTGCTTCTCTAGGACAGCTGTGACTGCTGGCAGACCACCACCCCCCTTCCCTACCTGAGCACAGCTGAGGGTTGGAAGAGTCCCTGAGGACACGGGGCCTCGTCCATGTCTGCAGCCACCCCAAGAATCTTTGGCTCTCATTTTCACCAAGGACCTCATGGCCATATCCTGGACATGCACTCCAGTGTGACCGCATCTCTCTGAGGGGCATTTTCTGGCCCCTGGTGATAGGCCATAGTCTGATCTTCCAACCTAGCATATCAGAGTTCTTGTGCATAGCCTTAGTTCTGTTAAGGGATGCAGGCAGAAACACAGCCGTCCTTGGACATCTTGTCATAAGCATGTGTAGGAGCCACTGCACATGAACATCCAACTTGGTTATAGCTGGCCATGATTTAGTTCTTCGGCACCTTGAGTTCCACAGGTCCCCATGCCTAGAGTATGGCCTTCATCTGCAGCTGGTCCACAGCTGGTGCTGAGTGCCTCCACTCTATACATGACTGCTACCCTTAGCTATCGTCCCAGTAGTCAATGCTGATCAAGGATTCAGCATGGGTGTGAGCTCTGGGTGCTGACTGAGCAGGTCCTGCTTCTGCCTTACTCCTGCAGCTGCAGTCAGATGAGGTGGCTGAAAGCCGAAGCAGGCTTCCTAGTGACGTCTGCCTCAGGCCAGTCCATTGCCTGGGGCTTTGAAAAGCCTGCACAGTCATCATCCTTGCCAACTTCCCATTGGCTGAAGCAGGTCTTGTGGGAAGAATGTGAGTGCCACTAGGAGGGTTGGTAGGTGCTCAGCCTACACCTGGCCTCCCCAAGTATCCAGCTCCTCCCTTACCTCCTGTCTTTATTCTGGTCATTTAATCACCAGCTCCCTTAGCCACAGTTACACTGTGGAAAGCCTGTGAATCAGCTTTGCATTACTACACCAAAATACCTGAGGCAAACACGCAGTTTAAAAAAAAAAGAAAGGCTCCGATTCACTCATAGCTCCAGAGAGTCAGGGCAAGCACCTGCATCCACGCATTTCTGAAGGGTAATGGCCAGGGGGGACATCCATGACCAGAGATTGTAAGAGAAACAAAACTCATGTGTTGATTAGGAGCAGAGAGAGACCAAGAGGGGATAGGGGCTTGAGTGTAGATCCTACTAACCAAAGGACCTCTACTGAATCACAATTTGTAAGGTCTCAGCACCCCCAAACATTGCCACATAAGAAAAATTCCAATATAGGCATTTGTAGGAGACTGAGCATTCCAGATCCCCATAGAACCCCCAGATACAGTGCCCCACCTCTTGGCTTCCCAGAAGGACACGCATCTTTTCAGTGTATTCTATATACCTACCCATTGCATTTAGCCTTCAAGAGCTCTCATGGAAGTAGACATCTGACCTTCCAGTACTGTCCACTTCCGTCACCATGTTACAGTCTTTCCTTCCTCTCCTCTGCCACCCACTGCATCTAACCTTTCCACAAGGTCCAAACCACCGATTATTTCTGTCTATTGTCTCCCTCTTTCTCTAACCTGCACCCCTATGGTAGGGATGTCAGTGGTTCACTGCTTAATCTCAGTGCCTCAACTTGACCCATTATCTCCATGGAGAGAAAGAAGAAGGAGGGATGGAAGTGAGAGTGTGAGAGAGGAAGGAGGGATGAAGCCAAAGCGTAAATATGCAGGAGGAAGCAGGCCCCGCCAGTGGCATGTTCTCCTGACCTCCAGCTCAGACGTAGATGATGTCCAGGGAAGGCTCTATTTCTGCCCACACCCCTGCCTGGAGGGGGAACAGAAGTCACAAGTCACATGAGGAGAAACATGAAGGGTGGGTCTTGGCTTATGCTCACAATATCCAATGACAGCAGCATCTAGGCATGAGCCTGTGGTCCCTTGCTGTCAGAGGGCATGGCTTGTTAAAGACCTCAGCTATGTACAAGAGCCTGGAGGAGGTGATATGGCTTGTGCAGGTAACTCAAACCAGCTCTTTGTCCCTCTGCTGTCTTCTGACCTCTGTCATGGTCATGAACGGAGACAAGGAGTGCCTGAGCCCTCTCCCCAGAGCTAGTCAAAGTCAGGGAAAACAGACCAAATCCCACACCGACTAGACAGACTGCAGGATCAGGGAGCCAGCACCACTAGATTTGCCTCCTTCAGTGGCCTCCCAGTTCCTAACTTAATTTATTTTGACATCTTGGCTGCCATTTGACCTCCTTAGGGAGTCACGTGGTGTTTAAAACTCATTATCCTCCATTGAAACAGGAAGTTAATTAAACCCTTCACAGAGCTGGCGCTGACAAATGTCAGGATAGGGCCTTGGCATGGCTGCCTGATGTCTCCAGGGCCCAGGATGACTGGCAGTAGAGGAAGACAGGCCTGACCCAGGCGAGGGATAGGGGAAAGGTCTGGGCCTCTCCCCCAAAGCAGCATTCAGCATCCATTCTAAGGCCGAGTGTGGGTATTTTCCAGGGAAATCCAGCTCTGCCCTTACTTGCTGTGTGGCTCCAGGAAAGTGACTTCACCCCTCTGAGCCTCCATTTATCCACCTGACAAATGGTAATTCTATTAGTTCCTCCTTTGGAAAGCTGTTATGATCAATAAATCCATGGACAAGGCAGTGTTCAGCTTGGAGGCTGGTAGCATGATGCCCTTCCTTGCCACTGCCAATGAGAGATGACTAAGTGCCTAGTGCTGAAGGGCTACCTGAAGCTGCCTTACAAGCTGGAACACAGAGGAACAGGGATTCCCTCCAAAAAGGTGAGCAGGAAGGGCATGTACAGCACCCAAACAAGTAATGCAAAGGCCCTGTGGCCACAGGACTTTGGAACCCACGTGCAGGATCTTTAGAAGTTAAGGCACGGAAAAAGGGGGTCTCACTCAAGGCATTACTGGAACTCATGGCAGTCATCTTGCCTTGGCTTCCCTAGTAATGAGATTAGAGACATGTACCACCACACCCAGCTAAGGCAAGTGTTTGTGAGTTATGACTTCCATTGGCTTCAGCCTCTGCTGGGGATGCAAGTGAATGTAGGCACCAGCTGGAGCTGGAGGCTGTGGTCAGGAGGGGAGATGGGGAGAAAGCCACATCTTAGAGAATCCCAGACACCAGGAGATGAAGCCACAGAGACCAAATGACTGCAATACCAAGTGGGGTTTGGGAGAGACTGAGGCGCCAGTGCAAACTGTCATCTTGCAGCCCTGACCTCTGGCCCATGGCCTCATTCCCCACATCCATTTTGTCCTCAGAGAGTCTGCTGTGTGCTCATGCCTCCCAGCTTCTGTGTCAGTGCCACTCCTATGATGCTATTCTGGCCATCCTCTTCATCCTTCAAGTTCTAGCATACGTTTCTATGTCATGCTCTGAGTCTCTGGTTTTAGAGAGTCAGAATATGCCCACCAGTCAGAGGAGCCAGCCAGGAGAGAAGACCATGGGCAGACAAGATACAAACTTAGACCCTGAGGGCTGGAGGATGGGGACCGAGGAGCCAGAGGTGACTTTAACCCATTACTATATATCAGAAGGAAACCACAATCCTTCCCAGGATCTCACCCTTCAAAACATCAGAAGAGGATCCAAGGCAGTGGGACCTGTGTCCAGCCCAAAATTCGGCAGACGACTCTGGGGTTGCTCTCTGTACCTTGAGCTGTGTTCTTAGAAAGGATATAGGTCCTGTCCGAGCCTCAGTTTCAACATCTGTGACATCCCCAGGCCACCATCAAAACAGCAACATTATATGTCCTAGAACCACTCTGTAGCTCTGTGCCTGGAAGATGCTGCCTCCATGGCATCACCCTTCGAGACCTACGCAGGGTCCCAGGAGAAAGCCCAAGACTTCTCTGTCCAAAGGGGACTTAGAGAATGCTGATGACAATACCAAAGCCTTCACCCTGTCCTGTGTGCCCATAGTGGGTGTTGGCACCCTTGGCACCTCCCAGCAAAGCTTCTGGGGACCCACTACTAAGCCTTGGGTCCCCAGGAGGGCAGGAGTCCCTGTGACCACAGCAGGACTTCCCGGCTCTGGACAGAGTCCTCCTGCTCTACAGGAAGTTGACCACAGGGTCCTTGGCTGAAGCGATCTCGTTTCTCCGCTGACTCTGGCTGTGAACTTGACACTCCCAGTAGACACTCAGAAGCAGGGGGAAATGGGTCCACAGTGGGAGCCTGTGGAAGATAGAGAAGAGGAAGGCCCTCAGGAAGCTGCAAGCCTAGGCAATGGCAGAGAACCCTGGAGACACATGGCCCCTGATGAGAGGCTGTATGATTCAGCATTCTGCTACCACTATATTGGGATTCTTCATTTTTAGACAGGGGTCTCATATTTTCATTTAGCTTTGGGCCCCACAAATGATGCTGCTTGTCCTGGTTGACAGGTTCCATGTTGCTGAGTGACCTAAGTATGTCCTTCTCTCCCAGCCTGGACTCTGTATACATAGCATCATACAAGTAAAGCAGGTGAGGCAAAGGAGGGTCCAAAGACATGCCATCTCACTCTCCTGCATCCCAGGCAGACATTACTAATCGAAAACCAGTTTCCTCTCACGGCTCTCCTCAACCACAGCTGTTGTCCAGCAGCTCCAGCCTAGGCACTACTTACTGAGTACCCAGTTTCTCACCACTTCCCTACATGTCAGACCCTAGCTACCTCTCAGGACTCCCCACTCCTCAGCCCTTCCTGTAAAGCACCCTCCCCTTGAGAGGCAGTACCCAAGAAAACAGACAAGCGGGATGCCTTGTCCAGTGCTGAAACATCTTGGGGTCCCTAGTCTGAGGAGACCTAGCAGATGTGGGGTCCCAGCTGTAGAAGGACAGGTCCTTCTGGGAAGGGTTGGGAAGCTGGGCAACCATGTGCAGATCTTGGATCCTGGCGTTGGTGTTCCAGTATGACCACCCGACAGAGAGGGGCAGCATCCTGTCCCTCTGGCCAGTCCTGCACAATGGCCTTCACAGAGTGAGAGCCAGCCATGGCAGGGAAGAGGTAGCCACCCCTCTCAAGGGCCTCAGTAACAGAAACTGTAGGGACACTGGTCTCGTACCTACAACACCTGATAGCTGGCAACTGGCAAACTTCCAAGGGGACATGAATGGTGGAGACTGTCTGCCTGGTGGGGGCCAGGTGTCTCCTCTGTGGAGAACGTCCTGCTTCCCTGTGTGCTATGAAGAGGGGGCATCAACGACACCCATTTGGATGTTTTGTTTGCACGAAGACATGAATCCCATCCCCAGCTGTGTGATCTTGAGAATGTCTCACATCTCAAGGTCCTCAAAGAATGCAAGGTATGTTCTTGACCGTGTGGGCACTGCAAACCTGCCTGCTTGGGGCTGTATGAACACGGAAGGCTTGGGGCAGGGGCACACCTCCTTGGCAGATGTCCACTGTGGCCTCGGCTGTAGTTAAGCAAGAAGGCCAACTGACCTCTGGCTCCTCCCGGATTTCTAAACAGGTGTGAGTTCAAGAGGAAAGACCTGAGGTTCCCCAGCCCATTAGTCATAAGACTGAACCACCAGAGACCACAACCATCAGAAGTTGCAGAACGCAGGGTTGCGGCTTCCAGGAGTCTCATACTGAAGCCTCCTTCCATACCAGAACTTGTGCCACATTCCAAGTCCTGAACAACACGAATTCTGTGTCCAGGCCTCAGGCATTCGGACCCCACTGCTGGCTGCCTAAAACGCAGAGCTACAAAGGACAGCACAACTTAGGCCATGGGGGGCGGAGCTCCAGAGCGGAGGGGTAGGGCCAGACAAGTCTGGAGCCTGTGCTGCAGGGTTGCTGGACAAAACAGGTCTCCAAGTCCTAACCAGGCCTGTGGACATAGCCTCGGGAAACTGGAACTAGCGAAGGAGGCTAATGGTCTACCAAGAACCGAAGGTGGGAATTCTGGACAGGGCCAGCACGACCTGGGGCCAGCCCACAGGAGGTGAGGACAGGGCTGAGGACTGGGCAGAGGTAGGCAAGGCTGGGGTGGGGGGCGGGGAAGGACCGGGCTTGTGCAAAGGACTACAGGCCAGGGGCGGGGCCAAGGAAAGGGGCGGTCCTGCTCAGGCGGGACGAGCGCGAGGAAGGATGGAAACATGGGCGGAGCCAGCACAGGGAAGGAAGGGCTGGGGGCCGGGCCAGCACGCAGTGGTGGGGAATACAGGGGCGGGGCCAGTGGGAAGGATGAGCAAAGGGGCGGGTCAGTTTGAGGACAGCAGAGGCTGTGTTCTTGTGTAGTGGACGAGCTGAGGGGCGGGGTCAATGTGAGTCGAGTAGCTGAGGAGCAGGGTCAATGTGAAGAGATCAGAATGAGGGACAGGGTCAGTGTGAGGAGGACGGCCCATAAGGAGAGGGATCAATATGAGCCGAACAGCTGAGAGGCAAGAGCATTTTGAGGACGGGGTCAGGGGCAGGGGCAATGTGAGGAGGACGACTGATGGGCGGGGTCAGTGTTAAGGGTGGCTAAGGGGACAGTGAGGAGGATGAGCTGGGGGCGGGGCCAGTGTGAGGAGGACGCGCTGACGGGGTGGGATCGATGCGTGAAGCATTGGCTGAGGGGCGGGGACAATGGGAAGAGGACGGGTGAGTGGTGGAGCCAGAGCGAGGAAAGACGGACAGGCGGAGGCTGGGTGAGTACGCGGAAGCCGGAGCAAGCCGAAAAGGGATGAGCGCTGGTTTGGGGCGGGGCTAGCGGGAAGGACGGTCTGAGGGCGGGAAGGCGCGACCGCGGAGGACGGTCCGGGGAGTGGCGAGAGGCGGGGCGGCCGCCAGCTAGGCGAAGGCCCCGCCCTGTTGGCCAGCCTGCCGGGAGCGCCCTGGCGGCGGCCGCGGGATCGCCGCTCGCGGCTCGCTGGTTCCATTGAGAAAAGCCGAGCGGCGGCGGCGGCGTCTGCGCCGGAGCAGAGAAGCCGCCACCAGCCCGCCGCCCGCCGGGCAGTCCGCGCGCCCGAGCGCAGGGCCGTGGCCTCGGGCCTCCGCGGCGGCGCCGGCGGCCCACACGCGGCGCGGCGGGCTGGGGGCGCGGGCCGAGGCAGCCGTGGAGCCCACGGGCCGGGGGCATGAGCCGCCCCGCCGCGCCCCTGCCGCCCGCCGCCGCCCGCCAGGGGCTAGAGGCGGCCGCCGCGAGGGCGCGCGGTGCCGGAGACATGTCCAGGAGGAAACAGAGCAATCCCCGGCAGATCAAGCGTGAGTCAAACTTTGCCCGCGGTGCCCGCCGGACCCCCGCTAGTGCCTAGACTCCCTGCGCCACCCCTGTGCGGCCGCCCAGCCCCACTGCGCCCGCGACCTTCACCCCGCGCCGCGCCCCCCGCGCGGAGTGCCAAGCGCGCCGTAATCTAATCTCTGCCGGCGGGCAGGGCCCCCGCGTCTCGGCATGGGCACCCAGGGGGTCCGGGCCCCGAGAGGGTGGCGGGGTCCGGAGAGCCGGAAGGAGAGAGTATGGGGGCGCGGCTCCGGCATAGCCCGGCCACCTCGCGGCCTGCACCTCCCCCGCATCTCAGAGATGGTGCAGCGATAGGACGGCCCTGATCTGGGCTCAGATAAAGTTTAAAATATTCCATTCTGCAAGTCCCATCCTGATAAGATCGCTCTGTCGGGACGGGCTGAAATTGTGATCTTATCTGGCGCGCTTGACTCTCCCAGGCTTTGTATCTAGAGGCAGAAGGAGAAAGACCTGGGAGTAAGGGGTACCTAGGGCTGCGGGCCGGGCCGCATCGTTGCGGGGTGAGGTAGTGGAGTCTGCTGCAGCCCAGGCACTCGGCACTGGCTGACCAAATCCCCTTTATCCGCCTCAACTCTAGAGTTTTCGATATGCCTTCTGCCTGCTTGGGGACATATGGAGGTCCGACCTACCCACAGTCCCTTACCAACGCTATGTGGGCAAATAGTGCCCATGGGCATCTCTCCTACCACCCCTGCATCCGAGGGGTTATTCTGAACCAGCCAGGGACTTCGGGGACTCGAGCGTTGTTCTTGCATGTATTCAAGTTTCTCGCAGGTCCTCCTGTGGGCACTTTCCCCGAGAAGGGCAGGCCCTCTACTTCTACATCACCCATGCCCCGACAATAGGAGCTCCTTGTGCTCTCTGGGCCACTAGGTTGCGGGGCCACTTGGCTGCACTTGGAACGAGTAAGCACACAGGAAGAGCTCCTCCTCACGCCACACCAATAATAACTTCACGCTTCTCCCGGCAGGGCGCGGGGCTTCCTCCCTGGAGCTTCCCCCTGGCGGGAGAAACAAGTCAACTGGGCTGCCCACAAGGTGACAAGGGAGGGGGGCATCCGGCTTTCCAGCTCCAGACGCCTGGCTGCCTCCTCTGCCCACATGACGCTGCCACCAGGACCCAATGTGCGTTCTAGCCTGTGAGAGTGTCCCTACCACTAAGGTCTCAGGAGAGGGGGACTAAGGCAGGAATCTGGGTTCTGGTAATCCGACTCCCCAAATTCGAGCCGGACCTGTTTTCCGAAAGTCTCCTATCATGTCAACTCAAGTATTAAAGCCACCCACAGGTCCTGATCTGTGCTGGTTCTCTGGTTTCTTTTTCCCCTCCTCCCCTGTGCGCCTCTGCCGGGTTCTGTTCTCGCGTGTATGTGTGTGCGTGAGCGTGTGTGTGTTTCAGCTTGATGAGAAATGCAGATAGCCAGGGCAGGGAGATCTCAGGTTGGGAACGGATCGCCAGCGCTGATAAGGCTGTTGGAGCCCAACAGAGCCCAACCCACTTGGGTCAGCGAAACCCCGCACTCTGGGAACTGGGACCGGGACTGTGCAGGAGAACCCCTCCGACCCCCTCACAGTACCCCATGACTGGAGCAGAGGAGGAGAGCAGGCCTGGGGGGGGGCGGGGGCGGATCCCGGAGCCCTCTGTGCAACTCGTGGCCTGGGCTCCTCCTCCCCTAACAGATCTAAACGCGTTAAGATGCGAACGTTGATTGTCACCAAGCGGCGGCGCCTGCCCGCCTGCTCTCTGCCCAAGGCCATGCGTGAGGCCCTTGCAGCTGCGCGCCCGCTGCGCTGGCCTCACCTGTGGCGGGTCTCAGGGTGCGGAGGGGAAGCAGGCTGAGCTCTAGGGGCCACCGCCCTCCACGCCCCCACCAAAGCCGGGTTGCAGCTGCCCGCGCCTCCGTGCGCCTTTTGTTCTGCACAGAGATAGATGTGCCGTGCTGATAAGGCTTGCAACCGATGGCAGCCGTGATAGCGCTTCCATTTATTAACTTCAAACGTGGGAGATGGGGGAGGGCGAGGCAGGAGCGTGCCCTTAGCCGGCCAGATGGCTGATTTGATAGGCCAGGCCCCTGGAGGGGGCGAGGGGCAGGGTGTAGCTCGGGACCCCTGGTGCTCCGGCCCGCCAGTTCTCCCCCTGCCCAGTCGATGTAAGCTGTGATAAGTGGGGGCCTAAGCGCGGGCCAGTCCGCCCAATGGCGATTGCCAAGAGTGATAAGAGGCCTTATCTATGGCCACCAGGCCCTGCCGGGTTCGAAGCAGCAGCGGTGTGGGGGCGTCCGGCGGCAGCAGGGGGCCTAGGCAGCAAAAGAGGGAACAACGGGGGGCGTCCAAATGGGACACTTTCCCCAAACACTCTTAATTGGCAAGAAGTTGATGTTCCCCCTGTGACCAGTGGTACAGTCCATCAAAATGAAAGAAAACTGACTTGGTGCTGCCTGAGGGGAGGGGAGAGAGAGGACACTCCTCCCCTCATTCCAATTAGGTTGCACTCAGAGGCCAGGGGCGGTTTGTCACCTGCGGAGGGTGGTTTCCCCTGAATCATGCTGGGTTGCTCTTGGTTCCTGGCAAGTCTTAGGTGTGACTTGAGTGGAGTTTTATTGAAAAACTCGAGGTGGTTTCCACTGACTTGACTGCTTTGGGAAGAGCAGCAGGTACACATAGGGGAGAGATCTGTGTAGATCTGCCTGAGCAGACAGGTGTTTATTGAGAGCTCATTGCGTGCAGTGTGCAGGGGAGTGTTTTTGTGCTCCTGTTGTATGCTGTTCTGTATTTATTGAATACCTGTTGTGTGCAAGCGGGGACTCGGCTCTATCCAAATATGAGGAAGGGAGAGGAGTGGGGAGGCACAAGCAGGCGAGAAGTCTGGGGTCGGTGTCAGTTCTCAATAGTTGTCCTGTAGACTGCCAAGAATAGGCCAGCCATGGTTGCACTTTGATGGATAGCAACTTGGCCTCAGTTTTCCGCTTTGGAAAATTGGGCTGTTTGGGGTTATGAAGAGATGAGAGGCAAGACACTAGTAAGTGGGAATGAAGTCAGGAAGGTACAGACATGCAGGGCTGACCTCAGTTTCCCTCATTAGTGATCCCAGATGCTAAAAGACCTAGGTCACTGGGACAGGCTTGGAGGGGGAGTCCGCCTGGTGCAGCCTCCCTCTGTCTCTGAGGAGGTGTTTTCACACATTCTTACAGTTCAGTTAAGCAAATTATTGGTAGCCACGGGATGACTAATTTGCTCCATGCTCAGCAGCCATCTGCCGACTCCCTCTAACACCTAACGCCCACCTACAGGGACAGTGGTGCTGACAGCAGGGGACAGCCCCATTCCCAGAAGAGCCAGGGTGAAGCCCCAATAGGAGCTGGGTGGGTTTAGTTATACTGTATGGACACAGAGGGACTGTTTACAGAGAGCATTGCTCACTCCCATTGAAAGGATAGGTGGTGCCTGTGTCAGGTCCCTCAAGGCTTTGGTGGCCCATGACAGCTGGAGATTCCTCTGTGACAGTATCTGTCATGCAGGGCTCATGAGTGTGAGCCGCCTTCTCTAGCCTTGACCCAGCTGTCCCAAGCCCGGTCATTAGTACTGGCCTGGTACTTGATGGTTCCCTAGCGTTCTATAGCTCAAGCATGCAGCCTGGGCAGAGTGGTCCATGGCAGGAGACACTCTGTGGAAACCCTTTCATGGCTCTCTGAAGCCACATGACGTCTCCCGTTCTTGTTGGGCATTCTGAGCTCACCTGCCTGTGGGTTTCCTACCTCCGAGTAGTCTGATAGGACAGTATATGGACAACATGGGCAAAAGACAGCACCGCCACTGGCCATAGGTGATAACCAAGTGCTTAACCTGTGCCTGGCCTGAATGAACTAACGTAGGCCCAATGCTCACATTGTTGTACCTCCAGGGAAATGACTGCTAAAAAATGAACTTTGTGTCCCGGAAAGTAGTGAACCAGAGTCGAAAGTATGAAGTAGACACTGCCCCTTCCTGAAGGAACTCCATCAAGTATCTCACCATCCTCTGGCTTTTGCCTGCTTTCAGTCATAGTCCTTAATTTTCACATCTGTACAATGGGCCTATGGGAGGAGTAGCGGTCTCTGCAGTCTTTTGCAGCTGCCCTTGCCATCCTGGTGCCCCTCTTTGAGATGCTTCAACTCAAGGGCAGCCCCTGGGGAAGTTCACCCAGTCCTACCCTGGCCTGAGCCCCAGACCCAGTCCCTCTGGCCCAGGCCCCTCCCCGGAGGTCACAGGAACCCAGTATGGCACCGATTTAAGTGGGTCAGTTGGGGAGAAAGGAGGAGGAATGTGATGCCATTAATTGTGCCCCTTATCTCCTGTTTCTATGCCAACCAGACGGTCCCGGGGCTTGACGGCTCGTGAATAATACTCTAGGCTGGCCTATCTGCCATCGACAGGCCTCATGGAGGCAGCTGTTGCCTCCCGATTGGTATCACAAAACGCATGGACCCAGCCCACATGGAGCTGCCTCACCATACTCAGGCCCTGGCTGGTTCCTGCCCACCTGCCCACCACCTCCCTGAGGCTTCCTGGAGGTGCCTGTGGTCCCTGTTCCCATTTCTCAGATGAGGAAACTGAGACCACAACCACACATTACCTTGCAGACCTCTTCTGGCTGACGGTGTGGCAAGTATGGGGCAACAGCATCACTGGTCTTCAGGAATCACGTCATCCATATCCACCCCTTGCCATCTGTCAGGCCACGTGACCTTGGCAAGCCCTATCCTTGTGTGGCTCGCCGTGCTCACCATGTGTTATTAGTGGGGGAGCCAGCCCATAGGTAAGAGCTCAGCTGCCTGCAGGATACAAGTGAATGTATAGCCCTTCAATGGGATGGAGTCAGCACAGTGGGGGCTGGGTTCCAGTAGCGACATGGGGCATTCGAGCATCTTCAGCCTCGATGCTTTCACAGGACTGCTCCAGTGCCCAGCCTCTCACTTTCTGGGACATCTTTGCCGTCACTCAGCTTCTCAGGCTTCTGAGGAGGAGCCGACTCAGTCATGTACTGCTCCTTGGACCCAGCAAAGCCAAATATTTGCTAGGAGATTCTGACCCCACTCCTTATTGCCCATAGGACTGTGGGAAAGGCCTGTTAGGGGGCAGGAATCTTGCTTTCGCATCCACAGCGTGGGGATGACAGTGCCTGTCTCCCAAAGCATCTGTAGCCCCTCCCCTGCTGCCCCCTTTCCTTTCCCCGGTCTCTTCATGGTCAGGTCAGGTCTGTAGTTCCCAGCCTGTCTGAGATGGGACATCCCTGTTCCTAAGCTCTCTTCCATGAGATCTCAGCATGTTACACAGGGGTCTGGTACCTCCTCTGTTTCTACCCAGCCTCTCCCTCCTGCATATAGTACAGCCTTGTTGTGCAGCTTCCTTCTGTGAGCTAGAGATCCTTCCCTGATCTTCCTTCACACACCTCTGTCCTCTTCTCCCTTCTGTGCTCTGTAGTGGTCTAGGTCGAAGCAGCCAATGGCTCTCCCAGGTTACTGCCCATCTACAGAGGAGCTGGTAGTCTGGTGAGGAATAGAAGACTTGGGCAGAATGGGGTGGGTGGGTATCAGCATGGAGAAGGTCAAGGAGTGTCCATGGCATGTAGAACTGCCTGAATGAAGCCCTCCATGTCTCAGCTGTCTGCTGCCACTCCGTGGAGGGCCATTACACACTTGTAACCTGCCAGAAGCTGAGCCCTTACCTATTAGCTGGCTCTCACACTAATGACACATGTGAGCATGGTGAACCCCACAGGGATGGGACTTGCCAAGGTCACATGGCCTAACAGGAAAAACATCCCTGTCCAACTTCACATGAGGGTGCATAAGCTCAGGAGCTCAGACCCAGGGCCCAACAAACCACAGGAGCTGCTTAGAGCCTAGGCAAACAGAAGCAGCACACAGTGGTGTCTGGTGATGTCTGCAATGCTGACTAGGGCTGTCACTAGCCCTGGGTGGTCTGTCTCTAAGAGGCCAGTGACCACCCTTCCCCACCCTTCCCATTCCAGTTGTGCATTCATCCTTAGTATTTGGCCCTGACTTTAGGATAATCAGCTCCCAGCTCCAGCTTCTTCCCGGGGGCCTCATTCAGTGTCATTCCAGTGCTCAGCAGGTCTCGGTCCTCTCACCTGAGGAATGGAAACAGCAGATCCTCCCCTGTCCAGTGGTGTTCACCACTTAGGCAGGGGTGGTATACAGTGGGTACTTGAGGAACAGGGCCGTTCAGAGTACACTCAATCAAATGGACCCTTGGTGGCGTAACTCCCATTGCCTGTGAACTCTGGGCTACAAGCACGCCCTTGTCCAGAATCAGACAGCCACAGATGGGTCCCCCATGGACAGAGAAGCCTGGCTTCTCAGGAGACCTATGTGCAAGTGGCCTCTCCTGTCTCAGTTTCTATTGCAGAGTAGGACCCTAATAAGAGCACCTCCTTGTTGTAGCCATGGCGGGGAGCTTGAAGGCACACATTGAAGTGCCAGGTGACTTGTGGTGGACACTGCCAGTCCTGCTGGCTTTGGTGTTGGCATATGCCAAAAGCCTGAGTGCCATGTGTTGCACATCATCCTGGTTGCCTTTTACCACCCCTGTTATGGGTGAGAACATCAAGGCCTTGCTCAAGGCCACCCAACACAGAAGCTGGGTCTGTGGCCAGAGTGGAGATTCTCTAAGCAGAGATCTGTAAACTACAGTGTCAAACCCCACCATCTTGCATGTCTCTGGGGCCTCTGCAGGCTGACTTTTCCCTTCTCCCTCCTCAGCAGCCCTGTAGGCAAGAATGTGGCACTGGCCTTATGCAGAACTGGGTAGGCACATCATCGTCCCCCACGTACACCTTAAGTACCCCTTGTCCTTTACCTGCTCCAAATGCCCTTGACCTCTAAGACTCAGCTTTTCCATCTGTGAAGTGAGTGTTGGTCGCAGTGCTCTGCAGCCTCTCTGAGCCAGTGAGGTATAGACTGGTTCCCATGCCTTGATCAAGGGCTGCAGTAGACCCAGCCGGTGTCACCCATCACACCGTGTTCCTGTGTGCTCAGTACCCTCTCCACATCTCTGTGCATGTCTGTGGGTTCTTCCTTAGGCTGGGGTTCTCCCTTTCACCCAGAAGAAGTAGAGGATTGGGGTGCCTTTGGGGGTCCTTAAGAAATGGAGGATCAGAAATGCTGCCTCAGGGTCTCACAGCTATGCATGATGTTCTCACTGTAGATAGACAGCCTGTCTGGGATGGTATGCACAGCCCTATCTCCTCCTACCATACAGGTGGGTACACTATGGGGCCTTTGGGGCCCTCATGTGAGTCCCAACCCTCTGAGCCTCAGTTTCCTTACTACACATAGCATTATGATGCCTACCTGGTGGGAGACAAGGATTAAAGAGAAGTGACAGAGGAGTCATGGTCAGCAGGAGCCACTAAAGAGGGGAAAGAGGCCATTGTCTCTTTGCCCTACTGCTGATGCTCCTAGGTATCTGCCAGTCTATCTCCCCTAAGACATCTTGCCAGTTCTTCCTGGCATCTGACTTCAAGCCCTCTAGCTTTCCCATCTGCCCTTAGGCTTATACTTGCCTCAGTTGTCTATTCTCTCACCCCAGTAGGAAAGAAAGAGGTCAGCTTCTTCCTGCAGAACTTCCTTTGCTGTTCAGGGGCAAGGAATCCATCCCCACCTTGCTGGACTGGCCCCCAGTGAAGGTTTCTGCCACACAGAGAGTCTGAGCAGACCTGGGCTCAAGCCCCAGATGGAGAAACCAAGGCTCATTGGGAGAGCCACCCTCTGGATGTATGGGGGCGGGGGACAGCAATGGCCACTGGTTGCTGGGGAAGAGGGGGGAGCCACACCCATTTTCAAGCCCAGAATTTGAGGCTGTAAAGTGGGTCTCAGCCACAGCTAGCCCTGGTCTCAACATTATCCCCCACGGTGTGACTTTGGGCCAGGGTTCAGCAATGATCAGAGCTGCATAGACTCACTGGGTTTCATTCCTCTGCTGCCTTTGTGCCATTTGCCTCTTTCCCCTTCCTGGGCCACCACAGCACCTTCTGCCTTGGTCTCCCCTATTGAGTCCCACACTCAGCTTGACCAAGTACAGTTGCCCAGGGACGGGGGCAGCCTGGACAGTCCGTGGGCACCAGGCCTTTACCCAGTTGGCCAGCCAGCCCTCTCCTGGAGCAGCCGCGACCTGGTCCTCCCTGCACTGTCTCTGGTCCCAGCCTCCTCCGGCGCAGGTTTCAGCTCCTGTGATAACTCGGAAAGTTGAACTGGCCCCATTACTGCACTGAGATGGTTGGCAAGATACGGCTCGATAATGGAGGAGATACCCACGTCTCGGTGGCCAGCGGCCTGGGCTCCCGCCCATTAACATTCCCCACCAGCGATCCGCACTATCTCCTCTCCTTCCACTCCTCCCGCAGATAAGAATGGAAATTCTGACTTCATAGCTCGCTGATTAAAGTGTCTGGATTTCTTGATAATACACAGATAAATTATGTTTTTGAAAAGGAAGGTAGGGAGGAGGGTGGAGAGAAAGGGGCCCTAGAGGGGAGCCCTTGGCAGACTCTAAGGAGATGGCTCTCCCAGCCTCTAGGCCAGGCTGTAAGCCACCAAATGTCCAGCCACTGAAGCCGTGACCAGACCCAGTTAGGTTCAGCAGGCCCCACTCAGAGAGGAAGATGCTGGTACACAGACTTCCAGGCCATAGGGTCTAGCCTCAAGGTCTGATGGCAGCGCCCAGCATACATACACACAGTCTTGGGCAAATATCTATACCAATGTGACATGGTGCTCTGCAGCCTCACCAGGCAGAGTGCCCTGCTGCTCTGCAGTGCCTGGTTAGACCATAGGTAGTTCAGCAAGTGTCAAAGTGCCCATAAAGCCATGCCCACCAGCTGTGAGGACTTCTGCTGTGCAGCACTCAGAAGCCCACTGAGCCATCCTACCTCCCAGCTCAGCCCAGCTGCCACTTGTGACAGGCAGCACCCAGATGGGACTCGGGTGCCATAGCAAGCTTGTCTGGATAAAGCTGCCTCCTTCAGCTGATCCAAGATCCTCGCTGATGGTGTGATGCGCCAAGATTAGGGCTGCGCCAGGCTAATCCTCCTGCTGTGTGAGAAGAGAAGCAAAGGCCTGTCAGCCCCAACACCTCTTGAGGTGGTGGCCAGGAAGCCCTGCGAAACCCGGCTGGGCCCAGTGGGATGGGGGCACTTAGCTCTGCCCCTGTCCTGTGCATATAAAATCAGCCATGAGAGCTGAAAACACTGGAATCCTAGAGATGGGAAGGCCTGAGGAGGGCAGGAGCTTTCCTGGAAGGTCCTGGTCTTCCCAGGTAAAATGATCTCAATGATGGCCATACTGAGGATCGCCATCTTGATTGAGTTGTGTATACATCCTTGGGCTTATCCTGCCTATGACATTGAGTCCTCCCAATATCCCTCTTTTCTCTTCTGATGACTCAGGCTCAGAGAGGGTGAGTAAATTGCTCAAGGTTACACAGTACAGGAGGTACTCTGACCCAGAGGCTCTGTCCAGATCTGAGTCTCCATTATCTGGAGGTTCTGGGGTATTTGCAGTTATAACTGCCTACCTCTATAGAGGGGCCTGGTCCATACACTTCAAAGGGAAGGAGTGGGCACAGAGAGGGCAAATGCTCAGCATTAGCCAGCCCTTTCGCTGGATTGATGCAAATTGATCTGGCTGGCCTTGAAGTCAGAGCTCTCCTGTCTCTTCCTCCTGAGCACTGAGATGGAAGACATCTACCACCATGCCTGGATAAATTGGTGCATTTTATTGCTTATAGTCATTTCATTTGTCCCACAGGCTCCTTTGATGAGAAAGTTGGTTTGAGGCACTGGAGAGGCAGCTCGGTCAGCGAAGTGCTCACCGCACAAGTGTGAGGGCCAGATTTCAGATCCCCAGCCCCATATAAGTGCCAGGCAAGGCAGAGTGCACCTGTGGCTCCCAGACTGCGAAGGCTGAGACACGCTGCCTCTAGGAACTACTATAGCCCTCTAGGACAAACAGCTCCTGCAAGACTCTGAGCTGAGATTGCAGGCTTAGGGTTTCTGATCACCCTCACCTAGGTGTTTCTACAATGTTTGTCTTTGTCAGCCTGGGTCATTATTCGCACCACCACCAATCACCAGAATTTCATACCTTGAGAGTCTCAGGACTCACACACATAATCAACCAACCCAGCGGTGACAGGGGGTTAGGGTCCAGGCTGCCCCTCATCCTTCAGGGATCTCCCTGTCCCGAGTCTTGGTTTATATATCTGTGAACAGGGCTGTGGATGCTAAGAGTGAATCCTACAGCCCTGGACCTGCTCTCCAGAACCTCTAGCCATGCTCGATGGCCACCCCATGGGCCCCAGGGCCCCTTAGCTGTGCCCACCAGGTCTTAACCAGGTTGCTAATCTCCAGGCAGAGAGGCGTAGCTGGGCTCTCAGCTCCATCTGCTCTGGCTGTGTGACCTTGATCCAGTCACTTAACTTCACTGGGCTTGGCTACCTCATCCGCCAAACAAGGCAGTGAGTGTCCTTGCATTTCCTTGTGAGGAGCTGATGAGACAGAGCTAGGGAACCCTGGAATCCTGGCAGATAGGTGCCTTAGGTCGCCTTCCCTACCAGGTGCTCCTCGAGTCCTGTGTCTTCCTTTCTGACTAGTGCCTGAAGGAGAGAGGCCTCCTCCCTAAGCTCCACGGGTGTGGGAGGGAATGGGGTGGGTGTGTTCCGCCCTCCCAGGCCCCCAACAAAAAGAAGAAAGAAAGGGAACCTTGATAAAAAGAGCGATAGGCGCCATGCATGGAGGAGCCGCTATCGCCCCATCTATCTGCCTGCTCACTCACGGTTCTTTCCCCTTATCTCACCCCTCCAAATGCCAGGAACAAAAGCGTTGCAGACTTACACATACTGCCAAGCCCAAGGCCCAACTTGGGGCTGCCAGGAAAGATGGCCCCAAAATCTAAAGGAAAAGTTGGGCTCCTCACCCTCATCATTTTGCAAAAGGAAGACCCAAACGGGCCATTCGGAGACATGGCAACAGGGATGGAGTGTCCAGGAGTGGGTGCGGGGTGGGGGTGGGGGTGGTGGAGGGGTTCCCATAGTAACCCTTGCATATTGGCTGTGTGACCTGAGTCAGTGACTTCCCTCTAAGGCACCCAGGATGGATTTAAGTTCCCAGGATAGTTATAGTGGAACTTGGGTGGAACCAGCCTTCCCCGTAAAATTTCTTTCTGCCTGAATCTTCCTTGGGTCACCCAGAATCGAACACTTTCCAGAACACCCGCTAGACTCAGTCCTTCCTTTGCCTCTTCACCCCTACAAACTCCAAAGCCCTATCAATGTCTTCACTTCCTGGGCTCCTAAGAATAGCACTACTGAGGCCCCGCCCTGGGAGCAGTGCATAGGTCCCTCCCACCACTGCCCAGCCCCTGCTAGGAGCCAATGAAAATAGAGTGCAAATGAACAGACTTGAGGCTCAGGCATTGGAGGGGTGGGGCCTTACCTTAAAATGAGAGTTCGCACCTGTCCAGCCTAGACCCACAGGGTGGAAGTCCTCCAGGCTTCTGAAACTTCTTCAGGATCCTTGTGTTTGCCTTGGACAGGCCGGCCTTTGAGTAACCTCTACTGACCTCAAAGCCTAGGCCACACCCTCGGGCACCAGGGCCTGGGCATTCCACAAACAGTGCAGTCAGCTCCTGTGCCAAATGGGAATGGGGAGGTGAGAAGAGGGGCAAGGACAGGCGGCAAAGGCTGGCTGCGCCCTCAGTCTCCCTGCAGACCCTGTGCATGCCGTCCCCAACCTCTCCTGCGACCCAGAGCTTCATTAGGAGCCTTGTGTCCGGGACTCTGGCCTCAAGCTCTGCTGAGGACGGGATTCCTGTTTGTCACACCTCAGCCTCCCAATCTGTAAAATGGGAAAGAAACCTAGTCTCTCAGTCTGCCGGGAGAGTTTCTGGACCCTACCCTGCCCCAGGCCTTATTTCCCCCCATCACATCATGGGGCTGTTCTAGATGCAGCAGTGTCTAGAGTTGCTCATTGCATACCTGTTTATTTTCAAAGCCCATGGAGATGGGAACCTGACCTTGCCTCCATCCTCTACACGCCTCAATATACTGTGTTGCAGAATTGGACCCACAGTCACAACAGGGAGGCGTTGACTCCCACAGCACCCTCAAGCCACAGGTGTGGTGTTGTTTTTTTAAATGTGGAAGTTCAAAATAGTGGTGGCATAGGGCCCACAGAAACACTTGGGCTGAGACCTGATCAGTGACCGTATGACCTCAGTCTTGGCCCCTGCATGCTGGGTCTCTGTCACCTGTTTTTATAAAATGGGTTTGAGAGTCAGAAGCACATGCCTGTACTATACCATCACAAGGCCTTCCAGGTCCAGCCTCAGTCACTGCTCAAGGACCTGCTTCTCGTGTGGGCAGCTCTGCCCGCCCCCAAAAGCACAGGGTGTCTATTACTGGATAAAGGCTACCTGCTTGGTTTCTGGATCAGCCTTGTCTGTCTCGGAAGGAAAAGGGAGGAGAGGAACAGGGGTCAAGTCAGCCTGAGATACTGGCATTACCACAGACAAGGAGACTGAGGAGTCCTGAGGGATCAGCCAAGTGCTCTGATAGAGACAGGGAAGGGACCGTGACTGGGGCACTGATGGTGTGGAAGCCCTCAGCGTTGAGAGCATTCTTGAATCAGGGATGCTGAGTGGGGTTGGGTTGGGTTGGGTTGGGGGGTGGGCACTGATGGTGTTGGTGGGGACGTGAAAGGCACACAGCAGAGCACTGAGAGTATGCTCTGCCTGACTGCCACAGCTGCTGGACCTGGAGAGGAGTGGGCAGCCTACTGTGGACGGACAGCTTGTCACACAGGAACCGTCTCCTCCCGAGCAGCCATCTGCCTCCATCCCTCTGGCCCGTACCATGCAGCGACGGCTCCATTAGTGAAACCTGCTCACATCGCTCAGCTCTTATCACCCATCTAGAGAAAGAATCACTCCAGGCCCCAGTGCCCATCTCCACTGTTTTGTTTCCTCCTCTCTTGCTCCAGGCTCTGAGCTGTGGCCTTGGTCGCCCCTGCCTGGCACGTGACCTCCACAGCCCCAGGCCCCATCCTGGCACAGGGCCCCCGTGCACTCTCACTGACCATCCTCAGGGTGCACAAATCCAGCCCCTGTGGTGTCCTGGGCCCTCCCCCATACAGCCCCTCCCCCAGAAGTATAGGCCATGGGTTCCTGGAGTGAAACAATCTTGTGTAATCTATCAGTGGCTATCAGGCCCATCGAGGGGAGGGACAGGAGTGGCTGGGCCTAGAGATGGCGCCAACCTTTAGCGTTGATAAAGTTTCCGAGTTCAGCTGTGATGAATGTTGAGTAAGCGAAGGCCGTAGATAGGATGTGGACTTGGCAGGCCTGAGGCTCCGGCTGAAACCAATCTCTCTCTATCAGCCCGGCTGGGCTTTCTCAGGCCCCCAGCCCTCTTCCCTCCTCCTAGCCTCCCTTTCTCTCAGCCTTGCCCCACCCAGGCCCCTGTCTCTGGGGACAGGATAGGAGACCAACTTGCCAGTTAGATCTGGCCTGAGAGAGGGACCAGACTGAGGCCAAGGGGAAGCTCCTGAGGGACCCACAGAGGTAGCTGTTGCTCAGGGAGCAAGAGCTCAGTGCACACCCCATCACTGACAGACCCTGCCTCCTTAAGCTTGGCATAGAGCAGTGCTGCTCCACAGTACCCAGACTAAATAAACCTTAGCTTCCTCCCAGGCTTTTAGTCCTGGGAGTTCAGCTGGGACTTTCTGTGCCCCCTCCTGACTCTAGGCCTTCCTACACACACTGTGCCCCCTCCTGACTCTAGGCCTTCCTACACACACTGCCTGATTGCCCTCCCTGGGGTGTTCTCAGTTGTAGCTTAAATGCCACCTCCTCTGAGAAGCCCCAATACCCTCACATCCCCTGTGGACTGAGTCAGCAGCCCTCCGAGATACAGAGGCCTGTACCCCTGTCTCCATCCCAGACTGAATGCCTCCTCTTGTCTGCACACTCAGTCCCCAGCCAGGGATGGACCTGCCTGGAACTTCCTGATCCCTCTACAGCCTTCCTTCCACTCTTCACCAAAGCTCTATAAGGTCAGATGTGGGTCCCTGAATCTTGCAGCCTGGCCAGTTCTCCATTACATGTGAATAGCAGTGTGAGCTACCCTAAGGCCAGGTGGTGGCCAGGATGGCTGCCTTCTGCCTCAGTTTCTTCATCTGCCCGTGGAATCAACATCCCTGCAGGGTGGTGCTAGTAAGGCTCTGACAGACCCAAGTGAGCTATTGAGGGCAATGTGCATGTGTCTAAGGGATCTGGGATAAAGGAGCCAAAACTTCCAAAAATCACAGACAACCAAGGAGGGGCAGGAGGCATCCCCACAAAACAGGGTGCTCTGACTCCAACCATGCCAGGAGCAGCTAGCAAAGCCCAGGCTCTGGTTCCAAGTACAGACGTAGAGACCAGGGATGGACAGAAGCAGTGGGCAGGAAGATGTGGGATCATGAGGGAAACTGAGGCCCAAAAAGGGAAGAAGCAAGACCTTAGTTTTAAGAACCTCATGGACCTGTATCTGAATCCTACTCAATAACTGCAGGCAAGGCCATCCCTGCTTTTCTCCACTATAAACCAGGATTGGGGAGGGCAGGACTCTAAGGGCCTTTCCAGGTGCTGCTCTACTGGTGGAGACCTTGTTACCTGTGCTTTGGTTTCCCACACTTAAAGCAGGGTAATAGAAAATTAGAGAGCTGACAAGTGTCAAGTGCCACTGGAATCAGAATGCTCAGGTCCCTGGCACTGTCTCTGGTCACTGTTACTGTGTGAAGCCACTTGAAGCACATGCCCGGGTGCCTGGGTTCCACACAGACTAGCCAGAACAGCAACGGGCCAAGGCTTGGGGTAGTGAAGCCCACACCACATTCTGTCAGTTAAGTCAGAATGGGCTGCTATGTGAGGGTTGGAACAGGGGTGGAAAAGATTCCCAAGAGGGGAGGGCACGGGACTGGCCGGGCCCTAGGGGGAGGGAAGGGGTGTCTCACAGCTGGAGGAAGTTCTGGGTCCTCTGGGGACAGGCGAGGGAAGGTGACTGACGTCAGAGATTTTCAGTGACTCCATTTAAAGTTTTTGGAACCAACTTGACCTCAAGTCACCAGAGTGTGTTTCTTTTCACAAGACAGGGTCACATAGAGCCCTGTATTTTATCTGGGCTGTGTCACCCACACACACACCAGTGTTTTGCTTTTTTGTTTTGTTTTGTTTTTGTTTTTTGTTTTGTTTTTTAGTAAAGATCTATGCCTTTAAAAGCCAAGCGGCAGGAAAAGCCTGTATTTTATTGTGTGTGAATCATATCTCAATAGGATCTTTTTAGTGTTTGAATGCTGAGATCTGTCTAAACCCGTGTTTACTAGAATGTGGATCCTGACTCTCCATCAGACCCCCTACTTGGTGTCTCTGTAAGACTGCCCAGTGAGTAAGGAAGATATATATCACCTTCCAGAATGGCCTGAGCTCCAAGTCCATGCCAATTGGTGCTCACAACCAGGCAAAGAAGCAGTCAGCAGGCCAGCCATCTAAGACCACAGCAGGGTAGAGAAAACCAGGCAAGACCCAGGTCATAGGACTCAGACTTCTCAGAAAGGCATGTGAACTCCCCCATCCCAGGGTCTGTGGGAGTGCTCTCTGGGTTATGCTGGGTAAGAAGGTCTACCTGTTGCATCCCACATCTGTTTAACCCCTATGCTACCCATGTAGTGAACAGTATCTATGTCCAGGTCACATGCACAAAGGTGGTAGAGTCTGGCTAAAGCCCCAGCTTGACTGTGATCATTGGGAACCCCAGTGGGCAGACATGCTCCCTTCCCCTTGCTGGAGCAGGGTGGATTCTCCAGTAACAAGCCGTGCTATCTGGCCAACAGCCTAAGGGGCAGTGCCCCTTCTGGGCTCTGTATGATGTAGGACCTCCAACAGCATCCTCATCTCAAACACTGCTGTTGTACTGTGTCTTCAGCACCTCCCCAGGGCCATCCTGAGTTGAGGCTGAGGTCAAGGTTAAGACAGACACTGAGCTTCAAGTGGCCCTTCACCCTTCCCAGGCATGCTGAACATCCACTAAGCCTGGAGGGCCACATAGGTCTCTGACCTTATAGTGTGCAGTCTAATAAGCTGGTGGTGCCAGAGGAGACAGACCACTCCACTGGGTGTGGGGACTCTGAAGGAGAAAAGTCCTTGAATAGACTGAGGAATGCTGTAGGGAGAGCAGCAGCCTCTTAAGGACAGGTTTGGGGACTGGTGACAGATGTCCTGCATGGAAAACATGTAAGGTGGGCACACGCTGAGGGGCCTGGACCTTCCATTACTGGCAAGACAGCCTTGGGCCAAGTCCAAGGAGTATAGCTAGAGGGGATGAGGACTCTACTGTAGAGCCCTGCCCCACTGCACTGTGCACAATATGGCCTGAGGTTATCCTGAGGACTTCAGGAGGGGGGTCAGAGGCATCTTCAAGGTTCCTCAACACACCCCTGCCTATGTTTTTTGACGTGGGTATCCTAAAGCTACTAGAACTGAAAGAAAATTCAAGTCTGTTTGAAGAGCCTGGAGTGTGTAGCATGCAGCTCCGGGATGTCATGTGCCTCGGTTTGCATGCCCCAACCTTGACTGCATCAGATTCCCTACTCAGAGGGACCTGGACTCCACCTACTCCTGCTGACCAGGACCCGCTGTCATAGGTTATGGTGTGTGCTAGCCAAGAAGTAAGGCTTTAGACTTTAGACTTGAGATGCAGGCCCTCAGACTCTCTGGACACAGTCCCCCACTGGGCTGAGTCCTGTGATGCTAAGCTCCCTAAATTTGGCTCCTCAGGGAGGGCAGGGCTATCTTGCCGCCTGTCTATCCCCACCATGGCCCTAGCTGCCTACTGCCCAGTGGTGGGAAAGTCTGTATCTGTTGCTATTTTCTCTCTGCTATCAGGGCCTTATCTGGCAGCTGGGTCCTGCTGGAGGCCAGGGTCTCCCTCCTGGCAGTGCCAAGCCATTCCACTGAAGTGAAGAGGCTAGGCCTCTACCAGCCGGGGGGTGGGGGGGCTTCCTGTTCTTCCTGATGGCCCTCCCTGACCCTGAAAGGAGCATCTGTTGTCGCCATAGCCCCAGACTGTGCTCCCAGCCACTATTCCGTATAGCTGTGTGGACTCCAGCCTCCACAAGAGGCTGCCCCTATCTTCCGTTAGGGAACGGTCCTGCTTTGCCTGGTGTGCATTGTCCCTCTACTCCACCACTGTTTCGTTGGCCCACTGGCAGGGAGTGTCTTCTCTTGACAGTCCTTGCTACCTCCTCCAGGAACCCTCCCCTCACACACAACACCTCTGCTCTCCCCCCTGCCATGCACACGGGCACCTGTTTTCCTTTGGGGAAAGAAGTTTGGTCACTGCTTTGTCTCTAGCTCCTGGTCCTGAATCTGGCACAACAAAGGCGTGGGAAAGGTTTGATGAGTGAGTAAATGAGTGTATAAGTAGATGAAACAACTGTGATTAGGAATGAGGAGGCTGCCTGGCCTCTGGGGGGTTACCTGGGATCTGTCTCTGAGCTCTGTTGCCCAAGGATGGGCAGGCAGCTGTTCCTGATCATCTTTGTTCTGTGTATAGAAAGCGAGGAAAGACTGTCTGGGTGATCCTGATCCCAGAGATCCCTGTGCCAGGCAGGCTCCCGTGGGCCTTGGTCTGTGATTCTGCTGGGTTTGGAAAGAAGGGTGCTGCTCTGATTCTTACAGTGGCTCCTGTCCCCATGTGTGGTCTGCAGGGGTCTCACCCATGATCTTGCTGCCTGGGGGACACACAATGGGGGATTTTGTCCCTCTCTCAGAAACTGCAGTGATCTCCACGTGGTGATTTAAAAATGACCACCACCACCCTTCATGCAACTAATCAAAGCTGGGAGAGGGCTGTACTCATCCTCACACACACAGGGACTTGGAAGGAAGTGGGCATCAGCCTGCCACACAGAGCCCATCTCCATAATTCAGTTTTAAAGCATGAAAAAGGGAGTTGATGAAATTCTGCTATCAGCTCTGAGCCAATATGCAAAATATCTCACCCCCAATCAAATAGCTATTATGTTTTCATTCCCAAGCGGCGTCCGGCTTAATGAGCAGGAGACGGATGGGCGCTTGGGCATCTGCTCCTTGTGATAACCAAGGGGCTCGGGGCACTATGGGGGCTGCTTCCAGTGCTGTCCTGGCTGTGAGTGACCACCATGGTGACCTGTGGATGCCACTGAGCAGCAGTGTGTTCTTGTGCCCAGACATCTCCAACCTGGGCAGTAGCCAGGCAACAGGACCAGCATCAGCCTCACTATTGGTAATGGGAGGTGTAGTTCAAGACAGTGCTGAGAAGGTAGCCTGTCTGGCCAGGTCCTACTGTTGTCCAAGTTCCTCTCTCTCCATGCACCATCTCCTTGCCTTTTCCTTGAGGATCATGGGCAAGCTGTTCTGTCTTACTTGGATGGGCCTCAGTTTACCCATTCATAAAGTGGGTGCAACCCAGACTTCCCACTGGGAGATGTTCAGCTCCTTATGTAAATGGAATTTTGATAGGACTGGCCTTAGGTTCCCCACTCTACACCCTACTGTTCTTTGTCCCCATTCCCTTGGCACCCAGTTTGGCTCACATTATATATTCTCTATTAACTATACATACCAAGATCTAACCCAGCATGAACCCTCTGTGCCTTACTTTCCCCATCTGGGACAGGACTGGAAGATGACCTCACTGTGCTTTGTGAGAGAGGTTAAGGAAGGACATTTGTGAAGTAGTGAGCCAAGGCCCCCTGTACACAGTTTGTGTTTAATAACTGCTTACACCTGGTCCTGCTGGGTCATTGGTGTAAGTAACCACTGACAGCTGGTGTTTGCAAACCACTGAGCCCAGCACCCTAAGCTACACTTTGATAGTGCCAGCAAGCTGTCCTGGGAGGCTGCAGCTGTGAGAGTTTCCATTCATAGCTGAGGAGATGGAGTACAGAGAGGTAGACCTTGCCCAAGGTCAAAGAGCGAGGACCAGTTTTATGTGTTACTCTGCCTGGTTGGCAGAGGGACCCTCACATAAGGCATCCTGGAGAGGGACAATGTCCAGCCATGGTTCACGGATGCCCCTGATGTACAGGGCCCCCTTTTCTACTCGCCACAGCCCTTATGGGTCACCAGGGCCCCAGTGCCAGCTTAGGCTCCATTGAAGTCACTGAGGGCTCAGAACGCACAGCGGCACCAGGCAGAGGCGCCACACCCCATCTGTGGGCTCTCTCTGTTTGCCAGTGGTGATTGTCTCCTGCATTATCATAGTCATTTTAATTGTTCTGGAACTGAATTAACAGCATCAGACTGAACAGCCTTGCAGCCCAGCTTCTTTCTCCACGCTCATCCACAAGGCTTTGTGAGGAGCGCTCGCCTTTGTTCTTGTAAATGAAGGAACATCTCCGCTCCAGGCGCCTGGGCGTGGGGGGATCTACCTGGGTGGGCTCCATGACAGTACTGAGGAAGGGTGTTTCTGCGTGTGCCCCCTCACTGGCCCAGCTCAGTGCCAGCCCCAGAGTTCCTGAGAGCAGGCTTCATCCCACTCCCAGAAGGGGCAACAAGACTCCAGGTGTCTTCCAGCCCTTAGAGAGGCATGGAGCTTCTACAGTGTGGTGGGTGCTGAGCCTAGGCAGGGAAGTCTCCAGTGTCCTGAAGGGTGGCTCTGCTCAGGGTTGACCTCTACCACAGCAACTTTCCCAGCCCTGGTTCTAGGTCATACGGGCCAAGGCATGTGTCTGCCACTGTGGGCCTTTGCCCTGTTTCCGGGAGGTTGAATCCAGAGCTAGCACCCACAGAACTGCAGCTATCTCATTCCCCTTCCTGGGATGTGTGACGTCAGCACAGTACCCCAGGCTGAAGGTGGAGTCCCTCCTTTCCAGACCTCGGAAGGCAATGTGGTGGAGCTCTGCTTTTACTCCCACCCACTACATTCTGTTGCAGGTGCAGCTAACTACCTTCTCCTACATACCGCATCTCCTGGTCTCACCCCCTGCACTTGCCCTCGTTCCTGGCTTAGGAACCACTACGGTTCTTTTGGTTTTCCTGCCCCCAGGAGCTACATGCAATGTCATAAGATCCTGCATCCTAGAATGGTGCCTGGCCATTTGAGGCCCATGTGAGCAGGATGACACTGACCCTAGCAGTGTGGCCTGGTCTGGATTACAGCCACCATAGTCCTTTAGACACTGAAATCTGTCCTTCATTCCATCCAAAAGATTGTTCTACAAACCTGGGCCCAGCCTGGCCTCTATTCCATCTTCATGGGTCCCCATGCCATTGACATGACCAGTACCGTGGGTCCCATAGTGGCTTAGGTATTGGGTATATGCTGACATGTGTTGGTATTGATGGACCTGCCACAGGCCTGTGGGTCTCCCACAGAGCCCCCATTCCTCCTGAACAGGAGCAGCCCTGAGCTGCTGTCCTGGAAAGCAGTAGATTTCGTTAGCTGTGAAAGGCTGGGGGCCCCCAAGTGTCAAAGGGGTACATCCTAGACCATCCCCCTTCCTGAAGACACTGGCCTGCCCCCAGAAATGGCTCTGAAGTGACAAAAATCCTTACTCAGTTGGTAGAGCACTTGCCTACCAAACACAAAGCCCTGGGTTAGATACCTACAGTGCCTATGCCAGGTGTGATCCCAGCACTCAGGAGGTAGAGGCAGGAGCCTCTACCACATAGTACAAGGGCTTTCAGCCTTCCTTGATGCAGCCCTTTAATGTAAGTAGTTCCTCATGTTGTGGTGACCCCCAAACATGAAATTACTACGTTGCTACTTCATAATTTACTACTGTAATGAATCGTAATGTAAATATCTGTGTTTTCCAATGGTCTTAGGAGTGATACCCAGTGTGAGAATCGCTGATAGTAAGTTCAAGGCCAATGTGGAATACATGAGACCCTGTCTGAAAAACAAAACAAAATCAAAGATGGCCCTTACATGACTTCTGCCTCTTCCTGTACCCTAAGGCAGAAACCTCACCCTCAGGTATCCTCTGGCCCTGTGACACATGGCCTTTTGGTTATTTTCTCTAGTGTCTTCAGGCGTCACTGCTCTAAGATGAAAGGCCCCTCCCATGCCAGTGGGTGTGCCCAAGACACAGGCTCTTCCCCTCCTCAGTGACTACAAAATAACAGGACAAGTTTTCCTTGCAAGCTGTGGCTTAGGAGCATGAACTGGGGCCAGGCTGGGCAAGGGATTCAGTTGGGCCTCATTTCTGTTCCTGTCACTGATACCCTTGGGTGACCTCAAAGGTTGCATCACTCCTGACCTGTGCTTGGTGTCCTCTGGGAGTCATTGTAAAATCTTGGGGGCTTATTCCAGCTTGTCATCTCCCATGTCAAGGTGAATGCCCCCCAACTGATCTGGAAGGAGGGGAGCAAAGATGCTCAGCACCCACTGTGAAGGGCCCAGTCATGTGTTTGGGCAATGTAGTGTCCATCATGTGTTTGCCCAATGTAGTGAGCATAAAAACTCAACATTGGGGAGCTCCGAACCAAACCCCAAGTGTGCGGTGGCTTGACATATGGAGCCTGAGAGTTTTCCTGCAAGAGGCCATAAGCAAATAGTAGACATGTCTGCTGTGTGACTGTGTGTGTGTGTGCCTGTGAGTGTGTGTGAGCCTGTGAATCTGTGTGTGAGCCTGTGAGGCCATGTTTAAGCCTGTGTGTCTGTGTTTGAGCCTGTGAGTGTGTGTGAGCCTGTGAGTCTGTGAGTCTGGGTGTGAACTTGTGAGGCAGGAAGACCTGAAACATCCATCTGAACCCCGAAGGACCCCATGTTGGTTTCTATTGGGAGTGTATGGTTGGGAAGGGCTGAGACTCATGACCTGGCAAATGGTAAACATTACCAGAGAGGGACAGACATCATGAAGGGCATGGATAGGAAATGCATCAAGTGACACCAAAGCTTAGGAACTAGGAACTTGTGGGATGGGAGGTAAACAAAGCGCAAATATACTAGATGCCAGGAGACCCAGGAGTCACAACCTCTGCCTGGGTGGGTAGCTACTCCTGCCCTTGGCCTGCCACCCACTCTACCCAGGCACCAAAACTGAGCCTGTTTTGCCATTAGGAAACCAGGGTAGCCTTATTCAGAAGCACCTTGTGATTTTTCCGGGGCTTATGTCCACAGGTTCCCTCAGAGATACTGAGGCTAGAGAAGAAACCCAGGCCATGGACATCAGCCCCATGGAGCAAGAGGCCACATCCCCTGAGGCCACAGCCATAGAGGAGCCCCCAAGCCCACCCAGAGAAGGTGAGTGTGCAGATCAGCATCTTGCCTAGAGCTCATGGGAAGGCAGAGGGCCTCAGCATTTGGCTGATGCCTAGTGTCCTCCAGCTGTTCTCCCCAGGACCTAAAGAGATCAGGGGAGGGGAGTATCTGCTGTGCATGAGTTGGAGGTTCAGCCTCATGCTAAGATAATTGAGGGAGGCCTGGGTGGGGAAAATCCTGTCCAGGGCTAGACCTCAGGAAAGCCATGCCACTCCCAGCCTGTTTGCCACTGTGAAATAGTGTCCACAGGATCTACAGGGCTGTGGCTTAGGCTCCATACACAGCATCAAGCTGCTGCACCCAGGAAGGGCTGTGAGGATCTTTAGAGGCAAAGAACACACTGGTGCATAGAGGTTAAGAAGCTTGTGTGGGGTCACAGGCAAGGATCTGACCTAGGTCTGGGTTAGGACTCATCCCACTGTCACATGCCCCCTTTTCTTACCCACATGACCTCCCTAGACTCTACTGGGCCTCCTGGTTGCAGTTTTCCAGGTCAGTGCATTTCCAAAGCTGAAGACAGGCCATGGAAGGAAATCACCCAGACTCTAGGAGGCCGGTTCCGGCCAGGTGCTGGGTGTAGGACAGTGAGACTTCAGATATCCCTGAAGTCCAGAGAAGGGACCTCAAGGAGGCAGAGTACTTGAGAGATCGGCACTTTGCTTGCACTTTGGAGGCCACTGAGTTCTGGAGGAATGGCAGACAGGTACCTAAGAGATACCTGCATCCTGACCCAGTATCCTGAGCTATACCTGCTATGAGTCTGTCTGCAGCTTTAAGCTTCAGGAGCACTTCACTCCATACCCATGAACCTTTGTTCCACCTGCAGCCCCAAGCTGCAAGGGCATACCATTCCATATCTACTCCTCTTTGCAAAATCTGAATTAGCCTCCACTAGCCTCTTCCCACCCCAATCCCAGTGCCAGAGATTAAACCCAGGGCTTCAAGCATGCTAGGCAAGCACTGTACCACTGAGCCACACCCCAGCCTTGCCCACCAGCCTCTGATTGGACAATGTAGCCATTGGGCCACTGGGAGGATAATCAACTGGTAACATGACCAGAAGTGAAAAGGAGGCAGAGATCCTCAAGGAACCATCTGTACTATATGCAAAACGGGCTGGTACTCTGGCAGTAATGCCAGCAAGTGTATAGGGAGACACAGGGATGAAGCAGATGGCAGAGAATGGATAACAGAGAGGGTAGAGAGGGAACAACAAAGAGGACAACAGACCTGCTGAAATCCCTGTCAGTAACATGCTTGCATGCAGGCTGGAGGACTGAGGTTGAGCCTCAGCATCTCTAAAACGCTGTGTGTGGTACATGCTTATAATCTCAACCGTGGGAGAATGAACCTGTGTGACCCTGGGGTTTACTAGCCAGCAGCAGCCTAGCCAGATTGGTTCAGTCCTAGGCTAATGATGGACAATATCTCAAAAAAACCAGGTAGAGAACAACTAAGGAAAGACCTCCAAAGTTGTTCTCTGGCCAACACACATGAAAAGGCACACACACACACACACACACACAGTGAGTGGGGTGGGCTAGGGTGGGGTGGAGGGTAGAGCAGAACAAGGATGAAGGAGGCGGAGGACTACAATGACAGGAAAACAGAGATGACATAGAGGACGGAGGGACATCAGAGAGATATTCAGGAATCTGAATGGGGAACAGAAATCCCAGACAGACCTTCATCCTTGGGCACTCCTCACTGTGCACCCCACCAGTGTATCAGAGCCTCTTACTGAACGGCTGCAGGCCAGGGGCTCTCCCACTTCCCTTCTTTTTACCAGGCCCAGCACCCAGCCTGGGCTCTGGCCCTTCCTTGGCAACAGCCCTGAGGGTCAAGCCCTAACTCCATCACCCTCAGCTCTCCAGGGACACCTGCCCCAGGAGTGAGGTGGCCTGTGTCAGGCCAGTCTCCAGTCAGGACCTTATTCATTGTGACTGTTTCCTTTGCTTTTGCCAGCATACAGTACTGAGGGGTGAAGCTATCTATGGCTGACCCTGGACCACCTCTCAGCCTCAGTCTCTGCTAGGTGGCCTCCAGGAGAGCAGGTGCCATGTTCATAGGCTCCCATCTTATCTCTTTCACCATCAGTGCTACCATCAGGAGCTGCACTAAGGCAGCTGTGGCCCAGCTGCCAAAGGGCAAGTGGTTGGCGGCTACTGGACTTTGACCCATGGCTTCCCGGGGAGCTGGCCTTTATCTGATTGGGGAGCTGGGGCTGCTGAGGGGGTAGGCGGGTGGGGCCGGGAAGGATCTGGGACAAACAGCCAGGCCTGCACCTGGCACCGGCGGCCGTGATAACGCGGTGATGGGCGCGATAACGGCGCAAGAGCATATCTGACATTCAGGCGGGTCCAGCACGGCTCCTCGCGGTGGCTGGAGCTCAGATGCCAGCCACTTTGATTTATAGCCAAAAATAATAGGACTTTTATACCATGGGATTGATTTATTTGATGTTAATCACAGCCCTTATCGTGGTATTAATAATCTGCTGTTCCCATGACGTCACCCAGGGGGCTTTACAGGAGCGCATCGATCGGGGGCCACACTGGTTATCTGGCTCGCCAGGAAGGCAAACATGCCCTTTGGGCTGGAATTGGGTGCGGGGCTAGTGGAGGGGCCCAGCTGTTGCAGAGACCAGTGAGCCAGAGGCCACAGGCCTAGGTGCACTGGGTGGGCACTAGGCTATGACAGACAAAAGCTAAAGAATTATTATTATTGCCATGATCAGCAGGGGCTGAGGGCTTTACAAGGCCAAGAAGAAACCTGCAGTGTTTAAATAAGGCAGGGGGCAGGTGATTGTGTGCCCCCTGGTCTCAGTTTACCTCCTGGTTACAGGATAGCCCAGCAAGAACGTGACAGTGTTTTTCTCTCTACAGATGTGAGTCCATCCACAGTGCCAGCACCCCCTGACTCTCCGGGAGGTCCTGAGGATATGGAGGAGCAGGAGTTGGACATGAGGCCTCAGGATGAAGAGAAAGAGGAAAAGGAAGAAGAGGCAGCCATTGCCAGTCCCTGGAGTGGACCAGGTAACCAAGCTGACTAGCCCAGTACAGCATTGCTGTGACCCCAGGGCAGCCTTGTTATAGCCTTCTGGGCCAGTTGCGGGCTAGGCTACCTTGGATTTTTGGAGACTACTGGTGCCCAGGTCTGTGCAGCTGGCCTAAGCAATGTGATCCGAGTTGGTCTTCAGAGCGCCCACACCCAGAGCCCATGGTGTAGGCAGAAGCATTTAGAGGGGCTGGTGTGACTGGCAATGAGAACTGAGAGATGACAGCAGGGAGAGGCACCTGGAAGGGTGTCTAGAGGATGAGGCTGGAGCTGCCAGTCTGGGGTCTTCCCAACAGCAGGTAGTTGGGATTCGAAGCTGGCTAGTGCCCAGGTGGGCTGTGGCTTGTGTGAGAAGAACACCGGCTCTTCCTGGTGACTGCAGCCCATCTGAGGGTCCTAGTTACCATCTGCCCTACAAGCCAGGCAAGCGGGTAGCTTTGTACATCTTCAGGCAATGAGTGCTGCTGGTTACATGCTAAGCTAGAATTGGCAGCTAGATCTTAGCTCTCACAAAATGTGGCAATCACAGTACCCTTGCTTCTGATAAACAGATACCATGGCCCAGGATCATAGTGGGGTGTCAGTAATTTCCAGCGCTCTTGTTGAGGGCTGAGGGCCACTATGCAGGGCAAGTAGGTGAGGTGGGATAAGTGTTGTATGTATAAATGTTATACCAATGATGGAGGAGTTTGGAGGCCAAGCATGTGGGTGGACAACACGTATGTGCACAGTTATTGAATGTCAGCTGTGTATGAGCATGTTATTCCTCTCTGTGGATAGAAGGCATATCAAAGGTCTTGTCTGGCTGTGGGATCAGAGGAGGTTTTCCCAGGGCAGAAATCCTGTCCCCCCAGCCCTCCCCTGCCTCCGGGGAACTTGGGATCCAAATTGGAAAAGAGTAGATGTTTAACTGGACTCTTAACTGAACATACGTGTGTTTTAGTGTGGTCCTCAGGCATTAGAAGAATACAGGAGTCTGTTGGTGATGTCTGCTATCAGTGCAAAGGAAGATGAGTAGCAGGTGTGGCTGAGGGGTGTACAATGGAATAACAGCCTAAGACCAGAGAGAGAGAAGGTTGGCCCAGAAGACCACACCAGAATGGGGACCCACATCCTGTATAGAAATTAAGTCCACTTACAGAATGCCCCATGGCTAGTGTCCTGGGGCACTCCCCTCTGCTACCCCTTAGTACATCAATGCTTAGCACCTCTCAAGGCTCTAGATGACCTGGCAGAAATGTATGGCAAAGATGTCCACTCCTCTGGGGATACCTGGTGGGAGTTGGTCACTGACCCAGGGTCCTATCTCACTTGAGGCCAGTGTCCTCAGATCGCAGTACCATAATGGGAGTATTTGTACTTCATCACTCGATCACATGGGTACCAGGATCTTTTCCACTCACATTCCCAAAGCCATGGAACTGGGCAGAGCCTTGTATTCAGACTTCCCAGCTTCTAACCAGCCCTCGGCTGACTTAGTTTCTCCATCTAGAAGGGTGTCTATGAGTACTGACTCAACACCAGGAGTTCCTGTGTGTTCCTGTTCCATGTCCACAAGCATAAAGTAGACAATGCCTGCTGGGAGTGGCAGGGATCATGTGTGTCTATAGACTTCAGTGGCCACTGAGCAGGTAGAAGGCATAGACAGTCCTTATATCAGTCCCATGGGGACAGTACAGTGTCATACCCTCTTCAAAACAAGTCAGGGAAGGGCAGTCCACATCATTGACTGGAAAATGTGTCTTGCTACAGAGGCCCAGATACCAAGTCATCAACATCAGTGTTGAACATTACCCATATCCTCATCCACATGTGTTATTGCTTCATTTTTTTAGATGGAGAAGCAAGCCCCTTGTAGTTTGCAGTCTGCCCTGCCCCCTGTGAAGGCCATGCTCCCTGGGCTGTGGTTTGGGGTCAGGGGGCACCCCAGCTTCCCGAGTTATTTGCATCCTCGGGGGCAGGCAGTGCCCTATCGGCTCCCACAGATAGGAATTCTGTGTAGTGGGCAGCGATGGGGTTGATAAGTGGCCACTAGCCAACCGCCGTGGTAGCCATTGCCTATCAGCTCCCACACAGGCCCTGCTTATCACCCAGTGGGGAAGCTGCTGGAGAGGCCCAGGGGCTCTTATCTCCAAGGCTGCCCAAGACTGTGACGGGGTTGTAGGGTTAAGGCCTGAAGGCAGTGCCCAGTCTGGAAACAGACCAAGTGGCCATTTTTGCCTTGCTGGTTGCCTTTGACTCTTTCTGACCTCTGGTCTGTAGTGCCACTCCAGAAGATCTAGGGACCTGTGCTAGGGTTCCTGCCTGAGAGGCAGCTTCTACTGTTCCTCTCTGGAGAGAAGGTATAAAGCTGGCTTAGACTCCAAATCTTCCTCTGGCTCTGGCTCTGGCTCTGGACCTGAGCCCATTCCCATCTGCTCTGTCTGAAGTGAGGTGGTCACTGGACCCAAGACAGAGCCGACAGTCCAGAGCTGAGATCTCCAGAGGGCTCTGCCCATTCTGGACACCATCTGATGTTGTGGCCCAGGCTTGTAAGTATTAGGGGCCACCCTTCTGATTCTTCTCTAGATGAGACAGAAAGTGGCTGTCCCAGGTCCTGGTCTTATTGCCTTTTCATAGCTGATATACATACATGAGACTGCTCATCTCCTGATGGCCTAGGCCTAGAGCAGATGAAGAGAAGTCCTCCAGGAAAAGCTGGCAAAATGGCTTAGTGATTAAAGTGTTTGCCACATAAACGTGAAGGTTGGTGTTTCACATAAATGCCAAGCAGACTTAGCAGCCCACTTGTTGTAGTTCCAGGTGGAGACAGAGGACCCCCAGAGCAAGCTAGTCAACAGTACAGGCATTAGTGACCTCTGTCTGCTTGAGAGCCCCTGCATTAGTGAATAAGGTGGAAGAGTGATTAAGGAGGACTCTGAGCTTCAACCTTGGGCCTACATGTGTGTGTACACACACACACACACACACACACACACACACACACACACACACACACACACACCTGCACTCATGCACAGAAGAAATAGAAAAATGAATAAAAGACCCCCCAAGGGAGTCCCCATGTGACCTAGTTTCCATGCTGCCAGTGATGCCAAGTAACAGTCACTTGACTGCTGCAGACCCAAGTAGAGTTTGTCTTGCTCACAAGCTTTCTAAACACTGAAGTGCGGCTTCACGTTTGTGAAAACCACCATCACTGTCATGATTTCCTGTCCTCTCCTGGCTCTGTTACTGCGCCTAGCTCCCTCCTACCCCTGCCTGGTACTTGAACTGTGGCACTCCACAGTCTGGATAGTGCACGCTGGCATTTTTGTCCACTGCCAAGAGTTCTGTGTCTTGCCAGATACTGGCCACTCAGTTCTTCAGTGCTGCTGCTGTGAGAGGCAGGCGCCCAGCTTTGCCAAATGTCTATGGGAGGGCTGCTGACCTCTGGACCTCAGGTTCATATTCTGTATATTGGAGTTGGAGAGAGTTGTGGCCCTCCAGCTTGTCACCTACCAGGCAGCCTGGTCTCCCTCACAAGGGGGTGCGAGCAGGTTCAGAAACCCCTCCAGCAGCTGATTTTCTACTACATTTGCACTTGGGCAACACAATGTCTTGTTGCAAATCTGATGGTCACAAACTGTTCAGAGCCATACTTTGTATTGACCCCACAGCATGGTCTCATGCCTTCTCTGGGCAGTGAGGATGGTGTAGTCCTATGTAGATTATAAAACCCAAGGAAAATGCCAGGAAAGTGACTTCAGACACATGCAATAGAATTCCCTAAGTACACAAAACAGGGAAGCTCTGCTCTCAGATGGTGCTCTGTAGAATGAGAGTGACCTAGATGGTTCTTCAAAGTCACACTGTGTCTTGCTGTCTGAGTGGTTTGTAGATGCCAGAGAGGGAGGCCTACAAGCAAGGAATTGCCATGCAAAGGCCTGTAGAACTTGGAGCCTTAACAGTCCATGAGCCAAGGGAGAGTGGAGCCAGAGGGGCTGCATTCCAGGGCCATGTAGATGTGGGCCTGAGCCCAGCAGGTGAGGGGAAAACAGGAAGGAATGGAGAAGGAGGGCTTACATGCCCCTGTGGCTTAGCAGGGACACACTCTGGGTGTGAGGGGCCACAGATCACACTGTGGATCCAGAGCTATGGAAAGTTGTATACAGGGCTCTGGATGCCCTTGCTGAGACCCATCCGTGGCTTCTCATGGTCCTCAGCTGAGTCCTAATAGAAAGGGAAAGAGTTTGAGTTGTCATCTTTGAAATGGCATTGTTTGCAGGAGTGATGGCTGTTTCAAACCCAGCTATGCAGAAGACTTGAAAGTAGATCTGTAACCTTGCACAGCGGCCTTGCTGTGGGATGTGGGAGCCTGTCCCCAATGCTTGGTGCCCCCTCAGTGTCACACCCCTCCTATCACTTCCCTTAAAGTCAGGAGAACGTGGCTTACAGACACACCAGCCCTGTCAGGATACAAGTCTCATCCAGCTCTGTCTGCCCTGGCCCCCATAGCCCATCTGGCATAGTCTTGAGGAAGTGTCTGGAAGAAGAGCAGAACTAAACAGGCTCAGATGGTAGTCAGTCAGGCAGCATGGCATAGGGTCCTCTTCCTAGGGATTCCTCCAGGGCTGGCCTCAGCAAAGGAACTGATAGCCTACCCAGTTCCTTTCCACAAGACTCCATAGAGCTGAGGGATCTGGGACACAGAGGGACCAGGACCTTCCCAGGAACCCCAAAGGCTGCATGCATGCCATCAGTACACCAGCTGTATGATGTCCACCTGTGCCAGCAGAGCAACACTCCCATCTGGAATGAGTCTCCTACTCGCTCTGAATGTCTGGAGGCCAGTGCAGGTACTAGGATGGGAGGCAAACTGAGTCACAATGGGGACCCCAAACCGTCCCCTGAGGTATGCTTTCCTGTAAAGTGAGTAGAGAGACCCAGAGGGTTTCACCCGCTGTCAGTATGAGTGCAGCCATAGCTAGCAGTGGGAGTCAGGAATCACTAGGACTTCAGGAGCATTCTGCCTGTGGGTGACTTGAGCCTGGAGCCTGTTTGAGAGCAGGATCCAGGGGCAGAGCCTGGAATTGAGGAATACCAAAAAGGAACGGCAAGAGGACCTCAGGGTGACTTGGGAAGGCTACACCAAGCACACCAGGCTAGGTGTGCTAGGTAAACATGCTAGGTGACCCAGGGCCACCCCTTCAACCATCCTCAGGTGGGACCCAGTTCTTGGTTCTGGAAACCCCTGGAGTGAAGGAGAGGCAGGAGGAGAGCCCCCTGAGTGCCTGCGGGCTCACTGCCCTGAGTCCATGTGAGAATACATATTGAACTGGGCCCCAGGCTGGCCTTCTGGGAGGGTAAACACAGAGAGACAGGTCAGCAGGGGTGAGGTCCAGGGACAGAGAAAATAAGTAGGTATGCCATGGGGGCGGGGCAGCTTCCCCATACAGGGTCAAGGTACTAGGTCAAGGTCTGGCAGCATCCTGAAGTCTGGGGAGGATGTGGAAGAGGAGCACACAGGCTGGGAATGAGGCAGCACCCTGTGTTCAGCACCTTCCCATGCATGTTTTTGGAAAGGAGGTGACTGTAGAATTCTTTCTGGAATACATGACCCTTAGGAAGGATTAAGACCTGTTAACGCACCCCAGGCTCCAAAGACAAACTAGAGCAGGGAAGGGGAGTCCTGTGGATCCTTATGGAGCTCAGCTAACCCCATAGTTCTGTCCTGAGGAAGCCCAGATGTATGCTGAGGCCCCAAAGCCAGGCTGCCCAACTAGGACAGAGTGTGAAGGAAAGAGAAGTCATCAGGACTTTCTTGGAGCCCAGAACTCTTTCCAGGAGCTTCTGTGAACTGAGTGAGAGTCAGTCAGCCCATCCCAGCTCCTTGAGGCAGGGCCTGGAAGGCTGGACATGTACCAGGCTAGTGTGTCCCTGAGTAGTGTCAGTCAGCAAAGGGAGTGCCTGAGTGTCAAGGCCAAGTGGGAGAGCAGATGGCAGCACTAGAGAAGGACCCCATCTCTAAGGTGATGACTGAAAGGCAAATTAAGGTGGAGGGAGATACTCGGGCAAGGAGCTGGAATATGCAAAGGTCCTGAGACATTGGGGACATGGCACAGAGGAGCCTTAGGGCTAGGATGAGTATGGGGAGAGAGTGCAGGCACAGATGGGTCAGGATCCAGGTTATGAGCTATAGACTTTGAGGACAGCCCTCACAGCCTTGTCACGTCATGGGGCTAGGGATAGAATCCCAGCCCTCAAACACTAGGAAGCACTTTACCTCTGAGCCACACCCAACCCCAAAATTTTTGGCTGCACAGTGAAGATGCTGAAATACATTGGAAGGCATTTGATCATCTGCTGGAAGAATAGATCAGAGTGAAAGCATCCCATAGTCTCAGGGTGGAAGGGGCCGTGCTCGGGCCACAGGAACTGTTGTGGGCCATTTCCTGTTGGAGGCCCCAGTCAGATCTCTTGCCCAGGGTCCCAGGGAAGCAGGAGATGGGGACCCCTCCCTCCCATGCAGCAGTAGCTTGTTATCTAGACTGTGTCCGGCTAACTAATCTCACAGGCCCCGGGTTTCTGTGTGAACCTCAAGGCCTGTTATCTGGTGGCTGAGGCAGGACGGCTCGTCCTGATGGACAGCCTGGGAGATGGGCCGATAGCTGGCCATGCTCCCCTCCCCACGACTGACTGGCTGGCATGTGTGGGTGGGAAAAATCATTCCAGCTATTTTGTGTTATCATGGGGCCTGGCGTGGCGGGTGATAGGCCTATTTGTCTTAGATTAGCCAGCGGGGGAGGGGACACTAGTAGATGACAGGGGTCACTCTGGGGTCAGCTTCAGAGAACAGCCCAGCAGTTGGAGCCCCTTTGAAGACTCATGTTTTTCTGAGACCCCAGGGTTGTTATGAACAATCTGAGGCTAGGAGATGAATGAAAAGGCTTAAGGAAATTTCGTTACAGTCAGACATATTCTTCCTGCATAGTCACTGAGTACCTCCTGGGGCAGGCACCCTTGGGGACTGGCCTTGCCCTCCTGGGATGTGTTGGAGACACTGCTGCTACCTCCTTGTCTGAGGCCTGAGATGATTCTAGATGGTGTCACAGTGGGGCTTTCTGTGCCAATAAATCATCAGCCACCCAAAAACAGTGTGTTAGGGCAGAAGCCACAGTAAAAGGCCTGAGCTGAGTGTTCGCAGCTAGATCTAAATTCAGGGTGAGGAAAAAGAAGGCTCAGAAGTAGAGGACCCATCAAGGAGGGACTGTGGTGGTAAGTTGATGGTTGTCCTGGAAACAAGGTTCAGAGGTCATAGCCTGGGGTCGGTCGGCATGGGCCATGGGAGGATGACTGACAGATGGAGGTGGACACCCTGGCTGCCTGCTGGCCCTGCCCATGAGTCCTGGGATAGCTGTGGCTCAGATTCCACTTTGAGACCTGTTCTGAGGCATTGCACCCTACAAACTGCAGAGGAGGGAGGTCTCACTAGCAATACTATACAGGTGACCCATCAAACTGTTCTTCTCCCCATGCTGGCTCTCATCCCTTTGTTGTTTCTCATACACTGAGCATTGGGCACATGCCAACCTGTTACAGATCTTGGGGTTGAGGACTCCATCTGAGCAACAACTAGAAATGTGGCTGAGACATGGGGGCAGGGCCAGTGGCTATACACTCCAGGGCCCGGGATTTGTACAAAAGCTCTTTACCACACGTAATAAGTGGCCCCTAAGGTACAGCTGGTGTAATGGCATCAGGAGCAGTAGGGGACCAAGCGTACCAGGTAGGTCTGCTCTAGGAGCAGATCCCACTGGCTGCTGTGTTGTTAGAAAGAGCCTCAAAAAGACTTCAGAAGAAATAAGAGTACACTATAGGAGGCACTGTGCTACCCCATTACAGATGTAGACACTGAGGCAGACAAGCAAGATGGGTAGTTCTGGGGAAAACTCTTGGGAGTGTCTATTATCTACCAGGACGTCTCACACAAGGGGATCTCAGTGGGCACTGGAGGCAGAGGGTAAGTGGACAGACAACAGGACATCCAGTGAGTAGGAAATGCAGGTGGAACCCTAGAAGGAGCCTCAGACCTGGCTGCCCACTGCATGTGGCCTACTGACCTCACCCCCTTCCGGGACCTGCTGTCTGTGGCCAGGGCAAGCTATCTCGGTGGCGGCGCTAATCAAGTCGCTTCCTTCTCCACCCTCCCACCGGCTTCCTGCCCAGCTAGCAGCCCCACAGCTAGCCCAGACATCAGCAAGGCAGGTCCTAGCCTTGCCAGAGGAGTGTCAACCACTGCCTTCCAGCAGTTAACCCCCTGTTCCCTCCTTGGTTATAAGATCTGTATGTCATTTCAGCCCTAAGAGGTCTGGTCTCTTTAGAGTGGTGGCCATAGGTCTGTCTTGCAACCCGGGAAAAATGGGCTGCTCTTGATGAGCAGTGTGTGTGGCAGGGAACAGGTATTGCTACTGGCGCCATGGCTGATGATGCCACCTGTGTGGTCACTGCTGCTGCTCTGAGCCCCAGTGTTGTTACTGTCTTTAGCACTGGCCCTGGCTTACTGGCCACTGGCACCCTGACTAGCAGTGCCTCTAGCTCTGTGACCATCACGGGCAAGTCGCTCTTGCTAGCACCATAACCACAGGAGTAAGAGCCAGTGACTTCCAGTTAGCTCTCTCTTCTCTGTCCGTCATGTCCTATCCTGGCCAGAACCACACTGGCACCAGCTATTTCTACCATGGCTACCAGTACCTGGTGGAAATAAGACAGGAACATGACGTGACCTTGGGTCTCTGTCCTCATTCCTCAATTTTTTACTGGTAGCCGTGATGGCCTCATCCAGGAAGCTGTCCTTTCTCTCGGGATATGGACAGGGTGACTAGGGTAAGGCAAAGAAGCAGAAATGGGACACAACTGGAATCCACACAGGTCCAGGGTCCAAGGCACACTACTGTGACTCATGGGTACTGGGACATGTTCCCTCCCCTCTCATCTTACCCTGCCCTAGAAGGGAAACTGAGGCAGCTCTGCTTAGTTGTAGGTTGCACTGCCCTCATATGAGCAGCATTTATGAGACCCCCCACCCCACCCCTGTGAGACCCAGCATGCTGCTAAGACTTACCCAGACCCAAGATGGAAGCCAGGAAGCAACCCCCATTCACTCCCTGCAAGCCCTGTGACATATCACTGTTCTTTGAGAGGTGCCCCTTCCCCATAGCCACGATGGCTCTTTATTTATTTATTTATTTATTACCCCTCTATCTCTGTGCGTAACTTTTGATTTCCTCACTGCCTTTTTTCCATTATAGAGGCGGTGGACACAGCCGATAAGATCGGTCCCTAGAGATGGGACAAAGGGGCCGCCGTCGGCTCGAGGGCTGGTCATATCCTGCACGCAAGGGCCCAGCGCGGCTTTAGATGAGGCGAGATGCTATCATACCTTATTGTGTCTCATGGGGTCCCTGCCCACCCGGCCCTGCCCCCAGCTGGGCTATCCAGGTCCCCTAGAATACCATGGTCCTTGAATTTGTCCTTTAATCCACTGATCCTCCGTGTCCGTCCGTCACCCCCCCACACACACACACCCATATGAGTGGTGCTTGGATGGAGTGTGCAGTGTGTTGGATGGAGCCCTCTAGCCAAGGCCTGCCACAGCTGTTTGCTGCCCAAGCAGGGACTTGATGGAGCCCTGGGAATTTATCCAAAAAGACCATGCGTGAGAACTGAAGGGCAATGAAGATGGCCATTGTAGTCAGGCCAGAGGACATTTAACCCTTTAAAAACTCTCTACAAGAGCCAGGCAGTGGTGGTGCATGCCTTTAATCCCAGCACTTGGGAGGCAGAGGCAGGTGGATCTCTGGGAGTTCGAGGCCAGTCTGGTCTACAAAGTGAGTTCCAGGACAGTTAGAACTACACAGAGAAACCCTGCTTTGGCGGAGAAAAATTACACAAGAAAGTGGAAATCATTTTGAAAAATAGAGACTCCATGGGAAAGCTGTAGGAAGTCCCTGAACCTGACAGGCTTGACCACAGCTCCACTGGCATTTAATTGGAGCCATCAAGCTGCATACTGTCTCTTACCCCTGCCCTTGGCTAGTTCTGCCCAAATTCCCCCTGTCCCCAGGCTCACCCTAAAGACTCAATACATTCTAGATAACATGCAGAAAGCAGAAAGGTGGGACAAGGCACTTTGCTCCTGGGACAGGTGCCCCAGGACCATAAGCTCCAAGGCCCAGCAATGCTGGGTACCTGATTCCAGGGTCAGCAGGGAGCTGCAGTAAGAGACACGTGGATCTAGGGCCCGACTCATCCTGACACCCAGAGTGATTGGGGGTCCTGTAGCCAATATCTCAGTCTCCCCACTTGCATACACCTCCTTTATAGGGGCCTCTGGTCTGTGTGCAGAGAGTCAGCAGGTGCTTGGGCCCTAAAGGACCAATGTGCTCCAGGTGGTAGCTGCATCTTAACATGCTGGCCTCCCCAGCACCTGCCTCGCTGTCAGCTGTGGGTCCCAAGATGTGAGTGCCTACAGGCTAAGCAGACAGCTGTCACTCCTGGTAGGAGAGGACTCACCTTTTCACTCTTGGCAACACCTTCACATGTCCTCATACCCACCCTTCTGACCACTTAGACTAGGAACTGTGGCACCAGAAGACAAATGAATGAAGACAAGGTGGGTGGGTGCACTGAGCTGGAGCCAGGTGAAGCCAGGCTCTGGACAAGGGCCAGAGTGGCCATGCCATCATAAGTAGGCAGGAAGGAAGGGGGCTACACTGATCAGAATTCCTCTGTCCCAATCCTCGGAGGAAGATGGTGGAGCATCTAGCATAGAACTCTTAAAGAAGCCGAGTTCAAGGCAACCTGGAAGCCATGACTCTCAGCCTGTGAGGGTAGTCAGGAAAGATCTCCTCGGCTGGGTGTGGCGCACAAGCTGCTAAGGGGTCTGTTGAGGGGGAGTGGGGGCTCAAAGCACTGCTGCAATGGTACTTTCTGCTGGTCTGGCTGCTTTTTCTGTGCTCTGAAGGGACAGAAGTAGTGTCCCTCTCCAAGGTGTCCTGTCTCCAGGTTCATCAGGGGTGATCAGAGCTAGAATCCTGGCTCTGAGCCATATAGGGGCCTAGAAGGAGCAAGTTACTGCCACCTGGGCACTGTCGAGGAGGAAGGCATCCCTTGCTCCATTACAACCTATAAATAGATGTACCTTTTGCAAGAGCCAACCCTTCCCCAGAACAGGCTCAGTTACCCCAGGTGGTGAGAGGCCCCCACAGATCCCAGGAAGGAAAAGCCCCACCCTGCATAACCTGCTCTTCCCAGGTGGACCCAGATCTGCCATTAGCAAGGGCCAGGGTTCAGCCGATAAAGGCTGGCTGTTGCTCCGTGTCAAAAAATCAATACTCAACAAGCACAGTCCCAGAGACCAGGGAGGGGCCATGGGCTAGCTGGAAGGGGCAGGGCTTCAACACTGGACCAGCTCTCCAACCCTGTACCAGGGTTCCCAGTAACCCAGACCCTAGGCCAAACTAACCACACGCACATAACCCCACCCTACACCGTTTTTGTAGACTGGAAGCTTGAGGCTAACCTTTTTCTCCCCAGGGCCACCAGAATGGTGACAGGACCTAGAGGCAGAGACAGGTGGATCTCTGTGAGCTCAAGGCCAGCCTGGTCTACAGAGCTAGCTCTTGAAAAAAAAAAAAAAAAAAAAAAGGAAGCCAACTAACTGATTTCCCTGGCTGGCAGCTCTGGACTCTTCGAGGTCATAGCCTACATCCTGAGGGACAGGGCAGAGACCCTCCCATTTCCCATGGATCTCATCTGGCCTTTGGTGCCTCTGCTTCTGAGGATAGTGCTTGAGTTTGTATCCATGGTATTTGGTACTCTGCAGCTTACCTGGTTGTTGCCATCATCTCCTCTATAGAATACCTAGCAGAAAATCCTTCCATGTTGGCTATCCAGTGGCCACAGGCTTGAGATTCCCTGCCCAGCTCACTGCAAGTGAGCACTGGGCCCCTAATGGGCATTCAGGGCTTTCCTGCCACTAGTGCTGCTCACACTCCTATCTGTAACTGGGAAAGCGTGTGACTAAGGTTGGCGTACCCAGCTGCCTGATGCAGGGGATTCACTGTGAGTGAGCCAGTACCACCCAAGTTGTAGTCATGAGTTTGGGGTCAGAAGAAACTGGTTGAACTCTCCCTACTGGCCATATAACCTTGGGAAAGTTCCTTGACCTCTTCAAGCTTGCTTTTAGTGCTCACCCCCCCCCCTCCTGCCATCTTCCCTAAAAATGGTTTAGCAGACAGAGAATATGAGGCCTCAGCAACCAAGAAAGGGCAGGCACAGCACACAGGCCCCTTTATTTTACAACGTCTTTCAGTGTGGCTTGGTCCAGAGAACATGTTCCAGATGCTCTCTCCCCCCTCCTTCATCTGCTCTGTGACTTGGGGGGGTGGTCCCTTGCCCTTTCTGGGCTTTGGTTTTAGCAGGAGCAGATGTCTCCTGGGCCATACAGTTTGCCTACCCTGTTTTATATTCACACTTGTAGACCCCGCCAGACTGGGGCTTCCCTCCCTCTCACTGGTGCCTTTTCCCTTCCTTTACTGTGACTTTTATCAAAAGCAAACAGGGTGATCCTTGTGATAGGGATTGCTCCCCAGCTGCCCTGTAGGAGCCACAGGGCGGGTTGGAGGGAATGATGGGCTGATTAGATAAGTAGGTACTGGTGGTGAGCTGGTGGGCACCCACATACCAACCACAGACTCCACAGGGCATGGTGGGGGCTTTAGGTGGTTGGTTTGATACTCTAGAGGCCCTGGCCATTGGCATAAGGGGTCTGGCCCCATTTGAGGTGAGGAAGCCTCTTGCTGATGCTCCTAAGCACCACACCTCCTGTTTTAGAGTTGCATGCCAGCAGATGGGGCATTACTCACATGGGAAAACTGGAGTGGCTTGGGTCTTATCAGACGGTCACTCTGAGGTCAGGGCTTAACAGTGACCATACTTGGGCCAGGCAGTGGTGACCTCTAATCCCAGCACTCAGGAGACAGGCAGGTGGATCTCTGTGAGTTCGAGACCAGCCTGGGCTACAAAGTGAACTCTAGGTCTGAGAAACCCTGAAACTCTGTCTCAAAAAAATAAAATAGAGTGACCATGCTGAGGAGCCAGAGAAATGGTTCATTGGTCAAGAGCACTTGTTACTATTTCGGAATCCAAGTTTTTTTTCAGCCCTCATTTCAGGAAGTGCCAACTCTAAGGGGATCTAACACCCTCTTCTGGCCTGTGTGAGCCTTTATATACACACATGGTATGCTTACATACATTAAAAAAGAAAGAGAGAGAGAGAGAGTGTAGGATTGGCCACACTTAGTGCTGTGACCTTGAGGAATTTGTGTAAGATCTCTGGGCCCCCATCACATAAAGAGGAGGCCAACGCCAGTACTGTGCATGCTGTTGAGGGAAGCCACTTAGATTTCAAGTCAGAGCTGGAACTGGGGCCTCAAGTCAGGTCTGAGGAGCTCCTAGGCCAAGGGCACCACCTGTGAGGCCAGTCTCAGCACTGCAACAAACATGGCCATTTAGCCTTACACTCTTTAGGGTGACTTGTGAGCACTTCTTCTACAACAGTGGGCTGAGGCTCCGGCAGGATAGGACATCGCCCCAGGGCAGTGTCAGGACTTGGCCTGTTGGTATGAACACAGTTCTGCCACCCAGAGCACCCCAACAATAGCCAGATCCACCCCCACCCCCAGCCAGGCTCCAGCTGAGGAAGTAGATCCTGAATTCCGTTCCTGGGGGGTGAACACCCTGAGGGCCGTACATGACTAACATTGCAAACAGATAGATAAGCATTAGGTTCCTCGAAGATGCTTCTGGGGAATGCAATTAGGACCTAGCACGTGTTCTAGAAGCAATGTGTATAGTTGTTTACCTGAACACATTAGCCCTTGGCCCAGTGCTAGACCTGTAGTGAGTGTCTGGTTCCTGTCAAGGGCCCACCAGAGAACATTAGGGAAACTGAGGGCAGAGCCAGATATTTCATCCCTGGAAGAAGCCAGCTCCTCCCTCCTATGTCATCCCTCAAAAGGGTACTGAGGTTGTTAAGTGTGGCTACCCTGGCTCAAACTCCGCCTGTCTGCTATGCACACTCCAGCTGGTTGTTGACCCTCTCTGAGCCTTAGTCCCCCAGGTATGTCAGGAGGAATCCCATAAGTCCTGTCTGGTGCTGGGCTAAGGCACAGAAGATGAGGCCAGGGTTCATGTTAGAACAGCAGGTTTTAAGAGACAAGACATGTTCTCCTTTCTCCAGCTGAGGGAACAGGTGGCCAAGGCCTGAACCAGGCTGGAACCCACCACAACAGCCCACCGTAGGAGCTGCCTGTGCCTAAGAGGGCATCTGGACAGCACCTTGTTCCTTGAATTCCCAGAATAGAAGCTATGACCCAATCCTTGCCCCTGGAAGCACCTCAGGGTTCTAATAGAGACTAGATCGTGGCCACATCTAACACAGGTTTCCTGTCATCGCCGTTGAGCTCCCGTCTTTCCAGCCCCTTACCTGCCAGGTCTCCCAGTGTGGCATCCAATCCTAAGCCCTGGCCTTGCTTTCTTGCACTCTCAGTCTCAACATCCCTGGGAGAGGAACCACTTCTCCAAGCCCCACTTTTCTGGTGCTGTTTTAATTGCTATGAGAGCATCTCTGCTGGGTGCTAGCTCATTCTTTGGCTATAAGGGGTTGGTGCAGGAACTAGTCTCCAAGTAACTGAATGTTGAATATCACCAGGGCTGCTGTGCACAATTGCAAGTCACCCTGTACAAGGTGCCTGGGTGAGCCAAGGCTGAGATGAGCTGCTCTCCCTTTACCTACCTGCCTCAAAAGGTAGCCTCAGACTGGCTGACCTGGACCCTGGACCAGAGAGATGTGTTACCATAGTGATTGTTGTACATCCCCACCTCTCCTAGGCCTCCCCCAGTCCCTGAGCGCACAGTGGTGGTACTGTCCCCCTGGGAGATGGACCACAGCCCTTATCAGCAACCAGCCCTCTCTGGCAAAGTGTGATACCCAGAGGATAGGGTGGCTGCCGTGGGAAATGCCAGCCATGTTCTTATCTGGAAGGCTGAGCCATGGCCATGAACTCTGATTAGGGTGTGGGGCCGTTGGTTGGTGGGTGAGTGAGGGGGTGGCACCGACTGCCTCCTTCCCCTTAGGGGCTAGATGCAAGCTGGAGCCCAGGACTGTCCACGAGGGCCTGGCTGCCACAGGTAGCAGCATGGATGGGTGTGGCTGTGGGACTGCCCATGCCAAACCCTTGGGGTGACCTGCATCAGCTTCCTCCCTACCTTGTGCCCCAATTTTGAGGACACAGCCTCAGAGGAAGGCATCCGTGTAACAGGGAGCTCCTGACACAGGGGTCAGGCCCCATCTCCTGAGGAATGTTCTAACAGAACAGGAGTCATGTGGGGGTAGATGACTTAGCTGTCTGTCTCAAGGTCCAGGTATACCCTTCTCAGGATAGAAAGTCTCTATTCCCTCCCTGACACCTAGGTGGGATCCTGGTTGACCAAGCTTTAAGCACAAACTCTCAAAAGAATTCCATTTCTGTCCTGAGGGCCATTGTGGGGACCAAAGACATAAGCACCAAAATACAGGGGAAGCTGACAGGTCACCGTCACAACAACAGATAAACAGCCCTGTAGTCATGTCTAGGTTTGGATACTGACACTTGCTGCCTGCAGTGGGCCTCTTAGGGCCTCAGTTTCCTAGACTGAAAAAAAACTTCATAGAACTAGTCTTTATATTCCTCTTAGGACAGTGCTGCCTAGGACGTGTCCCTGCTCCTCTAGATGGTACTGACCATCCAGTGTCAGCTTTGAACTGTGCCCTGTGAGACAAGGGGAGGTGAGGGAGTGGGACAACCCTGCACCAGGACAGTGTCCCTAGTGAGCTGCAGAGGACTGGTTGCTTTTATGAAGGGCAGCGCCTGCCTTCTGGCCCCTCAGCCCCTCTCCCACTCCCAGGCTGATAAAGGGGTGCGGGCCTCCTTGGCCTCCAGCCCTGGTCCACTGCCATCTTATCAGCCCGGGGAAGACAAAGGCCTAGTTACAGCTCTCTATGGGGCCTCCTGGCGTATTTACACCTTATCTCCACCATTAGCTGGCCAGTTATCTGATGATCAAGCCCATTAAGGCCACAGCCTGCCTGATGGGGCTCCAGGAAGTGGGGCCGCCACAGCACTCTGGCCAGGGGACTGGGCCAGGCCATGTGAGGCCTCCACAAGCTGGCAGCCTGGGTATCAGGTGGACAGGGCGGAGGGTGTGTGGCCCGGGGAAGTACCACCCTTTGAGGGAATGACCACACTCCTGCCTCCTTTAAAGAAATGGAGGCTCAAAGTAGGGCAGGTGGCTGGCCAGGTGTCCATGTGTCCCACAGCTAACAGCAATTAGTGCAACCAAGAGTCTCCTTGTCCCATCCTGCAGGCTATGATCCATCAGAAGTTCTAGAAGCCTCATATGGCATATCCTCTGGCTCTGTATTAGCCATCTGTCTTTCTTAAAGACGCCGTCTTTTATTTAGAACCATCTGCTAATCCAGGTGATCTTATCTCTTGGTCTTTAATTTAGTCACACCTGCAGATCTTTTTCCACATGCAGGGGACACTCAGTTACAGGTGATGTCTTGTAAAGGGCTACCATTCGGCCTCATGCACAAGGTTCTGCACGAAGTGTGTGGCACACACAGGTTCTGCAGACTCTGACCAAGGCCATGGTGTGTCCTGCCTATCCACCTCTCTGTGGTGTTTCTGCAGAGCAAAATGTCCTCAAAAAGGGCAAAGGCCTGGCCCTAGGACCAGGCCAGGAGTGGGGGCTAAGGGACAGAAGCGGGCTGGGGGGTCACCAAGCAGCCACCTCACCCCACCATGTTTCCCTTCAGAGGAGCTGGAGCTGGCACTGCAGGACGGGCAGAGGTGTGTGCGGGCCCGACTGAGCCTCACTGAGGGCCTGTCCTGGGGTCCATTCCATGGGAGCATCCAGACCAGAGCCTTATCCCCTGAGCGGGAAGAACCGGTAAGGAGCTGAACCCCAACTGGACAACCAAACCTCTTGCCTTTACTCATGGGGAACTTCAGTGGAACCCAAAGATCCAAGGGTAAAAGGGAGGGACTTCCTGGGAGGCCTCTGAAGGGGGTGATGCTGTGCTTTTGGGGACCCCAGGGTGACTTCCTAGAGGAGTCAGAGAAAAGGGAGTGAGCAGCAAGGAGCAGGGTGTCCATCAGGTTGGGAGGGGAAGGTGGCCAGGGGTGGGTCGCAGCTTGAGTGAAGGGGAGGCTGCAGAAGGTAAGATGTTCCTTCTGACACAGAAACAGGTGCTGGTGTAGGCATGGCTTTCCAGCACTGGCTCAACTTGCTCACTATAACATCCCTGCCTGGGCAGAGATTTCCTAAGGCAGCCTCCTTCCGGACACATAACTACACTGCCATTTGTCTTGGACTTGCTTCTGAGGCTGCTTTTGTTATGGCAAGTCAGCCTGGCTTCCTCCTGCTGGGATGTGTGGGTTCCTTTTGAAATCATTTCAGATGGAAAAGGACAGCAGGACACAGAGACCTGATTACAAACATGGGGCAGCTGCATAGGTAACTGATGAGCAGGAATTGGAGGGGCTTGTGCACTGTTCAGAGACATATGATGGCAAAGGCCTGGGAGGCCCAACAGCTCCTAGGCTAGCCCTGTCAAGCCTAGTCTTTATGCCAGAGCACTGTGGCGAAGGCCCTCTGTCTCCTAATGTGGCATTCGGGTGTGGCTTGATCCAAGATATTCACTGGCCGGCCAGTGTCACATGCTGCTGGGTTCCTTGGTCTGAGGACTGCCTTCTTAGTACCCTTTGCAGGTGAGGCTGAGACTGTGGGCTGTACTTCTCCAGCATCTGGAGGTCAGGGTGTTGCACACACATGTGCACAGACAGCTGATACAGTGGCCAAAGGCAGGTGGGGAGCAGCAAACAGGTCCCTAGCACAGACCACCACTCATAGCCCCTTCTGCACTAGTTATATGTGGTGATTCAGAATCTCTATGTTGGGACAGCCTTTCTCATTCTGGAAAAGGCTCACTGGGTTCAAATAAGCCACCTCCAAAGGCTTGTGGCCTGGTCACATAGCCTTTCAGCCACCTTTCAGAATAGGTATACTTGTCCCAAGCTGTCCAGTGAGAGCAGAAGTTGGTCCTGGACTAAGCATGTCCACCTGGGGTTTTCTGTTTACAATGTCCCAGGCAGATCCCTTCCCGCTCAGAGCCACTGTTTCCTCAGCCCTTGGGATCACAGGCAGGTCACATGGAACCTAGAGGCTTCCTTTAGGCCTAGACCTGCAGAAAATATAATAAGGTCAGGCTGCTGGCAGCTGTGTGGAGTGAGACAGGCCTAGAGTGGTACTTGACCCTGTACCTCAGACCAGTATAGCCCGAGGAAGGAGACTAGCCCAAGGTCCAGGGAGGGATGCCATGATGCACACCACAGCTGATTAAGGTCCTGTAGGAAGGAAGACAGAGCATTCATAGTGGCTCTACAGGGTGAGCATGTCACTGTGTGCAGTAGACAGCAAGTGACTTGGAGACCACTGGCACTGGTTAGTCAGAAAAAGGAGTCAGTGTGCAACCAGGAACCTGGTGGCCCCTGTCTCTGTAGTCAGCAACCTCTCGTAGCAACAGGAGCAAAGGCAGGTCTGCCCAGGAACTGGCACCCAGGTCCTGGTGTGACCTGTGTCAGTTTCCTCTTTATTCCTTGGGTGGTTAACCCAAGCTAGGACAAATAAGTATGTCCCCAGGCACACTCCCCAAACCCTACAAGGCAGGCCACTGTCCCCAATTTTTAAAATTTATTCTCCCCCTTCCTCTCCTTGTGTCTGTCCATCTGTCCTTCCACACATATAACATGTGGAGGTCAGAGGACAACTTAAAGGAGTTCTTTCTACCTTTTGGGTCCTGGAAAATGAACCCATATTGCCAGCCTTAGAGGCAAGCCTCTTTACCCACTGACCCATCTCCTTAGCACCAAATGTCCCCATTTTAAAGATGACAAAGCTACGTCTCTGAGGCTCTTAACTAAATCACCAGGATCCAGAGAGCTGAGGGAGAGCTAGAACTTAGCCCAGCTGTGCTCAAACTCTTCTCCTGCCATCTCAAGCCACCCCTCCTCACAAGAGCCTCTGTCCCTACCACCCTTTGTTCCCAGTTTGTCTCCTGTGAAGGTGGCAAGAACTAGACTCCCCACCCAGGTGTGAGATGCCCGGCCAATGGAGTGGAGTCACAAAGCCCCTGAAGCTCCTAGAGGAGGGAGGAAGCACCTCCCTCCCTCCCCTCTATCTCACAGAATTAAATCCTTGATTAACCCTTATCTCCCCAGCAAGGCACTATCTCCGCCTTGGCGCCAAGCGTCCAGACACACGGTACAGATGATTGATTTCTGAAAGATATGGGAGCCTTTGCGATACTTCGTTTATTGTCTAAATATTTTTGCTAACATTCAGCGAGCTCTTATCAAGTTCGGCTGATGGGTCCCAGTTCTCCCCGCAGCCTGAGGAAGAAGTCTCCTCCTGCCCCATGGCCCTATCAGCCGCCAGGCAGTTCCTCCTCTCCCCTTAGAGAAGGAGGAGGGAGTGTGTGCAGATATGGGGCCCCTTCCCCCGGGCTTCTCTTAGGCTGGGGGCTGCTCGCCATGGGGACATGTTGAAAGGGAAATTCCCCCCCAACACTCCCACCCACACCAGACAGATATCCAAGGTTAGTATCCAGGAAGGAAACTGAGTCACACAGCCCTAAATGGAGAGTTGGTAGTCTTGAATCTATGGCTTACTATGGTGTTCATTGCCTATAAAAGGCTTCTTAGGATCCCAGCTCCACAATGTACCCCACCCCCAAATGTTGTGGATGGATGTAATGATGAATGTAAGGTAGATGGATGAGGGAGTGGGTGAGTGGATGGGTAAATGAGAGTAGATGGGTGGATGAATAGTAAACAGATAAAGATGGGAGGTAAGTGGATGGATGGATGAGATATGGATGCAAAAATGGTTATTTAGATGGATAGACGGATGGATGGATTATAGATGGGTGGGGAATTAATAGTGGGTGGGTCAATTGATAAGTGAATGTGTAAACGTGTATTCATAAATGGGTACATGTATGGGTGGACAGATGAATAAATTGAGAGTAAGGGGGTAAATGGATGGATAGACAAGTGAATAGATGGTTGGTAAGTGGGTGGCTAGACAGGTGGGTGAATGGATGGGTGGAAGAATGGATGAACAGACACAGAAATGGATGCATCGATAGATGAATGGTGAGTGCATAGCCATTCACCCCAGCCTGGCCATGCTAGCTCTGCCTGTTCATTGTTTCCCTCAGCTTACTTACTTTGGCCAGGAGCCCACCATAACATCAGTGAAGCCAGGGGAGGGCCCATGACTGCAAAGCAGGGGAAGATGCTAGAGAGACTAAAGCGGGACCATCTGGGTCCAGCCTCCACATGACTTTGGGCAAGTGTTCACTGAAGTATGAAATGACTTAGGTCAACCCCTAATGGCCTGGGGACCTCCACCTGAGATTTAAGCTAGGAAACCTAGGCTAGCATGGCAAAACCCAGACTCAGCTCAGGCCCCACCCTAGCTGGGGACTTAAGGAGAGTGCTGGGGCAGCTTGGTTGTTGGCCACACATCTCTGTAACTAGAAGGAAAGGGGTGCCCAGGGGAGGCCTCCTTTCTAAGACACACAGCCTAGTTGTGCTCACCACTGCTTTATGTTTGAGTCCTTCTTTGCTGACCTACCAGGGCATTCCAAGCCCCATCTTACCATCTAGTGCTTAGAAGAGATGGTAGCCCAGCCTCAGGGACCTCATCTGGAAACATCTGTCTGGTATAGTCTGACAATAGGCAGAACCTTCCATATGTGTACCCTGAGTGCTACAACTTGGTGTCTCAGTTACACCCTATCATGGTTGAAAACAATGGTCACTATCCTAGTGGGTCTCCGAGGCAGAGTCTGCCCGAGGCCTCTGGTGGCCTCAGCGCCCTTGGCCATCACTGTCTGCTGCTGACTTCACGTGGCTTCCATCTCCCCTTGGCTCTTCTCTTTTTAGGTTGCCATTGGGCCCAGGACTGCCCTGCTTCAGGTACTTTCAGATTTTCATTTCGAAATTCTGAGCTCAGATTTGCAGGACCCTTCCTCTAAGTGAGATCACTCTCACAATTCTGGTACCATCTGTGAAGCCACCATTCTGCCCACTCCACAGAGACTGGGATAGACAGGAGTATCATTTGGCTGGGTCACCAGGCAGAAGTGAAAGTGGACTTCTAGTCTACGCTTTCTGCTGGCCTTGTGAGGGCCTGGGCACCCTTCTTCTCCATGCTATGGTAGGTGCGTAGGAAATACCCAGCACCAGGCTCTGGTCATGCTCTCCCACCTGCTCCTGAGCTAGAGCAGCTAGAGCCCACCTGCAGCTGCCTCATCTGTAGGCCCCAAAGTCACCTAAGATAAAAGGCTGGTGACCAGGAGGTGAGCAGTGGGTTATTCCAACAGAGGGACGCTGGCAAGGATGGCATGAATCATACACCCCTGGGACCTTCCCTGCAGATGGTCACTGCTCTCCTGGGTCACAGTCACTGCATTTCTCTGCCCATGATGGCCAGAACCCTCCCTGGCTAGTCTAACACAAAGCCCTGTTAACAGCAAGCCCAGACCTGACCCTTGCTGGTCCCTTGTCTCCTATTGTCTTTGACCCTTAACAGGCACTGCTCCTTCCTCTTTCCTGTTTACTTTGCCCCAGCACCTGGCAGACAGCTGGCCTTCAGGAACTATCCGAGGGGTGAATAAATGAAAGAGTGAATATGTGACTGAAGGGCCACTGGGATGGGGCTGAGCTTCTCTCTCAGACCTTGGTTCTAATCCTGTGTGTGTAGCCATCTTGGTGGGCTTCAGCCCTGCGCATGTGAAGTAGGCAGTGGGCATCTAGGGAAAAGAAAGGAGTCCTGGGCTGCCATTACTGTGGAAAATGAGTGGATCAGTACACTCTTAGCACAAGCAGATGGATCAGGAGAGAATTTAGATTGGAGTGACCCTATGGCCACAGGTCTCAGCCCTGGTTCTCCAGCCCAAAGATTCCTAGAGTCCAGGCAGCAGTGTGGGATGCCATTTCCGGGCCAAGCTGCCCACCTGAAAGGGCCTGCCTTCCCTATAAATGGCTTTATAGCAAGGTTTGAGACCAGCCTCAGATAAAGTTGTTGTAGTGGATGGTGCACAGATACAGTTTCTGATGGCTATCGGCCCATAGAGTCCAGACACCGACCCCTTTGTTGGGGGGAATGGGAGCAGGCTCAGATCCACAGGAGATTTTAAAGTGGCTGACGTCACTCTAGCCTGGGGGCTGGGGATGAGTTAGAGCCAGGAGGAAGAGACAAATGGTGACTTGAAGGGTAGCAAGTGGAATGAATGCCAGCCCTTCTCTGACCCTGGACACACCTGTACAGATCAAGTGAGTGAGAACTTGAGACCAGGGAGAGAGATGGTTGCATCATGCCTCTGTTGGTCTCTGCAAAAGGGCCAGGCTATGAGAATTAAACATGAGCCCCACGCTGAAGATATAGCTTGACTGGTATAGTACTTGCCTAATATGCACAAAGCCCTGGGTTCAATCCCCAGTATTCATAAACCAGCCATGGTGGTACACACCTGTCGTCCCAGGAATCAAGGGGTAGAAGCAAGAGGTTGAAGTTCACAGTTATCTTTGACTATGTAGCAAGTTCAAGGCCAGCCTGGATTACAGAAGAACCTGTCTGATAGCTTTTCCATCTGAAAAATAAAATAGACTCTATTCAGGCCTGTTCTTGCTGCCCATGGGTGGGGAAGGACCCTGTGGGGCTTTGACTGGTGCCTTCAGCACTAGAGGGGGCTTCTATTCCAGAACTGCTTAGTAATAAGACAAAAAAATAAAAGAAAGACAAGAACCAAGCCACACACAGGGACCTTAACCTGTCCTGCCACCCCAGCCACTGCCAGAGTAGATCAAAGAGTATCCTTGGCTGACATGGAGGTTGTGGGCCAAACTGGGAGCTGACCAGGGATGTCAGGTCGGATTGAGCCGTACTCCATCGTCCAGGGCCTGAGAAATCCAGATAGAAAGAAGAGGGAATGTAATCCCTGTTTCTAACTCCAACCTATCCTGACACAGTGGGAAGCAGAGAAGGAGGACCATGGGTGGAGGCCCAGGACACGTGTTTTGGGGGCAGCCAGGATCTCACAACCTGTTTCCCTGGGGAGTTAATGTGGTTACGAACAGCAGCCCTAGCTCCCCACTAGCTCTGCTCCCCAAAGATGCACCACATGTGGCAGTGCTGCTGGAGGGGGGGTGCGGTATGGAGGGGGATGCGGTATGGTGCTCCCTACACTGGGACCTCCACAGAAAGAGCGGCTCGTGCAGCGTCAGCAAAGTGGTGCGCGCGTGTTTTTATCATGCCGTGAACATGCTGCTCCAGAGAGCGATAAGCGTTAAACCGACCGCGAGGCTGTCAGTCTCAGTTTGAGGGTTTAGAAATATTGGGACGAATAATTAGATTTCATATCGTTACCACAGCACCCATCAGAGGATCAGGCAGATTAATTTTCTCACCCTCCTCTGCTCATTAATATTCATTAGAGACCTGGAAGGCTGAGGCAGGGAGGGCCAGACCCAGCCACCTCACTGACAGCCATCTGCTCTGGCCTGGAACAGCTAGGCTATGGGAGTCACAGATCCCCAATGTGGGTGCCACACCCCATGTGCTGCATTACCCCTCGGGTTTGTACCAAGCTAACCAACTGTGACCTTGAAGGCATACCTATCCACTGCATTCCTAGGAGTCAGCCAGGTACCCATTAAGAATGAGCCACCCCCTTGATACCAGCAGAGCTGAAGCAGGCTCTTGGGTAGAATACACTCCCTTAATGGACATCTGGCAATTTCCAGCCTGGTCCAGGACCCTTTAAGACTTGTACCTGGGCCCAGAGATACCTGTTCACATCATCCTTCAAGCAAAGCCTAAGGCAGCCATGGCCAATGTGTGCAGCTCCATAGGCTTCCCGTATACCCATACTCATCAGTATCCAGGGAGGAAAGGGTCATAGAGAGTGGAATTGCCTGCCTGTGACCCCCTGACAGCTGGTGGCAGGACGAGGAGGTATCCACTGCCAGCAGGGGCTTCCCTCGACTTAGCTTCACAGCAACTATGACATGGGCCTCATGAGGCCAGAGGTGTAGTAGGTGTTCCCTGCTGAGACTCTAGGGTTCCCCTTCAGAGTCAGCTTATCTCCACTCTCTGCTCCATGGCAAGCCACGTGGCAGCAAGCAGGTGACGTGGAAGCCTCCTGGCTGGGCTGTCGTGACCTCGTGGTTCATGGTCACTGGGAATTATCTTGCTGGCTCTGTGTATGCCATGTGAATGGGGGTCTCAGAAGAGTTGGCCCACAGGGGTCACAGGGGAAAGGTCAGGCCTGAATGAGACCCTGATGTTTGGCTCAGGAGTCTGTACGGGCACCACACACAAGGAAAGCCAAGCGGAGTCCTGGCAGACTCTGCCATGCAATCAGCAGCCTGTTTCTCCTCCTACTCCAGCCAGTTGTTTGTCTTTCCTACCCAATGAGCCAACTGCCATGAACACCACAGGAGTTCTTAAGACCCACAGAATGGGAAGTGGCTCTGGACCTTCAGTTAAGAGTTCGTTCTTGAGGTACAGGTTTCTGGTTAAAGGCTTTTATTTGAATAAAACGGGGAGCCGCTGACAATAATGCATGGACATGTTCTTTTACACTGTACCCAAGTGGCTGGGTCCAGGGGCTCTGAGATTCAGCCCCACAGGAGGGGAGATGCCCTGGGTAGCAGAAGTCACACACCCTCCAAGGACAGACAGGACAGGGCTTCTGCTGCCCCTGCTTGCCTGCCACTGGCTATGTCTCATCCTCCACGTGAGACTAAATCCCAGCCCAGCCTTCCAGCCCAGGCTGCACTGAGACACGGCCTCGTATACTTCCTTTGCTGCTGGGCTGTGAGCCAGGGTGTAGGGGGCAGGAAACAAGCAGCTTTGGTGGCCCTGGGGGGCTGATCCCAGACCTCTTCCTTCCAGGTCTAGACCAAGCTGCAGAGGAAGTGTGTGGCACAGCCCTAGGCTGGAACTTCTACCCTTTACTCGGCCTCAGCATCCTTGCCTTTAGGATGGTGAGAGGGCATAGAGCTGCATCTACCTCCACCCCTTTACTCAGCCTCAGCAATGCTGGTCTGGGGCTGGGGTGGCCCACCACAGTGAAGCAACAGTGCTGCCCATGACCAGACAGGGATAAAACCTCTGCCCTGCACTAGAGAGGAAAACGCTACTGTAGGGGACACAGGCTCGCTCTTCCTCCCTCCCTCTCTTTCCTCTCTCTCTCTCTCTCTCTCTCTCTCTCTCTCTCTCTCTCTCTCTCTCTCTCTCTCCCTCCCTCCCTCCTTCCATTCCCCTCTCCCTCCCTCCCTCTTTCCTCTCTCTCCCTCCCTCTATCCCCCTCCCTCTCCTCTCTCTCTCCCTCCCTCCCTCTACCCCTCTCTCTCCCTCCCTCTCTCTCTCCCTCCCTCCCTCTATCCCTCTCTCTCCCTCCCTCCCTCCCTCTCTTTCCTCTCTCTCTCTCCCTCTCTCTCTCCCTCCCTCCCTCTACCCCTCTCTCTCCCTCCCTCCCTCTACCCCTCTCTCTCCCTCCCTCCCTCCCTCTCTCTTCCTCTTCCTCTCCCTCCCTCCCTCTTTCCCTCCCTCCCTCTCTCCCTCCCTCCTCCCTCTCCTCTCCCTCTCTCTCTTCCTCTCTCTCCCCCTCTCTCTCCCTCTCTCCCTCCCTCCCTCTATCCTCCTCCCTCTCCTCTCTCCCTCTCTCTCTCCCTCCCCTCCCTTCCTCCCTCAGGAGGAACTAGTATCATGTAGCTCCCTGCAAGCTTTCACTGTCACTGTTGCAGGGAGGGCAGGTCTGCAGGCTCTAGACTCACTAGCTGTGTGCTCATGGGCACACTGCTTGATCTCTCCAGACCTTTGTTTCCAAGAGAGACTAATGCCTAACCTTGGAAAAAGCAGCTCTCCACTGTGCCTCCAAATATCATAGTGTTTGGACTACACATCCCAGCCATAATCAGCTGCCAGGCCACTGACCACCATTGCATAGCAAAGTCCCAATAAGCATTCCTATATAGGCTGATCCTTTCCTGTACTGCTCTTCCCTAGGGCCCAACTGTGACCTTGCTGGTGGATGAGGCCTGCTGGCTAAGGATGCTGCCCCAGGCCCAGACCGAAGCTGAAGCCAATTCTGAGATCTACAGGAAGGGTCTGTCTCACATGCCCGCCCCCTCCCCTCTAAGGTCTTTCAGAAGGTGGGGCCACTTGGCTCTGTCTGCCCCAGCTCTTAAAGGGACACCAGCCTGTCTGGGTAAGAGTGAGAGTTAAAGTGCTTGAGACAGCACCCAGAACCCATCTGAGAGGATGACGGACAATCTTAGGATTGGAGTCCTGGGCAAATCATATCTACTGGCAAAAGAGCTAGATGAGCTGCACTGGGTCCCCTATGGCCACTGAGTTTGCTCCTTCTCCATCTGGGCTTAGGTAGAGACGGTCTGCTGAGGGCTCTGGGGGGCCACTGAAGGGCAGCTACCTGAGGCCCATTAGACTGACTGTTCAGACTCAGACCCACCCCTTACTAGCTGTAGGACCATGGTAAGTTTCTCTAGAAAACGGGAAACGGCTGTGGTCAAATAATTGTATCCTACTTGACCCCCTCTGTCAAGCCTTCGGTGGGTACAAAGGGGCTCTCCCCTCAGCTAGAATGTTCTGGAAGCTTTGTACATAAACTCAACTCCTGAGTAGGCCCTCAGGGAAAGCAGAAAACCCTTCCCAAGGTCTAAAGGTATTAAGAATTGGGGTCAAGTATGTGGGACCTGTGCCAACACTTCATCCTCTCTCGTGCGTGCGTGCGTGAGTGTTTCCCTATCTGCAGGGCAGAGGGGACCATGTTCCCCACCCTCCCAAAGGGTGATCTAACAACCCAGAGAGAGCAGCCAGAATGCAGCCTGTACTAGAAAGGAACATGCCCCAACATCAGATTGGATACTCGAGAGCTGTCAGCTAGCCATGTGTTTGCGCCACTAAGCCTGCCCTTCTGCCCAAGTGTGCTGTCCACAAAAGACAAGGCTCCTTATAGGGCTGATGATGATAAAAATGACATGATCTGGGCAGGGCCTACTCTTTGGGAAATAGAAGCCAAGTAGACAGGTTCATAATGACCCTAGAAATCCTATGGTCTTTGTTGAGTGATTTTTTTCCTGTATCACCTTTGCCCCCAAATTGAGACTTACCCAGGCTCTATACTGCAGCTCCGCACCTACTGCTGCCTTAAGACAGACATACTCCCCTTTCTTTTCCCATTTTCTGCTGGGAGTGGCCACTGACTTGGGACTGATGCCAGCAGTGACCCTGCCCACAGCTCAGGGAAGCACAGCCTCCAGGTTCCAGGCCAGGAGTTAAAAATGCTGGCCCAGCACACCAGGGTTTTGTTGATTGAGGCTGCCCTCTACAGGCCACTATAGGAGCAGCATCTGGCCTATTCCCAACAGGATGAAGAACCTACCTACATCAGAAAACCCCTCCACTTCAGCCAAGTGGCTACACCAGATCCCCTCAATTCTTGCTGCCAGTTCCATACCCAGCCTTTTCCTGGAAATGGAATGTCCCCAATTCTTGCTCAGACATAGGATAACACCCCACAAATCCAGCTAGGCACAACTATGAACCTGAACAAAGGCACTTCCTGCCATTTGCCTGGCCTCACCTAACCCTAGCAGTACAGTGGGCCTCAATGTGGGGGGTCAAAGGAAAGAACTCACATTGTAAGCCCAGAATCACTGATCCCAGCATCATAAATGCCTGTACCCTACAGATGACGCCCTCTGGTGCAGGGTCACCAAGGTGGTGCCTTCTGGTGGACTACTCCATGTGCTCCTTGTGACTGAGCCCCACAGTACTCCCAGACACCCTGTGCAGGAACCAGTAGAACCTGGAGGCCCAGCCCCAGCACACACAGACATCCAGCTGCTTCCCCAGCAGGCTGGCATGGCATCCATCCTTGCTACTGCAGTCATCAACAGTAAGTATACAGTGCCCTTAGGCAGACTCTGAGTGGCTGGGGTGTAACTCAGAGGGGCTAGGTGTTCAGATGCAAGAGGCCCAGTTTCTACACACGGGGGTGGGGGGGATGATATGCTCCCAGTAAGATACTGAACTGAAGGACAGTGCCCAGCTAATGCAGAGTGGCTTGAGAGCTAGAAGACTGCACATGGCCTGCTAAGGTAGAAAGGGCTCAACCCCAGGGGCCCTTGGTGCATGTCCCATGAGAAACATGCAGGGGGGGGGGAGGCGAGTATGTTTGCTCTAAGGCAGCAGTAGAAGTTGAGTCTGTAGTGCAGGGACAGGGGACTCCCCAGAACCTGGGTGATTGCTACACTGTGAAGAGGACGCATGAGCAGGTCACCGTTGTGGGGCAAGAGTGGCCTGCAGGAATCACTCTGAGACCCCATTCCTGGTAGGACCCTAGGCATCGGGTTTACCAAAAGCCAGTACCTCAGCTTGGAGTCATGAAAAGCAGACTTCACAGACCATTCCCTGCTATCAGATACCCACTGTCGGTCTGTAGCTCACCCCCAGTTTCACCCCTACCAGAAGATGTCTTCCCCTGCAAAGACTGCGGGATCTGGTACCGCAGTGAGCGGAATCTGCAAGCCCACCTGCTCTACTACTGTGCCAGCCGCCAGCGCGCAGGCTCCCCTGCCTCAACGACTGAGGAGAAGCCCAAAGAGGCCTACCCCAATGAGCGTGTCTGCCCCTTTCCCCAGTGCCGAAAGAGCTGCCCCAGCGCCAGCTCGCTGGAGATTCACATGCGCAGCCACAGTGGTGAGTGCCCCCTGCCTGCTCCTGGCTTCCCTGCTCTTGACATATCCAAGCACTACACACCAGACAGGGGCGTAGGAAAACATTCTCTGCTACCCTGTGCCCATGCAGCTCTCCCGTCTAGCACAAGGCTTACCTGTGGCTGCCTGCACAGGTAATACAGGGCTAGGTGTACGCCTGCACCTTGGGAGGCTTATGGCTGATAAGAAACTAAAAGGGACCACTATGCAGTACCCCTTTCCTGCCTCTGAGAACTAAGACAGCCTCTCATCTCTGTTTCAGGAGAGCGCCCCTTTGTGTGCCTCATCTGCCTGTCGGCCTTCACCACCAAGGCCAACTGCGAACGCCACCTCAAGGTGCACACTGACACACTCAGCGGTAGGTGGGCTGGAGAGGGTCGGGATGGGGTCTCTGGGGCCACACCTCAGCCCCAGAACCCTGACCACAACAGCATGGCCTGCAGGTGTCTGTCACAACTGTGGCTTCATATCCACCACAAGGGACATCCTCTACAGCCACCTGGTGACAAACCACATGGTATGCCAGCCAGGCTCCAAGGGTGAGATCTACTCTCCAGGAGCTGGACATCCAGCAGCCAAACTCCCTCCAGGTAAGCAGCCATACTGGGGCCTCATTGACCCTCTGATAAGTGGAAAGGGAGGGGCCTGTCCGTAGGCAACACATGCTGTCTTTGTCAGCCTTTGTCCTAAATCCTTCTGCCTAATCTATCCTACATAGGGCCTGCTCCAGGCCTAACATGCAGTCCTGTGTTCTTTAGACAACCTCGCTGGCTTCCAACAGCACTCACTGATGCACAGCCCCCTGGCTCTCGCTGACAAGGCACCCACCCCATCCTCCGGACTGGACAGTAAGGCCTTGGCCGAAGTCACCAACGGAGAGTCCAGAGTGCCCCCTCAAAATGGGGGCAGCAGCGAGTCCCCAGCAGCCCCCAGAACCATCAAGGTGGAGGCTGCAGAAGAGCCTGAAGCAGCTCGTGCCTCAGATCCGGGAGAGCCCGGTCCCCAGGCTCCTTCTCGGACACCTTCACCGCACAGCCCCACTCCAGTCAGGGTGAAGACAGAACTGTCCAGCCCCACACCAGGCTCTAGCCCGGGGCCTGGAGAGCTAGCTATGGCTGGGACGCTCTTCCTGCCACAGTATGTGTTCGGTCCGGAAGCGGGCACTACCACCGGCCCTGCAGCGCCACAGGCCTCAGAGATCCTGGCCAAGATGTCCGAGCTGGTGCACAGCCGGCTGCAGCAGGGTGCAGGGAGCTCCGGAGCAGTGGGAACGCCCACCGGCCTCTTCCCAGGGACTAAAGGCGCCACGTGCTTTGAGTGTGAGATCACTTTCAACAACATCAACAACTTCTACGTGCACAAGCGCCTCTACTGCTCTGGTCGCCGCGCGCCAGAGGACACACCCGCTGTGCGCAGGCCCAAGGTGGCCCCGGTGCCGGCCCGCGTGACCCCAGGAGCCGCTGCAGAGACAGATCCGCAGCGCTCGTCGCCGGGGCCCGGGCCGCGAGAGGAAGAGGCGGGTGGCGCGATCACTCCAGAGGCCGAGGCGGCGGGCCGTGGCAGCGAGGGCAGCCAGAGCCCGGGAAGTTCGGTTGACGACGCGGAGGACGATCCCAGCCGCACGTTGTGCGAGGCCTGCAACATCCGGTTCAGCCGTCACGAAACCTATACGGTGCACAAGCGCTACTACTGCGCCTCGCGCCACGACCCGCCACCGCGCCGGCCACCCGCACCAGCGCCGGCTCCCGGACCTGCGGCTCCTGCTCTGACCACTCCGCCCGTGCGCACGCGCCGGCGACGCAAACTCTATGAGCTGCCGGGAGCCGGTGCTCTGCCTCCTGCAGTAGGCCCCGCCCCTGTGCCTGTTGTCCCCGCCCCCACGGCTGAGCTGCCCTCCTCTCCGAGACCTGCGAGCGCAAGCGCCGCCCCTGCCCCCGCCCCCACGCCCTCTCCGGGTCCTGTCCTGGAAGGACCCATAGACCTGAGCAAGCGGCCCCGTCGCCAGACTCCAGATGCTCCTGCCACTCTGCCTGCGCTGGCCGACTACCATGAGTGTACCGCATGTCGCGTAAGCTTCCACAGCCTCGAAGCTTACCTGGCTCACAAGAAATACTCGTGCCCCGCTGCGCCGTTGCGCACTGCCGCCCTATGCCCTTACTGCCCACCCAACGGGCACGTACGCGGAGACCTAGTGGAACACTTGCGCCTGGCACACGGCCTGCAGGTAGCCAAGCCGGCAGCCAACCCAGGCGCTGAGCCTCGCACGCCGACTGAACGTGCTCCGCGTGACAGCCCCGACAGACGGGCGCCACGCACCCCATCCCCAGTTCCAGAGAACACGCCTTCTGACCCAGCAGACCAAGGCGTGCGGACGCCCTCCAAGGGCCCGCCCGCGTCTGCTCCTGCATCGGGTGGTGGTGGTGGTGGTGGCCACCGCTACTGCCGCCTGTGCAACATCAGGTTCAGCAGCCTGTCCACCTTCATCGCACACAAGAAGTATTATTGCTCCTCTCATGCCGCCGAGCACGTGAAATGAGTCTACGGTGCCGCACCGCCTGGACCCTTGGCACTTAATAAAGACGTTCGGTGTGACAAGCTCGCTGATGGGCCAGCCTGTTGTCTTAGATCCAGTGGGCCTCATTCCATACCCCAGCCTGTGCAGACCTGCAACGGGCCCCCCACCATTTCTTCCAGGACCTAGCCCATTCCAGAGGCTCAAACACCCGATGCAGATCTCTTTTCCACTACTATCTAGCTCACCCCCAGCCCTGCTACCGTGGGCGCCCAATTGCAGGCCCCTAGGGAGAATGAAACTTTGTACTTGCTGAGTCTGCAAGGAAATGCACCCAGTGCCAAAGGGCCCAACCCTTCGCAACCTGGGCGGGTCCCTATGTAACTACTGAGATGGCACTGCGGGTACCACCTGTAGTCTGTTATTGGCTGGCTGTAGACCATGCCTGGCAGATCCCATCCAGTTTCAGTCTAGTCATTGCCTTGGCCTCGTCTTTACTTGGTCCCCTGAGAAGGCAAGCATGTCTGTTCTCCAACTCTGTAAGTCTTAAGTGGCAGCTATGAAGGTTGGAAGTACCTCTGGGGACCAGGAACCTGGTTTGCCTCTCACACAGCCCTCTAAGATGACCTGCTAATGGGCCTGGGTTTGCACAAAAATAAATGTTCCTGAGAGCCATTCACAGGCCCTGCACAACTTACCACAGGGGTACACAAAAGCCACACCTTTCCAGTAGGAGTTACCACACATCACCAGGTCAACTGGCGCCCAGGATTTGGCTAGCAATGGGACCTGAGAAATCTGCCAGTGTATGTCTTGGGTCCCCTTTTCACAATAGCCGGATGGTGTGAATTTTCATGAAAGGCTCTGGTTTCTATTCAAAGCCTGATAGAAGACAAATGCCTCCCAAGTCTGGACACACTGCTCTCTAGCAGTTTGAATATAGTTTTACAGTGTGTACCTGAAGTTATTTAAAGGTTATGGGGAATATCAGGAAGGTGGGCTGGTGAGTAATTGATGCTTGACTGACAGAAGGCCCAGAGTGGCCCCCAGCCTCCCCCTTGAGCCCCATCCCATACATACACAGCTACAGACAAGGTTTTGTACCACAGGCTCCCTGTATCATCTGGGCCTGCCTCAGTCCCCATGCCTGTAAGATAGGATTGAGAACTCAGTGAGGAGACCCTGTGACTCTCACCCGGACTGAGCTGCACGTCAGGCTGTACCCTGTTACCCAGAGGTCCCTCCTGCTATCCCCACCTTGGGCAATAAGAGAGTGTTGCCATAGCCTGTAAGAGGCTTTCGAGCAGAAGTGTGAGCTTCACATGACCCCTGCAATGGGATGCTGGAATCTGCACAGTTGATGGTCAGGAACAGAAGCCAGGTGTTCACCCTGGGGCTGTGCTCAGTTCACCCCTACCTATGCTTAGAACTCATTCAGTCCTGGCATACTTCCACAGGTACCAGCAATCCCTGAGTTCTCTGGTGTGTATCCCATTCTCCTCTCCATGAGACCCCCTTGGTTTTCCAGCACCTGCTCAATGGCCCCTGCCCCTTACAGATATAGTTGCCATAGCAAGACAGCCAACTGACACTTCACACACCTTCTCTGGGTGTCTGTCCCTGGAGGGCTGTAGTCTACATGAAAGCCAAGACCCAGGACCTGTCTCAGCCTCCCTTTAAAGATTTGAGGGTCTGGGAGCACTGGGAAGTACCCCTCAGTTTGCCATAGGCCTGGCCATGCCTCTTCCCCCAGACTCTTGACTTGCTGCCCAGGGATATTACCCCCAAGGTTTCCCTAGTGCATTTTCCACTCCCACATATGAACCTCTGTCCCTCATGCTATAATGAAGGGACCAGCTCCACCTGCTGCTCTTTCTGTATATGTAACTCCATGCCCATGTTGGCTCAATCTACATCCCATACTTCAGTCTAGAACATTCCTCCAGGTCTCTCTTTTCTTTCTTTCTTTATTTTTCTTATTTTACATAACGATCCCAGTTCCCTCTCCCTCCCTCCCATGCCCCCTGACCCCTCCCCTTCCATCCCATTCCACACCCGCTGCACAGGGAGGGTGAGGCCTTCCAGGAGGGATCATCAAAATCTGTTAAGTCATTGGAGGTAGGGTCTAGACCCTCCCTCCTGTCTCTAGGCTAAGGGAGTATCCCTCCATGGGGAATGAGCTCCCAACGTCCTTTCCTGTACCAGGGATACATCAGAGGTCCCTTAGACTGCCCAGGTCTTCTAACTTCAGGGCATCTGAGTCGGTCCTATGCTGGTTTCCCAGCTATCAGTCTGGAGGTCCATTAGCTCCTCCTTGTCAGCTGTCTCTGTGGGTTTCTGTAGCCTGGTGTTGACCCCTTTGCTTATCACTCCTCCCTCTCTGCAACTGGATTCCAGCAGTTCGGTTCAATATTTAGCTGTGGGTGCCTGCTTCTGTTTCCAACAGCTACTAGATGAAGGTTCTAGAATGGCATAAAAGTTAGTTATCAATCTTACCGGTGAAGGGCATTTAAGGTAGCCTCTCCACTGTTGCTCAGATTGTTAGTTGGGGTCATTCTTGTAGGTCTCTGAACATTTCTCTAGAGTCTGATTTCTTTTCAAACCTATAATGACTCCCTCTATTATGGTATCTTTTTTCTTGCTCTAGTCTATTCGTACCCTGACTCAATCTTCCTGGTCCCACATGTTCTCCTCTCCTCCCCTTCTCTCTCTCCTAACTCCCTCTCCACTCACTGCCCCACCCCACTCCCAATATGCTCAGGAGATCTTGTCTCTTTCCCCTTCTGTGAGGGACCTTGTGTGAATCTCTTAGGTTCCTCCTTGTATCCTAGCTTCTCTGGCTGTGTGAATTGTAGGCTGGTGATCCTTTGCTCTATGTCTAAAATCCATATATGAGTCCATGTTCCTCTTTTTATGACTGGGTTACCTCACTCGGGCCTGCAGGTCTCTCTCTCTTAAGGGACCCATCCACATATCTCCCCAGCAAACATCTCTTACTCCTACCTTCCAAGGCCTGGCCTCTGGCTTCGCTTGCCCCATAGACCCCTACTCCACCCCTGCAGAGTAGATTCCCCTCCCCAGCTTTCACCATGTAGGAGTTCACTGCAGGAGGAACAGGGACTTTACTGTCAGAAGCCCAACCCCACTCAGTCTACCACATGCCTTAGCTACAGGTCTCCATGGTGCCTCCAACGGACTCCCAGCCTCGTGAGCTTTGCACCTCTCAGTGGGCCTCCTACTAGATCAACCTCATTATGAGGCTCACTCAAGATCACCAGCTCTTTTCTAACCTCCTGACCCTAGATGTCTGGCCTGTTCCTGAGAGGAGGGCCCCTATCCATTAAATTCATAGCCATCAGGCAAACTCATTAGCCACCTTTATCCGTACCCAGCAGTTGGTCCCCAATCACGGACCCCAACGTCAGTTACCATCAGCCATCAGCCTCCCACTGGTCTGCCTATGTCTACTGCCCACCCCGCAAGTAAACCACCTATATCACTTATATGACACCCTGTCACCCTCTAATCAAATGTGTTCCAGCCCACCATTTCTACCCACCATAAACAGAGTTGCATGTTCAACCAACACCATAGCCACCTCAATGCTCACCACTGAGTGCCTAGGAGACTGTTTGCTAAGCCATGATGGCTTTGACGGCCTCAGACCACCATGATCTTCCTCTTATGCCCTGCAGGCAAGACAGACTTGCACCTCTACCTCTGTGCTCCCTGCCCAGTGCTCCACTCTGCTGGTGCTCCCTGCCCAGTGCTCCACTCTGTGACAGGGCTGTGCTGGCCAGGTGCTGTCACTGAGGCTTGATGGCATCCATCTGTCCTTGCACCACCACCACCCCCAACCTCATGACGCTTGGCATCTATGAGAACAACTATGAACATGAACATCTATAAGACGACACAGGGAACTGCACTGTTCCCAGCCTCTCATCTCTGCTAGCTGTACAACCCCTTATCTTCCCCAAGCACTGGGGTTATTCCATGGATAGGGACACCAAGGTTCAGTGGTGCTGAGCCCCTGCCAGAGCACCTCTAGTACAATTGGGCTTTAGCCATGTTGGCTGGTCTACCCCAGCACTGGGAATCTTAAGCACTATCTCCCCAGGCCTAGACATTACCTGTGTGGAGCTCAGTCCTGTAGAAGTCCACCCAGCTGACCAGGAAAGGTTATGCTGGCAGTGTTTCCCTTCCAAAGACCTCATGTACCTACCGTCTATTGGATCTGCTGGGGACCCCCATAGAGATCCCTTCTCCCACCCCCAGCAGACCACACCTACCCCAGTCTTGCTCTTGATTTCAACATTAGTGGAGACTCAGGACAGTAGAGGGCAGTGATGGCTCATGCAAGCATCTGACTGTCCTGCCATCATGCTTAGCTAGTGCTGCCTGCCCATCAAGAAATGTATGGCCCCTGAGGAAGAGGAAGGAGGGGAAGAGGTGGGCAGATCCTCAGAGCATAGTTCTGCATCACCTGTCTCAGATCACCTAAACACACACATGCCACAGGGCTTCTAGACAGGGATTCAGACCTGCTCAGAGGCCTCATTCACATAGCCTGACAACTGCACAGGTGCACAGCACTCACACCTTCCTTGAAAGCCTCCTGAGAGGGTATAGGGCCCACGTGCTGAACAGACTTTCCTCAGGGGAGGGGCTGTGCTGGGAGGGAGCTGACACATGGCAGCTCCACTCTGGCCTGTTCCATCATTCACACATCCTGGGCATGAGGACTGAAGTTCTGCCCTCACCAAGCAGTCAGTCAGTAGGGACTAGAGCAGGGCCTTGTACCTCAACTTCATTCTGAAAGTCTGGATCCCACTAGCAGATCTAGCTTCCCCGGAGGTCAAATGGTCTACTCAAGGGTACTACTCTCAGTTGGAGCCCCGCCTCTCCCACCCATGTCTGAGGACCCTCCAACCACAGTGGGGCTCCCCGGTGTTTCAGAGTCCCTTCCACTCCATAGCCTCCTTTAGCCTTGGAGCCTCATGGGCCTCATAGGTGTGGCCAGTGAGGCCTGGGTGTCCTTGGGTCCAGCATCTATCTGCCTGTCTCCATTTTAGGACTAGGTGCTTTTCAGCTATTGACACACTTTAAATGGTTCCTACCATCTTGGGTTTATTGTTGTTGTTGTTTTGTTTTGTTTTTGTTTGTTTGGTTGGTTGGTTGGTTGGTTTTTCTGAGACAAGGTTTCTCTGAGTTACTTTGTAGACTACACTGGTCTTGAACTCAGAAGTTCACCTGCCTCTGACTCCCAAATGCTGGGATTAAAGGTGTTTGCCACTGCCACCCAGTTCCTACCATTTTGTTTTTTTGTTTGTTTTGTTTTTTGGGTTTTGGTTTTGTTTGTTTGTTTGCTTGGTGGTGGTGTGTGTGTGTGTGTGTGTGTGTGTGTGTGTGTGTGTGTTTCAAGACAGAGTTTCTCTGTATTGCTTTGGAGCCCATCCTGGAACTGGCTCTGTAGACCAGGCTAGCCTTGAACTCACAGAGATCTGCCTGCCTTGTTTCACTAGTGCTGGGATTAAAGGTATGCACCACCAACGCCCAGCTCCTACCATCTTGTTTTAAATCCTGTTTTACTTACACCTCTATTTTACTTTCCTATTTTCCTTGGGACTCATTGGGCCTTTTCCCCAGCCTTCTTTGGATTTTAAATGTTTATTTAATTTTGGGTGGTTTTAGATATATTTTATATATGTGAGTGTTTTGCCTGCATGTATATATGTGTACCACATGCATACCTTGTGCCAGTGGAGGTCAGAAGAAGGTGACTGATACCCTGGAACTAGAGTTATGGATAGTTGTGAGCCACCATGTGCATGCTGAAATCTAAACCTATGTCCTCTGAAAGAGCAGCAAGTGCTCTTAACCACTAAGTCATCTCCCCAACTGCTCGTTTTTGTTTGTTTCTTTGTTTTGTTTTGTTTTCTTGAGACAGGATATAATTATGTAGTCCTGGTTGGCCTGGAACTTGCTATGTAGACCAGGCTAGCCTCAAACTCACAGAGACCTATCTGCCTGCCTCTGCTCCTTAGTGGTAGGATTGAAGGCATGTGCCACCATGGCCAGCCTAGTTTAGGATTTTTGTGTCCCATGTTTTACTGTGGGGGTCATTTTAACACTCTGTGTGATACTATATCCTAAAGTCTAAATGCCTACTGCCTTGAGAACAGGAACCTGAACATCTCCAGAGTGAGTGACACTGTGATGTGTGGTTGGTGTAGCTGGTTGGACTCTGTAAGCAGCATGTTTTTTTTTTTTACTGTTGCTGGTGGTGGTCATGTTGTTTTGAGACAAGGCAGTCTTGCTATATAGTTCAGGCTGGCCTGGAATTCACAATCCTCCTGCCTCTGCCTCCTGAGAGCTGAGTTTGCTCTTAGATCCTTTATTGCTATTTTACTATCTCAATATCCATGGAGCTACCTCCTCCAAGTGGCCCAAACCTGTCTTAGCCAGTCTCTGCCTGGGCCCAGGGGTCCTTGTACACCTTGTCCTTCTGGTGTGTGGCTACCACTCTGAAGACACTTTCTACTTATAGCCACCATGATGGCTCTCAGGTCCTGTGACCTCTTGCTGCTACAAGAAACATGTCCCTATCCTGTCCCCTACAGGCAGAACTGCCTACTTCACAATGTTACTCCAACTCTGCTACTTTTTCTGTCACAGATGTTTTAATGTCTTGTGCACTGACTAGCTGTATCATCTCCATTTTCTCTGTCATTGGTCTGACTTTCCTAGTCTTGTCCATTGCCCTTTCATAACTATTATTTTCTTGGGTTGGCTCAGAAGCAAAGTGCCCCATGTAGATTTTTCTCAGCCTGTTCTGAATGATTATTTTTTTTACTTCTGTTGTTCACAGGTTGCAGAAAAGAATGGATGACAGCATGGGCAGGCACAGGTCTACCACCAGCTCAGACATTCCTGCAGCACTCACAGACATGTGTGCCCACAGCCTGGCTGCTGGAGGCCCTCTGTTCCCAGTGTGGTGTGGGGATTCTCTGGGAGGTTCCTATGGTGCTTTGGCAATGGATTCTGTCATAGTCACGGTGTACAGGGACCCAATGCTGTCACAGTGAAGTGAAGGAAAATGGTTCGTAGAGCAGTTCCTGCTGAAGACTCCAAGGAAAATCCTCCCCTTGACTTCTCCAGCCTCTAGAAGCTTCTATATTTCTAAGCTATCATCCCCTCCTTCTTTAGACTGCTATCTCTCCTGTCTCCTCTTCTACTGATAAGAGCTATGTCACACCTAAAAGTCCAGGATAGTTATCCCATGTGAGCTAAAGAGGAACATCTATTCCATTTCAACCCAATTCTTACCCGAGGTGGGCTATGGACATCTTTGAGGTCATTCTACCATCACCACCACCCCACCACCCCACCACCCCGCTCTCTCTGAATACATTTGCTGCTGTGTCTGAGTCCCTGCAGTGTGGGCATTTGGGCACCCACATGGCCTGAACAGTGTTGTTGCTACGGTTCCCATGCTGACTCATGGCCCTCCTGTTCTTGTTTGGAGCACAAATGCCTGTTTCATACAGAGCCTAATACCCACCTTGTCTTGTAGCTAGATGACAAATGGCATTCATGTCAGCTGCAGGAGCTGGGCTGCAGCAGGGTACCTGGAGAATGACTTCAGAGTCTTTTACTTCTTCATTATGTTAGAAATTTGCTTTCAAACTCCTGTCACTGGACTCACAAGCCCCTGAGCAATGTGAAGGTCACATCTTGGAAATCAGAAAAAAAAAAAAAATCCAGTTACAGTCCCAGATACACAGGGGCAGCAGTGTTGAACTGAGGCACCCTGTGAAACCCAGGCACCCTGTGGGACTGACTATATACCCACTCCATCCACTCCACCCACTCCACTGGAGGGTGCTGCAACCAACATACAGAGTCCCCATTTCCTTCCATAGGGGCAAGCCCCGTGTCCCTCCAGTATGTCCAATACAGCCTATGGGTAGGTATGATGTACTGTCTATGTACTGACAGCTCCCTTCCTACCCAGAACCAGGTCAGACTTGTCCTGAAAGCACCTTCCAGGAGTGGACAGTGGTGTGACTGGCTTACTATGGAAGGTAACTTTCCATCCAAGGACATAGGACCTAGCTGAGTGTCTCTGCTCCACCTAGCCTGTCCTATCACAGAGATTTGGGCCCTCTTCAGCCCTCTAAGAATACTCACTGGCAGAAGGGTGCTGAGGGCTACATTGTGTTTCTGGAGCACTCTCTTCTGTCTGAGTAGAGCTGGAGGTGGAGAATCTGAGCACATCCAGGCAGTGTGAGCATCAAAGCTAAAGCTTGCATTAAATAGCATCTGGGTTTTCAGAATCAATGAGGAAAGCCAAGAGTCGACTGCATTTTTCCATGGGTCTAATCAAATATATTGATCTCAGCATCCTAAGACTTAGACTTAGTAGGCAGCTGGGGGCTCCCATGAGACACCCTACTTCCTAGAGAAAATTGCTGTGTGTCTAAGGACAGACCTCTCCCTGAATTCCAGGGCCTGGGTGGTGGATTCACATGGCCCCTTAAGGTGAGGGCTGGGCCTCATGCTTGTGCTGTGTCCCTGTTCTTTGTTGGGATATATTGTGGGCATCCATGGAGTAAACAGGCCTCTGACTATGCATATGGATGGTAGGTAAGAAACTGTGGCAAAGAGCCTGATCTTGTAGAGACAGACCTGCTTTCTGTTCCTCCTGTTCCTGAGTCAGAGCTGGCATATGGCATAGCACAGGACCTGAATCCCAGCCCTGCCATGCCCACTGTTACCACAGATACCCACTCCAGTTCTGAAAGACCTCTGTGGGGATCCTCTTTCCTAGCAGAGCCCTCATTGGCACTGGGAGTTCTACCCTCGACGTCACCAGGGTTCCACCCATACTTCCTGGGAGAGATCCTGTCAACTCCCTAACTCCTCTTCCAAGACTGGGGCTCCCCTCACGGCTATGCAAGTGGAGATGAATACCCAGCTTCTGATTCTCTACCCCCACCACACCCCATCTGCCCCTACTACTCTCCATCTGCATTGTGAAGCTTCTGATGAAGCACCATTCTCTGAGATAAACAGGATCCAGGGAGCCCCATCCTCCCAGCTACATGGAGCCTAGGTGCACCATCCTTCCATCTGCACAGGGGCACAGGGTTCTGGGAGCCCTGCTCTCCCAGTTGCATGGGGTCTTGGGCACATCAGTCTCCCAGCTGCGCAGGGTTCGGAGAGCTCTATTTCCTAGTTGCATGGGGTTCTGCCACACAAACCACTCCAAAATCCTAACAATGGATGTGTTCAAATATTATTTTTAGCATTTTCCAGAAATTAGCCAGCATCTAAAGCTTCCCAGAGAGTGCATTGTGTACTGTTAGGGTGTGCATCCTCACCTCAGTCAACCCAACCTAGAAACTTGACAGCCTCAGGGTGTAGGATCCACCATCTTCACTGCAACTCCACTCTTGCCTTAGTTACCTGCTAAGCCCTTATTGTCAATAAAGCAATAGCCTAGGAATGTAGGTGAACATGGTTCCTGGGGGACACTGCCCAGCTTCACAGGCTTTTCGGGGAAAGGCCTTCTTTGAACCAAGGCTTTCTGCATGGCAGGAATACCTGTCCTTTGCAAATGGACACTGGACCAAGTCAGCCCAGCCCACAGCACAGCCAAGCCAAGAGCTGGGGTTGGACATTCTCCAATCCAGACCTAAGATCCCAAACAGGGACACAGACCCTAATTTCTCTCTTATCACAAAAAAACCCTTGTGGGACAGAGCCCCATGATAGTGGTGAGAACCCAGGAGGAGTACTGTGTCCATCATACTAGGTTTTCAAATGTTCCCTGAGGGCCCACTGTCCCTGGAGGTGCTTTGGACTGTGGGGTAGGGATGGGAGAGGCAGCTCAGAAGATAATCCCACAATAACAAGATTAGCCCCACTATGTCTACTCCCCACGACAGTGGGCATCTGTGAGGTCTCACTAGGGGCTGCTCTCCCCAGCTGCTCAAGGGATGACTAGACCAGACCTGTTGGGCTACTGTTGTAGAGGTGGAGTGACAAGCATGTGCCTTTCATGGCTGGTGCCCTCAGTCTCATCAGGGTAGTGAATCCAGGTTTGTCCCTGTGAGGATCTGAGCACCACATCGCTACAAACCTCACAGTGTAAGCCCACCCTCCTCACACGACTGCGGAGAAAGCCAGCAGGCAGAACCCTCTGTTAGAAATAGCCTTGGCTTTTTAGTCTTCATTTCCCAGGTTTGGAAGGAAAAAGTAAAAAGGGGTCCCCCCAAAAAAAAGGAGGATCTGGGATCTGTGAAGAAATTGGGGGAAGAAAGAGAAAGAAACTGTGGGGGTGAAGAAGGAAGAGGGTGGAGGAAGTGGGCAGGAGAGAGAAGGAAAAGAGGGTGCACACAACATAATTACAGCTGCTCCCTGGAGCTCTGTTCTTAGCTCTGTCCCCACAGGAAAGTGGGCCCCTGCCTACACAGGGCAAACAGGTCACCTGACTGCTTGCTTCTTCCACTTGTATCTAATCAAGCTTCTATCATCTGCCAGCCACCCCTGTGCTCAGTAGGAGGGAGGGAGAAAGGGAAGCAGGCTGGATAACTGCCTCTGTGAAGGGAAATGGGGTCCCTTCTCCCCTGAAAAATTACAGTGGGCATGGTGGCACACACCTTTAATCCCGTCACTCAGACAGAGGACTAGTCCACAGATTTGTGTGATCAGAGGTCAGCCAGAACTACATAGTGAGTGAGACCTGGTCTCGATCGATAGATAGATAGATAGATAGATAGATAGATAGATAGATAGATAGATAGATAGATAGATAGACAGACAGGTGAGCAAGATGGCTTGGTAGGTTAATGCACCTGCTATGAAAGCCTGAGAACTGGGGTCAATCCCTGGAACCCACATAAAAGTGAAAGGATAAAACTGACTCCAAGTTGCCTGCTGGCTTCCACACTTGCGCCCTGGCCTGTGTGCACCTACCCACTTCACACACACATACACAATAATGTTGACAATAACAAGCAGATGTTGACTGAGGAAGATGATTATCATCAGCCTCTGACCTCTTTGTACACCTGCACACAGATGCACACCCGCACTTGTGCATATGTACAAAACACATGCACAAGCACCCCCACACACACACACACAGATGGAGTTGGACATAACTCTACTTTCGTGACATCTGCTTCACTCTTACTATTTACTTTTTGCTACAAGGTAACAGACATGACCCCACCGGTGATGTTTTACAGAAAGGGAAACAGAGGGGCCCAGTGGGTAAGTGTGCAGACAGGACTCTTCCCTGGCTCTAAATCTCCCAATGGGGCTGCACGCCAATGTAGGGCTGCTTTTATCAAAATCCCTGCACAATCTCCATGGCAAAGAAGGACCACTTCAGGGTCTCAAAATAAGCAGAAATACCAAAGCAGAACAAAGTGTTTCTTAGTCTAAAAATGACACCAACTCAGCATTAATTTTGCAAAAGAACCAACATACTGTCTCTTTTTAAACTTCAGTATTTGAACTTTTTGTTTGTTTTTTGTTTTTAACTGGGTTTCTTTGTGTAGCCCTGACAGTCCTGGAATCCACTTTGTAGATCAGGCTGGCCTCGAACGCAGAGACTGACCTGTCTCACCTCCCCCACTCAAGTGCTGGGATTAAAGGCATGTGCCATCACCTAGCTAGTGTCTGAACTTTTTTGCTGAGATTCCCTAAGTGCTTAGTCAAGGAAAAATATCAAGTCTCTACTGTGTATGTCAGCAGCTTAGTCATCAGGGAGCATTCACTTAAATAACAGCACTAGCTATACACAGAGACCCACACCTGTAATCCAGAAATTGAGAGATGAAGACCAGAGAATGAGGAGTTCCAGGCCAGCACAGGTTGTGTAAAACCCTATCTCAAAACACCAAAAGATAGGAACTGAGTTGGTAAAGTGCTTGCTGCCCTAGTATGAGGACTCAGTTCAGGTCTCAGCACTGCAGAAAAAGCCAACTGTGCTGGAATGAGCCTGTTTAGTTTGCTGACAGCCGGGAATCATGTTACATTGAACTCAGCCAGGAGAGAGCAGCCAAGCAGCAGGGCTGATGTTCTGTGCCTGGATTTCTCACAGTCTGGGTCCCAGTCAAGTGACCACTCTGGTTCATACCTGAACACAACAGTGAGAGCCGCTTAGATGAGAGAGGCTGCCTAGGTAGCTGCCCATGAGCTGAGGTTTCCTCTGCAAAGTTTGCTGTTGGCTGGCTTGTGACTCAGTGCTAGCGTGCTGCCAGGCAGCACAAAGATGACCCAGGGTTCCCTCCCCAGAACTGTAAAACAAACTAACCAAAGTATTAAGTATTTGCTACATTGCTAATGTTTCAACCTGTTATCTTACAGTCCTAGCCACATTGTCTCAATTTTGTCTCAGTGAGGCAAAGTGCCAACAGGGGTCACCAAACACCAGCACAGGGAGCAACAGAACAGGCCTCAGCCCTGCGCCTACCAATGAGGGTTGGGTTCCAGAACTGCAATGTAAGCCAAGGTCACTAGGGTGTCCTACCAGGGAAATGTGAGGAGGGAATCACACAGCCAGTGTCCCTCAGCTGTCTCTTGGTACACCTTGTTCTTAATTGAGATAAAATTCACAGAATACCTCTCTCCGCTCTTTAGCTTACACAAGTGATATGTAGTGATTTACCAAGTTAAGCAGCCTTCACCTCTATCTCACCCCAGAACCTCCGCATCACATCAGGTCTCTGAGCCCATGAGCAGGCACACCTCTAGCCCTTCCTCCAGCCCTTAGGGACCCGGAGACCTCTCTCCATTCTGGAGGCTTCTGTCATGGGTGTTTCCTAGCCTGTAGCCTCTGGCTTGCCTTCTCAGCACTGTCCTCTGGGATCTTCCCTGCTGAGTGTGCTGGTGGCTCGTTCTTTTCCAGTCTGAATGGCATTCCACTGTGTTTAACTACTTACTAGACTATGAATATGTCTCAGGTCCTTTACTATTTTTTTATTATTTTTGTCCTTTATTTTATACTATGGATATAGGTTCCTGCTCTGTTGCCCAGGTTGACCTCAATGTCTAGCTCAAGCATGCTGAGTATCTGTGTGTGCTCCTTGACAGCTAGATCACAGGTGACAGCTCTGAGCTCTGTGTCTGCTGGAACCCTGGCACTGTCAGCTCCTGGACTTGGCTGAGCCTGTGCACCTCCCTGGCCTTGCATTATTCCCCCTAAAGTGCAAACTAGAAAATTATGCCTGGCCAGGCAGTGGCAGCACATGCCTTTAATCCCATCACTTGGGAAGCAGAGGTAGGCAGATGTCTGTGAGCTCGAGACCAGCCTGGTCTACAAGAACTAGTTCCAGGACAGGCTCCAAAGCTACACAGGGAAACCTTGTCTTGAAAAACCAAAAAGAAAACCATATCTGCTGCAGAGACATGGCCTTTCCTGGAGGATGGAACATGGCTGTCTCCCACAAAGACCATATGTTGAAGGCTTAGTCTGAAGTTTGTGGCATGTTAGACATGTAGAGCCTTTAGGAGTGGGGCCTAGTGAGATGAAATTAGGTCATTGGGAGGATTGAACCCTGTTCCATGGCAGAGATACAGGAGACTTCCTCAGAAAATATCAAGAGAGTGCTTTGGCTGAATGTGCCACAGAGATAGTGCATTTCAGTCTTAATCCAGTACCTGTAACTACAAGCTTATTAGCAAACTTTGCAGATGTGATCCAGGTAAGATGAGAATGGTCCCTGGTCAACATGGCAGGCATCCTTGCAAGAAGAGAGGCAACAGGGATATACAGGGTAGAAAAAGAGCCTGGAGCCATGGAGCTACAACTCGACAGACACATGGCTCCACCAGGGTTAGAAGAGAGGGAATGAAGCCCCTATGCCTTCATGGGAAGCCTGGATGCTGGTGTTTAGATTTCACACTCATGGCCTAAGACTACAGGGGAAGAAGTGCCTACTATTTTAGGTTTTGGAGTTTTCTACCATGCACTGTCACTCATATGCAGCCTTTGTCTTATGTGTCAGAGGCAGGGTTCCCATCGACAAATCATCATGTCACCTCCCCACAGCATTATCACGACCAAGGCAGTCACTGTACAGTCGGCAGTTTATCTTCTCCCTGATCTGAAACCTGTACTCACCCTCTTGGGTCTTTATGGAGGTACATCCAGCAACAGCTTTGTAACGACACCTGGATGAATGCTATAACCCTTCCTCGACTTATGGATGCCCTCAGAAACAGAGTCAGTGTTTGCCAGTGTAAATGCTATGATGAAAATATGAGCTCAATTTGCCAACCCCAAAACATCAAACACCCAACCCCACCTTAGCAGCAAACTGCTCAGAAGCAAGTTTCCTCCTTGTTCAGTTCCAGCACATGTGATGGGGCAATGCTGTGCTCACACACAGAAAGCTAACAAATCCCATGGGGTCAGCACAACGCTGGATTTCATACTGTGTAAGGATTTCATACTGGGACTGGGGATATAACCCGCTGCAGAATGCTTGCCTAGCACGTACAGGCGAGGCCCTAAACTCAACCTCCAGTAGTAAGAGGGGAGAAAAGCACTTTAGTGTAAGACACCAAGGTGCCATGGGTATGCACTTAGATTGCCTAAAGAGTTTAAGGTATGTGTGTGTGTGTGTGTGTGTGTGTGTGTGTGTGTGTGTGTGTGCGCGCGTGTGCGTGTGTGTGTGTGTGTGTGTGTGTGTGTGTGTGTGGTGTGTGACTTTCAAAGTCTCTCACTGAGATCTGGAGTTCCCATATTCAGTTAGACTGGCTGGCCAGAGATCCCAGCAATCCTCCTGTCTCTCCCTCCCCAACACTGGGATTACAGATATGCACCAACATGCCCAACTTTTTCATGGGTGCTGAGGATCCGAACTGAGCTTCTTGTGCCTGTGTGGTAAGCACCTTACCATCTAAGCCATCCCCCTAGGCCCTAAAGCGCCAATTTTTAAGCTTTGCAGATGTAGAACCTTTACCACCACCAGCACCCCCACTCCACCTCCCACACAGTCACTGCAAAGCAAACTAAATGGGCATTTGGAAGGCAAGGACATTCATTATTCAATAAAGCTGTACAAACACACATCATCTCAGCTACAATAAGCAAGATTAAAGAGCTTATAAACTTTCAATTAAAAGATAATTTATGCGCATGAGGAATGGAATGCTGTGAGTGAGGAACAGAGGAACTGCCCTGCTTAGCTTAGGGCCAGGGTGGGTGGCAGAGTCAGTGGGGTTCTGCAGAGTAGAGTCTACAAACTCAAGCCTCAGCTGGATGCAGGTGGGGACCAAACACCCAGTGGGAAGCAGGAAGTGGTTTCTTTTGTCTTTTATCTGGACTGTGTGAGAGAACTTTAGTGAGGTCTTGAGGAAAAAAAAAAAAAAAGAGGTGTCTAGAGGAGTCAGTCAGCTGGTGCCTTGAGCAGTTGGTACGAACACAGTGAAGACTGGGGGAGCTATGTGCCAGGCCTGTGGCTCTTCGGTAACAAAGCCCTGATGGCTTTGAAGGAGAGCATCCCCACCCTCACCCCGCAGGGCTCCCTCTCCCTCAGCCACTCCTTCTCACATCCTCCTGATCCCTCTACCTATTGGAGGATCCCTGGTCCATCTCCTCCCTCCCACCTCTTCTCATCCCCTCCTTATTGTTTTGAAGTGAGTCTCCTGGTCACTGTCTCTCCCTGAGCACCCTTTGCAGTGTTGAATCCAGTCAGCAGGATAGCACAAGCGACTCAGACTCAGTCTGACTTCCAGTTTTCATTTGAACTAGAAATGTACCGTGTGTTATCCTACAGCTGAATCTTGGGTTCCTCTCTCCTTGACCTTTGTATCCTGGGTCAAGGGCACCTTCAGGGCCAGGACAGGATGTGGAATCTTTCCCTCAACCACCTAGAGAGAGCAGGAACCCTGTTCACTTTCAGGAGTTAGAAAACCTGCCACAGTGCTGTGTAGATGCAGTTGCAACTTGACCAGCAGAGAAGCCTCTGTGCTATGATGGACGTCGCTCTTGCGAGCGTCAAACAATGGGAACCAGGACAGCATTGCTTTTGTTTGCTTTTTGTTTTTTGAAACAGGGTTTCTCTGCAGGTTTTGGAGACTGTCCTGAAACTCTCTTTGAAGACCAGACTGGTCTCAAAATCAGAGGTAGGTAGAGATCTGCCTACCTCTGCCTCCTGAGTGCTAGGATCAAAGGCGTGCACCACCACTGCCTGGCCTGGACAGCATTGCTAAGACGGGCAAGTTCCCTCCCTTCCTAGGGCCTGGGTTTCCCAGTAAAGACATCGGAGCTTTGGTCTGCCAGTCTTTGAGGCAGTGTGTCTCCGAAGGGGTCTGACCTGTGTGAGCCCAGCTTTCTATACTCCATATAGGGGAGCTGAGCCTCTATTCCTCGTGCATTCATGTCACTCACAAGCTACTTAGGGGACACCCATTAAGTGCCTCACTCCCTGAGCAGCCATCATCCCAGTGGCACCTCCAGGCATAGTTTCTGTTCTGAACGTAGTGTCTTGTCCACATATTTCCTTATCTCAAGATATAAGACAGTGTGCTCTGAGGGCCTCAGGGATGCCTTGTCTGTAGTGGATTCTCCGTGGGCCCCACCGCACTCCAACCCATTGCTATGTATGGGTGCCCAACACTTAAGTCACTTGGTTCTTCTCTGCAAAAGGATGGAGGTCACAAGAATAGAGGTTTGATCCCCAGGGCAGCCATCAACTAGTGAGGATGGGAGTCATGGCAAATGCCATCTGTCCTTGGGAGGGAGGGAGGATGCAGAGGACAAACTTCACAGCTGTTCATAAGGTCCCCAGTGGAACCAAGTCAGATGTTTCTGTCTCCATATTGTACCTTGTATTCACTTTTCTTCCTTCCCTGCCTCCTCCCAAATCAAATCACCCCCTTCCCAGAACAGCAGCTGTTTCTGTCTTCCGTTCCAGTTGGTATTAGGGAAGTCAAACCAGACAACATCCCCTGCTTTTGTTCTCAGTGAGCCTCTACCCTGGGCTTCATCCTGGGGCATCATTCCTGGACTGCCTTTAGCTGTCATCCGAAGTGACCAGACCCTCACCCAGCCCCCTGCTTCAGCAGTCATGACAGGCTTCAGAAAAGACCCAACAGGATGTAGGCCTCTGACTCGGCAAAATGTGCTGAGTTTCCAGCCTACTGACCTTGCCAGACCTGCCCCTAGTCACTAGGTCAGATACCCTTCACATGGCAAGGAACCAATCAGAAATTAGCTGGCAGGCTCTAGACATGCTTCACAGTAAAAGTTGTGTAAGTGATGTGCAGAGCATAGCAACTGCCCTGGGAGGGCCTATAGGCCATAACAACCAGTTGACCAATCAGCACAGGAAAGTTGCCCAAGCCCAGAAGCACACCAATCCTGAGACTATTGCCTATCCCTAGAAACTTCCCCTTATTCCTCCCAATAAATCATCACTACCTCCCCCACCTTGTGGCTCTTCAGGTCCTTCTTGCTCCTGCCCACCATGTTGGAGGGACGGAAAACCCGAGTTAACTTGTTAAATAGTAAAAGACTCTTTGCTTTTGCATCGGAATGAATCTCTTGGTGATTTTGGGGTTCAGAATTTGGGCACAACACATCTTCCCTGCACTGTCCCAACAATGTTCCATGAGCTGCACTGGGCTTCTTGTCCCCATCCCCCAGAGACAGCAAACTGGATCACAGGTGGCCACTTGGTTGGGCGTCCTGAACTTTGTACATTTCCTGTGCTTGACTCCAGCCCTCAACATCTGCCCCTCCCTGTCCTACTCATAAGCTCCTCTTGCCAGACTCTGTGAGGCAGAACCCCTGCTTTTGATCATGGTTCTAAAGGGCAGCTCCGAAGTTCGTAAGTTGCAGGTAGGAAGATCTAGAGTTCAAGGTCAGCTTGGGTCAACATAGCAAGACCCTGCCTTAATAAAAACTCACAAAACAGGAACAGAGGTCTGGAGAGATGGCTCAGCAGTAAGAGCTCTTGCTACTACTTCAGAGGACCCAAGTTCAGCTCCCAGCACCCACACTGGGTGGCTCACAACCATTGTAACTCCAGCTCCAGGAGATACAACACCCTCTTCTGGTCTCTGCAGGCACTGCAGCCATGATCATAACCCCCACCCACCACATACATAATATATTGAAAATAGGAAAAAACAAAAACAAAAGAAAAGAAATCCAGCATAGGAAGCAACTAACATGTCAAGTTATCTAGAGTAAACTATGAAAATGGAAGCCCTTCCCCTCTCTCACCAACAAGAATTAAACTGTTTCCTTATTTTTTTAATTTTGGCTCCTATTTGCCCTTGGAAGGCCTAGTAGGACACTCAAAGAAAGATTAGTAGATACTTTGTCTTCTAGCATCTGCAGCTCCCAGCAGCTGTGGAGAATGAGAAGGGATAACAAATCTCATAATACCCACACTGATGGCTTTCCAATTACCTAGGTGGCTTTAAGATGAACTATGGGTGACAATCTGGACTGCCAGGCCATGTGCCTTAAGGCTAATTACTGTGCCTCTAGACCACCCTCCTCACAGGCTGCATCTGCTCATCTGTGGGAAACTCTGAGCAATCACCTATTGCCATCAAGTCATAGACTAGAGCAGCATCTTTCAGGGATGACCTTGAGTGACTGGTGCCTGAGTAGATGTACCTGACTAGGTCTCATGGGAGAGAGACAAGGTGTCTGTAGTATGCTGTGACCTGAGAAGGTTTCAGAGCCCACTCTTGGAAGCAGGCATCCAGTGTCACCTGGCCTCCAGGGAAAACATGCCTAAGACTGGCTGTCCAAGCTTGTTACAAGCACAGCTCACATATATGTAAAAAAAAAAAAACTTTGTTACACGTGAGCAAGCATATACATTTACAAATGTCTGTGTGTCATTAGGTAGTCTTGAAGAAGGCTCATGTCTCCTGTGTCCTTCTCGGCAATCTTTCTATTCATGGGTTCTCAGCTGCTTCCCCAGGACTCCCCAAAGCTCTTGATGTGAGCATAAACTCTGATTCAGGGACAGATGGACCCTTGAGGTCTGCTCCATGGTTTTTATTTTCCAGGGTGTTCAGTATATCCTAGGCAGCCTGCTTGTGGGGCAGTCCACAGTGGCTGAAATCTACATTCTTTACAAGACCTGTGCAATCCTGGAGCTGTTGGCCTGCTTCATCCCATACCAGAGCTAAGGTCACTCAACAGAGAAAACTCAGTATAATAGGACACCATACACCTAGACAGCACTCATCAATCAACCAACAACTTTACCAAACAAAGCACTGCAGGCCAAGAATGGGAGTGGCCCTTGATCTCATGCTCTACAAAAGAGAAGCTGTATGCACCGTGGGCTGGGCAATGATGGCACATGCCTTTAATCCCAGCACAAGACATCTACAGAGCAGTGGCTCTGCCCATACTTGGAAATGATGGGAACTCTGCTCCTTCCCCATGGAGTGACATTAGTGATTAGTATGACAAGAGTAGACAAGAAGTTAAAATTCAGGGCTCTGGGATTGTAGCATTTTATATTTACAGCTTCATGAGTAAGGATGCTTCAACTGCCTCTGATGCACATAACAAGGAAAGAAGTAGATTCAACCAGACAGACTCTAAACTATGTCATTGGCATTGCAACTCTCACACCTGATAGACTTTGCAGTAACTTCTAGGCATGTGCAATGTACAGCAAGTCACATGGCTCTTGGAGTTTTCAAATTTCAGAACTCTGCCTTGGGGTCATGAGGGAATAGTTTAGGACAATGGAAACACCCTCTTCATAACTCCTGTCTTAACTGCTTTCCATTCTTTCGATGAAATCTCACTGGGCCTGGGGATGCAGCTTGTCTTGGCTTCATATGGGTGTGGTAAGGAAGAGCATCATGGTCTTAAGTCACGGGGTAAAGAGACTCAAAGGACGGCAGGAACAGCTGGCTCAGGAAGAGACTGGAGCAAGTCCTGCCCCAGGGCAGCCAGCCTGGTGTGTGGGCTTCCAGAGAAAGTGCCCCTCAGGCTGGAGATCACAGCATGGAGAAGCCGCAGATAGGGCTCCAGCTGCCCTGGGTGGCCCCCATCCTTTTGTTGGCTTTTCCCTGGTAAGACCCTTTCTCCCCATCCCTCAGGGCTCTAAATGTCCTCCCCCACCAGACTAGACTTAGCAATCAGAGACCCTAAAAAGCCACATCGATTTTGGAGTACCCCAGGTCCTCAGAGCAGGATGAGTCACTAGAACCACATCCAGCAAGGAAGGCAGAAGCTGTGTGGCTGTGTGGGTAGGCTCAATCACCTGGTCCAACCACACACACACACACACACACACACACACACACACACACACACACACACACACACACACACACACACACACACCTCCAAATTCTTTTCTTACTGAGGTCTCCAGTCACAGAGTGGCCACTCTTGCTTGTTGAAACATGTTTTCTACTATGTCCTTTAGCTTTGGGGTCCCAGGAGCAAGGTAGGGTCACTGACCCCATTTATAGTGTAGGACATGGAGGCCTGCTGTCCTCAGGCTCAGCCGCTAGTTCTATAGGCAGTGATGGGGTTGGTTCCCAGCAGAGGCTTTCTCTGACATCTCTAGAGACATAGCATGCAGGACAGCAACTGGCAGAGGGGATCCAGAGAGCTAGGCTTACACATCTGGGGCCAAGGAGGTAGAGGTGGTTTCTCTGTGCTGGTTGGGAAGACAAATGGTGTCCTTCGAGAACATCTGTGGTGGGTGAGCTTGCTTGGTGGGTTCTCTTACAGGGCTGCCTACCATAATGGAAGACTGGAAGGAGATGTGAAGCCAATGATGAACATCAGGGAACAGCCCTGTGTGCCAGTGTGACTGGCTGGGACACCCATTCTATGTTACCCTCATTGTCTAATGACCACATGTGAAACCTGTACACATGGGTTCACCAAAAGACAGAAGTGATCAAATCCTGGAAGGATATTCCTTCAGTAATAAACTCTAAAATATGTTTAAAATACTGAGTGAGAACAGATGAAAGGTTTTGATCACACAGGGGGTGAAGACTGGGCCTCCAGCTCTCTGTTCCCACTGGCCTCACTTCAGAGTGGAGAGCTACCCACACAGGATCCAGCTGAGAACATTCCAGTGTCCTCCTTTATAGGGACCTCTGATGACCCATAAGCAATGAGCTGTCTGGCCTTTACCTGGTGATCCACCAGAGCTCAGAGCAGCTATCAACCAGACCAGTGAGCAAGCCAACACAGAGTGGAGTCAGGAGCCGGGCAGGAGTCCTCACACACTGAAACGGGGCTCTTGCTGGCAATGCAGAGACCCAGCTGCTAAGGGACCTGAGGCCTCATGAGAGCCCAGCTGCATCTTCTCAGTTCCTAGTGGGGTCTCTTGGGCAGCACTGTAGCAGCTGGCAGTGACACATGCTGTACGCCTCTGTGGCCCTGCTGCCTTGCACCAGCACAGCTTTAGGAAGGCCGTCCGGAACTTCTGGGACATAAGGCTATAGATGACAGGGTTGATGGCACTGTTGGTATAGACGCAGGTGCGGCAGAACAGCAGGACCCAGGGGTCCAGGAAAGGCTGGGGCAAGAAAGAGTTGAGCAACACCAGTGTGCGGTAGGGGGTCCACAGCACTGCGAAAAGGAACACGACCACTGCCAGCATCCTGGTGGCCTGTGGAGAGGAAAAGCAGGAGAGCATGGCTGTGAGACACACACCAAGCATGGGGAGAAGCTGGCAACTTGGGGCATCTCTCAGAACTGGAACTAAGACAGGATCAGGACACTCACCACCCTAAGCTCCCCAAGATGCTAGATTTCCAAGGACATGCCTATTACAAAGTTCCTGGCTCCAGGTAGGGTTCCCCACTGTGACTTTGGGCACCCCAACCTCATTTTCAGCTCTTTCTTTCATTCTCTTTCTTTCCTGTTCTCATTTCATACCTTCAAAGTCCCTTCTCTGCTCAGCTTGCCACCTCAGCCTCAACCCTGGCTGTTCCTCTTCCTGGAATGCTTCCCTACACAGCCTGGCTTTCTCCCTTGCCAACATTAGAATTCTAGCCATCTGTCACCTCTTAGCAAGGCCTCCTGAACTACTCCCTAACTCTTGCTCCGCAGCATCATTTGTTCCTGTGTTTCCTGCCTGCCTGCCTTTGGACAGGCTTGTGTTTACTTGTTCCACTCTTGTAGTTCAAGGCGGGCATCTGACTGCGTTTCCACGTTCTCCTTGTGTCCTAGCACCCACGTAGCATATGTAAGAGCTTGGCAGGCATTGCATAGATGTATGTATGGATGGATGGATGGACGGACAGGTGGGTGGGTGGGTGGGTGGGTGGGTGGATGGATGGACTGACAAATGAAAGATAAAGTGACTGATTCATTTACCTGCTTTGCCAGTCATTCCCTATGTATTTTATATTCTTTTGCATATCTGTGCCTCTCCCTATGATTCTCCCCACATGCAACCCCCACCTGCACCCAGGAGGACTCCTAACCTGCTTCCTGGAGGACATGGAGCTCTTGGACCTAGAGCAGCTGCCTGGGGCACCCTCGCCCTGCCCATCGGGTTGTCTTGCCTTTTGCCATGCCTCCTTGGACAATGGGCTCTGAAATAAGATCTTCCCAATGAACCCATAGAGCACCATGGTCACCAGCAAGGGTGCAATGAAGAAGATGGCAAAGTCAAGCAGGTAGATGGGCAGGTACAGGCCTCTGGACACTTTGTAGCCACATTCCAGGCGCTGATTGTCATGGATGTTGAGGTCCACCAAGAAGAACCACAGTAGGCAATAGAGGGATGTGACCCCCCAAATGCCTGCGATGATCCGTTTGGCCCGGGCCACAGTGCACACAGTCTGTGCTTTCATTGGGTGGCAAATGGCGATATACCTGTGGAGCACAGGCAAGGCATTTTGGTTCCTGAGGCCATGGGACTGCTTCTCTTATGTCTGAGACAGCTGACCCAAGCTGAGCCCTGTCTGAGTAATGGTGGCTAGCTGTACTTTGCAAGGGCAGAAGCAAAAGGCTGCATGCAAAAGTTTAAGGGGAAGACACTTCAAGGACAGGCAGAACAAAGCCAGTCTTCCAAGAGGAACAGAAAGCAGCCTGGAAATGTCCTGTCCTGTGACTCCATGCCTCTCAAAGGAGCCTTTGACCACCACATGCAGCTCCTCCACCAAAGGCAGGAGCTATACTGTACAGCTCTCACAGGCAGATCTCCTTATTGCTCAGACTTAGGCCCCTGGGGACTATCACATGGTGCAGATGAGACATCCCCACGCTGACTTGTCCACAGGCAAGCACAGACAGGGATTATAGAAGTAGACCCAGTGTTTGGATATGTCACACCTGGGGTCTGTCCAGATTCTAGGGAGCCCTAACAAGTTACTGAGCCCAAAGTCTCAACTCCTGCCATGGGTGCAGCTGAGTTTGACCCCAAATTCAGGCTTTGGATCAGCATGTCTCTGGGATGTTACAAGCGGAGCTAAGCCAGACATGGTGGTACACACTTGTAATTCCAGGACCCAGGACCCAGGAGACTGAAACCCTAGAATTGAAATGAGTTTGAGTCAGCCTTATATACAAAGACAGTTCAAGTATCTATTCCAAGTATGTATTCATATTGAAACCTTATCTCATAAAATAAACAAGCAAAACAAGAAAACAAAAAATTCAAGCTGGAGGAGATTCAAAAGATGCACCATTGCTGAGCACAGTAGCTCAGGCCTGTTATTTCAGTTTCTTGAGAGGCTGAGACAGGAGGATCACAAGTTGTGTCAACCTTAACAAGTCTGTCTCAGGTTTAACTTTTTTTCTTTTTAAAGATTGGAGATATGGCTTGCCTAGTGGGAGGAAGACCCAGGGTTCAGTGTCCAGTGGTGAGAGGAGATGAGAAAGACCATCCAAGTGTCTGTGTTCTGGAAGGGAAATCCAGACTCAGAGGAAGTCAGAGACTTTTCCTGATGTCCTATAGTAATCTAGAAGCAGAGCACATGCCCACATTCGTGCTGGCTCTTCTAGCACCCCACACTGGCTTAGTTCCCCTCAATTTACCAGGAATCCATGCTTGAATCCAGGAAGACAATGGGAAGGAAAAAGGCCTGGGGTAGCCTGTGGGTACTTACCTCTCCACAGTAAATGCCAGGATGGAGCAGGAGGAGACATTGATGCCTAGATACTGGAAGTAGGTGATACCCAAGCAGCCAGCATATCCATAGATCCAATGCCCCACCAGGCTGTCAGAGACATTGGGCAGCCCCGCAGCCACCAGCACAATTAGGTCAGCTAGAGCTAAGCTGACCAGGTAGCAGTTGGTGGGCGTGTGCATGTCTCGTGCTGTCAGCACCACCAGGACCACCATGGTGTTGCCCACAATGCCCGTGGTGCACACCAGGAGCACTAGGAAGACTGAGACCACCTTGTACTCTGGCAGACCCAGTGTGGAATCACCATGAACCAGTGAGACATTGATGAGGCCATCCATCTTACTGGCGCTTTCTGTGATGCCCTGCAGGCCTGGAGGGGTAGGAAGAGGAAGCTCAGAGAGGCAGCCATGGGTTGGGCTGGACTACATACTGGCTGTGGATCCTATAAATACCAGTCTAGGACACTGCATTCAGAGACCTGGTGCTGTGTAGCATGGATATTGCACTGGGTGCTGTGTACATGGTACTCTGCCATTTCATCATTTCAACAGTGAATGGTGCCACCATGAGGCTTCCTCTCCTGTGTGGATGCAGGAAACAACACACCATGGAGGGTGGAAGGGATCTTATGTGCTGTCAAGCTCTCTGCTGAGAAAATGGAGGGCTTGGCTGCTGAGTCTGTAACATCCCTAAGCCTCAGCACACCCACCCATGGATAGGAAGGACAGACACCTGCTTCTCAGGGATGTTAGGAGCATAGAAACAGTGAAGCCTGAAATGTCCCCGGCCTTGACCTTGACAAGCAACGTGTCAGTTCTTTAATATTATTTAATTTTTTCCTTTATTTTTTATGTGCACAGGTGTTTTTCCTGAATGTATGGCCATGTACCTAATACCTGTGGAAGCTGTAAGAGGGCACCAGATCCTCAGGACTGGAGTTACAATTTTAAGCTGTCATATGGGTGCTTGGAATTGAACCTCCATCCTCTGGAAGAGCAGTCAGTGCTCTTAACTACTGAGTCATTTTTTCCACCCCCCTTTAAAAATATTATTGTGGAACTCTAAAAGTCTCTATTTCCCAATCAATCTAATGGGTGGTAACGGCAGCTTCTTTGCATGAAAAAGTGTTGGCTATATTGCATTATGGCTACAGGATAGATACTATGTGACTACTGCTGAATGAGGAAGCAGGGAAAAGGCCAGTTACAACCCTGAGACTCTGACAGGCCCAGGATTTGTTTGTTTGTTTGTTTGTTTACAGCAGGAGTTGCCAATGGTTTTAAGTACAAGAGCAATGTGCTCTAATATGCAGCTTTAAAAGGATTTCAGGGGACCCACAGATCCCAGGAAAGTCAGTAGAAGCACAGGTAAAGGTGAGGAGACCAGGTTCACAGTCAGGTGAGAGGGATCAGGGCTCAGCCAGGCAGTAGCTGGGGAGGGAGAAGGACAAATCAGGATCTCTCTCGGGAGATAGCATGACAGGGCACTAGATAGTATCAGGGTAGACTATAGAGAGTGGGGAGATGCTGTGGCCAGGTGGGGATTAAGGCACTGTGGGCTCTCCACTGAGAATGGGGAAGCATCTAGGAAAGCTCCAGAGTCGGTGCTGGAGGTGGAAATTCAGCAGCTATCAGCATAGGGAGATGGATGGTTCTGCCACCATGTGGAGAATTGTCTTGGGACACAGCTGCAGTTCTATAATGTTCCAAAATGCATAATGCGGCCCCAGCCTACAGCTGAGGGTGGGAGGGTTCAGCTGCCGAGCCTGAAGCCCAGAGCAGCAGTGCCAGCCTTTGAGCCTCAGGACTCTGGGTCTTCTATTTGCCGGCAGATATGCAAGTGTCTGAGGCTGAGGGCACAGAGGACCAAGTGGAGGAAGTGGTATGAGTTCTGAGAACAATGAAGCACCAGCTCTCTGGGGATGACTACAAAGGAGTTGTGCTGGGATCCAGGTAAAGCAGGCATCAACCCAGGAGCAAAATGTGGTTCTGCTTGGAATGCACATACACATACATGCCACATCTGACACACAGTGCAAACTCCAGGCAAATACCACACCACATACAAATAGAAAACAAGATATAACAGACACAAATACACATCTTATAATATACAACACATCTTACACACACTGTATACAGTATACAACATACTCAACAGATACACACATACATACATCACACTCTATACTCAGCCCTACATACCCATACACCTCAGTGCGTGTTCCCTTTCAGTGTGACTGGCATGTAGACAAATGCAAATCTCAGCATGGCATAAACCCTAAAATGACCTGGAGCGGGAACAGATCACCTCACCCAGGGCCAGGTGCTTATCCACTTCTGCTTAGCCTGACGCACAGCCCCACAGCACTACTACAGCTCCCAGGACAGGGACCAGAGCATCATCAGAACAAGGCAGGGCTCATGGAGAAGCTCCACAGATGCTACCTCACACAATACACAGCTGTACACAGGATACAAGTCACATACAACTATACACATGCAGCACAGAGCACATGTCTGTACCCACACAGCACACATGTACACACAATGCTCCTATGCCTTCACATATGCAATGCACCTGTGCTGAGCATACATCTAGGTATACACATGCACATACAAAAGTACAAATCAAAATTGTGCCTGACCCACAATGACTGCCCATACAGGCATTACAAACCTTAGACACGTGTGCAATACATACTCTGCGTACATACTTGACATTAAGCCCCGACATGCATGCCCTGTGTCCATATTACAGGACAGACAGACAGACAGACAGACAGACAGACAGACACACACACACACACACACACACACACACACACACACACACACACACACCCCACAGGCTGACTTTCCACAGCCCAGGCATATACAGTGTTAACTCTCACATGCTTACATGTAAACTTACATGACATGTCTGCCCTTGCAGGCATATCTACAAGGCTGGAACATTGAAAACACATTAGCTGGAGCAAAGGACCACAAGATTTGCAAGATCTGGCAGCTGCTTTAACCCCAGCATCTCTCTTTCTCTGCAGTCAGTGGAAGCTGGTAAACAGGGCTGAACCCAGAAACCTCACAAGGGCTCTTCCAGATATGGGAGCCAGCCAGAGCTGCAGAGCTCCATTCCTGACATCTTGACTCCAAGGACTGTCAGTCACCTACTACTATGCCTGTTCTGCAGATACCGCAATGGGGGCCACTGTATACCATCTCCTGGCTAGACATCACCCCCTCCAGCAGCCCTTATACCCCAAGAGAAACTTCTAATGTCAGAGAACTTACCCAGTGGAGAATCAATGCATTTCCTCTTTTCAGGTCAGGAGGGATAGGGGAGGAGGAGGGAAATGAGAAAGTGAGGAGAGGAGTGGAAAAGGAAGCAGGGAGAAGGAGGGAAAGGGAGAGGGAGAGAGGGAGAGGGGGAGAGGGAGAGGGAGAGGAAGAGAGGGAGGGAGACGGAGGGAGGACAATGCCCGAGTTTCAATCATTCCATGGAAGGAGACTTCACGTTCTGCCGACTGCAGTATCATACATTATGCGGGTATGCACCACACACACACACACACACACACACACACACACACACACACACACACACATAGCCATACCAACTTCTGCCTCCTAAGCTCTCCTCTCACCCTCCCTCTGCAGAGCTGAGAGCCTCATTGTCAATTTGCATCAACACCAGCATCCTAGGCCTCTCCAGCAGGGGGACTCAGAAGGAGGAAGCAGAGATGCGGTCTCCTACTCAGCTAGGGTGGGAGTGGTCCCAGGAGTTTATCTGGCTGGCAAGGAACCTCCACTAGCCAGCAGAGCAATCCTCTATCAGACAGGAAGAAGACAAAGAACCTGGAGAGGAACCTGGGGAGTGGTGCCAAAATCCTCAGTGGCTAGGTGACTGCAGCTCATACCTGAGCCCATGAATGAGCTGCAGTGTCCATGAAAAAATGGACTGGGAAGAGGCCTGGGAGGACTGGGGGAGGGGCAAGGAGAACTCATTTTGTGACTTTGAGAAAGCCATTATTCCTGCTGAGTAAAGACTTTCCAGTACAACTTTTTTTTGGGGGAGGGTAGCACCCACATCCCAGCAAATAACCCAGTCACCTATGCTCTGTTAAGGGGGCCCAATAAACTGGCTCCCCAGAATGAACTTTGGTGGAATTGTGCTTCAGTTTATCCTTGGGACCCACAGAGAACATTCTTACCTTTCCTCCCTGGGTAGGTTTTAGCATCATGAGTATGAGTTTTGGAAGAGCAATGGTGGTGTCCATAGTGTGGGGAATGAGACAAACTAAAAAAAAGTTGTATGGAGGAGGGGAGAGGTTGTTTACAGAGGAAATTTTGTCATGGATATCCATATAGGGTTTGCAGGGCAGTGACAATAAGGTGGAGACTGAGATATCTAAGGTGAAACCATGTAAGTGATGGAGAATGTCTATGGGGGAAATCTCAGGACAGTACTCTTCTAGGTGGTGTGGAGTGGCATACCTGTTGTTCTTTAGTTATAGTTATAAAAATAAAAGATGGAGAAGGGGGTGGAAGTGAGTGGTCCAGGGTTAGGGTCTCAAGTGTTACAGTTATAAGAATAAAAGCTGGAGGGGCTGGAGAGATGGCTCAAAGGTTAAGAGCATTGGCTGCTCTTCCAGAGGTCCTGAGTTCAATTCCCAGCAATCACATGGTGGCTCACTATAATGAGATCTGGTGCCCTCTTCTGGCACACATGGAGGCAGACACTGTATACATAGTAAGTAAATAGATAAATCTTTTTTTTTTAAAGATTTATTTATCTATTTATTTACTATTATCTGTTTATTTATCTATTTAAATAGATCTTTAAAAAAAGAATAAAAGCTGGAGAATGGGTGGGAGGTCCCGAGTGAGGGTTCCGAGTGAGTGGGGTCCCAAGGTAAGGGACCACGTTCCATAGCAGGTGAGGGTGACCAGGGTGGGTGGTGGAGGGAATAACAGACCAGGCAGATAGAGCTTAAATGAGGAGTTTATTTAGAAAGGGGAGTGAGGGAGAAGGGAACAGACATAGAGGCACCGGGAACAGAAGAGGAGAAAGGGGAAGGGGGGGGAGAGAAGAGGGGGTACCTGGTGGCCAACAGAAAGTAGGAAAAAGAGAGTGAGAGAGAGAGAGAGAGAGAGAGAGGGAGGGAGGGAGGGAGAGACGGAGGGAGAGAGAGAGAGAGAGAGAGAGAGAGAGAGAGAGAGAGAGAGAGAGAGAGAGAGAGAGAGAGAGAGTGTAAGTGGGCAGGAGACTGACTTTTACAGGGGTCCTTTACACCTGCCTGCAGACTAGTACTCATGGAACCCCGGGCTGACCAGAGTACTGCCTGAGTGCATCCTGCCAGGTGACAGGGGCAGGCCAGCGTAATGCCTGAATCCTTACAATACTTACTTGATGGTGGGGTTCACCTGGGGAGTGTGGAGATGGTTTGAGAACAAGCGTTACAAGCCAGGAGTGGTGTATGAGGGACAGAGATATCAGTAGACAGCAGCCTAGCCTCTACCATAAATCTACTCAAAGCTGAGGTGGTAGCCTAAAGGGAGAGAGGGATAAGAGGCTGCTGAGTTGGTCCGAGACTTATCAAGTAAGTTAGATGAAAGAGAAGGTAATTGGAAATGTTGGTCTGTTGTGTTTATGGTTAGCAGCCCAGAGGGAAGAGGCTCATATTAGATCAGTAATACAGTCCTTCTCCTGGAACCCCTGAACCTGAAACCTGTGGGGAGGGAGAAACCTAATAGGAATAGAAGACATTCCTTGGGTCCAACCTTCAATATAGCGAAAGGAAAAATCTGTACTCCCATGTGCAGAAGCCTTAACAATGGTCAAATATGGAAGATTACGGTAACCAGAATAGTGAATGACTGTACCAGGCTTTTTCTTTTGGGCCAACAACCAGCTCCAAAATCATGACATAGACACTAGTTTTGAATGGTTGGCCTAGGTTAGGCACATTTCTGACTATCTCTTTTAACTTAAATTAACTTGTTTCTCTTTATATAAAGCCCTTTTTATCACAATTATTATTATTATTACCTTTTCTTACTTTCTTGCTGTCTCTATGTCTCTCTATGTCTCTCTATGTCTCTCTGGCTGACTGATGGCTGCCTGGCTTCTGGCCCCAGGCATGTCCCTCATTCTCTCCTTCTTGTTCTTCTTTTCTTCCTGTTGATGCTCTCTGCCGGGCAGCCCCACATATCCCTCTCCTGTTTAGCTATTGGCCACTCAGCTCTTTATTAGACCAATCAGGTTCCTTAGGCAGACGAGGTGTAACAAATGCAACACATCTTTTCATAATTAAACAAATGCAGCATAGACAAGAGTAACACAGCATTACACAGTTAAGTAATATTCTGCAGCACAAACAAATGTAACACATCTTTGCCTAGTTAAAATATTATTCCACAACAAATGACAGAGCTGTGGGAACTAGGGAACACTTCCAAACGAGCAATGCAGGAAGCCCTTGTCACCTGGCTTGTGAGGCTGTGGGACATGGGGCAGACAGATCAGCCTGAGTGCTGCTGAAGCAGAAGCTGAGCAAGGTGACTACCTATCCCTGCTTGAGACAAAAGCTTCACAATATAGGGCAATGTGAGGGGATCAGTCCCTGGTGGACTGGCTCATAGGAGCCACTAGGGACAACTGGTTATTTTTCTGTAGCTAAGGTCTCTCTGAATATTGGGGACGAGAAAACAGTGGAAGGTCATGCCCTACTCAGGGAATTAGGCATGTGGGAAGAGGTGCTGGATGCCCAGCTCATAGGCCCTGACAAGACTTTATTTTATGGGAGTCCCAAGAAAGAAAGAAATGAACTCAGTAAGGACTGTGAGAATGGTATAGGGGCATTGGTAGCAGTACAGAGCCTCATAGTAGGTAGGGACCTATACAAAACAGGAGAAGCTTTGGCTCACCTAAATGACTTGGACCTGAGCATAAACACTGGTTCACAAGATGCTAAAGCAAGTAGGAGCAAGTGAGAGGGGAAGGAGCCAGGCAGAAGGGTCTCACTGTATCTCCTGAACACAGATGTAGCTGGACCTGCGTCACACAGGAATCCCTAGGAGCAAAATCGATGGGCAACCAAGCCCTATGTTGGTTTGTTAATCTACGGAGAGTAATGGGGGATAGAAACTTTCATCTATAAAATGGCACCCAGACGTGGGTTGCAAGAATTTCCACATAAAACCTGACAAAAGCTTAAAAAGGGGATTCTAAAAACAAAAGAACAGATACAAGCATGGCTTTTGGTAGCAAATTTTCTTGGGTGGGCTGTTTGCTAGAGACAAGCAGAGGCTTGAGGCTCCTTTAAGAGAGGCTTCCTGACTCAGCATAAGTGGCAAAAAGTTCAGGGCTCTTTTAAGAGTCTCTGCTACCAAACAATTATGTGGTGTTAATGAACAGCCAGCTGCATGCTTCGAGGTAGTGGCCTAAACCTAGAAACTCAGAAAGCTGAGGAATAGAATGGGACCAGCTGATTTAATCTTAGCCATGCTGTTTAGCAGATAAAAGACTCATGGTCAGAAAAAGAGATATACAATAAAGGCAGATTCAGAGGGAAAAAGAAAAAGCTCTAATTGGTTTACAATGTGTTTAAAAATATACATAGGCTTGGGAGAGAAAAGAAAAAGGCAGAGAAAGTCCTTAAAAAGAGAGAGAGAGTAGCTGAGTATGGTGGCACACACTTTTTAATCCCAGCACTTGGGACGCAGAGGCAGGCAGATCTCTGTGATTTCAAGGCCAGTCCGGTTTACAGAGTGAATTCCAGGACAGGCAAAACTACACAGAGAAACCCTGTCTCAAACAAACAAACAAACAAACAAATAAATAAATATATAAATAAATAGAGTAATTTAAAAAAGGTCATGTAAAGATAGATAATACACATAGAGTCCGGGTACTTATGTTATTGTGTTGTTGTCTTTGAATTGATTGCTGAGGAAGGAACAATAGCTGTTAAAGACATTTGATTATAAATGCTGCTAGATTAATCCAATTTATATATTTTGAAAATGCCTTGAGTTTAAAATTATGTCTAAGGACATGTTGCTTTGGAAAAGAGATTCTGGTTTTGTTTCCACAGAAGATGAAAAGCTGTGGTTTGAGAAAACAGGACATCCTAAAGCAGTGGCCCCAAACCATGACAGTCAGGATTTGGCCAGGTTTCTGGGTTTTGTCAGGATCCCCATAGTACTGACAGTGCTCCCAAACAGCAGGAAACAGTTTGAAGGAAATGACACCCAAATTCCCAAGTATTGTTTATAAATGTTTGTTTTCATTTATATTGGGTTGTTTATAATGGTTAATGAACACAGTCAATCTCTAAAGAAAAAAGATGGGATATGATATAGAAATGAATACTTTGTGTTGGTTTGGATTTTGGTTTACTGATACAAATTTAAACTCAACCTTGTTATATGTATATTTTTACTATTGTTTAGGTATTGTGTTTATACAGGTCATTTAAAAATAATGTATAATTAAATACAGATTATATATAGTTACCTACAATAGTCAAAACTTATGTTAGTTAGGTTTTCTAAATATAGAGAGATATGTTTGAGATGGATAGTCTTCAAACCTGTCAAAGACCTACAGAATATGGCATTTAAAATGGTTTAGGGTTTTCATGAAAATGAGACACAACTGCTCCTGGCAACACCAATTATGTCAGAGAGGAAGATGGGCATTGAAGAAACTTGATATGGAATTGCTTTCAATATGGTGAGAGTAGCCATTTGGGCAAGAAACTGCTCTTGCCTGGACTGTTTGAATGCATGCGTATAAACTGGACATGCAGGACCCACTGGAAAGTGACTGGTGAACTTGCCAAAACAAGATGGGACATTCCTGCAGGGTTCCTGCTTCATGGAAGAGTCTTCCAGACATTCTGTAGGACACAAAGAAAAGTGACTGACAAACTGCCAATATAGGTAGACAGTTTAAAATTTTTTGCTTCACTGAGAAGTCTGCCAGACACACTATGGTCTATGGACTGAAGATGGATGCCCCAATGTTACAGAGGAAATTTGGGTGACTGTCCAGGCAGTGAGATATCTCTGTTAATTCTAGAGTTTATATATTATCCTTCTGTGGTCTTTGATGGAATGGAAGACAGATAGTTATGGCTATGGTTTTATTAATTATGATAAAAGGTAAGTTACATATAAAACTTTAAATTCACAAAGATAGAATAGATGATAGAGTATTTTCTTTCAATTTTGCCAATTTTTTTGTTTGTTTTTTGTTTTTGTTTTTTTGGTTTCTTGAGACAGCATTTCTCTGTATTGTTTTGGAGCCTGTCCTGGAACTAGGTCTGTAGACCAGGCTGGCCTTGAACTCACAGAGATCCACCTGATTCTGCCTCCTGAGTGCTGGGATTAAAGGTGCGTGCCACCAATGCCCAGCTAATTTTGCCAAATGTTAATGGACTAAATATTGTTAACTATAGTTCTTACTTGTTAACTGTTATGTATAATTTTTACTATGTTAAAGTTAAAAACTTTTTATTTGTACAGAAAAGAGGAAATGATGGGGGATGTCCTTCTTATATATGTTTCTCTTATTGGTTGATGAATAAAACACTGATTGTCCTGTAGCCAGGCAGAAAGTATAGGATGCAGGGGAGAAGGCAAAGAGAGGATGCCAGGGGATGCCATGTAGAGGCAGAAGGAGTAACATGCCAGGGCATTACCGGGTGAGCCAAGAGCATGAGGAAATAGGCTGGTAGAAATGGGTTCATAATTAAGAGAGAGCTAGCCAGTAAGAAACCCTAGCCATTGACTAAACAGTAAGAAGCCCTAGCCATTGACTAAACAGTTTAATAATTAATATGTCTCTGTGTGCTTATTTGGGGCTGAAGGGTGGCAGGACCTGTGGGGCAGAAACTCAGACTACAGGAAAGCTTTAGAGAAAACCAGTAATTCACTAGGGGAGTAAAAGAAAAAGTGACCAAGAGGTGCAGTCGACCCCTACTTCTTCCCCACCCGCAACTGATAAAGTTTTCTTGGGATGGAGCCTCCCCAACCACTTCTCTGTATGGATGGCTACGGTTGAGTTCATAGTGATGGCCACACTGGGCAACAGGAAGCCCTATGCTGAACTGATGATTTATTGATCCCTCACCAACAAATATGCAGAATACATGAGACCCCCGTGGATACTGGAGCAGAACAGACATTGATTCACAGTTACCTCCATAAGCACTGGTGGTAGATGGGTGTGGAGGATAAAATCATACAGGTGGAGGAATCTAAACACATTTTGAAGGTGGGTAATTATCCTCCCAAGGGAATATATAGTGATGTCTCTCTCCTCCCTGAGGGAACATTCTAGGGGTGGATGCCCTACTATGTAGGACACAGCCTGGAGTGTGTATCTGGAGTCTGGATTTCTGAGGGTTGAAATGGTAAATGCAGGAGAGGGAAAGGTTGAAGCCTGTACAGTTATCCATTGCCCAAGTCTAGGTTTCCCAAGACTTGGGATGAAAGAAAAGAAACCACCCAGCAGCTGGAAAGGGTATAGATCATCTGCCTTTTTCCAGTAGTCAGGTATAGCCAATACAAAAGCTAGATATGGCTCCTGGAGAGTGATGATGGATGACAAGGAGTTAAATAAGGTAGTACCTCCCATCCCCACAGTTGTGCCTGGCATTGTTCTGCTAACTGGACAGCTGCTTCAGGTAGTGGGGTCTCACCGCAGCAGTGGACCTTGATAATATAGTTTAGTAATCCTGTAGCTGCTGAATCACAAGACCAGAAGTCCCCAAAATGATAAAGTCTATCGCTGCTGATAAGACCCTACTGCTAAAGACATCTCAAGCGGCGAGTGCAGGAGAGGGAATCAAGCTAGGACCAATCTGGCCTAACCTGCTGAAGCCTGGTACATCTATGGCATCCACAGGGTCTTTAAGCAGTAAGGGGTCCCTGTGGCAATACAAATGAACAAGGATACTATGCCTGGATTGTTCTGCTGGTTTGGTATGATGCACTCACCAAGGTATCTTCCAGGAGTTTATGTTTACAACCACAGGCTACCACCACAGTTATACATGACCACCCTAGTCAAACAACTACCACCTTTGGGAGTTTAGCTGTGCCTGCTTGGGAAAATCATCACAGCTGGGCTTGCTGAGTGTTTATATTCTCTCACAGGAGAAGGAACTGGGTGGGTCATGGGACCCTCATCTGAATGTCCAGCCACTCCATGCTGTCCATTACATACAATTTTGCTCTAAATTGCGTGTGGCTTCAGGGAGGAACTAGAGTTTTGTCAGCGTGAAGACTGAGGGTGCTCCATCAATGCAGCTATGGGAAAGCCATCATCTCTGCTAGACAGACTTTCTGGTGTAGCCTTTTGCAGTGGGAAAGCACTAACATGCCAGTAAATAGCTTGTCACCTATGCTCTCAAAGGAAACCCAGTAAATTCACTAGACCCCCAGAGTAAACTTTAATGCAATCATTACTCAGCATGTTGAGAGCTTAAGAGGAGGGGGTAACATTGTTTACATTTCCTGCCCCCGAAGGAATTTTAACAATAGGTGTCCAGTGACCCTATCCATGGGATTCACATCCTTCCACAAGAGCACCAGGATGCAGGAGAAACGGCTAATACAAACCTGGCAGCTTTCTGTGCTCTTTGGAGCCCAGCAGAGCTGTGTTATGAGTCTAGCTATGCTGCTGCAAAGGCCACAAGGACAGGCCAAGGCCCCCACACATCCTGATCTTATATGGAGAAGAGACACCTGCTGAGCCCAGCAGCCCACAGTAAAGTGAGAAACAGAGATGTGGTTTGGGAAAACTGGCCGTGCACAACAGAAAACCTGCTCCACAGCTGAATGTAGTCTTCAACAGATTCTTCCTCCACAAGTCTGTCCAAGCTCTGGTAATATGGTCACCATCCAAATATAAGTTTCTAAATAAGCCAGTTTGCCTTGTGTCTATGCTGACAACTTTATTTCCCTGTGTACATCTCTTACCTAGCCCTTCCCTAGAGCCTTGGTGAGTACATCGTCATAATTCATTTTCTGCATTTGACCTGGAACTTCCAACAGCATACTTCCAAATGCACTGGGAAGATGTTTACAGTTCTTAGCCAGACAATAGTCACTGATCCAGCTATAATGCTCAGAGCTATGGAACAGACACTAGCCCTTGTCTTGGGCCTATGGAGGAGGTCTGAGAGGGTATTTTTTAAAACTTCCTGCTTGTGATCTCTGACAGCACAAGAAAATTTTACATGACCCAGGTTTGTAGGTATGAAAAATACACATATAAATAATTTACTGATGAAAAAAATTTACTGATGATCTCTAGTTTATTTTTATGAAATTATTTGGAGCTGGGGGATGCAGCTAAGTTGGTAGAGTGCTTGCCTAGTGAATGCTTGAGGCCTCAAGTTCAATCTCCAGGACACACTTAGAACAGGAATGTTGTGGGGCTGGAGAGGTGGCTCAGAGATTAAAAGCATTGAATGTTCTTCTGGAGGTCCGGGGTTCAAGTCCCAGATCTCACATGGCAGCTCACAACTGTCTGTAACGCCAAGATCTGACACCCTCACAGATATATATGTAGGCAAAAACACTAATACAAGTAAAATTTTTTTAAAAAGTTATATTAAAAATAAAGAACAGGCATTATGGTACATACCCGTAATCCCAGAAAATTTCGAAGGTGAAGGCAGGAAGATCAGAAGTTTAAGGTCATCCTTGGCAACATGGTGAGTTCAAGGCCAGCCTGTGCTATGTTACATGCAACCCTGCATAAATAAACTTCTGAATATGAGTAGCCCCACATAGGTCCTTTCGCTCAGTCATTGGCTCACACAAACCAGTGGCTGAAGCCCCACAATGCAGAGGCGAGAGAAAAGGCCAGCAGAAACTTAGAGGTCTGAGGATCCTCTCTGGGGTGAGACCCTTGTAAACTGAAGGTGGGATCACAGCTGGGCACAGAGGGTGACCAAGGCCTAAAGCTAACAGCTGGTAAAACCTTTACTCCAGAAAGAAGGTCCCCACTAATCCAGCCTGACTCTTTCTCATTACCTCAGAAGTGGAGGTCCCACACATTCTGAGTAAATCCTTTTAATAAGCTGAGTTCACACAGCGGGCCAGCAAGAACAGGGCAACCAAAGCAGCTGAACTACTCTGGTGTGCCCCCTGGTGACCATATGAAGAATCAGCAAGGCTGTCTTTTCTCAAATGCTACTTTCAGACAAAATTGCTTTTCACATACCCTTGACATTACAGACAGTAAAGGCTGGGCAAACATACATGGATATGGCTATGCATGCCTTGAGAGTGTGGAGAGAAACATTTTAGGCCTGGGAACTCATGACCTGAAATATGGGAAGCAGGAAGTGAGTCCTACAGTTCCCACCTTTCCCTCTCTGGGGTTCAGATAGACAACAGGTAGAACTCCAAACAACATTAAACAAATCTCTTTTCTCTGCTCTTCACTATCACTTGTCTGTCAAATTTGCCTGTTGGGGAGGAGTGGCTGAGTCTATGTTGTTAGACTTGCAAGATCCAGGCTTCTGACTCTATGTCTTATATGCTGAGATGTGTGCCAGACGTGGCAACAGTTTGGGCAATTTTCAGCCAGGTAGGATTGCTTGGTATACACTTGGCAAAACTCAAAATGTACACTTCATATGACTTTTATCACTTGCACATTGTTTCTGTATAGCCCACAATTTAGAAAACCAATATCCCTCTGGCTTCCTTCACACTTTCAAAAAGCAACTATTTCAGTGCTTTTGTCCTTTCAGGCATTTCTTTCTGGAGAAGGAGGGGTTTGAGACAGGGTTTCTTTTCCAGTCCTGGCTGTCCTGGAACTCACTAAGACCCACCTGCCTCTGCCTCCCAAGTGTTGGGATTAAGTGTACGCTTTTTTTTTTTTTTTTTTTTTTTTTTTTGCATTTACTGATATTTTTCCTGTGTTATTTCCAAGAGATTCACTCCTGTCTGGCTTTGAATTCATCTTCCTTGGGAAGTCTCCCAAGTACTTGGATTATAGGTATGTATGTACTACCATTCCTGTTCATACTGATGTTTTTTGCCTTCTAAAATGGCTAGACCATTTAACCCCTAGCAGCAGTATGTTTCACTTGCTCCAAAAATATTCATGGTTATAGTCTTATGTGAGCATGATTGTCCTGGTTAAGTTGGTTTTGTTGTCAACTTGACACAAGCTTGAGTTACCTGAGAAGAGGAACTTCTGCTGAGAAAATGCCTCCATCAGATTGTGGCATTTTCTTCATTAATGACTGACGTGAGAGGGCTCATTTCACCGAGGCAGGTGCCAGCCCTGTGCAGGTGGCCCTGGGTGCTATAAGGAAGCAGGACAAGCAGGCCATAGGAGCAAGCCAGTAAGCAACCCCTCCAATGACCCTGCTCCTACTCTTGCCCTGACTTCTCTCCATGATGAACTATAAACTGTAAGATGAAATAAACCCTTTCCTCGCAAGTTGCTTTTGGTCATGGTGTTTTGTCACAGCAAAACCAATGATCATCTGTATTTCTTCTGCCATTTGCCTTCTTGTTCAAAATCATTTTGGAGCTTCACCCCACTTCCAAAAATTATCTTGATGTATTCAAGATTCATATAATTTTTTTTAACCATTGCAACATTGTAAGTGGTGTATAATGTTAGTTACAATATTGCAATATCTTTTGATAAATACTTGGGTTGTTTCCAGGATTTTTTCCTTTATACTCTGTGACTATTCTTGTCCATGTCTCTTGGAGCCTAATGTCAAGGTACTCCAGCTTCACATGCTCTGAACATCAGAACACCTGGGACTGTTAAACAGAGACCACCAGGATTTCTAGTATGGAAGGCACTGCCAAGGGCATACCCTGATTGGCAGAACTGAGTAGTACATGCAAGTAGCACTTAGCCCCAGTGGTCTGGAAAGAAAACCAGCTTTACTAATACCTAAGGATAAATAAATGTGAATTGGGCAGTCATTTCAGGTAGTTTGAGAGGCCCATGTGAAGACTTGGTGTCTTAGGGTTTGTATTTCTGCGATGAAACACTGTGACCAAAGCAAAGTGAGGAGGAAATGGTTTATTTGGCTTACACTTCCATATTGTGGTTCATCATCAAAGGAAGTCAGGACAGGAACTCAAACACATCAGGAACCTAGAGGCAGGAACTAGGCCATGGAAGAGTGTTGCTTACTGGCTTGTTCCTCATGGCTTGCTCTGTCTGCATTTCTTATAGAAACCAGGGCCATAAGCCCAGTGATGGCACCGCCCACAATGGGCTGGGCCCTCCCCCCATCAATCACTAATTAAGACAATGCCTTGCAGCTGGATAATATGGTGGCATTTTCTCAATTGAGTTCCCTTCCTCTCTGATGACTTTAGCTTGTGTCTGTCAAGTTGACATAAAACTATCCTGCATATCTGGGGACAGAGAAAATTAGATTGCAAACTGAAGGGCCAAGAAAGAAGACATGAGTGGAAGAGAGATGGGCTGGGAGCACTGAGCCATAGGAAGGATGGTGCATTACTCTAGACTTTATCTGATGGCTAAAGAAGCCACTGGAGGAGTCTCTAGCCATCAGGGGGTTAACTGAAATTGAGTTATAAAATGTGGCTCTGACTGCCTAGGAGTCCCCAGCAGTGACAGGAGTGAGAAGAGGGTTCTTTAGTATTAATTCAGGCAAGAAGCATGAAGACCATAGAGAACAGGAGGAAAATTCAAGACCCATCTGAACCTATGTATGTATGCATGCTGTGGCCCAGCTAATTAAACAATGGCTGTCTACCAACATGAAGTCCAAGAATCCAGCAGACTGGATTCAGTCCACAAGTCTTCACTATTCATTGAAATCCAGAAGAAGTAGGCCCTAATGGCAGTGAACTAATGAACTTGCCAGAGTGAGCGCAAGCAGGCAAAGAGAAAGGGCTTCCTTCCTCCTTTACATAGGCTGCCACCAAAAGGTGTGGCCCAGATTAAAGGTGGATCTTCTCACCTCAAAAGATCCAGGTTAAAGGTGGGTCTTCCCACTTCAAATGATTCAGTCAAGAATAATCCCTCACAGGCACTCAGCTGCTTGGGTTTCATGACTGGCTTCTCTTAAGCACCTGTTAAGGGTTCCTCTGTGCTTGTAGCATGTGTCGGACCTTCATTGCTTTCTGTGGCTGAATTAATGTTCCATAGTAAGAACAGAACAGTTTCTTTCATTAATTTATGGGTATCTGGGCTGTTTTCACCTTGAGGTTGTCCGAGGAAGATAGGCAGCCTCCAAGCATGTAAGCCCACAATCATCAGCTCCAAAATTTGCAAGGGGCCAGTACCCAGTGACCTCACTACCATTTGTTAGTAGTGACGAGTGCATTTCTGTTCCACCAACAGTAGCACCAGAGCCCTGCTGAGTAGGGAGAGGACTGTAAAAACGTTTCAACAGTTTAAATCCTCCCCAGGGAATTCCATTTAATGAAATCAAGAATAACTGGGCGTTGGTGGCGCACAACTTTAATCCCAGCACTCGGGAGGCAGAAGCAGGCAGATCTGTGAGTTCGAGGCCAGCCTGGTCTATAGGCTCGAAGACAATACAGAGAAACCCTGTTTCGAAAAGCCAAAAAGAAAGAGGAGGAGGAGCAGGAGGAGGAGCAGGAGGAGGAGCAGGAGGAGGAGAAGGAGGAGGAGGAGAGAATATTTAGCGTCACTCTAAATTCTACAAATATCTCCAAATATTCCTTTGGGGGTAGGGGGACGAGTACGAGGACCTCGACCATACTTGCCAGGCGCTGTCGTCTCTACTTCAGAGCTACACTCCAGTCTCCAAAACACTTTTGGTCAAACATTGACATTTAATAAGACAGGAAATTCTCTATTGACAAAGACGTATCCCAAGTTTGTAGGCACTGGAGTGTCCACACGCGCAGACCAAGAGTCTCAAAGGGATTTCCCTACCCGGGTCACGATCGGCCCTCGGCCAGCTTCTTGGTGGAAACCATCAGCGAACTACAGACTCTGCGCACGCGCCGCTAAAAGGCTCGCTAGAGGGCCGGCCGACCTCGGTGGGCGTGCGCAGTAGCGGAGACTTGTGAGCGCGCGCCACAGAGGAGGGGCCCCAGAGGCCGGAAGGAAGCGCGAGGAGGGCGGGGCTAGCGAGGGAAGCCCGCCGGCCCGCACTACGGCCGTCGCGGCCTGATGACGTCGCACAATGGCCGGCCCCCGCGGGTAGTGGAGCCCGTTTGTTCCGCCCGCGTCGTGCCTGAAGCCAGAGCCAGTGAGAAGCGGAAAGGTCGAGGAACGTCCTGTCCACGCTGCTCCCATCCCAGCGGAGCCGTGGCCGCCTCCCGTCCTCGCGCTGAGGTAAGCGGGGCCGGCGGGCGGTAAGGAGGAGGCCGCCCCAGCGGCGGTGGGAGCGAGGCCCGGGAGCCCGGCGCCGCCTCCCGAGCTCGGGCGCGCCCCCGGCTGTGCGCAGCCGCGGGTCGAAGCGCGGCCCGGGACAGCGGGCAAGCGCGAGCCCGCTGCGGCCTGGGACGTCCTGGCGCCTTAGCGTGCCGAGGTCTGCCATGGTGAAGTTGGTTTTCCTGAAGCTGTCATTTCTCTTCCGGGCCACTCGGCGTGGCACATGTTCGCCGCCTACAAAGGGGAGAGAAGCACGCAGGTTGGCTCGGGAGGAGGCTCGCTTGGACTGTCGACGGGTTCTACGGGGAACTTTGAGCTCTCTGGAGCCTCCTGCAACATGCTATCGCAACTTCAAGTGTGCACAGGTTGGACGTACCTACTGTGCCCCGAGAGGCCTCGATTTCTTAGGAAGTATAACCTCCTCACCTCTTGGACTGTGAGCTCAGAGATACCAAGTCTTTGGAGTCAAGTAGCCAAACAGTTGTTGTGCTGGGAAGAAATTAAACTTAGTCTCGCTGCTGCTGGAAATTTAGTTTTCCCCGTATACATTGACAGCTGAGTTTACCAGGCACAGTAGTAGCTTTAAATGAGTTCTGCTTAGCACTAACTTGAAAGGTAATTCTTCAGACCCATTTGGGGATAATGAAAGAGGGCATTTGCTTTATCTTCACATTACCTATACCAAGGCAGCGGTTGAGATTCTCAGCCCCTAGGCTAATTCCCATTTCCCAGCCCCGGAGAGGAGAATGTGTTTGGTCTGAGCACTTATGAAGCCCAGCCAGTTCTGGAACCAGTTCAATATGTCCCAAAGCCTGAAATTTCTCTCCAGTTGTAGGTGGGGAATGCTAAAACATTTTAAGAGAACTTTGTGGATTTACTTCAGAACACTCAACAGGTAAGCTCTTGCCTTGCTCATCTTTAAAGAGATACCTTGTCATCTGCAGACCATCTCAAGGTGACTACTCCTTATCAAAGAGTTTTAGGTTGAACTTAAGTCACTTTGGAGTGGTGTTTATCAACAATCCTGGCTTTCTTTCTGTATACATTGAAGCTATGAATGAGGATTTTAAACAGGCATAATAGAACTTAGACTTCAACATAGGATCTGCTCTGCTAAAAGTAGTTTCCCACAGCTGGGCATGGTATACCACACCTTTAATCTCAGCATTTTGAAAGGTGGGGGAGGATCTCTGAATTAGAGGCTGGTGGAGTATACAAAGAGAGTTCCAGGACAGGCAGGACTATATAGTGAGACTTTGTCTCAAGAGAGAAAGCACTTTCCCAGAAGTTGTTATTGATCCATCTTTCCACTTGGAACACCTGTCTCAGTAGTAAGCATGTAAATTAATTGGTTTCATTTAATAGCTACACATCCCTGTGTTTGACTAAGAGTTGTTTTATCTGAGTTGGCAGTTCACCAGGCCAGAGACTTAGGTAGTTTGTAGCAGTTCCGCAAGGTAACCCAACTGTGAGGAGAATGTGACATTACTATTCTGCCATTAGTAGTGTGGTTGGAGTCAGTTTGGCCTCCCAGAGCTGCAGCTGAGACAAGAGCAGAGGACACTGCTCTAGTTAAGGTGTTTTACAAATTAGGCAATTTTTTTGCTTATTTCTAGTATGCAACAGGTAGTTCTTTGCTAAATGAGATTTTTGTCAATTATTTAACAAGCATTTTTTCAGATATGTCATATGCAGCAGGGGAAAGAAACAGTGAAAGACTTGTGTTATTCCATCCCCTGAACAGGTTCAACACTATAGATTGGAGGACTAAAGATTAGCGCTAAACCTTGTGAGAGTCCCACATTACTAGGTGATTGGCTAACACAGGTTGGTCAAAGATTGCAAACATGGAAGTGTATTAAACTAGACTAAAGAACCCTCAATTCATTGTTTACACTTATAGGGCATGTATTTCCCTTCATCCAGCATTGGGTAACAAAACTTGTCTCAAAACAGAACACTGGCACCTAGAAAGACAGTGATTCTGCCTAGAGCAGGGTTGGAGATCAAGCCATCTCCTGATTCCCAATGTGATTCCTGTTCTAAAGGTATGATTTAGAGTGTATTTAAAAGAATACACATTTGTAGTTTTCCCTGAATGTGGCCTCCAGCAGTACAATCCCGTGGAAAGGAAGACAGTGCAATGCCTTTTCTCAGAAAGCCTTTCAGGGCCTCTGCAAGGTAACTCTCCACCATGGCAGCCCTGGCATGCCTCCTGTGGATGCACATAGTGGCCACTGTAGTCTCAGAAGTGTCCTAGCCAAGATAGTACAGTGTGTGGTGTATAGGCTAATGAGTGCCAGCCCTTTGAGAGCCTATGTCCTTTCTCACTCTGTAGGATTGGGAAAAGTATATGTTTTCCATCACTATACCAAATTCCTGAGGTGACCAACTAATACAGAGGAACGATTTAAGTTGATGTAGTGGCACACACCTTTAATCGCAACAATCTGGGGAGGCAGGCAGGCAAGATCTCTGAGTTTGAGGGCAAGCTGGTCTACATAGAGAGTTCTAGACAGCCAGGGATACATAGAGAATTCCTATCTCAAAAAGAAAGAGAAAAGGGGTAGAAAGAAAAGGTATATTTTGGCTCTCAGTTTGGTATACTGTAGAGTCTAGATCATCATGTTCAGTTAGTAAGGTAGTGACCAGTGATAAAACAAAACGACTTAACCTCATTGAATGCAGGAGAGCAAAGAAGACTGGCCTACTAGGCCTTACCTGTTAAAGATTCCTGTATCTCTTAGTAGTGTGTTTCTAGGGACCAAGATGTTTTTTTGTTTTGTTTTGTTTTGTTTTGTTTTGTTTTTTGAGACAGGGTTTCTCAGTGTAGCTTTGTAGACCAGGCTGGCCTCAAACTCACAGAGATCTACCTGCTTCTGCCTCCTGAGTACTGAGATTAAAGGTGTAAGCCACCATCATCTGGCCGAACTAAGATGTTAACACTCAGGCTTTTGGAAATTTAAGATCCCACCAGTCATGATGACACATGCCTTTAATCCCAGCACTTGGATGACAGAAATCCCAATTTATAACAGGAGTGAGGGGGAGACCTCCCTAAACCCTTCAGATAAAGTATTTGAGTTTGTATGGTAGGTGCAGTTAGATTAACAGAATAATGTATAATGTAAGAAACAAGATTCCTGACATGTAGTGAAATTTGGGGGTTTTGCCAGAAAGGAAGAGAGATTTTTGTATGACTGGGCTTATTTATGCCTGTCATTGGTTGCTTAGAACAGCCTGTGATCCCAAGAGTCATCTCCCAACTCCACACCCCACACACACAGGTGCTTTCAGGCCCATTCACCCCACCATTTTATGGCACGTGCCAAAAAGCTGCCTTCACAGATCAGAAGTCAACTTACTTCTTGCAATTAAAGTAAATAAATTCACCTAGTTGGGCATGTGCATAGCACATCAGCCCTTCAGATTTCTCAATTTAGTCAGCCTGACTATGTCCGTTTGTAAAAATGATATACCTGTGGTAAGTGTATTGATATTTGGAGGGAGGGAAAAAGAAACAGACAACCCACAGATTTGTAGGGCCATAGTTTATTTGTGGTCTGTACCAAAAAGAGTTTATAGTAGCAACTTCAATGGCTGGGGGATAGAACTAATTCCATCTGTGGTCTGGGAACACAAGTTCAGAATGTCTGAATGACAGTACATAGTAGTAGTCAGATAAAAGACAGCCTTCTCTCCTTCACTAACCTGTTCAGTGTTTAGTTAGGCACCCTGTCTCTACTTGTTACCATGGAATTTCATTTCAAGATTTTTGAGAATGTAAAAAACAACTCAGTAAGACCTAATTTTGACTGAAACCAAAGGCAAACCAACTTGTAGCAGAGCCCCAGAAAAGAGCTGTGAATCAGAATTGTCTTGTGAACCATATACAAGATAGTGTGTTACAAGGACAGTAGCATCTTAGAGCTTGGGCTTTGTTTTCTGCAGCATTGGTTGTATGACTTCCAAATTAGACAGGACATTTGGTTTTGCATAACAGTTGATTTAAAAGATAACTTTGTTTACAAGGTTACTAGAATAGGAATTTGTCAGGTTTCAAGTAGGGCATATGAGACTTGGTAACCAGTTCAGCATGACTGACTTCTATGGGTACCAGGTGCTACCCCTAGGCAGCTGGAGAGATAGAAAGTTCCTGGGCCTCTTAAAAATATACAATGTAATAAAAACGAAAAAGCTAGGGATCAGATGTTACATACTAAGGAATTCATGTGTTCCTTAATGTTGATATATTGGGAGTGTTATTTTTGGCATTAGCTTGACTAAAACCCTACCTACCACACACACTGGAGCTTGCACCAACTTTCTATTAGGCAGTGGAAAAGCACAAAGCCCCCATCTGGCTGTTGTCTTACATGATATTTACCCTTTGCTCTGCAGAACCCTCATAGAACTCCACAGAGATTAGAGGCTGTGCACATAGCTTCTGAACTTGTTCTTACTGCTTTTTGCTCTCACTCTTTTTTAACCCAGATGGGTTGAAGTTCACTAGTAGTCCAGGGTGACCTCAAACTTTGAATAGTCCTCTGTCTCATCTCACAAATCCTAGGATTACAAACTGGCATGTGTTTACTATTTTGAGACATGGTTTCTCTGTAGCTTTGGAGGCTGTCTTGGAACTTGCTCAGTTGACCAGGCTGACCTAGAACTCTCAGAGATCCACCTGCCTCTGCCTCCAGGGTACTGGGATTAAAGGCATGTGCCATCACCGCCTGGCAGGCTACAAGTTTTTAAAAGTATAAATTTGGGATCTAAGCTGAAGCTTGGTGATAGGGTACTTTCATGGTATGTATAAGGTCCTGAATTCAATCTTTAATACTGCTCCCCCAACATAATTTGAAGCATACATTTTTAATAGATAAATATAAAGTTATATAAGTACAATGTATAAAGAACATAAATGTATGAGGCTTGGTACCTCTAAACACATATTGATCCTGAGATGAATAAATACTACATTTTGCTAGGTACCAAACAGCCTGTGTTTTTTCCCCATCCTCAGAATATAGACTCAAACCCTTTTTCCTTCATATTGTAAGTTGTTATCTGTTATTGGTATGATAGAAATACTGGCTACCGAGTGCTATATGTGACACATCTATAGGTGTTTTCTAACCCCAGCTTTGGTGGCCAGATTTCAAACCAAATGCAGCAGTGATTTTTTTTTTTTTATTTGTTTGTTTTATTTTGTTTTGTTTTGTTTTTTTTTTTAATTGAGACAAGGTTTTGCTATGTATTATGGGGTAGCCTCTAGCTCCCAAATGCTGTGATTATAGGCATGTACCACTATACACAGCAGAGCAAAGTGCTTTTTGTGAGTTGTAGAGGTGGAAAAACCAGAAAACATTTTCTTTGATTAAATCTGGATTTGTAGAAATAGAAGTGAGTCTTCTAAAAAGGAAAATGTCTTTTATATAAGTATTTGACTTAAATGTCTAAAAATATTGTCATAGTCCATTTGTACAGCAGATACCTAGATAGCTTTGGTTGTTTGAACTCTGGTGTCACTGGTCCCAGAGCAGTGCCTTTGAAGAACAGGCTGGAAGCTGAATCTTAGAGTATGGAGGAGGGATTGAAGAGGTGACAAGAAGCTGTGTATGCTTGAGAAACAGAGTAAGAGAAAAGGGCTCAGTTGAAAACCACTGCTGGCCTAGGGTTCTACATCATTCCACTAGGGAAACAGAAGTCGGTTCTCGTGAATCCCAATAGCTGTTCTTTGCAGTCCATGGCTTATTATTGTTCACTTTTCTTCACCTGTGCTGGCTGTAGGCAAGAGAAAGGACTGAGTGGAGGCCAGCCTTACCCAGTGGAGTTATGCTCTGGCATTCCACAGGGAGTTGTGTAGGTTTGGGAGGGGCTGTATGGAGCAAGGGCAGAATGGATCTTTCCTCCTCCATGGGGCAGAGGACATGTGGGCCAGGAGGATACGCCTGGACTGAGTCTGTGCTGTCTGTCTTTTGCAGATCTGCGGGTCCTGATGGATGTGGCTGAGAGCCCTGAACTGGATCCTCGTTCTCCAGAGGATGAAGAGCAGCCGGCGCTCTCAGATGATGACATTCTGAGGGAAAGTGGATCTGAACAAGATTTGGATGGAGCTGGGGAAAGGGCTTCTGATTTGGAGGATGAGGAAAATGCAACTAGGGTACAAAGCCAGGAGGAGACTCACTCTGATGAGGAAGACCGCGCCAGTGAGCCCAAGTCCCAGGATCAAGACTCAGAGGCTCACGAGCTGGGCAGGGGCCCAGCAGGATCTCTGTGTGAAGAGGGGGATGATGTTGAAGAAGACCAGACAAGTGACCTCAGGGATGAAGCCTCCTCAGTAACCCGGGAACTGGATGAGCACGAGCTAGACTATGATGAGGAGGTCCCTGAGGAGCCAGCTCCTGCTGCCCAGGAGGAGGAAGCTGAGAAAGCTGGAGCAGAGGATGAAGAGGAAAAGGGGGAAGGTGCTCCTGGAGAGGAAGAGAAGCCTGATGTTCAAAGTGTGGGAGAAAAAGAACCCACAGAGGCTGCCAAGGAGAAGAAGAAAGAGGATGATGATGGAGAGATTGATGATGGGGAGATAGATGTGAGTATGGTGGGGCAGGCAAGAACCCTGGCTTCAGGCATACTTGATCCAGAAGATGCAGGCTCAGCAGAGTTTTCAGGCATCCTTGTTCCTAGAGAGACGGTTGGTGGTGGGCCGGGCCAGGCATGCAGGAAAATGAAAGCTTGTGTTGAGGCAGGAAAGGAAACGCTCACAGTGGAGGATGGGAGGTAGGCTTGTACAGAAAACCTCAGACTGGGAAGCTTCTCTCGGTAACTATAGAGTTTCTGTAGATCCCAGAAGATGCCTCCTTTAAATCTGATCTTCATATGGGATCATGAGTGTGTGTGGGAGGTCTGTTTTTTTTTTTTTTTTTTTTTTTTTTTTTTAACATATGATTCTGTTGTAACCTTGAATCGGGAGGTTTTTGGGGACATAGCCCAAAGTTCAGAGAAGTTGAGTTCAAAGCAGGTGAGGGAGAGGCAAAACAGATGAGCCATCTGGGGAGTCCCTAATTCCCAGACTGTACCAGGCTCACAATAACATGCTGAAGATATAACAGGGCAGATAGGCAAGTGGGCACTGTGAATGGTAGTTTGGTCCAAGAGAACCAGTGACTCCAGGCCAGCAGCCATTTTCCCTGAAAACACTTCTCCTGGACTCCGTCTCATGTCTCCCACTCCATTATATTGTTTGCATGTTGGCCTTTGTTGCTACCCTGTAAGCTCATGGACCTTCACTGTGATTCTTGCTTAGTACATGCATTGTTCTTATCATAGTCTCAGATAATTGCTGTATCATACTCCCTCCTCAGGAGCAGTCTCCCAGGCCAAAGGCCTACTCATTTTTCAGACGGTGCCCCTACGTAAGTGTTCAGGATGCATGCATTTAGACTGTGAGCCAGCTACATCTGACACTTGCTTATTGGTGTGTGTTGGCAAGGATGTTCCTGGCAGATGACCTTTAGTGAACAATGAGTTCTGCAGCAGAGCAAGTATGGTACAGCATTCCCCTGCCACCTTAGGAAAGCAAGGGCATCCTTACTGAGCTTTTGTGTCCCAGAGACATCCTGGTTAATTTCACCTGCAGAATAACAGGAACAGCCTAGGTGTTTGATTTGGGGTTGCTCCCTCAATTCTTTGTTCATGGCTTTGTTCTGCTTTTGTGTTATGGGGGGTCAGCAGGCCAAAGCAGGAAGCCTGTTTGCTCACTCTTTTCCTCCTGCCAGAACTACCCAGAGAACACAGGACAGTAACTACAAGGAGTCTCATCTACAAGGCTGGTGGGACAGGTGCTGAGCATACAGGAGGCTGGGGAGAGCTAAGAGCAGTGATCAGGTCTTGGCTGCCTGTGAGAACCCTGGGAATACAACTTGGATTCTGTTCTTTATAAAAAAAAAACTTCTAGGTCACTGTAAAGTGGCGGTGAAGTGAAGAATGAGCCACAAGGTGATGTTGCCCATCAGGGTCACCTAATTTTCCTCATGAGAGGCAAGTAGTGTTCAGTTGCAAAGGGCATGGAGTACTAGGTTTATGCACTGTTAGTGTACAAAGTATTGTAAAGACCAAAGCTCTGCCCTGAAGTATCTGGTGGACCCCACCATTTCCACAGTACTCTTCTGAAATTATAGTTGATCAGGAGACCAACTGTTGTGTACCTGAGCATTCAAGATTGGGAAACTGGAGGTGAGCTGGTGAGGACACACCCAGTTCTTTGCTTCTGACCTGGTGAAGAAGTATAATGGAGAAGGGTGGTTTGGTTCACCTCCAGATGACTGTCCTCTGTTCCAGGATGATGACTTGGAGGAAGGCGAAGTGAAGGACCCCAGTGACCGGAAGGTGAGGCCTCGCCCCACCTGCCGATTCTTCATGAAAGGTAATTGTTTACCTCCAGCCTTTTTTGCAGCCATCTGTGTATGTAGCCTCTTGCTTTCTTGGGGCCATGGTGGTAATTCATCCTCATCTGAGCAGGCTGTTCATGTCAGAGAGGCTTCATGGGACTAGACTGCAAGAGTTGGTGGTAGTGATGATGGTTATTGGTGGTAAACAATAGACACTTTTGGTCCTGTCCTCACTTTTAAAACTGCTTTAGAGGAGAGCCACCTGGTATCTTTTACCCTGCAGGATTCAGGCCCACTGTTTACAATAGACCCAAGGCTGCAACAGACAGTGGCAGTTTCTTAGTGGTCCTTTTATAAGGCCACGTGTTCCAACGTTACCATTCCGCACCTCTATAAGAAAGAACTGCTTTTTACAAGAGAATTCAGAAGCAAGTCCTTTTTTGGGGGGTGGTATTGAAAAGGCAAGGGAGAGCCTCTGAGGGACATTCCTACAAAGGACTGCTGCAGTTAAGTAGCTTCAGCAGGGGCATTTGAGTCTTGCCTACTGATGTGAGCTGAGCACATTACAAGTAATGTGATGCTCTGGCTTTGCAAAGCCTAGGAGGGATTTAGAAATGGAATTAAGGCCAGGCTGTGGTGGCACATGCCTTTTTCCCAGCACTCTGGAGATAGGGACAGGCAGATCTCTGTGAGTTCAAGACCAACCTGGTCATAGAGGGAGGTCCTGGACAGCCAGGGTGGTTACACAGAGAAACCCTGTCTCAGGCAACAGCCCTCCCCCCCAAAAAAAAAAGAAAGAAAGAAAGAAAGAAAGAAAGAAATAGAATTAAGAGTCTCCAGTTTGCAAGACTTGCTTGGTTGGATGTGCCACAGTGCTTTGGGTGTATTTTTTGTTGAGCAGTTTCCTTGAACAGATAAGAAGGTGTTTTCTCTTGCGTGTGGATGACTTTGCTCGATGGCCAGCCTGTGTGTGCAGTCTAAGTTCACAAGAGCTTCCTGTACTTCTTTTCCAGATGTTGTGACACCATTATCCACTCTTCTTCCACCAATACCAAATTCCATACCACTCAGAGGCCAGGTTAAAGGTACAAAATATCCTGTGTTCACTCTCTGTTGTGCCTTAAAGTCCCCTGCGCCAGAGGCCAGACTTCTTTCTCCTGGATTCAGAGCACAGCTGGGACGCCAACAGGGAGGAGGCTTGAGGGGCAGAGCTGCTGTGGCCCTTTCCTCCTTAGTGTCATTAGAGGTGGGAGGGGGGAGATGCAGATTAAGGCCATGGCACTGCACTTAAAGAACAGGAACTTCCACAGGTGGGCAGTGGACTCCTGTCTTATTCATAGAGAAGGCTATGTCCAAGAGTGGTCCACAGACAGCCCCATCCCTAAGGCCAAGAGATGTCCTGGTGATGGGACAGTCGTGAAAATCCTGCTTAGGCTCACTTCTCTGGGATTATGCTCTTGGGATGCCAACTGAAAATAGTTGGCTGATCTAAATTGTTTATATTGGGGGTGGGGTGCAAGACAGTGTGCAGATGACCTTCACTTGACATTGACCCAAGCACCCTAAGAATGAAAGGCTGTGACACTACATCTTCTTCAAAACTTTTTATATTTAAAGTGCTAGTATTTCAAGAAATACAAGTGTAAGCAGGAGACCCTTTTGAAGTGATGGCATGAGGAATAAATGCAATCATCCCCTACAGATGTGTAGATTATGGCAACAGAAATCTGTGTATAATATGTATCTGCCTTTGCAGCCCAGAAGCTTGCCAGCTGCTTGGGACAGGCTGGCAGCATCAGCATGGAGTCTATGGAGCAAGAGCCAGAGGCTCATACCCTGACCTAGTTCTCGGAATTTACCAAGTACAGAACAGATGATGTATTGGAAGGAAATGCATACACTGAGATAGGATTGTTGCCTTAATGATCACACTAATGGGCACCCTGTGTTTACACTGAGCTGTGTTTGGGTTTTCGTGAGTGAGGCATGCTATAGGTAGTTTTCTGCCATCAAATGGGAAGCAGCTTAGGCGAGTGTCTTAGAGTTTCTGTTGCTTTGTTAAAACATGACCAAAAGCAACCTGAGGAGGGCTGGGTGGTATTTCAGCCTACAGTTCCACATCATAGTTGAAGGAAGTAATGGTAGGAACCTAGAGGTAGTAACATTTCCAGGATGTTTTAATCAGTGCTTCCCTTTCTTTCATCCTGTTTATGGTGTGCAGAAGGAAAGAAAATGATGGAACTTGCTCTGGGATGTCTTTGTCATCATTATAAGAAATTTATCTGGATACTTTTTTTCTTTGTTTTCCTACAAGTTATAAGCTTGGTGTTCAGTTGTAATCAGTTGATTTATCAACTGACAGGGCTAAAGAGACAGTTTGTTAAGAGAAGGTACGGTTCTTGGAGGACTCAGGTTCAGTCCCCAGCACCCATGTCAGACAGCTGACAACTGCCTATTTTAAATCCAGATTTAGGAGGATCTGATGCCCTCTTTTGGACTCTGCAGGTATTGCACTCACATGTGGGCGTGCACATAAATAATCATCAGTGCCACCCACCACCACCCCACAAAATCTTTAGCTGGGCATGGTGATGTACCTCTTTAATCCCAGCACTTGGAAGGCCTAAGCAGGCAGATCGGTTGAATGCCAGGCCAGACGGGGCTACAGGTACTGACTCAAAGAAAAGGCCCTAGCAGTAATGAAATAAGTTACTTTAGAAATAAAAATAAAGTTTACAGTATTAGCAAGGATGTGGACGTACTAGACCCTTGTAGCATGCTGCTGGTAGGAAAGTAAAAGACAGTTTGGCAGTTCCTCAAAAGGTAAGGAATAGAATGGCTATTTAGCTCCACTAGTGTTTAAGTTGCTGTGATGAGATACCACAACCAAGGCAACTTATAGAAAACAAGTCTGTTGGGGCTTACAGTTTGAAAGGGTGAGTTCCTGAACTTAATGGCAGAGAGAATGGTGGCAGACAGGCATAGCTCTGGAGCAGTAATGCAGTCGGAGGTTTCTGTTCCTGCTGGTCCTGCAGCCCTTTAATCCTAAATAAACACATAGAGACTTATATTAATTATAAACTGTTTAGCCAATGGCTCAGGCTTCTTCTTCGCTAGCCCTCTTAATTATTAACCAATTTCTATTAAACTATGTATTGCCACGAGGCTGTGTCTTACCCATAATGCTCACACATGTTATTCCTTCGTGGGCTGTGTCTCTCTTGAGACTCCTCTGTGTTCCCCTTCCCAGCCTTCTAGTCTGGTAACCCTGCCTGTAATTCTGCCTGGTTACACCCTGCCTTTCCATTGGCCAAAACAGCTTTTTCATCACCCAATAAGAGAAGCATATTGACAGCATACAGAAGGATATCCCCCCATTACAGTAACTAAGAGTTTACATCTTGATCTGCAAGTAGAAGGCAGAAAGAGAGGCATTAACCAGGAATGTTATAGGTTTTGAAACTTGCAGTGCTGCCCCTGGTAACATACCACCTAATCTTTCCAGAGCAGTTCCACCAACTGGAGACCAAGAATTCAAATATATGAGCCTGTGGGGGTCATTCAAACCACCTCCTTCCCATCCAGTCTCTGGTCCCATTTGGTTTGTGACCATGTCATAATGTAAAATGCATTTACTTCCATTTTAAAAGTCCCAATAGTCTTTCATAGTCTCAACATAGCCTAAAAGCAGCAGTTCTCAACCTGTGGGTTGTGACCCCTGGGGTCAAGTAACTCTTTCTTGGGGTTTGCCTAATATCATTTCTAACAGTAACAAAATTACAATTAAGAAGTAATTAAGTAATTAATTAAGTAATTAAGAAGAGGAACTGTATTACCACTATGTCTGATGTCAAAGAGCTTAGTTGGCTGTGTACTTCCAGATTTGCTGACTGTATCAGCTCTCCTTGGCAGATGTCCCAAGGCTTTGGTACTTCCAACATCCTGGGGTCTCCAACACAATCCAGGCTTCACTTTCATAGCTTTATTTAATGGCCTCTCCCAACCTCCATGCAAAGGCTCACCTACAACATGACTGGCTTCAGCCACTTTTCCCTGACTGCAAAGGAATATTCCACAACCCTTTTACTATATTCTTCATGAGTCTAAAAGCCAGAACCCATGCTGAAAAGTTTGGCTGCCAGCTTGGGATAGAACCTGGTCCCCTCCTTGAGTTACATTTGCATAAACTTTGATTTGTTGTTCTTTAGGAACACATCTTTTCACAAGTTGTGGGATCTCTGAGGGCACACACCCTTTATTCCCATTTCTCCTTATCTCTCAGCTCTTATGTTAAATTTCCTGGAGTTCTATATTTCTTTTTTGGGGGGATGTGGGGAGTTGTGGAATTCAAAACAGGGTTTCTCTGCGTATCTTGGCTGTCCTGGAACTGACTCTTAGATCAGGCTGGCCTCAAACCCAGAGATCTGCCTTCCTCTGCCTCCCAGAGTGCTGGGATTAAAAGGTGTGAGCTGTCACCACCACCCAGCTTTTTTTTTTTTTTTTTTTAATGTCTGGTGATGATGGCACAGGCATTTAATCCCAACACTCTGGGAGGCATAGGTAATAGGATCTCTGTAAAATGGAGGCCAGCCTGGTCTCCAAAGCTAGTTCCAGGATAGCTATGAAGAGAAACCCTGTCTCAAAAAACAAGAACAAGCAAAAAGATTTATTTTTATGTGTAGGTATACATGTGAATGCAGGTAAGTATTAGATCCCTTGAAGCTACAGTTACAGGCCTGACATGGGTGCTGTAAACATCTCCAGTCTTCTGCAAGAGCAGTACCACAGACCCATCTCTCCATCTTTTTCTTTTTCTTTTTTTTTTCTTTTTTTTTTTTTTTTTTTCTTTTTTTGTCTATTTGTGGGGTTTTGTTTTCTTTTCTGAGACAGGGTTTCTCTGTGTAACTGGCTCTCCTGGAACTCACTCTGTAAACCAAACCAGCCTTGAACTCAAGAGATCTACCTGCCTCTGCCTCTAGAGTGCTGGGATTAAAGGCATGTGCCATCATGGCCCACATTTTGTATTTCTTTTTGTTCTAGTTGCTCTTTTTCGTTTGAAACCTGCATAAAAATGATCACTAATAATCAAGCCACAGAGTCAGTATTGGGCTGTCTTGGTATTTTCTCTGCCACCAAAATATTCCAAAATTCTTCCATTTAGTCTCAAGCAGATTTTTTAGGACAAAAAGCAGCTACATTCTTTGCCAAAATATCACATAAATGGTCTCTAGTCCAGTTGCTAGTATTATTTCCATATGAAACCTCTTGAGCTGGGCCTCTATAATCCACATTGATCTCAGCACTACTAACAGTCTTCCAAGCTCCTACTAGGATGTCCCATTAAACCCCTCTTACTATATTCAAAATTCCCTAGTTCAAGGTGCCAAAATCTTGCACATTTCTCAAAAAAAAAAAAAAACCAAACAAAAGCCTTAGCATAGTCAGGCCTATTGTAGCAATAACCCATTTCTGGTACCACCTTCTGCTTTAGTTACTTTGAATTGCTGTGGTGAGATACCATGACCAAGGCAACTTGTAGGAAAAGAGTCTGTTGAACTCTGAACATCATGGTGTAGAGAGTAGGCAGGCATGGTACTAGAGCAGTAGCTGAAAATTTATATCTCTGTTAAGTAGGAGAGCTAACTGGGTGTGGTATGGGCTTTTGAAATCTAAAAGTTTGCTTCTTCCTCCAAGGACGCACCTCCTAATTACCCCCAAACAGTTCCTCCAAGTAGAAACCAAGCATTCAAATATATGAACCTATGGGGGCCATTGTTTTTCATACCACCACAGCAAGCCCTCTGTGTTTGTCCAAGAGAAATGAAAATGTGACACTCAAAAACTTGTGCGAAGGTGATCTTGTTTTCCAGGGTTGGTTCATCTGGGAGCAGAGCTGCACATTACACAGTGACTTAGGAAAGGCCACGTTGGGGATGAAACTCTTGAGCCTTGACAAGCCTGCAAGTTAAGCACAAGACCACTGAGTTAAACTCCTTAAGGAGATCCTCTGTGGTTGTACCATTTTATTATAATTTCTAGCAGTATCTGATGGTGTCTGGGTTATTGGGCTCTCTAAGGTTTGGTGATATGCATCCTTTTCTGTGCTTATTGTAACCATTTGTATATCTTAACTATGTTTGCTCGCTTTTGAATCCCTGTGTTCTTCATATTTATGAAGTATCATACCTCAGAGTCTCCTGTAGTCTTTGGGAGTCCCAGAGACCATTCAGGGACTCAGATTAGGGCAGTTTTCATAGTGACATAACAGCTAGTGGTATGTAAGGCACTCCTTCGAGCATGTATAAGCAAAGGCCAGCCTTGCCTGTGTCAGTAAGAAATAACATTTTGACGAATTATTTTGTTTATCGTTTTGTTTCTGAGACAGTCTCACCATGTAGATCAGGTTAACCTCAAACTCACAGCTATCTTCCTGCCTCTGTCATACACACATCCTCCCAGGTGCTGGGTTAAAGATGTGTACCATCCTGCCTGCCTTGGACAGATTTGGTTTGGGTTTGGGCAGGGTTTTGTTGTCGTTGTTTCTGGTTTTTCAAGACAGGGTTTCTTTATGTATCTTTGGCTATTCTGGAACTAGCTCTATAGACCAAGCTGGCCTTGAACTCAGAGATCATCCTCCCTGCCTGTCCCCTCACCCCTCCCGTGCTGTGATTAAAGGCCATCACCACCCAGCAGGACTGACTACTTAATAATTCCCTTTGGTATTCCTTCCTCTGCACTAATGCTAGATGACCAGAAAATCTTGACTGCTATGTATTTTTGAGTAACCTATGATAGTTTTAGTTTTTCAAGACAGCATTTCTCTGTGTATTTCTGTCTGTCTTGGAACTCACTCTGTAGACCAGGCTGGCCTTGAGCTCACAGATCCGCCTGCCTCCACCTGGTATGTGTCACCATTGCCTGGCTTAAAGAAAAAAATTTAAACCAGTGAAACACTTGGCTTTTATTCACAGGCTGTATTTATTCCCTGTTTACAGTTGCTTAAACTAGCTGAAAAGGAAACCAAGATATACTGAGAGAGGGCCACTTTGTCAGAAGTGTGCTCTAGACTAAAACAAGTGTTTTGTTTAGAAAGTGGACATTGTAAAATTTTCTTTGCTGTTGTGACAGGTGTCTTGCCTGTGGTGCTGATCATGAAGCTGATGATAACCAATCCAACCAACAAATCATAAGCTTAAAAGTCTGCTCACTTCTGGACAAAAACATATGAATTTGCTCGTACACACAGCCACAGTCTCTTACTGGTGCTTACACATGTTAGCAGAGCTGAATCTTAGCCATTGGACATGGGGACTGTGGCCAGCAGGTGATGGGGCAGCCGCCTTCTGCCGTCTGTTGAGCTTTCTTGAGTTCTGCTAAGAGATCTGCCATGATCATGTATCAATGTTGTGGATGCAGTTTTAGATCTGTTGCTATTAATCACACAAGTTATTCATTTTTTTTTCTTAAGATATTTAGGGATGGTAGTGGCAAAGATCATCCCAGAGTGTATAATATATTCACAAAAAATGGGGGCATACGTTTGGTGACTACATTACCAACCACCCCTAAGTTGGTTAACTACTTCTGACAGAAGGTTCTGGAGGTATAGGGTAGGGGAGATAGGGTAGTATCTAGGGCAGGTTAGCTTTTAATGTGCCACTCTCTTGAGTGTTAAAATCAGTATCTGCACTGTTATACCCCACTCCACTGTATGTTCTTCAGAAAGCATACTCTTTTTATCTACATATATTCCCACTTTTGTTTTACTATAAAGTATTTTTCATGTTAAATAGTATCTACACAAGCATAGACATTAATAAAAGAATTGCTGAGATACTGACCATCTAGCTAAGAAAAAGAACATTTCTTTCCTTTGGAAACCCATGTGCAGATAGCCCTCTGAAACCCAGAAATAGCTAGGTGTGGGTAGCCTACACCTTTTATCTCAGCACTCACAAAGCAGAAGCAGATGTATCTCTCTGAGTTTGAGGCCAGCCTTGTCTACACAAAGTGAGTTCCAGGCCAGTCAAGGCAACATAATGAAAACTTGTCTCAAAACAAATATAAAAATCCAGAAGTTACACTGTCCCACACAGCCTCTGAGTCTCCACACTCAGAAACAAGTGACCAAACTATTCTAAAATAGCATTATTTTTGCTTCTGTTTCATGTTTTCTAATTAAGAAATTAAGTTCGGCTGGACAGTAGTGACCAAACCTTTAAATCCCAGCACTCAGGAGGCAGAGACAGGCAGATAATCTGAATTTGAAGCCAGCCTGGTCTATAGAGCTAGTTCCAAGACAGCTAGGGCTGCTATACAGAGAAACCTTGTGTGTGTGTGTGTGTGTGTGTGTGTGTGTGTAAGAAATACCGACAGTAGAGCAAGTAAAAGATAGGGCTAAGAGTGTAGCTCAACAAAGATCTATTTCGCTAGTATGTACAAGACCCTAAGTTCGATGAACCAGGTGAGGGCAGTGTACCTTGAAAGCATTTTTTTGACAGTTCAGCAGTAATAGTATTTGTGCCTCACTCCCATGGAAGGGTTTACCTATATAAATGGGATTCCTGCACTCCTTGATCATTTGTCCATTGTTTACAGGTTGTCTGCTCTGGCCATGTGGTGGGTGACTGTTCTTGGAGCCGTGTTCCTCATGACTTAGGTGGTCATGGGATAAGAACATTCTCATCAGGGACCTAACTTAGCTCCCTTCGAGCTGGATTCTGTCATCCTAATATTTTATCAGAGATGACTACTCTGCACCCCCTTACCTTTCCTCTGATGTCTCTCTCCCATGTATGTTTTCTTCTTTCTGCCCAAAGATTTGACTGAGACTTGGCAGTGGGTTGGGTTTTGGATTTGCATTAGTTTTGTTTGACATTTTAAAACAAATAATAAATGCCTATTTATCTATTAAATGGAAATGCATGTTAGGTATAATCATATACTTAATACTTTTTTGTATTTTCTGGCTCTTCTATAATGAGGTTTTGTTCTGCCTGCATATGTGCCTGCGTGCCAGAAGAGGGCGCCAGATCTCATTCTAGATGTTTTTGAGCCATCATGTGGTTTGTTGAGAATTTAACTCAGGACATCTGGAAGAGCAGTCAGTGTTAATAATAGCTGAGCCCATATCTCCAGTTTCCCTTTTGTTACATTTTATTTACATAAACAAGGTTGAGAAGTGCATGATGTGGAGAGTTGATTGGGAAGTGTTTGCATCTGTCTTCAGATGCCTGGCTGCAATAGTCATTCCCTGAAGCTCCAGAGCTCAAAGGTCCAGATCCCTGTACAGTGAAGCTTCTAACCTCACTTAACTTACATGTGAATCATTAAATACTTTCAGGAATGAAAAAAAAAAAAACTTACCATTTTTGTGTTTGCAGGTAAACAATTTTGAGTGGATTTGTGCTTTATGTCAGCATGCTCTTTGTGTTGAGTTGGTTTTAACTCAGGCTTCAGTAGTCATGGTATTTAAAGATGAAACTTGCCTTTTTTCTTAGTATTAAGTGATTATTTGTACTTAACTGCATAAAAGATTTGTTAGCAAAAATGTTCAACTGAAATGTTCCAGATGAATATACTCTTTTAATTATTTAAGAGTATGTGTGTTAAGCTAGAAGTGTATTTAAATTTTAGATGCTTCTAGTGGTGCATACATAGGACTGTGTGTAAAAGCTCAATTGTATTTTGATTGATTTCATACAATATGTAGCTTAATTTATCACACATATTTTGTTTGTTTTAAATGATTTATTTATTTTTATTTTATGTGCATTAGCATTCTGTGATGTGTCTGTGTGAAGGTGTCAGATCCTCTGGAACTGGGGTTATAGACAGTTGTGACCGGCCATGTAGGTGCTGGGAATTGAACCCAGGTCCTTGGGTTCAACAGCCAGTGTTCTTGACCACTGAGTCATCTCTCTAGGCCCCCTTTAGCACACATTTTTTAAGGACCAGAAATAATCCTGAAGTGGTTTGGAGAGGGCCACCCTGAGATAGAATCAACAGAGATCTGGTAATATTTGTGCCTTCCATTTATTGCTACCTCAGCATGTGTCAGAATAAATGTTCAGGCACCCACTGAAGCTCCCTGGAGGCTCTAGTGTTGCCTCTGCCCTTCGCTCTATAGATGCCGGCTTCTTTACTTTAATCAGTGCTCAGAAGGTTGATGTGCCCAGTTGTCCCATGGTGTTCATGGGAGATTGGATCCAGAATGTCCTTGGATGCCAAATGTTCAGTGTCCTTGGAGGGTGTCCAAGTCCCTATTTACAAGATGGTGTAACACGTAACCTCCTGTAATTTAAGCCCTGTCTAGGTGATTTATAATCCTCGACATGGTGCAAATAAGTCTTTTTTATATACTGTATTGTTTAAGGAGTGGAGACACAAAAATGTCTCTACATGTTCAGTGCAGCACAAAGAATATTTTTGATCTGTGGGTGGTGACTCCATGGATATAGAACCTGAAAAGTAACTGTGACTAGGCCCTGGGAGTCCAGGCAGGGACTCTCATCAAGTGAATGGTATTTCATGGAAGTACCTGGCTTGACCCATTGGCCCAGACCTGCCCTGCTCACCTCTGTAGGACTGTGGGATACTTGTGTATGTAGAGGGAGAGGTAGGCTGTTACTGGTCACAGGCTCTCCAGAGGCCCAGTGACCTGTGGGAACAGGAATAGGTTGGTGGGTGCTTCCTAAGTTGTCAGTAAGCACCCAGCTGCTGCGCTCCAACAGTTTGGCTCTTGACATCTTTTCTCACTGGACTTTTGTTTCCCTAGGGAACTGCACCTGGGGAATGAACTGTAGGTTTATACACCCTGGAGTGAATGACAAGGGGAACTACTCCCTCATCACCAAAACTGAACCTTTTCCACCCAATGGTGCCCCGCCTCTTGGACCTCATCCATTGATGCCTGCCAACCCTTGGGTGCGTGAGCTCTTTAGTTGCTACCAGATGGGATACCTGAGTTCTGTCTGAATCTCAGGCTGAAGACAAATGTGTACCTAAGAGTCAAGGAGCACCTGTTCAGGGCTTCTTGTGCTTGTGTAGAAGTAGCCTTGGATGTTCCAGGACATGTGGGTGGTTGGGCAAGAGAGCCAGTTGTGTGTAGCAGGCTGACTTGTCTTTTAAATGGTTTGCCCTATGTCTTTCTTTCTTTTTTTTTTTTTTTTTTTTTTTTGCATTTTTTGTTCATTTTTTTTACATTCCAATCCCAGTCCCACTCCCTCCTCTCCTCCTGCTCCCCCACACACACACCTCCCCTCCTCCCATCTGCTCCAATGAGAGGGTAAGGCCTCCCCTAGGAAGTCTACTAAGTCTGTCCCATTATCTAGTTGAGTTTGCCCTATATCTTAATAGGTTTTTAAGTACTTCTTCAATATTTCTCTTCTCGTTTTTTAATAGGGTGCTCCAGTAGTTGATGAAATTTTGCCTCCACCGCCTCCAGAACCCCCAACAGAGAGTGCTTGGGAACGAGGACTCAGGCATGCAAAAGAGGTAAGAGTTCAATGCACTCTGGGAGGAAAATTATAGTGGTCCACTCTCTAGTGGGCCTGGCAGAACTGGCATAGCTTTGATCCAGAAAGAGTGTGGAAACTCAGTGAAGCCATAGAAGCTATGAGAACATTTCTGGGCTTCCTTTAATAGAGAAGAGAAAAATAATATTTAGCCATCTATGAATGGCAGGCCCAGTCACAGGCAGTCTCAGTAGACCAGAGACCCTCCCTGGACACAGCCCAAAAGACGAAATGTCTCTGTCCCCCTGAAACCTATCTCAGGCCTCCCTTTGCTGCCCACTATAGCTCCCAACACCCACCTTGTACCAGTGTGTGCTGACACCAGCTTTGTTTTATTGGTGCCCAGGTTGTTCTCTCTTCAGGGAGACTGAAATAAAAGCCTTACTTACATGCCTTCTGGGGCCCTCTGCTAGTCCATTTGTGCAAATAAGTCACAGCAGACCTTTGTAGACCAGTCTCCTCTAAGGCCTGCAGGAGAAGACTGAAGTCGTGTGTGTGTTTGCCCACACCCTTTGAGACTAGTGTTATACTTTGCTACAGGTCTCAAGTTCCTTAGTGGTTACTCCTAGTGGTTTTGGAGGTCTTTATTTCACACTGATGTCTATCTTCTTTTGGGGCTAGGTTTTAAAAAAAGCAACCATTCGGAAAGAGCAGGAGCCTGACTTTGAAGAAAAAAGGTTCACAGTAACCATTGGTGAAGATGACCGGGAGTTTGACAAGGAAAACGAAGTTTTTCGAGATTGGAATTCTAGGGTTCCAAGAGACGTCAGAGACACAACGTAAGGAATCCTCTGTTTGCCCTGGACCATTCATGCACTATCAGGAGTACCCATACACAGGTCCCTAGGGCACTATCTCTACCACTCTGGCTTCTGTTGAGGAGGTGCTTAAGGCTACCTCTGGAGTACATGCACTCCCAAAGTTCCTACAGGTTCAGTCTTTGCCTTTATCTCTTCATCTCTTCCTCGGTCACTTTGGAAATGAGTTTGTTTGTTTAAAGATTTGTGTGTGTGTATATGTATTCATGGAGGCCAAAAGAGGGCATTATATTTAGAGCTGGAGTTGCATGCTGTTAAGAGCTGGCCAACATGAGAACTGAGAACCAAACTCATGTCCTCTGGGAGAACAGCAAGCAAGTGCTCTTAAACCACTGAGCTTCAGTCCCAGACATTTAATGCTGGGTTTTTTAAATCTCAACAGAACTGGAAGTGGTAGTGCACACCTTTAATCCCAGCACTAGGAAGGCAGAGGTAGATGGATCTCTTGAATTTGAGGCTATCCTGGTCTTCAGAGAGAATTCCAGGACAGCTAGGGCCACACAGAGAACCTCTATCTCAAAAAAAAGGAACAAAAACCCCTCAATTGAGGAGTTATGTGGTGCTGAGGACTAATGTCTGATCCAGGGGTACTGAAGAGGCTACTCTAATCTTCACGGGGGGCTCCTAGCCTTATTGGGAAGGTGATGGGCCACATTTCTGTTTGCTGAAGGTACAAGGTGGGGACTTAGGTCATGAAGATGAGTTATAATTTATGCTGTAAATAGCTTATAAATTTTGGTGACTTTAGTTAGTGTTACATTTATTCTGCCTTTAGTTAATTGCATACCTTCCCTAGTTTGTAAACTTTCTCACCAGTATAGTGGCAGGATTTTGAAGTAAGACTAGACAGGTATCCACATTGTTCAGTGGGACACTGAGAGATGCCTATGTGTATCCCCAGGCCTGCTTTCCTCCTGCACTAAATGAAGTACATATAATTGTGGATCTCTTTCAGGTGTGTCTTCTCTGTTGTGGCGTTTCCTTGGCTGGGCTTGTGTCTCTTTCTCATGTGAACCATGCAAGTCATCATTATCTACCTAGCTCATAAATACACTCATTGGTTTTTACTTGGGATATGCTTATATCCCATTGCAGGATGAATCAGCATAGTGATGAGGAGTACCCTGTCATGCTTCTCATTTAGTAGCCTCTTTGTGACTTTCTGGAGTAAGAGCTGCATTTCTGGTTGAGTATGTGTCATTCCCAAGCACCTTCTCTCTGCTGTTGTTAATGGGTTCTATGCATACTGCCTCCTCATTAGCTGGTGAGCTGTATGTGAGGACATAGGTTTCCATGTTAGGCTTTCATCCTTGTGTCTTATGTAGGTGAGTGGGTAGACAGTTGTGTGAATTGGCTCTGTCGTGAGCTGTTTAGGTATAGTGTCACAGGATGGCAAATGGAGACAGGTTTTTTTTTGCTGGGTTCCTCTTGCCAATCTTGCCATCAGTGCCTGCACACACTGGCAGTTGGTCATGGGTCCCACAGTATCCTCATGCTCAATGCTGCTCTCTAGCTTTGCTTTTAAAGATGCTGCTGCTGCTGTTGTGTTTGTGTGTGTGTGTGTGTGTGTGTGTGTGTGTGTGTGTGTGTGTGTGTGTGTGTGTGTGTGATGTATGGTGTGTGTGCTAGAGTGCCATAGCACACATAGAGGACAGCTTTATGGAATTAATGTTTATGGTTTCGTTGGTTCAAACTCAAATCATCATGCTTGTGCAGCAAGTGTTTCACCATTTGAGCCATGCTGACAGTCCTTAAAGTACTTTTAAGAATATGTTTTTATCTCATTGAGAAAATACAAAGTCAAATTCCTATTTTGTTGATTGTTTTCTCTAGAAATGGATGCAAAAGGTTTGTCTCTGTTTTCACCTATGGATAATCCCAGGGCTTTTTCTCTCTATAGTGACTGATATGTGCAGTGATAGTGGGTGTCCTAATGCTGACAGCCTTGTGTTCTTAGCTGTAGCTATCACTACATGGTGTTATTTTCATCATGTGGGGTTAGATTCTGTTAGCTTGTGTTTTATGTAGAATTTTTGCTCTTGCATTCTTAAATGATACCATTTTCTTCTTTTTGGCTCTTTTTTCAGACTTGAGCCTTATGCAGATCCTTATTATGACTATGATATAGAGCGCTTTTGGCGTGGTGGACAGTACGAGAATTTTAGGGTGCAGTATACAGAAGCAGAGCCGTATCACAACTATCGAGTAAGTATGATCCACATGTTAAAACTCCTCTTCCCCAAGATGGGGTCTAACTATGTACCTTAAACTAGCCTCAAATTCATAATTCTCCTGCCTTAACCATACAAGCAATGGGGTGTGTTTCCTCATCTGGCAGCAGTCAACCCTTCCTGTGGTATATTTCATATGAGCTTATTCAATTAACAAAATGTATTGAGCCACTGGCTAAGTTTGTGATAGTCTAATGTCTGGTGGCCTTTCTTGGAATTACTGTTTTTGCTATGGTTGTATAAGATTTGCTTGTAAGGTATGAATGTCAGTTTTCAGGCAAATGTGTCACCTTTGTGAGTTTGTTGCTTTTAGAAATCTCCTGAGTAATGTCCTCACTTGTAGCACCATTCTTGTCCATCTAGCTTGTTGGTTAAGGATATGGCCTCTGGCTGGCCTTGCCATATTGGTCTGGTGAAGACTCTCTAGAACCTAGTATGTATAAAGATCTTCACTGTCAGCCTGCTTGGAAAGTCTGCTCTAGGAAAGGCTTATTAAGAGCCCTTGAGCAGTTATGTTCATACATCAGCCCTGAACTGTCACAGTACCAAAGGGAGGTACTGTGGTGTACTAAGGGAGCCCATAGGTATGCAGGCTACCCCACAGCCCAGAACCCTAATCCTACAACTTCCTCCTGAATGTAGGATTCAGGGTACAGGTACTTGTTCTCTGTTGTGTCTAGTGACACAGGTAGTAGAAATGGCACAAGAGTATGCATGGTGTCTCCTGAGGTTTCCAAAGGCCTAGAGCCTGTTAGTTATTCTGGGATTGAACTTCTTAGGTTTTAATGTTAACTACTGAAGCAGGAAAACAAATCAGCAATGGGGTATTGCATTAGGGGGTGTACACTTCCTTCGAGGCATTGTTCATGAAGCATCATGTTGTGGGGCCTGCCCACATGGACAGCCATTGAGACTTCCATCCTAAGAATGATCTGGTCACCTATGGGAGGGCCTGTGGTAGAGTTCATACCAGGCTGGTGTTGGCAAAGTTCTGGATTTATGTGGTTGGGGTAACCTCACTCTTAAGTTGAATGCATTCCTGTTTTTAAGATGTATTTTCTAGTGTGTATGTGTTGATTATATCTTGTGGTACTGTGAGTTAAAACTTTGAACATACTAGGCTAGTGGCTTTCAGAGAGGCTCTCACTTGACCCAGGCTTGCCTTGAATTTGAGAGTCTCCTGCCTAGGTCTCCTACTTGCAGGCTTTTGCTGTCAGACACAGCTAACTTGTTTTAAGGAGATAGTTGGGAGTAAAATGGCCTCCTGAGAGTATCCTCCTACCTGATCCCTGTTTTCTCTTCATTTCTACCAAATAGTGTTTAATTCAACATCTATATTTGTTTGGCTTTTTAACCCAGGAACGGGAGAGGGAACGAGAACGAGAGAACAGACAACGAGAACGGGAGCGGGAACGGGAGCGTGACCGAGAGCGTGAGCGCAGGCAGAGGGAGCGAGAGCGAGAGCGGGAGCGGGAGCGGGACAAGGAGCGGCAGAGGAGGAAAGAAGAGTGGGAGAGAGAGCGAGCCAAGCGAGATGAGAAGGATCGGCAGCACCGAGACCGTGACAGGGACAAAGACCGGGAGAAGGACAAGGAGAAGCCGAAGCCCCGATCCCCACAGCCACCAAGGTAGACCACCCCGGTTCCCATCTATCAGCAAATCTTGCCCTGTGGCATCTTCATAAGCTCTTGAAGCAGCAGCTCCTTGCTTCCCTGAACCAGCCTGCCTATGTAGACTTGGTATGGGTGTAAGAGCATTTGCAGAAAGCACTATGACTGCATTAGTTGCTTTTCCTGTTTGTTGGAGTACATTGGGTTATCGGCACTTTCTGACAGTTGTAGATGTGAACATTTGTGTACACTTTTGTGTGTGAATGTGGTTTTTTTTTTTTTTCTTTCTTGGTTACCTGTGGGAGGAGCTGCTGGATCATTAGTAACTGTTTGAGGATCTGCCAGATCATTTTCCAAACAAGCCACTTTCTCCATTTTTCTTGAGCCCTTCAGCCCATGGTGCTGTCACATCAAAGTGTATTGTTACAGTTTTCCCGCCAGCCTGCTCCCACAGCTGTGTCAGCCCCAAATAACACAGAGATGCTGTATTAGAAATAAAGCTGTTGGCCTGTTACTAACGTTTCTTATTTATTGGCTAGCTCTGTCTTAAATATTCACCCATTTATATCAATCTAAGTGTTTCCATGTGGTCTTATCTTACCAGAGAGCGGGTCTAGACCTTCTTCCCTAAAGTCTCTACATCTTGAATCTCCTACTACATCTCTCAGAAGCCTCCTTGTCTCCTAGTCCTGATTATCTTGCCTTCCTATTTGCCAACAGTACTTTATTCATTAATCAATAAGAAACATTTACAGAATGACATTTCCCATCAGTGTATCCTCCCCTTCTGTATTCTCTACAAGGCAGCAGGGGTGGGGAGTGGAAAAGTGAAAGTCAAAGGCAGTGTAGAGGACATTGTAAATGTCAAAATGCATTTTAGTTAGGCTTGCCAAGCACTTAAAACAATATAAATAACTTTTATTTTTTTAATCTCTGTAGCTCAGCCTTGAACTTCCTGCTTGAACTTCCTTCCTGCCTCAGTTTCACAACTTCTGGGGTTCTGGTTCACAGCATCTGGGATTCTGGTCATGTGCAGTTGTGCCCAGCTACTTTGCCATTCTTTCTACCCATCCCAGAACACATGGGACTGGACTACTATGTTGTTATTTGTTACCAGTTCTGTGTCTCTGAGTCCACTGGTTAATGAGTATGGTCAGATACATTTTCACATTTGGAGTCAAAGTGGTAGATTGTGAGAAAACCTTACTTCAGTCCAGCACTAACAGTTCAAGATTGGACTTGGGCCTTCTGGTTTGGTCAGTTGGTCAGTGATTTGAGCTAAGTGAAGCACACAGACAGGATTTTGCTCTTGTATTTTTGTTTGTTTGGTTTATTTTGGTTTTGAGTTTTTGAAATAGTGCTTCACTGTGTGGCTCTGGCTGTCCTGGAACTAGGTGTATTAACCAGGCTGACCTGATCTGCCTGCCTCTGCCTCCAGAATGCTGGAATTAAAGGCATGTACCACCATGCCCTACCTGCCCTGGGTTTTGTTGATGGTCTCAATCAGTTGGCATATGTTAGCCTTCTGTGTCTTTAGGACACAGGGTGGAAAAATGTTAGTAAGAAATATTTACATCCCTGGTGTCTGGTGTTATATATGTGGGTTTAGAACAGAGGACCAAACAGCAAGTGTCAACTTTGGGAAGAGGGCCATTCCATAAGAAGTAACGGTAAACCAGGGTGGGAAATACATAGGACTTTCATTCCTGGGGACCTTCCAGAGGGAAGAAGGAATTACTGAGCCCAGATGGGTATTTTAGCCAATAGAAGTAGTCCATGTGTGGTGAAAAACACTCACATGATATGTGGGCATGAAGAGATGCAGTGGGTACCACCCACTGAGATGAGGGTACAGCGTTTGCACTGTGACCAGATGGGACAGCCCTGGGGAAATCTGTACAGTTTCCTGGGAGATAGGCCAAAGTGCATGCTCCTTGGGTGTTGGCAGATTGAGGTAGGAGGGAAGAATGAAGGGAAGAACCCACATGCTGTGAGTTCGCTCTTCCTGCCTTTATTAGATGTTTAACCCTCCTGATTTTAGAAGTGACTTTCCATTTATTGCTCTTTATTCTTTGACCCCAGACTTGGCGGTTGTCCAGGTTGGAGTTCCCAGACACATGAGGTGGCTACTTTGCTCATCGGGCAGTTTACTTCCTCATGCCACCCCTGGCCCATGCGCTGCCAGCCTCAGCATTGACTGGGGCAGCACAGCTGACCCTTATCCTGAAGAGGCTCCAGTAGCCTTGAATGTGTGCAGGGCGATTAAGAGGGTGCTGAGTTGCATAGAAGGTCAAGGTCAGAGATCACCTGTGCCGTTATTTTTTCCCCTCTTTAGAAATATCTGTAAATGGCAAGTTAGTCATTGTCCAGCAACTTCCTGCTGTAGTTCCTGATCAGCATTCCTCCCTTTGGTGCATACTGCTGCCCTGAAATAGGCCACATGCAGTGAATAGGCTTTGGGGGCACCTTTGGAGAGGTGTAGCCTCCTGTGGTTTTGTGTTCTGCCTGACTTTCTAGGTCTAATGGTTATCTGGGTGGTTATCCCCCAATAAGAGGAGGGTTCAACACAGTTTTCTCAGAGTGTCTTGGGAAGCAAAGATAACAGCCTATGTCGGTTGTTCCTGCAGACTCCAGGTGTGGACCATCACCACTCAGAGCACAACTCATGAGCCATCTGGGTGGTGTTGACCTATCAGCTCAAAAGCTTGACTGCCTTGATGCATGAACTTGGTGGTCATAGATGTTCTCTGTCACTAAACTTGACAGTGGTGGGCATGTCCGCCTTGCAGCTTCTTTCTCTAAATGTTATATTAACGTTTTTCTTGGGTGAATTTGATAGCGAATTTGGTAATGAATTCTTTATAACAATTAATGATGGTTCATCCAGTCATTCCTCCCAAAAATCTACCACTAAGGGGCCTACGTTGGATACCTCTGTCTAAAGCCATTAGCATTTCCCATCGTTTCATTCCCATAGCTTCTCATTTGACCTTGATTATTTGTATCCCTGATTGAGGATCAAAAGTTCCCACTCCCACCCCCCCATCCTTCATCCTTCCCCAGATTATCACCTATTACCTGCATCCTTTGGATTTTTAAACTTCCAATACCCTTACTTTCTTTTTTGGCTATTGAACTCATGGTACATACATGCTAGGAAAGCACTCTACCACTAAGCTACATCTCTAACCTCTTAAATATCTTGTTTGTTTGTTTGTTTTTTGTTTTGGTTTTGGTTTTATGAAACAGGGTTTCTCTGTGGCTTTAGAGGCTGTCCTGGAACTATCTCTTGTAGACCAGGCTGGTCTTGAACTCACAGAAATCCACCTGCCTACCGAGTGATGGGATCAAAGGTGTTGCCACCAACACCTGGCTACTTCCTGCATTTCTTTATAGACAGCACCGGATATACCTGGGGATGCTTGGGGGGGGGTGGAAATGGCACTAAGGTTAAGACAATTTCTGGAGAGAACTAACTGAGATTAGGTGTGCTGTGTTGCCTCTTTGATTCTTTATTCAGATTCCTAAAATAAACTCACTGAATGTTCTGACTTTCTAGTCTTTTATTTTGAGGTGGGGAAGGGTGGCAGCTGAGCATTGAGAACCCCTCTGTGTTTCCAGCCGTCAAGCTGAGCCACCAAAGAAAGAGACCACTTCTGTGGGGCCACAGGTAAAGCGAGCCGATGAGTGGAAGGATCCTTGGCGCCGATCCAAGTCTCCCAAGAAGAAACTTGGTGTGTCAGTCTCCCCAAGCCGGGCCCGAAGGCGTCGCAAAACCTCTGCCTCATCAGCTTCTGCTTCCAATTCCTCCAGGTACAGAGAGGATCTATAAAAACAAGTGGCTTGTTGATTGTTGATTCCCACTGTGTCAGTTCTCCCCCGCCACCCCCCACCTCTTTCTATTTCTTTCTCTCTCTCTCTCTCTCTCTCTCTCTCTCTCTCTCTCTCTCTGTGTGTGTGTGTGTGTGTGTGTGTGTGTGTGTGTGTGTGTGTGTGTGTGTGTGTGTGTGTGTGTGTGAGTGAGTGTGAGGGGGGAGAGGGAGAGAGATTAGGTGGGACTGATACCAAGAATTTTGGTAAGACTTCACATCCCTCAGAATATACAAAAGTAAGTAGAATGGGTCATACATTCACTCAGGTAGGGGAGAAGCCTCTCATATCCAGTAGAAAGGGCGCTAGATGCTGACAGAGGAACTGCATACTCCATTGGCTGGTCACCCAGCTTATTGGAATTTTGCTTGGTGACTGTGAACTCTAGTGTGAAATGCATGATGAAGTAAGTGGTGGGTGATAAGAGCTGTGTCTCCCTTCCTGAGCAAGGAGTTCCAGATAAGTCTAGGAGGAACCTGAAGTACTAATAGAAACCAGAGGAATGTGTATGTAGACAGATACAGTAGGGTCAGCTTGAAAACTCACACCATGGCAGTGTCCAACGCTTACACTAGTCTCTGGCTTACCCAGTAACCATGGGTACACCCAGCCTCCCCTCCCCCAGTCCTGGTGTCTACAACATTCCACTCTGGAGTGATGGTGCTGTAGTGTGTCTGTAGATATCTCATGATTATTTCTGTCTTACTGTGTTGCTGTACATGTTGTGAATGTGCTCGTGTCTCTGTGTAGCTTTGCTGTCTCACTGCACCTAAAGAACAGTGATGCATGCCTTTAATCCCAGCACTTGGGAGGCAGAGGCAGGTGGGTCTCTTGAGTTCGAGGCCAGCCTGGTCTACAGAGCTAGTTCCAGTACAGGCTCCAAAGCTACACAGAGAAACCCTGTCTGGAAAAAACATTAATTAATTAAAAGAACAGTGGCTCAGCACATCCCAGTGGGGAGTAGTGGAGTTTAGCTTTTCACTGCCTTTACCCTGTTCATTGGCCCACAGGTCATCTTCACGGTCTTCATCTTACTCTGGCTCTGGCTCATCCCGGTCCCGATCCCGATCCTCATCTTACAGCTCCTATTCTAGCCGCTCTTCCAGACACAGCTCGTTCTCAGGAAGCCGGTCCAGGTACGTCCCAGCCTACTTAGCTCCTGACAGGTACAGTGAGGACAGGCATTCTGGACAGATCAAGTGGACCTGTTTCTCTTTGTAAAACATGGTAGGGTTCCCGGGTGCTTGCTTCCAAAATGGTTTTGGTAAATTGCATACTGAGAAGCAGTTTGAACTAAGATGCCCGTCAGTGTTTACTGCAGGTATTGGACATAGAACCAACATTTATAAGGTGTCTCTTGAGTCCAGGTGTGAATATGTGATGCTTCCATCATCCTAGAAAGCCCTGGGAGGGTCAAGCAAGCTTTTGTTGAATTTTCCCCATTGAAAATTGATAATTCCAGAACGTTATAGACAAAATTCTACTACCACATAACACTCCACATTCAGCTTGACCTGACCCATGGAAACCTGACAGCTTGGCCTCTCTCTCTGTCAATGAAGGGTACCCTTTTCCTCAGTCAGGCTGGCTTGAGGGGCAAGAGAGTACTCAGTGGCCCAGCCCTGAACTGAGCTGATGCTGCATTGTGTACCCTCTCAGCACTGACATCACTATATGCTCTTGAGAAGGGTCAAAACTTTGGCATGGCATTCAATAAAGCTGGTCGGATGTGTGGGTGGAGGTATCTTTGTCCTAGTCATTTTAATTAGTGTACATAAAGACATGCAACCCATATGATTTTGCTTTTATTTAATTTTTTAAGGAAATTTTGAGATTTATTCTCTTTTGTTGGAGGACAGGGTCTCACTGTGTAGCCCTAGCTGGCCTGGAACTTGCTATGTATTGAACTGGGCTGGTTTCAAAATCCCACCTGTCTGTGCTTCCCAAGTGCTGGAAATAAAGAAGTATGCCATCACATCCAGCTGGTGCTGCTTTAGATGCTATGATAGAGGGATTAGAAAGCAGTTCTGAGAGGTCGCTTGGGCTGTTTCATGTGATGTTCACTAATGCTTTTGTGGGGTGTGGAGTAAATTGCATGTAGACCTATTTCCATGGACAGTTGAAACTCTTGTAGCATAGCAGGCAACCAGGATTTTTAAAAAAGTATCTTTTCTCTGTAGGTGTGTGTAGGGCATCCACAGGTGTGCTAGCACAAGCTGGGAGCACACACATTGGCAGGTTCCTTCTGCAAGTAGGGGGAGGGGGAAGGGGAGGGGTGGCCACGGGCCTCAGGGTGGAGTCAACAGGGAAAACTAATGGGAGCCTCTGTGATAGATAAAGGTCATGTGGGGCACTATAAAATATGAGACTGGAAATTTTGGGTTCTGTGGAGAAAAAGTGATCTTTGCTCTGAGCAGGCAGCTAACAATATGGCAGAATGTAACAGGAAATAAAAAAAGACTCTGTGCCTATTCCATGCCCTAAGGTTGGAGTACTCAGGTCAAGGTGGCAGCTTGAACAGAGTAGAGAGGGAATAGACTCTAGGTTTTACTTTGCAGGTGTGTGTTTCTGACCTTTCCTGGTAAATCCAGCACAGGAGGCAGGTTGTTGAGGGGGTCCCATAGCAGGCAGGACATGGGAGGGTCTTGCAGGTAAACCCAGGAAGTATGAGGTGACATTACAGGGAGGTGCCAATGGGGATGCTCCACCACCCTACCAATTGCTCAGAAGCTTTATCATAATCCCACCATTGACCATAAACTTGTTTGTTTGTTTGTTAAGACAGGGTTTCTCTGTATTGTTTTGGAGCCTGTCCTGAAACTAGCTCTATAGACCAGGCTGGCCTCAAACTCAGAGATTCGCCTGCCTCTGCCTCCCGAGTGCTGGGATTAAAGATGTGAGCCACCAACACCCAGCGACCATAAACTTCTTAAAAACCATAGTAGGCATGCTTTTCTCGGTAGTTAGCCTCCCTTGGCACTATCCTGGAGACCTGCAGGTCTAGCTGTCCTCCTTTGAAGTGAGGAAGGAGACGTGGACTCCCTGCAGGCTCTGCAGCTATCCTTTCTGAAGTTCATCTGTAGCAGCCCCTCCCAAAGCTGCACTCAGGAGAGTAGGCTGAGAGGGGAGAGGAGTCTAGCAGACTGTCTTAGAGGGTCCCTTGGGTTGTACTTTTTTCTGGTTCTCCCATAGTAGTTGTCCATGATGTGAGGCAGCAAATATAAGGCCACAAGAGTGAATGCTACAGGAGCCTTACCCACTGCTTGCACCACCCAGCTGGAAGTAATGGGCATCCTGTGTGATGGTTTTGAATAGGCAACATGGGCTAACCCAATCCTTTTCATCTTCTTGACGAAAGTGTGACCTCACTGTCAGAACTCCATCCTGGAAACTCCGCCTGGACCCAGCCCCCTTTCCCTGGGCTCTTTGTCTACCTTGCTGACACCCGATACTTGTGTGGAAATAATCTGGTCATATTCTCCTCCCAGCTGTACACTCCCTGCTTATGTGATGCTGTCACTGCTTGGGGACCTCTGTGCCTGTGCCTTTGCCTGCCAATCAAGTGCTTGGGACCCTCACCAGTTCAGCCACCTCCCAGCTACTAGGTGTTCCAGATCCCACACTTAGCCATAGCCATATTCACCCATCTGGCCCCTGGCTAAGACAGAACCATGTGCATACAAGCACCTACTCCTGCACATAAGCACCTACTTCTTCCTGAGGCTGCACGCTGCCCTTCCCTCTGTCCTCCTGAGTGTGTATTTTATCAGATGGTGGAACAGCTAAGCTTGAGCCTAAGTTCTCTGGATCAGGACCATTTCCAAGGATGTACCAGCTCCAGCCAGTGAGGGAATCTACCAAGCACCAGACTTCCTCCTCACACTCTCTTTGTTCCCCAGGTCCCGGTCCTTCTCCTCGTCCCCATCCCCGTCTCCCACACCTTCCCCACACAGACCTCCAGTCAGAACCAAGGGGGAGCCGGCCCCGCCTCCCGGGAAAGCAGGGTGAGTCCTGAGCCCCCTCAGGTCGCTATGGTGCTCCACCTTGGTGGGGTCTCCAAGGCTTCCAGCCTCTTCTACTATCTCTTCCCATCCCATGCTTAGACTAGAGATGAAGCAGCCTCCAAAGGGCAGCAGAAAAGGCTCCCAGGAGGTGGGCGGAGGCACGGGCTCAGCACCTAGACTTGGGTCCCTGTGGCATGGATCTTGGCAGTCATGTGCCATGTCTGAACTGCAGAGCCCTGAGATGTGGGTGCATTGAGCAGGGACCTTAGCCCTATCCTGCCTTGACCCTGCCTCTGCCTCACAGGGAGAAGTCAGTAAAGAAGCCAGCCCCACCCCCAGCTCCACCACAGGCCACCAAAACTACTGCTCCTGCCCCTGAGCCTGCCAAACCAGGAGATCTTCGAGAAGCCAGGAGGAAGGAGCGGCAAGCAAGGACTCCCCCCAGGAGGTGAGCATGTGGGTTTATGGTAACCCTGGTACAATTCTTATCCTTGGTGCTGCCAGGGAGTAGATGCTGATGAAAACTGGAACCTAGGAGGTGAATGTATTACCAGGGAAGCATCAGGGAGCAGAGGCCCAACCTGGAACACGTCTCAGGCCCATGACCAGCCTGGTGTGCTCTGCCTCAGTAAGAGCTGCCTCTGAATTGAACTATGCTGCTTGTGTTTCAGGCGGACACTCAGCGGCAGTGGTAGTGGCAGTGGCAGCAGCTACAGTGGCTCCAGTTCCCGATCCAGGTTAGTTGCTTGGTCCTGTTCCTTGTTGACCTTTTTTCCTCTCACCGACCATGCTAGGGATTCCTCAGTGAATATAGCCTCCCTTAACTAGACAAGAGCATCTAACCTGGGAATTGAGAGGAGGGCCTCTGGAAGAGCAGCCAGTGCTCTTAACTACTGAGCCATCTCTCCAGCCCCCTGTTTGTTTTTAAAGCTAGGAAACATATGACTCTTCTGTCTTCTCCCTGCCTCTGTTTCTCTATTCTGGCTCCTGATGCCCTTAGGAAAAGCCAATTGGTGTTTGTGATAGGCATGTCGTGGTGCTGCACTGTGCCAAAACTGAATCACCATCTACTCTCTCCATTCTTCCCCACCCCCTGGCCACAACCCTGCCCTGTGTTTACTGGGCTGTACAGTGAAACTGTCACTATTTGTTTAATTACTGTCATCCAAATTATTTTTGGTGGTAGTAGTAAGGTGAAACCCAGAACCTTGCATTTTGCTCAAGTGCTCTGCCACTGAGCTCCAGGGTTTTGGTTTTAGGATTGGGTTGGGAGACTCCCTTTGTTGCCTAGATGAGTTTGAACTCCAGGCTTAATAAGTTTTCCCTGGAAGCTGGGGCTGTAGGGACTCCAGCACACCTGTCAACTGTCATCATCCTTTTTTTTTTTTTGTGCTGCTTTTGGTGTTTTAAGATAGGGTCTCACTACCAAGCCCTGGCTACCCTGAAACTCACAGATCTGCCTTACCCTCCCCAGTTACTGGGATCATACATTGTAGCTGTTGTGCACCATAAACTAGTTTAAAAAGCGTGTCCTTAAGCTGGACAGTGGTGGCACACGCCTTTAATCCCAGCACTTGGGAGGCAGGCAGATCTCTGAATTCGAGACCACCCTGGTCTACAGAGCTAGTTCCAAGACAGACTCCAAAGCAACACAGGGAAGCCATTTCATGGGGAATGTGTCCTTATCACCATTGGTATGGCTCAGTCACATTTCCCTTCTCACCATAGGGTCACCCGGGTTAGTGAAGTTGAGACCTCAGCTTATGACATAGCTGTCCCTTTGTTGTATAGTACCTCTGAAAGCCCCCCACCCCCAGATCGCTTACTCTCTTGATGTGCATTCCATAAATATGGAAACTGGGTAAAGATGAGCCATAGACACCCCCCACCCCCCAGCCACCGCCAGCCCAGCCATCTTGAAGTCAGCACGGGGCTGGGGAACAGCTATGCTTGTATGTCTAGGTCTCTGAGTGTGAGCAGCGTCTCCTCAGTGTCCAGCGCCACCTCAAGTAGCAGCTCAATGCACAGTGTGGACTCAGAAGACATGTATGCAGACCTGGCCAGTCCTGTGTCCTCAGCCAGCTCTCGATCCCCCACCCCTGCTCAGACCAAGAAGGAGAGAGGTAGGCAGGGCCCATGCCCTGGGGTTGTAGTCTCAGAGGTGAACTTTAAATAGACCGTCTTACTGTCTATGTGCACACGAATCCATGACTGGGGTTTTGTCATTGACAGGGAAATCTAAGAAAGAAGACGGAGTGAGAGAGGAAAAGCGGAAACGGGATCCATCCACGCAGCCACCCAAGTCCTCCAAAGCTCCAGCAGGTGGGAAGTCCTCCCAGCAGTCAGCTGCACCTCAGCAGACAGCCCCAGGGCAGCCCCAGCAGGGCTCCTTTGTTGCCCACAAGGAGATAAAGCTGACACTGCTGAATAAGGTGAGACCAGGGGGACAGCCAGTATTGCTGCACAAGGGTTCCACCCTGCCCCTGGGCTGACAGAGGTCCAGATGACCTCAAACATGCATCAGCACAGGGCAGAGGTTAGCACCTCAGTTACAGTTTATGTGCCTGTGCCTGTGCCTGTGCCTGTGCCTGTGCCTGTGCCTGTGCCTGTGCCTGCTGCCTGGGTTCTGTCCACTAAGCTCCACACCTGTCTATAAGGGCCAAGGCCTGGCATTTTGGAGCCCTGTCAGGCACTTCCCTGTGTAGCACAAAGGGCCCCATCACATGATCACAAGGGTCACAGAACTGCTTTGGGGGGGGGGGGTGGAGCAAAAAGAGGACCATAGGAACAAAAAACACCACCACCTTCCTCCTTGCCTAATGAGCACCCAGGCCCTACCACCCTCACAGTACTGTGCTGTTTCAGGCGGCTGATAAAGGAAGCCGGAAACGCTATGAGCCATCAGACAAAGACCGGCAGAGCCCTCCAGCCAAGAAGGCCAACTTGTCTCCAGACCGAGGTGAGCCTCCTAGGTCCAGGGCCTGGGACATGCCATGGATACCACAAATAAGCCAGAAGGCCCACCTGCAGCCTTGATACGACATCTGCTCTGAAAACTATGGAGAACCCTGAGAACTCCACTGCAGGTGTTCTGATGCCCATACTATAGCACTAGAAATTGCAGCTAGGATTTTGTTTTGTCTGTATTTTAAATAATAGTATGGGAACGTAGCTCAGTGGTAGAGCACAAGACCCTGTGTTTGTTAACCCAGCACCATAAAAAGAAGTTACTGATAGTAAGCCTCTGTATGTTGACATACACAATTTGTTAATGGTGAAAATTTGTTAATGGTGAACAACCCTTCCAATACAGTAAAAATGAGGATGAGGGCAGGGGTTATGTGGCTCAGTTAGTAGAGTACTTGTACAAAAGCTCTGGATTTGATCTCCAGCACCACATAAATGGTTTATGTACGTGTGTAATCTCAGCACTTGAGAGGTATAGGCAAAAGGATTAAAAGTTCAAGGTCATCCTTGGCTACACAGTTACAAGACATCCTGGACTACATGAGACAGCATTAAAACAAATGTTAAGGGCAACAAGTGAATGAATGCAAGTGCATTTGCTCTTTCAGGGCAAGTTCTAACACCTAAAGTTTTAGTCAGGGTTATTATTGCTGTGATGAATTGGATTGGAAGGAAGTCAGGACAGGAACCTTGTGGGCAGGAGCTGATACAGAGGATGTGGAGGGGTGCTGCTTACTCTCTTGCTCAGCTTGCTTTCTTATAGCACCCAGAACCATCAGCCCAGGGGTAGCACCACCTACAATGGCTGGGCCCTTCTACATCAATTACTTATTAAGTAAATGCCCCCACAGGCTTACTTGCAGCCAGATCTTAGACATTTTCTCATTTGAAGTACCCACCTCTCAGACCAACTCTAGTTTATGTCAATTTGACATAAAAACTAGCCTGCATTCCCAACAACCAAAGTCAGTGAAGCCCTTACTCCAGACCGACCAAATTGTGTCTGCACACCTTAGGCTCATTGGGATGTGAGAAGCACAGTATCTCCGAGTTATTGTTGAACCTTGGAGAGACACACTCCATCCCACCCCACCCAGATCTCTATCTCAAGCCCAGCAGGAAAGATGGAGGGATCCCATCTTAGATGGGAAGAACAAAAAGCCATGTTTCCTCCCTGAAGCAGATGTGAAAGAGGCTACTTCCTACAAGTTGGGGCTCTGGGGCTCATTTCAGGCAGTTCCTGGGCCCATGACCCTAAGGCTTTATACCCTGGAGGGACTTCTTTCCCCAGCATCAGAGCCTTGGACACTGGGTCACCTGCCTTGGTTCATGCTTAGGCTCTGCCCTCCACTCTCTGCTGCCCAGCCCCAAGCCTGGGGCCAGTCTCCCACTGATAGAATAGAGCATCCCACTCTTGAGTTTGCTTCCAACTGTCAGGCTCTGCTGCTCTTCATATTTTCAGACCTGTGTGCTGAAGGAGGGTCTCATTAGAAAGTATACTCCAGGGGACTGGAGAGATGTCTCAGAGGTTAAGAGCACTGACTGCTTTTCCAGAGGACCTGGGTTCAGTTCCCAGCTACCCACATGACAGCTCACAACTGTCTGTAACTCCAAGATCCAACATCCTCACACAGACATGGCAAAACACCAATGCACACGAAATAAAAATAAATTATTTTAAAGAAAAGAAAATGTACTCATGAAACAGGACCTAGTGATGGTGGCTCACTCCTTTAATTCCAACAGTCAGGAGGCAGAGGCCTCTGTGAGTTGGAAGCCAGCCTGTTCTTCAGCAAATTCCAGGACATTGAGGTCTACACAGAGAAACCCTGACTTGAGCACCCCCCTCCCCACACAAAAAAATAATAATAGCTGGGTCCAACTCCAGGTCCTGCATCACAGCTTCATGAGCTGTTTCTGAGGCAGTGCCTGCCTTATCTGTTTTCTGGGCTTCTCCTGGTTTTTTTGTTTTGTTTTGTTTTGTTTTTAATAAAGGAGAAGTGTGCCAGCCAACCCGACACTTTGACTTTTTGATCAGGCCTCATGATAGCCCAGGCTAACCTTAAACTCACTATGTAACCAAGGACAATATTCAACTCCCGGTCCTCCTTCTACTTCCCAGTACTAGGATTACAGCAAACCACACTTGGCCACCTTGACATTTTGGACCTGGGTCTTCTGGTGGCCCCAAGTACAGAGCAGTGGTTTCACTCTGTCTCCTGTTGGCCAGGTTCTCGGGACCGGAAATCAGGGGGAAGAATGGGCTCCCCGAAGCCCGAGAGGCAAAGAGGTCAAAATACTAAAGCCCCTGCTGCCCCAGCGGACAGGTAAGTCCTTACTTGTGTCGACGATGACAATGTGGGGAGACATGGGAGGCTGTTGGAAGAACAAACAGATGGGAGACAGAGAAGTCCCAACCCACTCCTGTTAAGAGCCCTCAGGCTCAATCTGAGTATGATGCTCAATCCTACCTTTGTTAAAGAGCCCTAGACAAAGAGCACTGAGTCTCAGGGTGGCCATATAGTAGGGTGACTAGGGGAGGCTGTGGGCTCCCCACAGAGGAAGTGAGAAGCCCTGAGTGATCACACCAAAATAGGCTCTTACCCATCTACTCTTACATTTTTTTTCAACCCTACAGGAAGCGTCCACTGTCACCCCAGTCTAAGGGCTCCAGCAAGGTCACCAGTGTGCCGGGCAAAGCCACCGATACTGCTGCTGCAGGTACCAAGTCAGGAAAAGCCAGCACGTTGTCACGGCGGGAGGAGCTCCTTAAACAGCTCAAGGCTGTTGAAGATGCCATCGCTCGAAAGCGGGCCAAGATCCCTGGGAAAGTGTAGTGGGCCCAGCTCACTCCCTGGAGTAGACTCTTAAATGATTTTATAAAAAAAAAAAAAAAAAAAAAAATAGGGTAAGCGCAGCCATTTTGGATTTTCCAGTTAATGTCTTATTTTGGCTGTGATTCTTTTTAAAAATTAAAAAAAAGAAAGTTTCTCAGCTGGAAAAGAAGCCACATACAAGATGAAGATGACGCTGAATCCCAGCCTCCCCACCAGACTGAACCAGCTCCTTCCAGAATAGTCTCCACAGACAGGCAGATGGACAGATCATCCACTGAGACAGGGAGCACCAGCTCTATATAACTTAAAAGCTTCAGGCACACAGGGACTGGGATCACACTCTTCTGCCTCCATCCTCATTTCTCCCAGGTGGCCTCCTGGGCTTCATGTTTCCAGCAGACTCTCCATTCTGGGAACAGGAAAGGAAATCCGAGTATTTCCTGGACTACAGGCAGCACCATCCCTCCCCTCCCCCAGATCAAAAGTATATATATATTCTTGACTAAAGTCTGATTGGAAACATTTCCTGTCTTTTATTTTAAGCATCAAATTGTTTTAGTTGATTAAAAAGGAAAAAACAGAAAAGACAAAAAAATAATAAAATAAGGCCAAGGGTATTGTTGGGGTGTCTGTCTAATGTGGAGGGTCTTTTTTGAGCGATCTCCTAAAATAAAATATTTTGATAAACAGTTTCTGGTCCTGGTGATGTCTGCATGGGCCTGGGCTGCCTGCCCACTGGGTATCCATGCTTTAGCTCAAAATGGACCAAGCACTCCAGCAGAGACCCAAGCAGATGATATCTGTCAGCCGCCAGGAGCCAGCAGACACAGACTGCTTGAATCTTCAATCCCTGCAGTGTTAAACATCAGTTTTCCCATACTATGGTTGAACAAAGAGCAGCCAGGCTCTTGTGGCTGACTTCTCTTGGAGTGAGTTGGTAGCTACTTCCTTGCAGTGAGGTAGCTATAATGCCACTTGTCACTCTTGATTTGAACTCTTGGCCCTGACCCAGGCATATGTTAGGTCCAGGTTATGCAAAGCCTGGACCATATTGGGACACTCCAGTCCTCCATGGCATTCACTACTCTCACAAGAGCACTTACTAAGGCCTACCCAGTGCAGACAGCTCCCTCGAGGCCAAGACCAGTGTGTCCCAGGCAAATGCTCCTGGTCTTGTGGTAGCCCCACCTTATCAGTTCTATCAGTTCCAGGAAGTGCCATGCCCCAAAGCCCCCAAGTCCAAAAGCGGGCAAAGGATAACCTCAGGTGTCTCTCAATAATGCCTTCTACCTCTTTGGAGACAGGGTCCCATTGGCCTGGAGCTCACCAATTAGGCTGGACTGGCTGGCCTCTTAAGTCCTTGTGATCTACCTGTCTCTACCTCCACAGCACAAGCAGCAATTAACATGGATTCTGAGGATTGAACTCTGATCCTTCATCTTGTCAAGGCAAGCTCTCTGCCAGCTAAGCTATCTCAGAAACTCTGAGCTCTGATCTTCACCCAGGATAGCCCAGTATAAGCATTCCAGTACTGGGAATGCTACTGGGTTAGAGAAACAGCCAGATCCAGGAGAGCCTCACCTAGCAACTCTAGATGGACCAACAGCAAACCCTGCCTGTGACCCCTTGGAAACATGAGATCTCCAGGCCTTCTGCTCTTTCCTGGTGCAGATAGCCAGGGCAGGATCTGTGTAGGGGCCACTGAAGCACAGTGTGGGCAGGCAGGCCTACCCAGCCAGGGAAGGCTGCTCAGCATCCTTCCTGGGTGCTTTTCCAATGTTGCCTAACCTGGGACTTAACGAATGAACCTCAGGAGCAAGGTTACCTACCTTCTGCCTCCAACACCTACAGAATGTGCTCTGGCCTCTACATCCCACTCTATCCTCGTAAAGCCCTAGGCAGTGTCTGCCAGGAGAGCTGTGTTCAGATCTCTCAGACTGCCCACCCAGTCACCAATGGTTAAAATGAAATTCTAAACAGGCTTTGAGTGGGAAGACAGTTGGGCACTGAGACCAAAGGTTATAGAACATATTCTGGGGCCAAGCTTGACTTGCTGCCATCTCAGAATATCCATGGAATATGGGAGCTCAGAGGCCAGTATGCAGATGCCATCCTGGCCAAGGAGTGTTCTGCATTTCAAGGGCTGGGAAGAATGGTTTGAATCTGTGCATAAGATTAACTGGGCACAGGACCAACAAGGAACCAAGGCAGGAGGCCCAGTCAACTCTGCTGGGTTCCATTTGGAAAATGGTCATAGCACACAGGTCCATGGATCCTAGCCTTGGGACCTAGCAGAGGACGTAGAGCAGTCTCATTAGATAAGTAACTGCTGGACCAGCTCAGCCCCCATGAAGTCCCAGGCTAGTGCCTGGGAGGCACATGGGACTCTTGCCTTCTGAGACCCTGGACTCTACCCAATCATACCAATGCCCTCCCTTTGTCTTCAGAATTCATCTGCACCAGTAAAGCAGAGATGGAAACAGGAACAGCTAGAGTAAACCAGACACCAAGAAGGCTGATCCCATCATGACTAAAACCCAGCTCTCCCAACACATTTGCTGCACAGCCTGGGGTAAATTGCTGCCACCCTGGGCTTCAGTTTCCCTGCCTGGGAAGTGGGGTAAGCTGAAGCTCCTTGAAGAGTGTGAACAGGGCTGTAGTTAACATGTCTCCAAAGCCACTGTTCATGTCCCTTTCTTCTTCTGGGCCTGGGGGCAAGGTGGAACATGTGGAAGGTGAGGGCATTGTTGGACTCCCTCCCTCTGGGTACTGCCTTGACAGAGACTTTTCCTTAAGGAGTCACATGGCCCCTCTGGGAGAGAGAGCACTTGAGAGGCAGATGGCTGATCTAAAGTGGGGCACTCTGAAGCGGGTCCTTCTCCCTGATGTTCCTCTTTTGTTTCCCCACTCCCCCCCCCACACACACACACCATGGTTAGTTCTTCCCATGCTTTCCACTGGGTGCTGTTAGGCAGGTTGTATACAGAAGACTCCAACCCAAGAAGAGGCTGGAATCTACTGACCCAGCCCTCTCTTCCAGGATGTAGCTGTCCCAGCTCTTCCTTCACTTTAAAATCTACCTCCTTCCCACCTGCGCCTTGTGACTCACAGACTCACAATGCAGAAAGGCCATGGGAATCGTGCCCATTGGTTAGGCAGAAAAATCGTAGCCCAGGAAACCCCACCCATGTCCACCAGGATCTTCAAGGACCTGGAGGCCTGAAGCTACAGCTGATATGTGGGTGTCTCCGTGCTTGTTGCTGGGCATATGTAAGTGCCAGGGGAAAACTGGAGGTCAGCAGGTCAGGTAGGGAAGGGCTACGGCTGGGCTTTGCACAAACTATCTCAGTCCCAGCTTCAGGCTCCTTAAGGACAATTCAGAAGGGGCTTCCTTGGGGTGCTTAGCCAGTCTCAGCCCCCTTCTGCCATTGTCATATGTGAAGTGAGGGGCTGGGAGTGTCCACACCAGATTCTGAGAGGCCCTGGGAACAGGCCAGCAGCCTGGTGCTCCTCAAATCTGGTGACATCAACAGTCAGCCTCCAGTGACTCAACTGACCCCAAGCAGCTGGCAGCATGACACTGCCCTCATGGAGGCCCTTCAAGTTGGTGAGCATAGCTGTCCCTTCATCCCTTTGGGATGTCACTCACAGGGCATCCTGATGTACTGTCCCAGCTCTGGGGCTGAGCCACAGCACCTGTCCTCAGGTTGATGCTCCTTCTAAGTGTGGAGGCTTAAGAAGGCTCTGTGGCCACACTCCCTGTCCCTGCCCACAGAGGGATATTCTAGACTCTGGCAAAAACCAGGACAGACAGGCCCTTCAGCTTTGGAGGTGTCCAGAACCCAGGGTAGGGGCCTTCCCAGGATGACATCTAAACCTTAGGCATTCAAAGCATCCCAAGATCTGGCTCCCACTTGTCCTCTTTTTAGATAAAAGCACCCACAGTGCCCAGCCCACCCTAGCCAGCTGTGCTATATGGGATTCAGTGGGGAACGGGCACTTCAGGTGGTTCCAGGCTCAGACAAGCTTCCTTCAGTAACTGCACTCATTTCCCATGGGCTTACCTTCCCTACCCCAGGGTTTTTGCCATGGATAAAGCTGTAGGAGAGGAAGTAGAGAGAAGACTCAGTGGTTAAAAGCACTGGCTGATGTAGAAGAAAACCCAGGTTCTGTTCCCAGCACCTACATGGTGGCTTACAACCAGCTCTACGGAACTCCAGTTCCAGGTGATCCAAGGCCCTCTTCTGGGCTCCATGGACACCAGGCACATGCAGACAAAACACTCATCCACATAAAAGTTTTTAACAGTTAAAAACCTATAGGAGGGTCTTGCTAAAACCCAAGGACATTCCCTAGCTACCATCTTCCCTGCCTACACAGGGGAGGGGTACAAGATGACTGCCTTAGGCAAGAAGCACAACCAGGGCCTCCATCCACAGGTCCAGAGACTGGACCTCATGGACCCATGGTAGGAAGTGTCCTGTAAGACCCCAGTGCCAACGGCCAAGTCAGTGAGTTCAAATAGCAAAAGTGACCGATCAAAGCAGCAAGCTGCTGAGGGCAGCTCGGTTGAAAGTCCTAGTTTCTAGTTCCAGAGTATTCCACCCAGTCAGGGTCCCTGGCTCTTCGTGGGCGTTCTGCTGGGTAGGGTCCCCTTGGGTAGAGAGGTTGCTTCAAAGGGGTTCCTAAGTATCTGTGACAGGGTGGGTGTGGCAGAATGGGGCCCAGCGGCTGTGCTCAGGACCTACCTGGATAACTCTGTGATGCAAAGGGACAGACCCAGAGGAGGAAGCAGTGCCGGATTTTCCCCAGGTGTGGCCCCGGGTATAAAGAAGCACACAGCCAGTCTCCACCAGGTGCAGCACTGGGACCATCGCCAGGCGTGAGGCCACTCCATGTCTGCTGCCATGCCCACTGTCATTGCCACCGTGATGGTGAGCCTGGCACATTTCCCAGTCTCATAATGACAGCCTCCCAGAAGGGTAGATGTTGGGGGCTTCTCTCTGAGCTTCGGTACACTGGGATGTGCTTGGGATAAGTCTATTTCCCCATCTACAGAAGGAAGTCTAACTCCTGTCTTTTCAGTGAGAACTGGCAAGTTTGGAGGAAATGGGGGTGTTCTCTGAGCTACCCCTAACCATACACCTACCTGTTCCCCAGTGTCTCCTGCTTTTAGCCTGGTTGCCTACTGGAATGACCCACCAAGATCTCCAGTTCCAGAGGAAAACCGGAAGCCATGGGAGCCTGAGATGCTACTCTGCTGAGGAACTGTCTCATGGCCAGGCTCCCCCACACCTGCTAACTCGAAGTGCCAGGTGGGAGCAGGCCCTCCCTGTGGCCCTGGTATCCACTTTGGAGGCCACAGGCCACAGGAGACAGCATGAAAGACCACAAGCTGGAACACAATGCCCTGTGCTGAGGCCAGAGGAGGTGTTGGAAGCTGACACTCACCAGCGCTCCATCTCACCATGGAAATATCGGTGAGGTTCATGGGGTCCCCACTGGTGGGGCGGTAGGGTGGTTTATTCCCACTCTGGAACCTTAGGTCCTCATCTCTGGAAACTTAGGTCCTCATCTGCCTAACCTCTAAAAACATATTCCTTCCCTGAGAAGCTGTAGCTTGGGTCAAGTGAAACCAGGGCCCCGTAAAGCCCCTGCTTCTGTGTTCTCAGAAGGCATGGGTTAAATGTAGGTGACATCATTTATTGAGCATCAACTGAGTGCCAGCCTTCGTGGTGCCTGCACCTGTCTGTCTCTGGCATTTGAATCCTGAACTCTCAGATTGCCCATTCCAGAGCAAATGGTGCAGCCACAAGAGGGCGGAGCTCCAAGATAGGGGGAAAGGGGTGATGTGTTCACCATGCTCCTTATGAAAGCTCAGATTAGTTCTGAATAGGGCCAGAGTGAGTATTCTCACTGCTCCTGTCCCCACAGCATCGACACAGACAAGAATCGCTACCCACAGAAGTTGGCAGTGGCAGAATGTTTGTGTCGTGGCTGCATCAATGCCAAGACAGGCCGTGAAACAGCGGCCCTGAACTCTGTGCAGCTGCTGCAGAGCCTGCTGGTACTGCGGCGACAGCCCTGCTCCCAAGATGGTACAGCGGACCCTACACCAGGATCCTTCACCTTCCACACCGAGTTCATCCGAGTGCCTGTTGGTTGTACCTGTGTTCTTCCCAGGTCTGCACAGTGATGACTTCTGTTGTGGCCCCACCGTGATGCACTAGGCTCCTTCCAGACCGTACATTCCAGGCATCTCCACGGAGGATGCCTCTTATTTATGTGTATTTATTGTTTATTTATTGACTCAAGAGTACAGCAGAGGCTATACCCAGCCCTTGCCCAGTGATCTCTGACCAGTGCCCAGATGCAGGCTGCTGCTCTCAGGACTTCCAGGCATCCTTATGACTGGAAGGATCACTCCCAGCGGCTCTAGAGCGTTAGCTTACCCTGTTACCAAAGGGGAGAGCTAGGCATGGTATAAAGCAGACCTGGAATCCCAGCCCCCTGCAGAGGCTGCAAGGTTGCCTCAAGTTCTCAGACAGCTCATAATGAGTTTCAGGAAAGCCAGGGCTATATAGTGACTGTCTCAAAAGAGAGGGCAGGGTGGGCCTGAAGGGACTGGCTTCCTTTCCTTGAACCTCCAGCAACAGTGACAGGTAGGGAGATGAAGAGCTGGCTGGCTCTGTCACCCCAGAGCCCTGGTATTGCCTGATGCAGCCCTTCCAGCTGTTTTTAAACAATTATTTATTTTAACTGTTATTAAATGGACATAGTTCAATGCTTCCTTTATTTATTCCTGAAAGTCTACTTTTTTCCCTCCTGGCCCTGTCCACCCAGTGGGTGCTCAGCAGCTACTAAAGCCCCAGATTCCTTTCCTAAGGTGTGCATGCTGAGAAGATGTCGCTGGGGTGGGACTTTAACAGGACATGCACAGCCATAGGCCTGGGTCTCCCCCTTCCTACAGGGGGCAGCTCCTGCTCTAGGCAGGGAACAGGCTTCTCCTCATAGTTCACTCTTCATTATTACTTTGGCCATTTGGGGACACCATCTCTGCCTGCAGTTAACCCCCAAGAACACTCCTCTGCATCAAGACAGGCAGGCAGGCACTCATCGCCACACAGGCCTTTCCAGCATGACCCAGCCAGACTCAGGGCCGTGAGGCCAAACTGGACACTTAGACTCCAGCCTAGGGCCAGGAGCCACCAGGATGGCAGCCTGCACTCTGGACCCATTGGGGGTGCCTTTGGCAAAGGGGATTGGGAGCCAGTGGCTTCCACTATGAGGAGACCTGTACTAGCTAGGCTCAGGGTCCCACCTGTATGCATGAGTCCACCCAGGGTTCACTGGGCAGTTGTCAGGCCTTCCCTGACTGGCCTTCAGGCTTCCACACAGGATGGGGTACATGTTAGATCTACTGCTGACCACAGCCTCTCCCCCAGCCTCACAGGAAGATCCACTCTCCACACCAGCTAGTCACTGTTTATTACATGGGCATCACCACCCCCTGGTGGCAACTCCAGGAAAACTCAAGCAGGAGCTGCAGACAGCAACCGAAGGTCACACAACCTCATCTGTCACTGGAATTGGGTTGACCTGGGGACCTCCAGCTGAGGCTGCCTCCTCCTCATCCACACTTGGCTTCTTGCGAACCTCCACTGGGGGCCGGGGTGGGGGGTTGGTGGGTGGCTGCTTGATGGTGCCTCCAACCTGTGGCCGCTCCTTGGGTTTGGGCTCAATGGGGGTCCACTGTTCTCCCCGGATGGCTGCCTGAGGGGCAGAGAGGGACTGTGTTAGGTTTGAAGCTGCTTACTGTAACAGGGACTCCTAGTGGACATGGGTCTTAATCCCTAAGAAGGATGGGAACGGCTTACATTGATTGACTGGCCCAAGGCCACACACTCAGGATCTGGGGCTGCCTGACACCATGCTACATGGCCGTGCCAGGAGGGCCCTGCTGTGGAGGGAGCATAGAGTCCCCCTCCCACTCCCCCCCCCCCCGTTCCTATAACACTCCAGAAACACTTCCAGGTACAAATTCCATGGTCCATACAATCCCAGGTCCCCTGCAAAAGACCCCACCTTGGACAAGGCCTCCCCAAGGGTGCCAAGCATTCTGTAGGAAGCATGTAGAGCCGGGTGCTAAAGAATGCAAGCAGAGTACTTGCTGCAAACAGTGCTGCTAGCCTCCTAACCCACATGCACTTCTACAAAAGCTGGCTCTGTATCTGGGAATTGCATGTAAATTTAGTATCCCACAGGGTGGGGGTGGGGGGGTGGCAGCCATGGTGACAGCTGTGCAAGCCCCTTTAATCCTAGCATTCTGGAAGTAAAAGCAGGAGGATCTTTCTGAGTTTGAGGCTAGCCTGGTCTACAGAACAAGTTCCAGGTCAACCAGGGCTACACAAACCTGTCTCAAAAAACAAAACAAAAACAAAAGCCATAAATAAATTTAGTAGCCCACAATGCTTGAGAGATGGAAACTCTGCAGCACACAGACATCTGTGGCTACACCTTTAAACACCTGCGGATACACCTTCTAACCAATAAGCTAGAACATTCCATACAGAAGATAAGAATGGATCTGGCAGAAGAGAATCAGAAAGACATTGATAGAACCTCAGAAAGCAGGACACACACACACTCACACACACACACACACACTCACACACACACACACACACACTCACACACACACACACACACTCACACACACACACACACACTCACACACACACTTTTAATGAACACAAACTAAGCTAGGTGAAGTAGCATGTGCCTACCGTCCAGCATTAAGACTAAAAGGTGGAAGAATAGCCGTGTGGTGGCGGCTCACGCCTTTAATCCCAGCACATGGCAGAAGCAGGCAGACCTCTGTGAGTTTGAGGCCAGCCTGGTCTACAAAGTGAATTTCAGGACAGACTCTAAAGAAAAAAGAGGTGGAAGCAAGAGAACTAGGAGTTAAAGGTCATCTTCAACTACATAGCAAGTTTGAGGCCAGTCTGGGCTACATGAAACCCTCTCTTTCTCTCAAAATAAATAAATATATAGGTAGGTAGATAGATGATAGACATATAGATGAGATAGATGCTTCTGTGTCATGAGCTCCCCAAACTCAGGTAGGCTTTGATGAGCAATGGGTCCATGCTGAGGTTGGGAGGTAGAACCTGGACCAGCCATACTGCCTCTCTGAGTTCACCTCTTTAGCCACCTGCCCGACAGAGCTACAGTGCAGCTTCAATGCAGCTGATGTGAGCAAGTAAGCTGTCATGAGGACCCAGGGCCAAGAACATGGGAGCGGGGGATGGAGGATGTTACTATGGAGGGCAGCCACTTACCAGCAGGTAGATCACACTGGCAATGACCAAGCAAACGGTCCCCAGGATAGTGGCCAGAAGGAAGCCTGCAGGCACTGACAGCCTTGAGGGGTAACAGGAGGAAGCAAATACACAACAGTTAGAGGGGCTCTTGAGCTCTTGGCCACATGAGATCAACAGGAGATTCCATCCCCAGGGTCCTAGAATGAGTAGATGCTGGCTCTGACCTGGTCCAGCTTAGGTTTGGTATAAACTGTTCTCTGCAGTGATGTGTCCTTGGATTCAAGCCCCAGCTACCATGTTGGGGAAAGGGCCTAAGCTGGGTGTAGCCACATGGGTGTGTCTCAGTCCAGGTTTAGCAAAGATCATGAAAAGCAACAGGTGTAACAGACCCTCAGAGACCCACCCAGCATTGCAACTGTAGCTCAGCTGCTAGGTTCAGTGTGCACCTCACAACAGATGAGGGATGCAGGTTTGGGATCTTCCACCCACTCTAAAAGCTGGGCGTTTCTGTCTGGACAAACATCAGTGAAGAAGGGCTCGGCTAAGCCCTAACCTCCTGTCTGGGCTACAGACCCAATGGATGTCTCCTTCTAGTCTATTACCCAGGGCATTAGCAGGGGAACTCACAAGAAGTGGAGGACAGCCCGGACATAGTAATTTCTCGTCAGCGGCCCAAACAGCTTCACCACAGTCGTCAAGTACTTCTGTCCACTAGATGTAGAGGGAAGGCAGAAGGTGAGGGGGTCAGTACCGGTCGGTCACACTCAGGACACCCTCCCTACCCACCCCCCTTCCAGGGTCCTAGGTCCTTCTCCTGGTCCCATGGGCCCAGCAGCTGGGCAGGCCTTGGGCTGGAAGCTCCCAACAAACCAGCTCTAGGCCGCTCAGGGGAGAACGACTTACCACCGCTCCATGGTGGAGCCCTTCTTCCTCTTTCCCCGGGGGTACTCCAGCAGACAGATCAGCACACCTGCGGCGCTGTGATGTGGTTAAGGAAAGCCACGCTCAGTCTAAGCCAGTGTGCACTTCTGCTGATAGGTAAATGGAGGCACAGCCACTGGTCTGTACCCACTGTCCCACCTCATCTGTTCTCAGGCTCTGGACAGAGGGTCCATTGTCCAGCAAGGTAGGGAGGAGACAGTGAACTCCAATCCGAGCCTTTGGACCATGGGCCTCAGACACGTTTGCCTGGACCTATTCTGTGGCCTTTGGCAAGTAGCTCCCCAGCCCTGGGCCTTGCCTTCTAAAACTGCAGCCAGAGCTGATCCTGCTTCCTGCGGCTGTGGCCGAACCGGGTATGTGTAGCACTTTACAAACTGTCAAGTGCCAGCCCTGGAAGCAGTTGTACCGCCACACCTTCCTGGCCCAAGAGAAGGATACATGGAGTAGGCACCGAAGTACCACTGTGTGAAGCGCCCAGCAGTGGCCACGATGCCCCCTGTGATGAGGACTAAGGATGGAGGGAGGTGATTAGGAGGTGGCACATGCTGCAGGTATGAGCCAACTTGAGCTTGCCCCTGGGCTAGGACCACCTCCAATTCTCTGCCCGTTAGGGCATGGCACTGCCCCGGGAGGAAATGACTGTATTGCAGGGGGCACATGGGGCAGAGAGACATGGCCAGGGTGAGCTGAACTTGCTGGTGGGAGTCCTGCCTCCGCTCCATGGTAGCTGTGTAGTGCTGACATCCTTGTTTGCCTGCCAGCTAGTGCCCCTTCTTTTCAGCTGTGGTGTTTCTTCTTGGTCCTTCTGTAAGTGCCACATACCTGGGTTCCATCCCCAGTAAAACAAACAAACAAAAACCCAGAAACCTGCACAGGGTTGTGCCACAGTTCCATGGCCTACATGGTCATCTCACCACCCAGTGCATTCAAGACTTCATTATAGTGGACTACACAAGAGTGAAGCTTAGTTCCCCAGGAATCACGTGACGTACAGCCTCCGTCACTTCAGAAAGGCCTTGTGTCTGTGTCTTTAGCTCAGATGAAGTGTTGTGCTCTGTGAATAATTAGCAGCTCACTCTTCTATTGCTGTTGATTTGAGAAAGCCTGGACACGCATGCTGGTTCCCGTGTGCTTGGATTGCAGCATGGATCACCACACCCCACTGCTTACCTTTTTTCTTTTTGGTTTTCAGGACAGGGTTTTTCTGTGTAGCCCTGACTGTCCTGGAATTCACTCTGTAGATCAGGCTGGCTTCAAACTCACAGAGACCCACCTATCCCTCCTTCAGAGTGCTGGATTTAAAGGTGTGAGTCACCACCACCTGACATAATTTTTTGTTTGTTTTCTTGAATTTTTTTTTAATTGATTGCTTTCCTATTCTCTAGATCAACTACCATTTACTGATTCATCTTTGTCTTTGGGATATTTGGCTTCTAGTCTATAGCTACAATTGATAAGATGATATGGCTGTGTTTTTGTTTTTGTTTTTGTTTTTGTCGTTTTTTTTTTTTAACCCATAGTAAGAGTGAAGTTAAGATATTTTGTGGATAGCTGGGTCCTTTAGTCCCGGAATCTGGGAGGCAGAGGCAGGGAGATCTCTGTGAGCTCTAGGCCAGCCTTGTCTACAGAGTGAACTCCAGGACAGGCTCCAAAGCTACACAGAGGAACCCTATCTCGAAAGCAAACAAACAAAAAATATATTTTAGCCTGGTTCATCCTGATGACAGAATCCACAAAGTAAGGGGGAGCTGACTCTAAGAATTTCTCTTTCACCTCTATGTGCCTACTCTCTTAGCATGGTGGTACCCAACTATAATCTGAGTACCAGGGAGGGAGAGGCGAGAGGATCAGAGTTGAAGGCCAACCCAGCAAATTTGAGAACAGCCTTGGCTTAACATGACCCTATCTAAAAAAAAAAAAACAAACTGGGGAAGTGTCTGGGTTGGTGGAGAGCTTGCCTAGCATACAGGAAGCCCTCAATTCAATCCCTAGCACTGCTTAAACTGGGCTTGTTCTAGCAATTGGGAGGTGGAGGCATGAAGACCAGGAGTTCTAGGCCAGCCTCATTTACATAGTATGTCCCAGGAGCAGGATCGGCTGGGATGCATGAGACCCTGGAATCCTAGTCCTTGGGAGGTAGATGCAGGAGGGCCAAGAATTCAGTCATCTTTTGCTACATAGTGAGTTAAGACCAGCCTGAAACCCTGAAACATGAAGCCGTGTCTCAAAACAAGCAAAAAAACAAATAAACAAGAGACGGGCACCTGTTGTAGACTTAGAAAGGTGAGTGATACACCAAGCATAAGAAATGTCTTCAGATCTTGATTACATGGGGCTGTAGAGATAGATGTTCAGTGTCAAAGAGCACTGGTCGCTCCTCAGTTAGGTGTGGCTGTCACCCCGTCTGTTAGAACTCCTGTTATCCCAACACTCTTGAGGTCAAGACTCTATTTCAAAAAGCAGTTTTTCTCCTTTTCTTTCTATTCTAGAAGTTTGTGTAGGTTTTACTCAGATTTAGACCTTTTTGAGGGCGGGGTGTTGAGACAGGGTTTCTCTGTAACAGTCCTAGCTGTCCTGGAACTCGCTCTTTAGACCAAGCTGGCCTTGAACTCACAGAAATCTGCTTGCCTCTGCCTCCTGAGTGCTGGGATTAGAAGTGTGCACCATCACTACCCAGCTTAGAAAAAGTATTTTTAGCCAGAATTTTTCAAAAGTAATGATGTGTAGTTCCTATTTTTCAAATGGAGATTCCCATGGTCAAGTTATTCTATTTCCTGTCCTGATATTTGAAAATAAATTCTCCCAAATATTCACAGCCACTTACTGCAAACTTCTTCCAAGCTATGGGTGAACTTTTACTGCCTCACTTGTTACTCATCCAGCAGTTTCCATTCTCTCTCCAGTACCAGCCCTTCTTCAGATCCGGCTCCCCTCTTGCTGAAGCACATCTGCTAGTCACCTTTGCACTGAGGGTATGTTAGCTGAAACTCAGCAGGATAGTGCAAGTGGAGAGGGTTTACCCTTTACTCAGCACCTGACACCATTACACAGTGTCTTCCAGCATCTATGACACCATTACACAGTGTCTTCCAGCATCTATGACACCATTACACACTGTCTTCCGACATCTATGACACCATTACACACTGTCTTCCAGCATCTATGACATTACACACTGTCTTCCAGCATCTGTGACATTACACACCGTCTTCCAGCATCTGTGACATTACACACCGTCTTTCAGCATCTGTGACATTACACACCGTCTTCCAGCATCTGTGACATTACACACCGTCTTCCGACATCTGTGACATTACACACTGTCTTCCAGCATCTGTGACATTACACACTGTCTTCCAGCATCTGTGACATTACACACTGTCTTCCAGCATCTGTGACATTACACACTGTCTTCCAACATCTGTGACATCATTCCACACTGTTTTCTGGCATCTATGGTTGATCTGAGAACTCTATAAGCTTGTATTAATCCAAGATTTTTTTCTCCTTGTCTAATTTTATTTCAGAGTGTTCAAGAAGGGATTTGTTTTCATTAGTTCTGAAAATGGCTTCTTACCCTCTTCAGCCTGAAGTCATTTCTGGGAAATGTTTGCCCAGCATCCAGACCTCCCTCCCCCACAATATGGACGCTCTCTTGTGGAATTTCAGTGCTTTACATGTCTGCTCTTCCTGCTCAATATATGACACAACTTCTGTGTAGAAATCCCCATGTTGGTGTGGTTCCTCCCAACTTCCTTCTGTTTCCTTCTTCAGAGCTGTGCAGTCTGTGTCCATTACCACAAAGCCTTGATCTGTGTGCAGCTGTAGACACCGCATAGGAATTCACTTTCTCAAATACAGTCGGTCATTTATCTTCTTTGGCATTCAAGATACACCTTTTCTTTTTCCGGTGGAAGCAGCACCCTGCCCTATGGGTGCTGACTCCTCATAGGGTTCACTTCCTCAAACAGTGAGTTAAAGTGAGCTCATGCCAATAGAGTGTACATTGACAGCAACCTGTATTCCCAGCCGAGGGCTTCTCTAGCCTCTGCATAGGTGGCTGAAGGCAGCCTGACTCCGGCAGCCTACAAAGGCCCAGATCTCAGGCTTTGACTATAATCTTCTCCATCTGACCCTGGCAGCTGCAAGGATATATGTCCTATATGAGTCTTTGCCCAGGTGGTGACTCCTGCCTTCTCCAGCACAGAGACACTGGGGTGGCCCCAGGAAAAGCTGTCATACTGTCCTGGGCATCCCCAGATTTCAAGCCCCTCTCCCAACCTTCAAATAGCACTGGTTTATTATGCTTGGCTTGTAGCTCAGCTACACATTAACTCTCCCGTTCTGCTGGTCAGCATTAAGGGTGTGCCCTGCAGGAGGGAAGGGTCTTTTGGTCACACATTCACTCAGCCTGCTATTCACTCGTCCTAAGGGTGTCATGTCCATTCTGAGTTTCTGCTCTGCTGCCACCATTAGTGGGAGGGGACACCCTTTATCCACCAGGGAGACCCAAGGACTCATTCTTAAATCCAACCAAGAACTACTACTGTGTATAGGGACTCTGAAATAACATAAAGACCAAAGTCCCTGGCTTGCTTAAGACAGTGGTACACTTTAACAGAGGGTCCTCATCCCAGGGAATCAGGCTACATGAGGTTGGATGCCTCTGAGTGGTAACATCTTAGGCTAGAGGAGAGCAGCATGGGAGGGAGGCGTCAGCCAGCTGTGGATGCTGCGGTAGCAGCAGTTTGTGCAAAGGCCCCGCTGCATATTCAGGAAACTCAGAAGCAGAAAAGAAGCTATAGGGCAAGGAAGGCATGGGAGTGCCCAGGAGGTAAGCAGGGTTCCAGCAGTCAGAAATAGGTCCTGAGGTAGTGCCAGGCGATGGTGTGTCCAGAATACATGGGATATTCTGTGATTTGAAAACAAAACAAACAATAGCAACAAAAAACAGCTGGGTAGTGGTGGCGCAGGCCTTTGATTCCAGTACTTGGAGGTCAGCCTGGTCTATAGAGTGAGCTCCAGGACACCAGAACTGTTACACTGAGAAACCCTGTCTCAAAAACAAACCACAAACAAAAAAAAAACCTGAGAGAGAGATGGCTCCGTAGTTTTAAGAATGCTCACTGCTCTTGCAGAGGCTCTGGGTTCGATTCCCAGCATTCATATCAGCAGCTTAGAACCACCTGTAACTCCAGCTCCAGGAGAACCAGCACCCTTTCTAGCCTTTGTCTGAAAGCACCTGCACTTATGCACAGGCCTGTACACAGACACACACATATTCACATAATTTTAAAAGTAAAATGTTAAAAAAAAAAAATGTGTGCTCCTGTTGGTTGAACCTAGACTGTCCAGAACCCTCCCAGGGTGGTTGTACTTTCCAGAAACAAGGAAAATCAGAAAGTCCCGCTTGATGGAGAAAGTGGCCACTGCCCAGTGACGTCTAGATCTTTACTGTCTCTAAATGACACAATAGAGTTGTGTCTGCCTGGATACTGTGGACAATTAGCTGAGGCAGTCTCCGAGGCCATACACAGCACATGTGTAAGGACATGCTAGCAGTCATAGCCCCCTCTTCCCACCTGGGCTGTTTCTCTGTCACCTCCACCTCCACCATCCACCACTGACAGGCAGGTAGGAAGTGGAGGGAAGGGAAGATGAGTCTAAACTGGCCCACCATTCTCAAAGGGCTTCAGCTTCAAAGCCTCCCACCCCAGGATGGAGCTTCCAGTGTGGCCTGGGGAGCTTGCTCCCTGTCACCTCCCTATACATTATTCCCAGGTGAGTGGAGGTGGGTCCGGGCCCTCACCCCTGCTTTTGCAGGTCTTTCCTGGTTAGGTTTGGCTTTGAGGCATGTCTGCAGTTTCTTCTATAGTCTCAGACCTGATGCTTTGGTCTGATGCAGTGAAGCCTAGGGGGGTCCCACTACCCTTGGCAGAACTCCCAGGCTATCCGGATTGTTCAAGGCACAGCCAGCGTCATTATGACCAAAGCGAAGTGCCCAGTGCCTTAGCCCTGGGCTAAGATCACTCAGAGTGGTGTCCGGACTCTTGTGAAATTGTTTCTGCGCACACGACGCTTGTAGGATGGAGTCCACTGCTCCTCCAGGATGAGATCAGCTCCTATCCCAGGCCCCTACAGCAGAAGACGAAGCCCTAGCGACCCCCAAGGCCAGAGCCCCTCCTTCAGGCCAAGTGGTTTATGCCCAGAAGAGGGTCTTCCGGCGGGTTTTCCTAACCGGGCGGGAAACCACCGCGCGAAAGCCTCTTCCCCAGCTGCGAGCAACTTCCTCCTCTGAGGTCCCAGTGCAGACAGAGCAGGGTGCAGGGCGGGGTCGCAGAGCAGGCGGCAGGGAAAGCCCAGCAACGGCCACCGCCCGCTCCGCGCCCCGGGGCCCCCGGCAGCCCGCGCCAGGAGATCTGCAGCACCAGCCCGAGACCCGCTTCTCCCGCGACGCCGCAAGGGTCCTGACCCGCCTTCCGCCCTCCGCCCTCCTCACTCACTCAGGCCAGATGCCAGCGCCTGCTCATTGGCCCACATGGCCCACTCGATCTGCCCCATGGCAAGGACCCTGAACACGCAGCCGTCAGGTTCAACTCTGCAGCCCACTGTACAAACTCTCACGGATCGGCCCGCCCCCTGCTCAGGCCCCGCCCCTTCGGGCTGTGCCCTAGAGGCCTCCACTGAGCCTCGCCTTTGAGCATTGGTGGGTGGAACAGCCTCCCCATGGGCGTCCCTCCAGCTGGAATGTGCAGGGCTGTTTAGGAATTGCCAGTGACTTGTGACGGTTACCCCTCACACCCGTACCCCCCCCCACCTCTCCTCTCTCTCTCTCTCTCTCTCTCTCTCTCTCTCTCTCCTCCCCCCCTCTCCCTCTCTCTCTCCCTCTCTCTCTCTCTCTCACACACACACACACACACACACACACACACACACACACACACACACACACACACACACACACACGCCTGTCAGACAAAGGCAGATCCGAAAGGATGAGGTTACTTCCGACCCACTGTGAGCAGGTGTGGCCTGGATCACATGACTAAGTAGAGGGGGGACGACATGATATGCAAGGCTGGGAAAACCCAGAAAAACCAGGGACAGCTGAACGCTATTGCTGTTGTCCTCTCCAGACCAGCTAGCAGCAGTGGCATAGGCTCACAAGGAGGCAGGAGACTGTTACAGGAGGGCTGGCTTATGGGCAGTGGGAAGTAACCCTAGCAGAACCTACTTCAGGCCCCACCTCTCACTACATAAACAAGATTGAACTCAACGGCAAGTAGGGACCTGAGCAGTCACTGAACTGGCCATCATGGACCCTGGAAGAATGGGTTATGAGGAGAAAGCACAGCCAAGGCAGGAAGGCAGAGCACTCTTTATTCCTGGGGTTACCGGGCCCATTGCCTGCACCTTCATGATGCACCCACACCCACAATGGACCCACCCTGTGGGCTCAACAGCCTCTTCCCTCAAGGGAAGGAGTCACCGGTCTTTATAAAGAAGTAGCCCATCCATGGTGTGGCCTGTGTTAGGAGCCTGAGTCTCAGCACAGGCACTGCTGTGTAGCCATTATCCTCCAAGCTTAGCTGGGTACTGAGGCCGGAGGAGCCTCTTCAGTGGGAGACACCCCTTCCCTAATGCGCTCCTGTCTGGAATACTGTCCACAGTGTTTCCACAGCCCTTCAGAAACCAACAGGGAATGTGAGGCACTTGAAAGGGGACCCCTGTCTCCCACCCCCAGGCTGCCTAGACAACCTATCACCATTCCATGTCCCTCAGCAAAGCATCATCATCAAGTAACCCCACAGGAATGGCCAGTCAGCACTTCAGCTCCCTTAGCCCTGGTGAGCAAGTCTTTCTCCAATGGCACGAGGGATCAGGCATGAAGTGGTCAGGAGTCCTGTTGTGGCAGGCCATCTGGGCCTAGAAGATGAGCATTCGAGTTGTCTAGGACTTGAGGCCCTGGTCCAACCTGGGGGAGGAAGTCAGTGTCTAGTGATGGGTAACAGCAGTAGCCCACCCACTGCCCCAGGGACTTAACAAGCCAGGGACTTTAAAGTAGAATTAGATTGGTGTGTGTGTATGTGTGTGTGTGTGTCTCCTGTCTCCTTCCTGGTAAACCCACACCAGCTGTGTGTAAGTGAGTGTGTGTGTGTGTGTGTCTCCTTCCTGGTAAAGCCACACCAGCTTGTCCAAGCTAAGCCACCTGAGCTGCTAGGTGCCCCTTACCCTGGCTGGGCCAGATCCTGGGGATCTCTGTGGCTCTCAGCACATAACTGGTATAGAAAGCAGGGATTTAGAGTGAGCTACTTTGTGCAGGACCAGGAGACACATGGATGCTGGCCTGCTTGCGGCAGGGAACACCCTGAGGGCAGTCCTAGGGACAATGACACTTACCTATATGGGTGATAAAAGTGACTTTTTGGGTTTTTTTTTTTTTTGTTGTTGTTGTTGTTTGTAAGGGACAGGGTTTCTCTGTAGCTTTGGAGGCTGTTCTGGATCTTATTCTGTAGACCAAGCTGGCCTTGAACTTAGAGATCTTCCTGCCTCTGCCTTAAATGTGTGTGCCACCACCGCCACCCAGCAAAGTGACCACTTTTTATCTTACTGGCTTCTCTTGGTCCTGAGTTACTGACCATCTCATCCCAAATGCCCCCACTCTCCTCCTCTACGTGCAAGTTGTCCCTAAATGACCACTGAGAGGAAATGAGTAAACCAGTGTCTGATGACTCTGAACCCAAAGCACAGCACGTAGCTACTTTTGTGCCATAGTTGATGTTGGTTTCTGCTTCCTTCCTGAGACACAGTGGAAGGAGGGAGCCTGGGCACCCCCAGCAGATAAAGAGGCTCCTGCCATGTATTGGGCCTCACCTGGGTGGCAATGATGTACTGGACGGCACCAGGGCTGGGTTCCATAACCAGAGCAGCTTTCAGCTCATCAGAGAGAAGAACAGGCGTCACCGGCAGCCCCTTTAGGAACCTAGGCAAAGAAAGCAGAAGTGTGTTCACGATGCCAGTATAGAAAGCCCAGATGGGCAGCTCTTCAGAGACAGGTGGACTGCAGATGGCAAGGGTGGGAGAAGGGCAGGGACATGTGAAGAAGGAGGTTTCTTTTAGGGACGATGAAAACACTACAAATTAGAGATTTTGCAAAGCAGCACAGAGCAGTCAGACCAGACAAAGCAGACAGAGCAGTCCCAGGAGGCAGACCTGTACTGAAGAGACCAGGGATCACATGCACAGGCCCAAACCTGTTCAATAAGAAGAAACTGGGGCTTTGCTTGAATCCCATGCTTCAGCGTATCAGGTATTTAACACACTCATCAGAATGCCTGGTGAATTTCCTAATAAAACTCAGTTCTGAGCTCAGTGGTTGAGAACACTTGTTGCTCTTGCAGAGGTCTGGGGTAAAACTCCCAGCACCCATCTGTAATTATAGCATCTGTAATTACAGCTCCAGGAGACTGATGCCCTCTTCTGGCCTCCAAGGATACAGATACTGCATACTGCATACACAGGGTAAACTCACATTTATGCAGGCAAAATACTCAGCCTAAAAATTTTTTAAAGAAACAAGTAACACCCAAGTTGCTTTCGCTGAGGGACGGCCCTTGACCTTCCAGGGACATTATTTCTCTCCTTAAAAAAAAAAAAAAAAAAAAAATCAACCTTTTGAGATAGGGTTTGAATTTCACCACCTAAGCACTAGTATTCCAGTTGAGGGTCACCTAGGCCAGCTGGAATATCTTTTCTTAGGAGGGGAATATGGCATTTCCCACACATCTGCGACCTGTGTGGCTATCAGGAGAGACTTTCCATGCTGCCATGGGCCCCGTGGCTATGTCCCTGCAGGAGGACAGTCAGAGCCTCTGACCTGGCTTAGTATTGGGCCCACCATTTGTCCCTAGCAGGGTGCTCTGAACACCTCAAGGCGGGGAAGAGGGACACACTTACTTGTCTCCATTTGTTGCAGGGGGAAAACTGTGCCTCACAGCTGCCACAAACTCAGCCACGGTGTCATCCAGGGTGAAGATCACAGCATTGGGGCCCGCATCAAATGTGTATGCCACCTGTAACCCAGAGTGCATCCCCAGCTATTCACTCAGCGCCCTTAGCTCTGACCCTCTACCTGCCGGGGAACCTAGGGTCTACCAGACTTGAATTGGGCTCATGCACCCAAACCAGGGAGTGGTAGGCATTAAACACACTGGTGTGAGTCACCTCTGCCTGGAGCTCGGGAAGAGGCTGCTAGGCTGAGACCTGTGTGGGCCATACAGAGTGGACTGGGCAAAACACACAACAAACCAGAACTGTAGGGGAGCTTGTCTGTGTCATGTCTTGAGGCCCATCCGGGAGGCCACCCACAACTCCACCCACTTCCACAACCTTTGTCTGTCCATGTATACCACATCCCCATCATCTGTCTATGCCCCTTGCATCTGCCCACATTCCCTGCAGTTGGACCCAGTGCTTGACTGCATCCCCCACATCCTGTCACCTTCGTCCGCCCATGGTGTGTGTTAAAGCAGTGTACTAGTTGGATGATGCGCCTGGAGGTGTCATTGAGGTAGGAGATGGGTGGGAAGGTGTCGAGGCAGGTGGCATGAAACTGGTTGCTGTCCTTCATGGTCAGCTGGGCAAAGGCCTGGAAGTCCCGCTCTTGGATGCAGCGGGTCATCTCCTTCATGCGCTCAGGCACAATGGACTCAGCCCGGAACTGCAAGGGGAGTGACCAAGTGAGTGAGTGGATACGACCTTCTGCCTATAGGTCTGGGCATAGAGCCTCCAGAGCCATCACCCCACCAGGGGAGCCCTACCTTGAGTAGTACACTTCACACTCCCCAGTACAGACTCACCTTGAGCAGGGTGCTGGTCTCCACACTGGTCTGCATGCCCACGGTGCTGCCCATCTGCTTCTTCTCGGCACTCACCTGAATGGGAGATGGCACTGCGCCTGGGCCACAGGGGACCCGTAGCACAGCCCTATCACTTGACCCTGCCCTCTGCCAAACCAACCCTGGGCTCCTGGTCAGGGAGGGGTGATGTGGGTCCAGGTCAAGCCACATCATGGGGAAGGGCCACAGCCCTGCCATGTAGGAGCCAGTCCTGATCCTACCACCTACCACCAACAGCCTTGGTCTGTTCTCTAGCTCCTACTGGCCTAGGATCCTGATGAATCCCAGATAAATATGGTCCTTCCATTCTTAGCCCAGCCCTGGCTAAACAGCCATCCTCCCACTGGCTGCATGCTCATCTACTTACCACAAGGATAAGGACTCGGAGCTGGGGCCAGTGCCACTCTGGGGCTATCTGCCGGGCGACGCTGTCCTTTCCATCTGCCTGTTCTCCCATCTGCCACTCCACGAAGCCCCCATAAAGACTGCGGCACGCGCTGCCTGAACCCTGCCGAGCCACTTCAGAGAGGTCCCCCTCAACCCCATAGACCCGGGCTAAGGTATAAGCTGAGATACAGGAAAGAGACACAGAGGGAGCGTGAGGGTTGATGTGACACACAGTCCAGCTGCGCTAGGTGCTCCCCGCTGCACAGCAAATGAGATTCTGAGGAGGCAGAGCTGCGGCTCTGGCATCTGGGCTGCAGTCTCCCAGCTACACACTGCGTCACTCAGCACTGAGTTTGGAAATGTACTCAGTCTCATAACCCACCTCAGGACTGGGGTTGCGGGAAGTTTCTTTGAGAAACTATACCCAAGTGGAGCACTAACGGAAGGGGTAGCATTCAGAAGGCCACCAGGAGCAGAACCAAGGTGAAAGCCTGAGTAATGTGTCTGCAAGCAAGGAGAGAATGGTGGCTCTGGGGGAAGACAGTGTGGCAGGCAGTAAGGCGAGTCTGCTGCTCATCAGCAAGGGAGCCTCCTCTGAGTCTGACAATCTCCAGAACGTGACCCTGCGTCCAGGACCCACTTCAGGATGAAGCAGGAACCAGCTGGACCAGGAAGCTTTCACCCCTGGAGCTAAGGAATGAGGGTGGCCTGAGCTCACCATTGTGAGGCCTGCCTGTGTCAGGGATGGGGATGCCATGTACAATGACCCAAGGCAAGAAAGCAGAGATGATGCTGGTGGGAACAGAGAGTCTCTGACGACAGGGTCAGCAGCCAGAATGCAGCTGAGCCTGAAGCTGGACCAAGACCTTGGAATTCCCAAGGGAGCTGAGAACCCCTCCCACCCTCCCGCCTCCAGGTATTTTCTAGCTTCAGGTGGCTTCTGTCACTTGGGAGCTGAAGGGTACTCATACAAGTGCAGAGAGGGTCTGGTGGTCGATCGCACTCTGGGAAAGGGCAAACTCAGGGCCTATTTACAGGGAGCTCCAACAATGAGAGCCTTGGGTGCTGACAGGTCAGAGAACCCCTACTACTACAAAGCAGAACCCTGGGTCCCCTGGGCCCTACGCACACCTACCTAGGCAGGCGTAGCCCGCTGCTGAGGATGCCAAGCCTGCAGCAGTGGGGAAGTTGTTCTCTGAGGCCACATGCACCTTATAGCTGAGGCTGAGGGGAAGTGCATCCCCGTCTCCAGTGCTCCTCCGCTTCCGAGCCAGGCGTCGAACTGCAGGGAGAGGGCACAGTGAGTGGCCTTGGTCCTTGGCAGAGCCACCGGATCTTCCTCTGCCACCTCACTTGCCTGGGGCTGGGGGTGGTAGAGAATGGCTGAAATCTGTGATGCAGTAACTCCCAGACTCCCCACATGGACTTCCTCCTGGGGTGCTCCAACCCCAGCCCCTCTCTGCCTGCTACTAGAGGCTTCCTATAGGCACTCAGCATAGTTGTTGTCATCCCAACTCACTCTCCCTCAAGCAGGCCTGGAGCCGTGGCTGCCCTACATCCTCCTCTCGACCATTTAGCCAGATGCGGTCTTCTGTGAAGTCCTTGCTGATGGTAGCAGTTGTGATGGTTTTTAACTGGGAAGGAAAATAGGGGCCAGTGCTGAGGACCAATGCCCACAAAGCATCCCTTTCTGCCCTGGAGGTCTTGCCTACTTATGGCTAGTATGGTGTCTATCTGGGCAGGGACAAACATGGAGAACGTTAGAGCGGCTGCCAAGGTCAGCCCTAGCTAGGTAGCAGGAGGTAAGCAAGCCCTTCAGGCGGCCACACTGTCCTGGCCTTCACTATGCAAGGTTGAAATCTGTCTCGCCCACAGCAGAATCACAGGTATCTGGTCCCTCTTGAGTAGAGGAAGCTAGTTATAAATCTAGCCCTGTGACATTGGGAATTTGTGTGTGGATGAGGGGACACGGAGACTGTGTGCTAGGTAGTCCAAAGAACACAGGCCCGCTACGGTTCTCATGAGAAGCCACCCCATTCTAGCCATCACAGATTAGTGTCTATGTGCATAGTCACCTGGTCCTGGTGCAGGGTAACACTCAGAGAGGAGTTGATGGGCAGGATCAGGGCTTCATCTCGTTTCCCCCCTGCAACAACAATCCAAACCACTGAGTTCTTGGTACCCCATTGGCACCCTCCAAAGTTGCCTCCAAGCCTCCGTAGCAGAGCCCCCATCTCCATCCTGCTCTCATTGCACAGGCTGCACTGCCACCCTAGGGACACCTCCTAGGTTGGCTGCAGACTCAGAGCTCAGGTTCATAGAGCACAGTTGGAGGCCAGCCCACCTCTGCCTCATGCTTCTTCCTTTCACTCCACCGATACTAGTCGTGGGCATCTGCTAGGTACCACATGCTTATGTGGCTAGTGGTCTACTCTTCCACAGGAGCCCAGTTCCTGAACACGTCTCAGATGGCACCAATCAGAATGGTCCCTCTTTACCCAGTACTCCAAGTCCCAACTATTACAGAGAGCACAGTCAACTCTCCAGAAAGCCAAAAGAAATACTACCTGACAACACTCATAGCACTTAGCTGGTGGTATCATGTCTTCGATGAGCATCTGCACATGCTCTGTTAATTTGAGGTGTTTGGGCAGAAGATATCAAGACTACCACTAGGCGGGTGAACCTTTCCACCCTTCACCATCTACAGATATCTGCGCACAGACAGCTCTCCTGGAGTCATGGAGCTGCTTTGAGGAAGATGGAGCAGATGTCCTAACCCCTAAGACTGAAGACCAGGTGTCCTGCACAAGCCAGCAGGAGGCCCCTGAATGAGGAAGGAAGGCCCTGGGCCCTTGGCTCCAGGCATGGGGCTTTGGGTACACCATCTAGGTTTCTTTCTGCCCATTAGTCTCAGGCACAGCATCAAGGAGACCAGAAAAGGGCAGCTACGTGAGACAAACTTTTTGCTACAGCTTGCTACAGCCTCACCCTCTTTTTACCAAGGCCCTGAGAGCCTGGCTAGATGGGCGCCCCCATCCTTTCCGCCCTGAAAGTGTGGCAGGCAGCCCTTTCATCTCAGCTGACAGCCTGGACTTCATCCACAGGGCTGCTTGAAAAGGTGCTTCTTCCAGCCTTGCTGGGAGTTTCCAGGGGAGACCTGACAGCTCTTGCAGGAACCCTACAGAGCCCCCAGCAGAAATAAGAGCCATACAATGTGGGACAAACCCCTCTATCTGCCAGAAAAGAGATGGCACCCCTCCTCCACCAGCTAAAGGCTTTAATAGGACTTGAGTCTCAGTGCACAACAGAAAACCATTAGATCTCACCCCAAATCATGTCATACCAAAAGGGAGGTTTTCAAACTGAGAAATTAACAAGACACTAACTCTGAAGTGTCAGAGAAACCACAACTGCTGTCAAAGGTTTTAAAGCAGCCACCATGAAAATGTTTTCACCAGTGATCAAAGGCAAGTAAGAAAACAATTGCAAAGAGAAGATAAAGGAGAGGGAGGCCTGAGAGCTGAGCAGGGACCTGGAACAAAAGCTCGGGGCAAACTTAAAATTAACAGATGGGGGGGAAACGCAGCCACCAGAAAGGTGATTGACATCCAAACACCAGTCAACCCAAAGTATCCTACACACCTACTCATAGAAGAAACATAGCATGCATTTAAAAAGAATGCTTATATTTATTCTTTGAAAATTTCATATGTGTATACAATGTATCTTAATTATTTTCACCCTCCATTCCTGCTCCAACACCTCCCAAGGGCCCTCTTGTTTGTTTTTGAGGTTCTGGGTATTGAACTTAAGGTTTCTCACACATGGCAAGTGCTATATACCACTGAGCTACAGGCCCAACCAAAGATTATTTAATCTTCTGGTTTTTTTGAGACAGGGTTTCTCTGTGTAATAGTCTCTGGCTGTCCTGGAACTTTCTTTGTGGACCAGGTTGGCCTAGAATTCACACAGATCCAACTGTCTCTGCTTCCTGAGTGCTGCTGCTGCTGCTGCTGCCGACACCACCTCCAACCACCACTACCAACCACCACCATCAGCAGAAAAGATATTTGAGCTGGGTGGTGGTGGCTCACGCCTTTAATCCCAGAACTCAGGAGGCAGAGGCAGAGGCAGGTGGATCTCTGTGAGTTTGAGGCCAGCTTGATCTACATGAGCAACTTCCAGGACAGGCTCCAAAACTACAAAGAAACCCTGTCTCGAAAAACAAAAAAACAACAAAGAAAAGATATTTGATAAAAAAAAATCACAGCCATTTGCATTTGTGTTTTAATGAAGAATTATCAGAAGAAATTGGGAAAAGATGAGGGACCTTTTTTGTTTTTAAGACAGAGTCTAGTTATGTGGCCCAGGCTGGCTTAGAAACTGTAAAGATACTCTCATGGATCAAGGCAAGACTGTCCACTGCCAACAGCCCCATCTTCTTACTGAAGCGTTTTTCTCCCAACTGTAAACAAGCAAGAAAGGAAACACAAGGCACACAGATCCAAAGGAGGAAATGGCAGAAAACTTGTTTGTCTCCATACAAAATCTCAAGGAATCTACAAACGTTCTCAAAAGGAAAGAGTGTGTTTGGCAACAGTACAGGACACAAGAAAAACAAAAGACATGGAGGGTACATACAATGGGCTCAAGGAAAGGACAGTTCATACCACTGGCCATCAGGGAAACGGAAACTAAAACAACACTGATCTGTAGGCCTATCTGTCAGAAAGACTAAAGTGAAAAAAATGGAATCCACTGAAATGGGCACTAGGACATGAAAACCAGGATGGCCTGTGTACCTCTAGTGGGAATACACTCTGGTGCAGCCACCCCTGGGGAACCCACAGTTCCTTAACCAATGAAGAACAGTTGCCACTCACTCTCCCAGAAGTGCTGCAGGTCATTCTCCCTCCAAAGGATAAACTTTCTGCCCATAAACGTGGGTAACAGCTTCACTGGTAGCAGAGCCTGGGTTTGCTCATGCTGTGGAATAGGGCAATGAGCCCTCGATGCATCCACCTGGATAAGCTTCCAGAAAAGGATGCTGAGTGAAGTGAGCTAAACCGGAGAAGCTACAGGCTGTGTGGATCCACTACAAGACCAGTTCTAAATGATCATGGTGGGAGGAAGCAGAGCAGATGCAAGGCTAGGGTGATGGGCGCTGCTCCCTGCAGTACCTCCCTAGTTTACAGAGTCACCAGGGAAGAGGGAAGAGCAAGAGGCTGGTCCTCACAACAGCAGGTGCAGTGGCACCTGTCAACAACAAAGCTTCAGGAGTGACAGTAGAGCCAGACCAGAGGTACATGGCAAGTGAGGCCTAGGCTGGCCCACGGAGAGGCCCGCCTCTTCCAAGCAGCGAAAAGCCTTAATTTTACCATCCCCCAACTCGCAGTGATGTGCCCCTTTCCAGTCAGGAGCCAATCACAACCGCGATGACCCTCGTCTCCAGCTCCAGCCCCTATCCCCGCCGATATAATACTCCCCATCTCCGGCCCCGGGATCTCCGATCCCTGCTGCGATGATCCCAGCCCAGCGCCCGTTGATCCGGGCGGTGCTGACGGTGACGCCCCCTTCAGCCCTGAGCCTCCTCCCAGCGGTCTCTAGTCCAGCGACTACAGATCTGGACCATGGGACCTTTTCCCTCCAGCCCTGGGACCCTGAATCCCGGCAGCAGTGACCCTCAGCTACTGCCCTTTGGCCATCGATCCTGACAACTGTGGCCCCGTCTTCAGTCCCTCAGAACCCCCAATCCTGGTTGCAGTAACCCTCGTGTCTAGCGTTGTGCCCATCGATCCCGGAGGTGGTGACCTTCTTCTCCAGCCCTGTGCCTCGACCACCCCTCACCCCAGCCGGGATGATCCAGTTCATCAGCCCAGCTACTCTGGAGCGCCGCCCTCCAGTCCAGGGGCTCCTGATTCCAATCGTGATGACTCCACCCTTCAGCTCTACGCCCCGATCCCAGCCGGGGTGACTGCCCCGATTCCAGCACTCACAATACTTGATAACAGCGATGTTGACCGGTGCGGTGCAGGTGACGACTAGGTCCTGAGGCTTTTCCGAGGCCATGGCCGAGAGGCTGGAGTCAAAGCTGCAGAGCCCAACACCAGTGACCGGTGTCCACAATCTCACGCGCTGCCTTATGATTGGCTCACGGACTGGGACGCTCCTGTGCCGTCCAATAGGTTGTGGGCCGAGCCCACGATCCACTTTTTAGCCTATGGACAGAATCGAATGATGTGCGTCCGACACTGAGCCCGCCCCCACTGCCTCTTAGCGCGTGGCCGCCAGCGAGGGGTGGAGTCGGCTCAGGGAATGGAACTTGCGCATGCGCCTTGCGCATGAGTGGAATCTGCGCAAGCGCGAAAAGCCTCCTGGCGTCCGCACCTCAGCATAGCCGAAGTGACTGTGAGAACCGTGGAGCCACCTGCTGCTGGAACAGCGGAGCTCAAGAAGGGCGTGCATCCAGCTTCTCCGCTGCACACACAACTCACTAGTAACCCTGATCTTCAGCCCAGGGTCGTGCCAGAGCCCCGCATTCTGGAGTCTTCTGCGTCCATAATCTGGCTTCTCTTGTACGCACAATCTTGAGTCTCCTGCTCCCACAGTTTGGGGTCCTACAGCCTGTCTGGGCCATCCAGCTTGCCTGAGGTGTTGGGCTGCAGGTGGATATGCTGCATCCAAGATGGGCATTTTCAAATGCTGTCCTCTTTCCCAATCTCTACACTAGCCAGAATTTTGTCACTTTTCATAGTTGAAATGGATTAACACATTTCTATTTTTTGTTGTTTATTTTGATTTTTTGAGAGAAGGTTTCTCTGTGTAACAAGCCCTGGCTGTCCTGGAACTCACTCTGTACAAAGGCTGGCCTCAAACTCATAAAGATCTGCCTGCCTTTGGCTCCTGAGTGCTGGGTTTATAGGCATGTGCCACCACCACCCTGCTTTTACTCCATTTTTATTATAGCAAAATATTCATAGCGAAAAACCTTTATTTTAAGGTGCAGTTCAGTGATACTTAATATCTTCACTTGGTAGAGTCATCATCACTGTTTCCAGAACTTTCCATTCATTCTCCATCAGAAACAGATACAACTTCCCAGTTCCCCCATCTCTTTTAAAATTTGTGGATCTTGAATGGCCGAGACGTCAGAAGGTGGGAGCGTACCGAGATAGGAAATACCCAGGTCACCAATTCCTAGGAGTGCAGGTGGTACCAATTCTTTAACAGCCTTTGGTTGGTATTTATACACAATGGGAGGGAATTGCTCCTTCTAACATCCTGCTTTTTCAATTTGTGTGTTTCTTGAACAATTTTCAATTTCCTTGTTTGTCTAATCATCTGAAATTTATTCAAACTGTCCCCCTTTGAAGCTGTGCACCAAGCTGTCCTTGCATTTCATATAAGTGTGCTTCTGTAGAAAGATTCCTAGAAATGCATGGCTCAGCCAAGCAGCTATGTGCCTGGGGCAATGTTGATAGTTGTTGGCATGCTGCCATCTTTGAAGCTGGATCCATTGTTCGGCTCTCTCCACCAGAGTAAGTGAGTGTTAACAGGCCTTCAGAAGCACAGTAGATGACAGCCTGTCACATCGGGCTAACTGCTAACCAGTGGGGTCTCACTATTGTCTTCTTGTACATCAGATGGCTCTTATTTTCAATTTCATTTTTACTTTCTTTTTTTTTTTTTTTTTTTTTTTTTTTTTGGTTTTTCAAGACAGGGTTTCTCTGTGTAGCCTTGGCTGTAGAACAGGCTGGCCTCTAACTCACAGAGATCTGCCTGCCCCTGCCTCCCAAGTGCTGGGACTAAAGGTGTGTGCCACCAGTGCCTGGCTTATTTTCAGTTTCTATTGCAACCACTTTTCTGTTTCTCATACACACACACACACACACACACACACACACACACACACACACACACACACACACAAAGCCCGTAAGACCTCCAAAGGTAGGTACTGTCTGGTTGTTCCAGAGGAACAATAGTCTCACAGTCTCAGTGCCTTCACTGAGCTACCTGACAACAGGGATGGAGAGGGCACCCATGCACCTTAGTAATCTGCACCTGCCCTTCTTGTGGTGAGGAAGTGAAGGCTTCTACTGAGCCTCTGTGTTAGACACTGAGCTGGGTGAAAACCTGGGTCCCTGGGTACCTCACCTGTTCTACTGTTTAGAATCGTAGTATTATATGATGTAAAACTAGTGAACACAGCCAGACCATATAGTAAAAAGAACTGGCCAGGCGTTGGTGGCACATGCTTTTAATCCTAGCACTCGGGAGGCAGAGGCAGGCAGATTTCTGAGTTTGAAGCCAGCCTGGTCTAAAGAATGATTTCCAGGGCAGCCAAGAGAAACCCTATCTCAAACCAAAAGGAAAAAGAAAGAGAACTGACTCCTTTAAGTTGTCCTCTGACCTCCACATGTATGCCATAGCATCTGCATACCCACATAAACAAAATACATACATAAATCTAAGAAGGAGAGAGAGTGTGCTGAAGAAATGGATCTCCTGGAACTGAAATGACAGATGGTGTGAGCCACCTTGTGGGTGATAGGACTCAAACTCAGGTCCTCTGCAAGAGAACTAAGCACTCTTTACTTTGAGCTGTTTTCCCCGCCCATGGTGTAAGCCTTTAGTCCCAGCATTTGAGAGAAAGAAACAGGTGGATCTCTGTGAGTTCAAAACCAGCCTAGTCAACATCCCAAGTTGCAGGCCAGACATGATTATGTAACATCAAAAACCCAGAATAAAAACAAGAGTTTTTTGCATGCTAGGCAGTCATGCTACCAACTGAACTACATCCCCAGCCCCACAGGAGAGTTCCACACCAACTCAACCTCTTGTGAAGGCAGACACAGGGAAAGTGACAGGCATACAACCCTTCAGCCTGAGTACATGGGGCACACAGGAAGCCATTTATCTAGTCCCTGTCTTTGCACTTTGACTACAACCCCACTGTTGACTTTGAACTCACTATATAGTCTGCATCACCACCCCTGGACAGAAGAAAATGTGCCTGGTTGTAGGGGTAGCTCAGTGGTTAAGAGCATGTACTGCCTTTGCAAAGGACCTGAATTCAGTTCCTAGCACTCACATGTGGTAGCTCACAAATGCCTGTAACTTCAGCTCCACAGTATCTGATGACCTCTTCTGGATGCTGTGGGCACCTGTACTCACATGTATACACACACACACACACACACACACACACACACACACACACACACACTGAAAAATAAAATTACCTGCCCTGCTGGGTGGTGGTGGTGCACCTTTAATCCAACTTGCCACTTTCCCTGAGTCTGCCTTCTGTCTGAAACCGTCACAAAAGGTGGAGTTGGTGTGGAGCTCTCCTGTGAGGCTGGGGATGTAATGGAGTTGATAGTGTGATTGCCTAGCATGCAAAAGAACTCTTTTTTTTTTTTCCTTTAGTTTTTTTTGAGACAGGGTTTCTCTGTGTAACAGTACTATGTTGTCCTGGAACTAGCTCTGTAGATCAGAGTGATCTTGAACTCAAAGATCTGCCTGCCTCTGCCTCCTGAGTGCTGGGACTAAAGGTGTGCACCCCCACCTCATAGATAAAACTCTTGTTTTTATTCTGGGCTTTTTGGTGTTACATAACCATGTCTGGCCTGCAATTTTCAATGTTGACCTGGCTGGTCTTGAACTCTCAGAGATTCACCTGCTTCTGTCTATCAAAGGCTGGGATTAAAGGTGTGTACCATGGGCTGGAGAGATAGCTCAGTAGAAAAGAGTGCTTAGTACTCTTGCAGAGGACCTGAGTTTGATTCCCAGAGCCCACAAGGTAATTCACACCTGTCTGTAATTCTAGTTCTAACTGTTTTTAATCCTTGGGAAGCAGAAGCAGTCAGATCTGTGAGTTCAAGGCCAGCCTGGTCTATAGAGTGAGTTCCAGGACAGCCAGGGTTATACAGAGAATGCCTGTCTTAAATAAATAAATAAACAAGTAAGTAAATAAATAAACTAAAAAAAAAAATAACCTTCAAAAGAAGAGGAGGGACAGGTAGTTCTCTGTGAATTTAAGGCCAACCAGGGCTACATAGCAAATTCAAGGCCAGCCAGGGCTACAAAGTGAGACCCTGTCTCTACAAAATAAAAACATTCAGTTAAATAAAGACAATGCTTTGATCCAGAAGGAACAGTTACACCCAAGGGAACCCTTGTATGCTGTCATCAGGCACAGAGGCCAAGATCACCTCACAGGAGAAGGACCCCAGTGCTTGACATCATCCTGGACCCCTGTGTGACTTAAAGCTCAAAGTCCATGGGAAGACATCTCTCCATTCATCAAATGTTATAAAGTCTCTGTCATGTGTGTGAGGTTCATATTAGGTCAGGGATACACATGTATGAGACACAGGAAGGAAGGTCTTTTGCGGGGGTGGGGGATGGGGGGGTGGGGGTGGGGGGGTGGGGGAAGTCCATCCGCTGTAGCTTGGAGCTGGCCTGGACAGGCCAGCAGAGGGGACCAAAGCACAGCTGTGATTTCCAGATGGACCTTTCTCCAGGCCAGGCACTGCGGACAGAAAACTCTGAAAGTGACCTAAAAGGGGAGGATTCTGTTTGTGGACTTCTGTGTCCCTGTCCCTTGTCCCTTTGAACTCTGGTCCCAGGGAAGTCTTCAGAGGTCAAAGTCTTCCCAGAGCATTTGGCTTGGGCAACTGGTTAGACTAGGAGAGAGGCAGGTTTCATCCAGGGCTTCTGGGCCTGTGTGAAAACCAGCACAGTGCCGAGCTGAACACATGCAGCCAATCAGGCAGGTGGCTTAGGCTGCCAGGAGTCATTGTGTTTAGGAGGAGCTAAAGTAGGAAAGGACCTAGAGTAGAGGCGGAGCCTACACAGAACTAGGGGGGAAGAAACAGCAGGGAGGGAAAGAAGGAAGGAGACACGTTGGGGCTACCCCAGGCTGGAATTTCCTAGCCCTCCCTTAAGAAGAAAATACCTTTCTTACTCAGGGTTCTTTACCTTATTTCCCCACTTCCCCGGCTTGTCTTTGCCTGGGCTTTGGCCCTTGTTATTTGCCCCTGACAAATCAGGCCCCTGCCCTGGGTGAGCTCTAAAGACGTCTTTGTTTGAACTCTGTGACCACAGCCAGCATGATGTTTAGAAGGGACCAGTGAGCAAACTCTATTGTGTGTTGGGATAAGGGGGTGTCGCAGGAAATGCCAACAGCCTCAGATAAGGAGCAAATAAACAGCAGTGGCTTGTTCCAATACACCTACACAGCCTGCAGGGAATCTCAGGCTGTTCCTGTCTCAGGGAATACCTGTCTGTTCCAGGTATCACAAAGACTTCCTTCAGTTTTTTAAATTTGTGGCCAAGAATGTGTACCAGGTTAGTAGAGAGCGCTTGCCTAGTATACCATCCCCAGCACCAGATAAGCAAGGTGTGTTGGCACACATCTGTAATCCCAGTGCTTCAGAGATGGAGACAGGAGGATTAAGAGTTCAAGGTCAGCCTGGAGAGATGACTCAGAGGTTAACAGCACTGGCTGCTTTTCCAGAGTTCCTGAGTTCAATTCCCAGCAACCACATAGTAGCTCACAATTATCCATAATGAGATCTGGTGCCCTCTTCTGGAGTGCAGGCATAAATTCAGGTAGAACAATGTATACATAACAAATCTTAAAAAAAAAAGAAAGAAAGAGTTCAAGGTAATTCTCAGCTATATAGCAAGTTGGAGGCCAACCTGGGATAACTGAAATATCTCAAAAAACTTACAATCCATAAAATTAACTGCCATGGCTCTTTTATATATGAAACAATACTAGACACACCCACATCGTGTATAGCCATGACCTGCTTCCTTCTCCACAACCCTTTGGTTATAAAGGACTATCTCCTAAGCCAAACTTCTACCATCTTCAGGAGATAGGCTTGACCTTCTTCCCAAAGATCATGGAGACTTCTTCACCCACGTACCCCACCACTCCAACCAATTGTATGCAATTCTGCCAAGTCTACCTGTAGCTTTACCTCATGGAGAGGGGCTGGAGTATATAGGTGAGGAACACTGGGGGGGGCACCATCTATACAGCCACAGCCGGGGTGGGGGTCGGGTCCTCATCTACAGTATGGCTGCTTTAAGCTCACACATTTTCCTGCCTGTAATCCCTTATCCATTTCACCACCATTAGTAAGTAAGCCAAATGAACTCATTAGTTTGCCAGAGTGAACTTTGATGGAATTGTACCTTAGTTGTCAAAGGGACCCTTATGAGAGGAGGTAGATATACAGGGGAGGAATTTTAGCCACACAGGATAGCCAGCAGCTGACAGGATCCAGTGAACCCAAGGATGAGCAGGGGCATTGTCTCTCCGATGGGTAATGAGACAGACAGCTGAAGCTGTGCTGCTGAAAGGTAGAGCATCACATGGCAGGAGGGGACGGCATGGCATGCCTTTAGTCCCAGAGGCAGAGGCAGGTGGATCTCTGTGAGTTCCAGGCCAGCCTGGTCTACAGAGTGAGTTCAGGAAAGCCAGGGCTACACAGAGAAACCCTGTTTTGAACCCAACTGACCCCCCCACCCCAAAACAAAAACGAGCATCTGAAGAGGAACTGTGACATGGCCTTCCATCCCATGTGGCATGTGGTTATGTGCCTTTTTGGTATAGTGCAGAGGGTAGTGAGACATAAAAGGTGAAGCCACCTAAGTGGGGAGGTATCGTGGAGAAAATGTAGCGATGGTGGTCTTTATCTGGGTGGTACTAAGTGGCAAGAGAGTCTGACAGGTGGAGTTTGCCCAGGGAGTATAGAGACGCTTTGAGAACAGCCAAAGGTCTGCACCAGATATCACAAACTCTGGAGCAGGGATATCAGCAAGTAGCTGCAGAGGCAAAGGGAGGAAGTCACAGGCAGCTCACATCCTCTGTGTCGGCCTCTAACCTAGAGAATAAGCTGGATAACAGAGTGGCCTCTTCTCAGAGCTTGGAGAGAAAGGTAAAGGAAACCTAACGGGAATCTGCATCTAAAAGCCCCTTCTGGGACCCTGCAGCCTGGAGTCACAGGAGGAGTCAGGTGGTGAAGAGGAAGAGTGAAGGAGAGACCGCAGAAGACGCCCTTCAAGCGCTACCTTCCATAAAAAGAAAGGCAAAGCCTCCTATCCAGTGTGCGCAGATACAGGGATCTTGCAAGGGTCTGGTGCGGGAGATCACGGTAATGAGAGAGTATTCTCGGCGCAGGAACTGTTGCATTAGGGAAAGCTTTTAACAGGTAACAAAAGACTCTCCCACAGTCTGGCTTGTGAGGCTGTGGGCTATGGGGGCAGGTGGGATCAGTGCCAGAGCTGAAGAAGCAGGAAAGTGAGTGTAATCACACATTCATCCCCGAAGCCCGGCTGCATACCTGAGGCGGCACGTGAGGAATCCGTCCCGGGTGGGCTGGCTCATAGGAGACTGTGTGAACCTGACACAAGCTAGTCATGTGAAAAAAGGGAACTATAAGCATTGGGTTGAGGGCAGGCAAGCTTGTCGGCCACCACAGCATTTCCACCTCCTCCTCTTCTTTTTCCGAAACAGGGTTTCTCTCTGCAGCCCCGGTTGTCCTGGAACTTGTTCTGTTGACCAGGCTGGCCTTGAACTCACAGATTGGTTTGCCTTTGCCTCTGGAGTGCTGGGATTAAAGATGTGTGCCAACACCACCAGGCTATGGGCATTTTCTTAATTAGCAATTGATGGTGGGGGCAGGGGCAATTCTATTGTGGGTGGGGCCATCCCTGAGCTGGTGGTCCTGGGTTCTATAAGAAAGCAAGCTGAGCAAGCTACAAGGATGTAAATGGATGTTTCTCTTCTGCCTGCCCACCAGGCCCCAAATAAACACTCAGAGGCTTAATAATAACTATAATTGTTTGGCCAATGGCTCAGACATATTGCTGGCTAGCTCTCACAATTAAATCAACCCATTTCTATTAGTTTATATTTTACCACAAGGCTCATGGCGTGTTATCTCACGCCTTGCTTCTCTGGTGGCCGGCCTCATGGTGTCTCCCCAGCTCTGCCTTCTTTTTCTCTGTATCTCTGTTTGGATTTCCTGCCTGGACATTGGCCAAATCAGCTTTATTAACCAATGGTAATAAAACATATTCTCAACATACAGAGGGGCATCTCCATCACAAGGAGAAAGCCAGTAAGCAGCACTCCTCCATGGCCTCTGCATCAGCTCCTGCCTCCAAATTCCTGCCTGGTTTAAGTGTTTAAGTTCCCACCTTGGCTTCTGAAGCCAAGTAAAACCTTTCCTCCCTGAGGTGTTTTTTTTTTTTTTCATAGTGTTTTTATCACAGCAATCGAAACCCTAACTAAGACACTTGGTCATCAGCATGGAGGTCCTGGTGGATGTCAGGGGCTAGAGGACATTAGAGAATACAGCAAGGTGCTACTTAGGGAACCAAGTATGAAGGAAACAATATATGGTACCCAGGACTCAGGGCCTGAGAGGAGTGTTCCCTGATACTCAAGGAAGAACTGGGTTCAGCAGGGGCCTTGAATCTGGCTTAGAGCTTTGCTGGCTTTGCTGGGCCCTTGGTGGGATAGGATCTTTATGAAGAAGGGAAGTCTCTTAGGCTAGAGAATGTTAGTGAAGTGAGAGAGTGGTCTAGAAGAGGAGGAGGAGGGAGACAGAGAGAGAGAGAGAGAGAGAGAGAGAGAGAGAGAGAGAGAGAGAGAGAGAGAGAGAGAGATCTACCTGGGTTATCTGGAGGAAATGAGTGAAGATTTTCCTGAGTTCTAAGGAAAACATTGACAAAAAGACAAATGCTGTACTATGGAGCCACTGGAAGGCTTTGGAGTGTGAGGAGTGTTTACAGAAGGCACTGTGGTAAAATCATTTGGGTAAAGAAGACCAAGCCTGTCCTAGGGGTGGAAATATATATATATATATATATATATATATATATATATATACATATGAATATATATATTCTTATTTTACATATTGATCCCAGTTCCTTATCCCTCCCTCCCATGCCCCCCATCCCTCTCCCATTCCATACCCCCCCCACCCAACAGGAAGGGTAATATCTTTCAGGAGGTATCATCAAAATTTGTCAAGTCATTTGGAGTAGGGACTAGGCCCTCCCTCCTGCCTCTAGGCTAAGGGAGTATCTCTCCATGGGGAATGTGTTCCCAAAGTGCCTCCTATCCACGCAATTGTACCCAACCTTGATCTATGGAGGAAGTGATTGATTCTAATGGGTGGAATCTTGCCATGCTACATTAGACCTTGCTCAAGTTTTACCTTACTGTCTTACTAGTTGTGAACTTCTATGAAGACCTGACACTTGCAATGGGCTTTCAGAGTGCTTCGCCTGGATTATCTTTGTAACCTCACTAATCATTATGGGATGGTGGTCCAGGACATTGCATTGTGGTGTCCTGATCATTGTCTGGGAAAAGGCTTTATCATGCTAAACTGAGTGTTTGCAGATTTGGTGCCAGCTAACAGATTACTTCTTAACTCTGTCTCAAAGAGAGCTGCAGGGAGGTGTGGCCTGACTTATTCAGGGTATGGTGCTCTTACTTCTGACATAGAACTTCATGTGGTTCTCTTTTAAAGGATTCTTTTTTATGCATGTGTGTCTATATGCCATATGTGTGTTGGTGTCCATGGAGACCAGAAGAGGGCGTTGGAGCTCTGGAGCTGTAGTTACAGGCGTTATAAGCTGTATCTGTGCCAGCAGTTCTTGCAGACATGGAGAAGCCAGCTATATGATTAACTCAGCAGACACTGGTTGTTCAGGGCTGGGCTGGAAGGGTGTGGCTGCTTGCCTCAGCGGCCATGCATTCTCCTTGGATGTTCCACAGCAACCTGAAAACGTGTGTTCCATCGAGCTCTGCCAGGGAGCTATACTTAGCCGTGTGGGTGTGGCCAGGAGTGGGTGCTCTGAGTATAGATAGTAACAAGTGGGCTATTTCAAGCATCTAGAGAACCCCCTAGAATATTCCAGGCCAAAATGATATTTATAGAATCCACTGGGCTTTTGGAAGCAAGAGACATAACCTTAGTACCTCTTTGGCTTTGTGAAGAGGCGTCTTTCAACAGGCTGTGGGGAGAAGGACTGGGTCACCCAAAGGCCGCTGCTGTCCCTCACACACCTGTTTCCAGGAAGCCAGGGATGGTCTCTGCTTCCAACCCTGGCTGGAAGAACAGTGGAGGCCCTCAGGCCCCAGATGTTCTCTCTGCAGGTACCTGTCCTGTGAGAAGCCCCAGCCTCCTGGGAGAGCAGCAAGATTATAGATGTGATAGGTTATATATTTATCTTGTCCATCACTGAGCTTTTAAGCCTCTGCTTGCAATAGACACAATTGGGCCTTGACTAAACCACCTGTTTTCCAACTCTCCTGGGCCCATGTCTCCGGCTTTGGAGAGGGGTTCTAACAGAATGCCTGGAAGTTTTCTCAAAAGACCCTCCTGGGGGGGTGTGACTTTGAAGAGTAACTTGGTAGAAAGGTACAGGCAGGATAGGTAAACAACCATAATATGCTATGGCCAAGCATATTATGGGATGCCCCCTTCCTGACCCTCATTCTGCAGGTCATGGGCTGGGCCCAGAAATCAAGTGAGAAGTAAACATCCCCAGTTCCTTTGCTCTGCTGTGTGAAATGAGGAGGCACAGCGATGGAGGAAGCCACTGAGTGCCAGGCTGGTTGGGCCGGCACAGGTGTCTGCAGGCGAGGCCTCAGCCACTGTGACCTGACTTTGGTCTGGCCTGCAGAGTGGAAAGTGTTCTCCATTCATTCTGTATCAGCTCCCTGGCAGGTGCCCTTCTCATGCTCCTGCCAACCCCCACCCTCTGATACCTCAGCCTTCCAGCGGCCCAGATATAAATACAAGAGCATTTTCCATGGGCTGGAACCAAAGGGGGAAAACATTCTGCTTTATTTTAGGCTGTGAGATTCCCTGCTTCATACCCAACAGGTGTGACAGCCCCATTTAGACATGAGGAACCAGAAATAGAACACAATCTACAATATAACTTCCTTTGGGCATCTGGATGCTATTTTAAAAGAAGGTTCCTGTGAGGAATCCAGGCTCGTATTGGTTGGGGTTCTGAGGGCCTCTCTGCCTGGGGTATCCTGAACTGCTTCCAGAAGGGCCAGACATTTGGGGACAAAAGTCTTTCCTTTGCTTTGACATAGAGATGAAAAGTAGGTGGGGGTAGAGGGGGTTTCCTGCCCAATCTCTGAAGCTATTTCAGGTAATTTACTACCCCATGATCCTGTGCAGATTTCGAGAAGGGATCATTTAGACCCCTTTGCCTTGCTCTAAGAGAGGACAAGTCACAGGGAGGTGACTTGTCAAAACACATGTTCTCAGATGTTTGGGCTGAACAGCAGTCCTCCACCCCAGATCCATGTGGAATTCCTAACCCCTAGAACCTTAGAAGTGGGACTTTTCAGATATTAAGATGAGGTCACAATGGAGAGACCCACAGGACAGGGCAGTGTGATGGCCGAGGCAGAAATGGAGGAACTCTTACAAGCCAAGGTCCACCTCTTGCCTTGAAGGTCACTTTGAGCTGGGACTTCTGGCCTGCAGAACTTTTGGTGGATGCATTTCCAATCAGACAGTACCCTCATTTCCAGTTCTTACCCACTCCCCTGGGAGGCGGTGGTCTTGGTCTGAAAACATGAGTGTATCTGTCTCTAAAGTGTGTCCCTCCACGAACTGGCATAGGTCTGGTGCAGTCTGAGTCCAACTTTCTCACAGGAGTCAGAGTGGGGTATTTATGCATTTGTGGTCACTCCTGGTCTAGAAGCCCAACCTCAAGGTCAAATTTCTAAGCCAGGAATGGTGCTGATGCCTGTAATGCCAGCACTTGGGAGGCTGAGGCAGGAAGACTGTGTGGGCTATAGACTGAGACTGTTTGAAACTTTCTCCAAATAGGTCCAGTTTCCTTAGGGAGATCCCTAAGCCTCTTAGAGAGCTATCCTCACACCAGCAAACCACAGTCAGATGTTCACTACCAAGTCTGTCCTGAAGCAGCTGCAAAACCAGAGGCTAAGCTGCCTGCATGACCCATGGGCTTTCTAGAAGGCTTTTGGAAGCTCAGGAGAGGGTGGACAAAGGATGCTGACTCATGTCCCTTGTTCTGGGCCAGAAGTGGAGTGACCATAGCCTCTTACCTAAAAGGTGTCAAGAATTCTAGACAGGTGGTGGTAGTGCGCATCTTTAATTCCACCCAGTACTTAGGAGGCAGATGCAGGTGGATCTATGTGAGTTTGAGGTCAGCCTGGTCTACAGAGCAAGTTCCAGGACAGGCTCCAAAACAATACAGAGAAACCCTGTCTCAAAAATTAAAAAAAAAAAAAAAGCTTATAAGAATTCTCTTTATAGACTCTGAGTCTCTTTTCTCTGTCAAATGCCAACTAGAGTCAGTCATATCCACTGAAAGAAACAAGTCCTGTCCTGTCCTGTGCTCTGTCGGGATACTACTCATCTGCACATGGCCACTCTACTGTTCTCAGTCTTGGTCCTGTGCAAGCATTCTCCATGGGCCCTTAATCCTGGTGTTAGGTGTACCCTCATCTTCATTTCTCCAGGTCAAGCCACCTCATGCCCTTCTTTTTCAGGTCTCATTTCTTCCAGCGAAGGCCCCGGGCTCATCTGCTCACAGCGCTCTGAAGCCCTCAGGCAAGCTGCCCTCACTCAGTCTCCTGCCTGCTTTATGCCCAAAAGGGTCCAGGTTATCCAGAATTCCATTGCCCCTGGAGAAGTCTGTCTCCTCCATAGATCCAGGGGATTGGTAAAGACTCAAGACTTCAAGGCTCAAGACAGGAGGCCTTTGCCCACCCCCACAGCTGCTCTCCTGAGATGTTAGGAGCCACTGAGGCCAGCTTCAAACAGGACAATGGAGATGAGGCATAGACAAGGTAGGACCTGGCTTCAGCCCAATCCTCCCTGGCTCTGCCTCATCTTAGGGGGAGCATCCAAGGTGTATGTGTGTTCATGTGTGCACACGCATTTACACATATGGGCAGAAGAAAATGTATATCTCCAACCCCAAGGCAAAGGCAAGCGAGGCTGGCTGAGAGGTAGCTGTGCTCCCCAAGGTTATTCACACATTATGCTCTCCTTAAGTAAAAATGGTCATTTCAAGTTACACACAAAGGAACCCAGGTGGCCAGGCTCATCAGTGTCGTGGTGGGGTTTGTTCAGTATTAGTCACTTCCCGGTGGTTTGTCTTTTTTCGAATAGGTCCAGCAGACAGGCCAAGCTGAAAATGGTTGGTTCTTGTTTTGGTGAGTCTTGTGGTGAATCTACTGAATGTAGGTCTTGGGGAAAGATGCCTAGAGGCTCCACAGAGCTTCTTGCTTCTGGCTGGACACAAGCAGCAGTGAGCTAGGCCCCTGCTGCCTCTGATTGTCCTGGATGATACAGAACCACTGAGAAAATTGTCAGGCTTGGCCCCTCTACCCTGCTGTGTCTCTAGGGGCCAGGACAGCAGCCAGCTTCCTCATGCCGTGCCAAGAGAGACATTCGGGAGAAGGCCTTGGAGCAGACAGTACAGCGGTACTTCTTGGTACCAGCATGAGTCTGCAGATGAGCCCGAAGGTTGGAGCGGTCAGCGAAGGCCCTGCTGCAGTGAGGACAAGTATAGGGCTTCTCACCTGTGGGAGGAAGATGAAAAGTCAGGTGAGGGACCACAGACTGTGGCCAAAGGTGAAATGTCCCTGTCCATCAATGAGTAACTTGCCCCTGGCTCATCACAGCTCTAGCACCCAAGGTCAGAGCCCTTTGGACAGTCAGAATGTCACTCTGGGCAGGGTCACAGTATCAGAGACTTTCTGAGGCAAAGGCGGTGACCAGGAGAAGTACTGGGAGCCTCTGGCAGCCCTTCCTGGCCACTGACCAGCATAATATTGAACTACTGTGAGGGCAGAGCTGGATAGAATGCGCTATACTCCTGGATTGGACACAGGCACCATCTCCAATCAGGACCACTAAGGATTGGAACAAAATCTTTCTGCTTGGACCTTGGCTTCCAGGATGACCCTCCCCAGAAGAAGACAGGGGGTGGGGTGAGGTCACTGAGTGTTGTCTGTCTGGTTCTGCAGCCCACAAGGGGCACTTGTATCCTATCTGGTTGCAGTTCTCCAAATCCACAGTCTGCCCTTCCTGTTGGGGTCTCCGCAGTGGCTAGGCTTCCTCACCTTCATGCACTTTGCTGGCCCCGGAGCCACCAAAGGTGGGCAGCTAGGCCCCACTGGAGCCCTGCAGTCCTCAGGATTGTCTGTCAAGAGAGAGCTGCTTCCTGACAGCTATTCTACTCAGAAATGAGGCCTTTGCAAAGATGACAGAGTTAAGCTGAGGCCCTTTGTGTGGAGCCTAGTTTTATAACTTACGGGGGTCTCCCTCCCCTCACAGTGGAGGTACAGACACATGGGGAGGAGATGTTAGAAGGACAGAGGTAGACACAGACGTGGCCAATTGCCAGTGAGTAAGGGCGGCTTCTGGGAGACAAGAGAGGCAAGAAGTGTCATTCCTACAGTCTTCTGGGAGAATGTGGCTTGGACATGCCTGGATTTCAGGTTTCTGGCCTCAGGACCTTGAGGGGACATGTCTGTGGTGCTCTTCATCTGTGGGGTTGTCTGTCAGCAGTTTCAGGAGAGGCCAGGACTCTGCCAATCTGGAGACCAGCCTCTCTTTTCTTCTGCCCATGGTCCAGTCCCTCCCCCAACCTGGATCCTTTTCCGGGATCGCAGCCTTGCCCATCCTACCTGTATGGGTGCGGATGTGGCCCTGGAGCAGCCAGGGCCTGGAGAAGGCCTTGCCGCATACCTTGCAGATGCAGGGCAGCGTGTGGGTGCGGATGTGCATCTTGAGGGCACCCAGGCTGGCATACTCCTTGTCACAGTACCTGCAGGTGAAGGTGGGCCCATCCTGCAGGTGGCAGTGCAGCTGCTGGTGCCTGGCCAGGCCTGCCAGTGTTTGATAGGGCCTGTGGCAGTGGATGCACTCAAAACTACCTGGGACTCCAGATGTTCCCTCAGCCCTTAGTTGTTTATCTAGAGCTCCATTTGGGCCCAGGATTGGGGGCCACTGTGTGGGCAGCACCAACAGTGAGGGCAGATTGAAGCTGTCTTTGAGGGCAACACTGGGAGCCTGGCCAGCCCGAGGGCCCACACAGCTGGTTTCCTGGGGTTCTGGCCCAGAGGCTCCCAGAGCTTCCCCGTGATGTGGCAGAAGAGGCAGAGAGATGCAGGCAACGGCAGAGGTGCTGTCCCAGGGCTGTAGAGGGTCACCGGGAGAGGAAGGGGCCTCCTCATCTGGCAGGTGGTAGGACCTCACCACCTCCTTACAGGCAGAGCAGGAGCCATCAGCCTCTAGAAGGGCAAAAGGGAGAGAGAACACACAGTAAGGAATTAGGCCACAATGCTTGGGCTTCTAAACTTCTGCTCGTTTATCTAACAGCAGCAGCAGGAAGCCAGAGCTACAAATGCCTAGTATGAGCCCTCATACCTACAGCAGCCAGGTTTTCTCACATTTACCTACTGTTCTGGTTCATACAAGGTGGTGATGATGGGAGGCAAAAGCTGAGGAATTCAGAACTACACAAGTTCAGACACTAGAAAATGGACTGAATTTCCTTGTCTAAAATGAGGAAAAAAGAAATATCTTCCAGGACCTCCAGTGCTTAGGAACATAAACAATTGCATAGCCAGGCATGGGGGTAAACATCTGCAAACCTAGCACTCAGGAGACTAAGTCAGGAGGATTTCAAGTCTGAGCTAGCCTGGGCTACATAAGACAACCCAAGAATCAGCTCCTTACAAGAGTTCTTGCTCTATGTCTGTGTCTGGGCAGTGTGTCTAAGGAGCCCCAGTCCTACGTTTGGGGAATAGGCAGCTGGGGTTAGCACCCTTGGGCTCCCACACAGAGGTATGAGCTCAGAACAAAAGGAACCTGGTAGAAACAGACACCCACACCCACAGCAATCAGCCTTCAGTCACCACAGGGTCACCCACCCCAGTGGCGTCTCCTTGAGTGTGTCATGATGTGCTGTGCACAGCCACATCCCTGGCCAATGGACAGCACACACTTGCTACTTGTCGACATGCACAGACATGTCCAGTTAGCCAGGCAAGTGTCTGGAGCTGGTGGCAGCTGCTTAACTAGGCAGCATCAGATCTAGTCCTGGCTTTGTCTTTCAGCTGTGGGTCCTGTATTTGTGGTCAGAATTTCATGTGTTTAATCAAATAATGTCAGTATCCCTCCCCGCAGACAAAGGGATCAGGCTGCAAATAAGAGGCAAATTTTGGTTCTCCAAAGAGAAGCACCAATCAGCCCTCCGTCCATTTCTCCCACATGTGCCAGACAAATTTCTAGCCTTGTTTCTGCCTTGATGACAAGGTGTTGGGTAGAAGTGGCAGTCCATGGGTTGGGAGGGAATATTCCCAAATGAAATGCTTAATTAGTATATGGGGGCTGGAGAGATGGCTTAGTGGTTAAGAGCACTGGCTGCTCTTCCAGAGGACCTGGGTACAATTCCCAGCACCTATGTGGGAGCTCACAACTGTCTGTAACTTCAGTTCCAAGGGATCCAATACCCTCATGCAGGCAAACCAATGTACATGAAATTAAAAAAACAAAACAAAACAAAACCAGTATATGTAGTATATGTACAAAGAAAGTATATGTACAGCTTCACAATGAAAAGCACAGTTTAAAAACAGGCACAAAAGGGTGGGAACATAGCTCAGGCGGTAGAGTACACGCCTAGCACACAAGTCCTGGGTCCCTTCTCCAAACTGGGTATGACATGGTACACTTGTAATCCTAATTAGGAAGGTGGAGGCAGCATGATCAGAAGATGAAAGTCATCCTCAGCTACACAGAGTTCAAAGTTAGCCTGGGATAATGGGACATCCTCCCTTAAAAATAGTGTGTGTGTGGGGGGGGGGTATAGGAACATCTATTTCTCCAAAGGCAATACAAAGCGAGGCTGACAAGAAGGCTCAGCAAACAAACATGCTTTCAGCCAACCCTGACAACCTGAGTTTTATCCCAATCCATATGATGATGGCAAAGCTGTCTCTTGCATGTTATTCTCTGACCTCCATGCACATGCACATGCTGTAATACTCCATGTCCACACCCACCCACCTACAATATAGTTTCCTTAATTTAAAAAATACTAACGTCTTAAAAAGGATATACAAGTGGGCAATAAGTACACAAGAAAATACCCAGTATCATTAGATAGCAGAAAATGCAAATGAAAACCACATTAAGACACCCCTTCACACTACAAGGATGGCTAGAACTTAAAAACAAAAACAAAAAACAAAACACCAACAAGTATTGGTGAGGATGTAGAGAACCAGAAAACTAAGTCCATTTACTCTCTCCCTACCTGAGCTCTCCACACATTTCCCCCTAACTATATAGCTAGCATACACAACCCACAAAAGTCTGGATTGGGGGAAGAGAGAGCAGGATAGCTAAGAGACTATCAGAACGTTCTGGACAATAGAATGGGGCCATCATCCTGGGAAGTTTCACCGGGGTCCTGTCTCCAAGCAAATCTGTCCTGCTAAGACCCAGGCACTCCACGGGCAGAAGACAGGGACCAATAGGTGGGGGAGGGGATGGGTCCTGGGAGATGAGGTCCTCAGTGCACTCTGGCTCAAGGAGTCTCTGAGGCCCCTAGAAGGTATTTGTTTAAGAGAATGGAGGGCCCCCAGACCTCAACACCTCAGGTCCTATCCTAGTGACATTCTGATAGTCAGAGAGTCACTGGGGCCATGGGGTCCTGGGAAAGCCAAGAAAGAATTCTAAGGGGCATCAAGGCTGTTCTGAACCATCCTCTACCCCCCAACAGAGCCCTGCAGGACACCTGATTTGTTCATTTAAGTGGTAAGCTGGGATGTGCTGTAGGAGTGCACCATAAGGTTTTAAACTTTCAAAACTATGGCTTGGGGCTAGAGGTGCGGTCCAGTGGTGTAGTGCTTGACTAGCCTTGTATGAGCCACTAATTGCATCCTCAGCATAAGAAAAACACTACATTCACTGTAAATACAACTTTTTACCTCCTCTGTAAGGAGAACCACCACCCAACTAAAAGAAAACTTTTTATCACACTCTAGTAGTTTCTTTTTTGTTTCAGAATTACTGGTGGTGACTCAGGGTCCTAGATAGCACCCTCTAGTGGCAGCACAGGTGATGGAGCTTGATTCAAGGAACTCCCCTCTCCCCACAACCGGGGTTCTGGATAAGATTCACATATGTCAGGGGTGCCTGCCTGAGCCCTGAGATCCCAAGGTACCCCAGGCACTGGGCAAGTCCCCAGTGGGTCTTTCCAAGAAACTGCTCACCTGGATAGGAATGGCTGTGACCTACGGCAACAGGCTGGCTCTGAGGACTAGGGTTTTCGTCCCAGATGCTTCAGATGCTCAAGCCCTTGAGACTAGCAGGAATGTTGGACACCTGAGCCTATGTGTGGAGGGTGGCTCTGCCTTGGTCACTGCACCAGGAGAGAGCAAGGGGGTTCTGGGAGGAGGGAAGGCCGTCAGAGGTTCTGCTTGCTCTATCGGTGAGCTCATCAGCCCCAGGTAGGACGCTCTGGGACATTGCTGTCTTTTCTCACCAGCCACCCTCTGGGGATAGGACAAATTTCATGGCTTGTGGTCAGTAAGGCCTTCTCTGGGTGGGTGTATATGGCGCCTGGGACATATTTTAAGTTTGGACCCTTCCAGGCCTATAGGGAGAGGTCTTCAGGGTCTCCTTAGCTGGAGCTGTAGTGTAGGCAGTACACAGGGAGAGTTCCAGGGAGACAGGGGTCTCAGGAAACTTCCAAGTGAGAAGAGCCCCAAGGTTCAAGTCTTCTGAAACAGCGAATTGCACTAAGCACATCCCTCTTAGAGTCCCAGTCTTAGCCCAGAAGCGAACCTCGCTCCCTATTGTGCTGGAAAACTTTACCCCTTCTCCTCTCACCTGGGAGAGGTGTGACCCAGCTCCCAAGGACTTCCCAGTTGCCTCCTGTCCCGCAGCACTGAGAGCTGGGGACAGAGATCCGGCCAGCCCTACCTCTCTGTGTCTCCAGTTGCCCGTAGTTGGGGACCCTGTGACTGGAGTGCGTTTTCACCAGGAAGGACCGCGGCATGGTCTCCTCCCTAGAGGTGGCAGGATCTCGAGCCCGCAGCGGGACAGGGGCTGGAGGGGTTGTAGCGTCCGCTCAGTGCCTGCGGGCAGCGCAGCCAGCAGGTGTGAGAAGGGTCAGGTTCATTAGCATAGCGCACCATCTCAACCAACCAGAGCGGAGCACCGTGGGGCGGGACCGAGAAGCCACGCCTGAGACAGGTGCGCGGGCGGGGAACCCGCCGCGTGGTCGGCAGTGTCTGCCCCACGGGACTTGGCTGGCCCGGGCCGCGGTCACGCACCGGCCCCGCGAGGGCTGTCCATCGACCTGCCATGGATGAAAGAGCAGAGTTCAGGGTTGGGTGACAGCGACCAGCCAACTATTGGGACAAGCCTAGTCCCTATCCTTTGCAGCATCCTTTAATCCATGCCCGGACAACTGGGACAGCCTTGTCTGATTGTTAAGGTTCTGTATGAGGATGCTTACGGCTCTAGGGGTCCGGTGGGGCAGTCTGTGGGGGCAGTGGACATAGCACCACCTGGGTGGGCCTGTGGCTGAGGAGCAGGGCTGTCTGGCCAGAAATGAGCTTTACCCTATAACTCGCCATTCCCTGGCATCTGTGGGCTGATGGGGGAAGAGGAGGTGAGTCTGCAGAATAGGAGTCAGTGAGGAAAGAGGGCTGAGTCACGCTGGCTCTCAGGGCCCAGTAGGCGGAGGGAGTCATTCCATTCTACTTTGCATAGGAGAAAACCAAGGTTCTGAGAGGTCTGTGGACAACCAAACTGGGACTGGCCCACATTTCTGGCGGGTTAGATGTGGCTGAGTGCTCATTTGTTCTTCTGTAAGGAAGTGTGGAAAGTGTAGGGAGGCTCGCTGATGGCTGTTCACTCACCTGTTCTTTGGACTTGTAAGAGTCTATTTGTAGTCTTTTGTACCTCTCTCCTCCCAGGCATAGATAAGGCCTATGACTCCTAAACCAGCTCCCACCCACTCATTAGGTAGTCTTTGGCTAATCCTCCAACCTCATCTCCTAACCCCCTTAATGAGAGATGATCTGGCACCTCTGAGAGGAACTGCCAGCCTCATGCAGAGTTCTGGGACCACCTTTGGGGTGGGGCCAATGGGCTTTGGGCATTCAAGAGCCATTACCCCGAGGGAAGTTGGAAATCCTCACTTCTCAGGCCCCCTCACCTTATGGCTGTGTGAGCTCATTCTTTAGCTGTGACTCACGGTTACAACCACAGGACCCCATGCAGCCCCAGGAAGAAGGAGCAGTTGTCTCCACTACTAGGGTTTAAAATTCTAAGCCCCTTGCAGTGGAAAGAAGCCTCCCCAGTGGGAGAGAGGCTTGCCTCAGCCAGCACAAACCTCTAGGGGAAGACATGCTGGTTAGATACTTGGCCTTACCTATTGTCTACATGCCGTGCTGGCCATTCACCTCCTTTAGCAGAAATCCAGGTTTGGGAACCAACTCACAGGCTTCAGCATGCTCTGTAGGTCCCCATACAGCTTCCAGCAACCCCAAGAAGCATGTGTGGGACAGGCCACAGGAAAACTAGCAGCACTAACAACAGTGGGGCAGACATTCACCCCCTTACCACAGTGACAACTAACTCCAAATGCTACCTCACTGGGGGCTCCCACTAACATGACCATAAGAGAAGTCATGGTTTGTCCATGCCTTGGTCTCTGATGTATTGACTGAGCTGATAGATGGTGTCATGGATTGAACTATGTCAATTCATTGGGATACAACTGTGTGATGTGATTCAAATTCTGTCTTTGCAGATGTTGCTGATTTATGAGGAGGTCATCAAGATGGGTTCTAACCCAACAATTAATGTCCTTACAGAGAGGGCAATTAGACTTGAGTGTGCATAGGGTAGGGAGCTGCCTGTTGTTAGGACAGAGGTTGTACAGGCTCAGCAGGAGAGTCAAGATAGAGGCCTAAGGCCTGAGTGGTCAGTAACTGGGGAGCCCTTGTCACCTTCCCTCACATCTCTGACACCTCCATGAGGGACTTCTGGCCTCCAAACACACTTATGGTGTTCTTACGGAGAACCACTCTGTGGTACTCCATCCCAGCATCCCATGGCACTTGCACAGATGGCATCCTAAATAAGTTGGAGCAGCAGAATAAGTGTGGACGAGCACATTGCAATCCTCAACTCCACAGTGAATTGATGAGTTAGTGGGGGACTGCTCCCTGCTCTGTGCCTCATCCTCCCAGGTACACCTCCCCTGTGGTCTCCCAGGGTTTCTGGAGTTGAGAACCGAATTGATTACATGAGGGAGGTGTGGTCTGCAAACAGCCTCACCAGCCCATCTTCTCCCTGCTCTTCACTGAGGGTTGGGAGTTGGCTCAGTCTTCCCACTTCCTACCAAAGGATCCCAGTTGGGGACATTCTTTGGCCTTTGTAGAGAGTCCTTGAACCACACTAGGTCTTGACACCTACCATGTGTGGATGAAGCCTTTTTTTCCCAGCATTTTTCAAAGTTCAGAGAGGACTGGCATCTCACAGGAAAAGGCCCAAGAGGGCAACTCAATGCCAGACTGTGCTACCCAGATGTTTCATATACAGGGAGTCTTTCTCAACCCACTCCTGGCATGACAGCCTCGGCTGAGGGTCTGGGCCCTCTGCAATGCCTTGGCTTCCAGGTGAGCTGAGTAGGAAGCAGGACAGCTCTACTCTGTCCTCTTCTGGACGAGCTTGGGGCAGGGTTTCCAAAATCTTTTCATCCAATGGTAACAGTGGTTTCTGACTGTTTCTCCAAGACCTCATGAGCTCAAACCAGGGTGTTTCTACACTAACTAGGTGAGCGCCAAGCACATCATATAAGTGTATGGGAAGTCAAGACTCCTGAAGCCAGGTAGGCTGAGCACTGGTTGTTTGGTTAAGAAGTGAAGTTCTGGGACATACAGGGCAAGCCTTGAAATTGCTGTTTGTCCTGGTGCTATGGGGGAGCACACAGATCTCCTAAGACCCAGATGTGGAGATCACTGACAGTTCCTCAGAGGCCTGAGGCTGAGGATCCCCATGCTCTGATTTTTGCCTCTAGTTGGCCAAATGACCTTTTTCTAAGGGGAAGGTCCAGGAACCTGTGATCAGGGTGCTTTCTAGGAAGCAGGGTGCTAGCTTCTGGTGCTATTGCTTAATGTGAAACTAAGGGCATGCTGCTACCTGCCCAGGCTTCTGATGCCCTAGATGCCGCAGGGCACAGCAGCATGGGATGGGGGAGAATGGCTGTGTGTGTGTGTGTGTGTGTGTGTGTGTGTGTGTGGTGACAGGGGAGACCCAGTGTGTGTGTGTGGGGGGGTGACAGGGGAGACCCAGGTGGCTTCCTACTATTCCCAGAACAGTCCAATGTGAGGAAAGACCCTAGACTGACGAACTTCCAGCCTGGAGGTGAGCCATATCTAAGGAGAAGGGGTACCTGCTTGCAGACATTGTGCTCATTAGCTGTGCTCATAGTCTTGGGAAGCTATTCTGTCCCTCCCTTTGGCAGACTATATGGCAATAGGTTTGTGTGTGATACTCTTAGTAAGGGTTGTGGCCCCTCTGTTCAAAGAGGCATCCCATTAGTATTGCAGATTCTAACTACTTGTCTCCAAAGAGGTTTTTTTTTTTTTTTTTGGTTGGCTGGAATCTAAGACTGCTTTACCTGGTATAGATCTGCTGACAGGTGGATGTTGCATCATGGCTTTGCTAGGGGAGGTAACTACCCTCAAAGCCCAGACACAGAGCTGAGAAGGGTATAGGCCCTTCTGGACACAGGAGGTTATCTGTCGCATCATATCCTACAGCCTTGAAGTAGCCTTAGGGCTTCCATGGACCAAATCAAAGAAAGGAATCAGGAGTTCTATAAGTCCACAAAGAGAGGGTATGGGCTAAATTTCATCATGGGGTGGAATGTTCTAGCAATAGTGGACACATTTGGGGAGGTGTGTACAAATGGTGAGATTGACACCTACTTTTTTGTTGTTTCTTTTCACTCAGAGCTGCTCTGCCTGTGGTAGGTTAGGCTTTTGTTGTTTTTGGTTTTTGGAGACAGGGTTTCTCTGTGTAATACCTCTGGCTGTCCAGGAACTCACTTTGTAGACCAGACTGGCCTAAAACTACTTGCCTCTGCTTCCTAAGTGCTGGGATTAAAGGCGTGCACTACCACACTTTGCTAACCTGTGATAGGTTTAATTGTCATCTATCTAAGGGAGTGGGAACCATGTACTCAAAAAGTACCTAGTCATATGGGACACAGGAAAGGGATCCCCTCCTGCCCCTTGCTTTTGCTCCTAGCAACAGCAGGAGTAGATGAGTGTGGCTCTTCCTCTCCCTCAAGCCTCTTGAGGGTTAAAACCAGATACCACAGTGTACAAGGGGCTAATGAGCCCACACTTGATCCAGTGAGCCCCAAGATCCCAAGGAAGCAGAACACAGCCTAGGAGATCAGGCTGCTCTGTACCCCTGACCAAGATGTAACATGTGACCATGGTGAACCAATGGCTTTACGGCCAGCCACTCCCTCGATTTCCTCAGCCCCCACAGGTGTGCAGGCTCTGCAATTTTGAGATTTAGAGACTGGGCTTGCACAGTGACCTCCACAGGGGCAGCACAGCAGAAATCAGGAAGCATCTCAAGTGCAAGGTGACTGCTGAGGTCATGGCCTGTGGCTGCCTCCAGTGTTTCCTGGGCACCCAGAGATCAAGCCCTCTGATGGCTGCCTGTGTCACTGTGGTCAATCATAGCACAGGCCTGGGCCTGTGAGAACACCACTTCAGCTCCTGTTGGACAATGAGTACCTGCCCAAGAAGTGGTAGGCTTAGGGGGCAGCCAGGGATGAGCACAGACCAGCCTTGATCTGAGGGCTCTCAGATATAGTTGACAGCTCAAAGAGGGCCCATTCTGGAAATTAATGGGAGGCCAGCCTTGCTACAGTACTACTCACCCCAGAACTTGACACTACCTCCTGCAAGGCTTTCCAGCCATGGGAACCTCCCAGATGGAAATCTGGAGGTGACTGCTTCTTATATGGTATATGTTTGTCCACAACCAGTCCCTCTCAATGACAGCCTCTGGGTGGGAAGCTTTGACTTGCCTGCCCATGTTCACGTGAACTGTTAAACAGAGACCTGCCACTGGGTGCCACCTCAGAACAAAGTGGGACAGTAAGGGCAAGCAGCAGTCTACCCATATCATCTGCTGTGATGGACCTGGCTGCCAGGTGACTCCTCAGCTTTTATTTATTGTAGTCCTTACTGACCTCCTGGGACTTGCCATGTAGCACAGGCTGGCCTTGAACTCACAGCAATCCTGCCTCAGTCTCTTGAGTGCTGGGCACTCCCTGCATGAGTCACCATGCCCAGCTCTCCTGAGCTATTAGGAACCCTTGGTGAACTAGATGAGAACAGGGAACCTGTGGCCCCTGGAACAGTCATAATAGCTGGCCTACCTCACAAGATCCTGGATCCAGCCTCAGTATAGTAAGAAACAGGAGCCAAAGACTATGAGAGAAGACACTGGTGCTAATGTCCCCACCCAGAGGCCACGGAAAAGGTGACCAAGGGCACATGGTGGTACAATTACCAGAGAAAAAGCAACTTCAGGCGAGAAGAGCTGTGGAGCCTGGCAGTCCCCAGCTAACACTGACAGTAAAACCCAGCACCAGGGCTGCTGTGGATGCTTGGAAACAATTTATTTAAACTCTTTTGAAAAGACAGCAATTTATGCCATGAACAGAACAAGATGCCGACAATGTTTTCTGGCCTCTGAGGGGTCTACCACTGGTAAGTGCAGTCTCTGCCTGAGAAGGGATGTGTTTGGCTCTGGATGGTGACAGGGAGCCATGGACAGTTCCTGGGGCAGAAGACGAGTCCCCTTCTGCCTGGACTGCCCTACACTTGCTGGGAGCAGTCACAGCAAGTGGCCAGGGGTGCTAGGGTATCACCTGGGTTATCATCATAAGGGAAACAGTAAACAAGAGCCTCCTCCTCAAAGAACAAGTGGCTTGGGGACACCACATTTGTCCTGGCTATGCCTACTCTCCTTCCCACTTTGCACTGATCCCATACAAGTGTTTATTTTTGACTATTTTTTTTTTTAAAAAATATAACTTTGTAAATGCTCCATAAAAATACTGTTCTTCCTAGTCAAACACAGGTATTGCGGTATGAAGAGGAACTGCTTTGTCTTTGCTCTATAAAACGTGAAAAGATTATCACACAGGATAAGATAGAAAAACGCAGGGTTCCTAAATATCACAAAAGCCAGTACCAAATGCTTACAGTGGAAGCGAAGCTGGGGACTGGGTGGGCTGGCAGCCTGGCTAGGTGCCTCCTCCCCTAGTCCTGCTGGGGTACAGCTTAGGGCACCTCATCCTTCCCCACACGAGGACATCATGGCTGGGAAAGGCAGCCAACTGCTCTAACCCAATGGCCAGCACCTGCCTCTTGAAGCACCGATGACCCAGTGCTGCCAGCCAGGACCCAGTGGCCCTGCTTGATGGCAAGGGGCCAGCTAGCCAGCATCCCAGCCCTGGGAGCTCTGAGACCAGCTCTCCTTGTGTGAAATTCCACTCAGCCCAGTGAGGCAAGTTCCTGTGCAGGTGCCAGGGCAGGAGGGCAACCGTCCTATCCCTTGAGGCGGGATTGTGTCTTCGGCCCCAAACTTGAGAAAGGTGGCCAAGCTGTGCCTCAGTTCTCAGAGAGGGACAGAGCCAGGGCAGCCTGGAAGGCGGCTTCCTCATCGATGCTGTAGTCCTAAAAGACAAGTAGAGATAAGTTCTGAGAGGGTTGGGAAGACCAGATGGCTCCCATCAGCCAGACCACTTCCCATGCTAGTTCATTCCAGTAACATTTCATTCTGTGATCCTAAACCTTGCAAAAAATGCCTCAGGATGCTACAGCCCTATCTAGCTCCCAGTTCTTCCCCAGTGGCTTCCCAAAGTTATCCTAGGATCATGTTGCAGGTCAGTAGTTTGCAGATTTGTGACTATGAGGGGTGGTTTCATGAATGAGTTGGTTTTTCCCTTCAGACAGTAAGAATCTGTTTCTTTTCTTCTTCTTTTTAACATTATGTATATATTGTTCTGCCTGCATTGTCAGAAGAGGGCACCAGGCTTCATTATAGATGGTTGTGAGCCACCATGTGGTTGCTGGGAATTAAACTCAGAACCTTTGAAGAGCAGTTAGTGCTCTTAACCTCTGAGCCATCTCTCCAGCCCCAAGAATCAATTTCTTTGTTCAGATTAGTTTTTGTGTGTGTAAGTGCAGGCATGTATGTGACAATAATATGGGTATGGAAGTTAGAGGACTTTCAAACTTATAGGTTCTAGGGATTGAACACAAGTCGTCAGGCTTGGCAGCAGGAGCCTTTATACTCTGACCCATTTTCGTGGCCAAGAACTGGGGTTTCTAAGATAAAAATTCAGTCAGGGTAACACGATCACCAGCCCTGAGAACCAGGAAGAAAGAAAACCCTAGTTGGTTGGAAGATGCAGGAGGGGATGGGATACATGGGGGATGCCTAGAAAGAGAAACCTGGGTGAGGGGCCTGTAAGTGGGCTGTGCTCTCCTGATCCAGTTCGAGGGATGGGCAGCAAGCCCTTTCAGCTTCTCTTCACAATTACCTAGAAGTAAGTAGCTTACCAGGGACTCAGTCTCTGAAACTGCTACAAAACCAAGTTACTGCTGCCTCAGACGGCCCACAGTGACCCAGAGCAGCTAGACTCATGTTTAAGTCCAAGCCCTTGCCAAGTTTGGATGCCTGGTGCCCTCCAGTGGTCACTGAGTCTTGGCACTGTCATGGCCCAGCAGGAGATTCTGAAGGAGCTAGGCAGGGTACCTACCACGAAGGTATCATAGGAGAATTTGTGCCGGTGCAGTAGGTGCTGTAAGAAGTTGGCGCTTTTGTAGCTGGGGTCCCCCCAGGGCATGGCCGAGCAGATGGGGCACACCTAGAACAAAGAGATTGGGGGTAGCAGGGATGGGGCCTCTCCTGGCTGCCTGCCCACCCACCCAACTATAGTATGGCCTGTGGAACATCACCACCTAAGGGACACACTTGTGTGTCCTACTCCCTAGCCCAGACATGACCCCCATGTTTCCCTCAGGCAGAAGCCCTGTGCTGCTGATGCTCACCACACGGTTGGGGTCGCCTCGGTGACTCTCCACACAGTGCTTCACCAGCTCCTGCTGATCCAGATTGCGGGCTCCGCAGTAGGGGCAAGCAAAGGTAGACCGGTTGGGGATATTGCTGGGGGTGGAAAACATTGAGTGAGGCTAGGGCTGAGAGTTCTTGACCCAACTCCTCCCAAAACCCACCCTCCCCTCTGTGGACAGGCTTGACCCATCCCCTGTAGTCTAAGAAGGACCATATGCCTTGTAAGGGAACTCCTGGTCCTCTCCTTTACCCCACACACTGGACTAATGGGATACAGCATGACAGAGGGGAGATGACTATGCCGCCCTTGGCCCAAGAAGTACCCTCACTCTGCCTATCTTGGGTCACCATCCTGAAGGCTGCCTACCTGGGGATGGGCTGGGATGTGGGCAACACAGGGACGAACTTAGGGCAGTTAGCCATCTGCTCCTGGACCTTCAGGCAGGAGGAAATGTGCACTCTCATTTTTGCCAGAGTCACCTATGAGATGAGAGAAGAAGCAGAACTGGGCAGGTCATGACCTTAGGTAGCAGGAACAGAGAATGACCAGCAAAAAAGCATCAGATCCATTCCTTCTGCTGTTAAAATAAAGGCTTTGAGCAGCAACCTACAACTGGGGCTTCTGGAAGGAATCCTGGTGAACAAGAGGTAACATACAAGGATACACGGGGGTCTCCCCAGAGCACATAGCAGTGCTCATGGCTCTCAGGGATGTTGTATAGAGCAGGTGCTGGACATAACCCCCAAGACAGGACCAGCAGGCCCCAAGCCTGAGTCACTAGAGAGAGGTCTAGGGACAGGGAAGCTGTACCAATAAGTGGACAGGATCTATGCTTATTAGAAAAAAAGCCCACACACCCAGGGGGAAACCAGTGAAAGGTCCTCCTCTGACAAGATACCTTGTGTGGTGAAGCTCACAGTGTAGCGTGATAATTACCACTCAGCTGGCCCCATCAAGTCACCACATCCATGCCAGAGTAAGCTGGCCAAGGGCGGCAGCCTGGCCTGAAGGAAAGGGATGGGGACCTGGCAGAGGATGCTCAGCAGGGGGTGCTCATCCCAACTCGGGCTCAATGAGTAACCCGGAAGAGAGTAAAGAATCCATGGCCAGCCTTTCCCTGAGGGTGGACACAAGTTCCTGTCCCCTGGTGCACACCAAGGCTTGGGGTAGACACTTCACAAGACCGAGGGGGAAGGAGGTCATGTTAACACACCAGCCTTGGCAGGTGGGTACAGCACATGTCCTCAGCATCCAGAGTTTGTGCCTAAGACCTGCAGGGGTCCAAGAAGGTCTCCCTGAGTCATCTCACAGCTGGGTATCCATGCAGGGACATTTACTACAGAAGACAACTTGGAAACAGGTGTTCAAGTGAGGATTGTCACCTCACATGTGACACTGACAGGCTTTTTGACCTCAGCTCCCTAGGAAAGTCTCACCAGGGTACCCTAGCACCAAGGAGGACTACCAAGGAGGACTACAGCAACTGACTCAGCCTCACTGTTCCAGGCCCAGGTAGTTCCAGTTCATCTACCTGATGACCTTTAGACATTATGACAAGTTAGCACAAACACAATTTATTAACTAGAGACACAGGGATGTCTACAACATAAATTGCAAGTATACTCACAGCTGTTTATTTCCCTGGGAACAAAGGGACAAGGTAGGAGTAAGGCAGGCTCTGGGGACAGGATGGAAAGACTCCTGTAAGCCCCAACACAAGTAGTAGGACCTTGTGTGGTGACATAGGGAACAGTCCTCATGCCATTCTCCTCAGGACAGACAGTGGCATCAGGTGCAATGAGCTCATACTTGAAAGGCCCTGTCTCTGTCTGGCTGCACCTGTCACCTCAGAGGCCCCACAACCTTATTTGCTTCCCTAGGTTTGCCTGATTGCTCAGTCTGCATCTGCGGGATCTGAATCAGCCACAATGCAGAGTCTGCTGAGCCTGGGTCAGGCAGTGGTGACAGCATTGCTCCCCTGCTGCTCTGAGAGGGTCTGGCAGGTGGCTTCACACTGGAGCAGATGTGGTTACTCAACAGGAAGGGGTGTGAGCCCATGCACCCAGTTCCTCTACGGGAGAGTGGAACCCATGGGCGGAAGCTGCCCCACCCAGAGCCCCCCCATCCTTAGGAAACCCGAGCAGGGCGGGTACCTTCTTGTTGCAACCCCGGCAGGGTGCCTTGTAAGATGAGAGCTGCTTCTCTACATGAGTGGCCTTGTCCACTTTCTTGGGGTCGAAGGGCAGACGGCAGAGCGGGCACAGAGGGGATGGCACCTGCAGACATGGCTGGAGGCACTCCCCGCAGAACCTGCAGGTGACATGGACCTGAGGCTACTTCCTCCATGCCAGCATGTACAGAGCGGCTCCCCAGTTGCTACTAATAATTCTGGAGACAATCTGATGCTTATGCCCCCACCCCCCAGCTGGACGTAGTTAAGAGATGAGCTGTCCCTTCCGACAGTACAGCCTTCCTGTATTTGGTGTAATCCCCTGCAGCCTGTACCCTAAGAACAGCATCTCTGGGGCAGGATGCCCATTTCTTTCCTGAAAGTCTCACCGTGGTGATTGACAAAACCTCAGGGGTCAGGATATCAGTCCAGGGGTCAGGGAGTAAAGTGACTAACAACTTTGGGGAACAAAATGCCAGGCCTGGACCCTGATTCACTACTTGGTCAAGCTGGCCAGGCAAGTGTCCTGGGACAGGGTTCTAGGCAATAGGGGGTTCTTGTGTACTATGAGTCAAAGCTTAGTGACAGGAGGGACTGTGTTTGGGCTGGCTTGGGTACTGGACACAAACTTGGGGCACTGAGGCTCAGTAGGGACCCAATCTGTTGCTGGCATGCTCTCAAACCCCAGTAGCAGGAGCTCTGCCTTTGCCTGCCCACCCCCAGCTGGTGTTTGCAGTATCCTCCATCCACCAGACACATACCATACCAGTGGGGAACAAAAAGGAATGAAGCATTAACTGTGCAAGTAGGTGGCTATTCTTGGCTCTCAACTTGACTCTATCTGGAATTAACTAAAATCACACCTGTGATAGCTTCCTAATTAAATCATTTGAAGTGCAAGACCCACGTTTGTTTTGCTTATGTTTTTCAAGACAGAGTTTCTGTGCTCTGTAGATCTGGGTAGTCTCTAACTAAGGGATCCACCTGTCTTTGCCCCCTGAGTGCTAGGATTAAGGGCCTGGCAGAAGATCCCCTTTTAATCCAGACTTTTTGTTTTGTTTGTTTGTTTGTTTTTGAGACAGTTTCTCTGTGCAGCTTTGGAGCCTGTCTTGGGACTTGCTCTGTAGACCAGGCTGGCCTCGAACTCACAGAAATCTACCTGTCTCTGCCTCCTGAGTGCTGGGATCAAAGGCATGCACCACCACCACCCAGCCTTAATGCAGATATTTTGAGGTGGGGAGACCCACCTTTAACCTAAGCCACACCTTCTGATGACAGCCTATATAAAGAACATGGGAGAAGGAAGCTTGCTCTCTTTGCCTGCTTGCTCTTGCTCTCACTGGCAAGTCCATTCCTTCACTGGTATTAGAGCCTACTTTGGAATTCTGGCACGTACTGAAGACCAACTGAGATGTTCAGCCTTGTGGACTGGATTATTGGACTTTCAATTGGTAGATAGCCATTGTCCATTGTTGGGATTAGCTGGACCACAGCCTATAAACTATTCTAATCAACCCCCTTTATATTTATATATACATATGCTCTCTCTCTCTGTCTGTCTCTGTTTCTCTCTATAGAAAAGTTCTGTTTCTCTACAGAATATTGACTAATACAGATTTTGGTGTCAGAATTGGTTTCAAAGCAAGAGAAGTATAAGGAAGAACTTTTTAAGTATCTGGAATAGGATTTCCAATTTGCCAAAACCTACTTACTGAAAAGCTTGGAGAGTACTGAAAGTTCATGTTGTGAACTATTTTATAAACTTATGGCGATAAATGGGATTTGATTATCCTGATTCACTAATTGTGAGAGGCAATGGATTTGGTGACTTTGTATATAAAACTTCTGACAATTTGTGGATAAATAAGGGGAATGAGGGAAAGAGTTGGTTGCTCTTAGCGTCTCTGAAAAAATTGACAAGGGAAAAGAATAAGCTTTGTGATAAAATAAACCAACTTCCAGCATCTCATATGGTGAAGGATAACAATGGTATCAGTAATAAAACCAACCAGCTCCAATGTGCATACAGTCTAAAGGTTTCTATCTGTGCCCTAGAAGAGAAGCTTGTGCCCAGCAGCCACAGAGCTCAAGTAGCAGAAAAATCAAACCTCATTATAAGGCTGGCTGAATTCAGCATAAGTCCTAACCACCAAGTGTGTCCGCATTAACTGGTAAAGAATGGGATCCTGTAACTTGGGATGGAGATGTGTGGGAGGACCCTATTGAAACCGAGAACTTTGAACCCTCAGATTTTCAAGGATTTATCCCACCTGAGGAAGTAAGTCTCTCCACCCTCAGCAGAATATATACTTCTACCCCTACCCCCTGAAATACTGCCCTTTTCACCTTTGACTGAGGAAATCCTTCACTGTCTGCTAAACCAACAGTGACTTTCTCTGAATGAGATGCCAGGTAAGACAGTACTGATGTCTCTCAGGGCCTATCAATAGCTGCCTCTAGACCTAAAACCAGACTTAAGTTTTTAAGTGAGTATGAATGTACATTTATATGCTCCTAGAGGAGAGACAGAAATTGTAGTCCACGAAGAAGTGCATTACACTACTAAAGAGCTTAATGAGTTTGCTAATTCATTCAAGCGAGTTTGGAAAACGTGTAGGAATGGGTTTTAAGGGTGTGGGACAATGGTGGAAGAACAGGTCAGGCTGAGTCTGTTGACATGGGTCCACTGAGTGAAGATTCCAGGTTTAATGTGGAAGCTCACAGTTTTAAAAGGGTTAAAATCTGCACAAAATCACAAGTGTTGATGGCACCTGGTAGGAGGAGGGGGAACTGACTCAGCCTCCAGAAAGATGGCAACTTCAAAGACTGTGAGAAGGCTGCAAGGAGCCAGTGTGAAGTTTTCCTTTTCTCTGTGACTTCTTAGCAGGTTCTGAGGTGGGGATGAGAAGCCACATTGGTCAGAAGGGATGTTAGACTATTCTTGTATTTTCAGATGACTTAGCCAATGTTCCTCTGGCATTATGAGATCTCAAGAAAAGGTCCCTTTGCAATGAGGATGGCAGTGCTACAGCTCAGACAGTGTCAAAAGTTCCTGTACTCTTGTTTTTGGTGGAGCCACCACTTGGCAAGATATGTTTAACCAAGGAAGATCAGCCTGAGACCTGACACCAGCAACTGTGAAGGGATTCTCAGAGGCACTTTTCTGCAGTCAAGAGTGGATCCTTTTCACCCACCTCACCCCCCCCAGAGCAGGGTGAGATGGTACCAGCAACCACATACCCAGCCCTCAGGACCCCAGCAAGTAGTCCAAGATGGTCTCTGCCACTGGCCCTAAGATTTGATGAGTTGACAGCCAGCCAATCCCTATGGGTGCTGATAAGATGGTGCACACAATGGGGCCCCATGAAAACCTGCACACCAGTGTTCACAGCAGAACCCAGGTGTGCATCAGCAGGCTGTGGGTGTGCAAAGTTGAACAGGAATGTTACTCAGTCAGGAAAAGGGAGGCAGACCATGCAGTGGAATACTGAGGAAAAGAAGCCCAACACAAAGGTCATGTACAGTGCAGCACCATTTGTATGAAAAATGCAACATGGACCAATCCAGAGGAGAGAAACTGGTATGTGCAGAGACTGGTGAGCACTGGCTTTTTTTTTTTTTTTTTTTTTTTTTTTTTTAAGCCTGGGCAATGTTCTAAGTGGTGCCAAAGGTTGTCTAACTCTAAGCACAATAGAAACCAATGGGTCCTAGTCAACTAATGGGTTGAATATTTCTGAGACATGGGGCTGAAGAGATGGCTCAGTAGCTCACTGACTAACACTGACTTTTGTTTGAGAGGATGTTGGTTTGATTTTCCAGCACCCACAACTGACTATAATTGTAGTCCCAAGGGGAGCAGGCACCATTTCTGGCCTCTACAGGCAGTACATGCACAATGCATAGACACACATGCAAGCAAAACAACCATAAGCAAAAAAATTTTTTTAAATTTTAAGGTAAAATTTTTTGTGCTTCATGCTGGGCCTTGAACTCATTATTGTTCTATCTCAGTCTTCCAAATACTAAGAGTGCTACCAACCTCCAGGTATGAGCCACCATGCCTAGCTTGGTGTCCATAATCTCAATGAGCAAACTGTGCAACATTGAATTCTACCTCAAAGAAACCCATAGGGAAAGCAAGGCCACACTGGGAAAAGAGGAAAGTGTCCCAGGCAGAGCTGGGAAGAGCAAGTCTTCAAGGAAGATGCTGGTATAGACAGAGAGAAAGGTGCTCATTCTCCTCTATGAATGCAAGAAGTCTCAAGAACACTGATTGCCTAGTGTGCCTCTTGAGTCACAGCCCTCAAGGAGAGGAGGTGGCATGAAGTATCAGGTGCAGCTTTTAGCTTAGTTCCCAGGGTACACTTCTCACACTGAGTTCCTGCTTACATCTACAGTGTCTGGAGATGGGCAGCTTCTCTACCAAATGAAGCACCTGAGGGGATAAGTGTGGGATATGACCCCACCAATGCATTTTCCCTTCCCGTGTTCCTGGACAGACAAACATTCAGACACCCTCCTCAGACAAGGTTAAGGCTGAGCAGTCTCAAGATTGCCCTCATCCCAGTCACAGTTCCTATCTGGCCTCAGGATAGTTCCATACTGCTACATGGCTCTACTGTCAGGCATTTTGCGTGTACCTACAACCTGAAGGCCCTCCCTACATCCTCTCCCTCTCTTGTCCAGGTGTGGGCCAGCAATTCTGCAGGGTTCTACTCACAAGAAAGCCTCAGGAAGAAAACTGCTTCTGGTCAGGTGGCTCAAAGATGTGAATTTTTAAAAGGTGATACAAAAGCTTAAACCTCACACTTATCTGAACATAGGCTACACCCAACAGACACTGCAAATTAAAGGTAGGTGAGAACAGCTGGGGAAATGGAACCAGCAAAGAAAGCAGGCTCACCTTTCCAAGGTGAAGGCTGTCCAAACAAAAGCTTGCTTGCAGAAGCACCATTGGAAGTTTTTACAAGAAAGACGCTTTCAAGCCTATGTTCTATCTTGCAGGAGAACAGCATATTAAGACTTGGGGGAGGGGGGCAAATATTGCTTGGTGAATATTAGGAAACTGTAAACAGAGTGGCCTGTGTGCACTGAATAAAGGGACTGGAGGCCAGGCTTTCAAAATGACAAACCTCACAGAACACACCGTAAAACGCCCACTCATGCATGCATACAAAAAAAGAGGGGGGGGGATCCTGATCAAAGGCTTCCTCAGTAGCATTAGACTGAGTAGGAGCTGTGCCCTTACAAGACAATTCAGCACACTCTCCAGTGGGAACGGAACTCCTGTTCAGCCTGACACGGGGGGGTGGGGGGGGAAGGCAGGGAAAGTTCTGGATGGAGACAAGGTCCTTGCCACCTCCCGGTATGACTAGCAGGCACACGCCCACCCAAGCAGTTCCAGTTCCCTCTGCATCAGAGCCTCCAAAACCAGCTGCCTGTTTGCAAAATGCCTTCCACCAATCTGCGTGCACCTTGTCCAGCCCCAAGCAGTGGAGAGCCCCACCTCCTCAGCAGCGTGGCCTTCTACTGAGAAATCCTCCTGCCCTTTTTTTTTTTTTCCAACTGCTAATCTCAAGAGCTGTACTGTGGGGAGGTCATGGAGCAGACGCTCTATCTTGGCTCCCTCCCAACCAGGCTGGAGCTGTGAAGGCCAGTCACATCCTCAAGTTTTTGTTCCTGAAACACTGAGGAGGAGCCAGATTGGGGGAGGTCTTGGCTTAGCAGGGCACCTAACAAGGTGTTTGGTGTCTGGGGACGTCCCGTTAGGCCCTGCAGCCTGGAAGCATCAGGTTCAGAATAGGCCAAGCCCTTCAAAACAAACCAGCCTCAGGCTCCAAAGGAGCCCCTCTCTTAACTTTAGGAAACTCATATCCTTGGAAGTCAAAACGAGCAGACATGGGGTGGATAAGAGTGGATTGCAAAAGCCACAAGTCATTTATTTACAACGGCCCGCCCGATTTCTACAAGCCCGAACGCCCGCGCTTGGCGCAGCGGCCGCATTCGCCACCCTCGAAGCAGCAGGCGGCCGTTGGCAACGCGCGGGGCCGGGGCGGGTGCAGGGCGCGCGACCGGCGGGTAGGGGCAAGGCCTCCTTCCCCATGTCCCCGTGCGGCAGCCCGCGAAGACCCCGACCCGGACCCCCCTCCCGTGGGCTCCCGGCGCGCGCGCTCACGTGTGGCCGCAGCTGCCGATGGCCACCGGCCGATAGTACACCTCCAGGCAGATGGGACAGCTGAACTGCGCCTCCAGGCCGCTGTCGCCGCTCGCGGGCCCAGCTGGAGGCTGCCGCTGCTGTGCCGAGGCCACCAAGCTGCGGAACATCGCCATCCCCGGGCAGGCCGCCGCCGCCGCCCCCTATCTAGGCCGGGAGGCCGGCGTTCCTGCCGCGCCGGCGCCGCGCTGGCGTCACTGCTCGCCCTCCCCCCGGTTGCGTCTTGACAGCGGCCGCTTTGCGCTAACGTCATCTCGGCGCGCCAGCTCTCCACTACTGCGGACTAGCCCAGCTCCTCCATGTGTCAGGCCGGTGAGGACTACGCGGTGTCGGCTCACCGGGAGCCTCCGCCGGTGCCACGGCCGGGGTAAGAGCCTTCTATACCAGGCCAAGGACAGCCCTCTTCGGCCCACGTAGCCACAGACCTGGTCGCTGTGACCCTCTTTGAGTCAGCAGCTAGAACTAAGCATAGACCCTGGTGTGTGAGCAGGCACTTTTTCCACTGGCTCAGGCTGGGAAGCGAGACGCTGGCTCCTCCAAGTTCGCTGCGGTGCGAGAATTTGCCATGTATGTTCTTATTCTCTCCAAAGCCGGGAGCAAAAATGTGTGAAGTGCGCAGAAGGCCTACCGGTGGTGGTGATACGAGCGGGAGATGCCTTCTGCAGGTGAGATCTTGGCAGCCCCTCTTTCCAGGCCTGCTTTTTCCTTGTAAGGGAACGGTTACTTTTACGTGCTTGTCACATTGGCCCTGGCCCACAAGTAGTGGTGGGGAACCACTGGTAACCACCGTTGTCATCTAAACTAGGCTCACGCCTGTATTTCCAATACTAGAGATCCTATGACAGGAGAATTACCTCAGATTCGAGGCCAGCTTGGGCTACAGAGAGGCCTTGTCAAACAGAATCCCACAAATTTCCTTGCTGGGCCTAGTGGTAGGAAGATCTCTGGGGAAGCTTATGGAGTGTCCAGACTCGAGGGAAAGGTGCATTGAAAGGCAGGCATTTGGGGCAGTTGTAATCCGGGCAGATAAGAACATTAGAACATCTTGGGAACTCTGGGTGGAAGTTGTTTCTTCTCTCACAGGATACAGAATTGGAAGGAGAGCTCAGTCTTCTGTCAGGTCTTTGGACAGGAATAAGAGATTCTTCCCATGGGGGCCATAGCAGGAGAACTCACATTTTATCTGTAACTTTAATGGGTTACCTCTTTTGGATTTCAACTGTTTTAATGTTTGACTTTTAACAAGACCTTCAGTGTTATTCTTCTAATACCTAGTAGCATCAGCAGTAGCCTTGTATATTGTATGTTTGTTCAGTGAATGAAGATTTCACATTTCTAAGTCCTTTGAATCGCTGAGTCTGAGATCTGCCTGCTTCTGCCTCCCAAATGCTGGGATTAAAGGTGTGTGCCACCACTGTCCAGCCTGACTCTGGTTTTTTGTTTTGTTTTGTTTTGTTTTTGTTTTTTTGTTTTTGTTTTTTTAAGATTTTCTACAAAATATTCTGGTGGAGGGGGCGGAAACTGATTTCCTGAACCTTTTTTTGTCACCCATCCAGTATGTTTTGGGAGTCCTGTCAGATAGGGTTTTGAGATCTCCCTGCTTCCCCTGTGCACCTCAGAGAGGTAGTGCCTGTCTGCAGCAGCATTGAAACAAATGATCAACAAGTTTTTGAAAAGGCTTTGGTGACTTCACCCTGTTCCAGTCTTGGCTCAGTCTTTCTTTTGCTGAATCCTTCCTAACCACCCAGGGAGCCTAGGGGGAGTCCTGGGAGTCATAACCAGGAAAGCTCCTCCATCTACCTCCCTCACTAGGCTCTGACAGAGTGTCTGTGTGAAGATGTTGCCTCTTAGGGCGGACACTGCCATAGGTTCTTGGTCTAGTGGGCAGGTGCAGAGCAGCCTCTCTTTGTATCTGTGTTACAGGGATTGTTTCAAGGCATTCTATGTTCACAAGTTCAGAGCCATGCTTGGGAAGAACAGACTCATCTTTCCTGGCGAGAAGGTACAAGTGGGACCTGGGTGCTTGCCTGTTAGCCCCTGCCAACTTCCTGTATGTGCATTTCTTCAGCTGGCCTGCTATCTCCGAACTTTGAGGGTAGACTTGGTATCTGGGGCTGCCTAAGAAGTGAAGCAGACTTGCTCACATTGAAGATGCATGTCCTTGCTGATGCTCTCTCCCAACCCCAGGTGCTGTTGGCATGGTCTGGGGGACCTTCATCCAGCTCCATGGTCTGGCAAGTTATTGAGGTATGTGTGCACCATCCTTTGGACCTAAAGCTTCTGGATTGAATTAATGGGCCTCTTTCCTCAGCCTGCACTACAGAGGTTTTGATTAACACTAGACAGAACACCCCCACCCCAGCTGGGACACCTATAGGATCTCACATGTATATTCAGCAGGTGTGCAATCCAGAAGCTCTATGTAGGGTCCCAGGTATATCCTCGTTTAGCTTTATTTGTATCAAAGTTTAACCAATTGTGACTTGTGGGCAGGAATAGTGTTTGCTGAAAGCAGGGAGAAGTGGCCTAAGTAGAAGGGGATGAGGCAGATAGAATGGGGACTCAAACTGAGAATGCCTGGCATTGATGAGGGTGTGCAGGGTTTCCTTGAGGAGCCTTGGCACAGAAGAGGGACCTGCACCAACTAGAGGGGTCAGAGTACAGGCTTAGTTGACAGGACAGGAGTCTGTGGTCTAAACTGAACTTGGTAAGTGGCAGTGCTGTTCCAGTGTGAATACCCTGTGTGGCACTTCTAGGTCCCCTAAATTTGTATATGTGGAGGTGAGATAGGTCACCATGAAGCCATTTTTGTCAGTGTCTGATAACACTCCTCTTAGAACTCTCTGCTCCTGTCTTTCACGGGCTGTCTCCTCTATTCTTACATACCAAAACACTTTCTGAGGGCTCTGAGGTGCCCAGTAGGTGGTAAAGTGCCCCCAGCGGCCCCATGGTCCAGCTAGTTGTCTCAGGCTGCTTATGTGTCAGAAACAGACTGGAGAGGGTGGGTTCTGAAGTTTCTGATACAGATAGAGTATGCCCTCATGTGGGAGCAAGACTTGCATCCACATATCCTCCTACGGGGAAGGAAGACCCAGATCCATACTTTGTCCTGTTTGAAGGGGAGACTTGGGACCATACATACACACCCCTGTGAGGAGGGGATGGGCAGGCAGTTTTGTTCACTGTCTGGAAAGTCTGGAGTCCAGAGAAATGCTTTTAGCTACATCTCAGCCCTGACACTTCTCTTCCAGGGCCTGAGTCAGGGTTCTGCAAAACGGCTGCGCTTTGTGCCAGGAGTCATATATGTTGATGGTATGTCTGACCACTCCTTTCAGTTCCCAACAATGATTGGTGAACCCCAACAGGCCCTTCAGGGGACACACTGGGGACAGAGGTGCCTTTCTAGTTCTATTGAAGGGCCCAGGGATTGAGGAAGGTGAGTTTAGAGCTGGTCTTTGGGGATGGGCAATTTCTTTAGCTGTGAGGGAGCCAGTCCTACCCTTACAGAAACTTTCTCTGAAGAGTAGACCTAAGAGTAGATGTGGTGGGACTTGTGTGTGTGGCACTGAATACCTCAGCCTGTCCATCAGGCTCTTCCTATGTACTTCCTATGTACTTCCCACCTGGGTTTTACAGAGGGGGCAGCCTGTGGCCAGAGCCTAAAGGACAGAGCGAAGACCTTGGCTGAGGTGAAGCTGATCCTGCAGAACACTGGCTTCCCATGGCATGTGGTTGCCTTAGAGGAGGTAGGTGGGTCTGCCCCAGTGGTGACCTGTGGTGACCTTGGAGGGAATACCCATCAGGTCCACATGCTTGTTTATTGGCCATCCTGTGGGCCTCTTGCCCTGGGCTTTGGTTTTCTAACTCTTTTGGAGGGCAGGTGTGGACCTTGGACAATGTCCCTTCTTTCTTCTGGAAGGTGTTCAGCTTGCCACCATCGGTGCTGTGCTCTGCTTCCCAAGAGCCAGCAGGGACAGAGGAGGCCTACAAAACGGCTGTGGACAGCTTCCTGCAACAGCAACATATGCTAGGGGTTGAGGGCTATGCCAGTCCAGCTCAGGGGGAAGATCAGCCACACCCATCCCACAGCCAGGAACCCCTAGGCATGGCTGGGTCCCCCATAGCTGCTCAGACTGAGGCCTTGTCTAGGTTGTTCAGCTCCATCAGGACACTGACAGCCAAGGAGGAGCTCCTGCAGACCCTGAGGTGAGCTCACCACCCCTAGCCCTGCCTGGCTTGTAGGATTCCAGCTCTAGCTTCTCTAATTCACCCCATCACAGGACCCATCTGATTGTGCATGTAGCCCGAACCCATGGCTACTGCAAGGTGATGACTGGGGAGAGCTGCACCCGCTTGGCCATCAAACTTATGACCAACCTAGCCCTGGGGAGAGGAGCCTTCCTTGCCTGGGACACGGTATGCAGGGCCTAGAGGTCCTCTTTTATTTGAAAGCACCTTTGGATTTTCCTGGGGTCTTCCAAGTGGAGAGGCCTGGGACCCAGCTGAAGATGGTGGTGGCAGTAAGAGGAGGCGAACTAGGATTTGAGACATAGTGTCTGCTCCCCAGGGCTTCTCAGATGAGCGGCATGGGGATGTGGTGTTGGTGAGGCCCATGCGGGACTACACCTTGAAGGAAGTGGCCTTCTATAACCACCTGTTTGGTGTTCCCTCTGTCTTCACACCAGCCATTGATACCAAGGTGGGCCTGTGGAGGAGAACTGCCAGGGCTTGTTGGGCATAGCCTCTCCAGATAGGGTCAGAAGTCCCTGGGGACTTGTTGGGGACTTGAATCCTTGCCAGCCAGCTTCAGCCCTTCCTCTCCTGAGGCTGGCCCTGAGGTCCCAGCTGGTTCTCTGACTTTAGCACCTGCTCTCTTGCCTCTGAAAATACCAGTATCCCAGAAGAGCAGGCTGGTACCCTTAAGGAGGTGGCTTGGAGGGAGAGGGTTAGTCTGTCCCTGAGGTGAAGGGGTGGTCAGGGGTGTCTTCTATACTGTGTGAATCCTGTGCTGGTCTTAGTCCCCTCAGGCTGGCCATGTGAAGCCCATGGAACTTGCTTTAGGTGCCCCTCAGCCCTTCAAACACCACACCACCACCACCATATCTGATTGTCCCTAGGCTCCAGAAAAGGCTAGCATCCACCGGCTGATGGAAGCCTTCATCCTGAGATTGCAGACTCTGTTCCCCTCTACAGTCAGCACTGTGTACAGGTGTGTGCCACTGAGGGTGCTGTTGAGCCTGCTCCCCACACTTGAGGGGAGCAGAGCCTATGGCTGGGACATACTTGTTACCCATTCCTGCTTGCCTGTGCACCCGCCAACAGGACAAGTGAGAAGTTGGTCAAGGCTCCCCGGGACAGCGGTGCCACTGGCCCCTCAGGCCCCAACTGCCTCCTCTGCATGTGTACACTGGACATTGACACTGCTGGTGCGTGCAGGGCCTTCTTGGAGTGCTGTGTGGGGTGGTTATTTGGCTGCCCCAGGGTCCCCTCAGCCCCTCTCTGTTGCAGACAGTGCCACGGCCTTTGGGGCTCAGTCCTCCTCACATCTCTCCCAGATGCTGCCTGCTGAGGCTAGGATGCCTACCTCGCCCTGCTGTGGTGCAGGGGAGGGTCAGGCCCAGAGCTGCCACAGGGGAGTTGGCAAGAGGTAAGACCCTGCCTGTGTCCTGCCCTGTGGACAGAGATGGAGGGGGCAGGAAGACTGTGGCCTTAAACAGACGTCAGAGTAAGATCAGACACACAAGTTCAGTTCTGCTTCTACAGGGGGGATATACAGGCCTGCATCATAGAACAGCTGTGTTATGGCTGCCGGGTGAACATGAAGGACCTGGTGAGTGGCTGTCCATATGTCCCTGTGAGCTGTCCTTATGGTCCCCTTGGCTTCTCACACTGCCATCTGTTGTAGCCCTCTCTGGACCCATTGCCACCCTACGTCCTGGCAGAGGCTCAGCTCCGCAGCCAGAGGTAATGCCTGCTCTTTGGGGAGACCTCTGGGGAGACCCCCAGGACTGGTTCTCACTGCAGTCTCCCTTAGGGCCTGGGCCTCTCGGGAAATTCAGGAGTATCTGATTACAGACGATGATGAGGAAGAGGAGGAGGAAAGCAGAGCGGAACCGGGGCATACCCAACCATGCAAAGCTATTGAGCAGGAAGGCGAGACCACTGGGATTGGTCTATGACTGTCCATTTGTATAAATAAAAATGTTTTTACTTAGAAAACTCTACAGTACTTGTGGGAAGGCCCCCAGACCCAGTGTGGCTACCCCTGAGCTACACTGGGTCCCCAGCCCAACAGATGGGGACGCAACAGGTAGGGACACAGCATCCCTTTGACAGCAGCATCAGCAGGGCTTACATGGGCCAGGAGGATGTGTCACAGCTCGTAGCCTCAGGCAGCTACACTCCTATCCAAGGAGCTCTGTCAGCCCTGGTGGCCATGCTGCCCTTGGGGCAGCTCCTTCATTCCCGGTGCCCAGGAGCCAGGCTCCTACTCCTTCTCACGGGTCCACTTGATCATGGTTTCTGGTGAGCGGTACAGGAAGATGAGCTTGGCATACAGCTCCTCCTCCAGCTCCAGCTCACGGGTCTCCCGCACCAAAAAGATATCCTGGCACAGCTTGAGGATACGGTCCACATATGGCAGCTCCTCGAACATGATGGAGTGTGAGATATCACTGAAGAATCCCCGCATAAACTTGCCAATGACCAGCACAATGGACAGGTATAGCCCCACGATCCTGTTGGGAGAGGCATGTGAACCAGGACCACTCAGAATTCCCCTGGAGGTGGGGGAGCTATAGGAGGTTCCTCTGTAGTACTCACCCATAGCCAGCCAGGAAGCCGAGGCTGGGTGGGCTGACCTTGTCACTGAAGATGACCATGGGCAGCAGGTTGCAGTCAGCTTGGCAGTCCTGCAGCTCAATCACCCACCACTCGAGGAAGTCGGAGGCCTTTGTGTCTGCTTTTTCCCCAGAAGCCCCTGTGCCCACCTGCTCCCTCCGAAGCTGGATGCGCACACCAAGATAGTCGGCTTCTTCATCTGAATTGAATGGGGTAGTTGGAGTCTGGGGCTATCACCCATCCCTGGCCTAAGCTGGGACCCAGCATCCAGACTACACTCACCTGGCTGCAGCTGCTTCACTGGGTTGGCTTCAGGCCCATTGGGAGCCCGAATGTACTTGGGGAAGAGGTTGGGAATGACCCTGTGGGAGGAGTCAGCAAGTCAGGGGCATCTTAAGCCCTCCTGCCCACCTGCCCCACAGTGGTCTCCACTCACACTGACTGATCAAGTCTGCCCTCGAGCAGTTGGGCCAGCTGCCTCCGTGCTGTACTGTTGGGGGCCAGCTCCAAGGTGTGCTTCTCGTTGGTATACTCCACTTTGCCACCTTTGGCCAGGTCCCTGAGGGATGGACAGTGTTAGGCAGTGTGGGGCATGCCCCAGACCCTGTAAACACAGGACCCACCTTTGGAAATTCCAGGTGAAGCGCAGTGTGATGTCAGCTGTGCCATTGTACAGCTCCTGCTTCATCTGGGCCCGGCTTGGGGGACTAATGCGCCACAGTGCCCCAGAGCTGCCCTCGATCTGTGCAGTGACGATGTCCTCAGGACTGTACTGGCTAATGAACTGCATGGCTAGCTGTGTGGAGCATACCTCGGTTATGGGCAGCAGGCCACCTTTTCCCGGCCAGCCCACCTCACACCAAGTGGTCACTTACTGGGTAGGGGTCAAACTGCTGGGACAGCTCCTCATAGGCCTGGGGTGTGAAAGGCACTATCGATGGCTGCTGGGCGCTCATGGTGAACAGCGGCTAGGGATGGGATTCATAATCAGGGAGCCATCCATAGTCCACAAGGAGTGGGTGTAGCCTCTCATGAGTGGGAATGGGTGGGCTGGAGGCTGGCTACTCACCTCGTAGCCACCCAACTTGAGGGTGACAGTGACATCAATGGGCTGGTTGACCACACCCACCACAGAGCGTATCAGTGACATGAAGAGCAGTGGGAACCAGATGATGGCAATGATAAAGAGGATGATGAGGCCACCCATACCATACTTGACAATTTTCTTTTTCTTCTGTCCTTTGGGCTGTGGATATTTCTGGAAGGGAGATAGTGGTCACCTTCCCAGCCTCTTGGCCACAGGCTGTAAGCCTCAACCTGGTGTCACTGAATAGGCCTGAGGTTCAGACCCTAAATAGGGTCAGCTGCTTTAGTGAATGGGGCTGGGACATTAGCTGCATGCCACACTCACAAGAGAAGGAAGTCTACTTTCTGCACAGCTGCAAGCAAGGACATTGGAGCAGAGCTTGATGTGAGTTTAAAATTCCTAGAAGACAGACATCTCTGCAATCTTATAGTTGGGGCCTTAAGACACCAGAAGTGAACACAAAAGGGGAAACAGTATTTTTAAAATTAACTTTGTGTTTCAAAAGTGATAATGAGAGTGCACTGCTCTTGTAGAAGTCCAGAATTCAGTTTCCAGAACTCATGTTGGGTGGCTTACAGCTGCCTATAACTCCAGCTCCAGGGGGATCTGACGCCTTCTTCTGGCCTCCATGGGCACCTGCACTCATGTACAATCTCCTCCTGCCCCCACATACACATAATCAAGAATAATAGAAATCTTTTTTTAAAGCAAGGACAGCCAGAGTGTGGGAGAGTGCAGAGCACCCATGTGGTGGAATGGAGTAGCCAGAGCCTACAAAGAATGCTTACTAACCTAACAGATGACCTGACCACATCTAACGTGATCTGAACAGATGTTTTTCTAGGGAAGATAATCAGCCAGCAACACACGAACTGTCAAACATGTGAACTTCAGTTTGCTGGTGAGAGAGATGCAGCCACTTAAACAGCTCAAAATGACTGAACAGTGACCTCATAAGTGTCATGTATACGCTGACACACAAGGTGCAAACAGTGGCAGTCCATCCATGCAAAGGTAGCTAGACACGTTGGAGTCTCTGCACTCCATGGAATCTATTACATAGCTCTAAGGAAGCGCCTTGAGAACCAGGAGGAAGCCTGGTACAAAATGGTTCTGTGTTAGCAAATAGGCAAACCCACAGACAGGAAGTAAACTACAGACCACCAGGGATGGAGAGTGGAGATCGGGAACAACTAATAAAGGGGACAGGGTTTCTTTGTGGGGTGGGAGGGATATCCTAAAATTGACTGCAGTGGTGAGTGAGTGTACTTTGTGGATTATACTAAACCACGAACGTAGCCCTGGTAAAAAACAGCTAATACCTTCCTGCCACCACCATCAAACCCAAGGGCTCAGGCTACTGTTCCCTAATGACCCCTAGACCCACTGCAGCTGTCCATGAGATCTAGAAAGCTCCTTTCTCTGGGCTGCTGTGCAGGTAGGTTGTAAACTCCCAAGAGATATCCATCCATCCATCCTCTGCCCTGGCACCTTCTCTGTTTCTCGGCTGCACTTGACGATGAAGATGTTGGCATAAATGTCTTCCACACACATCCAGTTGGACAGGGACAGTGTGGTGTCAGTCCACACCCAGTCCATGACTGCCCTCAGCTCCACCAGGAATGGCACTAGACGGAACCTGCCAAGGCCAAGGTTCTATCAGCAGACACAGCCTACAATGGCTTCTACCTGTTCCACATGCTCCCTAGGCAGACCACACTCACCCCTGGAAAAGGAAGAGGTTTACATGATTGTACTTCTTGGTGAGGAAGTTGCCCAGGATACGGGTTGGGTAGCCACAGCGGATCTGGTAGGCAGACAGGGCAAAGTAAATGCACTTCACGAAGTACCACAGCTGGGCCACTGCATTCTGGTTGAACATTCTGAATGGAACAGGACAGGATGTCAGGGAGGATGAACCTGACAGAAACAGTTCTGGCGGCCAACCCAAGCTGCACCATACCCAGAGTGTATAGTACATCAAGGTAGAACAAGGCTCCTGGGTGCCTCACATCACCCACCTCTCAGTGACAGCTGGTAAGATGAAGAACATCCACAGGTGAATGGCCACCACCAGGACCACCTGGAAGGCCAGCTTGCCCAATACAGTCTTGCGCAGGTAGAGGGCACGGTCAATGACCATGGTGCTGAACTGCACCAGCAGCATGAACAGGAATGCCTCTGGCACCTGGTCATCTGACAGTGAGGATGCAATGTCTGTGGCTGCAGAGTGCTTCTGTAATAGAGGGCAAGGGTTGGGAGATAGAGCTTAGTGCACCTGAGGATTCTGAGGCCATGCACGCCAAAGGCCTAAAAGCCAGTCTTCCACGCTGGGGTCCCAGGTCAACTTACCCCAAAAGCCCAGAAACCAAAGACAATGATGATGAAGTCAACAATGTCAGCCAGGAACATGAGAACATAGACATCAGTGGCTGCTCGGTACTTGGTGTGCAGAATGTCATGGAAGAAACGTCGCAGGGGTTGATATATGCTCTGAGCTCTGTGGATGGACAGCATCAGAGGGTATCCAGCTAGGACCCACCTCCCTGCCCCAATGCCCACCATTCCCAGTCAGGTCACTCACAGTGACAGGCAAAAGCTCTGCAGCCAGCGCCCAGCTGCCTTCATTCTTTCCTGAACCTTCAATCTTCCTCGAGTTTGATGTGGTCTCTTTCTCCCTGCAGCTTCTTTTTCTTCTTCCTCATCCTCCTCAGCCTCTGTAAGTGTGTATGTCCAGGGAAATGCCAGTGAACCCACCAGGGACTAGGTGTCTACATCACCCCCACTTTACAGACGACAGCACAGGGATTTCCCCACAGTTGGCTGTGAGAACAACTGCTGCTGTGTCCTTTCTTGGGGTAGGGCTTGAGACTTCAGCTCAGGCCCATAGGCATTTCATCCTAGGACAGACACAGGGAGAGTATTGAACAACTGTGTGCTTCCCATTGGGTTGTCCCTGTGCCGTCATGGGCATCACCAACTGAGGAGTCATCTGTGTCTCCTCCTCTCAGAGGAGGAACCTGGCAGGGCTCTAGTCTGGGTTCTCACCCATAGCTGCTGTTCCTTTGGGTCCTGGAGCTTTTTTCCTCCTCCTGAAGCGTATGCCAATGTGCCTCTTGTTTTGGGGCTTAAGGTCCTCTAGGGGCTCTTGGATCAGATCCTTAGATTCAACGTTCCTTTTCCCTTGAATGTGATCCCTGGGGGTACCAGCCAATACCAGCTCCTCAGGATGTTCAGTGCCTGCCTCAGGCTGTGATTCCAGCATAGCTTCTGACTCTTCCTCAGCCTCCTGGTCCTTCTCACTATTCCTGCGATGATCCTTGGAGAAACTGTCCTCCTCATGGTCCCAGAGGCCATAGCACTATGGAGAATACAGAGGAGCAGTCAGGAGGTCAGACCAGAGCCATGCTGTGCCATTCAAGTTTCCAGATTTGCCACTGGGCTTAACGGGAGTTTCCAAGGAGTCCCTGCCACCCCTGCCCTGGCTTGTGGGCTCACCAGGAGCTGGGAGCGGTGGAAGAAGAGAGCCAAGAGCTGCACCAGGTCATACTTGATATAGCTGTCAGTTTTCTCAAGACCCAGGATGCGTGGAGGGAAGTAGGGCTTGTTCTCATAGCGCCGCAGCACCACATAGCTATTCCAGGGGAAGAAGCCAAACTGGAACAGGTACTTGGTGACCACCATGACCTGCAGGACAGGGCACTCAGCATGCGCCAGGTGAAGGTGACTCAGCCCCGACCCCACAAGCTGTCACCCACCTCAGTGAAGACGATGGCTGTCATCCAGAAGCGCTTGCTTGGTCTTGGGATGGTCAGCATGGCCCACAGGAAAATGAGCACGGGCAGCACCAGGGAGGCAGCCGAGGCTGTCACCATGTGGTTGAGGATGATGATGAAGTAGCAAAGCAGCTCTGAGTGTGCCGCTATACACTGGTACATGGCTCTTAGCAGCCGCAGTGTCCGGCCCTGCTGTGCTTCAAACTGCTCAGCCTCCTCCAGCTCGGGGATGTGTAGGCGCCTGCCACAGACACAGGAGTTTGGGGGCAAGAGCTAGGCGTACCCCTAGGGTGCAGAGCCCAACCTGCAATCATGGTTAACAGACAGACGCCGACCTGACACCTAACTAGTTCTGGCCTCTCTCACTCAGCTCCTCCCACTGGGTTTCCTACTCAGCAGAATTCCCTTGAAAACCTGCAGCCTAGCCCTGTCCCACCTGTCCAGAAGCAGCTCACTGGCTGTGCGCATCCGTGTGCGAGCATTGGCTAGAAGCTCCTGGGAGCCATTCAGCGAGGTCCCAGCTGGGAGGTCCCCGGTGTCGGTGATAACCTCCTCACTGCCACTGCAGGTGTTATAGCCTGTGCTCAGGGGGCTGCTGGTGTCATCTGTCATGCTACTCAAAGGCTCTTCGGCTCCCAGCCCACTGTGGGAGAAAGGGTTACAGAGAGGGCCAATCCTTGGGCTCTGGGGGAGGACAGAGGAGTGGTACCTGGAGGATAACAAGGGGTAGCTGAGACTGAAAAGTGCTACACCCTGATGGCCTGTCAGCAGCTCAGGGATCAGTCCCTGCTTTGGGCCAGAGAACAAGAAATGGGGACCAGAGCTCACCCCAGGCCCCTTGGGCTCTGCACCAACCTTGAGGCTGTGCTGGGTCCATCACGGGTTTCCACGGGACCTGCTGACAGTGTGGCCTCGGGTTCACTCACATAAAGCTGGTCTAGCACCCCTCGGTGAACCTCTCCACCCTGCAGAGAACATGGAAAAGCTTTCAGGACATTGGGATGGGCCAGCTGTGCTCATTGTGCTTAGCAGGCAGTAGCTATGGGTGTGGCCTTGATGAGGTGTAGGAGGGGCTCGGCCTAAGTGGCCCTTACCCGCAGAAGTTCCTGGGTGAGCAGGTAGCGCTCTGCGCGAAGCACATCACTCATGGTGCGGTGGTGCTTTGTGAATGTGCACAGCCAGCGTGTTAGCCCATCTACTGTGGCCTGGCCCAGCACCCACAGGAACTGCATGGTGCTCAGTACACGTTGCATCATATGGCTGTGGCCTACAAAGACAGCAGGATGGTGCTGGAGGGTTGGCTGGCCACAAGAGACTTCAGCCCCGGGCCCGCTTCCCAGCAAGCCCACATACCAGCCATCTCATCCTCTGGGACCTCTACTGGCTCCACCTCCTGGCTCGAGTCACCTCCTGGGCACAGGGATAATCAGCATCAGGTGGCCCTGCAGCTCTCCTACTGGAGCCCCCCAAGCACAACTCACCAGAAGCCAGCTGTCCTGCCTGCTCTTGCCGTGCCTGCTCCCGACGCTGCCTCAGCACTGTCTGGGCATTGGTTACCCATGCCTGGTATGCCATCTGCCAGCCAGATTTCTTGGTTAGGACTCTGGTATCCTCTAGCTGAGATATCCATTCAGCCTGGCATCATGGTCCCCTCCCAAGGAAGAGGATGGAGGGACAGCCGTATACTAGATCTGGTCAGCCATGAACCAGATCCTAGATCCTGCTCTCTATACAGCTGTGGTTCTTCAACTCCCCAAGCCCTCTCTGGAAATGAACTCCAGAGACTGTGATAGGAAGACAGACATGCAGCTGCCCAGCATGACCTGTCCCTCAGTGCCAGGTCCTCAAAGATGGACAAGGGCCTCTCCTGGACACCAATATCCATCAGAAGACACATGTAGCCTCTTTCTCAGACCAGGAGGCAGTCACAGAGCCCAGGAGGTAAGGAAGAGGATGTTAGAGCCAGGACTTTGAAGAATGTAGCAGAGGGCCAGAGCTGCATAGCAGAGGGGCATGACCCTTGCATCTACAGCTTGTTTTTCCAGCTTCCTGGACAGGTTTGATGGGCTAGGTGGATATGGATTCTTTGATATGGAGGAGCCAGACTCCAAGGCCTTTGGATGTCTGTCCCTCCAAACTGCACCACTCAGGAGTTCCATAGATAGAACAGGAAGGCATGGCTCCAGCTCACCTGGAAGGCATTCTGTGCTGCAGGCCTGGGGTCCTCAGGTAGGGCCTCCTCTTCCTCCTCGCTATCTGACTCAAATAGGAAGTAGTCGCCAGAGTGGATGACTGCAGTCAACAGGGGTAGGAAAGAGTATGTGTATGTGAGAGCCAGTCTCCATGGCAGAGTTGATCCCTCCCCAGCCAGACTCTGAAAATCCTGGAGTTCCTATCTTTGAGTTGGGTGGTAGCAGACCCATTGCTAAGGATGATGGTCCCCCTCAGCATCTTCCACCCATATGGCCTTGCTTGAGTGTCAGCCTTCCCACCAGAACCATCCCATCCAGGGTTCAGTAGGATGAGGAAGGTGGTTCATGCACAGAACACAGGTCAGAGAGCCTGACATGACCAGACAGGACAAGGAAAAGCTAGGGTCAATAGCAGAAGTGCAGAGGGGTGAAGGCAGGGTACCTGTGGCATGGTCCAGCCAGGGGCGCCACCACTGTCTCCGTGGCGGGGAGGAGCCCCCTGAGCTGTCAGGCCCTGTGGAGGGGCAAGGCAAGCGTGAACAAGCAAGGGAGGCTTGTAAGGGCAGTCTATCTTGGGTACAAGGGCACATGGCAGAGACAAAAACAGACACACAGAACTCCTGCAGTGACAAGGTTCCATGTGGTGCCACATGTCTCAGAGCCCTGGAGGAGTGGAGAGGGGCCACAAGTGCAGGTGGACATTCCCAGGTGGCCATGTAACCTTCTGGGACAGAGGGGAACATATCACATGGCACAGAACTAGGAGCAAAGTCCTGAAGCATACCACTTACACAAAGCACAGGACAGGGGATAGGGTCCTGTGTCACATCACTTACATATAGCACAGGACAGGACAAGGGTGTGGGGCCTTGTGGCACATCACTTGCACAGTTACAGGGAGGCTCCAGCAGCATGAACATGCTTGGATGCAGTTTGTGTGTGTGGGGGGTGTGCGGGGGTGTCCTCTGAAGCACTGGGTTTTGTCCATGGTTACCTGGCTCCTGGCTGGGATCCTGGGAGTCAGTGGACTGGAGTTGACCACGGTTTGCCTGACTCTGCCTGTACTTCTCCTGTTTGGCACGGATGCGCTTCATCCTACAAGTAGGTAGGCGTTCTGAGTGCCAGGCTGGCCAGAAGGGTCAACAGGTCCCTAGCCCAGATGACACTTACTGTCTTTTCAGCTGGGCCAGAGACTTCTCCTCAACCTGGCGGTGGAAGTTGATACTCTTAAGGTTGGCTGCGTTGTAGAGGGCAAAACCCCTGCAAGGAAGAGTGAGACATCAGCACTTATCTCCAGATGCACGGTTCTCTCTCCCTCTGGGATTGTCGGGACTCAAGCCCCTGCCCCCAGGGAGCCTGCCTGGTCCTCCTACTGAGAGACACCTGCCACCTGCAGCTGCAACAGAAGAAATATCTCCTGCCATCACAGGAAGGGACACTGGGTGGCAACTCTGGGGTAGGTAGATGAAGCTGCTGACCCTAAGTTCAGCTCTAATGACAGAGACCACTGCTGGAAGTATAAAACCATGTCACAGCCCTGCAGCTGGGGGACGCTCAGGCCAATTCGGGCCATATGTTAGGCTAAAACACTGTAGGGCCACACTGTCTTCTCAGCCATGGGCAATAAGGGCAGGTCTGATGATACCAAGGTACTAGGGGTCCTTTGCTCCCCCTTTTGGTGATAGGACCGAGAGGTGTTATTCTAGGGGAGACTGCTGAGGATGATGGACTCTTCTCCACCCTAGGGCGAAGCAAGTGGGCAGACCTGGAGGCCTGCAGGGCAGTGGCCTTCAGCTCGGCACTGACATGCAGGAAGTAGTAGCTGAGAAAGATGCGTCGTTGCAATAGCAGGAAGAAGAAACAGACGCTGTCCCAGATGATACCAGCCTCCTCCACAGGCAGCAGGCAGTCCCGGTCTCTGCTCATCATCTCTTTGGCTATGATGCAAGAGACCATCATGGCTAGGGCTCAGCACCAGAAGCAGTGGAGAGTCTTGTGCCTGCCCCTCACCCACATTTCTTGCCCACTCACGATCGTAGTAGCCTTTGACTGTGCACACGAGGCTGAAGAGCTGGATGACCCAGCAGAAGTTGCTCTGCATTTGTTCCACAAAGACACAGGAAAGGAGCTGGGGCCAGGAGAGGGAGCAGGTTAATCCAGGGCTCCTGGGGAGGCCTGGGGCAGGGTTAGGTGGGCAGTCTGCTCACCGACAGCATATTCTTGGAGATGATGACTGTGACATTATAGAGGATGAGGCAGTCCCACAGCACGAGTTGGGCTCGTGTGTCCTTCTGTAGCAGGGTAGTGCCGAAGAGCAGCAAGTAGAAGCAGGCCAGCAGGTACCCCAGCCCAAAGATGCTGATGCGGGTGGCCCCTGTGACAAACACCACCACAAGCACCAGCCAGAACAGGTAGCGGAAGACGGCCACCTTCAGTATATCCAGATAGGACCTGGCAAGTGGTGATATCACTGAGGCTGCTGGGTCAGCCCAGATATCCGCCCTCCTTAGCAGGTGCTTCAGAGCGGGCAGTGTGCAACCTACCTGCAGTGGATGAAGTTGGGTACAGGGTTGGGCTCCCCACGCAGGGGCTCCAGGTGGTCAGTGTTGATGCCAGCCATGCGCTGCCACTCCTCTGTACGCTCAGCGGAGAATACCTGCCACTGCTGGGAGGCGCAGAGCAGCAGGAGGAAGTCACCTGCAGGACAGGAGAGCTGCTGCAGGGGATGCAGCTTGCACATGAGGAAGAACGGTCTGCCAGGGACTGGGGGACTGCTCCATTTCACAACTGAGAGAGTGTCCATACATAAAAGCTGGAAACAGGAAGGCGTCAGACTGAGGACGCACCAGTCTATATGTGTGTCAGGGAACATGGGCTGCTGTGGGTCTCCCTGCACACTGTGGGGTCATCACCACACTGCAACACTATGTTCACCCATACACTCTTTTCACATCTTTTACTTATGTTGAGGGTCAGACCTTTAGCACCACCTGGACAAGGCTGTGGGGTGGTGTGGGACTCCTGTGGAGTAAAACACCACTCAACTGTCAACACCTAGACAATTTGTCCCCTTGCTGGTTTCAGGCAAAGGTCCCTGATTATCCAACAAGCACCCTGCCTATGGAGTCCTTACGCTCTCCTGTGGGGTTGGCAGGTGTCCCAGGGTGAGTGGCAGAGCTGTACTTACTGATAAGGTTGGTGGAGTTGGGGGCTCTGAAGAAGTCAGGCAGATACAGCCACTTGATGAGAGCAGAATTCATGGGGATGGCCTGGCTCCAGCGCCATGGGTAGTCTGTAGGTAGGGAACTCATCAGAAAAGGTACAAGCTGTCCTCACCCCATCTGCTATCAGGAGTCTCAGAGGCCAGTGACTGTGTCACACATTCCAGTGTGGTTAGAACTTGTTCTCAACACCACTCACAGTCTCAAGAACACCGACCCACAGGTTCAGAGAGTCTAACAGGACATCATTTCTAAGCTACAACAGGATTGGGGGTGTTGGGGGTGGCAGAGGAGCCCACCAAAGGGTCAGAGGGCAGGATCATGGTGAGCCTCACCTGAAACGAGGCAGATACCTCCCAAGGAGATACCAGTATTTGGAATGAATGAATTATGGTTTAAACAATTTAATAGCATGAAACATAATGACCTAAAGCTGGAAATAATCCAGAAATCTTTCAACTACTACGGTACTGCACACCCTGGATATTGTTGCTGAGGCAACAATTGCACCTAAGTGAATATGAACACCTGAGAGAGCCTGTCATCACCTGACGAATTTTGCTTGCACCCATTAAGAGAAAGAAACCAATTGCAACAGACCACACTGCACCATGCTACCCTGTGACATTCTTGGACTGGACAAAAGATAGACTGGTACCCAAGGAAGGACAGGGCTGACTTCAAAGGGCTGCATGCAGGGTATTTGGCACGCTTGTCAAGAACCAGGGCCCAAGTTTGGTGGGGGGGGGGGGGCGCATGCCTTTAATTCCATCACTTGGGAGGCAGAGGCAGACAGATTTCTGAGTTCAAGGCCACCCTGATCTACAGAGTGAGTTCCAGGGCAGCCAGAGCTACACATATCAAAACAAACAAACAAATAAATGAACTGACAGGACCTTCTGTGAACTCATCAAATCTGAAGGATAGAATACCATAGTATGACTCACTATGTTAAAAGAAAGTGGTCTAGGTATTAGAGGGAGACAGGGACAAACTAGGAGGTCAATGAGTGAAAACCCCAGAAGGTGCTGGAAGGAAAGGAACCAATTAGGACCACAGAAAACCATGCTTCAAGGGAAGGAGGCACCACTAGCCATGTGGGCCATAGGTAGTGGCATCTGGGGTTATAGTCACAATAGGGCTGTTCTAAAGCTCTGTCTGAAGAGGACTGGAGCTCCATGGCCAGGGGTTGGCATTGGGACGCAAGATGAGACAGGAGTCCCAGAAGCAGGAAATGTCAACATGTCTGAGAAGGTCAGGCCATGAGAGGGCTGGGAATGCCCATAGCCAAAGCTAAGATGTGTGAGAGACAAAATCACACAGCAATGGTCCCAGAGTAGAGAAAGGGAAAAAAAACAGTCATCTCAGCACAGGAATGAACATGTGAATAAACAAACAGGAGGAGCAATAGCTCTCTTTTAGAAGATGCTGAATGAGAAATGAGATTTGCATAATCATAAAGCATCCCCCCTGTGATATTAATTAATTAATTATAAGGAGAAAAATATAAATGTCCATGGAAAAATCTGACAGATAACACTGTAACTGAGTCACAAAGGTTAAGGTCACCAGAAAGACACAATATTCTCCAGGACACTCTCAGAACTGGTCTGAAGTATTTGGAACCATCCCAGGTACATAACCAAGTTAAGGGAGGCATCCTAGGCAATCTCACAGGGAGAAGTGATTGTCCATTCCTCAAGGACACAGAGGACAAGGGAAACCCCAAGAATCGCCCCAGCTGGCAGAGCAGGATGAGCCAGGATGCCTACTGGGTCCCCACAACCTGGGGTAGGATAAGAGTCTGGGGACCTGAAATGCTTTCTACTCTGTTCAAAACAGAGAAGAGGGGTTGGGGTGTAGCACAGTGGCTGAGTACTTGCCTAACATGGTAAAGCCATGGGCTCCACCTCTACCCTGAGGATGTTAAAAAAAAAACAGGTGGTTGAAAAATGCAAGCACTCCCCTATAGAGAAGCTAGTGGAAGACTGAAGACACCCGAGGACAGAAAGAAAGACCATCACTGGACCAGTAGGCAGTCTGTGTTATTCTTATGGCTGTAGCCCCCAGATGTAGGCATGAACATCCAACTCTTGGGGCATGTGGCAAAGCCACCAGCCTGGCTGTCCAGAAATGTCACAGGGATGGGAAAAGCTGGATGAAAGAGACAAGAGAATACCTTGTTGATGTTGCTTTAACTATATAAAGATGTGTTACATTTGTTTGTACTGTATTTGTTTAACTAGGCAAAGATGAGTTACATTTGTTTATGCTGCATTTGTTTAATTATATAAAGATGAGCTTTCGTTTTTTTTTACCTTGCCTGCCTTAGGCACCTGATTGGTCTAATAAAAAGTTGAACAGCCAATAGCTAGGCAGTAGAAGGATAGGTGGGGCTGGCAGGCAGAGAGAATAAGTAGGAGGAGGAATCTAGGCTCCAGAGGGAGAAAAAAGAGGGAGACACTGAGGACCAATTAGCCAGGTGCTGCCAGACAGACAGACATGGAAGAAGCAGGACAAATAGGACATACAGAAGAAAAGATAGGTTAAAAGCTTCAAGGAAAACCATAGGTTAAGAGAAACAGGTTAATAAGTTATAAGAGCTAGTGGGACAAGCACAAGATGAAGTCGAGCATTCATAACTAATAAGAAGTCTTCATGTCATGATTTGGGAGCTGGCTGGTGGCCAGAAGGAAGCCTGCTACAATACAGCAGGGGCCAAACTGAAAACAGCTACAAGAAAGAACTGGTGCCATTTTACAGACTACACACCTGACACTGGCACTGCTGCAATAGGCTGCCACGAGAGGCCACAGCCCTGCAGGCACAGGGTCACCCCGCCCTCAGAACGCCAACCTCAAGTCATCACTGTGTGAAAATGCCACAACTATGGCTCAAGTGGCCCAGAGAGAATGTGCAGGTCACAGAGGATGTAACTGGTGCCCTTGACGGGAATTCAGGTGTGGCCAGGAGGGGGCCTGGGCAAAATCCAGGAGGGTGGACAGGAAATAGACCATGAGTTTCTATGCAACCACATGTACCAAGCCCCTCAACCTGTGGCTTACCAATGCACAGTGCGGGTGGCATGCCAAGGCATAGCAGGTATTGGTACAGCAGGAACAATGTGAGGAACAGACAATAATTGGGCCAGAGGTGGGCGATGGCCTCACGGCTCCGGCGTGTAAGGATGGCTACCAGCCAGCAGCCATGTAAGATCACCATGAAGTTCATGCGCTGCCCGATCACATTCACAGCCATCAGGAAGCAGATCTGGAGGGGACACAAGTGATGGACATAATGGCAAGAAGGGACTCTGTGACCTGCTCCAGGTCCACAGACTCAGGTCATAGGGTGGCTCGTCTTTACTGAGGGCCAGTCACCTAAGCCACTGTCCTAGAAGGGCAGCAGAGAATAGACACAGCTCTACCACATTTGTAGGAATAGGTCAAGGCTCAGGGATCCATGGCTGGGAAAGACATGTGGCTAGACTTCAGACAGTGGCTAGACTTTGCCTAATTCTGCCAGGGAGAACATGAGACCCCCGTGGCCTCCCTGGACACTGTGGCAAGCCTCTCAGCTAGCCTCAGGGCAGGCTGTGCTTAGAGCACTTAGACATCATTATGGAGCTCAGCGGAGCCTCTTGATGATGTCCTGCCAAAAGGAGTGATGTGTGGAAACCCAATCTCACCTCTAGCCCGAATTTGTAGAAGAAGAAGTTGATGAAATATTTGAGGCAGCTAAGTAGGTCCTGGTCCAGCCTCTGGCGGGTGCCATCTGCACACACTGCCTGGGCGGGCAGTGGGGCCCTCTGGTGCTGCCTGCGGTAGTGCTCTTGGCGCCGGTACACCACAGCCTCAAACACCAGCAGCAGAAGGATCTGCAGGTGGTTCTGTGAAGGTGGGGGTCAGGAGTCAGTGGGGACCACCGGAACCATTGTGTTCATCTGCCCTGGCTGCCACTTCCTACTCACCTGGATATAGCCCAGGTTGGGGAAGCCCTTCCGCACCCCGAACCAATTGGCAGGGTCAACAGGGCCACGGTACAGCAAAGACTGGTTGATCTCCATGGGCTGCAGGTTGGTACTGTTGGGGAAGGGCTGCAAAGAGGGGTGAGCATGAGCCCCACCCAGGCCCCAGGTCAGCATGGAGCGGGGACTGTGGGTGCTATCTGAAACCCATCCCACAGCTGAAGCTCCAAGTTGAGTCCAGGGTAGACAACAACTTCCCTATTCACAGGGCTGTCAGTCTTGGGGTGACCTTGATAGGGAAGGGGACAGGCCAAGGCCAGAGGTGTAAATAGAAGCCCAAATAGAAAAGACTCCTCAAAAGACCCCTGGGCCCTAAGGGCGACCCCTACCCCATGCCTGTACCTCAGTGCAGTTGCTGGAGTACTCGTGTGGGTTGACAATCTTGAGCTGGTAGAGCATCTTGCACACGATGATGATACAGGTCCACACAGTGGAGAGGCAGGAGGCCATGGGCCGGAAGCGGGGGTAGGGCAGGGCAAAGGCCCACAGCACCACCAGCAGCAGGTTCATCACCGACACCTGTGGCGAGCACAAGGCAGTTGGCACCAGGCAGCACCTGCACCAGACGCCAGGACAACTGTCACAACCCATGAGGCCTGGCTCTAGGGCAGTCAGCAATGCTAGGCCAGGAGTGACCCTGCTTCAGGCGAGGAAACTGAGTCCAGAATGCTACACTCACTTCTTTCAGGGCCACCCAGACAGTGTAGAAGGCTACCAGCTTGAAGATGTGCAGTTCTAGCAAGCGCCGCACAAACACCTGGACGCGGCTGAGGACATCAGAGAAGCTGGCTGCTAGGTCCAGCAGCCGGTCAGCCACCAGACCCCACTTGCTGGCTGCACCTGTGGAGGTGGGGCTCAGTGAGAGGGGGAGGGCAGAAATGATGAGATAGAAACTCTGTGAGACTTGCTAAGAGAGTGAACTGTAAAAGAGGAAGGGCCTCAGTGATAAAGGTGGGGTGGAGAGTGAGGTTCAGCCTGAGGGGTAAGACTCAGAGAGAGGGATATGGCTTGGTGAGCAGGTAGGGCTTGGTGGGATGGGTGGAGCTCAGTATGGAAGGGATAGAGCTTGGTGAGGAGGGGCTTGAGCTCAAGGAGAAAGGGGTAGAGCCAGAAAGGAGGGTTAGAGCTCTTGGGGCTTATGTGTGCCTTTTTCTGCCAGGATGAGGCAGACTGAACACAGACCCACTTCTTGGCACCCTGTGTGCCTTGTGGGGCTGTGTTCTGCCCACTTTTTCCAGACTCACCCTCAGGGACCTGTGTGGCCTGATGGGGCCCATCCATGCCCAGCCCATCATCCCTGAAGACTTCCTCCTCTTCCTGCTGCTGTAGCAGAGGGGCCTCACTCACTGCATCCTGCCTGGGAGAGCCCAAGAGTCACTTCCTGTGTTCCTGTCTCTTGTTTCCCTGGGGCAGCCCCCACCCCTGCACAACATCCCCACCGTGTTTCATCTGTGGACTCTAGGCCAAGTGTACATGGAGCAAAGCAGTATCACGGCTCCTGCTCAAGCTGAGAATGGTCAGCTTGTGACACAGCCCCCAGTGTCATCCCCAGCCACACAAACTATGAAAACACGAAGCACCCACGGCCCTTGCAGGCAGTGAACCTGTGCGCCCATCGAGGACGGCGGGTGCCTGGTGAGGGCACGTGCTCGAGGTCAGTGAGTTGCATAAAAGGCCGGTGGAAGTAGTGCAACTGCAGGATACAGGCCAGCAGGAAGAAGCCGGGGATCAGGATGCTGGAAAAGAGCTCTGACACGCTGAACTGCTCCAGGCCCAGGTCCCCCAACCTGGCAGAAGAGAGCCATCAGCACCTCACTCTACCCTGCCCCAGCGCCCATTGTGAGCGGGAGCAGAGCCTGGGCATGGATAAGAAGAAGGGAAGGTGCCACCGCTGCCCCAACTCACTGCTCATCCGTGAAGCCCGTGAGGTTGCGCCAGTAGGTGGGGAAGTCCTGGAACTGGAAGGTGTATACGGCAATGAGCACCAGCATAGTATAGGCCACCACCAGCCACCAGAAGACACGGAGCAGCTTCCTCCACAGGCTGTAATAGACCTGCAGATGGTGACTGATGAGCAGAGCAGGTGAGGAGCAGCCCCTCACTAGCCCTACCTGCCATCACTGTGGGCACCTGGAACAATGTGAGGCACAGCAGGAATAGGAACATGTAGACGATTTTATAGACCACCAGGCGGCCGGCAAAGCTGACTACGATGAACATGCCAGCGCACACATAGATCCAGTACTTGGCATAGATGCCTGTGACCAGCTCTCCCATGCTCCGTAGCAGTGTCTGAGTCTTCGTGGGCTCTGCAGAATAGGACAGAAGGCAGAGTGATGGCCTTGGCAGAGGACAGGGGGTGAGGCTGCCCCACCCCGAATGCTACTTGCCTGTGTCTGCCACTGTGACCTCCAGCAGCGCAGCAGGCACCTTTGCCTTCTTTAGCAGCTTCTCCTTCACAAATTGGCGCAACAGGAGCCAGAATGTGAGCAGGTAGAGCAGCTGTGGGGAGCAGGGTTGTCACCAAGGGCCCAGTCCATGACATAGGGCCAGCCCCTCCTGTGACCATGAATCCAACCTTACTCACATGTGTGGGTTTACATGGCCACAGAGCTACAGACGTACATAAAAGCCTCACAGACACAGGCTCCCAATCTTACATACTTTGGCCGAACTCACATGTTTACACTTGCATGCGTACAAATGCTCATACTAGTACACATATAGGCTCAGTGTCGTGAGATACATTATAATCCATCAGCCCACAAACAGTGGACAGGCATCAACACTGTTACACACCTGCCTTATGCAGGTGTCACCTGCACTCAGGAGCCAAACAGACCAGATAGTCATGGACACCCAAGGCCAAATAATGGAGCCCTGTCAGGCAGGCCGAATACACATGGACACCTACAGCATCAAGGACACAGAGACAGCATTTGCAACATCACAATGCCACTCACTCAGTCACTCAGCAAACATGCTTTGAACATATCACACACACACACACACACACACACACACACACACACACACACACACACACGATTCTTTTGAAACAGGATTTCTCTGTATAGCCTTGGCTGTCCTGGAACTTACTCTGTAGACCAGGCTGGCCTCAAACTCAACGATACACCTGCCTTTGCCTCTTGAGGGATCAGAGGCGTGTGCCACCATCACCCAGTATAATGTCCATATTCTAGGGTGGACCCCCAGTAATTCAGTGGTGACTTCTGACATACTCTCCTGCAGTCTCTACCCAATTGAACATGTGATGAATTAACACTATTATCCTCCTGGGTTCCCAGGCAGAAATCCCACCACTGTCCAGATGTGGCAGATGACACTCACCATGGCACCAAGGTCCAAGCAGGGGTAGCGTGTGTGCTCCAATCCCAGCTGGTGCAGGCTGACAGGGCCCAGGGTGGTGGGCAGCTCGGGGAGTTCCATAGCCCACACATAGCGCAGGCAGTAGAGCGTCAACCCGTACAGCAGGATGCAGGGCGAGCACAGCATGGCCAGCTGGTGGCGGCTACGCACGGTCCAGATGAGGCAGGCCCAGAGCAGCAGCACGAAGGTCAACCAGCTATGGTATGTGATGCTCCACACCTGGACAGCCAGGACCAGTGAGCAGGGACTGCATGGGACACCTGGGCCAGCTTCAGCCCCCAACAGTAAGGCCCCCACGAGGGAGCCACATACAATATTGTGTAGGCATGCACTGCACACATATGTGGGATGATAGTGACTTCCATGGGCAATTCCAGCACTGTTTCTGGTGACTAGATTATGGGCCTCAGTTTCTGAAACGAACTACATCCCACCTCCCTGCATCCTATAAGAAAACTGCTCCTTACCATCATGGCAATCAGGGCACACACATAGCTCTGGTCCATGATGAGGTGGCCCAGGCCATGTAGTGGTGACATCTCTTTCAGCTCAGCCAGCCTGGGGCGTGCTGGGGGTAGAAATGAGATTAGCTACAACATGGGAACCATTTGGAGTTCTTCCCCCATACTCAATGTGGCCCTAAAGCATGGAGCAGGCCACCTTCACTGGCAAGGCCTTAGAAGTGGGAAGAGGCAAGGCACACCAGGTAGCCACAGTGCATGCTGGTAAAATAACAAAAGAATCTGACCCTTCTGAGATGCCATGTGACTCGCTTTTTAAGACTCTGATGCAGGAGACATCCTCCCAGGTCTGTGAGTCACATGCATCTTACGGTGACAAGTTGCAAAAGTGAAGGTCAGGAAATGTAAATCAGTAGTACAGATAGAGCCTGGCACACAAGGTCCCACAGCCAATCTCCAGTATAATAAAATAATTTCAACACCAGAGCTCAAAGACGAGAGATCTGCAAGATGGCTCAGTAGGTTAAGGTACCTGCCACCAAGCCTGAGGACCTGAGTTCAAGACCCAGAGTACAAAGAGAGAACAAACTCCTGCAAGTTGCCCTCTGGCTTCCATATGCATACAATAGTTTGACACCCCACACATATAAAATAAATAAATGTCATTAAATATTTTTTAAGTTCAAAGTAAAGATCCAGAAAAGACCTAACAGTTGCTACAGAAATGCAAACCAGTAAAATTCCCAGACCAGCTGGATGAAAGAATGCTCCTGGGACCCTGGGCTATGGGAACAGAAGGCCTAGAGGGCCACCCAAAGGGTCTTAGGGATCACCTGTTTAGCCATAGGACTGACCCTGGGAGATGAGGGCATAAGACAAGGAGTACGTATAAGACCTATGGCCACCAGGGGGCAGCCCTACACTTGTGCACAGAGAGATCAGAGCAAACGGGCCCCTGCTATTAAGTGTTCATAGGAGGGCATCCCCACAGCCATCGGGTCTATAACTCACTGGGACGCTGGCGGACGGGGCTCTGGCTGGTTAGGACGTGCACAGTGCAGTTGTCAATGTCAGGTCCTGTGGTCGTGGGCATCACACACTGCAGAGGATGTGTGGGTGAGTTAGCTGCGGCACACCGCTCCCCATGCCTTTCGGATTCCCAGGACCACATGCTCACCTGGGTGCCATCCCCAGCCTGGGGCTCTGGCTCCAGCTGGTCCAGCTCCAGCTCATGTTCCTCATCCTCCCTAGGAGACTCCTTCCTCTGTAGAGACCAGAATCCTGAGTGCAGTCCCGAGGGTGGTAGGGCCCCAGGAGACCTGCCTCAGGACATCTGTCTCCCCAGTGTCCCAGATGCCAGCAGAGGTGACAGCAAGGACTTACCAGGTCTGAGGGACGGCTCTTTCGGAGCTTCAGGAGAGAGGTGGCTGTGTAGTACAGCAGCAGCAGGATACCAGGACTCACATAGATAGGCCAGGAATGGTTAGTGTTGAGAACCAGCACATTGGGGCTGGAGCAGTTAGGTAGGTCTATGAAGTTCTTGAGACCGAACACCCTGTTCAGAGAGAGAGGGTGTGACACTGACAGCCTGGAGGGCAGCACAGCCATGGCTGGGTGGGAAGGCCTGTACGGAAGCCTTACCTGGCCCAGATGCTGCCGGGTGGTAGCATATCCTGGACAAAGGGTATCTGATAGCAGTAGAGGCAAATGAGATGACCGGCGCCAAAGCAGCTCACCATGACACAGAGTGTGTTGAAGCCCAAGGAGCTGAGAGGAAAGTGGCACGCCCACCACGTGCAGATGGACAGGAAGACCAGCAGGTAGACACTGGAGAAGGCCGAAGGGTGGGCTATACCTATGGGGTCAAGGGGTGAGGGGGGAAGACAGGCACTCTGGGTCACACCTGGCTTGGCCCATCAGGGAGCTCGGAGTCATCTACCCCTGCCAGTCAGCATCAAGACTCTATTCTCTGCCCCAGAGTACCTGCTAGTGCTAGCAGCACAATGGTCAGCATCCTTCCAGAGGCCATCAGCAGCCAGTGGGCTGCGACCCGGAAACGGGAGGTCAGCCACTGCCTGTGTTTCCTTGCCAGGGCAGGAGCTCCCTGTAGCCCCACTGCTGGGGCAGCATCCATGTCGTCACCATCCTGCTGAAGTCATGGGGAAGAGACATCAGGGTCATCACCCTGAGGCGGCTCCAGCCTCACCTGCCTAGCTGAGGTAAGAGATAAGGCCTGTCCCACAGCTGCCCCTCTGATGTTGCCCACAGCCTGAATCCCTGCCTGAATCCCTGCTGGAGCTTCCTCTTTGCTCAAGCCTTGCTCTCTTCTCACTAGAGCTCTGCCACAAAGTGTCACCCTCAGAGCCCATCCACAATCCTGGCAGGCCAGGCACAGGATGACCCAGCTGTTCTGGAACACTCGAGCATCTCTTTTTGTCCCAGCTTGGTCATGATGCCCTAGAAGGCAGGACAGCCTCCCAAACCCCAAACCTGCCCCTAAAGACCTGTGTCAGCGTAAGGCTCCTGGGAAGAGATGCTTAGGAAGGAGTGAAAGAGCATACCACATGCCCTACACTGCAGGGTTTAGAGCACCTTCAGGCCCACAGTCCTCCATCCAGAGGCCACAGGTGGTTGCCCCAGGTCAGGGGAAGCATGGCTACGTTTGTATCCTTTTTGTTTGTTTTTGTTTTGTTTTTTGAGACAAGGTTTCTCTCTAGCTTTGGAGCCCGTTCTGGAACTCACTCTGTAGACCAGGCTGGTCTTGAACTCACAGAGATCCGCCTGTCTCTGCCTCCAAAGTGCTGGGATTAAAGGCGTGCACCACCACCGCCAGGCTTACATTTGTATCTTATGGGGCCTCTAGGGAGTGGGGGGAGTGGAAACCAAAGCAGCATCAGGACCTCCAGATCCCCAACTAGGCACTTCCTAATCTTCCCACACCCCAGAGAAGGTGCTGTCTTGGACTGCTGCTGCCGTCTTTGACCCTCCAGAATGACAGAAGTGACCAGCTACCTGAGAAGAAAGTAAACAGTCCCAGCCTGGGGCAGGAGACTGAGACCTGACAGGACCTGTTTTCCCTGGCACTGTCAGAAGGTTTCCCAGAACAGAGCTGCATCCCAGGCCTCAGGAAAAGCCAGGGGATGGTGGAAAAGAACATAAACTGTCGTCAGCAGCCCTAGCTCAAGCCAATGCTGGCAGCTCATGTCCCCAGCTGTGCCTGTGAGAACAGTTGAGGGGTTATTGGGTACTTAGGCTGAGTGCACTGGCCCTGAAGCTAGATGGCATGGCCACTTCCCATGCTCCGGTAGTCTGCATAGCCTTAGGAACATTGCCTAACCTCTCTGAGTCTGCTTCCCATCTTGCAAAGAACACTGTGGAGCCTGGGCATGAAAGATGGTGCATCAAGGATAGCCTAGAAGCATGAAGGCTGGAGGTCAGGCCAGGAGACAGATGAGCTCCCTGCTTCTACAAGCCCATAGAAGCTGGAAGTAAGGCCAATGAGGACCTGGGGGAGTAGGAGCTGAGCGAGAAGGGAAAGCTATACTCTGTCAGTCAAGGAGCGAGGAGGTGCCCCTGGGGTGAAAGACACGATGACCTGGCCTAGCCCTGGGAACCTCTTTTGTTGTTGTTGCTTGTTTTTGTTTTTTGAAATAGGGTTTCTCTGTGTAGCCCTAGTGGTCCTGGAATTCACTCTGTAGACCAGGCTTTCCTCACAGTCACAGAGATCCACCAGTTTCTGCCTCTGCCTCTCAAGTGCTGGGGTTAAAGCTATGAGCCACCACTGCCAGCTTATGGATTTTATTTTTGAGACGGGTCTCACTGTGTAGCCCTGGCTGGCCTGGAGGCCCTGGGAACCTCATGAGAAGCACTGTGACAAATGAGCAATCCCAGGCACAGGAAGACAAGGATAGCTGCCAACGGAGGGACAGATGCCCCCAGCCACCTGATCCTCACAGCTCCGCCCAGTCCCCAACCTCCTGAGGCTTCTGGAGTCCCTTCCACTCTCTGGTTTCCTCTGGAGCCTAGTAAGTGTCAGATGATGACAAATGGAAATGGATGCTGGGACCTGGCGTCTGAGAGCAGGGTGTGTCTGTACCAAGACACCTGGGTGGCCATAAATCCTACCTCAGCTCGGGGGATGGGGAATAGGCTGAGGTTGGCATGGTATGGGAAAGCTGAACAGGGCTCAAGGGTACTGAGTGTCCAACTGTGGCCCCTGGGAACAGTGGCAGAACTCTGTCTCTCCCTAAAAATAAGCCTGATTGGAGCCTTAGGTCATGCAAGGAGGCAACCACAACCACTCAGGTTCTTGCCCAGCACATTTTAGCTTGACTGATGCCCACAAGTGACAGTTCCCATAGAACAGACCCACTTTGGTGTTCTGGTGACTGAGAACTGGGGTCCTGCAGAGCAGGCCTCCAGTGAACAAAGAAAGACACATGACTGGAAGTGTGAGAGTGTGGCAGAGCATGTTTTCCTCTCCCATACCCCTCTTCACATGCTACATGTAAAATATCCTCCAAAGTCAACTTCAAACATCTAAGTTTATTAAAATCAAAACCGTCAGAGCGGGTGAGACTTCAGCACTAACACCCTCACCATGCAGCAGTCCCTTACCAGCTCCTGGGTACGTTGGCTCCGCCGAGCTTTCCTTGTGAGGCGTCCACAGAGGCCAAGACACAGAGAGGATACCACGAGGACTACTAGGTCAGGTGCCACCAGCCTGGTGGTGTTAAGGATGTCCTTCAGGTCCTTCAGGTCCAGTCTGGGAAGGACAGGGAGAACAGAGTGGGATAAGACAATGGGGACATGCCCACGCCATCCTTAGCACTGAGAAACCCAAAGGAAGACTCACAGGGTTTGAGGAGGGAAGGAGGGTCTTACCTCGTAACCCCTATGTGTCGAGACACATTCTCCCAAAGGCTACCTGTAGAGAAAAGACTTGAGGAAAGACGTTCTGGCCCAGGCAGGTGCCCAGTGGTTGTTATGGTGAGGTCAGGGTATGGCTGCTAGGGATCTCACGTAGAACAGAGTATCAATGATTCAGGAATGCTGAAAATGTTACCCTTTTTTCTGTTATTGTTGTTTGTTTGTTTTTGAGACAGGGTCTCTCTAATGTAGTCCTGGCTGTCCTGGAACTTGCTATGTAGAACTTGCTGGCCTCAAACTCACAATGTTCCTTCTGCCTCTGTCTCCCAAGTGTTAAGATTAAAGGTGTGTGCCACCTTTACAGACAGGGAAACCGAAGCCAAGCAGGTACTCATGCTGCTTGGTTGGTCCACTGCCTGTGAGTGGCAGGACAGGGAATCTCAGTCAAGTGAGGCTGGAAATGGCCCACAAAGCTGGACTGGGCTCCCGAGTAGTAGAAACTTGAAGCCCAGGACTTCAAAACACAAACCTGGGGTGTAGGTATCAGTCCCTGCCTGACTAAAAGTGGACATACTGCCCATGGGTATGGGGCAGGGACACTAAGGCTGGACAGGGACACCAAGGAGTCCTATTGTTACACAGCCATGTGACTAAAGCTACAAGTAGGCATAGAAGGAAGATGTTGACAGGTGGGGACACCAGAAAGCCTGAGGCTGTTCCCACCTGATGCCACTGTGGGAATGGCCTGGCCCCACTGACCACATCACTGTCAGGAATATGCAGGCCATCTGGGTCAGACATAAATTGTGGCCAGGCACCAGGGGCAGCCCATATTAGGTGAAGCCTGAGTGAGGCAGAGTGGCCCATGAGGCTGGAGGCCTGAAGTTCCAAGCTGGAACCTCATCTCCTCTACCCCAGGACTGCTGTCCTCAAGTGCCCCTCCCCAGCTCTGCTCCTCAATTACTTACAGTTTTGTTCCAGAAGCTGTTTCAGGTGAGGAACGGTGTGTAGGCATATCTGGAAGGCAAGGTGGGCTACCAGGAAGAGAAGGCTGAGGCAGAGTAGTGCACGAAGTAGACGGCCTGTGTGACCTGTGATAGAGTGGGCAGAGCGAAGAGCAGTGTGGACACTGCCTAGGCTGGCAGCCTCCTTGTCCATGTGCCTAAGACATACAGCTAGCATAGACACAGGGTCTGGGCAAGGGGACCAGCCTCGATGAACAAAGACTCATAGTACCTTCCAGGTGGCAGCAGGAGCCTCCAGTGACCAGAGTAGCCCACAGAAGGTACTTGTCCAGGGGACATGTTAAACCCTCCTAGTGCCTGGTTGGCAGACACTGTTGTAACCCTGGTTTATAGATGAGGATGTCATCCCAGAATGGAGAAGGGACTGACAGAGACTGTTTATGGGTCTCGAGGGAGCAACTCTGTCCAGTAATTACATTGGCTTTGCTTCCTACTGTCCTGTTACATGTAGAGGCACACTGCCCCTCCAAAGACCAACACAAAACAGCAGAGACAATTTAATTTTCTTATTTAGCTACCACAGGGGTGTCAGTGCTAGGTCTTGGAAACATGATGGAAGAAACAAGCAGAGAAATAGGAAGCCGTTGTCTACCACAGCCACTCCCACCTGCCCCTGCATGGGGGCTGGAAATGAGGGCATGAGGAAGGTGGTACCCCAAAGAAGGGGTTTGGATGGTGAGAGCCAAATACCCCTAAAGAAGTGGGTTGCCAGCTGCCTCCATTTGGAGTGCTGCAGAAGTTTCCACAGTCATACACAGCCATGACAAACAGGACGCAGGCCCAGGCCACAAGTCCCAGCCTCAGGCCCTCACAGATCTTGTTTCACTGATTACTTCATGGGAAAGAAACAGGCTAGGGGTCAGTCTTCAAACCATGGGACCCTGACACATAGGGATATCCTGTGCTTGGCTATGGGTGTTCAGCAGTCCTGCTCTGCCTCCAGCCACCCCAGTCATCCCAGCCAGCAGGGAGGCCCTTGGCTGGAGACTGGGCTAGGTGGCCATAGCTGGTCAGGGAGGCCCTTGCCTTTATCCTTCGAGAGTAAGTGGACAACTGACAACTGGACAGACTGGGGCCAGCTTCTAGCTCCTCACCTGCTGGCAGTCAACCCACTGCAGCAGTCCTGCCAAACCGGGCCACAATGCTAGAGACCATCAGCACAGAAAACCTCAGAGTGACAGGTCCCTCCCATGAAGGTAGCCCAGGAGCCCCATACCTGTCCTCTCTCCCCCCATGGCTACCACTGCCAGTATGTCTGTCCTGTGCAGATTCTCGAGTAGTCAAGTGTGTAGAACAGACTCATAATTGACCTTGGTCCCTATTGGGTGAGCCTCACGGGTGACACCTGCTCCTTTTTTTCTCCCTGGAGATCCCACCCCAGAAGGTTCTGGGACTCAGTCATATTGTGCACTGACTCCATGAGCTAAGCCTTGGGCACCAGAGGGCAAGGTGGTGCTCCAGCTGTGGCCTGAGTACTCTCCAGTGCCCAACCTCTGGGAAGGTATCAGAGGACAGAGCATAGACAAGCCCAATCATAGGACAAGACCAGCACCAAGAGCAACCCTGACATCAGGGCTATGAGGATCAGGCCCACCTAGGGCTCCAGTACCATTGAGAGGTGAAGGTACGGCTGGTTCCAGCCAGAAGAACTGGAAAGGAGGGTCCTAAGGAACCTATGGTGGGTCCTGATTGCTAGGAAGGATAGGTGCCACGAGCAGAGGTAGGAGCTGCCCCGGCTCAGCTATGAATAGTACAGCATGCACTGTGGAAGGTCTGTCCTGTGAGCCATGGTCCTTCTTGGAAACTGTTATATGAGAACCACAACTGCAGGGTACCACCATGCTGTCACAGAGAAGGCATGGCAGGGTAAGAAGTGGCTTCCGCTGGGGGCATATGAGGGGAGACGGCATGTGGTGGAGGGTGGCAGGTGATCTCCTCTGCAAGAAGACCCTGTGGAAGTCAGAGGGCAGTGGGTGTCTGGGAGAGTCCTCCTGGGCCAGACCTTACAGAGGCAGTGGTCACAACAGGAAATGAAGTGAGGGTGCTACAGTCTAACTGCATGGGGAGCCTAGCACAGCAGGGCCAACCAGGTGACTCAGCGTGGCAGGTTCTGCAGAATAAACCCTGACCTCTGGAATAACCCTGATTCTGGGAGAGGGCTGCATGGACAACTCTAGAGCGAGCTATCTACCACCACCATCAACCAGCTGGGCAGGGCATCTTGCTGAGCCTTGGGAGTCTCCACTTGCACCTGAGAGTCAGCCCTTGCTTGGTCCTGGCATAGAGTGAGTGGAGCTCCAAGAGACGAGCTCCCGGGCTGAGTCACTCCTCCCACTCACTGTCAGCACCCACATCCGCACTCAGTCCTGCACACATCCAGGTGCCTCCATGGACCCGGATCTTCCAAGCTCTGAGTCGCCTGTCACACCACATCTTACTCCTTTCCAGGCAGGGCCTCTCTGCCAGCGTGACTGCTCCCACCATTTCCCTGTCCCAGGGGAAGAGAGTGCACTGGACTTAGCTAAACTTACCCAAGGCCCGAGATGACAGCCACCTTTGTTCTTGGCCACCTTTCTTTGCTACCACAGTCTGGGCCCTAACCCACTGGCTTGATGGAATGGGCCCATCTTCAAGGAAAGGACTGTCATCCCACACTAGGGCAGGTGAGACACCTGTCCATTCAGGCAAGGGAGGGGCTTAGCATAGCAACAAACATCACCAGTAAAAGGAGATGGACTATTACGGGTGCCCTCTAGAAAAAAATAGGAAGTGAGCTGGGAAGGCACTCTGACAACAGGGAGGGCAGCAGACGTGGCACCTGACCCACGGCCTTGACCCTGCTAGAACTCCTAGACCCACTGTAAGTCAGTATACTCCCAGAGGCGTCTCTCACTCTCTCCTCTGCTTTCCTATCATCTTGCCTCCTTCCCACCTTCTGGAGCCTTTCATGCCCTGCCCCCAATGACTGCAGACCCCACTAGACCCCACTCAGAGTAGACTCATCACTTCCCAGCCCCTAGGCAGAGGCACCACTCATAGTAGCTCATGAGCTGTTGGCATATACTACCTTTCTAGTGTGAGCTGGGCCAAGGTGGGCTGCCTAAGGTCCTAGAGAGGGAAGGAATGTCTTTGGTATATTTGAAATGGGATGAAGAAAGCATAGAATGGGATCACACCAAAAGTCTGACCTAAGGCTCACCCAGCAAGGGTGAAGCTGGGGAAGGCTTTTTCCATCTACTCTGGAGCAAAACATGGATCAACCCAGAGACCAAGAAGCCAGCTGTGACCCAGCATCCTTGGGTCCCACCTCAGATTGCTGGTTTCTGTCCTGGGAGGGTAAGGCAGTCAGTTCACAGTCCTGGGATCCCTGTATCACTTGGATACCTACAAATCAACTGTTTGTCATCCCACTATACCTCCCTGTCATAGGCCTAGGAGATCACATAGTACCTAACAGCTAGGAGCCACGAGGTACCTGCAGGACAGGGCTCAGCAGAGTGAGAAAGAGGGCTTTGAAATTTCCCAAGGCTGAGCTAGAGAGACATTGCATCCAAAGCAGGGGATGGAGTCTACACAGGGCCAGGAATTATGTGTGTGTTGAGGGGAAAGTTTACCAAGGGACTGGGAGGCTAAGACTGCGGCAAGTCCCCTTGGAGAGAGTGAGAAATGATGGAGTCGCTGGGTGGTAGTGGCGCAAGCCTTTAATCCCAGCACTTGGAAGGCAGAGACAGGCAGATCTCTGTGAGTTCGAGGCCAGCCTGGTCTACAGAGCAAGCTCCAGGACAGCCTCCAAAGCTACAGAGAAACTCTATCTCAAAAAAAAAAAAACAAAAGAAAAAAAAAAGTAAGAGAAAGAAATGGCCAGGTCAGAAATCAAGGGTAGCCTGGGAGGTGAATTCTGCTAGGAATTCTGCATGGAACGGATCCCACACTCCATGCATTCTGATGCATTCCAACTCTGTCCTATCCTGCCTTGTCTGGCTGGGGACACCCAGACCTAAACTGGTCCGACATCTCCTCTCTGAGCAGCCCAGCTTAGGCCCAGACCCTGAGAATCAGGCAGCCGCCTACGTGGGGAACTGGGCCCAGCAGTGTCAGACCTTCCAGGGGCCAGTGCCAGGGCAGCAGCTGCACAAATCATAAACGCACACAGGGTGCTCCATTCTGCACCATCGGGCCTCACATTTTCCTCTCACACCCGGAAAAACCAGGCAGCATCATGTCCCTGAAGGGCCTCTGAAGCTGGACAGATAGACAGATGGAGGGTCGAGTGGGAAAGATTTCCCACCCTGCTTTCCAAGTCTCCCACATGATCCCTCCTGCATGACTGGGAGTCTGTGCCTCCCACAGTTGATCAAGAGTGTTTCCAGCTGCTCACGGTGCATGAAACAGTCCTGAGACAAGTAGTTTCCAAAAGGGACCTGGGGACAGAGGAGTGGGCTCTGTGGTGAACAGAGCATGGAAGCTAGACCTTCACTAGAGGGTCAACACAGGAAAAAAGGGCCCAGTGCCTAGGCTGTGTGTCTTGGAGGGACCTGGCCCAGGGCCCCAGTGGTTGCCAACACACTGTTCAGGCGGAATTCCCTAAATACCTGCCCCCTGACTGCTCAAATACTACCCATGCTCTACCCCTTCTGGTTCCAAAGCACATTGAGCTGGGCAGGAGGTGCCCTCCCTGCTATGGTTGGCAGAATGATGGACACGAAGGCATCCCTGCCCAATCTCTGCCCCCATGCACATGTGACTCACATGGCAAAAGGGACCAAGGCAGAGGTGGGGCTGATGTCACAGCTAACTCAACAAGGGGAGATTGTCTTGGACCGTCAGTTGCTGTCATCACAGAGTGAAGAGGGCTGTAGGGCCATGGGACTTGAGCCAAAGATGCCCCAAAACAAGAAGAGACAGGAAGCTGATCCCTGGAGCCCTCTAAAAAGGCACAGCTGGACAGCCTCACATCCTGACTGCAGCCCCATAAGCCACTGAGACTCCGGCTAGTGGGTGTGGCTCTCAGCAGGGTGACTTGTTACAGAAATCACTGGAAGCTCACTCTTACTGAGACCCCACACAGCTAGGCACACTGAATCCCGCACCTCTGAGGGTACTGGCCAGGATGCAAGTGCCTTCCCTGGGCCCCAGGCAGTCACAGCCAGTTCTGACCCTTACTGACCCAGGGACACTGGATGTTACACTCGCCGTCTCCTGGGAGCAGGGTCTCTCACTCTGATGCTAGTGCTCCCCAGGTCACTGCCATAAGCTGCAGACCTGGCCTCCCCACCAAGCCCAGAGGACAACAGAGGGGCTTCCCTACTTCAGGAATGCAGGGATGGGTTCACTGAACACTAACTGCTACAGAGCACCACAAAACAGACTCTAGGCATTTATAGCATAGGCGGCCAGAGCTAGGATGAAGGGTCTCAAGAAGCCTTGCCCCTCTGAGACTCGCCTGGCCTGTGGTCTTCTTCCTAAAACACAGTGGTCCCACCCTTCCCACCTCATCCTATGTGGGAACCTGAGGCACAGTAGCAGCTTCTCCCTAACAAGCTGTGGTGCCACTGTCCAGTCCCTTCTACGGACATAACTTTGGCTCTGGCCTGCAGACTGTACATTTTCTGGAAGGCACAAAACAGAGAAGCACATCCCTGCCCAGCTCAAGCCCTGATGGAGCCCACAGTGGTCCAATTCCCTAGACAGCAAGGCAGTTTAAGGTAGGGCCTGGCTTTACAGGGTGATAGAAACAAGCTGGCCAGAGCCTCCCCAGGCAGAAGAAGCAATGTAGTCAGTCCTGGAGCTTAGCTGGAAGACGGTATGGATCCCAGTGCAGATCCCTAAACCTTCTAACTGGATGGGACACCAGGATGCATTCATCCCCTCTGCCTTCTAAGGGATGTTCAGTGACAGATGGGGGTCCATGTACAACTCTTCTCTCTATCACTTTCCAGGATGATAGAGTCCCCTGTGTCAAGCAGTCAGCAGGAAAACAAAAACAAAAAACAAACCTAAACTGGCTACTGGTCTGCAATGAAGAAGTAACTCTCGGTCTTCTCAGTAGTTACCAAGCTGCTAAAACTGAGTCAAGTCTGTAGCTATACAGTGCTTATCCAAATACTGAGCCCCCTACCCTGTGGTCAGAGTATCCCCTGCCCCGAGGAGCTGGGCTCCATTCTCACCCTCACCCCCACCTCCTGCCCCCTGCCCCCTGCCCCCTGCCCCTTACCTGGTATGCTGTGTCTTGAGGGGCCTGGAAGCCAGGGCAGCAGCAGCAGAAACAGCAAGTAGACCAGTGAGAGAGCGTTGAATCGCAACAGGGAGGCTGGAAGGGAAACAAATTGTTAGTACAGCAGCAAAAGGGGGCAACCCTCACCCTGAGGAGCAGCGGGGTAGGGCAGCCCCAGCGCCCTTTCTCATTCCTGTAAACCTGCATACATAAGGCTTCTGCGCCATAGACAAAAAAAATAAAAAATAAAATGTTATATTCTTGTCACACAGGTTTCATGATACCATAGGATTCTTCTAGTACAATACATGTATTCAGACATGTATATACGCAAGGTTCTGACCACTTGATATAATCCTACATACACAGACCTCTGCTGTCCACTCCTTTGTAACTTGCTCTTCCTTCTTTTTGAAGTGTTGTCTACTGATTGGCAGGCAGGTCAACTGATGTCTGGATCTACAAACTAACGTGTGGTAAATTACTGGGACACAGAGACTTCCGGGATTCCTCCTGAGTTACTGATGGAACTGAGCAGTACTTAACCTAGCTCCCCACACTCTGCAGCATCTGCATCCCTACCTGTGCCAACATAAAACACAGCTTCCTCTGGGAACTTCCCTAACACCTATGCTGTCCCACACTGTCCTAGTGAAGTCTGCCAGGGAGGCCAGAGAACCTGATGCAGAAAGCAGATAACATGGCTGGCCACTTACCAAGTGAGCAAGTTTCTTCCCAGAAACATGGTTCTGGGACCCTACACAGTTCTCAGCCCCAGGAGTAGTAGGACATTCTACCCATCCTAGGAAGTACAAAATGAGTCAAAGAGATTCTACTTCTACCTGACCCCAGTCACACAACAGCGCCATCCACAAACTCCAAGCCATCTATCTCCTTGCCCCCCTCTACACTTCAGGCAATTTCAACTTATAGAAACTAACTGCCCTAGACGGGTAGGGAGAGCAGAACACGAGCTGGGAGCCAGGGTGCATCACCAACCTTGATCCCCTCCTGGACAACACAATCCCAAGACTAGACTTTCTGTCAACCCTACTTCACTATCCCACTGAGAGTAGTCTCCTCAGGGGGCTGTCCTCCATATTCACACCCAGTATGAGAACCATGAGCCTAACAACAGCTCTGAACAGCAGACCTGAACCTGGAGACAGAAACTGGCCACAGAAATAGGCTCTGCTGGAAGGAAGTGGCAGGGACCAAAAGTGCACAGTGCATTAAAAATAAGCTGAGCCGGGTTACCTCCTTAGGGAACAGAGAATAGAGTGACACTCCCACTTTGGGTAGGTGACTCCATGAAGGACACTCCTCTGTAAGCACATCTGAATTTATTCTGCACCTTTCCCAAAGCTCCCCAGTCTTCCTCCAGGACCATGGTGGACATGGGATGTATCCAAACTTCCAAAGCACCCGCTGCTTCAAGGAGGCTGAGGGTTTCCACCATGGGTAGCGCTTCTCTTGGCTCCAAAGGGCCTCCCTAGAGTTAGGGTGAGGTTCTTCTCCCACCATACATATTGGCTACCATGCATGCTCAGCTTTCTTAAATCTGAAGTTTTCAACAATAATAAATTTAAAAAAAAAAAAATCAATCTTCTCTGACCCAAGAGGCAGAAGAGAAGTGCAATTATGGCAAAGCTTTCCAAAATCCTTCTCCTTTTCAGGGCTTCACTCCACAGCCCATCAGTGCAGTCCAGCTCATCTCAAGAAGGCGGCACTCTCCCCTCATAGCAGCTGGGATGGCTTCTCCAGGCAGGTGAATGTCTATCTAGCTGTCCGTTCATTCATCCATCTGTCCACCTATCTTGCAGCCACCTGCCCACTCATCCTCTCATACCCCTGAGAGCTTTCTCCCAACACTAACATTACAGGCCCTGCTTCTGGGGACACTTGCTTGATCTGGTATACCAGGAATGCCAGTACCGAGCCAGTCCAAGTACATGAAGGGTGGTGATCAAAAACCCCAAATGGGGAACTGGGGAGGAGAGTTAGTAAAATGTCTGCCACATAAGCATGAGGACCTAAGTTCAGACCACCAGAATCCACGTAAACAGATGAAAAGCCAGGGTAGGGACGTGTCTCAGTGGGTTGCCACACAAGCCTGATGAGCTGAGTTTGAATCACCAGAAGCTGTGTAAAAGCCAGATGCAGTACTACATGCACCTGTATCCCCGTCAGTGCACCTGTGTAGCATGAATTCACGATTCACACCTGTAACCCCAGTGCATCTGTAATTCTGGAGCACCCGTAACCCCAGTGCACCTGTACCAGGAAACGGGCAGCAGAGAAAGGAGAAACACCAGACACTGTCAAGCCAACTAACCTGGCAAAAGCAGCAGTGAATAACAGAGAAACCCTGTTTCAAACAAGGTAGGAGGGGAGGACCCACACCCAAGGATGCCCTCTGACTTCCATGTGCAGGCTGTGACATGCACGTGCCTGTGTTCACACACTTATATAAGATATATTAGCAGAAGCATAAAAAGCTGTGTGTGTGGTAGTACAGACCTGTAACCTCAGTGCCTGGGAGGTTGTGGGAAACAGCCAGAGGTGGATCTCCAGAGTTTGCTGGCCAGTCTACCCAACCAGTGAACATGAAGGAGGATGACACCTGACTTTGGCTTTTGGCTTCTGGCTTCCACAAGCAGAGCCAGTGAAGGGCAGCCAACATGGTGTGAGTACCAGGAAGGCTCCTGGAGGCAGAAGTGTAGGCCCTGGGGAGCGGGAACAGCTCTTTACCCTCCAGCCTGTCTGGTAAGCTTAAAATAACGGACACTGTGGCTCTTTGTTAGTGGTGGCAGCAGGGGAGGGCTAGAGTTTAACTGCTATCAGGTTTGATGGCCAGTAGTGACAGCATCATGTGAGGATGTGCCTAGTGCCACCGAACTATACGTTCAAACATAGGTGAAGATGGAAAACTTGTGGACTTATGTTTTATCAGAATAAACAAATGAATAGTGTCGGATCCCAGAAGCTAGAGACCCAAGATGGCAAGGGGAAGGAACAAGTCCACATCAGGTCTATTGGCAACAAGGAAATGTGATACGCACCAATGAGTTTGAGGCCTGGCCTCCACACCACTCCCAACCCCAGGTAGAGCCAAGAGAACCCTAAAGATCTAAAGGTGGGAAAAATTGAGGTCAGGCACTAGGCGGAGGGTAATGTCCTGCCTCAGACACACGGGTCAGCTTGGGAGACACAAGCCCTGAGTTCTTCCCTTTTTCTTCTCTTTTCCTTCCTTTCCTTCAGTGCAGAGCTGGCCCCATCACTGCACAGTTAAATAAAGGCTACATTTAGAGACTCACCTTCTACCCAACACGCAAGCAAACAGGCTCAGAAGTGTAGAGGGTAAAATATGAGCTTCTAGTGTCTGGAGTGCTGGGGTGCCCACCCCAGAGCAGCCAGCTACTGTGATGGACTGTGAGACTCAGGGGCACAGGTGCCGGGGTTTGGCTGTGCCTTCCTGATTCTCTCTTCCACCACTAGCCCTGCGAGGAGGCTGGTCTGAAAAGACAGTCAGTCACCTAATCATCTCTGGAAGATGTGAGCAGGGAAGGTTGGGCCTCTGGCTGCAGAGTCTGCTATGTACAAGCAAGGGAAGGGGCTTTGTGAGCTTATTTCCAGCCATCATTCCTCCTAGATTACCATGGATAAGAAGCCAGCCAGAAGAGTGACCCCTGGGCCCATGTGGAGTGAAGGCAGGGTGGTGGACTCAGATGAAGCCCCAGCTCCTGGGAAGGGAGGAAAGAACACTAACATAGCCAGCTGTGACAGGGTGCCAGGGTTCCTAGTGCTCCCCTGTCCTGGTGGGATTACTGGTTGAAGCACACTGATGTGACTGTTATAACCATAACTTTAACTGTGCCAAGGCCAGAGGTGAGGCATCATTACAGGCATCCTGAAGAGGACGCCTTGCTTTTGTCCATGAAGGTTAGCTGCAACTTCACCCCTGAAAGGGTCATGGAGGACAAAGACATTCCTAAAAGAGGGCAGAGCCTAGGCCTGCTCTGGTGGAGCTGCTGAGCAAAGCCTGTGATTTCACAGGAAACAGGCCTTTCCTGAGCCAGCAACAATAGGACAGACAGAGGCAGGAAGGGCCCCTTGCAGGACAGCATATGCTTAACCCTTTACAGACTCTCACCCTCCAGCACAAAGCTGAAGACCCTTGCTAGCATCTGCTCTGGGGTCCTCCACCCGTGGCTAGGGGTACTGAGGTCCACTGGATGGTTGCTGTGGCCTCTGAGTGACCCAGAGCAAAGCTGACCTTTGCTCTTAGTGAGGATTGGGTTAGAAAGAGAGGGTTAGAAGGTAACAGGACCACACACGACTCCTAGAATGTTCCACACAGAAGGCTGATTACCACCCCTCCTCCCACAGTACTCAAGAAGACAGGCCTGCAGATAGAGCTGTGGATGGGACCTCAACTACTCAAGATCCTGTGAATATGTGGTTCCTAGGAACACCCCTCAGTCTGGTCCAAGTTCTAGGTAGGATATGAGAATCTATTGGGCCTCCTGGATTCAGCACTCCATGCAGGCTCTTGGAGCAAGGTGCTCCCCACTCAGCTCTCAGTCTCCCCTGCAGTGCAGAGTGAGCTGAGTAGGACAGCACAGAGAGCCATCATGCATGGACATTCCCTATGCCTCTGCTCAAAGAAGCCTCATGGTGACTCCAAGGCAAATGCCAGACCCCTGGGTAAATGGCTCTGGAAATAGAACGCAGCTTGAAGAATGAGGCTGAACTGCTGGGAGCTTCCCCTGCCATAGCCAGTGCTGGACAGAGAGCAGGAGAGGTGTGGAGAGGCAGCAGCCAATGTGGTTGAGACAAATGGGTCCCTTAGAGGGCTGTCCTGTAGCAGAATATAGTGAAGGTTCAAACAAGATATCCCAATTCACATTGACGTAGGAAGCTGACTGGCCCAGGCAGAGACAAACAGCATGGAATCCTCAAGGGAAAGTTAGGTGTGAAAGTTAGGTGTGGAAGACACACCAGCCCTAACACCACGGCCCAGCAGAGACACAGGGTGGAGTGTCTCATATAATCCCCCACCCCCCTGGCTGAGCGGTGATGCACACCTTTAATCCCAGCACTCCAAAGGCAGAGGCAGGTGGATCTCTGTCAGTTTGAGGTCAACCTGGTCTACAGAGCAAGTTCCAAGATGGCTAGGGCTATTACACAGAGAAATCCTGTCTAAAAAAAAATAAAAAGTTCCCCACCCCACTATTGTCACTCCCACCTGCAGAAGAGAGGAAATGAGGTATAGATGGCCTACATTCCCAGCCTCTACCACTGAGAACAATGCAGAAGGTACCATGGGAGAAGAGTACCTTCAGGCCAAAAGTGCCTGGTGGACAGGGGGAGCTGGGCAGAGAGGCCCTGGCAGGACTGCAACCCATTTCCAGGGCAGGGCAAGGCCAGGCCTGCCTGGGACACGGGGGCAGCCACAGTCTCAGCCCTGGAGGAAGTGGTGTCTAGACTGGCAAAGAACTGTAAGGCAGATCAGAGTCCCTAAGAGTAGCAGCCTAGCTATGCAGCAGCATGGCATTGCACAAAGGCCTGTACAATGCCACACTCAGCCAAGTGTCTGGCACAGTCCTGGGGTGGGTATCAGCCCCACAAGTAGCCCAGAAAGCTGGGTTTTTTTTTAAGAATCAGAGACAGGGATCAGAGGAAGCAATCTCCATGCCCCAAAGTCCCATCTGACCAGGGTTCTAAACACGTCGATGGCCAGCACTGACCACCATTGGAGCTGAGCAGCTGATAGAGCATAAGGATCTCTGAGTGTAGTTCTTCCTCAAGCGCTGGGCACCTGCCCACACAGTGTGCCACAAAGAGCCTAGTCACCAGTGTCTGTGGTAAATGCCCTGTCCCTAGTGTGGTTTGTGTGCTTGTTAGAAGGAAGAATTGAGATGGGCAAAAGATGTTTCACGACTAAGGAAAGACCTGGATATTTATTTATTTATTTATTTTATGTGCATTGATGTTCAGTGCTCTTAAACACTGACACATCTCTCCAAGATCTGGATTTTCAATTCAGACCTACAGAGGCCAAGCAGAGTCCTGGGATAGGAGGAAAGAACATGTGAGGTGAGAGACCACAGCAGCCCAGAGCCCATGATGTGTCTTTGGGGTGAGTGGGACTGCGTGTAAACGAACTCTGAGAATGGTCACTTTAGAGAGCTCTGATCACTGTAACTTGCACATGTGTGGAGGTGAGGATACAGTACATGCTGGGGACAGCAGGGAGGCAGGCAGGCAGAACAAGGTGATAGGAAGAGATTCTAGAAGAGGTGTGGAGAGCAGGACTAGAGCACCCAACTGGCACCCTCCCTTCCTCTTTCGTCTTCTGTAAAAAAGTGCCAAAGGCTTGGTGTCAAAAAAAGGGCTGGGCTCTAAACCTAATGTTGTGCCCAACCTCTGGGGCCAGGAGCCTGAGACAGTGTAGGAACAGGAGGTCTATGGGGGAGCCCAGGACAGGAAGCCCTACTCCAGCAAATGGTCTGGGAGGCAGGAAAGTCCAGAGCCAGTTCATGTGAGTGTCACAGACTCCAGCCACCCAGAAGATGCCTCAGGCCTGGTCAACCAGCCCAACCATCTCTACTTCCCTAACCAGCAAAGTGGGGCGGGGCAGGGAAAGAATAGAAATATGTCCCCTCCGTCCCTTGACCTCATACCCACAACCCAGGCTGTGTCCCCAGGCAGGGGCTGCTCTTGCTTTTCCTCCTATTGTCGGTCAAGGGACGATGGTGCTCACAGCTCCATGACAGATGCAGGCCTGACTTCTTGCCTGGCATTGAAGATCCTTATGGTGGGCCCGCATGTGACTGCCTAACCTTGTGGGTTTTCTGTTGCTCTTCTACAAGTCAATGTGCTGTCTCTAGCCTGACCTTGGCTGGGCAGTGCCCTGGCCTCTCCTTTGTCTTCCCGTTGTCTATCACTCAGCTCACCAAGGCTGGTGTCCATCACACTGGCCTATAGAAACTCACAGGTGACTGTTTTTCCTGCAGCCTCTGCCAGGAACAGCATTTTGAAAACAAACAGCTCACTGTCACCACTCTGGAGAAACACAGCTGTGGACCTGCAAGGTGACAAGCCCGGCAACCAGAGCAACAAATTCAGCAACAGCCTTCATGTCTACCAGTATACAGACCATAGGGTATGCAGCACCAGGGACCCCACAAATGGGACATGCCCTACAAAACTGATGTCACAAGGCACCTGAATTCTGCACTTCAGTTTGACAGCCACGGGTAAGTCCAATCTGTCTCACATTGCTTAGTCATTCTTCAAGAGTCCCAATTGTCCCCACCTATGGGACTCCTGCAAGCCTACTATGCTGGATATGGCAAATGGCAGGTAACACACACTTCTGAGCAAAAGGTACAGGCATGGTGAGCCAAGTTCACCCATTGAATCCTTTAAGTATAAACCAAACCAGAGAGCTAGAGAAATGGCTCTAGCAATTAAGAGCATTGGCTGCTTTCTCAGAGAACCCAGGTTCAGATCCCAGCACCCACATGGTGGCTTACAACCATCTATAATTCCAGTTTCAGAGGTCTAATGCCCTCTTCTGACCTCTGCAGCACCAGGAATGTATACGGTACACAGGTATATATGCAGGCAACACATCCATACACCTAAACAAAAATTTGAATTAAGAATAAATAAATAAAAGTAAACAAGAAACTGCCTATGTATCTGATCTTTGTAAATAGACAGGAAGGTCCCCATGATCTCTGCAGAAGGGGGCTCTGGGTCTTCTCATTAACACCTCTCCTCAGGTCTCCTGAAATGGTTCAGTGGGTAAAGGTCAAGCCTGATGACCTGAGTTTGATCCTTAGGTCATCCACAGTGAGAGAACTAACTCCCAGAGTCTGTCCTCAGACCTCCAGAACTATCCTGTGTCATACCCATACCACACATCTATACATACACTCATGATAAAATAAAAATAAGTGACAGGTGGTGGTGGTACACACCTTTAATCCCAGCACTGGGGAGGCAGAAGCAGGAGGATCTCTGTGAGTTAGAGGCCACTCTGGCCTACAAAGCAAGTTCCAGGACAGCCAGAGCTGTTACACAGAGAAACCCTGTCTCAAAAAGCCAAAATAAATAAATAAAAATAGTATAATTTTTTAAAAGTTAGAATTTGATTTCCCTTTTCTCACAAAAAAAGAATGTTGCCACAGATTACTAGAGTGGTTAGCTCATGAACTGACTGAGAAACCGACTGTGGTCAGACTGGGGCATCTGACCCTGTCTGTCCTTCACAGAGATGGATACGGCAGGGAAGGCCACAAGCTGTCTTCCTCCCAGAGCATACAGTGGCTACCAGACTAGCATTCTTGTTGGGCCTGGTGGCTCAGGCAGGAGGCTCACAAGTTCCAGTCTAGCCTGGGATATTCAGCAAGACCCTGCCTCAAAATAATAATAATAAAATAAAGGGCGGGGGAGGGGGTGGAGTGGCTAGAGACCAGGTATGTGTACCTATAATCTTAGCACTTGGAAGGTCAAGGCAGGAGGATCAGGTGAGGTCATCCTTAGCTACCTAGGGAATTCAAGGCCAGCTTGGGTTATACAAGATCTGATTGGAGATGTGGTCCAGGGCCTCAGTGGTACAGTACTTCCTAGCATGTGTTGAAACTCCAGACTCAACCACCCAGTACATGAGTAAATCACACGAGAAGTCAGATCTCTAGATTTAGGTGACCACCCTGCTAGATCCTACCTTCTGCTATGACAGTTGGCTACCTGGGTTTCAAGGGAGGACCAGATAACTGCTGCTGAGCAGAACAGCTACAGGACTGGGGTCCTGATCCACACCCTGACTGCTCCCTGCAACCGCTGGAATTCCTGGTTGCCTGTCTGCCTTATTTGGCCTGGGCTGCAACCATAAACACTTCTGTGTGAGGCCTCTGCTAGTGGGTGGGACCAGGCATAGGAGGAAGAGGAAGGGGGAGGATGTGGCAGAGGATTCCGGAGGCAGCTAAGCTAGGTCAGCTCTGCTCTTTGCTGGAGCGACTCAGACTATGGTGTCAATGAAACCCAGCTACCACACCTGCCACCCCAGGGAGGCAGGGAACAAAAGTTTAAGCCAAGCCAGGCTCAGAGAGCTCTGGTCAATCTCCCTTCCTGGAAGAGGAGGGTTAGTTCAGTCAGCTGAGGGCACATGAGGAAGTCAGTTGCCTGGATATATCCCTAAGGCTTGGGACTAAGGCTCATATCTGGGTTAGTATGTGCAGTGTGCCCAGATATCTTAGCCCTTTGAGATCAGGCCCAGGTGGAGTTAGCAGGAAAGAGGGTTGGGCCTACTCCGCAACTTCCTTTGGTTATTTGAAGTTGTCCTCATTCCTCACTTGTCACCTCTACAGCCCCAGGTAGACACAGCCTGGCAGTCATGTGAACTCCCTATAAGAAGGCCATGGGACCTGGGCTCTACCTTCTGTACCCAAAGCCCACCCCACGCACACAGCAGGAACCTCAGGCCATTGGTAATTTCAGAGCTGGCTACAAACTGTTCACAGATATATTTGATCTGGCTGCTCCATCCTTGGTACCATTTCTGACCTGCACTAGAGATAGCTGGAGACAGGGAAAACAAGGGGTTGAGAATGCCTAACTGACACCTCTTCAGGGTACAAATTAGACTTGGTGGTGCACAGGAATGGTTTCAAAGCACTTTGGGAGTTATGGAGCTCTAAACATAACAGGACTTTCATTTTGCTAGAGAGAAAACAGATGCCCATGAGAGAAAGCTCAGACAACAGGACAGCAGCATTAGGAGGGCATGTGGACCAGTCCTGGATGAGTGAACAGAGAGGGGTCAAAGAGGGAGCTGCCCCAGCCTGGGCAGCAAGGGTGGAGAGAGGCACAGGAACATGGTGTTACCTACTTGGAGCCCAGCCAAACAGCCTGGGGCTCTAAGAGCCCTTGGAGCATTTAATTACCATAGTGTCAGGGGGTTTAATTAGTGTGGTGTCTGGGAAATGTGGTTTCATGGCTCATGTGACCTGCATGGAGCAGGTTGAGTCAGCCTAGCTCTCCCTCTGCACCAGTTCAGTGGTCAAGGTTGAGGGTGGCCTGGTAGCAACAGTACCTGAAGAGGAGCAGGGAACCCATTGTCACATACTCCGGCCTGGACAGCTAGCTACCCTTCTGTTTCCCTCAGCCCACAGTGATCTTGTGATACTTTTGAGGAAGCTGCAGGGCAAGAGGGGACTGGCTGCAGACAAGGTGGTTATGTAGGTGACAAAGGAACAGTAGTCCCAAGCTGAACAGGAACACATGGAGGAGCTGGATGTGGCTTACACAGCACTGGTTACCAGCCCCTCAACTCTCACTAACTTGGGGCAAACACAGCACCCACTCATGGGTGAGCAGATCAGAGCTGCTGGAAGAGGTGTTTCCCCACAAGACTTGCAGGAAATGGCTTGGTACTGAGCCCTAGCTCTCAACCAGGCCAGCATCAGGCAGGGGATAAGGATGACACAACAAGCTACTGCTGGCAACCTGGCAGAGACAAGTTGACACAGGGCTGCTTGCTTTCCATCCCTAACTTCTCAGGACAGCCAGAGACCAGGGATACAGAAGAAGACAGGAGAGGAGGCTCACTTGACCACGATGGGCTTCCTTACAGCAGAAGCTAGGCTGGTCCCTGTTAGCCAGTTATGCCCTGCCCAGGGACCCTGCCCACGGCATCCCCAAACAACCCACACTGACCATCATACTGAGGCATAGTCATACTCCATGGCAGTCCCTTGGAGGTTTGAGACTGGAGCCACCCCAACGACCTACGCACAAGAGACACCTATCAACAAAGTAGGAGAGAACTCCAGGGCACAGGATGGGCCACATTCCACATCAGCCACCCAATCCTCACCACCCACCTGTGGGTCTTTCCCTTCTAGGAGGGAGGAAGCCAGACATATCTGCAGCCATCTCTACTGGCTGCCACAGGTAAAACGGCAAGGTGCAGCATGGACATGACCCCAGAAGTGCATGGGTCCAGGATAGTCTATCCCATTTGGGAGGGAATTAGGCCTGCAGAACTGCCCCTGCTGGAGGTGACACCCTCCTCCCAGAACAGTTGCAGTTCAGGGGTCTTTGGTCTCGGTAGGAAGCCTAGCTTAGGAAGGGGGCCTGTACAGTGTCCTGTGAGATCTCCAGAGCCTAAAACAAGCACAATGAACCACTCACAGAATCTCCATGAGGGTCAGCCCTGTCCACTGCCCTCGCCTGAGCAAAAGTCACCCCTTCCCAGATCCTGGCTACTCAAGACTTCCATGGACAAGAGCTCCCACAATCTTGAAAGAAAAGTGTGTCTGGACCTCGCAGATAAGCTGCGAAGGGTACAGGACTGACCTGAAGGCACTGCGTGATTTACACAGGGCAGGGAAGCAAGGACCCAGCTTTCTCCCTTTCCCTACCCAATGCACTGTCTGTCAGATGGGGAAACCGAGGCACAAGGGGCATGGCCCCTCCACAGCTTCAGCTGGTCTTTCAGACACTGAACTTAGACTCGGATTGTCTACAGAAACAAAACAAAAACAAACAAAACAAAAGAACCAGGCCAGGGCATTTTCAGCTCCTTGATCCACTGGCAACAAGCACACGTGTGCCTTGGGCTCTTTCCTCAGAGCACACAGACTCTGGGACCCCACCATACATACCCCAGCTGGACATTCACAGAGCCCAGTATGGTGAATGGTCGATTCCAATTCCATAATTCTCCAACTGGAGCCATCTGAGAGCATCATAGTGGGTGCCATGGAGGAGGCAAACTGAAGCAGGCTGGCCATAGACACTGCCCTGGGACCTGGGTTTGGATGTGGGGCCTGATGACTCCTGGAGTGCCAGGTTATGATTCAAACCTGTCCAGTGTCCAGCTGATAAGCTGCAGCAGTGACAGGGTGAAGCCAGCACAATGAGCAAACAGTAGCTCTTGAATGCTCAGTGATGACATCAGTTGGGTCCCAGGAGCCTCGGGGGCCCTTGGTGACTGCTTGCCTGAGTATATAAGGGGCTCCTTGGTGAGCAGAGCAGGCTCCAAACCGATGGGTAAGCCCCTGTGTCTCTATGAACCTGGAAAAGGCAGCTGTGGCCCCACCTCCTCTCAGAGAGGGGGTGCTCTAACAAAGCATGCATGGGAGAGGTCTCTTGGGCAAAGCACTGAGCACCTCTATTCACTTGCTGGGCGGGTGATGGGTCACCACAGGCAATTTCCCCATAGAGTGGACAGCGCATTCCAGAAGCCTCTTGAACCACACTGATTAGCATGGAAGGGCTGGCCTTGAGCTCTGGGTAAACAACCCAGCTCCTGATCTGGAGGCACTGCCCCCTGAATTCCTGGCTGCCAGCTCTAAGCAGAGAACCTGAGAAGGGCGGAGAGGCTTGGGAAACCTAGACAACACTGGTCTCTGCAGCACCAGCTCCCTGACCCTCTCTGAGCCTGAATAGGCCCCTCCATTATCACACCCCACACTCTATTCTGAGGCTGTAATACAAGCCTGGGCCCCACAATTCTCACAGCAGATACCTACCTGAGACCAACATTAGATAGGGACTATGAGTCAATATGGGACCCAGATCTGCCACAAATACAGGTTAGGTGTAATGGTGTACACCTGTCATTTTGATACTAGGGAAGTTGAGGCAGGAGGATTATTGAGAATATAAAGCTAGACAGGCTACATGGAAAGTGCCAAGCTATCTTGGGATGCAAAATTGAGACCCTGACCCCAAACAAACAAAAACAATATGGATAACCTCAATGCCCAGGGCACACTGGTTCTGGGACCCTTGAAGGCACAGAGTATGGCACTCATGCCCTTCAATCAAATGGTTTGTACAGATCCTATGGCCATCCTCCCTTCTCCAGTACTTTAAAAGTCACCTCTAGATGACTTATAATATCTAACACAGCATAAATGAGCACAAACAGTTGTTAGGCTTAGTTGTTCAGGGAACAATGACAAGAAAAACAACCTGTACAGTTTAGTAGAGAGGCAATTACCATAACCTCAGAGCAGAGGAATGAGACTCTCAGTTCACAGATGCAAGATTTGCAGATATGAGGCCCAATGATACAGGAGTTTCCCAGTGGGTCATGTGGCTACAGAGCAGATGTAATAAGGAACAAGGAGAGCCAGGTGGTGGTGGCACACACCTTTAACCCCAGCACTTGGGAAGCAGAGGCAGGCAGATCTGAGTTTGAGGTCAGCCTGGTCTACAAAGTGAGTTCCAGGATATCCAAGCTACACAGAGAAATCTTGGGGGGGGGGGGGTGGAGGGCAAGACCAGCCTTTAGGAGCCCATGGTTTCCCAGGGCCATGGTGGACAATAAATTGGTACATACTGGGAGCATTACAAGATCGATTCCCTGGGGATGCCGAAACTAGACATGGTGACAGGCCTAGACTGTGGGACTTCAGTAGATGAAGCTTCAAGTGCAAAGGTGACAGGGCAGGACTTGTCCTGAGCCATGGCAATCACAGAACAGGATCCCTTATTGGACACAGGGCCACGCATCCCACTATCTGCTTTGCTATGCCCATGTTAAGTATTACCTATCCTACAGAGCACAAGTCCTGAGTGAGGTTTGTAGCCATGCCTTACATGAATATCCATGATTGCAGAATCTCAAGTGTCTTAGTTACTGTTCTGCTGCTGTGAAAGTTTACTGGGGCTCACCATCAGAGGGTTAGAACCCACGACCATGCAGGAAGGCAGGCAGGCAGGCAGGCAGGAAGGCAGGCAGGCAGGCAGGCAGGCAGGCAGGCAGGCAGGCAGGCAGGCAGGCAGGCACTGAAGCAATAGCTGAGGGCTTACAAGTGATCTAAAAGCATGAGGCAGGAAGCTGACTGGGAATGGCCTTTGGAAGCCTCAAAGACACATCTCCTTCAACAAGGCCACACCTCCTAGTCCTTCCCAAACATTTCCACAAACTAGGAACCAAGCATTCAAACACATCAGCCCATGAAGGCCATTCTGATCCAAACCACCAGTCCTAGGGTGCTCTCCTTGGGTTCCCTCGAGGAAGAGAGACACGGTACAGGCCACATTTCTAACCAACAAACAGGCTGCCCATTACAATATTACCAGCACATCCCACAGCAAGCTACCCAGAACTACAGCTGCCAGCGGGACACACAGGCCATGGCCAGCTCTGATTAACTCCACTAGCAATAACATGTAGTAGTTTGTCCCAGAAAGGCAGTGGGCTCCACAGGAGCTCTGGCGCCTGAAAGCCCTCCAGCCACCACTCATTAGAGCCATGGTTTCCTTCTAGATGTGGGTACCTGGCCTAAACTGCTCCAGCCACCTCACATTCCCATGTAGCTTTAGCTCCAGGCTGTACACTGATTCAGACCACTGAGTCAGCCTGTGAGTCACCATAACACCTCTTAGCCCATGCAGCCTACCTTATGTAAGCTGTTCTGGGCCTGGTCATAGGCCATCCAGCTCTCCAAGACCTCTCTGGCACCTTGAAGGAATGTTACCTGACTGCCTCTTGCTGCTAGCACAGCAGGAAATAATCACTGGCCCAGGAAGTCCCTGATGAGGGAAGTTCCCTGACCAGGTACCCCTTCCCAGCCCTGTTTTCATCAGGAAAGTGGCATCTGGTCCCCTTATCTCCCAGCCACACCTTGGTAAATGGCAGCTCAGGACAGATAAACGATATAAACAGAGATGATCAGCAGTAGATGTAGAGATGATGGATGGGTAAATGATAGATAGGAGAACAGATAGAAGATGGAAGGATGGACAGATGACAGACTATAAGCAGATAGATGATAAAGACAGATATAGGCAGCTGGAGCACATCTTTCTGAAACTCTGCAACAGGTAACCCCTCCCTAGCCCCAGCACCGCTGCATGCCTCAAGGGGGAACAACATGAGATGGGCCAGCCAGCAGGAGGCCTGAACCCAAGTGCTGCTCTCAACAGCTGTGGCCACAAGCAGGGTGGCAAAGTGCTGGGCCTCACATGTACTATAGAAGATGGATAATCTTGTAAAGTGACCAAGGGAAAAATCAACAGTATCAACTCTAACAACCAGACTGGTGGCCATACCTGGTCCTACCCCAACCGTGCAAGGAAGATGACCACTGGGGACCTGCTGAAAACCTGGGCCCAGCAAGCCTCAGTTTCCCCCTTTCATGAAAGACCCCTAACCAACTCTCAGAATACTTTGTGGTCGTAATTTTCAAGACTTTAAAATAAAGAAGAAAAGAGAGTGGGAACATACTCCCTGCTGTTATACCTTCTCCATCAGAACCAACTGAAGCTGGTGTTCTCTACCAGGCTCTCATAATCCTCCTGCCTCCCTAGAACTCTTCCAAGAGAACTGCTTCTGTGCTGAGATTTTACCCAGGGTCCCTTCCAAGGGCATAGCAGGCCTGCAGCTGCAGGATATCTGGGACTGGAATAGCTGAAAACAGCTGGATTCCTAGCCTAAGGAGGGACCCAGTAGAGCCTGGCAGGATAACTGTGTTGCCCAAACCTGTGGGGAGGAGACTGGTGAGCAGCACAGTCCACCAGGCTACACAGAGGCTCTCTCTGGCTCTGATCACCATACCCTGAGGATTCTAGGGTGCTGAGAGCAGAGTGGTTGCATTCTACTTCTTGGGAAGCTCCACCCCTTTCCTCAAATCTCAGAATCTCAAAGCAGCATTACCAACTCTCAGCCAAGGAGCAGGTCCTGCATTGACAGGGCAAACCTGGGACCTAGGAGGGGGGCTGTCCCCACCTGTGGAGGATGAACCGGGACACCTAGGAGGGGGCTGTCCCCACCTGTGGAGGATGAACCATCCCAGGAGGGACAGAGCCAACTAGAAATGTACCACTGTGCCAGCTTCAACTTCAGCCTGCAGAAGTGAGAAGGGGAGTGAGGAAGGCTGGAACTCAGCTTCTATTGGCTTCTTTTGTAGGACCTATCACCCACTGAACACCACACTCAATACCTCCCATCAAATGGCTGGACTCTTGTAACATGGCCGGCAACCCAGACACATCACTTTCTGTTACTTTCTCCAGGTTCAGACTATGGCCTGGACACTCTTCCTTAGCAATCCTACATTGCTTACAGTAGGCATTGTTCCTCTAACTCTGTGGCCCCTGGAGCAGAGACTCAGAGGGGTCCATGATCCCTAATTCTGTACCTGGTGATGTATTCTGGGGAGGGGGTTAAAGTATCAGAGACATGAGGTTAATCACTTCCAGTAACCCAAACTCTTCCTTCCTCCCTCCCATGCTGCACTATGCCCGGCCCTTGAGCACTGCAGAATACCCCCACAGTCTTACTGGCTCCACGAGGAGCAGTGAGCTTCCCCTAGCCAGCAAGAGAAGCCGATTAAGAAGCCACTTAAGAGTAGAGTGCAGGCTGCTCCCTGCATAGGCAGGCAGGGTGGGGATAGGGACAGTGCCGGCCAAGGGCTATATGTTCAGTTCCTGGAAAAAAGAGGAGTGAGAAATGACGGGCGGGCAGTTCTCCTACCACCACATCCTGTTTTTATGGAAAACTAATCTAATTCCTGATGGTGAAACCAGCAGCAGACATTCCCTGGGGTCTCTAGTGGCCTCAATGTCAGCCCCATAGGGTGAGGCCCGGCTGCCCAGTGTCCAGAGTGGCCACCCTCCCTGCCAGCCCCACCCTGGAAGGTGGAGCCCCCATCTTTGCCACATTCTCCCCTCCCAGGGAGACGCTGGATCAATGGGCCTTCCTACCAGTGAAGTGCCGGCTCTTTCCATCCTCAGCTCAAGCTTAGCCTAGTCTATGTCCCACATAGGTGGCCTCAGTGGGTCTAGGGATGGGGACCCCTGTCACCGGCAGATGCTGCTCAGGACAGACAGGTCAAAAAGCACTGGGGACCTGGGCTGTGCATGGCAGCCTCATGGCCAGAACAACCTTAGCCAGAGTCCTGGTTCAGTTTCTGAATGACCTCATCTGTAAACTGGGTCAACAATCCCATCTGCTTCACAGACTACCAAATGAGAATTACTGTACACACTGTGGCGTACTGACAGTTTGCTGTTGCCTCTGCTCCGGAAAACTGTTCACTGGGTATGCTGAGCCTCTGGGCAGCCTTGGAAACACCAGGCCATGGAATTCTGAGATTGACTTCTGACTCCCATGGCCTTTGACCACAAAGAGCCTTTCTTGGCTTCCTGTGGGGCTCTATGGGTCACTATGAAAGGCCAAGACTGAGTTCAGGCTCTTTATAGAAAGGAAGAGGCCTGAGGACAGCAGAGCCTGTCCTATCCCTGAGTCAGGCTGTCGTGGGAACACAGAAGAAACAGGTGAGCTTCCTAAGGAGCTATCCATGGCAAGAAACCTTGGCATGGGGTGGGTGGGGCCATGGCAGGCCTCCGTTTCCTCTACTCCTTGAGTAGACAGAAAGGGGGTGACTGGCTACAAGGCTTACCACATGCTGCTTTCATTGAGCCTAGTGTGGGTGGAGGGTCAAGGACAGATCACTGGGTTCTGGATCCTAGTCGCCATTCCCAACAGCAGCCATACTGTGGCTTCTAAGACCTGTTCCAACATCAGGGTTAGAGGGCAGAGAGCGGTTCTCAATTTACAGCCAGACCTCAGCATAGGGAGTCTGACACCTCTGGCCTCCTTCCCGCTGGGCAGGAAATAACACACTAACCCTGATGGCTGAACATCTACCCATCACTTTCCCTCTCAAAGAGGCATAGTTTGGTTCTCACAGTCTAGTACAGAGAGAACCTGCTAAGCCCAGAGGGAGCTTATGGTATAGACAACCATGAGATACTCGGTACTCAGCTCACGTTGTGCATATCAGGGCCTCTGCAAGTAATACCAGTTGTACTCAACTCCCTAGGCGGCCACATCCTATGGTCAGAAGACCTTGCTCAGTCTCCCAAGGTCTGTGACCTGCACAGCAGGGCTGAGGACAGCAGCTGCTATGTGAGGCTGCTATGGCAATGTAGCACAGATAGAGTTTAGAGCAGAACTTGCCCACAGACATTTGACCAGAGGGAGTCAGAGTGGATGAAGCCATAGAGGGCACCATGGCCTCGCTCCTCGCTCAGTGAGTTCCAACTCAAACCCTGAGCTGTGGGCTGCAAGGGACTCATCAGACTTGGCAGCAAGTTGCCTTGGTTACTGAGGCATTTCACTGACCCAAGCCCATTTTAGATGAAGGAGTCGAAGCCGTGTAACTTGCCTATAAAGGCATCCAACTGCAGACGTCCAATACTACCCGTCTCCAGGTGCAGACACCCAGATGACCTCCTCATCTGTCGGCCGTCAGAATGCCCCAAGGCACAAACTGCCAGCATGTGGTTATTCTTTACCATCCTCAAGATGCACCGCTAACTATAGCACATGCAACCTGGTCCACAGAGTAAGAGATCTGGCCTATGCACCAGCCCTGCCTCCCCTCAAGATGGACTTTACAAAGCATTTCCACCCATGTAACCTGCATGGCTGTCCTAGAGAGGCATGGGACCAAGTGGTGCGGCTGATAATCTTACAATTGGAGATTTAAAAAGACTGGCTGGGGGAGGGAGTATCCACCACAGAATAATTACAGTGCTAGGCACCTGATCCAGGTACTTCTAGCCAGGCACTCAGTCCCATAGGCTCTGTGAGGGGCGCCCCATATTACAGGAAATGCAGCAGACAGTGTTACTGTTTGTTTGCTGTTGTTACTTGCTTGTTTGGAGACAGGGTCTCACTATATTGTTCTGACTAGCCTGGAACTTGTTAGATAGACTAGGCTGGCTTGGAACTCACAGAGATCCATCTGCCTTTGCCTCCTGAATGCTGGGATTAAAGACATGTGCCGTTGTACCCAATTTTGTAGTATTTTTTGCTGTTGTGTCTTGAAACAGGGTCTTACAGGCTGTAGCCCAGGCTGACCTGTAATTAGGTAGTCCAGGCTAGCCTTAAGTAAGCAGCAGTCCTGCCTCACCCTCCCAAGTGTTGGCATTGCAGCCATGAGCTGCTATGCTCAGATGACCAGCTCCACTTTCTCTTCTCTTTTATTTTAAAGATTTATTTATTTAAGCATCAGATCCCACTATAGGTGGTTGGGAGCCACCATATATGTAGGTGCTGGGAACTGAATTCAGGACCTCTGACCTGGACATGCACGCCATTCATCTACACACAGTCACATATAAAATAAATATAATTTTAAAAATTTAAACAGCAGAGCAATGGCACATACCTTAATCTCAGCACTTGAGAGACAGAGACAGAGGCAGACAGATCTCTGAGTTAGAGGCCAACTTGGTCTACAGAGCAAGTTCTAGAAGAAAGTGTTGGATCCCCTAGGGCTACAGTTACAGGTGGCTTTGAGCTGCTTGATGTGGGTGCTGGGAGCAGAACTCAAGTCCTTTAAAAGAGCAGAAATATGAATTTAAAAAGATAAAGATTATGCTAATATTTTTTTTAAAGATGAAGGGTTCAAAACTCAGAGAAGCTATGTAAATTGCCTAAAGGCATCTTGCAGTACAGCTAAGAGTCAGAATATCTGAGGACAGAGGTGGAGATTCCACAAAAAGCCAAGCCTGGGAACTGTTTTCTGCCTGCCATCTACCATGCAGGAGGAAGAGATTATATAGCACTGTCAACCACAGTTCTAAAATGCTTCCAGAACCTCCACCCAGGGTTCTGCATAGCCCAGGGGGCTCTTGTGGCTAGCCTCCAGCTGGAGTTAATGTAGCTCGGAACACAGAGCACGAAGAAGGGACTCTGGGGTCACAAATAACCAAAGACCTGGGGATAGTAGGTCTATTTTATATGTATATATTTTTATATTACATTTATATTTATATTTACACCACCAGGCCCTGACCACAGGCAGGTGGGCTGTGTGATCTAGAATATCTCAGGATGGAACTTAAGCTGAGTCTGGTAAAGGGCTCTGGCTTGTGCCCCATCAGGTGGACAGAGATACCTATCTCATCACCATCTCCAGAGACCCACACACACAGCAGTTCCCACCTAGGTCTATCCCCTCTTACAGGCAAAACTACCAGCTGATGAGGCCACCCAGAAGGGCCAGGCCAGGCTTCCTCCAGTGAGTGATGGGAAGGACCACTGTGTCTGAACACTCCCAGCCTCACTTCAGGCCAAGAGCATTTGTACTTCCTCACTGGCCTCCCTGGAAGAGCCTGTCATCTCTGGAATGTAACTCAACCTGCTGGTCCAGAAGCTGCAGGGAGTTCAGAGATCCCACAGCTCCAAGGCCAAGGTGTCTCTCCAGTCACCTGGGAATCTGGCTGACAATTTTACCTTTGACTCAAGCCCTGTGCTTTATACAGTCAAGGGAGAACTGGAGGATATAGGAGAGGTGCGATGGAGGTGGTGGGAGAGGTGGGAGGGGAGAGAGAAAATCAGTGGGACAGGTCTTCACAGTGAAGATTCTGTGCTGTGTGGTCCTGCAGAAACCCAGCCTTACCCTCACAATGAAGATGGCTGGTGCTTCCCCAGGCTGAGGGAAAGCATCCCACAAGGTAGGGGATGACCGCTGACCATCAGTTTAACAGTAAAGGAGACACTTGCTGTCTACCTAGGCTGTCAGAAAGAGGGTCCAGCATAGCCCAGGGGCATCCCATCCACAGCTCCGCTGACCACCACACAGAGCTGCCCCCACCACATGCTTCACTTATCTGCTTTCTAGGCTTGTTTTCACCGTGAGAACTGGAAACTGAGGCAGTAGGCCCCTACAGAGGTCACAGATCAAACTGCTCAGAAGCTACTCAACGGAAGCTGCCTAAGGGTCTACATCTCCTCCAGGCAGTACCACACTTTGATCATCAACAACACTGTGGGCCTCTCCCCCACACTCCTGATCCTCAGCGATTAGGGCCTACCCAGCTGCCCTTTCTCTCACCCACTGGGAAGGTCTGCACCCATTGATAAGGTCTGTGTGATGGTTAGTACTAACTGCCAACCTGACATAAGTTAGAATCAGTCACCTGGGAAGAAAGTCTTAGCCAAGGAGCTGTCTAGGTCAGATTATCCTGTGGGGTGTCTGTGCGGGACTGTCTTGATTATCAACCAGTGTGGGAAAGACTGAGTCCACTGTGGATAGCACTGTTCCCTAGGCACAGGGTCTTGAATTGTGTAGAGTAAAGAAATCAGGTTGAGCCCAAGCAAGTAACCACACATGTATTCATTTTCTCTGCTCTTGACTGTAGAGGTGACATGACCAGCTGTCTCAAGCTCCTACTGCTGTGACTTCCCTACTGTGAGGAACTATAACCCGGAATCATGAGCTAAAAATAAATCCCTTTCTTCCCTAAGTTGCTTCTTTGTCTAGATATCTATCACAGCAACAGAAATGAAATTAGAACAGCTTGGAATGTGGTCACCATGGGACCATGTCACCAGGCAAGCCTGGATAGGTGTGAGCTCTGAGACCTGGAGCAACATCCACCTTGTCACCTCTGCTGACATTCCCTTCCCACCTACAGGGTGGCAACTCCCAGCCTTCCTTGACCCCACTAAGCCAACACAGATGCATGGCACCAGGCACAGGCAGGAGTACCCTATGGAGCTGTGGATGTGTGAGGCCCATCCACTGTCCCCAGGTCCAAGTTACTTTCACATAGTGGAGCAGAAATAGAAACAGCCCTGTAGGGCCAGCCAAGGGCCATGCTGGATTGAGGAGGCAGAAAAAGAGGCAAGAGGTTGCACTCAGACCCCACCAAGTATGCTGTCCCTGATAAGGTCAAGACTGAGGATTGAGGGACAATTCAGCTAATTAGCACACGGCCACTGGGGGCCATGGACTGCTTGGGCTCCCTAGAGTACCCACCAGACATTGATTATCGGAGTGCCTGGATGCTTAGGACAAAACCCACACCTATGCTTTATGAGCCCCTGGCACAGCATCTGCCAAGCACAGAAACTATCCTGTCCTGAAGACCGATGCCCGGGGATCCACATGGGTACAGTGCAAAGCAGGGAAAATAGCCAGGGTACAAAGATAGCCCCTACAGCTCCTAGGAACAGGGACAAGAGGAATAAGGACACTAAAACAGAAGGCCCCAGGTCCAGGAGACCAAGGAGGCCACCTTGCAAAGATGGGACAAGGGCCCTAGTCAGGTCTGTGAATTTTAGAACTGGAGTGAAATACAAGCAGGGAAAGAACAGCTACTCTGACAGCAGGTCGAGGCTCATGGGGAATGAAATATGACCCAAGGACTAAAAGCCAAGCAGGTAGATGGGGCTGAGAGGGGGTGTGGGTGGAGGTGAAACAGGACATTCCATAAGGCATCAGGCAGGTGGTAAGCAGGACAAGGTCCAGCCACACAGCAAAGCAGGGAGAGCTACACGACTAAGGAGTGAAAACATTCTCGTGGAAAAGTGGTCATCTACACAGAGCAAGCAGCCATCATACAGGTTAACTGGATGCCATCTGGATTAAAAGAGCCTGCCCCTAAAATGACACAGTGAAGTTGGAATAGGCACAATAACAAAGGCACAATAACACTCATGGTACACAGTTGATGGAGGGCTAAAAAGAGATCCGCCTGCCTCTGTCTCCCTAGTGCTGGGATTAAAGACGTGTACCACCACCACTCGGGAAATGTCAAGTTCTTAACAAACACCAAGGATCAAAAAACAGAAGAAGCCTGTTTCTTCTTCTGAAGATCACAAGCTCCAAAAAGCTACCCACCACTGTCTCCCTAGCACTGGTGTGTACTACAGTACCCAGCTTTAAACGTTTTTAATTTACTTTTTCATATTTTATATTACTATATAGCCCTGACCAGACTAGACTGTGCTGTATAGATTATAGGATTGTCTCAAATTCACAGTGATTTGTCTGCGTCTGCCTCTCTAGTACTGGAATTAAAGGCATTTGCTGCCACACCAGGGCACCCAGCTCTTTAAAAATGTGGGTTCTTGAGACTAAACTCAGCTCTTCATGCTTATAGCATAATCACTTCTCTGAGCTATCTCATCTCTTCAGCCCTATTATTAATGTTTGAGACAGGGTCTCACATAACCCCGGCTGACCCGCTGACCTCAGACTTTCTATGTAGCCAAGGATGTTCTTGAACTTCTGACGATCCTCTTGTGTGCTAGGGTTACATGCCTGCCACCATGCCTGGTTTATACATTACTAGGATGTAACCCAGGGTTACTCAGCATGTTTGCTATATAAGCAGATGACCAGCTGAGCTATATGCTTAGTAATATTTGAGACAGGGTCTCACTAAGTAGCACAGGCTAACCTCAAGCTCCTGATTCCCAATCCCCCTCCGAGGGCTAGTATTACAGGTATGTGCAGCATACAGACTGCTGAGACACAAACACTTGAGGTTGACCTCTGGCCTCCTTGTAAACACACACACACACACACACACACACACACACACACACACACACACACACACACACACTCCAGAAGAAAAAATGAAAGAGAAACCAAGCTGGGTGGTGGTGGCAGCACTGCATGCTTTTAATCCCAGCTTTCGGGAAGCAGAGGCAGACGGATCGCTGTGAGTTCAAGGCCAACCTGGTCTACAGAACTAGTTCAAGACAGTCAGGGCTACACAAAGACACTTGAGGGAGAGGGAGAGGGAGAGGGAGAGGGAGAGGGAGAGGGGGAGGGGGAGGGGGAGGGGGAGGGGAGGGGGAGGGGGAGGGGGAGGGGGAGGGGGAGGGGGAGGGGGAGAGGGAGAGGGAGAGGGAGAGGGAGAGGGAGAGGGAGAGGGAGAGGGAGAGGGAGAGGGAGAGGGAGAGGGAGAGGGAGAGGGAGAGGGAGAGAGGGAGAGGGAGAGGGAGAGGGAGAGAGGGAGAGGGAGAGGGAGAGAGGGAGAGGGAGAGGGAGAGGGAGAGAGGGAGAGGGAGAGGGAGAGAGGGAGAGGGAGAGGGAGAGGGAGAGGGAGAGGGAGAGGGAGAGGGAGAGAGGGAGAGGGAGAGGGAGAGGGAGAGGGAGAGGGAGAGGGAGAGGGAGAGGGAGAGGGAGAGAGGGAGAGGGAGAGGGAGAGGGAGAGGGAGAGGGAGAGGGAGAGGGAGAGGGAGAGGGAGAGGGAGAGGGGGAGGGGGAGGGGGAGAGGGAGAGGGAGAGGGAGGGATAGAGAGAGAGAGAGAGAGAGAGAGAGAGATTACTCAGTTGTTGGGTTTTTGTGTGTGTGTGTGTGTGTATGTGTGTGTGTTTTGTTTTTAATGGCTGGAAGACATGAACACACACTCCACAATGAAGTCAGACAGGGCTGCACACTAGGCCCAAGCAACAGCTCAGCAGGCATCACGGAGAGAGCACCCGAACCGAAGCCACAGGAGCCACCTCTTCACTAACTTGCACACAGGCTGCGGGGCACCAGGGCCTCACTCATATGGGTAGGACCTAGAGGCTGGAGGCTGCCTCTGAGTTTACACACACAACTTCTTCTCTGGCAAGGAAGGGTGGCCCTGTGCAGCTCAGAAAGTTGAAGTCCTCTCCCCACAGCCACATCATTACACAAACAGAACAGTGAATAAATGCTATTACATTTATTTATTGCACTGTGGAGAGTGAGGCACAAAGATTTGGAGTGCCAGCACTCTGGCTGCGGGGTGAGACCGTGTCTAAAAACACAAAGAAGGAACAGTAGCACACAGCAGCTGGGACGAATCTCACACACTGAGCAAAGATGACAGAGATGCACATGACCTGTGTGTGGGCTTTCTGAATCCCAGACGCAGGGAAAGCAGCCAGAGCTGGAGGGCAGCGTGGCGGTCCCTTCACTCACTGCCTTGTTTTGGAATGCTTCTTTGGAAATCTTCAGCTATTGAACCTCACCAGGGAACACTAAAGAACTATGGGTTCACTGGGTGCTGGTAACATTTAGGGTGGAAAGCACTCAGGGCTCTGAGCAGGCCTCAGCGTTCAGGGGCACCAGAAACTGGGAGTGGCAGTGGGACCCCAGAGTCTAAGACAGCCTGGGCCAGAGCAGGTCTTACAGTAGTATTTGTCAAATAAATGCCAAGGACAGTGACCAGATGTCTAGATGATAGGCCAGGTGAGTAGACATTGGGGGGGCAGGATGCAGAGGGACCCAGCCCTGGATGAGAGTGAGATGCCTGGAAAGACAGCCTTGGGGACCCACCCAGGAAGGCAGAGCAGGAAAATTGCTGACTTGCTGATGGGACACACGAAGAGACTAGGGCTGGAGGACTCTGACTCTACACAAGGCTATGTATCCCTAACCATGCTACACACCTTATCATATTCATCTTAGAAACGAGGCTACCTGGGCTGGGGAGATGGCTCACAGTGGGTAAAAGTTCTTGTCACCCAATCCTGACAGCCTGAGTTCACATCCTTGGAATCCCTGTAAACTGTGGCATGTGTCTATAATCCCAGCAGAGACAGAAACAGAATCCAGAAGCTCACAAACCAGCTAGCCTGGAGTAAACATACAGTGGCAAACAAGACAGACCTTACTTCAAACAAGATAGAAGGTATAGACCAACATCGGAAGTTGTCCTCTGACCTCCACATATTCGCCATAGTACACACACAACTTCACACATGAATATGTGCACACACGCACACTCATACACAAAAATAATTTTAAAAAGCAAACAAAGACTTGCCCACTTAGAAGCCACTCTCATACCCTGTGGCGCCTGCTGCCATGGCTTGGGGAGGTAGGTGAGACTGGAAAGCTAATGGCCCAAGGATCTCACAGAGGGCACACTGCTGTGGGGATTACTTTGAGGAAGGGACACTGGCGTGTGCCTGGGAAGACAGGGATGGCAGTGGGTGCCACAAGCCTCAGTAGCCACAGGCAGGGGAGGATCTAAAAGAAACCATGAAGAAATGCACCCAAGAGACTGGTCACTCAAGGTAGCTAGACTTCATCAGTGGTGAGGAAAACAGTGCTGGCCCCTCTCACAGGCAGAGGAGATATGGCTGGGCAATGGGCCACAGCCCACAGGGCTGCTGTAAGCCTGCTGTGACCATCTCACTGTACGTGATGTGGGGAACAAGGCTGGCCTGGACTAGGTGTACTCAGCTGCCTACAGAGTGACTTCACCTGTCCAAAGAGTGATCTTGGGCCGCTGGGAAAACCAGTCAACCTGTTCCTTCACAAACAGGACAAGAAAAACCCTCCCAGGACAGAGATCATAGCACAAATTTTGTCACAGAACATAAAGGAGTCATGTGTGTTGCCTCAGACATGCTAGTGAGGAAAACAGCTGTCAGGCTAGTAGATGGTCTTGCTTTCCTTTTAAAGATTTTTTTTTTTTTAATTTGTATGTATGGGGAAGGCAGGAGAAGGCATGGGTGTGTGCAGGTGCCCCTAGAGTCCGGAAGAGGACGTCTTAATCTCTGGAGCTAGAGTTCTAGATCACTGTGAGCAGCCCAATGTGTGTGCTGGGAGCTGAACTTCAGTCCTCTGCAAGGACAGTACACACACACTCTTAGCTGCTGAGCCATCTCTCCAGTCCCTCATTTCCCTTTTAAAATTCCCTGTAATGTTATCAGGATGATGCTGTTAAACAGCGTTTTAACCATGAACAGAAATCAAGTAAATGAAAGAGAAGAAGGGAGGCGGGAGGGAGGGAGGGAGGGAGGGAGGGAGGGAGGGAGGGAGGGAGGGAGGGAAGGAGGGAGGGTGGCAGAAGGGAAGGAGAGAGGGAGGCAGAAGGGAAGGAGGGAGGGAGAGAGAAGGGAGGGAGAGAGGGAGGAGGGAGGGAGAGAGGGAGGAGGGAGGGAAGGAGGGAGAGAGGGAGGGAAGAGGGAGAGAGGGAGGCAGAAGGGAGGAAGAGAGAAGGAAGGGAGGAAGGAGGGAGGGAGTAGGGAGGGAGGGAGGAAGAGAAGGAGAAAGGCAGGCAGGGAGAAGGATGGGAGGAGGGAGGGAGGCAGAAGGGAAGGAGGGAGGGAGGGAGGCAGAAGGGAGGGAGGAGGGAGGAGGGAGGGAGGGAGAATGGAGGGAGGAAGGAGGGGGAGGAGGAAGGGAAGGAAAGAGGCAGGCAGGGAGAAGGATGGGAGGAGGGAGGGAGGCAGAAGGGAGGGAGGAGGGAGGGAAAATGGAGGAAGGGAGGAGGGAGGGCCAGCAGCATGCTTCAGCTATAGCTCAGAGGCAGACACACATGCTGGCAACTGGGGTGCAAGGTGTCAGCAGACAGACAGCAGGTTTTGGGGGTTCCAGGAGGTAAATATCAAACCCTATGCTTGCAGTCCCCCAAGGCTCACCTCAGACCATCCTTGGGACCTCATCCTTGGGTCCCAAACAAGCATACGCCTTCAATGAGACCCTGGGGATTTACTTCCTTAGGAGTTTAATTCTTGTGCTGAAGATTCTTTGGAGGATGGCCAAGGTTTGGAGGATGGAGGTGGCTGCTCAACATAGGAGGAAAACCAAATAGCAGGGAGCAGGCCTAACACGGGCCCTCTTCAGGCTTTAACCTGGCTGAGAAGGAACCCTACTTGGAAGATTCAAGGCCTGGATGGCTGGTGTAATGGTTTGAGTGAGATTGGCATCCATAGACTCACATATTTGAATGTTTGGTTCCCAATTGGTGGACTGTTTAGGAAGGATTAGGAGGTGAGGCCTTATTGGAAGAAGTGTGTCACTAAGGGTGGGCTTTGAGGTTTTAAAAGGCCCAGTCTCATGCTCTCTCAGCCTACTGCTTGGTGGATCAGATGTAAGCTCTCAGCTACTGCTCCAGCACCATGCCTGCCTGACACCATGCTTCCCATGATGATCATCTAACCCTCTGAATCAGTAAGCAAGCCCCCAGCTAAATGTTTTCTTTTATATGTTCCCTTGACCATGGTGTCTCTTCATATCAATAGAACAGTAAGTAAGATAGGAGGCCACCCCAGCTTCACATTCCTCAGAGCCCAGCAGCTGTTCCCTGGGACCATTTTAGGCTCCCATTCAATGGCAAAGGAAACCACCCAGAGAAGACATGGTCTTAGCTATATATACTTACAGAGAAAAATAGCGTGCACATTGCAGCCTGGTAAACAATCGTGGCTGACCCTGTCAGCCTGCTAGAGAGAACCAAAAATACCCCCTATAATTATGCTATTAAAACATGCCAGAAAAATGGACCCACCACACCCAGCAAGGGTTCCTGGGATGGCTACAGGGAGTCAGGAGGCTGCACATATTGGCTAAGGCATCTGATATCACCCAGAGGCTGGTCCAGCTCTTGTCCCCTACAAGACAATGCTTGCTTCCTCATGGTGGCCAGTTTCCCAAATGACCAGTGTGAGTGGCTACCTTCATGTATAAATACTACAAGACTCAGCATCCAGCCTAAAGAAACACACGAAAGGACAGAGGTGCCCTTGACACCAGAAACCTAGAAGCAACTGAAGGGAAGGACATAAGGAAGAACCCTAAAATAACCATGGATGTTCCAACTATGAAGGACAAGATGAGCTGACAAGTCAGCAGCCACAGGCCACATGCAGCAGATACTACTCATGCTGAGACAAGAAAGAGCTAGGGCAGGACCAAGCCCTCCTGGGAATAGGGATGGGGGTGGAAATTAAAAGGGTTAAAGCGGGCCAGGCAGTGGTGGTGCACACCTTTAATCCCAGCACTTGGGAGGCAGAAGCAGGCAGATCTCTGAGTTCAAGGCCAGCCTGGTCTACAGAGTAAGTTCCAGGACAGCTAGGGTTACACAGAGAAACTCTGTTTTGATAAACCAATAAATAAATAAAAGGAGTAAAGTGGAATTTATGCTTATTTGACCTGAGCTTTCAACCTCCCTACACCCAGTCACAGTACAAAAATATTAGATGAAAAATTCCAGAAGTATGCATTTCACAAGTTTTAAAAATATTTTATTTGTGTGTTGGGAACCTTTACCCTTAAATACTTTTTTTTTTTTTTTTTTTTTTTTTGAGACAGTGTTTTACTATATAGTACTGGCTGGTCTGAAACTCTGATATGTAGAACAAGTCTGGCTTTGAACTCACAGAGATCTGTCTTGTCTCTGCCTCCCTAGTGCTGGGACTGAAGGCTTGTGCCACCATGCCTGTCTTAAATAACTACTAAGCTGTATATGGTTGTAATTATTTAATCTTATTATTAGCTATTGTAGTCAACCTCTGTGCCTAATATGTAAATTAAACCTTATCACAGGTGCATATAGAGCAATGGATGACATAAGGAGTTTGTTTGGTACAATGGTAGGTTTCAAACATCTACCATAGGTATTTGTTTGAGGAAAAACAGTTTATTAGCTACACTGTAAGAGCTCCAACAGGGTTTTTGATTTGCTTTCCCTGGTGCTGGGGACTGAACCCAAGATCTCACACAACCATGCCATTACTCTATAACCAGACTATTCCACTACTGTCTCCTTTGGCTTTTTACTTCGAAACAGGGTCTGGTAAGTGATCCATACAGGCCTTGAACCTGTGATCCTTCTGTCTTAGCCTCTAGCATAGTTAGGATTACAGGCCTTGGTCACCAAGGCAGGCTCCACCAGGCATCTTGGAGTATGTGCCATACAGATAAGGGAGCAACTATAATTGAAAATGTGACTTGGGGGTATCCTCAGGTTCCACCCAGCCTCCCCTCCCTCCCTGGCTCTTGCCCCTAGAGGCCTCTCAGGAAAGAGGAGACAGACACAGGGAGGGCTCTCCTGATCCTACCCAGCCCCAGTAGCACTGCCTCTAGCCTCTGACCACCAACCAGGCTCTAGCTGGTCTCCTTCTAAGAAGGCAGAGGGCCCTGGAATGCTACAATGACCTCATCCTTTAGCCTGGCTACCTATTATCTCTCTCCAGACTAGCTAATCCCCCATCCTATACCTTCCTCTTCCTGTAACTCATGGCCTCATCCTGAGTTTCTTCTTGCTACCCAAGCCAGCTTGGCCTTCATAGCCCAGCACCAGGCAGCTAGGCCATATGCCCAGGTCACCTGTACTGCTCTGTCCAGATAGAGGAGGGAGTAGACCACGTTGGAAGGCACTTCTGGAGTACTCCACTTAGAGGGATTGTTGGGGAGTCCTGTTTGGAATATCATTGTTAGGGAGTCCTTTGGGATGGCACTATTCAGGGGCCCTGTCTTGGACACCATTCCTGGGAAATACCATTTTGAATGTATCATAGAGCCCCTCGGAGGGCAGCTAATGGGAGCCTGTTTATAGGTGTAACTGTTGCTTTCAACCTATGAGCAGCTGCAGGCACTCAGAGTGCCCTCAGGCCTGGTCAGGGAGAAGTGAGCACTCATACCTCTACCACATCCATCAGCCCAGTCCCCCACCCCCACCCTATGCACAGGCACCACTGGCCTGGAACCAGAACTTGGCTCTTGGCTGCTACCCAGTACTTTGTCCCACAAGACCTACATGAGAGGATGCATGAATGAACTCAGAGGGTTCAGGAAACTGTACACTATCTGAGTGTACAGCTTGGTGTCCCATGCAGAGTACAGGACAGCAGATCCCCTTGGGGACAGGTCCTATGCCTGGAAAGTGAGGGCACCAGTGCCTACTTTTCCTAAGAAGCATCATCTGTGGTGAAGTAGTGGGAAGCCCCGTTCTGCTAAGCTCCCGGGAGATCTGACCTAGCCACTGATAGCCAGTGCCTGGCCCTGCACAGCACACATGGGAAAGCACTCAGGGGCTCCTAGTCACCAAGACCAAGAAGGAAGCACAGGATGAAGGGCTGGCCCTCTTCCAAAAACAGCTGACCCATCCACCTCCCCAGCCTGGGTGTGAGAGTCACAGCCCACGGACCAGAGATCAGAGTCTGTAAGTGGCCTTAAAGCGTTTATAGCTCCATTTACAGGGGAGGAGGTAAAGCCTAGAAAGAGGTTAAAGGCCAGGCAAGTTCAGAGTGAGATGAAGGGACTGCTATCTTTTACCCACAGCACATGCTCCAGCAGACTCCCTTAGTCCTCCCAGCAACCTTAAACAGGTACCTGCCAGCAAAGAGGGCAAAGGAAGCTTCATTTCAGGGTTGTCCCTTCCCATCCATACAATCTTGGGCCTGTGAATTAATTCCGATCATCCGTCCTAATCCTAAACTGCTGCATTCTGACATAGAGTTCAAAAGCCAATAGTGCAATAGAAGGCAGGTGTGAAAACTGATCTTTAGTGACAAGAACAAATGTATATGAAGAAGAAAACACCTGATTACACATTCCTAAAATAGGTAACAGAATTGAAAGGAGCTCTCAGAGCTGAGAGAGGCAGCACACATGGGGCCTTGTCCGCGCCAACTCTGACAGTAAGAGAGCAAACTTAGAGTTGTCAGTACTTGCAGAAGACACCGCCCAGGAAACAGCCTGGGGCCAGGATCAGAAACTAGCACTTCTGCCCACCCCAGCAAGGTCACTTCCTCTGCAGGACCCTCCCCTGACTGCCTGTGACCACCTGAAAGAACATGGTACAACATGTGATCTCTTTTAGTTCTCAGATGGTCCCCAGATCCTCCCGGAAACATACTGGGACCCAGTGGGTTCCTTGTTCTGCTTACTCATTCCCTCCCAGACCCAGCATGGAGGCAGGGGCCCACCCTTCCACCAGGCCTAGTCACAGAGGCTCAGCAGGGAGTCCCCACAGTGCTGCAGGGGGAAGTGGGACCTCACCCATTCTGTGGCTACCAAGACTGCAGCACCAGTGGCAGCAAGTCTCTGCTCTCTGCCATCTTATTGCCCTTGCTTGCCCAGAGCTTCAGCAATAGTTATGACCACTGAGTGCGGACTGACCAGTTCCTGTGTGAGGTAGGTGCTCTGTGTGTGTGTGTGTGTGTGTGTGTGTGTGTGTGTGTGTGTGTGTGTGTGTGTGTGTGTGTTCAGATATATTCCCACAGTGGACAGTAAATGGTGACAATACTCTGAGAAGGCATATTCCCACTGTAAACAGTGATACTTCTCAAAGACAATCACTCAAGCTCAGGTGCCACTCCGTTATGGATGTGACAATGCTCCCATGCTGTGGTGGGTGCCATACATATGTTGGACACAGAGAGCAGAGACCATGCTGCTTTGCCACAGGTCTTTCTGATTGTCATCCTCGGTGAGCTTTCTTACTACCTGGTTCTTGCTTGGTGTTTAAGTTTCTGGTTCCCTGTGAAGCCAAGAGTCAGGAGACCTGGTCCTTTCTGCTCCAAGCACAAAACACCCCTCCTGGACATCTCTGGAAGCTTCCATCCCTGGTCCCTGGTCCCTGATCCCTTGGTCTCCAGGTCACCAGGGAAGTCTGCCTGAGCTGGTCACTATGCCCTTGAGACAGGGGTATCACCTTGCCTGGCTTTTCAGGTTGTGATCCTGCTAGGGGAGTGACAGGGGGCTGAGCACTTCAGGATGACTCAAACCTTCTTGAAGGCCTGAGCCAGCACCCAGCATATAAGATGACTAACCTGTGAAAGCCTTATTTCCAAAACATAGGACTCACGCTGGTCAGAGGGTATGGGCAAGGGAACCTGCACAAGAGATGGAGTGAATGTTCCAGCAAGAGGTCCCTTAGAGATGGCTATATTCCATAGTAAGGACAGGATGCCATATAGCACCATGCATTCATTGGCTGACTCTCTCCCCTGCCCACCTCCCCCAGCATAAAGAAAAGTGTTGATGTCCAAAGTCCACACCCAGGCTCAGAGTCAGGGTAGGTGTGACCTGTGCCTGGGTATGTTCTCATGAATGAACTTTACTGGGGGGACAGTTTGGGCCTAAGGGAAGACAGGGCTATTAGTCATCAATATCCTCTTGAAAGCTCCCCAGGTGACTAACACACAGCCTGGGTGGGAACCCCCTGAGCTGGCAAAACCTGGTTCACATGCAAACCAGACTCAGACTGGAAGCTTCCCCTGTCACCCACACATTGCAGCTGAGAAGCTGGGGGACCTCAGAACACTGACTGATTCTACAGGATCCCTAGCTGTAGGCTGGACCTGAGCTCAAGGTCAATTTCAGTACTGCCCACCACGTGCTAAAATGGTTTGTGCATTTTTTTTAAAGACTGAAAAAAAAAAATCAGAGTATTTCATGATGTGAAAACATTAACCATCTGCTCTGTCAGAGAAAAAGAGAAAATTCTGCCAACTTTGTTTAAGAAGGCCTCTGTCTGTGGAAAAGGACCTCTTTGATGAAGATGAAGTCTTTCTTCCCACACAAGACCACCTATTCCCTGCCTGGCTTTTCTTGTCCCCAAGCACTGACAAGCAGCTGAGGAGCTTCGGGTGTCCTGAGAAACAGTTCTTGTGGCTATCCCTTTAAGAAGGGTACTTGTCTTCTACACTATCATAGACCCATTCAGCTTGTTTTCACAGTCTACTGCCCAGAGAGGAAAACAAGCCACCAATGTGGGCCCTGGACCTTGGCTCTCCCGAGTCCAGGCTGAGCTGAGGACAGTGTCCCCTGGCCCCTCCTTTTCAAGCTCAATGGTTTTCATTGATTCCTGCCTTGAAAATTTTCCCCCACGTCTCACCACATTTTGGTGCTACAAATCAAAACTCAGCCTGTCTGGAAGTCACAGTAGGGTTTGCCCAGGATGCCTGACACCCCAGGAGCCTGTTCTTAAGAAATCTACCTACAACCGGGTGAGCAAGCAGTGTCCCTGGAGGAACTGAGAGGATCAAACACTATCCCCCACCTCTGACAGATGGATTTCACATAGGCAGACAAAATTTTCACAACATAAACGGCTCCATCGCTCTGTGGGCTAACTTAGTCTGAGCGTGGAGGCAGTCACATGTGGAGGGGTGTTCACTGCTCCAGGAGGTATAAGGGGGGAGGGGGATTAACAGTTGGGCACGGTGCCCTGGGTGAGGCTGGGAGAGCTGCCCCAGCCCCTATCACTGAAGGAGAGGACCTCTTTGCAAGCAAAGGACACATGCCACAGTTGGCGATCTCCAGTTCAGACACCAGGCCAGACTTCTAGGGCGCCCTGTGCCCCAGTCCCTCTGGAAGGTAACCAAATAGGGCATGAGGAAGACAGAAGCTTTTTCCAAGGTATGGTATACAGTCAGCCTTGGAACTGGGACTAAGAACACTGGGGACTGTGCCTAGGGCTGGATCATTATTCTGGTAGGAAAAGTCTGACTTGAAAAGCTACAGAAAGCAGCCTTCTTCCAGATTGGTCAGGAAGTCGTGATGCAAGTTTGACTTTTTTCTTTCTCTCTCTCTCTCTCTCTCTTTTTTTTTTTTTTTAAAACACAAAAGAGAACAGAATTTCGCGCTCCCCCCAGGTCTCAGAGGCTAACAGCCCCTCACCCGGGCCTCTCCTAACCCGCGCGGAAACGCCCAACGCTATCTGGGGCACTCCGGGACCCAAGCCTCGCCGCTGCCTGCCGCGATTCCACCCTATGCCCGGATCGGGCCCGCCGAGGTCGCCTGCGCGCTCACGCCGCAGGAATGCGGGCGCCCTGGGCCGAGAGTCCCGGGGAATCTCCTTGCCTATGCTCGCCCGCGCGCACCCTCGCGGTGCCGGGCGACGCAGCACAGGGGGACGCGGACGCAGCCTTCCGGCCCGCTCCCTCCACTCACCCGCCAGGAGAGTGCAGGGCAGCAACAGCCAGTAGAGCCCGGCGCCCAGCACGTGCGGCTCCATGCCCCGAGGCCCGGGGACCGCCCGGGGTCGCACCGCCGTGGCTAAAAGGAGGTGCGGGGGCCGGAGGAACCACGCGTCATGGCACTCAGGGCGGGTCTCCACAAGTGTGGAGCGCCGCTGCTAGGACCTCCCGCAGGCCTCGTCCTCCGGCCCGGGTCCGGGCCGGCCGCGCCCTCTGGAACCGACGGCCGGAGCCCGCGCGCGCTCGGGGTGTCAGCCCGCCCCGGGCGGAACTCCGGGCGGGCGCCTCTTGTAGGCCGAGCTGGGCCAGACGGCGACTCGGTGGCTCTCTCCCTGCGCCCGCCTGCGGGCCTTTATAAGCTCGGCCCCCGCCCTCCCCGGAGTGCCCGCCTCCGCGCTTCCCTCGACGGCCTGGCGCGCCCAGACAACCCTCGCTGCTCAGCGAAGTCTGTGCGCGCGCGCGCACCGACCCTCCGGACCTGCCTGGTGCCGGTGAACCGGAGACCCTGGTCCATACACAGCAGAAGACCCTCTGCAGCCCAGTGCAGTCACTCGCACAGTGCCAGTGGGGCGCTTCTCCCTGAGGGGCCGGAGCCTGGGACTCAGGGTTGGGGCAATACAAAAAGTCTCCCAAGGACCAGACTCCCCTGACCCTCCCTCGGTAGCACCCACCGCAACTGCGCCCCTCCTGGCTGGAGTAACTTTTCGCTTTGCTCCCCAAGCCGCGAGGGCGCAGCGCCCCCTGGGGGTTGTCAGTTGTTCCGAGTTCTCGACTATGGCACCGGTGGCCACGTTGGCCAGGACTTGGTAGTTGGGGTGGAGAGACACTGTACTGCCGCAGCACGGGACAGCTGCATCCCACTGTGGTCTGGATTGGGGCTTTGGGACTGCTTCCAGTCATACCTGCACCACTGTGTGTTTGGTCTTAATCAGTGTGCTATAAACGGTAGCAAATGCTGCCAAGCACCTGCTGTCCCATTGGTGCCCAGACCAGGTCTGAATCCTGCACGTGCTTGGAACCTCACTCAAGCCATCTGGTTTGGCTCAGTTTTCCCCGTATTAAGGTGGACAGGAGCCGAGCGTTGGTGGCGCACGCTTTTAATCCCAGCGCTCGGTAGGCATAGGCAGGCGGTTCTCTGTTGAAGGCCAGCCTGGTCCACAGAGTTCCAGGACAGGCTCCAAAGCAATACAGAGAAACTCTGTCTCGAAAAACAAAAAACAAACAAACAAAAAAGGTGGACAGGAAAGAATAAGAAAAACAACAAACAAAAAGGTGGACAGAAAAGAATAAAGAAAAAAGGGCCCAAGATTATATAGCTGCACCAAGTTCAGCATGTTCAAACTCAGATGCACTGAGGAATGAGTGGAGTTAAGGGCAGAGGCTTAAGGACCAGGAGAGATGGTATGACCACTATTGAGCTTTCAGGGCACCAGCAGGCTAAATCAACCAGTCACTACCTCGGAATCTTCAGTTCTCCAAAACCACCAGAAATGTGGGCTTTCCCTAGACATCTAGTGTTTAAACATTCATTACCTGTCTCCAAAACTCACCTCTAGTCTGGCTCTGAGTGGATGCTGCCAAGGCATGGGGAAAATTCTGAAATCCATTCAGACATTCTAGAGGAGTGGTTCTCAACCTGTGGGTCCCTTTGGGAGTTGCATATCATATATCCTGAACATCAGATGTTCACATTACGATTCATAACAGTAGCAAAGTTACAGTTACAAAGCAACAATGAAATCATTTTGTGGTTGGAGGTCACGACATGAGGAACTATTAAAGGGATGCAGCATTAAAAAGGTTGAGAACTTCTGTAGAACTGAAATGTTTGTGTCCCATAACGGTCAAAGTAGCAAAAGGTAAAAACATAAAGGCTGATGCTAAGCACAAAAACTGTCCAGAGAAACTAAAATGTATCCTACTGTGTTGTTCTCTGTAGCAGTTAAAGAATATCTGAAGACTCCCTGCACTGTAAGATACAGTGTTACCTACCATTGGAAAAATGGTACCACCCTTACCTGCTATCCTCACATTCAACAGAACAAGCATGCTGCCTCAGCCTGCATGCAAGCCTCCTACCCTTTGGTGTCATGGTCACATACATGTGTTACCTAAGCCAAATAAAAAGGACCAGATCCTTAGTATCAGAACTTCCCTACTTGTTGCTTGCCAAGCAGAAAGAGGCAGAGCAGGCAGGGCCAGGAAGAGCCTGCCTGGCCCACAGACCTAGCACCTCTATATCACTTTTCTCCCTCTCCCTCTTTCTTAAACATGGCTTTGAACTTGCTAGGTAGCCAAGAATAACGAACCTGTCATCTTACTACAGCCTCCAAGAGGTGTGTAGGATTTCTGGTATGCACCTCCACACTGAGTTAATGTAGTGCCAGGGATCTGTTCCCTAGATGGGGAGGATGAAACAAGACCAGCATAGAAAGAGAGATTAGGCTCTGCCACTAGGGTTCCCACTTTTTCTGAGAGCTGATCCAGTCATCCCTACTTGTCTATACTGGAATGTTAATTCTATGCAGAAACACCCCAAGTGTCTATTAGTGGTTGAATGGACGGGTAAACATGAACCATCATGCAGTTGAGTATTACCTGGTTATAGCAGGGAACCAAGTTATGGCACCACTGCACACTAAACATCTGGAAAACACTGAGCCAAGCAAGTGTGGGTGTCTGCCACAAATAGTGCGTGATTCCAGGGGGGGTTGTTTGTGTGTTTTTGATTGGTTTGTTGGTTCTTGAAAACTCAGAAACCAATTTTCAAGCAGAGCTTGGAATTTGAGTGTTGAGAACAAAACCATCCACAGTGGACAAAAGGTAGAAACAGACCAAAAGTCCATCAGCCAAGGACTGCTATACAAACTGTATCTATCCAGTACCATCTGACCATATTTTATTTTCATTTTTAAGATAGGGTTTTACTATGTAGCCTTGACTGGCCTCGAACTTGCTGTGTAGACCAGACTGGCCTCCAACTCAGAGAGATATGTATGCCTGCCTCTGCCTCTGAGTGCTGAGTTCATGCCTAACTTTATGAAAGTATTTAGATTAAGTCAGTTCAGACATGGAGAATAGAAGACTGCCAGAGCAGAGTGTGGGGATGAAAAAGATTGTTAAGGGGAACTTAAAAGGTTCTGGAGCTAGGCATGGTAGCACAAACCAGTCATCCCAGCTCTCAGGAGGCAGGAGAATTGCAAGTATGAGGCCAGCCTAATCCAAGTCACCATATCTCCAACAATGAAGAAGGAAAAGGAGGAGGATTTTGAAAGCCCCTCAATTGCACACTTAAAAATGGTTAAAATGGTGGAGGATGGTGGTCCATGTCTTTAGCTCCAGGACTCAGGAAGCAGAGACAGGTAGATCTCTGAATTCAAGAACAGCCTGGTCCACAGGGTAAGTTCCTGGACATCCAGCACTACACAGAAGAAACCCTGTCTTGAAAGATATATATGTATGTATGATGTATGTATGTATATATGTATGAGTATGTATGTATGTATACATATACATATATATGTGTGCATATATATATATATATATATATATATATATATATATATATATATATATATTTGCCTTATCCCAACACTTGGTATTGAGGTAGGAGGATCCGGGATCCAAGGCTACCTGAAACTCAGTCTTAAACAAACAGTTAACGGTCTAAAGGCCAGAAAGATGGCTGAGCTCAGTGGGTAAAGATGCTTACAGCTAAGTCTGACTACCCAACTTGGATCCCTCAGAATCCACATGGGGAAAGGACAGAAAGGGCTCCTAAAAGTTGTCTTCTGATTTCAACATACACACTGTGGCACGCACGTGCACATACACAAACATACACACACACAAACACACACACACACACACACACACCCCAATAGAGTTTTTCAAAAAACAGAGAGAAATAAGATTGGTAGTGGAGACCCCTCTGGGAAGCATGCCAGTGGGGCTTGTGGCCAGGAACCTTTGGCAAATTACTAACAGGAATGGGGTGGGGGCAGGGGCGAGTGTTCAGCCCACACTTATGTGAGGAAGACGGGGGAAGGCAGCCAGATTAGTCATCACATTTTCCAAATGAGTTCGGCATCAGAAGGATGTCTGTGGTTATACTAGCCCATCTAAGCAGTGAAACCAGATCAGGTCTGGAGTGGGGATTTTGGAGGGACAAGCCCAAACCAAGCAGAGGTTGATGGCACAGACCCAAGCTCAGAGTTGCACTAAACCGCCTGTTTCTGGACAGGCCACAGGGGAGCTATAACTGATGACCTCTGTCCAGCCTTCCATGGCCCTGAACCATTGCACTATCTCTAAGGAGCAACAGTAGCTAAGTGGCTATCCTAGGGAGGGAGAAGGCTTTCGGATCCATGCCATTTTTGGAACAAGGGGAGCGAGAAAGAAACAGTGCTATTAGATTAGCTCTATCACCTGCTCTCCAGCCCTGGTAAGTGCTCCTTGACCTCCCCTTACCCCAGGTCTGCCACCCCCATCCTGGCCCTTAGAGGCAGGGAACTACAGCAGGACCTGATCACAGCCAGGAGGGGAGGAACTGTGCAGACTTGGCCATCCCTGCCACTCAGCCTTTTCTTGCCCACAGCGGGGTGTGGAGGCGGGGCCGTGTGGAGGCGGGGCCCTGCGCAGGGGTGGAGCTGCTCATGAACTCAGCACCTTCCTCCTTTTCTTCGCGGAAGCTCCAGGAGGGGTTACAAAGGAAGGCCCAGCCCCACTCTGGAAGCTTGTCCTATCCCTTCGTGACCTGGCTTTCTTAAGGCTGAGGGTGCCCCGCTGTCTCCCAGTCCCTGGGGAAGAAAAGTTACCTGTTTTTTAGGGAAGGTCAGAAAGCACACCTGTGCTGGTCACAGTGAGGATAGCCCTCCTCTCATGCCCCAAGGGCCCACCCAGATCAGGGACAGAGATGAGAGGTAAGGACTTGGGCATCCAGGACCTATCTACTGACTATGTCACTCTTGTTCTTACAGGTGACATTGATCTGTACTTACAGATTTCAGGTTAACCAGTTTTTACTGTTTAACTACTGTTCACCTGCACAGTAGCACCTCAGAGAACACTCAGAGTGTTTCCCTCTGTCGTACAGCCACCAGAATGCCAACCCCAAACTTCTAATTCTTCTGAATGACTTATGAGTCCCTTAGCTGCCCTGGTCACCATGTCTGGACATCTAAGGTTGATGAACCCTGTGATGGCCCTACCTCCTAGATGTAACTATGATGACTATAGATCTGAAAGCTCCTGGGCTATCTCAGGGCCGGCACAGAGAATCAGGGCCCTTGACATTACTGCAGATGCTAACTACCAACCCCAACCAACAAGCTGCATACCTTGTATCCATGGACAGTAATGAGTTTATCCGAACCCCCAACCTGAATCATGCTCCTTCTATACCTACTTTCTGCTATAGTTCTTTGTTGGTAGGGAGGACATGACTGGGATACACCTGTATCCATATATGTCCATTTCTAATGGGGTCTAGCTACCCTTTGACAGCTGTGGGCAAATACCCAAGTCCTGAGGTGTGACCAGGTCTTTATAGTACCCTTGAATGTGACTGAGTGACCAGCTTCATGGAGCTAGCCCAGCCAAGACCAGCCTTCCAGCCTTGTCTGTCCTGCTTGGTCTTCCTTGGTCCCCCTTGCCACTCACTGTTCCCTAAAGGACCAGCCTCAGAAGAATCCTTGGCAGACCCTTTATCTCCAGCTCTGCTTCCCTGTGTTCCAGGCGAAGAGTCCCCAACCCTTGGCTTGTGTGTGGCTCAGTGGTAGAGTGTTTGCCTGCCATGTAGTACTGGCTTCTATTGGTGTGTGTGTATACTCTGTCCTGGCACAGTCTTTATGGTTAGGTATCAAAGAAACCCAGGACAAGTCTCCCTCAGTACCTGTGGCTTCTCTCAGGACTTCTTACCCCATCTCCTACCCTAATCTTCCTCCTAGGGGCTGGGCTCCCCCACTTCCCCAGCCTCCTGACCCCATATACCCTCATCTGACCCCAAATAACCTCGGCCATTTTGGTTACAGGCTCTCGTGGCCTCCTTCTCTACCCCTTTCACTCTGACCCACCCACCCTCCTCTCATGGCCCTGTTCAGTCTGCTGTCTTGGTTCAGTCTGGACCCTCCAGATGCCTCTGGCTGTTTGTTTTCTCTCTCATTCTACAATAAACCTCCCCAACCATACCTAGGAGCAGTCATGTCCTCACCTTTTTCATTCACCTACTACAGCAGTTGTTGAGGAAGAAAAAATAGAGCTCAAAGCTAGGGTCCCTGCAGGTTCAGCACCTCACCCCTGAACATAGCATCCTACACTAGAGCTGTTTGTGACCTCTCACTCTCCCTTACGATCCCACTCTCACCTCTGGATTCTTTGGGCCCTTCACTGAGCTGGTCTTTAATTATGGTGGGTTCGTTACTATGCGGGGGGGGGGGTTGGGGAGGCAGGGGCGGGAGGGGCGGGAGACAGGGCCATCAGTCAACAGGCCCAGCGCCTCTGCCAGCACCCAGCATGCCTCACTCCTGCTGGCTGTGAAGATTTCCCTACTAAAGAAAGACTGGCTCAGTGAATACCCATTACCTCACCCCTGAGCTGGCCTTTTAGACAGGTCACTGAGAGATAAAGTCCCCTGAAGATTCCTTCATCACCTCTTTGTGCAGGGGCACATTATGAAGGCTGGACCAAGTCAAGGGGAACTGTAGATTCCCTTTCAGAAATCACAGCACAGCTTGGTGCAGGAATGCTGAGAATTCCCTCCAAGATGCCAGGTCTGACATGGACTGCCTGGAAGACCAGAATGTGTTCTGGGGGGGGGGGCATGACTGACTCCTCCTGCTGTCTGCCACCTGTCCATGTTCCTCCCTGGGACGTTCCTCTTTCCCTGAAGTGTATTTGTCGTTTCCTCCTTACCACAGACAGGACTTCATCAAAGGTTGCTAAAGGTCACACAGGTCCAGCTACAAAGCTCAAGTGCCACAGTCTAGAAATTGTTCTCCTTTCCCCAAATGCCAGGGCCAGAGCTACCTGGCCTGTCACCGTGGCACCAATCCTAACTGTGGGTGGGTTCTGTTCTTCAACACTGCCCACGAGACAGAGTCAGGCCTACACTGACTTATGGCTTACGTAGTGAGGCCAGTGGATGAGCACTTTTTCTAAGAGGGGTTGATTTCTCATGCAGGCCCTGTACATGCTGCATCTGACCTCAGGTTTGTTTTCTGTTTGTTTTGTTTTGAGACAGGGTTTTTCTGTGTAGTCCTGGATATCCTGGAACTTGCTCTGTAGACCAGAGTCAGGCCTACACTGACTTATGGCTTATGTAGTGAGGCCAGTGGATGAGCACTTTTTCTAAGAGGGATTGATTTCTCATGCAGGCCCTGTACATGCTGCATCTGACCTCAGGTTTGTTTTCTGTTTGTTTGTTTTGTTTTGAGACAGGGTTTTTCTGTGTAGTCCTGGATATCCTGGAACTTGCTCTGTAGACCAGGCTGGCCTTGAACTCAGAGATCCACCTGTCTCTGCCTCCCGAGTGCTGGTATTAAAGGCATGCACCACCAATGCCCAGCTTTTTTGTTTGTTTGTTTATTTTGAGATAAGTGTCTCACACTGAAGCTCACACTTGAGGCAAGCCTCAGCCTCCTGAATGACTTTATCTTAAATGCCATCCACCTGTGATACAAATGCTGTGGGCTTTTCCAGATAACTACATCAGCTCCTCCCCAGCTCTCAGATCTATCTATACAGACCCCTGCCAGAAATAGGAAATTAAGCATTTCATATGGGCTGGAATGTCCTAGGAGCCAGGGAATCATGGGAGGTTTCCATAATGTAATAGACCTTAAACAGCCAGATGCCCAGAGGCTGCAGATGCAGTGGAGTTGGCCATTTAAGCTTACTGGGGCACTAAAAGAGGTATTCTAGCTCGGTGCTCACTGAGCTCTGCTAGGCCTCCGAGAGCTTCTGCTCTTCCTCCAGGAACAATGAAGACTTGGGCACAATAGCAGCAAAGCAACGGCAGCCCAGAAGTGACTGCTGGAAAGGGCTCAGGGGAAGGAACATTGGGATGAGCCTGTTTGTCTCACCATGTTCAGACCCTGGCTTCCTCCTAGAAACTATGTAGTTTGGGGGAACGCTGGAGACTGCCAGGGTTTTATTGAATTATTCAGACACTTCTAGGCATTTTCTCTTGGGTTCTTATAAATAATTCAAAGACCCTTCGCCACAAAGGGAGGTCTAAGTATGTGGCCCTCAGTGGGCACTAGGGGATAGCAGGCAGATAAAAGGCAGTGGGTACCTTAGCCCTGCTGACCAGTGGACCTAAAGAAGGGCACTTGCACCCAGAGCCCCAAAATCCAATTGCTGCACTAAGTCCATAACTGTGCAACCTTCCACTGAATTGACCAGGCTGTGCATTCAGGGCCTTGTGTCATAGTTGGTCCTGATAGCTGACTGTGCAGCTAGTGGGGATTCTGTGCCTATGGGACTTTTACAGTTCAGCTGTGGTCAGGGTGGGTTGCTGTCTAGGCTGACACCCATAAGTCATTTCCTGCTAACAGAGTCTAGGCTAGGCTTCTCACCATGCCCTACTTCCACCAAGCCTTGTGGCTCCATTTGAAATAGGAGGGTACAAGAGAGAGGAACTGAATGCTGAGTGAGAAGTTCAGCATTCTATCTAAGGCTAATCAACCAATAGAGATGGAGCTATAAACACAACCAGGATGATAATCCATCACCAGTGGTGATGGTGGTGGTGCTGATGATGAGGGTGGTAATGGTAGTGGTAATGGTGATGATAATCAAGATGATTTTGGTGGTCAATAATAAAGGAACATGTCAAATGTCTCATTAAAAAAATCTATTATCCAGGTGTGGTGTTGCATACCTTTAATCTTAGCACTTGGATGGCAGAGCTAACCAAATCTCTTGTGAGTTTGAGGCCAGTATGGACTACTTATTGAGTTCTAGGATAGCAAAGGCTATATAGTTTCTCTCTCGAAAATGTAAATAATCTGGGAGTGGTGGTGTACACCTTTAATCCCAGCATTCTGGAGGCAGAGGCAATGGCAGGTCAATCTGTGTGAGTTCAAAGCCAGCCTGGTCTACACATCAAGTTCCAGGACAGATCATGTCTCAAACAAACAAAACAATAAATAATTTGTTTATTTTGAGAGATATTTGGGGCATAACTGACACAACTTAATTATTATAAGTATTGCTTTTTTTGGAGGGGGGGGGAGAGGTTCAAGGGGTTTCTCTGTGTAGCCTTGGCTGTCCTAGAACGCACTCCATTCTAGGCTGGCTTCAAACTCAAGAGATTCATCTGCCTTTGCTGGGACTAAAGGTGTGCACCATCACCACCACCAGTCTATTACAAGTATTGCAACCTGGTGCTAGAGAGACGGCTCAGTGGTTATGAGTACTGGTTACTCTTTCAGGGGTCCCAATTTTGATTTCCTGTACCCAAATGGCAGGTCACAACCACCATCTGTAATTACAGCCCAGGGAATCCAACATCTTCTGGTCTCCACTGACAATGTACGAAAGTGGTACACAGACATACAAGCAGGCAAAAGACCCATACAAAACCACAAAACTTTGACAAAATTATTGCCACCTAACTCTTACTACTTTTTGTAATGTACTAGTAGAAGATCAAAACCACACAGCTCATTTCTATTGAACTGCATTTCTATTGAACAGAGCAATGTTAGATGCCCACACAAGGAATACAATGGTTACTTGTCAACTTGACAGAATGCAGAACCACCTGAGAAGCAGGCCATTATGCATGCCTATGAAGAACAATCTTTTTATTTTATTTTATATTCATTAGTGTTTTGCCTGCATGTATATCTGTGTGAAAATGTCAGAAGCCTTGGAACTGCCACGTGGGTGCTGGGAATCAAACCTGGGTCCTCTGGAAGAGCAGCCAGTGCCCTTAACTTCTGAGTCATCTCCCTAGCCCCCTATGAAGAACAATCTTGATTGCGTTAATTAAGTTAACTGGAAGACCCACCCGCTATGGGCAACATCATTCCCTAAGCAGGGATCCTAGGCTGTAGAAGTAGAGGAAGCAAGCTAAGGACTAGCCTACTAATTAGCACTAGTATGCATTAATTCTTTGCTCTCTGTGCTTGACTCTGGATGTAATGTGACCAGCTCCCTCCCAGGCTCTCCACTGTTGTGACTTCCTTGTCATGACAAACTGAAATCTGAAGTTGTGAGCTGAATCAATTTTCTCTGAAGTTACTTTTGTCAGGGTATTTGATCACAGCAAAACAGGAAAGAAGCCAAGATGGCTAAAGGCAGAGTTAGCCTCTCCCCATCTGATGCTTTCCAAAGCAAAGTTTGAGAAGAGGGCCTCTGTCATCATTGAGATAAAACAAGGCTCTCAGCTCCTCACCTTGATGTGAAGCAGGTTCCACAAGACAAGACACCCTGGTACTGACAAGGAGACTGCTTTTGGAGGGAAAAGAAACGGTTAGTGTCATTCAGCCTGTGGCAAGCAGTAGCATCTTCTCAGGAATCCTGATCTAGCCCATCCATAAGGATTTCAAGGTTGTCTGGCAGACAGGGAGACAAGCACAGATCAGTCCTGGCTGAGACCCAAATGCCTTCATCAAAGGTGAAAGCTGCCTCTCTATATTTGGCCACAAACCTCAAGTTAAAAGCCAAGACACAAAAAGCTCCTCCGGGCTGCAGGTGACTCACAGATCCTCAGCAGGTCTCTGAAGGATTTCATGTTGTTCCAGTATCAGTTACAGTTTCCTGTCTGGGGGTGTGAAGGAGAGCAGCAGCTGGAAGTAGGAGGGGTGAAGGTCCAGCTCGCTGGCTCAGCAGCTGTACGCCTGCAGTCTCGGCTTCTTTACCTGCATGTCGGTTTGACCCAGAGAAGCACTTTGAGTGAGACAGAGAAGCCATCCCAACAAAGGAAGCAGGGCTGTCTGTTCAGCAAACCTGTACAGAAGTCATTCTCGTTCATTAAACGGATTTGAAGTCAGTGAAGTGCTGCACAGCCACAGTTTCTTGTCACTGTTTCTTACTGATGACACCAGGATGGAACAGGCTCACAGAGCCTGCAACCTTTCATTCTGTGCCTGTATTGAGGTTGTAGCTTGGCAGGGAGCATACCTCATGGAACCAGAGTGGGTTCTAGAGAGGTTAGGCAAGGTCAGAATGTGACTATCATCAATACTGAGGTCCTGTGGCAAGTCTTAACCATCCTCGGGTAGCGAGAAAATAAATGATGGTGTTGATGACGATGGTAAAAATGGTTATGACTGTTACTTTTTCTATTGTTATAACAAAATACCTAACAGAATTTAGGATCACCATGGATACAGTTTTGGGTGTGTCTCTGGGGATGTTTCCCAAATGGTTTAACTGAGGAGGGAAGACCCATCCTGAGTGTGGGTGGCACCATTGTGTGGACTACATGAAAAGAAGAAGGCTGAGCATCAGAGCTCATCTCTCCTGACTGTTGTTCACTGTGCCCGCCCAGGTGCCTCTCGTTCCTGCTTTTCCTGACACAATGAACTACACCATCAAACCATAGGCTAAAAACACAACTCTTCCCTCCTCACAGAGCTTTAATCAAGTTTCATGTGAAGCAGTTTTTTTGTTTGTTTTTTTTTTATTTTGTTTTGAGACAGTTTCTCTGTAATATCCCTCACTGTCTTGGAACTTGCCTTGTAGACCTGGCTGGCCTTGAACTCTCAGAGATCTGCCTGCCTCTGCCTGGGATTAAGGGCAAGTGCCACCACCACCAGGCTACTTTGATTTTGGGGACCACATTTTAATTAAGGCTCCATGGATTGGAAGGGACCTTGACAAAATACCTGATAAAAGTAAGTTAAGGAGTTGTTTTGCCTCCCGGTTTGGGGGAGGGCATGGCAGGAATGTGAAGCAGGCAGATCTCTGTGAGTCTGAGGCCAACCTGGTCTACACAGAGAGTTCCAGGACAACCAGGGCTGTTACACAGAGAAATACTGTCTCAGAAAAAAAAAAAAAAAGAAAAGAAAGAAAAGGAAGGAAGAAAACCCCTCAAGGACATGCCCATGCCCAGAGGCATGGTGACTCTAAATTCCTGTCAAACTGATGGAGAAGATTAACCATCAGTTAGGTGACACAGTTCAGATAGTAGAGTGCCATTTCCTTGTATGTGTAATGTCTTGGGTTCCATTCCTCATCACTGTAAAAACAAAACAACGGGAATCTATTTCAAAACATCTGAGTTGCTGTGTCTGGCTTGATTCCTCTGGAGTTATATTTGTTTGCTTGTTGTTTACCTTAAGAGAGGCCACTAGCACGCAGGATGGTAGGTAGTTCCTACCCCAGAGCTTTCTCTAGTTCTGGGAGAACATCTGGTTGGCTCAGCCATGCATCACTTATCTAATCAGCTGTGACCAGGAGGCAGCTGGCTTTGTCCTGTCACTGAGGCAAATCGAGATTTCCTGAGGGCCTCCAATGCTGTGTCATCCAAAGGCCTACTTTCCAGGGCTGGCCTTACATATGTGGAGGAATGGTTACAAAGGCTGCTCCGAAGCATCCAGAAGGGACACTGGCTGGGAGGCTCCAGGGCATACCACACCCATAAGGTGCTAGCACCAAATCTCGAAACGCACTACTTCTAAATCCTGCTCCTTCACCCCACAGCTGCAAATACATTTTAGACTGATGCTCTGAACTGCACAAACCCCCAGCTCCTCAGAACTCTCCTTCAGTGTAGCTTGTCCTTACAGCTATCCAGGTCGCCTAGGTCCTGCTTCTGCACTATCCCCTCCCCTCATGCCCTCCCTCCTTCTCGGAAGCCACCTTTGTTCAAAATGACAGTACTATGTGCATGGCCATTCCCACCAGGAGTGTTGGGAACGTTGAGTGGCAGTGACTGATGAGGAAATCAGTCCTTCTGCGTGGCCTTCCTGATTTCCCAGCCTCTAGGAAGCTTCCTGCCCTGGAGCCTCTCCCAGAGCCGACCTCTGCACTCCATAGGCCGGATGTGGCAAGAGAAATGAGATGCTTTTGGAGCCTGTTCGGTTGCGTGAGCCGTCCTGTGGAGACATCGCGCATCTGGGACCAGATATTCAGCAGTTGCTTGTGACTCTGATCCAGCTACTTTGCTGGCATGCGAGACCAGACTATTATTCTGCAAATGTGAACAACAGGAGCAAAAGCGTCTTTCATCCGACCGCCTCTCTGCCGGGCCGGGAGCCATTGGCTCTCAGCCAACCATCTTCGCGTTGCGCGCGACGTGGACTTAAGGCCGGTACGCGCCACAGCCTAGCTAGCGCGTGTAATTGACGGACAGCGCATGAGCAATGCCGCACGTCAGCGTGCCAGTGGTCAGAAGTCCAACCCATTCCTGTCCACACCTCCGGCCGCTCCCACTAGGCGTTCACTCAAACCGAATGCCGCGTGACGCATGCGCATCTTGGTGCATTCTAGTGCGCATGCTCTGGAGTATGCACATTTTCCCCCTCCAAGAGCTGCGCGGAATGGTACACCCTGGGCGGGGCAAGGCCGAATCCGCGAAAACCGCGCGAAATCCGCGGGAGCTAGCTTTTTGGCGCCATGGCGCAAAGTCGTGTTACCGATTTCTATGCGCGCCGTCGCCCAGGCCTTACTGCTCCGCGGGCCAAGTCGGCCTGTCTCACCCCGAGCCCCATTGGGCTTGTGACCCCTCAGTTCACCCGGAGCAGCAGCCGCAAGCGCGCCCGGCCCTCCGCCGAACCCAGGAGCGACCAGCCCTCGCCGCCTGCGCGCCGCAGGCTACGGCTTCCTGGACTGGTGAGGCGCACTTGGGACCCTCGGTTAGGAGAGGAAACCCTGGCTATCGGGCGTGGAGCAGGGGACTGGGCGCCAAGACTGGGGGAGGAGTAGAGTCTGGAGCAGGCGGGGCACTCCTCTCCCCAGGGGAACCAGCAGCTACCCTACAGAGGGGACCTGGGCTTGCTGGGAGGATGCAGCAGGCAAGGGTTAGGAGTAGTTGTTCAGCAAAGAATTGGGCTGGAGCTTCTAAATGGAGAGAAAACACAACAGGGTCAGGCCTGGAAGCTGCTTCAAGGAGGAGGCCCAACAGACCAGGTGGATCTTTCCTGTGCTATCAAACGCCTCAATTGACAGGCACCTCCTGGAGCCTAGGGTCTAGTGAACTGACAACCTGGTTCTGGCTCTGCAGGTCAGTGCAGAGCAGGTACCCCCTCACCACCCCAGTGTATTGATCTGTGGCTTCTTGATTATCAGGACTCGTGCCCCAGTTCCCCAGCTGGTCCCAGCTCTACAGCTGACCCTGGTTCCCCAGTAAGTCCATCTCCTGTCAAGAAAATAAAGAGCACTACGGTTTCAGAAGGTCCAGGCCTTTCTGCCACAGCTCAGCAGCGGGACAAGGTAAGGAGGCTGGACTGAGGGTGGGCTGTGGGCAGGGTTATGAGTAACTAACTGGTAGAACTAACAGCATCTGTGTCCCTAGGTCCCCTCAAAGGACTGTATCTCAGAGCTCCAGTCCTGCCTGAGGCAGGCGCGTAAGTTGGGAGCCCAGGCTCGGGCCCTGAAGGCCAGAGTCCAGGAGAATGCTGTGGAGTCTTGTACGTCAGATGCCAAGGTGCTCACAGAGCAACCATGGTGAGTCCTAGTGCCACAAGGTTCAAGGGAAGACAGACTGTTGGGAGGCGCTGTAGAGCCTGAGTGGGTGGCCAGGGTGCCATGACTTTCCGGAGACAGCTAGTGCTGGGAGCCAGATTGCCTAGACATATACAATATGTCTACTAGTCTACTCTTCACCAGCACTCTGCCCTTGTCCCCCACCTGGAAAGGACATGGTCACTTCTGGCTTTGGCTTGGCTTGGTACTCTAGGCAGCTGCAGATGCTGTGCCTGTCTGTGTCTCTGTCTCTCCAAGCTGAAGGTGCTGGGCAGGCAGGTGAGGCAGAGCTGGCATGTGGAGCAGATTGTTGCGTGACCCTTTCTGGTGGTTCTCACAGGCAGCAGTAGATCATCAAGGACAAGGCTGTAGTTGTGAAGGACTCTGCTACTGTGTCTGGGGGTGGGGGTGGGGGTCACATTGTGTGGCTTGATGGTCTAACGATACTGCTTCCCACCGACAGTGTGGAGAAAGTCCCTGCCTACCAGCGCTTCCATGCCCTGGCCCAGCCTGGTCCCCCTGGCCTTGTCCTGCCCTACAAGTATCAAGTGCTGGCCGAGATGTTCCGTAGCATGGACACCATCGTGAGCATGCTTCACAATCGATCCGAGACGGTGACCTTTGCTAAAGTCAAACAAGGTGTCCAGGACATGATGCGCAAGTGAGTGTCGTGGGAGAGTGGGCTCAGTTGCCCTTGAAGTCTGATGCCAGTCTGCATGGTCAGTCTGACCCAGCTGTGTCTCTCTCTCCTGTAGACGCTTTGAAGAGCGCAATGTGGGCCAGATCAAAACCGTGTACCCCACATCCTATTGCTTTCGCCAGGAATGCAATGTCCCTACTTTCAAGGACAGCATCAAGAGATCTGATTACCAGCTTACCATAGAACCTTTGCTGGACCAGGGTGAGTCTCTGGTGAGCCCATGGGTGTGCCCACTCACCTTGGGCTTGCTGGGGTGCACGAGGTCTTGGCATCAGCACTAGTTTTTGGATTTCAGTCACAGGTAGGCATCTGGACAGGCCTGGGCTCACCATGTTTCCCTCTTACAGAGGCTGGTGGTGCCGCCACCCAGCTCACAGCCACGTGCCTCTTGCAGCGCAGGCAGGTCTTCCGACAGAACCTGGTTGAGCGAGTCAAGGAGCATCACAAGGTGAGAGCTAGGGCTTATGGAGGCCATTGATCAGGTTCAATCCCTGCTGGAAGAGGACATGGCCTTAAGCGCCCTGCTCCCTCTTCAGTGGCTATCTTAAAATGTGAGGAGGGTCGATTCCTCTTCTGGCACCTTCCTTATATGCTATAGGCTGGAGCTCAGGCAGAGCTGCCTGGAACCCAAGAGCTGGGGACCTCAGGATTACCTTGAGACCCTGAGGAGACTCCTGTCATTGTTGACAGTTCCCATATGCTAGGAACATGCCTCTTTGTTTATACCTGGCTTGTGTGCGTAGGCACACAAAGGCCAAGTTGTTTTGCCCAGGGTTTTCTAGCTGGAAATGAATTGAGGAGCCCAACACTCCTTTCCTGCAGGCTTTCCTTGCTTCATTGAACCCCCCCATGGCTGTGCCTGAAGACCAGCTGACACGATGGCACCCGCGCTTCAATGTGGATGAAGTGCCTGATATTGAACCAGCTGAACTGCCCCAGCCCCCTGTCATGGAGAAGCTCAGCACTGCCCAGGAGGTGTTGGCCCGAGCCCGCAGCTTGATGTCACCCAAGGTGAGGCTCTTTCTTCTCAGGGAGTACAGCAGCCTGACCCCAGTGGTAAGAGCTGAGTGCCTCTAGGTTGGTTACTTGATACTTTCTCAGCTAAGGGCACAGGAATAAGATGTGCCCTGAACCTTCTCACTCATACACTCACTGTACCAACTCAGCTGGCTGGGGACATCTGCTGAGACTCCAAAACTAGGGAACTTGGCCTAGAGAGGGAAGGGATTCCTGGGTGGGACCCATGCAGGGCAAAGGGCTTCCCCTCACAGGGCTGGGCAGTTAGTTACCATTTATGACATCTGACCTGTGCCTACACTGCAGATGGAGAAGGCCTTGAGTAACCTCGTCTTGCGCTCAGCTGAGTCTAGTAGCCCTGGGTCCTCTAATCCAGCACTCCCAGCCACCCCACCAGCCACTCCACCAGCTGCCTCTCCCAGTGCCCTGAAGGGTGTGTCCCAAGCCTTGCTGGAGCGGGTAAGTGCTGGTTAATGGGTGGGTGGGGAGGGGGCTTGGTGACAGGAGGGGGCCTTGATAACTATTTGCTGTTGACCCTCTCCATACAGATAAGGGCCAAGGAGGTTCAAAAGCAGCTGGCACAGATGACACGATGCCCGGAACAGGAGCTACGGCTGCAGCGGTTAGAGCGCTTGCCAGAACTGGCCCGTGTGCTGCGTGGTATCTTTGTGTCTGAGCGCAAGCCAGCACTCACTATGGAGGTGGTCTGTGCAAGGATGGTGGACAGTTGCCGAGCTGCTCTGGGCCCAGGTTTGTACAAAGCAAGAAAATGGTGAGGGGCTGGAGAGGTGGCTCAGAGGTTAAGAGCAATGGCTGCTCTTACAGAGGTCCTCAGTTCAATTCCTAGCAACCACGTGGTGACTCAGAGCTCCCTGTAATAAGATCTGGCGCCCTCTTCTGGCCTGTGGACATAGCATACATGAAGGCAGAACACTGCACACATAATAAACCTTTAAAAAAAAAAGATAGTGGCAAGGGTGGGCATAGTCATGCTCTCTGGGTCCGTTTCTGATCAGGGACAGTTTGCTTGCCATGGACTTGTTAGAATCCCAATCCTGTCTGCTCACCAGGCTTGGAGTATGTGTGTCTTGCCCTTGCTGTTTGTTCCCCTGGTGTTTGAGAGCAGTGCCCAGGCCTCTGCTTGGATCCACTGCACACAGGTTAAGCCTTGAGGAAGGCCTTGAGGGGTATAAGGCACCAGGCTGGGTAAGTGAGCTAAGCAAGTCATCCAGGCACTGCTCAAACCCATAATGCACTTCCGCAGGGGAGATGGAGAAGCACGTGTTGCTGCTATCTGAGTTGCTGCCAGACTGGCTCAGCTTGCATCGCATTCGCACTGACACCTACATCAAGCTGGACAAAGCTGCTGACCTAGCTGGCCTCACTGCAAGGCTGGCCCACCAGATCCACACTGAGGGGCTGTGACTCAGTTCTTCACCTGGTGGTCTGTTGCCTTTATCAGTACAATGCACTTGAGCATCTCTCAGTGTCACAGGCCCAAGGGCTTACCGCCAGTATGGGCAGCAATTGTGCCCATAAAGTGTGGGTGTTGAATTGGTTTCTGAGGCTTTGGGATACCCCAAACCCAGCACTTGTGTGAGTATTGGGGAAGTAGACTCGAAGAGCAGAATATGTTCGATGTTCATCCCACAAACTACTCATCTAGTTCTAGGTACTGTCAAGGACCAGTTGGGAGCCCTAGGCTAGCAAAGCCTGTTTTCTGCTCATGAAAACTGCTGTCTTGGTTAGAGCCTTATGACCCTCACAGAGAATTTGAACTACGGGTCAGCTTTCACAAGGATAGGGAGTTCTGAATGGCAGAGTGAAATTGGACCTTCTGTATATAATGGAAATAATTTTATAGGTTGTGAGATCAAAATTTTTATTTTTTAAATATTCTGTAACTATGACCTTGGATGTGGATGTTAATCTTGGCTTTTAATAAAGTCATGTAAGATTTAAATAAAAGCACTACAGAGATTAAACTGAATGGGTCACCGTAAAATACCTGTAAATGATGCCCTGCTGTTGTGTAGTGTTTTCTTCTATGGCTAGTAAAAATCTGGGTGAGAAAAATCTTGCTGTGGGTGTGGCTCAGCATCCCTACAAACATCCTGGTATTGATGCTCAACAAAATATGATTAAGGTAGTGACTGGACTATGCCCTTGGGCCACTACATTTTGATCCTAAAAGAATGACCCAGAAAATTTCCTAGAGGCAGTGGCTTCTATACAAGCTGAGCCTACTAGTTTTAAAGAGGTCTGCCAGGTGACACTGAGCCCCTGTCCTCATCATGTCACTCGGGATGCTACTGATAAAAGCCTTTTGCTTAAACTGACTGCAGTTCTTTTAAGACCCTACAGCCAGGAGCAATGTGTGGGACTGTGGAGGACTTCTTACACAGGGGAATTCCAAGGGGCAGGGACTGTCACCAGGCAGCTAAGGGATGTGATCCATACAACAAGACAACAGGAAGCACCATATGTATCAAATAAACTTTATTGATTTCGCTGTGTCATAACCTGCAGTAGCTCTGCTCTGCTCCAGGACTCAGCACATATAGAAAATGCAAGGACCAGGTGATCGATAGGCATGGTGATTAGCTGACCAATGAAATGAGCGAATAGTCACAGAAAGTGCAGCTGGTGCTTCACAAAGGTCACTTAGGTGATAAGGCTGAGCCACCGTCTAGCCATAAATGCTGGGGGCAGGGGTACAGCAACCATCCCAGCCCCTCAGTCACTCGTATTGCAGGAGAGAGAAGAATGGTACAGATCCTAGCTTCTCTCTGCCCTTAAGCGAGGTCAGCTCCACCAGGCTCACACACTCCACCACCTCAGCCTGTAGCTGGCCCAGCAGCTCACAGGCAGCTCGCATGGTTCCTGGGGTGAAAGGACAAGGAAAGATAAAGGTAGTAAGGTTCTTGCTGAGTCAGCACCCTGGACAGGACTTGTCCTTTCGAAGTCTGTTTCTGCCTTAAGTGGCTCTTACCTCCAGTGGCCAGGAGATCATCTACAACAACCACTTTCTGCCCAGGTTCTAAGGCGTCTTTCTGGATTTCCAGCTCAGCCTGCAGACAGGAAGTTGAGTGTGAGAGTCTAGTAGCTAATGAGTGACCGTCACCCCTAGCCTTTCCATGTTTCCTGGTATAAACATGGCCTGATGTCTCAAGCTCTCTGAGCTCTCACATTTACTCCTAGACAGCTACCCACTGCTGGCTTACCTTGCCATACTCCAAAGCATAGGAAGCTGACACTGTGGGGCCCGGCAGCTTCCCGCGCTTCCGGATAAGCACACAGCCTAGGCCCAGCTCCTGAGCTAGGGAGGGGCCAAACAAAAAGCCCCTGGAGTCTAAGCCTGTTAGGGTAAGAGAGGGCAGTGTTAGAGCTGGGGTTTAGGGTTTCCAAGAGGCCAAGGGTTGAGAGAATAGTATTGGACAGGAATACTAGGTCTTACTAGCTATTGCTAGAAGGCTGATAGCTACTGGGCAAGCTATTTAGCCTTAGGGATGTTATCTGGCTTGTGTATATAGCTCAGGAACACCTATGGTTTGCTTTTGCCTCCTCTCAAATACAGCATCTGCTCAGGAGCACTTTACAGTACAGGATACATGACTGGGGTCACCTCCGCCCAGGCAGGAAGCATGCCCTAATTCCTGGAGTATAGTATAGCCAGGGGTACCAGTAGGAAGTGAAGTGGGCATCAGTAATTGTGTTCCCTGAGGACTTGCCAAGGCTACCGAATTATCCGTGGTTCTCACCCTCTGGGACATGTCTGACTCACCTGGTGGGCATTCAGCGACCCTAGGGTCTTTCTGAAACCCAAGCGCAGGGCCTGGTTGTGACAGGTGTTTAGCACAAGATTGTGTACGGAAGGAGAGTTACTCTGGTGTAGTTCTGAGAGATCAGGCTCTAGGCCTGCCTAGGCACGCCACCCCTCCCCCATCTGTCCCAAGGCTGCGCTACCACTAGCAAGGAGGGAGGTTCCAGGGCCTTCCTCCAAGTTCTCAAAGCACACGAATGCATCTTGTAGTCCTGCTAGCTAACCTCGCACCCTAAGAGAGAAGGGCTGGCCCTGAACAAGGACAGAATAGAGTCCATCTCTAGTAGATACAGGCACTGAGGGCGGAGGTCAGAGGATCTAGCAAGGGTGGGAGACGCAGTACTTATCCAGGGTCGACAAGGGACCAAGGCAAAGAGGAGCAGGGTGCTAAAAGAGGGTCGGGCTGAAGAAAGAAGGGGTGGGTGTGGGATAGACTGTGGGTGACACAAAGGGAAAAAAGGAGGGGAGCCTGGACAGTGGGGGACCAGCACGGCCTGGGGTGGCCACTTGCCTGCGATGTAGTCTATCTTGCCGCCATGCGTGGACTTAAGGTGACTGGCCAGGAGACGGATGGAAGCTCGGAAGGAGTCGGGGTCCTTCAGGAGGGGCGAGATATCCCTGGGAACAAAGATAGGCTGGTGGCCGGGAAAAGAGGGGCGGAGGCCCCACAAGATCCCTGAGACTGCCCGTGCGCCTGCGCTGGGAGCCTAGAACAGGGCGCCAACGCCTTGCTGGCTCGTGATCTCACCGAAACAGCACGCCGGGGATGGGGAAGTCGGGAAAACTGCGGATGCGCTGCGCCACCAGCTGCAACTCGGATTCCGCCATAGCCGCGTGCACGAAATAGACAGCCGTGTCAGCAGGTTCGGGTCATACCAGTCCAGGAACAAGGGTGGGGCTTGGTGGGCGGGGCCTCCGGGCGGGGCGTCCTTAGGGAGAGGTCCAGCACGAGGGGGCGGGGCCTATGGGAGAGTGGATTGCGGGGAGGCTGGACTCTAGCAGGAAGTAGCTCATTTGCTCGAAGTCTACGTTACCTCAAATTGAAAGCTTGGGGTTATTTCTGGGTGGAAAAAGGATACGTGCCTTGGTAACTTTTGGAGTTCTCGCTCCCGCACGCCTTTTCAGTCCCGCTTCTCCAAAGGGCCAGCCTGGAACTGGAGGGGCCGGTGTAGGTGTTGCCGCAGTCCCTTAGCGTGGTTTCGCCTTACGTTCTTTTGCTCTGTGTACTGCTCTCTGGACTTGAGATTCAACCCTGCTTTCCCGGAATTAGCCAGAAAGGGAGCTGGAAGATAGTCTCAAGTCCAGAGGTTCGTTTCAAGTCCAGAGGTTCAAGTATGGCCTGGAATGGAGGGGAAAAACAGGGTAGCACGTTGGGGTAGGGAGTGCCTACCTTGAGGTCACATACCCTCCTGTGCATCTGCAACAAGATGTACCCTTTTTGTTTTGGGGAGGGGACCAAAAGGTCTGGTTAGCCAGGGACAGAGGAGTGGGATCTACCAGCCCAGCACAGTACCTGGGCCTACAGGTAGTGATGTGGAAGACTGTCCTCTCAGAATGGCCATTTTCATATTCAGTGCGGTTGTAATTACTCAAAAGAAATTCTCCAGATTGGACCTATGTTCCGTCAAGGAGAGGGTGGGAGAGGATCTAATAGATTCCAACCATCCCTTTCCTCACCACCCACCTCCATGCCTGCTGTAATTCTTCTTCTATGGTGGTGTTTGGTTATATATTGGTTACAAACACACACACACACACACACACACACACACACACACACACACACACACACACACGGTAGAAGGTTAACTGAAGGGAGGCTCTGTCTATGCATCTATAGGGAAGTTGTCATCCATGCTGGGTTGAAACTTTTCAGTTAGGGTGATGGAGCTGCTTTGGGATCATCCATGATCCTGTAAGCAAACTCACTTGATGCAATTGTTATTTTGGTCTGTCATTGGTATTCTGTCTGAGGCATATAGATGTTTATATCTCCCCAGGGGAAGCTCATACAAAAGTTACATGGGCCATCTAATGTATCATCTAATCATCTCTATTTTAAAAACCAGGATAGGTGGGCATGGTGGCACATGCCTTTAATCCCAGCACTCAAGAGGCAGAGGCAGGTAGATTTCTGGGTTTGAGGCCAGCCTGGCCTACAAAGTGAGTTTTAGAACAGCCAGGGCTACATGGAGAAACCTTGTCTCAAAAAACAACAAAACAAAACAAACAAAAATCAGGATAAAAGAGCTAACACACTTCCTGTTCCTTTATTTATGGTCTCTCAATTTTTCTTCATTATCATTTCCAACCTTTACAATTCAGCTTTGGCATTATAATCATTGCACAGATAATTATTCATGATGGACAACTCCCATAAGCCTTTAGGGTGGCAGTTACAGCAGAAGTGGTTCCATAGTGTGCTGAGCCAGAAATTTGGATCTTCCTGTCTCCTTGGGCAGTGACAGATCTCCCCTTGGGCTGAACAATGTGAGAAAAGAGGGAGGGTAACTCAAGGGAGTTGACCTGGGGATGAGGACTGGTGGCCAGGTAGATAATGGCTCCTTGGCATAGCATTGAAATCTTCACCTTTGTCTACAACACCAAGGTCAAAATATATGCAGGAACAGTGAGAAGGCAAAGTGGCAGCCCTTCATACTGTGGGCTGGAGCATGGGTCATGGTCAAGGCCATGAACTGCTTCTTTTTCAATAGCCAGCTGGGAAGATGTAGTGCTAGAGAGTGGGCTTCAGGGTTAGATCTCCAGTATATGCAGTCTTGGAACCTTGGCACTGGTTGCAGAGGCCATCCAACCAGTGGTGGGAGGGCAGAGGGCAGCTGGTCTCTATCATCCCTCAGTTCCAAGGCCAAAGTCTTCTAGGCACTTGCAGGGCTAGCTGGAGATTCTGGTCTTGGCTAATGGGTCCAGGAACACTTCTCTGGGACAGACTCAGGAGGTGTCAAACACTTCCCTAACTTTTCACAGCCTGGGGGTGCCCAGTTCTAGAAAATGAAATTTAAGAAAATAAACTGCAGTTATTCAGATTTGTCTGGGCACAATCAACAAGATGTGGACCTCCCACCTCACCCACCCACTTGGCTGTAGTGCAGAGACACTGCTATCTCTCTGCCTTCCAGAATCCCAGGAATGTGGAACCCTAGAACCTTCTTCAAGCAGCAGGTCTGGCTCTGCAGAAAAGGGGGGTGGGGTGGGGAACAAGTAGCAAGGAAAGTGAGGTCCAGCAAGGGAAGCCTTAGGGGAGAACTTCACCCAACCGCCTATATCTCAGGCAGCTTCCTAATGGGGGAAACCAGGAAGAGACTGCCGAACCACTGAGATACTAGGAGTTAGACAGACTCCTTGGTAGATAGACAGGAGAGGGACCGTGGTGATATAGATGGTGAATTTGCAAGATGATCATCTTTTTCCTCACCCTCCTGACTTGTCACAAAAGTCTGGCAGCTTAAGACAAAAGCTTTGTAGACTTTATTTTATATACAGTGTTCTGTCTGCATGTATGCCTGCAAGCCAGAAGAGGGTGTCAGATCTCATTACAGATGGTTGTGAGCCACCATGTGGTTGCTGGGACTTGAACATAGAACCTCTGGAAGAGCAGACAGTGCATTTAACCTCTGAGCCATTTCTCCAGCCTGCATTGTAGACTTCTGTCTCCCACCAGCAGGCCCCCTGCTTATGAACTGGCTCAACTAGTTCAAGGCCTGCTCAGGACATGCCACACATTAGTTCTGGGACAATCATACATCCTAGTTTTCTTCAATTGACCAATCCTAAATTAGGGGAGAAAAACCTTTCAGAGACTTTAAAACCCAAGTCCTAGGAAGAGACTGGATTTTTCTGCTTCACAGAGAGTTTGTTTTCTATGTGTCTGTTACATGTGTGTGTTTCCTCACCCCCAATAAATGTCTTTCTTCAACTGCGGACTCTGTGTGGTGCTTGAGATTTCTTTGCTGCCTGTTGCACTCCAGAGTTTTCCAGCCTTTTAATTATTGACTAGCATAGAAAATGAACCTGATCAATACCTCTAGACAGTGTCACAGCAACTTGTTTGAAAAAGACCCATATTCTCCCCTGAGGCCACTTAATGGACTAAGCCTGTGCTACAGAGCAGTGTAGACTAGATAGGAACAGCAATGCCTCACCGTAAAGACAACCAAGTTCTTGAGACCCTAGAAACCTGGTAGTCCTAACAAACTCCCTGACCTACCTCTGTCATTTAGAGGTCAGAATGCTACTATGGTGGGGACTATCTCCTGAGCCAAACTGCTGCCATCTTCAGGAGTTTAGCTGGGCTTGCTTGCAAAAGATCATGACAGGTTGGTTTGTTGACTATTGACTTTCCTTAAGGACTACCAGAAGAAGCATAGGACTCTCATCTAAGTAATCAGCCACTCCTTCTGTTCAGGTGCATGCAATTTTGCCCTAATTGCAGGCAGCCTTTGGGGCTTGGGGAGGGGCTAAAATATATAGGAGGGACCCCTATATACACAGCAATGGGGGAGTCATCCTTGCTGGGTACAGGCCTTCCAAGCATGGCTACTTTAAGTAACTCCCCCTCCTCTTCCATGTTCCTGCCTGTAACTCTTCATCCACTGCCCTATAAGAAAGCCTGTACATTCTTTGGTTCCTCAGAGTAAAGACTGGTGGAATGTACCTTCATGTGTTAGTGGGTCTTTAGGAGGAGGGGTAGATATTTACATCTCCCCCTGAGAAGTAATTTAGCAATAACCAGTCTGTGAATGCAGTGAAGAAGCTGTTCCCAGTGGGACCCTCAAAGGAGGCCATGCCCAGCCCAGTCCTGAACAAGGCTATTCACCCTCCAACTATCCTCAGCATTAGTGGGATGTTGTTCATTTCCCTCCCAGAACAATGATTTTCACTTTGATGAACTGAGTAAATACAGGGAGCCAAGGTGTCCTCAAAATTGGATGAGACCAGCCAGCACCTGGCAAATGGGTAACAGTAGCCAAGCACAGGCAAACCCCAGCATGCATGCTCTGACCACTCACCATGACAGCCTGGTTACACACATTGAGCTGGGGCTGTCCAGGAACCAATGACTTCTGGTGCTGCTGGACAACCAGGGTGATCCTGCTGTGGGCATCCTGGTATTCAGAACTGGCAAAGCTGCAGAGAAGGCGGCTTTGGTTACAGGGTTATTGTGTCTAAGGCCAGTCAACTCCTGAAAGGCAGCTCAGGAGATTCAATGACATTCTAGGACATGAAAAGGTGTAGCCTGGAAAGCCTGAGACCTTGAGTTGGTCTCCATAAGTGGGAAGAGCAAAGATGGTAATCTGACATCAGAGTGGGCTATGGGCTTCCATCTGGTGACTCATGACCCTCTCTGGACAGCTGTCTGTACTGTGGGCTGCTCTTCTGTTGTCAGACTCCATCAAGGGAGGGAAATAAGGGCCTAGGAAGCTGAGCCATGGCACAGAGTCCTCCTCTGTTTACTGCCAACATGACCGGTATGTGATAAGAACCCAGGGGTATGGGTCAGAAACTGGGTCCTGAGGACTGGGGCCTCTCCACAGGAACTGACACAGCAGTTGGTACTATTTTGAAACACGTACACATATGATACATACTTTTTCCTTAGAAGGGACTGTCTTATGTTGAGAGGGGGTCAAGTACAGATGAAAAGACAACAAATAGCATGCACAGCCCTAAAGTTCCAGCACAGGCACCTCCATCGTTTGATTCACTTTTCACTAAGAAGACAGGATGTACCATGCAGATAGCACATAACCAACCTCTGTACTATCACCAGTTGTGGTACTACAATGAAGCTGCAAGGATGTCTGTGGGGACCAAGTGTTTTTGTCATTTTAAATCATGTTTACTGTTGCCCACATCATGTGTCTTCAGGTAACTATAAATAAGCTGCTACATCCCATGGGAACAAGTCTGTCTCTGGGCAGCATGGGGAGGACAAATGCAGCCAAGGCCCCAGCCCTGGGAAGTGGCTGATGGTTCCTTAAAGGTTAATGCTAAGGGGAGCATAGTGGCTCACACCTTTAAAGCCAACACTCAGGAGGCAGAGGCAGGCTCATCTCTGAGTTTGAGGCCAGTCTTGTTTACATAGTGAGTTACAGGCCAGGGCTACATACTGAGATCCTGTCTCAAATAAATTAAATTTAATGCTAAATTTCCCTCCCAGATAAGACCAATTACATATATTTTTCTTTTTGGGAGGTGCTAGGGATAGAATACTAGGCAAGTACTCAACACTGAGCCATATACCCAGTCTGTGTCCTGTCCTATCCCTTCTGTACATTCCCCTCTCACATGACCATTCAAACAAGGCCCATTCATAGCCATCTGCTGGACTATCAGGAAACCTTTAGCTGAGTGTAAAGCAAGCCATAGCACACTCGCTGTGTGATACACGGCTCTGCATAACACACACCACTGATATGCCCATATGGAGTAAAGAGGGCAAAACCTAGGGCTGTGCACATGTAGGTTGCCAAGCTCAGGCTGCAGACAAATCTCAGATGTCTGTAACTCAAGCTCTGACAAGCCATGGGCACAGAGAACTCTGCATGTGAACCAAGCCCTCAGGTTGATTCATGTCTCAGGATGACTGGTGAGAGGATGACCACATGCTCCCTACCCTGCAGGTACCCCAACCATCGCTGTGACCTCAAGAGGCCAGAGGGACTTCAGAGGCTTAGGCTGTACTTCAACCTTGGGCTGGGTTTGGATGCTCCCTGATGATAGTAGGGCCTCTTCCAGCACAGCAGCCTCCTAGGAAGAGGACGTAGGCTCCTGGGGCTCAGTATGTCCTAGTCCAGCTTCTAGCACCAGAGTTTTCTTTCCACACACATGGAAAATCTTGAGACATACAACATGACAGGGCCACAGGGTGAATTCCTTATGAGTCTGGATTTTCAGAGGCTTGCCTATACCCATACCCTCCAGCCCTTGTGTGGTTCCTCCCTATACTGTGCTCTCTGTAAGCCCTTTTCCTTGTGTGCTGCCATATTCATGGCTTGTTGTTAATACCAAGACAAGTCCTGGGCATTCCAAAATCCCTGCAGGTACTGTGGCCAAATATATCTGTTGTCCCTTGGCCAGCTAGTGCTAAGGACTGTGTCCTAAGGCTCCCAGTCTGTGACCATTATCTTGCTATTCAAGAGGCTCAATGCAGAAAAGCAGCAAGACAGGTAAAGTCATAGAGAGTCTGCCATGGGGACATTCTCTCCAAAATTCACCTCTGGCTTTCCTTATGCCTTGTCTTGAGAGAGTCCTATCCTTGGACCAGGAGGTGGCTTTGGGGCAGGGGCTGGGTAGCTGCTGCATGGGGTGGAATTGTGCAAGCCTTCACTAAGTCTGGTACGTAGGGCTTACCTTTAGGAAGTGAACAGACCTTGGGAAGGGACATCTCAAGATGAGAAATTCCCCATGGACCCAAATTGAGAATAAGCTAGATGCAGAAAAGTGAAGCAGGGGCATCACTAAAAGACACTGTGACCTTTGGGTTGGTCCTGAGGGCATGAGGCCAGTGGTGGTCAATCATACAGGCACATATCTTATAGGACAGTCAAACAACCCTGCGGCCTCACCATCCCTTATCAACAGAGTTCCTGTGGTTTGTGACATTTGTGTCCTAGTGGACCTTGAGGAAATACCAGTCTGCTTGAGGGAAAGGAAAGGGACTACACAGCTGCAGTTTGGAGGCTAGAGGCTGGAAGTTGGGGTACTGCAGGGCCACACTCCTTCTAGAGGACATGAGAGGTACCTTTCTACTTGGCCCAACTCCTTGACTTCTCTCTGCCTTGTCCTTAAGCAGTCTTTCCCCCTTGATGCCTCTGTCCCCTCCCCTCTTCTCTCAGAATAATGTCCCCACCACTATCCAGGATAACCTCATTGTTATCTTGACCTTAACAATATCTAAAAACCCGATTTCTAAAAGGTTGCCTTCTGAGGTGCTGGAGACATACAGCTACTCACACAGGATATAGGAGCAGCCTTAGTGATCCTTCTGATGTCTCAAAGTCCTCTGTTATATAATCTGTGATTAGCAAGTCATGGCCTGTCACTGAGCAGAAGGCTGTGCTTTCCAACCTGGCAGGAATGCTATAGGGCACAGGACTTGTATTACAGGACCTAAGGCACCTACCATCCTGGTAAGGGAGCTGTGTTAGCTACCTGGGGAGAGCCACAGTGAACTGGGCCAGAGTTGGCTGAGGAGCGCTGAAAAGATCTGGAGTTTGGTGGATGTGATGACAGTCACTGTGTGCACAGTGACTTGTGAGCTTCACTGTGAATAGGAGTATCCTTGAACCCTGCAGTAGCCATTTAATTCACCAGGATTTGTCACTGTGGGTAGCCATGGATAATCACCCCTGAATTCAAGGACTCCTGCCCATTGGGGTCCACTAGGTAACCCTCAGTTCCAGAATATTGGCTGAAGCACTTTATTCCAGAATCTAGGATGAACATCCTTACTCTCAGTCTTTCCTTCCTGTCAGTCCCAGGCCTAATTAGTGCAGATAGATGTATCCTAAGCCTGAATCCCTCACTCATGCCCTGAAGGTAGCTTAGAGTATAGGACCCATTGCTGGAGGGTGTCAGTGGACTGGTCCTAGAAGGGGCATAGATGAGAAGTAACCAGGAAAGGAAAGTGAGAAGAGAGCTCCCAGAGAGCAAGGCAACCATGGCCCAATGTAGATTTCTGGGATCCCTCTGTGTAGTTCATGTCCTCAGAAAGGCATACATTCCCTCTGAGACCAGAAGAGTAACTCCACAGAAGAAAGACCACCCAGATGTGGTTCTCACCTTTGGGCTGTCTGGCCAGAATCTGGAGTGTGGAGACCCTGCCCCTGCCTCACCTGAGTGGGAATCTCTCCCCTGGGTCACTTCCCAGGTGGAAGATCAGGGGTAGCTCCGTGTGCTCTTCCTGAGTATGGGTTGTGACTCCTGAGACATTCTGACCAGGGCAGAAGTCAATGCCCTGCAATAAGAGCCAAAGAGATCAAGTGAGCATCCCTGAGCCAGAGCCCATGCTGCAAGAGATGCCCTACTAGTCCTGTTCCTCACACATCCCCCATACCCGGTGCTGCGGTGTTCATTGATGAATGGATATGAGCAGGGATATGGCCACCTGGCTGAAGGGAAAAGCTTCAGGCTCAGAGCTGCTCAGCAGCCCACTCTGGGTGTCTCTCTAAGTTTTCCTGTGCCCCTTTATGGGAAAAAGCTCCTTATAGTGTGGGCAGCTAGGCTGTAATCTCAGAATTTAGGAAGTAGAATTAGGAATATCATGAGTTTGAAGTCAGCCTGGGCTACATACATGAGACCCTGTCTCAAAACAAAAGAAAACAGTCTGGGCAGTTCCACATCTTGACATTGATCAATGGTTCAGAGAAGAGCTCCTAAGAGTTCTATAAAGCTCTTTCATTGTGTGGCCAGGGATTTACTAGACCAGGGTGGATCTTTTGCTTAAAAGCTGAGAGAACACAAAGACAGACCCAAAGCTGAACATGGAAGCTGAAGGCAAGGGACAAAACAGCCATGACCAACAGATTCAAGAGAAGAGAAGAGCACAAACTATAAGTAGCTATGATTTCTGCATTCAGAAATACAGAGGGAAGGCTGAACATATACTCAGGCAGCATGGAGTCAACCCCTGCAGCTTCTTCTAAGGTAGCTTGGCTCCTGAGGCTATCTCTTCTAGGTACAACCTGATTCCACTACAATTGTTCCTGTGTGCAAGCTTGTTCTTTGTCTCTGGTTACTCATTGATGGGGAATGGGAAATGCCCCTAATCAAGCTACCAACAGTCCCAGAGAAATGTGAGGGGAGAGCTTATTCTAAGTATCATGACTCAGGTGCCCTAGTGTCAGCCATGTTTCCAATGGGAGATGACATTGTAGGTTTTGTTTACATTTGAAATGGTGGCAGGGCTGGAAAGTACAATGCAGTGCAGTTCCCTAAGCAAATGTATCTAACACTTTGTATAAAACCCCTGTGATAGTGTAGCAGTTTACAATTTTTAAAGCAGGGAGGACGTTTTGCACTGACTGCAGACAAATTGGGAGCTACCTTCCAATCAAAGTGGGTTCTAGAATCTGGGTCTCCTGGAGTGCCCTGCAAGGGGACAACAAACAGTGCACAGCAGGGAACCTCCAGTTAGCTTTAAAATGTTAAACAGTGGAGAAGTACCCAAGTCTAGATGGAACACATAAATTATAATTTGGATGCAAATCAAGTAAGCTATTTAATTAAGATCCTGCTAATTGGCCTAGTATTTCTCTTACAGCTGCAGTTGTCTGAGCACCTCACCCTCAGGGCACTGGCAGGGAAGTCAGCCTGCTGTACATTATGCTTTATCTTCCCCACAGAACTGAACTCTGGCCTGGCTCTGGAGGCACAGGTGATAGGGACAGGCAGGCTGCTAGAAATCAAACCCTGATTTTGGAGAGGTGTTGAGGGACACCACCTGTTTGATGCACTCTCCTGGGATAGTCAAAGTTTAGGTGTAGGTCTGAAGCTAGTCCAGTGAGCAACCTGGGGCTGTTAAGACAATGCCAGGAATTGCAGAAATAAAATGCAAAAGACCTGTGATGTTCTCACACCTGTCAGCAGGGACAGATTGTGGCCTTTTGTCTTTAAAAGCAGCCCTCCACATTTAGCTGGGCTTCAGCTCTAAATCAGACCATGCCATGGGAACTCAGGTCGGCTGCAGTTTCCACAGCTAAACACTGAGCTGAACTCCTGGAATCCAGTTGCAGAGAGGGAGAAGGGGTCAAGACCAGGCTGCAGAAACCCACAGAAACAGCTGACCTGACCAAGGGGGGAGCTCATGGACCCCAGACTGATAGCTGGAAAACCAGCATTGGACTGACTCAGACCCCCTGAACATGGGTTTCTGTTAGGAGGCCTGGGCAGACTATGGGGCACTCCCTTAGCCTAGAGGCAGGAGGGAGGGCCTAGACCCTACTCCAAATGACTTGACAGATTTTGATGATCCCTCCTGGAAGGCCTCACCCTCCCTGGGGAGTGGATGGGGGATGGGACAGAGGTGGGGGGGCACGGGAGGATGGGAGGGAGAGGGAACTGGATGTGGAAAATAAGAAAAAAAAAACATTTCAAAAAAAAAAAAAATTCAGCTAATTTGAAAAAAGTAGCCAGGCGATGGTGGTGCACACCTTTAATCCCAGCATTTGGGAGGCAGAGGTAGGCAGATCTCTGTGAGTTTGAGGACAGCCTAGTCTACAGAGTGAGTTCCAGGCCAGCTAGGGCTACACAGAGAAACCTGTCTCAGAAAAACAAAAAACAAAAACAAACACACACACACACACACACACACACACACACACACACACACACACACACACACACACACACAAACCAACCCCCTGATGGGAGGTGTCATTCTGTAAATATGGTTCTCTTATTGGTTAATGAATAAACCCTGTTGGCCAATAGAAAAGCAAGAAAGGTGGGACTAAGAGACAAGGAGGATTCTGGGAGATGTAGTAAGGAGGAGAGTCAAGATGTACGACGTGAGAGGAGTAAGGGTCTGGACCCTCTCTCCAGTAAGATAAGACCACATGGAAACACTTATGATTAATAGAAATTGGTTAATATTTAAGACAGAGCTAACCAGTAAGTAATGCTAGTAACAGGGTAACAGCTTTATATCTAATACAGTGTTTCTCTGTGTTATTTGGGGCTGACATGGCTGTGGGACCAGGCTGGCAGGCAAACTGCTCTTAACAACCCCCCCCCCCAACAAACAAACAAAATCCCAAAAGACAAAAACAAAATCTCTGCTCCTAATTGGTCTGGCACTCTTGTCCATCTCTATATCTTTTCCTCACCTCCCACCAGGCCTGGTTGGTTTCTAGCACTAAGTTTTGAGGAAGGGATTTTAAGGCCCCTACCAAAGGGTGGGGCTTACTTGGCACTTCACTGAGGATTGCGAAGTCCCATCAGTCTATGTGCAATAGTCACACTAAGGAAGGCCGAGAAATCAGGGCCTGTGTCAGTAGCACAGGCCGTGAGTGCCTGGGTCTATCAGGTAAACCCAAGGTTAATGCTGGCCCTTCTGGGCCTGGCTGTGACCTTTAACAGGTGACCCACTGTAGAGATCTCAGGCCTCTATGTAACATGGGCCTCTCAGCTTAAGATTGAGGGTAGGACTGATGGACACTGGTCTCCTGATGTGGCTGGAATAGCCATGGCCTAGGCAGTCCCATTCAGGCTCCAGGATGCTTTTTTCTAGACTGGATTCCAGCAAGAGACCAACTTTTAACTATCTAACCCTAAACCATTAGAGATGAGGCCCTGAGACCTCTTTGGAATCATTGTCCACAATAGGGAGATATTCTGTTAACAGCAAGGGCTATGCACATTTCAAATGTCACATATTCTCAGAAGCTGGAAGCTAGAAAACCAATGCCAACACAGGCTCCCTCACAGGAGACCAAGAACATAGAAGAGGCATGTTATGTTCCTTTAACAACCAAGGAGGTGGAGTGTGGGTCTCATTCCTCCTGCTGGACCACAGAGCAAGGCATTGCTGGTCACACTGAAGGCTTTTCCTGCTATCTTCTATCCCCTTGTGAAAACATGTTTCAGTCAGGACTAACTCATACCCACCATGCCATGGAGATCTGAATTATGCCTGGAGAAACCTCCAGACATTCAAAGATGTTGACAGGATTTGCCTTCTTGGATGGGGGCTAAGTCTGGTGGAAGCAGATAGGTTTCTCTGGACCCTGCCTTAAGGAGTCCAAAGGGGCAGAGCAGCCACCTTATCCTCATGTGGCCCTGCAGGGGTCCAGAGAGAGAGAGAGATCCACAGTCATGAGAGGGAATGTCTTCCTTCTGATTTTTAAATTATTCAGACTCTTGAGGAGCCAACAATGGGTATTCCAGAAAAAAACCCTGAGGAGAGTACGAAGGCTTGTGTGATGACCCTAAGGTTCTATTCACTGTAGCCTCAGATCTCTTGAGGGAATTCCAAAGGCACTTCTGGGTTACAGGGACCAGGAGCATCCATGAGCACCCAGGAAACAGATGTCTCTAGGATACTGGCTGTCTGTTCTGGACAGTTTTGTCAGCTTGAGAAAATTGAGAAAATGCTTCCATAAGATGGGCTGTAGGCAAACCTGTAGGGCATTTTCTTAGAGATTAATGGGGGAGGACCCAGCCCATTGTGGGTGGTGTCACCCCTGGGCTGGTGGTCCTGGGTTCTATAAGAAAGCAGGCTGAGCAAGCCATGAGGAACAGCCAGTGAGCAATAGCTCTTCCATGGCCTCTGTATCAGCTCCTGCCTTAGGTGCCCTGTGTGATTTCTGTCCTGTCTTCCTTCAGTAATGGACTGCAATGAAGAAGTGTAAGCCAAATACACCTTTCCCCCACTAACTTGCTTTTTTGTCATGGTGTTTCATCACAGCAATAGAAACCCTAACTAAAACAATATTTGATGGCATGGTGGGCCAGTGTTTAGGATGGCCCTCAGGCAGTGTGGGTCAGAAAGAGGATGGATGGACATGGGTTTTAGACACTGTCCTAGGCTGCCCCAATCTTACAAACAACGCACTGGGAATCCGTGCCTTTGAGTTATAGCCACATGTCCACCTGGACATATGCTGTTCACCTGCCCACACATACCCAGCCCAGCCTGGCATCCTGCCCAGCCCAAAGCCTTGTGTAGCTGGAGCCTCCTGAGCTGAGACATTTATAGTTTGTTTCCTAGTTGGTTCAGAATGTTCCAGTATTTGGGTTTTTCAGTAAGTGATTTTCTTCCCTATTAAGGCACATTAGTAGGTTTTCGTGTGATTAAAGACCTTGCAGAGCCTGAGGGGATGGAGGAGGCAGGACCAGCAGCTTGCAGGACACAAGGCCTATGGCAGCCCTATGCGGGCTGAGGGCCAGTAGAAGCCTAGGCTGTATGTGGTGTGTCACTTCACCTCCAGACCTTGAGCATGCACCAGGATGTAGACACTGATGCCACCATTTGTGGGCACCGGCATCTGGTCCTGGGCGGCCACCACTGATGCTGTCAGCCTTGGAAGGAGCAAGAGAAGGGGTGCTAAGGAGAGGCTTAGGGGCATGGTAGACAGCAAGGCCTGTCCGAACCTGGACCTTGTGTTCTCTGAAGACCTCCTACGAAGGCAGGATGTGCCAGGAAAGAGTATTTGTCCCCTTGCTTTTTTCTCTGTAGGACACCATTCATATGCCTCTAGCATTTCCCCATATTACACAGGGAGCCCATATCACACAGGAGAGAAAAAAGTGTGCCCAGTCTCTACCTCTGGACATCTGTACATGAAAATTGAGAATGGGCAATGCCCACATGAGGGAGGGAGGCTTAGAAATAGATCACAATTCTCCAGGGATTTCCCAGTGGTGCCCCTCCTAGGGCTTGTACTCAGGAGCCTGTACCTGTCTGAACTCCTCCCAAGAGTTGGTCCAAGTCCAGAAGTGGGCCTTGTACTGGCCAAGAGTGACTGCCATCAGGGTGTTTCCACGGTAATAAAATATGGGCCTGTTGTGTTGAGAAGAGAAAGAATCATGACCAAGTCTATGTATTCATATGTGGGGCTCCTGGCTGGGGAGTGGTGAGCTGCCCATGCAGGTGTCAGCTAAAACTTTAAAGATGCACTAAGGTCTCATAGTACAAAAAGTAGGAGGGGATATGGGCTTGTGGTTCAGTAGAATGCTTTCCTAGCATGCCTGAGGTCCTGGGGTCCTACTTGGCACTGTGTGTTTGGTAGCCAACAAGGTTATAGGGATTGGCCCAAGTCATTTCTTGCTTGTTTTGGTCTTCGGTGAAGCAAAGCCAGGCCCTAGGAAGTTGAGCTGGCAAAGGAATTGAGTTGGTGACAAAGAGATCCTCTTTCTTGGAAATCAGATGGGTCTGGGACTGGGGGAAACCTATATATGCTGAAAGGATATCTCCCCCTGAGAGCCTTAAGATGCTTTCCTAAGAGTCAGGGCTTCCTAGTGCTCCAATGGTCCCAGGCTATTCTCCTTCCCAGGTACATATCCCAGGTCTAACTATAGGGTTCCTACATCTATGCTCCTGCTTCCTTCCATATGGGTCAAAGATAGCCAATGTGGAAGTTATAGCCTATGAGCAGCTCTGGGCCCCATCATGATGAGTAGAAGCAAGGAAGACAGAACTGGGGCTGAAACAGATGTTGTGTAGCACCAACCTGTCCATCGTGTGTCCCTGGAGCATGGTGGGGAGTAGGTCCAGCCCATCAATTATCCTGTCACTAGGTGGTTTCAGGCCTGCAAGGGACAGGCTGGTGGTAAAGAGGTCCATGATGTTTCCCAGCTGATGGCTGACCTGAAATGGATGTGATACTCTTTGAGACATCCTGAGAAAATGGTGTTTGAGGGCTGGAGCCTGATTCTCCTCTGTAGATGTGCACACACACCCATATCTGCCGCATGCCATGGGGCAAAAGGGTCATGGCCAGGATTCAGTGGAGACATGGATGGGACTTAGACTGCACATCTGACCCCGGAGTCAGGCCATATTTGTGCTCTACTTCTGCTACTCATGGATCAGTTGTCATAGCTAGACTCAGAATGCTAGCAGCTGGAGTTGGAGACAGGAACTGCTATGTGGGTCATGTGGGTACTGGGAATTGAATCTGGATCCTCTGGAAGAGCAGCCAGTGCTCTTAACTGCTGAGCCTTATCTTCATCCCTGTCCTCCTGGCTCTTTACAGAGAGAGCATAAGGGTCTCACCTTTCAAGGTTCAACTGTCCACAATATTCATTTTAACACCTGACACCTAGAAGCTACTGTGAGCTTTGTACATCAAAAGAGAAAAAGTCAGGAAAAGTCCCAGAAGTAGCAAGGAAGACAGGTGGAGAGGAACCAACCCAAATGGTGCTGCTTCCTGTTCTCCCCAGTCAGAAGACATTCCAAGAAGGCCAGAGACATTTTCTGGGCCCACTGCTGTTCATCTGTGGATGTATTAGCCCTGTGGGAAGAGTGCTTGACTGTTTTCTGCTCGTGTTTAAGGGCAGCCCCAGTCAGTAAGTAGTTGGGGTCTTTTGTGGCTTTGCCTCCATGGTAACACTGAGCTTCTTCACATGTTCACCTACCCCTTCAGTACCCTCTAAGAGCTGCTGTGCTAGAGACAGGCAGTGTGCTTATCTCTTCCTCTTGACCTCTGTGGCTTGGGAAGTCCAGTGTACGATGAGCACAGTCTCTGGAGAAGGGTGTCTGTGGTCCTCTAAGAAGATATAACTCCACAGCCGCCTGTCAGGACCTCAGCCCAAGTTCAATTTAGGCAGCATTCCTTGTCACTCCTTGCTTTGCCCTCATTCTGTTGAATAAACCTGGCCAGACTCTGACCAAGGAACCTCTGTTCCCCTAAAGACTTGCTGAAACCCTCCACCTCTGTGTTGAAATTCCAACCCCTTACTGCCATTGCCTAACTCAGTCACACATTGCATCCTGATAGCTTGGGGACAGGGGCAGTTTCTAAAGCAAAAATGACCTTGTTTGGACAAACAACTCTAGAAGAGACCCTTGCAGTCTGCATGTACTCTCTGCTGTAGCACCCAATCCTCATTCCCAAACCACACAGCCTCCCCTATAAAAGATCCCAACCAACTTCCCCTGCTCCCTGCAAACCCCTCCTTTCCCACAGGAAAGTGTCTGTCCTTCACTGCTTGAAATAAAAGTCCCATCTGTTGAGGTCAGTCAGATTCTTATCTCTTTCCTGCCTTTTGTCTCTTTACTCTGTGGCTCAAAATCTAACAGACATGATTCTTTCCATGCAACAAGGCCCCTCCCTGTCTGACATGGACACCATTCTACAGAGCCTGTTTGGGAATAGGACATTTTTAGAGGTGCTAAGGTCTCTCTACCTATGATAGTAGGGGAGCAACAGAGGCCTTTTGTAGCCTTTGCAGGAAACAGAGAGCCTTCTGAGTGTTTCATGGTCTCTTCTAAGCATTTCCCTCCAAAAAAAGAGGGAATGGGAGTGGGGGTGCAGATCCAGAAACTTCCATCATCTGGAAAAAAGTAAGAGAAGGAAGGAAGCATGCTCCATGGCTGAGGTGATGGGAAGGAGGAAATCTGATGGTTCCTCCAGTGCATGCAGCCTAGCACACACACACACACACACACACACACACACACACACACACACACACACACACACACCCAGCTGTTTGTGATAAGGCACCCAACAGTGGGAGCAGAGGTCAGCTTCTTCAAGATGAAACTGGATCAAAGGCTGCAATTAGACCACTGCTGCCAGGTGCAGCAACAGGAAGGCTAAGTGTCTGCTGCAGGGTAGATGAATGTCAGGGTGCTCTAAGTAGAAACCTCAGTTATTACAGAATCCCATGTGACTCCATCCCAGTTTGTTGTCTTGTGGGAAGCATAGTGAAAATAAAGCCACAGCTCTGGAGCACTGCCACTCCTTTCCTCAGAAGGCAAGGCTGTGTGTCTCTGACTCCAGTGTCAAACCTTGGTGCCTCTGGAGGGCATCTGGCAGGAACAGCTGTGGAAGCAGATGCACTGAACCCACTGGACATAGCATAGTAGGTTACGCACCCTGGGCCCACAGTCAGCTCCAACTCCCTTTTCCCAGTTGTCCCTCTGCACTTTGCCAGTGCCAGGTGGGGGCAAGGTTTAACCTAGGACTGGATATGGCTCCTCATGGGGGAACAAAGACCATGCTAAGTGTCCCTTCCCAGGAAAACTTCATGTGTCTCATATGTCTCCCATTCCTCACCCAATGATAACTGGCTCAGTGCTTTCATAGCTACATGAGAGTGGGGAGTGATGGCACTAGGAAATGAAGTTTCCTCTTTTCCACAAGTGCAGCTGTGGGCCAGGCCCGTTTTGTAAGGGTCAGATGGTCAGGGCCAGTCTGAGTGCCCGTTAGTATCCCAGTAGCCATATTCCTTCTACATGTGATGAATTGACAACCATGGACACTCTGTTCTACAGAGAGAGCTGGCCAGGTCACAAACTGAGATCCAACAACCTCCGAGGCTCTGGTGATTAGTGTGACCTGGAGGTCCCATGTCAAGAGGCCCTAGGCAAAGGGTAGTGAGGAGCAGAGGCTCAAGCAGGTCTAGGTTTAGAAGCTAGAAACTTAGGGTAAATCCCAATTGTTCCTTGGGACACATAGAGACTATCCAAAGCATGGTGAGTAGGAATGTAGGTCGCATGGCTGGATACCTGGGGGTTGTTGCCAGTTCTGATGCAGTAGCTGGCAGGCTGGACAGGTACCCTTCCTAGGCTTCACTTTCCTAATGTGTGCAATTAAAGAAAAGGGTAAAGGCTGTGTCTGACAGAATGACAACCACCAGGGATATCTGCATTGTAATTGCTGGCCTCTGTGGCTCTAGGGTCCCACACAGCAATAGGCACATAAGATAGTAGGTGGAATTGAGGGTGTGTATCTTCTGGCTTCTAGTAGGAGACTGGCCTGTACTGTCCATGCAAGCCAGTATTTATTAAAGTCAGCTATTCTGTCCACCCCTAAGTATATGGAGGCTACCACTTCAGGGTGAATTGAGGAACCCAGAGGGAGATACTGTCTGCAAGTAATATGAATGCTAATCTCAGCAGCAAGCACAGTGTGATGACTACGAGTTCCAAAGTGGATTCTTAGACAAGGGGTGGCCTGCCTGGGGCCAGAGCTTGGGGGTAAGGGTGCTGCCTGATATGAAGGTGTCCAGACTAGGGCAAGATACTCACCCCCTTGAGGCCCCACCTCTGGTCTTTTCTACAAAGATATGTGGGTCCCATGTGGGGCTGCAACTGTCCCTTATGGTAAGTCCACAGAACATGAGCAGTCAATTGACTACAGAAGCCCCCTTATCACCTGGGCACCAATGTCCCTGAGAGACCTTGCAGGAGATATAGCTTCAGTGTGGAATATTGACTCACCTGGCCTGCAGCAATGTGCCCGGGCCACCATGCGATCGCAGGTTCCCTCATCCCACCTTCAAATGTAGTCTGCTTCCCACACAGGAAGGGACCATTGCTGCCACCTGGGGGTGAGAGTCACCATCTATCAGCCTCAAGAGCTCTGGGCTCAGATCCTCTGGGGAATCAGGGACACACAACGTCCCTGGCTGGCAAGTGGCTTATCCTGACTTCTGAACCCTTGGTTAGGGACATTTGAGTCTTGAGGTCATCACAAGGACAAAGGACCAGGAGGAGGAGGTCAGGCTGCAGACACAAGTCAGGAAACCTGGTGGCTCTGATCCAGACAGCTAAAATGCTCTGGACACAGCTTTCCAGAGAGAACAGAGAATTCTTGCCTCACTAGGAACCACCAGCCTACTAGGAGTCAGTCACTGCTCAGAAACAAAAACCAGTTATAAGCCTGTTCCTGTTAAAGGTCACAGACACTGATGTTTGTAAGTCAGAGCTCTTAGATGCTAATATTCACAGGCATCATGTATTGGGAAGATCTTACTTAAAATGCAGCCTACCCCAGATTCTCTCTGGTCTTTACACAGCTAGGGGCAGGGCACATAGCTAGATTTTGAACAAACCCCTGAACAAGCCTGTAGGAAGCTGGTAGGGATAAAGCCCCTTTACATCTCTATCCTAGACACAAGGAAGAAATACAAGAGTTTTGGAGCTGGGTGGGCCTGTTCCACAAGGACATGAGCTGCTGAGACTACCTCAAACCTAAAACATAGTGGGGAGAAACAAAGTGTTTCGCAGTGAAAAGTAAAACAAGACTGTCATCGTGACAATGGTGGTCACTGTGCTCTGTAGCTCCCATGGAACCCTGCTTCTTCTCCGTGTACAGCAGACATAGCAGTGTGAAACAGCTCAGATCAGAGGCCTCAACAGCAGCAGCTCCAGTCATCCCTCACCAGGCTAACAGCACTGATGAGAGAAAGGCATGGATACCAGGAAGAAGAGATGTTAGGCAGCAAGAAAGCTCTGTCTGGGGAGGATGCCCGGGCTCGGACCTGAAGGTGATCATATTCTATTTCTACTCTTTTTTTATTTTGTTTTTTTTTTTGAGACAGGTTTTTACTGTGTAGCCCTGGCTGTCCTGGAACTAGCTCTGTATACCAGGTTGACCTCAAACTCGTAGAGATTCACCTGCCTCCAATTCCTGAGTGCTGGGATTAAAGCATTGCCATTTACCCACTCTATTTCTACTTTTTAAGTTAGATATGCGTTTTTATTTTAAGTTTTTTTTTTAAATGTTTTAAAAACAAGATCTGGAAAGTTTTATTCAAGAAAAACTTTCCTGGTTCATTTTTCATCAGTTTGTATAGGAATGATTCTATAATATTAGAATTTACCTGGGTGAATGACAGCCAGAATACATACTCTGTAGTATTTTCTGCATGTTGTGCCTAATTCAATATTATTGCCACTATAATAATGGACACCAGTTTTGGCCAATAGGGCATAACATTCTATTTCAGATCTCTTCAAAGCTGGGAAGTTGTTGGCAAGGATAACTAGTTTCACTTTGCCTTGTCTAGTTATTATCAGAGTCGACTGTATCCCAGCATGTAATTCACACTTTTTATAACAAGTTGAAGCCTAGACTTGACAGAATCCAGGGACTTTTTCATCTTCTTTATGGCTACCATCTTCTCCCTCAGATGCAGGATGGCCCTTGCCCTCCAACCTACCACTCACAATAGCAGTTGCCAAGACCTTGGGGTAATCGTTAGAAATGATACCATTTTCCTTTGACCCCTGAGAGTTGGCATTAAAAGTCTCCAGGTCAGCCCGGCTAGACTTGGTTGTCTTTTCTATTGCCAAATCAGCTTTTCTTTGGTTTATGATGGCTGTACTGGGTTTCTTCACCTGAACCAGGAAGCCCTCAGGACTGATTGAGCCACCTGAGGTATCAGAGCCCAAACTGCCAAAGGGCAGTACAGACTGAGGAGATGGCTGGGCTCTCATCCTTGACGGGGAACTTCACATTAATAGTTGAGACCCTGCAGCACCAGGGTGACTGTTCCAGGTTTACCCCATTGGACAGTTCCCAAGACTGAGGTTGCTTTTCCCACCACCTCTGTAGCAGCCTACCCTAGTACCGCCCAGTATTCTGCCACAGTCCTGGCTGCCAAAGTCTCTTGTAGCCCAAGGCTGCTTCTTGCTGTAAGAACTGTGAGACAGCATCTCCTTCCCCTGACACTTGCCTGTTCCTCTCTCTCAGAAGATTCAAATTCCTGGGAACCCAGACCAGGCCTGAGTTAGTAGGGTCAAGACCTTGCCGCTAGGTGCTCTATTCTGGGAGGCTTTGGTCTGTGAGCCACCTTCTAGTCACTGACCTAGGGCCAGAGGACAGGAAGCAGAACTTGCCTTCTTTGGGAGCAGAAATGAGGGCTGCGCCATTATCAGATGTGAAGAAGACAAACGTGTTCTTACTGATGCCCAAGTTTTGCAGAAGGCTCAGGATTTTTCCAACACTGTCATCTATTTCCCGTACAGCATCACCATACCTGCAGGGGAAGATGATATTCTATCAGGCATCCAAGAGCATTAGTGTGACCCCAACACTAATCTTATCTCTTCAGAGATGACCAATGGGGCAGCTAGCTGCTTCTCAAAGGAAAGTTCTGGCCCAAGTTCAAATTGTTTATTGCAAACAAAGCAGATATAACCACCACAACTTTCCTTTCATCACTGATCCTGAGCTGGAGGAGGTAAAAGAGGTATGGATGTTTTGTATCTTTCTTTCTTTTATGGTGCTGGGGATTGTTCAATGGCCTCATGTATGCTAAGCAATCTTCACAACTGAAAAACATCCTGGCTGTTTTGGACTTCCCATAACGGCCCAGAGCACCCACCCAGTGATACTGAGCATAACTGAAGGCCCCAGTGGGGCTTATAACTCACCGCCCTCTATGGCTGGTACCCAAGAAAGGTCTTGAGGCATAAACTGGTGCATGAGTGGCATCAATGGCCCAGTAGAGGAAGAAAGGGCTCTGCTTTGCATGTTGTGTCCTGATGAAGTCCAGAGCTTCCTGTGGGAAAGGCCTCCGTTCTCCTCTGCTTCAGGCCAGTTCATCTCCCTGCCTCCCCAGCTTCCTCCTATCTCCTTGTTTTGACTAGCCCACTCAGCCTTACCTGTAAGTAGAGTTGGGTGAGGTTCGCTTCCCCAGTCTTCAGGTTAATTGGAAATTCTTCATAAAATCTGAAAACAAAAACCAAAAACCAGAATTTAGTCAAGAAAACCCCTTCCTCAATTTTACTGCAAAGTCAGGAATGTTCCATGTAAAAGTTGCACAACTCTTAAGTGAAAATCTTGTCTGAGGTGACAAGACTCTAATGGTCTCAGCATATAAGATGCGTGTGCTGTAGAGATGAGACAAGGTTCAAAGGTGTAGCTGGGGATATAGGCTTTAAAAATAAATGCATGTGTATTGTGTGTATAGGTACACATGTATGTGCAGGAGTACATGCAATGATGGGTGCACATGTATGTAGAGGATGGAGGATAATCTCCTTTGAGATGGGTCTATCTTATTATTGAATTTTTTGGGACAGAATCTTACTGGCTAGCTCTGGCTAGGCTAGGTAGATCAGGCTGGCCTCAAACCACAGAGATTTGCCTGCTTTTGTGTACCAAGTGCTAGGATTAAAGAGGTACAATGCCATGCTGGGTTAGAATCTCTGATTGGCTCTGAAGTCACCAATTAAACTGGTGGGCTAGTGAGCTCCAGGGATCCTCCTGTCTCAGCCCTCCCAGCACTGGGATTACAAAGCCATGCTATCCTGCCCAGCTTTTTACACTAGCACCAAGGACTGGACTAAGGTTCTTGTGTTTGTGAAGCTAACATGTTGTTGACTAAGCCATCCTCCTAGTTCCCAGAGGCTTCTTTTTGAGAGGTGAAGATGTTCTGTCACTGAGTGCACCAAGGGCCCTTGAACAGCCTACTGCGGATATAAAACAATCATTTATAAAAGGGCAATGTTTGGCTCAACCTTTAGGTCTGCTGATATAAGAACTTCCACCCAAGGAACAAAGGGGGAAGGAAAAGGAAGATTAAGCAATCAAAATTCAAGAAAGATGAGTCAGGTCCTTGACATCAGAGCTACAAGCTGGAGGCATCTCTGTAAGGCCTGACCTAAATGGTCTCCCCTCCCCAGTATGCCTCTTTTTGTGGTGATAATGGAAAGTCCCTGGAGTCTCACATCAATTTAGCCCCACAGTATCCTCTCTTGTGTGCAGCTAATAGGCCAACTTAGTGTGTGAAGATGACAATTACCTTACCAAGAGGGTACATGGGTCCTAGATCTCCCAAAATACAAGCTATGAGTATACTTTGGATGCAGGGGGACCTTTAAGTCACATGTCTGAAAGGAATCTATGATGCTGGAAAGGTTAGAAATGGCCTTAGGTGAGACTCCTGGTCCTGGGCAAAACTGCCTAAGAAGCAGAGCTCTCACTCTCAGCACATAGGATACCAGATGCCAGCTGGTAGCTTAAGAACATCAGCCCTGTTCCTGGGCAAGCACTAGAGACAAAGGGCAGGAGTGAAGGACACAGGGATGGAACAGGAGGAAAGGGAAGGGGCTCTGTCTGTTACCTGCCGACCATCTCCCAGTCCCTGTACACAGGGATGTTGGGCTTGGCCCTGTTGTCGTAAGGTCCAAAGTGACAGTTGGGGGATCCAAACCACTCATCAAATCCATGTTTCAGGGGGTGGAACTGGGGTCTGTGACCTAGATGCCTAGAAACAGGAACCATGACACTTCAGAGGCCCCCTCACTGGGGACACTACAATGTTTTGATCAACAACAATCCATCACCATCAAATTTGCTAACCATATAAGCAGCCTGCCAGTACTCCTGTACCCCATGGTCTAGACACACCAAGATACAAAAGGTCAAGACCTCACTTCAAGAGGGATCACAGGAACTCATCTGCCCTCCCCAGACAATGCTATTGTTCAGAGCTCTAAGCATATCCAAGGGCATTTCAGCAGAGCCAATAGTGTCCTGACAAAGCCAAGAGTTTCCAGGCACAGCTGGGAGTGTCCCAGCACAGCCAATGGCATCTGGGCACACTGTCACACAAAAGAGGGTTTAGGGATCCTTTGGGATCTGGAAAGAAGCCCTGAAGGATAGTGCATGAAGAGGAATCTCCCAAATGCCTTGAAAGCAGCCAGATACAAATACCCATTTCAACTATCTCTAGATTGCAGTAGCTTTCTCCTGCCTTCCTTTACACTCAGGGACACTCCAAGGACCGTGTTTCTCCCTTGGGTTTCTAGTCAAGTAGTTCACTGCTCCATCTGTTAACACAAAAGTCAGAGTATTACCCCAGCTAAGGGAAATCACCAGGAAGGTGGCTGGGTGGGAAGATGATGTAGTACTTAGGACTGTCCACTCATTCTCAGAGCCTAGGGCATGAACCGATATTGGAGTGAATAAGAAAGAATATGGCAGAATGCAAGATATGTGGAGATGTAGAGATGAGAGGGGTCCACAGAGTAAAGCTTCACAGGGTAAATGGCCTTGCCTCAAAGCTGCAGGGTCCTTTTGTGAGTCCCCCACCCCGTCAGGTATTATCCCATGCTCTCACATCCTTCCTTCTTTACTTTCAAGGACACTTAATTGTATTCCCTCAATCTACCAGTAACCACAGGAAAGCTGCTGAGAGGTGCCACCATCCCAATTCCAACTGCAAACATCAGTGGGCCAGCAGTTCGGAATTATCCCTGAAGCAGAGCTTGTCTTCCCTGGGACCTCCAGCTCCTACCTGCTCTTTAGAGCACATGTTAAGACTACTGTTGACGGATGTGAGGGTGATCTGGCTGTGACATCTGTCACCCCATTGATCGCCAGGGTTGATTCAGCTGATCTGACTGGCTAGGGAGATGTCCCCTTCCTCCCTCACTGCTCCTTGTGTGTCCCTCCCGAAGCTGCATGCTCAGTCAAAGAGGATGACCTTCCCTGAATAGAGGAGGAGCAGTCTTCCATCAAGGGTATATGAGTAGCTGCGCTCCCCTGCTAGAACCTCCAAACAAGCTCTCAAAGACTACTGCTGACTCCAGACCAAGCTATGTGTGCCATTACCATCCAGCCTGGGACACAGATCTGTTTATCTGCATTGTGTACATACTCCTGCAGAAAGCCTTTTTCAGGTAAAGCTTTCAACACAGTATCCCTGAGGTGGAGTGTCCTTTTCCCAGCTGTACTTGGGATGGGCTCTATTCTGGGAGGTTCCACCTTGACCTTTCATCCAGGTTACCATTACACAGGTAGGGTTAAGGGGAAGCAGAGAAGTCTTTGGGAATAAATGGATACTCAGCAACTACTCTGCCTGCTCTTCAGAGAATACCTGTCTAGAACTCAGTTTCCTCACTTGCAGGGGAGATTAGCACAGCATGGCTGGCTCTGCAGTGCTTAGCCTGCCTAATGGCTGCACACAGTGAACCTTTAGAGCTGTTCTCTGACCTTCACATACTCAGTCTATAATCACCCCTTTAGGGACTAGTGCACCACTATGGTACAATGACATCTCAGATCCTTAAGCCAGCCTGCACTAATTCCCCTATGTTGGACATGTTCTCAGGCCCATTACAAGACACTTGCCATTTCTGAACATCTCAGGGCAGATGGGAGAACCTTTGAGTCCATGTCCAGCATTCCATAGCCTCTGTGTAAGAGAAGCATGACCAGTGCCTTGTCTGGACACAACTATAGTTCTGTGCACTTGGTTCTAACCATGGCTGATACTAACCAGCAGGTGAGCAGGATTGGAGAATGGCCTAGAGGTCTCCTAAGACTTGTGGTCCAGCCTCATTCACACACATTTGGCTGCTGGCAGATTATGTGGTCTATTTGAAGGAGTCTAGGCTCTGTCTATGTAGGACATGGTCAGGGAGAAATGAAATCTAGACCCTCAATGCTGAGGTCTTCATAAAGGACACAGGGCAGTACTGCTTGCAGCTACTAGCACTGGACTAAACCCTGCTCATAGAAGAGCAACTGAAGATCTGCCTCCAGCCTCTGGGAGCCAGGTCCCACCACTGGCCTCTGCTCACTGTGCTCTTTCAGAATCTAACAGAGCTGTTCTTTTTGGATGCCTCTTTCCTAGCAGAAGTCATCCAGGAAGACCAGTAGCTCTGTGGAAACTTGCTTCCTGTTCAGCTCTGGCCCCTTCAGTCCCTGACAGCAGGAAGCTATGGACCTGTCAGGTAAGACACAGGCATCTCTGGTTATTGTGGGGCCTCCAGCTCTTTCTTGCCTGTCTCTGCCATGCTTTCCTGGACTTCCTTGCCACCTGCTTGGGGACTGTGCAGATGAGGGAGGATCTGATGCCTGTCAGCTCTTCTCTGCCACCCCCCTTGTTATAGCTAGGTTTTATTTTTTGCTTGGAAGGTGACAAATGTTTCTTAAAAGCTCCCTGCAGAGGTTATAGATGGTGCTTAAGTATAATGTCAGCATGTGGAAGGCTGAGGCAATGGATCATAAAACTAAAATCAGTTTGAGCTACATAGTGAAACCTTGCCTCAGAAAACAAAAAATTCCCCTAAAAAATCTAAATGGATCTGAAATCTAGTTTCTACTCCTCCTAAGAAGTCCTCATTTGGAAAGACCTGCCCAGAGGTAGGTCTAGGACTCACCACTTGCCCACAATCTTGTTGGTATAGCCTGCCTTCTTCAGGAGCTTGGGCAGGAGGTGCTCTGAGTTAGGGATGCCACCCATTATCTCCTGGGGTGTATAAGCTGGAAAAACAATACTGCATTAGAAATATCACATCTCTGTCATGGATACACACACTACCCCCCCCCGGGTGGACAGGCAGAACTGTGGTCAGGGTAGGGACACTTCCCATGATATTCCCAGGTACTCTCCAAGTTAGTACCAACATGGCAGGGATGGTGTAATGCTGCCCCTTGCCCCCACATGTCTCTTACCTCTTCAGCCTGGTTTGCCATTTGACACCATGCTGTTCCCTACAGGCTGTGATCCTGGTTCTTCCCATATTCCTTTTCTTCAAGGCCACTTGAAATCCCATCTCATCTGGGTCCTGTCCTTATAGAACCCACCCAAGCCCTTGAGTTTATTTCTAGAACAATCCCTATTCTGACCTGAAACTTCATGGCTTTCCCAGTGGCATAGGAGCCATGCCAGGTCAAGGATGGTGGGAGGATGTTGTGTGTTGTACCTGAGGTGCCTCAGCCCCAGCTTGGTTCTTACTGGGCTAGTTCAGGGAGGGAGGAAACTTGTGACATGGGTTCTGCACTGTGGTACTCAGTTCTGCCTTAGGTTGCCTTTATTTACCCTTCTAGAACTCAAATCTCTCACACTAAGGCCTAGGACCCCAGTGTTCCCTGATCTAGACTGAGTACCTGCAGGGCCATGAGGGTGGGAGTTGGTGGGGGAGCATACCATTCCTTGCATGCCCGTTGGATGTGTAGAAGCCATTGCGGATGGGCAGCCGTCCTGTGAGCAAGGCTGCCCTGGCTACATAAAAGGATAAAAACAGACACTATGACACAAATCTAGTAGGACCCTCAGCCAGCTCTGTATTGCCTCCCATGTGCACAGTTCCTGGGATGTGTCTGTTACAAATGTACCAGGTTGACACTAACAGTTGTGTTTCAATCCCCTCCAGCCTCTGAATTGCAGAAGTTGGGCACTGGGAGATGGCCTAATGGCCTGCTGATGGATAGAGGTTTATATAGCAGGGTCTGCTACTCAACTCTGTTCCTGTGCTCAGTCTTGAGACTCTGGGACAGCTACCAGACTGTCCATATGGCAGACCTCCTACTGACCCCTCACCCCATCTACTGTTCTTCCTTAAGATCAGAACTTCTGTGCATGCCAGTGTAGTAGGAGTGACATTCCTTGGGAAGAGGACATGGCCTTACTGCCTCTCCACAACACCCCTGTCCTGTGACCAGGAAGTACAGATAGTACTTTGAGAGCAATGTGGCAGTTCTGGGAGACAGACAACAGCCCTTCCCTGGGGCAGAGTGAGCCCTGTCTTCTGGAAGGCACATAGCAATAGTTAGCTATCTAGCAGGCTATTGCCCTTAAGGGGACCTTAGCTCCAAACTTATGGTGGCCAGAGGGCTCAAAGTCAGGAGCCAGAATGACCAGTAACAAAATCCCTCACGCCACCTGCAGCCTTCCTGACACCTGGGAAAAGGCTTATCTACCTAGATTAGGGTTACAGGGGCAGATGTGGCAGACTGCTGGCCAACAGGGTGCGTGGTGGAGGGCCGCAGCAACTTACATGGTGAACACAAAGGGTTGGCAGAATAGAAGTTTGGAAAAAGCATCCCTTCTACAGCCATCCTGTCCAAATTTGGGGTCTCTCTGGAAGGCTCTCCATACACACCCAGGTCACCCCAACCCATCTGCAGGGAAGATCAAAGAAATGAGAATGAACCCTTTCATTTTTTTGTTACAAGGAAGAGCCGTAGAATTTGCCCAAACTCTGGCAGCTTCGTGAGCTGCTCCAGAGCTTACTAGGAATTTGCTGGCTCTCACCTCTGTATCAGTTTGACCACCACCAGGGATATATCTGTGTTTGTCTTCCTCCCCAGCTGAGATCAATCTCTGTATGCTCCTAGAGTCTCTGTGTCTAAGAATACACATCTATTTTTAGCATAAAGCTGTTATGCAAATTTAGATTTCAAAAGCAAGTGGTGAGGTTCCTCTGAAAGGGGAGCCAGAGTTACCACATGGCCTGGCAGCCTGGCTCAGTGTACCTCACAGAACTGAAAACTCGTGCTCCAAGACTACATGTGTGTCCATGGCAATCTGATTCCAACCATCAAGGGCTAGGGTCAGCCCAATTGGCCACTAGATGATGGATGAACAAGTTGTAGGCTATACTGTCTGGATGGAATTATATTTCTCCAAATTCATGACCACCTGGAGCTCATGAGTATGACCTTATTTCACTTCCACATTGGAATGTTATGCAAGGAAACCTGAACCCATGAGACTGTGATCCCTCAGATTTGGCTCAGAATAAACTCTTACTCCCTTTGAGATGTAAACTTCTTTGGATCAACTGTGGAAAACTCTCATTGGAGGAAGGGCGTGCAGTCAACACCCAGCTATGGCTCATCACAGTGAAGGGATGGCAAGCAGTAAAACAAGACAAGGAGGAGGAGGAAAAGGGTGGCATTGGGAGGTCTAGACCAGGCAGCTTCCAGCATCCTGCCCCCATGGCTTTATGCTACAAGCCTGCTTCCCCCTAGGGCAAGCTGTGATAGCACATATGGGTGGAATCAACCAGAGAACTTGTGAGTGGTTTAGGATCTAGAGTTCTCCCTTTTGGCTGGTCATGAAGGCACCTTGTACTTCATTCACACACACTAAGATGACAAGATGCACAGGGGTATTAGATAACTGATTGGATATTAGCAGGCTTGGAAGTTATTGGGGATGGATCCTTAACGATGAGCTTGCAAAACCAAGACCTGAAATTGTGGGACTAATCACTGGTTCATAGAATGTGACCAGAATTGTATTTATGACCCTGGGTGGAGTCATGACATTAATAGATATAGGCATGTACAATTTTTTGTCTTTCTGATATATTGTTGTCTTCTACAAATTTCATGTTTGAGGACTGACATCAGTTACAAAAATATCACAAAAGGGGCAGTGGTGGCACACACCTTTAATACCAGCACTCAGGAGGCAGAGACAGGTGGATCTCTGTGAGTTTGAGGCCAGCATGGTCTGCTGAGCAAGTTCCAAGACAGCTTCCAAAGTTCCAGAGAAACCCTGTCCAGGGGGGTGGGGGTGGGGAAACCTGCAGTACTGCAGAGCAGCAACAACAACAAAAAATCACAAAAGTATGTTTTATGTAAGTTTATGATTCTTACGTTGGGCATGTGGCTGCAGTTAGACATACCTAGAAGAACTGGAAGTCTCTCTCTCTCTCTCTCTCTCTCTCTCTCTCTCTCTCTCTCTCTCTCTCTCTCTCTCTCTCTCTCTCTCTCTCTCTCTCTCTCTCTCTCTCCCCCCCCCCAGGGTTTCTGTGTGTAGCCTTGGCTGTCCTAGAACCTTTTCTGTAGACTAGGCTGGTTTGAACTCAGAGATCTGCCTGCCCTTTCTCCTGAATGCTGGAACTAAAGGCATGTGCCACCACTGCAGCTAGGACCAAAGCTTATTTAACTTGGGTTGTGTTTGTCCTTCTCTGTTCCGCTCAGCTCATGTTAGGGAGTGTTATGAGCAAAACCATCCCAGGTACCAGGCCAATGAACCTGCCCATACTTTTAGCCCATGCCTACCTTCAATAACTAAGAGTATTTTGCTCTGCAGTGGTCCTTTTTGGTCATTGTCCACTCTCATTCCTTGAGCATTGTCTACTCTCACCCTTGAGAAGACCTGTTGATAGGTTTGTAATAAACTCTACCTATCTCTTACTCTATGGTCTGTATGTCTTATCTAGATTCTTTCCACAGGGATCACAAAGGCTGAGGAGTCAAGTAAAATCCAGAGCAAGATTGTGGTGAAAGGGGGAGGTGGTGTTCCCTATAAATCACCATAGCTTTACACATTGCTTAGATGCAGGAGACCATTTTTCTCAGGGTAGGGATACCCAGATCCCAGTGCCCACTAAAGGCAACATCCCACAAGGGCCTTCCTGAGCACAGTAGTCCACCTGCATGCTTCCATTCCTTGTTTAACCTTTTCCTTACCACTCCAGCTCTTTCTGTGAAGATAAGCATGCTACCTTCTACCCTTCAGTTATCAGGGGTTAAGGAATCAACCTTTGCAACACACGGTATAAGAGAGATATTCTGTGAATTTTATCACATTTGAGTATATCACTGGGTGGCAGTGGTACACACCTTTAATCCCAGCACTTGGGAGGCAGAGGCAGGTGGATCCAAGTATGCCTTGAGGGATAGGTAGCCACATACAATGCTGCAGGGCAGGGCTTGCAAAGTGAGTTTGTGAGTGGGATAAGGAGTTGCACATACACTCTAATTATGCTGGCATTTAAAACAAACCCGCCTCTTATGCTGGCTGTAACCCTTAGGACAGGAGTGGTGTAGAGTCTTTTACAAGTCAATGTGACTGGCAGGTGATTAGGCCATGCATGGTTTACTATGTTAGTTTTGGGAACTCACCCCCTGTTCGATAATGGTAGCCTCTCAGGGAAAAGGGGCTTATCTAAAACACGCCTTCCAGACACTCATGATATGACCAGGGGGCAGGACAGGACCATGGTCAACCAGTCCAAAGTCAGTGGCAATCCTTGAAGAATTTAAATTAGAGACAATCATAGACAATCAGACAGTACCAAGCCTGGAGCTAGGAACCATGTCAGATTCGATCAGCCTGGCAAAGGCAGTTATAAAGAATAAAGGAAAGGGATTGCAGCAGAGAAGGGACAAGTATGGAGGCTCCTATGCTGCTGAGGCTGTCCTTATCTGCCACCTAGGGGCACCTCAGGGCTTTTCTCCCCTCCTGGCACCCTTGCCTCTTCTGGCACAGGCACCCTGAAATAGGGTCAAGTATGAGCCCAGGGGGCCTCCTCACCCAGGGTGTCCTTTCCAGAGGTGGGCTCAGCTTCTCTGCTGGACTGTCCAGCATATTCTTCTCAACTTATGCTTGGGTCAGGAGTGGTCTGAGTCAGCAAAAGTCAATGCCCTACTAGGATTGCTCACAGTGGGTAAGTGAGCTGAGTGTTGCCTAGGGCTGTCATGAGACTGTCACAGGGCCACCAGGGGCCAGCTTACAGAAGCAGACTTATACAAGGGGAAGCCTGGAACCTACCTGCTTTAAGTCAGAGTGATCTAGTTGGTAAAGCCAGGGATTCCCAGTTTTGCTGAAGTTGAGTTCATTTTCAGTTATATGTATCATAAGTCCCTACCTGACAAGACCCAAGTGTTGCAGAAGGTAGGTGGTGGGGGTTCCTAATCAATCACTTGCAGGTAAACTGATCTGGTGCTAGTTACATCCCATTATCCAATACCCTCCTACTTATCTGCTGTTGCCCAACAGAAATGCACTCTGAGCCTTACATATAACTTTATATTTTCTGGTCACCACATTAGAAACATAATTAAGTTACTAGATGTAGTGGTTCATCCTAGCACTGGGGAGGCTAAGGCAGGATGATTGCCTTGATTGAGTCTGAGGCCAGCTTGGGTTACAGAGTGAGTTTCAGGCCAACCAAAACTACATAGCAAGACCATGTCTCAAAAAACCAAGCAAATAAACAAACCAAAAAATAAAAGCAAGTAGGCACGATGAAGGCTAACAGTACATTTACTTAACTCAATTATCCAAAGTCTATTATTTCATCACTCTTCAGCAGTCTAATGGAGTGTTAGAAAGGACCTCTCACTTCTCGAAGGGTGTTATTTGGAAAGGAGAAAGCAGAAAACTGACAGACAAGTGTCTGTAGCCAGTACTCCTCCCATCCATCTACTAACCAGGCCCGACCAGGGGCATTACGGGTGGCATGGCCGTAGATAGTAGTCAGTACTTTTGATCAAGCAAACCAATAGACCGGCCAACCAAGCCAGTGTGATTTGGCTCTAAAAGGACCTAATACTGAAAGGCACTATATACGAATGTGATATATATCTTCAGTACTTCGTATTACTGTGAAAGGCCTGCTACCAGCCACCAGAATGGGAGCCAGAGGAGCCAGGCACCCAGAGTGTGAATTAGTCATCGTCCACATAAGATGGGAAGCTGGAAAAAAGCATTCAAGGTTCCCTGCAGTGCATTTTGGGTAGTGGGGTTATGTATAGGACTTTTTAGCTGCATATTTTTCTTCATGATAAAGTACCACTAACCTAATGACTATCAAATGCGATGCTTACTTTCTTTTTCTCCTCCTAAGTCTAAAATCCAACGTATTTTACATACATGGGGACCACTTTGAGGAGTTAAGTGTGGGTCAGCATAGGTCTGAAGGCTCTGTGGGGAGGGCAGCGTTGGCTATTAGCCTCTGGGGTGCCCACGACAAATCAACCTGAACTGGATGTGACTCCGGTTCTAACAATAGCTGACAGGTGCCACTCTGTAGTGAGTCTGGGGTGGAGTGAGGCGGTGGGGGGGGGGTGGTGGCGGGCTGAGGCTCAGAGGAAGATAGGGTCCAGTACAGTTTGGATAGTTCTATCTGACCCAGTGCTGATTTCTAAGATTTCATGTCACTTCAGAGAGTCATACTCCTCAGATAGCAACACTGAGGCAGATCAGCCCCGGGGCTTTGGTCAGAGTTCTCCTAGAGGCCCAGGCTGAAGGTGGGCACCGAGGGCAGAACCACCATATGAGGGGAGGGGGATGCCAGGTCCCTTCTCCGGCGAGATAGGGGTGAACCTCCCTGAACACAGACCCTCACTGTGGAAACGAGAGAGTGACACCGGGGGCTGGGTCACCGCCGGATACCCCCGCCGCGCGGCCCCACTCACATCGTCCATGAGCATCAGCACGATGTTGGGAGGCTGTGGATCACCTGTGGCCAAGAGTCCTAAGGCGCTCAGAACCAGCAGCTGCTGCAGTCCTCTGGTCGCTCTGGCAAATGCCGCCATGGCAACCAAGCTCTGGCCTCCGAGCCAAGACCCAGTCCCAATTTCGCGGCGTTTCCTTTTGGATTGCGGGGCGGGCCCTGGAGGCTGAGTGACAGGAGAGGCGGGGCCTAGGCCGCCTACTGACAAGAAGAGTGGGCTCGGCCTGACGAGAAAGGACGTTGGGTCTGCGATGACGAAGCCCGGACCCCACGGAGCTTTAGCATGAGAGCGGGGCCTGCCAGGCTGAGTGACACGATAGGCGGGGCCTGACAGGAAAAGTGGGACGGAGCAACAGAAGCTGGGGCGCTGCCAGCGTCCTAACGGGAGAGGTGGGACTCGCGCCTGAGAGGAAAGGGTCGGAATCAAGGCCTGACCTGAAAGGCGGGGCACAGGCCCTGCAGAGAAAGGCGGGTCTAAGACATAGAGGGAGGGGGGGTGGGCGGGGCCTGACCTCCATCGGGTCACATGATGCGGCGCACGGCCTGCCAATATGGCGGTGTGCATCGCTGTGATCGCCAAGGAGGTGCGTGTGAAGCTGCGAGCGGTGGGCGGCGGGCGGCGGGCGGCGGGCGGCGGGCGGCGGGTCTCTTTCCAGCCATGCCCTTGATCTTCTCAGCTGTAGACTCCCAAGCCTCAGCCAAGCCCTGTGATCAGGATCCCTTCTGCCCTCTCTCGCTGTCAGCTGCCCGCCTGCTGCCACCTTGCAGGCCGCGGCCTTCGGGTTTTGAGACCCGCCAAGAAGCTTGGCGGGCCGCTACAGCCTAATACCCTTCGTTCTACGCGTTCTTCTTTTCACGGCTTCTGCTGTCTTCCGCGTCCGGTCTTTCTGCCCTGCCTTCCGGACCATAACCCGCTCCCCGTGCTATTTAAATACAAACCTGGCGCATCAGCCTAGAATTCAAGTGTTTTCCTTTGCCTTAGGATAGCCCCCTTCTTGTCACTTGCACCCTTCTACTCCAACCACCGTGAAGGCCTGCAAACCCCTAGACAGTTTTCCTCTCCCCTTTTTATCTTCTCTTCCCATCTCTCATCTCCTTGTTGGCCAACATATATTATTACTTCCTCTGGAAAGCTGTTTATGAATGCTAAAACAGCACGGAGGTCCACAAGATCCCTGAGACCGGTGATGAGAGACTGAGCTGCTGTGAGGCTGTCAGTATGAAAGAAGGAGTTTTGCCCCCCTAAGCCCACCAAAAGCAAAACTCAACGAAAAACCGCAGCTGCTGCTTTGATAAACTCGTGATGAAGTCTAATACCTGTGCTGAGGTGTCCTGATTTGGAGATTCACTCAACTACAGTAGGCCAGATGATTTCTGGACTGTGAACAATGGGTGTGGGAGGCCAAGAGTGAAGCTTTGGATGGTAGAAGTGTAGGGATGGAGATTTGAGCTGAGCCCTTGTGTGGAACATTAAGAAATAGCCAGTGTGCCTGCTGTTGGGATGACACTTCAGAGTGCCGTGGTGGTTGAGGCAGAGATGATTCTAGGAAGAGGAATGACTCACCTTCGTGTCATGGTATGTTGTTAGGCTATGCTCAGGTTGGCCTTCCTGAGCCATGTCTGCTCCTTCCTGCCCCTGTGCAGTTGCCTCCTCTGCTGCCACCTCTCTTCCCCCTCCCCCTTTCTGGCAGATGATGGAACTAGGGCTTAACGTTGCTACTTAACCACTGAGCTACATCCCTAGTCCGATATCGTGTTTTTTTTTTTTTTTTTTTTTGTTTTTTTTTTTCTTTTTAGTACTGGGAACTGAACTTAGGGCTCTAAGTCAGGCAAGTGCTATGCCACTAAGTTATATCTCTAGTCCCCCGCTCTGCATATGGCATGCAGTCCTCCTTAGGTTAGGTTATGTCCCTGAAGGCCATGTCCACCACAGTGGATTTTAGAGAATGTAAGTGGTTGGCCTGCTCAGAGCCCACCTTAGGGATGCTTTGAATTTGTCTTCAGGGCTGGAACTCACTGGGTGTATCACCATCCCTTCTTGCAGAATTACCCTCTGTACATCCGGAGCACTCCTACAGAGAATGAGCTCAAGTTCCACTACATGGTGCACACATCCCTGGATGTGGTAGATGAGAAGATTTCTGCCATGGGAAAAGCACTGGTGGACCAGAGGGAGCTGTACCTGGGCCTGCTCTACCCAACTGAGGACTACAAGGTGTATCCATCTGTGCTCAGCACTGTTCCTGCACTTGCAGAATGGGATATCGGAGGAAATATAAGAAAAGAAAAATTGTAAGGGGTTTCAGCTGGTTAGGCAGGCAGGTGACCTGAAGCTAACAAAGGCCTCTAAACACCGCCTCCCCCCACCCCCATTTAATTAGACGCATCACTGGAAAAGCAAGGCTGAGCTTCCAGGAGGGTGCAAATTGAAGTAGCAGAGATCTGGGCTTCTCTGGCTTGTTAGAGGCTACCAGCTTTGAATCAAGGGTAATTGTTTCATGATACTGTTGTTAGGCTCAGCCTCTTGTGGCACTGTAAACTTTTGGACATTCCTTAGGGCAAACTGTTAAGACCACAGAATCCAAGAACATCCCAATGAGGACTAATTGTAGACTATGTATGGGGACATTGGCATTAACACTGATGGCAAAAGTTTGGTTTTGCAACTAATGTCCCAGGCCCTGTGTCAGTTCAAAAGGAGGCAGAACTGTTCCTAGTTCAGGTGCACACCTGCATAGTTGCTGCATAGCCTCCCTAGCCTGAGCATTTCTTATGATTCAAGGTTGTCAAGCTTCTCTGAAGTGAGGGTTCACAAAGTTCTCCAGGCTTGTAGATTCCTGATTGTGATGTGTGTGCCATATGCTGTCATACAGCCCCTGTGCCAAAGCGTGTTCCTTAATCAGTCGTGCAGATATGGCTATGTGACCAATTCCAAGGTGAAATTTGTCATGGTGGTGGATTCCTCCAATACAGCCCTTCGAGACAATGAGATCCGCAGTGTAAGTGCAGGGGGTTAAGGTTGGTGTCTGCTGCTTCCCTTTCCTCACTGAGGATACAAAAGTCTGCAGTAGCAATGTGCAAGCACACATTTAAACTGTTTTCTGTTCTTTCAGATGTTCCGGAAGCTTCATAACTCCTACACAGATGTGATGTGCAACCCTTTTTACAATCCGGGAGACCGCATCCAGTCAAGGTGGGCCCTGTGTGTTTGTGTCTATGTGGGACCTGCTCTGTGATAGACTGTCATTGGGAAAGTAAAGGAGCCATGAGTACTGTTCTAAGGCCACTATTTCAAAGCAACCAGCCCTGCCTTTCTAAATTAGTGCTGACACAGACCTTAAATTTATACAGACAGATTGGGCCAAGGTTCATCCATCTGGTCTCCCAGATGTGTCTGTGGGTACCTGAGGACCTCCAGAGAGCTCAGCAAGCTCACAGCTTATGCTGTGACCATAGATTTTATGGGGGCAATGTGCTGTATCCTGGTGTGCCTTTTGTGTGGGGCTTAGGTGTCTCCCCTCCAGCTGTATAGACCTTATATAGGTGCTTCATCAGGAGGCATGAACTTCACAAACCTGCTTCCAGATTCTTTTTCTGGGACTGCTCCTAAGGAGCTTCTTACAATTGACATGTGGCCCAAGCTAGATCTTTCTGGTGGCACCTTCCTTTGGCTGAGATATCACGAGTATGGCATCCACCTAGGTCCTAGGAGAGAGCACACTGGTGTCCCTAAGCTGTGCACGGCAAAGATAGCACTACCTGCTCATAGGGCTCATTGCTTACCCCTGCCTGCACCCTCAGAGAGCTATGCTGAGAAAATCTATGACATAGTAGGCCTGTGGGGGCTGTGCAGGATTGTGGAGTCAGGAGGTGGGTGTCACTGCCCAGTATGGTGGGAATGCCCTCTGCTTCCCTGTACCCTAGAGTCCTGAGGACCTGGAGCGGCAGTGCCAGTCTCTACCAGCAGAGGGCAGGGTCATAGCCTTTTCTGCTCTAAATCTGGGTTCTTTTCTCAGGGCCTTTGATAACATGGTAACTTCGATGATGATCCAGGTCTGCTGAGCCGGACCTCTCCCCCAGTCACCTGGAAGAGAAGCCTGTATTAATCCCTGTGTGATGATTATTTATTCCCTTTCCTCTCCCTAAATGTAAAACCGTGGGCAGGGCTGTGTGTCTTGTGCCTTTCTACTAAAGGGCTCACATGATGAGATCTGCTTTGTCCTATGTCAGCAAAGAGGGCTCAGCTGAGGATCTACTAGTTGGTCTCATAGACTGTGGGGCCATGTAGGAGCTGTGACCATAGCCTGGTGGTGTGAGGAAGAATACTTGAGTATAGGAGGCTATGGGCCTCTATTATCTGAGTAGGTGGGTGGTCCAGAAGGGTACAGGGTATGGAGAGCCCTGAGCCAGCTCCAGAGGGTGGAGGCAACCCAAGGTGAACAGCCACATATATTTCTTCTTGGGCAAGGGCCCTCTGTTCCTGACCTACCAATCATTTGGCCCAGCACTTGCACTCAACCCCAGCCTCAGGAGGTGCTCAAATCTGTAACACTTCATGAAACATAGCATTAAAGCAGCTGTTGCTTCCCATGTGCAAAATGAGAAACTCCAGGAGCCTTTCCCATGGAGGTCAACAGGGTCCTCAATGCCAAACATCCCCAAGGACAAACCAGGCTCTCCCCAGATAAAAGTCCCTGGCTGGGTGGAGGTGGTGACTGAAGCTGGCTCCTCTGTGTCACTGGACAGTGTGGCTAAAGTGTGGTGTCCTGGGAGATGGCAGAGGCCTAGAGGACCCGCCCCAGGTCTGAGTCCCCTTCAGAAGTTGCTGCTCCATGCTGTCTTCAGAGTCTCTGACTTCTCCAAGTCATCAGCCAAGGAACTCCCCCCTTCCCTGTAGAGTTTCTCCTGCCTGCGCTCAGCAGGCTGTGACTTGTCCACATGAACTGGGTGGAGTAGAAGAAGAGACAGCCCAGTGAGCACAGGGTCATTGAAAAATGCAGTAAGAAGCCAGACTTTACAACCCATCAATATAAGTGGCAGATGAAGTTGGATTGAGACATTCATCAAGCAGCTGACTGAACCCAGATGTACTTGGGTTAAAGGTTTTAGTTGGAGGTTGGGTTTGGCAAGAGAAGGAAGGCATACCAGTGAGGTGGAATCTTGGGATCTTGAGTATTTAAGGGAGGTCACCTATTAGCTGCACTGGGGTCTGCTTCTTGTTCCCCAGTACTCCTCCCTTCCCTCCTTACAGGCAGCCTCAGGTTTACTGGGGAAACTTGGCTAAATGCCGTTTGTTTCCCTCCCCTTCATACCAGGGTAGGTGGGTAAGGCACGTAAAGGGTAGTATTGGGAGAGACCTGCACGTCAAACCCTTTAAAAGTTGGCTCAGCTGATGTTTAGAGTACTCAAGACTTTCTGCTTTCTTCCTGCCTGGAACTCGAGTGTAAGAGTGGGAGTTTAGGCATTCCTCTTGAGAGCATGAAGACGAGATGAGGACATGCAGATATGCAGACAGAACAGAGTCTGGGCTGATGGGCTGGCCCTGGACTGTTCACATCAGCTTTTCGTATGTGAGAATAAAATATAGCTCTCTCTGTTTAAGCTGCTGCTATTTGGGTTTTCTGACAGGTATAGTCAGATTGTAAGTGTGCTGTTTGTGTGCACTATGTGTATGCTCTAGGGTCTTCTTATGATCAAGCTCTGGCAAACAAAGCATCATCTGCTTGCCTTGATGTGGCCATCAGACTTGCAGGTGAGTTTCATCCTGAGGCTGGCTTTGGAGACCAGACACCACCTGCCTTTTATGAAGCAGGCTTTCCACCCTGGGACCAAGACGGCAGCTCTGGTTAGCTAGTGACTTACTGCAGGTAGTCTGTGGGGCCATCAGCTGCTTGTGCCTTTTCTAGTACCTTCTAGTACTGTCATTCTGCATACCTGAGGCCAGGGCAGCCTACACTGGGAGACGAAGCTGTGGGCTGACACTGGCCACGCACACGGCAGGGGGCTGCGGTGCTGGTAGGGTCCTCACCACTGTGTAGAAGCTGTGCTGAGGGGTGTTTGTACCTCTGTGTCCTGTCCTTCTTGGCCCAGACAGACCCGAGTCCATCAGAAAGGAAGCTCCCCTAGGCCCCTCTGAAGAAGAGACCTTAAAATAAATATATATATATATATATATATATATATATATATATATACATACATACATACATACATATACATACATACATACATACATATACATATACATATAGATATAGATATAATCAGAAGAGGACCAGAAGCCACTGAGCTGAGGTGACAGCAACATGGCCACTGAGCTGAGGTGACAGCAACATGTCAAGACCAAAGCCATCTCCTAGGTGGGAGATGCCTAAGATTCAGGGAAAGCAGGAACAAATATCCTGCCAAGAGACTTGGCCATCCTGAGACTGGAATGTGATGAGGAGCTGGCTTTACCCTTGGCGAAGCCCTGTCAGGTCACTGATACTGGGAAGTCCCTCAAGGCCACCCTAGGGCAGATTTGCTGCTCACCATTTGCCCACCAGGTAGCATTCACCCCTGGCTGGTCAGGACAGAACCAGTCACTTCCAGAGGTGAATAAGGCTGCTCAGGCTCATGAAGTTACCCTAAAGCTGCCACAAACAGACTTGGCCATTAACACAGTGGCTGGAGGCAAGGCTGCTTCCTGCAGGCCCAGAGAGAATCTCCTTCAGGCCTTAGCCAGCTCCTGGGGCGGCAGCAACTCAGACCTTTGACTTTCAAGCCTCATTGCGAGTCTTGTCTCAGGCATTACCTTTCTTCTTTGCCTTCATATCTTTGTCTTATGCCTCACCCATGGTTGGGTTTGCAATCCATTGTCAGTCTGAGATGCTCTGATTTTTTTTTTTTTTTTTTTTGAGATGGGACCATACTGTGTAGCTCTGGTTGTCCTGGAATTCACTATGTAGACCAGGCTGGCCTTGAGCTCAGAGATCCTCCTGCCTCTTCCTCCCCAAGTGCTGGGATTAAAGGAGTACACCAGTATGTCTGGTTCTGGAGTTAATCCTTATTATGTCTTCAGAGACCCTTTTTCAAATAAGGTCACAGGCTGCCTTCGGACTTTGGAGGTGAAGATGTGGTTGAATTTTGGGGGGCATCATCCACTCCACTAAGGGCAAGAGGCATGTGATGTGGCTTGGGGAGGTCAAATACTGATGGAGTCTAGAGAAGGGCAACAGCCTGTCCCCAGAGCAGTCTCCTGATGCTGGGGGTGGTTTACTCGGCAGCCCTGTTGGGGCTTAAAGAATTAATGAAGTGAGCACAGGAAAGGAATGGTGGTGAGTGCACTGGGCAAACCTGGGCCTGAGCAGCTAGCTCTTCCTGCTGAGACAGAGCACAGCCTGTCTTTGCCAGTCTCTCTCTCTCTCTCTCTCTCTCTCTCTCTCTCTCTCTCTCTCTCTCTCTCTCTCTCTCTCTCTCTCTCTCTCTCTCACACACACACAAGTTTAAAGGCTCCACTTCTGCTTCCAGGGCAGGATGGGGGTGAAGTCCAGGTATGTCTAGAGAGCTAACTTGGGGTGTGGAGGCAGAATTAGGGGGTGGGATTCTGCTCACTCTGTTGAATCATAAGGCAGAGACAGAGTAAGAGGCATGTTTTCTGGACTCATGGTCATACCCCATTACCACCCCCTCTGGAGCACCATGGAGAAAGGTGCAATATAAACCTCTGTCTGAGGGAGGATCAAGAAGTGAAGCTTCTTACGTGCTCTTAAAATATTCAAGTTTAATAATTTATGCTTTACTATTAACATACATGTCTATTTTTCATTAAAAGTACTTGCGTACACCAGTCCCAGCTTCTCCCGGGTTTCCCCTCCCACTCCTTCCCTCTGCACCTCCCTGCCTTGTGCCTTCCTATTATGACCTGGGGGTCTTAGGCCACCTTCAAAGGCCCTTGTGGGCTGCCAGGCTTGAAGACCAGTTTGGAGTACGTGGGAAGACTGTTGTTTACTCCTGACTCAGCTCCTGGGGCCACTTTAAAAACTGGGCCATCTTTCAATATGGTGAGAACCATGAGACCCTTCCACGGTCCCTGCAGAGAGGGAGGGGAGACAAAGGCAGCTAAGTTGCCTTCAGAGGGGATAGGCCTGGATGACAACTGGCTAAGGGTTTAAGTCACACCAAGCTACTGGGGGACTGTGGGAGGCACCTGTTCTGGCTTCCTGCTCTCTTGAGGGGGTACTTCCAGGGGACGAGGGAGCCCTGGGGCTAAAATTTGCCCCAGGTGACCCATGGGCTCAGCTCCAGCCTTACCTGTACTTCAGGCCAGAGGAGCCTGACTCTGGCCTGCTGTGAGTCCTACCCTCCATGGCAGGGATGCATGTCACTTGCAGAGTCTTAGTGACTAGGAAGGAGTATCCCCACCAGATAGGGAGGTTGTACAGGGCCTGTCTAGGCTAGTAGAAACAATGAGCCCTGACTCAGCCCCTTCCCAAGTGTTCTGGCCATTTCAGGCTCAAGTGAGGGGACAATAGTTCTCTCAGAATAATGCTGCAGATTGGCTATAGCCGGCGTCAGGACCAGGCTCCAGAAACCCTGTTACCACTCAGATCTCCAGACTCAGACCCCACTTGGCCCACTTACCGGCTCTGTCCATAGTGTTTGAACCGAGGTTTTCGATGAAGGAAGGGCTGGGCCCTGCTGCCCAAGTGTGTCCGCAGCCCACCACGATCTGTGGAACTGATTCCTGGGAAGTTTGTCCTTTTGGGAAGTACCTGGACAGAAGGAACCCATGCCATGGTCCAAGACACTGTTCTGTACCCTTCTTGCCATGGTGGCCTAGAGCCAGAGTCCAGGTTGAGACCAAGGCTTGGGGTTTCTGACCTCGAGATACCATTTAGCAGAAACTATCCACCCACTTTCACTTGTATGCAGCTGTGATCACATGGCATGCCTGGTCATGGCCAGCATCCTCCAGCAGAGGAGCCTGGCTCATCTCCCCAAGCCACACCACACCACACCAGGTCCCACCCTGAGTCTGAGGGTTTCCATCATGCCCTAACTCTGACCAGTGCCCACCCAACTAAGATATCCAAGAGGTTAGGCTGGGTAGTTTTGAGTCTTGGGGCAAATACTCTCACCTCTCTGAGCCTGTTGCAGAATTTGTGAGTTAATGTGCAAGCATGGCTCAGGGTGGTTCACAGGGGCATGGAGACACCTGGAAAAACATACCTTGATGACCCGACCTCGGAAGGTGCTCTCATCCAGCTCTACAGCAGCCTGGACAGAGCTCTGGGAAGCAAACTCTATATAGGCATAGCTGGGGGGAGGATAGAGATAGGGGATGATGGGACAGTAAGTGAGGGGCCAGCCCCACCCTCACTGACCAGCCTGCTGTAGCCCCACACTGACCCTTTTGGGTGTCCAGAGAACTTGTCACACAGGATGGTGACCCGGTGAATGTCCCCACAGGGGCTGAAGTAGGCCTCCAGCTCAGCAGCTGAGCCTCCATAATCCACCTGCTCTCAGAAAGGGCAGGGTTGTAAGTGCTGGGCTCTCCCTATCTACCTCCTGCTGAGGTGGTTGTGGCAGAAGGGTTAGAGGGATCCAACCCTCAAGGTTGGTTGGCTCCTGGCTTGGAATGGGCTGAGGCTTTACCCACTCCCTCCCTGGGTTGATTGCTGAGAGCCTTTCAAGGGGCTTCCTATGTGGACAACTGGTTGTGTTCCAGGTATTGGCTCATGCCAGGTGTGTGGACCAATAAATCTCATGGAACTCCCAATTTCAGCACATGTTGAGAAACCAGAATTCTTGACCTCAACTTCAGCTGAATGGTCAAGGACAGACCACTACTCACCTCAATGGGTTTTGCCCAGGAGCTACATCCCACCCTTTCCTCTGCCGAAACTAGCATCAGACCTGTCCCTTCTTTCTGGTCTTGGGAGATACTTGAGTTTATACAACCCCACAGCTTCCTGCCACAAGCTCCTAGCTAGCCCTATCCAGGGCTAATGTTGATGTGTCCGTCCAGCTGAATGCCCTAATTGGAGCCAGGCACTCCCTATCTGCTACTCACATTGCCCACATAGACAGATCTGTGGTCAGCCTCCACCTTTTCCTCGGGGGTCCCAGGGCAGAAGCAGCCTGTAGAGAGAGAACCTCAGGACCAGCAGGAGGATCTCATTGAGGAGCCCATTCCTCATGATCTTAGGGAAGGTCACCCCAGGCTCCCAAAGTCACATTGTGGGTTAGCAAGGCCTGATGCTGTGGGGTGAGCCAGAATGCCTCTTTAATAGTCCTCACAAAGAGTCCATGCTGAGTACTTCTCCAATGAGAGCAGGTGGGGTTTAGAGTCTTAGCTGAAGACTCTAAAGGCTCCAAAGGCTTGGGAAATTGTACACCCATTTGGGGACAGGGGCAGCAAGGGCCCCAGGTTCCTACCCATGATCTCAGGGCTCAGCAGCTGTCTGACCTCAGCCCTCTTTTCCTCTGTGGCCTTTCTCTGTACATAGGGTGGCTCCGGCAGGGCCTCAGCATGCTCCATGGCCCACAGCTTCAGCTTGATGGCCTCCAACTCCTGCTGGCCATCCCACAGTAAGCTTGGGGGAGGTGACCTGCAAGCCCCTCTAGGATGAAGGTCAGGTGTGGCCAGCCAGCCCCAGAAGAGTCATGGCTACTAAGGAATGACCTAGGTCACCCTGTTCTTCCTGTAGCCATAGTCCAGGATTAGGGGCTCAGGCCCCAGAAGCCCCTGATGCCTCCACCCCAGGGCTCCTCCCCCTAGTCAGAGAAGCCCCTGTGGTGTGCAGCATTGGTTTCATGGCACATGGGAGCATTGGCCTTTCCACCTCCTAGTCAGCTGTGCCCTTCACCCCGTGCCCAGGTTCACGCCTGCCTCCATGGATCATGACAGGGTGCTACCTGGTTGTATACTGGAGACTTGGCCAGGGTTTCTTGCTCCAGCATGGACAGCAGGAAGCCTGCATCTTCCTCATCTTTCTCAACTTCCTCCTCACTCTCCGGTCCTGTCCCAGACTCTGGCCCCAAAGTTGTCTTTTCAGTTTTTACCCAGGCCCCCCAACCTTGGGCTTCAGGATCTGAGGAGACTTTCTGGAGCCAGGCTTCAGTAGGGGGTGGGAAGAGATCATTGTTCAAGAAGGGCCACATGGGTATGCAAAAAGGGCGGGCTGGGAAAACCCGGGCAAACCTGGGAGAACCTTGGCTCATCAGGTCTGCTCACCTCTGCGGCTGCAGCTGCCTTGGGGCCCTTCCTTTTAAGTCCTCATTCTGACCAGCTGCTTCCACTAAAGGACATAGGAAGGCTCCCAGATTGGGCTAAGTTGTTGACCAGAGGGTCAAATGTTGTAGATCTCCGTTTTCCTCACTGGCTGCACTCCCAAAACTGGGAAGAGGCCGGGTGGTGGTGGGGCACACCTTTAATCCCAGCACTCAGGAGGCAGAGGCAGGCAAATCTCTGAGTTTGAGGCTAGCCTAGGCTACAGAGCTAGTTCCATGACAGCTAAGACTACACAAAGAATCCTTGTCTCACCCTCCCCCCCAAAAAAAACCCCGTCAAAAGTGTAGATGGGTCCAAAGTGGGTAGGCAGGGAGGTTTTTACATGAGCTTGGTTCACTCTTCCTTGGTGTGGTGTGTGCAGCACGCCATAACCACACTTCTGACAATAGGTATAGTTAATCAGATCGGGGTCAAGTTACCTAATTATAGCACGGTGAATTTGAGCAAGGGCTCCTGGAGAGCAAAGAGCTCAGGCCTGGGCTCATCCAGAGTAGGGTTCCAGATTCTTCTCTAACCATGAGTTCCTCAAAGATTTTCCCTCCCCACCTTTATGCAGGGCTCTTTTAGATGGGAGCCTATTACACTCAGACACTATTAGATAATTCCTTTTTCCATAAGGGAGGCTTGGGCTGAACTGTACGAATTGGATGGTGGGCAATTGGCAGATGCAGTGGTTCCCAGGCCTGCTCATCTGTTGTTGCCTCTCTACCTTCACCCTACCAGACTGTTGCCAGCCTACATCCATTGATTCCTTCCTGGGACTTCCAGCAGAGGGACATATCTACTACATATTGCTGGCTTTTAGCTAGACATAGGCACGGATGCTGCTGAGCCTCATGCTGTGCATGCTACTGTAGCACTGAGGTTTCCACAGGGACCTTCGGGTGACTGCACATCCTCAGATCCACAGCCACACTTCTGTGACCCTGGCCCCAGGCTAACAGTACCCAGGCTTGGGTAGAAGATAGGTTTAGCGAGCTATACTGAGCTACACTGTATATGTGGAGTTTGGTGGCTGACGCCTCCCACATCCTGGGGTGGGCAGAGGGGTTGAGAGGCAGAGGTGGGGGTTGCTATGGCTGTTGCAGCCCCAGGAAACTGGGCTTCTGAGCCCTAACCTGACTTCTTATGTGCTCATTCTATTCTACAAAGTGGCTGAAAACTGTCATGCCTCATGCGATGGCTCATACTTATTCTCAGAACTTGGGCCTCTGGGGCAGGAAGATCACAAGTTCAAGGCCATCTTGGGCTCCAGAGTGAGGCTCTGTCATAAGCAATAATAAAAACTGCCATGACCTCCATGCCTCATAAGGGAAGGACTGTGTGGGATAGTCATATGACCTGAGAGATAAAGTAGTCCTGACCAGACACTGAGTGGCTACTGGCCTCTCCCCAGTCCTGCTTCAGTTACTTCCCTAGGTCTTTCCTGGCAGGCCAGGGCTATTCAGAGGCAGCATCCATGTCTACACAGAGAACAAGCTGGCCATACAGGATGAGCTGGACAGGGATAGACAAGTGGCCACTGTTGTCCTCCTACATGTCCTCCTCCTCTTTGTGTGAAGCTCTGTTGGGGTCCTGTCTGGGCCTTTCATGTGGGAGATAGGACATGGCAGGCTGTGTCCAAGCCAAGACCATCTGGATGGAGCCCAGTCCCTGGCCAGTCTCCCCTCTGAGCTCAGTGTCTGCAGTGGAAAAACCTTGTCACTCTCCTCCCCCTTGTGCTATCCTGAGATCGCTGACACACCAGGCCCAGTGGGGCTCCAGCCAGGCGCCTGGCCTAGGGACAGCTTACCCCCATGCTGGCCTTCCCAACAATGCCTTCAAAAATACACGGTGTTCCAAGTTAGGACAGTATTAATGACAGTCGCTTCCTCTAGGCTGCCACCAGAGCACCCTGAAGCAGTGTGGTCAGTATCTGCTTCTAGAGGGATTCCCTTTAGCCAGGACACAGCTGTGGCGGGAGCACAGAGATGGCTCTTTTCTGTTGTGCCACTCGTAGGTCCTCAGTGTTCTCTCAGGTTTTAAGTTTCCTTTCAGTGTTTTCTCAGAGCCAGTGTCCCCTTAAGACTCGAGTTTCCGCTCAGGAGGCCCTTCAGAATTCCCTCAGTGTCCTCTCAGGTCCTGAGTTTCTCCTCAGGTCTTAAGTGTCTCTTTAGCGTTTCCTCAGACCCAGTGTCCCCCTCAGGTCCTCAGTGCCCCTCAAACCTTCAGTGTTTCCCTTAGCCGGGCCCCACTGTCTTCCTCACGTGGACAGCTCAAAGAACTTGGCCCCAACAATGAGCCAGTCAGCTATAGGTCAGGTTGGGGTCCAGGATTTTCCAGAACTCCCTAAGGCCCAGCCTTCCAAGATGGACCCCATTTACCAAGGATGTAGCAGCAGCACATGGAGCAGACGTTCCCCTCTCTTGTCCACCCCAAATGTTGTCTGGTACAACTGAACACCACATCCACCCTGGTCTGTGCATCAGGTCTTTCAACATGGTGATCGTGTGTGCACAATGGTTTGGAGGAGCAGCAAGCCATCATAGCAAACGTTCACTTTATTACACAGATGTGATTAACCTGATCATCGTGTCCATGGCCCACAGGGCAGACATACAGGACAGCAGAAGTAGCAGTGGGTGGTATGACACAGCACCTGGACATGGAGGGCTGTGGACCACAGCTTTTCATGAAGAAAACATCCAGTACTCTCCTCCCAACTCCTGCAGGAGGAAAAGAAATGGAAAAGCAATGGTTCCTGGGCAGGCTGTGCGTGTCTGTGCTTGGCCTGACCCTTGGCTCATCCCAGACATGGTGCGAGCTGAGGGCTGTTGGGCCTTGTCTGGGTGGGAGCCAGGGTTGTTCCTTTGAGGATGTGGTGAGTAGGCTGCACTTTTGAGTCAGATGCTGCATCCCTGTTCCCCAGTCTGGGTTGCTACTCTAAGGGCCCCCTGAATTGAAAGGAAAGGAACAGAAAACAAGATAGAGTACTCTAGAATTTGGGGACTTGTGCACATTGTTGACAGACTTTCCTGAGCTTTGTCTGTAAGCCATCTACAGGAGTGAGTAGATGGTTCCCCTGAACCCAGCTCACCTCCAGTTTCTCTACTCTTCCTCTTGCCAACATGATGGTAACTCAGGGATCTTTCCCCAGGCTCATTTCAGAAACTTCTCTACATGGTAGGAGCTTCAGGAAGAGCGATGAGTTATCAGGGGAGCCTGTGGATAGTCCCAAATAACTGGCAAATTCCCCCTACCATCAATGGATCCAGTAAGGGAAGACTGGACAGGTTCAACTCTGAGCTACTTGGGATCCTTACGAGACGGGAATGATACCTAAGTGTCCGGAGGAACAGGGCCCTAAGAGTACTGCTGTCTCAAGGGAGGCCAGCATTGGCTTGTCCTTCTCTTCAGAGATCCCTCTTCTCGGCAGACTCCTGGAGTCAAGGACTGCCTCTACTTTCAGGAAATACAGTTGCCTAACACAGCATTCCAGAGCCCTTGAGCAGGTGTATAGACCTTCTTCCATCATACATTCTTGGCACCTTCTCTTTCCAAGAAGGTCCAGATGTGTCACAGCTGCCATAAGAACTTGTCCAATCTGTTCACAATGCCTGCGGTTGGAACTCATATTTCTGGAGGTGTCTAAAGCAGGCCATGGTGGGGCAGAACACTGAGAGCTGTTGCCTCATGGGTGGATATTCTTTTAGGGCACCCCTGGCAAGTTCAGGGCAAGCAGAGTAGAGTGCAGGGGAGGACCTAGTGTCTTTGGTACACAGAGGAAGTTGATACTACTCTTGAGTATAGTGGGTAGGGAGATGACAGGAAAGATGGATCTATGGATGGCTGTGTGGGTGGGACTGGAAGACATACAGACACAAGGATGGTATGTTGGGATGGTGTGGATGGACAGATGAGCAGATGGATGGATGATAGATGGAGAACAAGTGGGTCAAGGTAGATAATGGGGAAGTTAGATGGAAGGGTAGGTGGAGGAAGATGAATGGGTAGAGGTATATGGGTTCATGGGATGGCTGGGTAAGTCAGAAAGGTGAACTCAGGAAAGTGTCAATCTATCAGTGAGGTTAGGCTGAGGAGCACAGTAATGGACAGATGCCAGAGATGATACTTTGGTGTCAGCCTAATGATTTGGAAAAACTAAAAAGAGAACTTTGGGGTCCATCCTGATCTATGTCCACTGTGGCTTTGAGATAGCACTGCCCATGGCCCTGCCTCCTATTCTGTCCTCCACCATCAATGACCTTCTCAGGTCTTCTGACAGATGTTCCTATTGACTGAGTCCTTCTGGGGGCTGGTACCCATCAGACAGTAGGACCTAAGCTGTGGTGTAATCCAGCCTGCTCCTCCTATACACCTGTGACCATATGTGGGGGGAAAGCCAATGACCTCTGTTCCTGTGCAGGTCTGAGGACTGAGCTGGAAAGAATCTTCTTAGGTAGCCCTTAGGCAGCAGACTGGAGAAAGGCCAGTCTGAGTTTGGGGCAGGGATGGGCAAGGAGATGAGAGGAAGGGTGGGAGAGGCAGAAGGACATATGCCAAGTCATAAGGTCATGAGACAGGATCTGGGCTGGGCCTTGAGGGTTGGAGAGTCTTGTCTGCCACCTGTCCTCCACACTCAGCCTTCCTGGTTTAGCTTTGGCCTCAGAACAGGAAATAAAGTTCCATTTTGTTTGGGGTTTTGGGGAGCAAGACTCTGTGAAAGCCATGTCCTGTAGTGGTTTGGTTCATGTTTGTCTGTGGCTACCAGGAGGCAGTTGTTCTTGGGTCCCTGGTTTGTGAACTGGAGAAGGTAGCAGGAGGGGCTCTCAGCAGGAGTCAGGGATGGGGCATCACCCTACCCCAGCTCTCTGTAGAGCCCCAGGTAGACTGCAGGCTGAAACCAAGGGCATGCTATGGTTATGGCCACCCAGAGTGTATACCTCCCAACAAATAATTCCCATGGACCCTGTTCTTTTCAAAGCTTTGAGGTTGTTTAGTTCTGCTGTGAGGTCTTTTGGTGGCTGAAGCCTGACTGCAGCACCCACAGCTTTTCCAGGGCCTCTCTGCACCTGATTCAGGACCCCACCCCACCCCACCCCCCTTGCCTCAGGTGACACTGCTGACATCCAGCCAGAATTTAGCAGTATGCCTGGGATTCCATTCTGCTGTTTCCAGCCTTTCCTCACTTATCCCTCCCCACCCCACCGTACTGCCACCCTGATTCTGCAGTTGCCTTGACTGCTGAGCTCTTCCTATCAGCTGGCCAGCCCTTCATCCTGGGCGTCTACAGCTGCTGGCCAAATCTCATGCACAAGGGACTCACTGTGATCAAATGGCATTGACAGCTAGGGTGTAGGTGGGGGTCTCTGCTGAACCCTAAATATGTAACCTGGTTCATGGAGGCTAATTTGGCTGGGCAGCATTTTGTTGTCCCTGGTGGGTCTTCTTGTTCCTAAAAGGTAGATAAGGGTGGTAGGGAAGGAGGTATGTGAAGCTAAAGCAAACTGGTGGGCTTTCAGGTAAGGGATCCTCTGTGACCTCCCTCAGAATGGCTGGACCACATATGTGCAGGCCCTCTCAAGTCCTGACACCAGGGACATGGGTCATCAGGGAAGTCACCTCAGGACTCCTGGCCTAGACTGCTAGAGACTATACAGCTCTTAAGCACAACCTGAAGGCCTAGCTTTATTTTCCCATACAAACACGGTGCTCACCACCACTGCCACCCAGAGCTCTTTCCTATGAATGGCCACTGGCCTGCTCTCCTGGAAGGGCCAATGATGCTGCATGCTGTGGGTAACAGACAAGAAGCATTGCGTGAGGTGCATCTGGGAATGGAATCCAGTGATGCTTCCTGTGACAGGAGGCAGGTCTCTACCAGCACAGACTCAGTGTTCGCAGGCAGACGCTCAGGGCAACTGGTCCACTAGAAGGAAAGGCAGGAGGCCGCCATGTGTCCTGGCTTCTCTGAAACCCACAAAAATACATCTCCGTGGACTTGGAGGGCTGTGACCTCAGGAACCTTCCAGAGGATGAGATCTACCTTGGCCTTCAGAGTGAGGGTTGCTGTCAGGCTCCATTCAGGGTAGCACCAGGTTGAGGGTGCCTAACAGGATCCTTCCATATAATGTTCTCTTAAAGAATGAATTTTACAGTTGTGAAGAAATACCAGCCACCAAACAAGCCCATAGGACACAGCTCAGATTCCTTCCAAAGTGTTTCTTAAATTTCACATACTTCTGTGGTTTGTCTTAATTTCTTTTTATTTGGCAAACATCTCCTCGGTACTGATGCCGTGGTTGGGACCTCTGTGGAGACTATTTACATTCACATTAATACACGCTGCACACCTTGCTCTGGGCAGGGCCCCCTTGGGCCCAGGGATCAGGAGTAATTCCCCCATATTGCACGCTAGGCCTGCAGCTTACTGCAGCCACACACATAGGTGCAGACCTGGACTGTGTCTGCTGTCTTTCTGTTTGGTACAGGCAAGAGCCTCCTTCCTTCATTTCCTCCTTGAATCCTTGAGGGAGTTGAGCGGGTGAAGGGCAAGGTGGGCAAGGGCTGGAGTGGGTGGGCAAGCATCACCATCACTCCCAGGGCTGGAGACGAACATTAGGGTTGCAACACAGGGATATGTACAGCTGGGCTTGAGTCTTCCAGGTGAGGTGCGAGTGGCTGCTGGCTTTTGTGTTTTGTTTGTTTGTTTTTTCTTTTTTTCTTTTCCCCTGTAAAAGTTCCAAAGAAATGATGGTAGCCACAGCAAGACACTGGGGATGGGGAGATAGGAGATAGGGCTTCGATGGAGGTGCGTGGGAATGGGAGAGCAGAGAGGTAGAGGAGGGAAAACCAAGAAAGCGTGATTTGCTGTCTCCTTATGCTTTCAAAAGCAGTCAAGAATCAACCCAAAAGATTGTCACAGTTTCGTTTAGGAATTGTGCTCTCTCTGGGAAGAACACTTTAGCACTTTTTTTTCCACAGGTGGAAAATGAATTATGAGAAGTCACAGAAGGTGTGAGGACAGGTGGAGGTTCTTCCTTGCATACAGGGACACGTAGACATGACCCTAGGGCACACAACACTCAGGCTCATGCTGCCTGGGGCTTCTGGACATGGTGCTGAGGGTCATGTGGCCTTGCTTTGACCCCTTTACCCAGCAAGGATGCTGCCCACTAGTCAAAAAGGAACAAAAGGTTTCTTCTTGGCCCAACCCACCAAGTCCTAGTGACCCAACACCCTCTGAAAAAATCAAAACAAAAATAATAGACCAACATCTAAACAAACCCAGGAATGGAAAGACCATGAAAAAATACTTTGGCAGTGATAAAAATAAATTTTGGATTTTGATTTCTTGAGTTTGCTTTTTGGATTTCCTTTGGAGCGAGGTGTGTCTGGCATCCTTGGCTGGCTAGCTGGCAAGGTAGTTTACAGGTATATTTCCTTTGCTTAAAAACAAAACAAGCAAAAAAAAAAACTTTTTGGATTTTTTTCACTTAAAGCCAAAGACTTGGACATAAAAAAGAGAAATAAAATAAAACCTGAAACAAAAAAAAAAATGCTTCTTGAGTTGGAAATTGAAGTTGTTCTCACCATCTCTGCTGCATGTGCTGATCCCCCTTGGGTTGGCTGGGTGAGGCAGCAGCTCTGGATGGAAAATCACAGTTTCTTCCCTTTCTAATAAGGAATGGGGAGAACCCCACAGTTCTTTGTCCATTTCTAAGTAGCTTGTTTGCCAACAAAACAAAACAAAATCTCCAAAAGTTCTTCACTGAAAATAAAAGCCACCAATTAGGTTTCTCTGATTACAGAGAAAGCGTGTGGGCTTCAGAGACAAAGACAGGATCAGAGACACAGGGAGAATCAGGGCTGGGAAACAGAGGGAGACCAAGACATCAAGAAACACACAGAGGCAGACACAGAAAGATAGACAGTAACAGAGAGACAGACACAGAGGGGACAGGCAGTGGCAGGGCCGGCCATACTCTGCTAGCCCCACTGCCTGCAGCTCCGCAGTGATCTTAGGATGCTTGTGAAGACAGAGAGGCTGTAGGAGGTCCTGGCAAGACCTTGTCAGGTAGCTGAGGCTGCATTGATGCAGTTTCGTTGGATCTGTGTTTTCTTTTGGAGAGAAGCAGTAGCAGCAGTGACTCCACCTGGCTAGCTTCAGGCATCTAGTGGGCCAAGGTGGGGCCAGGAGATTGGCAGGGCATGGCGTCCATGGGCTGGGCGTCGGGTCTGGAGGTCAGCGGGGCACAGCAGCATCCAGTGGGCCTGGTGGGCCTGGAGAGCAGGGGCGAGAGGGCCCTGCTGAGCCAGCTTCGCTGGGGCTGGCTGTAGCATCAGGCTGTCCAGGCAGTGGGTCAGCCACTGCAGCTGCGGGGCCCTGCAAACTCTGGCCGCATACATGATGGTGCTTCTCCCAGTCCTTGTGCTGACAAAAGGACCCACAGTAGCGAGCTGCGTTACAGCCACTACAAGTTTCACTGGCCTTGCGCCCGCAGTTCCAGCAGCTCTGGATATGGAGAAGGGCAAAGGAGATGGTCAGAATGGGACAGACATGCCCAGATAACCTGCCACTGATGAAGTGTGTGTGTGTGTGTGTGTGTGTGTGTGTGTGTGTGTGTGTGTGTGTGTGTGTGTGTGTGTGTGTGTTTTGCAGGGGAAAACTGTGCATCTACTACCAACTGCTAAAACCCAGTTAGGGGTTCACCCAGGAAAAGGGAAGAAGCAACTAAGCTGTCAAGCACTCACTGGGCCCTTTTGGGAGGAGAGGTGGCCATTGACCAGGATTCCCTTTTCTGGCAGTATTTCCTTCGGGATGGCTGGAGATCCCTGCAAGGTGGCTGGGCTGTGGGACTGGGAGGCTGCCCCTGCTGCAGCAATCAAAGCATACTTCTTCTCTATTTGGTTTCTAAAGTCTCTGGCTTCACCCCTGCCTGCTGTTCCCCAGCTTATGCTGCTCCACCCATGAGGGCCTTGCTGGCCTCTTCATCAGGATGGCTGATACCTGAGGACTCTTCGTTCCCTTTCCCCAGGTCTGCTCAGATGTCACATCTACTGATGTACTTCCCAAACTATCTTCACTTCCAAACATCCGACACTCTGGTGGTTGGCTCTTTGCCCATCTTATGAGCTCTGAGATCTGGTGTGTGTTTGCATGTGTGCGTGAGCAAGTGAGTGTGTGGGTACATATGTATATATGTGCATGTGGAAGCTTTAAGACAATCTCTGGTATCATTCCTGAATACTGTTGACATTATTTTAAGATAGGGTCTCTCATTGCCTAAGAGCAGTGATTCTCAACTTGTAGATCTTGACCCCTTTGGAGGTTGAATGACCCTTTCACAGGGTCACCTAAGACCATTGGAAAACACGGATATTTACATTATGATTCATAACAGTAGCAAAATTACAGTTATGGAGTAACAACAAAAATAATTTTATGGTTGGGGTTCATCACATGAGGAACTGTATTAAAGGGTCACAGCATTAGGAAGGTTTAGAACCACTGGCTTAGAGCTTACCAGTTAGGCTAACATGGTAGACCAATGAGCCCAAGATCTACCAGGCTTTGTCCCTCCAGTGTTGGAGACCTGGCCCTTCCTAAAAGGAAACCCATAAATCACTTTCCCAGAAGGACTTTTCCTTTCTTCCTGATGTCCTACCAACCAAATTCTTGGAGCAGAGGAAACAGTTTTCAGAAAGTCCTGCTTCACCCACTCTGTTGAATGGGGCACAGTGCTGAGACATTCACACACACTCGGTCATAGCTCTCATGGCTTTCTCTTTCTTGTTCACTGAGCATCTCCCTGCTTGCCAGAAGCTGAGGGAGACCCCAGGATCCTGAAGTCTCTTTAAACCTCTTGCTTTCACATGTTAAAGAAGAGAGGTTTTGATATAACAGGCTTCAATGGAATATGGGCCCCAACATGTGCCAGGTCCCCAGGCAAGCCATTACTCGCTGAACCTTCAATTACTGCTACTTGCAGGTTGGAAAGTCCTTACTAGGCCTCATGGGTCTCTATATTTACTGACAAGCAGTGCTGAACAGACTGTAGTTTTGCTTATGCCACTGGTGACAGTCTTGACCACAGAGACCAGAGAGCTCATTGGCCTAGAGGTTGCTGTACAGGTGTAGTGTTCTAACCCAGGTTTGGTCAGCCTTTGGAATACAGTGCACCTGGAGGCAGACATGGAGTACAGAGGTGCCCAGTGGCCTTACCTCACTGGAGTCCTCTTGCTGGTTGATGACAGTCAGGGCATCCTCTGAGGCCTGCCGCTTGGCCTCAGCTAGAGCTCGTTCCATCTTGGCACGCTCTGTGGTGATGAGTTCATGGGCTTTGCGCTCTGCATCAGACACGGCTTTCTGTAGTTCTGACATGGCCTGGCGCTTCACCTCATTCACGGCTTCTTCTGTGAAGCACAGAGGTGGGCTTGTGGTCACACTGGCCAGCAGTCACCCAGGCTAACTCACCTGGGGTTCTGGACCCTCTACACTCACAACTTGGGTAGGAGCCTAAATGCAGTTGTATGCACACATGCCTACCATCCATTGCATGTGTGCACACAAAGGCACAAGTCAATGATCCCACACCTTTGCTAACAGGTCTGTGGATGAAATGTTTATCTAATTATTCTTTATCAATAAAAACTTGGGAGTCAGATATCAGAGTAAGAACCAAGAAGATGAGAGGAGTGGTGGTGAAGCGACCAGTGATCTCTTTTTCTCTTTCCTCAATCCAAAAGGCTGAGCGTGTCCCTAAGCCCTTCTCTACGACTTCCCGTGTCTCTCTATATGTCCTGGGACCTGCAAAAACCTCTATGGCTAATTTTGGTCAGCTAGTAGCTAGCTCTGCCATCTGATTCAAGGCAAAGTTTATTGGCAGTCTCGGGAGTGTCAGAGTATGAATATGTGAGTCCTGGGCATGTGTGTAAACCCTGGTCAAGAGGAATAACTGGGTAAACTTTCCAAAGCTCAGCCCGCACCTGCCAGGGTCATGGTCCTCACTCTGGTGTGCATCTTCAGAGGGTGAGAGCTAGTTCCCACCCCAGGTTCTGGTGTTGTCCAGGGCTCTGTTCTAACAGGCTCAGACAAACCGATGCTGTGAAGGACAACAGGTCTGCTCCTTGGCTATGCTTGGGCCTATCCATGGGGGAGGGGGGGTCGGAAGGGGACTATGTGAACTTTGGCTGTAAGTACCTGATTCATAGTCTCTCTCTTTCCTGCTCCTTCCCCCTTCTCTCTATCTCTCGCCCTCTGTCTGTCTCTCTGTACATTTTGTGCACATCCCTTTGTGTAGTCCAAACTTGTATCAATCTACAAACTTGCTACATGTGGAGTCAATCAGAGTCACAGACACTTCTTATGGTTGTCCCCAGGTCTGTCCCTATAGCCTTACTCACCAGCCTTCCTCCAGATCTCCTCAGGCATATAGCCAGAGAGGGTCCTGGGCATGAAATCCCGGTGCAGATCTGAAACAAAAGGATGAAGGTACAGTGTCATACACAAGGTTGGGCATCAGTTGCCCTGTTCCTCACTGGGTTCCTTTCCACTCTGGCCAGGACTTGAAGGCAAGTAACATTTTTTCCCAGGGAAAGAGGGCTTTACATGACACCAGGGAAAAGGGGAGATTGGGGTGGCAGGCTCTATAGCCTGTGAACATGGATTTGGGCTGGGAACTGGGCATGTCCAAGACCTCCCTTAGTCTCTGTGGTCACCCCTGTGGTGGATGGGTAAATAGAAGCCCCTAAGTGCCACTTCCTAAGCTTGGCCTGTACCTACTAAACCTGGGACAAATTTCTGCAAGTGAAAAGGTCCCCTTTTACAAGTGATGCTGTCTGTTTAAGTAAGGTATGACTGTGGTTAGCTTTGGGGAATTAGTTGTATCTACAGAGACTGTAGGGCTAGCAACCCCTCACTACAGGTCTTCCATGTCTTTCCTTGGTACACACCTAGCTGAGACCCCTCAGGGCCACTGCAGCTGTTGAGGGACCGGGCTGAGGTGGGAGTGGAGCCCTTCTTCCCTTCCTCAGAGTCACTGTAGCACCGGATCCAGTGGTTGAGTTCTTCACGGTCAGCCTCCTGGCACCGGCGCAGCACAGTGAGGGATCGTCGTGTCTTCTCCACCATATCCATGATGCAGTTCAGGAGCTGCAGGTGGGTGGCAGGGCCTTCAGTACGTTGGAACCGGGACTGTGGCCAGATGTGGCCATCCAGCATGGAGGGGGTGGTCAGGGAGCCAGCTCATCATCCCTGAAGGCAGGGCACAGAAATCTACCTTGGCTCCCCACAAACAGTGAATGGCTCCTAGTGCCTATGGGCACCCAACTTGAATGGGAACTTCTTTGGATGCAAGGGAGAGGCTTGGGGGTGTTCCTTTGAAACTACGAGAGCAATCTGCCTTGGGCACATTTCCATGAAAGCAGCAGGTAAGGGATATATACTTCAGGGTGCATGGTCAGAGAAATGGAGACATGGTCCACTTGGCCTGACCAGAGGCTCAGGCACCTACCCTAAAGATGTCCTACACCACTGGGGCTCTATTCTGCCAGAGTCTCTGAACAGGAAATAGTGGAAGAGAAAGGGGCCTGTCTGCATGGTTCACCATCCTTGTCTCTGTTCTCTCACATCACCCTGATAGGTCAACTATAGACAGTGATGTTCCCATAAAGGGACAGTCAGACAATAGCACTAGACAGGTCTTGGCAGGAGATGCTGAACCCACAGGAGCCCAGACTCAGTGTTGCTCCCCACTCCCAGCCTTAGGATTCAGGATTGGGCAGACATTCTGGAAATCACAGGGGCCCAGTAACCCCACCTGGACACTCACACTGTTGAGGTGTTTCCACTCTTCTGCCCACTCACGTTCTGTGAGCCTATGGTCAATCACTTCTTCTTGTCGAGACCCAGTCATGGCTGAAGAAACGGCAATACACATTTAGGGTCCTATGCAGATGCCATGCCCCACCCTTGCTCATAACTAAGCCCTAACTCGGATCTCAGGTCCTGCCCCTATTCCCAGGTGCCTCCTACTTCCTAAGTACCATTTCTACCTCAGGGCACCAGTAATAGAATAAAACACTTGTCATACCTGGTTCTGCCTTGACCATTCATTCCCTTCCTAGTAGCCTTCTAATCCAGCTCCTCTTGCTTTTTCTATGCCTATTTCTGATAGGCAGCTCTAAATCCACTTTAAGGGTCTGTCTTATCATGGTCCAGAAACCTCAGGGCCTCTGTGCAGCTGCTCAACTTGTATGTTTATGACTTCCTCTCAAATATCTATACTCCTATGCATTCCTCAAAGTCCAGGCCACAGGGCCCCTCTACAGCTGCAGAGTTTTTGGAATTCCTCAGGCCATGTGTGTCCCTGGTCTCTAGGTACAAGACTTCCCTGTTTATTCTAACCCCCCAGACTGTCAGCTCCATGAAGAAAGATAGTGTGTTGTGTTTACCTCTGGGTCCCCAGGCTAAATTCTGGCTTGGGTGCTTACCAGCCCTGAGTGTGATCTTGGGATAAGCTCTACTGGCAGCTGGGTAAGACAAAGTAGCAAGCCAGGATGGCTCATTCCCCATGGGGTTCTGGGGCCCTTATCTTGCCACTTTCTACCTCAGTTTCCAGACCCTGCCTAGTTCTTAACATAGTGAATAGTTAGAAAGATCCCAAGATGACCTGATAAGTTTTTTTGGGGGGGTATCCCCAAGCAAGGCTTGATGCTAAGCACTGTTCCTTTCTTTCTGTTCTGACACTGGAAGGAAGGTCCATCATCTTTCCCATATAACAGATAAGGAAACTGAGGGGTCATGTCTGTCCACAGTTACCAGGTAGGAAGTGGGGGAGGCAGTGTATGGTATAAGGCCAGGCTGGATCTGTGACCTTGGGGATGGTCAAATGGGATGGGGCAGGATGTGGGTTTCCACTGGCTGGGACATGAGGGTCCTAATGGACATCTCTTGGTTTTCCTGCAATGTCAAATACTCCTAGTGTAGTAACTGAGGCTGTGCAGGTGACCTGGTGCCAATCCAGGCTTCCTGGGGCAAAGCCTCTCCTTAAACCTGCCACCAGTGCTTAAGGACCTCCTAGCACCCTAACCTGAAATGCCTTCCTCGAGTTGCAGAAGGGCAGGGAGTGGCCACAGCCGTCATCCAGCACTCTCTCTGGTTGCCCATGAGGGGCCTGTGCCAACGCCCCAACTAAAATAGAGGCTGAGATCTGTGCGACAGCTGGCGTTTATTTTTGCATTAGCAGAAGCGGGTGGGAATTAGCACCTGCCTGACCCGGCTGTGGTGAGCCAGACACTGTCACCTGCTGCCTAGGCCCAAGCCCTGGAAGCTTCCACAGTGTGAGGGGGCAGGGAGAGGCCTCTGCTGACCCGGCTCTGGGACCCTATAGGTGTCCTGAGTGACCCTGGATGGTCATTTCTAGCATTCCCTTTCAACACACTGGGGTGTAGCCTGGTTGGGCTTGGCAGGTGTTGCTGTACCATCCATGGCTGCCCCACTTGTATTCTTTGTGCCTCAGTTTCCTTGGAGGTGTGAATACAGGCTGAGAAACGACAGAGTGCACATGCTCTGTGTCAGCTGCTGTCCTTGTCATCAACAACTGGCCTTTGGGGTGCACTGTGTGCCAGGTGCTCTGTCAATGTCCTTGTCCTTACACAACTGTTCTGACAGAGGGAGAAACTGAGGCACAGAGCAGTCACATAGCCCATTTCTGGATTCAAGGAAACCAGGTAGCTCTGCTGGTAGTCTTCCCTCAGCTACTCTGGCCTTAGGCTGCCCTGTGCAGGAGAGTGGTAAAGGCTGCTTCCTAAGACAGTGCCCTCTGCTGTAGTGCTATCCTGTGTGTGAGAAGGGGCAACTTGGCTCTGAAGGGGCATGTCAGGTTACCTGGGTACTGGTGTGGCTACTGGCTCCTTACACCTATTTCCTTACTGGACAGATGAGGTGCTGACTACAGCTTCAGTACCTTCCACTGGAGCATAGGTACAAGCAGCTGTTGACTGAGCCCCTAAATAAATGCATGTAAACTCTTAACACAGGCACATGCAGGCTCAGACACATGGGCAGGCTTGCAGACACATGGGTTCACACACTCTCTGTGTCCATACTTCAAGGGGTCGATGGCATTCTCATACTACTTACCAAGGGACCGATGGCGCTCTCGCAGCTCTCGGGGATCAGGATGTCGGTAGGAGTCCCGGAAGTGGTGGGCCATGGCCATGTCCTCGAGGCGATAGTGTGGGGGCGGGGGTGGGGTGGGGTGGGGCAACCCATTGCTGGGACTGCAGCGCTGGGCAGGGCTCAGGGTACAGGACCGCTTACTGAGGTGGTCGGGGTGCAGAGGGTCTCGGTCTGACCCATTCTCTTTGGTCCTGACGGAGAAAACAGATGGCCAGTGGATATCAGCCCCAGTCTTGGACAGAGGGTAATAGCAGAGGTGAGGAGAGCAGATAGGGTGGGGGCAGAAACTCAGAGGAGCCCCACTGGGGTGTGGTTCCCCTCTTTGGGAATCCTTGTGGAGAATGGAGAGAGGGAGACACCCAGGGTCCCGTGGCCAGGTGTGGCCCCTACTGTAATACAGTGGTAGGACTAGTACCTCTGTGGCCAATCCAGTCTAGCCCAGCCACCATGGGCCCTAGGCTCCAGGTCACTCAGGATCCACAAATAGCACAAGGAAAAATGAGTTCTGGTGGAGAGACCCCTTCCTGAACTGCTGTCCTCCAGAGATCCCAGACCCCCTTGGTCCATCCCTCAAACAGGGCAGTGTATGCTGCAAAGCCCAGGGCCACCAGCCCACCAGCCTGCCCCCGAAGCATGCAGCAGTATTAGCGGCCCTTGGTCAGTTGTGCTATAGACAGCAGACTAGACCAGCTGTCTTGTCTGTCAGAGGCCGCCTTGGCTCATCTTCCTGCCCTGTGAATGGTGAAGGGCGGTTACCTGTCAGGTGTTCTCCTCTTGCCGTTTTCATTGACTTCCAGCAGGAGCTCAGAAGAGTCGACAGGGGAGGTGGCACTGGCATCCAGAAGCAGTTGTTCATGCTGGGCCAGGTACTGGGCAGGCGTCTGCTTGGCCAGGCGGGCACAGTGCAGGAGCTCCCGCTGCAGCAATGGAAGATTAGCCTGTGGGCAGGACAGGGACGGTCGGCACATTGACTGTCAGTTCAGACCAGTAGACAGCCCAGGGCTGCCTCTGTGTGACTCAGGGCTCTGGATCCCTCAGGTTCCTGTTTCTTCCCACAGAACTGAGGGAAGTGACAGGCCTGTGCCAGGCTAGACACACAGCGATATATGGACTTTCTGCATCACCATGCTTACTCCCAGTCTGTAGCCAATATTCCCTATGTGTATCCTGTGTAAGTAGGCACCATATTGCCCTTGGCGTAGAGAAGGAAAGCAAGGTTAAGAGAGGGCAAGCAAACACACACACACACACACACACGAGCAGGGTAAACACACACACACACACACACACACACACACACACACGAGCAGGGTAAACACACACACACACACACACACACACACACACACACACACACACACACACGCATGCACGCAGGCATGCATGCGCAGGGTAAACAGAGGTGTTGCCAGCAGACCCTAACTGCTGCAAGACCTCTGCTTTGGCCCCTATAATGCATTGGCCAAGAGCCCAACAGAACCATCCCTCTCTTCCCACTGCCTCCTACTTTCTAGCCTCAACCAGAAACAAAGATCACAGCAGGACCCCAGACATCAGTGTATGCTTCTGCAGCCATGCAGCTCTGAGCACATGGGGAATATGACCTGCATGAACCCCAGCCTCAGTCATGACATCACAACTCGATTCAGCATTTGCAGATGGGGCCACCAGAGCTCATAGACTCCATCTCTAAACCTCTGAATGTCACCCTCGTGCTAGGCCAGGGTCTCCAGGGACTGCTGGTGGTCAGCCTTTCCAGAGCTGCCATGGGTAGGGTGGCAGGCTGGTCCTGAGCATGCTGGGCAGGGGCCCAGTGTCAGACTCTCCAGAGAGCCAGCAGTTCTAAGTATTTGTAAATAAACACACTCCACAACTTTCCCATGCGCTTCAAAGCTGCCAGGGCAGCCTTCTCCAGCCTCCTCAGTCCCTGTTGGCGCATCCACCCGGACCATCAGGCAGCCGATGCATTTTTGTTGAGCTGTGTGGCTGCCAAGCCTGTTTTTCTGTTTGGATAGCTGAACAGGGGCCAGCTCACCATCTGCCGACCACGTCAGAAGCATGAGCTGGGATGAGGTCCTGGGAGGTCTCAGTAGCCCAGAGTCTCCTCCCTCACCAGTCCCCCACCCACCCTGTCCTCTCCTTGGCTAGCATGGTGGGGCGGGGGCTGGGCATAAGCACCATCTGGTTGCTGTTAGGGTGGGGAAACATCTGGGGTTCTGGCCAGCTGGGGCCATCTGGGAGCTGGAGCCTTGGGTGGGGCAGCTTCTGAAAAGCCCCACTGTCCAGTTCCACGAGGGCAGGTACAGGACAGAGTGGAGGGGACCTAGGTATCAGGTAGGCTAGCCAAAGAGTCCAAAAACACAGCAGCCCTTGGCTGGGGGCACAGGAGTACTGTTCACTCAGAAAGAACAAGTCCCCATTCTTCTTCAAAAGTCCCAGATATCATTCAGAGGACATATCAAGCTGGTCACCGGGTACCTGGGCCCCAACTTCACTTGGCATGGAGATTTTGATGTCCAGAAAAACCTAAAGCATCTTTCTTCAATAGAACTCTGGGAGAGGATACATGGTACTAAGAGAAGCACCACTGTGACAGCTAAGCCATGAGTCTCACTTTGCTCTGCAGAGCCCTTCTACCACCACAGGCTGTCTAGCTCAAGACTTGGAGGACCACTCACCCTGGTTGGGCTATTGAGGAGTTGTGTGACCTTGGGAAGTCACACAACTACCTCCTGCCTCATCTGTAAACCAGCGCACTGGAAGCCCTGGTGTGATAGGCTCCACTGAGCCCCAGGTGATTTAACTCAGTTCTTCCTATCCTTGTGTGGCAGGCAGTTTTGTCTTGCCTAGGAAAGGACCCAAGAGGAACTTGCAGTTGGAGCCAAGCTCTGCCTAGCCACACCTTCAGAACAGTTTCTTCTTGGAAGGGCATCCCAAGAGGTGGCCATGAGAAGCACTGCAGAAGCCAGGAGGTTCAAGACTATTCAGGAAGGTGCTATGCTGGCTCTCTGACCAGCCAAGAGGGGACCCTATCCAGTGAGGGCAGTGAGGCACCTGGAGCCGCCTGAACTCTTCCTGTTTCTAGACCATTGGTGCTGGGATTCTGCGCTGCTGTACCAGCAAAGTAGTCATGTTCTTGACTGGGGCAGAGTGGGCCAGTGCTCTGGCTCTTGTCTTGGCAACAAGGTTAGAAGGACTGGCTACAACCTCACACTTTTAGGTTTTACCTTTGGTTTTTACTGTCCCTCCACCTCAAGAGCTCTGTATCATGGAGACAGATGTACCACCGGTGTTCCTAACAATGAGGCACAGAGATCCTGGGTATGATGATGGCAGAGAGAAGTGAAAGTGGAGATGGTCCCTTGACAAAGCAGTGCCGGGCAAGGTGTTCTACCTATACTTGCTTTGGGTGATGCCATACTAGGTTAGGTGGAAAGGGTACTGAGGGTAGGGACTATGGACAGTGGAAGCTTGGATATTCCAGGCATAAATAAGGTGGCCAGTGCTACAGAGCATCTGCTGTAAACACTGGCTCTGACAAAATAAGCAGGCGCATGGCATCCCAAAGACAGGCGGTGGCAGAGTCAGCAATATGTGGAGGGTGAGGGGAATGAGGGCCTCCAACGCACTGCAAATGACTGCCAGATGGGCCCACACGCTGGCACCCGTGGCTTCTCAGTTGTCACTAGCTGCAGTGTGAGCCCATCAAGGTGTGGGTGGGAGGGAGGATGGGAGTGGATATGGGGTGTCATGTGGGGTCCACCTGTGAGGTGCCAGAAGGAATGAGGCTGGTAGGACATGTACTGTGAATTTTGTGGGAACTTTGAACCATATAAGACCCAAGCTCAAACCCAGCCTTGGGCCTCTACCAGATGGAAAAGTGAGGGCTTCAGTTTTTCTGCTTACTGATTTGACAGTGTCAGGGCCTGTGTGTCCCCCTCTATGGGGTCAACAGGGCATGTGTGCAGAGATCTTTATAATCAATTCTTGGTCTAAATTAGGCAGTTAAAAAACTTGCAGATGTAACTACCCTGAGAGAAGGGAGGATTCCAGCTACAGGGGCTGAGTACAGAGGAGTGGGGCCAGCCTAGTGATGGCTAGGTAGCTAGATAGGGGCTCACATCTTGGAGCTTACCCCTTGTGTGGTCTGACCTTGAACTTTGACTAAAGAAGAGAACAGACATGCAGGAAGCATAACCTGGGGCTGTAGCTGTAAATGGAGGTGGGTGCCCTAGGGTGTGGGCATGCTAGCATCTCTCTGAGAGGTCTAAGTGGAAAGAGATCACATGACCTTACATATTTGGAAACATGTCACCTTCATGCTTCAGAATGAAAGGCTGCAGTGTATCATAGGTCCTACATGAGGACCCGGCTCATTTTCAGTGTGTGTGTGTGTGTGTGTGTGTGTGTGTGTGTGTGTGTGTGTGTGTGTGTGTGTACAGATTAGCAGATTTTACAATCCAGCATCTCACTAAACCTGGTGGTGTACACCTGCAACCCCAACTACTGGATGTTGAGGCAGGAGTATAAGGAGTTCAAGGCCATCCTGGGAAACTTAGAAAGGGCTAGAGCTGTAGCTCAGAAGTAGAACACTTCCATGTACAAGACTGTGTTCAACCCTAGCACTGAAAACAAAACCACTAAACCACAAAACCCAACCCAACCCCCACCCCCAAACAAATGCAGCATCTCATCTGTGTGTTTGGGCTTGGGTGAAGAATCTGCCTTGCTTAGGGGCTCTGGTTACTTTACCAAAGAGATCCACTGCAGTATCATATTCATGCAGCCCTAGTCCCAAGTTTGTGTCCGTGTTTAGCACAGCATCTTCTCACTGCACCCATTACCCTGCTGCCCAGTCAAATGCCTGCCTGTCCATCACCTGGTCACTGCCCTCTGTACACCTATTCCTTCACTCTATTCCAGCCACACGGACAGTTGCTGTTCCTCTATCCCCAGGGCCTTTGTATATACGATCCCTGTTTCTTGGAGGGCTCTCCTCAAGATTTCTCCAGCCTTCTCAGTCACCATGAAATACCCATCCGTGATTTCCTTACTGTACACATCTCCAAATTCTACCACTGTCTTCCTACAAGTTTATTGCTTTAGGGGACTTTGTCTACCTGTTCATGCTATCCCCTGACCCTTGCACAGCCTCTGGCATGAAGTGGGCAACAAATCTGCTGAGGGATGAGAATGCACTTTTTTTGTGGCTGACTCATGATGGCTGGCAACTAGTTTACAGCCCTAACTAGTCAGATCTAATGGTCAGCACCATTTTCCTGGGCAGCTGAGAAAGATGCATGGTAGGGAGGGGATTGGGGACTGGGACCTCTCAGGGAGCCCTCATGTAGGATGGATTTGGTTACCTTCAGAAAGGGGATGACAAATGGCCGCAGTGGGAAGTTGGTGGCTTCTTGGAGCTTGGAATGAAATTCTTCGATCGTCAGAGTTGAGTTCTGCAGGAGAAAACACCCCATTTAAAGGTTCCTATGTACTATCTGAACCAGCTGCCCCACCTCCACCCCAGGAAGGAGGAGACTCTGGGTCTGGCCTGAGGGATGAGGAGAGCATAAGGGAGTTGTAGACATAATGATGGAGTCCATGGCAGAGTGGTTGTCATGGGAAACACAGGTGCCTGATGGCTCGGAGACTCACCACTAGCCCCAGCACCAGTGTGCGCACACGCTCCCCAATCTCAGGCGAGATGTCACTGCCAAACTGCTGCAGGGTGGTGAGGAAACGCTTGAGCTTGCTGAGCTGCCGTGCCCCACATGCAGGGGGCAGGTGTTGTGTGGACAGCGAGGCAGTGGATGAGGTGGCTGGGCCATTGCTGAAGCCATTGGGTGTGGATGGGGCACCGTGGATGGCCGTAGGTGAGTGGCTGCTGCCGTTCATCACTGCAGGAGAACGGTGAGTGTTAGGGCAAGGCATAACAATTGCACTTAGCGATTATAAGTACACCTGGTGACAATGATAATAATGACCCAATGACAATGATGATAACAGTAGAGTCCAGAGCGGCCATGCCCAGTATACTACACAGCTGCCAATTTATCCTTGCAACCATACTGTGCTGCTCATGGGTGTTATACTCTTACAGATATGCAAACTGGTACTGGGAAAGTGATTTCCTTCACCCCAGGTACCACAATCAAGAGCATGGCAGGACTCACACGCTGGGAGTAGCTGCAGAGACAAACATTTGTGGGGTTGGCTTATAGTGTCCTTGGGGGCTTACCCTGGACTTGAGGTCAAGACCTTATGCCAGCCAATATTGTAGGTCCTCCACATGCAGCAGATGCCCAGTCCATCCTACCAGACTGGCTCAGGTTTCCACTATGAGCAAGCAAGGGGCCTCTTCACCCATGGTATGGGAAATGAGAAGTCACCCCCATCACCCCAAGAAAAGGCCAGCAACTCTGCCCTTGTTGAAACAGCCTCAAGCAATACTTTCTACCTGATCTCTTTCCCACCTCTGACTCTCCTCAGCCCTGAGAACTGTCCTGGGATCCTCTCCAACATTGAGGACCCTGAACCTCTCTAAGCCTCAGTAACGCCATCGCCAGCAAGTAGTCCAGTGCTTGAGCTGATGGGACTCAAGATCAGGCAGAGCAACTGAGAACCCCGGGAGGAGCTGGTTGGATTCTTCAGGAGATTTTGACACAGAAGGCTGTGTCCAAGGGCTAGTTCATGCTGAGGACAATCAGGTGACTAAGGAGACATCTGATAAGCATGCTACAGGATCATGGCTGCAAGTCACTGAGCCATGGCTGACTAGATGGCCCTGCCATCAACTCAATATCAGGGCCAAGGCTAGGGGTTGCCACAGAGTCCTTTGCCTCTCAGCCCCGAGTGACAAAGGCATGATTAGCAGACTCTGCAGACAGGTCAGAGTTCACAGGTCATGAATGCTACCTTTATATATAGACATATGTTCATACATCTCTGACTCACTCAATTGTTGCTTTTGTTCTTGTCTTATGCCCCTAACCTTAGGGATGCACCACTGTCTCCTGCCTTAACCAAGTGTGCAGAAGCCAGGTTCTCTGGCCTGGACTGAGAGTGTAGGTCTGGGGCCTTCAAGACCACAGTTCCCAAGGCCCCAGCTGTCTCAATCCCACCTATGGTGAGGCCTGGTGGTGTTATAAGTGCAAGGGAGAGAGGTAACCCTCTTTCTAGACTGAAGATCCCTCCAGGCTTGCCTGGTTCAGGGACTCCAGATCAGTTTCCCTGGGGTGTCCTCTTGCTTCAGGTAGTGAGTACCTCAGCAAGTCACTCTAGACTGCACCTTCCTGGACATCTTGACCCAAGCACTGGGAGGTAGCCTAAGGGCTGGGCCTGGAAAGGTGAGGTAGAGTCTTTACCTAAGTCCCTCCTTCCTAGCCCTCAAATCTCTGTGGCTTCTATGGCTTTTGCAGGGTCCTGTCACACCACTGCTCACACTACAGGACTTGGGACCTAGTCCTACTCGGCCAGTCTTGAAGTTTCTGTCTTCCCTATGGGCCCCACATAGCCCCTTCTTGCTAACTAGTGCAGTGACCAGCCCTATCTTGCCCAGAATTGCCTGAGGCTCCCGCCCAGATAAACCAACTAGGGTCAGGGCTGGTGGTTCCACACAAGCATGTTCTAGATCTACATAAGCAGACAGGGCCACTAAGGCCCTGGGATAAACACTTCATGAGTAGACCCAGCTGGGGGCCCCCAACTGTCTGATCCTTCCACATGAGTATAAGGCAGTAACCAGCCCAGAGCTGTTATGGTACAGTGTAGATGTGGCTGTTACAGTTCCCTTGGAGTATACCCCTTCCCATATTTCTGTCCTCACCTCCAGCCTGACAGTCACCTGATACAAGGACTCTCACAGGTCCTCAGACACCCCATATCACCTTTGAGGGTTGGGGCCACAGCATCAGTCTAGATATACAATATAGGCCAAACCTAGCTCTCTCTGCCAATGGTTCCAAGCCACTCTGAAGTTCTGAAGTGGGCTCTAGGATCACAGCATAGCCATCTTCCTTGTTTTCCAACCCATGGCTTATGGAGCCTGCAAATGCCTCCAACTCACCTGGGAGCTGGCCCTCATGAGATCACAACCCTGACAGATTTTACATGTTGGGTGTTATGTGAGGAACCCCTCAACAGCTGCTCCCAAGGGACAGAAGTTTCAGAACATGTGGGGAGAGAAAAGCTGGCTCACATGCTACCTTGGTGTTTTCATGCTGCCACTAGGCATGGATGGAACACTCTGCATTCAGTTCTAAGCTGCTCTTCTGTACTAGTGGGGGCATGCACATGGAAGCTGAAGTCTTTCCATTTGTTTCCCCAAATGATCTCAAGAATTCATTCCAGTTCCAGAATATGTTAGTAGAAGCAGGCCTGGGTAAGTCTGTACGTGGGAGCACCTTTCTTGCTCTGGGGTGGTCAGTGATGTCTGTAGACAGCACAGCAACAGCTCTGGGTCCTAGCCTCTCTAAGACCAAGTCCAAAGGACCCCACTAGGTGGACTTCCCTCTCACTAGTAAGCTTTGACAGCCACTAACACACATGCTCCAGTCAAACCTAATGACAGCCACTTGCTGTCACCTCAGCCAGACCAGGAGATGGCTTGTTGCCACGGAGACCTCACTAATAGAGGTGGACTTGTGTCTTAAGATCAAGCATTTTATCACAAGGGCTCTGGCCCTTTTAGTAGTTTCTAAGACATGCCAATGTCCACATTATCTAGTCCGCCACCCACCAGACCCAGCCTGGCCTGGTCCTGTCTTCCCTGAGGCCCGCTTACCAGCCTTGCTCTGAGCTCCTGGGTCCCCGGTGGCCTGTTCTCCTCACTGCCTGTCTGTCTTCCCTCCCGAGGCTGCCGGGCAGTCTCAGCAGCTAAAGAGACGCCAAAAATAGCCCCCAGCACAAGTGTTTTCATTACCACAACAGGTGTGTTACTAAGTTAGACTGCACACGTGTCCTCGGCTGATGTTTGGGGGCACAGACTAGCACCCCCATAGCTCTCCTAGCCTTGATGCTTGGGTGGGAGTTGGCTTGGGATGCATGGACCCTATTAACAGTTCTTCCATTCTTTCTCCCTGACAAAGAGAACACCATAATCACCACCACAAGAACTAGTCAACAGTTGATGGCCAGTCAGGCTGTCTGCCAAGCCCTAGTGTGTGGCCAAGCATGGCACAGAATGATGGCAGCAAGAAGGACAACACAGAACATAAATAACACATGTAACCTCTTCCTTATTCTTAGAGCCCAGAAGTTACATGGCAGCTGCACACACCTGGGAGATGCAGCTAACTGGCCCAGTTAAGACTGCTGAGGCATAGTAACACCTGATGATGGGGGACAAATATTCTGAATGTCACCCAGAGCTTTGGTGGAATCATCTACTAGTGACTGATGTCCACAGGGCATGTGGTGTGGGTCAGACATGGCAACAACGCTTTGCCAGCATGGTGCATGAATCACCTTCAGCATTCCATACTGTGCGGCATCTCTTTACAGATGGAGAAACTGAGGCACAGGCAACCATACCTGCCCATCATTACCTTGTCAACAGTGGGAGCCAGATTCACTTGAAACAGTGGAGCTTGACTTGCTATTGACACATGTTCCACTGTCCCTTCACAGTCCTGGCATCTGCTCTAGTCAGCCTGTTTGGCTGTTGGGGCATTCACATGCAAAGTTACCACAGTTCCAGCACACTTTCCCCTGGGCCTCTCTTGTCTTTAAGCTGGCTGGAGATCCAACAAAGAGAGTGTAGAGGCAGTGAGAGGGACCCAGGTGGCCTCCTTAAAGCCCATGGTTCTTGTTATTTTACTTACAGAGACAGACCATGGACCACTTTAAGCAGCCGTGGAAACGGCCATGGGGCAGAGACGTCGCAGGTCCATCCTCTCCATCTGTAAGCAAAATAAGAAGAACACGCTGTCAGGAGGGCGCCGCAGCGGCCCATCCCCTCTGCTGCTTAGTGGCAGTCCTAGAGGCCATGCTGTGCCATTTGGGGCCAGTCCAATCCTCTGGGCCTCAGTTTCCTCCTCTGTAAAAATAATGGTTGCACTGGGTATCTGTCAGTATGAGCAGGGCACCTACCTCCTAAAAGCTAACCCCCTCCCCCAGAAAGTGCCTCATTACCCCCTCATCACTGTCCCCTAAGGACTAAGCTGTGTGTTTTCAGTTACTGAGATTCAGGTCTGAAGTACTTAGGTGGGGCTGTATCTAGGAGTAGTGAGAGCCTCCTGTCTCAGAAGCAGACAACGGCAGATGGGAGCTCAACCCACCTAGGGGCTCCCTGCCTAAGAGGAGTGCAGTCTAGATCAATGTTTCTTGCTCTGTCCCAGGTCTCCACACCAATCTGTGCCCAGGACGGTCACTGGGCCAGGAAAACCACAGCCCTCAAGTAGAGGTTCAAGGTCAGTCTCTTCATTTGGCTTGAAGCACTGGGCAGGAATCTGCAGCTGGCTGTGGAGGCTTTACCAGGACTGCCACCAGCCAGGTGCAGGGGTGTGGTTAACCATGTGGATTAGGAACAAACCTGAGGTGACCTCAGGAGGCCTGAGCCTCAGACTTATGCACCAACTACACCCCACAGACTGGAAGTGTCACCTTAGAGAAAAATGAAAGTCTGTGCGCTGTGGACAGAGCTGCTACCCCCAGGGTGGGACTGGGGCGTCGGAGGGATGAAACTCCTCCCCATGCCCCACACATGCTGTGGACACCCTCACATCTGTTTACAGGACCCACAAAAGTAAAGCCCTGAAGGTCCCAGCTGATCCCATCCTCACTCCTAACCAGGAACATCTGGTGTCCAGGCCAGCTTTCGGGATAAGAACTGGTCCACAGGGAAATGCAGGCTGGGGGAGGCACACCCTCAGGGATGGTGACAGCTTAGAGTCCAAGATCCGCCTGTCAGCTGCTCTTTCTTCCTTCCTGCTTGGGGCCTCCAAACATCTGGAGGACCATTGTTTCAGGAAGTGTGTCATGGCCTCACTACTGGGAGAGGTGGCAAGACCCCCCCAAAACAAACAATCTGTCCCTAAATTAAGACATGGCATTGGTTGGTGACATTGGCACAGTCCCACAGAGCCCCCTTTCACCCACTGGATGAGCTTTGAATCTGCCCAGCAGTCAGTCTACCTGCAGCTCAGCCCAGAGGGAAGGATGGGTGGGGAAGGAGGGAAAGGTAACTATGCCAGTCACGTCACCATGGAAGGAAGAATGTAAGAAAAGGCACACGTACCTCTGGCCTGGAGGAGCATGGCCAGCAGGCAGACCCAGGGCCTGGAAGGCCCATCTGTCCTCTGAGAGCAGCAGGTAGCTAAGGGTAGAGTCTCAGCCACAAGAGACAAGCTAGGAGTCCCCACTCCAGGCTCATTAATTACTGGACCCCAGTAGGACCTTCCTAACCCTGTAGGAACTGGGAGCCAGAACCTCTCAAGAGACTGGAAGGTGTTTATGGGTATTTAGCCATGAGACAACCTGCCATGTGCTGGGCATGTTCTCAGACAGTCCTGGTCCATGCCACTGTACCTGGACCAGGAGCCTGACACCCTGTCAACAGAACAAGGCTGGTCTCAGGTTGAGCTGGCTGCCTTTCTCTAGACAGCAGGGCTTTGTTTAGAGCCCTGTCTTTGAAGGACAGGGATGGAGAGATCAGAGGAAGCACTCATGCCCTGGAAACCAGGTGACACCAGGCTGAGGTACTGAGACCCCTCCCTCAAACAGGAGTCTTGCTTCAGTTTGAGATCTGGGAAGGGCCTCTCAAATATGTGTCTTTGAGGTTGTGGTGGGGGTGGCACATGGCTTCTTCCTCCCTGCCAGAACACATAGGATACACTTCTAAGCCTTTACCTTGGGGGAGGGAGGGGCACAAGGCATTATCCCTTTTAATGGCTCACCCTGGGGGTTTCTGTCTTCACAACTGCTCAGCAACCCAAAGTATAAGTCACAATCTTCTGAAGAAAAGATGGAGGAGAGCCGCCATGCCTTCTCTAGGCTCTCTGGAATCCCCCCAGCTCCCACCCCAGAGGCTTGTGTACTCCAGCCTCCACTCCCGGGCTGTCGAGATAAGCCTAAGTACCTGGGGCCTTCAGATATCAGTGCTCATAGGCTGACACTAATGTCTGTTAACTTACATCATTTTCACAATGGCTGTAAGACAGGAACCACAGCAGGGCACCGCTTTATAAATGAGGCCACCAGGCTGGGAAGGTGAAGGAGCTAAGCCAAAAATGCGAGTGAGGTAAGTAGGAGGAGCGGGAATCTGAGCCTAAGATTAGGCTGTAAATGCTGCACAGGGTCACATTATGTTAAACGTAGAGTACAGAATTTCAAATGGTTCCACCTACTCTACATTCCCTGTCCTGGTCTGCTTCAGGAGATATGAGGGGGAACTCACGTGTGTGAGGTGTGAAGGAGGGTGGTCGTGTGGCTCCCTGGGATGCAGTGGGAGGTGGGGGTGGCATGCTGGGGGGTGTGGACCGGGGCTGCGTCTTCACTTCAGCCGGAGAGTCTGGCATTGCTGCAGCCTTCTCCTTCCTGTCAGCTAGAGAGAGAGGGGGGAAGAAGGGGAGAGGGAGAGAGGGAGAGGGAGAGAGGGAGGGGAAGAGAGGGAGAGGGAGAGAGGGAGGGAGAGAGAGAGAGAGAGAGAGAGAGAGAGAGAGAGAGAGAGAGAGAGAGAGAGAGAGAGATATCAAGCAGCTGAGGGCAGAGCTGGCTAGCCAGCACGTGGGCAGCAGCAGCCTGAGCTTCCACTGGCCAGGTGGGCTCCTGACTCCACCCATCCAGTGGGAGCTCCAAGTGTTCTCACAGGTGGCTAGCATCCATGCACAGGTGAAACACAGAACCAGGCCAAAGGTGGGCTCATCAGGACCAGTGTCTATGTGGGAGCACACAATGCCAGTTTCCATGCTCAGGCCCCATCTCAATGCTCCTGACCCGTGATAAGCATCTACATCTATAAGATATATGGGGAGTGATGACCTCAGATTTCCAGAGCTGAGATTCTCCTCTAGGACTTGTGTTGGGGAGGGGACAGGTAAACTGGCTTCAGGGGATGGAACCACAATTTTAACCATCTCCTGCCCTATAGTCCTTGTGAGCCCTATGGGAGGCTTGTGGATGTCAGGGTACTTAGGGCCTGGTCCCTGAAATGTGACCCACAGGCTCAGGACTTCCAGGCTCAACCACATCCCAGTGACCGAACTCTCATCGAGGGGCCCAGCTCAGGGTCAGATGAGTAGGAAGATAAGATGGTGATGATGGTCAGGGTGAACTGATTATCAGGTGGATCCTGGATATCCAAGGGCTCCAGAATAGGACCATGAAACAAAGGCAAGGGGCCGGCCGTAAGTCCAAGGGCAGCCTTGTTTAGGGCATTGTTTTTTCAGGGTATGATAAGTTCCGGGGCTTCCCTTTCATCTTAAGATATGGTCAGGTGGGGTAGGCGGACCTGTGGAAGTTGCTCTTTGTCATGTGGCCAGCTCGCCAGAGCCAGCAAGGGCGACTCCTGCTTGTGATCTTGTGATGGGTAGAAAGCAGACCTCTCCTGCCCCAGTGATTGCCTGGCAGCCACATTCTCATCACATGTACCCACAGGGTCTCCCACGGGGGAAGGGTAAAGACGGAGACCGAGTCACACAGTTCAGCCTTGTCTCTTAGCCATCATCATGGCAACTATAGGTATCACCCCTCACTCAGCCTTTCACATCCTGCACCCCATTTCAGACACATATGAGTCTAGGTGACCCAGCCTCTGTGGCTGATATTCAGTAAGTGACATCTAGCAGGTGGCAGACCAGAAACATTGAAGCCCTCATCTAACCCCTTTCCTGGTCTGCAGAGGGGAGAGAAGCTCAGAGACACTTTAGACAAGCCCAGTGGCCCATGATGGCTTGTGTCTGGGTCTGCAAGGAGAGGCAAGAGGCCCCCATCTTTCTGGGCCCACAAGGAGGGGCAGAATGGGAGCAGATGGTACACAGCAGCCACCCAGGCTACGGCACCTGCTGTCCCCCAGCTGTGGCCTCTGGTTCCCCCCTCCTGCCGGCGCTCGGCCCCTCCCTCCCCCAACTGTCCAAAGGCTGATTGCTGGGCACATGTGTGGCCGCAGCTGTGGGAACCTATCAACACCATGCCTGGCTGTGGGGCTGATGGCCAGTCTCCGGTGACAACAACCAAAGAAGGCAACTGTGGCTGGCTGCTTCAGCACGGAGCAGCCCGTCCTCACCAGCCCTTCACCTGTCCAGTCTGCCCTTGGGCCCTCGGGCAACTGGGGCTGCTTGGGATGGTACTGCCAAGGCCAAATGTCTCAAGTGCCAGGCTGGTCCTGGTCACAGGCCCAGGACACTGGGGACATTCTGTGTCTCTGAAGCCTTTCACAGAGGAGAAGTGGCTTCACCTGAGCTTCAAGTACTAAACAAAGTAGAACCAACTGAGTGAAAGCACTGTGAGCAGCTGGGCTAGCCACTTGATCAGTGCTGGACCATTGGTAGACACACTGATGCCACAAGCCACGGTACCACGTTGCAGTGGCCACCACTTGCATGACCACGATGTCAAAGGCACCCTGTGGGTGAATGGTGACCTGCAGGCCCTGAATCACAGAGGTCAGAGGTCATCTATCTGCCTCAGCGCCTCAAATACTCATTGATGCAGATTGTTCCCAGCACTCCATGGACCTCGTTTGTCCTCACAGAAACCCTATGGTCCCGATTCCACTCAAAGCCCATTGCAGAGAGGACCAGATACACAGCAGGGCCATGACCTGCCTCAAATTACATGTCCATACTGGAATCTAAGGCCAGTGAGTGTGGGGACTTGGAGTTACTGGTCTCCTGCTTTGGACTGGTCTGCAGCCTCCTGGACCTGGGGTTGCTGCTCTGCCCTGCCTTTACCCCTCCCCTGCCCTCCCTCCAGCAGCCTAAGGGTGTCCACTTCCCAGGATGCTCTGGGAATGTTGTTTCCCTCTCCAGCTCATCCCCTCCTGGCATTTCCTCTGGACTGTCACCCCACTGCAGACACCTTGCTCCCTGGTTCCCATCTGCAAGGTTTCCTGGTGAGATTGCAGTCCCCAAAAGGTGACTCAGGGTAGAGGTCACTGTGGTAGCTCCAAAGAGGAAGTATTTCTCTGGAGTACCTTGCGAGGAGCCTCAGGAAAAGGGTACAGGGAACATGGAGGACAGCACTGAGTGCCAGCAGATAGATGGTCTAGGTCAGGTGGGTGGGGCTGGCTGCTGCGAGAGGCTGTCCCCAGGGGCCTGAGCCCCCTTCTCACCTCCAAAGTATGTAAACTGTCTACTTCCCTGAGGTGTGTGTCTATGTGGTGGTACCAAAGGACGTAAGGGATATCATTCATAAAACCTGTACCACAGCTATTTGATGTATTTATTTACTTACTTATTTAGAGGTTTACTGTGTAGCCAAAGATGGTATTGGATGCCTGATACTTCTGAATGCTGGGATTAAATGTGTGTGCCACCATGCCTAGTTTATGGGTGCTGGGGATGGAACCCAGAAGTTTGTACATGCTACAAAAGTGCTCTACCAACTGAGCTGCATCTCTAGACCCAGCAGGTAATTTTTGTTAAATTTCTTTTCCACACTGTAGTGGCTGGGAAGGCCTCCTGGGCCCCGCAGGCTCGGAAAAGCCAATGGCAGAACTAGGCCAGTAGATTTGTCCTTCTCAGGCTGAATCTCCCTGCCCTGCTTCCCTCAGGACCCTCTAGGCACACACCATAACAGCCTGAGCAGGACTGGCCAGGTATGAGTCCCCACTAGTGGATGTTCTGGGAAGCCACTGACAGGTAGTTCTTGCTTCCCAGCAAGCCTGCAAGTGCTAGTGCAATGGTTAGTCCCTCCAGAGCTGTCCCTGGAGAGGTCCGGACCACCCTGAAATCTGGGCTTTGGCTCTTTCTTTTCCCATTGTCCCACCAGGGTCAGCCACACTCCTGCTAGATCTTCAGCCTTCTCAACATCCTAGAGGTACTGTTACAGCTCCATCTCATAAAGGGGAAACTGAGGCCCAAGAAGTGATTTCTTCAAAGCCACTTAGCTATGCAGTACAGGTTTGGGTCTTGTCCATCATTCTCAAGCCACACTGTCCTTTCTGTACCCACCTGCCGAGGCCTGTGAGCCCAGGTTCTGAGTTGTTCCCAGGCAGTTGGACAGAGTTTATTTTGCCTGCTTAGCTGGATTGCAAGGTGAGCAGGTGGGAGTGAAAAAAACTCACAGCTGTCCTGAAGGTAGCACTGTTGACTATTCCAGGTGACAGCTACTGACCTCAGAGCCCCTCCAGGGACCCACCAAAGTTCATGGCTTGTGGTTGGGGCAGCCAGGACTAGAACTGTGCATCAGCTCCAGGCCACACCATTGCTGTGAACTGTTTCATACAAGCAATCGACACGGTGGCTGTTTGCAGCCACAGTGAGAACCATGTGGAAGAAGTATGGAGATGTGTAGGGAGCCAGATCCATGTCCATGCCCCTAGGGTCAACCTTCAGATCAGCAGAAAGGACACAGTGTTGTGTGGTCACCCAATCTGGAATGGTCACTGAGGAACTTCTGTCATCAGCTTAATAGTGCTCTACGCCATACTATGTCTCCTGCTTGCTGTTTGGCTTAGGGCTACACTGTATTATTGTGCTGTGGCAGGTGGGGATGCTGTGGGAGTGTCCAGCTCCCTCATTCCAAGGAAATGAGCTAAGGGACCCATGGCATCATGCAATCCAACAAATCGCTGTCTTCCGTGTGGTGAGGAACATATGCCTCAGCAGCCCTCATCCATACAATCCTGCTCCACCTTATGGGTGAGGAAACCAAGGTACAGAGTGGTCTAGTGACTTCTCCTGGACACCCAGCTGAGAAGCCAGCAATAAAACTGGATTTGGATAGCTTGGTCCTGCTGGTCCCAGGGGCCCCTGCATCCAGGGGACCCCAGCCAGCCTCTAAGGTCTCTAAGTATGTCCAGCATCCCATGTTATCTTTTTCTGGGGGGCGGTGCTGATGCTATCTTCCCACTAGTGCTTCCTACAAAAGAGTTTATGGGCTCCCTATTCTGAATCCTAGAAACTGCATATAGGGCCTGACAGAGGTTTGGGACCCCCGAGGGACTTGAAAGAGTAGGGGACTCTGAGGCTGTGGCACCCATACACCATCCCATGGTGCCTAAAGTTGGCAGAGTCTAGGATGGTCCCTGGGAAGAAAGAGGGTGAGTGAGGCCTGGCTCCTTCCCCCAGCCCATCCCAGTCTCTGCCATTTCCCTGTTCCCACCCTCCAGAAAATTCCCAGGCCCCATGGCTGCTTGTGGGCCCAGGGGAGCTCCTGTGTCCTCCACGACATTACCCAGTTCCCAGCTGAATACCACTGAGTATCAGCAGAGGAAGCAGCTCTCTAAGGCCAGGCGGAGCCTGTGGGAAAGAACACGGAATGTGCCGGAACAGGCCACTCCATCCATCACTGTCCCCATCGGCTGTGGTTCCCAGCCCGCCCTCCCAGCTGGGAACTGGCCTAGGCCCAGCATGGAACTGACCATCTTTCTGGCTGGGTCTCTTCAGACTTTTGTATTCCTAGCAAATTCAGAGCCTGGCTTGTTGGCACAGCCAGACCTCTACAGTGACCTAAGTCACTGTGTGTTATCAACAGGTCTCAGAGGTAAAAGTGTGATCACAGAGTCAGGACTGAGACTCTGACCCTGACCTGAGTGCTTTGTGTTCATCACCCCCTGCTGTTCTCCTCATGCATCCATGAGGTCAGCAGATTAGGAAACTGAGCCCTGACAAGGTTGGGAGGGGGCTGGGCCTCCACTCTAGGGGGTCAAATGTAAGGGTTCTTCTCTATGGAGTCTGGGAGCACACTCACATGTGGAGACTGGACAGGGCTTCTGAAAGGGCCAGGCTGCCTTTCTATTTCTGAGCTGACCACAGGCAGGTAGGGGCTTGAAGCTACCAAGGACCCCAGGTCTAGGCATTTCCTCTGCAAATGCAGCCAAGTCCTCACATACTGAGGGGACCCGGTATCCCCCAAAGCAGTGAGTCCTCAATCAAAGGCAGAAGAACAAAGGGCACTTGGAGAAGATGGGCTCAGGCTCAGGACATTGACTAAGGTGGGCAGTCTGTTTCCACATCTGTCATTTGGGGACCACAGTGAAAATTAAAGGTGTATGACATGTCATCACATGAGACATGTGTGTTAGTGATGGTGATTTTCTCTTTCAGACATGAAACTACCATGTTTTAGGGCTGAGGATATGGATAAGCTGGTGCTGGGGATCAAACATAGGGCCAGAGTCCGATTCCTAGTACCCATGTGAAAAAGTGGGCATGGTGGCATGTTCTTGTAACTCCAGCATTGAGGAGGTAGAATACAGGGTTCCTGGGGCTTGCTGGGTAGCCAGTATAGTCTAGTCTATTCAGCAAGTTTCAGGCCAATCAAAGACCATCTTAAAAAAAAAAAAAAAAGGTGGAAGGTACCTGAAGTATGACACTCAGGGCTGTCCTTTGGCCTCCACAAGCATGTGCATGTACACTCCCTCCATGCACCCACCCATGCCCACACATGGAGAGAAGGAGAGAGATAGAGAGTTACTATATCATTCCGTAGGAAACATGAGATGGGCAAAAAGAGGAAATCCTGCAAAGCTGAGATCGCCTACTGCATCTTCATAACCTGGTCAGACTGTCCAAATACTCAAGATCACTTGAGGTCACTGCCGTGCCACACAGTGGGTAAGGAGCACCGAGCCTTTATCTCTGGATTCCAGGCTCTACATTTGGCTGGGCAGTGGTCCAATACTGTGCCACCAAGGCCAAGGTAAACCCACATGACTGGACTTCCTCATATTCAGCTGGGTCAGCTAACCTTCCAGGACATGTTCCCTGCTTGCTGCTTAAAGCTGATTGTCCCCTCTGCCCTTACTGTCCAGTTTTACTCTCTAGTCTCAGATGCTCCTGCCTCAGGGCCTTTGAACTGGCTAGTGTCCCTCTGTGGAAATGCTACCTTAGCCAGGCCTTCACTAGCAACCTTCTCATCCTTCATATCTTTGTCATGACGGCTGCAGTTTTGTTTTGTTTTGTTTTGTTTAAGAACCCGCTCCCCAGAGGTTCCTGAAAGTTGGGCAACACCATTCCCAGGGGAACAATGGGAAAACTGAGAGGTGGGGAGTTCACATAGCTGTCAGAGGCCACAGACTGTGAAGCTCTTTGGAATGCTTCAGCATCTATCTTGATGCTTCCACATAGACTACTGGAGTGTCTCTAGCAGAATTTCCATCCATCCATCCATCTATCCATCCATCCATCCATCCATCCACCCACCCACCCATCCATCCACCCACCCATCCATCATGCATCCATCACCACATATTCATCATCCACCCATATATCATCCATCCACCCACATCCATTAATTCATATAGGTACCACAAATACACTATCCATCCATCTACCTGTTATTCATCTATTCACTCACTCACCCACCCATTTAGAGATCTCCATTTAAAACGGCTCTGCAGGGTTGGCAAGATGGTTCAGTGGGTAAAGGTGCTTGCCACCAAACCTGACAACCTGGGTTTGACTGAATCCCAGAACCCACATAGAAGTTAGTCAATCAACTCCCATAAGTTGTTCTCTGACCTTCACTCACAGATACTGGAATGTGTTACATAAATAAATGTAATAAACAATAAAATGTCTCTCAACCCTACAAGACCTACAGCCCTGTCTAATCACAAATAACCTGATACCCTCACAAGCTAAACAACAAACTCAGACATCTCTCATCCCCCCAACCACCAGACAGGGTTACTTTATAGAGCTTTGGCCACCTTGGAACTCACTCTGTAGACCAAGCTGGCCTTGAACTCAGAGATCTATGTGCCTCTGCCTTCCAACATATCTTATCCTTTGCACACACAAGCAAAGCAGTGAATAGGTATGTGTGAAAGTGACATAGAGTACAGCAACACCGCAAAGAATGACTGCAGGAAGTCTCATAGGACCATCATGATGATGTGAGAGAAGATGTAGAGATCCCCATGACCACCTCTGAGCACAGGCTAGGGACAAAAGGGGAACATAGAGAACCGAAGATCCAGGTTGACAGGGTTGCCTTCCTTGAATGCTCAGAGCCACGGGCTATGCATTGTGGATATATCCTAGCTGTCTTGGTCCTGAGGGTTTCCCAGATGCCTAACATTTAGATGGGCCCTTTAAAATGAGCAGCATTGGTTGATGGGCAGCATAGCAATAGAGGGCAGCAATAGAAGGGGGGGGATGGTCATGGGAGCATGTACCATTCCTTTGAGGCCACTGATGTAGCCTCCTTCCCATTCACCATCCTCTGCCAGGGCCTGGTCTTAGTGGGGGCTCCTGTCCTAGACATTGAAGCCTAGCTACAGCATCTGGAGTCACTAGAGGGCTCATGTAAGACTGTCATCTTTTCAACCCAGGACAAACTTCCAGGGGACACAGGAACTTGGGCTCTGACCTCCAGCAAAGGACTGGGTTAGATATGGGTTCCCATGCCCAAGGCATAGCAAAGAGCTGAGAGCTTACTCTGGGTAATTCCATGTCTAGGGGCGGTGCTCCATCCTATCCTGTCCAAGGCTAGAATCAGAGGCACTCAGCTTTGATCCCTCAGGCAGGGAACTTGGGAGTGGGTGGGATGCAGCCCTAATGAGTCCCAGGTGTCTGTTTCAGTGGCTTTCCACATCTGGTCTCCATCAGCCTCCACCACCATGAATAAGTAATAATACAAAAATACAGGCATTAGTGTTTCCTGATGTATGCCCCATTGGCCAGGCAGCCCTCCTGTCCCTGTGGTGACAGGACCCTGAGTCATGCAGGGTTGGCCCTGCTTGGCCCTGCCTTGTTCTTGGAGGTCTGAATAAGGGCCATTTCTCTGCTTTCAACTTTGCCTGCCACTGCTGCCACTGCTCTTCCTGCAGTCCAGCACTGGGTCACCTCAAGAAGGACCCAAGAACCCCATGGTGACAAAGAAAGTCATAAGGTCACCATGGCAACAGTGGAGGGCTAGAAGACAGGAGACCTGGTTCCTACTCCAATTGTGAGAACTAGGGGGTCACCTCAAATGACACTGATCCTTAGTACCCTCCACTAAAATGGAAGCACATTTTGGGGTGGGAGTAGTTGAGGCAGAGAACACAAGAGTTTCATGGACCAAGTTGGCTATGGTTCCCATAGTGGGAGTCCGGGTCTGGGTCTCTTCCCCATCTTTAAAGCACTGAGGACAAGAGGCAGGCAGGGTACGGACAGCTTCCAGCTTATGGCGGGAACATTACTGGCCTTTTTCTTTTCCTACACTGAGCTTTAGTTTTCTTGCCCACCAAATGGAGAGGATTGCCAGTTTTAGACCAGCCTGTGAAAATTAGCAACCAGACCCTGTCTCAAAAGCAAAAGGTACAGAAACGGCCTTGGAGGTAGCTCAGTGGAAGAGCACTTGCCTAGAATGTGCAAGGCCCTGGGTGCAGTTACCACTGGAACTGAAGAAAGAGAAAGCAGAGAAGCAACTAGAATCAGTACCTACTACATGTGGGAGAGACATGTGGCCCGTGGGGGTGGTGGGGGGCCACGGAGGAAGGCTGTTCTCAGCATGCACATGCAACCTGCCATGTCGGACTGGTTTCCCTTTACAGAGAGCTGCTGGGCTAACCTGAGCTTTGGAATGACCCCCCCCCACCATACACACACATACACACACACACACACACGATAAAGCTGTGGTATGTTAGAACTCCATTTACATATGGGGAAACTGAGGCACAGAGCTATTATATCACCTGCTCTGGTCACTCTACATCACATCACAGCCTCTCTCTGTCATCTTTACATGACAAGACTCCCCCACCCCAGTTGTCTCCTTACTGGCAGAGTGGGCTCACAGCCTGCTCCATCACCGCACTTACTCCCTTACCATGCACCTCACCTCAGTGTACAAGCCATCATGGATGCTGACCCTTATGTTGATGGCTTCTCCAATCCCTTGGCAGAGCCGCCAGCATACAGCCTGACACTGAGTGACTAGCTTACTGCAGCACCCCCGCCCCCTCCCCCCCCCCCCCGCCTCACCACCACCCCTGCTTTCTTTGCTGCCCTGCACCAGCTCACTGGTTCAGCTGGACTGGGGAACCTGTCTCTCCACAGGGTAACCTCAGCAAGCAGCTCTTCTCTTGTTTGAAATAGGGAACAGAATCCCTCCTTCCTCATGTCTGTTGAGCCTGAGACTGAGTTGGTCCTACGTCTGGAGCTCAGTGTATGCCAGAATTGGCCACCGCAGATTCTTTTGCAAGGTGCTGTGACTGCCCACTTACGCATCCACATCCTCCAGTTCATTCTGGAGAAGTGAGTCCACTAGTTGTCCTTTGAACAGAGCCAACCCCACACCCGCTGTGGCCAACAGGATGGAGTGAAAGAGACGTGACACAGTACAGCTTGGTGTCACCTGCTGCCAGCCCCACCTGCTCCCTGTGGGGCTGTGTGTGAACAGGTTTAGGCCACTTGGGGGCATGACACACACATGTCTAGAGCTGTTGCAGAGGACACAGTCATCAGAGTGCCCCACACTCAACAGAGCTGCAGCCCTTGCCAGGTGAAACATAGAGCCAAGGGCAAGACCAGCTGTTGTACTACCCTCTGAGCAAAATAGCCACCATCTTCACCAGATCAGCTGTGCCTGCTTGCCAGAGTCCATCATGATCTGGTCTGGGGACTGTTGACATCTCCTCAGAGGAGAGGGTGGGGGTGGATGGGAGGGTCATGGCCCCTCATCTGATATTGCAGTCGCTCCTCCCAGCCATCTGTATGCCGTATGCCCTAAATGCACCCCAGTGTCTAGGATGAGTGCTAGACATATAGACTAGGGAAGACTAGGAAGAGACTTGGATCTAGGTAGCTGCAGGGAGCTCTCATCCGTGATGGGTGCAGACATTCCACTGCAGCTGTTTTGGTGCAGCTATGCTTCTGCCTATAACCCCTCATGCATGCTCTGAAAGCAAGCTTAACAGATTCAATGGCTCATTTTGCCCAGGAGAAAATTCTCGAACCAGCAACTAAGGACAGAAGAACTGCCCATGGAGCTCACCTGAGGTGCCCCCTGCTGGAGGTCAATGGTGGCTTCATAGTACTCAGTCTGGGGTAGTTTGTTACACACTGGGACATCTGAGCTTTACATTGGAAACCCACCGATCAGCATCTGCCAATCTTAATAATATATCCAAGGCACCACAGCTTTGTATCTCATAGGCAATGAATTAGATTAGTCACTTGGTCATAAGAAGACTAAACAGAAACCTCCCAAGTGACCATCAAGAATTTTGATATCTATCTATCTATCTATCTATCTATCTATCTATCTATCTATCTATCTATCTATCTATCTGCCTAGCTAGATCGCTAGCTACTTAACTAATCCCAGCACTCAGTAGGCAGCACTCAGGCAGGCAGATCTCTGTGAGTTCAAGGCCAGTCTGGTCTACAGAGCTAGTTCTAGGACAGACAGGGCTACACAAAGAAACCTATCTTGAAAAACCAAAACAAACAAACAAACAAAAAAAGTGATATATCCACATAGCAGAAAACTACACCACAATGAGAAAGTGACATACAGCTAAGTATGACATGGCTCCATCTCAGAAACACAGCTGAGTGAAGAAGCCAGACTCCAAAGAACACACCCTGAGGGTCCCTGTGTATGAAGTTTGCAAACAGCCTAATATGTTGTTCAAAGACAGAAAGGTATTTTCCCACGACAGGTGGAGCACAAGGGTCTGGGGACCCATCAGGTAATGTCTGTTGATTATGTGTGTACTCTTGAGTTGTTTCTCTGTGTGGCTATATCCCAAGGTCTCTTACAAACATGTCACAAATGCCATTCACTGATATGAAAAAGTGGGCCATGAGTGAAAATTCATACAGATGACAGTGTACCTTCATTGCAGACAAAAATGCGGGAAAATGAGTACAAGCAACATGGCATGACACTCCTGGGCAGAAGACAGTGATGTAATGCTTCCAGAACAAAAATCTGAGGTCAGAATCTTCAAAAGAAGATACTGGAGCTCTTGGCCCAGCCTATGAGAGCACCCAGAACCCTGGCATGCTCAGACCTCACAGCACCCTGGGCCAAACAGAGTTAAAAGGCAGGGGAGGATGGGGAACACTGGAATTAAAAGCCTTCCATGCTGTCCTCGGGGCTGCAAATGGGATCCAGATGTCCAGGCCCACTCACCCTGCGGCTGGCTCGCAAAGGAAACACATTCCTCTCCCAGCTGCTGGGGCTGTGCAGCCAACAACTCCCAGAGAGCTGTGGGGGAGGTGTCCCACCATCTGGGCTGCCCACTGCCAGGGGAGGCTGCCAGGCTAGGGGAAGGACAGGAGGAAGGGACCCCTTAACTCTGCATGGGCCCTGGCATGCAAGGGGCAAAGCTGGATCTGAACCCTCCCCCACGACACCAAGAAGTCACCATTTGCAGCCTGGCACAATTTATTAAGTACAAATGGCAATGATAATGAAGATTAGGTTATGGCCACCTGGATACTTCGCACCTGCTTCAGTGACATAGACAGCCCCCTGGTTAAGTTGTGATTGGGGACACTTAGGGAGTATGCCTCACCATGTCCCTAAAAAAAGACCATGACCAAACCTTTCAGCAGGGGGACATGCAAAAAACCATCTTGCTCACTGAGTCAAATGCTTGATGTACAAGCATGAAGGTCTGAATTCAGATCCAGATGTGGCAACGCATGTCTTTGACCTTGGTGTCCGATGGTAAGATGGGAGGTGGGAGCAAGATAACCTCAGAAGCTTGTGGCCAGCTAGCCTGATTATGTCCTGTCAGACAAGAGGCTCTGCCTCAAGTAAAGTGAAAGGTGAGGACCACTGACACCTGAGATTGTTCTCTTACCTCCACATGTACACTGTGTGTGCAAGTGTGTGAATGCATCTGTGTATACACGGTGTGTGTATATGTATGTGTGTGTATGACCATGTTTGCATTGGTTGTGGGGGCTAGTGTATACATGTAGATCTCCTCTAGTGAAGGGCCTGTGACCTAGGGAGAAGGACAACACCCTGGCTAGTCACAAGGTGACCTCATGTGTACATACGATGTTTTTGCAAGGAGGGAGAAGCTGCTTCTGAAAAGCAGTACCTTCTCTCTGCCTCCCTGATGTTCCCTGACTTGTTATAATTCACACTAATCACCAGCAGTGCCAAGTCTGGGCCATCTCTGGGTGGTGGAGAAGAATGAACCCTGCTGGGCTAGAGGCAGTAGGGAGACAGTGACAACAAAGAACTGATAACTGCAAGTCACCACAAGAGTCACAAAAAGGGCTAAAAGATGTCTCAGACAGAAGATGGCTTAAGGGAACATACTTATTTTGCAGGGGACCCAAGTTCCATTCCTACTCATATCAAGTAGCTCAGAACAGCCTATAACTCCAGTTCCAGGAAGTTCAGATATCTCTGTCCTCTGTAGGTACCTGTAATCCCATTCATACACCCCCTCCTCTATATAATTAAACACAATAAATCTTAAAAATGAAATTAAAATTTTAAATCACTAAATAGGCACAGCACTGAAAGCTGGGCCTGGTGGTGTAGTCTTCCAACCCTAGTCATTTGGGACATTTGGGTTGGAATATTGCAAGCTCAAGGCCAGCCTGGGCAACTTAGTGAGACCCTGTCTCAAAACAAAGTAGAGAGAGAGAGAGAGAGAGAGAGAGAGAGAGAGAGAGAGAGAGGGAGGGAGGGAGGGAGGGAGGGAGGGAGGGAGGGAGGGAGGGAGAGAGAGAGAGAGAGAGAGAGAGAGAGAGAGAGAGAGAGAGAGAGAGAGAGAGAGAGAAAGCCAGGAGGGCTGGAGATACTGCTTAGTGGTTAAGAGCACTTTCTGCTCTTGTAGTTTCCAGCACCCATATTGGACAGTTCACAACCACCTCCCAAGGATCTGACACTCCCTCTGGCTTCTTTGGGCACCTGCATGCATAGGGCATTCACAAATCTCTGCCTGCCTGCCTGCCTGCCTCTCTCTCTCTCTCTCTCTCTCTCTCTCTCTCTCTCTCTCTCTCTCTCTCTCTCTCTGTCTCTCTCTCTCTCTCTCACACACACACACACTAAATAAACAAATATTTAAAAAAAACATGCCAGATATGGGTGTATACCTCTAATCCCAGCACTCAAAAGGTAGAGGCAAGCAGATCTCTGTGAATTCCCAGCCTGCCTAGTCTACATAGCAAGTTTCAGGATAGTCAGGGCTACATAGTGAAGGCTTGTCTCAAATAAATAGTCAAGGCACAATGGTAGAGTACTAGCATGCACAAGTCTGAGAGTTCAATTACCAGGACTTAAAAACAAAGAAATAAACTACAACAAAACCACAACCAGCCAACAATAAATCAGAAACATAACTGTGGATCCTTTAAAGGAAAGGAAAACAAAACAAAATGAGGACCTGATAAACCTGAAGAACTCCCTTGTCCCACTCAGTCTCCAGTGAATAAACCTGGCATCAGTGATAACACCTAGCCTTGTGACAGCCCAGGCCAGGCAGTACCTAAACCCTGAGAAGAGGCTAGCAAAGAGTCTGGAAACACAAGCCAGCAACAGGACTTCGCAACAGGACTTCCTGGTGCTAGCAGAACAAGGAGCCCTGGGTTCGACTGATTCCCAGTGTTTTCACACCACCTCAAAACCACCCACACATGCTGCAAAGTGAAGATAACAACACCACTCACCTGGATGCTAACAATAACCAGGGAGTGGTCCTCCATAAGTCACATGCAGAACATCCTTCCTGACCCACGCATGGAAGACAGAGGTTTAGAGCCCACAGAGGCAGACCTGAGGCTCCCCCCTCAAAGGAGGAGGTAGTGACATGATCTCTCTGGTCACAGGAGGGTGGGGTGGGCAGGAGAGGGTGGACAGGACCTCTCTCTTGAGGGCTTCTCTGCCTCATCTCCTCTGATGCACGCTGTACTGTGAACTGCTGTGGCTAGTGGAGAGCCAGCCCCATGTGGTACCAACCTGATGCTCACTGCGGGAAGTCCAGCAGCTCCTCAGAGTCTGGAAGGGATAGGCCTATGGCTTTCTCTCTTCTGTCTTGTCCAGGTGAGAGCATACACAGTTCCCCTTTGGAGAATTCTGTTCTTCCATACCTAGGGCACTGGGTTTCCCTGAGAAGACCCCAGCAAGGCCTAGGACCTGGGTCTGAGCCCACTGTAAAGGGAACTTGTGATTCTTCTGCTCTTGCAGAGGAGGCCACAGGCTGTCAGAATACCCCAGGGAAGCCGTGTGGGTCTAGGCCTTTGCTGGGGGCTTGTCAGGACACTGCTGCTGAGGTCAGGTCTTGTAGCCTTGGGCAGGTCCCAGCCATGTACTCTGAAAGTCTGGCATTCTTCTGAGGCCACTCAGCTACCGGTCCAGAAGCCCCACAGGCTGTTTGTCCAGTGTGATGTTCTTTGGATGACCTAAAAAATCTATGGCTGTGGGGCTGGTGGGATGTCCCAGTAGATAAAAACACTTGCTCCCATGTCTTATGTTCTGAGTTCCAACACCAGAACCAGTGGGAGAGGCTTGACTCCCATAAGCTGCCTTCTGACTTCCACACTCATGACCACCCACCCCCAACAAACAAACAAGAAATAAAAGCTGTGGTTGGCGTTCCAGGTAAGCCTTCATCTATGGAGCCTAGAGTCAAGGTGACCAGGGATGATCCTCTGCCACTCCAAACTAGAGCTCTAGGGGCACTTTCTCTGATTAAAGCCTTCATGCCTGATGGATTCCAGAACATTCTATCTTCTATCCTGCTCTAAGATCTGTCCCCAAAGATCTGCAAAATCCCAACTGAAGGTCTCCAAAAGCCCAGCTTCTCCACAAAGACACATTGGGAGCTTCAGGGTCCCTCTGCCCTTGACATTTGTGAAAAGATCATCCTGAGGATTTGCTGCCTGCTTGGGCTTCGGTAAATGTGTCACCTCAGACATTGCCTCTGAATCTTGTCATGTGTCTGCTTTACAGCTGTACCTTCTACCAAGCTTTTCTCAGCTAACAGTTTCTGCACCCTCCTGGGGGGGTGTTTATGGTATTTCTAGCTAAGTGCAATTTCAGTCATGTATACCAAAAGAAGAAAAAAAAAAAAAAAAAAAAAAAAAGGAAAGAAAACCAAAGTAGAACCCTTTAATCCCAGTACCAGGAGGCAGAGGCAGGTGCATCTTCATGAGTTTGAGGCCAGCCTGGTCTACATAGTGAGTTCCAGAGTAGGTAGGAAAGCTGCCTCAAGCGAAACATAATCAAACTCCCCAAACCAAGTGTCTCCAAGACAACTGCTCTATCATAGGCATTTCTTCACCCAGCAAAGCCAAGATGTTTTCCAATGTAGACCTGGAGCTCAGACCCCAGCCCTGCACTGCAATGGCATCATCCCATTCCTCTTTAAGGAACTACCATGGGAACACCATATACAATTAAAGCAATTAACATGCATGCCACAAAGTGAAAAGCAGGTCGGACATACAGTAAGTACTTAATTTGTGTCACTGTAGTCAGGCAGCTTCTCTGAAGTATAGGTTTCCTTATGTACCAGCTTTCTGTGCCCTGCCCAGCAGGAGTCACTGACTCCTCCTGCTCTAAGTCCCTGTGATGGAGGAATATACATCACAGTGCCCAAGCGCCATTGTTGCCAGTGAGTACTTGACAGGTGGCTATGAAAGGGGAACTGAGTTTAACATTTTTATTTTGCTCTAAATCTCAGTCACCAAACAAGAAGCATGGTAGCCCATTACACAGACCCATGCACAACCATAGTGCACTAACAGTGCAAGCCCAGAGGGCTAGATAGATCTGTCTGGGCCTTGCTTTGCCAGGCCTCCCGATAACCACAGTGGCCTGGACAGCTGTCACCCCAAGCAGGCTCCCACAACCTAGAAACAACACATCCTTTCTCAGAATTTAAGGAAACAGCCTTCGCTGGAAGCAACCGGCAAACAGATGTTTCCTTCTGGCAGGCCAGAGCCACCCGCCCTCCCCACGGCAGGACTCCGATTCTTACTGTGAGGCCAGGGCTACACAGGGGAGACCCAGTGGTTTCAATTCTTCTTTTTAGGCAGGGGGAGGAAAATTTTTTTTAAATGTGTTTTACAAGCCTGCCTTTGCCATTGTTTATGTAAACAGGTAAATTGTTTCCTGCCTCAATTAAAAACATCTGCCACATAAATGAATACCAATTAACTCATCCTGTTTTTAATTACTCTGTTAATTACACACAGGCAGCAGCAAGGATGGCATGGAGCAGGGGGGCTGGGTGCATCCCTCCCCCGACACCCCTCCCCCCTGCCTGGCAAGGATCCGAAATATGTCTGGCTGGTGACGGATCAGGGTGGCAGGGAGGTGGTGGCATCCTGCCAGCCGGGATTTCCTGATCCAAAGCTGCCAAGCAGGCGTCTTTTCTCAGAGTCTCTTGGGTGGGGGTCTGGCCTGAGCTGTCTCTACTATTCTTACTCTGCTGCCCTAGGTCTCTGCTGTCAGGTCCTGTTGATACCTGAACATCAGGGGCAGAGTGCTGTCCACGCACAGCTTCCCAGATCCCACTGGAAGGCAAAGGCGGGAGGGCAGAAGCCCAGGGCTTTACCTAGCCAGCTGTGCTTTGCTCTACTGCTGGGGTCAGGGGGTCTCCTGGGAGGGACGGGCACCATCACTGTGTACTGAGCACATGATGCTGGGTGTCTTGACCCTCACAATTTGAACACACTCCACTACACCTGAGACAGGTGCCCATGGCTCCAGATGCATTCACCTGGTCCTTCCTCCTCTCCAACCTCATCACCAAATAGCACCTATTTGCTTGTTTTCAGGGAAGGAGGAAGCTCCTCTGGGGAGCATCACAATTAGCCATCATGACCTCCAAGCTCAGCTGCCAAGTACAGAGACCCATCCAAGGTCAAATTCCCAGGACTGGTCAGTGTCGGAGGGGAGACCACATTCTGGCAGCACAGCTTGTGCCCCAGGCAAGATGTTAGCTTATCTAACCCTCCCAGCCTGTGCTTGGTAGATGATAAGGATGAGAAAGGAAAGGGTTTTCCAATCTCCATTTCACAGATAGGACAACAGAAGCCCAAGGAGGGTGAAACTGTCTATGCACACAGCAAAGAGGGTCAACCTGCTCCACACAGGCCCTCAACCCTCACTTACATGGCTGCCTGGCTGCCTTACCTGCTCCAGCACAGGGCCCATCGAATTTCCCACACCTTTCTATCTTGGCAAGACTGGAGGGTTGAGATGGACCACAGAGCAGGAAGGTGAGGGAGGGCACAGCTTTAGGGCTGAAGTTAGTGTCTACTTTTTGGTGTGTGTGTGTGTGTGGGGGGTCTCTTTGGTATTCTTACTGGGAAATGGGAGTGTCAGAAGCATGGGAACACAGGCCTTCCTGCTCTTGCTCCGGGACAACCTCTCCTAGACAGTGTCTGCTGAGTGTGGTTTCAGAGGTCCAGCCCAGCCTCCTGTTGCAGGGTCACACAGTAACTACAGCTGGAGTGCCTTCTGGAGTGTCTGTAACACACACTTTCTGCAAATACCAACCAGTTGGTGTGAGGGTCTGAACTACGACTGGTCTAAGCAGTAAGGCACATATCTTACACAGAAGCCGAAACTGGAGCAGAGGCGTGTTCTCACTCCATGCATCACAGGAAGTGGAGGCTGCATCTTCTGAACACAGATCAGCGTGTCACTTCTGATCTCAGTGCAACCTGAAGTGGTGTGTGTGTGTGGGGGGACCTGACATAAGGTCCTGTGTTAGGACGTGGATACCAGGCTCCCTAAAGTCCACCACAGACATCCTTTGAGGACATTCTTCCAGGACAACCAGAGAATTGAATCTACCCAGCACATCATCCAAGCCTCTGCTGGGAAGTAGGACACACCTGGGAGGTGGGGGAGTCCACATGCCAGTCAGCTTTTATCTGTTTATTGGCCTCTTCATTCAGGACAAGGTCTCATTCTAGCCCAGCCTAGCCTGGAACTCGCTCTGAAGTTCAGGCTGGCCTCAATCTTCAGGCCTCATCCTCTTAGGCGCTGAAATTTCAGGTGTGCACTGCCATATTGATGTCAAATTCCGTTTCGTGAGAGGGTCTCAATCAGTAGCTCAGGCTGGTCTGAAACCCAGTATATAAGTCAAGGCAGCCTTAAACTCCTATTATTCCTCCTGCTTCAGCCTCTTGGGTGCTGGGATTATAAGCATAAGCCACCATTACAGTGAAGGAACTCATGGTCAGCCTCACCCATCCAGCCCTGGATCTGGGGAACACACAGTGATCCACGCAGATAAAGCAAAGACCCTGGGACTATGTGGAGAGAGACACATTTGCAAGCCTCATGTGTGGGTATTTTCCACTGGCCATGTCTAAGGGCAGGGGTGTCCATATCATCTTAGCTCTATTCCAAGTCATGGTGGACACAGAGAGACCCTGGAGTCACACAGCTCAGCTCTGCTTCTCTCTTCCCAGCTTTAGGACAAGAGGATGGTCCACAGTGTGTGGAAACTGTTTCCTGCCCTATCCCAGTCGATCTGCTCTCCTGGGAAGGTTCCAGGCAGGCAGATGGGCTGGTGTTGATGTTGAAGCTGGTACAGCTGCTCTGGGAGAATTGTGGGGCTGGCTAAGCTGCCTACTTTTCCAGCGGGAACCTTATGGGTATTTTGACTCATCCCACCAAATGGTTTCAGGGGAACTTTGAGATAGGGGGGTGGAGTCCTTGGGGAATTTTCCTGGGAAGAGGTGCTTGCCAGGTGCTCAGCTCTGGGATAGCTTCCATTAACATCGAGAACAAGAGTCTCACTGAGAGCATGGAGCTGCCCAGGGTCACCCCATTGAGATGCTCATTCTAGGGATCCACAGGTATGTACAGCAGCAAGGAACTCCTACATACATGGGAACCTGGCAGGGCAATTTTCTAAGCAGAGAAGCAGGAAACATAAGGATCCAGTATGGGTGGTCTGTTCTCTGTAGCCTATCCTTGTGAAAATGTTCTTAGGAGAGAGGCGTGTGTGTGTGTGTGTGTGTGTGTGTGTGTGTGTGTGTGTGTGTGTGTGTGTGTGTGTGTGTGTGTGTGTGTTTCTTTAGCAGGCTCTCACCTTGCCCTCCTCTTTGCTGCCTACTGGAGGGTTAAGGGTCACTACCTTCATGCTGGAGACTGACTTTTCCCATCAGAGAAAGAAGTGACACCACACTGAGGTCAGGGAGCTTGATCCTAGGACATTCAGGAATTGTGGTTAGCTTTAACTGTCAACCTGACACAGCTTAGAGTCACTTGAGAGAAGTGTCAACTGAAGAATTGTTTAGATCAGACTGGCTCATGGGCTCAGTTATTGATTATTAACTGAGGTAGGCAGGTCCACTGAACTATGTAAGAAAGACAGTTGTATATAAGCCAGCCTGCAAGTCAGATAGCAAGCAGCATTCTCCACTGTCCCCGCTGTGCTTCTTTGGCCATCTGCAGTCCTGGGAGGTTATACTGTGTGGAATAGTAAGCACGCCTCTCTCCAGTTTCTACCTGAGTTTCTACCCTCCATGATGAACTATGACTTGCAATTGTTAGGATGGATAAACCCTGCTTTTGGTCAGGATGCTTTAACCTAGCAAGAAAAGAAACCCAGAACTGCTGGCGGTGGACAATGTATCTGTGTCTCCTGGGGTTCAGGGTGCCACTTCTACACAGGACAGGGCGGTTCCGGTGCTTTAAAAGCAGTCACATGATCTTTTGACATCGTTTTGCACACACCAGCAGAGTGCTCACCACTGAGGTATAGCCCAAGGCCTCAAGTCTTCTCCTAAAGTCCAGCACAACAAACTTCAATCTGTCACCACCTTCAGGATGCCTGCGGGTCCCAGCATCCTAGTCTGACCTCTCCAATATTGGTGTCTGACCCCTGTTCAGCAGAACAATTTTCAGGATATGGGCACTCATTTGAGTCCCTATGATTGGTGGCAGTCACCAGGCCAAGCCTTGGGGAGTGTGTTTATCGTGTGCTATGTCAGACAGATGACCTGCGGCTGTCCCCAGCTCTTTATCTCAAGAGTGTGGTGAGCACCAACCATACCAAGCATGTGCCTGCAGGGAGACCAGTTGGTAAGAATCTTCATCAGGGACTAAGTGGCTGCTGGGTTGAGGTTTGAGGATAGAGACTCACAAACCTCAGTTTTCCCATCTGTAAAATATATCAACACCACCTTCTGGTTGGGATAGTGTGGGATCACTATGTCAGGCCCTTGGGTGCTCAAGTGCAAGGAAACAGCATTGTTTTTCCATGTCCTGTGATTTATGCCTGCTGAGGCCAGATCCCCACAGCATCATGGGGAGTCTCCCAAGCACTTCCTGACTCTTCTCTCCTTGTTCACCCTGGGTGCTTCTGCATCCCAAGTGTCCTTGCTGTTCCTCTCATGTGTCAGGCACATGAGAGCCTTAGAGCCTTTGCACAAGCACAGAAACAGTGGTTATTGGCTCTGTCCCCCTGCATGTTTCCGTACAGTCCCTTTACCAGGAGACCAGAGCCAGCCAGAGACCTCACATGGTCCAGGCTGAGACTCCTTCACTTATCCCCTCCACTCACTGTTCCTCCAAGACACAGGGAAGCATTTACTGGGCTCTGGACTGCACTAGCCTGTAACAAGTGTCAATCACTGTCAAAAGAACAATCCCTACCTATTGCACTTTGTTTCAACAGAGGACAGGTCTCGGAGCTTTGGTGAGGAGCACAGGCTTCCATAGCTGTCCATCTGTCTGTAGAGCCCTTGCTCAGCTGCAAGCCTGTGGGTGCAGCTCCAGCTCCTCTCAGATGAGGGGAGCCAAGGGCAGCCCTGCAATTCTTGGAGCTACCCCACAGCCATGCTAGGGTTCCCACGTACACTCACCCACCTCTACTGCATGGTTATACAGGGAGCATTGAATCCCACAGCACTCTGCACATTGAGAGGGCCATTACTTTCAGATTTGGCGAGAAGTAAAAAGTAATTGGTTTTACTGTGTCCCCCAAGGGATCTGGTACTGAGATTCTGTCCTCTGTCTAGGAGCTGGAAGAGGGGCTGAGCCATGGGCATCTGCTCTTCTCCATCAGCCTCCCTGTCCTGTAAGGATCAGAGCCAGGTAGCCAGAGAGACAGCAACCTTGGCTACAGGGGGCACATCAGCCAGAGGTAGAATCCAGCTGCTCCAGGGTGGGGTGAACAGTGACTACAGGATGGACTAGCCTCTGGAAGAGACTCAGAAGCGAGGCGGGAACAGACCATCTGCCTCCCCCACCATAACACTTCTGCCTGGCATCATCCACACAGGGTGCAGACACTACTGGGATGCCCAGCGTCCAGCCTGTCCTGACCTTCCTGTGTGCCCTGAGGTCATCTTGACTCTAGCCTCCCCTTCCAGCAGGCAGCACAGCTCTCCAGACAGCACAGCTGCTCAGGCCTTCACCCAAGGCCACATTGAAAGCACTTGAGGATTCCAAGGTCAGCTTAGGAAAAGCTGTGGCCCCAGAACTGACCTCCCACTACTCAGGTTGCTTCTGATGTACTGGTGGCCCTTATAGCCAAGGCATAGGATGCCCAGAGGGCATGGGGCAGGGATGCTGTCCCCATGGGCCCTGTCCCTTTCCTGCCCCAGAATCTGTGAGCACAGTAAAACAGCCATCTTAAGATTATCTGTCCTATCTATGCAAGGGGGTGAATTCTGGGGTCCTCACTGAGCTGCTGCTCTGCCTGGCAGCACCTCTCTTTGCTCTGTACCTCAGAAAATGTGTATCTGGGAAGTCAACAGTTCCAGGAACATCTAGGCTGACTCCAAGCTGCTTCCTGAGCTGGTGGGCCTGAGGCCCCAAGACCTTGCCACCCTGTGGGCAGGGGTAGGGTACAGACAGAGAGGGAACAAACACAGGATTCAGCAAGTGATGCTCCCTCAGCCCCATAGGGAGCCCCTTGGCCAGCAGGGACACTGCAGCTAGATACAGATCTGTTTCAGAACACCTTTCCCCTCCCCAAAGGAGGTGGCTTGGAACAGACAAAACCTGCCCTGGAGATACCAAGAGGGCAGCTGAATGGTACTGATACTTGGAAGCAGAAGATGGCATAGTATAGGGTGAGTCCTACCACTGAGAAAATGGAGCAGGAGAGGCAAAAGTGGGGCAGGTGTCACCAAAGAGGCCACATTAGGACAAAGATGAGAAGATGGGAGCCGTGCACATCTTGGGAGGGGAGAATATTACAGGCAGAGAGAACCAGGTAGTACAAACGTCCCAGAGACAGAGGGTTTTGCACATTTGGGCAACAGGGAAGAGGCAAAACAGAGTGAGTGGCCAGTGGAATGTGGAGGTTATGTGGTCTTACAATCTGTGGCTCAGCTTCCTTCCTGAGGGCTACATACAATGGACATTGGTGGGGACTCCTCTGGCTGCTCACACAGGATGGACTTGGGAACAAGGGCAGAAGCAGAGAGGCTGGGGACAAAACTAGGTTTAGACCATCTGGTCACAGAGCAGGTGCTAGGGAGCCCAGTGGCTGTTTGTGGGATCAAACATGATGACAGCTTGCAGGCAGAATTGTTCAAACAACCCCCAACCAGCACTGGTCAGGCATCCCTAAGTCAGCAGGGGACCTTGGGTAACACTCCTTATCCCACCTGTCTCTGGCAGGGAAGACCAGGTAACCAACCATACTGCCAGCCCTGGCCACCAGGCAGGTGACTTTTCTCTTTTGTTTAGCCTTTGAAAGCCAGCAAACACGGACCCATAAAGTCCACCCCTCAGAACCTGCCTGATGCCAACAGTAACACAAGTTACTCTAGGCAGAGATGGAAACAACACACATTTCAAACAAGAGACAAGGGAATTCAGAAGTATCATGTCTACCATGTCCACACAGTGGAACATTATTCAGCTACAGAAGCTGGGCATGGTGGTGCACACTTTTAATCCCAGCACCCTGGAAGCAGAGGCAGGTCTATATAGGGAGTTTCAGGCCAGCTAAGACATAGTGAGGACCAATGTGGGTGTGTGTCGGGGGGAGATGAGGGAGGGACAGACATACTATAACCGGAAGAGCCCTGGAAGCATGCCAAGTGGTCACTAACATGACACAGTGTGTCTGCGCTGCATACACATACACTTGCACACACCCTGTACACCTGCACCTCCTTGCATTCATGTACACGTGGGTCCCCATAGCCCTGCCTCAAAGTCTAGCTGTTGTCCGTTATCTTTGCAGCAGCCCTGCACAGGTGCCTTCTATAAAGCCACACACAGTGCCTTGCAGACAGGTTGTGGGACTTTTGAGAGATGATGGGGACAGAGGGAGGGCTGGAGATGTCCTGTCTGCTGGATGTCTGCCGCAGACTGACCATGTCCTCAGGCAACCATCAGTGCAGGCCCCCTTGGCAGTCCCACCTGGCACGCGGCCCTCAGCACTACCCCGTGACCTCTGTCTGGACGCTGCGGGCCTCTCCAGGCCTTCACAGTGATCTTCCCCAGCCCACAGGAAAGCCTTGGGGGTGTAGGCTAGAGTCGTCCCTGGAAGAGGCATCACCTCTGCAAGACCACTCTGGGTCCCTGGGTGCAGCACAGTGCACACCACATCCCTAGAGCCACAGCGGTCAGTGAGAGCCAGCACTGTGTGAGCACCCTTGGTAGCTTCTTCCACTTGAGCAGCGTCAGGTATGCCCTACCAACTCGGTTTCCACAAAACTGATGTTCAGAGGGCATGGCACACACAGCGCCAAAGCTCGTCTCAGCTGCTCCATGAGAGGAGAGGTGCTGTGCAGGGGGCCAAGGCCATCTTGTTCGCTACAACAAGAGAGCAAGCATTCATCTCAGGGTCAGGAAGAAAGGACGGAGCCTTGAGTAGGGCTACCTGATGCTTACACGTACTCCAGACCCAGAGATGGCACTAGGTGTTCTGAAGAGTGGGTAGGATAGCTGTACCCCAACAACAGACATACTTGAAACCAGAGGCACAGAGAAGGCAAGTAATTTGCAGCATGCCACACAGCTATGGATGAGGCTTTGAAAGCCGAAGTGTTGTCCTTTTCCTTTCTAAGGACAGGAGGGAGACTCCACAGACGGACAGGGGCCCCGAGTCTCTTGACACTTGCCTTTTCTGTAATATGGAACCCACAACATCCGAATCTGGTTTTCTCTGGACTCTCTCTCTAGAATTGCCACCATTCCCTCACCCCCTTGTCGCCTCTCCCTTGAATAAACAGGAAACTATTCTGCCACCCCCATAAGGAGTCCCAGGGTTTACCTGGGAGGTTTAGAGCACAGGGATAAATGGGCCCCCAAGAGGCTGAAAGGGGGAGTGGAGAGGGAGGGGTAGGGAACCCAGGAGCTGCAGTGTGCCATAGGAGTCTCGGCCTGGCGAAATCTTCCTTATTATGGCCAAATTCATCTTTGTTTTCCTTCCCAGTGACATCTGGCTTGCCCTGAGCCCTCACAAATTACAAAAAGCAGGAGCCTGAACTTCTGTTTTATTGCCTCAGGAAGTGTACTGTCACCCAAGGGAAGGGGTGGCCTCTGCCAAGCCACTCTCCACCTGGCCAGGCTGAGTCTGGAGGTAGAAACAGGAACCCAGGGCTTACCCACCATCTCAGGTGCACACCCGGATGCCAGGCTCTGCCCAGCCTTTCCCACTGAGGCTGATGGCCGTTTCTACCAAGATCCATTTTCCAGACAAGGAAATCCCTGGCAACCAGGTTCTCACACCTTGCTCTAGTCTGGAGAGCTCAGGAACAGAACTGGGTCTGCTTCACCATTGGGAAAGTTGGGTGACAGGCCCACCAGAAAAGGAAGCTGTTCACTCACTCACTGGGGAGACTGAGCTACAAGGGTATGGATACAGCAAGTGACCACTTTATTAGGATTGGGATAGCAGCAGAGCCCCATACCCTCATCTGGTCTAGAGGCTGGACATCCTTGTTAAAAGGAGCCCCAGGCCTGGGGTCTATTCCCCACAGAGCCCTACACCTCTCTGGTCCCCACACTCCCTCTTCTCTGAGGGGTACAACTGGTCAACCTAGCTGGCTGTTAGCCAACTTAATCATTGGGCCAGAACTCAGGGGAATCCAAAGTATCCACCAGCCGCTGGGCTCCAAAGGATACCTCTGGGTTTGTAAAGCAGGGCAGTGACATTGGCTGCTACTTTGGGGTCACTGTGAGGACCCAGTGAAATGAGGCAGGTCAGTGCTGAACCTGGCAAACCTGAGGTCCTAAAGGTGAGGCAGACTGCCCCTTAGGTTATTTCTGCCATCTATTTCTACATGGGACGGAGCAGACTTTTATCCACAATGGCAAACATTCTCCAGGGCCAGCTATGTACAGGCAGAGTAGCCTGAGCACAGCCCCACTGTTGACCATCCTCAGGGGACCTGGGGGATGACATTATCCAGTGGCTTCTAGATGGTTTTGAGGGACACCATCCCCTGCCCCCCAGTTCTATGAGGTCTGAACCAGGGATGGGATTGCCCAGCTTCACGAAAGCCAATAATGTTAGTGATGGGGCTGAGCAGGGGCTGTTGAGACAGCTCTACCCCACTTGCCCGAGGAAGCCCAGCAGAGGGCTCTCCACCCATGGCATCAACCCTCCTCGGGTGCAGCCCTTGGGATATACTCAGAGCTCCAAGGATGCTGAAGAGAAGACCTGGCATAAGGCTCCCAAGATGCAGGCAGGGGAGAAAGACTACAAAGCTGGGAGGGGCCAGGTAGTCATCAAACTCATCCACCAAGGCTTTCTCACAGGGCACTCATCTAGGTAAGGAAGTTAGTGAAGTTGTGAAGATCATAGTCACTGCTAAAGAAGATGCTGTGGCCCCTGCTGTGCAGCAGACCCAGAGTCAGGCAGGGCAAGTTGGGCAGGGAACAAAGGCCAGGCAAGGAAGCTCCATGGAGGCAGTCCCCTCACCTCAGGGACAGCCAGCCCAGCAGTGTGTGTGCTACTTGTCCTATGCTGGCTTCTGTACACACTTGAGTGTGCATGAACATTTGTGCAGACATGAATGAGCTAGGTGGGTTCACTTTCCTCTTGGTGGTGGAAGAAATCCAGATCCATTTAATTTACCATCATCCCACTGCCCTGGCATGTGGGAGGCAGGATGAATCAGAAACCCCCAAACTCATCCTGCTTACAGTGCAGCAGGGGAGGGAAGACCATTCCAGAAGGTGGTGAAAAATGCCTCTCTTGACATACCCTCCTGCCTACCTCAGGGGAGGCTGTAGGCTAAGCCTGGCCCTCCATGGTGGGTAACCCCACTGGCTGAGCTCTTGTGGCCCAGTGACCCAGCCTGACAGCATTTGCATTTCCAGATCCTTGTGTAGGAAGGAAAATGAGTTTCTTCCAGTCATGCAGAAATGAAAATATATGGAGTCCAATCAGAGAGATTTCCTGGAGGTGGTAACTCAATTACATGGATAATCCAGTGATAGAGGGAGAGCTTGACAGGGACCTCCAGGGCTGGTGGGTGGCCCAGAGCAGCCCCAGAGCATCCTGCAGGGAGCTGTCCAGGGGTGTCTTCCATATGCCAGCCTGAGCTTGGCACACAGCAACAACATGGTGGTGTGCCAGGTACACATGGCCCTCCCTCTCCCCAATCATCAAGATCACAGCACCTCCCATGAGGGTGGGTTCCGCCAGAAAATCAGTCCTAACGTGATAGTCTCCCTCCCTGCGTCTGTCTAGCTCCCGGGCAGCACCGAGCATCACATCTGTTCCTTCTGCTAGCAGGTTTCCTTCTCTCTCTGCTTTTCCCTCTCAATGCACAAGAGTGGCTGTGGCCCTGCAAAACACAGTCCCAAATAGCATCATTTTATCAGCGTGGTGCTCTGAACAGCGGGCCCCCATTGCCAAGTGGGGACAACCATATTTTCTGGCTTCTACCCTTTGGTGGATGGAAGTGGGGAGACTGCATGACCCCAGGGTACCCCTATCAGCAGCCTTCCATGCACAAGGCCAGGAGTCATTCACAGGGCTTTCCTACCTCTTCCCAGGCCAGGAGCCAAGTGCACTCTGGCCAGGTATTGCTGAACTCTCTGGTGCCAGCCCCTGGGATTTGGGAGAGTTGAGAAGTTTCTGAAGCCTTCCAGCAACTTGCAAGTGCAATGCCAGGGCACAGTGACCGCTCCCTTTGTCTTCAGCCAGCCCCATCCTCTGAGTGGCTGCCTGGGAACCTCCTGTTTCTGATCGCTGGGAGGAAGCACACACCCAGCCAGACATAATGAAGCCACATCCTGGCCTCAGGGTAGGAGGGACGGGTGTGACAGTTACTGGGATCAACCCCACAAACAGGAGCATGCGATTTTCTGTTATTTAGAGGAACTGGACTCTGAAAGTCAGCTTCAGCTCACATGATCAGATAGTTCTATTCTTGGGGTAGGGGTCCTCACACTCTAAGTCCATTCAGCACTGTGGTCAAGAAGCCCAAACACACTAAGTTCCGGGCTATGCATTCAGAGTTGGCGGCTCCAAGCCAGGAGCTGCCAGCCTGGCTGCCTTCTGCTCCACCTTAGTCAGCCCGACTCCGGCTGAATCTCCAGCCATCTGTCCCTCCACAGTGCTCACACCTCCTCCCCGCTGTTCCCACAGCCTGGCTCTGGGCCTGCCCTACACACAGATGGACCGTTCCCAAAGGCTGTGAGAAGGATCAGAGCCGGAGGCTGTGTCTGCACCTGGCTGTCAGGACCCCAGGGAGGGCGGTCATGATTCCCTCCCCACCACTAGGAAGGATGCTCAGCCCCAAGGCCTTAATGGCTGATACAGGGACCAAAATAAGAGGGGGGAAGGGCTAGAGGAGGCAGCAGACCCTCTTCTGCCAGCCCCATTTCCCCGGGGGTAGACCTCTGCTTCTCCAGTCAGTCCCGAGCACTGTCATTCAGGCTGTCAGCCTTTGTCAGGAAACCCGGCACCCCAGGGGGCGCCTGCAGGAGATGGTGGGGGCACCCGCACTCCTCCACCGACTCAGCTCCTACCTAAAGGTTAACCACACATACCCTGGGCAGGTCACGCCGTCTGCCCACCTAGTGTGGGTGCACTCAGTCAAATGAGTGGGTAGAGTTGGCTCCACCCTACCGTGGGCACGAACTTTCTAAAGTGGCCGGGCTAGGGCGGAGGGTGCAGTGCGGACCCCCGGGAGGGCAACTACCGGTAGAGTAGGGTGACAGCGTCGGCGTTGAGCGGGGCAGAGGCAGCACTTACGGTCTGGAGCTCCAGCGGACCGTCGCTCTCTCGCAACCCGGTTCCCGAAGTGGCTTTTCCTTCTCACTCGGTCACCACCTCCATAACTTGGGGGCGATTCGCACGCTGTCTTCTCGCGCCGCAGGGGGCTCAGGCGCGCAGCGGGGTCGGGGCGCGCGGGGCGGCCGCCTGGGCCATGCTTAGTGCGCTCGGCCCCCAGCGCGGGAACAAAGCGCGCACGCCACCCGGGCGGTTTCGGCCTCGGCGGCCGCCGGGTCCACCCGCCGTGCCTTTGGCTCTGCTGCCGCGCGCTCGCCCGCGCGTCTCACGGAGCCCCGCGGCCCCCGCCCCGCGCGCTCCGCCCCCGCCTCCCGCGCCCCGCCGCCGCTGCGCCACCTGCCTCCAGCCCGGCGCCCATCGCGCTCGCTCCGCCCCGGGGCGCCGGCCACGGGAGAGAGGCCCGGTTCCGAGCGCCCGGCGCCGCCCAACGCCCAGAACGGCTCCCGCCTCCACCGCCCGGGTGGCTGCCCGGCCACGGGACGCGCCCGGCGGACTTGGCTATGGGGCCCGACTCAGGACTCGGGAACCTCAAGAACACCGGGTCACTCGTGGGACCCTGTGTGGGTGCAGGAGCGCGGGGCTGAGTGAGAACGGGCCGAGGAGCCCCAGCGCTTAGCCAGTGTGCGGAGTGCGTGCGGCTCGGGGCAACCCGGTGCGGGGCGGACTCCTCGCTGTGCGCCCCCGCCCCGCGCAGGCCGCGCCCCGGGAGGGCGGGCGAACTGAACGCACCGCGCACACCCACCTCGGAGCAATAGCAGCCCGACGGCGTCGCTGCTCCCGGAGCCTCGGCGTCTACTCCCGGACGGGAGGCAGGCGCCCCTCCTTCGGCCGCCGCGCCCCCCGCAATCCCTCCCGGGACCCGGGCCACCTGCGCGTTCGGCCGGCAGGGGGCGCGCTACACCCGCCGCGCACGGCCTTGGTCCCCAAGGCGCCTGGCGACCTGCGGCTAGAAGGGCTCAGGATCTGGCTCTCCCCCACCGCCCTCGAGCCCGGCGTTCGCATATGCTTTGCATTCGTTTGCATATCATTCATTTTAATGTCAACCTGAGGAAAAGCCCCCAGCCGCTATTTCTGCCTGTTCGCGTCCTACTTTCTCCTCTTCCTCTGAGCCTTCTCCCCACCCGCTTTGCCCACTTTGCCTGGAAGCACCCTGCGACAACTCTCATGCATTCCCCTGGTTAGTACATTCGAGCAAACTCGATGCACTTTCTTTTCTTCCCATCTCACAGTTCCACATACACTTGGCTTCTTTGAGATTAGAGGGAGACCCAGGGTCATGGTCTGTGGAGACAGCAGGGGCCAGAACTTCAGATCAGTGGGGCTTTGATTTTCATCTCATTAAGCATAATCTGCATGTAAAGAAATCTAGCAATATACAAAAAAAAAAAAAAACAAAACAAAACCAACCAACCAAACAAACAAACAAAAAACCCAGAAACACACACACACACACACACACACCAAAACAAAAAACCCTCCTCCTTCTATGCTTACCATACTGGCCTATTTCCCCAGTTTGGGGGTTCCTCTTAGGAACCCACTTCTGCATTCTTGAAACACAAAACAGTGTTCCTGCCCCATCCTCCTGACCTCCTTGGTCTTCTGGATCTCCCTCCCTCTGCGGAGAATGGTTATCCAATCCTAGTCGGGCACCTATAATGTCCACATTTTCAGATCTCTCTTTATGGTTGTACCTGGCCACATGGCTGTATCCATCCTGTAGAAAAGTGGAGGGTCCTGAGTCCACTTCACAGGAGAATGTGGACCTAGCAGGGTTGGATATATGACTTGAGACCACAGACTTTATACACCAGGCATATGGACAGCAGCTGTGTGGACTGCTAGCATGAAGGGACTTTTGCCATGTGCACTAAGAAAGCAAAACACAGTTCCCTTCGGAGATATAATCAGGCTGCGCTGCCTGGGTGGAAAGACTTGATGGCAGAGCTCTTAAGCCAGTCTCTGGACACTCAGCCTGATGCAGGAGCTGGACCCTCAGGTTGGGCTGCAGGCTTTCCTGCCTGGTGCTGGTGGCACGTTTGTTTTGTGGTAAGTGGCCATGGGACTTAAAGATGCTCACAGGTCTGCTGCAGCTACAGATTCCAGTGTGACAGTGAACCTCCCCACTCAGGAAGCTCTTCTGAGAAAGCCATGAGTGCTGGATGGTAAAGGGATGAGGGAGGCCCCGAGGGTTCCTTTGTGTGCAGCGGGCAGGCTCCAAGGCACAGTCTCTATAGGTTCTGACAGTACATTTTCCACTAGCTGGAAAGATGTTTCCAGGACCCATTGGTTTGGGAGAGAAGCTAAGTCTCCTGTTCTTTTGGCCTCCCTGCTATTTCACTAAGGGCCAGTTCCTTGTGGAAATGACCAGGCCACAGTTCTTCCCATGTTACCTTAAGGAAGCTCTCTACCATGCAAAAAGGTATGTACACACACCGACTCAGAACAACAAATAGTCACCAAGCATCAAGGGTCTAACGGATAAGCTAGAGAAAGTGGGGTCAGGAAACCAGGTGCTGCCTGAACCTTTTATTGTGTTTATTGTCAATAGAGATAAGGCTCAATTCAATTCAAAGAAGCTGCATTCCCTTGCTTGTGGCATCGTGGCTTCCCCCAGTAAAGTCTGCTCTCCACCTTTACCTGCTTCCTACCTACCATGGAGGAGGCTTTGAGGGGGCTGTGTCTGGTCAAGGGCACAGAACAGAGCTACCACCACAATCACTGGCTTTGACTTGCAGCTGGAGGCTCTCTTTGGAATGCATATCCTTTTCTCAGTGGAAAACAATCTCAGGGGCCAACACTTCCGAAGCACTTGGGTTCATTCTGCCATACTGATCCCCCAAAAGGGTAGCACCTCCTTTCCTCATAGCTCCCGGCTCGGAATTTTGAAGTGAACAAAATTGACGTGAAAATATTTGCTGAGGGATTTTTGACTCACAGTCTCTCAATTAGGACTAAACTCTTTTCTGATACCCTGAAAAGCCTACAATGGAGCCATACCAAGAGTCAGGTACCTATCCCGCCTACCTTGCTCTCGGCAGTCCTGAGAGATGATCTTTCTGCCAGTGTGCCTGCCTGAGGAGAATGCTGGGGACTGAATATCACAAGCTAGTGTTTGGCAGAGCTGAGTGTCCCACTAGGCCAGCCCAGCTCGAGTCCCAGCTGTCACCTGCTGTTGACCTTCAATAATAATTCTGAATAGCTTTAGACTCCCTAAATCAATTCTCTGAGATATAGAAAAACCTTCAACAGGAGTGTAGATATCTGCCAAAAATAAAAAATAAAAAATAAATAAAAGTTGACAAAATACTGACACTTTAAAATAAAAGAATATCCAGGCCAGGCATGTTGGCACACATTTTTAATCTGTGCACTCAAGAAGCAGAGGCAGGCAGATATCTGTGAGTTCAAGGCCAGCATCCGCTACATAGTGAGTTTTAGTCTAGCCAGGGATATAAATGAGACTGTCCAATAAAATAAAATAAGACAAAACAGTATCTAGTGGGTCATAGACAATTATAGTGATTAATAGGTGCTGTTATTTCAAAATAAAGTCCTTAGTAAACTTACTCTGGTCCAAACACAGAGGTTTTATATATAACCAGATATATGATCTATGGAAGAAAAGTCATAAGAATTAAAATTTTGAAGCTTAAAACTTCCACTGTGTAAAAGATATCATTAAAAGAATAAGACATGTCATAATCTAGATAACATGTGTAAAACACAGATCTGGAAAAGGACAGTCATTCAAAATTAGCCAAGAGTCCATAAGATTAAATGATAAGAAAACAGATGCCTGAACAGACATCTCTCAAGGAAGATATAGGCAAATTATCTGAGTACCTGAAAAGAACCACACTTCATGTGCAGTCAAGGTATGTAAACGCAACAGCAAGAGATTGGGTCCTTCCCTGAGGGTGCAGGGGAGAACTTTGGAAGCATGTTTGGCACTATTCACAAACTAAGTACTCCTGCCATCCAGTCCACCTGCCAGCCTCTTGGTGTTCTCCAAGTGAGTTAAAAAACAAAAAAACTTTTCAGAAAACTGGGTGAAAGAGATGGTACAACGGGTGGGAGTGCTTACTGCCAAACCTGTCAACTCGAGTTCAATCCCCAGGACCCACATGGTGGAAGGAGAGAACTAACTCTCATAAGCTGTCCTCTGACTTTCATCTGCAAGCTCTTGCCAGTTGTCCTCTGATCACAGGCACACACACACACACACACACACACACACACACACACACACACACACACACACACACTGCAACTTAAGACACATGCAAACAGAATCTTCCAGGCTGGAGATGGAGTTCAATTGATAGAGTACTTGCCCACTAGGCACAAAGACCTGGTTAGAACTCGAGGACCTTGTAAACTGGGTATGGTGGTACATGCCTGGAATCTCAGCACTCAGAAAGTGATGGCAGGAGGATCAAAAGTTCAGAACAAAATAATCCTACCACCACCACCAAAAGCAAACAAAAAATGTCTGTGCAGAAAGAAGCCTGCCAGCAAGTGCTTATAGCAATTTTTATTTGTAATTGCTCAAAGTTAGAAGCAGTGGATCAGTTACTGACTAGACTTCACTGCCTGGGACACATCAGATGGATGGTGGATGTTATTCATTCCCAAGAAGATGAAAACCCCAAGAAAACTCAAGTGCACCTTGCTGAGTGAAGAAGCCCATTGGAAAGGGAAGGGCAGTTCTGTGTGACCCAACTCTAGCAGAGCATCCTCCAGATGTAAAGAAGAAAAGGACAGTGGAAAGATTCAAGGGCCCTTTATGCTCAGTATGACCCCTTTGCCCTCTCCAACCCTGGGTCTGGTTTGAGAGCAGGTGGGGGTAAGGCAGGGAGACTACTCTGGATGACACATTGATGGTAGACACTATCATTAGACATTTATCTAAACACAGAATACCCAACTCAGAGAAGACCTCATTTAAATGTGTGTTCCAGTCAATAGCATGTCTGTGTCCCCTCCTCAGTTATTACAAGTGTCTGACACCAGTACCACTGCTGATGGTGTGGGATACAGACAGCTCTGCTCTCTGATCAGTCTCCCAGCAAATCCAAATCTTCTATTAAAAAAGCTTGGTCTGTTTATTTTAAAAGCCTGGGAGACAAAAAAAATATAGATATCAATGACATTTTAAGCATCTCATGTAAATAGTAAAGGTTATGCACAATTGAAAAGGCATAGGGGAATGGGCTCTGGTCTAGCACCTGGATCCTTATACAGCTCCACTTTCCCTCAGTGCACATTAACATTCTATTCAACAGGCTTAGCCAGGTGTAATAGCCAGTGCTTATAATCACAGCATTTTGGAGCCACAGCAGAAAGATGGTGAGTTCCAGGTCAGCCTAGGTTATAGAGAGACTCTGTTGAGGAGGAAGAGAATGGGGAGGAGGAGGAGAGAAGGGGAAGAAAGAGAATGAAGAGTAGGGTTGAAATGAAGGAGTTCTGTGGTCAGGTATCCCAGGTAAAATGCTAAGTCACAGTGTGTACAAATCTAGGTAGCTGAAATTCCAGCTCTAGGTTGGACCAAAAACAGCCTCTGGCCAAGTTACCTTGAGGAGTGCAGCTCTAGAAAGAGCCACCAATGCCTCCCTCCTCTGTTGAGGTCTATGTGCTTTTCAAATGTCTCCTTGAGAATGATGCCTTTCTGCAGATGAGGAAGCTAGTCCTGGGACACTCAAGTCTTGTGGTGGTGGCTGGGATGGGTTATGGCTTCACCCAGAAACCTGCATCCTTTTTGTTCCCCACCTGGCTTCTGAATTTCCTGGTTCAGTCTCAGCCCTTTGGCTTCCCCCACCCCCTCTTGGGGCCATCTACAGCCAATTGTACAGTGTATAACAGTCCCAAGGAAGGAGGATGGACAGATGGCTGCCTCTGTCCTTTCCAGATAGCAGGGAACAAGTGTGAGCTTTTGGCAAGGAGGCAGAGATCCGAAGGGTTGGGACCAGGTGGAGAGGAGCAGAGTGGGTCAGAATTGGTGTTAGTGAGTAGGATGACTCAGTATATACCGAGCAAGCTTCCAGCACAGGTCTCCCACAAACAACTTCCATCCTGCACTTAGAACTCCTGGGGCCTCCACCTCTACACCCTCTTGTAGGATCCTCCTGAAGTCAGAGAGGAGAGGAAACGTCCACAGACTTCTCTCCCTCTTGGAAGCACTAATGACCTCTGACTTCAGGAAAACACTGAGCTTCTCTTGTCTGCTAAGACCCCAGGAATGAGTTAGCTGGATCTGTTTCTCATCTGTATGGAAAACAAAACAAAACAAAACAAGATTTGGAAAATCATAGGAGCTGATAGTGGCATAGTCGTGCTCTGCATGAGTGCTCACTCAGGATGATGCTCACTCGGGGGACACTGGGGCTATTATTATGAAGAGACTTGAGATTGATCCAGAAAGTTAAACATTGGGAGTCATCTACCAAAGTCTCTACTGTCTTTGACACTGCCTAACAGTGAGACGATGGAAAGGCCTGTCACCCATCCTTAGAGACTGTGAAACATGACCTAGAACCCCACTGTGCTGTGTGGACTCTCTAGTAGACAGAGAAGAACTGGATCCAGGTTCTGTCACTGAGGGAAGAGGAGAAAGCAGGCTGTAGATTAGGGAAGACCCAAGGGGATGCCCTGGGGGAACGGGCCACAGCAGCCCCAGGGGCTGAGTGACTGTGCATGTCTCTTGAGTGCCCTGCATTCTGCTTCTCTCATTTTGGAACCCTTTCTGCACCATGGGAGCCTCCGAGCTGTCGCCCCTTCCTTTCACTCTCTTCTGGGCTGGAGGTGTATGTGTTGGGGGAGGGGGTGACTTCAAGCCCTGGAATCAGTGGGAGCCACAGCCACACAGGTGTCAAGAGGACCAAAGACAGGTTTTGTTCTCTTTCTTGTCTTGGCTCAGCTTCAGATAAGACACTGACAAGCACACTTGAGGCAATCCATTGACATGCACGCTAACTAATGGGGGAACACTCAGGCACCATGTGACGTCCCCAGAAGTGTGGAGTTCTCTTGCAGACTGTACCAAGGGCCAGGTCCCACTGTGAATAAATATACTATGTATTTCCCCTTTCACTTGCAAAAATCAACTTCACATAGCTAAAGAATACAATGTAAAGCACAAGACACTACACACACTAGCAGATAAGAGTGTCTGTAAGGTTTATAAGTCAGCACAGAACCTCAAGAATGACACATCTGTCTGTGTAATGGTGATAGCATCTGTACTCCCCAGGGCCCTGAGTCACCCTGAAAGATGAGAAACAGGCTGGGACTGAAGGCTACAATACATAAAGAAGGAAGAGAAAGCAGCAGGGTTGTGGTAGTGCTTAGTAAAGACCTTGCCATGAGGACATGTTAAAAAAAAAAAAAAAAAAAAAAAAAAAGCCAGGTGTGGTGACCTGTGCCTGTAATCTCTGATTTCTGGGATTCACTAGCCAGCCAGCGAAGGCTACTAAGCAAATGCTGGGCCAGTGAGAGACCCTGTCTCAAAAAGAAAGATAATGATACCCAAGGCTGTGCCCTGGTCTCCATATGTTCCAATACACGCATGCAGAAAGGATAGATAGATAGATAGATAGATAGATAGATAGATAGATAGACAGACAGATAGATAGATAGACAGATAAAACCAAATGCAAACAAAAAATACAAATTGGAAATGTGTGTGAATAGGTAAATCCCATGAGAAGATAAAATGAGGATGATCCCTCCCAGGGTCTTCTGTTTCTCCACTCCTCTGCCTTAAGCTGGGGCTCCCCTGAACCTGTGCCCTCACCTCCCCTCTTCGTCTGTGTCTGTCTATGGCTTATCTGCTCACTGCTCTGTCCTGGGGTTCACTGCTTTTCTGCTCCTGGAGTGCAGTACCATCGCATACACCCACAAGTGGCTTCATCTCATTTCATGCCACTCCCTAGGCAGTATTCCTACTTTAGATCCTTTTTCCTCTTTAGAATATGTGATACATGTGATTTGTTCTACTGTCCTGTTTTTGCTTTTGTGGGTAATATACAAACACACATTCTTGCTATATAGTTAGTCTTGGCTGGCCTTGGACTTAGATGCAATCTTCCTGTTTCAGGCTCCTGAATGATAGGATTACAGGTATGTGCAATTATATTGTCTCTATTTTTGCTTTTAAAAACATTGCTAACTTCTGGCTTGCAGCCCCCCACCCAGTAATAATCAATGGGGCCACCTACCTTGATGCCATTCAGTACCCCAGCTCTGTGGCTTCTCTGACCCTGTTTCTTGGCCTGAAGAGGGCACTTCATTCAGATAAGTGGGGTGGAGACCATCTGGCCACTCATAGTCCTTCCCTGGGATTGTTTTGACTAATAGGAAGGGAAGGCATGCCTCTGGTTCTATATGGGAGGTAATAGCAGAGTTGCCCAGGGCCATCCGAAGGACACAGAGCAGAATGGACAAGGGAGGAGAAAGGGCAAGGACAGACAGCCTCCTGTCACAGATGCGCTTGACTGACTCCCTGGAGCTGGTTTAGCCCCAGAAGCCTGAATGACCCACACCTGGCTGTTCTTCTACTGTACACTCAGAGCTGAGTGGCTCCTGTAACCCAGCGCCTGCTGTGATGGGAATAGGCTTGCTGGGAGCACATAGAAGCCACCACAGCTCATCCATCAAGCTCAGGCAGCCGATGATCTCCCGACCCACAGTGTCTGTTGCTGACAGGCCGTTTGTTATCACTGGAGCCAGGCCTGGTGGTGGGAGCTTCTCTCTCCATCCATCTCTACATGGGAGAGTGTGACATGGGGAGGTTGGTGCTGTCCCCTCCAGCTCCAGATAAGGTCCAGCTCCTAAGATGCCTCCTCCTCACCCCTCCCAGCTCCAGTTCCATAGATGCTCTATCTAGAACATTTTGCAGACATACATTGTCAGTGCAGGTCCTGCTCAGCCTCAACATATCCCATGGGAAACGTTCCTCTGTCCTGTCCCCATGATCAAAGATCTGTGATTCTTCTTGGTTCAAATGAGGCCCCTAGCATCAGAACTTATGGCTTCCTTTTCTCCACTGGTTGCTGAGCTGCAAAATGTCATGACCCCATCAACACTGGGACTCTGCAAGAATGGTGCTATTGAACAAAATCATGAAATAAATAACCGTTTATGGATCCAGCCTGGCCTGATCTACCTGTCAATCATGTCCCTATCTTCTCAAGCAATGACAGAAGAGAGGATACTGTTAACTGTGCTCAGGTTGGGGGGTCACTTCCTATGTTTCCCCCATAACACCAGTGAGTCCACAGACTAATCCTGGGCTGTCAGCCATGGGCGCAGAGAAGAGGGAGCAGATCACAGGCATTGCCCTGTGTCTAGGGAGAGGAGTTAAGAATGATCATCACATTGCTAAGAGACCTCAGAGCTCCCCAGAAACTCACTGACTTTGCACATAAAGAAACTGAGCCTTGGAGAGGGAAAGGCCCTGGGGCAGGGAGCTTACACCTCAGACTTCCCAGCTCTCTAGCCCAGGCTCTACTCCACCCAATTTCCCTGCCCCTCAATCTTATGAGACTACGTCTTCTGCAGGCCAGAAGGGCATGTGGCCAGAGTAGCCAGGAGCCTCTGTAGGCTCTTGCGTCAAATGACTCAATATATTCAGGGAAACCCTGTCCAAAGGAGTATGACAGCTGTCCCACCTGCCTATCCTTGCCTTCCCAGGATGCTTTGCAGCTGAGGTGATCATTTGCCTGGTTGTGGGGTTAGAGCTGGGACTCTAGGGTATTGCTTGAGGACAAAAGGTCAAGATATAATGACAGAAGAGCCCCACCTCCTCTCTTGATCTGCCTAGGTACCACCATATCAATGAGGGAGGGTAAAAAAAGACCAGAAACAAGGGCTGAAGTCTGGGCATCACCATGCCAGTCACCTCATGGGAGGTCACATAGATTGTGTGGTTTCTGTTCCTTCTTAAATCTTCTAAGTGTGCGAGGACAAGGCCAGTGGTGGAGGGCTGATGATAGTCACTCTATGGAGAGTGATTATGTGCCTGGAGAGCTGGCCCCGGGCTTATATGTCACTCATGGGATGTGTTGCAGACCTGAAATGTGTGTGGTGAGCAACACAGTCTGAGGTGGGGGAGGGCAGCCGGGAACTGTCAATGAGCTGGGGGCTCGTAGACTCAACAATTTTAGGCCGTGTGACCATCCAGGGACAAGGCACCTGTCACTGCTTTTCAAGGCCCAGGACCATAATTTCTGTCTATTGAAGTTGTAATTTACCGCTGGGAAAATAAACATTTGTGTTTGTTTGGCTGACGACATTCCATGAATGTTAATCCAAAACCCTGGGTTTTGCTGAGGGGCTGGCTTCCCTCCCTCGCCTGGCCTGGGCTTAGTCCAGCTTCTGCAGCTGCTCCAGGAACCCCATTTTATCTACAGCCTCAGTTTCCTTTAGTGTGCTGAGGGTGCCAGAGGGTTGGGTTAGTCCAATGGTACCACCATCTTGGCCAGAGCTGGCTGTCATACCTTCCTATGTTGCAAGAGAAGTCTGTGGGTCTGGTGAAGTTTGGGGTCCTATCTGGGGTTGTAGGGGCACTGCCTGTATGGGCTGGTATTGGTTGGCAGGTGAGCATATGGAGGATAGGATTAGGAAAGCCAGAAGCTGCAAAGGAGAGGACTACCCCAATCCCACCCTGTGTGGTTAATACTGGTACCCTCCCTCTGTGCCTGATGTAGCATTTTAAGATGAAGGTCTGTTTCTGAGTACTGAGATGCATGGTACCATCAACGTACGACACATGTGTAAACCTTGGTGTGACACAACCATTGCTAGGTGTCTCCCACAAAAAGCATCTACCCCAGAATCTGATACCCTCCTCTAAGCATCCCCCATGCTGCTGCCAAATTCAATGCCCCCAGTCACAGTGCATGCATGGGCAGGGGTCTTGAACTAAATATAAAGGAGGATGTGAGATGAACATTAGCATTTATCTCTGTTTCCTGGTTGCAGATGCAGGGTAACCAGATGCCTTATGCCTCTTCTCTTCAAGACTTCCTTAAGCTTTTGTCAGGTATTTTGTTACAGCTATGGGAATGTAAGTAACAAACACTGGAACTCTCTATGTATCCCAGCTAGCCTGGAACTTGTAGCCATCCTTTGCCTTTGCCTTTGCCTTTGCCTTTTCAGTGCTGGCATTTACCACCATATCCAAGTTCACCCTAGCCTGGGGACACACAACATATAACCATGCCCCAAATCTGAGGCTTGGAGCACCCAGGTCAACCTCAAATAGAGGTCCCTTAGGGCTCTGATTCTCCAGTGGGGGTGTCCAAGGCCAGCTGCCTATCAACACTGCCAGAGGACCCGTGATAGGTGCTTGCCTTTCTCCTACAGAGTTTACAAGCTACAGGTCTGGAGATCTGGTCAGTGTTCTTGGAAGAGGATCCTAGTCAGAACTAATCCAGAACCAGCTCCACCACCCCTTACCTATCACTGTCAGGGCTGACCTAGCCACATTCATAGTTACAGAGTGTAAACTGAGTCAGAGCTTGTGTAGGGACAGCGATGCCCCTCCAGGTTCAGGGTAGTGAAGGTAAAGATGGCAGCCAGATCACAATGCTACCTCCTACCACGTCACATTTCCACACTGCCATGAACATTGTCCTCACTGTCCTCATTACACATATCAGGTAAACAAAGACTTACTGAGGAAGGAAGCAGCCTGTAGGTGGTGGGGCTGGGTTCTTCTCCCACCGAGAGTAAAGTGCAGACAAACTAGAAAAGAGGCACAGCCTGCTGGATTGAATGCTAATTATCTGCAAAGGAACGAAACACTGATACGCCACACACAAGTGACCCTGAAAACATGGCACCGGGTGAAAGAAGTGGGAAGTAGAGGCCTGAATGACACATGTCTACAACAGGAACTCTAACAGAGACAGAGAACCGGTTAGTGGTGGCCAGGGAAGGAGGGGACAGGGAGTGGTGCTCATGGGAACAGAGCTTCTTTTAGGAAGCTGCAAACGTCCTGAGAGCATGTGGGTAGAGTATGAACTGCACTGGTTGTATCCTGGTGGTGACATCTGAGGCATAGTGTGAGAAGTAGCAGGGGGACACCCCGTTAGAGGAGCTTCAGGAAGCGCCTTGGAGCCACTGGCTCTCCGATTGCTCAAGGGTGATCTGGGGGTGCAGCCTCCTCAAGGCAAGGTGGCCCTGTCTGAGGGGGCTCTCTGGGTGTGGCTGGGATCTAAAATAACTGCAGGGCCTGAAACTTCTAGGGAGAAGCTGAGGGCAGTGTGGCTGCCAGGGGGAGAACTGTTCCAGGAAGGAAAGGAGAAGTTGTCTTGGGGTGTGTGTGCTAAGGGACTGTGGTACAGCCTGGGGGGGGGGTGGACAGAGGCAAGATGGAGGGATAAATAGACCTTCAGGTTCTGGCATTTTTCAGCTTCCGTGTGTCTCTTTGTAGTAGACTTCAAGGGTAGAGAGGTATTTCTCCATGGCTCACACTGGATACCGAGTAAGTGGTTTCTGTGCTGGACACTAGCACACATGGCCATGACTGGTGATTAGGTGCTGAATGGACCATAAATGGCCTGCATGGAGGGCCAAATACTCTGTAGACAGAATGGACCCCTGTTGTGGGGAGTGAGTAGAAGTCTGAAGGCTGGGATTTCTCCCCAAGCCCAACCTTTGCCTTCTGACCTTTCCTCTTTCTCCTTGCTAGAACATGGATACAAAGTCTGCAGGTAGAACAGTCACTTTGTATCTAGGAATCTTCAAGCAAGAGGTTAGTAAAGCAGACAGTATGAAGACACCTGGTTCCCAGATGGATATCATTGCTCTTCCAGCTGGACCATGTGCCTTTGGGCTTTTGCTATGTGGCATCCCGTAAACTGTGTACAACAGTTCAATTCATCCTGTTTAAATCAGGGACAAGATCTTTCCTGGATAGAGTTTCCAGACAGGAGATAAAAATAAAAGATGCTTTATTAATCATCCATTTATACATCCATCCACCCACCCATCCATACACCATCTACCCACCCATTCACAACCCATCCATCCCTCCATCTACCATTATCCATCCACCCCATTCATCATCTACCATCCATCCATCTATTCATCTATAATTCATTTATCTATCAATGATCTATCCTCTACCTGTCCACCTGCCACCATCCTCTATCATTCTCTATCCATCAATCCGTTGTCCATCTAATCATCCTCTATAAACACTCATACATACAGCATCGGTCCATCCACTCATCCGCCCATACTTTGCTGAGCACCTTCACCAGGGTCCTATGTCATCCACTGGTTCAGAAAGATACTTGCCACATGATGCTGACCTGGATAACGGTCCATGTATGTGGCTACTATAATACTGTCATATCTATTATGGGTTGTGTAGCACTTGCCAATGCATGACTTTGTGTGGCATGTGAGGTGCTCTGACCCTGATCTGCATGGCATAATTAACCTGTGAAAGTTCCAGTGAATTATTATTATTCACTAAAAGAGAAACAGCCAAAGTTCTTGTGTGACCAAGCTAAGTGAGGCCAATTTGTAATTATGTGAACAAATAATTGTATAGACTGTGCATCAAAAGTTAAAAAGTACCACAGAGCCCACTGGCATTTGCAATGAGCAACCCCTCCCCCACTGGCCAACTGCTAAACATGAGCTGTGGAGGGGAGGGAGGCCAGGGCCTGCACAGAGAGTCCACAGAAACAAGGTCAGAATTCCCCTTGACCACCCACGCAGTAGAGTAAGCAGCCCTCTCTCTTCCTTCCGCCTTAGGCATAGAGTGGAGGTGATTCCCACAGGCCACTATGTAGACTTTCCCAGGCCCCTAAGCCCAGTGTGCACTTGACTGCACAATCTCAGTGTCCACCATCATGTCAAACTTGTGAGTCTCCCTGAAGTGCCTTAGCCAGAAGCTGCTGATAAGCAGGGTACCAGGGTAGGTCACCCCACGCAGGGCCAGAGAACATTCGTGCCAGTGTGCACAGCCTGATATTAGGGCTGTGCGCCCTTAGAATTCTTGGCTTCTCTCCCACTCACTCAGTACAGGTAGGTATCCTCCATGTCTCTCCCATACCTGGGACCGGGCAGACTATAGCTCAACCTGCCCATCCTCACCAAGAATCCACCCCTACTTAGTGCCTGTACTCTCTCCTGAGGAACTGTGCCAGGGCCTGCAGGACCACCAACAATTGTTAATGGGCACTTGGATGGCACAAAAAGTCTTTCTGAATGTGGGCTATGACCCTGCATTTCTGTCTTACCTTGGCACTTGGGGCCACACAAACCAGGGACCTATCCTCTGCTCCCATTACCACCCTTTGAGTTCAATCAATCTCTCCTGACAGCAGTAGCCATGGGCACTTCGGACTTGGGCCTCTGCTAAAGAACAGGATGTGGCCTGCTGTCTGCTCTTGCCCCTGTGTTTGGATTGTGGGCACAAGTAAAGGCAAAGGACCCTCCTCTGAAGGAGTCAGGAGTTCAATTCTCAACAGGGAAGCAGAGAAGGAAGCATGTGGCATGTCCACTCTAGGGACCAGCAGCCTCCATGGGAACCAGCATGGAGCAGCAGAGAGCATAGGACATAATGCTCTTAGTGTGACAATTTAACCCTACAGTGTCTCGGAGAAATGCTGCAGATAAAATGGAAGTCCTTATGCTCAGCATAGCTCTGAGTGCTGGCACTGTCCACTTGGCTAGCTTGCGTGGAGCTCGGGGAGAGCCAGGCAGTTATTGTCTCCACTTTACTATGAGAGAGCTGACTATTGCACAGGGATGTCTGCCTGGTATCAAGAGGGTATCAAGGTGGGACAGATGGAGATACACAATAGAGCGGGAAAGGTGAGACTCAAGGTATGGCCAGAGCCAACACAGCAGCCTCACCCCAGCCTCTACTTCATTACCCGAAGGTGTGTGTGGAAACCTTCTTTCATTATAGGATGGAGCAGTGCGGAACAGCAGCTGAGGCCCTGGAAGTGCCAAGGGACATTTTCTTGGAAACCCCAGATTCTGGTAGAATCACACAGGCCCAGTAGGCCTTGCTGTCCTTGGAACACAGGTACACTGTAGCAAGGGGCTTTGTAGACACAACATGTGGCCTTCTGACCCCCTCAAGCAGCACGCTCCTTCCCCCTCCCCCACAGCCGGTACTTTCCAGATACTCAAAGTGCACCTGGGTTGGAGGGTGGGGTGGACTCCCAGTTCCTCTGGCTTTGGCAAGGCCTTGTGGCTCCTCCCCATGTGTTTAGGATCAGTCCCAATTCAGTGGGAGCTGGGGACACTAGAAAGTGATGAGGGAGAGATAGGGCTGAGATGAGGGAGCCAGGCACTGGGCCAGGGTGGGCCTTTCCTCCCCCAGTCCCATTCCAGGCTCACCATCTGTGTCACAGCCAGGTGTGGGAGCCAGTGGAACTGATTTCCATCTTTAATGTTTGCTCCCACCTTCACACTTTATAGACCAGAAAGCCCAGCTCACCAGAATACTGATCTATGTGGCACACTCTCTGTAGCTTGAGTAGTCCATGGGGCCAGGACATAGGCTGCATCAGGATGAGCCTGGCTTCAAGAGGCCCTGAGTTCAGTTGCTGTTCACCTGCCTCTGCCCTCACAGGGCGTCCCAGAAGGTTTTGGGACATCTCCTTCCTCAGGCAGAAAGGAAGCTTCCTATTCTTGTCCCACCCCCTCCCAGGGCTCCACTCTAATGACCCTCAGTTGCGAAACCAACTTGAAGTTCAGTAGTGAATGAAGACCAAGACAAAGTTCCCAGACAGACAGAGGGCTTCTGTTAGGGTATTTTTGTTGGGGCCCTAGCAGGGCAGCTTTGCCCTGTGACATTATTGCCATCAGCTGGGCTTCAAGCATGACTGGTTTTCTAGGAGCAAGCAGAGCCCTATGGAGCCAAGTTTAGGGGTGCTACTGCTGAGATCAACCTCCCCTACAGAGGAGCCGCTACCCAGGGGTCCGTTTTATAAAATTCCTCCTCACTTCCTGTTTTCTTTTGTAGATGAGCCCCAGACAGAGGGCCCTGAATGCATCCTGACCTGGATTTGCAGTTTGAGTCTGGACAGGCCATTTGGCTTTTCTGTGTGCTGGTGTCAGGAAGGGAACATGGGTTTGGTAGGTGATGGCCTGATGTCAGCTTACTACTGTGTAGGTGCTTCCTCTCTCTGTTTCTGTGTCCTCCTCTGTAAGCAACGTGGTGATAGGAAGACAGGAAATTGAGGGAACAAACTCGAGTTAAAGTCTACTGCTCTTAGGCCTCCAAGGGAAAACACTATTTTCCATGCCACTGTGTTCTCCCCCTCATGTCCTCCTGGGGAGACGCCCCTTGACCAGAAGATGCTACTGTGTCCCCTGTCCCACTGCCTTGGAGGAAGCTGGAATCTCCTTGCTAGGAGTTCAATCTGTCTCCAGGATCCTCACTCACCTAGAATCCGGGATAGATTGCCCTGATCTTGCCAGCTGGAGGCCAGCAGTGGACACAGCAGAAGGGGTATGTCCCTGCATCTACAACCAGGAAACCATGTTCTCCCCCTTGCCCTGCAGTATAGATCCTGGTAACATTTGCCTGGCCTGGTGATATCTTCCCAATCTATGTTTTGTGGGCTTGTCATGGCTGCACCTCTCCATGGACACCCCTTTATCTTTTAGTGCTAGGCACTCCTGAGCACACCCTTCTCTTGGTCTAGGCAGCCTGAGACCCAACCTTATGCAGCCAAATGTGATTGAGAGGGACAGACGACATGTCACATATAAACTTGGGAAACACTGTGGGGCTCATCGGGTGTAGAGGAGCTGCAAGGAGCAGAGTGCAGCTGGAAAGAATGTGTAAAGGTCCAGGGGGTTTGCAAAGCAGCCAGGTGGCCAGAGGCCCCCACAGGACAGGAGGGAGGGATGGGCTACACACTTAGGGCCATGGACCCAGGGAGCACCCTAAGAGTGCCTGTGTCTATCAGATCCATCACTCTTCCAATGGACAGCAAGCAGTTCTGCTAGGTTAAGAGAGTTGCAAGAGCCTCCCTGGACAGGGTTCCTGTCCTTCTGAGTGGCCATCCTGGGCCAGGGAGACATACATACACCTGGGAATTTCACTGAGAAGTCACTGGCTTCCATGTGGTCTGACCTTGGGTTTATTACGATGTTCATAACACCTCCAAGCCAACACCCCTTCTCCAAGGGGTTGGTGTAACACTTTCTCTCCTCCCTTGGCTTCTGAGGTGGACATATCTAGATGAAGCACAGGGTGGGCATCCTGGACACTGTTTATGATGATAGTAGGAGGGCCACCTGAATTTAGGGTGTGAGCCCCCACTTACCTTCCTTACTCCTCCATGCTCTGCATGCTCAGGCTGGGGGTTCTGCCTTCCTCCCTCTGTCTGACTTTTGCAAGCTGTCTCTCATGATTTTTTCACTTTTCAACACATGCGTTTCTGGCGCTGCAATCTGCCCCTTCATGTCGGAGCTGGCCTTGTGGGCTGTCTCACCCCAGATAGATCCTTGCAGCGAACCCATGTGCTCCTGAGTCTAGGCCGCAGGCTCAGCAGAGCATGCTGGGTGCCCTCTGGAGCCTCTTGTATCACCTTCTGCTATCTCTCTGTGTGAAGTGCAACCTCACATAGAAGTTTCTGGAACCATGAGGCCAGCAAGACAGAGGCAGAGGTGGAGTCTGTGGGCCACCATGCATTACTTCAGGCTTCTGAACCTGTCAGGCCTGAGTAAGGAAGAAGGCCTGGAGTGTGAGGGTGGAGCTCAAGCTCACAGCACAGGACAGGAGCTGAGGCTAACAGGAAGGAAGGACACTATGAAGGTGCTTTGGCACAACATGGGTCAGAGGTCATCTGCACATTACACAGACTTGAGTCAGAAGCCACCATCACCTTATGCAGATGCTGGTCAGAGGTCATGCTTACTTCACACAGATATGGTCAGAGGTCACTTCGTTTCAAGTATATGTGGGTGAGAGATCACAGTCACTCACACAGATTTAGGGCAAAGGTTACCATCGTGTCACTATTAACTCTCTGCAGATTTCCCGGGGCCCCATAGACCCTCTTTTTGAGACATGTCACCTCAGAAGTTTGTTCCCATGTTAGCCTCTTTTATCAGTCAAGAACCTGCCTCCTGCATCCCCTGCAAAGCTTGGTTCCACTAACAAGCATAGAGGCTAGGCAGCCTACATAGAGGCTAGGTGAAGTGGAAATAGCTACGGGCTTCTATGTTGGTCTTTACTGTGGCTGCCCTGGGGATGTGCTCTGTGCCCCTGGCAGCTGGTGCACGAGGAATCTGGTTTTACCCTTAAAGGGGCAGCTGGGATGTACACCAGACCCTCTGGCCAGTACCCCCTCCATCTTTCACCTGGACTAGGATCATTGCAGCCCGGGCAGAGAGGCAGAGATGCCATAGCTCTGTCACAGATGAGGGCTGCCTGGATCTAGCAGGGTAGCTGTTCTGGTGGAGGTGTGGCCCTGTAACTAAGCCCCCCCATTCTCCCCTTGCTATCACAGGGAACTGTTTCCAGGTATCAAGTCACTCAAACAAAATGACCCAACATTTGCACAGAGCCTGTGTGTGTCCTGTGTGTACTGAATGATGTGATAGCTGACACAAGTAGGCAGACCTACAAGAACAATTAACAAGACATTCAGTTCAGACGTGTTTTTCTCGAACATCTTCTATCCAGGCTTAGTAGAATCTATGCATGAGGAAAGAACCCCTGGGCATTCAAGCATAGTAATAGTCTGGAAGAAGGAGGAGGAAGGGGGAGGAGGGAAAAGGGAGACAGCAGAGCAAGGGGGGAAGGGGAGGAAGAAGAAAGAGAAGGGGATGTATAGTAGAATCCAGCCAGCCCAGGGTTGGGCTCAGAACTCAGTATGGGTCATGAGGCCCAGGTGTCCTTGCTGCCATTGTCCCTCTGCACTCTGACCCTCCCTCCCCTGCTTGGGCTCCTCCACTTAGTGACACTCCTTACCGCCTGCTCAACTAGGCCTTATGCTGTTTCTCTAAAGCTATACCAGAAAGACTTAGTTACTTACCCTGGGGTTCACTGCCTGAGCCTCTCCTGTGGGGGCAGGGGCTAAATCCACCTGGATCTTCTAGCTACAGTGTCTGTGAGTGCATTTCAAGGTTTCCCTATATGGTACCCCCCCAGATACCCCATTCCTGGAAGGAAGTCACCATCTGACCTAAACCTTCAAGACTGGCAGTGGTCATGCCACTCCTGGTGCGCACAGTAGGCATCTAATAAACATGAGCCTGCAAACACTGCTCTTGATCTGCTTCTGGCACTCTGTACTCTGAGGCCTGCAACAGACTGGGATGCCACACCACCGTCCTGATGGGTGGGATTGCCCCCTGCAATGCTGACTCCTCGTTCCTCACCCTGCCACAGAGACAATGGAAGTCCTTGTCCTTGCCATACACTTCACCCATAGCCCTCCATGTCCCAGCTCACAGCAGATACCTCCCCTGTTGCCATTAACCATTGACACAGCCTAGGGTGTTCTCTATGTACTGGTTTTGTAGAGAAAGATTGTTGGCATTCAGTTTCAAACCTCTCCACTCTTGCAATGATTTGAACAGAACCAACGAACCCATGTTCCATCTCCAAGATTTTCACAGATTCCCCGGGGCTTACAGAGGACCCAGAAGCTTCTTAGTCACCCATACCTGCCAAAGGGGCCCAGCTCCACGCTGCCTCTGGTGGTGCTTTCTGGCACTGCAATGTCCCACATTTGTCCCCTTGGGTGGAGGTTGTTTTTAGGGAGTATGGTATGTACAAAGTGACCTTGGGAACATTAAATTGGAGGATGGGTATTCTGTCAGAGACATACACAGACTGTCTGCTCTCGACACCCGCTTCCCACAACTCCACAGCTGTATTGCTGACACAATCAAGTTCACATACACCTTGTGGCCCTGAGCTTCTAGGCTACCGCTCCATCCAAATCACACAGTGGTCTTTCTTCCACCTCCAGCTCACCTCTTGTCTCCTTCCCAGTCCCAGAGGAACCGTGTGGGAGACTGGGGTAGATGGGGAGGAAGGGCCTGACCCGGGGCAGGCAGCAAAGGGGACAGATCAGGCCGCAGCTCTCAGAACAGTGGATCTGAGAAGACATCCTCTGAGGCAGGCAGCTCCCTTACACCCACCTGCAGGGCATTCACGCCTGGGTCTGTGAACATTTTCACAGGTGTCTTTGAATCTTCTCAAATGGCAGAAGCCAAGAACCACACATGTTTGGGAATTTGGGTCATGTATACCCAGGCACCATCATTTGAATCCTCTGGATACATGGGGGTTTGGATGTTGGGGCCTTGAGCCAGCTACAGGTTTGGACTAACCTCTCTGTGGTTTTCTCTACAGAAAAGGGTGCCACAGGCCCAGGGTCTGGACATTAATTTTTCTGCCACAGCAAGAGTACTGTGGGACTCAGAAGTGTGGGTTCAGGAAAGTTCCAAAGTTGCCTGGAGTATAACCACGTGGTTGGCTGTGGGCTGCTTGTATCTCTGAGTCTCTGGAGTTCTTAGAGTGGGTCAGAGATGTAGAGGGAACTTGGCAGCTTTCTGAGTCCCCTTCCTAGAGCCAGTAACTCCTGAGGGTGAGGAAGGTCCTCATTCCCCCCACCGTCCTGCTAGAAGTAAATGCTCATGTAGTTGGGCCTGTACTATCCCTGCCCTGCCCTCCTCATCCAACCTGCATTGAGGCTTTGTATCTGGAAGCATCTTTGACTCCCTGGCCTCTAGCCTCAGTCCCTACTGTGGAAGACACAGCCCATTCCTTCTAACACAGAGCCAGGCACCTGCCTCTGGGTGGGGCCAGGACTCAGGCCTGGCACCTGCCATGCTCCTATGGGGCCACCTGCCCCAGCTGTGAAGGACGCTTCCCTGTTGGTGGGGGGACTGTGTTGATATTTGAGGTAGGTCAACACAGCCACGTTGTCAACAAAGTTGGGCACACGAACGGCAGCTTGGAGATGTCGCCTTCCTGTCACCTGCCCCACCTGTCCCAGCTGCTGTCTCTCCAATCCTCCCCATTTCTGACCCCCAGCCTCTTACCTGGGCTGCCATGCCGAAGACCCCGGGGTCCTGAGAGTAATGCCCCACTCTCCAGTGTGGTAGATGCCTGGGACATGGAGCTGCAGATGGAGCAGGAGACTGATGGGTGCCTGATGCTGGGGTGAGATGGCTTCCAGAATCCACCCTGAAGCACCTTCTCTGACTTCTTGGGGTCTGGAAAGAACTGGAGGGGTGGGACCACTTTGCTGTCTTGGCACCTGTGCCTCTGTTCCTCGGAGGCCCCAGGCCTTTCTAGTCTCTCCTTTGGGCAGAGCTGGATTGTAGCCCTGGACAGAGGGTGGGAGGCTACAGGGCCTCATGTGACATGGGGCGGGCTTGGGGGCAGAATGGGGGAGGTCCTCCTGCAGCCTTCAGGGGTGAGGCAGCCAGCTGTGTCACAGTGATAATGCGGTGGGGGTCGGGGGACTGCAGCTGTGCCCAGCACTTCCTCTGCAGGAACCATCTGCCCAGCTACCGGTTCTCCCTCCACCGCGACATTCCCGTTTGACTTTCCAACAACTTCCTTTTATCCAGCCTGCAGCCCAGCAACCTCCCACTGGACCCAGTCTGGTGTGACTCTTGGAGTGTGTTTCCTCCACCCTGGGGTAGTGTCCATCCTGGCTAGAGAGAGACCCTGGCTCATCTGCCTGTCTGCCCATGGGGAGTAGCCCTTCCTGTGGCCTGGGAGGTCCAGAGACCCTGCCCACTTTGCCTGCCTTCAGCCAGACTTTGCCAAAGAACCCCCTTCTATTTGTCACCCAATGAAAGGCTATGGGGGCAGAGTCAGGAGTGAGCCTGGTCAGGCTGCTGGACAGCCTCCTGCCCATGCAGGGCTCAGGTGGGTTCTCTGCACAGGTTCTCTGACCACCTATGCCCTCCAAGAATCTCCATTGTCATCTTATGCCTAGCCTTGAACAGGATTAGGGTCACAGTCTCCCAGCTAGTGGCAACACAATCCTATACCAGCTTTGCCATGGGGAACTTGAGCCAAATAATCCACATGTAGGCAGTGGGCCCTTCTGCCTGGCAGCCCAGAACTTGCCGGGAAGCCTGTCTACTTGGCACTAACTCCAGGCACTCCCCAGTTGACTCTTAGCAGAAATAAAGTCACCATAGGTTTAGGTTCCAGAGAAAACCACTTACTAAAGGATGATGACTACTGTTAGGTGGCTTCACAGAAAGGAATAGTGTTCTCTTAAGCCTGATGGAGGTTCTCAGGCATGGTCTTAGGATGCCACTAGGATCTCTATGCTTTGCCTTGATTTAATGTTTAGATTGTTCTTGTACATAGTTGGTTGCTAAAAACCCCATGTCACCATGATTTGCTAGATGTTACCATCTTGGCATTTGAGTGTCTTGAAGTTAAGGGTAGACTAGCTACACGTTTAGAACTTGAGTTGGAGACTTCTGGAACATGGGATCTGCTTGCCCTTTCTTCCATGCTGGCTGACTGCTCTCTTCAGGGTTTGGAGAGGGTGGACCTTGTTGGGAGCAAAGACTGTCCACCAATTTCACCATGCTTGTTGTATTCTGATGAGGTTGGAGTGTGGGACCAGCAGAGGGTATTGGATTTTGTCTGTTTATTTGCAGTGCCAACAGTCCTGCTGGGCCAGGCTCCTGGACCTTTTGGAAGGCAGAGGCAGACAGGTGTGTATGTCCATGGTCCACAGCACCAGTACTCTTGAGACAACTGTCCCCAGTATATCAAAGTAAGTGAGCCAAGGGAGGGTTTGGATTAGGGGCAGTAAGGGGCTTGGGTAGACAGCCCCACACCCAAGAGGCAGCAGGGCTGGATTCTGGGTGCGGCTGGTGGGAGCGGGTGACTCCACCTCAGCTCTAAGGCAGATGTTCCCTGGCTTGCACCTGTGGGGCCCACAGATGGGACACTTCCGCTTTCAAGAGGAGGCTCTGAATTGCTTATTGCCCTGTCCTCATGCTTTTCCAATCAGCGGGTCTGACAGAGGTGGAGTTTGAAAGAGAAGAAAGTTGCCCACAAGTGGGGGGCTGCCCCAGCACCTGAGGGTAATCACTATGCCCTGAGGAGGGCAGTTGATGTTTGTGGGGAAGTAGACGTTGACTGTGGCTTTCTGAGCTGGGTGGTCCAATAGATAAGGAGTGGGGAAGGAAGTGGCTGCAGAGGGCTGGAGGGGGTGGTGGTTCCCTGCAGAAACCATGGTTGTCTGTAGTCTGCACCTACCCTTATGCCAGGGCTTGGGAGCTCCCTTAGTACCCTCACATGCTTCCCATGCCAGGGTAGCAAGATGTTAAGATGGCTTCGCTTCTGCACTTTGGGAGAGAGCTGACCATCAAAGCCTCCAGATAATGTGACTGAGTTATTCCAGATTGAGATGCAGGCAGGCTTCCTTCCATGTCTTTGGGGATTTGCATTCTGGCCAGAGAGCTGGGAGTAGGTGAACAGAGGCTGTGGAGATGGGGATAAGGAGACACTGGTAGCTGGGTGTTGGTGGTGCATGCCTTTAGTACCAGCGCTCAGGAGGCAGAGGCAGGCAGATCTCTCTGAGTTCAAGGCCAGCCTGGTCTACAGAGCTAGTTCCAGGACAGGCTCCAAAGCAATACAGAGAAATCCTGGAGAGAGACAGAGACAGAGACAGAGAAAGACAGAGACAGAGAGAGACAGACAGAGACAGACACAGACAGACAGACAGAGACACATAGAGAGAGAGACAGAGACAGACAGAGACAGACAGAGACAGACAGACAGAGACACATAGAGAGAGAGACAGAGACAGAGAGACAGAGACAGATAGACAGATAGACAGACAGAAACACACACACAGAGAGAGACAGAGACAGAGAGAGACAGAGACAGATAGACAGATAGACAGACAGAGACACATAGAGAGAGAGACAGAGAGAGAGAGAGAGAGACAGAGAGAGAGACAGAGGGAGAGACCCAGCTTACTCTTGTTTCCTCTCCTAGTTTATGAGAATCCATGACTGCTGGGTAGATAGACAGGTGGATAAAAACATGGGGCTATCCAAGTCTCATAGCAACCCACTTTACACAGAAAGGACAGGCTCAGCAGGTCAGCAAGTTGATGTTTCTAGTCACTAAATCCTGGAAAAAGGGCTGTAAGTCCCAGCCACCCCAGAATAGGAGGACAGCGACTTGTGCAACAGCTCCATGTGAGCTGAGTAGCAGGCCATCAGCCTCTGCTTTGGGGGCTCAAGTGAGGTGTGTCTAGTTAGGGTGCATAGCAGGAACCACTGACTACCAGGTGACCTGGCCAGTGCTGGCCACCAGCCCTGCCCAGCACAGGGTGTGGCTGAGTAAACTCAGAACCACAGAGCAGGTGATGCAGCACACGGCTGGGTGACACGTGGAAATCCGGGACAGGGACTGTGATTATCAGATATACATCTGCAGAGGACAAGCCTGTTTTTTGGCCTATCTAGGCTTCAGTGTAGTCTGGAATTAATCTCAGGTGAGGGCTGGGCTAGAATTTGGGTCCTCATCTTTTGGGGGTTTGCTTACACCTTTGCTATCTGGTAAACTCCACAGCCGCTTAAGGTGTTTCAGAGACCATAAATAAATCCACCAAACCGCACAGGAAGTACATCTGCTGAGCACCTGGATGTGCTAGGCCTGCCTGTGACCTCGTAGAACCCACTCAGCCTCTGGTCAGACACAACTGTCAGCATTGCTGCCACTGTCACATCACAGGAGGCCGCTCAGCTGATGTGAGAGGGCTGGGATTTTCCAACTAAGCTAAACCCAGGCTGGTGAGTCTGGATGTGTCTGTGACCCTTCCAGGCACAAGGTCCTATCTACCTCTGCTACTGCTACATCAAGACTGATGTAGCCCCTCCACAGAACAGGAAACCAGGGTTTCCCAAGGGAGAGGCCAGGCTCTATACAACTCAGCATACCATGCGGTGACCCTCAAGAGGCAGGCATCCTGAGAACTTAGATGCTGCCTGCCCATCTGTGGGGGAGCCCCTTCAGAAGCCACTTTCCCTTTAAGGGGCCAGTGTGCAGGGCGGCCCCTGGTTTCTGTATGACTGTGAGGTTGGGGCTGGAGGCTCACCCTTATTGTAGAGCTGCTCTCCTCAGCAATCTGCTCTAATTTCACTTCCTTTGAGTCTGGGAAGCCAGAAGTGCAGCTGGCCTGGGCAGCAGGTGTCCGAACCACAGGAGCAGAAACTGGAGAGCCTCCCTTAAGCGTGGACACTGTTTCCTTTGTATTTTTCACCCTTTCTATCATCATTTGGTGTTGGGGGCAGCTTAAGAGAGGATGGATTGGGTCTAGACAATGCACTCATGTTCTAGAACATTCTGAATACTCTGTTGCCTATAGCCTAATATGTGGAGTGAAAGAGCAGCCATGGAACCTGGTGCTTGTTGGCCAGCTTCCCTTGGGGCCTCCAACTCCGCCTTCACAGCCACACTAAGGGCACCGCCCTTCCTCCTGTGGGTGGGCTGTTTGCAGGTGTGTCATGGTCACAGTGGACCCAGCAGGCCTGGCCAAGGGGATGACTGGTGTTCTAGGCACCTGAAAGGATTTGGGGGGACTCTTAGAGTTACCCCTACAAGCTGATTAGTCACTAATGTGGCTAGCCAGGTTTTCTCCAGCTGCCCCCTCGGTGTCAACCAGCACTACTACCAATATCTACAACACTGCCACTGACATGACCTTAGAATTAAATGGAAGAGAACTTAACCTCTATCTGCCAAGAAAAAAAAATTTGCATTGCTTCTTTAAAAACGTGGGTTTTAGTAACATTGTTCTGTGCTACACATACAAAGTTAGAGGATATAATGCACATGTGCCAGCCCTCACTTTCACCAAACCTGTAAACCCATTTTTAGGTAAGGCCTCAAGTAACCTAGGCTGACCTCCAACTTGCTATATGTAACTGAGACTGGCCTTGAACTCTTGATTTTCTTGCCCCGGCTTCCCAAGTGTTGGAATTATGGGCATGCACTACCATGTTTGGATTTTAACTTAACTTTTTAAAACATCAGGTAGGGCTGATGAAATGCTCAGTGGGTAAAGACAATTGCCACCAAGCTTGATAACTTTCGTTTAATGTCTGGGACCCACGTAGTAGAAGGAGAGAACCAATTCTGTACTTTTTCATTCTCTGACCTAGAGAAAGAGAGAGAGTAAAATAATAATAAATGTAAAATCAGTGTTGTTGTCGTCTCCCCTCCACCCATGGTGTCCCATGTCCTGTGTCTGCACCCCTCCCCTTCAAGGTCCAGTGTGCACTGTTCACTAATGGGCTGCTGGCTGCTCTCTGGCCTCCTGGTTAGTTGTGTGGTTTCAAGACGGTGGTGCACTATGTGCCTTGCCTGCTGCTGGTATTTCTCGCCTAACTTCAGAGTTTGGGATTCATCCTAGGGTGGCTGTGGAGGGTTGCTTTCCCAAGGCTACAAATAAACTACTTTCTTTTTTCTCTTCAACTTGAGCTTTCTCATCAGCATACAGATTCCAGCTGCAGAGTTCTCCAGAGAAGTGACTCTCTGAACCCCTTGGGGCTCAGCCAAGCCAATGGTTCTGCTCCCTGAACATTTACAGTCCACGTGCCTGCACAGGGCCTGAGGCAACCTGGGCTCATACCACCTTGGAGCCTCAGATTGTGAGGGTTCCCAAACCCTGTCTTACTCCATCTCATTCCATCGTGTTCAATACACCTTCCAGACACTACAGGGGGATGAAGGCAGAGGGCCAGAAGGGAGGTTCAGGCACCCCAAGGTGTGCTTAGCCATGACAAATGTCATGAAACTCTGCTGAGACAGACACCTGCGGGCACTTGAATCTGTTCCCATGAGCCCTCCGGGGCTGAGGTCCAATGGATGCACCTGCAGGCAAATGGGGGAGGTGTCAGAGACAGAGCCCAGGACTCTCTGGCATGACTTGGTTTTCTAGGACACATGCTCTCTGACCCTGCCTATGCCTGATGTTTCTATTGAAGGCTGCTCCGTTTCCTGTCTCTCCTGTCCTAGTTTCTTCTCCTTAGGAGACCGTGAGGGCCAAAGGCAGCCAGAGTTTGCACCTGTTTTAGCCATTGCTCTATTGCTGTGAAGAGACACCATGATCAATGCAACTTATCAATGAAAGCATTTTATTGGGGGTTTGTTTAATAGTTTCAGGTCTAGTTCATTATCATCACATTGCCTCCAACAAAGCCACACCTCCTAATCCTTCTAACCCTTTCAAAGAGTTCAACCTCCTGGTTGACTAAGCCTTCAACTGTGAGAGCCTGTAGGGCATTCTTGTTCATGCCACTACAGTACTTCTCTCTGTCTATAGTGGAAAGACCTGGAATTGGGCCCAGGTGATGTTGTGACTGCTCACATTGTGCTAGGATAATCCCCAACAACTCCATCACCTCCCATGCCCATGGGGGAGGTCCGGCTCTGCCACTGTGGAGTTGTTTGCATTTTCTAGAATTTTCTGTCAGAATCAACACTAAGTATTTCTCACTCTCCCTCCCTCCTTCCCTTTCTCCCTTCTTCCCTCTCTCCCTCTCTCTCCTTCCCTCTCTTTCCCTCCCTCCCTTCTTCCCTCTCTCCCTCTCTCTCCTTCCCTCTCTTTCCCTCCCTCCCTTCTTCCCTCTCTCCCTCTCTCTCCTTCCCTCTCTTTCCCTCCCTCCCTTCTTCCCTCTCTCCCTCCTTCCCTCCCTCCTTCCCTCTCTTCCTTCCTCTCTCCCTCCCTCTCTCTCTTCCTCCCTCTCTCTCCCTCCCTCTCTTTCCCTCCCTCCCTTCTTCCCTCTCTCCCTCCTTCCCTCCCTCCTTCCCTCTCTTCCTTCCTCTCTCCCTCCCTCTCTCTCTTCCTTCCTCTCTTTCCCTCCCTCTTTCTCCCTCCCTCTCCCTCCCTCCATCCTTCCCTCTCTCCCTCCCTCCCTCCTTCCCTCCTCCTTCCTTCCCTCCCTCCCTCCTTCCCTCTCTCCCTCCCTCCCTCCCTTGCTTTTACAGTTTCATATACCCTAGACTGGCCTTGAACTCTTGGTCTTTCTGCTGAGATGATGACTATGTGCCATCATACCAGGTTTATGCAGTTGTGGGGATAACTCAGACTTTGTGCACTATAGGCAAGCACTCTACCAAATGAGCTGCCCTATCCCGAACATCCCTTTTGTCTGTGTCCTTCTGTGTCAAGTGGTATTCCATGAATGGCCACTCTGTGTCTCATGCCACATCTGTAGATATTGGTGGTTTGGGGTTTGATCATCTTGAAAGAGAGGGTCTCTGTGCCAGAGGGACTGAGCCTATCTATGTTCACCTCTTCACTCTTGGGAACCAAAGCTCTGCTGTATCAACCTTCACAAACCTGCCCTGAAGGTGATGCTCCCTGTTGCCCCAGGTGGGCTCCCTGACAGTCACATCCCTAGCCTCCTAAGTAACTGTTCCTTTTCCTCTAGGGGCATTCCCCAGCTTTCCTGGGCCTCTGGCCAGGCTGCCTATGGCAAGTTGATGTCCAACCTGTGTGATGCAATGGGTTCTGGGCTGTGACCCTGACCTAGGTTGTTCATGTGCCACATGAAGACAGCAGAGGCTAAGAGAGAGACTTGCCCTGCTGTCCCCACAGCCATCTCAGCCAGTGTGAAGGACAGATCCCACTGTACTTTAAACTTCCAACTTGACCAAGAAATGAGGACCTCAGCACCCTGGCTACGTTCTTTGGGGGCAGGGCCACTTCCACACATTCATTCTTAGCCCTGACCTGGGGGCAGGTGGCAGGGTGACTCCTCCCCAGCTTCCCCCTGCCTCCTCCCTTCCTCTTTGGCCCCCCCTGCTTCCTCGAAGTATTGAGTAACTAGCAGAAAGCAGGGTCTTGTGCCTGACTCTTCCCACCAGCTCCTTTGTTCCCCTGAGAACTTCCCTCAGAGCAGCCATTGCTCTGTCCACCCTTTCCACCGCAGTGACACAGGGTGGTCCATCTGTCTGGTCTTTGACTGGCACATAAGCCTTTGTGAGAAGGTTTATTTTTCCTCCATCCAGGAATATGGTGGGGTGAGCTGGCCACTACTCCAGGGGAGGCTGTGGTGGATCAATGGAGACCAGAGCCAATGCTGAACCCCTGGGATCAATCGTGTCTGAAACACCCTTGGATGCCAGTGTTCTAGTACTGAATAATCCTCCATGGGTTACCGATGTGTATATGCTGTGGACACTTGCAGCCAGGACAGTGTGGTTGCACAGGTGCTGTGGTTAGAAACCACCTAAGACGGTATCACCGTCTTTGTGGACAGGCTGACTTTGGCTTGACCTTGTCACCTGCTCCTGTCCCCCCTCAGGCAGGCCAGCCTGAGGTTATGGAGCCTATACATGTCCTCTATCAAGCTTGGACATAACTCAGGGCTACTGGCCACACCATGGAGGGATGTAGGTGTGCCTCCTTGTACTGGGACATTGTTCATGGTGGGTAGGGACTTTTCTAAGGCCATCTGTCTACTCATAGCACTGGACTAGAATACTGAGCTTGGGGGATGCAAGGCTTGGCCTCTGATGGCTTACTAAAGGGAGGAAGGTGGGGGAAGGGACAGAAGAGAGGAAAGAGAAGGGAGCTGACTCCTCTCACCCCACAGACTTCCACTCTCTGTCTGACAAGCATCCATCAGGATGTTAGTTTTTCAGGGCAGTCAGTAGACTCTTCTCAGCCATTCCCTTGTCTAAGGACCCTCCCCTGGCCCCTGCTTCCTGCAGCACTGTGATCTCCCCGTGTGTGTCCAGTCTAGTGTGCTTGGTGGCGGCAGACACTCGTGTAAGGTTCCCAGGGCACAGCTTCAGTGGGCTCAGAAAATGCCAGAGCTCTGGGTTTTTATCAGCTTGCAGGTGCGTGTGGTGGTGGGGCATGATTTGGGGATCTTTCTAACTGAGGGTCTTAGACCTCCTGTGGTGTCACCCTGATCTCACTTACTGTCTGCTGTTCAGGACTCAGGCAGGTATAGTATGCCCCTGGGCCTTCGTACACACAGGGCACTGAGCTGGGACATGCCTCCTGCTTTATCAGGACTCTGCTCCTGAGTGTTCCTTCAGTCAGTGCCCTCAAACACCTCCCATGGCCAACCCTCACTGTACCCTTCCTCCATTGTCTCTTTAGTCTAGCAGGCATTCTGATGTGGCCAAAGCATCAGGCCCCCACCTGGCAGCGCAGGGAGGCCGTGTGTTTAAGTTACAAAACAGGTGCTCTATTGTCCCAGATGCTGTACAGTTCTTCTTTATAGTTTTATTTTTATTCCTCCCTCCCTCTCTCTCTCTCTCTCTCTCTCTCTCTCTCTCTCTCTCTCTCTCTCTCTCTCTCTCTCTCTCTCTCTCTCTCTCTGTCCCTCTCCCTCTTTCTCTCTCTCTCCCTGTATGTGTGTGTGTTATTCTATATGTGTATGCAAATGTGCATACAAGCATTTGAGGAAGACAGAAGAAGCTGGAGTTACAGACAGTTGTGAGCTCAGCATGGGTGTTGGGACCGGAACTTGTGTCCTCTGGAGGAGCAGCAAGCACTCTTAACCACTGAACTATCTCTCTAGCCCTCTATTGTGCTTTCTGACCTAGGAAATCTCATTGCACTTTTGCTGTCTTAGAAGCTGGGGCACACTGACCCCACCACTCAGTAGACAGGGTTCTTTTTCAAACCTCAAGGAAGACTTCAAACCTCATGGAGATTATCCCATGTCTCCTTTAAGAAATAAGGAAACAAGGCAATAAGCATCTAGGGCTGTCTTGGCCACACACAGGTGCATCGCTGGGAGGAAGGTAGGGTGGGGCTCCTGTCACCCACTGAGCAGAACCCAAGTCAGAACATGACCTGGTCCCCCAGCATGGCGTGCATACCACCTGCTGGGCTGCTGGTGGCACCTGGATCACCCTGGCAGTGGAGGGAACCTTCAGTGGAGGGAACAAAGCATTCTGGGTTTCAGAAGACAGAGGCAAAGACTGCAGGAATGTGGCTACAATCTAGGGATCACCAAGGTTGCCAGCAGTTCCTGGGACCAGGAAGGGGCAGGAAAGTGTATCATTCAGCTTGGCTGTGTAAAAAACCCACAGTAAGTTTCCTTGATTCTGGAGCCTGGAGTTTCATATGAAGACGTGGCCAGGCTGGGTTTCTTGTGAGACGTCTCTCAGCTTTGCTGATGGCCACCTTCTGTACTCTCCTCAGGGTTCTTCCTCTGTGTTCCCACAACCACATGTTGTCTCTGCACCCAGTGGCGCCTCAGAAGCATCTGAGTTGGATTAGGATTGTTGCTGCCTTGTGGGCCTCATTTTATTTTATTATTTATTATTCTAAACTACGTGTAAGTGTGTGTGTGTGTGTGTGTGTGTGTGTGTGTGTGTGTGTGTGTGTGTGTGTGTGTATACATGTAAATGCACTGCCTGAAGAGGCTAGAGGCAATGGATGCCCCTGAAACTGGAGTTATAAGAGTTTGTCTGTCATCCAGTGCAGGTGCTGAGAACCAAACAGAGCAGAATGAGGTCTTAACCACAGGGCTATCTTTCCAGCCCCTGTGGGTCTCATTTTAACTTCATTACTTAGAAGTTCTGTATATTTAGAGGTCATCTATACACAGGCAGGCAGGCAGACAGGCAGGCAAACACACACACGCATACACTCTCTCTCTCTCCCTCTCTCCCTCTCCCTCTCCCTCTCCCTCTCCCTCTCCCTCCCCCCCCTCTCTCTCTCTCTCTCTCTCTCTCTCTCTCTCTCTCACACACACACACACACACACACACCTTTTATATACAGGAGGTCCTGTGAGATCCTGGGGCAACTTCAGCAGAGGAATTTGGAGCCCAGCTCAAGTGAGGTATTACTCTTCTCCAAAGCTTTGAGTGTGAGTATCCTGCCCTCATCCTGATCTCAGACATGACTTTAGAGTGGGCTGTCTCCCCACACCCCCAAAGCTGTGGTCCTCCATGATGGTGGCTACAGGACATTTTCACAACAGGGTCCTGTGGTGGTTACTGTTAGCCCCCATTTTGAAAATGGAAATAAAGGCATGAGTGACCACTGGATATTAGTAAATCTCTGAACCCCAGAGTTCTATACCCTGTGTGCTCAGCTCACCCCATCCTTCAGACCAGCATTTCTCAAGTCCTGTCTGGACTGGAAACTGGAAGCTGCCGAGGGTATAATCTTTGCCCCAGGGGTCAGATATCACAAGAGAGATAGGGGAAAAAAGCAATTGATGAAATAGCATGGCACAAGATGGCTGCAGAGAAAATGACTTGGACTATGACCTGAGAGTTTCGATATGACATTGGAGAGGTGACATGAACCTGCAGTCCCATGTGACCCATGTGAACTACACATATTCTGTGGGGATCAGCTTGGAGCAATGCCAGGAGCAGGTGCAAAGGCCCCGGGGCAGAGCCTTGCAGGGTGGGTGGCAGCCAGCCAGCCCTGGGTTCTTGTTCACTCTGGGCTTTGTGGATTTGCTGTCGCTGCTGAAGTAGCACCGTGCCTCCCAGGTGGTGAGGACAGACGCCCAGGCTGGCTTGAGGCAGAAGCATGGCACACTGGGACATATTTGGATGTAAATATTTTCAGCAGAGAGAGCAGCTGGGAGATGGGGCCTCATTCGGAGCGTCTCTGTGGAAGCCTGGAGTCAGGGCCAGATGGCTTCCTCCCAACTGTACCACCATCCTCAGGAGGCTGTGAGGCAGGCAGGGTGGCGAGGCCAGGCTGTGCCTACGGAGTGAGTTCCCTGTGCACAGGCTGTTGAGAGCCTGGTAAACAGGCCTGGGTTCCAGCCTGCCCTTGGTTGGATGCACCCACCGCCTTTACCTATTACAGGCTGCACCTACTGCCCTGGATGTGAGGACTCAGTGAGCACGCATGCAAGGAGGGACCTTGGCAACGCACGCAGCTAGCGTGCTGTACACATCCCTTGATATCACATCCTTCTTTTCTTAACTTTTTCTCCAACCTTGGTGGGAATGAAGTTAGGAAGAAATAGGTGCCCACTGGTGTCCTGGTGTAGTGGCCAGATGGCTCTTGCAGGACCATCCCCTCAGGGTTCTTCCTGGCCATGTGTGGCATCTCAGAACTCCTGCCTTCTGTTCCCCTGAGAACTGAATGTCCTCCAGAAGACCTGAAGCACCGCTGAGGGCCAAACATGGACAGATGGTACCTCTCACATCTTCTGAATGTGCCCTGGGTCGTGCTGCCCAGTAGTGAGTACTCCTCTGGCAGCATAGGACCCTCAGTTCCTGCCTAGAACTCAGAAAATAAAGTAATAAATAAAACAACCTGCTCCTTCTCCCTTCTAATCAAGGCCAAGTCCCAAGCCTGTGCTAAGGTCAAGTGGCATCCTCAGTGCCCATAACACACACTGGCTCTCCCCTTTCCTCAGGGACTCTCTGAAGTCTTTCCAGACAGACATGGAATTCTGGGATTTGGGATAGAGAACCCCCAGAAATGGCTGGCAGCAATGGTTCCTATGGGAGCTCAGCCAAGGAATCTGATGCCCTCTCTAACACTGAGCGGGCAAACAGAGAACAGGGGCAGGTCCACATGTCTGTAACTGGCCCACAATTCTGGATGAGGTATGTGGAGGTCATAGTATCTTTAGGGATACTAGCTTTTTCCATTTACAGTCTATGGATGTGCCTGGTCAATTGGCTTGCTAACCCATGGTTCAGGAAGGCCACTAAAGCCTTCAATGTTTACAACTTCTTACACTACTTTCAGGGAGAAAAGTCATTTCCAGAAACCTCTGGGCAGCTCTAAAAGTTGACTAATTCTATCATAACTGTACATTATTTTCCAGATAGATTGGTGGGGCCTGAGTGCCCTTGCTTTGGGCAGTGCATAGAGGTGCCATGTGCATCTAAGAGAGAAGGGATAAAAGCAAGATTGCAAGGAGGCTGGGAAGGCTGGTCTGAGAAAGGAAAGAAGAGACTAAGGTTCGGAAAGAGCCTAAGCTGTGTGGACTGCCCGTCCCCAACAGTGGGTTACTGTAGGGTGAGCAAAGTGGACATATGCATCTCCAGAATGCCACAGTGACACCTTCTACCAGGTCTTACTGTTCGCTGGGGTCAACATGGGACATCTTGTGTTTCACCTGGATGTGAACCACACTTTAACTCCAGCTGGCTTGGCTGCCCTGCTAAGCCTAGATGATGAGGGCAGTTCAGGCATACACAGCCATGGGCTTCCCTCCTGGGAAAAGCCTAGAATTGTAAACACATGGATCCCTGGGGTTCTCTTCATACACACTCCATCTGGGCCACCCATCAAACACTGCACTGCTGCCAGCTGTGTTCATGTTAGGGACATGGGCCAGGGCCGGGTAGCATTTCCAGAGCCCCACTATTCCTTCTGAAAATTGTGAGGTCTTCTATGTGGCTTTACTGGAAGTCTATCCCTGAATATAGGAGGAGCCCAGATGAAGGCTGTTCTTGCCATTGAATGTGAGTCTCAATACTCACTTTAAGCACAACACTGCTGAGTTCTAATACTTTGCTTTTTGTGTCTACAGGATCCTGGGTCATGCCTGATATGTAGCTGGTGCTCGGTTCATCTCCATGTAATGCAGAAAAGAACTGATGCTCTGTGTCTGAGTCCAATTCCAGGTGTGAGCAGATGGATGCTGCATATTCAACCACACAGGGCAAGGGCTCCAAGATGCAGGACCCAGCCTGCTTGCTGGCTTGGGGTTTTGTGCTATTGGAGTGTCTTCCACATAGCCCCAAGTTCCCGGAACACTCCAGGGAAGGAGTGTGGTACCCACTGGAAAGATAGCATGTGGTTGGTGATGTGTGGGACTGAAGATATAGGTTGGACCAGCAGACTGCTCCTCACAGATTATGGAAAGGCATAGAGCCAGTAGGACTCCTAGGTGCCCCGGGAAGAGGCAGGAGTGCCACTGTGTACAGGCAAAACAAATAGCTTAGTGTTCCATAGCCATGTCTGTGATTTGGGCCAGGCTCCCTACTGTAAAAGGCCTCGGTTTCCTCACTGTCAGATGAACCTGGGAGAGTGTTGGGAGAGAAAATGTGAGTGCAGAAGCTCCCTGGGGTCAATGTGGCAGCCAGGAGGCCTTTGCCACAGGAGCAGGCCACTCTCTTGGGCCAGGTTTCACAGCCAAGAGTCCTCATTTCCACTTCCCACCCTGCATGGTCACCAGGGTCATTGTCTCACACGATCTGGCTGGAACTCCGAAGCTTGGGCACACCCACATCCGTAGCTTTATCTCCTTCCTGAGAACTTCCCCAGGCCAGCCCCAAAGGTGGCAGCAGTGGAGGGGGGGGGTACTGGGTGTGGATCACAGCTTTCCTGCTGGGACTTGATTAAAAGACACAACAGTTGCTGATGACAGAATCAGCCAGGGCACCACCCTCTGGCTCAGCTTTGCCTCTCTGAGTTTATCTTTCAGGGCTCAGCCTGCCGTTGTCACAACAGGGATGAACTGAGGCTGGGGTCACAGCACTGTCATCTCTACAAGGCATATCTACCAAAATCCATAGCCAAGGTGCACAAGCAGAGCCCCCCCCTCCCCTGGACCCAGCAATGTCTCTGGCCTGGGTACAGTCCTCAGCTCCAAGTAAGATAGGCATTTCATCCTGTCCCTTCTTCCATGCTTACCTTCCTCTTCCACCTGACCACCCAGGGCACCTGTGCTGAGTGTTACTTACGTCAGCCCCCAAGTCTAACCGAATCCAAAAATACTAAGCTGGGGCCCATCTGTCCGCCAACTGATGAGCACAGATGTGCTGTGGATTTCAGAGGCGACTGGCAGACAGTCAAGGCTGTTAGAAACAGCACCTGCTGCCTGCTCCCCAGCTCCCCATTCTGCCCTACCCCCAGCCCCAGGAGCTTCCGGAAGAGGCCATGGGAGCATCCTGAGGCTGACCTACTAAAAGCTTCACCTACCATCCAGGAGGGTAGGGAACCAAGGGTCCAGCTGGAGCCCTTCAACCTGAGCTCCTACACTGAGGCTGGCATGGAGGCTGCAGCTCTAAATAGAGACAGACAGCAGGTGGCATGCAGGGCATGGCTACCCCAGGGCCTTTACACCTGCCTCCTTCTGCCTGGAACACCTTCCCCAGGGGCCCTCTCCCCTGCTGCCTCTAGCGCATTGCTCAGATGCATCGCTGAAGCTTAGCCAATCTGATGGTCCGTGTTTTGTTTTGGGTTTCATGTTAAGAGAGGTCTACACATACAGAGCATCTTCTCAAGAAGAGAAAGGAAACACAGTGGCTGCATTATTCCCCATTGACGGCAATAGCAGAAGTGGGAGAGCATGGTGGTCATGGTGCGCTTTGAAGATGATGCCAGGCGTGATAGAAGGAATCAGGACAGCATTTTCCTGGCAGTGGGATCAATGTCCCAGAGGCCATGGAGTTTCCTAGGCCCCTGGACTTTGCCAGTGCTGCCCCTTACTTTGCCAGATGCCGGGTGTGTGCATGGCTTCTCTGTTGTTAGTGATGCAGTTCTAAGGGTAGCTGAAGTCTTGATATCTGGATGGGAGCCAGGGACTGCCAAGAGGGAACCAGGTCCCTGAGGCTGGGGAACAAGACGTGTGGGTTTGGTCAGGGATCGGGACATGGCACCTAGAACAGTGCCGACACCCAAGGAGACCTGCCAACATTGCCCTCCTTTCCTCGGCTCTTCTCCTGGGTTTGCACTGTGGCTTGGGAGCTGTGGGTGGCTGTAGGGATTGTAGGTGGGTATGGTTGGTCAGTCTCCTTTTGAGAATTTTCTTCTACAGCCCCTCCCCAAGTTATATGAGTATAAGTCCTCAGGACAAGGTGGAGCTAGTGTTCCAACACAGCACCATGCCAAGTGCCAGACATCAATGTCCTCTAGTCCCCAGATGGCTGAACTATGGACTTAGGCCTGATCATGTGGCCTTGTAGCTGTGGTATTCCAGAAGCAGTCATGGTCCCTAAGCCAGCAGTCTCCAAGCCATGCTGGACTCCCTGTCACCCCACAAAGGGCTATATGGCAAGGACTACAGGAAGACTCTGGCTGGGCCTGGCTGCCTTTTCCAACTGTAGCACCCTAGCTGTCTCCAAGCCAAGCCTGTTTGCTCATCTGTGAAATGCATGCCAGGAGAAAAGTGATTTTCAAGGTGTTTTACTGAGGGTTCTCCAGCTCCCTGGGGAGTCATTAACCATATTTCTGCTTGACACTCAGGCATGTGTGTTTGGGAGACAGCATGTATGCGATTGGCACATGCATCCACAAAGAGTTTGTCTACAGTTGACCATTGCACAGAGAGCACTTTTTCTTACACATGGACAGGTGTCTTTTCTAATTATTGTTGTATTGGCCTGGACTTTTAGCTGTGACGTGCACACCCTTGGGACCAGGCCTCCATCAGCTTCCTCCCACCATCTCCCCTACCAGGGCCATGTCCTGCCTTTCCCCATACTTCCCACTTCTGTGAGAATCCCTTAATACAAGCCTTACTCTCCCCTTGGCCAGGACCAGATGCAGCTCTGCCTCCTCTGTAAGGAGCCAACCTGTCTAGCTTTCCTATCCTACCCTGGTTTAAACCTTTCTCCATGATCTAAAAAGGAACACACATTTGCTCCCTGCCCCTGAGCTCTCTTGTTAATTTCACTTAAATGGCTTAAACAGACCCCCAAGTTACTCTCAACTGAGCCTTGAGACTGAGTCAAAACGTATCTGTGGCTTGGGACACTGCTGAACTGACATTCAAAGGCTGGAAAACAAAGGCCTTCAGAGTCAGTAGTGGCCTGCAGAGATCCCAGAGCACAAGCTAATGCTTCAGGGTCTGGGCTTTGTAACAATATGTCCACTTGGAGACAAGCTTCCTCTGCCTCAACTGACACCATGGGGAACCAGAAGATGGACTGGCCAAGGCTACAGTGTAGAAGGCCACTTGCCATACTGGGATGATTTTTGAGCCTTCACGGCACCTGGATGGGCCTGCTTGGGACTTGTCAGGGTTCAGCAGGATGCCACCAGATCATCCCCGACCTACCTTAATGTCCAGGAAGTTTGCACATGGTCAGTCATGGGCACCCAGGCAGCTGTGGCTTTTACTCCACCCATGTATACCTCTTTGTCCTGGTGCCTACTGACTCATAAGCAAGAGCCACAGGGCCACCCTTGCTTTGCACCCCACGGTTTTCCTTGAACATGGGCACAGCTGTGTTCAAAGTGTGCCCGAGTCCCAGGGACCTAGGAAGGGTAGGAACCATACTCCAGTGAACTACTGACTCTCTGGATAGCTGCAGCACCATGATGGCATGCCCTCTTCCACTCCAGCATATCTCCCCTGCCTGCTTACCTGGTATCACAACATGCAAATGTGTGACACTCTGCTAACATACAGGCCTTATGTACTGAGTTGACATAACCATTGGTGCCATTGCTATACAGACCATGTGTGAGGGTCCTCTGAGACACTCCTGGGTAGGAAACTGGAAAATGAAGGTGGCAGATATGGGTCCCATGTTGGAGCTATACCATGGAGCCCATGACGGGCACAGCACCTACAGCCTGGGCATTTGGTTATGTTGGTGCCAGTCATTCTCATCTGCTAACAATGATATGACTTTCATAAGACCTAGACCTGTGGATGAATTAAATTAGGATGTGACAAAGCTACCTGCCCTGCTTCCCTGTCTTTGAGGGTAGTGCCAATCTCTCCCAGTCTTTGGAAGGTGGTAGTGGAGTCTGACATTTACCTTTTGCTAAGTGATTTCCGCCCCCCTGGGGAGAGGTAAAGAAATATTATTCACCACTGATAGAGAGGACACACACAGAACAAAGAATGTCACCCAAGCTCAGCATGGGGAACCAATGTGTTTATTGGGGTTACTTACAAACACATGCAGAATAGAGTAATCTATGGAATTCTCCAGGCAATTTGTGGGTAAGAGTCCTGCCCCAGTCAACCTTCCATCTCTGATGGAGGGGCCTGGCGAGTCCCACAAGCTTCATGAGCTCCTCCCTCCACCAGAGACTGTCAACAGGCCAGCTCTTGTGAGGGTCTCATGTGGGTAGTGATAGCTGCTTCACTTCAAGATGGTAATGGTCATGTGCAATCTGGAGGCAACAGCTAAACACCTCTGACCACACAGTAAATATACCACACCCAGGAGTGGTCAGGGGAGGTGGGTGTTGGTCAGGGATTCCCCAGCTGTGAAAATTGGAGCAAGGATTTGGAAGGGAGGGAACCAGTTGGGTAGTGGGAGACAAAAAGGTACCAGGTAGTGAGGTCTTAGTGTTCAGTGCTAGTGTGGCTGGAGTGGACTTGCCGTCAGAAGTGGCTGGCACTGCAGGCCTTGCATGTGTGAAGTCATCATCACAGGAGACCAAGGTAGATGAGCTGGAGAAACTGGGCTGTGCCAGGGGGGCAAGGGAGCTGCTATGGGGCTGGTGGTGAGAGCTGATGGTTCCCAAGATGGGTGACACAGAGTAAGCAGCTCAAGGCATCTGCTGGAGGTGGGAACAGGATCCAGATGATCCTGCGTGGGAGGAGCAACTGGAGTTACCCCTTATGGGGATATTAGCTTGGTATGGCAGAGGTCAATGGTTGTTCCCTACCTCATAATGTGACATCAGAGCTGTGAAGGACAGAAGACCCTAGAAATGAAGAATGAAGAGGCCAAAGTGGGACCTAGCTTTTGGAAGGTGATAGACAAGAGATGGGGAAAGCTGGAAACCAGAAGCCAGCCAGGCATAGGTGTTCCCAGAGAGGAAGCAGGGAGGAAAGGCAAGGCTGAAAAGGAGCAGACGGCCCAGGCATGAGGCTGAATCTTGACCACACACTCTCATGGTTCCTTGTCTCTCACTTCAGTGGTCCTGGTTGATCCCTCTCTAGCCCACCCACAGCTGGCAGGCTTGCCTGAATCCCAGCTTTAGGGCTTTGCCTCTAAAAATAGGCGCTTCTTGAAAGAAAAGGCAGATGGACAGCTGCCCCCTGGCCTTCTGCATCTGGCACACAGCTGTGAGGCCTGGCAGATCGCCCGGCTGGCATGAAGAGCAAAGGGAGCATCTTCTGAAAAGGAGGCTGCAAACTGAGGATGAGCTGGTTTCACAGCAGAAGCTGTAGGTTCCAGGTAGCCCTAGACTGCCCTCCACTGTCCATGTCCCGGATGCTCAGAGGGGCAGAAAACCCATAGCAGCCTTCATTGATTCAGACCTGTCTCTTCCCACATGCCTGTGGGAGCTATGGACCGGCGCATGCTTATTTTTCTTCCTCATGGTCCCACCCACAATGGCCATGTAAAAATCAAGGGAGTCAAACTACATCAAGGGCCCAAGGTAGCCAGTGCCTGCCATGACTCCAACCACCTGGGGGTTCTGTCCTCTGAACTCTGTGCTGGGACCTCTTTCTCACCTGGAGCTCTGTGGTACCATCCAGGTGTTAGGCAGTGCCAGCTTGACCAGGACCCCAAGCCCTCCTTGCTTTGCCTGAGGTCTCCCCTGCCCCCACATCTCTCTGGGAAGGGGCTGCAATGCTGTCTCTAAGCCTCAGGCCTGTGGAATGTGGGGTCTACAATCTACATGAAGGAGCAGCAGCTACAGATGGTGAGGTCCCACCACCAGCTCCTGAATGACCTTTAGGGGCTGATCTTGTTTCCCTCATGAGAAGAACAGACACGGCCAGTCCAAGGCTGTCCCAATAATTGTGAGCCATCATGGCAGGATGTTTGCTCCCAAGGCACAGCTGACAGACACTGAGCAAGTCTGCAGTCAGTGTCTGTGCTGTGTTTCCCCTCCCCCACACACTGTCACTGTAATCAGTGTCACCCAGTAGAATTTACATGCAGCAAAGTGAACATTTCACAAGCTGACAGTTAAATCCCTCTGGACAAACGGAGGGTCCTGTTGTATGCACAGTCCCTTTTATCAGCACATCACCCCCCCCTCAAGTCACTCAGGTGTGGTTCCTCATTGTCCCACCTCACTTGTCAGCTGGGAACCCCATGAAAATAGGAGCATAACATGGGCTTTTCCACTTGGCTTTTCAGCTCTCCTTGCTCAGTTCCAGATATACCCCTCTTGGGTGTGTAGTTTATTCTTTTTATTGCCAGAAAGAATGGGCCCTTGACAATACCACCTATGAGGCTTTGGCTGACCTTCACCATTGTCTCTGGTTTCTTTCAGGTCCTCCCACTCCAGGGTACTGTGACTCTTTCATTACAGGTCTCTTAGCTCAACATGATTATGACATCTGTTCCTCTCAACACCCAGCTCCCACCTGGCCAGACCGCCTGCATATGGGGAAGGAACCTGGTTTCTCTGCTTCCTCTGGCCTCTTCCCCGGACCTATGGCTGGGGCCACACTGGGGATCCCCCAGCACCTTCTCCTTAACAGGGCCACCTGGGGAAGAAACTCTCTTCTCTGATCGTATCATGTATCCGTCTTACCAAACCCACTATCTCCAAAGTTCCCACCATCAGAGCCCCTCCCAGCATCCAGCATGCCTCTCTGATACCCACCCCATGCTATCTCTGGGTCCTCTCCTCCTCCAATCTCCCTTTCTCTGCTTCTTCTGTCCGGAACACCTGATGCTCTCTAAGATACTGGGGAATGGCCAGACCCATAGATGCCCTCCATGTGATCCAGCAGTGTGTGTTGGGGGGGGACCACAGGGCAAATGACCCACCATTCAAGGGGGATCTGATACCCAGGTGTCTTACTGAGCTATTAGGGTGTGACCAAAGTTTCACTATCTCCACCCTAACCCTTGACTTTTCTCTTCATAGTGACAAAAATCACATGGAGTTCTGCTAGGCTCCAGGACTTTCTTCTCCAATTCTGGGGCAGAAGATCTCAGGACAGGTCTCAGTGGGACTCACCAGATCCTCGTAGGAGCATCTGGGTGAACTGGGCAGCTTTGCTCCTCCAAAAGTGAGTTGGGAATTCCACAGCTCAGATTTCTAAACAGAGGCCCAGAACTTCCAGGAAGAAGGAGGGGCATCTAACTGTGGTGCTCAGGGAGTGAGGTGAACCATAGCTGTGACTGCCCCCTGGTTCTAGGTTTCTGGAGCTTAGCACCCCTGAATCTGCTATGCTGACTTTAGGTGTACTGGAACCTCCTGCCAGTGGGCCAGTTCCTCCCTGTAAAGTTAATCATCCATTCAGCAAACATCCCTTGGGCAGCTTTTGGCAGGAGGCAATTGGCTCACTGTTGAGGACTCGAAGTGGACTGGGTCCTCCATTGGAGTGAGGGGCTCACAGATATTGACCAGTCTGGTGGGTGCTTCCTGGAACTTCTGGGACAGAAGGCTTAAATGGCAATCAGAGTTGGGCAGCTAGCTTAGTTCCTAAAAGCATTTGCCGTAAAAGAAAAAAAAAAACTTAGTTTAAATCCCCAGCACCCATGCAAACTCTAGGCATGACAATGTATGCCTGTAACTGCAGTCCAGCACCTGTGGAAATGTCAGGCATGATATAGTGTGTGCCTGCCCTTGTAGCCCAGAACCTATGGAAATGCCTGGCAGGATAGTGTACGGCTGTAGGTGGGGAAAGAGGCTCAAAATAGAGAGTTTCAAGTTCAGTGACAGACCCTTTCTCATTGGCCTGTGATAGGGGGGCTGATGGTCTTGGACCAGGGATCTATGGGGTTGGGGGCAGAGGGGGGGTGGGACAATACAGAGAGCAGTGGGGCAGCCAGGCCAGGAAACCTTCCCCAAGCGGCGCCTCTGGGTGCATCTCCTATGCTCTGCCTGAAGGGGGCACTAAGGGAAGCACCATCCTGCAAAGGTGAGAAAAATTCAAAGGTTGGTAGGACTTGGGCTCAGCACCAACTCCTTCCCAGGCTTACTGTACACATGGTCTGTCCCAGCCTGCCTGCTGACCCTTTCTGTCACAAGTTTCCAGCCAAAGCAAGTGGCCACAGCTGATAACCTCCCAGAACCTTGGTTTCCTCATCTGTGTAAAGGAGATAACCACGTCTCCTGAAATCAGGGGCTGGGTGAGGAGAGAGGCGGGAGCTCTGAACCACAGGCTGGCAGCATGGGCCCCTTAGAGGAGCTTCTGAGCCTTGCCTGCACTGCAAACCAGTACGGGGCACAGCCTCAGGGGCTTGTACCTTAACTGTGGGTCGGGTACCTTAACTGCCAAGGGGATGCAGAGCCATGCATGGGTCATTCAGAGGGGACAGATAGGGTGGAAACCAAAGCACTGGGCGAAGAGAAAAGACAGGCCTGCAGGGAGCAGAAAGCATGGAGAAGAGGACATGAGCGTGGAGCCAGAGAGGAACATAGCCTCCACCTCAGGCAGGGACAGGAACCAAAGAGCTAGAGTAGAGCTCCACCTCTCCCCCTTTTCTCCAGCTTAGGCGAGGGGCGGGGGTGGGGGCAGCGAGATGTAGGCGACCCACGGACTTGCCGTCTTGCAGAGAAAATATTCCCTGAAAGACATTAAATGAAGTAAATAGGAGAGATAAAAATGGAAATATCAAGGCAGCAACTTCTCTTCTGATTATAAAGCGAGCAGTGGGGGCGGGGCGGGGCGGGCCTGCGGGAGAAGCAGCTGCAGCAGCCGGCCTGGCTGATAAGGGCTCTGGCAGCCTGCATGGGCAAGATAAAGCCAGGCGCCGCTGCCCTCAATCCCGGCCATCATCAATATTCACACAGCCTGACCAACTGGCATCGCAGATAGAATAAATATAGACTGCCAGCTATTACCAGGACCTTATTAATCCGCTTGCAGGCATTTAAAGGCCGTGGAAAATACGCGGGTTTTGAGCGCAACCATCAATAGCTTGACTCATCATCAAATGCTTTCCTTACAGCTCCTCTCCTCTGCATTGTCTCAGGGTCTCAACTTTCTCTTAGAGATGAGGGGTTTTTTTTGTTTTGTTTTGTTTTGTTTTTTTTTCTTTTTTCTCGTGCAGATGGAGGGACCAGGTGGGGAGAATTCAAACACCTGGTGGAGGGGATTCCAGGGGCTTACAGCTGTCCCTGGAGTCCTCCTGCACTCTGAATGTATACTCAAAGCCTTGAGAAGTATGTGTTGGCATCCCACTCACCTTTTCCCTTAAGCTGCCAGCTGTCAGAGCCTGGCTGGATGGTGGATCACACAAGTGCATCTATCACAGGGAGGGGGAACAGGGACATGCCCCGAGCTGCAGGGTTACTGCTGAAACTGGACCAGCCCAGGCTGCTCTCCTGCTCAGACCCCAAGGCTCCTGGCTGCCGTGGTATGCAGTAGGCCTCCTTACTTGGTCTTCTGTGGTTTGTTTGACTTTGGTCCAGTCTCTCTTTGAATGTTGCACAATCCAGGTATCCAGGCAGCTGGCAGCTCATCGTCTTATTCGTTTAGACACCTCTTCCCTAGAGAGGCCTTCTTCAGCTTGTCACTGTTCATTCTGAAGCCCTCACCCCACACATCAGGAACACCACCTCGTCTGTGTCTCTGCCCCAGAGCTGTGGGTGCTCCCAGGAACATTAGCAGAGGAAGGAGAAAGGTTTAGATGCTAGGGGGGGGTTGGATACAGGATGAACGGGCAAGGGAGCGTAGGGGCAGTCAGGAGTCACATGAAAGGAAAGATGCTTTAGGCAGAGGCACTGGATGGTGCAGTGGCTGAAAGGGAGAGAGATATGGTCAGCATGTCTCCCATCTCTGGGCACAACACCCTAACATGCCATCCTGGCCACAACTCATGCGGACATCTTGGTTGGGCTACTTAGCTGCTTAGCTGGAGGCTGGTGGTAAGTGGCCCTTTGTGTGTGTGTGTGTGTGTGTGTGTGTGTGTGTGTGTGTGTGTGTGTGGTGTGACAGGAAGCTGAAGGACGAAGGGAGCAGATCCAATGAAGCTTAGACTGGAGTGCACTCTGGGTGAGGTGTTGGAGGCCATGAGGTATAGAAGCCATACACCCACAATCTACTTGGGAAACAGGGAGTTCCAATGTCCCCATCCTTGCCAAGTGATCCTTATTCCCACCTCAGGATTTGTTTTATTTTTATTTTATATGTGTGAGTGTTTTTGCCTGCATGTATTTCTTTGTACCACGTGTGTGCACGGTGCTTGGAGGCCAGAAGAGGGCATAGGATCCCCTGGGACTGGAGTTACAGATGGCTGTGAGCCGGCATTTAAGTGCTGGGAATCGAGCCAGGGTCCTCTGGAAAAGTAGCCAGGGCTCTTAACCATTGGCTGAACCATTTCTCCAGGGCCCCCATCTCTGCTTTCTTGGGCTGGCAGATGTTGGATTCTCCCTGGTTTGCTGCAAATTCATGAGGGGGTTTTAAGGGCCAGACGAAGAGACGCCAGGATGGCCAGAGACAAGGTCTTGGGCCAAGCAAGGCGGAGCTGTGGCAGCATCACATCCACAGGTTCAGTCCCCAACAGAGCATGTAGCTGGCATGGTGCTTAGCTCCAAGGGCTCATAATGCTCTACGAAAGCCCTACCCTCACCATTGTCTCGGAAGCCATGGCCCTGTCAGTGTCCTGTTGCTCCTGTCTCACACCCCTGCTACAAACATTTTCTAGCTACATTTAAGTATTTCCAGACTGAGTAGACAGGCCCACCAAGGGTGTTACTCCAGGGAAGAGAAACCTTTGCCACCTTCCAGGCCTAAGACCCCTCCCTCCTCTCCAGGAAGGGTCCTGTCTTACTCACTGTCTTAGTGTTTCCATTGCTGTGAAGAGACACCATGACCATGACAACTCTTATGAAGGAAAACATTTTATTGTGGTGGCTTACAGTTTAGGAGGTTTAGTGCAACATCATCATCATGATGAGACATGGTAACATACAGGCAGACATGGTGCTGGAGACGTAGCAGGCCTCACTGGGTGTGGCTTGAGCATATATAAGACCTCAAAGCCTCCACAGTGATACACTTCCTTTAACAAGGCCAGACCTATTCTAGCAAGGCCACACCTCCTAATAGATCCACTCCATTTGGGGGTTATTTTCTTTCAAACCACCACAACAGTCACAAAAGGCTTTAAGAAGTGGTGTGGGAGATGAGCCTCAGTCTGTACAGTGTGTGCAAACTCACTGAGTACAGTCGCAACCCTACCATAGCTGGGGAAACTGAGGCACAGAGGGCTATTCTGTCTGAACTTTGTTGGACCTTGGAATAGACGAAATTGGGTCACACACTGGCTCTACTGTCCCTGTTTGAATGGGTTCAGACATGTGGCCCCACCTTTGAGCCTGTCTTGCCACCTGTAAGTGAGCTTGACACAGGAACTCCCAACAAGGTCACAAGGTCACTGAGGGTACAAGTGGGATGCAGCATCGCTCTGTCACCTTGCTCTGCACTCTGCTATCCCTGCTGCCTCTTAATCCCAGAGAGCAGATGGCACAAGGGTTTAGGCCTTTTTGAGCCTCAGGAAAATATATTGAGTACAGTGAGAAATGGCTTACAAATCAGGCGCAGGAGCATGCTGAGATCCTCATCTTTGAGATATCACTTTGATTGACAGGGTCCTCTTAGTGTTTGGAGGGATCTGATTCTGCCCCTGAATACAGCCACATTCTAGTGGCTGACCCCAATCTTAACTCCGCTCCCAGTCCACCACCTATCTGCCCCAGATTGGGTCTATCCTAGGATTGGCTCCTTGCTGGCTGAATGATAGAACAGCAAGGGCCAGCAAAGCTCAGGTAAACATGCTGTCTGTCATGTATTAGAATAATTAACAGATGCCTGGTAATGGAAACAGGAGGGTCTTTCTTGAGAGTGGGTTATGAAGATGTCAGAAGCTCAGGGACATGCCCACATGTCCACAGTCAAGTCTCTGATGTTGTAATGGTCAGTTTTAGTTGTCTACTTGATACAATCTGGAGTTACCTGTGAAGATTCTCAATGAGGCCCTGTCAAGATTAGACCATCCCATGGGGATTGTTTAGATTACATTAATTGAGATGGGGAGATGTGTCCATTGTGGATGAAGCACTCCAGGACATGCAGAAAGCAAGCCGAGCACTAACACGTATCCACTAATCCATTCCTCTCTGATCTTGAATGCAAGTGTAATGTGGTCCTTCTCTCAAGTGCCTGCCTCTGTGTCTTCCCTGCTATGGTGGACTATAACCAGAAATTATGAGCTGAAATAAACCATTTCTTCCCTAAGTGGCTTTTAATAGGATATTTTAGCACAGCAACAAGAAAAACTAAGCCAGGGACTGTATCCTGGCTGGGCTGCTGCCTCTGGAGGATGGACAGTCCTCAGAAAGTGTGGTTCCCATGACAGGTGACCTCAGGGATCAGCAAACGGGGTGATGAGCACACCAGCCTCCAGAGCTGGCCACCAGCACCACCATCTCAGCTTTGCAATAAGACATAGGAAATGGGAGTTCTGTGGCCAGGTTGGAGTTTTCCCTGGGCCTTGTGGCTGTGGGACCTGCAGGCCACCATGGGACTTAAAAGGGGCAACATATGTGGTGGACAGAGAGGACTGTCTAGACTGTTTCTAGACACAGGGTAAAACCTGTTACCCCAGGTTATCCATGCCTGTGCTACATGGACATGTCAAGGGGTTCTGGAAGGTGTGTCAAGGGCTCCCCCATAGTTGTAAGAAGTCTGAGGCTGTTCTACTCATAACATGGACCTCTCATTGGCCGGGAAACATGACATCCACCCTGCAGTCTTCACCATGACAACCATGGAAGACTTGAGGCTTGAGTATGCAGGAGGGGAATGGGAACCACAGGAGAGGGCTCAGAGAGGGAGGGAGACAGGGAGAGACAGAGGGGAAGGAAAAGAAGGGGGGAGGAAGAGGGAGGGGGACTTGTGTTTTGACATCATTTCCCAACAGTCATGTTTCTAGGGAGTGTACTTTTCCTTTGATTATTTCCCACTATCTGTTTCCCAGGACTCCTTTTAGCTTGCTGGCAGGGAGCATGGCATGAATATCCATTAAAACTCAGAGAAGTGGAACCACATTTAAATACATGGAGTATGTGATTTGTGATTGGAGATGTATGGGCATATAATTGGGCTGTCTGAGGGTATGCCTGCATATATATATATATATATATATATATATATATATATATATATACATGTGTGTATATATATATGTATATATACATATATACATATATATGTGTGTGTATTTAGATGTATGTATGTATGTATGTATACATATATATATGATTGGGGTATAAGGGCACATAACTAGGGTGTATCAACTTATATAATTGAGAATATCCTTTTATATTATTGGGACATATGAATATACAAATAGGTATGTGTACCGTTTATTTAGTCAGCTTTTTTTTCACTAGGACAAATACGGAGAAAAGCCATTTTTTAAAAAAAAAATTATTTGGGGGCCAATGGCTCAGCAGTTAAAGACACTTGCTGCCAAGTCTAATGGCTTGAGTTCAACCCCCAGGACCTACATGGCAGGAGAGAAGTGACTTCCGCAAGTTGCTCATTGATCTCCACACTCATGTCACGGCATGCATGCACAATAAATAAATGTGTTAAGGATTTTAAAATTGAAAAGGTTTATTTTGGCTCCTGGTTTCCGAGGCTCCAGACCATGGACAGTCAGCTATAGTCCCGTGGGCCTGAGGTGAGACAGTATCCTGGCAGGGCCACGTGGCAGAGCAAAGTGGCTTGCTTCATGGTATGCAAGAGGCAGAGGGAGACAGAGAGGAAGCAGCGGAGGAGAAGATACACCCTCCAAAGGCCTGCCTCCACTTCCATACTTCTTCCCTCCAGGTCCCATCTCCTACCTTCCACTGCTTCCTGCTAACACCCTCAGCCTGGGTGGTCCATTCACCTCCCAGAGGCTGCAGCTCTGAATGTTGCTGGGTTAGGAGGCAAGTTGACCACACAGGGGTCTTCTGAGGACACTTCACATCCAGACTGTAACACTGCTCATGGGCTTGTGACAGGCACTGTTCACACTTGGTTTTGTGTATCCAGGTCCTGTTGCGTGGTTTGTGCTGGAGATGCTTCCCCGAGGGCATAAAAGAAACATCTATGAATTGAGGGCTGCCCCTAAAGCACAGACGGAAGGTATCTCATAGTTGTGCCTGTGACCTTATGAGGGTGGTAACCTGAGTCTGAGAAGCCAAAAAGGCACAAAGGTGCAATAGTAGCACAGCAGGCAGGAACTGCAGAAGACCACAGCCCTCCAGCTCCACAGGACTGTCCCACATGGTCCCACCCCAAAACTGATGGCAAAGGGCACTGGGGAATGTAGCCCAGGCCAGCTGAGTCAGTAAAAGGCAAAGCCTTTTGTCAGAGATCAGTTCCTCTTGTGTCAGAACAAGGGCCAGGTAGAGGTGGGGATCTGGAGGACCTCTTGGAAGAGTGATGCGGTCAGATGTTATTGGGGGCTGGCAGCTACAGGTGTGGCTGGGCTGGTGGAGCATCCCCAGGCTCCAGGCCCCCAGGTGCAGAATCCCACTACCTTTCTGGGGTTCCTGGGGATTCTGGTGTCACCACAGACATTGACAGATCCATCTGGTGGCCACTGTGGAGAAACCCAAAGGGAGAGCTTTGGAAATAGAGTTAAATGTAAAAAGTTAAATAAAATTATAAACAAGTTGTGGTGGGGAGTTTTGCATAGTCCTTGACTGTTTCTGAGTAGAAGTCCTTTCCTGGAGCTTGGGCATGGCCAGCATTGTGGCTGTACATTCCTGGGATCCACCCTCCAGGTGCTCTTGGCTGCCCTTTCCTGCCCACCAGGGGATCCCCAGTCTATGCAGGCTAAGTTCTGCTCTCCCCAAATGAGAATTTCTTAGAAGCATACACACTGTCATGAGGCCTGCCTGGGATGCTCTGAGCTCGTGGCCTGCAGCTGTAAGTGGACTTCAGGTGCTGGGCAGGTGCAGGGGAATCTGAGGCCCCAGCTTCAGGACTGGTAGATAGGGGCTGTGTTTACTCCAGCCAGTGTCAACTTCTTGTCAAAACTCCTAGTGACTGTGCCACAGCATTTTGGCAGAACACTAGCTTTCTGCCCTCTGACCTCGCGAAAGATGCTATTCTTTGCAGGGCCACCTCTCAAAAATGACCACAGTTTGGGCATCTTCCTAAAGGAGGTGACTCGACCAGAGCAAGTCCAGACGGGCTGGCCATAGCTCAATGCTGGATTGCTTGTCTCACATGCACAAGAGCCTGGATTCAATCCCAGCAGTACAGACCCATAAAAAAAATACCAAGACACAAGGGAGAGCAAATATGGAAGGCATCTGAGAAGGCCTTCCTATTCCCCATCTGGCCAGCACAAAGCTCTGAAGGTCAGAACAATCTATCCACAGACAAATCTAGGGAGCTAAGGAACCCCAGCTTCATGCAGCACATCCCTAAACTACTTCAGTCTCAGGGGTGTGTCAATCATCTAAGGAGCTTGTACATCAACTGGGAGTGAGGTAGTGGATGAGTAATATGAGGTGGGGGGGGGGCGAGCAACATTGGTGGGCAGGGCCTGAGCCACTTGCTCAAGTGTGGTTTCAGGTGAGGCCCAGAGCAGGTGAAGCCAAGCTATGAGAGCCAGGAGGACTGTGGGGCTGGTCCCTCCCCTGCCCTTTATCCTCATCCCCACAGGCAGCTGGAGAGCAGTGGGTTCACATGGTCTTCAGATGGGGCTGGGGATCCAGGGTGAGTCCTGCTCTTGGCTATAACAAAGACATCTGTGTGGGCTCTGGAGACACCTGCTCTTCATCTGGTCCCAAAGAAGACAGTTGGAAACACACAATGAGCAAACATGGAGTCAGCTGACTGCTGTACACAACCCTGGGAAAATGCTAGCTAACCATGACCCAGGAACATGCCTTGGCTCTCCAAACACAGGATCTGAAGAATTCTTTCCTCTTTCCGGGCCTCTTACTCCTCAGGGCCATGCTGCCTGCCTCTGTCCCCACAGGCTGCAATTTTGTTGAAGGACTTATAAAAGTGAAGAATACCCCCAGAATGGTATGATATTATGTTTACCCTTCTACTATCTACTTCTGCCACAGACGTAAACTCACGTCGCCGGTGCTTTCAAAGAGGTCCTTGGTTAGACAGGAATGACAAGCAGAGTGCGGTTGTCATGGATTGTTGTTGTTACTTCTCTAACTAACAGCTTTCTATAATGGAGGAACACAGTTTACCCCTGTGGCCTGGGAGCAAGTGTGCCTGTCACTTAGTCCTCATTGGTCTTGGCTATATGGTTTTGTTGTTGTTGTTGTTATTGTTATGTGAACAGACAGAAGTGTGGCAGTGTCTCACTCAGGGTTTGGTACCTTTACTTGCTCTGGAGATAAACGAATGGACCCTCATGTTAGTTCCCATCCCCCTCCACCTTCTACAGCCGACTCCCCTTTCAGACATTTGCTAGTGTGTGTTCAACTCACTGACACCTCAGATGAAAGGTGACCGGGGTACCCATTCCTTTCAAGGATGGGCTTGGGGGCAGAGAAGTTCCGCAGCAGCATGTCAGCCCTTCATTATTTCTTTCACCCAGTGCTTTATACCCCAATTAAGCAGTTTATTGAAATGTCTATTAATGCCTCCTGGAAACTGAGTAAAGTTCTGTGAAACACAGAGCAGGAAGCAGAGCCCATCTAACCACCACTAGTGTGAGCAGAGACTCTCCCTACAGCCACCCTGACCCACCCCAAACACACATCCCTGTGTATGTTTCATATGCTCTCTACCACTGCATGCATGCATACACATACGTACACATCCCCTCCACATACATACTTCCCCTCTAACACGCACGTATGCACTCTCACATAAACACCCCAATACCACTATACCCTCCCTCCACCACACTTAATTCCCCTCTTTTCTTCTCTCTCCTCTCCTTCCCTCCACTCCTCCTTCCAGAACTCCTGCCCCAGTGTTGAACAGCATATCCTGAAGACCTCCCTTGGGCTCTCAATCTCTGAAATTTCCCTTTGTCTTTTGTAAGGGCGGGTGGGTCTCTGTTGAAGGATCTGAGCTCTTTCAATGCATGGAGGAGGGGAGGGGAGGGGAAAGAAGAGGAGGGAAAGGGAGGGGAAGCAGCAGTTGAACATCCTTGGACCTCCCCATAGTGTCCCCCTGGCAGCCCCAGCTTTCTACTCCCCGAAATCAGACCACACTCCATCTAGTCCTTGGATTCTGTGGCCCCAGCCCTCCCCACTCCACTGCTCCAGGCTGACTCTGCCAGGCACTGCATTCCCGTGTTCAGCAACAGCTGGCTGAGCTTAATTAAGCCCCACAGTGCTGGTTCCACCTGGTGAGGAATTAACAACAACAACAAAACAGCAAACAGCAGAGGAGGGGGTAGGCTTCCTCTAGAGGTGGGAACCAGGCTGGGAATCCTAGCCTCTGCCTTTTCCTCTGTGACAGCCCTTAGATGCAGTCTGTCGTCTCAGTCCAGGGAAGGCATCACTAATCTGGGGATAGTGGGTCTTAGCATAGTGTCTGTATCCTCTGTACAGGGCATGCAGCCAGTTTCTCCCTCCAAGGTGAGAGGACTCAGGCTACAGAAGGCCTTCCACAAGCATCTGCTGGGAAGTGCCACATGTGTGGCTAGATAGCCAGCCAGCTCATAGGCATGTATGTTGTCCCCAGGGTCCAGTCAGGTGACATGTGTGCAGAGACCAAGGGTCCCACACAGCAACTCTGCAGAGGGGAGCCATGGATTGGCTGTAGAAGAAGCCAATAGATAGACTTCCCACTTCAGTGTTCCAGTGTCTGTCAGGGTTGTAAGCAAAGGTGGCGCTGTCTGCAGGACCCCTGAGTGGACAGAGCAGAGCATGCTTGGTGTCCAGTGGATCCAACTGCTCTTAACTCTGGGCTTGGCAGCAGTGGCTCCAGGAGGGCTCTGAGCATCCGTGCTACAGGGCTGGAGCTTAGGAAGGCTGGCCATAGTTATGGTTGTAGCCATGGAGGATGGGGCCACCTGAACCAGGTTAAGAGGCCAAGCAAGGGTGGAGCTTCTGCAGGTGCAAACTCCAGAGGTGGCTAGAGAAGAAGCCACAGCTGGCAGCACTCCAGATGGATGGCCTTCAGAATGCCAAACTCAGACAGGCCAGCAAGTGTCAAGGCCTTTGTGCACAAAGACTGGTTCTTCTGGAAGTTTTATTTATAATGTGTATACATCTGCCCCCAATGCAAGTTTGAGAAATGTCAGGAAACAAAACAGCAGTTGTAGAAATAGCAGATTATCTACATTGTAGATTACTGTTCTCTGTTGAGGCCAGGATCTTGCTCTGAACATCCTGGAACCTAAAGCAACAAGGGAAGGAAGAGAGGCTTGTTAGATGTATGTTCAGATTTTCATGGTTTTGTGTTTGTTTGTTGGGCTTTGTTTGGTTGGAGACACCGGAGTTTGGTAGACAGAGCTTAAGTAAACTATGAAAACCTTAAATGAGGTGTTGTGTTCTGACTGTGTCAGAATTACCCAACCTCGTTCAGTGTCAAATGAATTGGAATAAAGTTGTTCAAAATATTGCCATTTTGCTTTTGCTTGTATTTAGGGGAAATTAATGTATATTCTGTTCCTGCTGGGTGAAGGACCCTATTGATATCAATTAGGTTATGGTGGTTGAAATATTGTCTTTAGCTCCTTTCTTCTCCACATCCTCTTCCTCGTCCTGATTTCCCATCTCTAAATGTGATGGGGATGCTGAAACCTCCAACTGTGACTGTGAGTTTCTCTGTGTATCCCTGGCTGACCTGGAACTCTCTCTATAGTCCAGGCTAGCCTTGAACTCACAGAGACCCACCTGCCCCTGCCTCCCAAGTGCTAGGGTTAAAGGTGTGTGCCACCATCACCCAGCTTTGAAACTCTGAGCAAACTAATTTATGACTGTGGCTCTTCCTTATGAATTCATAACTGATGCGTTCCTCTTTATCTCTAACAGTGCTTGTCTGGTGTCTGCTCTGTCCACTATTAGCATAACCACTCCTGATTTCCTTTCCTTTACAATGTTTAAAAACTGTGTGTGCATGTATGGCTACCCAGGTGCAAGCACACCTCAAATGTTACAACGGGTGTAGAGGTCAGAGGGCAGCTTTCAGAGGTCAGGCCTCTCCTTCCACTGTGTGAGTTTGGGGGATGGAACTCAGGTTGTCAGACTTAGTGGCAAGCATCTTTTCCCCACTGAGCAATCTCACTGGCTCTCCTTTGGTTCTCTTTTCTTTTTTGTTCTGGGTATCCAACCAGTTCAGGTATTCTAACATGGTAAGCTGGTTAAACCACACATCCCAGCCCTTCAACCTCTGCTTTTTAACTTTATATTTAATTTAATTATTAACACTATTGAGTTTATAGTATCTTGATACACACACACACACACACACACATTATACTTGTTTCTTTGTTTCACATTTTCCTTCTTGCCTACCTTTGAATTACTTAATTATTCTGTACCACTGATTTCATTTAGGAGCTGTACCTCTTAGCTTCTCTTATTTTTGGCATCTGCTCTAAGGCTCACAATGTCTTTGCTTTGGGCTCATATCACGTCTTACTGAACTGAGCTGATGCCATGAAAGGAAATGCTACCACAGGGCTTCTACCCTCCTGTCTTGTGTTGAAATTACACACATTCCTCCTGCAAATTCCCTGTTCCCCACCCGCCAGATGCCATTATTTCCATTTTGATGTCATCTGAAGAGGACTTTTTGTTATCACATTCCAAATTTCCCGTGGCTTCCTTTCTGGGTTGGTCTGAGACTCTGCACACCATCTTCTCTCTGTCTTGAAGAACTTCCCCATGGTTCCTAAATACATGTCTGCTATGATGGGATTCCTTGGATTTTGTTTACCCAAAATGCTTTATTTTAGCTTAATTCTTGAAGGGTGTTTCATTTTTCTTTGTTTATAGGTTTGTATCAACATTTTAAAGACGCTCTCCTGCTGCCTTCTGGCTTGCATCGCTTCTGATTAGAAGTCATTGGTATTCCTTTCCACACGCCCCTGTCTGTGACACACCTGTTTTCTCTCCCTGCTTCTGGGTGTTAGCAGTTTGCCCTTGACTGGCTGCTTTTTAGTTTTATGCCACGTGGCCTTTATTTATTTGTGGGTTGATATTTTTCATTTGCTCAGAATCTCTGTCCTCTCCTCCCAGGTCCTCATCTCATACACGTGACACTGATAGGAATTCTACCACAGGTGGTAGGATTTGTTGTCACTCTGTTTTTAAGACAGTGTCTCATGTATCCCAGGATGAACTCAAATTTACTCTGTAGCTGAGGGTGGCTTGAACATCTGATTCTCCTGTAAACACATCATGAGTTCTTGGATTATAGGTGCAAAGCTACCATCATGTCTGGTTTATATAGTGCCAGGGATAGAATCCAGGCCCTCATGACTGGTGGACAAAAGCTGAAACATGTCGATAGCCCTGTTGAGTTTTTTCTTTTTAAAGCTCTGTTGAGTTTTTAAATTTGTGCTTAAACTTGTATTTTTAAAAATGGATCTATCTTCATGTCTACTCATCATTTTTTCCCAAACTACTGCTCACCTGTCTTTCTTTCACATCTTTCTCTTCTAATTTCAACATCTGGGTCACCTCTCTCTGGGTCTGTCCTCTGAGATCTTTTCTACAGAGAGGGTGATGTTTGTTCCAGCCTTGAAGCCTTACCCAGCAAAGCTGTTTTGAACCTGTTCACAAAAGGGACTACTTGGCCCTTCCTGTGCTAAAGCCGTCATCATTCTGCTCTCAAGACTCACCTTTCCAGGGCTGTGAGCCAGTATTTGCACCCCATCTGTCTATGCGGAACACTGTCACTGGTGCCACACCACCTCTCTACCCTCTGGTGGCAGTTCTCAAAGGGCTCTGCATTTCTACTCTTGCCACATGTGTTTCCAGGAAACTCCTATGTGCAGCTCTGGCCTCCTGTTTGCATAGCTTCCTCCCTGTATACCCCACTGACTGCAGACACCTCAGCACCCTTGAATACCAACCTCTGCTTCCTCTATCTACTCTGACCAGTGCACTGTACTGGTCTCCACATCACTCAGCAGAGGCCTGAGAACCTTCTCTAGGCGGAAAGCTGAGGGTTGTTTGTAGCTGCCTGTGCAGCACCTGAAAAGGCTTGTTCCATGCAGTTGGTCACAGTTTCATTGCTGTGTCAGACCTGACATCTTGCAAGCAGGGCAGAGCCAGGTCCTCTCACTGTGGCATGAGCTTCAGTACAAGGTCAACTGACTCCACAGCTTTGGGCCTGAAGGAGGTAGAGCAATATACTGTAGTGGGGTATGCTAGAGACTTCTTACCTCACTACAGCTGGAAGATAAGAGTAGGAGAAAAGGAGGAGACGGGAGGAGAGCGGGCAAGAAGAAAAGGAAGGGGTGGGGAGGAAAGGAAGAGAAAGAAAGGGGAGAGGCTAGAAAGGAAGAGCCCAGGACAAGAAAGGGGAGGCCCCCAGTGCACTCCTCCTCCCGCCTCCCAGTAGTGCCATCACTCAGTGGATCTATCCACTGGGTAAGTCAGAGCCCTCAGTCACCTCCCAAGGACTGGATCCACAGCTGGGACCCAAGCATTCCACACAGGAGCCAGCCGTTCAGAAGACATTCTGCATCTAAACCACCAGCACAAGCTTTGTGCAGCTAGCCAGCTGTCTTTGGCAGGCATGTAAATCCAACGTCTGTTGTTCTAATCATGGCCAGAAGCAGTCTCAACATCCACTTCCTTCAGCAACTTCCTGTCCCTCCATCTGTGATGGGTTTCCTTCAATGCCCTGGGCCCACCAGAGCCTTCCCCACCCCACCAAGGATCATTCAGATTCAATGTTATTGGGTACACTTGGGGGTCCCTACAGGGGAGTGGGTCGCCCTTTGAACCTGCTGGTGCTCCATGCATGCCCAAGGCTAGCACCTCACCTGAACAAAGTGCCCCAGGCTCTCATGTTGCTCCACAGATACCTTGTTGGTGTCAGCACAGTGTGTCTACAGACATGGGTTCTGGTGGTGGCCGCTCTTGCTCGCCCCTGCTTACTTTCTACTGGGCAAAGTGAATGTCTGGGATGCAAAGGTGGGGGTCTTTGGATGCCCCAATCCCAGAAATGGGTCCAGGGGAGCTGGGAGGTATGTTTCTACTTTGGAGTTTGTTCAGTATTTAACAGAATGCCCTTAAACACCAACCATGGTTCAGGCCCTGGAGATTAGTTAAAATGCTCTGCCCTGGAAAGGCTGAGTCTGGAATAAAGGGGGGGGGGCAGAGAAACAGGCAAGTGATATATACCAGGAGGCCTGTGTGGCATGAGCATGGGCAGCCTCAGCCCACCTGGAGCAAGCTCAGAAGTCCTCCTAGGAGGCACCAAGCAAGACTGTGTGTCACCAGGAGGCCTGGGAAGGAGGCCATGTGGAAGGGCTGAGAGTCTCTAGAGACCAGAGCTCAGGTGTACTTCACAACTACGAAGGATCAGGGACCAGGCACATAGTGCTGTCAGGATGGTGGGTGTGGTCCAGAGGTCAGTGAGGAATAACTGACAGCTTTAAGTCAGCCATTATGTTCAAAAGTTCCACTGTGGCCACTGCTGGGTGGATGGGCTGCAGGAAAGAGCACCTGAGCAGCAAGGGGACCAATGGGGACTCTTCCAGCGATGAGAAGAGAGGAAGTGACAGGCTTAGAGCATGACAACCCACTCTTGAAGTGCTAGTCTCCATTTCCATGGAAGACCCAGAGCTGAGAGCACATGCCTTCGCCCGTTACAGGGAACAGCTGCTGTGTGTGAGTGACCTCTCTGCAGATTCTGGATGTTTGGCTCTTATTAAATGTTGAGAAGACTGACATTCGTAGGAGAGGGCCAGTGCCTGCCTAGCTTCACAAGATGCACAAGATATAGAGCAAGATTTCAGGCTTGACAGCAAGCAAGTACCCTGATGCATCCAATCTCCCTGGGGTCCATTTGCAGAGCAAGGCTAAGCAGAAGTCAGTATGTGCACACCTACACAGGCACATACATGTGCATAAACACACAAATGACTCGTGCTTACCTGTGTGTGCCTGAGCACAAATGCGCATCATGTGCATGGCCCTCAAGTGTACACATACAACATGCTCTCACACACTCTCACACATTCAGGCACTGGGCACCCTCAGTCAAAGGGCAGGATGGAGGCTTGTTTCTGGAGCATCCCTTGTCTCTGCTGCTTCTGGGGTCGCCCTCTTCCTTGGGCGGGGGGGGGGGGTGTTGGTGGGAAGGTTGAGAAGGGGTGCCAATGCCCTTTGTTGGCACACTCGAAAGCACCTTCTTTTTAAGTGTGGGTACTACATATAGATGCCAGACTAGACCTCCTGTCTCAAGGACCTATGCAGAATCCTCCACAGAGGAGATACCAGGGTTTCCAATTCAGGTGGCACAAAGCCAAGATTCCACACCAACTCTGTGAGTGTGCAGTGGTCACAGAAGATCAAAAGCCCCACCTCCAGGTCTCCGGCCATGACACATGTGGCTCCCAACTGCTCTCCCTGCCTGTCTTGCTCTTATGCTCTCCTCACAGCCATGCCTCCCTGAGGGAATAAAGAGATTCCCACAGCCTACCTATGTGCTGTGACTCCCTTTGGCCCTTCCTTGCCTTCCCTTTCCCTTCCCCCATCACTCTCTCTCCCCCTCTTGAGCAGCAAGAGAAATGGAAGTCGAGATCTTCTCTTGGCGATAATTATTGAAAAGTTCAGTTGGAGACAGACAGTGATGCTGTGAGCAGGCGAGCAGGGGAGGGACATTAAAATGCACACGCACAGCTTGCCTTGCAACAGATGTTGGCATAATTAGAGAGGAAAAAATTATGAAATTAATTTGTGGTTCAATGTAAATTTCACCAATGGGGGGAAAGCTGAGCTCTAGTCACCGCATGTGCGCACACAGACACGCACACATACCTGACATGCCTGCATGCATACCTGGGCACCTATACATACGTGAGCACACCTGAACATGCAGATCCCAAATTCCAGGGGAGTGGCGATTGTCAGGCCTCTACAGGAGAAAGATGGGCATTAAAAATAAGGAAGGGATCTGAGAGTGAAGCACCCTGATGGAAGTTCAGCCACTGGGATTGCTGAAGATGGTTCCTCCCCCCACCCCCACCCCTGCGGGAGTGCGGACAGCACAGCTAGTGGGGCTGGATGGGTCCTTAGGTATCACAAAAGCTGGAGTGTGGTAGTCACCTATAGCTCCCGTGCACATATAGCTGGAGCTGAGGCCTCACCACACTATTCCTCACGGTGTTCTGGGCCTGTCTTTGGCTTGTTTCCCAGTTATCATTCATGGGCAGATCAGAATGAAGAGAACATTCTGGGGACTTGTGGCTGGGGAACAGCAGGACTTTGTGGCAAAGCTGGGGTGAGGGGATTGGTAAGTCCTTGATGCGAGGATCCACATGTACAGCTTGGCTGGTCAGAAGTCCTAGAGGGTGGGTGCCCATCCGAGGTGGGTACAGCAGAGAGGGACATTCTATGTAGCCAGCCTCCTGCCCAGCACTGCCTGCTCAGCACTGCTAGTAGTTGTCCCAGGGGACCTCCAGTGAGCCTGCAGGGGTCCCTGGGCAGGGGGACAAGCAGAGGCACCACTCACTGTTTCATAGGGACCACACACAGGCAACCCTGCCAGGCCGGGCCTGGCTCCTTTCTTCTGTTTCGGTGACCTGCTGGTGCTTAATTATTATACCTTCCCATGTGCAGACTGTGGCTGGCCTCCCCATCTGTCACCCTGGTCTGGTCACAGGAGATATCTCTGAAGGGTTCTTCCCAACACTGGCTGGGACAATGTCAGCTCACCCTACTCTTATGCACTCTCAGCTTTATCTTTTAAACCTCAGGGTGTCAGCCTGGGGCTTGACTTAAGTCACACTCTCTTCCTCTCCTGCTCCATGATGAGTCTTCCCCTAAAGTCCTTCCCTCATTCTATCTGTCCAATATGTCCATCGTTTCCCATCTGTTCCTCTCCTATGTCCTTTAGCAGCCATAGCTATAAGGACTAACCCTATATGGTTGTCTCTTCTGCCCTGTTGGCTATGGGGCCTGCACCTCTCACTGTGTGCCCCTGACTCCTCTCCAAGTTAACTGAATCTTCTAGTACTCCAGATGCAAGCTCAAGATAGACATGTTCCTCCAGCCCAGTCAAGTCTGTGGTTCCTCTTCCTGTGCCCCCTTAGAGACACCCATCCTGGTGCACCCCCTATAATCAGCCTGCTGCTTCCCTCCTCCAGGAACCCCTCCTTGACTTCCTTCTGCAAAGCAGGATGCACGCAGCCACACTGCTCAGTGATGCCTTATCATCAAGGTTTGTGCAGCTGGCGCCACCTTCCTCCACAAAAGCCACAGTCTGTAGATCAGCCCCTCTTGGCACAGTTGCTACTGGCACAGAAGGTTCTGTTGACAAGTCTAAACCCAGGGGGCTCGGGGAGATATGAGACGCCAAGTTGGGGCTGTTAGAAGTCTGGCTCATAGCGGTTGCGCACCTAAGGAGAGTAGTGGTAGGCACTGTCACCTCTGCTACAGCAACCAGGCAGTGGCCTCAGACCCAGTGAGACCAATTTGGGTTCCGCAGGTGGTCTAGAGTCTCAGAGACACTAAGGAGTAGCTTCAACATAACTTGGAACGGAGGGTTGTTGTATATCTTATTCCTCTCTCTCCCTTCTCCCTCCCTCCCTCCCTTTCTCACTCCCTCCCTCCCTCCCTTCTCCCTCCCTCCCTCCCCCCCCCCCCCCCCCCCCCCCCGGTCAGGTGCATATGGGCATAAACATGCTACTGAGCACACTTGGAGTGGAAGGACAACTTGTACGAGTCAGTTCTCTTCTACCATGTGGATCCCAGGGACCAAACTCAGGTCGTCAGACTTAGAGGCAAGCATCTTTTATCCTCTGAGCCATCTTACTGGCCCCTAGGGCAGGGATTTAAATGTGGCCTGGGTCACCCTCAGGCCTAGACACACAAGGTGCTAAGAGATTCCAAGTGATCATGTTCAGGGTCATGAGACCCGTGGGTGTTGGAGCCAGTGCTGATCCTAGATTTGTGGCACCACAATGGTGGTCTGGTCTGCTGCCTCTGTGGGTTAAGGGCAGGGCCTGGTTAACAGGACCCAGGTGGAGGTCCACAGCCACGCCTGTTTCTGGACCTCTCCAAGGTACTGAAACGAGTTGCGTGAGGCCAATGCATCATGCCAGAGGCCAGGGCCTGGGAGCTCTGTTGGGCTTCCCTTCACCCCGTCCATGGCAACTGCTAATGCTCATTATAGTTTCTGATACTTGAGATCCAATGGGTGAGGTCAGGCCTTGGGGTGATATCCTTCACCCCTGTACTTGCTATGTCTTGGTCTGATTTTCCATTCCTCCTCTGACCAGCTGCATGTCACCTGCCCTCCTGCATGCTTCAGATCTCTGTTCAGGCACTGGCCCTATGAGGGTGGAGGAAGCCATATTTGCTTCTGCCTTAAGCTTTCGGTTCGTATTGCCTCAAGCCCTTTAAGCATACATTGTCGTTTACAGCCAGAATAAGGAGTAGAAGGGGACACTGAGGCTGCATATTCCTCAGGGGAGGCCTCTATATGTGGGTGTGCAAGCATCTGAGGCACACAGGGAGAAGACCACTGCTGAGTGAGAGTGTAAGCCTTACACCAATAATGGCCCATCTAGGGTGTGTATGGTGAGTATAGAAAAGATACAACCAGCAGTCACAGGTCCGGTGTGTGGCCTGCCTGAGGGGCAGCGTGTGCCCCATGTCAGTGTGGCATGTAGACATGTGTGTTTCAGGGGTTGTTCCAAGCAGCCCCCACCAGATCCACTCCCCAGCTCATTAAGGCTCTCCCATTATTCTGACATTTGTGCACATCACGTACCGGCAAGAAGTAATTTACTTAGAAGAAATTAAAAGTTCATTTTAATTGAGCGCACACTGCAGTATGCAAATGCACAGCACATTATGTACACTGATGCAGAGACAAAGCCATCATCAGCGCTTAACCCTCCATGTGCTGGGCTTCTCAGCTCTGGGAGGGGCTCCAGGCCTTGGTAGGGCGTCCCTACCCCCAAGCAGGAGGAACCAGCAAGGCTCAGAGTCCTAGGGAATCTCTAGACAGTAACACTGCCTATGCACTGGGCCTGGGGGCAAGACTTCAGGCTCAGCCCAATCCAGGTCCAGCTCACAGCTAAAAACCAGGCCCTCGGTTCTGGTGGGGACAAGTGCATACAGGTCTACAGTGGCCCAGGACAGGCGCAGTACAACTGTGCAGGCCACCTCTGAGCCTGCCTCCTGGAGGATAGGTAAGGTGCCAGACCTATGGTGGGGCCTGGTCTTCTGTAAGAGGAGGGACTTCAGCAACTACCATTCCCCTAGGATCCAAGTGTTTCCCAACAGCCATGGCAGAGCTGTGGGTGGTGGTCCCTCTGCAGGCTGCCCTCCTCCTTGAGGCTAAAGTCCAGTACACCCCATGTGCCAGGGCTGGATGCATCCCCGTCCCATCCACTCTCTACTCTTCAGAGCTCAAGCCCTGGAGGTTCAGAGAAGGCAGCCACTGTTAACGCTTCCTGGAGAGGTTTCAAGAGGTGGGACTGGTCTGGCCCAGTTCCTGGAGGCCAGACCCTATGCTGAAGGGCTCAGGGACACTAGGAAAGAGAGAGACATCCTGTCAGACCTTCCCAGTTGGGCTTTTTCTCTTACCCAGAAAAACAAAGGTGTCAAGTAGGAGAAAAAAAAAGGACCCATCAGGAACAGTTAGCCTGACCCCTGGCAGGGTCCTCTTCAGGGAGTCTCCAGCAGAGGCTGTAGCCAAAATAATAGGGCCTGGACCTCTAGGACCTTCTTGCTTTATCTATTGATGGGCAGTGCTTGGCCCCTTGGGATTTCTGTGTGGCATGGTCCAGGCAGCAGGTGGCTGGGATGGGTCTCTGCCTTCCCACACCTTCCCCTCTGCGCCTTCACTCTCTGGTTCTTCCGTATTGGGCAGCAGGGAACACCTGTTCAACCCAGCCAGCCCTCTCCAGGACAGAGCAGAAGGCCAACTCCCATCTGGCCTTCCTGAGGGAGTAGACTGGTCGGGAGTAAGATTCCCACTGGAGCCAAGACTGGTCCCTGGGATGTTGTTTTCACGTTGGATTTTTGCTACCTGTCAGACCTGGGATTTTTAATGACAGTGAAATGAAGCTGCTTCACAGATGTGAGATGACAGCCAGCTGCAGGAGGCAGACAAATTACCTCCAGACCCAGCCCACAACGCCCACACATCCACACAAAGGAAGCCAGCCTGCCTCACTTGGATGAGCAGGAGCGGCAGGGGGCCCAAGCAAGCTGTTCCTGCTTCCCCAGAGCTCCTGCCCTGCTACAGGGCAGTCCCTGCCCTCCTATACAACAAGGGCAGCCTGGCTATAGCTGTCCTGCCATGGCCTTCAGAGTTCACATGCACATGACCCTCTCCTAGCCACAGCCACCTCTCCTACCAAAGATCAGCTTCCCATCCATAGCCATCCATCTCATAAGTCCCCGAGGAGCACCTGCTGGAGCAGGAGAAAGAAAGCTGGGCCACTATAAACCCCAGGAAGTTGGGGTTCAGAGAAAGAAGAGACCCAGCATGCAGGGGAGCCAAGGCAGGGGATTTTCAGGAGGGAGGGAGCCCGCAGCAGGAAGGAAGCTCAGGGAGGGAGAATAGCCAGTACCAAGTTTCTCCAAGCTGGGCCTGTCTAGGTATGAGCCTCTCCTGGGCCTCTGAGACCCTAGGTGAGTGAGAACTTTGTTAGAGAGGCCCCTAAATGGAGTCTGGACTCTGGGCCTACATTGGTCCAGGAACCTGTATTGGCTGCACACCTGGGATCCTTGGGCTTCTTCTCTCCACTCCCAAACAAGGCCTGACATTTTAGTTCATGGGCCTTGCCTCTTCCTATGCAGGAGTCCCTAGGGAGTCAGGGGAGAAGAGATATGGCCCTGGGCACAGGCAAGGTGAATACAGGGTTGAGTGTGTGTGTTCATCCCTTCTGTCTATCGAACACAATAGCAATTGTGACCTCCCAGATGGAACTAGCCTCACACCTATTCCCTGCTGTACCTTCCTCCCCAGGTAATAGGACTTTTCCTCTGCACCCTCCGGGCTCTGGGATGTGTCCCTGGGGTCTTCCAAAGCTATCAAATGCTCATCTTATAAAACTTCCCCCTTTAAACATGTACCTGATGGCTCCCCTAAGGGACTGGAAGTGTGTTCTGTTGATGGCTGTGGGGCTTTGGATGAGCTACTGAACTCTGTGTGCCTCCCCTTCCCGTGTCGCAGGCATAATATAATGATACATCTTAGCTGAGATTGACTAAACCACAAAAAGCCTCAACCCTGTCTCTAGCCCTCTAAGTCTGTTGGCCTAGAAGTCCAGCTGGGTCGGGGGCTCTGATTCCTTATATGGGGACCAAGTGTGTCTTCAACATCTGCTCCTGCCTCCTGCATGGTCCCGTCAGTGTGTGGGTCCCAGCAGCCCCTCACTCACAGCCCCTTGGTCATGGCCAGCAGTTCCCTGGTTCTAAGGTCTCATTTTACTCTTCAGTCCCACCGCCTCTATTCTGGCCTGCTAAAATAGGTTGCCGGGCTAGCTGGCATAGTCCTACTGCAGAGCGTCCCTATCACCCTTGTTTCTCAGGCCTCTGCTGTGTCCTTTGAATTGCTAGGCCTCCCGTCTGGTCACCAAGACGCTGACTCTGCAGCTGAATGGTGGGTACGTTAGTCATCAGTCCCATCTGCTGTCCATGCTCATCAGTACTTCTGGGCATTGGTCTCACTGGGCATGTGCCAAGAGTCAGGCTCAGTACAGGGCCCTCTGGCATTCTTCCTGGGCCACTTTGCAAATGTGTGGACTGAGAGCAGTGAGAAAAATCCCATGAAAGCCACAGATGGTGAGCAGCTTGCCTCTGGGTCTCTAGGCCACTGATATTGCAAAGAGGACTTGGCTTCTTGCTTGAAGTGGCCCTCAATGCCAAGGCCATGTGGGCTCTGTGGAAACTTGCATGGGGTCCATGTCTGTCTAGAGAGGGCCTCAGCTGGAGGATATCTTGATGTTCATCCATTCCACGGACCAAAAGACTTCAACTATGGCTCCCCAGAGCCTGGATTCCCAGAATCTTGGTTTCTATTCTCACACCTTAGCCTCCTTGGGTGTTCAGGACCTTAACAGCCTTCTGCCTGGCCCTTCTGATAAGCCTAAACCTGCCAGCTTCTCCGTTGTAAAGAACTAAGCAGCATGAAACTCTTCCAGTACTTAGAGATGACACAGCTTAGTTCTCCGTGAAGTCATCAGACATAGCATATACCGTCATTTTTGCACTATGGAAACACACAGTCCTGATGAGAACCAGAGTTATCTGCAGTCACTACAACTCACTACACCAGGCAGCATACAGGCTCATGGAGGTCTGGTTGTTTTTAAGACATATATTCGAGTCCACCATTCAGTTCTGGCCTGACATATCACGAGCTCCTAAATATGATGGGGACAACGGCCCATTTCCGTATGTCTCAGTGTTCCCTTTGCCTTCTTCCTCATACCAGTTCCATCAATTGAGAAGCATCCATCATATTTTGCAAGAGCCAAGGCAGGTGGTACTTCATCCAGGTACTGGATTCTCCAGTGGATGCTCACTCCAGGTACTGGACTCTCCAGTGGATGCTCACTCCAGAGAATGCTGTGAGTTATTTGCAACATCTCTTTCATCATTGGCCACTGCAAACAGTAACTGGCCTGTGAGGAAGGCAGGACAGCCATGGCTAACCTGGCACTTGTTATAATCCTAGTACTATACTGGCCCTAGACATAGGACACAGTGAACATTTCTGGAATAAACCAGCAAACAGATAAAGACAATGGAGTGGCCAAAAGGACCCAGACACCTGACTCCTAAAGATCAGCCAAGGAGGGGCACTTGGGGGTCATCTGTGGGTCCCCACACTGTCTAACACTGAAGTGTTTAGAAATGTGGCTTCTTCAAAGCCAGGGACAGCTAGCTGAAACCAATGGTGTGTTCAGGAGCACCCCAGAGTGGTCTAGGGGAGCCTAGGCGGGTTGAATTGGGTAGTCAGGGTCTTCGGGGAGGGTTAGCTGCAACCCCCATGCACTCCCTCCTGAGGCTCCAGATGGAGAGTACAAAGAGTTAAGTCCTCTGTGAGCAACTGCGAGAAGAAAGTGGTAAACAATTTTTCTCTCCCTCGGCTAAATTAATATGCAAATTCCTAAGCCCCCTCCACTGGCGTCCCCTGCCTTGAAATTAGCGAGGTAGAATGCTTGGGCTAATTATGCATTCAAACGAGCAGGCTGCGTTCTTGCGGCGCTAAGAGGATGCGGAAAATGATTGTGAGAAGATGGAATTGACATTCGAGCGGGTCCTTCTGGGACATCTGGAAGTGCTCTCGCGTGCACAGCAGATGTAGCCAGGCAGTGACCGCCAGCCACCCCTGGTCTGAGGGTAGGTTCAGAGGCCAGGGGCTACTCTGTGCTGTTGCTCTAGGGGGAGAGCAAAGACCATAAATAGCCATCTACTCTCCAATTCCCCACCAGCTAAGTATCTTTATTCCTGCCCTGGCATACAAAATCCTCTCCCATAGGCCTTCCACACTGCTGGTCCCCATGGCCAGAACCACAGCAGGGATGCTGTATAGAGCACTGTCAGCAGTGCCTAGAACTGTAGAGGGAAAGATGAAGTGTTTCTCAAATCATTTAGGTAGAGCCCGAAGGTCACACTCCAACACGTCTCAGTCACAGCCTCCACCATTCAGATGTGCTGTGCTGCTGCACAGGTAAATATTCATCTGAAGTGGACTTTCTCGGAAAAATGGGAGTTTGAGTAACAGAAAAAAACATAAACTAGAGGTTGCCTGGTGCCAGTGATGGATAGGGAGGCTAGGAGACCTGGCCCTACTGAAAGCTGAAGGTGGGTAGATCTGAAACTCTATTACTTGTATCTACTGATGAGGCCTACCCTCCTGGCCTGTCAGGCACAGCCTCCCAACCTATATTTCTGCTGTATAGAGGCTACCTGTCCCTTCTCGCCCTGGTTTTATGAACATGGAGCCCTGTCTTGGCACAGCCTGTCCTTTAGCTCCATCTCAGTCACTGCCGGCTGATCTCAGCAAGACTGACCACATGAGCCCAAGGCATAGTCTCCTCCTCCTGCTTCCCAGCTGCTTTTCTTGTCAGGTTTCATGATAGCCCTTTGACACATGTGGAACCTAGATATTTGCTGTTCCAAGAGTCTACATGTGATGTTTCTCTTCCTCTCTGAATTCCTTCAGAACTGAGTTGTCCTGTCATCTCAGCAGCAACCACTGTCCCAGTCCTGTACCTCAACATGGTTAAGATCTGCCATTCAGGAAGCTGGTGGGAGGATTAATGAGGCTGCCCCTGATCTGCTGGACACACTGAATGTTGTATAGCTGCAGAAGAGAAAGCTCCTTTCTGAAGTGTGAGCCAAATAGTGTGGGAGGCTCTGAAAGGATTCAGCAATCCAAGTCCATTTACACTGCAAACAGTGTCACACCATAATGGCCACTACAACTGCTAGTCACCACCATCATTACCAGGCAGCACCACCACCATCATTGCCATTGCCATTACCATTACCATCACCATCATCACCGCTATTCCCACCATCACCACCACTACTAGCATCATCATATCATCACCAACACCATTATCACTATCTTCATTATCACCACCAACATTACTATCAACACCATTACCATTATCACCACCAACATTACTATCAACACCATCACCATTACCACCACCATCATCTTCACAGAACCGACTTTGTACCAGAAACACAAATTCTGTCTTACAATGAATCCTCACACATACACACAGAATAACAATAATTGTACATCTCTAAAGAAATTGGCATTGCTGAAGGCTGAGACTGAGCTTGACCCAAATCTCCCCAACATCAGCATCTCAAGTTAAAGGCTCTATACTTTGATTCTTCTCATCACTCAGTGCCATGCCTTCCAATTTAGGGACGAGGAACAAAGCAGTATGCATCCTAAACATGGAAGCAGCAGTCAGTGGTGTGCCAAATTCACAGCCTGTAGGATTTGAAACAGTGTGAGTTCTTAGTTATGAAGATAACTAAGAATGATTTTGCAATTACAGATGCCTTTACCTCTGTCAGTGTGTGTGGAGGGCCAGAGGCAGCTGGGTTTCAGAGTGACCCAGACCCAGCTGCAGACTTATAATACAACCTGGCACAGGTACCCTTTCCAGCAGGCAGGCTGCAATCTCAGGACCTCCCAGAACCTGCAAGTTATCCCAGACCTTGGTTGGAGAGGAATGTAGGCCTACCAGCAATACCCCTGCCTAAGAGCTGTGTGGGACTAGGCTCTGAGGAGGCTAGGGTGGCTAGTGGACTACCACAAGTCATGGCCTCAGACCCAGGGCTGTGACTGAGCTAATAAATCTCCCCTCTGCTGCCCACACTATCCCTATTGTACTTAGTGTTAGATAAGATACTTTCTAGACACTTGCCTGAAGTTCTATGATTCTGAGTGAGCCCAGGTTGGCTCATTTACCCATTGGTCCATCACTCTAGAAGTGTTCATGGGAAGCCTCCAATGTTCAGCACAGGTCTCAAAAGCAGACTCATGCCTTGAGTCCCCAAGAGAAAGCATGTATTCCAGAATGGCCCTCTAACTCACAGAGGAGAAGGGAGGCAGGGGCCGATAGCTGAAGCAACACCAATGCTGGAAAATAAGAGACAGTGCCCTAAGCTCTGCATAGTGCAGACAAATGAATATGCCCTCCCTCCCCCACCTGCCATCTTCCCACCTGTCCAGGGAGAACAGCCAAGGTTTCCAAATTCAGGAGGCAGAAGGCAGCAAGTGGAAGTCCTGACCCCCACCCCCATCCCAGTGGTGGGTAGCGACATGGGGATGGATGGGTGATGTTAAATATTCATCAGATGCAATGAAGTTACTGGAATTGCCCATTAAGATGTAACGTGCAATTTGCAGCTTTCTCCTAACACCCAGGGCAGACACTCGTCAGCGGGATGGATGGCGGGCCACAGAGGAAGATGAATCGCCAGGGAGATGGTGCATCTCAGAGCGATCAATACAGACCGGCAGCTCCCAGCAGCCTGATAGGCAGGCAATAAGTAGAAGTAAATAGACAGGTAGATTAATTAGACCTCTTGTGGGGATGGGCGAGAGAAAGTCCTGGAGCACAATCTATAGGCAAGTGAAAGGAGGAGGCATTGTCTTACGAGGCCACTACACTGGGCACCAAGAGCTCAGGCTCCTAACTTGGACTGACCCCAGGTGTATTTTGACTACGGCCAGCCATTCAGTGACCCCAGTTCTGGAAGGCCTAGGTGAATCCACTGGCTCCTGTGGGCTAGAACCTCCAGAAGGAGACCCACAACTTCTTTTCTCACCACCAGGAACCAGCTTCCTCCCTGAAGCTCAGAACTGTGGGAGTCTTGGGGTTTGGGGTGCTTTGTCCCTCTGATGGTGATGCATGGCTCCACTAATTTGCAGCACGAGGCTGTTAATTCTGGCGCAGCTGCTGCAGCCGCCCTCCAGGCGCTCTGTAATGCTGGGCTGTGGAGCTTGCTGCAAATTAACACCATTTGTTCTGCAGAACATGTTTCATTTCTACACGACACGCATAGCTTATTACCTCGCTGGCAGCGTGGGGAGAGGCAGCGGGGGCCAGGGAAGGGAGGGAAGACATGGCCCAGACCCTTCCTGACTCTAACCTATTCTTTCCAAACCTTCTGCCTGTGTGGGGGAAGGGCACTAGTCATGGATTCAGTGAACTTCAAAGAGCTGGGAGTCCCTGTGGGGAGTTTCTGGGTGAGAAAGGTTGTCATTCCAGTTCCTGGTGGCTGGTCCCTAAAAGGAGGACAGGTCTAGCTTCTTCCATCCTGGCTCTGGCCACAGGCAGCTCTGTGGCTCGGGGAAGCATTGTGACCTCTCTGAGCTGTTTCCTTAACTGTGGAGCCACTGGACTAGGAGATCCACCAGCACAGCTCCCAGCCCTGTGGTCCACGGCCTGCTGAGTATCTTCTTTGCTGTGCTCAGTGACAGTCATCCTAGTCAGGCAACTGGCAGAGACAAAGACCAGAAGTGGATGGCCCTGGTGCCTCAGAGAGACTGTTGGGCTACTCCCATGGGGACAGCCCCAAGCCTGAGCCGAACAAAGGCTCCTTGGTCCCAGGCAGGTAGGAAAAATATAGTTTTCATTCAATCCATTGTGGCTGTCAATCATGGACAGGAGCTCCAGGGTCTCAGCCTCCACAATTGTGACTCATGGCATTTTTTAGCCCTTGGTAAAAGATTTAGGTTTGGCCTTGCTTCTCTGCTGATCAGGGATTTGGCAATCCCACCAGGATGGTATGGAAATCTTGATCATAGGCCCACCCAGGCCCTTTCCTTTTCCTCCAACACACCTTGCCGGCCCCCAAGTGTCCTGAGGGTCTCAGGGCAGCATTCCACTGCACCAGCACACAGTACAGGCAGACAGCCTCCCAGCTTATCAAGAGAAGGACCACAGGGCCAAGATCCATACTCTGAAAGCCAGGGATCATGCTCTCGGGGAACCCAGATCCTCTTACTATGACACAGCAGCTCCTTGGGTCCTTTTGAAAGTAGTTGAACTAGAAGTTCCTGCAGCCCCAAGTATCTCCTGGCCCTTCATGAGGGTGGCCCCTAGGGAGAAGTGAAGGGAGGGGGCTATCTAAACCCTAAGAAGTCAATGTCAGAGGCAGAATGAGCCTGGTCATCACCAGCCACCATTCTGGAGGGTGAGATTTGGGCAGACAGTGAGCCAAGCCTCCCGAGTTTGTGACACATAGAAGCACTTGACCCAGGGCTATAGATTCTCCGCCACGCTCTCAGCATGTGACTGCCCTGTGGCTGCTCTCAATCCCACCCATCTCTTCCCACCCAGAACCGTGATCAGAGCATTCTATGAGCAGGGCATCCAGGAACATGACTGGAGAGAACTATCGGTGATGCTGGAGCCAGGAGCCATGGAAACACTTCCATGACTGCTCCCAGACACCCAGCAAGTCATCCACCTCTACACTGAGTGGAGCATTGGCACACTGCCCCCACCCTCATTTAACAACCCAGGAGCAAAAACTGGCAGAACCATGACTTTGTGTGGGACCTTAAACATAATGTTTGGTTTTGTAAAGGGGTTTGGTCCCTAAGCGAGTTTGGTAAAGGGGTTTTGTCCCTAAGTGTGATGTTTGGTAAAGTTGCTCCTAGAGCTTTTTGAGGGTCATCCTGACAGCAGAGCAATAGCCACACATGGGTGAGAACCACCCTGTGAAAAGATGTTCCATGTAGACTCAGGAGCCCCGTAACTGGTGAGCTGTCTTGTGCTATTAGTGAGGTTGGAGTAAGTGGGTAGCATTCAGATGTCATAACATCCCAGCAAAGGTACCAGGGTCGGGCCCAGGAATGTGGATACCAAGGCCAATGGGAGGAGAGAGTGGGACATGAGGTCCAGGCAGGCCACACCCAGAGCTGTTTGGATGCGTCCAGGATATGGGCTATATTAAGAATCCAATCCATCAGGAGAGTGACAATTCAGAGTTCCACCAGGCAGAGTTTCTATGTGACCAACCCTGCAAGAGGAGGCTCTGTAGTCAGGAGGGTGTCAGTTCCAGGTCCTAACAGAATGGTACAACACAAAGGTGGAGGGACAAGAGACCATGCCATCTGCTCTGGCCATTGACTTTGAAAGAAGGGTCATACACTGGCCACAGGAACTTGCCCCAATCTAAGGCTGGTATGGGTGTCCTGCCCACCTTGTGCCAGTAGTTTGCATTTGAGCCCTAGGAAGTGACTATTCCCAGTCTGTGGCCTCCTGGGAGTGCATGAGCTGCTTTCTGTCCACCATATTTCTAGACCTGGTAGGCCAACCCTGTGTTGAATGTAGTAGGTAGACTTTCCTGGGGGCTTTTGAGGCTGTAGGGGAGTGTGGCATACAGAACGCACAGCCAGGTCCTTTACTCCATATTAACAAGGTTAGCCTCCAACTATAGAGCCTATATCTGGGGATTTTTTTTTTAATCTCAGAAGAGTCAATGCATAAATGTCAGTAATCAGACTGGTCAGCCACTCCCAGCAAGAGGAATATGGATGGACCATAGGGTTGGCATGTTACTGTGGGACAATGGAGGACATGGGCAGCCCAACCTCCCTGGACTTGCTGAGTAGAGTGGGATGCTCTTTGTGGGCATCTGTCCCCCATGGAGTAGCTTGTTCCATGAAGAACAGCCTCTTCAGCCTTTCAGAGCCAACACCGTGTTGATATGCTTAGATGCTGGCCCCGGGAGTCCAAAACAGTGTCAGAGTGGTCTAGGGGCAGAGAGAAGGATAAAGCCCCAGGGGACCCTGACCCTTCCCAGGACAAGGGGTTGATCTGGTTCAGAGCACATGGGGTGCTCCTGGTAGGTGCAGGCTCACACTTAACATTGGGGGAGGTAGCTGCCAAGCTCCTGGTGGTGGGTAAGTTGCAGAAGGTTTTCGTGTCAAGAGGCAGAGCAACTGCATGAATATTTCATTAGGGAGCAACGTGCAGCCCAGGAACATCTGGTGGAGTCTCCAGGGAGCTGGGCCAGCTCAGAAAGCAGGCACTGTGAAATTCGGGAGACAGAGGGGGAGGAAAGAGCTGGGAGGCAGGTGGGATGCCAAACTCCCTGCCTATCTCCTGATCCTCAGGCACTGCAGAGCCCAGGACAAAAGGGAAGATTAGTACACAGCTCTTCCACATCCACAGGACACCTAGCCCTGCTGTGTTTTACCTCTATCAAAATCAACAAAGACCTGCCCCGAATGAGGCAATCAACCACCCGGTATCTAGCCTCTAGGCCAGGCCACAGCAGCTCTGGATGGAAGGGTCTCCAGGGAGTTCCATATGGGAGACAAGTTAATACTCTCATAGACAGAGGTGACACACAGACAGGTGTAGTACTTAAATTGGCCTGGAGCTAGATGGAAAGCCTCTTTCCCCTTATAAGTATGTTTGTGTTGTGGACTGAGGTTATGCCAAGGGTCATGGAATCGCAGTGCACAGCTAGGACCACCTGAAGACTCCTGGGCACCTAGACCAGGACTTTGAATCAGGCCAGCATATTCCCTTGCCAAAGGGGACATCAGACCAAAGGCAACTTGCCCAGCTGAGTAAACCCGACCCTCCAGGGCCAAGTGTACACAGTGAATAAAGTAACACAGCCATTTCTAGAGCTTTCTGACTCCTACCCTTCCTACTGCACACACCTGATCCTCAGATCCAGACAGTCAGAGGGTCCACCTAGACCATGGCCAGCCAAACAGGCCTGGAGACTGTAAGCCCTTTGTCATCCAGATCTAGGTCAGACTGGTCTAGTACCAATGCCCCAAAGTTTGCTTCTGAGAATCCCAGGCTCCAAGGAGTTGGATGATGCTGAGCCTGGGCTTTGGAGCCAGGAAGCCTGATTGGGATTCCCCTTGAATCCTTCCCGAGTTGGTCACCTTGTTTTCTTCCAGCTGAGAAGCAACCCTTTGGCCCTGTATGTAGCAGGGAACACAGAATGTTTGTTTCTTTCACCTTAATTTTTCCAAATGCCTAGCGGGCACGTGCCTACTCATTCCCAGCCCTGTGCAGAGCCATATCAGGAACGGCTTATCCCAGCATCCCAGGATTCTCTTTCTTTCTTTCTTTCTTTCTTTCTTTCTTTCTTTCTTTCTTTCTTCCTCTCTTTCTTTCAAGACAGGGTTTCTGTGTATTGCTTTGGGTTTTGTTCTGTGCTGGAACTAGCTCTGTAGACCAGGCTGGCTTCGAACTCACAGAAATCTGCCTGCCTCTGCCTCCTGAGTGCTGGGATTTAAGACCAATGCCTGGTTTTCATTCCAGGACTTTCAAAGGGAACTCTCTCCTCACAAGATTTTAACCAGCATCTTCTAAAGGTTGAGCCCACAGTGGTAGTGCCTCCTCCAGGCTGCAAGAAGAGATCCCTGGTTGGCTAAGCAATGCTGATGTCTAATAGGGTAGCCCTTTCCAACTGGGTTGCCTGTGGGACATCTATAGCTCAGCCTTTGCTGGGCTCTGAGCCTCCCCTGAAATATCTCCCTTTTCCCAACGGCCTGCCCCACACAATGTGCTTCTCAGCCTTTGAGCCATGCTCCTCAGTCTCCCGATCTTCAGGCCCCTCTCTGATCCTTCTGGGGAGTCTTCTCTGCTCAGCTGGGCTCTAGACTACACTCTCCACAGTCCCAAAGCCTAGACCAACCTGATGGAGGAAGCTGGGCACCACAGAGCCCACACCAAAGCTAATGTCTCTGCTTACCTGAGTGCCCCAGACCTCCTTGAATGACACCTTTCTGATTAGAGTGACTTTCTAGAGCATTATATTGAAACAGAGTGGAGGAAGTCCCAGTGTGGCCCCACTCTCCCTCAGCTATCCCACCAGCCTGAGCATGGATCCCAGGGCCCATGCCAGCCTCTGCTGGGAAAGCAAAAGAAGGGAAAGGAAGAGAGAGAGGGAACGAAGAGGAGCTGATTTCCATGTTTGCCTGGAACCTCACTCAAGGAAATGTACCAGGGTACAAGGGCAACACCCATATCCTTGCCTGATCTCATTGGCCACTTGGGACCACCCATGCTATACCAGATGGAATGTTCCCATCCTCAGCCCCAGCCTTTCTGACCAGCCCATGATCACTGAGCAAGGGGGCTGGAGCTGCTAGGAAAGCTCAGCCACATGCCCCTCCCCTCTGGAGCCCACCCCACCCGTGCCCTCAGCAGCTGGCTCCTTGGCACTGGTACCCGGATCCCTTTGACGGCATATTTGGCTTCAGTCCCATCGATCTGCGCACAGGCACTGAGGTGCCAAGCCTGGCTATGGGCTAGGATGGGGCTCTGGGAAGATTGAGAGAGTGGGGTGTATTTCTCTGGATGCTCTGGGACCTTACAGCATAGCCCCGGCCCATCCTGACCCATCTGCCAAAGGAAACAGATCTATCCCTTCAGGGTCAGGGGCCTTGCATAACCGGGGTAGAGAGGACCATCCCTGGGAGTACGGACATTGGAGATGATGCAGTGTTGAGACCACCATAGGGCGCGGCTGCTGCATTCACAGTTCCAGATGGCCCACCCAAACCAACCCACCCCACATCTTTAGAACACCAATCAAGCAGCGGGCACCAAGACACATTAAAGGGCCTAGAGGTTACACAGGTATGATCTGGATATGAGGCAGCCAGACTCCCTCAGATCCGGCCCTCTCTAAAAGCTGCTATGCCATGGGACCCGCAACCAGGCGAGACTTAGCCCCCACCTGCACCCCAACACAGATCCCATGTGCCTATACGTTAGTGAGCCCCACTCTCTCCTTACCTGTTCCATGCTGGCCTTGCCTACTTCCGCCTGCTCCCAGGCTGTCCTCTGCCGCAGCGCTGCCAACTGTCTTCTGCCTCCTAACATGGGCTGCCAGCGATCTGCTCTGGGTTTTGTTCATGGGGTTTGGCCTCATGCAGCCGCTGGCACTCGAGATGGCAAGCGTCCATCTTTCTCTACACCCGTCCCTCACCTCTGCAGTCTTCTTGTGCCTGTGTCCCCATGGTGCCCGCTCTGAGGGAGTTGGCACGGACAGAGCCCGGCCCGCCTGTGCAGCTGAGGAAAGCCATGCTTCTTTTTTCTGTATTTTAAACACACACACACACACACACACACACACACACACACACACACACACACACACACACACACACATTCTCTCTCTCTCTCTCTCACTCACACACACACACACACACATGCCAAGCCCCCCACCCCCGACAACACGCATCCCTTCTGTCAGGAACAGACCCAGCCAAGAAAGCCCCTCACGGGCGGGGGCAGAGCAGAGGGGCTTTGCATAGCTGGTGTAAACCCAGCCCCATGGTTCCGTCTCTTCCTGGCCCCAATGCGCTGCCTCTTACGTAAACCACCAGGAAGGAATCAAAAGGAAACGCAAATCCATGTCACATTTTGGAGCCTCCTGATTGGGCACACCTTTTAACTGGCTTGGTCCTTCCAAGCATGCTCTGGCTTCAGCCACCCTGAATCCTGCCTCCATATGTACGAATCTCCCTCATCATTGTCCCGTACAGCTGGACACTCCCAATCGGCCTGTGCTGCAGTGACCACATCCATCCCCTGGTTCCCATTCCTGGAAGGATATTGTTTTCTGAGGCCAATTCTGAGCACTAGCTGAGGACTCCGATGTGGCCTGCTCACTGGCCAAGAATCAAGTAGCTACAGGACAGAGATTCCTGGGTGCTTTGGGCATACCTTTAGGTCCTGACGTAAGTCTGAGGCCAGAAGAGTTCCCTAAGGGACATGAGAGCCAAGGCCAACCCCAGGTTGGGAGCAGAAGATGGAAAAGTGAGAGTGGTCAGGCCTCCTGCTGGTTACCCCAGAGTAGTGAGGCCATGGATGCCACCTGCATTTGTTTTCTCTGTTGTTGGGAAGGACTTTGCTTTTGTCCACCCCCTAGAACATGCTCTGCAGAGATGTGGCAGAGGCTCTGCGGGGCCCTGAAGTGGAGGAAGACTCTGTGGTCACATGGTAGTTGTGCCCTACTCCTTTCCCTTCTTAGAACTGATCTGAGCCCAGAATTGGGGCAGTCATGAGAGTTGCCCCCTCTGAGAGGGGATCAAGGTGAGGAAAGAAGTGGGCTCTGTTCCTCCTGAGTGACCACCATCTCTCACCTTTACTGCTGCTCACCAGATCTCCTGTGCAGTAAGAACACCAATGTCAGGAAGAAATGCACACAGCACCAGCCCAGGTCCCCTGAACGAGCAAGGCTAGCCAATGAGCACCCCTCTCCCTTACCCACTTACTACTCCCTTACCCACTTATCTACTCCACTTACCCCTGTTCTCCCCGAGCCTTGGCCATCATTGGCATGTTTGTTTGACCAGGCTGACTCTGGGTCAAAGGTCACCCCAGGCTTTTTCACTTGAGACCAGTCCCTTGTCTGGCCTATTGCATTTTCAGGCATTGTAGGTTTTTGTTTTGAGTTTTCTTTGGGAGGAGAGGTTAAGTTTTTTCCTTCACTCACTATATTCAAGAGTAGGTGCCCTAACCTTAGCTTCAAACACCCTTGGATCATCCCCAAAATGAGGACCAGGACCCATCCCCTCTTGATTTACATCCATACTCCCAAATCTAAGTCCAGCAGTGGGTGCTCTGTTCCAAATAGGTACAAATCTTTGGTCTTTCAGTATGTGCCTGCAAGCTCCCCAAGGTCCCCAGCTTCTTGAGCTGGCCCCATTCTCTGACAGTGGGGCAGTAAGTCCCCACCACCAGCCGGGCAGCCTAGAGAGTATGTGCATCTTCCTTAGGTGTCTGTCCACCAGCAAGAATGGGCATGCACATTCCAAACTAAATGGGAAAGCTTTCCATGATCACCACCTTGCCTGGTGGTGTTGTGTAGACAATTCCTATTCCTTCAAATAACATGAAGAAGGCTAAACAGCCACTGGTGACTGAGCCTCTGCATGTCCTGGCTATGGGGTAGGGGCCCTGTTGTCAAAGTGAAACAGCAGACATTTAAGTAGGCCTAGGCTGAGCTTTTCGAGGTGATGATCTGGTCAGTCGGGTGTCACCCCAAGAGAGCCTTCGTGCAAGAGGATCGGACACAAACTGGAGCACTGCTTCAGAGCCACCTCCAGGAGACTGTATCACAGGCATCAGCCCCGAGCCTGAGACTCAGGAGATAGAAGGAAGGCTGGCTTCCTGTCTTAGGGAGAAGGGTCCAGGCCTCAGAGTAGCAGCTCTAGGGGCCATCTCTCTGCCTTTGGAGGTTCCCATGTTCAGGATTTGTGGACTGACCTGGCCGTCAATGTTACGGTGCCTCAATGGCCTGCAAAGCCTGGTGCATCTTGACTTTGCATTCAGCCGCTTCTGGAGGTGCTTATAGCCTGAGATGGATGTTCTTTGGACCAGGAGAATGAAGGGAAGATCCTGGCTGTGTTCATACTGTAGCCTTGATCATTCAAGGGGACTGTTGCACCTAAGTCTGGACCAGCATTGCTCCCAGGAAGGTGACCCAGGTGATGACATTGGTGTAGAACAATGGAGCAGAGCAGACCCATCCCTGACCTTGGGTATTCTAGTTTCTGTTGCTGCTATAAATACTGTAACCAAAGCCAACTTATGAGAGACTTGTTTTATTTTACAACTCCCATGTTATGGCCTGTCACCGAGGAACATCAAGGCAGGAAACAGAGAAATGCTGCTTACTGGCTCACTTCCTGGCTTGTTCCTGGCTCATGCTTGACTAGTTTTTTTATACAGCCCAGGAGCACCAACCCAGGGAATGGTCCTGCCTACTATGGTATGTGCCTTCCTGCCTAGGGTCCTCAAAGATGTGTCCACAGGCCAGCTTGATCAAGGTCATTTTTCAATCAAGGCTTCAACTTTCAGTTGATTCTAGACTATGAGAAGTTGACAATTAAAGCTAAATAGCGCGGGGTTGCTGAACAACCCAGGGTATCCAAATGGCCTTAAGTCTGACATGGGTCTGGGTTAGGACCAAGGCCTTGTTAATTTATTTGTGTTTATTTAGGTAGGTCTTTAAGGTAGGTCTACATACTAGGTAGGTCTTTAAGTAAGCCTTTCTTACTTCCTGAAGATAACTTTCTAAAATGGTGGGTCAGCCCTGGCAGCTCACACATGTGATTAATGCATGTGATATACATGTATGACCCATGAGTATGGCCTGCATGCCTTCTGCAATGCCCCTTTATACAAATAGCTGTCCTTTCCCCTACCTACCTGTCTCTGTCACCTGTTATGTGCCTACCCAATAGGTAGGTGTGAGATTAGCAATGTTAACTTCTAGTTCTAGTAAGTTCAGTGCTTCTTAATGTCCAGGTATCAGTATTTGGCAAGTTGGGTTTTCCCCCTTACTCTTAATTTTATCATGTTTTATCACTTACTTTCTTACTGGCCTGTCTTATTCTGCTGTTTGTTTAAGAGGATTCAGTGTGCATGAAGGCATTAGCACCATCATACAAACAACCATTTCTTTCTTTTTCTCCACTCTGTTGCATCAGGTGGAGAACAATACCTTTCCTTCAGTGCTGGCCCCTGTTGCTGTCCCAGCTCTTGCACAGTCTTGGCCGCTTCAGCTAATGCAGGGCTGGTCTGTGTTATCCCCAGGCTCACATGCAGTTTCACTTTAGTCTCTATTGCTAACATTTCTAATCACATTCTTTACTCAGGTAAAGAATGGTCCAGAATCACCTATTTGATTTTTCCTCCGGACACAATCTTTCTTTCCTATAGAACAAGAACTTGACCTTATTTCTGGCATTTCATCTATTCTGTTTATCTGAACATCTCCCTCTGTCTGCATGCACAGCAGTCACTCTGCTCTCTCTCTGTTATTTTATAATTTGCTACTTGCATAGCAACTCTGCTGATACCACTATTAGAATTCATTATGATTATTAAAGAAATAGACATTAATTTGTTAGTTGTTTTCTTATATGTGGGTTTTTGTTACTGTAACAAATGCTGGAGAACTGACTGATAAGGATAAATGATTTATTTTGGCTCACCTTTTCGGAGGTTCTTGACCATGATGGGTTTGCCTGTAGTGAGGCAGAATCATGGTAGCAGTATGAGGGAGTAAGAGAGAAGAGCTGGGCCCCACTATCACTTTCACACCACCAAAGACCCAAAGGCCTCCCTCTAGACCCCATCTCCTAAAGCTTTCATCACTTCCCAATAGTGCCACATCGGGGACTGATGGGGGATGTCCTTCTACATGCTGTGAGTATATGTTTCTCTTATTGGTTGATGAATAAAGATGTTTTGGCCAATGGACAGGCAGGATGTAGCAAGGCAGGAAGTATAGGCAGGGCTACCAGATGAGGAGAAGGCTAGGAAGAGGAATGCAGATAGCGAGTTGGGAGAGAGATGCCATGTAGCTGCTGAGGAAGAAGATGCCAAAACCATGTGGAGATATACAGATTAATAGAAATTGATTAATAATTAAGAGAGAGATAGCCAATACGAAGCCTGAGCCGTAGTCCAACCAGTTTATAATTAATGCAAGCATCTGTGTGTTTGTTTGGGAATAAATGGCTGCGGGACCAGGTGGAACAGAAACTTCTGACTATAGGGGACCAAGCCTTTAACACATGGGACTCAGAGACATATTAGATCCAAAATACGGCATTATGGTACAACATACACTATATTAAACATACTGTCTTAGTGGGTTATAAATGTTCAGTGTAATATTAAGCCATTCACATTCTGTGTAGTCATCATCTCTAAGAACCTTCTTGTCATCCTAAATTAAGTACACCATGAGCATTCAGAACCCCAGTCCCACCTATCTCTGTGTGTGGACCAGCCTGTTCTCCTGGGGACCCCAGTGTGTGGAGTCATGCTATGCTTTTTGTGACTGTCTTATTTGGTGTACCATGACTCCCTCTACCTTAGAGAATACCTACCTTAGAGAATATGTCAGAACCAGATGAACAACTTGGAAGGCTTATTTAAAACATCTCTTTGGAAGTTTTACCAGAAAATCATTGCATTTATGACTTGGTTCTAGAGGTGCCCTGACTGATGTCTGAAGTACCCAGCCATCTGGGTTAACCCAAAACTGGGATTTCTTCTTCTGAAAATTTGGTACATATCTGTCTAGATGCCTGTGCATTCTTTCTGGAGAGCTTGTTATTAAAGTATTTGTTTCCCTTTGATTAAAATAGTCAACCAGATTGTGTTTTTCCTTCCAAATTAGGGTTTGTAGCAGACTTTTAACCATTGATTTTAGTGTGTTGGGGGTGTAAAAAGGTGGCCTGATTGATTCTGGCACATCTGGCCATGCAGGCTTAGTTTCCCAGGACACGAGTCCTCTGCCACTCTTACTGGGCAAGTCCTGAGTAAAACAGGTTTGGTTATTTCACCCAGCTTTTGGGGTTTTCCAAAACTTCCAAAGCCACCTAAAATGTGAACAGTAAGGGAATTTGAAAAGAAGGTGTTTCCTGAAGGGAGGGTACAGAGTTTAAATTTGGATCTAAGCATTTAACTTAATTAACAATAGTTCTCAGTTCCTCTAAAATTTTTTTTTGCTAATTTGATTAGTCAAAGTTTGATAGAAGCATGTAAATGTTTGTCACCTCCAATCTTGAGCACAGTGATTTTATCCATGGCTTTTCAAAAATATTTAGCTTTATATGTATATTTCAGTGTGATAGTTTTTCATTTAGGAGATCATTATAAACGTCTTGCAAGATGGACAAAGCTCAATGTGGGAAGACAGATCAATGCCATTAGGATTGAGTTGGGAGGACCCTTACTGAGTTGGGAGGACCCTTGCTGACACAAAAAGGCAACAGAGAAATACCATGGTCAACATCCACTCACATGCCCCATACCTGGGGGAAGGTGAGTGGATTACCCCAGAGCACAAGATACTAAGTCTTAACCAAGAGGAAATGGCCTAACTACAAACCATACGACCATCTGGGAGGTTGTATGTATCACCACAAAGAAATCTTCAATCCCAGAGGCATTCTATCAAACATTCTGGAACACCGAACTTCAGTCGTCTTCAAATTTTTCCAGAAAATGCAATTGGAGGGAACAATTTCTGACAGATTTTGTGAAGCTAGCAGTGTCTCATGACCAAAGCCAAAGGCAATTCCAAACAGCCATAGGTGGGTATCTCTCAACACTTTGATGCACCATAATCCATGTAAAAGTCAACACATAGATAGGAGAATCCTCATCAGCTCAAGGACTAGCTAGCCTAGTATGCAACGGAAAAGCATCACAGAAACCCTGCCTCAAACAAGGTGGAAGGCAAGGACAGACACCAACTGACATCTGATATATAAGATTGTTTTCTGCCCTCCACAGAGCTGCCGCAGTATAGACACACCTGCATTTACACTCAGGAATGTTCATGTGCCTACACACACACACACACACACACACACACACACACACACACACACACACAAACACACGCACGCACGCACGCACGCACGCACGCACACGCACATGAGAGAGAGAGAGGGAGAGGGAGAGGCAGAGGGTGTGTGTGTGTATCTGGATAGGAGAAAGCGACAAGAATGTGTAGAGAGTGTTTTGGGGTTTCTATTGCTGTGATAAAACATCATGATCAAAAGCAACTTGGGGAGGAAATGATGTATTTGGCTTATACTTCCACATTGCCGTTCATTATTGAAGACAGTCAGGGCAGAAACTCAAGCAGGGAGGCAGGAGCTGATGCAGAGGCCATGGAGGGGTGCTGCTTACTGGCTTGCTCCTCATGGCTTGCTCAGCTTGCTTTCTTATAGAACCTAGGACCACCAGCCCAGGGATGGCACCATTCACAGTGGTCTGGGCCCTCCCCCATCAATCACTAATTAAGAAAATGTTCTTACCTGCAGCCTGATCTAATGGAGGCATTTTCTCAAATGAGGCTCTCACCTCTTCAATGACTCTAGCTTGTGTCAAGTTGCCATAAAACTAGTCAGCACAGTTAGTTAGGACAGTGGATAGAGTAATAGGAGAGACACCCTGGAGGATGGCCCTGTTAGGGACTGGATGGCAGCAATGGCTTTGTGACTGAATTTATACTTTAAATTTTTCAGTTGTTTTTATTTATTTAGTTAGTTATGATTACTAGTATTATATTGGTGTGTGTGTGTGTGTGTGTGTGTGTGTGTGTGTGTGTGTGTGTGATTGGGGAGAGAGAGTGCATGTGTGCCACTGTGCAAAGTCAATGTTCTCCTTCCACTGTAGTCTCCAGGGATCTAATTCAGAGCCTCAAACTTGTATCACAAGCACTTTTTACCTCTGAACCATCTTACTAGCCCTGAATCTACACTTTAAATATGGGCACTGTGTTACATGTCAGTTACAGCTCAAAGAAGCTATTAAAGAGTGGTACCACACAGAGTATGGTGACACATACTTTAACCCCAGTACCCAGGAGACAGAGGCCAGCAGATCTCTGTGCCAGTGACTTCACAAGTGAACCTGAAGCTAAGCTAGAATGCAAAACAGAATCCACAGCTGTGGAAATGGCCACAGGAAATAAAAAGAGAAGCCAGTGGCCTTCCCAGGCAGCTGATGTTCCTGGAGGGACAGAGAAATGACCTAAGATATAACCCAGGAAAACTTTTCTCCATTTAAAGTGACACTGCTCATCCAGTGAAATTAGACGATCTGAAAAGAAAACAATACCACAAAATATGCTACCATGTGTATGGAAATGTGTATCATAATTAATCCATTTTCAAAAACAATTGGTAAATTTTCAGAAAGGCTGGGGGAATGGTGTGGCATACACCTTTAATCCTAGCAATTGGGAGGCAGAGGCAGACCGTTCTCTGTGAGTTTGTGGCAAACCTGGTCTATAAAGCAAGTTCGAGGACAGCCAGAGCTGTTACACAGAGAAAGCCTGTCTTGAAAAATAAACAAGAAAATTCAGATTTAAAAATTGAGGATAAAGAAATAATCATATTAACTTCTATGCAGGAAGAAACGGATCAAGCATTATGGTAAATCAACTTAGATTGAATGTCACATTTAAAGCATTTCACTAAATGTATCAATTTATTCAAACAACAAATTCCGGAAGTAACAGAAATATTTTCAGGGTCTGGGGAGCTAAATCATTTTGATTAAAGTCTCATATCAGGCTGCACTTCTGTGGCAGGAAAACAGTATTGGCTATGCAGAAGTCAGCCCTCTACATGCACGCACGCACCTACCTTGAGCCTTCCCATGGCTCCCCTGGAGACCTGCACCTGAAGGTTGTGTCCTGCTCCCCTGAGAGGCATGAAGAAAGAAGCCATCATGAGCACAGTTAGAGGACAGAGGAAGATGTGGAGATGGGGTTTGTGATGAGCAGTCTAAGGAAGAGTACCTTATTACTCCTGCTTCTACCTGTGTGGTTAAGGAGAGATTTAAAAGGATTGTCTGTGCCTTAAAAAACAAACAAACAAACAAACAAAAATTAGATGTATAGGCTGTGTTCTGAAACCCTGTTGAGGAGCAGCTGCTATGTGCACATTAGATCTGAAGAGCCAAGCCCAGCCCCACCCCTGGCCATGCTTCCCTGCCCCCACTCCAGCCCAGCTAGGAAGCCCTAGACAGGCCTCCAGAGTCTATTTGGATACTTCATCTTTCCTGGAGTTCTGGGACTTCCTCTGCTGTGCCCTGTGTTCCCCAATTCAGGACCCCTCACCTCTGTAATCTGTCTCCACTCACAGAGGGTACTCAGAAGATTCGGGACAAGCATCAGCATGGCTTTGCAGCTGGGACACAGTCTGTAACTCTGGACATGCCTACATGGCAATACCAAGAATTTCCTTCACTATAGGTCTGGTGTCACTGTCCCCTGCTGCCTCGCTGTTGGTGCTTTTACCTACAAGAAAGTACAAGTGGCACTCAGGGAAATGTTTAAGAGGAGAAGAAATACTCTATCATTTTAAAAACCAGGAAGTGAAACATATCACCTTCTAGAGAAGCCCCAGCTTTCTGGGCCCATGACCAAGACTTTGATCTTTACCATCAGCACGTCCTTTCGGGGGTCCTGAGTGCACAGGTGCCCTCAGCTCAGGGAGACCCTGTGTGTTTGTGAGGTCTGTTCTTGGAGAGAATGGTGATGGGGCTCTAAGGGCTGCTGTTCTCAGGATAGGCTCTTCATAGCCAGAGTCGCAGAGCCAAGGACAGGACTAATGCACGTGTCATGTGCTGGCTGGTGCCACTTGCTGGTGCTTCCCATCATCAGAGCCATTGGATACAGGACCGGGAGAGAAGGCAGTGGCTGGAGCAGAATCTTAAAGGGAACTTTGGTGAGGTCCTCTAGAAGGCAGGAAAGCAGGTAGTACTGTAAACAGCAGCAGAGCCCGTCAAAGGCAGAGTGGTCTGCTGTGATGGAGTTAAGGCACGAGCTCAATGGGTGGTAGAGAGAGAGGGGCACACTGGAGGCTTCTGCAGATGGACACCTAAGGGTGTTCATAAGGTGGAAGGTGTGAAAACTGCAGCATTTCAAATGGCCCCATGGAAAGGTTCCCTTGCTATTTTTAAGCTCCTCTGAAGACCCTAAAAGCCAGCTCTAGCTTTTCCCTCAAGCTAGATGTGTTGGGAAGGATAGAGGGTGACATCCCTGGCTTCAAGCCTGTCATAGACATGGACTTCCCTGAACCCATGTTCATCTTCCTATTCAAGAGTCTCAGGACAGCCAGGTAGTGGTGGCACACACCTTTAATCCTAGTACTTGGGAGGCAGAGGCAAACAAAATCCCTCTGAGTTCCAGGACAGCCAAGACTAAACAGGAAAACCCTGTCTCAAACAAACAAACAAACAAACAAACAAAAATACCAGACCTCTGGCCATCAAGGAGATCAAGTACAGCCCAGCTCTGGTGTCTGTCCCTTCTCCCTCTTTCCCACAAGTTTCCACTGTTCAGAGAAGCCATTCTCAGAAGATACTAACTTGGATCCTGAGGTCATATCCTACCTTCTCCAAGAACCACACTCCTCACCAAGTGGCAACATGCCCCAGGCCTGACAGGGCACCGGTGGGAGTGGCTCGAGGCATCAGAGGCTGGCAGCTTAGTGACCACATAGCGAGTGACCACATAGCGAGTGACCCTGGAGCTGAGTGTGGGCGTCCTCTCTGCTCTGGCCGGAGCTCTTCTTTCTGTATCATGAGCAGCAGGGTCTATGTGGGTTCCCACACCAGAGGCCACTCTTCGAAAAGAGAATGCCAGTTCCTGAACTCTGTTTACAGGACCTGGGGCAGCCATGGGGCCCTCATAGAAGACCAGAGGAGTGGCTGAAAGACATGAAAGTAGACAGGACCATGGCCCCAGGTGTCTTCCAGCTAGCCAGACCAAGGACTTCCAGGGGGACCTGGAGATGTGACCTGGTGACAATGAGTTAACCTTCATGTGAGTTGAGCCTTTGTCCTGCATTTCTCCACTCACCCGTCGTAGACCACAGGACTACAGAAAACCATGTAGCATGAGAGACACCCAGGGCTAGTCTACAGGAAGGGGGTCATCCATCAGCCATGAGTCTGACCAAGACTTCACTAGCATGGTGGGGAAAGGGACACAGGACGCTCCTATGCTGAGCCTCAGAACCCTGGCTACCTTCTGACTCTACCCTTGTCCACATCTTGTAGTCTGCGTGACTCGGGCCTGCCTACTCTACTTCTGCCATGTACAAGGTACCACCCCTCATTTACCAGTTCCACTGGTAAAGACAGTCAGTGGAATATCACATACTGGGGCCCAAGATGGCTACCCAAGACGGCCACCTAGTGCAGCTGTGCAGGACAGCTGTGTTCATCTCTGAACCTCGGGCCTCTCATCTGGCAGTGAGAGGCCTGAGGTTCCTGCCAGCTGCTTTGTCTTCCTCTCCCCAGAAGCAAACTACCAGGCCCTACGGATACTGTGTGTTCTGTCACTCCAGCTCTCTCAACTACACGAATCTTCCGCTGTAAGCAAAGCACGATGCTAGGACGCTTCCTCTGGGACACCCTCTCCAATGCTGGCTCAGACTCTGTCACCAGCAAGTCAAGGCCAGTCCTGACTAAGACTCAGTCTTGCCCCTGGAGACTATCCTGTGACCTTTACAACTCCCTTCTGGAAGCATCTTAGGCTTTAGCTACAAGGAAAACCAGGGTTACAATCTGCTAGAGGTTCTGCCTCTGCCAAACCACACTGGCTCTTCTTCTAGAAGGATCTATCCCCTTTTCACCCCCATGAATGAAACAGCCTTCTCTGTCTACTGGCAAAGGAAGGTATCATAGTGCCAGGGCTGGTATAGAACCCTATGGCACCAAGGCATAGTCCCCACGACCTTGCAAGAAGCCTGTGAGCTGGCTCTGCAGTTTGTCATCCACTGAAGGGTTGAGACCTCTGGGCTACAGCTGTAGCCAGACACATGACAGCAGAGGTGCTGTCCCCAGCCAGGCCATGCTGCAGGCCCCAGCCAGACCATGCTGAAAGCCAGACTTTTTCCAGCTCGGAGGCCTCAGGTTCCCAGGGGTCGGCACAGCTGCACCAGAACAAAATCATTCAATGTGTGGGTGTCGGAATGTTCCACCACAGTGCCGGGTGCCACCCACCCAGGGGACCGGGAAGTGAAATTGCTCAGTCTGCACTGGGTGTGGCAGGCCAGGGTATTTGAGTTCACTCAGAAGATTATCAAGGGAGGTAAGGAGGCCAATCTATTTTCTTTTTCTTTTAGTTTTTTTTTTTTTTTTTTTTTTTGACAGTAAAGCTTTCATTTTATTTTTTTTTTTAAAACACACTAATCCAAGTTCCCCCTCTCTCCCCTTCTCCCACTCCCCTTACCTTCCCCTCACCACCACACCCCCTTTTGCTCAGAGAGGGTAAGGCCTCTCATGGGGAATCAGCAAAGTCTGTCCCATCAACACGATGGGGCAGGACCAAGGCCTTCCCCCTCTGTCTAGACTGAGCAAGGTATCTCTCCATAGGAAATGGGCTCCAAAAAGCCAGTTCATGCACTACGGATAGATTTTGGTCCCACTGCCAGTGGCTCCACAGACTGCCCAAGCCACTCACTGCCACCTGCGTTCATGGGTCTAGTTTGTTCCTGTGTAGGTTCCCCAGCTGTCATTCCAGAGTCAGTGAGCTCCCACTAGCTCAGGTCGGTTGTTTCTGTTGGTTTCCCCATCCTGGTCTTCACTCTTTTGCTTGTATTAATTTTTTTTTTAGACAATGCCTAGCTATGTAGCCCAGGCTGGCCTCAAACTCATGATCCTCCTGCCTGGAATTATAGATAAACATCACTATGCCTAGATATCTTACTCTGGGGCAGAGAACAAATGGGAATACTAGTTCATGGGCTGCTTTCCCCAGAAGGCTCTATGCCAGCAGGAGTTTCATGATGTCATCCTCATCTTGAAGTTGGTCTTTTTTTGAAACTCTGAGGAGGACACTGGGTGTCAACTGAAGAGGGAGAAACTGCCTCTTCAACGTGTTGGAAGCTGGTTGGTTTGGGACTGCCCCCCATCTTCCCACTATAATGACACACAGCATAACTGCCTGTCCTTGAGGTAAAGAGAGATTTATTTAAACAGTTATTTATTTATGCATGTGCTCTACTGTGTATGTGGCAGCCAGAGGACAGTTTGCAGAAACTGGCTCTCTCCTTCCACTTTGTGGGTTCTAGGGATCCAATTCAGGTTGTCTAACTTGTTGGCAAGTACCTGTATCCACCGAGCCACATTGTTGTCTCAGGAGAAGCAATTTTCTGTGCAATGGTGGATGAGATGGGAATCAGACACATCACACAGGGTGCTACCCTCCCACACTGGCCCCTACACCATGGTGACTGGCCTGGGAGTATGGTGATATCCCTGTCCTCAGCACCCAGTGAACACTTGCTTAGCACTGAATGGAGAAGGGCTACAATATGATCAACCAGATTCAGGTTAGAAGCTAGAAGCGGAGATAAGACCAGTTATAGCATCAGGGCTATGTAGAAATGGAAGCATGGCCTGGATTGAGAAACCTTTCAATGCGGGGACAGCTACTGCAGAGCCCACTGGGGCCTCAACCCCACACAGCCCTCCTCTGGGATGCACAGCACCTGGCCCCATCTCTGGTCAGCCTCCACTCCCTGCCCATGGCTGGGGATGGAAATAAAATACCCTTTTATGTTACTGTGATAAAAACACCATGGCCAAAAGTGACTTGTAGAAGAAGGGATCTGTTTTGGCTTACAGTTCCAGAGCGATAAAAGTCCATCATGGTGAGGACACATGGCAGCAAGCAGCAAGCCTGGTGGCAAGAGCAGGAAGCTGAGAGATTACATCTTTTACCACAAGCAGGAAGCAGAGAGAGGATTGGAAGTGGGGTGCAGCTTTGGAGTCTCAACACCTTGCCACCTTGTTCTAGCAAGACCGTATCTTCTAGACCTCCCCAAACAGCTCCACCCACGGAGGACCAGGTACCCAGATGCCTGACTTAGAGGGGACACTTGGCATGTAAACTACCACAGTCACGCACAGCAGAGACTGGGACCAGAGCCATCAGCCTACATCACACCCAGGTGGCCTCTAGGATTTTAGTAGGTGTGGCTGAGTGCCAATAGAGACTTCTTTGTTGAATAGGTGACGGGGGCATTTAGCCCTTGGCTGGAAGTCACTGATCCTGGACAAGAGCACTAGGGTTCAGGATCACCTGTCCAAGGTCACACAATTTTGAAATAGTAAAACTTGTCAATTATATTCTGGGACCCTGCACATGGCATCTTTGAGAGGAATGAGTGGTCAGAAGGCTGGGGAGGATCTAATGTCTGTCCCTTTTCTCAAAATGGGTTCCTTAGAGATGATGGTTCTGTGACCCCTCTGGTCATGCACTGGGGGTAGCAAACTCCCAACCTGCCTCTGGGAAATTGAGCAGTCTTGTTTATATGTCGGCAATACATGAGTATTGGACTTCCATGGAGGACATTGTGGAGGATGACTTAAAGGCATATGTATGTGCTAAAAACAAGTAAACCACCATCCTATATCTCAACATAAGGAAAACTGGGTCCCAAGAACAGACCCAGAATCCAGGTCTCCCTGAAACTGAGATCCTGGCTGGATAGGCCAGGAGCTGGTCTCCAAGCAGAGACCCAACCACCTGAACCTCCTGGGAATTGTCCCCCAGTGGACAAAATGTCCTCCTGGAAAAGCCCCTTGGGCTTTGTACCTGAGAGTGGGAATGACTACAGCAATGTTCTGTGCCACCCACCTAAGCTCCTGAGCAAGCAGGTACATGCTTGTTATATCTAGAGTTCGAAAACCAGGAAAAACTTGAGATCCACCAAGTCAAGCAGGGAAAGATGGAGGAGGCCAGTTCTGGCTCCTGCCCTGATGCTGTCCTGATCTGTCTCTATAGTCAGGAGCAGGAACAGGGAAAGAAATAAAAGGCTCTAGAGGGTGAGGAACAGTGAATGGAGAGGTTGTATCCTGCCCAAGGAAGCTCAGGCTTTAGAATAGACTCATGATGTTGGCCAAATAAAACACCTCTCTGGCTGACTTCCAGATCCGCACTTCAGATATGATGGAGTCGAGCCTGCTTGCGGGCACCATCAGCTCTTTCCTATACAGATGGACCTTAGGGCTGCCCATGTTATCAACACCATCAGCAAATATTTGCAGAGCAGCACAGACACCTGGCCTGTTCTAAACAGATGAACAGGTGCAGAGGTTTAACCTGCCATGTCGTGGGTTGCTGTGAGATACCGAGAAAGTTGGTGGGTCTCCCTGGATCTCAGTTTCTCCTTCTGTCAAATGGGGTAATATGTGGTGTGAAGATAAATAAGGACTGGTGTCAGAGGAGCTCCTTCAGTGGGAATTTTTTCCTACTTTTAAGTGCTTAGTTTTATTTTTGTTGTTACTGTTTTGTTTCGAAAGTCTCCTAGAGTCTTCCAGCTGAAAGTCCCCAGGATGCTCTGAAGCTGACCAGGCCGTGCTAAAGATGCTTCCGTAATGCACAAGTCCTGGAACTGCAGGCACCTGCTGGGTGACCACTGTGGATATGACACTTCTGTGCACAAACATGTAGGCCCTTGTCCCCAGGGCTGCAAGGTCAGACACACTGCTGGCAGTACTCCATCCTTGGCAGGGCTCTGTCTGGCCAGGGAAGAGCTGGCAGACTTGCAGCAGAAAGCCTGGACACTGAGACACAAGCCAGCACTACCCACAGCTGTGACTCTTGTTTGTACAGAGTGCTGTGCAGAGCGGCCAAGCTATATGCCCTTGGCCCTGTGCTTGCTTAGGATTAGAGAAAGCGCTCTCCCCCAGGTGAAGGCTAAGCTTCAATGGGCCCCTTTAAGCCCTGTCATTTTCCCCCTTCCAGGCTGATTCTAGAGGGATCTGTAAGGACAGACTCAGTGTCCCTGCAAGGTCATCTAAAGAGTACAAGGGACTACTGCTTTTCTTTTATTTACCATGCTAAAGCCCCTGATGTAGTGATATTAACAGTAGGGCCTTTGGCAGAGGAGGAGAATGAAGACCTCATGAGTGGGGGTGATGTCTATCAGATTGGCCTATGGGTATTCTGTGGGGGTGTTTTTTGATTAATAACTGCTGTTGGAGGACCTAGCTATTGTGGTGTCATCCTTGGGCTAGTGGACCTAGCTGTAAATGAGAAGCAGACTGAGTGAGCCAGTAAGCAGCTCTCCTCCGTGGTCTCTGCTTCCGTGTCTGTCTCCAGGTTCCTCCTGCCTTGGGCTTCTTCACATCAGCCCTGTCATTCCCTAAGCTGCCTTTGGTGGTGGTAATAATCACAGCAACAGAAAACTAAGTAGGATCCCCATGGTCATGCTGGGGTTTGGTGTGCTCAGGTTTGGTTGTCAGGCATGATGTGAAAAGTATAAATGGGGAGTTTGTGTGGCTCTCCCAGCTTAGTGTTGGCATCAAGCAGGAAGACAGTGAATATTAGCAGTGTACTCATTGAGTCTCACCTGGGATTAATGCCACAGTGGATGTGGGTCTTACCTAGGGTATTGTTCCTTGCCCATACTTTTCCTCCTCCTATCCCCACAAGCCATGTCCTCCCCGGCCTGAGCTTTGTTAAGAACAAGCTGCTGGGTCTGTCAGGCTACCCACACTGTCAAGTACAGGCTTCTCATGGGACATTGGCTCCTGTTCAAGGACAGATGGGTCTTGGAAGCCATGTTCTGTAGTAAGGACCCTGAGAAGTGCAAGATGGGAGACTGAGGCACAGAGAGGCTCAATAGAATGCATGGGAGCACATGAGGGCAGTGCCTTCTGCACTACAGACAGACTGGCATCATGCCCACTCCAGAATGCCCAGAGCCACAAGCGCATGGTGTTCAGCTGTCACAGAGATTCTACCCAGATGCTATACTGCACACAGCAGGCAAGCTCTGGGGAGTATTTAAATTAGAAACAGAGATCAGAGAAGGTTCCCAGGCCTGGCTGGGTGGCGAGAAGAGGAGAAGGAGGGTGCATCCCCTCTGGAAGGTAGGTGACCCAGTAGGAAGATCCAGAGCCAGCCCCAGGCCAATCCTAGAACAGCCCACACCTGCTTGGATTTGGTCACAGCCACAGACTGCAAAGGCAACCAGTTAGAGGACTGACTATGGAGCAGGCTGGTGAGTCATCTCACCTATAGCTCATGATAACTGATGACTGTCATTTAAGGAGTCCATGCACGTGACCTGCCAGGAAGCTCTTAAGCATGGGGCTGCTGGGAGGGTGAATGGGAACAGCAGGGGAAGCCCAAGTCAGGGCTGGGAGAGAACAACAAACGAGGCTGTTCTGAAGGCTCTGCTCTCAGCCCAGATGCTCTGCTGGCCCATGCCCAGCTCTGTCACATGCTGGGTGCCGGGAGTCCCTCCTGATATCTCACTGCGGAAAGCAAGCAGGGTGACACTGCCAAAGCCATCTGCATCATGCTGGTCTGGAAGGAAATGTCTTGTCATTGGGAAAAGTAGACACCGGAGCTGATGAGTGGGCACACAAGCAGTGGATGGTTCCTGCAATGGTTCAGCACTAGGCTTGGCCTTGAAGCATTGTCTACTTTCCTTACAGAATCCCCTGTGAAGTGTGACAGATGAGAGATTTGCTTTATAAAGACACTGCTTCCCTCAGGGGTGGTGTCCCATGATGCACTCTGATACTCTACATCTCAGGAGGCAGCTGTGGTGGAGAGTTAGCTAAGGCTCTTAAGGAAGAGGGAACTTTGGCAGTTCACCTGTGTCCATTGCCTTTTGACTACAAATTACTTTTCCCTCTAGATATGGTGCTGTTGTAGGCTGTGCAAAGGGTGTTTCCACCAGGGGTATGCCTTCTGCTCTGTGTGGCTTTATCTTCTCATCTGGAAAGTTGAGAACAGCCTGAGCTGATGAGCGCACATGTAGATGAATTTCTGGCATTTGTACCAGGTAGCAGAGAGTGTGAGTTTGTTCACATCTGCTTTAGCAATGAGGACAAACCTTGACTTTGGGGTTGAGGACAACTTGACAAGACACTTTTTAAAATATAGTCATTTTTTTTTGCTTTGATTTCATCATTCTTCTGTTAGGAATTTATTTATCATGGGGAAGTGAATATGGCTGAACACTGAGATCTGTTGGCAAGGAAGCTGAATACCTACAATTTATGTTACTGAAAGCAGGAAGCATGCACCTATCCATCCCCAGGGGACAGAGGATCCTGGTGACCAGCTACCATGATTAGTTGAGATTATTTCTCCTTGAACTTGATACACAGCATCTCAAAAATATTAATGAGTAACAAATAAATCACAGCTACAGTGGGACTAGGGGCCTTGAATGACTTACTGAGATAGTACAAATAAGTGACAATACAGGGTCACTCTATGACCAAAATTGTGCTTTTAAAAGGTATTTGTGGACCTGTGAGATGGCTCAGCAGGCAAAGACTTTTGTTGACACTCCTGGGCATCTGAGTTCGACCGCTGGGACCCATACTGTATGTGGAAGGAAGAAACTGACTCCTCTGGGTTGTCCTCTGACTTCCACACGCCTACACACACACACACACACACACACACACCACACACACACACACACACACACACACAATTAAATAACTAAATGTAAGAGGGATTGTGGTTGTAGAAAATGTTAACATACTGTTTCTGCTTTAGGGAATACATGTAAATTTTTATAAACAGGGTCTCATATGTAGCCCAGGCTGCCTTTGAACTTTCTGTGTAGCAGGGAATGGCCTTGATTGTCTGATCTCCTCTCTACCTCTTGAGTGCTGGGATTACAGACACACATCACCTTGCCTTGTCTAGGTAGCGCTGGGGGTGGAACACAGGGCCTTGTGCATACTACAGGAGCACTCTATCACTAAAGAAAAAAAGACTTTTCTTCAGTAAACATAAAATAATTTAATAACATAGAGGAAATTTATTGACAAATTAATCCAAGAAAGTTGGCTTATACTAGAGTTCTCTGAGAGATGTCCGGCCCAGTCAGTTCTTTTCCTTGGAGTCTAGGATTCTGAGGCCAAAGTTCCCTTAGAGAAGTCCCAGCCCTTCTGATGTTTCCCCTGATGCACTGGGTGAACAATAACCCCTAATCCCCAGCATTTAAACCTGCATGGAACTTCAAAGGTGACCTTGTTTGGGAATAAGAGCTCTGCAGAGGAGACTCAGTTAAGATGAGGCCATACTGGAGACGCTGGCATCCTCAGAAAAAGGAGAGATATGTCTATGCCTCCCATCCTCTGAGGCCTGTGTACCTGTTGCTCCACTGCTGACCACCATAGAGCCTAGCCCTGTGTGACAGATGCATCACCAGAGGCAGCTTCATCCCTGTTGCAGGGTACCCTTTCTCACTGGTGTGTCCAGCTGGTGACATTCAGGCATCAAGTGTGTAAGTGTGGCTGGCCCAAGAGCCCGATGAGCAAAAATGCTCTGACCCAGCAAATCTGCAGGACAGCAATTCTGAACATCCTGGCCCCTAGAGCTCTGCCCTGCCCCTAACTGGGCTCACAGATATGCTGACCCTGGCAGAGAAGAAGAGAAACCACAGCCTCTGACTGAGATGCCGCATCCCAGGCTGATGTAGCATGATTGCAGCACAATATGGATCCCTATGCTCCCACTGAGACCACCTTTTGTGTTGCCAGCAGCTCAGGTCCATGGTGAGGTAGATGTAGATGAATGTGCCCATTTGATAATATGTGTAAGAGTATATATGTGTACATGAGTATATATTTACATGTGGGTGTGTACATAAATGCATGAGTCCACAGAGGAGTAACCTGTGTGCCTTTGTCTATTGTGTTATGTAAACATATACAGAGGCATTTGGTGTATGTGAGCCAAATGTGAGCTGAATGTGAGCTTGTACATGTATATGAATGTATACACCCAATGTGGATGCGTATCTGCTGTGTGTGTGTGTGTAAACACGCACATGTGTGAGCCATAGTATAGAAGATACACAAGACCCTCAGTTCTTGACTCCCTTGAAATGCCTGTGGTCCTCAATTCCTGAGGCTTCTGTTTCTGTTGACCTTTGACACTTCCAAGAAAAATCCTCACTTGGCACCAAGGACATAACCCAAAGTGGTTTTTGGAGGGAGTGTGGTAGTTTAAATGTATTTAGTCCCCACAAACTCATAGGGAGTGCCCTTGAAGGAGGGAGAGTAGTCTTGTTGGTTGGAGGAGGCTGATGACACACTCCTTTAATCCAGACCTTGAGTCTGGAGGGCACACCTTTAATCCAGGCCACACCTTCTGTGGTAAATCTGTCACTGTGGGGGTGGGCGTTGCGGTCTTTTTCTCAAGCTCGCTCAGTGTGACAGCGAGTTGACTTCTTGCTGCCTGCAAGATATAGGACACTCAGATATTTCTCCAGCGTCATGCCTGCCTGCATGCTGCCATGCTCCCTGATAAAATGGGCTGAACCTCTGAACTGTAAGCCAGCCACCACAGTTAAATGTTTTCTTTATAAGAGTTGCCATGGTCATGATATCTTTTCACAATAGAAACCTAATTAAGATGGGGGATAGGTTAAATCCCAGGAAAGAAGGGACAAGAAACAAACCATGAGGCCTCGCAAGCAGACCAGCCTCCTGCAAGGGAAGGTGCTGTAAAAATTCCAGGTAACTGCACCAACAATAACAACCCTGTCCTGGCAAATGAACTCCTTACAAAAAGGCAGCAAGAGTCAAGACCGTCCTTGTATGATGCCACCCCAACACAGCTATCCCAGAAAACAAAGCAGCAGCTGTTCTTGATGGTAGCCAGGGATGGTGAGAGCAGCTGGTTTGTGGATGTCTTGCTTGATATTGGAACCTGCATCATAGCCTCTCACTCATGGAGTCAGACCCAGACCTCAGGCAAGATGCTCAAAAGTGGCCCTAAAAGTAACTGGGCAGGGTTGGGAGGTCACAGGCCCAGGCCTGGTGACTCTTCATCACTGTGTCACTGATCACCCTTCAGGGATCATCTGGAGATAAGGTTCAGGCCATCCAGGAGATGTAGCTCTTGGCAAGCCCAGCTAGAGGCCCTGTGGACAACACCCAGCATACTTGAAGCTGCATCTTGGATTTTGTATCAGTTACTTGCCTTATTGACATAAAAAAAATAAATACCCTGGCAAAAAAGCAATTTAAGGGAGAGTCCACTTTGGTTCACAGTCCAGGGTACGGTCCATCATGGTGGGGAAGGAAGTCATGGCGGCAGGACATTGTATCCATAGTCAGAAAGCAGAGGGAGATGAATGCCGGTACTCAGCTTGCTTTCTTCTTTGTATGTGGTCCAGGACTCCAGCCCATAGAACAACACTGCCCATATTTAAGGTGTATCTTCCCATCCCAGTTAACCTGATCTACATAGTCCCTCATAGACATGCCCAGAGTCATATTTCCACAATGACTCTAAATCTCATCAAGTTGGCAGTCAAGATTTACCACCACAAACTGTATCAACTCTCTGGAGTCTTGAGTCTCGAGCATTTCCAGAGTCCCCTATGCCCAGCGCTAAGGCCCTTAGACCTCCCTTTCCTCCACACCAAGCAGATCAAAGGCTTGGCCCACCCTGAAGGCCCTGGTTCTTATCCCCTGGGACCTCCTGGCTACACACAGTAGGATGACCTAAGCTGCTGGTCACTGCAGTTGCATCTGTCAGTGTGAAGGTCTGGAAGCACCCAGGAAATGTGGTGATCTCCCTCTCCTAGGGTGACGGCTGTTCTTGCTCCTCAACCTGACTATATCTGGAATGAACTACAATCCGGAAACGGAGGGCACACTTGTGATCCAGATCCTGAGGCAGGAAGACACCTGTGTTTTATCCAGATTTTGAGGTGAGAACTCTCAGGCATCTGCCTGCCTCTGCCTCCCAAGTGCTTGTGCCACCACTGCCTGGCTCAATTTATTTGTTTGTTTGGTTGGTTGGTTGGTTTTGGTTTTTTGAGACAGGGTTTCTCTGTATTGCTTTGGAGCCTGTCCTGGAACTAGCTCTGTAGACCAGGTTGTCCTCGAACTCACAGAGATCTGCCTGCCTTTGCTTCCTGAGTGCTGGGATTTAAGGCATGCCTCACCAATGCCTGGCTCATTTTATTTTCTAAACACGTTTTCTTTCTTCTTTTCGGGGCTTTGCTCTCCTCACCCCCACAGCCCTGTGCCTTTTCATACTGTAGCAGCCCAGTGGCCTTACTTGGGTGTAAGCCTTAGGGACCTGGGCTTGTCAGGCGACTCTCAGGAGCCGGTCTCCTGGGGGGGGGGGAGTGCCAACCCCTCCTGACTCTTTGAATACTGGGAGGGTCTTCCCAGAACAGAAGGTTTCTAAGGCCTCATCTGCTTCACTGGGTCCTCTCTCCCTCCCCAAACCCTTTTCAGTCTATCCCTATCTCAGTCCTCCTCCCTCCCACACAGCCATGGAAAATGGAGGCACCCCTACCACCTTAACCCAGCACACAAAGCCCAGGTCAGGCCAGGTGCTATCCATATTAGGCCACATGCTTGGGGCCCTCTGCAGAGTCAAGGGTGACCTGGGCACCTGAAAGATCAACTTTAGGGGTCTGGGAAACTGTAAAGTTCTAAGTCATATTCCAGATTCTTCCTCAGGCTGCGGGGTTTGTTTAGATCACATATACCATCTGCTTGGCGCTCCTGTTCAGGCCTTAGCCTCAGTGGGTCTCCTCATTCACATCGTTTTCCCCTTCCTGCAGGCTCCCTTTCACACAACAATGGTAGCACAAAGCCTGGCCCTCGTTCCCGGATTATCTTAGTTACAGGGGCCCTCAGACAGGTACTTCTCTCTCTGGAGATCAATACTGCAGCTCAGAGAGCCCTGAGCCTCAGCCATGGCACTGGCAATTCTACATCTGCCCCAATCTGGCACACGTGGCAGGAAGATGCTACTCCTCAGATGGTGTAGGTGGTGCCTGCTGCCTGGCACTGGTGATGAGAGGCACATGGGCTGTGAGGAGATTGGTGGGGGCTGGGGCTGCTGATTGAAGGCAGAAGAGGGAGAGGAGGAGCGTGGCAGGAGACATGACAGGTGGGAAGCGGATGGAGGATTTGGAAACAAATCAAATTTTCAGTCGCTAGGAAATATATCCCCAGCCACAGGTAGTCTTCGGAAGAGAGTCGGCTGCCTCCCAACTGGCACCTCAAGGGGCAGGCGGGGCACCTCTCACAGCTGCCTCACAGAACTGGCAGCTGTGCCGCTGTGCCATGTGTAAGGAGCTGGTCCCCAGGAGCACACACGCCAAGCTGGTGTCAGCTGCAGGAACCCACATATGTGGCACTTAGATATTTTTGCCCTGTGAGGCCTGGCATTCGTGGCTTCATGGGGAAGGCATTCTGGCAGGTTTGGGGTTTCAACATGCCCATGCCAGGATCTCTAACCCCAAGTCAGTCCCATACAGCGCCCTGTCTACCACGTGGCCCTGTGGGTCCTCTTTGTTTACTCACACCTCAGAAGAGGCTGGCCATGTGCTGTATGTACTGGAGTAAATGTAGTCAGGCCCTCTGTGAGTTCCTGGGGCATGCCCAGAACCTTCTCCATGCCCAGACAATGGGGTTGTGCAGAGGAAGCATAGATAATGTGGACAGAGGGGAGGGGATAAAGTGTAGACAAGGACAGAGAGGCTGTATAAGTGAGGTCTTTACATGGACAGAAGGGCCAATGGGTTACAGGCATAGACAGAAGGCCTTGTGGGCTAAGCATGGGATCTAGACAGAGGAGCCAAAAAGTGGATATGTTCAGGGCAAGGTTTGTTCTTCCGACTGACTAGCTTTAATTCTGGGTTCTGGTTAGCTAAGTAAGTCAGTTTGCTGAAGCAGCTCATAGAACTCAAGGAAATGTCTACTTGTTCATTTTAAAGGAAGTAAATTGGAATAAGAAGGCTAGCTAGATAAGAGGGATAGGGTGAAAGCTGGGTCTGCCAACCCCTGAGGTGTTCAGTTGCCCACAGGCTCCCCTCTCCTCTCCTCTTGAGCTTTTATACAGACATCATAGTCTGAGCAGGACAGAAGCTTGGGCATGTGTGGAGCTAATCCCTGCGGCCAGGTGGAGGTTGTCTGCAAGGCTTGTCTATCTAGATGCTTCTTGGGGACTTGAGCTTCTGTGACCGGTTTAAGGAAGAGAAATTCTAATCTAATTTCTTTGACTTGTTAAAAAGGTGGTTATGAGTCAGGGACCACAGACACACTCAAAACACAGACATTTTATCCAAGTTCCCATTGTTCAGGACACTGACAAGTGTCTAAGGAACCCCACACCAAAACCCAGTACCAAAATCCTCAGCTTCATGATGATGTGAACAGGTTTGCATTTGGTAGACACTGTAGGTTTTAGATACTGATCTCTTCCTACACCAGCACTCGAAGCATGATGCTCCCTCAAGATGCTGAAAAGTAGCAATGGGTCATAGACACGAGAGAGAATGGATGATACTGCAATGTTGTATTGCTAAGTCACTGTAGTTTTAGGTTGTGTTAATGAAGTCTTTTTTTTTTTTTTTTTTTTTGAGACGGGATTTATGTAGCCTTTGAGCTGGCCCCACACTCATGATCCTTCTGCTTCAGCCTCTAAAGTGTTAGGAATATAACTGTATACCACCATGCCCAACATGCTCTGTGTGTGTGTGTGTGTGTGTGTGTGTGTGTGTGTGTGTGTGTGTGTGTGTGTGTGTGTGTGTGTGTGTGTGTGTGTGTGTGTGTGTGTGTGTGTGTGTGTGTGTGTGTGTGTGTGTGTGTGTGTGTGTGTGTGTGTGTGTGTGTGTGTGTGTGTAGTATAGGGGGTTGTTATCCACACCAGAAGAGGGAATCAGGTATGCTCTTGCTCTCTACCTCATTCCCTTATTCAGGGTCTCTCACTGAAGTTCAGTTTTCATCTTAGATGACAGCCAGTTTACTGGGTGACAGGCACACATAACCATGCCCAGGATTTTACGGAGTGCTGAGGACCCACACTCAGAACCCTGTGCGTATGCAGCAAACACTCATCCTCTGAGCTATCTATCTCCCCAGTGCCCACCCATAACGCCCACTTAGAATGCTTTTTGGACTTTCAAGAGGTTCATTAAGATGTAATTCCACCCTAAGTCCAGGAATCTATCAGTAGCTCTGAGCAGGGACTGGGGACTTGAATTAGGCTGTACATTACTTACTGCACAGTAGGAACCAGGTAATGGGTGAAGGCTGCCTCTTGAGTCCTATTATTTATTCTCTCCTCACCCCTTGGACACATCTGTCATTACCTCCTTGAACCTGTTTCTCAGATGGAACTTCCATTGGCTTCGGGATGACCCTGGAGCACCAGTGTCCTCAGGCTGATATCATCAGGAACTACACGGTCATTCAAAGTTCTGATCTACAACCTACAGCCCCTGTCTACTCACTCCTCCACTTCCTTAAGAAACCCCCAGATCTGCCACATGGGCTCAGGGTTGCCTCACCATGATTAGTCATAACCTCAAAGCTCCAGCTATAGCCCCATAGTGACTCTGAGCTCTCCAGAAGACCTGATTCTCTCCAATTAGTTACTAGTCTCTTTAATTATAGAAATCTCCTCTGACCTCCCCCCCAAACTCACAGCCTCCCAACCTGTGTACTCTCCAGGCACCCTCAACTGATCACCTTGTCTTCTGTGTCACTTGACCTCTGACCTTGTCCTACCATCCATTTTGCCAAAACGATGCTCTTCCTGGCCTCCCATGTCCCTATACTGCTTGCCATTTTTGGAATCAATCCACCCATCACTTTTCACATATAGCCTTTCTTGAATCCTGCTTTTTGAATCAGATCTTCTGAGCCCTTACTGCTTTGTGATATAGGCTTATAGAGATCATTTGTAACAGATTGTTGCCTGTGCTCAGTGTTTGGTCTTCTGGCACTTGGCCCTATATGGCATTCTTTATTCTTTATTTATAACACCTACTGGAAATGGCTTCTCCTATAGATGGAGAGATGAGGGTCTGAGAAGTTCATCTGCTGACACACACACCCTCATTGATGGAAGTCTTGCATTACTACTCTGTTGCCAAGTGCACATTGCCTTGGAACTTCATGACTTACAGGTTTAAGAATATGACTCAGTTGATAAAACTCTTAGCTGGATTCATGAAGTCCTGGGTTCAATCCCCAGCAGCCCATAAAGTGGGTGTGATATCACATTAAAGTAATCACAGATCTTTAGCAACAGACAGAAGGAGCAGGAGTTTGAGGTCGTCCTTATCTTCAGCTACATAATGAGTTTGAGTGTGGCCTGGAATATGAGACCATGTCTCAAAAATACTTCATGGATGAAAATAACAAATGTTATCCTACACACTTATGAGCATCAGGAATCCAGGATAACATTGAAGGGCACTGGTCAGATCTTCTACAAGGCTATAGGTTGTAGGTGGCCTTCATGCTCCACAGGTACTGAGGGATTTGCTGGACAGCAGGCTCTTCATGGGCTGATGTGCAGAAGCCTCTGGCTTTTATTTTTGCCAGGCAGACCCTCCACAGGCTGTTCCTGAGTCTTCAGTTCATGGACAATGGATTCCCTAGGCACATGATCAGTCAAGAGAACAAGAAGGCAGCTGTGGTGCCTTCCATAGACTCCCTGGGAGTGCACATAGCCACTGTCAGTGTCTAGCTATAGATTCAGGTCAGCCCTGTTCCACATAGGCTGAACCAGCCTGGGCACAGAATGCCAGTGACAGGCCAAAGACTGTCAAGGCCTCTTAGTCACCAGGTTCCGGGTGTCCTTAGTACTCTCAGGGCTAGGCCTTATCAGAACACCAGTGCACTCTCCCCCAGAACAGGCAACAGCAACCCCCCAGAACTGCCTGCAGAAGGTAATGTGTTCACAGCTTGCGGAAGTTCCCCTCATGAGCCAGCTTCTGCCAGCCAGATCTATGTTGTGCTTTAATCAAGTGAGAAGGTGTGACCCAGACGCCCCCAGCAGCTTGTGCTCATTAAGCTGGAGGTGCAAAGGACTAAGGGGGAGGGGCTGAGTCCCCTTCCAAGATGTTCCAGCTATGAGATGTTTTTTCCCCTGGTAAGAGCAGGTATAGGTATGTGAGGGGGGAGCAGGTTCTGAAGTATGGAGGCATGTGACATGGGGAAATGCCTGAGGTCTGGTGTCTGAGCTGTGAGGTGTGCTGTAGAAAGTACAGAGGCATCTTGACCACTGGAAGCCAAAGTGGGGAAAAAAAAAGGCTGCATCTTGAGATGAGCTTTAACTGTCATGTGGGATGGCTCAGCCACCTCCTCTGGGACAGGTGGGAATTGTCTTTCTGCCCCAGGCTGCAGGTGCTGCTGTCTGGCTGCTTCCATTCACATGGCATCTGTTGATAGGCACCTGCCCTGAACCACTATGGGGAGCCAGTGATGGAGATGACAAGAATGATGATAGGTCACACTTTTCAGCAGCTGTAAGTGTTCTGGTTCCTTGTGTTCAAAGCCCCCTCTGGGGCAGAGTGGTGGGTAACTGCTGCATTCCCCACTCTTTCATTTGCTAAGTTAAGTGGCTATTTAATCCACTGTGACAGGCCCGTGGTGGCCTCCTCCCTGCTGGATCTTTTGAGTTTCTCTCATGAGGCCCCTTGTTCTATGTCTTCCACTTTCCCTTCCTGAAGCCACAAATCCTGCCTGCTGGACTCCCCAGTAGGCCCCCCAATGTCTTCGCCCTCTGCTTCTGCCTCAGCCTTTTTACCCAGCCCCTTGTTTCCAGCCCTACCGTGCAGGATTATGCTTGGCCTCTGGTCTTCCTAGCCCTCAGGTCTTCGGGAAGCTCTCTGTTGGCGAATCCTGCTCTTGGTCTTGTGGACCTTTGTACCTCAGTTCTGATGACAGTAACAGGGTTTGCTTTGGAGTTGTCCTCATGTGGCCATCTCTGCTCTCTGCATTTGTTTTCTTTTTTTCTGTGTTAGCCTACAGCTCTCATGTTAGTGGCTATCTGGCTAGCCTCAGATGTCTGGTCATTACCAGACAGCTTGTGCTATGATCACTGAAATGCTAATCAGAAGCTCAAGGGATGGGTGGGACTAGACTCCCCTGCAGTGACAATTGAGACTCCCTACCACACCATACTTTCCAGTGCCACCATTCTGTTCATATAAACAATGGGTTTCTTGGTGTGTGTGTGTGTGTGTGTGTGTGTGTGTGTGTGTGTACTTGTGTGTGTATGTGTGTACTTGTGTGTGTACTTGCGTGTGTGTGTGTGTGTGTGTGTGTGTGTGTGTGTGTGTGTGTGTGTGTACTTGCATGTGTGTATCCACAGAAATAGGACCTCCCTGGAGCTAAAGTTACAGGCAGTTGTGAAATTCCTGGTATAAGTGCTTGGAATCAAACCCAGATCTTCTTGGAGAAGAATATATGCTCTTAACTGCTGAGCCATCTCCCCATCCCTTCTGTCTCTTTTGTTTTGTTTTTGATACAACCTCAGGTAGCCCAAGCTGGCTTCAAACTCTCTATGTAGCCATATAGAATTTCTAATCCTTTTACTTCCACGTCCCAAATGCTGGGATTATAGGTATGCACCACCATGTCTGATTTATGCAGTGATGGGGATCAGACCCAGGGTCTTATGCTAGCAAGTGGGCCACTTCTAACCCAAATCCATATTCTTGACAATCCCCAAGGTCCAGGGGTTACAGAAGTTGACTTACATTTCCAGGTCATGTTTAGATCTGTGCTTTGGGTGTAGATATTTAAAATTTAAGGGTGCACATTCCAATGTTAGACACTGTGATTGATGCCAAAGCTCTGTCTCTTTCTCTCTGTGATCTCATTTACCAAGAAGGGAAAGAAAAGGAAACATGTTCACTAGAAACAGTATAATTTCAGAAGCTACCTGAGTTGTGTATATGGGTGTGGTAAAGGCTCCAAGCGCTCTCCTGAGAAGTCCACATCCATACTTGGGTGTATACCATCCTTGCCCTAAATGAGTCTCCCCGTCTCAATGTCTATGCTTAAAACTATGCTAAAGCCACGCCTTACTACCCCGGCTTTGCTTCACACTTACATCCTGAAACCCAGAGTCAAGAATCTGATTTTACTAATGTGGAGGTCTGTGAAGCTGCTTAGGCTGCTGCAGGTGGTGGGGTTGTGTCTCTAGCATTGCTGCCACTGACAAATGGACTTAGTATCTAGCTTTCAATGTTTTCCTTTACTGTACCTTAAAGGTGGCTGTGGTGTGGTGGCACAGATCTGTAATACCAGGTAGCTGAGGCAGGGGAATTACCAGGAGTTTGGTGCCAGCCTTTGCTATAGACTTAGCCTTGCCGCAAAATAAAAGTAAATAAATAAATAAACAAACAAATCAAAACAAGAAAAGACCCTGCCACAGTTTCTGAGTTCCTGTGAGGAGGGATTCCCACACAATATGCCGCAGACTTAAATATCACCTTTAACACGAAGACTCCCTGCTGCAAACCAAGGAGCCCCTCTTCATGGACTAAGGGAGCTCATTTACATTCTGTTCGGAGAAGATGTTGTCCATAGTTGTTAATCCCTCCTGCCACAGTGGCCATCGTGCCTATTAAAATGAACGTTGAAAGCTGAGGAAATGTAGCCCAGAGTTGTTGGAGTGCATGTGTGAAGGCCTGGTTTTGATCCTTAGCACTACATAAGCCTTATGTGGTGAGGCAAGCTTGTCGTTAATCAGCATTCAAGGGGTAGAGGTAGGTTATCCTTGGCTACATAGTGAGTTCAAAACCAGCTTGGGCTACATATGACCCTGTTTTTGTTCGTTCGTTTGTTTGTTTTTTAAACTGACCCAATCTAAGCAACTCACAGTACTTGTTCTATCGGGACAATTGATCCAGAGGTCTGGAGATAGCTGTCAGGCACCTAAAGGTCACTCTCTGGCAGTACTGTGCAGGATTTATGAGACCAGTCTCGGTATGTGAATAAGCCGGAACGTTCGAGTCCGGAACCCATTATCCAGGATATGTACAAAGGGACAGATTAGATAGACGGACTCACTTCGCCTGCGGACATTTTTAGTTATAGGACTCATTCCGGCCTGATCCACCCACCCAACTTCTCAGACTGGTGCCCCACCCCCAGTGACCCCTTTCTGACCCAAGGTGAGCGCGTTGCAGAGAACAAGAAAAGGGGTGTCGAGGTGAGTTGGAGCAGATTCGGGAATAGCGGGAGCTGTTAGGCAGCTGTCATCGCGCGCGGAAAACTTCTGCTGTTTGTTAAAACTCATGCCCGTCTCTCCGAGCTGAATTCATAGCGGAGCCTCTCCCTTTGATTTGTTTGCGCGGAGCATCACGTGGGATGCAAGTTTCCAGAGGTCTAGCTCGGAAAGGCAGATGGGTCCCGAAAGCAGACTATGGCGTCTTGTACAGGACAATTGTGCCTGCAAGGAAGGGCTGCTGGACTTGGCAGTGGGACCGGGAATTTCTCTAAAAGAGAAACTGTTTTGATTTTCATCCTGGGAGTGAACTTGTTTGTGGCCCACCACTAAGACTTGTGGGAGGCCCCAGATGTTGCTCCGGGAACACAGGTGAGCCTGTGCTGTCCTCCAGGGAGTTAACTGTGAAAATGTGAATGTTCTAAGTGTTCTCCCCAAGGCCACGTGATTATTGTGAAACAGGTCTCCCTGCTATTCTTGAACTTGAGATGGATGTAAACATCCCTTTCCAGATGGCTTCATTTTTAAAATTTAGGGACAGGGTCTCATGTATCCAAGCTGGCCTTGAACTACTATTTAGCCAATAGTAACCTTGAATTTCTGAACCTCCTGTCCCCACTGTGCCCATTTTAGGCGGTGCTGGGAAACAAGGGCTTCCTGCATTTGAGGCAAGCCCTTACTAATACACTCCCAGCTCACAGATGTCTTTAAAATGGTAGTTTATTATATAGAATGGATATATGTTTCAATGCCTTTTTTCCTTTTGTTGTTTAATTTGTTAATGCTACTTTAAAATGTAGTTTTGACAGTTCCTAAACCACAGGTATCACATGGCATTCCCTGGCATCCCTAGACCTGAAAGGGATCAGAGGACCATGCACAGCCAAATGCTCTTGAGTAGACAGACTTTGTTTTGCTCTGAAGAGCTGGCTCCGAGTGGATGAGCTGGGAGTTAGCTCAGCAGTGACAGGCTTATGCCTGAAGACCAAAGCAGCTTCGGAAGCCTGGACTGGTCCCGTGTCCATAGATGGGAGACCAAGGCAGTGCTTCAGAGGGGCATTGTAGGACTTGCAGGAATTGAAGATGGCCCACAATGCCATCCCAACATGTGTACAGCTATCCATATCTGATTCAGTGTGCCATTACTCTCTGCCATTCTCCCTGACTTATCACCCAAGGGTCACTGTATCCTCCTCATGGTGGTCACTGTTCTTCCTGGTCTGGGCAATCCCTCACAGAATGAGGGCCCCATAGGGACAATAACTAAGTCTGCTCCACAAGGAGCCTGTCTTGACACCTCCTGATGCATGGTGTCTGTGCATGGTAGGAATGCTGCCAATCTTCAGGGCTCATGACTCTGCCTTAGAGGGCAGTGGGGTTTCCTTTAGCTGCTATAAGTAGGGTCCAGGCAGAGGTCCTGCAGCTATATCACCAACTCTGCCTGCTCTGGATCTTGTGGCCACCCTACTGTGTTGCTTATGCCTGGTTAGCCATGTTGACTTGGCCCTACCACCTCACAGCATATGGTGGTGTCAAAAGGAGGGTACACAGACATTAGTGGAGGCCAGCACCCTATTGGACATGCATATTTGAATGTCTGTGCTTGATCTCCTTAGACTTTTTCTGAGGACCATTGGTTAGTTTCAGTTTAACTAATTACCACTTGTGTGAGCACCCTATATGCATATCTTTTTGTGTCCCTAAGGTCATAGTTGTAATGCAGCATGAGGGAAAAAGGGTTTCAACTATTTGTGCTACTGCTGAGAGGGATTATCTCTCATAACTCAAGCTCTTGGCCACCCTAGGACTAGAAGCCTCTATCAGGACCGCTGTCTCCTGGCCTTGTATGTTGTTCTGTGTGCCATAGTCTCTCGGGGCAATTCTTCATCAGGAACCCAGCCCTCAGGGTTCCTTTGTACAGCTTCCTGATGCTGGGTGAAGGGCAGGCTGTGTGTAGTGTTGTGTTGGATGCTCCTGGTGTCTCTCACATAGCAGGTCTTTATTTCTGAAATGCCACACAGCCGGTCTTCTCTTTGAGTTTCTCTTGTTGTTGCCATCTCTGGCAGTAAAACAAATAGAGGAGAACTTGGAACTTGTTGGAACTTGTTGAGAATTAAAGCACCCTAACGTACTTTATGCTCTCTGACTTGTAGCAGCCCACATGGCTGTCAGCTTTCTTGGCTTCTCTGGCCTAGTCCTTCTGTTTCTTGCTTTTGTCAATTTCTTTGAAAAGGAAGAAATCTAGGGTGTGAACAGACCAGGACCTGTGAACCCTTGTGGAATGGCACTGAGAGCAACTGTGGGACCCTGACCGCCTCATCTAGACCTCATGTGGTCTCCAGGAGCCAGTGTGTTTGAGAACTGACATGTGCAGAGCCAGTGTGCATAGAGCCTACAAGCAGCCATGAGCTAAACTTCTGCACACAGAAGTGAGGTGGAGTTTTCCTGCTGTCTTGACCAGAGTGCCTGACTAGAGGAGAAGCCAGCCAACTCCAGCAAGGAGGCAGGGAAACAAAGTCATATCCAAAGATCTTGAGCACAGAACAAAATTTAGTTCTAGGAATATTTATTGATGTAGAATTTGTTTTGTTAGATAATTGTCTAAGTATTGCAAAGCAAGTAGTCTGTGTTTAAGAGAACAAAGCTATCCTGGTGTGGTGGCAATACACCTTTAATCTCAGCACTCTGGTGGCAGAGGCAGGCAGATCTCTGTGTTTGAGGCTAGCCTGGTCTACTGATAGAGTTCCAGGACAGTCAGAGCTACATAGTGAAACCCTGTGTATAAAAGAAAGAAAGAAAGGAAGGAGGGAAGGAAGAAAGAAAGAAAGAAAGAAAGAAAGAAAGAAAGAAAGAAAGCCATAAGAGATTGCTGGGTAGATATGGGGGAAGCCAGAGGGCCTTAGTGGAGAATGCTGTATTCTGACTACTGGAGGCCAGATGGATTGGGGGTGGGGGCTGTCTTCTTACTGCCAGAGGCCTGGCAGGGATGACATGTGACACGAGGGTTTTAAACCAGAGGAATTAATGTTGCTCGCTAGCACTGGGAAGCAGATCCAGAATATTGGGTGGCCTCTGGACCTGTTAGATGCCTTATGCAGAGTCAGTGTGGAAGTGTGGTGGTTGCCTGTTATAATTTAATAGTTGTATTTGAGGAGACAGATTGAAGAGTTATTTTTCAATCTGGGGGATGTGGGTGGCAGACTGATGCTCCCTAGCCTGATGACCTTGCCTTCCGTAAGCCCTGCTGGGTTGCAGTTCCTGAATGACTCCCCTTGGAACATGCTGGAGGGAAGCAGCTCTTTGTCTTCCGTAAGCAGGCTGTGTCCCAGTGTGACCTGGGAGTGGCAAGGGAGTGTACCAGGCGTGTTCTTTTGAGCCACCAACTCCAGTCATGACACAGAGACTTCTTATAAGTTGCAAATGCTTGACCTTAGCTCTTATTTTTATCTGTTTCTCTTTTTTCTTATGTACTTTGCCTCAGGTCTTTTTACCTTTCTTTCTGAATATCCTACTTTCCTGCTTCTCTTGTCTGGCTGGTTGGTAGCTGCCTGGCTTCTGGCCCTGGGTGTGTCCCTTTCTTTCTTTTATTAGACCAATCAGGTGCCTTGGGCAGATAAGGTGAAACACATCTTTACATAATTAAACAAGTGCAGCAGAAACAAATGTAACACGCCTTTACACAGTTAAAGTAATATTTTCCTCTCATAAACAGATGTAACACATCTCACATAATTAAGTATTCCACAAGGTTGACTTTTTAGTCCCTGTGATACCTGCTTCTACTGATTAGTGATTTTCCAGGCTCAGAATTCCAAAATATATTATTCAAGATTTATCTTAAGTATATTTTATTGGGTTTCCCTAGCTTGAAATTATTTGGGAATTTTGCATGTTTTTGAAATCTTTAAAGACACTAAATAAAAAGCTTTTGATACTAGACACTTTAAAGATGTACAATTGAGAGTGTTAGCCTCTCTGTTTAGGCTCTGTTTAGGGGATGTTATGTTAAGAGTTGCTGCTGCCTCTTGGGGTGTTTGGACAGTGTACTTTAAACCTTGCTGTGGGCAAGGCTTGGGTGAACCAGGCAAACACTTATACATTTCACTCTCGTCTTCCCCAGTTCAGCCAGTGGTTTGCTGGTGTGATGCCACCCCACTTGACACTACCCTTCAGGCGTCTCATCTGGTCCTTGGCCTCCAGCCATCTGGTTTCCAGAAGACCCAGAGGACATAACTTCCTGCATACAGCTCCAGAGGCCTGCACAGATGGGATTGCCCCAGTGTTTATCCGCGCCCTGGCCTTTGGGGACAGGATTGCCCTTATTGACAAACATGGCCATCATACCTACAGGGACCTTTATACTCGAAGCCTTTGCCTGGCCCAGGAGATCTGCAGGCTTCGGGGCTGTAAGGTTGGGGACCTCCAGGAGGAGAGGATTTCCTTCCTGTGCTCCAATGACGTCTCCTATGTTGTAGCCCAGTGGGCGTCCTGGATGAGTGGTGGTGTTGCCGTCCCACTCTACTGGAAGCACCCAGAGGCTCAGCTGGAGTATTTCATACAGGACTCCCGGAGCTCTGTGGTCATGGTTGGCCAGGAGTACTTGGAGCGGCTAAGTCCAGTGACCCAGAGGCTGGGAGTCCCTCTTCTGCCCCTCACACCTGCCATTTACCATGGAGCAGCAGAGCAACCCATAGAGCAGCTGCTTCATGAGAGGGAATGGCGTGACCGGGGTGCTATGATCTTCTACACCAGTGGAACCACAGGGAGGCCCAAGGGTGCACTGAGCACCCACCGTAACTTGGCAGCTGTGGTGAGTGCTGGGTAGCCTCTGTTTCCTCCTCTCCCTCTATCCCAGCCTCATTATGGTCATCACTGAGTAGGGTCCCGAGATGCTTTGCTGAATAACCACCAAGACTGTATAGTTGCATAGTCAGGCTCTATGATTCGGTTGGGATTTGTAAGCGCATCCTAGAAACAGGAGCAACTTCTTTGTTGGCTCCTACCTTGTGAATTACCTTTGTATTCGGTCACTCCCAGGACCACCTTGGCAAAACCCATCTGTTTTCACTCTGTGAATGAATCAGCTCACTTTCTAAATAGTATGGTATATACAGTGAAGTCTCTTGTACACCTACACACAGAGGAAGGCAGGAAGTGAACTCCCAGGTTTCTTGGCACATGGCATGTGGTTCTGCCCATCAGGCACACAGGTGTGATAGGCTGTATGCAGCATCATTCCTGGAGGAGACACTCAGCTTTGAGACCATCTCCTCCCCTAGTAGAGACATAGGCTGTGGTGGGTCCAGGGAACACAAACAAGCTGGCCCACATGTCTTCTAATGAGAGCTGAGGATGTGCCTGAGAATGTGTCTAGTGACTCCTGCTACAGCTGAGTGGGTGACCATGGTGCAGGGACTATGGACAGCCCCGCACTGGTAGACAGCTATGCTAGGCTGGTCCAAATTCTACTTCAACTCTACTGCGGTGTGCCCTTTGCAGGGGACCATGCTGTGGGCAGCAGTGCCAAAATCTACCTCTGCTTTCCACAGTATTTGCAGAGCCTATTTCTAGGCCTTCTAAGGTCTCTGCAGTTCCCAGTTACGTGTCTGTGTGCCCCTTCGCCCAGTAGTGGAAGAACCCAGTTACTCCCCTTTTTCAGGAGCCACTAAAAGGAAGGCATGAAGAATCATCTTTATTCTCCCTTCTCCTTCTCAGGATCCCCTGGACCACTTGTCTACCAATGCCATGCCCACACCCTCTGATTCCTGTCTTAGGCAGTGTTGTTTCCCCACAGGTGACTGGACTGGTCCACGCATGGGCATGGACAAAGAATGATGTGATCCTTCATGTCCTCCCACTGCACCATGTCCATGGTGCGGTCAACAAGCTGCTTTGTCCACTTTGGGTAGGAGCCACCTGTGTGATGCTGCCTGAATTTAATGCTCAGGAGGTAAGTCAGGATGCAGGGCTCTTGGCAAGCCCAGAGAATTTCTGTGTGCCCCGTGACCAGTGACTACAAGCTGGAATGTTAAAACAGCATATATTTGTTTTCCTAGCTGCCTGGAGGGCAGTGTCTAAAATGAGTCTAATAGAGCCAAAATTAAGGTGTTGGAGGAAGTTCCATCTGAAGATTCCATGGAGGTTGTGCATCTTGCTTTTTGTGGCTTCTAGAGGTGCCTGCTCCTGGGCCTGAGGCTGTATCTCCCCATTCAATGCAACCAACTCTAGTTGCCGTTTCTCCTTTGTATCCTCTAATTAATGTGCACATTTAATCAGGGTCATTGCCCTGTGTCTAGACCTTCAGGGAGCAGGATATGAGAAGCAGCCTGTCCTCTATTACATCTTCTCTAGTCCCTCTGCAGAGGAACTCCTTCTGAAGGACCCACTGAAATCACTATACCCCCTATCCTTTTCCAGCAGATAGGAAGCAGGGACATGCTGTAGGCCTTATGGCGGAGAGAAGACAGTAGGGCCAGCATCACTGAGTGTGTGACAGCATCTGTGCAGGGGAGTGTCTCCAGAGAAGCAGCTCAAGGACATTGTGTTTGAGCAGGCTGGGCTCACATAGTTGGTTGCTTCCTCTCTGGGAACTGGAAGGAGCAGGTTTTGCACCTTTGTTTCTTCCATCTTTGTTCTGGCTCTTTGGACATTTGCCTGTCATTGTAAGATACCAGAACCTCTGGTCAGTCTCTGCAAGGTGAAGATTGTTGGGAATTAGAGGGCTGTGTGAGGACTACCTTTTGACAGTCCAGAATTTTTAATCCACTCTGCCCTTGCCTTTGATGACAATGTGATACTCTACAGCCTTGTCCTACATAACTCATACTAACCATATTGAAATAAAAATGCAACTGGTGGGAAATTTAAATGCTTTTATATGAAATATTATTAGAAGTTTATTATGGGGTTAAAATGCAAAGTTCACATGAAGCTGTTTGGATACAACAGCAACCTGCCTGTGTCAAGCACTGCCCACATTCCCAAGGCTGCTCCATGGCGTGGCTGAGGTTGAGGAAACCTCCATCAGTAGGAATGGAGGCAAGAGGCAGTGTGTGGCTGGCAGCTGTGCTGTCTTCTAACTGCTGTCTAACTTCCTGTCTCCCTCTAGGTTTGGGAAAAGTTCTTGAGTTCGGAAGCTCCACGGGTTAATGTGTTCATGGCAGTGCCCACAATCTACAGTAAACTGCTGGATTACTATGACAAACATTTCACACAGCCCCACGTCCAGGATTTTGTGCGTGCCATTTGTGAAGAAAAGATTAGGTGAGTAGAAAGAGCCCACATTCCCTCCCAGGAAGCTTGGTGGTTAGCAGGCATAACTTATTCTCAGTGTCTGCTCAATTCTCTTCCTTTAAATTATGGCTCTGTGCATCTGCTAGCCTCTTCATAATCTATGTTCTGTCCTCTACCTGGAATTTCTCTCTCTCTCTTTCTCTCTCTCTCTGTCTCACATACATCCACATGTCTGCCTACCCCTGGTACCTCTGTCTCTCACATTTCTGTTTGCTTCTCCGCCTCAGGAGGGCTGAGGACTGAAATAGCCTCTACTCTGGCCATGCTGACTTGGCTTTCTAAGACTTACCCTTACTCTGCATCTGTTGCTGACTGTCCTCCTGTCTCCTCCCCCAGCTTCTGGACAGGCACTTCTCACAGCCATGAGCTGAGGTCTGTGGCCCATTCGGTGACATGAAGTTTGCCCTTCTCTCTCCTGTGAACTTGTGGCTATCATTTCTTTCCCAACTCTATGTTGAAATGTGATTTGCTAACTAGAAGTGATCATAATGTTGTGGAATATTATTTTAACTATGTAAAGATGTATTGTTTTTATTTATAGTGCATTTGTTTAATTATATAAAAGGTTGTTTCTTTTGTTTATGCTGCATTTGTTTAATTATATAAAGATGTGTTGCTGTTTCACCTTTCCTGACTAAAGCATCTGATTGATCTAATAAAAAAAGTTGAATGACTAGTAGTTAGGCAATAGAGAGATAGTTGGGATTAGTGGGCAGAAAGAATAATTAAGTAGGAGGAATCTAGGAGAGAAGAAGACGAGGAGGAAGAGGAGAAAGAGAGACTGGGGGGGGAGGAGATGGGACTGGACTGGACTGGATGCGACAGGACATCCAGGGATGGGCAGACAGACAGACAGACAGACAGACAGACAGAAACAGAGCAAACAGGGAAAGTAAGGCAGAATGAAAGAAAGGTAAAAGGCCCTAAGGCAACCTGTAGATGAAGAGAAACCAGTTAATTTAAGTTACAAGAGCTACTGGGACAAGCATAAGATAAGGAAGGCCAAACATTCATAACTAATAATAAGTCTCCATGTCATGATTTGGGAGCTGGTTGATGGCCCAAAAGAAAGCCTGCTACATAGTATGACTTACTTTGTCATCACACATGGACCAGATCCATGTTTCCAGCAGGTGTGGGTAGGGTGCTTCTCCTCTTCTGTCAGAGGAACAGGGGTGTGGTACATGGGAAGGGACTGAAGCTGACTGACAGAGTTGCAGGGACAACTTTGATTTAAAACTCCAAGCAGACCTGTGGGGTGTTCAGCAGCCACTGTGCATGCCACACGTCTGGCTCAGGAAGCAGTGCCTTCTATCCCTAAGAGACTTCTGGATTATCTGAGACAAATGTGGTAGCATTACATTTTTGCTGTCTGCCATTCTTATGCTCCTTTTCCAAAAGGAAATCAGAACCCTGTTTCAAATGGTGCTGCTGGCTGCCTCTCTAGGCCCCTCCCCAGCCTTGTCATCTGAAGCACTCTGGGGAATTCAGGGCTCAGGAGCCGGAGCTGGGGAAGGATCAGTGGATCCCACCAAACCCAAAGAAGCACAGGCACAGCTGCAGTCTCTGAAATACAGACTCCTCAGCAGACGTAAAGAGATGCTGCAGCTCTTGTTGGCCATATACCTCCGGAGGAGAACGGGGCTGGTTCCTTCTTTAGCTTAGATGACACACAAAGGACCTTCCTTTCTGCAAGTGGCATGCCTTGGGATTGTAGCAGAGAGCACGGCAGGGACGCTTGAACACTGTCCCACCATCACAGCCGTCCTCACCTCTAGTCCCCTTATGTGTCTTCCATCTTCAGCAGCTCTGCTCACATAGCATCTGCCTCCTCCTGCAGGTGTTGGGGTCTTTCCTCCATGAGGCATGCAACCCCATCACCACCACCCTGTCTGTTGTGGTCACTGGTGTTTAGCACTGTTGGTGAGCAGCATTGTATTATTTGTGGTACCACCAAAGATGCTGCTTTAGCTAACATCCCTTTGAAAGGCATGCTCACATTTACATAAACACACTGAAAGAAATCTTTTTAAAAAATCAGTTTTAGCCCCAACTCAATTTTGTCATGGCTGGAAGAGAAATTGTCCCATGCAGTCTGTTCTGTGCACTCATAACGGGAGTGTGCTGTTAGCTGGCCCCATCAGAGCTAAGTAAGCCCCTGTGGTTATGCTGCCTAGGCTGATGGTGTCAGGCTCGGCTGCCCTGCCTGTCCCCCTGCTGGAGAAGTGGAAGAACGCCACAGGCCACACACTACTGGAGCGCTATGGCATGACGGAGATTGGCATGGCCCTTTCCAACCCCCTGACGGAGGCTCGCCGGCCAGGTACCAGCTGCCCCACAGCTGTTGTCCTTCCATTTCCCAGTGCCCCACATGTGGCTCCTGGTCCACCTGCACTTAGATAAGAGGGACACAGAGGACACTGCCCTCTGCAGCAGACTACAGGGCCAGAAGCACCTTCTCAAGGTGACAGTCACCCTCTCCACTTATCCCTTTTCTATTAAGTAGTGGCAGGGGCAGGGAGTAGGGGGGGCGTGGACAGCAGGGTGCTTCATTCCAGCCGTGCTGGATCATTTGGAGAAGAACAGGATCCCAAGCTTGAGAGAGTGGCAAGTGCCCCATGGAGAGAGCCCAGCCCCCAGGGCACAGCCCCTGGCCTGCCAATCCTTCCCCACCCTCAGGCAGTAGCTGCAGTCCTGAGTTCCCACCCTGGGGCTTTGCTCTTCAGTGCAGTGTGTTTGTGTGTCAGTGTGTGTTTCACCAGCACATTTCATTGCCCTCTCAGTGCCCAAAACGTAGAGCTGCCCCTACTGGGAACCCGGCAATCATCCTAAAACATCCTTTCTGGCCTGAGTGACGATGCTGTTGTGAGCACCATGTACAGGCTTTCTGTGTGAGCGTGTGCCTGTGTCACACAATACACACTTGGGTGTGGGCTTATGATTTGTTTGTTGTTTTTTTTTATTGCTGCCATGTGACTGGTACTGTCAGTGTTTTTTTTTCATGTTCATTATTTCCACTCTTGAGTCCTGAAGCCAGGTGATTCCAGCAGTGACCTTCTCCAAGGCACCCTGGTTCTTCTGCCTTTGCCTTTCTGTGCCATTCTCCAGGGTTTGAGGGTGGGCTGGGAATTGGGCAGAGGTCTCTGGCCAGGTAGGAAATGGCAGGCCCAGGGCCGAAACAGGCATGGTTATACTAAGCAAGAGGCAGAAGTACTGGTGGCATCTGAAGCAAAATGGCGTAACTTGAGAGCAGCGAGACCCCCAACTGACCGGGAAAACAGGTGGCAGGGTACCCAGACAGCAGGCTCTCCTGTGGGAACTGGCTCAGTAGAGTGCAGGGTTGGGCTTGTTGTACAAAGGCAGCACAAGCAATAGGAATTACGTGAGTATCAAACCCTGGCTACCACTGTCAGCACTCTGGCCATTCAGCCAGTCTGTCAGATGCCCGCAGTGACCATCACATACCAACACCATGTCTGCGTCAGCTCTTTCCACCATGGCCATAGATGCTGGCAGAAAAAAATGGAAGGTGGATCCCAGCCTAGAGGTGCATCTTGGATCTGCCCCCCTTCCTCCTGTCATCCTTATTGGTGACTTGATGACCCTGTCTGGGGAGCTGCTCTTCTGCTGATCTCTTGAGTCTTTAGAATGAAGAACTGATCAGAACTTGAGTAGTGTGAGTTTTTCAGCCCAAGAATTCCAAGTCCAGTTACAAACTAGAGCTATAGCAAGACAGAGTGCCCTGACTGAAAAGGATCGGCAGCACAAGGTGTGGGCACTGTTTTCTCTGGGAGCACCGTGAAGAATAGATTATATGACTGTGTAGAGAGTGTGAAAAAGTCACACAGCAGAATTTGTGTATATCTTCTTACTTTACACTATCACAGACCAGGGAACAAAGCTGCCCAAAGTCACTTGGCTTGGGACAGACTCACACCTTCTAGACTACCAAGCTGTGGTGAGCACAGTGGTCTAACAGAGTCCAGATTTGGAGATGGTTTGAGTGACAGACAGTTATGATGACAGCAAATGCAAGAGTGAAGAGTGAGGCCAAGACAGGAAGGAATAAACAAGAGACACCATAGGATGGTCCATGAAGTCATGGAGATTATTCACATGTGGCCATGGGGAACTATTGCATAAGGAAATGACAGTTATTTATGCTAGGCCATAGGGATTATTTCTACAGAGCCTTGGGGACTATTTGCATGAGGCTATGGGGGACATGCATACAGAGCCATGGGGTCCATTTGTGTGAGCGATTTGGGACCATTCTCATTAAGCTATAAGGATGATGTACATAAGGCTGTGGGGGACCATCCATATGAGATATGTAGGAACCGTTCCACCCTACAGATATTAAAGTGTAAGACAGAAGCCCAGGAGAACTGAAATGAACCTGAAGGCCCTGTCTGCCCTTGTCTTTGCTAACCTCCTGTTGACTGAGTAACAAGATCTATAGATGCTAAGTCAAAGATCACTGGACAGAAATTCTAGAGTTCTGAATTACTGACTGTATCTCTCACTTGGGCCCATAGACTGAGTGTGGGGTCTGGGGGACAATTGCTCCTCTCTAGAAGAGCCACATGCCCTGTGGCTTGAAAAAGCAAACGGTGACCTCCTTATCACACCCTTGGCTCAGCCCTTGCTGCCGCAGGACGCTGAAGCCCTGGCTTCTGGGCTATTGTTCTGTTTCAGCCAGAGGATCTGAACTTGTTTCCTTCACACTGTAGCTCCCAGGAGTTCTCTGATGGTAGAACCTCAAGGCCTTATTTCTGTGGTGGGCAGGGAACATAGTCAGGCCTGAGTAACAGCCCGGCCATGTGCTACCCTATACTCCTCTGGTCTAATCTGGTGGCTGTAAGGATATATATATAATTTATGAACTTGCTCTTGCTGGGTCTAGTCACACTAATTGGGGCTGAGATCAGAGGCACTAAGAACTACAGGGCACAGCTCCAGCATTAACAGGGTTCTGAGACCTTGTCAATGGATTCACTTCTCAGGATCCAGGCATGCAATGATGCAGTGTGTCCTCACACCCTCAGAGTTGGAGGCCAAAGGCCAGTTTATTGTCTAGGGAGAGTACAGTTTGCCACCTCCCCACATCTTTCCTTGCAGTCACAGAGCACGTGGTCCACTCTTGACAGTGGATCCCAGTGTCCCACATACATGAGGAAGCATATCACAAACCCAAGAGTTCAGCTATCCAGTTCCCACCTTCCTTCCCATTTTTTACAGGTTCTGTGGGGACCCCACTGCCAGGAGTGGAAGTACGCATTGTCTCAGAAAACCCACAGAAGGGTTCTCCCTACATCATCCATGCAGAAGGAAATGAGAGAGAAACAAAGGTGAGGTCATCTTCTGGAGGGTCCCCCCCCCCACTGCTGGGGGGCAGCCTTGGACAGAAGAGATGCTGAAGGATGTGATGGGGCTATATGCTAATGTCTCTGGGCTTCCCCCATGAGGGCTTCCAGTAGTCTCCTGGGACAGCACAAGGGAGCTCAGCCAGTGTGTGCCTTGCTCCTGTTTGCTGATTCCAGCTCCTCCCATAGCTCTGTCCCTGGGGGACATCCAGAGGGAGTCATGTGGTTTCACAAAGGAGAAGCTTGAGACAGCACAGCAGTAAGCCTCACAGACTGGGCTGGTACCATCTGGAGTCATGTGTGCTCAGGTAATGCTTCAGCTGCAAGAGGGTGGTTCTAGCTTCATGCATGATTCTTAGCAAGCTGGACCAGAGGGGGGTGTTGTCTTCTTTCATTGAAGGGTTTTAAGAGCTAAGAACTGGGGGCTTCAGAGATGGATCTGTGGTTAGAGCACTCACATGGCAGCTCACAACTGTCTGTAACTTCAGTTCCAGGAGATCCAGCACCCTCACACAGATATACATGCAGGCAAAACACCAATGCACATAAAATAAAAATAAATATTTTTTTTTAAGAAGAGCTAAGAGCTGCAGATCATAAGGAACCTCAGCCATAGAGATGTTTAGGGTTTATAGGAAATGGAATTTTGACCCAAAAGGAAATGATTATCCCAGAGATTGGCTGGGATATGTGCAGCTGATGCTGTCACCCTGGGAAAGGTGAATGGGCAAGGAGTCTTGTGTCCTTATCAACCATGCTGGTAGGCCTTCCAGCACTCCCTGGAGTCCACCCCGGAACAGAGGTAGCTGTTCCGGTCTTTGTGGGCCTGTCCTTACTGACCTTAGCCTCTGCCAAAGAGAAAATGGTTGCAGGTGCTCCTGAGAGCAAGTAAGTGGGACATGGTGGCTCTGAGCTTAAGGCTGTAAAAAAGCAGCAATGTCATGAAATGTTCTTTTGTCCCAGGAATACTTCTCACCCCTTCTCTGGTGGGTGGGGGTCAGCAGTCTCTCAGCTGCCCTGGTTCTGTTCTCTGGACTTTTCCTTCTGTGGTTAGCCTTCTTTGAAGAGCACCCTCATCCCCTGACCACAGGGTCCATGCCCTGCCGACTCCACCCTCAGCTGGATAACAGTGCAAATTCATGCTATCTGCCTGCTCCAGGCTTGACCAATCCCAGGCCTGTGTGCATTGATGGATTCTGACAGGGAGGGTGGATGGGAGGCTGATGGCTTCATCATAGCGACTCTTCTCACTCAAGTGTCCCTAAACAGTGGGCCTCAGGAATGCCTGCTCCTCAGAAAATGGCAGAATCGTTGTCTAGGGCAGGGTAGATGGGGCAGGACAGCTGTGTGAGGTTGAGCTGTAGCTGCCTAGCACCTCCACAGCAAGCTGCTGCTCACCTGACCACTGTGGCCCACATTTCTTCAGCTGGTCCTGTGTTCAGAAAGCTTCCCTGAGACACACTTAACATTGAAAGGATCGATCGGCATCCAGCTTAGGAGAGCTACCCTCAGGGCTCCAAAGATGGGGCTGGGGGTGGCTCAGATAGACTCTGAGCAGTAAGAGGGATGCATGCCAGTATAGGGTTAGCATGGGGTAAGATTTATGGCAGCTGCTCTGGAGTCTGTCCAGCTCAGCCCAAAAGCAAGCTTGGACCCTCACTCCCTAGAGATCACCAGCCAGAGGCCTGTCCCTGGATTGAGTCTGAGATGACCTGAGATTCCACCAGATGGCAGGCAAAGTGGATGCTGCCTGGGCCAAGATAGCCTACCCCTCTCCATCAGTGCTGTAGCAAAGGGCACTGGCTCACTCTGGCATTCAGTATTTTATCTCAGCTGGACAGAGGGGCCAGCTGCACTCCAGTGTCTAGAGATGCCCTGTGTGTGGGCAGTCAGAATTGACTCGGGGAGTAACATTGATGACTTTAACCTGTTTATGGTGTCTTTTGTGGCTTTTCCCTCACTTCAGATCCAGTCTGGGTCAGGTTTGCTTTTGGCGGTCATGAAAAGATAGTTCTCAAGACTTGAGAACTAAGTCCGGCAGGCTCTCATGCCTGAAGCAAGAAGCAAAGCCATACGCCTGTGGTATCTGTTAGTGAATTAAAAGTACCCACATAAAAGAAATGAGCAGGTGTGGACAGGAGGGCGCCTGTGTTGCAATCACACCTCCACACCTAGGCCTAGATTGTATGGCTTCTTCCAAGGCCACAGTCCACCTCCCATGGGGCGGGCGTCCCACTTGGCCCCAGTGTTGTCAATTTTGAGTCTGTTATCACCTTGATGATGGCTAACTGCCTTTGAAAGACATCCTACTCCATCATCAGGGAAACTGGTTTCCTAGCTAGAGATGGTGACTATGGTATGGAAGCGGGGGAGAGACTATTTTTCTGTCCTTGCATGTGTGAGTGCAAGGTAGTGTATGGTACACAGACACTCCGCATATTGAGCTGAGTTCATAGGTATTTTTTTCTCATACCTATAAATCCTAGAACATTTATCTGTGAGGCTTCTAGGACATGACTTTAACGTTGGGGTTTCCTCCTCCTAATAAAAAGCCCACATGTAGTTGGTGATTGTTAGTGCTCACTATGCCCACTGTCCATATGTGTGGCATGGGGGACATGTATTTGGGGCTGCTGCTGGTAGCCTGAGAATGCCAGCTCCACAGGTGGAACTTCCTGTGGACACTGCCCATTGCCTTCTAGAAGGTACTTTCTACCTTTGTGCAGGGCTACAGCAGGCATCTGTGTGTACAGACCTCTGTGCTCACCCTCCAGGATGTGTGGCCTCAGCCAGATTCTGCCTTTACGGGGTATTGATGTCCCTCCAGGCCCCTCTGGCCCTGGACAGCTTCTGCCCTGGCCTTGCATCCCATTTCACTGAGCCAACTATAGCTACTGTGATAAAAGACGATCTCCTGTTGGCATGAGCCCTTGTGAGCATGCTACATGCTGTTGTATGTCTCGCTCTGAGCTGTTCCTTTGCATGTGTGCCAACATGTGGCATTTTGACAAAATCAGATTTTCTGACTTAAGTTTATGGCTTTGGGCTTGGGTGGAGCTTGGCAGTAGAAGACTTGCCTGATATGCATAGGCCCTCAGTTCCATTCATAGTTACACAAACAACTGCAGCCTGGAACTTATGTGAACACCTCAAAAACTCTTCATACCTTGCCTTGGTTAGGAAAAATTACCTGATAATATCACATGGATAGGGGTTTAAAAAAAAAAAAACAAAAAACCCTCATCTTGTCCCAGTCCATCTCGTTGACAGGGGACAGACATATTTTCTGTGGTCAATGCTGCCATGTTGTTGCTTTGAAGAGGCTATCCCTGTCGGCCTTCTGAAGCCCCTGAGAGCCATATCAATTTGCATCCCCTATGGGCATTGGAGACTGACATGACACCAGATGGTCACTCATGACTCCTTGCTGTAGATTTCCTGGCCTTTCTAACCTCAAGGATTCTTGGGGAGCCAGGTCCTTAAAACAGCAGCTGCCTCTGGTTCTCAGATCCTCAAGAGCATATCTAGACATCAGCTTGACAACTTTTATAATCTCAGGAGGACTCTGGGAGGAGGGAGGGTGGGAGTGGAGTGTTCCTGGATCAAGGCCGTGGTGTCAAAGTCTAACAACCCAGTCAACTGTGAGCTGAGGCTTTTTTTCCCGCCTAGATAGGGCCATGTGCATAATCTCATGTGAAGGGAGAGGAATGGGTACCTGGGTCCTTCAGAAGAGAATCAGTATAAACTCACTACATGGCAGGGGCTCCCAAGCCTGGTTCTTGTGTGTGAGACCCTCTGCCTCCTCACCTTTCTTGGAGCCTAGTTAGCCCCACAGCCCACAGCATTGGGCACCGTACATCTTAGCCAATGTCCCACGTATGTGCCTCCCTGTAGCCCGGCGTCCTGAGTCTTGCAGTTTGGGCAGGCAGTGAGGACCTGTGGACGGATCTCCCTCTAAAGTCATTACGCCTTCACAGGCCCCTGCAAGTGGAGACTCACAGAGCTCCTCAAGCCTGACCCCTCACTGTTGAAGAGGTGAGTGCTCCTCCGTGCACTAAGCTTACTTTGTTGGCTGTGATGCATATTTCATGTGCTTTGGCTCTCCAGCTGGCTTCTGCTGCAAGCCCTGTGAGTGCATCAGGCATTGTCTCTTTATTTATTTATTTTTTATTTTCTCAAATTGCTCGCTTATATGAGAGCCAAACACAAAACAGCGACAATAGGGGTCTATCAACAGATAAATGGCTGCACAGCTGTGGATAATGCCACCCTGTAAGCGGGCCTTTACACAGAATCGCTTCTCTTGCTGAGGATGCAGCAGCGGTAAGGGTGGGCTGGGGCAGCTACGCTGGAGCAAACTTGCCTCTCTAAAAAAAAGTAATTACCTCATCAGTTCTCCACATACAAGCCGTCACTCAGGTCAGCAGACCGTGCTGCTGTTGCCTTCTCTCCCTATGGCCCTCTCCACGTTCTTTCCTTACCCCCTTATCTCTGCCATCTGTCCTGATGTGTCACCTGCTGTACCTGCCCCATGTGGAGGGGTCAGACTTTGGTGTCCTTCACCTAATAGCTTTTGCCTCAGATGGAGATGACCATTGCCAGGCTATGTGTGTACTTACCCTTTTGATACAGGACTAGTTGGAAGACAGCTGGTCCCAAGTGAGGAATCTTTAAACCAAAAACCAGGTAGATCGCAACCAGCTTAGCTTGCAGGCGTCTTTGCTTCTCAATCCCACCTCCCCCCACCCTACTCCTCCACTCCCCCTCCCGTGTTTATGAGGGTTTTGCCTGCATGTCTGTCTGAACTAAGTGTATGCCTGGTACCTGTGGAGGCCAGAAGAGGACTTTGGATCTTCTGGGACTGGAGTTATAGACAATTGTGTGTCCACATGTGGTTGCTGAGAACCCAACCCAGGCCCTCAGGAAGAGTTGCCAGTGTTAACTGTTGAGCCACCTCTCCAGCCTCAGTCAGTACCTTTTCCCTGAGTGTAAGACCTGCTTCCTCACATGCCCTTTGAGGGGTGCTTGGAAATGTGAGGTGCTCAGTGAACACCCCACCCAGCCTTTCTCCCGATGCCTTAGTCCTCTGCGTGACTGACACAGGCCTGAGCAGCCTCCAGCCCTGCTTACTCCCTGGGAACCAAAGTTCTCTCCCAGGATCTCAGGGTCTCCCCACCATCGCCCCCAGGAAAACAAATTGTGTAGTTTATGTCTGCCTGGGCCTTGGCTTTAAAGGACATTGTTGAGGTATGCTTCATGTACAGTTTGCCCTGTGAACGTTCTGCCCAGTGGCTCTTGGTGTCTTCACAGAGTTGTGTACCTTTCCCTAACCAAAGCTATTAGTACCCACTGTCCTCTCACCTGGGCCCCAAGCAACCACTTAGCTACTCTTTTCTCTATATATTTCCTACATTTAAATGATTTCAGTGGATACAAAAAAATCATTGACATTCAACATCCCTTAATGACAAATTCTGAGCAAATTAGATAGAAAAAGAAAACGCCCCAACATAAAGTCCTAATATGACAAACTGCAGCTAGCATCATCCGGAATGGGTAGAAGTTAAAGGCATTTCCTTCACAGCCTAAAACATGTCAAGGGTAACCATTTTGTTGTCATCGTCGTTGTTGTTACTGTTCAACACAGTTCTAGATTTGGCTCAAGCATCAGGTGCAAGAAATAAAAGTTACTACACCTGGAAAGGGGAAATTAAAATCCTGTTTACAGGTGACATGAAATTATATATACACAAACCCAAAACACTGTCAGATCTAAACAGTCAATAGTTGCAGGATGCACAATCAGCATTTCCATACACTAATAGAGAGCTATCTACAGGGGAAAAAAACAAGAAAATAATCCCAATATAATACTATTTAAAAATTATAAACTAGCACCAGTAAGATGGTTCAGCAGGTAAAGGCACTTGCTGTCAAGACACATGACCTGAGCTTGATCCCCAGGAAGCATATGGTGGTAAGAATTGACCCCTGCAAGGTATACTTTGGCTTCCCCGTGTATACCCATTCATTCAATAAAATAAACTACTTGGGAATAATTAGGGAAGTAAAGATTCTCTACACCGAAACTGTAAAACACCAGTGAGATGAAAAAGCAGGGCTGGAGAGGTGACTCAACTGTTAAGATCTATATGCTGCTCTTGCAGAGGACCTGGGTTTGGTTCCCAGCACCCACATGATAGCTCACAACTGTTACGTGCAATTTCCCGCCAGCCTGGACCCACTGCCTTATCAGCCCCAAATAACACGCAGTGACGCTGTATTAATTATGAAACTGTTGGCTGGTTATAGCGTTTTCCTATTGGCTAGCTCTGTATTAAATATTAACTCATTTCTATCAATCTAAGTGTTTCCACGTGTTCCTAACAGAGAGGGTTGGGACCTCTTCTCTCAGGTCCTACATCTTGACTCCTCTCTACCACATCTCCCAGAATCCTCTTTGTCTCCTAGTCCCGCCTATCTTGCTTTCCTATAGGCCAATAATGCTTTAGTCATTAACCAATAAGAGAAACATATTTACAGAATGACATCTCCCATCACACAACCATCTGTAACTCCAGTTCCAGGGGATCTGGTACCCTCTTTTGGCCTCTGAGGATACTCCAAACATGTGGTACACATGCATGCATGCAGACAAACCCTCATACACATAAAATAAAAATAAATCTTTAAGTCCATACTTAAGTGGATACCAAAAATGATTTATACAGTTAATGCGGCCCTTATCAAAATATCAATGACATCTTCACAGATGTAGAAATTATCCTAATATTTGCATAGAACTACAAATGATCCCAAATAGCCATAGCAATCTTTAGCGAAATGAACAAAGCTGTGGGTCTCAAACTACCTGCCTTCAAAATGTACCACAGGACTATTATAACCGAAGGGACATGATACTGCCACAAGATGAAGAGACACGTGTAGACCAACGCAACAGAACAGAGATGAGAAATCACTTTGTTTTAAAAGTTCTAGGAAGACATGTTAGGAAGAAGACTTGTCATCAATAATTGTTGAGAAAACAGATGCCAGCATGCAGACAAACAGAACCAGGGTGGGGCTACACACCTGTTATCACAGCACTTGAGTGTCTTAGGCAAGAGGGTCATGAGTCTGAGGCTAGCCTCGGTCTACATAGTGAGTTCAAGGCAGGTCTGGGTCACTTACTGAGATACTCACTCAAAAACAAAAGATCCAATGAAACCTGACTGCATAAACGAACCAGGGCCAAGTCAAAGATGCTTGCATATAGCACCGGGAACTGTGAAAGTGCTGGAAGACAGAATACTTACTGACAGTAGTTTAAACAGAGATGACTGGATAAGTGTTCAGAAACAGCTAGTGAAAGCCAAAATCAGTTGCTGGCATCAGGTTACCTCAGAAAGCTTCTGCCAGTGAAATGACGGTGAAGAGATACTGGGCAGATGGGGGAAATACCTGGGAACCATGCACAAGTAATAAGAATGAACATCTGCAACCTAGAAGGAACTCTGTCCACTGGCAAGGTAATAAGTAACCTTATTGACAGAGGCCAAAGACCCAAATAGACATTAATCACAATGACATGCATGTAGTCATAAAGTATATGAAAATACTAACATCACTAATTGTCAAGGAAATACAAATGAAAGCCAAAGCAAATGCCACTCTCCTATGTTAGAATGGCAGCTACCAAGAAGACAAGAACACAGCTGGTAAGGATGTGAAGGGAGCTGTGCTCACTGTGGGAATGTAAGTTAGTATGTTCTTAGTCATTATAGTGTGGAGGATTCTCAAAAAAAGAGGACTAGATCCAACAACCTATATGATGCCATAGTAGGGGTGTAGACTGAGACTAGACAGCAGCCCATGTTCTCACAAGCATAGTTAGGATTGGTGAACATCTGTCCCAGAGACCTTGGACATGGTAAACCTCTTTGAGGTGACTGAGGAGAGGTTTGGCTGGACTTCAGGCAGGATTGAGCTGAGATTCGTGGGGACCTAGTGCCCTAAGGACCCTGGCTCTGCTCTGTGTATTTGGGTGCCGATGCTGTGATGAAAGCTGATGTGACACCAGTGGAATGATACCACACATCCTCAGGAGCCCAGAGCATCCAGGTTACCATGGCAGATGAGAAACAGCCAGGTTTCAGAAATGCTTCCTGTTGAGAGTTGGGGGACAGAGATGTATTGTATCTTGGGGTCAGTAAACTGGTATGCTTCCTCTTGCCTGGGAATACATGTCTATTGTTTGTAATTGTATGGAAGCTGAAAGTAAGATTCAAGATGATGTTCTGATTAAAGGTTTCCATCCCTGCTGCCTGCCCACCACATGAGCCAGGTACTGACCTGCTTGCTGTGTGAGGCAGGCGGCTCTTCAGGTGACACGGTATACCTGGCTGTGGAAGGGACATGGCTTCGCCCAGTTTGTTCTCACTCATTAGATCTTAAAGTCACACACAGTAGGGTTACGGTGATTGGTTTCCCGGTCACAGGAGTGAAGTGCCTTTTGTTACTGACGTAGCAGAGTGTGTATTGCTTTGTTCCAACTGAACAGAAACCACCCAGTGATTTTTAAACAGGTGATGTTTACTAGTAAGACTGGCTAAACCGTGGTGACTGGGAGAGCTGCTCTGAGTCATTAGAACTCAGCAGGGTCCCCAGGGAAGCACCTGGAAGGAAGATGGGGTGTGGTAAGATGGCTGCCCACTGGGAGGTATCATGGATGGCTCCTGGCACCGCAACACAGCAGGTGACTGTAATCTGATGGCATTATGGGACGTGTGGATCTGCAGATACAGTGAGGACACCTGGGTGGACATCAATAGAGTACAGCAGCAACAGCCAGGGCCTCTACTGCAGTGTGAGCTTTCTTCCCGCACCCAGCCCAGCCCAGCTCAGCTCTCCATTCAAGCAGTGTTTCCTCCCAGACATGGTGTGTCAAAAATCTGACCAACACGGGTTGTTTCCAGGCTTGGGTTGTGAGGAATAGTTTTGATGAATGTTAATTTTGAAGTTTTCTTCTGTAACTAAGTATCTCTTTCTCCAAGGTAAGTGCCTGGGAGTGGGGTATCATTCACATGACAGCACATTTTGGGAGCTACCTGCAGAAGGCCTGTGTTGCTTCCCATTCCCACCAGTATGTGAGATCCTATCTGTTCTGCGTGTCCTCCCAGCCCTTGATGATGTCTGGAATTTGCCTATTACTCCAGACGCTGGCAGCTTCCAGCACTTGTGTAGTAGTCTATAGTTCCAGCACATGCTTAGCTCTAGTGGCTAGGGTGCCGTCTGCCCTCACAGGAACCCACTTACTTGTCTGCAGTATTCTCTCGAATATCAGTTCTGCACTTCAGATCATTTCATAGTGTCATTTTCTCAATGTTAGGGATGTATTTTTGTTGTTACTTCATTTTACCTGGCTTGTCACCAGCATTTGAAAACCAGACCTGAGGGGAAGAACTGGGTCTGGGCACAGGTGTGGTCTGACTCCAGTAGATGTTTAGCCTGTCCCGATCATTACAGATCAGAACAGGATATTTGCAGTACTGTTTTAAGAGTTCTGTCTGGAATATGTGATTTGCCAATTCTCCCATTTTGTGGTTTGTCTTTTAATTCTCCTGTGTTGTATGGATCCAAGTTTAAATTTTGATCGAGCCTACTTTACTTTCTTTTTTCTTTCATGGCTTAAGCTTTCAGGTGTCATGTCTGTGAGCTACAGGAGTGTTCCTTAGGTTTTCTTCTGAAAGCCTGAATCTGTGTTTTCTCTGAGGTGCATTCTTGCCCAGTATATGAAGAGGTGATTTTTATGTGGTTATCCAGCTGCTCAACCACTTTCTTCATTAGCTTGCCTTTGCAACCTTGATGAATGTCAGTTACACATACTTGAGTGAGTGTGTGGACTGTGCACCATACCATCTCCATTTTTTGGCGTGATAGTAATCCTAAAACTGTAGTGTGACTCCAGCAGCTTAACTCTTTGTTTTCAAAGTTAAATTTTTAAATTTAAGTTTTGCAGTGCTGGGGATCAAATCCAGACCTACCTGTTCAGCGAGTGTTCTACCACTGAGCTATCCCTCCCTACAGTCCTACGCATACCAATGTTTTATTTGTGTGAAACAAGGTGCACACATGCCATGGCATGCATGTGGACATGAGAAGAAGACCTTGGTGTTGATTCTCATCTTTGTCTTTCAGGGTTTCTTCTTGTTCACTACTGTTTACGCTAAGACAGCTGGCCCTTAAGCCTGTAGGGATCCTCCAGTCTCCACCTCTCATCTTGCTGCATGCTTGGATAACAGATGCACACAACTACATCTGGCTTTTGCATGAGCCCTGGAGATCCAGACTCCAGTCATTACATTTGCATGGCAAGGGCTTCTCCACTGAGCCATCTTTCCAGCCCCTCAGTCTTAGAACTAGCTTGCCTATATCTGCAGACAGCCATTTTGGGTTCTTAATTGGAATCATATCATATTGCACCTGCAAATCAATGAGGGAAATATTAACAGTTACTAAGTCCCAATCCATGAACATGGTTTGTCCTTCCATTTATGTAGATCTGACCTACCTTTGTGTGTGCCATTTTCGGCAAACAGGTGCAGTATGTGATCTTTAGACATACTCCAATGGTTCTTATCATTCTTCTTCTTTTTATCTTCTATTTCGCAACACAGGTTCTCCGGTTGTAGAAATACAACTAACTTTGTGTGAGCATACTCATATCCTTTATTACCCAGGCTGAATACATTCACTAGTTCAAGATCACTGCTTAATTTGATTTTGTAATATGATGGGAATTTTCACATATGCTATTATGTCTTTTGCAAATAGGAGCCCTTTTATTTCTCCTTTTCAAAATTTTATTCATTTTTCCCCCTTGTCATACTTCTCTAATTAGGATTTGCATTATTGTGTCTCATAGAAGCAGGAAAAGTAGGTGTGTGTGTGTGTGTGTGTGTGTGTGTGTGTGTGTGTGTGTGTGTGTGTGTGTGGTGTCCGAGTGCCTGTGTGTGTAACACAGCATATGTTTAGAGGTCAGAGGACAATTTGTGAGAGTTGGTTATCTCCTATAATGTGGGTTTCTGGGATCAAACTCAAGTCGTCAGGTTTGGCAGCAGGCTCCTTCATCCACCAGTTTGCAGCCAGTCTGAACACATCATGAATTCTAGGCCAGCCTGTACTACCGAACAAGAACCTGTCTCAAGAAATAAAAAGGTTGAAGGATCATACTCTGACAACAATGAGAAGTATAGATTAGTGGACAGGTTAGGCAGCAGCCTCAATTTTACCACTGGCTACAAGCATTACATCCTAAGTGTAACTGTGTGTGCTGATCTGACATGGGAAGTTTACAAAGCGTGACCACTGAGGCTCCATGGTAAAGCACAGAGGACAGAGGGTCCATGACAGTACCAGAGTGGTCACACATTCTACTCAGCATCTAGGAATTCCCTTGGCTGCTTACTCTGAACAAAAGCTGTTGCTACCCAAAGGCTGTGCTGGTGTGCTGCTTGGCAAATGTTTAGTGCTGGCAAGTGTTTCACAACTTCTGAGAAGTACACAGAAGTGGGATTCAGGAACTGTTTTTTGAGAGTGGGCAGACATTGACCTCCACCCTGGGCTCCAGGCCAGGGTTAGAGGAGGAGCCCTAGGCTTGGGCATGATCGAGGTCCACCCACTGACAGCTGTCATTTTCAAAGATTTCCAACTGTCTAATTTCAAAAATATTTGGTCTCTGTGAGGATGAGGGAACTGGGATTGGCATGTAAAACCAGCTTATTGCAAATTTAAATAGAAAAAATATTATCAAAGAAAAAATTGGTCTCTGGTATAGGTGGAAGCCACTTGCCTGGGTCCGTAATGGGATAGAGGAGAAGTGGATCCCCACTGTTGCTGAACTCTTACCTGAATGTCTCTTTTACCTTCTGCAGGTGACCCCAGGTTTCGAGGAAAAGGAAGGGGAGCTGCTGGTTAGGGGACCCTCTGTATTTCGAGAATACTGGGATAAGCCAGAAGAAACTAAAACTGCTTTCACTTTGGATGGCTGGTTCAAAACAGGTAGGACCAAGCTCTGAAGTGGCAGAGGGGACTTCGGTTGAGGAGGGTCTGTTCTTTGTTGGGTGTTTCTTAGCGTGTGTATTCTAGAACCTCCCACTGAAGGCAGAGGCTGTTTGGAGGCTGCTATTTTGACAGCCTCTAGAAAGAGGGTCTGAAGGCCCACTGCCCTTATAAGGATTCTGGAGCCCTTGTCCCCAAGGCCTGGCTCTACACTGTACCTCTGCCAGCTGGTGACATTGCCACAGCCTTGCTGATGCCACGTAATTCTGGTCCTACTGCCCCTGAGGTCAGGACCTCTTCTTCCTCTTGGGTACAGTTGCTCCTGTCCACCACACAGCCACACTCCTGCTGAAGATCTCACAGCCACACCTTGGGGTCAGAAGCAGTTTCACGTATCATGATGTGGTTTGGTTTGGTTATTAGTTTGCATATTCCAATTTGATCTCCTCTGTGTGACCTGTGGGGCTCATGGGTGAGCACAGTGGCCGGAAGACACACAGCATATACTGTAACTTCCCACTCGTGTGTCAGTTCTCCTGAGACCCCTCCTCACCTGAGAGAAAGCCATGTCCTGAGGGCAGTGTGGCTGTATAGCTGTGTCTGTCTGCTAGTATATTTTTACCTGGAAGTTCATCAGGTGTCGGGGCTCTGGTAGTTTTTCCTTTTTGCCCTTCTGTATGTCTAACGTTTTTGTGTGACATCCTGGCCATTGTGACAGAGGTGATTTCACTTGTGCTCTTTTAGGAAGCAAAGTCTTGTGGGGCCATGTGCCCTGAGTGGGTACTGTGGCTCATCTGAGAGAGGGAGGTTTGTAGGTAAGGAGGCAATCTAAGTTTGTCAAATGTGTCCCTCAGTCTAGTGGCCCTGAAAGCATGTGTTGTCCCAGCTAAAAAATGGCCAATATACTCTAGATGGGTGGAGGCATCAATCCAACGCCTACAATGAGTGCCCAAGGTCCACAGTGGAGCTCCTGGGCCTGCCCACCACCATTCCAGGAGTCACCAGCTCAGGGCTGAGGAACCTGATATGATTATATGGGTAGATCAGTGATGGGAAGTGGTACACATATAACACACAACTCCCCAGTGCTCCTCTGTAAACATCCTGGTTAATGTCAGCTATCTGGAGGAAACAAACCTCCCGTGATTGTCGCTCCAATGCAGAATTTAGGAAACCCTGCTTTTGAGTGAATCCTGCTTTTAATAGGCTCCTCCATCAGCCTTCTGAATAATCCCTGCGGGAATCCCAACTTGCTTTGTGGTCACCTTCCTATGTTTAGGTTCGGATTTAAAAGCTGTCCTCTTCCCTTTAAAAACATGGGGAGCAAGTCCTATAGGTTTTACTGATGTTGGGACTCATGGAGCCCTGGGGTGCAGCAGGAGCCACGTGGGCAGTGAGCACTCCGGGTGGGCCTTTCTGCTGAAAAGGAATAGCATGCATTAATTATTGTAAAGAGATGTCTTCAGGAGAAAACGATTTTGAAATTCAGTTTAATTTCATTGTAACGTGCTGCAAACAGGAAGGGAGTGTGTGTGTTTAATTGGCTCTCGGGGGTAAGGCCGGGAGCTGGCAAGCCTTTGTCACAGGCCATTAGCGATACAGACTGCATAATGAGAGCGTGCAATCAGCTCGCAGCTGCTGCTCCTACGGGGAGAGCATGATATTAAGTAGAAATCAGGATAAATTAAACTTAACCCTTTCCCTAGCTATCCCTCCTGCCACTCAGATTATGGCATAAACTGGAGAAAACTGTCCCAGGCTCTTGAGAAGGGTCTCATCCACAGCCTCTCCCAGGTCATCCTTTGGGTCAAAACGAGAGGAGGGGTCACCCACCCGATCCCTAACGTTCCCACCTTCCCCACCCCACTTTCTGCAATTATTCTTGTCCCCAGAGAATGTGCAGAGGAACTCAAGATTGGTGGCTACTCAGGAAGGAGCAGAGGCTTCTCTTGCTGCCAAAATTGGTCCTCCTAACTCTGTGACTTCCAACAAAACTGTTTGGAACATATAGCCTACCTCCTGCCCTGGTGACTTTGGAGCAGGAGACTCAGGCAGGCACTAACAAGTGAGCCTAGAATCTGGAGTTAGAATGTTGGTGGTGGGTGACGGGAGGAAACAGCAACTCTTCTGGTATTGGCTGAGGATCACCAAAGCTAAAGAGCAAGGTCAGATCCTTCAGCAGAGTGGGTACAATCTTAGGAGCTATGAACCAGTGTCATTAATGTGCACAGGTAACATGTACAGTTACTAATAAACCAGCAAGGAGGGCACCAGCTGTGGGGCCTTAGAGAGCAGTCCCCTGATCTGAGCAAAGTCACCAGGAGGAAAAGATAAATGCATTTGCTCTTCCAAAAAGGGCCAGACATCCCACCTTCAAACTTTGTACCCTGTTTCCATGTGTGCCCAGCTGTTGGGGCTCTGCTGTTGTCTGTTGTATGTGGCTAGCTTTGGGGGGTCTTGTCCATCCATGTTGATCTATACTAGACCATTGTGTTTTTGGAGGGCCCGGCTGCAAAATGTCTTGAACACATGATTTAGATGGTTTTCAGATGTAACCTGTTGACCTTTACCCATGCCCTCCATAGGAATGGTGGTGTTGTGAATCAGGGTCTATGAATCCCCTGTGCGATGGGCAGAGGCTGTTTGTTTGCCTGCAGGATTGCAATCAGCCAAGACCTGGGCTGGGAGCCAACCTTGCCTTCATGCACCATAGTAATTGTACATGGTGGGCAGATCATGCTAGTATGCCCGTCAGGAGAGCAAGGCACCAGCAGGGATGGCCTGAGTTAACAAAGCCCCAGAGGCACTGGGTGTCTTGAGGGTTGGAATCCTACCCCTATCGTGGATTTCCATGGGGACCTGGGACACACAGATGCCAGAGCTTAGTGTAAAAGAGGCCACCCCCGATGGTGACACTGTCCACTACCCACCACATACCCAGTGTTGGCCAGGACAGCCAGGCAAGGAAATGACTACCCCCATCTGCACTGCCATCTGGGCAGAAAACCCCATTTCCTGGTCTGCTCTCTGTGTGCCAAGTCCGCTATGAGGCTAGTTGCATGTTTGGTTAAGGTTAGTACCGTGTACTGCTGTCAAGTCTCCTTTAGCTCTGCTGAGTGGCTTCCCCAGGGCAACCTCTAGAGGCTATCATCAATGTATTGGAGTACTTTAAGTTTTTAAATCAATTGTTGATTGATCAAGCCCTAATAGTCTTCCCATAGACTCTTAAATTGCTTAGTGCCACCACAGTCAATGGAGGCTTATACGGGTCATTATTTCTGACGGTTGAGCTTCCTGCTCTTGCCTTGCTGTGTGATTGTCACCTGGGAGGATGAAAAAATACCAATACCTTCCTGGCTGGTGGAAACAAGAAAAAGGAGGTCATCCGGCACCGTATGTGCTTTGTTCCTAATGGCAAGTCCCTGGCCTCAGGTGCAGTATGTGAACCAAACAGTCCAGGGACCACAGAAAGGTGGCCTCATCAACCTGGTTCCAGAGTGCTATAGTACTGAGAACCTATCCCTGGTTTGTTCCTACTCAATGAGCTATGAACTCTAGGTAGGTGTTACAAACTTTTGTAAATCTGAGTTATGTACCTATTTATGGATTAGACTCTCCCAGTCTGACCAGCCCAACCATAGCTGAAAAGACTCAAGACTCTAGGATATTGTTAGTGTGGAAACAAAAACCACTACCCCTTCCCATCCTCTTCCCCAAGCCTTGCTGGTAGGTTCTAGGATGCTGATCCCATTCCCAGATAAGCTGATATTGCCACTTGGTAACTTATACTCTGCTTGACCCTACTCCCAAAGATGGTACCCCACAGCCTGTTTAGTCCACATGCAATATTTGCCCTGGTAAGCTCAGGCTAGTGGATGCTGCCTGCTTATGCTAGAGAGACCAGGGTCCTTAGGTCTCAAAAACCTATAGTTCCTTCTTGAGGCCCTGCTCTTTTGCCCACTTCTGCATTTTTTTTTAAATTTCCCACATGGTGCTCCTGCCAGGCTCTATAATTTTTGATCACCTGCCTTTTTGGCATTCAACTTCTTATATATAAATTCTTCTGCTTTCTCCCTATTTTAAGATTTATGCCTTTAAAATCAAACAGATAAACTATTGCTGATTTTGTTTGAGTGTTTCCTAGCTGTATTTGCCCTGCCACTGTCCCTGGCAAGTTTTGGTGAAGTTTAGGATCCTGGGGAGTTATTGCATCTGTCTTGCTTTTATTTCTTGCTCTTTCTGATATCTCCCTAGGTTCTGCCCCCAGGCTCAGGTCTCAGAGGGTTTCTGCTTTGGTGCCAGTGACAGCTGGCTCCCTTCTGCCATAGACATGCTCTCTGCCAAGGTCATGATCTCTCTCCCCTTCCCTGTCTCAGCCACCTCTTCTGCCACACAAGAGAGGCCCAGGTGGAATTGAAGCTTCTGGGAGACAGAACTGTGGCAGATGTGACAGAGCAGCCACAGGACCGGTAGTCCTGGGTCCCCAAAGCTTTGAGAACCAGAAGCCCAAGTGTGGGATGCCACTCTGCAGCTGCCTGTGGATACCTGGCATTGTGCCAGGCTAGCAGCCCCCACGGGGTGGATGCTGTGCTATTGTTTGTAGGGTCTCTAGCCAGAGAGTGAACTGACCACAAGAAGTTGCTTCCCTGGCAAGGCCCCTCAGGGAAGGCACTGCCTCCTGCTACATCCTTGCATCCAGAAACTGGAATCCAAGTATCACAGATTTATTTTCAATTACAGTTGAAGGCAGAGACATGAACTAGCACTGGGTTTGAAAGCAGTGCATAAATCCATGTAATAAGATTTTATTGATTGCATGCTGTTTCTGTCGGAACAAAATTCCCTCGATGCACATGTCAGGTCAGACCAAGGAGGCACATTGGCAGGAGGCTATATCCAGATCAATGCATTCTGACAAATATGTTATAAAAAGTGAGAGTTACTTAACTTGTTTGATGTGCTTTTCAAAATGAAGACTCTGTCTTTGACTCCCAGCCCAGCAGCCTCAGGTGCCTGGAGCTTCTTCTGTGCCTGCTTGCCCTGGCCGCCCCATCTTTGATTAATAACTTAATTAGTAATTATTTAATTTGGTCCTTAATGATGGTGGTTGTGCTGAACAGGCCAGGATAAACTGGAGGGGCCAAAGTGGCCCCACACTAAGAGACCCAAAATCAGAAATTTAGGTGAAATTCTAAGGGATTAGCTCAAGACTATAAAACAGCAGGAGGCTGCTTGAGACTCTGACATCCAGGAGATTTCCTGTGAATGTACTAGCGAGAGAGAGGGCAAGGGGGCGGGATGGAGGGCAAAGGCACACTAATGCCAGGAGGAAGTAACACAGCACCCATGAGCAGCTTGAGGATGACTATGCAGGAGATCTCAGCTGGCAGTCTCCTGGCAGGACCTCAGGATCCTGGGAGGGACCTGAGCTTTCTTCTGAGATAACAGGAAGTCTTCTGCCCCAGGGCACAAACAGGGTAAGGAATGGCTGCTGGACACAGAATGACCAGGATGAGCCAGGCTCACAGCGTCCTAATACCCTGGTATAAACAGCTCAGCCATTGAGGCAGCCCCATGCCAGTTTGCTTAGCCTCCCTCTGCCATGCTAGCTCTAAGTACAGCCTTCTTATGATGACAGCATCCCCTCCCTCCCAGAAACCTGGTGGCCTGAAAATGGCGTGGCCACCTTCAACTCTTCCTCATGGGTATCCTGAGAAGCGCCATGCTCTTTTCTGGAGGCAACACCCATCTATAGTCCCACCCATGAGAAGAAGCCAAGGTAGTAGTTACCTCCCTTTGCACCCTGGAGATAGCCTAGGACCCAACACAGTGAGACCCCAGGGCACATCCCAAGCAGTTCTTATGTGGAGCCACTGATGCTCAGCCATTTGTGGAGTAAAGACCCGCGTGGTGCCCAGGGACAAAAGCAATGGTGTGGCTGGCTGGCAGTGGGATTAATCAGGTGCTGCTTCTGTCTCCACTGGGGAACACCCTCATCAAAATCACCTCCTGTACACTCCCATGCACTCTGTAAATTCTAAAACCTAGGATTTGTGAGAACATGGATATTTAGTGTCCTCTCTATGGCTGGAAGGTCCTGTGTCAACAGCATTACTGGGAGGATGGAGGTAAGAATCAAGACTGTGGTTACCACTTACCTTCAACCTTGGCTTGGCTATCCTTTCTAAGCTTATGATCTGTCCATAGAAGCTACTCTGTGGATAACCTTGGAGGCCACACCTGGGTTTTCCCTCTGCCTGATGCCATGCTGCTTACAGCTCGTAATTTCATACAGTCTACAAGACTCAGACATCGGCTGGCTCTGCTGGTCCTTCAAGCCTCTGAAGGCCAAGGGCACCAAGTGGCCTGGAGTTGTGTCCCTAAGACTCAATGACAAGAGCAAAAGCATGGCTGGTGCCGTGGAGCTGCCAAGGTACCACAATGCAAAAGGCATGTACCCTGCTTTGGTTGGGGTGTTGATGGGAGACCTAGGCTCTTTGCCCTGCATCAGACTCTGCAGTGAACATGACTGTTCAGCAGAATGGAATCCAGTCATCAGAGTAGAAATGGAGGCTGGGTCTGGCAATGCTCTTGACCAGAGCACTGTAGGGGCCCGGAGCTTTCTCAGCCTGGCTGTCACCTGACCATAGGCACCAGCTAGAGATGTAGGCATCTCCATGGCCAAGGTTGACCAAAGCCAAGCTCACCCCCAGAGGCTCAGACTCTAGTCAGCATTGTCAGAACTGTGAGCGCCCACTGGTGTCGAGACCCTCTGGACTGTGGGAAATCATGAGCTGTTAGCAGCATGGCATTGGGCAGAGGGAACACCTGAGTGTGGCCTCCATTGTTGTAGACAGATCCTGATCTCACTGCTAGTAGCTTTACAAAGAGACCAAACTATACAACTGTCTCACACATACAGAGGGCTTAGGTTGGTCCCATGCTGGCTCCCTAACTGTTAGTTCAGAGTCCATGAGCTCCTACAAGCTCAGGTCAGCTGTCTCTTTGGGTTCCCTGTCATGGCCTCCCTGGCTCATACAGTCTCTCCTCCCTTTCTTCAGGAAGACTCCCAGAGCTCAGGCCAGTGCTTGTCTGTGGACCTTTGTGTCTGCTTCCATCAGTTACTAGATAGAGTATCTCTGATGACAATTAAGGTAGTCACCAATCTGATCATAGTAGATGGCCAATTGCGGCACCCCAGAAACTTGATTTTAAACTCCATTCTCCCAGTGATGCTGCTGATATAGGCACCTTCCAGACACAGAGGGGACATTAAGGTAGACAGACACTGGTACCCATCATCCTACATTGTCTCCAAGCCATAGACTATGCCAATCCTTTATGCTCATGGCAGCTACTATTAACATGCTTAGGAGGTGGCCTTGTAGAGCTGATGTCCTCAGAATGCACCCAGCATTCCCATAACAGGTGTTTGCTGAGGGGCAGACTCCCACCGGCTCGGTTGTCTCTGGACTCATTTCTTCCTCATTCCAGCCTTCGAACAGAGAGCTAGTCACGTGCTCTCCCCTCTCTGATCCACAGCATCTCCTTCCTGAGGAGCAATTGCCCTGACTTTCCCATGTGTGATCCTGCTTATCACAAGCAGGAGCCAGTCCTCAAGCACTGGCAGTGTGAAGAATTGAGTACACCTAGAGAACAGACTGTGCCCAGCGATGCCCAGATCTCTTCTCCAGAGAGAAAAGAACAGCATGGGAACACAGCCTCAAAGCAGAAACTGGTGTGGGCAGAACTTTTTTTTCCTTTTGAGACAGGGGTTCTCTTTGGAGCCCTGCATGTCCTGGAATTCATACTGTAGACCAGGCTGACCTCGAACTCACAGAGATCTGCCTGCCTCTGCCTCCCGAGGTGCTGGGATTAAAGGTGTGCCCACCACCACTGGGTGTGTACAGAATTCTTTATCCTAAGGGCTCTCACCAGATCAAAGTGTAACAAGGCCGGGCACCAAAAGAACTGCACAGAGAGGGTGGGAGCTTTACAAGTGAGCAGCATGGCGCCTCTTTTAAGACTGAAAGGAGAGGTCACGTGAAGGGCAGGGTAGTGGCTCTGCTATACTACATCTTAAAGTGGAGGCCCATAGGGAGCAGCATCTGCAAGCTTCTCGCTGGGGCCCTCGTGCCAGGCTGCCACCTCGCTGTGGGGATTGAGCAACCTGATGCCTACAGGTTAGGGGAAGTCAGTGGAAGACTGAGCTTTCCAGTCTGAGGGGACATAGACCCAGAGCTACAACAGGATAAGGTCCCTTAGGACTCAGGACAAGCTTTGTATACCCTATAGCCCACATCTGGGCCCTCCCCCTTCAGTCAGTACCTGCCCAAGGGGCTATCCTAGCCTAAGCTGAGGCTATCTATCCAGTTCTTCTGCCACCTGCTACACGCAGAGCTGCCACACGGGAAAGAGAACTGCCCGGTGCCAGTCCTTGCTCCAGGGGCCAGCCTTCCCTCTCTACCATAAATAAGCCCTGGGCTCACCCAGGCCACCCATCCATCTTGTTTGATAGACTGGAGTGCGCCCTGCACTGCAAGTCCCAGGGAGTAGTGAGGTGATGGATGGTGCCTTCCCATGTCGGACTGCCTGATGTATAATGAAATATTTATGATTTATTCCAGCTAATAACCCACAGGGAGTGCAGGGAGCGTGTGAACAGACACCGCTGCTGTCAGAGCTGCCGCTGACATCTGCATGCCTACACACAGTCATAATCATGCAAATGTGTGTGCATGGACATGCACACGCACTAATGTGCAGACACACGCACCTCCCCCACACACTGTGCAGGAGGGAGCTTCGGCTGGAAATAACAGCCCTGTGCTCTGGCCTGGGCCCAGGCTCCAGGTGAAAGGAGTGAGTGGAGCAGTTAGTTACTTTGCTTGGGGAGAAAGGCACTGCAACTCTTTGGGGATGATGGGGATCAAATGCAGGAGAGCAGGAGGACGCTCATCACAGGGCAACCCCGCTGGGAAGGAGCTGAAAAAGATGTGGACAGGAGTGTGTGGACAGGAGTGGGAGGGACACTGAGGGTGCCTTGCAGGTATCCATGTGCATGGATTGTGTTGGGGTCAAGGCTTGTGCTTTCCTGGTGCCATTCATCCTAAGTCAGGGTCAGAGGCAGCAAACTGCTTGCTGCTGTCCTTTGAAAATGCTGCACAGTGTTGCTGATTGCTCTGACATAAACATGGCCGCACTGGCTTACGAGCTCAGGATACTTACAGACTCCAGAGACCCAGTAGGTTCCTAGCATGCCATGGATTCTCGTGGGATCCACTCTCCACTGATGGCTGTGGGGCAGAGCGCCAGTGTCATAGGGATAGAGAATGGAGAGGGACACTTGCTGTTAGGACCAGCCCCCACAGGAAGTGGGCCTGGACATTGGAAATAGCAGGACTCACACATATGTGTGTGGCCCCTTAGGACTCTTGTGGGTGATGATCAGGAACACCAAGGTCTCCTGTGACCAGATAGTCTCAGACTGTCCAAAACCATCACAGAACCTCCTTTTCTAGGGGACACTGCCGTGTTCAAGGATGATAGGTACTGGATCCGAGGGCGTACATCAGTGGACATCATCAAGACTGGAGGCTATAAAGTCAGCGCCCTGGAGATTGAGCGGCATCTGCTGGCCCACCCCAGCATCACAGGTGAGTGAATGGTGACCTGGGGTTTAGTAGAGCACTGCCCTCAAGACACAGTGCCACCTTTTCTACTCTATGCCGCTTTGGCTCCTAAAGACCTTCCTCCACCTGCTGGTAGCTATGCTGTGAAATGTGTTCATGCTCCCTCCCTGGCCTTCAGAACACAGGATCCTGATGACAATCCCAGGCTGCTGCCTGCTACACCAGAGTGGCCTGCAGGCCTGGCCAGAATGCACACCTGCTCTGCCAATCAAGCAAGAGCAAGCTGAGCCCCTAGAGATGCTGCTCCACTCCCATGAGGGTCATCCCCACAGGTCTTGCTCCAGGCACTTAGGCACTGCTGTCAACCGCCTGGTGTCACCCACACATTCAGGCTGTAGTTGTCATCAGGCCTTCCTAGTTGTCCTCAACCTGTTCTGCTATCTTCAGATGTGGCTGTGATTGGAGTTCCGGATATGACATGGGGCCAGCGGGTCACAGCTGTGGTGGCCCTCCAAGAAGGACACTCACTGTCCCACAGGGATCTCAAGGAGTGGGCCAGGTAGGGCCAAAGGGACTGTCCTGGGTTCTGGGTATCTAAGGGACTGTCTTGGAATCGGGAGGAGGGAATGGGCCTGTCTAGGAACTGTGGAGTGGGGGTGGACCATTCCCGGCTTTGGAAATGGTAGGAGGGCTGGAAAAGTCTGTAAGGTGGCACTTGAACAGCTGTGGGTCTTTTCCTCATTAAGTGCAGACCTGGGAACAGGAAGGGCCTCCACCTGCAAGCTGGGTCGGAGTCAGCAGTAGTGTGTGGCAGAGATGTGTGTTTCTCAACTTACAGATAAACTCCAGAGCACTGTGAGGCTGAGGACCCCAGTTACTAGTGCCTGGCTAGTCCAGTGCTGAGCAGAGCACCAGCCTCTGCCTACCCTGCCAGACTTGCACAGTCTGCTGCAGAATGGCCTAGGCCCAGCATCCTTTTCTGTTCGTGCCCTGAGGGTGGCTTTGATGCCTCACCCTTTCTGTGGGGCCTTCAAAGCCCTCGGTGCCTGTGGACTGTGCCTGCAGACCCGCTTAGACCCGGGGGCGGGGGCGGGGTATTTTCCATCCTTTCCCTGTACTTGAGTGTCTCGGTTTTGGTTTTGAGGCAGGCTTTTTCTGTGTAATAGTCCAGGCTGTCCTGGAACTCACTCTGTAGACCAGGCTGGCCTCAAACTCAGCGCTCTGCCTGCCTCTGCCTCCCCAGAGCTGGGATTAACATTTTATGCCACTGACAACATACTGGCTTTCCCCACACACACACTCTTCAGTCTTTGTGTTAGACTCCTGTTTCTTTCATCTCAGCCCCCTGGTGGATTCGGATGTCCTCCTGGGATCCACAGGACAGAGGGGACTCACCGGGACCGCCACAGCAGAGCTAGCCATTTTGAGCTTCCACTGTGGCCCATGAGGATAGCTCTGGGTTCCTTCTCTTGAATCTGAGAAGTTCTCTCCTTTCTGCTGTCTCCTCCTGCCCCCACCCCCTTGCCTTCTTCTCAGCGTAAGACTATTTTTGGCTGTCCAACAAGACTTCACAAACAGCAGGAATCCTTGTTTCATCAGGGGCCTCACAGCTGGGCAATTACCGATTCCCCTGGATTTGCAAAATCACAGTTGGAGCTCTGTAGCTTAGCAGAGGCAACAGTCTGCTTGGCCGGTCGCTGCTTTGATTAAACAATTACTTTCTTGAGAAGAAAAACACCCTGGCATCCTCTGCAGAGAGCAACAGTAGTTGTTGGGTAGAGGTCCTACACTGGCCTAGATTCCTTAGGCCACGGCCTGTGTCCACGGCATAAGTGTGCGGCACCCACACTCTGAAAGCTTCCCCTCAGGGCCTGTCTCTGTGATTGGATAATCAGGCACATGGTGGGTATAAGAAGATCCTAAAATGGGGGGGCTGAAGTTTGGAGCATCCTGGGAAATGTAGCTGTGTAGAACAGGACATTGTCATGTAGACAGGCAGATATATGGGCAGAGCCAAGGTGGGAAAGAGAGACAAAAGTGCTCATCCGGAAGCTGCTGACAAGTGCTCGTCCAGAAGTTCCAGAATGAGACAGTGTCTGGAGGGAAAACTAACAAAGAAAGCACCAAATTTCTCCATGTTGATTGAAAGGGAAAGCTGGCACTGGCACATACCTGTGATTTAAACACTTAGGTGACAAACATGGGATTATCAAGCATTCAACCCAATCTTGGCTACATAGCAACTTCAAGGCCAGTCTGAGCTATGAGATGAGGAAGGGAGATTCAAGAAGAAGCAGAGAAAACCCAGGTGTCGCTGTTATCCACAGAGGTGCAACCTCACAGAAGCCCAGTGTTCTTCAGGAGGTGCCACATAGCCTGAGTGTGTCCTTGTAACTGGTAGTACCAGTGACATGAGTACCAGAACTGACCCCAAAGCCAGAGGCTGAAAAGCTGTGTCTGAAGTTGAATTCTCAGCTAAAAACTTTACCAGCAAGCAAATGCCAGGTCCACGGGGCTCTGGCAGCAGATGACACTGAGCACCTCAGGAGACACTCCAGGAAGTGCATGCAAGTCTATTCCAGTGGGGGAGGGACACTCCCAGCTGACTTCATGGGACCCACGACCCTGCTACCAAAACCAGACAAGAAACCCAGACCAGCTTCCTGTCAGACAGACACAAAATGCCTAACCAAACGCTGGAAATTAGGTCCTATTCACAAAAGAGCCAACACATCATGATCGTGTGGCATTCATACCAGAAATGTGAGGTTAAACATTCGAAGCTCCATCCATGTGGCGTGCCGTGCTTACAGAGTAAAAGTCGTGCAGTTGTTTCAGTCAACTCAGAGAACACATTTCTTGATCCCCGTGCACTTGCAGGAATTCTCAGCAGTACCAGAGAAGAGACATTCCTGTGCTTGGGAAGGGACTCTGGGAACCACCCGCAAAGACTGGGCATTTCCTCCCAGTCAGGAACAAACACCCACCACCACCTCTTTGCAGTCCCACCCAGACATACAGTTCATCTGGGCGCTAACGTGGTGCTGGTGCTGTGCCTCCCGGTCTGGTACTGGGTGCCAGCTGGCCACTTCAGCCCATGAGAGAAGTTTCTACACAGTCTGCGCATTACACTGCACACTGGGCCTCCCTGTAAAAGCTGCCCAGTTTCTACACAGAAGTACACAGGCCAGGCAAACTTAATGGGACAAAAGGAGAAAGGTGGGGGCACCAGGAAGTAGAACAGGACCAAAAGCCACGTATCAGGAAGATGGGCCCCTGGGAAGCCTGGAATCCCGTGTGGGGTCCCCAAAAGTCATAGAGAGCAAAGCCAGTCCAACCAGACCTGGGGACACAGTGCCACAGTGGGCAGAGGAACAAGGCCCAAGTGCCACAGGGCACCTATCTCTGCTGGGGACCTGAACACTCACTGCAGATGACCAAAACACTCAGTTCAGAGTCATCAGCATCTGCAGGTTTGTAGCATAAGACCTGGTGGGGTTCAGATAGGAGCAACGTGTGACATAGAGGGCCATGAGTAGCCTAAAGTCTAGAAATTGCATCTGAAGTTAAAAAGCATGTGAAATCCTGGATGTGTCCCTTACAGCCATGGATAAAGTCAAGACCAATTGCCTCTAGTCAGTGGAACTTGGGGGCAGGCTAGGATGCTACTCCAGGCCTTACACACCATTTCTGGTCGGGTTGTCCCTGTACCAGAACAGAACATCTGCAGTTGCCCGTGGCTGGCCCATGTGGTCTTTGGAGTACAAACCTACCTCAGTGCCATCTGAGACTCTGATCAGGACTGCAGCTTTTTCCTACCAAAAAGAATGGCTCCCGTCTGATTAAATTGTGGTTGTGGCCCAAAAGCTACTTCTGCACTTAACCATGCTTGTCACTTACAGGAGCTACTCTGCTGTGTCAGAGTCACCTTTGGAGAGAATGGCAATAGGCAAGCCTGTGGACAGTTCCCTCCAGGGTTGGGAGAACAGGCTGGATGAGCAGAGCAGGGGACCTAGCTGCTGCCTTCTTCCCTGGTTTCTTCCTCTCACGTGTCCACGTCCAGTCATTCTGCTGCCTCCAACCCTACTTTGCAGGCTTTGGAGCCAGAGGGAAGAGGACAGTCCTTCCCTCCAAAGGGCAAGGTGGCCATCCTGTGCTACCCAACACAGAGTCAGGGTGTGAGCTCACAAAGGCTGCTGGGTGGGGCAGAGTCATCTCAGGCTGTGCTTGTCTCTGCAGAAGTGTCCTAGCACCCTATGCTGTGCCCTCGGAGCTCCTGTTGGTGGAGGAGATCCCACGGAACCAGATGGGCAAGGTGAATAAGAAGGAGCTGCTCAGACAGTTCTACCCTTCGTGACCAGAGGAGCCAGGGGGCCAAGGCCAGAGGACAGCAGACATCCCCTGACAATCATGTGCTGTGGGCCTCGCAGTAGGCCCAGAGACCCTTAGATGGAGACAGCCCCTCCCCTGCAATCAGGTTGACCACAATCAAAAACACTGGGATGAAATCGCTAAGTGAAGCTTCCCCTACCCTAGGCTGATTGTTCAAGCTCGGTGACCTTGACCACTGGCTGTGTCCTCTGTGGTCCTTGAGACCACTCATGTGTGTCAGTCTCGAAAACACAGTAAGTGTCTTGTCAGCTCATCAGTGCCCAAGGCTACTGACTCTCGTAAGGGCAGGTCCCAGAGAGTCAGAGGTGATGCTGAGAAAAGAGATGAAATAAAGTAAGAAGACAAGTGCTCCACGCTTTCTGACTATGATCTACAAGTTACATGTCTGCATGCACATGTAAACAGCCATCACAGCTCCAACACACACGGGATGTCAAACAGCACTGGATAGAGTCTGCAGCCCCCCAGACCAGGATTCCTGCGGCTGGGGCTATCACCCCAAAACTGTGGTGTATTTGATAAACATTTAAAATCCTTGCAGCTATCCGCGGCCATCCCCAGATGGCCCTGAAGTTTCCCTTCTTTGGCACTGCCTCCCCCAATTTAGGGTCTTTCTGATCCTTCCCTATGTTCTATCCCCTTTGTTCCCTTCTTCTCAAACTGCTCTGCTGTGTCCACATCGGAAAGCTTCCCTGTCCTCCATCCTCCGGTCCAAAGACATCGTAGGTGTCCTGCCAGCTTGGATATGTGCACATGTCCCCTCAGCCCCCGCCCCATCCTCTCTCTTTCCTTCTGGAGCCACCAACAGCAGTGGCAGTGATAGCCCTGTGCCTGCATACATGGCCCACAGCAATCTGTAGACATCAAGTGAGGGCCTGTAGCAAGCAGGAGTAATGGAGCCTCTGACATTGCCATGGGCAACCCACAAGGCTTGGTAGAGCTCGAGGTTAGACTAAACTGAGTGGAAGCTGCTCTGGCCCCAGAAACCAGGATGCTTAAGGACCTGCTGGGATGCCTGGACCTCCCAGAGGCCAGTCCATTTTGGTGGCTGTGCTCCCTAAGGTCTGTGGCAGGATTCCCTGAGAATCCCAGTGCAGCCTGTGGCAGCCTCCCTGTGCTGCCTCTGTCTGCAGCATTACTCTGTATTAGACCATTTTGCACAAAGAAACCACAGCTGCTTTGGGCCCAAGACTCTCGAGTCAAAGACCAATGCAACACAGCCTCAGGCTTATTGCTAATAAACTCTTACAACTTAAATTAACCCATATATCTTACCTATGTTTAGCCTCAGAAATGGTGGAGGTGAGGCTGACTGTAAGCCACACCCAAGGCCTAATTAAGGTTGACTTCTGTGTGTTAGGCCTAGACACCAGAAAGGAAGTGACAAGAGACACTTTGAAAGGGTCCCTCAAGTCGGAGTCAACCATTCTTAGCCATGGCGACAGGTAGCTTACAGCCACCCTTAAATTTCCCTCCCGGGACGTGGCTTCCCTGACTGCCTCAGTATTACCCCTGCAGAAGCCAAATTCACTTGGAATTTACTTTCCAAAGCAGAAGTGATGTGGGATAATGCTCTCACTCACTGTAGAGGTTTGTTACTCATATTGGTTTAATATAATCGATTGGACAAATAGCCAGGCAGGAAGTATAGGCGGGGCTACTGGACTAGGAGAATTCTGGGGAAAGGAAAGGCAGAGACAGTCAGTCCCCAACCAGATGCCATAAGACACAGGGTCACAGGAGAAGGCACCCCCTGTTGTGCACACTCTGTTGGCTCTTGGCCAATGCCATTAAGCCCACAACAGTAAAGCCTTGTGTGCCTGGGAGTAGGAGGACAGTCAGGCACTCCGCTGGTGAACTGAGCCTGAGGAAACAGCAGGAAAGCCAAAGAGCACTGGTTCCTGTCTCTTCATTGTGGATGTCTGGAACCCTAATGTGGCCCAGCATAGCGAAAGGGGCTGTGGGACCAGCATGTAGTCCTGAGAGGCTGGAGGCTGCACCAGCTTAGATAGCTCTGCAGAATAAAGAATAACATCAACATAGCCACAGGAGATCTGTGCCTTCATGCATGTAGCTCAGTGTGTGTGTGTGTGTGTGTGTGTGTGGCGCGCGCACACACACACACACACACACACACACACCAGCCTCTCTTGCTGTTCTCTGCATGACTCCTTCAAGGCCACTGCAGACTGGCTGTTTAGATTCTAGAGATGGCATCTCTAGCCAGAGTGGGAAGTATCCACTCTCATGGCCATCAAAACCCCATGGGGCAGTGCTGGTGGCTCATGGCCCTTGTAGAACCTCCCAACACCCAAGAAAACTCACTTCCCCAATATCTGGGACCTAGGTCCTTGATGCTGGCCCCTGTCATTTCCCCATTGTGGCCATGATCAGGAATCAGAGCCATCTCCACCTGCCCTAGTAAAGTTGAGTGCCCTTGCTAACATCCACCATGTGGTCAATTTAGCTCAGCAAATAGATCGATATCAAATTATCTCAATTCACCTTCATAACTCTTACACCAGCAAGAGTGGAGGGGAGACAGGGTCACTGGGAATAAATAGCTGTGACGGCCCTTTGTAATCTATCACCTGAGGACAGCGACCTTGTCCAGCACCAGTGGCTGACAGGGTTGTTAATAAAGCCCAGGAAAGCACTGTCAGCTACAGTGAGGGATAGCCACAGGTCAGGCCCAGGACCAGCCTCGTAATGGCAGGGTACCAGATGCGCCAGCTGTGACCTGAGCCCTTCTCAGAGCTGGGTAGAGAGTACTGCCCATGCAGACATGCTAGATGCCCCTGTCTGTGGATGCTTTTACACATAGAGAGGAACACCTCTAGGCTCTTCTGTGAATGAAACATCTGAAAGTTGGAGAATGCTTGTCATCTTCTGACAGAGAAAGAACTAAGGTGTAGACTGCGCTGCTCAAGTCCAGAGCCCTTGGTCTCCTGCCTTCATGTATCCTGGCCACTTCCCTGGAGCTCCCTACACCTTTCCTGCCTGCCTAGGGTATTTGTGTATGACCAGAGGTCACAAGTGAACACCTCTGGATCTGGTGTGTGCATATGTGTTATGCATGGACTATCTCTGCAAAACTGAGCACGCGTAGGTGAGGCTGGTGCCTCTTCACACTGTCACAAGTGACCATGTTTGTGTTCAGGCTTCTTACAGGAATCTTCCTGAGGACTGTGGGTGTCACATGGGGAGCTCCAGTGTAGGCCCAGATCAGGCCCAGCTGGGTCAGGAACATCTGCATGTCCTGTCTTTGGTGGCCCTTCCCCCACTTGCTGGATCCTCTCTGAAGTACAAAGAGGTCATTGACTTGCAGGATGTAGCCCCTAACAGCTCCTTACAGGCTGATCATCTGTAAGAATGATTGACCATTAATCCATCAGTGTCCCTCATCCTAGTCTGTCAGGACTCTCCTCTACCCCCAGTTCAAAACAAAACAAAACAAAACAAAAAATCAGCCAGCAGCTACATGTCAGTGCCTCAACTGTGTTCCCACAGCACCTGCTTCAATAGGAAAGAGCTACATATTAGAAAAGGACAGTGTGCCAGGTGGTGGTAGTGCAAGCCTTTAATCCCAGCACTCGGAAAGCAGAGGCAGGAGGATCTCTGAGTTCGAGGCCAGCCTGGTCTATTTTTTAATTGAGCTATACATTTTCCCCCATTCCCTTTCCCTCCTCTCCTCTCTCCTTCCATGATTCCCCCCCCCCCCGCATCCCATACTCCCAATTTACTCAGGGTGTCTTGTCTTCTTCCCCTTCCTAGGCGATCCATATATGTCTCTCTTAGGGTTCTCTTTGTTACCTAAGTTCTCTGGGGTTGTGGCCTGTAAGCTGATTGTCCTTTGCTTTGTATCTGATATCCACTTATGAGTGAGTACATACTTCTTCTTCAAGGATTTAAAGTTCTTGTCATCTAGATCTTTCACTTATTTGGTTAGAGTTACCACAAGATATTTTATGTTATTTGTGGCTATTGTAAAGGGTGTTGTTTCTCTGATTTCTTTCTCAACCCATTTATCATCTGTATATGGGAGAGCTACTAATATTTTTTTTAGTGAATCTTGTATCCTGCTACATTACTGAAGGTGTTTATTAGTTGTAGTAGTTCCCTGGTAGAATTTGGGAGGGGGTCACTTATGTATACTATCATATCATCAGCAAATAGTGAAAGTTTGACTTCTTTTCCAATTTGTATCCCCTTGATCTCCTTTTGTTGTCTTATTGTTCTAGCTAGAACTTTGAGTACTATATTGAATAGATATAGAAAGAGTGGACAGCTACATCTTGTTCCTGTTTCAATTGGATTGCTTTGAGTTTTCTCCATTTAGTTTTATGTTGATTGTTAGTTGCTGTATATTGTCTTTATTATGTTTAGGTATGTTCCTTGTACCTCCAAGACCATTATCATGAAGAGGTATTTTTTGTTTATGTGGTGGATTACATTGACAGATTTTCATATGTCATAAGTAGGCTGGAATGAAGCCTACTTGGTCCTGGTAGATTATTTTTTTTATGTGTTCTTGGATTCTGTTTGCCAGTATTTTATTGAGTATTTTCGCATCATTGTTCTGTAGGGAGATTGGTCTGTAATTCTCCTTCTTAGTTGTGTCTTTGTATGGCTTGGGTATCAGGGTAATGGTAGTCTCGTAAAAAGAGTTTGGCAATGTTCCTTCTGTTTCTATTGTGTGGAATAATTTGAGAAATATTGATATTAGCTCCTTTTTGAAGTTCTGGTAGAATTCTGGGCTGAAACCACCTGGTCCTGGGTCCTGTTTTCCTTGGGAGACTTTTGATGATTGTTTCTATTTCCTTAGGTGCTATAGGTCTACTTAATTTGTTTATGTAGTCTTGATTTAATTTTGGCATGTGGTACTTATCCATAATATTGTCCATTTCCTTTAAATTGTCTAATTTTGTGGAGTACAGGATTTTGAAGTTTGACCTGATGATTCTCTGTATTTCCTCAGTGTCCCTTATTATGTCCCCCTTTTAATTTCTCATTTTGTTAATTTGGATATTCTCTCTGTGTCTTTTGGTTAGTTTGGATAAAGGTTTGTCTATCTTGTTGATTTTCTCAAAAAAAAAAAAAAAAACCAACTCTTTGTCTCGTTAGTTATTTGTATTGTTTTCTTTGTTTCTATTTTATTGATTTCAGTCCTCAATTTGATTATTTCAAATTGAGGTGCGTTTTGCTTCTTTTTGCTCTAGAGCTTTCAGTTGTTCTGTTAATTCACTAGTATGGGTTTTCTCTAGCTTCTTCATGTAGGCATTTAGTGCTATGAACTTTCCTTTCAGCACTGCTTTCATTGTGTACCATAAGTTTAGGTATGTTGTGCTGTTGTTCTCATTGCATTCTAGGAAGTTCAATTTCCATGAGTTTGTAGGCTTTCTGTAATTAGTGTTGTTGCATTCTAATTTTAAACTGTGGTTATCCAATAAGATACAGGGTATTGTATCAGGTTTTTTTTTTTTTTTTTTTGTATTGATGTTTGCTTTGTTGCTGAGTATGTGGTCTATTTTAGAGAAGGTTCCTTGGGGTGCTGAGAAGAAGGTATATTATTCTGTGTTTGGATGTAATGCTTCTTTATTTTTCTGTTAAGTTTCTGCCTGACAGACCTGTCCAGTGTTGAGAGTAGTGTGTTGAAGTCTTCCACTATTAGTGTGCGGGGCTTGATGTGTGATCTAAGCTTTAGTAATGTTTCTTTTACAAATGTGGGTACCCTTGTATTTGGGGCATAGATGTTTAGGATTGAGACCTAATCTTAAAGGGTTATTCCTGACAAATATGAGATGCCCTTCTTCATCTCTTTTGACTAATTTTAGTTTGAAATATATTTTGTTAGCTATTAGGCTAGCTATACCAGCTTGTTTCTTAGGTCCATTTCATTAGAAAATCAATTCCCAACCCTTTACAAAGATGTTCATCTTTGTAGTTGAGGTATGTTTCTTGTATGCAGCAAAAGGATGGATTCTATTTTCATAACCAATCTGTTAGCCTGTATCTTTTTTAGGCGAATTGAGTCCATTGATATTAAGGGATAATAATGACCAGTGATTGCTAGTTCCTGTTATTTCTGTTTTTGTTGTTAGTGGTGGTATTGTGTGTGTGTTTCTCTTCTTAAGGATTTGCTGGTGTGAGATGATTATCTTGTGTTTTTATGGATGTAGCTAACTTCATTAGGTTGAAATTTTCCTTCTAATATTTTCTGTAGGCCTGGATTTGTAGATAGGTATTGTTTAAATCTGGTTTTGTCATGGAATATCTTGTTTTCTCCATCTACAGTGGTTGAACGCTTTACTGGCTATAGTAATCTGGGCTGGCATCCATAGTCTCTTAGTGTCTGCATAATGCCTGACCAGGACTTTCTGGCTTTCATTGTTTCTATTGAAAAGCTGGGTGTAATTCTGATAGGTCTGCCTTTATATGTTACTTGGCCTTTTTCCTTTGCAGCTCTTAATATTCTTTCTTTATTCTATATGTTTAGTGTTTTGGTTATTATGTGGCAAGGGGACTTTTTCTTTTGATCCAGTCTATTCTGTGTTCTGTAAGCTTCTTGTACCTTCCGTTGTGAAAGTTTTGTTCTGTGATTTTGTTGAATATATTTTCTCTACCTTTGAGTTGGACGACTTCTCCTTTTTCTATCCCTATTATTCTCAGGTTTGGTCTTTTCATGATGTCCCAGATTTCCTGGATATTTTCTGTCAAGAATTTGTTGAATTTAACATTCTCTTTTACTAATGAATCTATTTCCTCTATTGTATCTTCAGTGCCTTATAGTCTCTCTTCCATCTCTTGTATTCTGTTGTTTATGCTTGCATCTGTAGTTCCTGATTGTTTACCCAGATTTTCCATTTCCAGTGTTCCCTCGGTTTGTGTTTTCTTTATTGCCCCTATTTCAGTTTTCAAGTCTTGAACCATTTCCTTCACTTATTTGATTGCTTTTTCTTGATTTTCTTTAAGGGATTTGTTGATCTCTTCCAATTTTTTGTTTGTCTTTTCTTTAAGGGAATTTTTCATTTCCTCTTTAAGGGCCTCAATCTCCTTCATAACGTTATTTTTAATGTTGTTTTCTTCTGCTTCATCTGCGTTGGCCTTGCTGTTGTGGCACCACTGGTTTCTGGTGGTGCTGTATGTGTTCTTTGTGTTGTTGAGTGTATTCTTACTGTGTTGTCTGCCCATCTCTTCTTCCAATCAGTACAGGTGGTGCCTGTACTTCCTGTGGCCCCTCTTCCTCCAGCTGATGTAGTTGAGGGCTGTGGTTCCGCTGAATGTTCCTTCAGGTGCAGGCAGGGCTGAGCCTTTGGTGATCAATCCCAAGGCTCAGACAGTCATTCCTTTCACTGCAGGAAAATCTAAGGCTCTGGTGCTCCTTCCTCTAGGTGTTGGTAGGGATGAGGGTGAGGGTCCAGTTCTGTTGGTTGGATAGCTTCCACTGTCTCCCATGTGGGTGGGTATATAGGAGCTGTGGCATGGCTGTCTCCTGGTGTGGGCAGGCATCTCTTGTTCCTATTTATAATTGTAGATCTTTATAGCATGAATATGGTTGAGTTTGTTACAATTAGAAACTTCACTGATTTATTGTTTAAATGAATATGCCAGTGAAAACGGCCTTATGTAACACCATATAATTAATTTTTAAAAGTTCCCTTATGGAAACCCACTACTTTGTAAGCTAATTTAAATATATAATTTGGGGTGGAGAGATGACTCCACAGTTAAGCACTTGTTCTTGCAGAGGACCCAGCTTCAGTTCCTAGTACCCACATGATGGCTCACAACCTTCCATAACTCTAGTTCTGAGGTATTGGATGCCCTCTTCTGACCTCTGTGGGCACCAGGCATGCAATACACATACCTACATGTAGGCAAAACACCCACACACATAAAAATAATAAAATGATTCTTTTAGTTAAGACTAGCCAGTTGAATAAGTCTGTGAGAGTAGACCCCAGCCAATGTGCAAAACACAGGATAAGTTCCTGTCCTTGTGTTCACTGTTTCTAGCATATTCTCTTGATGAAGAGTGAAGTTTGCTCTGTCCAAACAATCATTGGGTAGTGGTCTGTCTTTGAACCCTCAACCTATTTCTAACAAAGCTTCTCTAAACAAAACAAACAAAACTGCTTCTTTGGGATTCTGATTGGAGATGCAGAATTTCTAGATTAAATTGACAAAATCTGATCCTGAAAGACCACACTCTGGAGCCCATACCTTTCCCACTTTCTTTTTGGGTAGTTTCTGTCTTCAGAGAGGCCTGGGGTGTCAGCAACCTTCAGTCAACACAGAGTGAGGTGGTTTTGTCTTTTATTTTTAAATTGGTTACTCTGGGATGGCTTGTGTTGATCCTCAGGCCTCCAAGCCTGAATCCTTTCCTGGCTTCTGCTCTAAACTGTCCAGGGTTCTGTCCCCTTCCTTATTGCTTTCTTTCCTCCTCTTACTGCATTGCTGAAATAAAGCCTGAGTCTCCTTCCTCTTACTCACCTTCCTCCGCAGGGCCTGCACAGGACCTGGTGCCAACCAGCTAGCCCATGGCTGCTCTAAGAGCTGCTAGGCTCACTGAACAAGCAATGAATTCTCTTCATGTTGAAACCATTAAGGTGACTGGACCTGGATGTCCAGTCTCTTTTGGGGACTTCCTTCTCTTAAAACAATGAGACAGGGTCCCAGGTACGTGGGTGTGTGAGGGCAGAGCTACCCTGTTAGATCCGACTGTGGCTCTGCAGGATCCTATTTCCAATTCTAAAACACAGAAGGCCCTGAAAAGCATCGTTGTTTGGGTTTTGTTTTAGTGTTTTTGTTTCCTGCAAACTCATTTCCAAAGAAAGCTGAGCTGAATGCCTGAGGCTCCATCTGGTCCTGGACCCCACTTGGTGAGAATCTTTGCAAGTCATGCTGGGAGCTACAGTGTGTTGGCTCTGGAAGCAACCCCAGACCCTGCTGGGTGTCACATACCAGGTGGCGAATGTGCCTCTGAGACATCTGAAAGTTCAGAATCTGACACATACTTCTTGCCGTGGGGTTTGGGTGCAGGATGCAGGATGCAGGATGCAGGACTACTTTTAATCTGAGGTTTTGAGGGTAGTTCACTGGCCTCTGAAACTTCATGGCCTCTGAGCTTGGAGGAAGGGTGGGGTGTCTGATCCCAGATTCCATTTCCTAAGGGCTAATGACTCACTTAGATTCCACTTGAGCATGTATGGGTCTCTTGCAGGGTTCAGATTTGTGGGCATGAGGTGACTCAGGCCTCTGTGTCTGTCTGTGTGTCCTGTGTACCTTCCTCAGTCTTGCAGGAAGTGTTCCAGTTGCTGATCTGTGGGCCTTCCCCCTGGATGTGCTCAGCAGTCCTCCTGGGAGCCCAAGCTGAGCTTGTGCCAGCCTCAGTTCCCAAGAGTATGCTCCAGACCTCAGGCACCACTCACTGTCATCACTGAGTCTCTCCTCTCTCTCTCTCTCTCTCTCTCTCTCTCTCTCTCTCTCTCTCTCTCTCTCTCTCTCTCTCTCTCTCCCTCTCTCCCTCTCTCTCTCCCTCTCTCTCTCCCTCTCTCTCTCCCTCTCTCTCTCCCTCTCTCTCCCCCCCCTCTGTCTCTGTTTCTCTCTGTCTCTCTCTCTGTGTCTCTGTCTCTCTCTGTCTCTGTCTCTCTCTCTCTCTCTCTCACACACACACACACACACACACACACACACTCCATTGTGAGTTGTCTGGGAACACACTTTCTTCTTAGCATTATAAACTTACCTCTGGATTCCAGGTCTTTGAGACAAGCTCTTCTGTCCTAAGAAGACACGTTCTGTCTGGTTGGCAGCAGATCTACAGGACCAGCTATGCCAATGTCTAAGCTTTACTGACCTGACCCCACAGAGTGGCCACCATAGAGTCTGAAAGACTTTTCCTCAGCCCTTTGACAGCCCTGGCCTTCTTGTCAATTGCTACCTGTCTGAACAGATGTTATGAACTTCACCATCCATTCCGCTGCTGGGCCACCGTCCAGGCTGGCACTTAAATAGTACATCTCTGTGATTCTCTCCTCCATCTCCTGCAAGGCGTTGTTCAATGTGTAACAGTGTTTGTGGTTTTAATCCTATCTGCTAAACTGTGTCTTAGTAAGATTAACCCATTTGCTGTGATTACCAGTGAATTTAGATCACCTGTCTTCCTGCTCTGGCAGTCACTTATGGCCTCCTTGTTCCTTCTTTTGTTGTATTAACTTCTGCATTTTTTCCTCTCTGCTTATTTAGAAACTATAAGTTAAGCTTATGTTCTTTTAGGAAGAGCCTTTAAATTTTCTAGATACAGGCTGTGATTTCTCTTCTCAGAGTGTGTGCTTGTTCACTGAGTGGATCCTCATGGCCATGATGAGGCTGAGGCCTCACTTTCTGTGGGTGCCCTCTGCCATCTTGGTGCACTTCTTAAAGTGTCAGCTTGTTCTTTCTTTTCTTTCTTTCTTTCTTTCTTTCTTTCTTTCTTTCTTTCTCCCCCCCCCCTTTGGTTTTCAAGACAGGGTTTCTCTGTGTCACTTTGGAGCCTGTCCTGGAACTCACTCTGTAGGCCAGGCTGATCTCGAACTCACAAAGATCCGCCTACTTCTGCCTCTGCCTCTGCCTCCTGAGTGCTAGGATTAAAGGTATGTGCCGCCAACGCCTGGCTAAAGAGTCAGTTTTGTATTTGGTTTTTTTATTTGTTTATTTCTTGAGACAGGGTCTCACTATAGCCTAGGCTGGACTTGAACTCTGAGTCCTCTAGCCTCCACCTAGAATAAAGGTATTGTTTTCAAGCCCACAGTTAGGGGCAGGGTTTTGCTCCCTCCAGGCTCAGGGTCACACTTCTACAGTCACTTCAGTTCTCCTACTAACATCAAGTGGTGTGTGACTGACGGGAGACGTCCCAAATCTACACCTTTGTTACCCTCACTCTGAGTGGCAGAGTGAGAAGTGACATGCTGCCTTCTACTATCCGTGACTGTCACTGCCTTTTGCCCCTTCGATATCCAAGTGAGTGGTCTTTTCCAGTGGTGCATTTTAGACACCCCTTGTCCTTGCTACAGTAGTGACCCAGACACAGGTGGAGACCATCCCCCAGTCTCTGCCCTTCTCCCATGGCTGAACAGTCCTGTGGCTGTCCCTGTCACCCCTCCTGAGTGCACTCTTGTGGAGCTAGAGGCTGAAGCTCTGACCTAGGACCAAAGTCTGGGAGGGAGGCACCCCGCTCTGCAGTACATCCACCTTGGGCACCCCCACACACTCTGCAGCATACCCACCCACTTAGCCAGAACAAAGTCCCCCAGATACTGACAATCATCTAACAGGCTGCCATAAAGTCTAATGTGAGGTAATGACAAAGAGACAGGTAGAGATCAGGGAGGTGGTAACAGGGCCATGGCACAGGGACTTGGGAGAGGATGTGGCCACAGAAGATAGCGGTGTCCAGCCCGGCTGTGGTGTCACACATCTTTAATCCTGGTACTCGGGAGGCAGAAGCAAGCAGATCTCTGTGAGTCTGAGGCCAACCTGGTCTAAAGAGTGAGTTCCAGAACAGCCAGGGTTACACAGAGAAACCCTGTCTCAACAAACAAAGGAACAAACAAAAAACCAGAAGAGATGGGTGTCAAGGCTTAATCTTGGGTGGGTACACACCCTACTAAGGAGCCAGTGCCTCACCCTTGTCCCCAAGATGGCTCTGGCTAACACTGAGAGTCTTGTGGTGAGACTGGTCTGGCACTGTTCATAGCAGCAATGAGAGACAGTGAGCAATGACCCTGCAGTGACGTGGCCAGTGTCCCCTTGGGAAAGGAGAGACAAGTGCTTTGGGAGATGGGATGAATACACAGCCAGGTGTAGCAAAGCCAACTCCACAGGAGCCCAAGAGGCAGACAATGACCAAGTAGCTTGGAGGCAGGTTCCCGAGGTGTGCAGGGGTGTGTGTAGAACATTCTACCAGTATGGAGGAGCTGGATACAGGGCCACTGAAGGAAAGTGAGCTGATGGCAGGAGGTGACCTGCAGGCGGGTGCTGTATGTCTAACAACCATCTAAAATGGGCAAGATGGCATAGTGAGGGGCATGCAGCCCAGGTGGGTATGCACTCCTGGGATAGCAGAGGAGCAGTACAGGCCCAAATGTGGTCCAGACACCAGCTCCAGCTCCATCCTTAACCTGTCTCTGTGAACTCATGGCCACACCCATCTCAGCCTGGAACTCTGCACCTGGCAGGAGGCTCCCACATTGCCTTGCATGCTCCTCCTTCCTGGCTTCTGTCAGTCCAGGTCAGTGTGGAAAATGGAGCATCAGGATGGGCCATGGCGTCAAAGACCAATTTTACCCCCATCTTTCTCATGGATGCAGCCTTCTTCCTGGGTTCTGTGGCTAAAAGGGACACACAGGTAGCTCCCCTCTTTCCAAGCTGTGAGTCAATCCCATGAATCCTCAGAGGAAGGCAGCTGGAAAGCATCCAGCTAGGGGTGGGAGTGCCACAGCAGTGTTGTCAGCTAAATGGGTTCTAGTCCAGGGACCAATTCTATCTGGGTGGTCATTAATGTGATTTATTTGGCTGTTTCAGATTCTCTGCTCCCAAATTTGTCATCAGTCCTCTTGGTATTGACTGAAGGACAACAATACCAGTTCTGAGTGGGAACAGGGCTGCCTAGCTTGGCTCAGGACACCCCCCCCACTTCCCCCGACCCCTTCATACCTATCCTTTGCTTGTTGCTCTCAGAGCAGCAGGGCTGGAAAAGTCAGTAAGACAGGAAGGGATAAAGGGATAGTGCCTAGCCTCTGGCCTTTCTACCCTACTCCTGCTTTGGCAGATGAGTTTCCTCCTCCCTCAACCCCAATGGTGCCCTGGTCTCCCCGGGAGCCCTGTGTGAGATGACCTCAGCCAACACTGAGCTTTCCTGACAACAGGAAAAATTACTGTGACCACTGGTGGTCATTCCAACACTCTGGCTTTGGAGACTCAGGATGCCAAGTCTCCAGCTGCTGCTCCAGTGCCATAACTGTAAGCCCCAAATAAATCCTTCGAAGAAGAGGAGGAGGAGCAGGAGCAGGAGGAAGAGGAGCAGTGGGAGTGCACGCCTTTTATACCAGCATTTGGGAGACAGAGGCAGGCTGATCTCTGAGTTCTGAGTTTGAGCCCAGCTTGGTCGACAGAGAAAGTTCCAGGACACAGAGAAATCTGCCTTTAAAAACAACAAAATAGACAAACACTCAGGCTACCGCTGCCAGCATTTGCAGCGGCTCCCCAGCCAGTGTTCTAGATACCTGCAGCTCTTGACCATGCAGCTCCCTCACCACACAGATCCAAAACCATAGTTGTTGGCCTGTGGTCACAGCCCTTGGCGTGGTCAACAGACTAGATGGGAGGCAATGCCATGAGAGCAGTAGTCCAGCCATTGAGCTCCCCATGGTGTCCCCAGCTCCCTGTCTACTCTTGCTTCTCTGACCACCTGCCCCACCAGTCCTGCCACCCTTCTTCTCCCAGGAAGTCTAAAAAGAAATTCCAGCTGAAGCAGAGGGGTATGGGTAAGTACCTGCCCTCTCCACCCCTGCCTTCTGCACCCCTGCCCTCTGTACCCTTACCCTCTCCACCCTTGCTCTCTGCACCCCTGCCCTCTGCACCCTTACCCTCTGCACCCCTGCCCTCTGCACCCCTGCTCTCTGCACCCTTACCCTCTGCACCCCTGCCCTCTGCACCCCTGCCCTCTGCACCCTTGCTCTCTGCACTCCTCCCTCTTCCTCTCTTCCTTGACACCAGCATGGGGATGCGGGAATGAAGGGCAGAAGTGGTGATTTAGGGGAGGGGATGGCCCTGGGTAGAGAGGGAGGGCAGGCACCCCAAGCTGAGTAGAAATGGTCCCACCACTACATATAGCAGTGCACCATTAAGACCTGTGGTTTGTGAGGAGGGGACTTTGGTGAACAAGGCAGACCCATTCTGCCATGGGCTAGACTTACAGCGCCTGGGTCTGCCTGCTGGAAGAAGCCACCCAACCTCTTCTGTCTTTCTGGATTTGGCCAAGCAGGATCCAGAGAGGACAGTCTGGTTTCACCCCTGCTCGGCTCCCATGGGTCACAGATGGGAGGGATTTTGGGGGTGAAGAGGCGGTGGCCTTTCTTTATGATCACTTTTGCTGGTATGGGTTTTCCCATCAAGCACAGCTTGAAGGTAGCTGGCCCAATGTAGAAGCGCTTTTAAAACTATTTCCCTTTGGAGACCAGCCCCACCCAGTGGACTCCTCTGACCTGAAGCACTGTTTGTTTGATTACTTCGACTGGGTTCCAGATCCCCATACACACACACACACACACACACACACACACACACACACACACACACACACACACACATTTCCTGTTGCCACATCACATTAAAATCATAGGAAGACAGTGGACCTGACCTACATGCCAGGTTACCTGTGGTGGTAGAAGACTGGGCCTGAGCTGATGGAGCAAAAACACCAATTTGGACAGGTCCATGTGCAGGGCCACAGGGATGATGTGGGACCTCCATGCCTGAGAGTTAGGGGGAACAGGTGTGACCCAGGTGAAGACAGCAGCATTAAAGACCCCACCCCAATCCCCCACCCTGTCTCAAGACAAGGGAAGCTACAGCACCAGGTCCTTCCCTTCCTCTGCTGAGTCTCTAGAGCCACACTGCCCCCTGCTGTTGCTAGTGGGCATGGCAGGAATCTCTGGGCTGGATCTGTCACCATTTCCTGATGAAACACAGCCCCCAAGTACTTCAGCAAATTCTGAGTGTGGGAGCCAGTTGTAATTTGCAGACATTTCTGGCCTGAGCCAGGGCACTCAGGAAGCCAAGTGAGCCCAAGGCTGAGCCTTCGCCTGCATAGGTACCCTGCCAGGTATATAAAATGTTCCATGGTTGTTTTTTTCTGCTGGTGAAGATTGAATCCAGGGTCTCGTGCATGTTGGGTAAGCCTTCCTTCTACTACTGCATGGTACCAGCCCTTTGTTACTTGAATTTGATACAGTCTCACTAAGTAGCCCAAGCTGGTCTTAAATTGGCAATCTACCTGTCTTCACCTCTTGAGTAGCTTCATATGCTACCACTTGGCCCATGCCTTCTTAATTGATTGATTGATTGATTGATTGATTGATTGATTATACCAGGGAGGGGGTGAGACAAGGTCACACTCTAGTCCAGGCTGACCTCCTCCAGGAGGGCCCTTGTGGCTATCCTGTTCTTCTTTCCCTCCCTCCTTTCCCATGCTTGTCCCAATGCCTCCTGCTTTAGCAGGAACATGAAATTATATAGGAGATTTAAAAAGAAATAAATGTGTTTGTGGTACAGGTCATAAGGAATGTAAAACTGTGTTCTTTGTTTTTGTTTTTCAAGCAGAGTTTCTCTGTGTTGCTTTGGAGCCTGTCCTGGAACTCACTCTGTAGACCAGGCTGTCTTTGAACTCACAGAGATCCACCTGTCTCTGTGTCCCAAATACTAGGATTAAAGGCGGCGCCACCACTGGCAGGCCTGTAAAATTGGGCTCTTTCCTAGAGTGGCACATGTGATGGGGCATGGTGTCCAAAATGCCCAAACTATGCTGATGTTGTCAGATGCTAGGTCACCTGGCCTAAAGCTGCTGGCCCTTATTGCTGCCTCCCCAGCAAGCCACAGAGGATGATGGAGCTCAGGACAAAGTGGGTTACTCCACATTCCTAAGCAGTACACACCTGGGGTTGCCACAGCTGGGAGCTGGCATCACCACCAGGGGCAGGAGCTGGGCCAGAGAAGCTCAGGCAGATCTGGGAGATGTCAACAGGCCAAGCCCTGGGGAAAGACTCTGCCAGGACCAGACTGCTGGGGAGAAAGAGTCTTCAGAAGCCATCTGGGAAGGACCTCACACTGATGCTAGCCACCCACAGCTGTCGATGTTCCTGACCAGATACTGGGCTCATCACTCTGAAGACCCGCCTTGGAACCCAAAGGAAAAATAAGGAGGAGCCAATAAATAGCCGAGGATCTTGCGAACCCATCAAGAGACTCTAATGTCTTTGGTTTGGACATTTTTAAAGTATCCTCTGTTCTAGCTTCTCGTGGTTCCCTACCTAGGACTTGTAACGCTAATGAAGTTTGCCTTTACTTGCCCTTCACATATCTTTCCAGGCACCAGCCAAGGACTTCCTTTCCTCTCTACACCCAGCTGTTATACAGTGGAGCAGCTGATGCTCTTTTGGGGTCTTTTAAAGAAGCTCACTGGAGCTGGAGAGATGGCTCAGTGGTTGAGAGCATGCACTGCTTTCCCAGAAGACCCAGGTTCAATTCCCAGCACCCACAACCATCTGACGTTCCAGTCCCAGGGAGCCTAACACTGTTTTCTGACTTCCATGAATACCAGGCAGGCACAAGATGCACAGATATGCATGCAGACAAAATAGGCATATGCATAAAATAAATAGAATTTTTAAAAGTTTATATTGTCCCACTGCCAGGGTACTTTGGCTGCTGCACCTGATGCTCCCATTCAGCTGGTAGAACCCAGAGTGGTTGTTCCCCAATCCTTCCTGGCAGTTCTGGCTGCCTCCATAGGGGTAAGGCATGACGACGGCAGTCTGGGGTTAAAAGACCCCAAAGAATAACAACCGGTGTACCTCTTGGCCAGCAGTGTCCTTGGGCCTCTTCACAGCCTCATTCTTGCCAGAAGCCAGAGATGCCAAAAGTGTTTGAAGAGCTCTCATCTGGTTCCTAAATGGCTCTACAGTTACCTGTTTAGAGGGGGCAATACTAGCAGAGCAGTGAGGCCTATAAAGAGAAAAGGTTTTCTGGTCAAGAGAGTAGGATTTCTGGCCTGGATGAAGACCTAACTTTCCAGTTGAGTCAGGTCAGTCACTTGGTCAAAGGACTACCCCTAGGAAGATGGGCTCAACTCAAGCCATGCTAAAGAGATAGAATAAATAATTCCTTTTACTAGGGGCCCACAGGTTCATCAAAACCGAACAAATTCCAATCACTTATTACATTAATTTGCTCTTACTAGGGACTTCAGAAAGTCAGCATATGCTGCATGAGTTTGATTTGCTGGGGTTGGAGGTAACCAATGAGAATGTATAATAAAGAGGAGGAAATTATTAGAAACTTTTTTTTCTCCTGTTAATCAAAGGCGGCTAGCCTGACAAGGGCCAGGATTCCACAGGACTCTCCTGTATTGTAAAATACTGTGTGCATGCCAGTTTGCCCAATGCCTGGACATTCCTGAGATTTTACTAGCTTTTACACCCTCCCCTTTGAGATGAGTACGAGTTAGCCAACCACATCAGATTGTGAGGGTGCACACTCACCATTGAGATGAGACATGGTCACCACCTGTGTTAGAACAAAACTACGGGAGAGCCCTGCCCTGGTGGTCTTGCCAGCTCAGTTTAGGTCATAGTGTACCCTTCTTTAAAAAGTTCAATGTGTATGTGTGTGCATCTGAGTGTATGTGTGTGTACCACGTGCATGCAGGAGCCTCTGGGGCTCAGAAAAGTCTGTGCATCTGAGTGTATGTGTGTACACCACATGCATGCAGGGGCTTTGGTGCTCAGAGGAGGGTGTGGGAGCCCTGGGAACTGGAGTGGGTGTTTGGAATTGAACCCAGGTCCTCTACAAGACCAGTAATTGCCCTTAATCACTGAGCCATCTTTCCTTCTCATGGTGCACACTTTTTTCAAAAAGAAATTATCTTGCCAGATTTAAAAAAAAAACAAACACAAAATTATGCCCTTCTGTTTTTTTCCTGAAACAGTAGTCCATCGAGTTAGGGCATCAATATTATCAAATGGCAAAAACTAACCAATCCAAAGAATAACAGGATGAAAATATTCTCATGCATCTGGCAAGACATTTCTGTGAAAGGAATCTTCTTGTGTTTGTAGTAGCCAATATGAAATCTACCAGTCATGCACATATTTGAAGTGTGGCTGGATTGAGGGTATGGATTTTTCATAACCAAAGCAGACATATATGGCTAGTGTCTACTAATGTTTCATTGATCAAGCCAAGAGATTATCTTGGATATTGCCCTAATACTTGCCAAGAAGTTAAGGGTTAGCTAGGGGAAGAGGGCTGCTTTCAGTAAATAGATCTAAACTTCTAGCTGGTTTTGGAGATGGGTCTGGCATACCTATTATGGGCAGGACTCCTTGGGAGAATTCATATCCCTTCCAGCTTTTGGAGTAAAGGCCTGGATGTTGGTCACTCAGGAAGATGCCTATGTCACAAAAAGAGCTTGAGGTTGGGGCACCCATAGGGCCATCTGTGTGCTGAAGTCACAGTTGAGGGTTACTTATTTTAGATCAGGTTTCCAGAGCCAGATGGGGGTTTGGAAATAGGACAGCTGAGGGCCTGGGCCCCTTCTGGCCATCTGCAATTTACACCAGGCTTTTCCTTTGTAGAGGATTAAGGATGTGTTCTTGTTCTCAAACCCTTTGCCAGGATCCAGCCTGTTCACAAAGGACTGGTCTCCTCTTGAGCAGGCTTGTGTCATAGGTAATGATGGTTTACACATACTGAGCCATTGCTTGGCCTGTGGTTTAATGCCATAGCTGGCCTAGTGCCAGAGGGGCAGGCCCAGGTGGGTGATGAGCAGGCGAAAATAGGCAATGTGGTGCCTGTGAGAAAATGCCAGTGTAATGCAGTCCAGGAACCAGACCTCAGTGTCATGAGCTAATCCAGATTTCCTGTTTTTGTGAACGAGGGAAACATTCTCACACTCAGTGCACAGATTCAGCTCAAATCCCGCTGCGAGCTTCAAAGCGATGCTGGTCCTCATTGGCTTCGTGTGCATCAAGCTGGTGCATCTTTGTCAACTTAACACCAACTAGAGTCATCTGAGAGGAGGGAACCTCACCCGAGGAACTGCCTCCATCAGATTTGCCAGTGGACATGCTCATTGATGTAGGAGGGCCCAGCCCACTGTGGGTAGAGCCATCCCTCGCACAGGTGGGCTTGGACGCTGGATAGGCCCTCTCAGTCCAGCTGTGGACAAATTCCTCCTCTCCTTCCTTTTTTCAAGGGCAGGAAACCCCTGTAAAAAACCCTACTCCTCCAGGCCACTGTGCCAGGCCAGCTTCATGGGCCTTACTGGTCTGCACCCTGTACTCTTTTCCATCTTAGGTCTAACCCTATTGTGTGACAAGACTTCTTAGAGAGATGCTACACATGTCCACCCACCTCGAATATGACAGATCAAAGTGCAGGTACCACCAGAGCCCAACTTGGTGAAACAATGAGTCTTATTGGGGTTACCTACAGAAGAAATATGTCAAAGACAGCTGTATCACCAAAGCCCACCCCAGCACGGGTGACAGCTCACAAAAGCCGGAAGCCTGGAGTACACTATACAGCCTGCTGCAGCTCAGCAGTTGGGAGAGTGTCCTTTCCAAGTGACTCAATTGGTCTAACCATCTTCCAGGCAGCAGTTCTGGTATTAGAGTCCCCTTTACAGCTTGGCTTCCATTTGAAGGGACTCTCGGCTTTCACTGCTTCCTCTGGCAGGAAGGGGTCTAGTGAATCTGGTCAGTTTTAGGGACTTCCTGAAGCTCTTTTGAATATTTACCTCCCTGTTTAAAGAGCTTCCCTGCAAGATGGAATGTTTTAACCTGGGAGGAAACGTTACACAACACTCCCTCCATTGGACTAACTTCTTATCTACCCCCCACCTACAGATGAACCCCAGGGCTACAGTGTCCTGGGAAGTACAGATCCTCTAAGGGGCCACCATCAGCTCACCTTGCCAACACAGGATCAAGGATAGCACTTGGCCCTTAGCGAGTGCTGGTGTGTGCTTGTTTGTGCCACTTTCTGTAAACCCACATTGACTTAACCACACCAGTGTCACACTAACACAGAGTGATATTGCTTCTCTCAAACCCTCATTTGATCTTGAGAAAGCTGAAAATTATTCCTTTCTTTTCTTTCTGCTACCCTCCCTCTTCATGAATGGGTGTGAAGCATGAATTATAATTGATTTTAATAATAAAAACCCAGAATCAGATATAGGGGTTAAAGCTGAAGCATCAGAGAAGCAGAGCAGGCAGCCATGAGTTCTTATCTCTCCTGGATTCTCAGACCACAGGGACGATCCTGTCCCTAGAAATCCTCAAACTGAATGGGCAATCCTATCTCTACGAATCCTCTGAATGCACTGAGCTCGTGTCCCCTTATATTCTTCTCTCTGCCTAGCCACATCACATCCTGTTTCCACCTCCTTAGTCCTGGGATTAAAGGCATATGATTCCCAAATACTGGGTAAAGGTGTGAGCCACCAGCACCAAACTGTTTCTCTTTGAGACTGGTTCAATTTAGTGTAGCCCAAGGTGGCCTTGAACTCATAGAGATTCATCTGCCTCTGCCTCCCAAGTGCTGGGATTAAAGGTGTGTCCCACCACTGCCTGGCCTCTATGGCTAACTAGTGGCTTAGCTCTACACTCTGATCTTCAAGCAAGCCTTATTTGTTAGATCACAAACAAAATATTATCACATGGATACATCTCTTTATTGTTGTTGTTGGGGTTTTGTTTGTTTGTTTGTTTGTTTGTTTGTTGAGACGGTTTCTCCATATAGTCCTGGCTGTCCTGGAACTGTCTCTGTAGACTAGGCTGGCCTTGAACTAGCTCTGTAGAGCAGGCTGGCTTCCTGTGTTTGGATGCATCTGTTAACGGTGAGTAGAAGCCTCATTGGCCTCATGTTGCCCTTGGGGGAGACAGAAGCAGGAGAAGAGATACCCAGGGGAGTCTGAGAGGTCTAGACTCTCTTCAGGGTTTGGGACATACTGGGCCTATGGGTGCTGGTAGGTGTGCTCAGTCTGGGAACATCTGAGAAGGAGACAGGGCTTGGCCTCATGGGCCTTAGAGAACCCTCAAAGAAGGGCTTGGCCTGTGTCTGAGATAAGGCAATGTGATATGGGATGCCCCTCTGTATGCTGTGAATATGTTTTATTACCATTGGTTAGTAAAGAAGCTGATTTGGCCAATAGCCAGGAAGAATATAGCTAGGCAGGAAATCCAAACAAATACAGAGAGAAAGAAGGAAGAGTCAAGACGATGCCATGTAGTTGCCAGAGGAATAAGATGCCAGAACATTACCAGTAAATCATTGGTCATGTGGCAATACATAGATTAATAAAAATGGGTTAATGTAAATGTGAGAGCTAGTTAGTAATATGCCTGAGCCATTGGCCAAACAATTATAATATTAAGCCTCACGTTGATTGTTTTATAAGCAGCTATGGGACTGGAATGGACACATAAAAGCTTTGAACTACAGCAGTGAGTTAAGGCAGGTCTCCCCAAGTGTCTTCCCAAGTAGGGGGTGGGCCAGAAGCATGAGGCAGAAGCCCATAACATCCAGAGAACTTTGCCCTCAGAGCCCCCAAGTGGCTGCCCTCCTGAAGGCATCTTCCCTCTTCCCCTCACCCTCCCATCTCCATGTGTGGGAAAAATAAATACCAGGACTGCTGGGTCTCATCCCCAGGCAGTCTGGACACCCTCGAGGCAGGCCAGGCACAGATGGTGTCACACCTGCTCTGCTAGTTACTGTTCTCATCACCATGACAAAACACCTGATGCCAATTTAGGGAAAGAAGAGTTTGTTTGGCTCACAGTCTGAGGCCATCCTGATGAGGAGGTCATTTTGCATCTGCACTCAAACAGCTGAGTGCTAGGTGCTAGTGATAGGCTGGTCCAGGAAGCTAGAGGTGATCTTGGTACTGTGCTGCTACTGTCTTATCAAGCTATAGTCATCTGGAAGTAGAGAGCCTCAAAGGAGGAAATGCCTCTAGATCAGGCAGCAGCCAAGATTTAGGATATTTCCTTATTAGTGATTGAAGAGGGAGGGCCCAGCCCATGGTGGGCGGGGTCATCCCTGGGCTGGTGATCCTGTGTTCTGTAATAAAGCAAGCTGAGCAAGCCAGGAACAAGCCAGTAAGCAGCACGCCTCCATGGCCTCTGCATCAGCTCCTGCCTCCAGGATCCTGTCCTGTTTGGGTTCTTGCCCGGACTTCCCTCAGTGATGGACTGTTACCTAGAAGTGTAATCTGAAATAATCTCTTTCCTCCTGCAAGTTCCTTAATAAAGGCGTTTCATCACAGCCGTAGGGACCCCAACTAGGACAGCTGCTCAGCTTGTTTCTCCATTTTACTCAGTCCACAACTCTAGCCCAAGGGATGGGTCTTCTCTGGGCTGTCAAAGTTTTCTGGAAATACTCAGTACATTTAGAGGTGTGTTCTCATTGGACTTACAATAGCATTTCAGTGGTCTGCAGGATCCTGCATGGGAATTCTCTCTCCCTCTCTTCTCTCCCCTTCCCTTCCTGTCCTTCTTCCAGGTCTAGAAGACAACATATAGGGGCAACCATATAGGGGCTGCATCCACCAGCAGGCAAGAGGAGGAAGAAACAGCCTTGGTTGAGATAGGGAGGGTGCTCTCTTGAAGGCAGCACTGGGGCTGGACACTGAGGAATGAGTAGGAGCTCTCTGAATAACAGTAGAAGGAAGATGTGTTCCAGGCATAGCACGTCAAAGAGCAAGATGACAATGGAGGAAGTGGGTGGACCAAGAGTACTTGGCAGGTAGCCTAACAGTTGTATGTGAGAGTGGCTGCCGGGACAGAATGATGGGAGGGGTGTTGTGGTGGATCGAGAGCTACCTGGATTGAGAATGCTGGCATAGGTCTGTGCAGGTTGGATGGCTATAGGGTCAGATGGTGTGAGCGCTGAGAGTCTCTAGCTTGTGGATTGTGTTTAAAGCTGTAGAGCAGTGGGAGCCCTGGGGGAGAGAGTGAGGTAAAGAGCTCTGACCAGCCTAAAGTCTCTGGCCACTGGGGCACTCCTCAGCGATGGGGCTCAGAACCCTGGCTGAGCAGATGGGTTCCAGGTAGTATATAGACCTCCTGGGCACATAGCCAGAACTCCTTTAGCCTGGTTCAGCCTTCATTCCTTCTATCCAGGGTCTGAGACTTCAATAATTTATAAACCAACCAAGTATCTACCAATCCACCCTGGTCTGCCCGGCCCAGCACAGCAGAGCAAAGCAGCTGGCAAGGACTTCCCTTCCTGCCCCTCTTGAGCTGTGGATCCAATAACTTCTCCTGCTTCCTTCAATGCAAGACATCTTAATCTGCCTGGCAACACTGGATTGCTCTATTCCTTTCACTGAAGGCCTGGAGACCCCTCATGGCTAGAAGGATTGCAACCAGGGCCAACTGAGTTTAGGGAGGACCATTGGGAAGGTATCCCACAGGCTCACAGTGACTACCACAATACCTGGTATGCAGAAAGAAGCAGGGAGTGCGGTGATACCTGGGCCTGAACCCCCAGTAATGAACTACACTCCAGGCCTGCTCTGGTCCTCTTTCCCTTTCACCCTAACCTTCCATGGGCCAGTGAGCTCCCAGGACATTCCACAACTATGCCAGAACTTTTTTTCAGGTGATAACACAAAGGCTACCTTTCAAGGGTACCCCAGTGGTGATAGGGTGCTATCAGGCAGAACCCTAAAGGCAGGGGAAAAAGCAAGCCCTGGGTACTGTCCAGGGAAGGCCTCTCCTGCACAAAGATCTTCAGGCAGGAGCCCCTGTTGAGTTCTGGAAGGGAAAAACTGAATGGATGATACAAACTTGGTTCCTAACCCTAGAGCAGTCTGTCTTCTCCCTTCACTTCCTTTCTGTTTGGGTGTTTTGTTTTGTCTTTTGAGACTGAGTCTTTTTATGTAGTCTTTTTTGTTTGTTTGTTTTTGTTTTGTGTTTTGAGACAGGGTTTCTCTGTAGCTTTGGAGCCTGTCCTGGAACTCACTCTATAGACCAGGCTGGCCACGAACTCACAGAGATCCGTCTGTCTCTGCCTTCCAAGTGCTGGGATTAAAGGTGTGTGCCCAGCTCTATGTAGTCTTGACTGGGGACTGGACTCACTATGTAGACCAATCTGGTCTTGAACTCAGATCTGCCTCCCTCTGGCTCCCAGGTTCAAGGATTAAAGAAATGTGTTGCAATGCCTGGCCCCCTCCGTTCTTGACTTCTACAACCCCAAGCCTCTCTGGACAGCTGCCAGAGGCCCCAGCCTCAGCAGCCTACTGCATGCTGAGTACTGACCCCTATGTCCACTCCCAGTTCCATCAGTCCAGGACCACCCCAGTACATACGTGCTACCTCAACACTTACAGGCACTGACCACATATGCTGTCACTCAGACCCTCAGCCTCGCAATATTGCACGTGTGCTGTCACTGTACTCTGGCTGTGTGCTGGTACCTTCATATCATTTTCTAGCTGCTATCCAGGCCCACTTACATGTTCTGTCTCATATGTCTAGCCACGCCCACAACTCACCCCCCCCATGCTGTCACTCAGCCCTAGCCCTGCCCTGACCCCGCCCTGGCCCCGCCCCACCACACACGTGCAGTTCCTCCAAGGCTGCTTCCCAGCACTTGTGCTGTCACTCAGCCCAGTGGCTCTCGGCTTGGGGGTAGAGGCGCTGTTCCACTGGTCACCAAGTCCGTCACTTGCCTTCAGCTCTTCGACCGCTGTCCCAATGGGTTCTGTTCTGCTCTTCGCCTTCGGGCTACTTGCCCAGGTAAGCTTCTGAGCCCTGTTACATCTCTGCCTCTAGCTTTAGGATAGTTTTCCCTGGGCCCACTGGTCTGGAGTGCCTCTGGGGGAACTGAGAACTGCGGTGTCCCCGGGTGGGCCACGCTCTCTGGTGCATTGTGGGACGGGGTGTCCTGTGCTTAGGGACTTCCAGAGAGAGGGTGACCCACCTCTCCTGTATACAAGAAAGCAAAATGTTTAAGACTGGGGAGTATTGCTGAGGCACAGAGAACACCCATTGAGCTGTCCCTTCAGTTTGGAAGTGTACCACAAGTGCCTCCCAGAACTCCTAGAGACCCCCCAGAGCCTCCTAAAGTCCCCAGAACCCCCAGAGTTCCCGGGACCTGTCGTGGTCAGTCTTGTGAAATCCTTGTATTCCAGAGCATGGGGCAGGAAGCCCTCAGTATCTGTGAAACTCAACTGTAACATGAGGGGGTCTCTGTCCCTGCTGGGTCTCGGTGGTGTCTGAGTCACTGCCCCATGGTCCTGGCCAGCAGGAGAAGCTGCAACTCTGCCCTCCAGGACCTAGGGTTCTGAAGAAAGTAACTCCAGGCCAGAATAACCCAACACATGCTTGGTTTACACTGGCTATGACCTAACCAGGACAGCCACTGTGTCCCTGTGTCCCCTTGGAGATCTAGTGGCCTGTGGTCCCTATATCTTTCTGTCCCTAGTACCCTGTCTTCCTAACATGGCACAGGGAAGGGTGGGGAACCCAGGCCCCCAATATCTCCTGCTGTTGGTACTCCACAGACAAGTTGCTCAATGGTCCTGGGCTAGGAGGCCAGGACAGGGGGATGTGAATTCTGTGGTCCCCTGCCAGGGTCCATTGCCACAGAGATGGCAATGTGGTTGTGGACAGACTGCAACTCAGAGGCAACAGGTGGCAAGCACAAAGAATTGCTGTGGCTTAAGAGTGGTCAGCCAGAACTGTGTGTGTGTGTCTGTGGTAGTGGAGGGGCATCCATCCCCTCCAGGGACCCTCTTCAGGATTTTCCTGGTCCCCTCAAATTCCCACAAGCCTTGGAGTTCTGCTCAGGTTTCAGTCCCTGACAGCTGATGGGCGCCTGGCCAGAAAGACCCTCCAGCAGCTGGCCTTGGGGCATCAGCCCTACATCTCCCACCACCTCCACCCCTGGCTTTGGGGGCCCTCATTCCCTCACTTGGGCACAACTGCTAGTCTACCCTCCTAGAAGCCCAGCCTTGTGCATAACACCCCGACCCTTCAGAGGCTACAGCAACAACATTCTTTACCAGCACCCCCAAGGCTGGGAGCTTGCTAAGATCGCTCTGAAAGCTCCAGAGTTTCTTGCAACCATTTCAGGATAGGTAGTGTTGGATAGTTTTCTTCTTCCCCTCCCTCCCCAAGCCCCTTCTCTCTGTTGCAAGGGCAGCTGCAGAGCACCCCTACCCCAGACATTTGGAGTTCCCAGGAGTCAGGTGGGGGCAGGGACCAGCCCCTGAGGCCTGGCCTCCTGGACCTGCTTCAGGACAGCAAGGGGAACTTCTGCCCCCCCCCATATGTGCCCACCTGCCCTACACTGCTAAGCTTTCACACTTTTGTTCACTCTTATCCACACGCATGCATCCTGGGACTGCAGTCTGGTTATTGCTGCTTCCCCCTTAGTGGGGTTTTTCTTGGTCACACTGGCCCAGTAGCTCTGTCTTGGGCTCCTCAGGTTGGGGGTGGGTAGTGGGTTTTACCCTACCCAGGTTTCCCCCCAAAACCTGAGCTTCCTGAACTCCAGGACAGCACCAGGGGGTCGGAATGTGTTGAGAACTGGTCCCCACCAGGCTTCTCAGGAAGCTGAAGCAGGAAGATCCACAAGTTCACAGCCATCCTCGGCCAGGCATTGAGTCCTTGCCTCAAAAGGAAAATAAAAGCACCCTGGGATGTACCACTGGTAGAATATTTGCCTGGCATGTTTGAACCCTGGGGTCTAACCTGGTATCTCACACACACAGTACTCCTCTTCATAAAGTTAACCTCCACGGTACTGCACTTGGTCTCTCTAGTTGCTAGACCCAAGCTGGAGTAAGAAGGAACAAGGAACGTGGATGGTCCAGAGACCTCCATCCATTGAGTGGGCCTACCCACCTTTGTCTAGGAACCAAGGAAGCCACATGGTCTTTCAAGGAAAGATGGGCTTCAGCAGTACATGGGGAACTGTTCACTGGTGCTGGGGATCCAGCCCGCAGCCGGCAGTGACTTAAGCTAGAGGGAGGCTGCTCATGGTTCTGACTGAGTACCCAGTCTGTGCTGTCAGACAGACAGGGCTAGCCTGATGGGAAGGAACAGCTGCCTGTCTGCCCCCTCCCCATTCTCTGATGGCTGCAGCAGCTGGACAGGGTGGTCCCACAGTGGGAATGTGGGGCCACCCTAGGCCAGGCCAACAGCTGGGCTCATTCCTGGCATGCTGGTTGTCCAGGAATGAAGTAGCCATGGATTCCAGCCTGTGGGAGGTGTGCAGGCCTGAGAAGTCTGTGGAGAGTCAGTATAGGGGTTTCCTGTGCCCCCCCCCATCCCAGGCCATTAGCTCTGCCACGGTGGAGCAGACATCTTGTTCTCATGGCTAGGGCACTTGGGACTTTCCAGTCAATTCCACCTCTGTCACCAGAACCTCTGCCCAGGGTCAGTGCAGGAGAGTGCAGAAGGGTCGGACATGGCAATGGCCGATCCTGTTCCTGTTGGTAGTGTTGGTAAGCCTCTTATCTAGTCAGATCATATGCCTTATGTATGGCAAGACCCTTGTCACCCTGCAGCTCCTTGGGGTTGGGGTTAGGAAAGACCCCAGAGGGTAGCTGACCTAGGAGAATAGTGGCCCCAGATGGCTCAAGGAGTTTCCAGACTGTTGTCTGGGTTGGTTCTTGGTCAAGAGCAGGGCTGGGATGAACTGGGACATATTGGGAAGGAATCTATTTCCTGTCTAGCTTGGTTTGTGTGTAGGGGGGGGGGAACAGAGGAGTAGATCAGAGTATAGGAGCACCTGTCCACAAAGCCACTTTCCAGGTGCCTCTGTTCTTGTCCTCTGTCCTGGAAGTGTGTAGCCTGTGAGCCAGCTGGGGCCATGTGGCTTTGTCCCAAGCACTGGATGTCCTAGCTTTCCAAGGCAGCCCCCAGCTTTGCCTCCATCCTGCCACATCTTCTGGGAAGGGTTAGGGTGAGAGGACACAGGATGGCCTATACAAATGCCTCCCAAGAGCCGGAAGTTGGTTGTGGCCTGCCCATTGGTCGCCCACTCATACCATTGCAGCCTCTGATCTGGGCACAGGGCCCTGCCAAGGCATTGTGGTTCCGTGACCTCATGAACTTGGGCTGTGGACAGGCCAGGGACCCAAGGTTCCCAGGCTCTGCCTTGACTACACCCAGTCAGTGCCAAGCCCATGGGTGCTGGCTAGAGCAGCTGATGGAGGAAGCAGGACTAGGAGGGTGGAAGTTTTTCCCAGGCCACAGGGGCTTCAAAGAGCCTGGGAACTCCCATTCTTAACAGCCCTGCCCAAGGCAGGGCAAGCACTACAGATGGCATTTGCCTGACATGCCCTATGGTGCCAACTCTGCCTGTGTAGCTTTGGGCAAATGACTCAGCCTCTCTGACTCTGTCTTGGAGCTATGGATTAAGGTGCTTCCACTCACTCTTCCATCCTTAGGTGACATGAAGAGCCCCCGATCCCAACCCACATGCCATCCTGAGGGGAGGAATATGGATGGAGCCAGGCTTCCCCCAAGGCAGCCCACAGGCACATCTCGGGGTCTGCCGTCAAGCTCTGGCAAAAAGGCCCTGTGTCCATAAAGGCTGTAGCCCAGGTTCCCCATGCCAAGCAGGCAGGTGTGTGCCTGGTAGGAACCCTGCTCTGACCTAGAAGTGGCTATGTGTGCTGGCCTTGGCAGGTTCTAAGGCCAAGCTGCCATCTGTGAGGACCGAGCTGCGCAGGCAGGACTCTGGCCCCTCCAGACTCATCCTCCATCCTGAACAGGGTCCTCTGCTCTCTGGACTCTAGGACCAAGTGGATGACGGGGCTTTATGCACATGGCCTCAGCTGCCATGAGGGGCTGTGAAGTAGGTAGCTGGGGACCCACTGGTAGGATGGAAGCAAGTGCTCCCAACATGGCCACCGCAGTTGGGCTGGCAAACAGGAGAGCAGAAACTGAGCCAAAGTCTCTGATCTCAAAGCAGGCTATTGGGAGGGCCGGAGAGACAGAGGTTAAGAGCATTGGCTACTCTTTCAGGGGTCCCAAGTTCAATTCCCAGCATCCACGTGGTGGCTCACAACCATCTATAATATGATCTGGTACCTTCTTTTGCATGCGGGTGGAACACTGTGTATATGTACACATACATATGTACGTACATACATACATACATACATACATACATGGAAAAAAGTAAGTTAGCTCAAAGCAGACTATGTGCAGGTTCCCACAGGGCCAGCACCTTTTGGGGCCTTGGACATCCATATGTGCTGCAGGAAGAGACAGGGAGAAGCTGAAACCCAAGTGGCCTCCTGGCTGGCTGGCTGCTCCCTCCCTGCCGCCCTCAGAGCACCCCCACCCCCAACCAGCCACTGTTTTTCTTCTCCACTGACCATGGATCCAGCTGAAGGGGAGACTAAGCTCAGGAGCTGGGTGCGGGGTGTGGCGCTGCACAGAGCAATCGGTCAGGCAGCCATGGGAGCTCATGGACTCTGAGGGAGGAGGTGGTGCCTGGCCCAGCCCTGCCAGCAGAACTCAGTGTAAGTGCTGTTTATTCAACCTTCTTTTTAAAGTTTTTAACTTTATTTTTATGTGATTTGCCTGCTGTATGCGTGTGTATCACATACACGCAGTCCCTGAGGAAACCAGAGAACATGTCAGATCCCCTCCCCACACTGGGCCTGGAGTTCCAGATGGCTGTTAGTCACCATGTAAGTTCTGGGACTCGAACCCTGGTCCTCTATAAAAGCAGTAAGTGCTTTTAAACATTAAGCCATGCCAGTGTTTAACATTAAGCCTTCTTATAGACAGAAGCTGGCCGCCCACTTTCTGTTCCCTACCAGGGCCTCTCAACTCCCTTGCTCAAGCTCCTTGCAAGTGAGAGCTTCCCTTGGTGTGGGTGTAAGAGTGAAAGCTGTTGAGTTAGATAGCATTGCACCTGACACCAGCTCACCTGCCATTCCCAGGGAGGGAGGAGCAGGGCAGGATGGAGCTCTGACTGTGAGACCCATGCTGGGGGTGGGGCCAGCATGGGCAGTCTGTGTGGTGGTCCCACCCTCCACACTGCCATCCAGCACCCCCCTTCCACATGGGTAGCCCCAGGATCTGTCCCAGGTAGAGATGGGGTAACCCCAAAGAGGGAGGCTTTTGTGGCACCTTATGTAGACAGTACACATGCACTTAGGCACACACACACACTTAGGAAATGGCGGCCAGAGTAAAGGGTCATCTTTAGCTACATAGTGAGTTTGAGGCCAGCCTCAGCTATATAAGACAAAACCAAATAACGAATTGAGCAGACTGAGCTGGAAACAGTTGGGAGTTTGAGCCCCTTCCACACAACAACCCCTGCTGACTGTGAGTTCTCGTACAGGGACCTCTTGGGTCCCTTGCTAAGGCTGGACATATTTCTGATGGCTGGCATGTGGTACTGTACACAGCAAAGGCAGCTGCTGGCCCATGGCAGTTACTCACATGAACTGGAATGAAACGGAGTGGAAAACATAGCTCCACTTGTGCATCTCCTGAGACTGCACCTGTGGACAGGACAGATTCAGAGCATGACAGTGTCAGAAGGAAAGTCACCCAGGAGAAGGCATCTAACAGGCAGCAAGACAGCTCAGCGGACTAAGGATTAGCCATCTAAGATTCAAGTGTGTCCCCAAAACCTACATAGTGGGAGGAGAGAGCTGACTCCTCTAAGTTGTCTCTGACCTCCACACATGTGCCATGGCATGTGTCCCTCTGCTCCCAAAATAAATGTAAAGAGAAGGCATGTGAACCACCCTGAGGGGAGACTGAAATCCCCCAAGCCCTGGTCCTGGCTCAAGAAGGCCTGCTATCGAGGAATCTGAAGGACTGGGCCCTGCTGGCCCTGGGCCTCCTGTGGGCCTGCGGGAGTGCAGCACGGACAGTACAAATACTAAGAACACCTCCAAACCCTGCCACCCCTGTGTACCAGAGTCCCTGCACCCATCACTTCCGCAAACCCTGCCAGGCTGTAGTCTACCCAGCACTGGCCAGACAGCCTTGGGGCACCCTGAAAGCATGAGGTGGCCCTAGGCTTTGTTCCTAGCCAATCCATGCTGTGGAAGGTGAGGTCAGCATGTGGCCAACATCCACACCCAACATGGCAGCCTCTACTGGGCTGTGCTTTGGCGTGAGGGGTCTTTCAGAAATACCAGTGGAGCCAGTGTTCCCAAGGGTGTCCCCAAAGTTCTCAGGTGCATTGTCCCTCCAAATTAAGGAGTGGAACAAGATGCAATCAATCGGAGGACAGGGCACTCAGGGTGAGATCCATCCAGAAACCAGGGATGGAAACCACAGTGAGAAGCAGGTTAGGGATGCCTTTGGGGACCTGCTGTACAGCCATCATGTATTTTATTGATGAGTCTCTTGTCCAGTCTGTAGTTTCCCCCTCCGGGGGGCAGGGCTCTCTATTGTCATAACCAGGCAATGGGGCTTAGTAGTGCTCCCTCTGTGCTTAGTGACTGGACTTCACCTCCTGTCTGCAGCCACACAACCCCAGACACCCAGACACTGCTTTTTTTAAATTACATTTATTGTGGTGGGAGCATACACGCAACATGTGAAGGCCAGAGTACAACTTGTGGAAGTCAATTCTCTTTGTACCTTGTGGCTTCCAGAGATATGGGTTACCTAACTCAGGAGTGAGTGTCTTTATCCACTGAGCCATCCCTGGTTCAGTGCTCCCAAGAGCCCTGGGTTTCCAGGACTTCGATCCAGTTATGAAAACTACAAAGAGCCTGGCGGTGGTGCTACACGCCTTTAATTCCAGCACTTGGAAGGCAGAGGCAGGTGGATCTCTGTGAGTTTGAGGCCAGCCTGGTCTACAGAGCAAGTTCCGGGAAAGCTAGGGCTACACAGAGAAACTCTGTCTCAAAAAAAAAAAAAAAAAAAAAAAATCACAAGGCGTGTTGAGTGGGCTATCCCTCTTTCCCAGCCACCCCTCTGTTGAGGCAGACAGCAAGCCCTGTCCTACCCTGTACCCTGGAGCAGCTCTGGCTATGGCCCAGCCCAGTCCCTGGCATCTGTAGGGCATGTCTTCCCTGGCTCTGCACCATATCCCTCATCCTTGTTACAGACTGGTCTGGTCAGCAAACGAGGCCCACAGACATTAGGATTCTGCTGTACAACACAACTTAAATAAGCTCCTCATTGCTCTCAGCTGCCTGGGAATTCTGCAAAGCAATATTGAGAAGTTAGATGAGGTGCCCTGAGCAGACTCCTCTATTCACACTGCAGACCATAGCAGAGGAGCCATCCACTCTCGAGCTCTCTGACCCGGTTTCTGGAAGTGTCTGAAATCAAGCTCCAGGCCTGGTGGCAGAGGGGGGTTTTGACATTGGGTCTGGCTGCCCTGGGTGGCTAGGATGATTCTGTTTGGGGAAATGTTGGACACAGATGCTTTGGAGCCCCTCCCCTCACTTGGCCTCTTCTAATAAAAGCAGACACTGTTACTGTTAACTTGTGACATTTAAGCTGTGGGGCTGAGGAAGGACACAGGTCCTCTCCCACCCTAATTCAGTGGCTCTACTTCTGAGTCCCTGGCTCCCCTGGCTGCTGTTCATTCTCCTGGCCCTCACTCCTAAGAAGCAAGAATTGTGCCTGGAACTTCCTGGGTTGTTGGCACCTGACCTTTCTGGGACCTCAGGAAAAGTGCAAACCCTCATATTGTCTCCAACCAGCCAATAAACTCTCTCTACTTCTATGGGTCTGGTGACCCTGTGGACACAGCCTGTCTTCTGGGCTCTAGTCAAGAACTCAGAGAGTTAAACACCCCAGGATATGGCTGCCAAGGCCCACACAGCCTGTACTCTCTGGTGACACCACCTGGTGGTGTAGGGCCCAACCACAGCCCTAAAAATGATGTCATTCTGGTGCTCCTGTGTCCTGTATAATTGTGTCCCATCTGTGTTTCAGAGTTTTCACCTGTCTTGGGCGGTCCCTGAGCCAGAGCCCAGCACCCTGTACCTCTGGCGCCGGGCACCAGCCCCAGGCCGTGTGCGGAGAGCCTGGGTCATCCCACCCATCAGTGTGTCTGAGAACCACAAACGCCTCCCCTACCCACTGGTACAGGTAAGAGAAGGGTGGAAGGAGGGAATGTGGTATCTCTATGGATTCCCTCATTTCTTAAAAATCCTCTTTTTAAGACATGCCCTACAGATGCCAGGGACTGGGCTGGGCCATAGCCAGAGCTGCTCCAGGGTACAGGGTAGGACAGGGCTTGCTGTCTGCCTCAACAGAGGGGTGGCTGGGTCTGGAGGAGCCCCATCTGCTGACAGGAGCTAGGAGTACAGCCTAGGAAGGACTCTCGCAAGTTGTCACTGCGTTTCTGGAACAAAAGCAGGGCTCCCATAGCCCTTGGCCACATGAATCCTGAGCTCTACCAGTGGACATGCCCCCAGTCTATATGCCCCTGGAAGACATATGCTTTGCTTTTCACCAGTACAAGTAGGCATGGACAGTCAGCCTTCTACATACTCAGAATGAAAGTGGCTTCCAGGTCCCAGGGAACCCTGGAGCAGCACTTCAGTTTAGGAGGGAAACATGTTGGGCTTCAGAGCCTTGGACCTTTGTGCACCTAGCTGGGGAAGAGCATGAAGGTGTCGGGTGCCCTCTGGCCCTCACTAAGCCCCATTCCTGCTCCACAGATCAAGTCTGATAAGCAACAGCTGGGCAGTGTCATCTACAGCATCCAGGGGCCCGGTGTGGATGAGGAGCCCCGAAATGTCTTCTCCATTGACAAGTTCACCGGGAGAGTATACCTCAACGCCACCCTGGACCGTGAGAAGACGGACCGCTTCAGGGTAGGGCCTGGTTGGAAGCCAGGGTTTTCTCCTGCTCAAGCCTCTGCTCCCCACCTGACAGGCTCTAGGTCAGATGCTTCTGAAGCAATATATGGTCCCCATAGGACCCACATCTGAGGATTCAGTGTTTGGGATCATGTTCCTACTTTAACATAGGGGCACTTTGAGGTCATGAAGTAGGGATGGGTGTTCATTTGGAGGGGAGAGCATTTTTGTAACTGCCAAGCTGACATGACAACCAGTTCTCCCTGGATCCAGGTTCTGTGGGTGAAATTCCCAGGAAGTGTTATCCTTCTGTCAGGAAATGATCTCTGTGGTGTGAATGGACAACAAGGGTCTCTCACCATTACAGTGTTGGGATTCAGAAAGGAGCTGAGTCACATTGAGGTGTGCACGCACAAGGCCAAGAGATGAGCCCGGGGCTTCCTTTGGGTTCTCTGCAAATAGCTATCTGCCAGGCTGAGATGGAGTGTGCTTGATCCCATCTCCAACACGACTAAATACATAAATAATAAATAGAGCTTTGCATAATGTCACAGGCCTGTGATCTTTAGGAGGCCAAGGCAGGAAAGTCATGAATTTGAAGCCAGCCTGGCCTACAAAGCATGTTACAAAATAAAACCAAAACCCATGTATTGAAGCCAGGGCCCTGTGGACTGTATCCTATCAGGGTGCAGGCAGGGTAGCTATCTTCCACTTTTGAAGATGCCAGGGTTTCTTTTTTCTTTCTTTCTTTTTGTTTTTCTTGTGTAGCCTTCGCTATCCTGGAACTTGCACAGTAGACCAAGCTGGCCTTAAATTCACCTTTGCCTCTCACATGCTGGGATTAAAGGTGTGTACCACCACACCTGGCTCCAAGATTTCTTTGATATCCTTGAGAGATTCTTCTCGCCTCTGCCTCCTAAGTGTTTGGAAATTGTGTCATGCCATTCTCCAAAGAGGCACAGCTTAAAATATTGTAAACTCATGCTTGGGCAGTGGTGGCTCACGCCTTTAATCCCAGCACTCAGGAGGGTGGATCTCTGTGAGTTCAAGGCCAGCCTGGTCTACAGAGCAAGTGCCAGCACAGGCTCCAAAGCTACACAGAGAAACCCTGTCTCAAAAAAACCAAACAAAAAGAAAACAAAATTGTAAGCTCATGTGAAATCCTGCTCCAAAAAGTAAAATGAATTAAGCCAGGCATGGTGTAGACAGGTCTCTGTGAGTTCAAGGCCAGGCTGGTCTACAGAGTTCCAGGACACCAGGGTTCATAGACTCTGTCTAAAAAAAGGAAGAGGGGGACAATTTAATTTTGACAGAAGCCAAAACCACATAGAGTAAGGGAGAGAAACCCAGAACCCTTAGTAAATGTATTACTTATCCACAAGATGATGTAGTGGAGTGTCCTGGAAGCCAAGGAGAGGGGTTTTAGCCTATGTTCCGGGAGAAAGCAGGCTCCATTCAGGAGAAGGGTGAATGCCATGCATATCCATGTGTTCATTACCTGTGTTCAGCCCATGGACAGTTGCTGTTCCTTCTGCATGGCTTTAGGAGTCATGAGCCAGCCCTTGCCCTCTGTTTGGACAGCTTAGGGCCTTTGCCCTGGACTTGGGTGGCTCTACCCTAGAGGAGCCCACAGACCTGGAGATCGTCGTGGTGGATCAGAATGACAACCGGCCAGTCTTCCTACAGGATGTTTTCAGAGGCCACATCCTGGAGGGTTCCATCCCAGGTGAGGTGGGAGCCCAGACCCTACCTGGGGGTGGGACTTGAGAAGGTCCAAGTCCAAAATTCCCCACAAGCAAGGGTTTAGGATAGGGATGCAGCCACCCCTGCACCCTGTCCTGCGGAGTGCAGTTGGCCGGCATGCCAGGTTCCTACCTAGCACTGCAGAATTGGCAATTCAAAGGTCATCCAAAAGGTTGAGTGCAAGGAAGCAGCCTCCTTCATAGTCCCCATGTCAATATGGATTTTACCTTCAAATCCTGTCTTGGAACCCCACCAAAACAAAAATCAACCTGCACAGAAAGGCTTCTGGGTGGCCGTGTCCCCGTTGTCCCTCCCCCTTTCACGGTGGTGAATTTTTTATAACATGAAGCTGAGCATTTCAGTGAGCTGTGCCGTCCTCTTCAGTGAATCCTCGGAGCCTGGGCTTGCCCGGGTGTGCTTTTTATCCTCCAGAGGAAACTCCGCAACCTGGAGGAGGCCTCCTCTGGCTTTGCTCAGGTGCAGTTTGGCCTCACGTAGTAGCACAGGCCTATGAGGCCAGCACTTGGGAAATGGAGCCTGAGTTCAGTTACCTAAGCGATCTGAGGCCAGCCTCGACTCCATGAGACTGCCCTTGCCCCAGATAAAATCATACCCCAATCGAGTCCTTCCTCAGGCAGAGCATGGTGCCCCGCCCCACCCCCTCCTCACTGCCTGTTCTCATTGTGTTAAAACTGGGACTGGGCAAGTTTCAAGACTCCCAGAGCACTGAGCAGCCAAGTGTTGCCCCTCTTTGCCACCCAGGTTCATTCTCTTCCATCTCATTTACTCATTCTGCAAGATTTAATGGCATCCATTTAATCTTTATTCTGACCTGATTACAGAAAAGCCTACACCAATTCTTGGGTGTCCATTGCAGGGACCTGTTTATCACTCAGCTGTTTGGTGGTGGACCAGATACTGAACTTTCTTACAATGTCAGTGTATTCTGGCAGCTCTCTGTAATTACCAAAGTCAGGAAATACATGTGCATACCACCCAAGTGTAGCGTCTACTGACCTTATCCAGTTGTGAATTCTGTAATAATGTATTTGTAAGGATAGAGAACCTTTCCTTCTTCCTCTTTTCCAGGCTTGTTTCTTTCTCCCCTCTTTTGCTTTTGCCATCTCTCCCTGTGCGCCTTCCCCCTCCACCTGGCCCACCATACTTGCTCATTAGAGTCCCCTGGAGCAGACTGGCCTGCCTGCCCTGGGGCTTGTCCCCTGGAGCAGGGAGGGACTGGTGACTTCAAGAACAACCCTGCTGGGAAGGGTAGGAGGGCAGAAAACCCTTGAGCATGCTGACCAGCCCCACGGGAAGTGGTCTCAGCTCTGCCCCAGACCTTTCTGGAGAGCAGGAGAGGCCTGGCACCCGGGCACAGATATGCTCTCACAGTCCCTGCCCAGACTGCATGTCCCTCATCATGCCTCAAGCTTCCCTTGCCAACTTCAACTCCTTACAGGGTCCCTGTGACACCTGTCAGTGCCACAGTAATGGGCTAAAACTGTTTCCCTACTCCCCAGGCAGATTTTCACTGTCTTTATGGCCCCTCTCCCCAGTGTGTGAAATGCTTATTTTCTTCTGGGTAGTCTTGCAGTGTTGCATTTCTGTCTTTTTATTATTGTATGTGTATGAGTGTTTTGTCTGTACACCATGTGTGTGCAGAGTGCACAGAGACCAGAAGAAGGCATTAGATCTCTTGGGACTGAAGCTATGATGGTTATAAATCACCGGATGGGTGCTAGAGATTAAAACTGGGTCCTCTGGAAGAATAGCTAGTGTTCTTAATCTCTGAGTCATTGTTCATAGTCTGATGTTCCATGCATCTGGGAAATGTACTTATATCTGAGCATACACATATCCAGACATGTGCATGTGTGAACCCTACATGTGAACTCACTCATACTCACAAATGGTCACAGCACACTGGTCCTTCTGCTTCCAAGTCAGCTCAGGATCCCTTCTCCCCAGCACACTGCAGCCCCGTCTCTGATGGGGGAACCAGCTCCTCATGCCTACATTTACTTACCTGCTTGCCAGAGGACACTCCCAGAACACGGGGTTGATAATTCAAGCCCCACGATCAAGAAGCCTGCTGGAAGCATTGTCCTTGGCTTCAGCCTGGGGGCCAGTACTTTGTAGAAATAACCCAGTCGGTAGCTCCTATCTGTGCAAGATAGGCCTGAAGCAGTGGCTGGTATTTGCTGCAGTGCATCCAATAAGTGATATCACAGGTGAGCAAGCCAAGCTTGAGACACAGGGTGCCCAGAAGCTTGTCTTCCCACCCTGATGCACTCCACTGCCTCCTGTTCTGGAGGGAGGGTCAGACCAAACTCTTCTGAGGGAAAAGCAGGTGACAGGTGAAGTGAGCCCATCCTCCATGCTGGGACCTCCACCATCAACCAGTAGCACCTTCCCACAGCTTCCCCACAGGCAGCACCTAGGAGGATGCTGGGTACCTGCTTTACTCTATACCCACATATGCGTATCCTTCGTCAGGACTGGCGCCATCACTTTATAGCAGAGCTCAAGGGCTGTCAGAGGATCCCAGTGGCTTTATCACTCTGACCTGGTACATTAGCTCCACTTGCTGACCTGGCATCTGGTAAGAAGACACATTGGCTCTCCAGTGAAATGTCCCTGCAATGGTCAACCTTGTATAGGCCAGGCAGCAGGAGTGCCCTGGACTTGAGGCTGCTGTACACTGCCAGCCCCGGCGACACAAACAGTAGTGAAAGCAGGCTACCACTCTGTGCTCATAGTGTTATATCTAGGAGTCTGTGTACACCAGGAGCACTCACAGCAACTGGGCGCACCACCACACCTGCCCCCATAGTTGAGCACATTTTCCCATCCTCCCCAGGCACCTTCGTAACCAGGGCTGAGGCCACAGATGCTGATGATCCAGAGACAGACAATGCGGCACTCAGGTTCTCTATCCTGGAGCAGGGCAGCCCTGAGTTCTTCAGCATTGATGAGCACACTGGAGAGATCCGCACAGTGCAAGTGGGACTGGACCGCGAGGTGAGGCAGCCCCATGGACAACGGAGGCCCCAGCTCTCCACATCTGGTTCCTCAAGCCTCAGGGCTCCCCACGGGGCAGGGTCTTCCCACCTCTCAGCCTACACTGTGACTCTTTCTCTCACTCTGGTCCTCCTTTGCTGGTGCTCTACCTCTCTGAGCCAGTCAGTCATTTGCACCTGAAGATACCGCTGAGGCTTGCCTGCACCTGGGTATCCCTATCCCTGCCACTAATGTGGTCCCTCAGCCAGCAGCAATCCACTTACTGCTGCCCTTGACATCTGACATTTCCGGAACCACAACTGACCTCTTGTCACAGGCTGAGGCAGGGTGGACCCTGTAGGGGGTGAACCTGTAGGTGGCTCTGCTGTCTTCCTAAAATGGTTTTCTCTAGTTATCCCGTCTTCTGAGTTCATGTCCCATTGTCCCCAGGTGGTTGCTGTGTATAACCTGACCCTGCAGGTGGCCGACATGTCGGGAGATGGCCTCACTGCCACAGCCTCGGCCATTATCTCCATAGATGATATCAACGACAATGCCCCTGAGTTCACCAAGGACGAGGTGCTGCCACTGCCCACCCCCACCAGCTTAGGGTTGCCTTCCCTTTTGTAGGTTCCAGTTGGGGACTCCATGAAAATGGGTGGTTTCAAGGCTTGGGGAAGGGCAATGAATGAGGAGGGATCCTGAAATAGAGGGGTCCCTCCCAGGAACACAGACTACATGTAAGGTTCCTTAGAGATAAGCAGCTACACAGTACCCTCAGCATCCTGAACCTAGAGTTAGTCTCTTGGACCCTTGCTATGTAAGGAGGATAGTTGGTCCAGTATCCAGAACAGCTACAGCTGGTGGGATCAGTAGCTCAGGAAAAGACAATCCTGTGAAATATCTACTGTGGTGAGCAGCATAGTTAGGCCAGAAGCAGGAAAGGCACCCAGGGTCATAGGGCCGGGCGTTGTGATGATTCCCACTCCCACTCTGCCAATCTGGTGAGTAACTGGGGTGGGATCTCCCAGTTCTTCATGGAGGCTGCAGAAGCTGTCAGTGGAGTGAGCGTGGGGCGGCTCGAGGTGGAGGACAGAGACCTGCCTGGTTCCCCTAACTGGGTGGCCAAGTTCACCATCCTGGAAGGTGATCCTGATGGGCAGTTCAAGATCTACACAGACCCCAAGACCAACGAAGGTGTGCTGTCTGTGGTCAAGGTGAGACATGTCCCTGTCACGTGCATCCCCTCAGCTAGAATCCGCCACAGGCATCTTCTTGTAGCTCGAACTGCCCTGGGATCTTTTCTGGTAGAGCTGTGCTAGCTAACCTCCTGGACACAGGACACAGGATGGCCTGGGGGCTGACTATGGGTCTTTGGCCGAACTGGGCAGCAGGAAGCACCCACAGAATGCTAATACTAAGGCCTTCTCCTTCCTTATTAGTTCAGTCCACATTTTCAAGTAAAACTGCACCAGTACAAGTCCCAGCCCTACCAGGGAAGCAGGTGCCATGCATGATATAAGTAAAGTATAGGCAATCACATATGTAGACCTAGATGCATTTGGATGTTGGTGCGTTTGAAGATTTATTACAAGAAATTGTTCAGACAATTTGATGCAGACTGGAACTCTCGAGGGAGAACTTTTTGCACGCTGCTCTCAAATCCTGCATAGTGGAGGACCACTGTGAGCTAGGATGGTCTCTCTGCTTAGCATCAACCGGCACATCCACCCCCAACTACATACAAAAACTGTAGTCATTGAGTAACACATGAAACTGCCACACTATACTCAACAAATTCAACAAATTCATTTGGAATAACAGGAATTCATCTTGTTACCTAGTACTATTTGAGTCTTGCATAATTTTTATTATGCCAGGGTTTAAAGGGGGAAGAAAGAAAAATGGGCTCTCTGGACAGGCCCAGGGAAAGGCTCTCCAGACAAGACCTCTTAGCACTTGGATTTCAGCTGTCTCTGCCATCCTCCCACAGCCCCTGGACTATGAAAGCCGTGAGCAATATGAGCTCAGAGTGTCTGTGCAGAATGAGGCCGCACTGCAGGCAGCTGCTCCCCGGGCCCGGCGGGGCCAGACCAGGGTCAGTGTGTGGGTTCAAGACACCAATGAAGCTCCAGTGTTTCCAGAGAACCCACTGAGGACAAGCATAGCCGAAGGAGCTCCCCCAGGCACCTCCGTGGCCACCTTCTCTGCCAGAGACCCTGATACACAACAGCTGCAGAGAATCAGGTGGGTGCCCTGGAGTCTTGGGGGTCAGGCAGAGAGATGAGTGGCCCCATTCCTATGGAGGGAACCTCTCTATTCTGAGGGTGAAAGAGAAAGGCCATTGGGGGAGGCACTGAGTCCTTTGGATACCTATGTATGTATGTCTATTGGCCACACCCCACAGGGCAGGCCTGGGCTGCAGCAAGGACACACCGTCCAAGACCGTTCGCTCTGAGCCAGTCTCTGATTGTCCACCTGTCCATTTTCATGGGCCTTTGTTTCTGTGGAGAGCTACTAAGGCCTTAAGTTCGCCACCTGTCTCAAGCTGGCACAGTGTTCCCATCTATCTCCATGTTACCATCTCTGAGCAAGGTGGAGCGCAGACTGCCAGTTGCTGAGGGGCACCAGACAGCAGCACACCTCCTGTGCAGTTGGGCCAGATAGCCAGCTTTGGGGGTTAGTGGCTAGCAAGATGGCTCAGTGGGTTAAGGCGCTTGCCACCAAGCCTGACCATGTAAGTTCATTTCCTGGAACTCATCTGGTCAGAAGAGAGAACCTATTCCTTTTACTTCTTGGAGGCCATGGTGCTCATGCATGTGCACCACACATGGAAATAAGTAAGTGTAAACATATTTAAAATATAAAATGAAATAAAAAAGAAAACGAAGTTAACTTGGGCCTGGGAGGCCTTAAACGCTAAATGCTGGGTAACCACAGTTCCTGTCAGATTTGTATGCATGTGTATGTGATAATAATGTGCCTGCACATATGATATGTGACCCCATGTCTAGGTGTGTTGGGCGGGCTTCATCCCACTTCTCCCCTCCCCACCAACAGCTACTCCAAGGACTATGACCCAGAAGACTGGCTGCACGTGGACGGGGCCACAGGCAGGATTCAGACCCAGCGAGTGCTGAGCCCTGCTTCACCCTTTTTGAAGGATGGCTGGTACAGGGCCATCATCCTGGCCCTGGACAATGGTGAGGGGACACCCCTGCTCTGGGTAGAGTTCCTGTCCCACAGTCAAGCACTTTCCTAAATGGACTGGTGGGGCAGGTTGTGGGTTGGCCTTGAGCTTACCAGCTTTTCCCTCCTTCCAGCCATGCCACCCAGCACAGCCACAGGCACCCTGTCCATTGAGATCTTAGAAGTCAATGACCATGCCCCTGCACTGGCCCCTCCTCCATCTGGAAGCCTGTGCAGTGAACCAGACCAGGGCCCTGGCCTCCTCTTGGGTGCCACAGATGAGGACCTGCCTCCGCACGGGGCCCCCTTCCACTTCCAGCTGAACCCCAGGTTCCCAGATCTTGGCCGGAACTGGAGCCTCAGCCAGATTAACGGTGCGCTGCCCCCACAACCTTGGGACCTAGCAGATAGGCCAACAGAATGTATCACCATGACTACACCCTTGAGCAGAGCCAGGGTTACTTTCCACAGTACCGAGTGGGTAGTGGGGAAACTGGGACTCTGGTACTCTCTGGGCAAGAGCGGGGTTACCCTGGAGGTTTTGCTGACTCTTGTGCCTTCTGCAGTGAGCCATGCACGTTTGCGGCTCCGACACCAGGTCTCCGAGGGCCTGCATCGCCTGAGCTTGCTGCTCCAGGACTCTGGGGAGCCACCCCAGCAGCGAGAGCAAACACTGAATGTCACTGTGTGTCGCTGTGGGACTGATGGCACTTGCCTGCCTGGGGCCGCTGCACTGAGAGCTGGAGGTGTGGGTGTCAGCCTGGGCGCACTGGTCATCGTGCTGGCCAGCACAGTGGTCCTGCTTGGTGAGTGTGCCCGCCACCCAGCCCTGTCTTGGATCCCTTCCCCACCCTACTTCCTTTAAGTGCCCACACTGCAACCAGTCTCCTGTGCTTCCACAGTTCTTATCCTGCTTGCTGCACTCCGCACACGGTTCCGGGGACAGCCACGGGACAAGAGCTTGTTGCATGGGCTACAAGATGACCTTCGGGACAACATCCTTAACTACGATGAGCAAGGAGGTGGGGAGGAGGACCAGGTAAGGAGTGATGGCCTAGACACATTGGGAAGGGGTCCCTAGGATGCCCACTAGCCTCCTAGAAGGTCTGGCAACCAAGTGAGCACTGCTCTCAACGTAACTGCTTACTTGGCTCACAGGATGCTTATGACATAAGCCAGCTGCGCCACCCAGTGGAACCAAGGACCACCAGCCACTCTCTGGGCAGGCCACCCCTGCGCCGGGATGCCCCCTTCAGCTACGTGCCACAGCCACATCGATTGCTTCCTACCAGCCCATCTGACATTGCCAACTTCATCAGTGATGTAGGTGCCCTGGGGTTGATTACAGAATGGGCGCATGTACGCTTGTATGCATACATGGGCACAAACACACCCATATCCAGACCCTGATTCCAGTCCTCCTGCTACAGGATGTCAGGGGGTAAGCGCACCAACAGGTACCTTAGGGGAATGCCAGAGGGTGAGTGAGCAGGTTGGCCCAGCCCTTTCCAAACACTGAGTTGGAATGGAACCTAAGAAGCTTGGCCACAGAAGGCCAGGCAGCATGGGCCTTCACAGTTGTTTCCTGTCCCTCTGTGAGGTGAACCCTTGCGTGTTTCTGACCTCTCTTTGTTTTACTATGATGAGTCGTGGGCAGCACACGCACGGTAGTCATCTGGACAAAGCATCAGTTTGAACATTGCATGAATGATTACTGTCTACCCAAACGATGATAAGAATGTGGGGTGGATGGCTAGGTTGGGTCATGCTGGGAATGTGCTATTAACAGCTAGCCCACACAGCCCAGAGAAAGCTCCCAGCAAAGCAGGGAGTGCTAAGTCTAGTGCAAGTACTGGTTCAAGACGGCAGATGGGAGTGTAGCTATTGCCTCTTCAGAAGGCTAGGTACTTACGGAAGGGTCCCTGACAGGCTGGAGGGCAGGGATGGAGGCACACCTGTGACAAAGAGACAGCTTTTCTCCACGCTGATGGGGAAAGGCTGGAGGTAGCAGAACCTTCTTCACTAGCCCATTATGTACTAGGAGATGTTCTGTACCCCATCCCTCTTAAGAGAAGTTCCCCTCTGGTGCTATGCTCAAGGCAGACTTAGACTTAGCTGTTACTGAACACCAGAAGGCTCCTGGCTTGTCTCTGAGTGGTCTTGAGGTCTATGGTTCTTTTGCAGGGCTTGGAGGCTGCAGACAGTGACCCCAGTGTGCCTCCCTACGACACAGCTCTCATCTATGACTACGAGGGAGATGGCTCTGTGGCAGGGACACTGAGCTCCATCCTGTCCAGCCTGGGAGATGAGGACCAGGACTATGACTACCTCCGGGACTGGGGTCCCCGCTTTGCCCGGCTGGCAGACATGTATGGGCATCAATAAGAGACAGAGCCAGGAGCAGACCTGCTGTTTGGACACAGCCACTTGGCCCAGCCAAGGGGGCTTTCTCCTGGGGGACACGCACCCAGGAACACTATGAGAGTCAACAGGACAGTCCATCCTTGGCTCCATGACAGATAATCTCACTGCGGCCATCTCTACAGGCTTCAGGGGAGGACTGAGTCAGAGGTGGTGGTAGAGAGCCTGGAGCACAGAATAGACAGCCCGAGGGAGCACTCTCCTGCTGGGATGGGGAAACCACCTTCAGCTGCCCTGCTAGGGATGCACATCCCATCTTTGTCTACCAGTTATGACTCTTGCCTCTGTATAAAAGCAGGAGTCCAAGAAGTGGTTGGAATTAAAATCACACTATTCAGTGGCTCATAGATGACCAGTCCTACTCACCACAGAGCGTGCAGCATCCCTTGCCTCAAGCCTAGCCTCGGGAGGGATGTCAGGGCCTTGCTTAGCACAGTTGCTGGGAATGAGGGGGTCAGCACTGCTGAGTTCTGAGTGAGTGTGTGCATATGTGTACAGGCATGGGGGAGAGGCAGAGGGGATGAGCAAGGTCCCCTTCTACCCCCAGATTCAGACAAAAAGAAGACTGAATTCCACAGCTGCCCTTATCCTACTGGTCTAGCCAGGGCAGAGAGCAAGCACTGCTGGGTTTCCCTGGGGTGTGTTTGTGTGTGTATGTGAATGAGTGAGTGATATGTCTGCCCTGTTGTTAGTTACTCCTGCTCTAGAGCCATGTCCTTTGTCCCAGTTTATAGGGCTGCTGGGTGGGACCGTGCTACTGGGAATGTGGCCAGATAGGGGAGTGATGGAAGAAGTGGGTGTCCTTCAGCAACTGAGGTGAGCCCTGGCCATGACTCCGCAGCAGCAGTAGGATTCAATGCCGTAGGAAAACCAGGGAAGCAAAGACCGTGTGTTTTTGTGCCTTTTGGTGAGAGGTGTCCCCTTGGGAAAGGGCACTAGAGTTTAGCTGGTGGGTTAGATGACACACTGCAATCTGAATGGCACTGGGTAATCCCAGGGACAAGGCCTCAACAGAGCCCAGAGTAGTACTGAGGGAAAAGAAGTGAAAAACTGGGGTGCACATGCCACCTGTCCTAGAAAACACTCCACACTTTTCACTAGAGTCCTGCCACCCCATGGAGCCCCCCCCCTCCCGTACAAAGTGTCAGTCTCCTGTACTGCTTTCCCAGATCCTAAGCCTGAGGGCCGTCTCTGTTCACACAGCAGTGATGATGACCAGATGAGAGGGACCGGAAGAACCACAGACCTTGAGTGAGGGAAGAGACCGTGTCCTGTTTGCTCCAGACTGCCTGTGACTCCTTTCAAGCAGCAAGAGGTCACTGAGCATAGATATAGATGGGAAGCCTGGAGCCTTGGGACAGTGTGATCCAGTCCAGCATCCCTAGGGACAAAGGAGATTCCAGACTCTTGTCAAAATTTTCACCCAGGTTATTCAGAGCCATCTGACCCTGGAGTAACCACCCTTATCTAGGCACATTCCTTCCAAGCCCCCACCATTTCCATGTAAGAGTCTAGCAGGAGGACGCTCCTGTAGTCTGATGCCATCTCAGTATAGACTCTAGAGGAGTGTTTCCTGACTCAAGCTATGACAATATCCATTTCTCACTGATTTCCCATGTACCATTCTACAGCAAGTCCCACCTCTATGAAAAGGTGCAGCATCTGTCTACTGCAGTCTCTTCTAACTTCTGACCCTTCATTTCCACACCACACCTGTGCCTAGAAGCAAGTGTTCTAGGCCTAAACTAGATTCTTATATTTAACACTGTTATAGAAAATCCTCTGGGCCCCCAACTCTCTGGGCCTCCGTTTCCATGTCTTAGTTACCATGAAGAGACACCATGACCAAGGAAGCTTATTAAAAAAACAACCAAAAGTGCCTTAATTGGGGGCTTTCTCAGGCTGGGTAGTAGTGGCACACCTTTAATATCAGCCCCCAGGAAACAGAGGCAAGCAGATCTCTGTGAGTTTGAGGACAGCCTGGTCTACAGAGCTAGTTCCAGGTCAGCCAGGACTATGCAGAGAAGCCCCATTTTTTATTTTGTTTTGGTTTTCAAGACAGGGTTTCTCTATGTAGCTTTGGAGGCTGTCCTGGAACTCACTCTGTAGACCAGGCTGGTCTCAGAGAGATCCACCTGCCTCTGCCTCCCAAGTGCTTGGTATAAAGGCATCCATTGAGAAACCAGATCATCTTGAAGGAAAATGAAACCTCAAAGTCCAGCCCAGTGACACACCCACACCTTCAACAAAGCAAGACCTCTTAATCATTCCTAAATAGTTCACCATCTGGGCACCAAACATGAGCTATATTGGCCACCCTCATTCAAACCGGAACATTCCCTAAGAGTATATAAGTTGTATGTGGGAGTGTTTGCTTGTTTTTTGAGACAGGGTTTCTCTGTGTAACAGCTCTGGTTGTCCTGGAACTAGTTCTGTAGACTAGGATGGCCTGGACTCACAGAGATCCGCCTGCCTTAGTCTGCCAGGTGCTGGGATTAAAGATGTGTGCCACCACCACCACCTGGCTTTTTTTTTTTTTTTAATACTTAAGTATTATAGTTTTGGTTGTGAGCCTAGCCTTTAGTGGCTGAGCTATCTCTCCAGGCTGATACTTGAATATTATTTCAAGAGCAACCCCAAAAACCAGATGGGGCTGGACTCAAGAGCTTTTCTGTCCTGGATGCCAAGGCCCTAGAGCTGAGTTTCCTGCCTCTCTTTACTGTGTTTCTGCATTTTCAAAGCCTAAAATACTGTTTTGGGTAGTGCTAGGTCAGCGTTTACTCCAATGCCCAGTCATTTGTGAAGTCAGACAGAAGGGTAGGGTCTCAGAGATGTGGTCACTTCCCAGTTTCCACTCAGCCCAAGGGAAGGGCATGGCTGTGAGATCAAGGCTGCCAAAGGGGACAATAAGTGGTAAAGCAGGTATTAGCCCAAGGGAAGGAAGGAATGAAGGTGTTTTGAAAGGCCCAGCTACCCCTTCCCATTCTTTAACCCAGACCACTGAGCCTGTCTCTGGCACACTGTGTACAGCCCCAATGCCCCTTAACCTGAACTGACCGAGTCATTCCATCAGTCACAGCCACCTCCTGTCATGGAATTCTAGTTTTAGCAGCATCAGCCCAAATACAGATTGCCCCCAAACTGCACACAGTATGGTGTCCAGGCCCTTACTAATCCCACCTACCCTGCTGTCAGCATGTGGTTTAAATCTTCCTTCCCAGGCCCCACCAACCTGCCATCCCTAGAACTGATGGGAGAGCCAGCCTGTGCCAGCTTGTCATTGAGTACCCAGGGACAGCGTGAACAAAACCGAGCCCCATGAGAACCCTAGCATGACACTCCAGCACAGAGGGCTGAGATCCAGGGGACTATGGGGAAGATAGCAGGTTCTAGGACAGGTGTCCTGGGTTGACCAAGCTGTACGGGACAGGGTGGCACCGAGGGGGCCGAGCAACAGAGGCTCAGCTTTACGTCAGCCCCAGAGCGATCATCAGAAGCCCCACAAGGCTGAGCCCAGAAGAGTCAACCAGCAAACATGTCAAATTCCTGCGCACAGGGCCGAACAGTAGGCGGGCCCTTACAAAAAGGAAACCTGTTGAGGGCGGGACCGGTATCCAGGAAGCTCAGAGGTCACAAGGGGCGGCCCCGTCCTGGCGAACGTACCCAGGTGTCAGTGGGTTAAATTCCCTCGTGATCTTTGCTGGGCTTGAGTCCAAAAATGACTGCCAGGCCAGGCCTTCTTGCCAAGGCGTTCCAGCAGCTGGGCACGTGCGGTTCTGGGTGGAAGGTGCTGTCTGTCCTGCAGGCGTTAAGGTCTTCAGGCCTCTGTCGCTGCAGGCAGCGTCACTGTGCTGGGGCGGCGCCAGGTTTGCTCCTCGCGGTACAGGCAGGTAGGTGGCTTCGGTCTCATTCTCCTGCTCTTTGCTTGCAGCATTTCCGAGGTTAGCATCCTATGGGTTTCTCATTGGCTCGTTATTTTTGCGCTATGGACGGGGCTTTGCTTTTTCATAAACATAACCGACAACTTTTTGTATCAAACATTTATTTTTTTGTTTTATTTTCTTCGAGTTTCTCTGTGTAGCCCTTGCTGTCTTGGAACTCACTATGTAGACCTCGAACTCAGAGATCCTCCTGCCTCTGCTTCCCGAGTGCTGGGGTTAAAGGCGTGCGACACCACTTCCCGGACTTTAATTTTTAAAGTTGAAGTAGGATCACAACTCCAAGCTGTAGCTTAGTGCTGGGAGGTTTTGCCTAATGTGAATTATAACCTAAGCCTAGATGCCCAGCATTTTGACAAAGAAAAAATTCGCAATGGATACGACAGTTACAAAAGTCCAACATAAACCTTGCTCCAGGTAGCTTCACTACCTGCTTCTTTGCGTCAGCAACCAGCTGTTTCTGATTTGGATGCTTCAAACAAGGGACATGCCTTGTGTATTAGGAGCCTTTACATAAAAACTACGTCAACTCCACTTTAACGCTGTGTCAGCACTGCTTGACTGCAGGACTGAATCGTGTTCACTTTGTCTATGGTCTCCTGTGGGTGGACATTTGGGTCGTTCCCACTTTGCAGGTTGTAACCAGCTGTGATGGTTAGTGCTAATTATCAACTTGAGAACATAGAATCGCCAGGGCGGCTAACCTCTGAATAAGCTGTGGGAGATTATCTTGATTATGTTAATCGGGTGGAAAGCTTCCCACAGGGAGTGGCACTATTCTTTAGGCAGGGGATTCTGGAGGAGGAAGTCTTTTCCTGGGCTCTAGCACGTAGCATTCATTTATCGATTGCTCTTTGCTGTCGTGGGTGTACTGTGGTCAGCGGATTCAGGCTCACTCCTGTCACTGTGACATCCCTGCCATCATAGCCTGGAATCTAGAACTGTGGGTCAAAAAAGCCCACACTCCCTTAAGTTGCAAATTGCTGTTACCAATCAATGTTACTGCAGCAACACAACAATTTAAGAAACCCCCAGGCGGTGGAGGCACACACCTTTAATCCCAGTACTCAGAGGCAGAGGCACACAGATCTCTTTGAGTTCAAGGCCAGCCTGGTTTGCAGAGTCCAGGACAGTTAGGAATGTTTCACAGAGAAACCCTGTCTTGAAAAATAAAGAGGGGTGGGGGGAGACAGGGATGAAGGAGAGAGAGTGAGCAGGGAGAGGAGAGAGAAGACCTAAGGAACCAGCTTTTCCATGAACCTTCCAGTACAGGTATTTGAGGCATTTGTTTCCATTTACTCTGGATATCATCTGTGTGGCTACTGCAAATAGGTTTATTTTCCTTTTGGTGGGGGCAGAATCTCTAGCCCAGGCTGCCCCGTGTAGCCAAGGGTAACCTTGAACTTCCGATTCCTTCATTTTCATCCCTCCCCCAAGTGACAGTGCTGGGATTTCGGGTGTGTATTACCACAGTTGTGCACACTGGTTCTGCCAACTGAACTATATTCCCATCCCTCTTTTCTTTCTTTTTTTTTCTTTTTTTTCTTTTTTAAGAGTAACTTTGGTCTTTTTAAACTGATGACTATCTATATCTATATATGTCCATAAAATTGTCATTTTAGCTGGGAGGTGATGGCACACACCTTTAATCCCAGCAGAGGCAGAGGCAGGTGGATCTTTGTGAGTTCAAGGCCAGCCTGGTCTACAAGAGCTAGTTCCAGGACAGCTTCCAAAGCACAGAGAAACCTTGTCTTGAATAAACAAACAAACAAAGTTGTCAGTTTAAACTAAGTTTTCTGTGTCACTTGTTTGGGAGTGATTTTTAGTTACTTGTTCCTTTTTTTAAAAAATTATTGCATTTATCTACTTTGTGTGGGGAGGTAAGTGTGTGTGCCTTGGCACAGGTATAGGGGCCAGAGGGGCTTGCAGGAATAGACTCTGTCCCTGTAAGATGTGAGTTCCAGTTCAGATCTTTGGGCTTGGTGGCAAGCACCTTTACTGGCTGAGCTGTCTGCCATCTTGTTTGTCTCCCCCCACCCACTCCTGGGTCTTTATGTAGCCCTGTCCTGACATCTGCCTGTCCATGACATTTGATGCCCTGCCCCACCTTCTTTGCTGATTTCTATGTACTCCCTCTTGCCCCTCTCTGGACTTTGTCCCATCATCGTTACCTTGAGTTTTCTCATGGAAAGAGTCATTTGAAGGCTTCTAGCTCAACACATCCCTGTCCTTGTCTCTTTGAATGGAGGGTTTAATCTTAGTTACTGCTAAGAAAGGATTTCTGCCATTATGCTATTTTGGTTCTGCCATTATGATTTATTTTTTTCATGAATTATTGTCTTTTTGTTATACCTTTTTTGGGGGGCGGTATTGAAACAAAAATCATTTGAGTTCTCTTTTCATTTCTTTCTGTGTACAACCTTTCCTTTTTTCTTTGAGATAGTGTCTGCCACATGATGCCAGGCTGGCATCTAACAGAACCCTCCTACCTCAGCTTCTTGAGTGCTGGGATTACAGGTATGATCTGTACCCTGGGCTGGAGCTTAGGGTTAATTCAAGGTAAAACACTCTTAATTTGGATTTAAACCGGTTGGACCTCACTAATATAGAAGCTACAGCTCCCATGAGCTCCGCCCTTATCTGTTTTGGTTATTGAGATCAAAAAATTCTATCTTCATCTATTTTGTGCTCCCAAATATAAATCAACTAAGTGCATTCATCTATTAAGTTATGTAGGAAACAAAATTTGGAGTCACAACTAATTTACATAGTAACTAGCTTTAAATAAATACTTGTTTTTGTTTTGAAAAATATTTCCCTAAATCATGAGAGTAACACAACATGGGACCACTAACCTTCTCTTGAGACTTGCAAGCTTTAGTTAGATGGGAAACCTCTAAGTAGCTGCCTCTCAGATTCAGTTGTCTAGTTGAGAAAATGGATTCTTGGAGCCTTCCACTCTGCCATTTCCAAGGACCTCTATTCCTTTATTTAGGTGGTTACCATGATGGGCTTGGTATGTCACTGTCTCCAGCTTATCAGTGTGCTCACGGATTGGACCTTGGTGCTGTAGCTACAAGTAACTGTCAAATACAGGGTCAGGCCATCTGTATGATATCCTGGATTATCATCTGTGCTTTTACAGTGTTTTGGTTTATTTATTAATTTTATTTCTTTACTAGTTTCTCAAGGGTTTTTAAAAAACATTCCTTTTAGATTTTATGGGTATGAATGTTTGCCTGCATGTATGTCTGTGTACCACATGAGTGCCTGGTCACATGGAGTTTTGAAGAATTCGTCAGATCCCCTGGTACTGGAGTTATGGATGTTTGTGAGCCACCATATTAGTGCTGTGCATGCCTTTTGTCCCTGAATTCCGGGAGGCAGAGGCAGGCAGATCTCTGTGAGTTCAAGACCAGCCTGTTCTACAGAGAGAGTTCCAGGACAGTCAGGGCCACACAGAGAAATTTTGTCACAGAAAAAAAAGAGAGGAAGGAAGGAAGGAGAGAAAGGAAGGAGAGAGAAAGAGAAAGGAAGTCGAGAGAGGGGAGGGAAGGAAAGAGAGAGAGAAAGGAAAGGAAAGGAAAGGAAAGGAAAGAAAAGAAAAAAGAAAAGAAAAGAGAAGAGAAGCCAGGCAACCGCTTGGCTTTAATTCTAGTGCTAGGGAGGTAGAAGCAAACAAATACAAGTTTAAGACCATCCTGGTCTACAGAGCAAGTTAGTTAGTTCCAGGACAACCAGGGCTACACAGAAACACTCTTGTCTTGAAAAAACAAAAGACTGAGCTCATAATTTATTGTTGTATATTTATATCTGTGATCCACTCTGAGTTCATTTTTAGGACAGACAGATGTGTCTACATTATTCATTTGCCCAGGTTTGTTGAAAGGATTGTCTTCTCCATTGACTGCCTCAGCTCTTTTGGCAAAGATCAGCTGCATATATTCATGTGGGTCTATTTCTGTGCTATGAATTCTATTTCCCAGATCCCACTCTCTCAACAGCACCACTCTGTCTAGATGATCACAGCTTTAGTCATTCTGAACTCAGGTTCATGTCAGTCCTCTGACTTTGTTCTTTAAAACTGTGTTGGCAACTTTTATTTTTTTTATTTCTCATTACAGTTTTTTTTTTGGAGGGGAAGGGGGAAGGTACTTATTGTATAGCTCTGGCTGGCCTGAAACTACAAAAATCCACTTTCCTCGGTCTCTAGGATAAGCCTCATCAATTGATTTTTGGGTCTGGGGGGCAGGATTTCATGTAGACTGAGATGGCCTTGAACTTGACTCCTGTCTACTGCCTGAGTGCTGGGATTATACACCTGCTTTTGTGTGGTGCTGGGAACCAAACCCAGAGCTTCATGCATGCCAGGCAAGCATTCCTCTAACTGAGCAATATGGTCACAGCTCCATAGTAACTTCAAAATCAGTCTGTGGATATCATAAAATCTTTTCAGGATCTTGATCTTTACATCAGATTGGAAAGATGACATAACACTATTGAATTTGACTCTCCTTACCTCCACATATTTACTTCTATACTGATTTATTAATTGGTTGGTTGATTGAATTTTTTGAGACAGGTCCTCACTTTGTAACCCAGTCTGGCATTGAGATTTAGTTGTCTTCTTCTCTTGCTTCTGTCATGTTTTGCTTTATTTTATGTATATGGATGCTTTGCCTGCATGCCTGGTACCTAAGGAAGGGGGTATCAAATCACCCAGGAACTGTTGTGAGCGTCTTTGTGGGTGATGGAAATGAAATCCCAGTCCTCTGGAAGAGTAGCCAGTGCTCTAAAAAGTTGAGCCATCTCTCTAGTCCTCATTATTTTAAAAAATTCGTCTTGCTGTCTTTTTCTTTCCTCTCTCTCTCTCTCTCTCTCTCTCTCTCTCTCTCTCTCTCTCTCTCTCTCTCTCTCTCTCTCTCTCTCTTTTCTTTCTCCTCTTTCCCTTCCCTGTCTGTCTGTCTGTCTGTCTGTCTGTCTGTCTATCTATCTATTCATCCAGACAGGGTTTCTCTGTGTAACAGCCCTGGCTGTTTTGGAACTAGCTTTGTAGACCAGGCTGGTCTCCATCAAACTCACAGAGATCTGCCTGCTTCGCTCTATTTTATTTCTAAATCTTGTCTCAGTTCTCCTGTATAAGCAAATCATTTTATAAAATGTGAAAAGCAGGCTTGAGTGATCTTTTCAAAGAGCCAGGTCTGGTTCTGATGATTTCCCAATGATCCCTGTGTGGTTTCACTGGTTTCTGTTCCAGCCTTTAATACAGTCTTTTCTGCTGGCTTTGGATCAGTTCACTCTTCTTTTCCTTGTTTTCTAGGTGATTGATTTATGTTCATTTGCTCTGCATATTAGAGGTTATAAATTCTCCTCGTGGCATGGCTTTTGCTGCATCCTGCAAATTCTGATGTTTTAAAAAAGATTGGCTATATTTTAAAATATCTATTTTATTACGCTTATTTTTTTTTTTTTTTTTTTTTTTTGAGACAGGGTTTCTCTGTAACTTTGGAGCCTGTCCTGGTACTTGCTCTGGAGACCAGGCTGGACTCAAACTCAGGAGATCCACCTGCCTCTGCCTCCTGAGTGCTGGGATTAAAAGCATGTGCAACCACCACCTGGTTTATTACTGTTATTTATGTATACAGAGCTGGAGTTACAGGTGGTTATGAGATGCTGGATATGAGTGCAAGGTTCCAAACTCAGATCATCTAGTCTAGAAGAAAATCAAGCTTCCTGAACTGTTGGACTTTCTCTCTAGCCCTTGACAATTGTTTTAGTCTCAATAAATAACATTATTTAGAGGGCTGGTGGGATGATGACTCAGCAGGTAAAGATGATTCCCACTAAGGCTGATGACCTGAGTTTGAGCCCTAGGGCACGTAGTAGAGAGAGAGAACTGACTCTCAAAAGCTGTCCTCTGACATGTTGACACACAAGTAAATAAATAAATGAAAAAAAGTTACTTTTAAAAGGTTTTATCTTAAAATTTTTAAGCCTGGCAGTGATGGTGTACACCTTTAATCCCAGCACTCAGGAGGCAGAAGCAGGTAGATACCAGTGAGTTCCAGGACAGCTTGAACTACAGAGCAAGTTCCAGGACAGCTAAAGTTACACAGAGGAACCCTGCCCTGAAGAAACAAAACTTTTAGGGACTGGAGAGATGGTTCAGCAGTTAAGAGCACTGACTATTCTTCCAGAGGACCTGGGTTCAATTCCCAGCACCCACATGGCAGCTCACTGTAACTGTCTGTAACTGAAGTGTCGGGTGATCTAACACTGTCACAAACATGCAGGCAAAACATCAATGCACATAAAATTTAAAAAAAAAAAAAATCTTTTATCTAGTACGGTAGCATACACCTTTTATCCTGGCATGAAAGAGGCAGGTAGATCTCTGTGAATGTACAGCCAGATCAACCTGGTATACATAGTGAGTTTCAGGCTAGCCAGGGCTATATCGGAAGACCCTGCCTCAAATAAATTAAATAAATAAATAACAATTAAAATGTTTCATCTTTGACCTTGTGTTTTTAGAAGTTTTGGGACTTTTCGTCTATCTTTCTGTTATTTCTACTTTAATCCCACTGGGGTATAAGAACAGACCTGGTATGATTTCCTTGAAATTTGTTAAGGTCAGAATGTGATTTTCCATATGTTCCAAGTGAGCCTGAGAAGTTGTGTTCTGTTGTTGAAGCCATCTATAAAGTCAGCTGCATCCAGATGTGGGTGCTGCTCACATCCTGATGTCATTACTGGCTTTCAGCCTTCTGGTCTATGTCTCTGTGTCATTCATTTGCTCCCTCCCTCTTTTTCCCCCTCTCCCTCCCTTCTGGCCTCAGACTCATTATGTGGCTGAGGATCACCTGAATTCCTGATCTTTCTGCCTCTACCTACCTCAAAACACTGGGGTTACAGAGGAGCGCCATCATGCCCACTATACTATTTCTGATGGTACTGAAGTCTGGGATTGTGATGATAGGCCTGCCTGCTTCTCTAGTATGCTCTGTAGACAAGAGAGACCACAACGGTTTGGTCTCAAATAAACACACAGAGGCTTATAATAATTATAAACGGTTTGGCTAATGGTCTTGGCTAGCTCTCTCTTAATTATTAACACATTTCTATTAAACTATATATTGTCACGAGGCTGTGGCTTACCCTCAATGATTCAGCATGTTACTCCTTTGGCGGCTATATGGTGCCTCCCTCTGGCGGCTATATGGTGCCTCCCTGGAGACTCTGCGTTTCTCTTTCCCAGAATCCTCCTAGTCTGGTAGCCCCCACCCCATACTTTTTGCTTGGATACTGGCTAATCAGCATTTATTCATCAACCAATAAGAGAAATATATCAGCACACAGGACATCCCCCCCCCCATCAGTTCTCTCTCTCTCCCTCTCTCCCCCCTCTATCTCTTTCTCTCAATATAGGTATGTTTTATTTATCTTGAGACACTGATACTATAGCCTAAGTTGCCTCAAAGTTGTAGCTTTCAGTGTTGAGATTAGACACATGAGCCACCATAATTCTTAGATTTGTTTGGATATTGGCCAGACTGGCCCTAAATTTAAAGCAATATGCTTGCCACAGCCTCCTGAGTGCTGTTGTACCATAAAGCCTAGATCAGTTGCAGTTTTATAGCATTTATGTCTGGTTCAGTATCTTATTTGACTGCAAAGGAAAGGCAATAACTTCCATGCAAGGAGGCCTGGCTAGTAGTTGTGACCTCCCATGCTCCAGAAAAGTCCTAGTAACTAGGCACCTGACCCTGAGAACTTAGTGAAACATGCCAAGACTCATGTTCTCATAACAGCACTCTACCAGAGCCTACCAGGCAGTAACCAAAACGCTGTGTGCATGCCTTTGAGGTGGAGAGTGGGGGGAATAGAAGAAGACTGAAAAATGAGAACACAAGGCTAAACAAAAACTTTGTTTATATTCTTTTTAATGTTTTCTTGGAGTGGGGGTTGAGACAGGATCTTGCTATGAAGCCCTGGCTGGCCTTAAAACTTACAGCAATTCTCCTGCTTCCGTCTCCTGGGTGCTGGGACTGTGTATGTGTGCCCTTATAATTGGTTGTTATTCCTTTATGTAGATCTGTGTTTTTCTTTTTTTCTAAAATTTAAAATTTTCTTTCTCTTTTTGTTTGTTTTTTTCCAGACAGGGATTCACTATATAGCCCTGACTGTCCTGAACAAACTATGTAGTTCAGGCTGGTTTGAACTCAGAGATCTGCCTGCCCTGACTTTGAGTGCTGGGATTAAAGGCATCTGTCTGGCTCTTAAATTTTCTTATTTATATACATCTGTATGGGTGTATGTCAAGTGTACTGTTTCCTGCAATGGCCAGAAATGGATGTCATATCCTATGGAGTTACAGGCAGTTGTAAGCTGCCTAGAATAGGTGCTGGGAACCAAACTTGGGTCTTTTAGGAGAGTAGTGAGTGATCTCAACCACTGAGCCATCTCTCTGGCCCCAAGTTGGAGTTTCTGTCTCTCTCCCGGATTCCTGAACCTTACTTATGCAAACTAACCACACACTTAGACACACCTTAGTCTGACCTGTGTTTCTCTAAAGAATGTCTGCTATTCCTTCTGGGAAGGCCTTCAAAAACAAATTCCTCCAATTTTTTGTCTAATAAAACACTATTTCTCCTTTTTTTCTTTTTCCCTTTTCTTTATATAGACCAGAACTTACAGAGTTCTGCTTGCTTCTGCCTCTGAGTGGTGGGGTGAAAGGTGTGTGCACTACTACATCTGGCTATCCTTCACATTTGAGTTTAACAAGGAACAGATTCCTAGGTTGGCTTCTGCACCAATGCTATTTCATTATAACTCTTCCTGTTTCCTGGCCCCTGAGATGTTGGATGTGATTCTTACCATTGTTTTTCAATAAGAGCTACCTCTTTCAGGATTTCTGCAGTTTAAAATGGTAAACTCAGAGGCTGGGGAGATGGCTTGGTTGGCAAAGTGCTTGCTGTGTAAGAGTGAGAACCCAGCCAGGGGGTAGAGGCACATGCCTTTTATCCCAGCGCTTGGGAGGCAGAGGCAGGTAGATATCTGAGTTTGGAGGCTAGCCTGGTCTACAGAGTGAGTTTCAGGACATCCAATATAAAGAAACCTTATATTGGAAAACAAAAGCAAAAACAAAGCAACAAAAAAGTGAGAACCCACATTAAATGACAGGTGGGTGTGGCAGCCTGTAATCCTAGTGCTCAAGACGTAGATAAAAGGAATCCCTGAAGGAATCCTTAGAGCAAGTTGGCTAACTATACTACCAGAGGTGGTGAGCTCTGGGTTGTAGTGAGACCCTGCCTCCGTATATAAGGTGCAGAGTAATCAAGAAGACTTGGACCAGAGTCTCTTCAAGTGTCTTAGGGTTACTTCTGCTGTAATGGAACACCATTACCAAAATACCTGAGGAGGACATCATGATTCATCACCCAAGGAAGTCAGGGCAGAGACCGGGAGGCAGGAGCTGATGCAGAAGCCATGAAATGACAGTTCAGAGGTGACACCACCCACAGTGGTGGTGCCCCACATCAATCACTAAAAAAAAAACAAAGAAATGCCCTACAGGCTTGCTCACATGGAGGCATTTTTTTTTTTTTTCAATTGGGGTTTTCAAGCTGACAAAACTGAGTGTAACATAACATGCATGCTCTCCACATACAAATGGGCCCTCACACATGTAAACACACATACATACAAACATAAAAACCCACTAGTTTGATGGCACATACTTAGCCCCAGTCCCAAAGAGGTAAAAGTAAAGACAGGGTTCTTGGGGCTTGCTGTCAAGATAACCTAAATGAAATCGGTGAGCCCAGGTCAGTGATTCCCTGTCTCAAAATACAAGGTGGATGAACCCGAGGAGATAGATGGCTAGCATTTAAGAGCACATTCTGCTTTGGCAGAGGATCCACATCAAGTGGCTCATACCTACTTCTAACTCGAGCTCCAGGGGATCTGATGGCCCTGGCCCTCAGAGTCCCCAACACACATATACAAATAATTAAAAATAAAATAAATCTTTAAAACAAACAAGGTATATGATTCCTCAGAAATGACATCTAAGGTCTTAAACAATCTCCCAGGTTGGCTGGAATTCACTATGTAGCTGAGGCTGACCTCAAACATACAGTGATTACAGGTGTGAGCAACCATTCCTGGTACTTCTGCTCAGTGTCCTCTGACTTTCAGCAGTTTGGTGTTTGATGTTAATTCGAGGAGACGGTCAGTCACTAGGTCTTTGATACCTCAAGTGTTGGTCCCTTGTCCTGGGCATTCTGTCTGTTCAGTTTGTTTGTCTGGAGGCTTCCTCCCTTAGTGGAGCTCAGTCAGCTCTGCCAGCCAGCTCTGCAGGGCAGCTGCATCCTTCATTTCCCCTGGCTGGTCATCTCTAGCCCATCTCTATCTTTTTCTCTCTCCTGTGCAGGAGATAATTTTATGTCAACTTGACAGTGCTAGGGTCATCTAAAAGGAGGAATCTCAACTGAGAAAATGCCTCTATAAGATACAGCTGAAAGCCATTTTTAAAATGAGTGATTGATGGGGAAGGGCCCAGCCCACTGTGAGTGCTGCCACCCATGATTCCTGTGTTCTGTAAGAAAGCAGGCTGAGCAAGCCTTGAGGAAGCCAGTGAGCAGCACCCTTCCATGGTCTCTGCATCAGCTCCTGCCTCTAGATCCATGACCTGGTTGAGTTCCTGCCCTTCCTGTTTTTGATGATGATATATGGAACTGTGAATGAAATAAACCCTTTCTACCCCAATTTGGACATGGTTTTTCATCAGGACAACAGTATAATTCTTACCTCTTTTGAGACAGGGTTTCATTATGTTGCACCAGCTGACCTCAAACTTGAAGTGGTCCTCCTGCCTCAGTCTCCCCACTCTTGGGATGTCTGATGTGCAGCACCATTCCTGTCTTTCTCATTTTTCTTATGCGCTCCATTCTCCCCCTTCCTCAGCCTTCCTTGCATGCTAGCTGCTTTGTTCCTTAGAACACTTAACAATATTAGCTACGTTTAGTTCAGATGTTGGCTTTTTGTTCTTTCCCTAGAGCAGCAGAGGGGAGATGAGATGTATCCTGTGTGTAGCCTCATCCGTCTACATTGTTATCACTGTCACCCCATGAGCCTCTCTGCTGTCAAAAATACATTACATAATTTGTCTACTTCCTTCTGCTTTCTCCAAGGTTACTTCTTCCACATTCTTCTCTAGGCCCTTTGGCTCTGCATGGTTCCCTCCTTAGCTTTATGTTGGAATCTGGGGTTTCACAAGGTGTGGTGTGATGGTCCACATCTGTAGCTTCCACACTCAGTCAATGGTACTTTCTGCTGGCCTTGGCATCTGGTATTTGCGTAATGGTCTGCATCTTGGTGGCAGGTGAATGGATGAAACAGGGGGCTAGTTGTCTTAGGGTCCTCTGTATCTCCTACTTTGGAGGTGGCTCACATCCCCCCTCTTCCCACAAGGTAGAATCCCAGGAAGACTGAAGGGTATGGAGTATGGTATCCTCCTCCAGAACTATAGCTCCACACTGAAGGGCACTAGCCCCAAACCCCACCCTGCTGGCATCCTGGGGACTGGCATCCAGAGATTCCCCAACCTCGGGGAAACCAAATGTGGCTCAGTTGCTCTTTCATTATTTACCTCACTTTGTGCTTCAGATGAGCAATTCTCATTGCTATCTGAAACAGCCAACTCCGCCTGTTGGCAAGCCTAGGCAGGTGGGCCTTATTTTGATGGTTGTTTTTCAGTTTTAAAACCTTGTGTTTTTGAGATGGCATCTCATGTAGACAGAACTGGCCTAAAACTGACCCTCCCACCTCCCAAATGTTGGCATTACAGGTGCACCACTCTGCCTGGCTTCTGTGGTGCCGAAGATTGGACCCAGGCCTGCAGCACTCTACCGACTGGGCTACATTCCCAGCCTGGTTCATTTTTTAAAACAGGGTCTTGCTCCTTAGTACAGGTTGATTTCGAAATCATTACATAGCTCAGGGTGGCCTCAAATTTGTAGCCATCTTCTAGCCTCAAGTCTCCCAAGTGCAGAGATCACAGCCATGAACTACCATGCATGTACATGTACACACACACACACACACATTCACTCAGCTATTTGGGTGTTTTTTATTTTGTCTATTTCTTTCACACGATGTACATTTCATATGGCCTAAAGAATGTTAGATTGCTTCTGTGGAAGTTTGTATAGTAGCTGCATTAATGAAATGTTGTTGAGGCACAGGCATTTGTAGGGTCTTCTCAGGCAAATCAACTTTTGTTTATTTTTGTATGTTTAGTAAGTTCCTCATATCCAGGATTATAAGACTCTGGGTCTAGCTTAAAAACTGTGAAGACTGTTACTTTGCTTCACAAGGTAACAGGACTAGTTAGAATCAGGCTATGGTCTTGCCAGTTCCCATTGCCCTTTGCCCACAGTCTTTAAGGTCAGTTTGGCTTCCAAACTATGGTTTTTGTTCTTGTTTGGTACTGGGGATGGAAACCAAGGTCTCAAGTATACCAGGCAAGTGGTTCACTGCCAAGCCACATTTCCAGACCTCAGTTCAGTTCTCATACTCATGCTCAGTCTGGGTCAGAGGCCATAATCTATTATCTTCATCATGCTGGTGCAGGTTGGGTCCTCTTAAAAGCACAAGTGAGCTATGTGTGACCTATGGCTCATCTTGTTCTCTCCTGGGACTCCCTTTCTCCTTTTCTAGGTGGAACACAGGTCTGTAACATTGTATGTGGCTGCGGATGCTGCTGATACCAGTCCTTTAGGCCCCACACACAGCAAAAAGCATGGTGAAGTTACCCTGGTCTTGAGCACTTCTGAAATGGGTCATTATCCCTCAGACTGTTCCCTTGTGATTTCCTTGCTAAGCTACTGGGCTGCTTAGGAGGATGGCATGTTTTCATCACGTTCCTAAATTGCATAGATTCTCTTCATTCCAGAGTCATTGGAGTACAACATTTTGCCATTTCAATCCTTTTATATTTGCTGAGACTGACTTCTGGACAGTACATGCTCTTGGAGAGTAACCCACACACAATGGACAGCAGGCAGTTTGCTACTGCTGGGTGCACACTGTATGGATACTAAAGATATATATATATATATATATATATATATATATATGATTTGTGATGATTTCCTGCCTGTTTGATCCATTATGGAGGGTGGGGATGCTAACATCTTCCCAAAAAGAGCTGCTCTTTTAGCAGTTAAAGTGGTTTTTTACTGACCCAGAATGTCTTTAATTTCTCAATTTTAGGGGGATAGTTTTTCAGTTGTGCTTTCCACACTTCTAACCTTCGTGGCTCTGCTGTACAGTTCTGGCTGATCTGGAGGTCCATCCAGTGGCTACAGTGGTCTCTCAAGCTGCTCTCTTTATGCTTTGACATCTATCTATTTAAATGCATTTTTAAATTTTTTTGAAAATCAAATTTGGGCGACTTCTAACCATCCTTTCTTCATTATTTCTCCCTCCTTCCAGGACCTACTCAGATTTCACACGGCTTGATACCTGCATAAGTGAGCCTTAATTTTCTTTCCTTCAGTCTTTTTTCTCTTTCAAATTTGATTGTCTCAACCAGCTACTTCCCAGTGCACTGACTTCCAACTCAAATTCAACCACCTCACTATTTATCAGAATGTCATCTGGTTCTTTAAAACAACTTCTTGTGGCTAGTGAGACATAATTTTTTTTTTTTAAATCACCAACCATGTTATAATTTAGACATGTTTTCTTTTGTTCTCTGGTTTTGGAGGCTGTTCTGGAACTAGTTCTTGTAGATCGGGCTGGTCTGGAACTCAGAGATCCGCCTCCCGAGTGCTGGGAGTAAAGGTGTGCACCACCACCGCCCAGCTAAAAAGGCCATAGCACTCATTTTTGTTTTGTTTTTTATTTTTGTTTTTGAGACAAGGTTTCTCTGTGTAGCTTTGTAGACCAGGCTGGCCTCACTAAGTTGGTTTTTCATCTTTGTCTAGTAAGATCAGTTTCATATCCCTAGGGTTTTTCTTTGGTGGTTGTGACAGGTTACAATGCTTCTTTGGACTTATTTTGCTATTTGCATAAGCAGCTTCTCTGTAAGATTAATCTCAGCTGGAGCTAAGAAAATGTTCTCAGATGCTTCCTGGGCATGCACCTATTACAGCTTTCTCTCCCTCCGGAATGTGTCTGTTAAAGCTTTCAGAATGCCCATGGCAGAACTTTTGACGTATTGGCTCATGTGTCCTCAGGTCACTGTGGTATTTCTGACCAATGTGTGGGAAGAGGAGGGAATTCCTTTGAAGTCCAGGCCAAGTCAAGTAATGACAAAACAGTAACAGTTGCTTTTACTGGGAACTCTCAGGTAGGCCAGATGGGCATAGGCTCCATGCAGCGTCCCCTCCTGGCTGGCTGCAGGCTGACAGACTAGATGACACAGACCTCATTATTCCTTCAGTTGCTTTCTTGTATGAGAAGACTATGGATTTCATAAGCCTATGCAGTAACTTCTGAAGTACTAGAATGGTAAACTGCAACAGTTTGTTTTGTTGGCTATCTGAAGGAGCAGAATTTTGGAGGTATTCTGCTGCTTTCAAATCTTACCATTTTCTATTAAACTAATATTTCCTACATTATCTCCTCAGAGGTTATGATCTATAAACCACTGCTTTGAATTTGTTCTCTCATGTTTTGGAACTTTGGAAAGTAAATTGCATTGACAGTTATCTTGGTAGGATGTTTGTGACTGTTATCTCTGGTGCCTTGTGAAAATGGCAAAATATCTCCTATTTATAATTTTACCCCAATATTATTTGAAATATAAATAAGAAGTGCCTAAAACATGATCATGGCAGAGACCCACTCAACCCCAGTTTGAGAACCAGAACGTCACCAGCCCTAGGGCACAAAGCTCAACTTCTGTTTTGAATTTCACACAAATCCAATACAGTTGTTTTGAATGCAGGTGTTATTTTATAGTCTTCAGTTGCTCTATGTCAAAGGTTGCCAAGTGGAGTCAGATAAGACCTTGCTGGTTGTCCTGCTGTATGTGGACAAGTGGCATTTCCTACATGGGGGCCAAGCATGTTGTTGGACATCATTTAGTTGCCAATTAAGTACTCAGGCCTGCCTCCACCAAATCAGAACCTCAGTACTGAGGTTGGGAAACTCTGCTGTGTGATAGCTCTGAGGTGGAGAACTCCCAATATCTGGAGTAAGGTATAGTTACTCTGCCTGTTGTAGCCCATCTGCAACTGTCACTCCTACTACTACCCCTCTGGTTTAAGTTTTTCATTCTCCCCTCCATTTTGTTATGTGCCTTCACTATCTCCAGTACAAGACAGCAATCAGCTTCTTTATGGAAGATAGAAATCACTTATAGGGAGTTATTCTGATTCTCCAGGGCAAACCCCTAGATGGAGCTCTGTCCTTAGGCCAGCCTAGGACCCAGTGGACCTAACTGTCCCTCAAGATCCATCTGTGCAGGAGGGAAGCTGCTCCTGAGTTTTCTATGAAAACTGGCACCTATTTACAGGTTGAAGAAGAGCCACCATCAGTGTTCCACCTCTTCTTTCCCATCCTTTTATTCCTCTTATCCTAACCTGGCACCCTTAGCTAGGTGTTAGTCTTATGTGTGTGCTGGAGGTTAGAGGGGTGTTGAAAAATGCTATCTCTATGTCTAGAGGTTTGAACATGTATGTTCTACAGGCATCCGTGTTTCAGATCTGCCTTTGATTTGGCTATGATGTGCATGAGATTCCTGGCTCTTTCTTGGGTAGCAGAAATCTGGAAGCTCAGCTCAGCAAAGCCTCTCAGGTTGGCAGGCCATTGATATAATATGGGTAGTATTGGGTTTCAGAGATACTAGGCATACAGAAAGTTCACATGAATTCAGGTCTGGCTTCTCAGACTGACAGGTAAAATGTGTGTCTCTGTAAATATTCTGTATGCATTTATGTCAACTATATTATGGCAGGCCCTGGCAGCAATACACCAGGCTGTGCAGAGTTTCAAGGAAGCCTTACGCATAGGGTTATAGAGTTGTGATTTGTCACTGTGGGCTGAAACTGATGGTTCTCGGGATGCTTGGAGAAAATGGGATAATGCAATTTCTTTTTTAAGTGCAAAGATGGTGCTGCAAAGTGTTCCACAATAAAGCTCTGTGAACTAACGGCAAAAAAAGGACAGGTTCCCCTAGCTGCAAAGCTACTAGGACATTATACATTGTCAGGCCTTGTCCAAAGTAAACAATCTTCAGTAAAAACAAATGTGATAGATTTGTTGGTGATAGAAGCCCAGTGTCCACAGCCAGTTGGACAAAGAATGTGTCTTCAAAGTTGACAGGCTGCTTAGGGGCAAGTGGTTCTGGGTCTCTATCCTTCTCTCAAAGGCAAGGCAAAGCTTGTCCCTCTACCTAGAATACAGGATGAACTATGCAGTTGCAACATAGGATACTACTTTCAAGCTGTCCCCTGGAAGCCCAGGTACTTTCATATGTTAATTAACATACTGGAACCTCCTAGGAAGCACCCTACTACCTGAAGGGACATTGCATGTACAAAGAGCATTTTAATTAATTTATTTATTTCTTTACACATAACTGAAAGTGATGTTACAGTACATAAGTTATTTACAACTGTGCAGTAATGTGTTGCAAAATAAATTATCTAGAAGGCAGCAAAAGTACATTGTGAATGTATATAAAACTGTACAGGTTTGCGGATACACTCTATAGGATTATTGGCTCTGTAGTGTTTCAAGTTACGTTCTCAGAAAGAGAAACAAAATGCCCAAGATTAAAGGAAAAATATACAAACCACGTGGATTTGACTCCATTAAAAACACTATTGGAGAGTCCTGGCTGTGTCCCTGTGTCCAGGCAGGCGGCAGCCGGACCTTTGCCGACACCAGTGTCCAAGCCTGTCCCGGGGACCATAGCGGGACAGCACTTTCCTGCCACTTTGACCTGAAGGTCACTGCTTATGCGAGGTGGACGCCTTAGTCTATTTTCCATTAGCTGATCAGAATGGAACGAGGAATTAAAAAAACACTCTGTTCTGCAACTCCTCAAGTGCCCTGTCGTTGGCTGGAAGAAAACCCAGAGGGCATGGCTGAAACCTTGTCTGCGGCCATGGTCTCCTTGTCTCAAGACTGGCAAAGCTCTGCAGTGTCTGGGCCTCGTGCTCCCCACAGCAACTGGTAAAAAGAGATGCATTCTGCCTCACTGGCATCTGAAGCAGGAGACGAATGGCCAGGTGCAGTCTCTGGGCTCCTCCCACTTGATGGACGTGGTGCTCCCTCCTCCGCTGCCCGGACTCATCAGCAGCACTGGGCGACCTATGTGGCCCTTGTTTGTGTCCTGTGACCTTCCTCTGCATGTCATGCTGGCAATAGTACGAAGTCGTCATTGACATCGACCATGGGCACGTAGAAGGATGGCACCTCATTTACACACAGGGACTTGTGCCCAGCAGGGTCCAGCTCCTGGGCCTTCAGCTGCCACTCCATCCTTTGCACAGCATTGAGGGCTGCAGCCTCATGCTGCTGGCGCATCAGCAAACATGTCTGTGGGACACACAAGGTGAGAGGAATGGCCAGGTCTTCATTTCCACCACTGCCTATAGGTTTGCACAGGATTGCAAACCCACCTAGTTTTAGCACACAACCTAGATTATCCCCTGGTGAAGCCCCAGGTCCTCCTGGAGTCAGATGCATCAGGTCCCCAATTCTGCACATTAGACTGGAGGTCTGACCCTTAACTTCTCTGTACACTGTGCCATTTCTACCAGCAGTTGTTAGTACAACCAACTCAACTCACCATAGGAGGTGCAGCATTTTACTAGAACCTAAACAGCTGTGCTTTCATTTTTTGTTTTGTATACTCTGTGTGTGTGGTTTTATGTACAAATACTATTTAAAGGTAATAAGGGACCTGGATGGAGCAGGGCAGAGTTTTGGGACCAAATAAGTAATTTTAAATATGGCCCAGGGAGTCCACCCATGCTCAAGAGTTGATGTGTAAGCTTTGACACTGTTAGGTGGCTGTCTGGTTAATGAAGGACAGCTTTGGGTGTCCAGTTGACTGGATTATCCCAAAGTCATTTAAGTTTTGAATTTAGGTGCATAACTCAATGAAAACTACCAGCTGGCATGTCTTCCACACTATAGGGAAACGACAGCCTTCTCCAACCCAGCCTTGTACAGTCTTCTGAATGAAGAATTCCATTCACCTTTTGGTTCTAAAAGAAATCAGCACCAATATTTGAAGAACTGTTTTTGTTACTATCAAGTAATGAAAATGTAGTATTTAAAATGTATATAGTCCAAGTGTTGGGTTAAAAAAGCCCATTACTCTTCTTATAGTCCCCCCTGGGTCTTCTGGGCAATATTACACATAATCTCACCTGGGATGAGGTGTCTAGGACCTAAAGGTGATTCTAGGATGGGAGAAGATGCTTATGGGAAAAATGGCTCAGGTTCATGCTCCATAAATACCCTGTAGCCCATGTGCCACAGGATTTCTGAATCTCTCAAGATCTCCTCAACTGTCCATCATCCAGCTAACTCTTGACATCTTATTGTCAACCACATGTCTCTGATGGCAACAATCAGGAGACTCTGGGTTGCTCCTCTTTTCTGTATAAGAGCAACATTGATGGGGAAACCACATAAAGGAGGTATCAACTTCGTTTTCTCATTTTGTGACTGGCATGCTGGAGTCTCATAGTACCTATGTTTGGCTCTAGCAGTTACAGGTGGGGATTTGATTCTTCTTCCATGATCTATCTACCCTTTACCCATTCTATGTCTAGTGCACCACCCCGTACTACAAGTGTAGACAACTATGTTGTGATCCCTTAGGGTTCAGGTTAGGTCCTGTCAGGACCTGTTACTTTCACCTGGACAGAAGGGAAGACACTGACAATAGACCCAAGACCTTTGCTCCCTGAAGGTAGCAGTAGTGTGGGAACATGCAAAAACATCATTTGTGATCAATGATAGTGATCGCCTGGTAGTGGCCTGGTAGTGGTATGGCCTCCCTTACTCAGAGCAATCTGATACTAGAACTCACCTTCATGCGGTCATACTTGTCATCTACATCCTGCAGCCAAGAGATGAATTGTCGGGCATTGAAGCGATCTCGCACAGACTTGTTTTCATCACCCTGTAGAAACCAAACAGGATGTTCACAATAGCTCTTGGAGGCCATGAGCAGGTGAAACCTTTGATGGTTCAGTCCTTTCTCCATCAGAGAACACAAGGGTAACCTTATCTTAGCAGTACCTTTTCCAACCATTTGCTTTTGCCCTTGAGGAAAAGTATTCCTAAGCACTGGTGGCCACAGACTCAGCTTTTGATCCACTGACTGATGGGGCAGGGTTGTTGAGGGTAGGGCCAAGTGGAACCAGTTTCCTATGCAGGAGCCTAGTGTATTAGGAAGGACGACAGGTAAAGGCCTCATATAAATTGCGCCCTCCTTTATTTTGGTCATATAAAGCTAGCAATAGCATATTTCAACTTATTCATTTTTTTGGAGATGAAAGTAATTTTTTCTGCTTTGAAAAGGACAGTTGAGAAGCCTGAGGGTGGAGACTGAGGGTCTTTTATAAACTGGGATCAGCTTCCTTACTTTACTGGCTTTCCCTCTGTGGTCTGAGCTTTAAGTAGATCCTCACTTCATTTTCATTATACATGAACTTGTTTGTACTGTGACAGACTACTCTATAAACATGAACCGAGTTTTATGCTGCCTCACAAAGGGGACAGCAAAACAGATTGCTCTGATGTAGTTGGCCTATATCTTTGAATGCTGGGGTCAAGATGCATCAGCAAGAGGAATTAGGCAGAGATTGTCTTTTGTCTTTCCCATTCAAAAGCATGCTTGAGAAGTACAGGGACTTTATATTTAAACACAATTCTCAAATCTGGTATCTTTAGTGCTAAGGCATGGTGACACACATCTGTAACCCCAGCACTTAGGAGCTAGAGGGAGGACAGGAGTTGAAAGCCAGTCCAGGCTACATGAGACTCTGTTGTTAATCTGTGCAAAGTATGTGTGTCACTTTTCCTGAACATGGCAAGAGGCCTCTAAAGCACATTTTTTTTTTTTTTTTTTCTTGGTCCCATCCTGCCCACATGTCCTGTTGTGCCCACCCTCCCCACCCCCTGGCAGGGTTTCTCTGTGGTTTGTAGAGGCTGTCTTGGAACTAGCTCTTGTAGACCAGGCTGGTCTTGAACTCACAGAGATCCGCCTGCCTCTGCCTCCCGAGTGCTGAGACTAAAGGTGTGCGCCACCACCACCTGGCTTAGAGCACCTGTTTTTAAAAGGACACAGACCAAGGTCTCAACAGCCAGGAGGGAACAAGTATAGATAGCTGCATGATGAGCAGGGGGACATAGCTCAGGAGTAAGTCTGATATGAAACTGTCCACAGAGGACAGAGAGAACAGTGTGTGACAAACACCACCAGATACCCAGAGCCTGGCAGAATGGGTTTAGGACAGTTATCTATAGGAGACTTATGATCTGACAGAGCATGGGGTATCTGCTGGACCTGAGACACACTTATAGAACATCAAAAGATCCTACAGAGCCAGTAAAATGGCTTAGTGGGTATAGCTGCCTATTGCCAAGGTGGATAGCTGAGTTTAAACCCAACTTTTGAATGATGTCCTCTGACCTCCATATATGTACGCCCACACATACTCCCAACACAAAACAGTAAAGGTTAAGATTAAGTAAAAAAATAAGGACTGTGCTCACAGGTTATGACAGGAATGCAGTTAAAGCACTGGAATGCTGCCCTGGTGGATAGTATAGATAGGCTATAGCCTAAGTACTTCTAGGCCCTGTGGCCCCAAATTATCCCAGAAAAAACAAACAGCTAAGAAGCTTGGCTAGGCCTTGGCAGCCTCACAGGAACACTTGGCTGGAAGTCCCAATGTCTTGTTGCTGCTACTATCATTGACCCATCATAGCCACTAACATGGTGGCTTAAGTCATGTTAGGTAGGGCTGCAAATTTAAACAGACTGACATCACCCTTGCAGCCTGTGAGAGGGGGGAGGGTGTTACTCACCGTACTTGTGTACACAGGTGCCCCAGAGGAACTTAGAAAGAAACTGTGTAAGAGACTAAAATATATCAAAGGCTTGAGGGCCTTGCCCATGATACTCCCCTGCCTTCTGAGGCAACCTGGGGTTAGAAGCTTGGGTCCCCAAGTATGCCGCGAGCAAGAAAACTGTAGTCCAGATGCAAGGAAAAGGTTTGGGTATGCATGAGTCTGGAGGGGGTGGTGGTGAAAGCTGGCACCCACACCAGGTAGTGCTACTGACCTGGCTTTCCAGAGGCATGTTATAGACCTCAGAGTCTAGCAGCATTGTGCATGCACTGAATGGTACTGCCTGGTTGGCAATGGTCCTGGCTGCCCGGCAGTGAACTCGAAGGATCTCTTGCTCGCAGGACACAATCAGCTTCTCCTGAGGAAGGAGAGGAACAGGTGAGCTTAAATTCATTGTCACCAGGCCCCTTGCTCAAATGCTCTACTTACCCTTTCTATGCTGTGCTGCAGGCGCAGCTTACCCCGCACAGTCTCTTGCTGCTTGAACAGCTCCTTCAGTGGCTCTGCCAAGGAGGGAGGGGGTGCAATCTGCAGATGTAAGGAGAGAGAAATAAGCTACAAAGAGCATACTTAAAATTTGGACATGTTCCAGTCCAGCACAGAAACCAAGAAACCTGCTGGAAGCAATACCAAAGAGCTGGTTGTGAACTCTGCCCTATAAACAGTGACAGAAAAGGCAGGGCAGACAGCACCTAAGTTTTGTGGTTCCTGAATAAGTCAGGTGAAACCGCTCATGCTAAAGGAGCACATAGGAATGTGGGAGTCTTGAGAGTGAATAGAAGACTCAGCAGGTTGCATGAAATTGAGGTGCATATAGAATCCTGGACTACAGCAGGGGTAGGGGTTGGGGCACTAGATAACCACACTGAGGTAGTAGAATCCACCCTTATCCCTATGGCCCTACAGAAGAGGCTCTTGGGCTGTAAGCACTGTTTCTCTGAAGCACTGTTATTTGGGTGAGCAAATAAAACTATAGATAATGAGGAACAGAAGACAGACTTCGGTGGTCCTGAGTAGAAGTCAAGTTAGTGTGCAGTCAGACTTCCAAAGCAGACACAGAAGTAGGTGTGTGTACAGGGCCCCAGACAAGCAAATTCTGTTGTCTCTTGTCACTGTAAACCTAAGGAGGAGCATGCAGTGGTCGTGAGCCAGAAAGGTGGAAGTTCAGAAGATAAGCAAAAATCTAGAGCTTTCTGTACCACAATGCAAACTCAGTAAGGCAAACTAACAACAATCTCAGGTCATAGGGTAACTTTTCCTGATGGCAGAACTCCATCATTAGAAGTGGTGGAGAAGGAACAGAAAAAAAAAAAAAATAATTGCTGCAAGCAAGATCATCTGAGAAGATTTGAATGTAGTCTTATAGTCTTTCCACTAAGATAAAGTGAACTACAAAAGGCAGGCAATAACTTCTCAGTAGGGAGGCTGGGCTAGCAGCTTCACCTTATGTTTTAGGCTCATCCCCAGTGACTAAGAATGTGACATAGACAGTAGGAATCTCACCAAAGCATGCCAGGCAAGGGTCAGAGGCACCATTACAGACCCATGTATTAACCTGTAACTGGCCATATAACTTGTATAGTAGATTCTGTGCTGCTTTGAAGTTTGAACTTTAGTTATAAACTAAATCTTAGTGGCCACCAAACTGGCTCAGCAGGTAAAGGAACTTGCTACTAACCCCCAATTAGTTAGATTCAATTCCTGGGACCCACAGGGTAGAAAGAGAAAACTAACTACTAGTAGCTGTTCTGATTTTTTATATGTTGTGATGTTCACACACAAATACATATCAAAACTGGAGCAGGAAATAACCCTAAAATTTCAGCTAAATTTCTTTAGGCCTCTCATCATATCTCAATAAGCTTAATCTCCAGTATGAGATTCCCAAGGGGGCAAAGAGACTAATGTCATCTTCAAGGTGGATCAGGAAGGAAGCTTATTTAGCACAAGGACGAGTATTTAATTTCCCTCTGATCCTGTCCATTAGAAAAAGTACTCTGGGGCGATGGTGGTGCATACCTTTAATCCCAGAACTCAGGTGGCAGAGGCAGGCCGATCTGAGTTCAAGGCAGCCTTGTCTACAGAGAAAATTGTCTTGAACAACAACAACAACAACAAAGAAGTACTCTGCTGTGGGGCCAGCATGGTGCTTCCCTTAGAACTACAGTTCCTTCCAGGCCTTGCGCTCATTTAGATAAACCCTTATGCACAATGGTGAGTGTATCCAAGTTAGGGAATAGCAAACAAGCTGGCCATCAAAGCCAGCTGTGTGAAGAAAACTGCTTGTAGGGAGTAGTGAAAAGGGACCTCCCTTTGGCTTTCTATGAAAACCATCCTGAAGTTAGGAAATCAGCATCTGCTGCTTGAGGGGAAGGGGTGCTGAGGTTAAGTGGAATGTGCTATGGGAAGACCCCTGAAGGGACACAAAGTAGGTCAAGACAGAGATGGTCTGGCCCTGTCAGGCAGAACAGCAGCCAGGGATGTCTTAGAATGCCAATGAAAAGGAAAGGAGAGGCTTCAGGGTACCAGTGAGCTCCAAGAGCCATGGCAGGTGAAGATGGGAATAGAAAGAGAGGGAGTAAGTCTACGGAGGCCTTTCATTGCAAGGATATAGAAAAGGAGGCAGTAGGAAAAGCAAAGGAACCACTAAGGACTGGGACCAGGGCCTTGATCTTTGTTCTGTATAGCCACTGAACAGCTGGTTAGAGGTGCATGCGTATAATGCAGGGCTAGTGAGATAGAGGCACTGACCCTCACAAATGACAACCAAGAATGCCAGTGGCTCTCCTAATAATAAAGGTGCTTGTCAGTACCTTGTTGCCCTACTTACTGTGTGTTGCTTATGTACACACATAGACCCCATGGCACTCACCACAGGGATGTGAAGCTTGCTGAGTGGCTTGCCATCCAAGAGATAGGACCCCGTGTATGTGACATACTCAGCATAGCACTGGGGTGCCTGCGGAGTGATGCAGCAGAGGATCTTGCGTTTCTCCTCTATCTTCTTTCTGATCTGTAGGTACTCAAAGTATGGGTTGGACCTGTCACTGTGGTAGGGCTCAATGGCATCAAGCTTTATGGCATCCACAATGGCGGCCAGCGTTTGCTGGATGACCTCCCGAGTCTGCTGTGTGGATGTGTTGAGCTGCTGCTGCAGTTGCTGACTAGAACGTTGGAATCGGCGCTTGCGGGGGTGTTGGGCCTGGGCATCTTCTTCCTCAGAGACACGACCCTTGGCTCTAGAGGTTGGGGCAGGCATTGGATCCTTCTCTGTTGGGGGTATGCTCTGCTTGCTCTGGCTTGCCAGCATCTGGGCACGGTTCCTGGTCATGCGCTGAGGAACTTCTTCCACCTTGGGGGCTTTGGGGACTTCAGCTGTAGGTTTGGGCTCTGTGTCTGTAGCCTCTGGCTGAATGTTGCCTGGGGGCCCTTCAGCTGCAACCACAACACAGGTAGCTTCTGCGCTGTTTTGTGCCTGTATCAAGCCATCTGTGGTGGGGCCATCAGGTACACAGCAGGGAGCAGCAGAAGGGTCATCAGCTTCAGTCTCATCATCACCACCTCCCAGGGGATGCTGTTGAGGGGAACTGGGTGCAGGCACCAAATTGGAGACTGAAGTCTCAGGGGCACTGTCATCTGCCAGGATCTCTGTTTCTACCGTAGCTTCTACAACTACATCCAGCTTTGGTTCCTCTGAGGGCTCAGGCTCAGTGGAGCGCTGAGGTGATGCTTCCTCAGGAGGCGGGGCTGGTTGTTCCTCTGTTGCTGAGGCAGTTGCCTCCCCACTGCTGAGGACCCCGGTGGGGACCGGAGAGCTCTCTGCTGGAGGAACAGGACTGCCCTCCACAGCTTCTGCCTCAACATCTGAAGCATCTTTGGCCTGGAGAGGGAGCTCTGGCAGTGAGAAAGGCCCGAGGTCGAGGTCATCCTCAGGGCTAGTAAAGGCTTCATGCCATGGCACTGGTTCTACCTGGCTGAGGGCAGATATACTGTGATTGCTGTCTAGGAAGCTGCTCTCTAATGGTCCCAGAGCCTCAACCTGAGCCACAGTAGTAACACATGTAGGCTCAGGGGCTGTGTCCAGGGGTGTGTCTGGGAGTGATTTACAGTTGCTGAAGTAGGACTCCAGCCTGGTGGGAGCTGCAAAGGGAGCGGCCCCTTCTGCAGCAGAAATGGCCACTGGGATTGCTCCTGTCCCACCATCTTTGACTTCCTCTAAGCCTGACTCAGGGGCTGGCAAAGGGTAAGAGACTGGAGATACGGGGTATGTGGGCTCTGCAGCATTGAAGGGCCCTGGGGTGGTGGAGTGGAGGGACTCTCCAGGACAGAAATGTTTTGGGGACTCTGCAAACCTCTGTGGGGACTTTAGTAGAAGTTCAGAGCCCACAGGCCAGCTGACAGGGTTTTCAGAGGCACTAGCTATAAGGGTGGAAGAAAGGGCCTGCTCAGCAGCAGTGTGTGTCCATTCAACAGGTTCCTCAGTGATGACCGCATTGAAGGGGCCTTCATCCAGAGGCTCCAGATAGTTGGGCTCTGGAGGAAGAATGGCAGCTGTGGCCTGCTGGTCCTCTGTGGCATCCAGAGGTAGGCCTAGATCTGGGGGCAGGGTCCCTTCAATTGCTGGGGTCAACAGTTCACCTCTGGGGGAAGGAGAAGACTTTGCTGGTAGGCTGGAGAAGACGCTGTCTGGGGGTGGTGTGGCATTGACAACAGCTGCTGGTGGACAGTGTAGAGTGTCCACCTTGGGCGAGGGGATACCATAGTCTGGGGAGTAGTACCCAGGTGACAGGCAGGCAAACTTCTCTGCAGGAACGGGTGGCAGAGGAGTCTTTTCTTCCAGTAAGTGCTGTACTGGGGAATCAAAACTAGAGGCTGCAGGAACACTCTGTTGCCTGAACAGCTTGTCCCCAACAGTGAATTCCTCTTCTGGTGTCCTTCTGATATCCACAGAGATTGAACGATACAGATTTGTGGAGACAGGCCTTGTAGGTGTCTGGCCTGGGTTTTCTGAAACCACACTAGAAGCCACAGAGAATCTGTCAAAAAAGGGTGGAGAGCAGGCGCTAGTGGATGTGGTGGAGACAGGCATTGAATGTTGGGAGTCAGTGCAGTCGAACACTAGGTCAGGGTAATCATCAGCACTGCAGGATGGGGTCCTGGGTGTGTGCATCACCTCTTCATAGCTGGGGCATGACACTACTGAGGTGGGAGTAGGCACTCCAGTGGGTCGGCCCTGTTCAGTTCGGGGCGAAGCAGATAGAACCTCCTTCAAGGGTTGCCCAGCTAGCCAGTCTTTGGACTCTGTACCTGGTCCAGAGTGTGGCTTGCTTTCACCAGTGGGCAGCATGGGAGCAGATTCCTTGAGCTTTTTGTCTTTAAAAGGAGGGTCTAGGCCCAGAGCTTTCTTAGAAGGAAGGTCCAGGCTCTTTTTGCGTCCATCATCAGTGGGCTTCTTATCTTTGAGCTTGGGATCTCCAGACCTATGCCGCATCTTCTCCATCTGCTTCATGCGTTCCTTGTGCCGCTTGTGCCGCTCCTCGATCTCAAGATCTTTTTGGGACAGCATCCTTTCAAAACTGGTCATCATGAGATCACCATCTCCCAGGAGCTTCTCGCGGGGCCTGATGTCTTTCTTGCTTGAGTCTCTGGATGGCAGGAGCTTGTCATTCCCATTGCTCATCTTCACAGGGTCACCCTTTTCTCGATCTGTGTTCTCCTTGAATTTCTCCTTCAGCTTGGTCTCGCTGAGCTTCAGGCTTTCATCCCTGGACTTCTCCTTAAAGGAGTTGGGAGGGTTGTCCTTATCTTTGGCTATAGGCTTTGACTCATCCTTGTGATGTCTTAGGAACCCTTCTATGTGCTTATCCCTGTGTTTCTCCTTCTCATCTCTCCACTTTTCCCTGTGCTTCTCTCTCTTCTTCTTCTCTTTTAGGATGCTGATGGTACTTGAGCCATATGGCTTTAGTTCCTTTTCTATTTTCTTTGCAGGTTCTCTTTCAGAATCATTTCTGTCTTTCTTTTCTGAAGAAAACAACTCAATAGCTTTATCTAGCTCCTCTTCAATGTCAGCTTTTGTGGTGTAAGAAACCCCATAAGCTTCTGTATCCAAGAAGTCCTTTTCATATTGGCTGGAGTCCTTCCTGATGCCACTGCTATTGTCCTTGTAGTCTTCATTCTTTTCTTTCTTCTCTGCCTTTTCCTTTTTGGCTCTCTCACGCTCATGGCTTTTCTTAGAGGATGATGAGGAATGCCTGTGCCTCTCCTTCTCCCTCAATTTCTCTGAGAGGCAGGTATTCTCCCTGGTCTTGTCCTCTGGTGGTGGCTCAGAAAAGGATACCTCCAGAAGTGTGCTCAGGCTGGGTTCCTGGCCATGGTCAGCAAAACTGTCAGAGGAGACTTCACTGATCTTGTCATTGGAGTCTTCACGGTAGTCATGCAGAGCCTCTTCCTCTAGCTTCTCCAGCAGGCTCTTTTCCACTTCAGGGCCCCGTGAAGACTTTCTTTCTCGGGAGTGCTCCTTCTCTGGTTTCTCCTTGTGCTTACTCTTAGTCTTGTCTTCAGTAAAGTGCTTCTTCTCCACCTTTTCAGGGACCTTCTGTTTATTTTTCTTTTCTTGGGCAGAGTCGACAGAAGCTCTGTCTTTCCTGTCCTTGTATTTTTCTGCACACTCTTTATCTTTCTTCTCTTTATGCTTCTCAAAGATCTTTTCCTTCTTGTCCTTCCCTCCTTCTGCAACTCCTCTCTCTTTCTTTTTTTCCTTGAGCTCTTTGTCTCTTGGCTTCTCTGTGTGCTGCCTGTCAGAAGAGGACTTCCTGTGTCTATCTGAGGGATGTTCTCTTCCATCTTCTTTCTCTTGGAGGCTATCCACTCTTTGTGTGTCACTGGCCTCTCCAACCTTGAAGCTGCTGGTCATGTAATCATCTTTCTCATCTTCACTTTCATCTGTGAATATGTCTGCAATATACCAACTTTTCTCCTTTCCCTTCTTGTCGTCCTTTTTTTCTGAGAAGTCTTCTGAGATGATGCTAGGGAACATCTTTTCCTTCTTTTCTCTCATTTGGTCAAGAGATGCTTTTCTGTCTTTGCTGTGTATGTCTTTATGCTTTTCCTTGCCATCTTTCTTCTCTTTAAAACATTTTTCAAATTCTTTGTCTTTTTGACACTTCTCAAGGATAGACTTCTCGCTCCTGTCTCTCTCACTGGTCTTGTCTTTGTACTTTTCGGTCCTGCCTTTTTCCTTCCTCTCCTTTTCTAGGACATCCTTTCTCTCTTTTTCCCGTGCTGCATGGGACCGTTCCCAGGGCTCCAGGTTCTTAGTGAAGTCACAGTCTGATTTGTCTTTGAAGGTGCTCTCACAGCCACACTCCTTTAGGTCCTCCCTGTGTACCTCTTCAGATCTCATACGTCCATCCCTCCGCTCCCGGGAGCCCTCTAAGGTATCCCTCCTGTCCCGGGCTACATCAGCAGACTCTCGCCTCTTCTTGTCTTTCTCAGAGAGATAGCTGGGGATGCTCTTATGCTTTTCTGTTTGGTCTCTCCTCTTCTCAGAGTTCTTGTCTAGATAGTCCCTGTCTTTCTTTCGGAAGAAAGAGTCTCTAAAGTCTCGCTTTTCCCGGGTTTTGTTGTCACGCTTCTTTTCCTTATTCTCTTCTTTAACTGTTTCCAGGATCAGTTTAGCCACTGAGTCACTCTTGATGTCCCTATAGTCTGTCACTGGAGAGTCCCAGCTGTCCTCTCCTTTGAAATCAAAAGAGGAATCAGACAGGTCAGAAAACCACCTCTCTTGTTGGTCATCAGAAAGGCTGAACTTGGTGTCCTCATGCTCTAGAAACTGACTTTTGTTACAATATTCATCAAAGGTAGCATCTTCCCTATACACCTTTTCCTTTTTCAGTTTTTCTTTGTCCTCTTTGAAGGCCTTGTCCTTCTCCTTGGAAACCTTGTCCTCTTTCATGTCATTCTTCTTCTCTAACTTGGAAGGTCGGTCTTTGGATCTTTTCTTTCTTTCCTCTTTGTACAGTCTTAATTTTTCCTCCTTGGGAGACTTTTCCTTTGTTGACTTCTCTCTTTCTATCTTACTGGGACGGTCTTTTTCTTCCCGGAAAGATCTGTTGATGTCTTTGTTCATATCCTTGATTCTCTTTAGTGCCTTCTCATCCTTAAAGAGCCACTCTTTATCCTCTGATTTTATCTTACCAAGTTTATCTTCTTTCTTAAAGTGGTCTCTGTCATGTTTCAATACTTTCAACTTATTTTCAGTGGAAATGTCATTATCTAAGAGGATGGCCTTATCTGACTTTTGCTTGGAGTCCTCATATTCATATGTAAAGCTTTTCAATTTAAGTTCTTGGCTGACTGAACTCTGTCCTTTCTCCTTGTTTTTGTGTTTGTGTTTTGTTTTGTGTTTTTTTACTACTTTCCCTTCCTTGTCCAGCTTGGAGACAGCTCCGTCTGTACAGGGGTGGAAGGTGCTTCTCTTCTCTGGTGGCATGCTCTGCAGGCCACCCCTTTTACGATGTTCCTGCTTCCTCCTTGTAGGCTTCAGAGATTCTACACTGGAGCCCTCGGAGGAGCAGTCAGACTCGCTGGTCAGTCCTGTCCTTGAGGAGTCTGACAAAGAGCTGACCTCAGACCAGGCAGGGGAAGAAATGGCTTTCCAATTGTCAGTGCGCCAGTGCTTAGTGTGCTGGTCCGTGTGGCCAGAGCTATGTTTCTGGGCCGCAGCACTTCCATGAGACGAAGTGGAGGAGGCAGACAGTGAGCTGAACAGGGAAGGGTCCTTCAGCACCAGCGGGGACCCCTTGAGGCAGCTTGAGCTCCCCACAGAGTCTCTATCATCCTCATCACTCTCTGAGGACTCACTTTCTGACCCAGAGGAACAGAATTTGTCACTCCTCTTTCCAAACCGAACTTCTTTGCCTTTTGTTTCTTTCTTTCGCTTCTTTTTCAATTTATTTTTTTCTTTCTGCTGCCTAGAACTAGAAGACTCTCGTGCTTTACTAGTAGGGAGCATCGTGTGTGCTGACAACCTCAGTTTCTCTCCAGCCCCCATGGCAACACTCACATCCTCTTCATCTGATGTGTCTGACAAGATGCGATGGGCTGCCTTCTTTGGTGCAAGCGTGTTGTTTTTTGAGTAACTCTTAACTTCCATTTTGGGTATTGAAATGAAACTGTTTGACTTAGTTTCTTTCCTATAGTCTTTCTTCAGCAAATGCTTGTCATCCACTGGAGGAACCCTGTCCTGTTCATCATCCTCGTCAAACTCATACTCATCTTTGACAGGGGTCACAGTTTTCTGGGGCTCCGGATTCTTAGCCTTTAGCTTGAGGCCTTTCTCAAACTCAGAGTCTGTGTTATTGCCATCAACGGAGCTGGAAGGTGCAAATGATGGGGCATCCTCCTCTTCAGAGCTCTCTGTTGGAAACAGGAAGGGAGATATCAGGCAGGTCAGAATCATTTACCTAGCATCAGTTAAAAACGCTCTGTAGCTGTGGAGGGAACAGGTCTCCCCTACACATGGCGGCACAGAAGGGAAGGCTGGTTGGCTTTGCCTCTGAAGAAGCACTTTACTTTAGTCACATCTGAGGCCAACCACAGGCAGAAGGAACCCTTTGTGAGAGACAAGGCTGGCATCTCAGCAGACAGAGTGCAGGCATCTTGGCAGAGAGGCACCCTGGCATAACTCCTGTATCTGGAAGTTCCTGAAGGCACCAGCCACCTGAAGAGGCTTGTAGACTCTATGTGACAATCTGCAGTGCAGGGGAAACATATGTAGACACTGCAAGGCACTTGCCGATTAGGGAGTAAAGAGCCTCACCCACCCACTCACTTGGTCTCTCTTGCCTGGCTTACCAGTGGAGCTCTCCTCACTGGAAGTGTATGTGCCTTTGCCTAACAGGAGATTCACCATCGTTGGGGAATTGGCTACTTTCAACGGTGTTTCGCCTTTCCTGTTGCTTTGTTGAGGGTTTCCGCCATATCGTAACAACAACTTCACAACCTACAAAACATTAATAATAGTATTAGCAGACTATTTGAAAAATAGCTACTCTGCCATGCCTGTAGAAAGCTATAGCCCATTCTAAACCCTGTTGTGGGAGTGCTATGTGGAGAGCCATTATAGCAAGGTCTCTAGGTGCCCAGCAAGTCTGTCCTCTTTTGTGAGAGACTGCACAGAGTTCCCCTCCAAAAGCAGGTCACTTCCTCCATGTTTTTACATCTCCTTGATATGCTACCTCTTCCCCAAAATCTTCTCACATGCTCCCTTCCCACCAAGAGAGAACTGGCCAGCAGTGCAGATCCGAAGGGGAAGTTATCTTTGGAGGACTGGGGTGTGGAAAATAGAGAAAACAAAGACCACATTTCTGTAAGCTGGTTTATTTATTTTCATTTACATTAGAAAATAAAGTAACTCCTCCTTGCTTGGTTTTACATGCATAAAAATGGTTACATGGGTGACAGAAACATTCAAGGTGACATTTCAATAGCTCTATTCAACCATTTATAATCAGCATCCTGTGTTTCATATGCCTGAGACAGAAACTCACTCAATTCCAATGCAAACATCAAATTTCAATCTACCCTCAACTTCAGTTCAGGCTTTAATACATACTCTTGTCACTCAGTGTTTTAAGGTAATGTTTTGCATTGGATCATCAGCATGAAGAGTTTTTAATACATAAACTTATGTTTAAACTGCTGTTTAAACAAATAACCACAACCTGTCTGATAGTCCGAAGGAATCAGTTTCACTTGCTTGGTACAGATAAAGCTGGCTCCTTCCTTCTTGCATAGGTTGTTGTCAGAATTTGGTTACTGTGGTGCTGGGACCAAGAATCTACTTCCCTGCTGTTAGAGGTTAGTAATGTAGGCCATGTTCCCACCAGGCCTACTATCTTTATGTCTCTTCCATCTCCTTGTTCCAGCCAGGAAGAGACTTTCAAAAAATGCCTTCTGGACCACCTGATATCTTCTAAGAGGCCACTGTTCTGCTCACCTCACTGTATTCCTATAGCTTGTGAGAGCTTGTGACACTTTTACATAATTATAAAAAAGTTAGAACTCATGTAAATATAAAGTTTTAGATAATAGCCCTTACTTTGCCCCAGTTTTACTCAAACTTTTCCAGCACATTTTTCTAAAAGGGTCCTTAAAAACCAGTAAGCAAATAAACCATGTCATTATCTCACCTAAAATTTTAGTGAATCCTTACATCAACTCAGTGCCAGTTTTTCTGGCTGTTTCACTATCTTTTCATTCAGAAGCCCCAACTCACAATGATTCACTGTGTACCACTGGGTTCTTGGGTAATCCAGATCTTTAAGTTTCTGGTACTTCTCAAAATAGCCAGACAGCAGCTGCTTTTTAGCACTATTAACTTGGGCAGATGTTCTCTTCTTCACCATGCTTATTGTCCTGTCCCCTCAAAGGGAGTCTGGTAATGAAGCCACTTCTGCAACCCATTCTCTTGTAGGAAGGGGGTATGTCCAACATATCATAGGCTGACCTACCATAGCAATCTAATTTTGACTATAATTCTATGTGCTGACTCTAACTCTTAGTGATTGACCTTCTGAATGGGATTAGTATCAGTGGTAACAGGGATGCAGCAGCAACTCATACAGCCAGACCAACAGAGGCAACACTTGTACATTTAATATAGTCCTATTATCAAAACTGAGAGGTTTATCTATGTATTGACCTAGGCCTTAGGGTTGGAGAAGGGATTGAGGGCAACAGGGGACAACAATGATGACAACATAAAACTTACTTCCCAGTATCAGAAAACGTGAAAACTAGTTAAAACAGAGAAACATGAAGCTGTAGAATGGTCCAGAAGTTAAGAACAGAGCAGCCACTGGAAGGCCACAGGGAGATGCCAACCTTGTAGTGTCCGTTGTTGGCGGCATCATGCAAAGGCGTGTCATCATCCAGGCCCTTAGTGTTCACTTCGGCACCAGCGGCTAACAGCTGCTTGGCAATGTCATAATAGCCCCGGTTACACGCCTCATGCAATGCAGTCCAGCCTGAAAAGAGAAAGTTGGGGTGTTTGGCTTTGTGAGACAGGGTTTCTCTGAATTGTTTTGGAGCCTGTCCTGGAACTCACTCTATAGACCCAGCTGGCCTTTGAACAAGAGGTTTACCTGCCTTTGCCTCCTGAGTGTTGGGATTAAAGGTGTGCAACACCAACACCTGGCTATTAGAAAACATGGCACCTGCCTAAACTGTAGTGAATGACAAAAGGTGGGGGCGGGGGCAGAATGGTACTCTTCTCTAAGGAAGCCTGTTATACTCAAAGAAGGCACCATCCCCCAACCCCTTTGTGGTGCTTTGCATAATGAATATCTACACTGCTAACTCTCCAGATTTTTAAGTTGTAGAAGTAACTTATACATGGATAGAAAATTTGCACAGTCCCTGGAAGCCCCTGGGCTCTGCCTCAAGTGGATCCAAGGGCAGTTCTTATAGGCAGCTTCCACTTTTCCTAAGGAAAATTTTTAAAATAAGATACTAATTAGGCACAATCAGACAGTCATAAACTAGGCAGTAGAGAAATCTAAGGCTCCGTACAAAGTTGATTTTGCCTGAACCCTCTCACCACTGTCTTTTCTGAGAATTTCATACATGTATACCATGTATTATCATATCAGCCAGCCCAATTACCTCTAGCTATCACTGCACTGTGAACACATAGTTCTCTTAAAATGTTGCATCATGGTGTGGGGGTAGCACATCTTAAAAAGGCAGCCCAGTGCTCTAATCACAAAAACACACAAAACAAAGCCTTGCACTAGCACATCCAGGGAGGTGCCTCCATTGATGTCCTGTCCATCCTCTATAGGAAACATCATGAGTGCTCAGTCTATAGTCCTCTGCTGGAACAAAGTGGGTACTTTTAAAACAACAGATTAAGACCCTCCAGAAACTTGCCTCGTAGTATAGACCCATAAAGCCCCTTGCTTGCTTAAATCCAGAGACTCGGCAGCAAATCACACTGTGTGGGCATGAGGTCAGACTCAGAAACCAATCATACTCCACAAAGACACTTCTTCCCATGTTCTGGGACCAAGGGCAGGAGGTCAATCCTCCAGGAAGCAAGCTGCCCAAGGGCAGCAAGTACTTACCTGCAAAGTCTTTGACATTGACATCTGCGCCCTCGCTGATGAGCTCCTTGATGCGCCGGGCATCACCCCGGATAGCTGCTCGGTGCAGACGTGTCTCTCCTCGTTCGTTTCTCTTGTTTACCTTATCTTTGGTTTTTGAGGCAGAATTGGGGGTCCCCTTCTGACACACTGTAGACTGGGAGGGATGCTTTGGTGTTGTATCTACTGCCAAGGAGCAAAAAAGTAGGGCATTATAGAAGGCAGCTTTGTTTCATGGAAACATCAAGAAGAACCCAACCATTTTCACGAGGGAAAGGAGAGCTACACAGGACCCACTACCAAGTACAGCCACCCCCTCCCTATCCAAAGAACCACTCAGGTGCCTGGGCCTCACCTGGGCTATTTGCAGACTCCTCAGCAGTCATCTGCATGAGCAGAGCCACCTGCTGACGCTCAGAGAGAGGGTATCCAGCTCGGATCCCAGACAGCCCCATGCCGAATAGTAGCCCGGACTTCCGGGCAACAGGCTCCTTCTTGATCCTCTTCCGTTCAGGACCCTGCTTCTCTGTGTGGCAGGTGAGGGAGAAAGGGAGGGGAGACTTCATGCCCAATCCTCAGAGCTGAATTTTTAACTAATGTTATAGAGCCCCTTCATTCCACCCAACAATTACAGAGCAACAAGGAAGGTCTATGAGGGGAAGTGTCAGTGCTGGAAGCACTGCCATCACCCCACTCTGAGCAGTAGCTGTGAGAGACACAGTATAAATGCCCTGTTGTCAGCCCATCGGATCTACGTTTCGGTCTCCACCAACCATTTGCTCCCTACAGGCGCCACACACAAAGGCAGTAGGATGGTTCAACACCACTGACCTGGCCCACACGGGACAGGTATCTATTATTAACACGTGTCTGCAATTAAACTCCTTCCCAGCCCTCCTCCAAACAAACAGTGCAGATATAAAATGGCAGACACAGTTTAATATATGTAAATAAATCAAGGCCAACTTGTCAGTACTGTACCTTTCTTCTTGCTTCTAGGAACCTCCATTTCATGCCATGGTGCTTCGAGGACCGTACCAGCCTTGCAGTACCACAACATGGACTGAGCTGGAGGCATCTAAAGGCATCAACACAGAGCACTAACAAGAACGATGTAACAGCTCAGCTGTTCCATCTTAACCGCCTCCTAACAAGCAGATCCTGGGTGCCTCTGACCGGTGACAAAATGCCCTGCCAACCTCTACTGGAAAGATTGCTCTACTGGAAAGAGGTGGAATGTGGAGAAAAGACACCCCAGAGTCCATGGTTTGGGAACACAAAGGCTCTTGTTTTGCTTCTTGCCTAGCAGCACCCCTCTTGTGGTGGAGATCAAGGGTGTAATCCCCTGAGCAGAGCCAGGGTGAGTTCAGGGTTCTCTAGGTCACAGGGTACAAGCTACAAAGCCTGGATTTGCCAAAGTCTGGCAAGGGGAGAATGCCGATGAGACTCTTAGTGGCAGTAGTTTTCCTCCCTTCCTATCCAGAAAACCCTCTGCTGGCATAAAGTAGCTTCTGAAACTAAAAGCCTGACTGCAGAGGTAGGTGACAGAGTTAAGAAAGTAGCCTCAGTAGATAACACTGAAGACTCACTCTGGTCTTCAGCCCCATCAGCACTTTCCCTCTATTTAGGTTAGTGTCTTGAGGACCCAAAACCAACCTACCACTTTTCTACTAAATCTTCTGTTAGTTCTTTACAAGCATTTCAGACTGCCTTCTTAAAAACTACATTTGTGGCTTGCTGACTTTGAAGATTTTTAATGTGACAAGCCTGTAGGCAGTGGCATTTGCCTGTTTAACAACTCATGGCAAAACTCCCCTAAATACTTCAGGCTACCACTAGCTAGTTTTTAAAGAAGCCATGTACAAATATGAGAAAGGGGGGGGGAATCAAAATGCCAGAACACCATACCACTCCCAAGTGGTTAGCTCAGCTCTTGTGCAGTATGTGCTTGATAAAGTGCAGATTAGTGTCTTCAGATCATATAAAGCATACTTTTATGTTTTTTTTTATGTTTGGCACTATGCCGAATCTCAAGTGAGCCTCCCAACCCTGTCAACTAAGTTATAGGTGATATTTTGCTTTGTTTGTTTAACATGGTCTCATATAGCCCAGGCTGGCCTGCACCCCCACAAGGGCTGGAATTATAGGCATGTACAGAAATAACTATACTATGTAGCCCTGACTGACCTTGAACTTACTATGTAGATCAGGCCGGCTTTGAACTCAAAAGATCAGTCTGCCTCAACTTCCGGGGATTAAAGGTGGCCATATACCTGTTATTTTAAAGGAACCTAGTAAAAATGTACCAGGCTAGTAGTCTTAGGCACATGTACTCTTTAGCAGGTCATCCAAAGGCTCAGGCTAGAAGCCCACCCTGGGCTTTTTCCTTGTAGAGAAGCTAAGAACACAAGACCTGCCTATCCTCTAGAACAGCTGCTGACAACCAGGGAACACACAGCAGCTGTCCCTGCCCGCAGCTCAGTGACCACCAGCCAAGAGGCGTTTCATTGCTCTTAAAGATGTTCAGGGACATGCAGTACCACTTTAACACTGTTCTGCTCCCCCTCCTCTAAGAACTTGGTCCCTGAGCATAGCTACTTCTCACAGCCAAAAATTTTTAGAACTTCAACACTGACTTGTCCAAATGGAAGTGAGAACAGTTCTGAAATTTGTTTTCCTCAAAGTCTTAATTGCTTCACATGCAATAACTGGAACCCACAACTGTCCAGTTTCAATCCCCAGTCTCAAAGGCCAGCAAAACCTGAGTGCCTACAAGACTGAGACACTATACCAGATTTCTGGGGTAAAAGATGGACACCAGAGAAGCCCCTCAAGGGCACAGAAAGTTCTGCCATATGCAGAATATACCCAGGCTTAATGTGTCCCGACATGGCTGAGCTGCCTGACATGGACTTGGGCTGTGTTGCAGATGCTCAGCCCGTTACCTGTACCCACCATCACCAGATGCTGAATAACCTGGCAGTCTGTAGGGTTCACCTAAACTGTGGGCTCTTGTGACCCAGCTCCACACCCATTGTCACAGTTGGAGGTAAACAGGACAGGAAGCAGGAGAAACTATTAGTTCCTGCAGACAACCAGAGTTCCTCTGGCATTTTACACTTATTTCTGTTTTCTATTATTCAAATGGAAGCAAAGTAGACTTTACATAAATTCCAGATGTTATCTGTTAAATTGCTAAGAACACTGACAGGTTCAAGGCGAAATGCAGTCTATGACACAGTTGAAAGAGTGGCAGGTAGGAGGATCACAAGTATACCCGAGCCTACAGAAGGGCAGCAGGGGAGGGCTGTATAATGGATCCAAGAGTCCCCTTTAAAACTGTGCTCCTTAGGCTTTGCTTTGAGTAGAGCCCAAGGATAGAGAATCTGAGAAAACAGAATGAGAAGTGGATGGACCCACAGACCCTGCCAACCCTCAGGGAGAGAGCTGTGACAGTTCTCTTAGGCAGATAGAAGCCTGGATGGTCCTATTTCTCACCTATAGTCAACAAGGAATGTGATAGTACCTTTCTTTGTACCCACAGGTCTCATGTCAAACCTTGGAGGTATGACAATTGTGTTTTATCACTCAGATGGAAAACACAAGACACCAATAAGCACTTCCTAGCTTGTGCCTGGATCGGTCAATGAATCTTTCTCATTCCCAATAATTGGCATTGCTGGTGAGGCCTTCAGGGAGCAGCCTGTTTTGCCTGACTCCTTCTTGTCATTACTTCTATCAGAGGAAAGGCCTTCTAGATGCAGTGCGGCTTTTGACAGCAAGGACAGAGTGTGCTTTCCCAGGAACATTCCTTGAGCTCCTGGCTGCTAGAGTAAGTGCTGTTCAACGGTGTCTTCTTTGTCATCCCTACAACAAATTCTCATGTCTATATGTACTCTCTTCTTGCTTGTCTGCCTCCTTTTCCCTGCAGCTCTAACCAGCTCCACTAACCCTTACTCTTTTTTTTCTGACATCTTTCATAGTTCCAATTTAATTTATGTCTCAGTTCAGGAAATTTCTTCAGCTACAATTAATTCACTGGTTATTCTGTGGGTTAACCTTGGGTTTCTTTTCACAAATATTGTGCATCTTTATCGTTTTCCCTTTTTTTTTCTTTTGGCAATAGGGTCTCTTAATGGCCTAAGGTTTACCAAGTAGGCTAGGCTAGCTGGTCAGTAAGTTCTGGATATTTACTTGTCTATATCTTTCTTCTGGGATCACACACATGCCACCAAACCTAGTTTTTGTACATCTTCAATCTGTACATTTTTACTCCCACTAATATTTTTTAATGTCATAGCCAATAAACTATATAGTGTGACCACTGAATTTTTAATTTTAGTGATAATTTTCATTTTCAGATGTTTGTTTGATGCTTAGGGTGGTTTTTTAAATTTGTTTTGGTATGAGTGCTCTATGTGCATGTACAACTTTATGCCAGAGTAGGTAGGGCATCAGATCCCATTGTAGATGGTTGTGAACCACCATGTGGTTGCTGGGTATTGAACTCAGAATCTCTGGAGGAGCAGTCAGTGTTTTTAACCACTGAGCCATCTCAGCCCCCCTCCCCCCTTGCACTAGTTTTCATTTTGTCCATTCCAGGATATTCTTCTAAAGCCAGCTCTTTCTTCCCTGTGGTCTGTAATTCTGCCAGGGAGTTATGGTATCCAGGAACCTCCATAATGACCTGAAACCTATGGTCCTCCAACCCATCTAGAGGAGGGACAGGTTTCAGAACAGAAGCCTACTGCCCCTATTTAGAATATACCAGCAGAGCCTGGGATCTTTAAATGGAGACTGTCTTCCTTGATAGACAAATGTGATCTAAAGACTTAGCCATTTTGTGGTGTCTGAGGACTGGCTTCATAGTAGAGGCCCAATTCTAGGGCATGGAACTCTACTGAGGTATTGTACTTAAGTTCATTTCACAGTGTGGGGGTTGCTTTAGACATTTCTAATTCTAGGCTTTAGCAACAAGACCACTGTTTAAGGTACAGACTACGGTACAGACTACATCTCATTACTGAAATTGTAACTCTTATGAATCCAGATGCCAGTATAGTCTTGATTGTATTCTGTACAGGAACAACTTTAATGGTAATATTTCCATTGAATAGTTTTCCCACCATTCTTAGATATGTGTAAGGTAGGGCAACACCTACATTCTTAACAACTTCTTTGTTTTTACATATAAAAACAAAACCATACCTCCCCAACCTGGTCTTGGAATCTAAGTAATTCTGGCCACAAAGACCCACATACTAGGTCATTGGTTGCAAAAAGGACCTCCATCTATCTTACCTAAGCCCTAGGTTACAATTCTAGTGTACTGGGTAGAGGGCTTAACAGTGCTGGTGGCAGCAGTCCAACCTGAAGCATACCCTCCCTCATCAAGTTATTGTGCTAACTGCACTCCAGAATTACCAATACATCTTTTCCTTTCATTTTTAATTAGAAAGGGGGGAGGATCTGTGCTGTGATAAGTGACTCCTCTCACCTATGTGCTGTGACACCTTCCATCCCCCAGTGAACTCTTCTAGTCCTTGATCCTCCTCCTGAGAAATGGACTAGCCATCTGTAGCATGGTATTGAGGTCAGACTGTGCCTTGGCTTCTATGACCTCTGCAGATTGTTTTCCCAAGTTCTAAACTGAGGGTACCACTGGCTCTCACTGCACACTATTCTCCAAAAATCACTTGAGGCATATGCCTGCAGGATGTATGCTTGCTGCTGTACAGTTCGGCAGCAGATTGTGAGGAGAGCCACAACACAAGCAGGACAAGTTCACAACCAGTTACTCTCACTACACAACACATGCTGAAATTCAGAAAATAAAATGACATGCCCAGACATGCACTAAGGCCTGAACCACATCTATCAATGCTGTCTGGATGGGCCCTAGACATTGGCAGCTGCTGCCAGTCAGCTGGGAGCAGCAGCCCCTCTCAATATTGAGGGGGGGGGGGGGGGACTGGTTGCATTTCATAAGTCAAGAGGCTTACAGATGGGAAGGCTTTGAGGCAGAGCACCAAAAGCAAGGCTAAAGCTCCCAGAGTGTATAGCTAGGACTAAACTGCCTTGCTCCAATATTTGCCTGCCACTTCTCCCTAGCCGTGTTCTAACCCCAAATATCTTTTTACCATGGCTTACTTTGCTGTCTCATTGCTATAAATGCCAAACAAAAGTCTGCCCACCAGAACAGCTGACTCTGAATTTTGTGAATTTTGGGGGGGAGGAAAAAAAAAAAAAAACAGAATTTGAATCTGATCTCCTTTGTTTAAGAAAAAATGGCTTAGGTCTGGGCAGGAAAAATGGCTGAGAAATACACCAGACCAACTACTGATATCTCAATTATGTGGAATATTTTATATGGATCTAGTTCTTCACAAGTAGTCACATGTGGTTCTTAGGTTAATCTCAAGACTCCTCACTGGACAGTAATGGCATGCTGGGCTGAGGCTGCTAATCTATAGTTGGGGTATGTCAGTAATCACTAAGTTCTCACAGCATTTCTCCTACCATACCCCCAGCCAGTGAGCCAGTGACCTAGCAGACAGGATCTAGACTCTACTCTCTTATTGGACTAGTATCTGCCAATAAGCCCACAATGATGTCCATCTAGTGAGCAAGGTGATGGAGATGCTTGCTCATTAGCCCATATTCACTACCAAGCATTCTACACAGCCAATGGCAAGAGATCTGGAAAAGTCCTTTACCATAGAAAAAATAAGGAATGAACACCTAACTGAATTTATGAGTCAACATACTGCACAAACCCCTGAGGAGAGACTCTTCCTCAAAGGTATAAGCAATGTAAGAACGCCTTTTAATTCCCGCCCTTGTCCCAAAGAAGCATTAGATATTGGGAATGGGAAATTTTTGGATCTCATATTTGACTTATGCCCTATGAAGCGGGTGGTTTCTGTGTAAACCTTAGAAAGGTTAGATAATGGATTTTAAATTAACAAATTTTCCAACATAAAAGGGGGGCAGAGTAGTATCATCCGAAGTAAATTATATAAATTATATAACTCCATAATGAAGGTTCCTCTCCCCTCCCTCCCCCAAGACACTATGTAGCCTTCGGTGGCCTGGAACTCAAGTACCAGGATCAAAGCGCCTACTACCACACCAGGCCATGAGTAATTTTAATGCTGGAACTGAGACCAGACCAAGATAGCAGGAGGAAGAGCACTTCAGGTCAAGGTGGTATGTGAGGTCAGTCCCAGTGATCTTGTCTGGAAACGGCCCTAAAGGAGAGGGTGTATAGTCTTATATTCCAAGAAGACAGGGACACTGACATTGGGCTGCCTGGTTTTCCTATATAGACAGCCAGATCTGCTTCCATACTTGCTAGCGTGTCACAAAGGTCAGTTGTCCCACTGCTAGCTGTAAGAAATGTACTTTCCTGGGATCTTCCCCTACCCACCCTTACAGAGGTACACTTCTAGAAAATGCTCTTGTCCACAGCTTTCCAGGTATGGTGATGGCAAGTGTGTTGCACCACCATACTGATATACAACCTTTGGAGGGCAAGTTTTGACCAGGCTGACTCACAACAGACAAAACTGTATTGTTCTTGGCAGACTGCCCTCAGTCCTGACTAAGCACTGAAAGACGGCACCTCCAGTGGGCTGGGTCACATGAAGCAGGGTCTGGGAAACCGGAAAACAATTTGTATGATTTGGTGGTCTGATACTAGCCAGCATTTTGCCACTTGAGGGCGCAGCTGAGGAAGCTCACTATTTGCTACTGAGAATCCCAACTGGGATTGGGGGGGGGGGGGCATTCCTTGTATTACTGGGCTAGGCAGGCCACTTCTGGAATCAAGGATGGGTACTAAACTGAACATTATCAGCAGAGGGCGCTCGAGGGATACTGTAGGATCAGTATTGGCTAAACTGTTGGCCTAGGGCTTACACTTGCTCATCTTTCCAAGCTAGAATGTGTTTAGTATGACTAAGCTATACACTTTGAGGAAGGTCTGAAAACCCTATCAAGATGACAGAGAGATCCTATCTCAGTCACTATTTTATCAAGTTAAAAATCTTGCAGATGCCAGCACATTTCCAGCTTCCAGAACTCTGAGCCTAAATAAAACCTCATGAGTTTGTGTTGTGTGTGATTATCCACTACACAATTCTCACCCATTCTGTGGCTTCTCCATCCTGAATAATGTGGTGGGTGCCACTGTAGAGCACCCTGAACCCTGCAGATGAGAGGTGTGCCTCTTAATCATACTCCATTTTTAAGGCAGCCTTGCTTCTTTGGGTAAAAAGAACTCCAACACACCACAAAGTACAGAAGAGAAAAGCAGTTTAAAAGGAAGAGTATGTGCGTGTATGAGAGAGAGCAAGTGAACAAAACTCAATGGAGGAAGACAAAGATTTGCTAACCTTCTAAAGCTGTACTGCACATCTGTAATTCCAGTACTTAGGAGATTAAAGGCGAACGGATCAGGAATTTGATAACAGCCTGGGAAACATCATGAAACCGCATCTCAAAATTTGGAGATGTCTAAGGCTGGGGATGCAGATCAGTAGTAGAGGCTATAAACACTCCAGGGCTATAAAAGTGAAGGAGTTCAACCTTGCACACTAACATCATCATCTCCTCACGGGAATGACTAAAGCAAACCTATAAATGTTATACTAAAGAATTATCCCTCAAAATAATAGTAAACCTAGGACAGGGCATACACACATTTTGTATGTATGTCTATATTAAAAATATTTTAAAATGTTGTAAGTCTCCCTATTTGAGCCTCTGCCAGCCTCAGAAAGTTTCAGTGTGAACATTCATCCTCAGCTCAGTTAAAAGATCCAAACTGCAATGGGGGCTTCCCATAGCCACTGAGGAAGACATTCTCAAGCATGAAAACATGATCACCTACAAGTCACAGGATTCTCCTAGGCAGCACAAAGACTTGCTTTCCAGAGAATGTGTGGCTGTATTTCAACTGGGAACAACACACTTTGCAATAACCAAATCAAGAGACTCTCTGCAACCCCACACACCCCACCCCACATACACACGCAAAAAGACATTCAGGTTTGATCTGGTTTTCTTCTCTAGGCACATCCTATGAGCTCCAGGGAACTACCAACCCAGCCTCTCCATTATGGCATCCTTGGAAGCATCTGTTATAGAGAATGAAACATCCATCCCTGTCTCTTCTTCATCTACGTGTCTCTACAAGCCTCCCACTCCCAAACACACCAACAAATTGCAGAAGTCATGTGCACTAACCCACAGCACTTCTTAAATCCAGGCAAAGATAAACCACTAAGCTAATCATCTCTGTCATGTTCAAGTATGTACTGTGCATAAAAGGTAGTCACGTATCATTATCTTCAGCACCCTTGCCTCATGCCCAGGACATTGCCTCAGTACTGCAATGCTCTCAGTTGGCTCACCCCAGGATTCTGCCCTTTTGGTGTTCTGCTGCCCATTAAAAATAAAGAGGCTGAAGAAAAGTCAAGTGACCAGTCGAATGGAGTACTGTCTGGGTGTAATAATCATCAAATACAGGAGGATACACAAGCTAGAGACCAGGGTTTTCCTTCCTGAAGCAGCCCAAGACAGCAATATACACAACAAGGAGTATACATGCCCGTGTATACTCCTGTTCTGAATCTTATTCTCAGGAAGACTATACCAGCTGTCTCACTTTCAGGGTTCTCTCTGGGTTTTGCTATGAGAAACCATCTTTGCTCTGTATGAACTTCAGGGAAGTATACCAGGACCCTTGCAAGTTTGACATTTAAGATAAGGCTTTCTTTGGAGGAGGTATCACTGCACAAGCCGGTATAGCAGCTACAGCAAGACTCCTCCATGGACAAAATTAAACCTGGAGGGGCAAGGGATGGGAAGAGTGGTCTCTGTCTGGTACCTGTGTCCGAGTCTTTCTGCTCTCCATTGGCCCCCACGGTGAAGGGCAGCTTCCTCTTGGTGGCTCGTTCTCTCACCTCCTTCCCTCCATCACTGCGGTCCAGCTTTGGAGTCTTGGTTAGAGAAACTTTATCTTTATCCTAGAAAAGAAAGTGATGCTTTAACATATTGCTCCTAAATTAGTTCCTCAAATCAGCTATGGCTTTACTTCATGTGCCAAAGAAAGCACATCTTTTACTGGGGCTATTAACAGCCCCTCCTGTTTTAGGCCACATGTGCTAGGCAGGTTATGTTGATGACAAGGACTAAAATATAGAGCTGACTGTGGTTTGGCCACGACCACAGACCCACAGTAAAGGCTCTCAGTTAAAGGATCTCAGTTGCGATCTGCCCCAGAACTCTCCCTACAATGTGGAATCAAACCTTCTAGCATAACTCTCACATGGAAGAAAGTGCTGACGGGGGGCCTTTTCCAAGGTTAGCCCTCAGGTGAGTCCTTGAAACCCTTTCTGTGCCCAACTAACATTGGATGAATTGTAGCTTTGCTATTCTGCTCCAGGGGCCAATAGGCAGCTCCTGGGGTGACAGAATATATTCTGCCTGTACTTCCTATTTCATCCTGGGCTTGAGATACTGGGAGATAGTATGTCTACAGATAACAAAATTTCAAGTCTACCTACCTAACTATAGCTATTATGGAAGAGGCTGGAAGGAGGGCCTCTCTAATAATTGAGTAATAACTTAGGAGCTATACAATTCTGGACACTCATCCCTAATGCATGTACATACCACCAAGTCTGGAATTTATTTGGGTCAAAAACATCAGGTATGGGCCTGGCCATAGTGGCATACCCTGCACTTGGAAGCAGAGGCAGGCAGATTTCTGGGGGTTCTACACCAGCTTGATCTACAAACTGAGTTCCAGAATAGCCAAGGCTACTCAGAGAAATCCTGTCTTTAGAAGTAACACAACAACAGTAAGGATTAGACACAATGTACTCCTCTAGAAGTGTTACCTAGACATACTGTACATTCACACCTAGGATGTAGTTCTGAAAATATGCCACACAAGAGCAAGTCTCTATTTGAGGCTCAGGTCGCATGATGTTTATATACAAACAGAACATGAAGCTGTGCAGGCAGGGCAAAGGGAAAGAAGAACAGCTAAACATCAAAACCCAGATGGACATAGAACATGATGGTGGGAGCAGAAGTTCCCTTCACCAATGTTACAAGAGGTGCTATCTATCCACATTACAAAGGGAAACTTGCCTGGCAGAGCAACAGTTAGCCCTGTGACCACTATAACCAAACCCAGGAAGAACTCTTAGCATGAGGCTTACCTAAGGGGTTCTATGAGTGAGGTTTATCAATTACCATAAACACCTTAGACTAGACAAACAACCAGTTCTGACTCTTTGGACGGGTCCGACTTCCCTCACAGATAGTGCTATCCTTTACAGAAGCCAAGAACAAGAACACTGAGGTATGATAAAACCTGGAGGCCATTCTGGAAACACTACACTACTAAGTGTGAATGTAAATGTCATTCATATTTAAAGTGAAAGAAAAGGGGCTGGAGAGATAGCTCAGCAGATAAGTATACTTGTTGCTTTTGTACAAGACTGGGGTTTGATTTCTAGCAATCACTGCAGGCATCAAGCACACACATGGTGCACAGACATACACGTAAGCAAAAAATTCATGATTAAAATGAATAAATCTAATTTAAAATTTAAAAACTAAAGATTAAAAAGCAAGTGAAATAGAAGCTATATTTGTGTGTCACAAAAAGTTTCACATTTAAAAAACAAATATAAAAACTCCTAGCTCCTTGCTGGTAACTAGCTACTAGCTCCTAGAGACCTGTTCAGTCTCTAGTAAGAGACTGAAACATCATGGGTCCACTGCCCATACCCAATTAACATTGGCTGGAGAACACAGGAACAGTATTATAGTTTGGATAAAATACATGTGCAAAGACTCAGTCCCCACCTGGTGGTGCTAGTGACAGGTACCTGGATCAAGACAGCACTCGTCTGATCCACCAATGAGTCAGTCCAAAGCTGATAGATAAGTGGGAAATAGAATCTGTTAGAAGAAATAGTTCGCTCACTAGGAGTACAGCTTTGAAGGGAGTGTCCTTTCTCCCCACCAAGAGGTGAGCATTATGCCCTCTTGCCATCATGCTCTCTCTGCCTCATCCATGCCAACAGAAGTGGGGCAAAAGGACTATATATAGACTAAACCCTCTGACTGTATGAGCCTCTTCCATCACCACAACACAAACCACACATACACACAAACAAAACCTTTCTTTAAAGAAATTGGGGAGAGGGGTGTCTAACACACTTGGCACTTTACCTAGAACACATTTAGAGCTCAACAAAGTTGAATGAATGCTTTAAAATAAAGTTCTTGAGAGTGAATCTGGACAGCATGGTTCAAACCACTTTAAGCATTCCCCACTGGAAATGTTAAATTTGGTCATGTAGTTTTGCTACATAAATTGATGCCACAAACTTAGAAAATGAGCACAAGGAAAAGAGTTGTTTAAGCATGAAGACTTGAGTTCAGATTCCTAGCACCTATATAAACAGCCAGGTATAATGGGCAATGGACACTCTGAGACAGATACCAAAGCTTGTTGGCCAAACAAGTGAGTTCCGGGATCAGTAAGCTTGTTGGCCAAACAAGTGAGTTCCGGGATCAGTAAGAGACCCTTTCTTGAAAAATAAAGGTTTGCCTATTGACAAAACCAATGATCCTGGGACCCCCATGGTAGGAAAGAACTGACTCTTACAAATTGTCCTTTGAATTCCACACACTTGAGGAGTAATATGTGTGAGAATAAAGAAAGACAACAGTATGTTTTGAGCATGTGCGCACAAGGACACAGACAATAATAAACTAATTAAAAAAAAAAAAAAAACAGAAGAATTTACTCAACAGTTAAAGGTTTCCCAGTGTGATACCACAGTGAAGTTGTAGGGCTCAACCCACCAGGAAGGCCTAGCATGTAGGGACTCTGAACCATTTTCTCTCTAAGTAGGAATATAGGGAATAAAAGCCAAACAGGGACTTCTCCTTGAGGACCTAATATGCTCAAGAATGCTCAGCATTCCTTTAGTCATGGCACATGTGTCACTAGTGTTGGAGAAGTGGGGACTGAACAGGACAGGGTAGCTTCATCAGAGCTAAGTCTGTGAGGTTAAGAATGGACAGCTAAGGTAGTGTAAGGGGGTAGTGCTCTCAGACACTGCTTGATTTGAATGGGGTAGGAGGGACAAAGTGGAGAAGCCACTAAGGTTTTCGGTAATTTGATGTCCCTAACAGCACTGGCTAGCCCCAGGAATGATTTCCAGAAAGAATCCAAAACATAGTCAGGCTTGATTCTTCTCTTTTCTGCTTTAGCAAAACAAAAAGAAAAGTCCAAAGAACAAAACTCAGAGCACACAAGTCCACCCTGAGATGAGCTGATACCCTGCTAAGGATGAGGAACAATGAATGAAACAGGCTCCATTTCCATCTCTTTCTGTTATCTTGCTCTTGGGTATAGCCTCCCGCATCTCCTATCTGTCAAGAGAGCAGGCTATATACATTTCATATCCAGACCTCAGGACACTCCTGGAAAATCAGAGGATCCAATAGCATAACCAAAGCCCTGTCACCCTTTCAGTGATACTGGCATAGCCACCAATCAAGGTGGGCTTCAATCACAGCAAACAGCTGTCAGACTCATGCCAGGTGTCAGTTTTTGTTTGTCACAGAGGAATACTGGGGCTCCTCAAGGATACGCTGATATTGCAAAGGATCACACTTAATCTTATGGTATTTACTGTACTTATATGCATACATATATATAGTTCTTAAGGGACGTACTACCCTTGAGGGGCCTAATTAAGTAGCAGCAGGTACACACCCTCAGAGCCTCCTTATGTTCACCAAGTCTGCAGAAGATAGGTTCTCAGCTGAGAAGCTGGTCTAGAATACCCTTTGAGAATCCCAGAAGAGACTACTATAGCAGAGTTCTAATAGGACTTAATAATAAAAGCTCAAGAGTCAATTATAGGGAGAAATGCTGAAAGATCAGAGAGATAAAGGAGCAAGCCACAACCACCTTTACCTCGATAACTTCCCAGCTGAAAAGACAATGAGTGAGCTCCTGTCTCCTCACACCTCATCACTTCTTCTGCCCAGCCATACCACTTCCTGTCTGTACAGACCTCCAGACAGATCTCTATAGTTAACTAGTGGCTAGGTCTGCCCTCTGATCTTCAGGCATAAACAAGATATCACTACAGGCTGCTTTTGCATTCTCTTTTCTGAGGGGTTTTCTTGATTACCAACTGTCGCAGGAAAAAGAGAATGGTCCTGGAATGTGAAATATCACTTTTGGCTGAGTTGTCTTGGATAACACAGTCCTTTTGCTCTCAACATAGCAAAAATCATCAGGGCAGGAAATTTGCTGGGTCCTACTTCAACAGTTTATCCCTGTCTTCTCCACATGGCAGCTTGTGTCACTAATAGGTGTGTAGCAAGATGTGACAGAACCACATGCTCTTTTTTTTCACAAATATTTATCTCAGAGTATGATTCATTTGGGGATAGAAATCAAAATAGGCTGCTTTTGATGATACATTTGTATCTGAGGAAATGAGTTCACAGGGTAATAGCTGAAGCCAGTCCAGTGTCCTGTCACCAGCAGACCTTCCTTCATGATCCCAAGATTTTCCACCTGAGATCCTATGTACTCCCATAGGAACAGACTCCATCATGAATTACTCTTACAAGATTCTACCCTGAGTGACCAGATCCATCAATCTCCAGAAAAGACCTGGCTTTTTGCAGTATAGTATAAGCAATCAATCAAACAAAAACAAAGTAAGCCACGGCTATTTTATAGTGGAAGGGGAGGCGGGGGAGGAACCTTAAATTGAATCCATGTACACTGTCAATAGGACTAACTGCTCAGCTCAATTCAACTTGTGGCTTCTCCTCCTCAGTGAACAACAACCCAAGCCAACCTGAAACATCCTGGACCTCAAACAGCAAGAGCAACAGGCTACAGCTTAATTTCTATAGCTTTCATAAAGGATCGATACAGCCTACTAATTGCTAGAGCATAGCCTTTCTCCCTGATTAACCTTCCTACCCTTTTCCACCTTCATGTCAAGCCATGCACCACTATACACCTGAAAGGCATCACTTCTTTCATGATCCACACATTGGAAGAACTAATTATTCTGAGCAGAGCTTTTTCATCTTTGTCACCCTGGTCACTAACAGGGCCTAGAAGAGGGTTAATCTTTTGTTTTCCCCCCATCTACACCTTAAAATACTAATTGCAGCATGAAACCCAAGCCTAACATGGGTCCTGGTCTCTTACAAACATTTTGGGGGTACAGTGACTCCTACTTACATAGCTTATGTGGGGAAAAGAAGCTTTTGTACAAAACGTGACAGCCATGCAACATACCAACCACAAAAGGCACAGTACACATATATGTATGTGCATACCAAGTATATTCTCTAGGAGGCAGTAGGAGTTCTCTAGAGAACTCTTCACCAGACAAAAGCAGCAGTCAGGCAAGATATAGGGTATCCAAATTGAAGCCTCAAGAGGCAGTAATGAAGAAACAGGGAAGGGGGAGTGACTTGGGATGTAACAGGTCTGGTAGTTAAGTGCAAGGTGCTTCACATAGTTGAGCTGTTATGTCCCTGGGGGTACAAGCTAGTTCTGAGGTCCATGATGCTGCCAATGAAGAGAATAGGAAGCCAAGGAATATTTAGCACAAAGACAGCAGAATAGCTAGTGTCTGAGTAAGAGGTCTGTCCCTTCAAGGCTCAAATGCAGCCTTTGAAAATATAGGATTGCTTTGATTTGAAAGCCCACGGGTTTTGAGAAGTATGTGCAGTTTCTGAGGCCAGCTTAGTAAGGAAGTTCTTCAAAGAGAAGGCTAAGAGAAGACAGTAAAACCTCTTCCCAGGCATACACCTAAAATCCATCTCTTTGCATCTATTCAATGTGACTCTCCCAAAAGCAGGTTCATGTTACAGATATTCAAGGGCCCCAGAGGCACATTTATCTTTTCTGTCTCAACAACAACTAAATATGTCCTTGTTTACAAACTACTTCATGCTCAAACAAAATTCAAAGAACAGATTACCCAGCTCACTAGTTTTCACATGTAGAATGCCTGCTAATAATTATATGGAGAGTATTATCAAAGTCCAGAAAGAATCAAAATGGGAGAACACTGAAAGATTGGAGGTGCAGCAGAGTTGGAACCCTCTCACAGCCACAGGCTAGAACAGGTGTCAAGAGGTTCTCAGGAAGAGCAACCAGGACCTACAGGTGAACTAGGAATAGAAAATCACCTTATAAAAAACATGACCTGAATTCTGAGGGTGTCTCAGGACTTCTTCATCTCACTGGCTGAGAGGTGCTCTTCTATCAGAGAAGAAACCCAGTCAGTCCCAGTACAGCTCATGTACTATGAAATATAAACAAGCAACTAAACACATAAACCATATACATACATCATACATACATACATACATACATACATACATACATACATACATACATACATACATGGTAATTCTAACTTTTTTTTTCATTCATGGAGGAGTCCTCCTTTGATACCAGAAAGTATGCACCCTAGAACCTGGTGTCAACAACACAATGACTAAAATATGGCAATCTGAAGTTACATTCTATTTCCTATTCTTGGATTTGTTTATTTGTTTGAGATAGGGTTTCTCTGTGTAGCCCTAGCTGTCCTAGAACTTGCTCTGGAGACTAGTCTGGCTTTGAACTCACAGAGATCTACCTGCCTCTATCTCCTGAGTGCTGGGATTAAAGATGTACACTATTACCACCTGGCTCTATTCTTGTTTTGAATTAACAAAATTTGAAAACAAATGTCTCAGCAGAGTTTATAGTCAGTATAACTGAGACACAGTTAACAGTCTCACTGAAAGCACAAGATATCGTAGAGTTCTAAGGACATAGATGGGCAATTTCTATATAATAAAGTCTGCTAAGGGCTTGACTATGACAAGCTTAAGCAGGGCCTCTTCAGTGAGTGAATGGGTCCTTACAAGACCTCACAAAACAAGCCAAAGACATAATAATGAGTTTGCCTTGTGAGCACATGAGTGCTGTCTTTAGTCCTTATTCTGGGTCTTATTGATCCAGGAAAGGCAAGGGGAGGGGAGGACAAACCAAGTATTACCTTTTTCCCAGTTTGTTTCTCCACCATGTCGTTGCTGAGAGAAAAGTCTTCTTGCTGTGGTGTTTTAGAACACCCACTCTTGGGCATCGTTCTCCTCCCCTTACTTGATCTTCATTTATGCTGCCATTGCTTCATCATCAACTGTCTGCTTCAAAAGAAAAGATACAGCAGGTTAAAAAAAAAAAAAAAAAATCACTGAACCCAAAACATAAAATCTGGCTAATTTCATAGGGTATCAAACAAACTGTTCAACCAAGATGTGCAGTTGCCTTGACATGAGTAGCCAGTAACCTCAATCTGGGTAGGGAGCAGAGCCAGGGAGGGCTATTTCATGAGGCAGCTCCCTGGATCATCATCAACAGGAATACTGATTATGCTGCATAACGAGGAACAAAGTAGATAAGGAACTCATGACAGGAGAAAGGAATGAACTGTTAGGATCCTGAAGTTTATTCTGGGGAGCAGTCATGAGTACCTGATACCTGAACCTCTTTAAACCAGACAAAACCTAGTGACTCTGTGCTTGCTCTGCATACTGTTCCCCGCCCCCAAGCAAAGTCAGGTGCATAGCCACAGCAGTGAATGCCCTTCATTCAATTCCAACAGATCATATCTCCCCAGCACAACTTCCAACATCCACTCATCAACTTTAACATATTTTGCTCTTCACGCCCCTATGTAGAAGTTGGGAAGACAAATATTCTACTTTTCATAAAGCACCTAGGATACTGGTTAAGCCTATAATTCCCAAATAAGACATGAGTGGCATAGGAAAATGGTAACTATGAGGGAGGCCCTAGACGATGTGTAGGCAGCTTCAAGGTCCTACTCCATATCTAGGGAGCTAGACCTTTCATCTGGGTTTGAGGTTCTGGCCTCTGTGCTTCTGAAAATACCTTAAGGTGCATGCTGCATTAATCACATGCTTTATTTTCTATAACTTGGCATCCTAAAAATGCTTGTTGGCCATGAACCCAATTTTATAGATAGCCAAAATCTTAGGCAAGCCAACAACCCCCCCCCCCAAATTCAACCCTCATGTACAAGCCAACAGATCCCTGCCTTAACCACCCAGGATAGTTACCAGGCAGCCAGAAAACATCTCAGAAGGACTATCTAAACTAGATGATCCTGACTGCTCTGTCCTGAGTCTTCCTCTGTTGGGGCTTCTGATTCATAGTGGGATTACAGCCCTCTTTGGTGTCTGAATATGGAATACACTTTCACTTCAAGCCTCAGTCTACTTTTCTCTGTGGAAATGCTTCCTATCCTTCATAAATTCCATGTTTTTCCCTACTTGGGGTTTCAATTATTCTGACAGAACAAGGAAAATAGCATTTGCTATATAGATTCCCTAGCCAGTGTATCCCTACACTTCATGGACCTGGCTATGTGGAGACTGAGGCAGAAGGATCACAAGTTCAAGGCCTGCTTGGACTACAGAGTAAATTCAAGGCCAGTCTGGAAAACTTAATGAGACTTTGTTAAAATTAAATAAATAAACAAACAAGCAAATCGACCAGCAAAGCCACGTGCACTGTTTTCAACAATCTTCCCTTAGGAAAGCTCTCAGTGCCATGCAAGACAAAGCACTTTCTGATTGGTTCATCTGCATCTACAGACAGCAGCCTCACTCCCTAGCTCTTCCTGTCCTATTAAAGTCATGCTTTTAATCTACCTATGGATTTCACCTCTGTAGAAAGGATAGCTTCTAAATCTCAATACCTTTGGGGCTGGGAAGATGGTTCAGTGGGTAAGAACACTTGCCCTGCAAGTATAAGGACCTGAGTTAGAATACCTAGCACCCATGTAAAAAGTCAGGCATGGCTGTGCATGTCAGTAACCCAAGCATTCATTAATGAAAGGAGAGGATGGAGGTGTGAGATAGGTAGATCTTGAGAGATCTTTGCCTAAAAAGCCTAGCTAAAAATATTGAGCTTTCAGTTCAATGAATGACCCTATCTACAGGCAATAAACAACTATAGAGGAAGATACTGGATGTCCATCTCTAGCATTCACATGGCTGCCCAAGCATGCAGTATCTGTACTCTCATACACACACACACACACACAATACAACATATACACAAAGACCCTTTTGTTACAATCTCAAGATCTTATCAGGATCACTGGTCTAAGGCCAGAGCTGGGTACATAGCAAGGAGCCTGGGCTGAAGAAACTTGTAGTTTGGTTTTGTTGCTGTGATAAAACACTCTAATGAAAAGCAACCTGGGGAGGAAAGGAGCTTATTTCATCTCGTATTTTACAGTCCATCATTAAGGCATTAAGGCAGGAACCACAGAGCAGAAACCACAGAGGAACACTTCTTACTGGCTTCCTCCATTGCTTGCTCAGCTTCATTTCTTATATAACCCAAGCCTGCCTGCCCAGGGGTGACACTACTCAAAGTGAGCCGAGCCTATCCACATTAAGCATTAAGAAATGCCCACAGGACATGCCCACAAGCCAATCTGATGGAGGCAATTCCTTAATTGTGGGCCCCTCTTCCCAGATGACTAGTTTGTGTCAAGTTACTAACCAGCACAGAAACTGTCTCAAACAATGAAAACAACTTTACTTTGAAGTAAGGGACAAAGCTGCCCAGGCCATTCATTCATTGTATGACCCCTCCACCAGTAGAGGCAGGGTGCTCCCATCCATGACCCTTATGTGGCCAGACATAGCACCTCTTTTTTGAATATGTAGCTGTGACACTTGAATGAGGGTAGGAGCCAGGTTCTCTGTATATAAATGAAACCAAATCATATGGGAATTCCCACAGACACCAGCAATGATGATCAATAAGCCACTGTTAAGAGTTTGGAAAACAAAATAAGCAAACAAACATTTCCAGACTGAAATGTCCAATTTGGCCACACCATCAACAAGAATTAATGAATAAGCACATTTTCATGAATGAAAAAAATACTGTGTGACCCTTTGCCCTATCTTTTCTGAGGAATTATGTGACATTTTACTGACATAGGTTCCCAGATTATAGCCCCAGGTCAGATCCAGTCTCCTTTCTATATGCGCATGAGAACAGAAAATGGATTTTATAAGTTACTTTAATTCTTGAAGGGGTAAAAATCAAAAGATTATTTTGTGACATTGGGAGGGTTATTATTTTGTGACACTGGACTGGAGAGATATGTAAGCAGTTAAGAGCACTTGTTGCTCTTGCAGAGTATCTGTGTTCAATTTTTGGCACCCATATAGTAGCTCACAATTATCTCTAACTCCTATTCCAGGGGATCCAAAATTCTCTTCTGATGTCTGCAGACACCAGGCACAAACATAGTACATACATATACACATAGACAAACATTAATACATATAAAATTAAAATTTTTTAAACCTAAAAATTATAAAGTTTATGTATTTTGAAAAATATGTGTAATTAAGATTTTGGAGACATTCAGTTTTACTGAGATGCAGCCAACATCCCCATTTGCTATCATGCCTTCTGTTGGGCTGTCTTAACTGCAACAGCCATGAAGTCTATTGTGCAGCCTCTCTGGCCCTTTATGAGTTTACTACAACCTCTGCTGGTGTAGTGGTTCTGAAAGTTTTGATAACGTTACTTTTCAGGGTCTCTGAGTCAACATATTTCATGATACTGTGTGCATTCTATGGTACTGACTGTGTAATAGAAAGTAACACTGAAATGGAGGTAAGGTTTTCACACTCACTGCTTGTTCTAATTTGTGTTTCTGTTGCTGTCATAAATACTATGACCAAAAGCAAGCTAGGGAAAAATAGAAAACCAATCACCAAGAGAAGTCAGGACAGAAACTCAGGTAGGAGCCTGAAGCAGAAACCACAGAGAAGTATGTGGTTCTCAACTTTCCTAATGCTGTGACCCTTTATTTAATACAGTTCTTTGTGTTCTGGTGAGCCTCGCCCACAGAATTATTTTCAAGACTGTAATTTTCCTACTGTTATGAATCATAATGTAGGGGCTGGAGAGGTAGCTCAGTAGTTAAGAGCACTAGCTGCTCTTCTGGAGGACCAGGGTTCAACTCCCAGTATCTACGTGGCAGCTCAAGACTGTAACTCCAGCTCCAGAGGATGACACCCTCACACAAACTTATATGCATGCAAAATAACTGCCTGCATAAATTCACATAAAACATGTAAATAAACCCATAGGCTAAGAACCAATATCATAGAGGAACACTGCTTTCTGGCTTGGAAATGAAAATGCCCCACAAACATGTTCATGGACCAGTCTAATTAGAGTTCTTTAATAGTCTTTGACAAATGAAGACATGTATGAAGCAACTCTAGTATACATTATACTACTAGGTATCAGGAAAAGCATCTGTGAATATGAGATGATAACTGGATTCTTTTACTTAAAAGACTACCTTTTTATCCAAATACCAATAAAGAATTGAGCATCTAGCAGTCACAGCCATTCTTTGGTGACTGTGAGGATTGGTTCCTAGGTCCTTGCAGATATCAGAGCTCATGGTGTTAAAGTCTCTCATGAAAGATGGTACAGTGTTTGCATAGAACATTTTCACACTTTTCTTGTCAGCTTAAATAATCTCTGGATGACTTTGGTACCTAGTAACAACACAAACATGGTGCAGGCTGCTATGTGGCCATTTTATTTTTATATAATTTTTTTTATCTCTGGTTGACTAAAACTACAGGTATAAAAACCACAGTCACAGAAAGTCAATGGCATTACCCCAAAAGTGAATAATATGAGCCAAACATTTAAATGAAAATTGATTGTAGTTGTTGCCAATAATAAAATCTGAGCTTTCACATAGAAGTAAACCTTAACTCAGGGAGACTTGGTGTGCCCTCCACAAAGCCTAATTGCTTCTCCTAACTTAAAGGCACTGTGCTAAGATCAAGGGTGTTATCGAAGTGTCTATTTTTAATAATGCAGAATAAGAAATCTGCACAATTGAGTGAACCAAAATTCCCAAAATAACCAACCTCATGATGCTAAAAATTCACACACTGGACGGGAACAGACAGAAGTGGCTGAGCCAACAGCAAATGACAGGCTAAAGCCTCCATACCAGCCACTGACAAGAAGAAATGGCAATCATGACACCTCTTTTGTACTGTATGCATGTCTGTAATGAATCAGGCTTTCTTTATACACCTCTAGCAAAATAGCTAAATCGAAAGCAGTGCAAATGCCCAGCTGTACCCTCCCCATACTAGCCAGTTAAAGACTGCATATATAGAAAACAATGCCACTTTTTTCTATTATAATTTCATTTTTATTACTTTTTAATAAAAATCCTTTCATATTCAGGTATAACACTTTATTATTTTCAAATCAACTAAACAAATTAATAAATATGCCTCATATAAAAACTAAGCTCTTTGGGGTTCAAAAATTCCTACTAGCTATGTGAATATACCGAACGCAAGGAAGTCTATAAGCAATTCTGGCTATGAGTAAACAACCATCCTAGACCCCCCAAAGTAGTATAAAAAGGAAAGTGGTCTTTACGGGGAAGAAAAGAAATTATATGCATATATAGATTTTTGAAAATCTCCAAGTATGGAGGTACATAACTGTAGAGCTAGCCTACAGACAGTGGAAGAAAGAGGATTAGCTTGAATTTGAGGTTTTCAAATTATAGAAATGACTATTCTTAAATTGAAAAACAATTAAAAAGTTAAAACAGTGGTTATCAACAGTATGATACTGACAAAGAATTAACCAAAACGAGGAGGAAGACAGAACAGAGAAAGTACCAAGACTATACTGGTGCTCATATAGGACTGGGACAAACTTTGGGTAGCTAGGGAAAGATAGGCCTACCCCTCTGTTGTAACAGCAAACTGAATACTCACATGCAAATGTAACCTGCTTCTGCCTCACATCTCAAACGCAATTTATGCCAGAGGACAGACAGAAACATCAAGAACACAGCACATTGTTCTCTAAAATAGAAATCCTTATTATAAGGGCTGGAGAGATGGCTCAGCAGTTCAGAGCACTGACTACTCTTCTGGAGGACCTAGGTTCAATTCCTAGCATTCACACGGCAGCAGCTCACACTGTCTGTAACTCTAGTTCCAGGACTTTTGACACAATCATACATGCAATGAACACAAAATAAAATTATTTTTTTAAAAAACCTACTACAAATTAAGTCTGAAAAATTCTTAAGAAAATTGTTTTTCTATTAAAAAGGACGCTTTGAAAACTGGGAAAATAGCTATAAACTAGAATACATAGAATTCCTGCAAATCAGTAAAATAACAAGATCAAATAAATATAAATATAGGTCAGCACTAACGCTTTATAAAAGGTAAGGGAGTAGAGGAAACTTCTCAACTGCACTATCAAGGAAACAGAAATGAAAACCAAAATAATATACTGAGTATTGGTAAAGACACAGTAAAGAAAAGTTGTCTATTGAGAATTACAAATCAACAGAATGAATGTCACAAACTATTCCTTCTAAATATAAGATTATCCTACAATCTAGTGATTTGATCTGGAATACAGTAAAAGAAAATGCAATTACAAATGCATAAATAGATAGTATTCAGGATTAATAAAAGGTCCAAACTGAGCTGAATGTAGTGCCCCATGCCTTTAATCCCAGCACTTGGAAGAGGCAGGCAGATGTCTATGAAGTCAAGCCCAGCCAGGTCTACATACTGAGTTTCAGGACAGCCAAAGTTACATAGTGAAACCCTGTGTCACAAAACAAAAACAAGCAAAACCCCGAAAAGGTCAAAACTGGTAGCATGTGACATGAAGTCATAATGTTATCAGAGAATACTAAATAACAAAGGAAATAATGTAAAATTAATCTCACAATGAAGATTTGGGGGGGGGCACATTTACATAACTTACTGAAAATGACTCCAGTACTTAGAGATGTGCTTAAGTCAGAAAATTTGTCTACGAAATGTGGCTGGGGTAATAGTCTGGGACTGGGTTATAAAGATTTCTAAAATGAAGGTTATATAGGTGTTTGTGTTGAGGGGAAAAATATGTTCTCACTATATGGATAACATTTTACTTCACTAACATATTAAAAAAGCTAAATAATCATATTTTATTTTATACAAGTATGAATTTTCAAATATAAAAACAAAACAAAAAATGGAATAAGCAATGCTGAAAGAATGGCAAATACTACACCTTGATAGGACTCTAGAAAGTAGAAGCAGTTAATGATAATGACCTTGCAGCCATACCCATTTTCCCACATGTAGTTGAGGCTGGTTGTGTTTCCTGCTGGGAGCCACATCCACACAGAAACAACATGAGCCCAAATTCAAGGCTATATGACATTTAGAGTAAGTCAAACAACAGACCACTGTAATTGTAGAATAGGTGCCTGTATACCCTTGATGAAATAGAAGCACAGCTCTGAAAAGATGACTATAAAGAGGGCTGGGGATAAAAGGAAAAGCAGAAAGAATTCAGAAAAATACTAAATGTGAAAAGACAGAAATATAGGCATGTGTGTTAAAGGTGTAATGCAACAACTAAAAATAGTAACTACAGGAAAGTCTGGAAAACAGATCAAGGGCAGTGAGTCAACAGATATCTTCCAGATATCTTCTAGGCTTAGCAATAGAGAAATGAGCACATGGAAATGAGCAGGGGAGGCAAAACTCAAATCCAGAGGCAGGCTGAAAGAAGGAAGTAGGTGCTAAAGTACTGCTGCTGGGGAGGCAAAAGGACAGGCTCTCTGGAGACATCACTTTACAACTGCCCGTTCATTTGCTGTCTCCAAACTCATGAACAAGGGAATGAACAAGTTGTATGTAGGGGCAACTCAGAATTGAACACTTACTAGGCACTAGGGAATTCTTACAGCAGATGAACCATGGAGTGATGTCCATAATACCAAGGGAAGAAACAAGTTCAGTAAGATGTGTTCAGTCTAAACCCTACTTAGAGATGTGGAAGATTGCTTACAATAAAATAAATCTGAGCCCAGCAGTGGTGAGCCACACCTTTGATCCCCAGCACTCAGGGTGACAGAAGCAGACGATCTTTTTGAGTTCAAGGCCAGCCTGGTCTACACATCAAGTTCCAGGACAGCAAGAATCACACAGAGAGACACTGTCTCAAAAAATAAAAAGAAGAAAGAAGTTAAGCTGGAGACATGAAAGGGAAGCTCAGCATAGCTAATCTTTGTTGTCCATTTGGCTACAGAATAAAGGCCTCATAAATGTAACAATCCATACAGAAAAAGCACTTGACAAAATTCAGTGTGTATGGCCACAAAAAAAAAAAAAAAAAAAAAAAAAAAGAATGAAGACTAGCATAGACGCTATGTGGAACATCTTCAAGGACAACTACACTCTAACTTAATGTTGAGAGCTGATTGGTTTCTTCCTACAGCTGGTGAGGCAGCAAAAGATGGCATCATCATCTCTCATCTCCCTGTTCCCTGTCATCACCACTGCTTTCAACACCACACTGAAAGTATACATAAAGAACAAAATTAAAAAAGGAAAACTATCACTATTTACAAACACAACTGCCTAGAAAAATCACAAGAAATTCATCAAAAGCTCCTGGAAATAACAAGAGTTCAGAATGACAATAGAATATAAAACCAAGGCAGAAAATTCCTTTCTGTTTCTACATACCCATGAATATGAAGCAAACTGGGGGTGGGGGCTCCAAACTAAATGAAAATGTAAGACTCAAGTATAGAAAGAGACTTTTTGTCTGATTGATTGGTTTTCTAGAGCAACGTTTTGCTATCCACCTTAGGCTAGCTTTAAACTTGCAATCTTTCTGCCTTTGTTTCCCACGTGCTAGGATTAACACTCCCTGAAGAAGCTTGTAAAAAGAGAAAGTCTTTCTGAACTAGAGGTAGGAAGAATTCTTAATTAGACATGACTACCAAAGCAGTGCCTAAAGATCAGGAAAATTAAAAACTACTGCTTTGTGAAATACTTGATGTAAAGGGTGATAAAGACAAAGTAAAAAGGGAGACCTGTGTATAGACCATAGGTCGGATAGCAGACTTGTATGCATAGTGAAAAACAAACAGTAAAAAGCAATCCAACTGAAAATGGAGAAAAAGGAACACAGGTGCGTTGGCTAATTTTATGTCAACACAAGTTAGAGTCAACTGAAAGTAGGGAACTTCAATTGTGAAAAAGCCTTCATAAGATCCAGCTGTAAGACATTTAATTAGTGACTGATGGGGGAGGGACCAGGCCATTGTGGGTGGGGCCACTACTGGCTCCATAAGAAAGCAGGCTGAAGAAGTTCTGAGGAGCAAGCCAGTGGGTAGCACTCTTCCAGGGTCTGTGTATCAGTTCCTGCCTTCAGGTTTCTGCTTTGCTTGAGTTCCTGTCCTGACTTTCTGTGACATGGACTTATAAACTGAATAAACCCGTACCTCCCCAACTTACTTTGAGTCATGGTGTTTCAATGCAGCACTAGAAACCCAACTATAGGTAAATTAGACAATAGGTAAATTATTAAAGAGATATGGGGGTAAGTACACAGTGACCACCTGAAAAAAATGAAAATTAAAATTACATATCTAGAGCAGAGAAGAAAGCTCAGTCAACAAAGTGCGTGTCTTCTAAGCGAAAGGACTTGGGTTTGATCTGCATGATCCATGCACTTAAACAATCAAGCATGCATTTGTAATCTCAGCACCAGGCAGATTTCTGGGACTCTGCTGCCAGCCAGTCTAGTTTACTTATTCAGTTCCAGGTCAATGAGACTTGACCTGGAATCTTTAAGAACAAAGAGAAAGAAAAGTATGATTTAGTAGCGTTGTTAAGAACTGACTAGTAAGGAATCTGTAGATATGCTGAAATGCCACCCCAGTAAGTACTTGTTCAATGCAGTAACTTTATTCTTCAGTTCTGATTCTCTATGCAAGAAGAAAGGAGGAGGAGGAGGAGGAATGGGGGGGGGACCCCAATACACAAACATCCAAAGTTCTCTTCTGAGGAATGTTAGTGTTCCTGATTACATTATACTTATTATTCTGAAACTTCTAAGTGTGCCCCATGATATGAACCAATTAGAGAGAGAGGGGGGGGGAGGGAGGGAGGGAGGGAGGGAGGGAGGGAGGGAGGGAGGGAGGGAGAGAGAGAATGCTCTTTAAAACCCCGATATGTTAAATTTAGGAGTGTGAGAAAGGACAGATATAGACAGAGGACAGCAGATAGGAACCACCATCTGCCTCACCTGGTGTTATCATTCTTAAAACTTGATGATTTCTCTTTAGGAATTCTTAAATCTTGGCATGTAAAGGTATGGAAATAACAGGTAGACCCAGGGGAATCAGAAAGAAGTCTTAAAGCCCCCATCTTTTCCTTTTTTAATAACAGAAAAGATCATAGGTTCCTAATATTGCTTATTCTTTTTCCTGATTAAGCCTATTTCTAAACTTCCTACTGTGACAGTGCCCAGAAGAAATGATAGCACTGTGCTTCTATGATATCTAAGGCATCTCCTACACATCATGGTCTCTCTTAATCTGACCCTGGAAAGGCTAGACAGCTCTCCTGCAGAGAACCAAGTCCCAGAGAACACTGCACTACCCTCCATTCTGCTGTCTACATTGCAATCAAGGACCAACAGAGAGCCTTGGGGTAGAAATGGCATATGAACCAAAGAGTGATCAAATTCACAGGCTTCCTGATTTCTAACTTTTATAAAGACATGATCATGTTCGCTTGGAGGCAAACATCATAAAAAAAAAAAGGTACTCCATAAACAGTAAAGTTCTAAGTCCAAAGTAAAATTACTCCTGAGGGCATGGGGTGAGGAAAGAATGACAGGCAAAAAGAAGAGAGCACTAAGTCATATGACTGAGTTAGGTGTCCCTGGGTTCTGGTCTGAGAATACTACTCTCCTCACCTTACTGGTAGCTACTGGTGTACAACTGAGACAAATAGTACCTTCCCTGTTTGCTTATAAACAAAAGTAACTCCTGTAGAAGCTCCAGTTTCTTTCCACTAATATATAACAATCCTGTGTGAAACTTGCTTTGTAGAGCAGACTGGTCTTGAACTCAAGCTCCACTGCCTCTGCCTCTAAAGGCATGTGATACTACTGCCCGACTCTAGTCAAACTCTGGTGCTGTTTTGTTCTCACAACAACAGGTTCTAAAATTCTGAACATAACGGTGTCCAAATTGCAGGCACTGCAACAGAATAAAAAATAGCCCTTTATGTCCCTGGACCTTTCCCATATACAGCATTGCTCGAAGTCCTCTGAACTTATCTCACAGAAATACAGCACCAGCCACCACAGTGGAGTTGTCAGAGCTCTTTAGCTGTGGCTGTACTTCATTTCAGTCCAAAATTATTTTAGCATGTTAATCAGCCATTACAGTAGCCTTAAATTTCCAGGAATATTGAGTACAAAAGACAAAATTGCCACATACCTTTTACCTCAAATGCACCAACCTCTACATATCAATATCCTGCACCTGAGTAGTTCACCTGTCACCACTAATCTCCAGAGTTCATAATTTACATAAGGATTCCCTTTTGGTTGCTGTTCGGAACTATTATAGCACACCATACAGACCAATTTCTCTGTCCCAAACATCCTCTGTGCTCTGCCCAGGCAATTTTGTTGCCTTTAAGAAAAAAAACTTACTTGTGTATGTGGAGGTGTGCTCGCGACGTCTGTGCGCAGCACGTGCCCGCGTAGCACACACACACACACGCACGCACACACACACGCACGCACGCACGCACGCACGCACGCACGATCTAGTGTACATATTTGGGGGGGTCAGAGTCAGTTCTTCCTTTGTATGTAGTTACTGGAGATCCAACTTAGGTCCATCTTGGTAACAAGTGCACTTAGGTGCAGAGTCATAACCCTACTGACCCTAAGATGGGCTTCTTTTACTTTGTAATATGCACATGTGGTTCTTCCATGTTTGTTAAAACTGGTTTGTTTTTAGCAATGAATAATTTGCCTGGCTGTGTCATTGTTTATCCATTCACCTACTGAGTCTTGGCTGCTTCCAATTTGACAATTATGAAGAAAGACATTTTCTCAAAAGTCAAATACCAGAACAGAAAACACTGGAAGTATATACCCATCATCCCATGAAGAATGTTATTCTGTCATCATGTTGCCTTGTGTGAACTTATGCATGTGTGCAGTGTATTGCAACAGAAAATATTTTTCTCATTTTGAGATACAGGTTTTCAGAAACAATGGTTAATTTGTAGTCAGAAATGTTTAGGTCGATCTATAAAATACACAAAAAGAAGTAGATCATGGGCAATTACCTTCATCCTATGTAGTACTGATCAGTGAGCCTTACAGTTTATCTCTCAAGATGGAGTAAGGATAAGAATTGACCTTTACTAATCTAGTATGTCAGTTTCTAATGCTGCTGGGTTTCTACCCTCAACTTCACTGAGGCTTATAGGCAGAGTGAGGTTTATGATGTTTGTCTTGAGACAATTTTTACTTCCTAATCCATATAGCAGCCTTGTCTATACTACTATTGCTGATCCAGCTCATCATTCACCACTTCTAGCATGTGAAGAATGGATCAACAATGGCAGGAGCTCACTACAACACATTCTATTCCAAAATAAAGACACTGGGTTCTGTGGGCTAAAATGTATACCAGAATCTTGTAGTGAAGTCATATAGACATGACTGTAGAGAGTGTCTCCCCCCCCCCCCATAGTGTTTTTCTGTGTTGCCCAGGCTGTCAAGTTGACCTTGAAATCACAGAAATCTGCCTGACTCTACCTCCCAAGTGCAGGAGTTAAGCAAGTTGCCGCCACCACCACCTGGGGGAGCTTCTCTTCTCCTCCTCCTCAATGAGTAATCACACTTCAATGAGAGCTTTTATCACCTAGTGTTTTTAATCCTAGCACTTTCCAGGCAGAGGCAGGTGATCTGAGTTTGAGTCCAGCCTGGTCTACAGAGAGATTTCCAGGACAGCCAGAGTTACAGAGAAATCTTGTCTCCAAAACGGAGGGGAGGGTGGGGGGGAGAGACACTCCACACACGATGACACAGAGCAAGTTTGTCTTTGGAAAGAAGCAATAATACTAAGATGGGATTGCATGCTGGCCCAAGGATGACTTTTAGAAAGTCATGCTTATTTGCATTTATTTCCATTAAACATATCATTAGTTCATACAATCTGATCTGATTACAGAAAATAAGTACTATAATTTTAAACGCATTAACTATACCTTGCTCGCACAGCATTTTGTTTGTCAATCATTTCTACTCAGATGATATAGGCAGACCTATGTCATAAAGGAAAAATTAGATTCACACACAAAAAAGTGGCATGCTCACAGCCAGCAACTGGAAAAAGGACTGGAAGCCACAAGCTCCATAAAAACACAGTCCATTGCTGTCTATCTACTGGAAGATCCTTCACAAGCCATAGTCTGATGCCATAGTAAGAAGCAAAAACAAACTTAAGGCAAACAAATTCCAAAGTTCTAAAGTGCAAGGTAAAGTATTCTGCACCAGACCACATGATACATTAAGTTAAAAAGCATCGATTTTTAAAAATATTTCAGAAATCTAAAGAATATAACCAGAATGGGTTATATCTTGAGATTTCCACAAAAGAATTATGTGGATATTCTTGGTTGTCAACTTCACTATATCTATCTAGGCACACCTGTGAGGGATTTTTTTTTTTTCCTGAATTAAATCTTTTGAAGTAGGAAGTCCCACTTCTAACCTAGATCTTTGAGATGGGAAGACATATCTTTAATTTGGATATTCTGCTGGCAGCCTAAATAAAGGACAAGGGAGGAAGCTTGCTCTCTCTTTGTCTGCTTGATCACTCTAGCAGGTCCATTCCTTCATAGGCATTGGAGGCTACTTCTTCAGGATTCTGGCTTATACTGAGCTATCCAGCCTCAGTGGACTAAACAACTACTGGATTCTTGGAACTTCTATTGACAGGCAGCTATTGTTGAACTAGCTGGACCACAATATATAAGTCATTCTAATATATTCTTGGGTGTCTATACCACCACTCACAAACACCTTCTTTTCCATTTTAGACCAGTCTAGTCTGTATAGTAAGTTCCAGGACAGCCAGGGTTACAGAGAGACTCTGATGACAATCCTCCCCCATACTCATATAAAGCCTTCCAGGATGAACCCATATCTTTTACCCAATTTTCAGGAGTTTACAATCAAAAAGGTTTTTAAAAGTCATTCTTTTTAAAGTGTGTAACCAAGTAGGAAAAATTATGGCAACCAAATGAAGTACAGAAAGAACAATTTTCAAATCCATTTTCATGAAGATTAACATTTTATTAATGTACATATGGAGATAGATATGATAAATAAGTGACTCCAAACTTCTTTGCTATATAATCAAGAAACTATAACTCATAACCAAGTAACTTGAAGAAAATGTTGTTTATATGAAATATTGCTCCCACAATTTGAGGTTTCCATGGTAAAGGGCTCAAATCCAGTTTTCACTGATGGCTGGATAACACAAACTAACGAATAACACTGATTCTGCTGCACAGAGAAGCAAAAACCACCTCATCCTCTCACTGAATTAAATACTCTCAGCAAGGCATCTTGACGAGGTGAAATAACCAGGCAATCAAATCAAAAGAAAGCAGATGTTTTAAGATGAAACACAGCAATTGGCAGATTCTCACAGGTCAGGGGGATGTGTGTTCTCCTGTGAACAGATGCCACAAGCAGCACCCGGGCCTTCCAGAAGGACTGTGTGGGCTGCCAGGCTTGTCGTTATAGCAACAGTTCTAAGCATATGTGCAATGACACCAGCTGATTTCTGAATACTGCAAGTAGAGAATAATGGTATTAAAAAGTAAAAAAGATTTCCAGAGTAAAAATCACCACCAATCCCCTCCTTTCTCCAACCCACACTATCTCTAGACATTATTGTTCAGCAAAGCAATAGCATGAAGACAAATGCAGTCTCAAGTCCCACATGACAGATCATCTGCATAATGACACACCTACAAAACAGGGCCTTTATATTTATAATCTTATGCTAAAGTGGTACAAGAAATAAAACGGCCAAGAGATAGTGAGGTCTGGCAAGGGTAGTCTATCTAGGGGGACTTCTGGGTACACTCTGACCCCAAGTTTGTTCTACACTGGTCTCCCCACACACAATCCTTTCCTTCAGGGCCTTTCAAACTTTTGGGTTAAGTTGGGTTAAGTCTCAAAGCAACTGCTAAGAGATAACTCTACATAAACTAGTCACAACCTGAAAAGAAAAAAGATGTAGCAGTCTGCCTACACAAAAGTTCCAACTAAAAACCACGGGTTTCTGAAAGCAAACCAACAGTTCAGGGTATAAAATTCAAAATTTATTTTTACCATTTTAAAAAAAGATTCCATTTCTTCTGACATATAAGAGAAGAGGAAAGTAAACATTTGGTATAGTTTGGAGTACAAGTGCCCTTGAGATATCCCAGCACAAGAAAACAAAGAGTGCAGGAATGACTACACTCACTGAGGGAAGCCACCACCAAGCAACAACTTCCTGCACTGTCCTCATTGTAATGCTTACCTATTCTACTATCTTTCACTTCTTTAAACACACAATGCTAAGAAGTTTTTTGTTGTGTTTTGTTTTTAAATTTCCCTCTACAACATTTCTGAAGCTTCACCCAAAACTAGGTACAACCTGACACTTAATGACGTTTATGTCCAGGCTGGAGAAATGGCTCAGTGGTTAAGAGCACTGGTTGCTCTTCCAGGACCTGGGTTCAATTCACAGCACCCCCATGGCAGTTCACAACTGTAACTCCAGTCCCAAAGGATCTGACACCCACTCACAGGTATACATGGAAGCCAAATACCAACGCACATGATATAAAAATAAATTTTAAAATTAAAAGGGGGTGGGGGTAAGAAATGTTTAAGCTCAGCTGAGTAGTGGTGGAGCATGCACTCAGGAGGCAGAGGCAGACAGATCTCTGAGTTCAAGTCCAGCCTGGTCTACAGAGCCAGGACAGCCAGGGCTATACAAAGAAGTCCTATCTTTTGTGCCTTTAATATATATTGAGTGAGCTATGGTCTCCATCATGATGGTCAGAAGACAATTTGGGGAATCTGTTATTGACTTCCACCATGTAGGTTTTAGAAGTCAAACCCAAGTTGTGAGGTTTAGCCCGTGAACATACATTTAAGCTCCAATGGCCCTTCACGGGTTGGGACAAACACTCTACCATTCAATGGCTAAAATGGTGAGCAAGAAAATTAGTGTGAATAAAAACAAACTAAAAAGAAAGAAGATTATTGTGTCTCTCATTTTATCTACAAGCTTGGGTTGGGAGTAGAGAAACACTAGAGGGAGGAAGGACACACATCACTATGTTCCAAACCTTTAGGAGGGTTATGGGGTCTGTGTTCCATGGAAAGCAAGCAGAGCATACCAACTGCACAGCACACTATAATTAATGACAGCTTCCCAACCCCTTTAGGTCAATGACTGAGGTTTAACGATCCATTTCAAATTAATTTACATGGTGCTTTATTTTGTATGTTATTTTATTCAGATCATCTAACTAGCCTCAGCTGAACAGATGGCATTATTTCCTCATTACAAATGAAAAACCTGGAGCTGAGATAATCCACACATCCCCTTACCTCCCAGCAATTGCACCTACTGGAGGCCACTGTTGTCAGCATATACCCTGTTGATGCTGTGTCTGTCTAAATTGACAGGTTTGATCTCCTAGAGGTTGAAACATTTCATCTGCAAAGAAGTAATCCTGTTCTTCCCTGCTCCAAAGGCTGTCTGAGCATCTTCAGGAATAGCTCCTGGAAATATATCATCACAGAGGTCAGACAGGGCGGATGAAGGCTAGGGCCATTTACACCATACCTGAAGCTACCTGGGGCTTACAGACGAAGTAAGACACAGAGGGCATTACATAGACTTAAAATAGGGGGCCAGGAAAGGACTCATGATGAGTAGACAATCTCAGAGCAGCTGCTTTGAAGATTTTTATCTTCATCTTTAAGAACTCCTAACATGTCTTGGATTTCATTAGAAAGCTCAACGAAAAAGTAAAAGTGAAAAGTAACTGCTAGCAGAACTGGACATCACAGAAAAAATACAATAGAAAAGGAACAAGAAATTCATTAGATCATTATCGACAGACCACGCTAAAATCTGCTTTAGTGTTTTAACATTACTCAATAGCAAAGTCTAATTGAATTCAAAAGTATGCAATTTCTAAACTTATAGCAGAAAAATAATCCAGACAGAGAGAAGGCCTCCATGAGTTTCAGGTGGACTAGGCTACATAGCAAGACCTTGTTTTCAAATAAATATGAACATGTGCGTGCACACACACACAGTTTTGTCTTATAAAATTCCTGGTAGCCACCTAAGAGTTCCTTGTCCCTAATCCAGTGCTAGGAAATGAGGCCTTCAGATCAAAAGGACAGAAGCCTCACCAAAAGACTAGTGCAAGCAAGCCTTCTCTCCCTCCCACCCTGAATAGACAGGTGGAAGGAGAGAACTTGACTGGGCTCCACTGACTTCACTTCCTAATTTCCAGAAACTTTCCATTCTTTCTAAATTATCTAGCTCCTGGAAGCTAGCTACCACAAAAAGACTAAGATAAGGGTAAATTAAGAAATCTAGTTGTCTGACTGAGTGAGTAAATGTAAAACACTGAGAGTTAGGGAAGTAGGGTGGAGGTTGTAACTGATGCTGGGTTTTAAGACCAAAACGTCTCAAAGGATAAAAGGAACCTTGGGAGTGCCATGTAAGATTCCTTTCGTGGGAGATAAGACATTTATACAAATTTATGCATATAGTGAGAATCCAAGAGCCACAGGCATGTGAACAGGCATTAAAGAACTTCCAGAGAAGATGGAATAAAACAACCTCTACCAAAACTTAAGGAAAGGAGAGGGAGGAATAGAGTGAAGAGTAGGAGAGGGAGAGATGGTGATGTTTTGTATCTTATCTGTACTGAGTTCCCCCTACCTTTCTAAAAGAGTAATAAAGATGAGATCAAGAAAGACTGAGAATTGCCTTATAAAATGGACAAATGATACCACAGGCAAGATGCCTCACTGAAGAAAATGCATAGTTGAGCCTGCACTCTTGTAGATAGATTCATGAAAGATGATCAGGATCATCTGCTAACATGAAAATGAAAATTATTATCACTAGCCTAAGTTGTCATATTGACAGCAATCCTCTTGTCTCCATCTTCTAAGCATGCCAAATAAAATTTAAAACTATAAGAAGTCAGGCTCATGCCTGTAATTCCTACAATGAGGAGGCTAAAGCAGGAAGAACACAGGTTAGAATCAGCCTACGCTAGAGGTGAATTTAAATTCAAATCACACCAGTATGCTCTAAATGTCATGCACGATACTAAATGTCACCTGACCCTAAACCCCTAAAATCAAATCTAGAACAGGGACCAGAATTTTCAGAGGAATGGCATCCAAATCCTGCCTGTGAGAGACAAGCAAAACTTCAGAAGGACAGGCAGATGTTGTCTGGGGTATCTCTTCAAGGCACTCTGTATATTCATTACCTACTAAAGGATTGATTCCTATCTCAAGTACACAGGTCTAGCCTCGTTTAAATGGGACCCTTTCAAATTTTTTAAAATGCAAAACAGATGTGTATCTCTAATGTGTCAGTAAATAATAGGCTATTCCTGTATTTAGTTATTACATAGAGGCTTGCAATAACTGGTTCTTGACCCATGCTCCATGATCACATGTAGTGATGATCCCAGGAGAGAAAATGTTTACTAGTGCAAAAGCTACAGGAAATGCCCCAAGATAAAGTGATGGCTAATGGTGTTGATTTCTTCCTGATAAAAACAGTGGTGACTGCACATACATGTGAATATGCTAACAACTGCTGCACTAAATAGCTTTAGCTGGGCACATAAGGATGTCAACTATATCTAAATAAGCCACTGCTTCCTGTAAAGAGGATGATGCAAGCTCTCCTAGGAGTGGTATATTGGTTTATAATGATTGTCAATTTAACAGGCTCTAATTCATGGAGACATGTCTGTAAGGAATCTTCTAGATTAGGTTAAGGTAAGCATACCCACTCTAACTGCCTAACATAACAGAAAAAGAGAAGGTAAGCTGAGCACAAGTATCACCTTCCACAACCCTATTTCCTGACTGGATTCGATGTGACCAGCCACCTCACACTTCTGCTTCTAAATGTACCACTGCCTTGTGGGTCAGAACAAACCCTTCCTTAAGGTGCTTTTGTTAGGTTTTGGTATCCCCAATATATATAAAGTAATTAATACAGATGTGACATGCTAGACAGATAATAGGATTTGTAAAGACACTGGGTCACAGGACAGCTCAACACATCCATAGGCTTCATTGCCCAAAAGTTAAAAGTCAGAATCCAGAAAGCCAAGTAATTACCAAGTCAACTAAATACCTTCCTTCCCATGACCCAATGGCAGAAAATATATCTGAGTGCAACCCCTGGAAAAATGCCAGCAGATAACCATGCTGAGAACTTCTTTTCTATGGCTATTAAGGTTTTCTGGTTGTTTTTGTTTTGTTCTAAATATGAAGGACAGACAGGCTCCTTAAAAAAAAAAAAAAAAAATAATAGAAATACAAAAGGCATCCTGAATACTCAAAACTGCTAGGACTACTATCAGGGTTGTTGAAAACACACAAGAAGGGGACAAACTAAGTAAGTATTCATTCTTCAAGGATCTTTCACACACATTTCACTCCCTTCCCCAATCCCTCCAGGCCCACCAAACCACACTCATGCTTTCATGCTCTTTAGCAAGCACAATGTGACTGACATAGTGAAAGCAATGTCTTGCCTGATCCATTTTTCAGTAGCAAAGCTTTCCCCATTTGGTACTAATTTACCATGTAACAAGCTGGATATTAACAGGCTGTGTCTAACTATATTTTAATGCTCTTCAGCAGTTTCCAGAGCATGCCTTCTGCACACTGTTACATGTCACCATGGTACTGTGCTAACAAGTCATAGGCATCCTTCTGTATTTCTTCACAGTGATAGGAGTGGTAGAACTATAGGGCCACTACCTTCTTGTGTAATGATTTGCTTTTTTTCCCTCTTGATTCTCACTCTAGGGGTGGGGGGGAGTGGCGGCGGCGGTAGGAGCATTAGTTATTTTAAAACATGTATTTGAGGAAAAGTATATGGGAAACTTTAAGAAGTCTACGACTAACATAAAATTGTAACATAAGCAGAAAGAGGCTATGTATCTCAGCAGAGTCAGAGAGAGCCAGAAATCTGTTCTGACGCCACAGCTTAACACAAACCAAGGCAACAGGGAGGACCTGGTCACATATTTACTAGTTTGGGCTTATTTATCTGGTCTTGAGTTGTATTGGGTGAAGCCTAGGATGGTCTTACATCTTTCTCCCCAAACCACTTGAGTGCTGAGATTAGAGGTATAGACCACTGAACCTCCTACCGCAAAAGTTTATTAATGACCAACAGTCAACAGCCACTATTAGGACATAGTACCCAGTCGTATCAATATATCTAAAATAAAACAAAGTCTTTGTGCTCTCTAACACACAGAGTGATCACTACTTTGGCCAAGAGAACAGAACAGCAAATAACAAAGACAAGGTTGACTTTTGGCAGTAGAAATAACACAGGATAAGGATTCAAAGGTTGTGCACTCCTCAGGTGTTACCCTTAAATAATAAACTGAATGTGAAACTCAAAACTTAACTTGTATTCACTCAACTACTTCAACATAAACATCTTTAAAACTACATTAAGCAGAAAAGTTTTGCTAAAAAAATAGTCACTTGGTCTAGAATCTAAAGGGCCTTCCTTTCTGCCAGCATAGGGGCTCTGCAGGTGGGAAAACTAATAGTTTTGGAGAATGGGGAGGAGAGCAGTAGGCACTCCCCTCCCCTCACCCCCTCCCTCCCCACACAGTGTTCTCTGAAAGAAACAGTGTACTCTGTTGAGGATACAGATTGTTAAGAAAGATATTTAAGAATATTATCTCAAAACACCAAAATACAAACAAGCAACAACAAAAACCTCACCCCTTCATAAACAGATGGAGGTGTCATATATAAAATTGCCACATGACCTTCTATTTTACTTATTTGTGCCTTGTGTTAAAACTGACCCATGTTGTGAATAGGTTTAAGAATAGGTTGGTGGTAATGAAGACCAACACTTCCACAGCTAGCATGCATTTTTTACAAGTCAGACTGTTGATATATGAATGAAAATCCAGGCAGTTAAGGACTCAGTAAGAAACTTCCATGTGAGTGTCCTTTTGACTCCACCAATTTGTACTACCATCAATGGGGCATTGGAATCAACTCAGAACTTGATTCCCAAAGTCCACCAGCAGCACTGTGAAAACAAATGTTTTATGATAAAGCTTAAGGGCTTTATCATAATGGCTCATACCTGTAATCCCAGTAATTAGGAGTCTAAGGAGTGTCACAAGGTACAGGTCAGCCTAGATCCTTATGGGTTCCAAACAAGCCTATACAAGAGTATAAAGCTCTGCTTCAAAATAGGAGTAGGGATGTAGTAGCAGAGGCAATGGACAGACCAACATGGGAAGGGGGATACCCCACTGAAAAACAAAGTATAAAAATCTGGGCAAAGATGCCTCAATTAATTAATAAACACATCTGAGTCCTTTGTGAGTATGAGTGGGCATGGCTATGGTGGCTGCTACCTATCAGCAGAATCGATTCACACCTATTGGGAAATCAGGGAAAAAGAAAATTCCCATGAAGCTGGGCATTTGTAGTGGTTTTAAAAGGACTGACCCCAATAGATTCGGTGTTTTAATGGCTGACCCACAGGGATTGACACTCTCAGGGGGTGTGGCCTTGTTGGAGGAAGTATGCCATTGGGGCTTTTAGGTCTGAGAAGCTCAAGCCAGTTCATTTCCTGTTGCCTGCCCATCTGATCCAGATGGTGCTTTCAGTTCCTTCTCCAGCACTGTGTCTGCCATGCTTTACACCATGATGATAATGGACTACATAAACCTCTGAAACTGATCTGGGTGGTAGCACATGCCTTTAATCCCAGCACTAGGGAGGCAGAGGCAGAAGGATCTCTGTGAGCTGAAGGCTAGCCTGGTCTGGAAAGGGAGTACCAGGACAGACTTCAAAGATAAACACAGAAACACTGTTTAAAAAAAAAAAAAAAAAAAATACACACACCCTCTGAAACTGTAAGCCAGCCTGCAGACATGGAAATTATGAATTCACCATACCCAAATATAAATGATAAATGGTGTTTTATAGGGCATGGACTTACACAGTAATAGTGAATGACTGTCCGTGTCCCTGCTTGAAGGATGTAGGCACTGCCTCTCCTGTGCTCTCTGAGATCCAGGGCCCCCACCCCCACCCCGCCCCACCCCTTAGCAGGTCACATCTGAACCTGTAACCAAGCCCAAAAGGAGCAGCCACTGTTACAGGTTCTCAGACAAGACACAGCTACACCAGCCCCAATTAAATGTTTTCCTTTGTACAGAGTTGTTTTGGTTATGGTGTCCTTCACAGTAATAAAACCCTAAGACAAGCCTAGAAAGAGAGGAGGGGAGGGGAGGGGAGGGGACACGGGAGGGGGGAGGGAGGGGGAGGGAGGGAGGAAATAAAACCATCAAGAATAAGCAGAACTAAAATAGGGCTCAGAGATGTTAACTGACTTGCCCAAGACAACAAAAACTACAAACAAAAACTACAGAAACCTTTAATAGTGTCTACATTCTCTGTACCCAAATGAGCACTGTTAGCAAGTACATGGCTGGAAAGACAAAGAACAGTGATCAGAAAGAACCCAATAAGTACAAGTGGGCCCCAGCCAGGAACTATCTTCAAAGACAGACCTGATAAATGTAGGAACTTGTAAAGAGTCTGACTATGTGACTGCTGTACAAGAGTCTAACAGCACTTACAAGCATTCTTTATATTTTCAAATTTCTGGTTCTTTTTGTTTAAATATAACATTTATACATTTATAGATTGCAAACAATAAATAGTCTATGGTAAAAGAATTTTCTTAAAATTACTATTGAGGGGGATAGGAAGTCGTTAAGAGCATTTGCTGCTCTTACAGATGTGGTGACTCAAAACCATCTATCATTCAAGTTCCATGGGATATAATAACCTACTCCCCCCCCTTTGGCATCAGAAACCCATATGGTGCACAAACATATATGCAGGCTAAATAACATACGCATAAAAATAAGTTAAACAGTATTATTTAGTCCTAGCACATTAAAAGGAGATACCTTTTGAAAGGAAAAATCTCATGTGTAGGCAAAGTTCTTTGGTGACAGGCTTCTTTAGGCCCAGTTACTGACGGGGATGTAGGGAAACCCAAGGCAAGGGGCTGACAGTAGCTGAAGAAGTAGGATACACTAAGAAGAATATTTCTACCTCATATTGCTATTCAAATGCTTCTTCAAAAAGCAAGAATAGTGCCATCTTATACCATTACCCACACCAGTCCAAAGAATAGTGCATATCTGGACCTGATGCCAGCCAAATCCCATGCTAACTAAGGTAATGAAGAGACTGGTGGGCTGTTTCATCACCCAGATGGGTCCCAGCATTAACAGTTAGTTTAGTATCCAGGTCTTGACATGTTCTATTCTTAGAGGACACCACAAAACAACCAAAAAGCAGAGGTGGGGATCAGACAGAAAAAGGGACAGAAAGCAGAAGCTAGGGATACTTTTGAGGAAGGAGCTCTGCCAAACCCAGGAGTATACCTGCAGAAGATAAATGGTAGGTGCAAACAGACATTCTTTAAATACAGAGCTATTCACCTTTTATCTGTTAAGACAAAGGTCACACATTTATGATGAAAATAAGTCAGGGATTATGTTGACTGGAACCTCACTGGCTATAGAAATTTGTGCACTGAGACTGCCTTTTTAAGGTACTGGTGGAAAAAAAAATAGTTGAGCTGTGCAGAGGTTCCCCTAAAAAACTAAAAATAGGTCAGATGCAGTGGTTCTGTCCTTTAATCCCAGCAGACAAATCTATGTAAGTTCAACACACCAGGCCTGGTCTAGAATTATATACAGTGAGAACCTTTCTTTAAATTGGGGGGGGGGAGGGAGGGAGGGAGGGAGGGAGGGAGGGAGGGAGGGAGGGAGGGAGGGAGGGAGGGAGGGAGGGAGGGAGGGAGGGAGGGAGGGAGGGATCGCCTCATAGTTGAGCAATCCTATTTTGCAGCATTATGATTGTTAATCTAATTGGACTGCAAAGGATCTCCAAGATCAAACTTCTGGGTGTCTGTGAGGGCATTTCCAAAGATGGCTACTATGGAAAGAATACCTGTCAGGAATATGGGCAACACCATTCCATAGTCTGAGGGTTTGGATGAAGTGAGACAAGGGGAAATTTTAACTGGAAAGATGGTACCATGGTTAAGAGCACTTGCTAGTCTTCCCCAGAATTCAAGCTCATATTCTAGCACCCATGTCAGATAGCTCACTCCCTTTTCTGACCACTCTGGCCAACTATACAAGTATAGCATATATTCAACACAAACATGTACACAGAAATAAAAATAAAAAAGACAAGGAAAGGCAGACAGCCCAAAAGCACAGGACTTTTTATATAGGCCAAAAAAAATTTTCCCACTAATTTGTCATAGTTGTTACAGCAATGAAAACTCTAACAGGTATATACTAGAAAGAACTAAAAGCAGGGTCCCCAAGATATGTGAAATCCCACATTCCCAGCTCACAAATGACTTAAACCTTACAGATGAGTAAATTACATATAATGTAACTAGTAACGGACTAATATTTATCCTTAAAAATAAAAGGAGTGGGAGGGTGGTGATGTATGCCTTTAATGTACAGCATTATGCATATTAATAGTATGCAGACTGAGATAATCTAGGTATAGAAGATCAGTGTTTATGACCTACATTTACAAGGTCCTAGGCCAGCCCAACCAGAGACAAACATTAAGTACAAGAAGGAACCCTGCCTTTCTGTGAGGCACTCTTCAAATTTGTTGTCCTTGGTTGAATAGTCCAAAAGCACCTGGGGGGAGGACGGGGCATTGTAAATGTTTACTAAGACAAGTTCTCATTATGTAGCCCAGACTGATCCTCCTGTTGTCTTAGCTTCATGAATGCTAGGATGTATGTCTGGCTCTTGGTGGTGGTGGTGGTGGGGGGGGGGGGGTGTCTTTTATCCCCTCATCCTGTTGTGTTTTATCTTCCTTTCTTATTAAAAAGGTAGTGGAGCAAAAGAAATAAAAAATATTAAGTATTAAGTACAAACCAAGTACAATTCTTATACTATGTTTCTTTAACAGATATTTTCTATTACATTTGATTCCAAGAGGATGGTAAACTCTTTCCTGCTTTCAAAAATGGAGAAACTGAGAAGCCAAATTAACAGTGAACCAAAGGTTATAATCAGTAATTTCTCACATCCTGCCAGCTATCACAATTGCATGCAAGGCAATGCTCCCACATCACTCACAGAATGAAGTGTCTACAACTGTGGGAAAGTAATATTTAAACATAACCTTGCTGGTCAAGCTTTGCTTAACTATTATCATCTAAACATACTAGCCAGTTACCCTATGCCTGACTTAAAACAGGTATTCAGAAAAGGAAAACAACACAAAAATCAAATGTTTTGTGGTACTTGCTGACCCTCTCTCAGAAGGGCAACTGTGGTCCCTATACTAAGGCTAAGGCCAAGATTCCCCAAGCCTTACCTATGTCCTGTGTATCTTCTACCTCTGGAAAGAACACAGGGATTTTGAGGGGTTTCCCTGGGCAAACACAAAACTGGAGAGAGCTCTCCACATACACCATAGGTTTCAGACCTATAGGAAGATGTGTTTGTCTAATGTTTTGTGACTCTGCACTCAGTTAACTGGAAAACGTAGGGCCATAAATAGGGGTTTGGCGTAGGGAAAATACACCAAGTTCCTTTTGGAATATGGCCTAAAGTATAGTTTCACAATGAAGTAAACAAGTTGAAGCATGAATGAAACATAATAAATACTTGATGAATGCAGCCCAAATCCAGTAAGAGAATATGACTACAAGTTTTTCTTTAAAAGCCTACAAGAATTTAAGGTATAGCTCAGTGATGTAGAGAACTTGCCTAGTATAGTGAAGAACTGAGTCCAGTGGTCCAGTGGTAAAACACAATGAATAGTATCTTTCAGAGGAAAAGTAGTGTACATGAAAATGTTTTTCTTGGGGCTGGAGAGATGGCTCAGTGGTTAAGAGTACTCAATGTTCTCCCAAAGGTCCTGAGTTCAATTCCCAACACCCACATGGCAGTTCACAACTGTCTGATGCCCTCTTCTGGTGTGCAGCTGTTCATGCAGACAAAGTATCCATATACACAAATAAATCTTTAAAAAAAAGAAAAGAAAAAAAATGTTTTTCTCACATGACCTAAATAATTCTCTAAATTAGGGAGTGTGAGGGGTGGTAAAATGGGTTAGCGAGTAAGGGCACTTATTACTCGTGCAAAAGACCTGGATTCACATTTCCAGTAGCTCACAGCCACCTCTAACTCCATAGGGGATATATAATGTCCACTTTCTGCCTGCCCTCTGTGGGCTCCTGCATGCACATGGTGCATACAAATACACTCAGATACACACACAATTTATTTTTTTTTAATTTTAATTCATCCTGAACCTTAAATCTGCTGTTTGTGCTTAAATGTCAGGCAAAGATATAAGATGTATTGTTGCAAAGTTTGGAATACCAATAAAAAATGGCTGATTAGCAGACATATTTGTTCAGATTTTAAAGAGAGCAGCCCATATTTTCTTGGAAGTCTATTAAATACAAGTACAAACTCTCTGCAAAGTCTAAGTCATATTTATTTATGTACAACAAGCATGCTTACACATATCCTCCCTGTTAATGTTGTCCCAATTGCACCTTTAAAGTATCTCCCACACTCTCTTTACACACAGACCTTAGCAATTTGACCAAGCTTTCTCTTTTTCAAGCCCTCAAGTCTTTACAGGCCCTCATTATAAAACCTGCCCTTCACCTGTGCCCCATAAACACTTACTGTCCAGTTGGGACAGTTTACTACAGCCTGATAAGTGTTATCAGCTGGTAAGTATATCAGCAGAAAAACCTCCCAGATAAGTAAGCCTATGAGAAACATCACTGGTATCTTGAAAGACTAAGCTCCAGTGTAGTTTTGTTACTGAGCAATTCACTGATATACAAGTCACCCAGTATAGGAACTCCTGTGGACTGAGATGGTTTGGCATATATAAAACACCTGCTGTGAACCTAGGTGCAGATCCCTAGCACCCATATAAAAAGCTAGACACAGTGGCATGTTCCCGTAATCCCAGAATGGGGGAGACAGCGACACAAAAATCCCCAGGACTTTCTAAACGTGGAGCAGCTCTAGGTTCAGTGAAAGATCTTGTCTGAAAAAATAAGGTATGAAGGGCTAAGAACGACTGCTCTGCAATAATGAGGAGTTCTATTTAGAGTCAGTCCTCATTAAAAGACAGACAGAGAGACAGACAGAAAGGCAGGCAGGCAGAGGGAAAGTCAAGTTTGGAGACATGGCTCAGTGGTTAGGAATGCATACTGTTCTTACAGAGATGGAACTTTGCCCCCAACACCAAGCATCCAGCAGCTCACAACTAACATTAACCCCGGATCCAGAGATCAAAAAACCTCTTCTACTCTCCAAATGCACCAAAGTTCACATGACCCCTTGCTCTCTCACACACAATTAAAAAAACAAAACAAAAAAAACAAACAAAAAAAAAAACAAAAACAAAGGCTTGTGTATGATTGGCTGTAATTAGAATGCTTGGGGGCAGAAACAGATGTATTCCATCTGGGAGCTTCTTGGCTATCAGGTCTAGCTTCTGACTCAATGAAAAGCCCTGTCTCAAGGAAATAAAAGCAAAGAGTAATAAAGCAGAACACTCAATATCTTCCTCGAGCCTCTGTAGGTGCATGCATGCATGGGCGCAAGCATGTGCACCTGCTCACGAGCACATGAACACACACACACACACACACACACACACACACACACACACACACACACACACACACACACAACAACCAAGAAAGTACCTGATATTGACCTCAAACCTCTATGTGTGGCACGTGTGCCCACACACACAAAGTAATTTTAAAAATAACTTCCTGGATATACCTAAAATGCTACTTAAACACTTATTTACCACAGAACATCAAATAGCACAGGGACGGCTGGGCAGTGGTGGTACACACCTTAATCCTGGCATTCTGAAGGTGGATCTCTGAATTCGAGGCCAGCTTGGTCTACAGAGCTAGTTCCAGGACAGGCTCCAAAACAATACAGAGAAACCGCCCCCCACCCCAGAGTGTGTGTGTGTGTGGGGGGGCCACACAGGGAAAGCAGGGAGCTATCTTTATAAAGTATTATGTGTTCCCTTTAAGACTATCAACTGACCAGGTGGTGGCACATGCCTTTAATCCCAACACTTGAGAGGAAGAGGCCAGCCAGATCTACAGAAAATGTTCCAAGACAGCCAGGATACAAAGAGAAACCCTATGGGGGAGGAGGGGAAGAGATAGATGATGGCAGGCAGTATCGCTATCAATGGTGTGATGGGCTCCAGGGAGTCAGGTACTTGCCTGACACCACAATTATCCTGTAAGACTGGCAGGTGAACACCAACGACAGGTGAAATACACTTTTGACATCAGAATCAAAGCAAACAATACTATGTTAGGCCTCAAGTTTTAGCACTGAAATTATATTCTAAGAGGTTGTTTCCCCCACTTATTGAAAGTTATTGTAATAGGGGGGAGAGGTAGGTAGGGAAGAGAAGGAGGGAGGGATCTTCCTACCATCTGGAAGTCTAAATATCTCTAATCTCAGATTTAATGACCTCAATAATGACAAGAATTGAAAGCTGTTGACAGCCTTTCCTCATTTCAACAACTCCACACCAATGGTGATAACCTGCTGATTAGTTGGAGAAATAAATTCTTTAAGTGGCTAAAGGGGGGGGTGGGGGTCCCAGGGCAAACAATTGTTATCTGGGAGGAAAAAAAAAAAAGATGTAAATCAATTTTAAAATCTAGTCACTTCCTTTTAATTGAATATGAATGTCCTAACTGGACTTGAACTCAACTCAGGATTCACTTCGCATTCTCCAAAACAGCTGAGATTAAAGAACTATACCACCCCATATGACTCTCCACTACCATTTAATGGAACACACATTTATGAGATATTTAGTACTCTGATACCTGAGACCCTTATCATCGTACACCCAAATATAACTGGCACTACCTACTTGATACTTTCATATAAACTCGGAAGACTCGTGAAAGACTGGTGGCAGGGTTCTGATGTTACTATATGAATTATTTATCGGGGATGGGGTGGGGTGGGGTGGAGAAATACACAACACAAAATACACAGCTAGCTCTGAAATCAGGAGCTTTAGGAGCTTCCCAGGGGGGTGCTACAGAGTGGGAAGCCCCAGAGGCCATGCTCTTAAATCCTCCGGAACTATCTCAACTTGCTTTCATTTCTTGTATGCCTCTACAACTATGTAGTAGATATACTACACTGAACTAGCTGATAACACATCCTGCCCCAGTGCCCATGCTAACAGGACACAGAGAAAGGATGAGAGCTAATAGAAACCCTCTTGCATGCAAATTGTAAGCACTGCCTGAAACCAGTAAGTGCTTATTAGGAACTACAGAACTTCTCTCTTGCCCAATCCAAGTTATTATTTATGGTGCTACATTTGTGCTGAAATCTGTTCCCACTGAGGGCATAGCAGTCCACAGGGCATAATCAGTGAACTTTAACAGAACAGCTCTACAGGATTGGCTCCCAAGATACCTAAAACAGGAGGGTCAGCCATCATTTTCTGGAAAGGGATCTCAAAGCATGGGTGGATCATCTTCATTGCTCCTATGAACAACCCTTGAAGAATGGGGAAATTGCTTCAGCAATCTTACAGGCTGGATTTAGTCAGGTTATGGGGTGCTAACTGCTGGCTTCAGTTCTCCACTATGATAACTGAAGGATCCTGTCTCAATTTCCCACCTTCGGTGCTGCCCTTGGATAAGATGATACAGAGCAAGGACAATGACAGTCTTAAAAACCTTTATGTTCACCTACCAAATATCTCATTCACCAATGGATCCTGACATAGTCTGGGAGATACATTCTTGAAGGTGCAGAGAATCTAGCAGCCAGAATAAATGCTCCAAGGCCCTACTAACATATAGACCAGTGCAGCAAGTTCCAAGAGTTCCTCTGTGAAGCAAGTAATCATGCCCAGAACCAGCAATTTTGCTGATACTTCCTCTGAAAATTCTGGAGACTATCTGAGGAGCCAACCTGCAATTTCCAAATGATCCTTGTCAATAAATTGTCATAATAATCAGTAACCATCAGGCCACATCACAGCCTAGTCCTGCTCTGACTCCAACCCTTGATTCAGCCCCTTTTCAGACTGGCATGTCTGTTTGGAGGCCTCCAAACATCATCTATGACATAAAACTTTTCTTCAGTAAGAAAGTTCTCAAAGGTGATTTCTTCTAGCAACAGCTATGGACTTCTTACACACTGGTATATCAAGCCCCCCCCCAAAACATCTAATACACATACATACACACAATGCTACCCTAAACTAAAATTATAGCTTATCCACAAGCCCAGGGGGAGGGTCATTGCAAATTCTGTGAATTATGCATACTCTACAACACAGAACAATGTAAAATGGAACAATATTTTAAAAAAGCATTCTAGGCATTTCATATATTGTTTCTTACCTCCTCTTTTAGATCAAAGCCAGTTTTATTTCAGAAAAGTAATAGGTTTTACTTTGTAAATTTCCTCTATTTTTGACTTACTAAATCTAAAAGGAAATGAATTTACTATGTTCTTGTTAATCTTCACTTTACTACTATACTTCCTCTTTGGGATCCTGTTGGAGACATCAGACTCACAGCAAACTATTGCATTAATCTAAGAGATTCCACTTATCTGTTTCTAGTTTTATTCAAAATGCTCAAATTGTTTAGAGGTTTGAACGGTAGGTCCTAAATCAAAACGGATTCCAAACTAAATATGTTCTCAAAGCATTTTGTGGTGTAACATGTTCTCGTGCTCTTGATATAATTTCTTTTCTTTTTAAAAAATTATGTATTTTTATTTTATGTGCATTTGTGTTTTGTCTACATGCATGCCTGTGAAATTTTAGGTGCCCTGGAAATGGAATTACAGACAGTTGTAAGCTTCCATGTGGGTGCTGGGGAATGAACCTGGGTCCCCTGGACAAGCAGACACTGCTCTTAACCACTGAGCCCTCTCTCCAGCCTTATAATTTTATTATTATTTATTATTATTATTATTATTATTATCATTATTATTATTATTATTATTAGGGTTTCAAGACAGGGTTTCTCTGTGGTTTTAGAGGCTGTTCTGGAACTAACTCTTGTAGACCAGGCTGGTCTCGAACTCAGAGATCGGCCTGCCTCTGCCTCTCGAGTGCTGGGACTAAAGGTGTGCGCCACCACCGCCCAGCTACCCTTATAATTTCTTACACTAGGTTAATAAGTGTGACCTGAGAAAAGAAAGTAGTACAGAACCTATAGAGTAAGGGACAGAAAGGAACATTCTATATATAGGGCAACTACTGTTCCTCCAAACAGATCTGTTACTAATCAGCTCTGACAATCAACTCTAAGAAACATCAAATGTAGTAAAAGCTAGGGCTCCCCAACTTCAAGAGGTTCTCATTAAACGAACAAGATTTTCTCATTTCCAAACTAGCCTCAATCAAAACTGGGGACAGTAAAACAACACATACCTAGGTGTAAACACAAAGGAAAAGGAAGCTTCCATGCAGATTCTCCTGTGTATATACACGGAGATGCATCATTCAAATTACCAAAACAAAAACAAAACAAATGAACAAGCAAACCTAGAAAACAACTCATATAAACAGAAATGATGCATAAACAAATAAAATATGACACAGCCAAATACAATTACAATTTAGTCATAACAAGGAAGGAAATTGAACTTTGAACAATACATTGTGCTTAGAAAAAAAGATGCTAAATCCACAACACCACATCTTATTTACATAGAAGCGCAATAATAAATAAGTGCATAAAGCTGGCAAGCAGATCAGCAGCTCTTAGGTGCTAGAAGGGGAAGCACATGTGGTTGTTAAGAGAAGAATAGACACTGAGCTGGAGAAATGGTTAATGGTTCAAGGATCAAGAGTACTGGACTGCAACCCCAGCACCCAGGTGGTGGTTCACAACTGCCTGTAACTCTAGTTCCAGGGAATGTGATGCCTCAGTGGTCTTTACATGTACCTGTACTCATGTGCACATGCTCATACATCCACACTATATCTCCCCCCCACCCCCAGCAGACAATACCTTGTCTAGGCTATAATACTGACTGCAGGATGCTAAATGTGCAATTGGGGGGGGGGGACACTACAAAGATGGTTCAGAGAGTAAGAGCATGCTTGCACTGGATGGATGGATGGATAGATGGATGGACGAGGCAGACGGGGCAAGACAGACAGACAGACAGACAGACAGACAGACAGACAGACAGACAGATCTTTAGAAAAATAAGAACGAAAAATCAGAATGTTGAGACATACACTTTACTGGGCAGAAGCAAAACTCAGTTCATTTAATATCATCAATCCTAGTGCCAAATCATTAATTTTGTGAAGAACTAGCACTAGGGAAACTAGGAGAAAATATGGGAGGGGTTGACTTAAAGTTACCCCAAGAAAATATATTAGATTGAACTGAGAGTCTATGCCAGCCTCAATTGCATTGTCCATAGCATATATAGCATGGCATGCCATAATACAGACTCCATAAGGACCACAATTTTAACCTCTTTCAGGGAGAATTATTTTAGTAAGAGTGGGCTATAGCCCCATAGCAAAGTGTCAAGGACTCTGATGAAGCATAATTCTCAGAAATGTAATGAGAGGATAAACAGTTTGTAGTAGTAAGGGGAAAAATTCACTTGGTGAGGGGCATGGTGGTGAATGTCTTTAATCTCAGTACTCGGGAGGCACACAGATCTCTAATCATAGCTACACAGCAATACTCTGCTGAAAAATCAAAGTCACTTGGTAGAAAAAAATTCTGAAATGAATAAAACCAACAATCCTCCTCCCCCAACACACAAATACACACAGAGAAACATAACTTAGCTTCTCAAAATTGAGCGCTAAGAAGATGGAGAAGTTTCTAGAAGGGGCAACATGCCAGGATTAAGCCTAGAAGAGATGCTAAAGACATACAGCCAAACTTCCTATCTTCTTCCATGTCATCAAATCCCTCTCAACAAGATCCTGGTCCAATATAGATTCATAGCAACTTAAGAGACTCTGAAACCTCTCTGTTTCAACATTCCAGGCAAAGATTGGGGGTGGGGAGGAAACAACACACACCAGGACCACAAACAGCAGTTGTGCATGCACAGGGCACCAGACTTACACCTGGAATGTGATACCTATGTTATGAGGCAGATACCTCCACTGAGCATTAGAGAAGCAAGTACTAACTACCACCTACAACAAATGACTTGCTTATATTTGAGGAATAGTTGCAGCAGTGACTCTCAGAGCCTTTAAGCCCTTAAGTTTTGTCCTACTCATCTGACAAACAAGACATTTAAAGGCCAAGCTACCTAGTCCAGCACCTACCTGGCCTAAAACCCTTCCACTGAAAGACACAAAGGCAAAAGTGAGATTTTAACTAATGAGTCCTTCACACCAAGGATGACTTCAGAGCACCCATTAAAGACTCCACATTAAGAGAAACCTTTCAGGGGGCATTCTTGCACTTCATTCATCTCAAGGCAGTAAACATACACAACAAATAAAAAAGGCTATGAAATGATATGCTTCTGCCTTCTTCTGTTATGACAAAGATAGGGCTTCTCTGTGTAGCCTGTGTGTCTGGAATTTCCTCTGTGGACCAGGATGCCATGAAGCCTTTGCCTTGCAAGTGCTGGGGGTGCTGGGACTTAAGGCGCAACCACACCTGACCATCAAATTGTATGCTTAAGTACATACTATGTTTTACGTGTCAACTAGACCTCAATAAAATGGGGGTGCGGTGCCATAGAGTATAATTTCCCTATTTTGTAATGTACATAAATACCTGGTTCCAACCAGGAAGTACCACTGAGAAGCATAAGGATTCTCATAGTCACCAAAAATGCATTCACAAAGAAAAAAATTATTTTCCTTAATCAGCCAATCAAGGAGAGCCCCCACTTCACTCACCACAATTCACAGATGAAACCAAGTAGAGTAAATCCTAAAGTAAAAGGCATTTCGAGAGCCAATTTTGACATCTGGTGTGGTTCTGTTTAATTTCAATCAAATCCAAGCTCTTCCATGCACAGGAAGACTCTCACTGAAGCCATCTCTGAAAGGAGTGAGGGAAGGGGGAAGGGGAGAGGAGAAGGGGAGGACAGAAGAGGAGGAGAGGTAAGGAGAGGGGAGAGGGGAGGGGCTCATTCTATAGATTCTATTATTCTAGAGAACCCTAATATACCAACCAAAAACCCAAAGACCAAAGATGAGGGTTTAGGGGGTGGCTTGGAGGTAGAGCACTTGCCTACTATGAGCAAAGTCCTGTATTCCATCACTACCTACTAAAAACAAGAAGGGTAGGGTACATGATACCAATGACAAGATTCGTGTCCAATTACAGATTTATAAATTAAGGTTCTATAGAAAACCATCACTGAAGTTAATATCAAGATTAGAGCTGTTGTAAAATAAACTGATAAAAAGCAACCTGTGCCATCTTCCACATTTTTATGGGGAAAGAGATCCTAACAAGGTGAGAAACATCTACCAATTGTATTACTCTTACCCAGAAATGCTTGAAGCTACAGGATGCCCTCCATCCACTATATACCTCTTCTTTTTGAGAAAGTGGTTGCAAATCAGCAAACTGGCTCAGTGGATAAAGGCACCTGGCAGACGAAGGCCCAAAAAAACGGGGGGGGGGGGGGTGCTGCACAGCCCCAACTCTCACAAGTTGGTTATTGCTAAACTGGACATACCACAGAGCACATTAATCTCTCAGTTTGTAGATATTTCAAAATGTCCTAAAAGGAAGGCTACAGCAAAATTTAAACAGTGATTTTGCAACTCATTGCTTCCTATCAACAATTCTAAATCGATTCTTGCCAGTTTTCCTAAATGATCCTGTCTACTTCAAATAGTATACTTGTAGAATGCAAAGAGGCTGAATGCACACTCCAATATATCCAATAAATATTGTAAGAAAAACTACTGTCAAGTTATCTTGATTCTGTCTTCCTCTATTATTTACCAACTTTAAAAAAACATAACACCTTTCTCCTACTTCAAATCAGTAGTATCACATCCAAAACCCTTTTATATAAGTGATTTCAGAGATGGCTCAGAGGTTAAGAGCACTGCCTGCTCTTGCAGAGGTCCTCAGTTCAACTCCCAGCAACCACCATGGTGGCTCACAACCATCTGTAATGAGATCTAGTGCCCTCTTCTGGCATGTAGGCGTACACGCAGACAGAATGTTGTATACATAATAAATAAATCTTTTTTAAAAAATTAAAAATAAGAAAATAAAAGTTAATACAAAAATCTTCAAAATCATGCAACACAACCAAGATCAGGGGCCACTTTAATAATGGAACTGAACAACAAAACAGATTTCTAAAATAAATAATGGGGGGGGAGAAGAGGCACACACAGGGACCCAACCAAATCAACACTGGAGACTGGACTAGTTTATCACTCATAGTTCTGTGTGTTATTGTCCCTTCAAGAAGGTCAATTCCTGGGGCTAGAGAGATGGCTCAGCAGTTAAAAACACTGACTACTCTTTCAGAAGACCTGGGTTCACCCAGATGGCAGCTCACAACTGTCTGTTAACTCCAGTTCCAGAAAACCTGAAACCCATGGCAAAACAACAATGCACATGAAAAGAAAATAAACCTTTCTTTTCCAACAACAGTGTTTTCAACAGGTAAAAGAACTTGTAATATAAGCTTTGCCATGGCCATCCAGCTGTGCTGTCTAGCCCCAGCACTGATACTACAGTGCACAGCAACAGCTCCCAGAGACCAGAACTGCCCTATCCACTGCAAGAGTGAGACTCTCGGGCATAATGGTGCATGCCTCTGATCCTACTTCTCAGGATGACTGGTGAGTTTTAGTCCAACCTGGGCTGCATAATAAGACCCTGGCAACAGGGGAGGGGAGAGGAGGGTGGAAGTTCTGCAGAGCAGGTGTTTGAAGTGATAAAGTTAACTACAGCTTCAGGGTTACGAGAAACCAACTATTTGAGAGAAAAAAACATGAGCATGACTAGATGGAAATGTTATTTTCTCCATGCCTGTCAGCAGCTTTGCTTCACAAAAATCAGGCCTGTGGGACACAACACGTATAGCCAAGACCATGGGAATGTCATGAGAACACAGCCTTGTTATGAGCACATGTGATCACATACCTTTTGTACCTACCCAATATAGCCTAGAGCCTATGTAACATGTATGGCATGTGCAGATTGTAAGGCTGGTATGAGTGACTGCTAAAAGTCTCTCACAATTAGGGTTGTATTTAAAGTTGTCTCAAAAAAACTAATCTCCAAAACACAAAAAAATGAGTCTGAGTCTAGACAAATAATATATGCTACACAGTATCAGAGTAGTGAGGCAGGATAAGTCAGCTTCATTTCCCTCTTTAAATTCATCTGTGAAAGTATCCATCTTTTATCTAAGACTCCATCTCCTCATCCTGTGATAGAAAAGTGTCAAGATGGGGCCTTTTCCTGCTTGTCTCCACTAGGACTCAAGATAAATGGCCTTATTTTCTTACCAGATCACCTATCAACACTGTTACTTTCATCAGCCTTTCTGCCATCACCCCTCAAAAACACCTACTGCCTGTCTCCACCTACTCTGGCTAACATGCCCTCCTTCACTGTCAACATTCTCTGAGTTCTCTGTGCTTTGGAAACAGGTTGTTAGAAGACGTTTACCCATATTGTTCCAAGTAAGAACTGGAGGAACATTTAAGTGTAAATGAATGGCAAGAAAAAGAGGTGCTGCCAAAGAAAAAATTCCAAACAACATATTCATGACAATTACTTAAAACAAGTAAAAACTATATTAATACTGGATTGCTTTAGTAGAAATCCACTAAATTTTCTGCTTACTGATCTTTGCAGTTCTCTTCACAGATAAGATGAGAATGGATCAAAGAGGTCAGCAATCTATATCATTTTTTAACAATTTACTTAACTTTATATGTACATAAAATAACGGTTTATGCTTTGTCTGCAGTATGTGGATGCCTGATGCCAGAGGTAGGAAGGCATCATTGGATCTCCTAAAGTCGAACTCACAGATGGTTATAAACCATGCCATGTTGGGTGCTACAAACAAGTACTCTTAGCCACTGAGCCATCACTCCAAACTCACCTCTGGTTTTGTAAATAAAGATTTATGTAACTGCATTCCTTTGTTTGCCTATCATATTTTACTACTTTTACTCAAGATGTCACAGAAAATGAATATCTTGTTAATAAAACTGGACTCTATCCAAATGACACTAAAGCTAGACAGAAAACTAAAGGAAACTCAATAGCAGCTCACACTAATCCATCTAGCAGCACACATCTAATTCAAGTACAGGTGCTATACCAGAGATGATTAGAGTCTGGATGAATATGGGAAATGCAAGCTACATTTTTAATGTTCTAATTTCTTACAAGAATATACTCAGCAATTTCCCAAGAAATATAGTTAATATAAAAAAATTTATATAATGAACTCTTAGATACATTTACCATTTGCATGACACTATTTTCTGTGTCTCCAAACTAGTAAGATATCTATTCAAACCCAAATGAGTATATGTAAAGTGCCCGCCGCTAATAAATTCACTGTGGAAAGCTATTATTTCTTGCACATACACTCTTGCAAAAACAATGATACCATTTTTAATTCCTTTGATCCTTAGTACTCATGAGGCTTCAATTGTTCTGGAAATGAGCTATTCCAGAACATGACTCCAAGAAGCACACCTACAACAGTAACAGAATGTCAACATGTCCCCATGAGAAGCTGTGGGCATCATAGTACAACAGAGAGGGAGGTGCATGGCCTGTGAAGAGTATACATCTTTGTAATAAAATCAAACAAATCTTTGATGAAAGACAAATCCCAAGGGGAGACATGTAATTTTCAGGACATGGAGGAATTGTAGAGCCAGACAAATGCTTGCTTTCCCAGAAGGAAAAGCAACATCAGAACAAGTCAATAAGCTGACATAGGCTACATACATGACTATCACTAGGGCCAGGGTTTGCAGAAGGCATACAGATTCAAAGATGATGAGACCTACACGCTCCTAACAATGTGTTCCTGTGTCTAAAAACATAGAACAAGCACATCTGCTTCCCAGGAAATTTTTAACAGCTTCTGGTGCTCGAGACTTAAAGGTAATAAACCACCCCAAAAGGGGGTTTAACAGCTGGGAACTTGAGTACTTGCCTAGCTTGACTTCATAACTAGCACTGTATAACAAGTCCAACATAACTCAACAATCAAAAAGGCTAAGTCAAGGCCAGGCACAACAAAACAAACCTTTTCCCCATCACTTAAGAGACAGGGAAGCAGGCATCTCTGAGTTTGAAGCCAATCTATTTCTCCCTACTTGCAAAGGGAACACATTGAGAAATAACTTGCACATTCTTCACAAACTCCAGTAGAAGATGAATCCTACCACCATGCTGTAACCACCACTCAGAGGGCTAGCTCTGTATGTCATCATCTGTTCAATATATATCTGCAGAGAAAGAAGGCTAATTCAACAAGTCAGAAAGAGAACAGAACACAGTGAGGAAGGTCAGGGAGGCCTGAGACTACAGTATAGAGTCCAGGCACAAGAGGTATGAAGCACCATGTACAAAGCCAAGAACCTGATCCATGAGGCTGGAGAAATAGCTCCGTGATTAACAGCAATGACTGCTCTTCCAAAGGACCCTGGTTCAATTACCAGGACCCACATGACAGCTCACAAATGTCTGTAATTCCAGTTCCAGGGGACATGACACCGACACCAAAATACCAATGCACATAAAATAAAAAATAAAAACCTAAGCCAAATTCTAATAGGGCCAGGTGAACAACAGATGTAGGTCCCAGAGAACAGCCTCCATGTTCCCTTCCTCAAGCAACTTCTACTGAGAAAGTTGTCTGTCTCCTCGAAACACTACATTCACTAGAGTCCTCAGAGACTCTTCATACTTGTCTACTCAGCACCCCTGAAGTCAACCTCACAAGAGAATAAATAAATAGAAAGATACAGAAATCTAAAAATATCCTCTTTCTAAGACCACCTCCATTTTCACCCTCACTTTCCCTCAGGAATGAGACTATTCTTTTAAGGCTTGCCCTAGACTCCTATCCTAAGAAAAAGTACACATTGGAAAGACAACCATTCCAGCAGTTATTCCCAAAAACCTCATTCTGGGATCAACAAAACCTAGCTTGTCTGTGAGGCCTAAGGTGTCATCCACAACAAGACTATAGAGCTCAAGGCTGTTTCTGTTTATGGGGAACACAGGTCCAAACAACCCTTGAGAAGAAACTAGACTTGCAAGGAACATATTTTCTCCTCTTCTATGCAAGCAGTCACTTGCCATGAGGTTATTCTGAACCAATAAAATCAAGATGTGAGTCAAACAGTCACCTAGGTATCAAAATAGATCTGAAATCAGAACAATACACCCACCTCCACACCCAACTAAGATACAAAAATTGAACCTTGAAGATTAGCAGGTCTATAGTAAAGAGGGAAGGGGGTGTTGCAAAGGAAGAAACAAATGTGATGAAGTATACCAATTATGGTCCTATGGCAGAAAGTGGACATTAAGTAAAGCCTGAGATAGTCTAAAAAGTTATGGTTAGCACTAATGGTCAATGATGGCTTCTTAGTTCAGACCAAGGTAGCAAGTAAGATAGCAGCAATTATGGAAAGATAGGTGAGAATTATGTAAGAATTCTGCTATGTGTGCAATTTTCTCTAAATCTGATTTTTTTTTTCAGAAACAAAGTGTATTTTTACAAATTACCAGGCATGTAAATTAAAGGGGGTGGGAGTGGGAAACCCAGTGAGAACAGTCCAGAGCTGACACAAATGTCAAAATGAGTAGATGTCTTGAGTATAATTCTGCTCCCATATTCAAAACATAAAGGACATGGAGAAAACATAGACTAAAATGAACCTCAAAGATGAAAATGACACTTTGTGAGATGAACAAAACACTGGTTGTGAGTCAGTCAGAGATGAACACTCAGGAAGAATCAATTGCTCAAAACAACAGCACAACACCCCCTCTAAACTGTACACTGAGGAGATAGCTATAGCAGCAAACAGGAGGCGCTAGCAAGCTGGGGAATAACTCCAGCATTGCAACGCACATGGAGATTGAAGGCAGGAAAAAAAGAATAGAAATAAAAAGCCAAGTAGTTTTCATAAAAATATTAAAACTATAAACTGAGCATGTCGAGGGCATAGAACATGAAAAAGCACATTGCAGAAAAAAGCTGGGGGGGGGGGGTACAAGCACCTGCCACACAACTTAAGAGAAGCTAGAGGATGAATTCAGCCAGGCAAAGAGGAATCAGGATTAGAGACCGGTCACCTTGGGAAATAGCATAGGCATAAAGCTTGAGGAACAGAATGTGTGAAGTCCTGAGGAGAAATATCCACAGAGCATCTTCCAAATGCAAAAGCAATGGAAAAGCTTGCATGACATAGTGAATACAACCAAAACCACTGTGTTTACTTTAAGTGAAAGACATAGATATACCAATTACCTCAGTAAAAGGGAGGCACACAAACATACATGTGTATGCATGTGTATATAAACATGCTTATTCAAAGGGGAAGAATGTCCCCTTTTTATTATTTATTTATTTGTTTGTTTGTTTGTTTGTTTGTTTGTTGTGCACTGTTGTTTTGCCTATGTAAAGGTATCAGGTCCCCAGGAACTGCAGTTACAGACAATTGTGAGCTGCCATGTGAGTGCTGAGAATGGAACCTGGGTTCAGAAGTTTTTAAGCTAACTCACTAAATATAGAACACAAGAAAAGAAAATCAGTAAAGATAGAAATTGTTGGTGTCTGAAGAATAAATAATGCACTGAGATGTACTACTTGAACAATACAACTTTTAGATATGTTTTTCATGTATTTTCTACACTGATTAAGAAGTAGATGAGCCAATGGATCTCTGTGAATTCAAGGCCAGCCTAATCTACAGAGTGAGTTCCAGGACAACAAAAGATATACAGAGAAACACTGTCTAAAACAAAAAAGTGGAAGTATGATTGTCATCATCCTCCATGACACTACAGGAAGAAGTTCAGAAGCACTTACTATGGACAGGAACCATGGGCAGAACTATGGATCAGAGCCATACCTGCCCTACCTGAAGCGGGAGGACTTAGCTGCTACCTCAACAAATGTAACAGAGTTGATCCAGCGGAGAGCAAACTCATAGACACCCTACCATAGGGCATCCACAAACTCAGAAACTGTCCATCCTATACACACACAAAACCTCACATCAGGGAAGGGGAAATGACAGAGTTTGACCTATTACATAATGTAGGCAAGAAAATGTTCTGTAACTGACATCCAGGTGGCCTAATCTAGATCTAAAGCAATCTAGTCAACTACCTTCAGCCAGTCCTCTACCAGTCTCCTTAACCCAATATTCCTTTTCTAATCTATGGCTATTTCTTCAAACTTTATCCATAATAAACAATACAAAAACCCACCCAGGTATACTCATTGCTGGAGCCTTCCACAAACCCAGACCTGTTCCTCATCCCACACTTCCTTCTATGAGAATCTTGACTGACTCATTGAAATTAATATATTCTTGCTATTATCTGCCCTCTTATCCTTCATTGAAGATAGCTAACAGTTGTATACAGCAGTTTGTACATCGTGGACACATATAAATGGGGAGGAAATAGATCAAAAAAGGAGAATAACTTTTTTTGGTTTTTCGAGACAAGGTTTCTCTGTGCCTTTGGAGGCTGTCCTGGAACTACTCTTGTACACCAGGCTAGTTTAAAACTCACAGAGATCTGATTAAAGGCTTGTACCACAACCACCCAGCAAGAGAATAACTCACACCACCACCACCACCACCACCACCACCACCACCACCACCACCACCACCACCACCCACTCTCCCACCACGGGTTTCTCTGCATGCTTTGGAGCCTGTCCTGGAACTCGATCTGTAGACCAAAATGGCCTGGAACTCAGAGATCCATCTGCCTCTGCCTCTGCCTCTGCCTCTGCCTCTGCCTCTGCCTCTGCCTCGAGTGCTGGGACTAAGGGTGTGTGCTACCAACACCCAGCTGAGAATAACGTTTTTTATCTTTTTCCCTTCTTTTGCAATTGTGAGACAGGATCTAATATAGCCCTGGTGTACCTCACACTGACTGAGGTCAAGGATTAAAATTCAAGTTCTGAACCTCCATTTTCCACCTCTAGAATACCCAGGATTACATTATGTGTCTATATATGCCTCGACCCATTTTCAGGTAGTGTTATGAATTAAACCCAAGCCCTCTGGTATGCCACACTGGTGGTCTTCCTGTTAAGCTACATCCATGTAAAGAATCACCAGCCAGGCAGTGGTGGCGCACACTTATGGGGGTAGGGGACTGCGCTCTCAGAGACAGGTGAATCTCTGAGGTCAAGGACAGCCTGGTCTATGGATTGAGTTCCAGGACAGCCAGGGCTACACAGAGAAAAACTGTCTCAAAAAACAAACAAACAAAAATTACCACTGTGATAGGAGTAAATGAACTTAAAAAGGAATAGCCCCAAAAAGCTTCACAAAGAAGGCTCTTATAGCAAAGACTAATTAATTCTGAGAGCTACAAAAACCATATAGGTGTATTCATATAGTTACGGCTGTGATCCCAGCACTCTGGGTTGGGCTGGAAAATTCTGAATTTGAAACAAAGAAAGAATCTGTCCTGGGAAAATAGAAAAAGAAAGATGGTTCCTGAACAACAGCTCTTGATGGATTAGCTCCCAACCACATTAACAATGCACAGGAATACTATATGGAAACTTTGTAATAGATTTCACCAAACAGTAATTTTCATGCAAAGGAAGACTAGATAGAGGAAGGCTACTTTGTAGCTACAGTACCATTAAATCCAAGTAAATCAAAGGGTGGGGTTTGTGGGAGAAGGCCGAAGTGTTGAATGCACACAACAGGGTCTATCTGACCTGTTCTCTGTTCTTTAATGACACAGCTTTATCTTAAACCTTTAACCTCAGAACTCAGAAGGCAGGGGCAAGCAGATCTCCGAGTTTGAGGCCAGCCTAGTCTACAGAGCAAGTTACAGGACAGCCAGGGCTACACAGAGAAACCCTGTCTCAAAAACAAAAAGACTACAATCCCACACTGGAAAATAAATCCCTGGTTTCCTCCAAGTTTGACACCACTCTCACAAGTCCTAACACACTCAATATATTAAAAGCAAATTCTTAGACAAAAACTAAAAGTTTTTTCCCTCTTGTCACATTAAGCCTGAAAAGACCAAGTTCATATATGGCAGTCACACTTAACAATAAAACTCTTATATATACAATAACCTTAAATAACATTGTACATTATTATTATATAATACATGGCAAAAAGAGTTTCCTGTGTTATTTTTTCAAGATTCATTTATTTTACTTTATGTCATGAGCATTTTGCCTGTAAGTGTTAGATCCCCTAGAATTGGAGTTATAGACAGTTCTGAGTCATTGAGTGGGTGCTGGGAATCCAAACTGGTTCCTCTGCAAAAGCATAGAAAGATGACACAAGCAAGACCAGCCTGAGAATGTTGTACAAAGCACCCACATATATCACTCAGCTAGCTGTGCATCCAGATTTGCAGGAGATAACTTGACACTCTATCTGGACCAAGGCTCCAAAGTCCAGATAAACCATCTCTGCCTTGATCTCTTTCATCAACAAATGAACAGTGTTTTAAAAAGGTCAAGAAGTCAAATGATCTGTGAACAAAGAGACCTGTAGTAGGTTGGTAGGATATCTACATAGTGGAATATCATGGTTAAAAGAAAATGAGGTCCAAGGCCAATTGGCAATTCTTAAATACCTATTAGCCCATCAAAAAAAGGAGATGGCAGTACATGCCTTTAATCCCAGGACTCTGGAGGCAGAAGCTAGCCAGTCACTAAGAGCTCTAGGCCAACCTGATCTACACAGTGAGTTACAGGTCAGGACAGGCAGGGCTGTATAAAGAGACCCTGTCTCTAAAAGAATATATATATATATATATATATATATATATATATATGTATATATATATATATATATATATATATATTGGGGGGGGTGGCTGCATAACATAAAATTCTATCTAATTCAAGACAAACTGCAAAGTAAAATTGGTCCACAATGGTCCAGGTGTCAGAGGAAGAGGGTCAAACTGTCAGAACATGGATGACATTTATAGCAGTAAAACTGGCCTTTTTTGATACTATAAAGCACTGGTTCTCAATTATCCTAATGCTGCAAACCGTTTAATATAGTACTTCATGTTGTGGTGAACCCAAACACAAAATGATTTTCATTGCTACTTCATAACTGTAATTTTGCTGCTATGAACCAAAATGTAAATATCTGTGTTTTCCAATGGTCTTAGACAACCCTATGAAAGATTCAACAATCCCATAGGGTTTGCAGACTCAGAATCCCTCCTATGAAAAAGGATGGCAAGGTTCCCCTGAGGAAGGACCTTGATAAAACTCCTAAGAATATTCTTTTTTCTTTTCTTTTCTTTTTTTTAACACTTACGGATTTTACTATGAACCTTTATCTGGCCCTTCCTCAGAGAGAATGTGATTTGAATAGGTATGACCCCCAGAGACTCATGTGTTTAATACTTGGCCAATAGGGAGTGGCACTACTAGGAGATGTGGCCTTGTTGGGAGGAAATGTCACTGTGGGGATGGGCTTTGAGGTCTCATATATGCTCAAGCTATACCCAGTGTGGGACAGTTCACTTCTTGTTGCCTGTGGATCATGACATAGAACTCTCAGCTACTTTTCCAGTACCACGTCTGCCTGCATGATGCCATGCTTCTTGCCATAAAGATAATGGACTAAACCCATGAACTGTAAGCCACCCCCAATTAAATGTTTTCCTTTTAAGAGTTGCTGTGGTCATGGTGTCTCTTCACAGCAATAGAAACCCTAACTAAAACAGGCACCTATGGCCAGGCCAGGCAGTGGTGGCACACACCTTTAATTCCAGCACATGGAAGGCAGAGGCAGGTAGATCTCTGTGAGTTAGAGGCCAGCCTGGTCTACAGAGCTAGTTCCAGGACAGCTGGGGCTGTTACACAGATAAACCCTATCTCAAAGCAAACAAACAAAAAACAAAAACAGGGACCTATGGCCTTTCACACTGGATAGAAGGGATGAAAAACAAAACAAAACAAAACAAAACAAAACAAAACAAAACAAAACAAAAAAAAAAAACACAAGACGATTAGAGATCTACATGAAACATATTCTGAATTAATGCTGATTCTCAGAAAACCCAAGAAACATTGTGGCTCTCCAGTTAAATAAAAAAGGGGCTTTTGGAGGTTAGTGATTAATGAAGTAATGGCTTAAAATCTGACTCACAATAGACCCGGTGGGTCCCAGAACTCATCCTGTTTTTATTTTTCAGCTCTAGAATGTATGATTAGGGTAAATATACTTACATGTTGGCAGAATTCTCACACTGATTCCCTGATTGGGGAATGTGTGCTGTATGGTTGGAAAGTCTGAATAGAAGCCTTTTGAGTTGCCTCTGCTGAGGGAAAATAGTGAATCAAAAATACAGTCACATCCCTGGAGGAAGTGCAGAAATTAGTGCTACCATCAAGGGTTTGAAAGATATAGGGAGTGGTGGTTCCCACCACATCTCTCTCTAACTCTAGTATTTGGCCAGTGCAGAAGACAGATGGATTGCTATCAAAAACTCAATCAAGTAATGACTCCAATTGCAGCTGCTGTACCAGATGTGGTGTGGTGTCTTAACTTAAGCAGATTAACACATTTCCTAGTACATGATATGCAACTGTCCATAAAGACTACTAAAAGTTGATTTGTATTCAGTTGGGAAGTGTAGCAGTATACTTTTACGGTTTTACATCAAGGATATTAAATCTCCAACCCTGTGGCATAACTTAGTTTGAAAGGATCTTGATCATCTGTCTCTTCAAAGTACCACATTGGTCTACTAGTTAGTGATGGCATTATTCTGACTGGACCAAGTGAACAAGAGGTAGCAATCACTTTGGAATTACTGGTTACACATCAGAGGATGGAAAATAAATCCAACCAAAGTTCAAGGGCTTTCCACCTCAGTGAAATTATTAGGTGTCCAGTGGTGTGAGGCAAAGATATTCCTTTTAAGGAATATCTGGCCTCTTACCACCAAGAGAGAAGCACAATGGTTATAATGGGCCTATTTAGATTCTGGAGACAGCACATTCCTCACTTGGGTATGATATTCTGGCACATACACTAAGTGACTTAGAAAGATGCTAGCTTTCTGGGGGGCCAGAACAGGAGAAGGCTCTTCAACAGGTTTAGGCTGTAAACCTATGATCCAGTAGACCTGATGGCACTGAAGGTGTCAGTGGCAAGCAGGGATGCTGTTTGGAGCCTTTGGCAGATGTACAGGTGAATCAAAAAGGGAACCTTTCGGATGCTGGAACAAGGCTCTTCTACCATCTTCTGCAGACAACTATTCTCGCTTTTAGAGACAGCTTTTGGGCTGCTATTGGGCTGTACTACAAACTGTTTGAAAATGGACCATTCAAGTTACCATGCAACATGAGCTAGTAGGGTATACATAGCAGCAATCCATTATCAAATGGAAGTAATATATATATATCATCAGGCCCAAGCTAGTTACATGAAGAACTTGACCAAAAACTTAGGCTTCTCTCCTTTTACAATGCTGTTTGCTGCCAAGCATGAACCTATAGCTTCCTGGAATGTGCCCTATGATTGGTTGACTGAGGAAAGTAAAATTAAGGCCTGCATTACTGATGGTTCTTCATGTTATTCAGATACTGCCCTGATGTGGGTGGGATGTCCTTCTGTGTGCTGTGAATATATGTTTATCTTATTGGTTGATGAATAAAGCTATTTCAGCCAATGGACAAGCAGGATATAGCCAGGCAAGAAGGATAGGCATGACTACCAAACTAAGAGAATGCTGGAAAGAGGAATGCTGGAAAGAGTGAGTCTCGAGAGAGAGACACTATATAGCTGCCAAAGAAGAAAAAGGCAGGGGCATCACTGGTAAGCCAAGACCATATGGAGAAACACAGATAATTAATAAGTCTCCATGTTGTTATCATTTGTGAGCTGGTGGTCCAAAGAAAAGTTCAACTACATACACATCAGTTTACCTGTACTTACTGAAAATTAAATATCACACATCCACGTTTCACTCAGGTTTTCAAAGTACTACAAATATGAATTATCACAATTACACTGCTGACTTCTAGACTGAGGGATATAAGAGAACCCATCTTTAACAGGAGAACCACAAACCAACTTAAACTGTTTTTATTTAAAACTCAAGAGGGTCTGGGTATGCAGCTTAGTGGTAGAGTGCTTACACAACATTAGTGAGGCCCTTAAGTTCAACCTCATAGACATACATCATTTCCAAAAGGAAGTGCTTGATAGGTTCTCCTTTCTGTACCCTGCCCTAGCAATAAGGTGAAATACATGGCCTAAAATCACAGTCTTGAGCTCAGAAGCAACCAGTGTCACATGATAAGCAAGAGGATAAAACACAAACACTTCATTCACTGTTTACTAGTTACTTCTCAATGAGCTTGATTGAGTTCTTCCCCCAGAAGCTGTACTCTAAAAAGAATTTTCATTGGCTTACAACAGATGTCCTCTTTAGCAACAAAAAGAAAACAAAGTAATCACCATACACTTATTCAACACTAATGCACAAGTTAACCATCTCATCTTGCCCCATACCATGTTGCAGTCTTACCAAAATACATGCCACTGGGATGCAAGATCCTGAAGATCTACTCAGGAAGATTCTCCTTGCACATAACTCTACAATAGGGTTTCCTCTAAGAGCTCCTTGATGCAACAGACGTTATTACAGAGAATCCTAATTTTAGCAATATTCCAGCCAGAACACATCACAGACCTAAGTCTGTAAAAAGACAACAGTGGATTTATTTCCCTGGCAAAAATCCTTCATGACCTTTAATTCTAAGTTATACACACATGTAACCATTTCCAGAACAGACACACCTTGTGCCAGCAGCTCAATCACGGCACAAACATTTTACCCCCAGGCATACTTGCAGGAAGGGCACAGGCTTGAAAACTGCTTGCTCTTTCTGAACACCTGCTACAATAAGAGATACTATACCCTCCATGCACACTCTGGGTCCTATATCCAGAGACTGAAGAAGTCACCCTCAAAAAAAAAAAAAAAAAAAAAAAAGTGTGGAAGCACCACCATGAACTGTGAGAAGGCAACTCTCTTATCTACATGGAAACCACCTTCATTTAGTACATATAGGCAAGAGGAAGACAAAATGGTGCTTATGATTTAAGGGACAGGAAGCAGACTGCAAAAAAGACAGCACAAGTGGCCAGAGTACACTAGAACTCTGTGGCCAGCATCTGACTGGATAAAAGGGAAAAATAAATACTCCTTTAGAGAAAAGAAGCCCAGGTTACCTTTGAGCTGACATCTAACCATAGCACAGGTCAGAGACAGCATCCAGGAACAGGCTTTATCTACAACACAAGTGTCTGCCCTCCTGAAGGTAAAAGGAAAGAGCACAGCAGAGGAAACGGTAAGGTACTTAAAGTAATGCAGACTCTACCAGATTCTACTAGGTTGAATAAAAAAATGCCCACAATAGCTAGATGGTAGTGGAGCACACCTGTAATCCCAGCACTCAGGAAGCAGAGGCAGGAGGATCTCTGTGAGTTCAAGGCCAACCTGGTCAACAGAGTGAGTTCCAGGATAGCCAGAGGTGTTACACAGAGGAACCCTTGTTGGAGGGAGGGGGGGAAGCTCCTAAAAGATTAAGTCTTTGAATACTTGGTCTGCAATTAGTGACTATTTGGAGAGTTGCTTATTGGAGGAACTGTATCACAGGAGACAAGTTTTGAGAGCTCATAACTTTATTCTAGCTCTAGTTCCACTGCAGTTTAAGATGTAATCTCTCAGCTTCCTGCTTTGGTATCCTGTCTGCCATGACTCCACATAACAGTGACAGATCCTTATCCCTCTGAAACTGAAAGCCAAAGTAAACTCTCTCTTCCATAAACTGCTTTTGGTTATGGTGTTTTATCACAGCAACTGAAAAATAAGGATTACAGAGCCTAATAAAAAATCCTAAGAAATTTTAAGACTTAAGACAAAGGCTAAGAAGCAACAGGAATACCAGGCATGGATGGAACACACCTTAATGCCAGCACTCAGGAGACAAGAGGCAGGCGGATCTCTGAGTTCAAGACCAGCCTGATCTACACATGGAGTTTCAGGACAGCCAGGGATACACAGAAACTCTGTGCCCCCGCCCACAAGAAGGGGGGGGTGACTAGAAAACACTAAGAAGAGACGACATTATCAAGGCTCTATGGATAGTAGGAATGACATTCAGAAAGCCTAACACTGAACAGCCTTTCTCAGTGATCTTTCTACAGTTCCCATCCTAACTCCAGGGTAAGATGGTAGCCACATAAACAGCTAGAAAATTAACCCCTTTATTTAGCAAACAGTCAAACTGATAAATTACTAGGTAAATAAGGCAAGCATGGTGACCACATACCTGTAATTCTAACACTAAGGAGGCTGAGACAGATGACTGCCATAAATTCAAGGCCAGCACAGGCTAAAGAAACACTATGAGAAAATAAACAACTTCAATAAATACTGGTATAATTAGGTATGCCAGTTTCTAATAATTATTTTATGTGCATGTTTTGTCTGCATGTCTTTGTACCACTTTTGTGCAGTACACTTAGCTAGTGTACTGGTTATCCGATGCCCTGGAACTGGAGTTACAGATAATTGAGACATCATGTGTGTGCTGAGAATTGAGTTCAGGTCATCTAGAAGAGTAGTCAATTCAACACTTTTCATTGCTGGGACAACTTTACAGCCCTGCTATGCATATTATTTAATGAAATGAAGTGTACTTTGCTACCTTCAATGTACCAGAAGTCCTGCTACATAAACACTCCTAGTCATTCTAGGTGTAAAGTGTAGGGTTCCCTACCTCCAGCCATGCTGCTCTAGGAGGTACCTCCAATGTGCCTAAAACATTATGCCAGGCAAAGTACCTATGTTTGCTGTCTTTGAGGATGGAGGACTGTGCACATGTGGCTTTCTCATAGTCTGTACTTTCAAGGATACTAAGACAGAAAGCATGTCCAGTACACTCTTTTATATGACTTATTAACACTGTAGTAAATAAACAATGACTAATTTTGCTGAGTACAATGATGTGTATCTTTTGTCCTAGCCTAGCACCCAGAAATCAAAAGTAGGAGGATCTCTTCAGCCTTGAAGTTCAGAGATATCCTGGGCAACATGAGACACCAGTCTGCAGGCTGGACATGGTTAACTAAAGACTTCATACATGTGAAGCATTCATCCTTTATCATTGAGCTGTGTTCCTAGTCTCATATTTGTTTATTTTGATTTAAATTTTATTTATCTAGACAAAGCCTCACTATATTGCCTAGGTTGGCCTCCAATTTCTAATCCTCCTGTTTCAAAAAGAATAAATAAACCATGAGAGGCTGGAGAGATGCCTCAGCAATTAAGAGCACTGGTTATATTCCTAGCATCTACATGGCAGCTGACAACTGTATGCAACTCCAATTCCAAAGGATTCAACACACTTTTCCAGTCTCTGCAGGCAACAGACACACACGATACACAGACATACACCTATACGCAAAGTAAAATAAATGATGTGTACACATATAAAAGAAATCCAAGGTTTCTTTCAATGAAAATGGTATTCCATGCCATACCATTTTCAGAAACCAAAATATTGCTGGATGTGGTGGCACATGCCTGTAATCACAGAAAAGGAGCCACTAAAGTAAGACAATTATGAACTGGAAGCCAATCTGAGCTACATTATCAAGCCTCTTCAAAATAAAAAACAGCAGCCAGATGGTGGCTGTACACACCTTTAATCCCAGCACTAAGGAGGCAAAGGCAGGTCAAATCTGTGAGTTCATGCCAGCCTGGTCTACAAAACAAGTGTAAGAGCTAGGGTCATAGTGTCATGGGGGGGGGGGGAGGAACAAATACAACTGCTGACCAAGACAACAGCATGTGCTATAAAACCTTCTTCAGAGCCGGAGAAATGGATTGGCACTTTTTCTTGCAGAAGACCTGGGTTCAATTCCCAGTACCCATATGGCAGCTTGCAATTATGTGTAACTCTAGTTCCAAGGGCTCTAATATCCACTTGTGACCTCCTTGACATTCAAGCACCCAAATGGTGCATGGACAAACACATAAGCAAAACATTCATACACAAAAAAAATTTTTTTTTTCTTCAAATTAACTCTATTGACCCAGAGCCCAGACCAAGTAGGCCAAGCCTACAGCCTGTTGGCTAAAAATCTTAATATGATTTTATCCTAATTAGAGAAATACGTCCCTAGAATAATGAAATCAAGTTTCACTAAAAAGATAAATAGCATTTTGCTTCTTGGTTACTACTGTTCTTTTTTCTTCATTTTGAACAGTGGTCCACTGCAGTTTACAAACTGGATCCACCTTCAAGCCTATAAAAGTTCTGCCCTGGGGGGAAAAAACAATCCCACTGTCAGGCTAGCTTCTACCAATTGCTAACACTCTGTAATAGCTGAAGACCTGCAGCCAGTTTCCTTTCTTTTTAATCTCTCCCTCCCTCCCCTCTAGTTTTTCAAGACGTGGTCTCACTCTGGCTGTCCTAAAACTCACTATGTAAATCAGGCTAGTCTCTAACTCAGATTCACCTCTCTGCTTCTCTAATACCACCACACTCAACTCTTTCTCTTTTTAAATTTGTGTGCAAAGTCTAGATGTATACAAGGGCATTGCAATGTGTACCTGGTATTCACAGATGCTGGGTCCCCTGGAGCTGGAGTTATACATGGTTGTATTATCATCATGTGGATTCTGAAAACTAAACCCAGGTCCTCTAGAAGAGAGGCAAATGCTTTTAACCATGAGCCATCTCTCCAGCCCCCTTGGTTTCCTTTCCTTCAAGAAATCCAAGGAAAATAAAGACCAGTCAGATCCATTTCAAAGGGGTCAAACTTAATGGTGACCAAGATAAAAGAATAAGACAATTCTCAAAAGAGGTATTGGGGGGGGGGGGGGTCCTGTTAAAATAACATTAAAGATAACATATTTTGAGGCTACTCGCTTGAAAACAATAGCTGGGCAAGAAATGAAAACCTAAAATATGCCAAGAATTTTTCTCGCCACTTATCCATTCTTTCATTAAAGAAAAACATATTAATAAGCCAGCCATACTGAGTACCTCAGGAGAAACTTTTATCCCATGGTGGGACCCAAGGCCAAATGGGCCATTATGGAGACAGATGTCCCTATTCTCAGACACATGCCAGTCATTCTCAAGAGGTTTGGAACATATCAGCCAAAGATCCCATTCCTCCCAACTAATCACACAGCCCTGGCCTCAAGCCAGGAAAACCATGAAAACTACAACTCTCCCCTATAATAGCTGCCAAACCAGCAGCACAAGATGCCAGATCACAAGCCCCAGACCTGTCCTGATCATTTCCAAAGCTATTCTACATAATAAAAGTTGATACAACTTGCACATAGTACTAAACAAACACAACAACTGCTGGGCCTACAAACTACGTGGAAATGGTAGAAGAATCAAGTTTATTTTGTAGACAAGACCATCAACTTAGTACTTTTTCAACAAAATCACTCTCACAAGAAACAAATTCTATCAAGCCCAAGAGCAAATGTAGAAGCAATACTCACAGATTCCATGGCTGGGGGGAGGGGGGTGGGAATCAGAGTTGCTCAGGACTGGTTATGAACTCCAGCAGGGCAGTATGTTCTGAAAGGAGAGACAGGAAGAACAAATTAGTCAACACTAATCTCTTCTTAGCTCCATTTACAGTTCTAGTGTCTGTCTACCTGGACCAACCATAATATAACAAGATGTTACTAAGGTACAGTTTTAGCTGGTCTGGAGTTATAAAGGGCTCACAACTGATGGTTTGCTTTACAGCAGTGATTACTCTCAACAGTAAAAAACAAGGTCCTACAGGACACAGTGAAGGAAAGACCCACCATGATTATTTGATGGCCTGGGTTGGTTTGCCCCCCCACCCAGGTAAAAACTCAGAACTCAGCTTACTTCATCTTCAGATAAAGGTTATCACAAACTTCTATCAATAAGCTAAGATACAGCTTAACAGAAATCCAGACAACATAATCATCAAACCTTTATCAGAGTCTTACATTTTTGTGTCCTCTATGAAATTCTTGTTAAAACCTCCTCCTGAGCATTCTCCCTCAATCCACAGCAGCTTGCCCACCTGCAACCCCTCTCCACCCTGCATTTCTCTAAGACTATGCTTGAGGTCCAGTACAAAATCTTCCTGATCACTGAAGCATAGCTTCCTGGTCACTAAGCTATCATCCAGCATAGGTCAACCCATTGGCTGCACTCATGCTTCACATCCTTAATCTACTTTCATACTCATTATCTAGAAAGGAATCCATTTTCAAAGTCACAGAACGCAATTCAAAGACCAGGTACTACAGCTGTGGGATACGGAGCCAAAAGAATTAAGAGTTCGAGTTTGAGGTCACTTGACTGGATGATAAGCTCAAGACTCACACGAGGTCTTTCTTTGGAAATAAAAACTACAGAAATGGTGGCTCCTGGAGCTGGAATGGATCAGGTGTTAAGAAAGCTGGTTACTCTTCCAGGAGCTGAGTTTTGATTGCTCGCACCCACATGGTAGTTCAGTCTGTAACTCTAGTTTCATGGACTCTTAACACTCTCTTCAGGCCTCTGTAGGCATCAGACATGCACATGGTACTCAGACATACATGTGGGTAAAACACCCATATGCCAAAAGAGAAGGAAGGCAGGAAGGGGGACAAGTACAGCAACCTACCAAAGTTAAGTTGATGTTCTTCCCTACATAACTGATGGGAAGGAGGGAAATTTGAGTGCCTGAATACCTTATATGGGATCAAAACTGTGGCTGGGGTGTTTTGGAATATAGATGTGGATGTGTCCTCTACAAGGTAAACACGTGGTGGTATGCCAAGTGGCTCAGCAAAATTGAACACATGGCAAATTCTTCCAGAACAAGTTACAAGTAAGCACATACCCAGCAGCTCATTCCACACAAAAGACAGGTGATCTCTACATTATTTTTAAAAATAATTATTCATTATTATTTTATGTATATGAGTATTTTTGCCTTCATTATTTATGTGTGCACCATGTACATGCTTGGTACCTCTGAAGACCAGAGGGGCATCCAATCTCTTGGGAGTTACAAATGGATGTAATCCAATCATCATGTGGGTGCTAAGAACTAGATTTGGGTCCTCTGCAAAAGTAGCAAGCACTCTTAAATCCTGAGTCATTTATCTATCGCCAACTCCAATTTAATAACTATCGAACTAAAAACATACGTCAACATTACTGAATCTCAAAAATCTTAACAATAAGCAAAAGAACAGAACTCAAAGGAATGTATTGAAAATAGCCATCCTTAGGAAACTGTGGAAATTTGATTCCAGGATCCCATAATAGACACCAAACTCTGAAATGATCCTGTCTCTTATATAAAATAAAGAGGAGTAGCCTTCCTCAAACACTTAAAATATTTCTATGACTAACACATAAACAATTGTTATACAATACTATTTAGGCTACCATAACAAGAAAAAGTTTGTACGTGTACACTTTTTCTTCTACTTCCAATTCAATGGATTAATTACAAAGACTATAAATCCCAGACAATGAATCTGCCAGCACCTTGACCTTGGATTTCCTAGCTTCCAATCTTTGAGAATTTATGTTTTTAATTAATTGAAAAAAAAATAAGTCTGCTGAAAAAATGAGCTACCTATAGCTGTATCTTTCAAATCCACATGAAATTTATTATGTTGAATTTACTCTGCGTATAGTAAGAGCTCAAAAAGAAGCAAAATAATACAAGATTCAAAACAAGGGTTCCTGTGGTATGTGGGAAGAAAGCCCAGAATCCTCATAGCGCTGGCAAAGCAAAGAGCTAAGTATGTACACACCCCTCACAGCAGTCTCAGCAGCTTGAAAGTACCTCAGTGGACAGCACCTGGTACTTTCTTCTCCCTCCTGATAACCAGAGGGGAAGGGAGGGGAACAGCCTAAAGCCAACAGCCTATTGATCCCTCCACCCTTTAATTCCATTTTGTGGTTAAACTAAAATAGTTTATTTCTGTAATTAACAACTAGAACCTTAATTAAAGGTACAAAGAGAATTTCATTCAGCAAATGTGTTATAAGCAGTTTCCCACCAGCCTGGTCACAGAGTCAGGTCAATCCCAAAATAACACACAGAGATACTCTATTAATTATAAATTGTTGGCCAATTACTAGCGTTTCTTATTGGCTAGCTCTGTCTTAAATATTAACCCATAATCACTAATATATATATATATATATATATATATATATATTTCTACAGTCTTATCTTACCAAGAAGGCCAGACTTGCGTCCTCTCGTCCCAAGATTATATCACAACTCTACATTTCCCAGAATCCTCCACCTCTCCTAGTCCCACCTGTCTTGCTTTCCTACAAGCCAACAGTGCTTAATTCATTAGCCAATAAGAGAAACAGTACTCAAACTCGTGATACTCCTGCCTCTGCCTCCTTCAACAAATCCTACCAGAGTGAGCCACCACAATTGGAGCCCAAGCCTAGCTCAGTTGGTAGAGCATGAGACTCTTAATCTCAGGGTTGTGGGTTCATGCCCCAGACCTAGTCCTCCTCCCCCCATCCAGGTCATGTTCCCACACCCCAATGGGTCAGTGCAACAGGTGAGGGCAGGGTAGATATCTCACTACACAAATGTTTTTATATCAAAGACAGTGAATACTATTGCATTCAACCTTGCAAAGTCACTTTAAAAAAGATGACAAAGCGTTCATGCTTTCTGAACATAAGAAACCAAGTAAAGTAGGTAAGCACTGTAGCCATGTGCTACAGTAAGACTGTACTGTGAATACAGTAAGACTACCAATACAATTATTTTTAAAGGTAATTTCAAACTTAAGAAACATTAAGTATTACACATGGAAGCATAGGAAAAGTTATGTAATTCATTCCTGTTTAATGTTTTAAAATTAAGATTATACTGAATCATCATGAAAAATGAAGTAATAAAAAAAATCACATAAAACAGCATAAACAGGAAAAACTCATCTACTGATCCCATTCAAAGGTGGAACTCTTAAATTCCAAACACATGAGAAATGCAGAATCAGTACAAAATTCCAAGGCAGGAGATGCTCTGAGAGCAAGCATACTGTCCTTAAGCAGAATCTCCAACTTGTACTCCTTTCATAAAATAGAGTTCCAGCATGTGGTAAAGATGAAATGAGCTTTCTTGGTCTGTCCTTAAAATCTCTATACAGCTTTTCAAAGATACAGAATGAAAACTTAAGTCTATCAAAAACAAGTGTGAATAAGTTGGAGAAAGAGTACTTGCTGCTCCTTCAAAAGATGCAGATTAAATTCCTATTACCTCATGGTGGCTCTCGAACTATCTTAACTCCAGTTCCACAGGACATGACACTTTTCTTCTAGAAACTGAAGGTACGGGGCATATGGTACACATACATAAATGGACGTAAAATACTTATATACATTAAAAGGTTTTTCAAGTTTAATAAAAGAATTACTCACATGTGAGTAAAGGAGCTTCCACTCAATTCCCTGTTTAAATTTTCCAGTTGGCTTATAAAAGCAGTGATAAAGCAATAACAGAGTATAAGTTAAATGTCTGTATCTCAGACATTTATAATCAGGAACTCAATAAACAAGATCATCTACTACTAGAATTTTGGGATAACTCAGGGTGTCTTCATGTTTCTTAAACTTGGAACCACTGGTATTTGGCCAGCACCTGGAGACTAAAGCATTTTGAGTCACATCTTTGGCCTCACCTCCAGGATATTGCTAGAACCCCTACCAAGTTCTAACAACCAAAGCAATGAACACCAATGCTACTATCAGCCATCTGAGGAAACCAGGTCCAAACTGGGAACTGGGGTAAAGTGGTTGGTCTTAATCGGGGAACAGAATGCAGGTCTTACAGAGCCTAAAGACTTCCATTCTAATGAAGAGATTTCTTTAACAGGTTCCATTATTTCTAGAAAACAAGTTAAATTAAAAGCCTCTAAAATATTTGAAATAAACACTGATGAAATATTCTAGAAAAAAGGTCAACAGTAAAGAATGGAGGCAGAATTATGAGTTCAGGGAGAATCTCAGAAACTTCCGTGAGGCCAGGCAGGGATGATGCATGCCTTTAATCCCAACACTCAGGAGACAGGTGGATCTCTGTGAGTTCAAGTCCAGTCTGGTATACAAAGTTGAGTTCTGGGACAGCCAGAACTGTTACAGAGAAAAATGTGTCTGAAGAAAGGGAAGGGAAATGGAAAAGGGAGGAAAGGGAAAAGGGGGAAAGGGGTGAGAGGAAAAGGAAAGAGAAAGGGCAAGTTCAGGGATGGAGAAAGGATAAAGGGAGGGAGGGAGGGAGGGAGAGAGGCAGGGAGGGAGGGAGGGAGGCAGGGAGGGAGGGAGGGAGGCAGGGAGGCAGGGAGGGAGGGAGGGAGGCAGGGAGGCAGGGAGGCAGGGAGGGAGGGAGGGAGGGAGGGAGGGAGGGAGGGAGGGAGGGAGGGAGGGAGGGAGGGAGGGAGGGAGGGAGGGAGGGAGGCAGGCAGGGAGGGAGGCAGGCAGGGAGGGAGGCAGGCAGGGAGGGAGGCAGGCAGGGAGGGAGGCGGGAGGGAGGGAGGGAGGGAGGGAGGGAGAAGTTTGAAGCCAGCATAAGCTACATGAGACCCTGCAAGGGAAACTGAGAATAGGGGCAGGGATGGGGACCCACAACTATCCACAAATTTTCCTTTTCCAGTTAGAAATAAAACAAACCACACCTTTTACTAGCAACTATATTTTTCGTATTAATTATCATTTTACTATCTACTTATAGTAGTCGTGGATTCCAGCTTAGAAATCCATAGATCTTGAGAAAATAGCAGAAACCAATGGGCTATAAAAATAAAGTTCCGTGTGCAATGCCTGACAATTAATGACAGGGAGACTGCTTACCCATGCCTAGGCAGGTAAGAACACTTTGTCCTCCTTCTGTATAAAACCTCACCAAAATCCTATTAGAGCAATAGAAAGATAGGTCCACTCATGAGTCTGAAAATCTGGACAAGATGAAAAATGCCAACAAAGAATGGCACACAGACCTGTGCAAGAAAAAAAAAAAAAAAGCACTGAATGAGGATGCATGCCTATAATCACAAGGCTCATGCAGCAATATGGCAAGCTCCATGTTACCATGGGTTACATAAAGAGACCCATGCTATACAGAACCCCAGACTATAATAAAAAGTAAATCTTCTCTTCCTCAGACAGAAAAAACGGGCAAGCTGAACAAGGCTATAAGTTCTATCAATGTCATAATCCTGACTGTGGTGTACTAGTTTTACAAAACACACCCATTGGAAGAGATGAACAAAAAGTACAAGAAAGTGCTGAATCATTATCCCAAGTGGAGGCTTAAAGTCAAAATGCATGTGTGTATATAGACATACATATCTTTATCTACTGTTGAGTCATTTAATCTTAATAACCCTAAAAATATAATATCATGATTATCTTTCCTTTGCAGATGAAAAAAAACTGAACCATGGATTTATGAAAAACATACACAGTATCACACATTCAATGATAGAAGGGTCAGGACTCAAATCCAGCTAGATCAAGAGAATCACTTTTCTCTGGAAACTAAAAATGTACACATGCATGCTGCTCTTGTGGCTTTAAATAGTTGCTGAAATGAATCCTTGAGAATGTAGAGAACCCCTGTATTTCCGAAGTTCTGGGACAGAATTCCACAAGCAATTGAGTTTCCTTCACTTCCTGTGCTGGGCCTAACACTGGCCTCCTTCCAAAGAAGCAAGACAGATCTCAGTCTAGTCTCTCCCCTTCCCTAACCTGATGGGAGTAGAATGCATAGTTATTTGCTGTTCTCATTAGGATAGGGTGCTATGGTACTATTTTCCTGTGTTACTATTCCTATGATGTAGAATTAAAGAGAGCAGTATAGGCACAGGACAGTGGTGGTTTACACCTTTAATCCCAGCACTCAGGAGGCACAAGCAGGAGGATCTCTGTGAGTTCTACGACAGCCTGGTCTACAGAGCTAATCCAGGATAGCTAGAACTGTTACACAGAGAAACCTTGTCTCAAAGAGACAGAAACACAGAGAGGGAGGGAAAACTCAGTAAAGAAACTAAAAGAAGGAAACTCCTCACCTACTTTTGAATTCAATGTTTCTTTTACTAGAGGGGGGGTGCACTAGGTCGTCAACACAGTTCTTTATACCCTAAGGAAGAGAAAATGTAAAATAAAAAGATCACAGGGTGTGACCTAAACTAATAGTTCTCCCCTCCATCAGCCTGCACAAATTCTGGTCCTCCCACTACAACTTTCCCACACTTGCTAAACCAGAACTTTGAAAGTGAAATCCAGAAAGGGAAAGGCTCGTTAGAGACTGGGAAATACCTGAAAACAAATTAAAGCTTAAGAAAGTGACTCAACACAGCCTATGAGAACATCCCAAACACCACACAGGGAAGAGCCTTGGAAAGGTAGTAAAGCTGCAGGACAGCCTAGAGCCCACAGGGTCTGAAACTACACCCAAGTTTCAATCAGGAAATTCACGGCAACAAACTGCTTCTAGTGACAGATTCAAAGAAGGAATAATAGGAAATCTCACCATCTTTCTGACATTTCACCCACTTTCTTGAAATTCTGACAATAAAAATATAAAAAGAACTTTTTGAAGACCTAGATGAGAAAGAAATTACCAATATCAAGAGCTCTCTCTCTCTCTCTGGCTGCTCTGTGCTCCCTCTCTCCTCCCTCCCTCCCTCCCTCCCTCCCTCCCTCCCTCCCTCCCTCCCTCCCTCCCTCCCTCTCTCTCTCTCTCTCTCTCTCTCTCTCTCTCTCTCTCTCTCTCTCTCTCTCTCTCTCTCTCTCTCTCTCTCTCTCTCTCTCCCCTCTCCCCTCTGGCTGCTCTGTGCTCCCTTTCTCTCCCCCTCCAAAATAAAATTCTCCAAATAGACAGACAGACAGACAGACAGACAGACAGACAGACAGATAGATGAGGTCTTGAAGCCCAGTTTATTCATGTGGCAATGCTGGCAAAGGAGACTGGTAAGATGTCTAAGAGTCACAAAGGTGAAGTCCTCAGAAAGGTATCTAACAAATCCATCTTTCTCTAGGGGTCAGGTCCCCTTTTAAGCCTTTCTCTCCCTTCCACATGAACCTTTGCACTTCCTTCTTCTACCATGCCCAGCCCTTCATCAAAAGCCAGAGACTGATGCCATGATCTTGGACTTCCAGAACTGTCAGATTAACTACATGTCTCCATGCATGTGTTTTCTTTGGAGTTCACTGGCAATCTCACCTCTTTATGAGTAATGCAGTGGGAATATTAAGATAGCAGGAACTGTTTCACTGCATTATTGTGAAACTCCTACACAACAATTGCTTATTTACCCTCAATTTCTCACAACTCATTTCCATGACATTTGTATAAAATGAACAATTCAGGTGAAATAATCAGCAGGTACTAGGCACCAGCCTCTTTTTGATTGATTATGTATACAGTGTTCTGTCTGCATGTATGCCAGCCAGCCAGAAAAGGGCACATTACATGTGATTGCTGGGAATTGAACTCAGGACTTTTGGAAAAGCAATCAGTGTTCTTAACCTCTGAGCCATCTCTCCAGCCCAGGTACCAGCCTCTTTTGTTAAACAAGAAACAATCATACAGAGCTCCATGAAAACACTTTCTCATTCAACAAGCCTCATCCACAGGATTCCTTGCAAATTCTCTAGATTCCCTCTCTTAGGTTCCCCAGAAATATGATTAAGATGTACAGTGAAAGACCCCAACAGAAGCAGTGTACTAACCTACATCAGGGCGCACCCACAGAAAAACAAAACCTGCTATCAGTGAGGCACCATTAAAACTTAAAACAGTGATGAACAGATGGCTCAGTGGTGAAGAACATATACGGACTGTACCTGCATAGGACCCAAGTTTATTTCTTGACACCTATATACAGTGGCTTATAACTACCTGTAACTTGAGCTCCAGGGGAATCCAACACCTTCTTTTGGTTTCCACATATACCCACACCCATCTCACACAGACATACATGCATACACATAAATTTAAAATATTAAAAGTTGTTTAAATAAATGAATCAATAGACAAACTAAAGCTTGAACCTAAGTGAGTTGCCTGACTAGAAACACATTGTGGATAATGAGTTTCTGGCGGGAGTGCAATTGTACAGCCACTTTGAAATCAGTATGGCAGTTTCAAAGAAAATAGGGAATCAATCTACCTCAAGACCCAGTATATACACAAGGGACATATGCTAGGGACACTCACACCATAAGGACATTTGCTCAACTATGATCACAGCAGCATTATTCATATAGCCAGAACCTGAAAACAATCTAGAAGCCCTTCAACCAAAGAATCTATAAGGAAAATGTGGTACATTTACACACTGGAGTATTACTCAGCGATTTAAAAAAAAAAAAAAAATATGGCATCTTGAAATTTGCAGGCAAATGAACAGAACTAGAAAAGGCCATCCTGAGTGAGGTAACCCAGACCCAGAAAGACAAATATAGTATGTACTCACTCATAAGTGGATGTTAGACACAATGTGAAGGATAACCAGCCTACATACAGGCCACAACCCCACAGAGCCTAGGTAACAAAGAGGATCCTAAAAGAGACATATATGGACCCACCTGGGAAGGGGAAAAAAGACAAGGTCTCCTGAGTAAATTGGAAGTATTGTGAGGGGCACAGGGAAAAGTGAAAGGGCAGAAGGGAAGAGGAAAAGGGAGTGGGGAAAAATGAGGGGAGAGATAACAATAAAAACTAATTGTGGGGGGGAAGAAATGTGAAACCTGAAAACTGGAAGAGGAGGGCACACACCTGACACAGCACAGAACCTAGACACAACTAACAAAAGTTACAAAATTACTCTAGTTGGCTGGGTGGTGGTGGCACACGCCTTTCTTTAGTCCCAGCACATGGGAGGCAGAGGCAGGCAGATCTCTGTGAATTCAAGGCCAGCCTGGTCTACGGAGGGCCAGAGAGGTTCCAATGCTACATAGAGAAACCCTGTCTCAAAAAAACAGCAAAGAAACAAACAAAAAATTACTCCAGTCAACTTGTAAGACACAAGATTGATATGTAAAATCCAGATTCAATGCCCTATGCTAGCGATTAAAAGAGAAATTAAAAAAAAATAATTCCGTATTTCAGTCATAAATAATAAAATAGTAAAAGGGACAAAGGGTATAACAGTGTTAAAATAAATTAGTATCTAAAGAAATAATGAAAGAAAGAAGAATAAACAACACGACACACACAAATCCTAATGTTCATGGTTGAAAGATGTGCTATCATTACAACAGCAACATTACCTAAGGTGGGGTATCCTGATTTAACAAGAAACCTGTTGAAATCCCAACCACCAGTTTCAAAACTAGACAAATGGAATTATGTTATCTCTTGGACCTTTTACGCTCTACAAATTAAGAACTTTAAAGTTTCTTTAAACTTTCTTAAATAGAGAAGGAAGCAAACAGTATATCTGATATTCATATGATCCCATAATTAAATACATTTTTGCATTATTAGAGTAGGAAACTGTGGAGTTCTAATTTTTAAAAACCCCAGCTATGCCTAAAACAACTTTAAAAACTTAAGATTTTCTTATAACTGACAAGTTTTCCCTTTAAAAATAGATCCCTTAGGGGATGAAGATATGACTCAGCAGTTAAGAACACATACTACTTCTTAGCATACATATCAGGCAGCTCACAAGTACCCATGAATTACTGTACCAGAGAGCGGCTAACACCTCTGCCCTAGAGAGAGAGGGAGAGAGGGAGAGAGGGAGAGGGAGAGAGGGAGAGAGAGAGAGAGGAGAGAGGGAGAGAGGGAGAGAGGGAGAGAGGGAGAGAGGGAGAGAGGGAGAGAGAGAGAGAGAGAGAGAGAGAGAGAGAGAGAGAGAGAGAGAGAGAGAGAGAGAGAGAGAGAGAGAGAGAGACCTTATGTGAGGCTGGGGGGAGGAAAGAAATACCAAAAGAAAGAAAAAAGAACAACAGATTCCTTGAAGGGGCACACGACACTCCACATCAAAAACAAAACAATAAAAACAGATATCCTGGGCTGAATGTAACAATGCATGCCTGCAATTCCAGCATTTGGGAGGCAGAAGCAATAAGAACACACCTGTGCTACACAGAAGGAAGAAGATTTAGCCTCAAAATTTTAAATACATGGATGAAAACACACACACACCTCTCCTTAACCCCAAATGTGAATCCTCATTTAGACTGTAAACCCAGAGCAATAATTGGTACAACCAAACATAAGATGCAAAACCCAAAAAAAAAAAAAAAAAAAAAATCTGGGGGTAGGGTTACACAATCTGACCCTGTTGCATAGAACTGAGAAAGGCTAATCTGAGTCTTAACTTGTGCTCAGTCACTAAAGGGTAAGTTTTCTTTTTTGGTTTTCTGTTTGTTTTTCAAAACAGGTTTCTATGTGCAGCCCTCGATGTTCTGGAACTAGCTCTGTAAACCAGATTGCCCTCAAACTCACAGTTTCAACTGCCTCTCCTGAGATTAAAGGAGCTTTCTTCTTTACTAAAGGTAAAATTTACCAAATGCCTTTGAGTGATTTACGAACAGGTGTTAACCATGCAGGCTTTTCTTCCAGCTGATTGCATCTACCCACTTCCTTGAAATATATCTTCTGCAGTTTGAACAATATGTTCTGATGTCTGGAACTGCAACCAAAGAACACACCACCCAATAGAAGGAAGGTAGAGGTGTGTGTGTGGGGGGGGGGGGGGGTGCATGCGTGCGTGTATGTGTGTGTGCACACGCGCATAATCTTTTCCAGTTCCAATTGAAAAATCATTGATATTTGACCTCTACCTGCCACTTCCCTTTTGGTACATGGGAAGCAGGTGCCTCCAAGGCTAGCCTCTTAAACAAATTTTACACCCATCTGAGAAGTCTCATTTACAATGAGTAAAATCTTCTAGAGCTAGTTTCCAAGTGGGCATGAAAAAAAATCTGTATTTTTGTTTGTTTTGGTTGTTTGGTTGGTTGGTTGTCTGTTTGTTTAAGAACTGGTTACAGTTGGGGCTGGAAAGATGACTCTTTGGTTAAGAGCACTGACTGCTCTTCAGAGGACCCTGGTTCAATTCCAGCATCACAACTGTCTGTAACTCCAGTTCCAAGGTACCTGGCATCCTCACACAGATATACATGCAGACAAAACACCAAAGCACATAAGTAAAAGAATCAAATTTAAAAAACTGTTTGCAGGGTCTACAGAATTGGCTCAGTAGTTAAGATGTGCTACTCTTCCAGAGGACTCAAGTTCATATGAGATGGATCATCCATAGCTGTAACTGTATCTCCAAAAGAACCATACTCTTCAGAACTCTGTTGGCACCCCACATGTGCACATACCCACACACAGGCAGGCAGGCTCTCTTCTTTCTTCTTTCACCCCCTCCCTCCCTCACCACCCCTCTCTCTCACACACACACACACATCTTTAAAGAGACTTGTTTACAGTGGCAAAGTAGATTTTGCTGCTCTGGAGTAGCAAAGGTTAATTTAAAAAAAAAGATGGCCCCAATGCATAAATGTGCATAATACACCTCTGCATTCATTATGTTTGTTTCAAATGGGCTTGCTTACTGACACACCTATAGTACAGAACACTCTGATACCAGAAAGACTTAAGGGAGAGTTGGTGAGTGGCAGATCTTCAAACAGCTGGCACCACATGTCTACCACAAAGCCTCACTATATCCTAACTAGGAGCCTTCAAAGTACATTATCATCTTCCTCTTTCTTGTGGGACATCAGGTTCTAAGTGGCTGGATAATAAGCCTAAAACAAATCAAGCTCAGCTTTGGAACATGTATCTAAACAATAGTCATGCACACCACCTTCTATCTATATGTTGTCGGTTCTTGGAGAGCATTTAGGGCTGTTCTCCAAACCCTTCAATTAATCCAAAATATCAACACAGTTCTGTGAACTAAAGAGTGATAGAATTCATACTTCCAGAGTAGCCTTAATAAACCAGCCCCAGCCCTTAAACCAGGAGCAAAACAGATACACAAATGACTTGAACTCACTCAATTACTCTATAAACAACCCCTTCTATAGCAGACTCCTCTTAATCTATCATAGCTTCCTTTGCTATCTCTGCTTCATCTCATTTCTTAAATGATCTTCTTCTACTTGCTTCTTAAATGTTTTCCACTACCACCATTCTGCTTAGCAATCTCACAACTTAATGTGGCTTTAACCAACTATTTAATTCCAAGTCTGCAACTCTGAACTCACTCCTGAATTAGCCATGTTAATGTCCAACTGGAGACATTGTCAATCATTTTCACTTGGCTCAATACACTGAGGGCATATTTGTTTATCCAACTTACTGTTTTCCCTGAACTTTCTGCCCTGCATTATAGAAGTTCCTATCTTTGCAATCCTACAAGCCAGAAACCAAGCTGTTGCTTCTTACTATCAAAAGTTAGCTTGTAAATCCTGTCAATTTCACTTGGAGAAGGAGGTAGCAGGGAACAGGAGCTCTTTCTATTTCTACTGCCACTGTCCTAATTTCTAACTCAAAGCATATATTAATATTTATCCATCTACATTATAACTTAGTTATCCCCACCTCCAATCACACACCCAATCCAATTTATTCCACACACTAAGAAGTGAATCTACCACATCTGACACACCTCTCTCATCTATACATCACTCTTGCCTACAAAGTTAGTCACTAGACTAACAAGGATTATATTTTGTTTTTCAAATTTCAAGGCCACAATGAGAAGAGTACATTATGACATTATGATGGAATATGTACATACCTGGGAGAACAATGCCATGGTGGCACACCCTATAAATCCCAGCAATTGGGAGACTGGACTGAGAAAGATCCAGAATGCAACATCAGCCTACATTTATACATCATGATCCTAATATTCAACCAGCAAAAGGTCAAGAGGGGGAGGAAGAGAGTGAAGATCTAAGCATATATGTACACACTGTGAAAATATCACAATGAGGAAGGGGTAAGGGAGGTAGAAGAAAGAGGTGGGGAGAAGGAAAAAAGAAAATGATGAAATGAAACCCATTACTTTATAAAAATGACATAAACTAATAATATTTTTAAAAATATCACAAGAAGGCCAAGCATAGTGGGTACATGCCTTTTATCATAGCACTCAGAAAGCAGAAGAGGGTGATCTCTGAGTTTGAGACCAGCCTGGACTGCGTATCCAGTTCCAGGCAGCCAGAACTACATAGAAAGACCTCATCTTTTAAAAAGAAAAAGAAAAAGAAAAGAGCTCTTTTCTATTGTTCACCTGGCAAACTCTTTATTAACCCTTCAAAATCAAATCTAAGTCTTGACTTAGTTCCAAAGATCTCTCATATGTTTTTAATTATCTAACTGGTTATTGTGTAGCATTTTTATACTTTTACCTTCCATCACCACTAGAGCCAGGAGCACTGCTCAGTGGCCCACACAAGTTGTCATACCCAACGTTTTAACTATCTCATGGACATTGCTGATGATCCCTATTACCTCAGAGCTGACACATTATAACTTGACCAGGTGAAACAAACTAGTCAGAACACAGAAATAAAAAAGTATCAAAGAACTAAAGAATATAGTCAGCTGACAGATTAAAGCCAATTTACGTAAACATTACCATGGAAATTATAATCTCTATCTTTAACGCCATTCAATTTATATGCTGAGACATGAAGGTTCAGCTGAGCTTTATTGAACAATTATGAAGAACCCCTCCAAACCATATCTTGGTAGCCTCTAAAAATGTGGCATGACTCAAGAATGCTGGCCCTGCTGCAACCTGCCTTCCTCTTATATGTCCTAGCACACAGCATACTTTCCACCTCCCAACAGCACTGCAACCTCTCTAACCATGACAGTTTAAAAATGACTCCCTCCTCCCATGTTACTACTCTCAAAGCATTCAAAATATGTTACTTCCAAACAGAAATACATATTGATCACTAGTCCCAACTAAAGCAAAGACCAAGCCTTTCTACCGGGTGTGGTGGTGCATGTCTTTAATGCCAACGCTTGAGAAGTAGAGGGAGGTGGGTCTGAGTTTGAGGTAATCCCTGCCTATATAGTAAGTTCTAGGCCAGCTAGGACTACAAGGTGAGACCTTATCTCAATAATGAAAAAAATAAAAAAAAAAAAAGACTTCCTAAGGGAGCAATGTAAAAATGAGAACAGAACCACTGCCACCACCTCACAACTTGCCATATGCTTTGACAAGAAACTGGTTTAGAAATGACAGACCTACTTTGCTTGAAAAATAGCTACTTACTAAGCTAAACTAGTAACATTTGTTTTTTCCTTTAAACAGACATACAATGAGAGAATGGACTTGGTACATCAACCACATATAATTCAAGACCCACTACTTAGTCTCTTCCACTCACCAGAAATGAAGAGACAAACAGGTACACAGAATATGCAAGTTTACTTTCAAAGTCTATTTACCATAACTTCTCTCAACATATCTCCTAACAATTTCACCTCCTGAAGACACTGCATTCTTCTATCTATGGGACTGAGAACTGCAAAGTTAGTTCTCACCTTCCCTGGCCACACTCTTCACAAATAAATCTAATAAATAAACACTGACTTATTTCTTCCTTCACCCTCTTCTAATATATACTTGTGTAATAATCACCTCGGAGAAATTTTCTCTATATGGAGAAATCACCCCCCTCCTTGCCAAAGTTATTGGAGAGGACTAGTTTGAAAATAAAGTTTGTAAAATGCACTAGTAAGTCGTTCCATTCAGAATAAGCATAACTGTGAGTCTCCTGTTCAATCCTACCACAGATTCCCCAAGATGTGGGAGGAAACATGGTACTGTTGCTTTTCAAACTGACCAACTGCCCTTTCATACATATTTCAAAACAGATGTCTCCTCCAACCCAAACTTGCTCTGGAATGAAATCAAGCCTGTGGCAATACCAGTCTCTTACAGACACACTACATTCAGATTTCAAACTTGCATGAAAACCTTTTTTAGTCAAGAATAGTAGCTCATGTCTATATTCCCTGTATTCAGTAGACTAAAAGAGAATGACCTGAAGGTTTAGGCCAGTCTGGGCTACAAAGTAATATCTTTTTCAAACAAATGAAAACCCTTTTGATGTCAGTAGTTTATCAGCTCATGAGCATCAAATGATAAGCGCAGTAAAATACAAATTGGAGAATCTGCTGAGATCCTGAGAGATAAGTAGACTGGTATTCTAAAGAATATATGCTATCTTCTTAGACTAAATAATTGGGCAAAACAAACATCGCCCTAAAACGTTGTGCAAAAAAAGTTATAGCAGAGATCCATGAAAGTGTGGTTATCCAGCAGATGTGGTAATGAATCTTCAAGACATACAGCCTGGTAAGAAGCCTGGAATATAACCTATGAATACATACTCACTGTCGCTTTACTCACGAACTTGATTCTAATTGGTCAGCTCAAGAAATAGTATGTATGTATGTATGTATGTATGTATGTATGTATGTATGTATATGTGTATGTATGTATGTCACATGTGTGCAGAAGCCCAAAGAGGCCAGTGGAGGGGGTGTGTCAGATCCCTGAAGTTATAGCCAAGGTTAAATAAGCAGTTATGGGTTGTTCAATGTGGATGGCTAGAACAGCAAGTGCTGAGTAAGCGATAAGCCCATCTCTGTGAACCAAAATGTCTCTTTTTTAGAACTTCAATTATTTAATTCAATATGCTGGCAATGCTCTTAATCTCTAAACTGCCACAAATTTCCAGAAGGACAGTTAGTATTGATATAGTGATATGCTAAACCATCCATTAGCCTGGAAGGCAATACTATGAGCAGAAGGTTTTGTGTCTATTCACACATATCCTCCCAGGCATCATGGCATCCCCAGCAAAGACAGGTTCATCATCCTTAAAATAAAACACCTTGTCACAGCAGGGTAAGACAAGGTTCTCTTTGGTAGATGAGACTCAAAGAAATGAGAACAAAAATGAACCAACTTCCTAACAAGTAACACACAAGCAATTCCTAGAGCTACCACATTATGAAGACAGCAAAAGGCAACTATTCTACAAAGCTGAAGAGGAAGGATTCAGATTCAAAATGTGTATGTACTAAGTAAGAGTTTAACCCTTCTTTCTGGATACAACATATGGTCCTCTGTTCTAGCTATTTATTCAGAAAGTAAGAAATAAATGTTGTGGCCCTAGGAAAATGGCTAAGTGGGTAGAGTGCTTATTGTGCAAGCAAAAGGACCTAAGCCAATCAATCAGTCTAGCCTACTGGTAAACTCAGATTTCAGTGAAAGACCCTTGTTTCAAAAAAAAAAAATAATAATAATAATAATAATAATAATAATAATAATAATAATAATAATAATGATGAAGGTTCTCAACACTGACCTTTGTTCTCCATACACATGCACCTATGTACATATTCATTCATATTTTTTTCCTGCCCCCCCTCCACATCAAGAAAGAAGACATTAAGACAATTAAGCTGATTGATGTGGATCAATCAGCTAAGTGTTTTACAAGCATGAGGACCTGAATGTGGTCAAGAACCACGCAGAGAGGCTGAAAGAGATGGCTCAGCAGTTAAGAGCACTGGCTGCTATTCCAGGGTCCCCAAGATCCATTCCCAGCATCCACTTGGAAGCTCTGTAACAATTACAATTGTCTGTAACTCCAGTACTGGAGGATCTGATGCCCTCATTTGGCAACCTTGGGCACAAAGCATGCAAGGAATACATAGACATACATGCAGGCGAAGCACAATATACATAAAATATTAATTGTAAAAAGCAATAGAAGCCAACCATGGTAGTGCACAGTTGTAATATCATGCTGAGGAGGTAGAAGCAAATTCCTGGGCATCACTGCTTATCCAGCCTCTAACTAGCAAGCTCCAGGTCTGAGAGACATTGTCTTGGGGAAAGACAATGCATGGCACCTAAAGAAAAATACCTGAGAGTCTTCTCTGGCCTCTGCAAACCTAAACAGATGCTAAAATAGGGGAAGGAAGGGGGAGGGGAGGGGAAAGGAGGAGGAGGAGAAGGCAGAGACATTCTAACCAGACATGTTGTTTCACAACTGCAAACTTAATACTCAAGAGGTTGAGGCAGGAGGACTGTCACAAACTCAATGCCAATCTGGGCTACACCCAGCCTGAGATACAGAGTTGGACCCTGCCTCAGAAAACAAAAAGACATCCAATAAAACAATATATATTCTCTCTCTCTGTCTGTCTGTCTCTCTCTGTGTGTCTCTGTCTCTCTGTCTCTCTGTCTCTCTCTCTCTCTCTCTCCCTCCCTCCCTCCCTCTCTCCCTCTCCTCTTCCCCTTACACACACACACCAACTTGTATACTATAATTTTCAAAGGAGAAATTTAAACTTTTTTGGGGGGGAAGATATTACCAAAACCAGAAACAGAGCAGAAAGCACAGTGGTATACTACGGTCACAGCACTCAGGAGGCTGAGGTAAGATCACTGGGCCTTGAAGGAGAAGGTCAACTTGAGCAACATAATAACAAAATGTAGTGAAGTAAAGAAAAGCTGAATATGTCTTTTCATCAATGAACTGAAATGAAAATAAAGTCCACCTAGCAATGGCAGAAGGTATGTCTCCTTCCAAGAAACGAAGATGATACAAATCAATCTGAGAGTACACCCTTCCCAAAATTGTCTGCACCTTTCAATCTATACAACAGAAGAAATATTTCATGCTCATCTTCTTCACTCTTGTGTTCCTAAGCAGCAGAACAAGCTGCCAACTCCATCCTCTCAATTATTTTTTCACCCCTCACCTCGTCCTACCCCACTTGCCTGGTACACATATCACCCCCAAATCTTTCATCCCAAATTTAACCTCTTTCCTGAGATTCCCACTGATGATATATACCTTTACTAACCTATGTCCACAAGAGCAGTCAAGCAAAATTAGTCACAGCCCTCAAAGCAGTCTCTCCTCTGATTAAACCTCTTAGCAATGAGGCTGCAATGTGCAGCTCATCTGGTGTCTCATCTTTGCACCTTCAGTTTTTTATGGCTCAAGTGTCATCATGAATCCCAGCTTCTAGTCACCATTAGTGTACCTTATTCACATTGTGATCTGTTTAATTTCCATACAGATCAATGTTGAGTACTGAAGCCTGGAGCCTCTAGCATTCTTAGTATTTCTATAGGTAGACAGAAAAGTTCCCAAGATACAAACATAAAGACATGTAAGTTCATTGTATTTCTATATAGCAGTGACAATCAAGGACAAACAGACTAACCAACTACTGGAACACAGAATAAATAAACTTACACACTTGTGAAAGGGACTTGTAATAGACTAGCAAGCATACAACATCCTTATTATAGATAAGGTTAGGAAAAATGGTGCCTACCTGGACAAACAATGAGCAATTACACAAAATTTTTTAAAAATCTGGGAATCAAAATAAAAAAATTGAGACAAGGCTTTTCCTCTTCAAACATGCCTTGACTGTGCATTAATTATGTCACCCCACCACAGGAATCAACATTTATAGATGGCTGACTAGATCAAACAGTACACAAAATGCTGGAGGGTGAATACGGAGACTACCTCTGGGCCTCCAGGAAAACCAGAAGATATCTAGGAACTTAGACCCAACCTTTGTTGATTGCTGAACCCACTCTTTGAAGGAGATGGATGCATTCAGGAGTAGAAAAGGATTAGCACTTCTAATCTATAGAGTACAGATGGGCCTTAAATATCAGTCCAATTTCCTGCTGAACCACATTCCACAAATGAGGTTTTAATAGACTTGGCACAAGGGCTATCCAGAATCAAAAAGATTGGCCATACTGAAAAACTGAAGGGTTCTCTTTCTAGGCTAGGGAGTGTGAGTACAGCATGTAAGGCCAAGTTCAAATACCAACCCCTTGTAAGACTTTTCTGACTCTGTGTGTGTGTGTGTGTGTGTGTGTGTGTGTGTGTGTGTGTGTGTGTGTAAGAGAGAGAGAATTTGATAAGATTACTAAAAGTTTACATGTAAATGGTTTAAAAAAAAAAAAACAACAAACTTTACAAAGGCCTAAGAAGCCATCTTATGATCTTAATTTGAGAAGAAAATTTCCTCTTTAATCCCTTTTTTTAAGTGGAAAGGGGATGGTGGGCAGGGTCTCACTCTGAACACTTGGTTGGCCTCAAATGCTCAGTGATCTGCCTGCCTCTGCCTTTTAAGTGCTGAGATAAAGTCAAGTACCACCACCAAGGCATGAAGAAACTTTCTGAAGGCATGATGGCTAATGATCCACACTCTGAAAGACTGTGCAGAGAACCTAGATAATCTCTTCTAAATAAAGGGTCCAATCACAAGTTATCAAAGTTAACTGCTTCTTGCACTCTCTACCTCCTTAAGAATTAAAGATTTACTTTGGTTCACAGCTTTAAGAGGGTTATAGTCCACTGCAGCAGGAAGACATAGCAGATCTGCTCAGGATAAGAGCAATGTGTCAGAGGTTGCTCAATCCAGAAAACACAGCCAAACCATTTTTCCTATTTATCTCAAAGATAATTAGCACAATGACATACAGATGGGCAGTTTAAAGTTTCATGCTTTGCTGAGGTGTCTGCCAGACACTCTATGGTCTATAGGCTGAAGATGGAACATTACAGAAGAACTTCGGGTGACTAACTAGGCAGTGAGCTGTCTCTGTCATTTCTAGAGTTTATATATTATCCTTCTGTGGTCTTTGATGGAGTTGAAGACAGACAGTTATGGTTATAGTTTTCCTTAGTTAAGATTAGAGATAAGTTAGATATAAGACTTTAGACTCACAAGGATAGGATAGATGATAGAATATTTTCTTTAAATCTTGCTAAATGTTTATGGACTAAACATTGCTAACTGTGGTTATTTGATAACTATTTTGTTATATATTTTGCTATGTTAAAGTTAAAACCCTTTTACTTTAGACAGAAAAGAGATGATGGGAGATGTCATGCTGTACATGTTTCTCATATAGTTAATGAATAAAGCACTGTTGACCAATAGGAAAGCAAGATAAGCTAATGTGGGGCTGAATCTGTCTTTACTGTAAATCTTTATCTTTTTCTGGCCACAAGTCTTTTATCTGGCCTGGCTAGCTCAGTCACTAGAGAATGAGACTCTTAATCTCAGGGTTGTGGGTTCGAACCCCACACCCACATTGGGCGCCATTTTGTTACAAGCATATTTTCCGGCCCGCCTGGTTCCAGACCCTCGCCAGCCCCTATTAACACACAAAGATGCTGTATTAGATATAATTCTGTTGGCCAATTGCTAGCACATCTTAACTGTCTTAAATATTAACCCATTTCTATTAATCTAAGTATTTCCATGTTTCATCTTACTGGAAAGAGGGGCTGGCGTTCTGCTTTCTCCGTCTTCCATCTTGAAACTCCTACATACTACTTCCTCTCTTCTCCTTGTCTCCTAGTACTGTCTATCTTGCTTTCCTATTGGCCATTCATTAACCAGTAGGAGAAACAAAGTTACAGAGTGACATCTCCCATGAATCAAAAAATTATCACAGTGTATGTATAATACATGGTGTTCAAAAATCACGTATAAGCCAGGCACAACATGATACATCTGTCATCTGAGCACTCAGAAGAAAAGAGGCAGGAGGACTGAAAGCTCCAGGCTAGCGTAGGCTGCCTATCAACACTGAGGTGGTGGTAGTGGTGCTTTAAAAGTAATTATATGTACAATCGTGATGGGGAAATGCCCTTCTGTATTATGTTTCTCTTGTTGATAAATAAAACACTATTTGTTAATAGAGACAGAAAATAGGTGAGACTAGGAGACAAGGAAAATTCTGGGAAAGGTAAGCAGAGACCACATGTAGTGGAGGAAGAAGTAACAGGTACAAACCCTTTTCAGGTAAGGTAAGACTACATGGAAATACTTAGATTAACAGAAATGGGTTAATAATTAAGACAGAGCTAGCCAATAAGAAGCCCTAGCCATCAGGCAACAGTTTAATAATTAAGTCTTTGTGTGCTTATTTGGGGCTGAATCAGCAGCGGGACCAGGTTGTAAAGAAAAACTGTAGCAACACAATCATAATACAGTTCTTTTCCTACTAATACTATGAAAATTCTAATAGATTACATCATTGTTAATAAGCAGAAACGTTTTGGTGAGGGATACAGGATTGGTTTGTTGGAGTACTGCAGTTTTCTCGGGCAGGCACAATCTCTGTATGCAGCACACACTGGCCTCAAACTCATGATGCCCACCTCATCTCTTAACCTCCCAAGTGCTAGCATCCACATAAAACAGTGTGCAAGTATTGAGAGTGAGAAGGCCATCTGAAATATGCTGCCAGAGCCCATAATACTAAAACTTAGAGACTGAGACTGCACACAACACTAAAGCTGTTGAAGGTTAATCTCTACAAGTCTCAAATCATTGAGAACATTTCCATTCCAAATTGCCACATAATTCCAGCTAAAAACTGACTTCAACACAGACTAGGCCCTTAGTCCAGACCAAGACAAACCCCAGCATTAACAGTTTCACCACCACTGCACAAACTTCAAGAGACCATATCTTGGAGCCCAAGCCATACTCTTTTCTTTAATCCCAGAATATATGACTTACTCCCATTAAGACAAAGAGACAGAAGCTAGTGGATCTGAATTCAAGGTCAACCTGGTCTACAAAAGAAGTTCTGGGACAGTTAGCACTGTTAAACAGACCCTGTATTGACACTCCAAAAGATCTCGAAAATACAATAGCAGAATATATTTTACCACCCAAAAAGATGGTATTTAAAATATACAAAGGTGTTATTTAAGATATACAAACCTAAGTCTAAGAAAAGTAAATGAACCTATTTCATACAAGGTATAAAGATGAAGGACACTAAAAGTGTCCTCTTAACTTCTACATGAGTCCCACGGTAGGAACACAAATACAATAAACATGGACCACCAATATAAAGGGTGAGATAGGCCTGATACAACAGGGAATACAAATGACAGTATAAACAACATATGAAACTCTGAAAGAACAGAGGATGCTGAAGAAACAAGCAGAGGCAGCAGCATGGCAAGGTGCCAATGTCTCTTTAGAGTCAGGAAAGTTGGCAATCCAAAGATGTTGGTTGATGGGAGATGTCATTCTGTAAATATCTTTCTCTTATTGGTTAATGAATAAAGCACTATTGGCCAATAGGAAAGCAAGATGGCAGGACTAGGAAACAAGGAAGTTTCAGGAAGAGCTATGAGGAGTTTCAACATGTAAGACCAACAAGGTAGAACTCCTGATCCTTTCTCCAGTAAGATAAGACCACATGGAGATACTTAGATTGATAGAAATTGGTTCATATTTAAGACAGAGCTAGCCAGTAATGCTAGTAACAGGCTAAAAACATTATATCTAATACAGCATCTCTGTGTGTTATTTGGGGCAGAGTAGCTGTGGGACCAGGTAGGCAGGTGGAAAACCCACTCGTAACAGTTGGTGCCTTGAAAAAGATCCCAACTAATGTTTGCATTTTCTCACCAAGGATTCCGTTCCAATAGTCTAGCTATAGTCTGAGAGGTTTAAAAACATAACTAAAAAGTGTTTGGATGTGATGGAAGGGCAGAAAAGTCTACAGTGTTTCTAAAATACCGCCTCCAAAAAGCTACAGCTGAATGAAGAAGGCAGTGGCTAAGCAACTCCACAATTAGCAAAGCTCAACCCTGAGAAAGTTCCCAGGAAACTGCAGACTTTAAACATTCTGTCTACAAAATGCTCAAGTTGCTGACTAGAGGGTCTTTTCAAGCAAAAATTACATCAGACTTCTTTTTGCAGCCTATTTCTCAGAGGTTTCTTAAACCACTTTCATAAAGCAGTAAATATTCAAGAGCACTAAATGTGAAGCCTGTACAAAGCTTCCTATAAATCTGCCATAATATACAATCTACTTGTCTGTCCTAAGCATCTACCTCTGAATTTTCATGGATTTCTGGTTCACAAGTTCCAACTATTTATACACATTGGCTGTACCATACACTAAAAAAACATAAAATTTCTGACTTTGTTTAAAAAAGAAAATGACTGACAGGAGACCCTTTCACATTTTTTCCCCAAACCTGATCCTCAAAATATTTCTGTATCCAGTTTTCTCCAGATATAGCTTTTGTCTGTCACTGTCTGTCTCAATACTTCTAAGTTTTAAGCCAGAACAAATTATTTTTCACAAACTAGACTGTGTAGTATAGAAATTATTTTACATATCCAAGATTCATTTCCAAAAGAACTGGAATAAGGGCTGGAGAGGTTGATTGTTAAGAGCACTGGCTGCTCCTCTAGAGGATCTGAATTCAACTTTCAGCACCCATGAACAGATCACAAAAATCTCTAACTCCAGTTCCAGGAAATCTGACATCCATTTCTGGCCCTATGAAGGCACCAGAAACACTTACACACACACACACACACACACACACACACACACACACACACACACACACACACGAAAAGAAACTAATTTAAAAAATAAAAAAGTTCTAAATGACTCTTGAAGAAAACCTGAAGGCACCAGGAACACTTACACACACACACACACACACACACACACACACACACACACACACACACTCACTCACTCACACATATGAAAAGAAACTAATTTAAAAAATAAAAAAGTTCTAAATGACTCTTGAAGAAAACCTTGTCCCACAAAAGGCAGGTAATAGTTTAACCCTCTTCTGCCCACCATTCATCCACCAGGAATTTCAGAGGATTAGAAACTATCACAGTAAGGCTCTGGAGTTTCCTTGGCACTCAGATCCTGCAAATTCAAGCCTTACAGTGAGGCCAGAACTACTACTCCCCTGGGTGTGCAGCTAAGAATAAATGTTTCACTATAATACTGCTTCTGCCTCCTCTATCACAAATAGTAAGTATAAATGTTTCCTGTAAACAGAAAAAAAAAATTAATGTGAAATATCTCAAATTGAACTTGTTCAAAATCAATACAAAGACACATATGCTCCAGTGTGCCCAGTGCCCTCCAATCAATTAGCACCAAGAGGCAAAGAACAACCATTACCTCCACTACACAGGCATGAATACCACCTCATACCTGCCTGTCTGCCATACATGGGGGGGGGGGGTGTTTTTTCAACACAAGGTTTCTCTGTGTAACTAACTACCCTAGCTACTCTGGAATTCTCTGTGTAGACCAGACTGGCCTCAAACTCAGAGATCCACCTATCTCTGCCTCCAGAGAATTGAAATTAAATGTATATGCCACCACTGCCCAGCACATGGAAAATTCTTTAAGAAATGCTTTAAAATTCTTTAAACAGACTTGTTCAGCTCTTTCAGCCAAGTTTTATAGGCAATGAACATGGCAGAGATACTTTTTTCAGATAAAATACACAAATAGATGAATAAATGTGTAAAAGACAAAAGTCTATGATAACAAGGTACATAAAAAAAAATTGTGTGGGAAAAGTGGAACAAAAAAACAAACAAGTACAGAGTAATATCACTGTAAAATAAAATTAGAGGCTGACCTCAGAGTATATTCATTGTGAAGATAACCATGCAAACTGGGAATACAGCTCAGGAGTCAAATGCTTGATGATCATATTCAAAGACCCTGGGTTCAATTCCCAGCACAGGGGTGGGGGAAGGGGCCTTCGTCTTGTATTGTGTAATTTTCATGGTCATCATGACTAGATTCAGAATACCATGGAAACATTTATTATTTCCAGAAAGGTTTAACTGAGGGAAGACTCACCCTGAATATGAGAAGCAACATACAGCAAGCCTTTGGGACACAAAATGAACAAAAAGAAAGCAAGGTAAGCATCAGCATTCATTCACTCTTCTCCCCAACTGTGGACCCAATATGATCAACTACCTCATAAGGGATGTGTATGTGTATATGTATATATGTGTGTATATAACCCTTCTTAAACCATGAGCCAAAATAGACTCTTCTGTTTTTAAGCTGCCATAGAAAAGAAGTATGTTAAAAAAAAAAAAAAAGGCATCACATATGGTCAGAGAAAGTCAAACATGTGGCTTCTAGGGTACTCAAACTCACCTCCATTAAACAAGAGTTGTTAAGAATTTAGTTCTTTTGCCAAAATATATGCTTACATAATTTTTGTGCTTCTGTACAAAATAGCAACAATATCCAAACAGTTAAGTGCTTATCTGTAATTTTTCAATTACAAGCATAATAAATAAAATTCTATATTGAAAGCTTCTACATCAAAAAGCAATAAACAAAAGATTTTATCCCTGAAGTAAGCAAGGTCCATGCTTATGGGCAGATGATAATTTCTCACTGAATGAATACTTTCAACAGACTGAAACATTGTAAATGGCTGCTTACCCATATTTCTTTTCTGAGAAGAGAGAACAACCTAAATTCTTTCTTTGGGTTCTATAAGGTGCCATTTAAATTATTTGGGGGGAGGGATGAATAGTGAGGTTAGCTGTCAGCATTATTAGCAGCTCAGTATCCACTGAATCTTGGACACAGGCCTCCCCTGAATTTCACCAAATCCATTCAAAAGCCCATCAATTGCCTTATTTTTCCACTATTCCTTCTCCAACATAGAGAAATGTACAATTATCATGAATCATTTTAGGGCTGGTCAATTTTCAGAGCTACCTCTGTAACCTCTAACAAATAGAAATAAGCTATAAAATCTGCTTCAGAAAGTGCATTAGAGGCCTGACCTCAGATAACTACTAGAGAAAGAAACAACCATGCTGGGGATGTAGCTCAGTCAATGAAATGCTTGTCTGAAATGAAATATACAAGTCATGTGGTTTCTGTTCAGTGTCTTGCTCACAGATGAAATATCTTCTTTGAGACCAAATCCTAAAGGAATCCTTCCAAGCATTTTCTAACATCAATTGACATCAATTCAAATCCAATAACAAAATTTAAATGAACCAATGCTAGTATGAATGACAATGACTTTAAATCCAGCCAAATACAGGAATGAGAACATTAACATTGTCTATTCATAGGATATTAACAATTCATGGAGTATGGTACCATACAATTTTAATCTCAGAACTTGGGAGAGAAAGGCAAGTGAATTTCTGTGAATCCAAGACCAATCTGGTCTATATGGCAAGTTCTAATCAAGGTATTGCGGTTTGAAGAATGGCTCCATAAGCCATTTGGGAGGCAGAGACAGGCAGATCTCTGAGTTGCAGGCCGACTTAGTTCCAGGACAGCCAGAGCTGTTAACACAGAGAAATTCTGTCTCAAAAAGCAAAAACAAAAGTATGGCCCCTATAGACTCATATTTTTGAAAACTTCATTGAATAGTCATCAGGTAGTGGCACTATTTAAGATTAGGAAATGCAGCAATGTTGAGGTGGGTGTGAGTGGTGTTTGCTTTTCATTAATACAGCAGTGATACAAAAAAAGGGGGTCTTATTTTTTATATGTGTAAGAAAGGTAACCTATAAGGACAAATGTACACACAGATAATTAATGTAAGATTATGGCATAGGTTTAAGAAAGTGGTACATAAGTAAATTTACAAGCAGCGCACCACTTATTCATGGGCACAATCCTTACACAAATCATCTCTCCATCTCTCTCTCTCTCTCTCTCTCTCTCTCTCTCTCTCTCTCTCTCTCTCTCTCTCTCTTGCACGCACTTTGTCAAGGCCTACAATTCAGCCCTATAAAGAGGGAGATCTCATATACCCTTCCCTAGGACAGACCATCTTTGTGATCTCAGAAGAATTCAAAGCATATTCCAAAACTGAAGGAAGAACAAAGAGCTGACATTCTCTTGCTCCTTATTTTATACCACAGCAAGAACAGACTCCTGTGTTAATCTACTCTAATCCCAGCATCACTGGGACATAGCAAAGGTACTCAGCCCACTGAAAGACATCTTAAACCCATACCACTGCATATCTCCTTCCAACTTCCAAACTCTTCTGACAATCTTACTTCCTGGGAAACCAGTGAATGCTAGTGTCATAAACCTGCCCACTGTTGCAGGAAGAACTCAAGACATACATTCTCTGACATTAGCTGGTACACCCTGTCTAGGAAACATTTGTCACAAACACCCTTATAAATGACAGACACAGATATACTAAACTGAATGGACTACATTTTTACTGACGAAGATAAACATTTATACAAAAAATAAAAGTCTCAACCAACAAACTGGCATATACAATCCAAGAGTGAAGTCAGCCACTCTCTTCAAGGACAAGTCAAACTATATTCATGCCAGTACATCAGAAGGGCTCTTGACTCCCTTGTAGTTGCTGCAGTTCCCGTCATGTTGGCAGATTTAATATCTTGGTGTACTGGGCATGTGTCTGTACTACCAGAAGCAAGAAGATGTGTCACTGCACTGGAGAAATGGCTCAATGGTTAAAGCGCCTGGTGTTCTGTGATGACCTGAGTTCAATTTCCAGCATTCATGTGGTGTCTCCCAACCATTAGGAATTCCAGTGTCAGAGATTTCATTGTCCTCTTCTGACCACCACCAGCATTGCATACATGTGGTATACATATATACATACAGGTAAAACATACACATAAAAATGATAGAAAAAAATTAAGGGGGGGGGGGGGGGAATAAACAGAATCATGAGAATTGAGTACAGAGATTTAAGACCAACCTAGGAAACAACATACCAAGACATTATCGTTAAAAAATATCTTAGACACACTACAATATTTGAACGAAATTCTCCATATTTTTTCTTTTTTAAACAAAATCTCCCTATACAGTCCAGACTAATTTCAAACTATAAATCCTCTAACCATTATCTACTTTTTAACTAAACCATACTACACATTATTAAAACTCTCAATGCTAATTTTTTTTTTTTTTTAATCTAAGCTTGGTTCAGAATGTGGCTTAGTGGGAAGAATGTCTGTCTAGCAAGCACAAGACCCTAAGCTCCATCTGAGAAAGGGTTGAAGGAGAAAGGGAAAAAAAGGAAGAAAGGAAGAAATCTTACATAAACCATAAATTCAAAACCACCTTCTAAATAATGTTCAGGTATCATTAAATACACACACATTTATGTAACATTTAAACCCAAAGTTAAATCCTTTCTGAAGATTTACACACACTAAGAAATAATTTTGGAAGCAGGCGTGAGTACAGCTTAAAGGCTAGAGTAGAGGCCTCTGCCTTCCTTGCCTTCCTTTCAACACAGCAAAACTGCATACCCCAGACTCAATTGTCCATCCCTCATTTGTCTCTCACCATCTTATTTAAGTCTCATTAGCAGTTATTAATCACAAACTAATTTACTTTGCTACTGTAAAATGAAAAAGAAATTCCAAGAAAAATGACGTAGTAATGACAATACCACAGCAAAAAGGAAGCTAGTCAACGCAAAGATCTCTTAAATTTTATTAAATGTTAAACATACACATTTAGATTACACATTATCACATACAGGTACTAGGTATAGATACATCCTAGTATATATAGATACTCGTGTATATTATATACACAAGTTTTTTACACATGCACAAATTTACATATATAACACACATTCATTATACTCATATATATTTACATATTATCCATATAAATACAAACACACCTTTCACTTTCACACTCTTCTACAGTTACAATAGGTTTACATTTAAATCACTGCAGGTGCTTATCTAATCATGAATTTGAAATAGAGGACAAGTTACATGTTCAAAAGTAGACAAGGAAAAGCCACACTTAAGAAGGCAGACCTCCTGGCTCAAAGCTCTGATTGTTCCATTGTCTTATACTCTCTATAGGGTTCCTGCTCAAGCATGGTCACATAATTTTTGCTTATTTTTGGTTTTTGAGACTTGGTTTCTCTGTGTAACAGCCCAATCTGACCTGAGACTCAAATTTGTAGACAGGGTGGCTGAGAACTCAGAGAGGCCAGCAAGCCACTGCCTCCCTAAGTGGGACTAAAGGTGTACACCACCACCACCCAGCTGCCACAAGATTATTTTGTAACTAATGAGAGACATTTCCCAGAGTTGTTTCACTGAAGAGCATCCTGAGATTTTTAAATATCCATTTATCTACAATAAATGTTTCCTATTCAGCATTTTGTTATAAGCCAAAGAAGAAGGAACAGTATCTCTCTTACCAAGCATATCTAAGTTTCCATAAAATCCTAAAGTTTATCAATAAATGATGGTGAATCAAACTGGTATGAATTCTCTCATCTCAATACCAATGCCACATGATACAGAACGTAAGTCAATAAATATTTGTTAATGACAAGACCGTAAACTGGTGACTACTCAGACATACCTCCTGTCCACACAAGTCTTGGGCCTGCTTCCAACCACAGAAGACCTCTGTCCTAACCTGTAGGCAAAAACCTGCTCTGCTAGCACTACAACACTGAAAGAAAAGAAAATCCCTCTTCTCAATTTCCTATGAGCACATGGCTCAGACCTAATTCCTCAGATCTAGGGAAAGAGGACTTTTTAATAGTCATTATTCACTGTTTCAAATACCAATATGGCAATCACAAAAGGAGCCAAGAGAGCAAGTGCAGAATACACTGGCAAAAATTCAGTGGGATAAAAAAGAGAGAATCAGCAAGAGCCAGGTATGGCACTTATTTTTAGTCTCAGCACCTGGGAGGCTAACGTAGGAAGACCATGAATTCCAGCTTCATCTGCACATAAGTTCCAAACCACAGAGTGCTAAACAAACAAACAAATAAATAAACAAATAAGTAGGCTTTGCCTTTGGGGAAAAAAATTAAAAGCCAGCTGGGTGTGGTGGTGCACACCTTTGATCCCAGCATTCAGAGGAGGGAAGGCCAGACTGGTCTACAGAGTGAGTTCTAGGACAACCAGAGCTACACAGAAAAACCTTGTCTAGAAAAGAAAAGAAAAAACAAAAACACTTTGGTCACACCCATTAAACTCTTATGGTCCTATCTTCCCAGGAACAAATACCTTCTACTTTGTAATCATGCTTTACTCATGTCAGATTTTTGGCAACATCTACATTTCAAGGAAGAAACACATAAGAATAAAACTAGAACCAAAACATTTGGTAAGATTATTGAGAACTAGCAAAAACAATCCAGTACAATAAAGAAATTTCTGGAGGCCTCACCATACCAGACTTCAAACTTTACTATAAAGCTACAGCAATGAAAACAGCTTGGTATTGCAATGATAACAGAAAGGTGGACAAATGGAATGGAACCAAAGACCCTGGTATCAATCCACACATCTATAAACACCTGTTTTTTTTGTTTTTTTTTTTTTTTACAAAGAAACTAAAATTATAAAATGGAAAAAAGAAAGCATCTTCAACAAATGGTGCTAGCATAACTGGATGCTGACATGTAGACACCTGCAAATAGATCCACATCTATCACCATGCACAAAACTCAAGTCCAAAAAGATCAAAGATCTCACCATAAAACCAACCACACTGAAACTCAAAGAAGAGAAAGTGAGAATTAGCCTTGAAGACACTGGCACAGGAGACCATTTCCTAAATAGAACACCAGTAGCATAGACACTGAGAGAAACAATTAATAAATGGGACCTCCTGAAACTGAGAAACTTCTTTAAAGCAAATGACATGGTCAACAAGAAAAAAATGGCAGTCTAGAAATTGAGAAAAAAATTTACTAACCCCACATGACAGGACTGATCTCCAAAATACACAAAGAACTCAAAAAGCTAGACATCAAAAGACCAAATAATCCAATAAAAAGAATGGGATACAGATATAAACAGAGATCTCTCAAAAGAGGAATCTCAAATGGCTGAAATACACCCAGAAAGAACATAATACGTATTCACTCATAAGTGGATATTAAACATAAAGCAAAGGATAACCAGCCTAAAGGCCACAACCGCAAAGAACCTAGGTAACAAAGAGGACCCTAAGAGAGACATAAATGGATCAGTCTAGGAAAGGGAAAAAGACAAGATGATCTAAGTAAATTGGAAGCATGGGGGAAGAAGGGGAGGGTGGAAAGGGAGTGGAGCAGAGGGAAGAGGAGTGGGGAAAAATATATAGCTCACTTAAAAATAATTAATTAATTTAAAAAATATTCTTGAGAACTCAGAATTGCAACTGCAACTACTTCCACCAAACCTAGTTTTAGGTTGACCTCTCTTACTTTTATAATTTTTTTAAAGACAAATCAAGTCTTATTACTTGATACTTTCTTTTTTAATTTTAAGGGTTTATTTTTATGAGCTAGACAGATGGCTCAGCGGTTAAGAGCACTGGCTGCTATTCCAGAGGATCCTGGTTTCATTCCCAACACCCATGTGGTAGCTCACAACCATATGTAACTCCAGTCCCAGGGAATCCTCTTCTGGCCTCCCTGGGCATTAAGCAAAAAAGTACACAGACATACATGCAGACAAAACACTCATACTTAAAGGTTAATAAATCATTTTTTTAATTTATTTTTACTATTTTGATTATGTATATGTGTGTGCATCTACATGTGAATGTATACACAATGAGTGAGGTGCCCAAAGAGGCCAGATACATCCAATACCCATAGCCTGGAGTTTGACGGCTGGGAACCAAACTAAGGTCATCTAGAGGAATAGCAAGTATTCTTAATTGCCCAATCATCTCCCAGCCCCTAATCTCCTTATTTTCATGTATACAGCTATTTTATATAAGGAGGCCATTAAAAGTTTATCAGATGCCCTAAACTGGGGTTATAGATGACTACGAACAGCCATGTGCCTGCTGGGTACTGAACTCAGCCATCTAAAAGAACAGTTAGTACTCCTAACCACTGAACCATCTCTCCAGTCCATACTCATTTTCTTTATTACTATTATTGGAAGCTGCTCAATTATATTTAAATGACTTTCTTAACAGGACATCACGTAATTATGACTGTTATATGAGGCATGTTTTTGCTTATCTGTAGTAGCATATAGCACAAAAACTATATAAACCTCTTTTTTGTTCATCAGTATTTACTGATGTTTGTGTATTTAATGTATGGCCTACTATAAAAATTCTTCCTTCCAAGTGGCCCAGAGAAGCAAAAAAGTGAACACCCCTGCTCTAGACTGGGAGGGAGGGAAAGAGGGAGGGAGGGAGGGAGGGAGGGAGGGAGGGAGGGAGGGAGGGTGGGGGAGGGAGAGAGAGAGAGAGAGAGAGAGAGAGAGAGAGAGAGAGAGAGAGAGAAAGAGAGAGAAAGAGAGAGAGAGAGAGAGAGAGAGAAAGAGAGAGAAAGAGAGAGAAAGAGAGAAAGAGAGAGAGAGAGAAAGAGAGAGAATCTTAGTTCATTTAATTATCAACTTGAATGAACTAAGTAACAATAGAGTACACCCACCCTGGATATGGGCAGCATCATCTCAAAGGCTGGGGGTTTTGAGTAGAATAGAAAGGAAAAGGTAAAAATGTCAGCCCATTAGAGCAGACAATCAGACAGAAAAATTCTTGTTCCCTCTTTTTTCTTCCTCATTTTCTACTTCCTGACCACTATAAAATAGGCTACTCTGCTCTGCCATACCCCACCCCCCATGACGGACTGAAACTGAGACAAAATGTTTACTGTCTCAAGGTTTTTCACTTAAGTATTTTGTGAAAACACAAAACAAACAAACAAACAAACAAACAAAAACAACAACAACAAAAAGCCCATAAGATGAAAAGGGATCAAAGGAAATCAAGGAGGAGGATAGAATTCTATTTTTTTGTTTGTTTTATGATATAGGGGTCTCTCTATGTAGCCGTAGGTACCCTAGAACTCATAAAGGAAAGACTGGTCTTGAACTCACAGAGATCAAATCCACCTAACTCTGCCTCCCAAGTGCTAGGATTAATGCCATCATGCCCAAGTAGTATTCACTCTTCACTGTAAATTATAAAAAAGCCAAAATTTATCAAAACATATATATGTTAATAAGTACAGCTTCAATAATACTGGGATCAAAATAAAAATGTGCTTAGGGAAAAAACAGCAGTAACCAGACATCAAAACTGTCAACAAAATAGGGAGGAATGCATTATCATTTAGCACTTATATACCACTCTAGTAGTTGCTTTATGAACAGAGAAAGGGGGGAGAGGGAAGAGAGGAGAGGGGATGGAGGGACGGAAAGAGGGAGGAGAGAGAGAGAGAGAGAGAGAGAGAGAGAGAGAGAGAGAGAGAGAGAGAGAGAGAGAGAGAGAGAGAGAGAGAGAGCGCACAATGTAAAAAGTAGATGTAAAAGAATTGGCAATGTAACTCAGCTGTTAAGATGTTAAGAGTATTTGTCTAGCTGGGTAGTAGTGGCTCACACCCTTAAGGGGAAGGGTTGCCTATCTATACATAATCTGGGTATGGTAGAACATGCCTGTAGTAGGTAGACACATGGTCATCCTCAGCTTCATAGCTAGTTTGAAACAATCTCTGACACATTAAAAATCAGTCTCAAAAGAAAAACACAATGTAGCAAATGTAACCTTTATTCTTACAAATTAACTTAATGATGATCATGGCTTCTAACTAAGGTTCAAGTCCTATCTCTAGATCCTACCTATAGAAAGGGGGCTGAAGGACATTTGCCCCCTTCAAAACATAATTACGAAATCTGTGTGCAAAAACATGCTAACCTAAGAAGACTCCACAAGAGAAAAGCAAAATATTCACCTCTAAGAAATCTCGAGAGCACAAAAACCAATGCCCTCCTTCCTTTCCATATTCTCAACATATAAGCACTATTCAATATCCAAACTAGTATCACTATCTGGAAATTTTAACAACTTCCTTTGAACAGCTGCATGCAAAATTTAAAAGCAGGCTAACTGGAGGACTTACATCACAAAATGATCTCACACCCTTAAGGAATTCAAAATTGAAAAAGATGAACTGAGTTTCACAAGACAGCAAGAATTACCCACTTCCTGAAGGAGGCTATTAAAAGATGATTTTGCCAAGTACTTGCCCTGAGAAAAAGCTTCAGCTCACAAAAAGTGCAAAGGTTGAAGGTGGGATTTGAATTACTATGCAATTCAGGAGAGTACCTCAGTTCATATTTCTCACTAAGGGGGTGAAAGGTAACACACAATTGGTTACCAGCAGTTGGAGTTCATTTTTTCTTTCTTTTTTGTTTCTTGGTTGGTTCGTTGGTTGGTTTTTTGGAGACAGGTTTTTCTCTGTGAAACAGTCCTGGCTGTTCTGGCACTTAACTTTGTAGACCAGGTTGGTCGCAAAGTCACTGGGATCTGCCTGCCTCTGCCTCCTGAGGGCATGTGCCACCATGCCTGGCTTCAATTGTTTTTCACGTTTTTGTTTTTTTTAATGTGCATGAGTCTTTGCCTTCATGTATTTTTGTGTACCACATGTATGCCTGGTACCCTTGGAAAGTAGGAAGAGATTAGATCCCCTGGAACTGGAGTTATAGGTAGTTATGAGTTGCCATAGATGCTGAAAATCAAACCTCAGTCCTTTGAGAAAGCAGCCAATGCTCTTAACTGCTGAGCCACCTCTCCACCCCACACTGTTGCCCTTGCAGAGAACCAAAGTTCAGTTCCCAATACCCATATCAGGCAGCTCTTAACCTGTAACTGCAACCAGCTCCAGAGGATATGACAGCCTCTTGTGACTTCATGTGGACACCAGACATGCAAATGCTGCACACACATACATACAGACACTCATACATACATATAAAATAGTTGGTTTATTTGGCGGGGGGGTGGGTTGCTTTTTTTTTTTTTAAAGAAGAAAAGGGAGCTGAGTGATGGTGGCATATGCCTTTTTATCCCAGCACTAGGAAGGAAGAACCTCTGTGAGCTCAAAACCAACCTCATCTATAGATTAAGTTTCAGGACAGCCAGGAATACATCACAGAGGAAAAAGAGAGAGAAGGAAAACACTCCTATAGCCACATACTTCAAGTACTTCCATCTCTAGTTAACAGACCCTATGCTATGTGTAGAGCAGCCCATGATGCAACCTACCACAGCTCAGGAACATAGTGACAAGCAGCATACCATAGCATACCATGCTCCTTTCATCTTTTCCTTTTTTTTTTTTGTAAACTGTAGTCACTTTCTGTCAAATGTACCTGAGTAAAAAGATTAGTATAATTGGCAGTGTCTCCCACTCCCAAAGACAGTATGACTCACCCTGAACAAAGACCAAGTTCTAGGATACAGAAGCTGGCAAAAAATAGCTGAGTCAGCTTCCATCCCTGTCGTTCAAGTATCTCTCTTGGAAAGGTGCTCCAGAATAGAGAAAATGGGATTGGACATAAGTATAATATAATGCCACAATGTGAGGCTCTAAATACAAAAGCAGATCATCCACCCTTTTTCTGAGGCTCAATTGTCTATGGATGCTGACAGATGAAAGCTAAAGAAAGTAACCAAAATACAAAAGACAATCAAGGATATTTAGCTTGCATCTTCAACTTCTCAATGAGATTGTACCTTTGCTTCTGGTTTTACACAGAAATGAGAGATAACAACATAGTATCTCTAATCTCTGAGCCTCTTAAATAGAAAAGCTACCTCAAACATAGGAAACATGGAAAGGAAGTGTCCCTGCTGAGAGTGCCTGTCCTGTTAACTTTCCACAAACCACATTTTAATGCTGAAATATTTCTAAGTAAACCTGGAGGACTCAGGGATTATAAAATTTATTTTTATAGAAAATGTTGGCCTCTCAGATTCACATAATAAAAGGCCAGCAATGACACAAGGCTCCGGAAACTTGAAGCAATAGATGCAGGAAACAGACATTTCAAGTCAAGTTAAGGGCTGGGTTGTGCATATTTTTAAATATCTATCAAGAAGGTGACACACCAGTATACACAAAGAGCATGTAAGTCCTGTTGTCTGGTGTTTGAGGATACCAGAATATCATGCAGAACCAAGCATAGTAAATAATACATGCTTGTATTCCCAGCACTTGAAAAGTAGAAGTAGGCTCACCATTAGTTTATGGTCAACCTGGGACAATTTCTACAAGCTATCTCAAAAGGGAGCAGTGAGAAAGGCATTAAATAAAGTAAAAGACACAAAACAACAATTATTACCGGGAGACAAAGGGTACTGTGAGTCAGAGAGGATAATCTATCCAATTGGGGCCAGAAGTCATAAGCAAACAAAGCTAAATAAGCATGAGCTCAGAAAAAATCATGGACAGTTGAGACTTGAAGGACCTGAAGTGCTGGCCAAGAAACAGTAGAAGAAAAAAGGCCTAGAAAACCACAGCCTTCACTAAGAAAGAGAATGAGCAAATAAGAATGAGATCTTACATTTAAGAAAAACCAGCTTGGTAACCATTTGGACCAGTGTCAAGTGGACAGTTAAGGGGGAAAGGGCTGTCAGGCATATGCCTGCACTCTCAGACACAAAAGGCAAGGGAATGGGAATGCCAAATTTGGAGGTCAACCCGGTTCTATATAGAGTTCTAGACAAGCTTGAGATACACAGGAGATCCTGTCAAAAAAATACAGGAGGGAAGGAGAAGGGAGGGAGATAAGATCAGCAAATAGAAAGACAGATAGACAGAAAGATAAATAGTGGGAGGGGGGAAAGGTGAATAAATGAAGGAACCCAAGTGGAGGGGGGGCAGAGAAAAAAAAAAAAAAGACCACAGCAAATTGACAATTCTGTATCTGCTTGCAGAGAAAGCCAATTCCAGAGGGTGGTAGAGAACTGTGGTGGTTTGAAAGAAAACAACTCCCAAAGGAAATGGCACTATTAGGAGTGTGACCTTGTTGGAGTAGGTGTAGTCTTGTTGGAGAAAGTGTATCACTGTGGAGGTGGGCTTTAAGGTCTCACATATACTCCAGCCATGCCCAGTGAGACAGTCTACTTCCTGTTGCCTGAAAGTAAAGATTAAAACACTAGGCTATTTCTCCAGCACCATGTCTACCTTCATAGCACCTTGCTTCCCACCAGGACAATAATGGACTAAACCTCTCAACTGTAAGCCATCACAATAATTTTTCCCCCCTTTGTAGGAGTTACTGTGAGCCAGGCGGTGGTAGCACATGCCTTTGATCCCAGCACTCAGGAGGCAGAAAAAAGCAGATCTCTGTGAGTTCGAGTCCAGCCTGGTCTACAGGGGTGTCTGTGGTCATGGTGTCACTTCACAGCAAGAGAAAGACCTCAGGGCTAGATTTCCTCAAGCCCTAGACCCTGATTTCACTAGTGAGACCCAACAACAAAGGAAGCGAATGGCACAGTTCAGAATTTAAAGCATAAGGGTAAACATCACAAAGGCAGTAAGAGAATACAGCCAGAGGGATCTTGGCCACCCAATGTTGTGATCCTTCTCTCCCATTCATACAAATGGACCCCTTCTCTCCCATTCCACCACACAATGCTTCTCTCATCAACTTCCCTCAAGTGCAGGACAGCAGAACCATTAACATAGGCATAGGTACACGATTAGGTTACACAGAACAGCAAAGTGACTGCAATCTCACTTCCAAGACTATATTATGTGATTTAAGACTTAGCAAATAGAACAAAGGATTTTGCTGCAGGCTTGGAAGATGTAAACTGCCATGTTGCAAGCATACTATGGCAAGAAGTACAGGAGACCTATAAAAGAATCAAAAGAGTTACCCATAGGAACAACCAATAAGAAAACAGGGACTTCAGTCCTACAACCAGGAGGTAACTTATATTAGCAACCTGAGGGAATTTCAGTGCAACCACTCCTCATGTAAGCCTCTGGGTTGTGACCCGGCCAGACCTAGGCAGAGTGCCTAAAGAATGAGGATGCACCCAGACTCTCACCCACACAACTATGTGTTCTTTCAAACTACTGCATTTGTGATTCGCCACACAGCAGCTAAAAACAAACACACCCCCACACAACACATCCAAAGAAATCTTGGCACTCTTTCCTGCTGCTGCCTTCCATACACAAATGACACTAGGATAGAGGGCCAAAGGGGCATGCACCATCCTTCCAGGCATTGGTTCAAGGGAAAAACATTAGGACTAAGTATGTGCTTCATAACCTACTGCTAATACACATTCTGCCACTGAAGTTAAATCCAACATCTTTATAAATTACCTCATAGCTTTCCACATTTACTACAGTCCAGAGGCTTTTTTCAAAAAAATAAATTTAACACAATGCTGATTTACAAACTAAAATATGCAGGCAGGCAATGGTGGTGCAGCCTTTAATCCCAGCACTCAGGAAGCAGAAGCAAGCAGATCTCTGTGAGTTTGAGGCCAGCCTAGTCTACAAAGTAAGTTCCAGGACAGCCAAGGCTACACATAAAACGCTGAGGGGGGCACACACACGGGTGCACACACACAAATTAGAATATGGCACTACTGCGTGGTAAATAAAAATCTGGGAAACAATAGGCTGATGGACATTTACTCGGGGAGAAATCAGTTACAGCAGAAACACTTGAGCACTGCAGGTCCTGCAGGTTCTTGTCCCAAGGATGCTTCCAGATGTTCTCTGTCTCCAACCAGGAAGCAAGAGAGCAAAGTGGGGTCCAGAACCCCAGACCTAGTCCCCACAGATCATGCCTGTACCTGTCCCATGACCTAATGGGTGTGGTCAGTGCAACAGGTCAATACATAATGACTCAAAATTCAAACAATTTTTAAAATTTAAAGTAGGGCAAGATGGCTGAGCAGGTAAAAAGTGCTTGACCACCTGAGTTCAATCTCAAGAGAACTGATTCCCCAAAGTTATCCCCTGACCTCCACACATGCATACACACACAAATAATAATAATAATAAAAAATTTTGACTAAACAAACATGGTGACCTCTAAAAAAAGATATTAAAGTTAACTTTCAAACAAGAATTTATGTAGATGAATTCAATTCTTGCTAATTTTCCTCTCTTCTTTCTTGAATGGACACTACAGTATGTGTACAAGGCTGTCCTCACCTTCTCTTCTGATCCTGGGTAGTACAGAGTTGAATGGGTTAGAGTGGGGAATTTCACAACTGAGTACAAATTTTAACATGTTACTCACAAGGTCATTTTTTAACAGACTCTCTTGACTGTGTTCTCTGCAAGATGATCTTGAGAACACAGAAAACCTGAATGGCCACAGGAGTTAGACAGAGAGACTAACACCCAGGTAAAAATAAAGCCATGAGAATTCAACTGGAGGATAAAAGCTGATAGGTAGCACTTTGGTAAGGAGAGAAAAATCACACCTAACTATACAGGTTCTGAAGCTCACCAAACAGGGTAAGAAAAGAAAGTAACTCAGTACCCCACACTCCTTCAAATCCTAATGCTGTAGTGGACTCCAAGATCTTCATTTTAAAAGCACATAACCTGACACTGCATTAGCAGTGACTAACACACTACACTGTTTCTATAGCACCCAAAAAATAAAATATAAAGCATATAGCTTTATGTAAATTGTTCTCTATTACAATGAAGTATTGAAGTTGGATAAAGCATTTTGATAAAGAACAAACCAGGCAGACAGCATCTATAACATTAATGCTAAGTATCTATGACCCACATAAAACTGAATTTACCTTCAGTTCTAGAGTAAGTCATTATTCACAAAAGAAATAAGATATTACTATCAATAAACATTTCTACCTAGAAAAATCTAGAAGCTAGACTTGGTAACACACACCCTTCATCCCAACACTTGGGACATGGAGGTAGAAGGACCAAAAGCTCAAAGCCAGTTTCCATGACACAGAGACTCTGGGGGCTACATGAGACTTTGGTGGGTTTTTGTTTGTTTGTTTTTGCTTGTTCTGGTTTTTGTTTTTTGGGTTGTTTTGTTTTGATTTGTTTTTAAAAAGCTGGGCATGGTGTCCCACCATGGGCTTTAATTAATCCAAGCATTGGAGAAGCAGAGGCAAAAGCAGGTGGATGTATCTGGGAATTTGAGGCCAGCCTGGTCTACATAAGGAATTCCAGGATAGCCATTTACATGATTAGACCATGTCTCAAGAACAAAAATATAAATAAAAAATAAAAATAAAGAAATTCAACTCAAGTACATAAATTAACCACAAAAACACATACAAAGAGCTGGCAAGAAGGCTCAGCAAGTAAGGACATTTGTCCCCAAGCCTGATGTCAATCCCCTGAGCACACATTGTGAAAGAACTCTCCCAAGTTGTCCTCTGACCTCCATGCACAGGTTTTGGCTTATGCATACCCATATTCAGTCTCTTTTTCTGTCAATAAAAAAGTACAAAATAATCAAATAAAAATATTCTATCTTCAATATCCCTAAATTTTTGTCATGGCCTTTTAATTACACAAGCAAGATGATCATTCTTCTTCTTACAGAGAGAATCAGAACTTTCACTAGAAGAATGTTAATATTCCATAGTATCCTCTGGTTTTGGGCTATTTATAGAACAGAAAAGTGATTGCTATGTAACAAAATAATTCACATGCCAACAGGAAAAAGAAACACAAACCAAAACCTGGCCACATCAGGTCAGGCAACTGAACCAGACAGACAAATCCAACCACCACACCTGCCTCCAACCAGTTGGGGCAGGCAGGTTGCAACACTCTCCTGACTCAGCTAGGTGTGGCTCCCCAGCCCAGAACTTACCAAAGCACAGACATAAAGCCTTTAGGGACAGGTCTCCCTAAAACATCTTCCCACCTGACCAACTGTTGTTTAGTTCTTAAGAGCCCCTACCTAGTTACCATATTTCTACCACTGCCCATGTGGCCAGCCAGGCAATGCACAGGCTACAAAGGCCACAGTCAGTACCAGTACCCACCCCACCAAAACACAAAGCTGCCATTCTCTCTCCCCAATCTATTTGGACTTCTCTGAAAACTCAGAGAAGACTATCCAAGAAACCACTTTTCCAATTCATTGAGACCTTTATATAATCTTGAATCAAAGTATGTTCACTGGTAGTAAAGCTAACAGAACTCAAGAGGGGTCCCATCAACACTCATGCAATGATTTTATGTTCATTTGTTCTTTGTCAAGTATTATTCTGCACAGTGGCAAACTCAACTGTTTAGCCAGAAACTTGTCAACATTTTCTAGACAAAGACAGAAGAACTGCTATGAAATCCAAATACCCAACACACAACCTTGCCAAGCCTTTCACTTTCAGGAAGGTTACTAGTTAATCACACATTTCAAACATCATGTTACTGCTTTTGACCCAAGGTGAATCCAAGACAAGCAGAACACAGAAAAGACACATAGAGTCTTTAAAGTTGGATACCATCAGGATGCATCATATACATTAAACTGTCAAAGAATACATATTCTTTTATTTTCTTAAGGACAGAGTCTCTCTACATAGCCCTAGTTGTCCTGTCATTCTCTATGTAGACCAGATTGGCCTCAAATTCAAAAGATCTGCTTGTCTCTGCCTCTGTAGTGCTGGTATCAAAGACATATACCACTACAAGCAACTTAAGTTTCTGTTGGGTTTTGTCTTGTTTTTAAGAATCCTGAGGCTGTCAAGTTAGCTCAGCAATGGGCCCAAGATTTTTTATCAGCATCCACATGAGACAGCTTGAAACGGCCTACAATTCTAGTTCCATGCACAACTTTTAAAAATTTCAAAGTAAGTCGGGTGGTAGTGATACATGCCTTTAATTTCAGCAGTCAGGCAAACACATGTCAGCCTGATCTACAAAGTTAGTCCCAGGACAGCCAGAGCTGTTATATAGAGAAAAAAACAAAAATGAAAAATATTTTTTATAGAAATCATAATTGGCTGGGGATGGCTTAGCTGTTAAGAGCACTTAATGAACTACTGTTATTATCAGTGTTCAAAACCCAACACTTCAAAGTAACAAGCCAAAAGTCCTGCCAACACCTACAATTCAAGGTTCAAAGAGTATATGATGCTTTCTGGCCTACACATACATACACACAGGAGCATGTACTTGCACACATATGCACAAAAACTCAGGGAAGGGGGAGGATCAGCTAGGTGAGTCAGAAAGTTGTGTTAAATATGAAAGAAATCTTCATATACTGTTGGTCATTGAGCAAAAGTCAGTATACTCTTGACCCAAAGTGATCTGGTAAAGTCACAACCTTAAACAGTTATAATCCTTGGCAAAGCAATTCTAGGGATGTAACTAATAAAGATAACACTTCAGACAAATACATGAATATGCACAGAGTATTACTGTTACAGTAAAACACTGGAAACAAGTCCATCAGCAACAGATAAATTAAGATAAATGGTAGCACACACATGTTACAGTAGAGCAGGCTCCATGTTAACAGAATAAAATCCAAGACCAGGTTTTAAGAAGCAATTACTGTACATATCTGCCACTTGTGTCAACAACTTCAATATACATATATGGTACTACTGCATGCAAAAAAAAAAAAAAAGGTTCCTTTCATTCCTCTATAACTGCAGTAAATGTAATAAAATAATATGAAAACCAGAAGTAGAAGATGTTTGCTTTTATTTATTATATTTTGTGGTACTGGGAACTGAATCTTGAATCTTGAATATGCTACACAAGTACTCTACCTGTCACTGAGCCACATGCCAGTCCTAACATGTTTTAACCTCAGTCTGGAATTCCCTACAGTGCCTACAGGTGCTCTTCTTGCTACCCTCTAATCTGTCTGAGTCATAACAGAAGTTGAGGTGTAGAAGTCATACTCTTGGCTTCAAAATCATTCTGGCACTCATCTCACAACATTACAAAACAAGTAAAAAAAACATGTATAGGCATGCACAGACTAGAATACAAGATGTAATAACTTGCTGAAATGCATGAAGCTTAAAAAGGAGTAGGGGTGTCAGGGAAAAGCCTATTCCATGAACGAACATCTACAAAGAAAGGGCTTAGAAAGCAGTATAAGCCACAGTATGGTATGGTAGTGCATGCTTTTAATCTAACCACCTGGAGGTGGATCACTGTGTGAGTTCAAGACCAGCCAGTGCTACATAGTGAGACCCTGTTTCGAAAAAGAAAAGGAAAGAAGGAAGAAAGGGAGGGAAAGGGGAGGAAAGGAGGGAGAGAAAGAGAGGAGAGAGCGGAGGGAGGGAGAGAAGTGAGGGGGGAGGGAGGGAGACAACAGAAGACTAGGTTGTAATTCAATAGTTGAGCACTTACCTATCATATTCATTCAAGGCCCCAAGTTTCCATCCCTAGTCCTACAAAAAGGAAGAAAAATGAAGAGAAGCAGCAGCAACATGATCTTCTTTGGTCTTATCATGGTCTTATCTAACATGAACTTTTAAAGAATCAGCATGAAGTATAAAAACACCACAGAGCCTTACTCCAATATTTTTATTACTAAAATGCTACAATACATAAAATTGAATGTGAAGAACATATGCCAGACCTGCAACTTGACACAATATTTTGCACTATGCTCATATCTATCTTGTTACAGCATTTAAAATTATGTGGCTGTCATCAAAACTTCTTTCTCACTTCAAAGTCAGAGAGATGGCTCAGCAAGTACAAGTCAATCCTCAGGATTCAAAAGATGCAAACTCCAGAAAGTTGTCCTCTGAACTCCACACATAAAAGTGTTAAACGCTAAATGTAACTTTTAAAGTTGTTATAAAAAAAAAATACAACTTTCTAAATAGACAATAATTAGCTGGATGGTAGTGACTCACATGCTTTTATCCAGCACTCAGGAGGCAAAAGCAAGTGTATCTATCTATGAGTTAGAGGCCAGCCTGTCTACTGAGTGAATTCCAGGACAGCCAGAGCTACACAGAGAAACCGTGCCTCAAAAAAAAAGAAAAAAAGAAAAAAACCAAAAAGCAAAACTAATAAGTGTTGTAAAAGAGAACAAAGAGTAGCAGGAGGGGACATTCTGAATTGTCTGAGGAACAATCCTGTTGTAGAAATTCATTCAGCCAATAGCTTTTAGAGTACTGGCCCTTTTGAGTGTGGTCTGAGGTGCTATGTGTGAACTGATTAAACAGAGGAGTACTGTTCACTCTCTCTTTGGTGGAGGTCAGATATCTGATGGCAGCTCCCAGTGCCCCTGGGGCAGAAGACCGAGGCAGCTCTCTACTTTATTAATACTTGTGAGTGTTCCCCAAGTAAATAATCAATATCCCCTTATTTTAGGCTCTCATGGTAGGAGTACCATTCATTCACATCTGGAGACCACATGACCAGAACCCAACAGCCCCACGAATGCAGGCTAACATAAAGGAAAAGCCCTCTGGGATTCGGAAAAAAGTAGCTATCCTACTGTATCTAAAGAGGCCATTTCATTGAGACAAGTCTGTGTTTGGGGAATGAGGAACTAGCATGCTTCACCAAGGCCACCTTCATGCACTCTCCACTTGAAATCTGACCTTGGTGGAATGTCAGAGTAGTGAAGAAATTATGGAGCAATATAACCAAGTCATCAATCTCTGACCTCAAAGTACATGCTTTGTTTCTTCAAGTTTTCAGAGTGTTAGCAATGGACCTGTCTGGATATGATAGAAAGAAGATTATACAGTCAGAGTTCTTAAAACATTAAATAGCACTGACAAATATTAAATAAAATGAAGCCTAACACTGCTTATTGACATGTATTCTTCATTTACTAAGGCTCTGAAAGAAAAGTTCTTAAAATCAAATAAAAAACACTGGCTTATTGTGAAAAACTGTTAATCAACTGATTTTGTACTTTATATTTACAAGGTGAATTTCTAAATATCTTTCCTTAAAACAACACTAGCCAAATGGGTGTCAGTGGCACACGCCTTTATTCCCAGCACTCAGGAGGCAGAGGCAGGTGGATCCCATGAGTTTGAGGCCAGCCTGGACTACAGAGCTAGTACCAGGACAGGCTCCAAAGCAATACAGAGAAACTCTGTCTCGAAAAAGCAAACAAAAAATAAACAAAACAAAGACTAAATAAAGCAAACCATCAGCCAGGTGGTGATGTCACATGCCTTTAATCCCAGCAGGAGGAACTCTGTGAGTTCAAGGCCAGCCTGGTCTACAGAGTTAGTTAGTTCCAGGACAGTAAGAGCTGTTACACAAAGAAACCCTATCTCTAAAAAAACAGTAACAATAATTATTAGACACAAGAACCAAACCAGGTATAGTGGGACATACTGGTGAGGCAAAAGATTCCATCAACTCAAGTTCAGTCCAATTAGAAAACCATGAGGAAGGAAAGAGGTGGGGGATGGAGAGTCACGAGGGAGAGGACAGAAGACAGAAGTGGGAGGAAAGGGAAGGAGGGAAGCAGAACAGAGCATATAGGCACCTCTCTGCAATCCCAGGACTTGTGAGGTTCAAGGACAATCTCTACTTCATAATAAATCCCAAATTAGTCTGGGCTATATGAAAATCCATCAAAAAAAAAAAAAAAAAAAAAAAAAAAAGGAAGCAGGTTGGGTGGGGGAGGCAGCAGCACAAGGAGGTCCTTCAGGGACAACCAGAGCAGACCACAAAAACATCGTGGTTTGGGCTTTGAAGCTGTGTGTGTGTGTGACAGGTTTCACTTTGTAATCAGAATGGCCTGGAACTTGGTGTGTATACTGGACTGCTCTCCAACTCTCAATCTTCCAGCCTCTGCATCCCTAAAACTAGGATTACAGAGCCATCACCTCCCTGTGGTCTTCAAGATCCAGACTCAACCAAGATCTGAGAAACAGGAAGGAATGCACATATAAACAATAATCTTAGCACACATAGTGAATGTAACAATAAAAAGGAATGATAGATGAAAACTAGAGGGTAATTAAAACCATATTCTTGGAGATGAAGGAGGGAGGAAGTCAGACAGGGAGGCAGGCAGACATTTAAGAATGACATCCTATTCCAAAGAAAGGAAATCCCTACTTTGCTAATGACACTCAAGTTTCCATATCACACTTGAATATTCTTTCCCAGCCAATCTGGGAGAGATCCCAGAAGGTCGATCACACAGAAGATATGTTCCCCAAAAAACAACCTGAATGTACTGCTCACAAGAAACAGAACAGGGTCTCCTGATAGCCACATCTAGTATGATAGTGCTCTTCACTCCTCTCTCTCCTTCCAACTTTCCCTAGTAGAGAGCAGCTCTCTACCACCCATGGAATTACTTACAACTGCAATCTCTCCCTGTGGCAGTCACATTAAACACTCCCATAAACAATTCTTTGAGCTTATTATCATAACTCTAATGTCAAAAAAAGCATATCTCAACAACATGAGATACTGTTTGGTTTGGGATTGGCTGTTTGTTTTTAACAGAAAGGGTCTCAGCTGAGTATGATGAATGATAGGTATAATGTCAGCAATTGGGGGAACTGTGTTGGGACTGGGGCAAGTTTGAAAGCCTGGAATATGGGGTGACTTCATAAGGCCAGCCTAAGCTTCCAATTGAAACTGTCTCAAAAAAGGGTGAAGGGGCTGGAGAGAGATCTCAGCAGTTAAGAGCACTGACTGTACTTCCAGAGGTTCTGAGTTCAATTACCAACAACCACATGGTGGGTCAAAAACATCTGGAGTGGGATCCAATGTCCTCAAGCTGACGAGTGGAGAAACATGCAGACAGAGCACTCATAAATACATGAATTTAAAAAAAAAAAAAAAAAAAAAAAAAGGACTGGGAGTGTAGCTCAGCTGGTAGAGTTCTTACCTAGCAAGCATAATAAAACCCTAGATTCAATCCCTAGCACTGCATAAAACCAGGTATACTGATATAATTCAAGCACTTGGGAAAATCAGAAAGACCTTTTTCAAATGTAAGTAATTAAAGGTAAAGGAGCCAGAGAGATGGCTCAGTGATTAAGAGTGCTTTTGCAGAGGACTTGGTTTAGTTGCCTGTACCCATGGTGATTACAATCATCTGCTCCTGGGAATCTGACATCCTCTTCTGACTTCCCAGAGCACATGTGACACACATACATAAATTCAAGCAAAACTCTAAATAAATCTAAAAATAATTACTCTAATGTGTTTAAACTATTCAAACAAACAAAACAAACCAGAGTCTCTCTCTGTATAGCCCAGCTGGCCTAGAATTCCCAATCCTAACTCTGTCTTCCAAGTGCTGGGGTTAGAGGTATGTGCCACTAAGCCTGGCATTCAAAAGAATGAAATATTAAATATTGTAAAGGTTTTCAAAAATGAGACCACATAAAAGTTCTATGGCCCTATGAGCTGTTTTGAATGTTAAATCACCATCCAACCTTTGTTAATTGTATATTTAGTGGGGCCAAATAGGGCCTCCTTGTTCCCAAAGCAGCAGTCACATAACTGGCAAGTCCCTTGAAAACCAGTCCTGAAGTAGCAGGTAACAAGCTCAGAAAAGGGTAACATCACTAAAAGAAAATTAATTACAGGGATGTTTACCCTCTGCACATAATCAGTGAGGTCAGATATAAAACATCTCAAAGCTTAGTTAGGGACAACCTACAATAAAACTGAAGGCAATTTAGAAACCTAAGAAGTTACTTCCCTAGATTAATTGGCCCTGTATGCTTTTTTGTATAAATTCTGTTGATCAATTAAAAACAAACAGATAAAATCTACTCAGAAATTGGAATTATTATCAGGCTTGCCACATTATTACATTCCTATGGCTAAGAGTTCAAGGTCTCCCTACTAAAGCATAAACTCCTAGAGGAGATGGAAAGTGGGGACAGAGAAGGGATTAGCACCAGTATCAACTATTTGTAGTGAGACTACTTTGAGTCATATGCTAGGCCTGAGTCATATTTGTGAATTTGTAACCTGATTCTCATCTGATGGTTTCTGATTATTTCTTTTTTGTTAAACATATTGGGGAGAGGGGGTGTCAGTGACAAGGTTCACATCTGGCTGTCAGAGGACAAACCTGTGGCAGTTCTTTCCTTCAACCCTGTGGCTCTCAAGGGAACTCAGGTCATCAGGCTTGATGGTTAAGTGTCCCTACTCACTAGCTCATGTTCCGTGACTTCTCTACTACCTCTACATCTTATTAGGTGACAGTTGCATTCACAGAAGTGCAAAAGGACTTAGCCACCAATGACAAATATCTACATAGGAAGTTTAGAAAATATACTGTTGATAAAGGACATGAGTTCCAGTTCTAGTTCTCCAGCTACTCACTGAACACCTCTGCATCTGTTTATTTGTTGGGAGGGGGACATTTGAGGAGTATATTGTTGTTGTCTTACTATAAGGCAAATTCTTGGCATCTCTCCTAGGAGCCTCAGCCTCCCCCAAGTACTGGGATTACAGACATAAACCATTATACCCAGTTTGGACAAGTCACTTTTAATGTAAATGTAAGCTGCAAGTTAACACCCACATGATAGGCTACACACAGAGAAAACATATTGCCAATAAATTATTCCATTTACTACAAATCTCACCGCTCCCATTTCACACCCACAACCTACCTTGTTTCCCCCAGGAAGTAAGAGGCTCCCTTTTCAAAAGTAAAGCTTGGTATCACAATATTAAATATATAATTCTCTGACTCTATTATTTAATAATGTCCCATATTATTTTAGGTCTTAGACAAGTCTGGCCTCAGAGTCTGAGGATGGAGGCAGGTTTCCTTTCACATTAACAGCCCAAAGAGAACTGGCTTCAGCCACAGTTGCAAAGACATCAAAACCAAACAGCTTTGATAAACCCACTTGTCTTAAAGCACTTTTTATTTAATTTCACTCACTGAAAACATAGCCCTCAAAAGCATTCCTGTGAAAGAAAAATGAATCAGCTTGCTTGGGGGGGGCGGGGGGAGAGTAGGCCTAGCAGGACAACTTGCCTCCAGGGCCCTTCCTCTCCATTCCCACTGTACCACAGCTCCTGCCAAACAAGAGCAACAACCACCTAATACCCTAAAAGGACTCAAGAGCTTTGTTTTTTTGTTTTGTTTTACTTTTAAAAACAGGGTTTCTGACTGGCCTTGAACTCACAGATCTGCCTGGCTCTGCCTCCCCAGTGCTAGGATTAAAAGTGTGTTACCATCACCAGGCTAACTCAGTTGTTTTTAAATCCAATCCAGTCTAGTGAGTAAGGCAGCAATACTAGATCAGAAACTGTGACAGAAAAAATAAACCACAAAAAGCACATTCTCTCTGAAGGGGGGGAAAAAAAAGTAAAATGTAAGGTTGACAGAGGGAAACAGTTCTGAAAAGACTGAGAAGACTTTACAGAAAAAAATAAAGAAAGAAAGAACTGAGCCAGGTATTGGTGATGCACAGCTTTAATCCCAGCACTTGGGAGGCAGAGGCAGGTAGATCTCAGTGAGTGTGAGGCCAGTCTGATCTACAAAGTGAGTTCCAGGTCAGTCAGGACTGTTAAACAGAGAAACCCTGTCTCCAAAAAACAAAAATAAAGAACCAAATGCAGCCTTCTCAAGAGCATCTAGCACCCTAAAGCAATGTCAAGCTGCCACATTTACAGTGGTACCCTCATAGTAAGTATTACATGGAATATTCCAGGGAGGAAAAAACTGTAAATTTTTAATGTTTAAAGTTTCAATGGCTCAGCAGTTAACACTTGCTACTCTTGCAGAGGGCCTGGGCTTGGTTTTCAGCACCCACAAAGGGCTCACACCACTCCTAACTCCAGAATCATGCCCTCTTTGGATCACCTTGAACATCAGGTGCACACATGCTGCACATTCATACATGCAGGAAAAGCATTCATATGCATAAGGTAAAATGAATGTTCTCTAAATTTTTTAAATAAAATGTATACTGCTAGCCAGGCATAGTTACACACACCTTAAACGCAGCACTCCAGAGGCAAAGGAAGCACATAGAGCTCTGTGAGTTTCAGGCCAGCTTGGTCTACATGTTAAATTCCAAGACAGCCATAGCTACAGAGTGAGACCTTGTCCTTAGATTAGACTGGATTGGATTGGACTGGGCTGGAATGTTCTGGACTGGACTGGACTGGACTGATATTGGAAGACAAAATAAAATTGTATACTATTTCTGCCCGTCTGCCTGCCTGCCTGCCCGCCTGCCCGCCTGCCTGCCTGCCTGCCTGCCTGCCTGCCTAAACAGGAACTGAATCATCCTGTGTCCGTCAGTTACTTAAGTGTCAACACCATAAAGCTTGTTTCAAAACACTTACTTGGCTGGGCATGGCCATGGCACATGCCTTTAATTCCAGCACTCAGAAGGCAGAGAAAGGTGGATTCCTGTAAGTTTGAGGAGTGCTTGTTCTACATAGCAAATTCTAGGCTACATAGTGAAAATGTGCCTCAAAAAAGACAATAACAAGTTGGATGTGGTAGTGGTCCATGCCTTTGATCCCAACACTTGGGAGACAGAGGCAGGAGAATCCCTGTGAGTTTGAAGCCAACCTGGTCTACAAAGTGAGTCCCAGGGCAGTTTACTCAAAGAAAGAAACTCTGTCTTGAAAAACAAAAAAACAAAAACACTCTTACTTAGCAATGAATGCCCAATCACTCAAAAGTGACTATAGCCATCCAGGCATGACATAAAATGCAGCCTTTCAGTGAAAAAGAGAAATCAGAAAGCACATAGCAAATACAGGGTTCAGTACTAACTAATGTTTTAATACTGTCCACTGTTTCAGATTTCCAATAGGTATCTTGGACTATCACCCTCCCTGTACTTCTGTTCTCCTTTATTTCCTCACCTGCAATTATGCTAAGAGAGACTCAGGGCCCTGAAATAAACAGAACTACTATGAAAGCTACTCACAAAACCAAAGACTCCAAAGCTACTTAGATGTGAACAAAGACAGACAGCAGACCAAAGTTCACAATCATGGAAAAAACTACATCCTACTGACTTGAGGTAACTCAAGAATGCACTATATGTAAGTGGTGGCACAGACCTTTAATCCCAGCACTAGAGAGGCAGAGGCAGACAAACTGAGTTCGAGGCTAGCCTGGTCAGTTCCAGGACAACCAGGACTCTTACACAGAGAAACCCTATCTCAAAAAAGACAAAAATAAATAAATAAATTCTCCACTCTTAAATTTCGCATGGATTAAATGTTTCTTACATAAAATATTATGTCCTATCATGTATTACCATTTTCTCAGACTTACATAAGCCCTTTTTTTTTAAAAGCAGACCTTTCAAGACCAATCCTTTTCAAGCATAAATTAACTACCTATGTTCTAACATAAATAGAAAGCAACTACAGGAAGCAGAAAAGAAAACCAAACCCAAGGTGAATTTACCTATATCTTAATACATAGAACTCCACTCTTCCTTTATGGGACATTCTTGACTCCTGCAACTACCAAAGTCTCTAACCCCCTCTCTACTGTCTTGTAAAACTCTCTGGGGGCAAATACAGAAAGTCTGACTCTCTTCTACTGTTTTGAACATAAATAAGAGCTGCTAATATTAAGACTTCTGTTAAAATACATGTGAGGCCTGAATTGCCCACTTTGAAGCTCTCTGATCTCCATCTGTCACTTTCTGAACAATCTTCTTTTCTCTTCTGAAGTGAGCTACCCACTTCTCCATCCAGAATGTAAACCCCAAGGGATCAGAGCTACCCAAAACCAAATGCCAAGGACAGTAAAATGTGGCATACAGTTGGCACAAAACAAATAGCATCTAGACGTGCTCTATTCTCTTTAACTTATGTTGAATAAGAAATTAATTGTAGAATAACATGGAGTATCCAGCTGGGTCTAATCACCAAGTATCAGTAAAAGGCTCACTCACACAAAGGGGGTTTGCCACACAAGTCTAATGACCTTAGCTGATTCCCCAGAAACTATACCAGGAGAGTATTGTAGGATATTTGTGCACTGGCAGGACAGAGAAAGACTGATACAGTAGTAAACTCCCAAAAGTTGTACTCTGACCTCATCACACACAGTGGCACACATGTACCTCTCACATATACACATCATATACACATAATAATAAAGTGAAAGAGGACAGAGATGAGTGCTACAGATGTGCTGCTGCCAACTTTTAGAATAGAGGACTATAAACCACATGGCAGAAATGAATATATTCTAAAGAGACATTTTCACTATCAGACTATTTAACAATGGTGGCTTAAATGAGAAACAGCTTTCATGAATTTGAACACCTGATTCCCAGTTGGTCATGCTGTCTGGGGAGGTTATGGAACCTTTATGGGGTTTCACCTTGCTGGAGTAAGTATGTCACTAGAGATAGACTTGGAGAGTCTATAACCCTCTCCCACCCCACTTCCTGTTTATTTTTCTCTCTCTTCTTATGTCGTGTGAACAATCTCTTTGCTTCCTGCTCCTGCCATCATGTCATGCCTTAGCTGCCATTATGGACTCTCTACCTTTCTGGAACCATAAGCTATTAACCTCTTCTTCCTTAAAAAAGGAAAATCTCTGTAAATTCAAGGCCAGCCTGGTCTACTTAGTGAGTTCCAGGACTCCAGAACTCCAGGACAGCCAGGATTACATAGAAGAGACTCTGTCTCCAAAACAAAAACAAAAACAAAAACAAAAACAAAAACAAAAAAAAAAAAAAAAGAGTATCAGTAGGACTTGGACATAGCTTAGTCAGTTAGTAGAGTACTTTCCTAGTATGCATGAGGCCGTTACTGCAGAAACCAGGCATAGTAGTGAATGCCTATACTCCCAGTACTCCAGAAGTGGAGATAGGCAGGAGAATCAGAAGTTCAAAGTCATCTACAATTAGTTTGAACCCAGTCTGGGATACATAGTTAATGCTTAAAAACACAAATAAAGGGGAAAAGGGCAAACATAGAGGCTAGAGGATGTACATCAGGAGTAAAATGATTACCTAGTGAGCCCTGAGTTCAGAATATAGTACCAATAAGAAAAAACAAAACCAGAAAACATCTTTTTAAAGCCAAGCATCTCAGCCAAGTGTAGTGACACACCTTTAGTCCCAGCACTCTAGGAAACAAGACAGTGTGAGTTTGAGGCAAGCCTACATAGTTTCAGGACTAAATAGAAAGATCCTGTCTCAAAAAAACAAAAGGGAAAGGTAGGCACCACAGCTAAGGACATAGCTCAGAAGCAAAGAACACTTGTCTACACAGCCCTTAGTTCAACCTCCATTACTGAAAAGGGAGAAGGATAATGCCACGTTTACCACAACCATGAGTACTGCTTTGTATATAAAGACACTACTTGTAATCTAATTAAAGTTACTTTTGTTTAAATTAATTCAGCTTTAAGGGAAGGAACAGACCAATTACAAAGTTTCACACTGTGGACTGGTGAGATGGCTCAAGTGGATAAAAGTGCTTGCCACCAAGCCTGTGTATCTCAGTTCAATTCCCAGGATCCTCATGGCGGAAGGAGAGAACTGCTCCTGCAAATTGTCCTCTGAAGTTCACATATATGCTGTGGTATACGTACACTCACACATACATAAAACACACACCCAGAAATAAATGCAACTTAAAGAAAAAAATTGCTGGGTAGTGGTGGCACACACCTTGAATCCCACCACTTGAGAGGCAGATGAATCTCTGAGTTCCAGGACAGCCAGAGCTACACAGAGAAACCCTGTCTTGAAAGAAAAAAAAAAGAAGAAGTTAAGTTCTATATGAAAAGATACAATTAAAGATGTCTACTGTGCAAAAACTTCTGTAAGAAAATGCTGACTGGAGCTTAGTGGTGCATGCCTATAATCCCATAACTCAGGATACTAAGAAAAAAGGACTTCAAAATTCAAGCACTGCCTCAGCAACTTGCCCAGTCTTTGTCTTTAAAAAAAAAAAAAAAGAGAGAGAGAGAGAGGCTGGAGAGATGATTCAGCACATTCAGCACAATACAAACACATAACACATACTGTTTTTTAGAGGACCTGAGTTCAATCTTAGCACCCATGTAAAGTGGCTCATAACCACTATTATCTGAACTCATAATTAAATTACCTGAACACATAATTAAAACTTAGTGGTCCAGAACCACCAAAAACAAACCAAAAGAAGCATATCACTGGCACATTTAATAAGCTCTGGAAGGTATGAGGCAGAGGCAGGCAGATCTGAGTTCCAGGCCAGCCTGGTCTACATAGCAAGTTCCAGGCCAGTCAAACAGACCCTGTCTCAAACTACTCTCCAAAATACACACGCATGAACGCACACTGGAGGCAAGAAAACACAAAAATCTATCAAAGATAATCACAAAGGCTAAATCCTTAAAATCAATGTCAACCTTGGAGGTATGGAATAATAACAAAGCAAGTTGTCAATATTATTTCTCAGGATCCTAAAAGTTCAAGTTTCATCTATGTAACCAATCAGCTGAAAGGTGTTTTTCTTGCTCTGAGTATCCTTTAACTAGTCAGCCATCTTAGTGACTTATACATTAAGAGCACTGGCTGTTTCTTTCAGAGGTTCTGAGTTCAATTCCCAATAGCCACATAGTGACTCATAACTGTCTATACCTTGTTCTATGGGATCTGATACTGATACATATCCTCTTCTGGTGTGCAAATATATATATATATATATATATATATATATACATACATACATACATACATACATACATACATACATACATACATACATGCAGACAGAAGACCCACATACATAAATAAATCTCGTGTGGGGGGGCGGGCTCTGCCTGCATGTTAAGTCTGTGCACAAAATGTGTGCCTAGTGCCTAGACACACATCTGTGGAGAGACAAATGAGAAACTGGAATTATAGACGTTTGTGAGCCACTACGTTGGTGCTAGGAATCAAACATGAACCCTCTGCAAGAGAAGCTAATGTTCTTACTCCCACTGATAATTTTTTCAGTTAATTCTTTCAAAAGTGTTACTTTGGTGTTTTGTAGGTCTTTTATTTCCTGTTCTACAAGGATGTAAAAACCACATTTAGAAACATGGTCAACTGAGCTGAGGGTGTAACTCAGTGGTAGAGCACTTACATAGCATGCACAAGGCCCTAGGCTACTAAGGAAAACAATGGAAAACTAACAACTTTCTTAAATCAAGTCCTCTGTAAGAATAGCCAATGCTCTTAACTACTGGGACATCTCTCCAGCCCCAATATTAATAAAGTGTTAAGAATAAGAAATAAAGTTTTTCAGTACTTCTCTTCCAGCTTCAGGAGAAAAACAAAAAAACAGATCTGTGTGCTTTATTTTAGATGAAAATCTGACATCACAGTTATTAAACATTTACAAATTAAGTCTCAATTTCACCCTTTCCTAATATCACCTTTTTGGGAGTGTACAGAAGATGAAATTCCTAACAATTAAGAGATCAGGCAAGGAGCTGGAAAGATGACTCAGTGGTTAAGAGCACTGACTGTTCTTCCAGAGGACCCAGGTTCAATTCCCAGCACCCACATGGCACATGTTCACAACTGTCTGTAAACAACTGTAATTCCAGTTCCAAGGGACCTGACACCCATGGCAGAAGACCGATGCACATAAAAATAAATTTTTTTTAAAAAGAGAAAGATCAGGCAAGCTACAACGAAGTTATATTCCCCAACCCAAGGTCATTTTTCAAATGTCAGTGTAACAAGCAGAAATATTTTATGCAATCTTACTTAACCTTGAATTTTTTTTGTTTGTTTGTTTTCTTAATAAAAGGCCAACTGCTGAGCTGTGGCTTATGCCTTTAACCTAGCACCTGTGAGGCAAAGTCAGGAAGATCTCTGTGAGTTCAAAGCCAGCCTGATCTACAGTGTGAGTTATCACACCGAGAAACCTTGTCTGGAAAAAACCAAATAAATAAATAGATGACTTTTTCTGATAATAAACTGATACAAATGATCGATTTACAAGTGGAAAAAGAGTATCTACAGATTTTCAAGATAATTATTTACCAGTGATGCCAGGACAAGATAGACGCTTAAGGCTTGGCCTTAGGCAGCCAGTAAAGGCAATGCCTTTGAAACAGCACTTGTACCCAACCAGATCCTTCTACATCACCAGAGCCTGGAGCTTAAAGGGAAGGAGTAGTCACCAAAGCACCCTTGATTGTCCACAAGATTTTCAGCTTCTGAACAATCTGCTAGATTTGTGATCATACTATAAATTCTTTATTCACAGAATAGCTATAGAAATGTAGGATTTCTCAAATCTAGATTTATGTCTAAATAGTTCAAACCACAGCCAACTGTTCCATCCTGCTACATCACCCAAATGATTAAACCAAACAAACCCAGCCCACTTAACCAAGAACTGAAGCCTCCATCTCCCAAACATAATTTTCTTTTCAAAGGCAAACTTCTACCCTGGCATTTTAGTGCATATCTGTAATTCAACCATTCAGAAGGCTAAGGCAAGATAATCACAAGTTCTGAGACCAGCCTAATTATACAGAAACAAAAATCTTAAAAAATAAAAATACAAAGTTTGCTGCTGGGCAATGGTGTCACACACCTTTATTCCTAGCACCTATGAGGCAGAGGCTGGTGGATCTCAGTTCAAGGCCTGCCTGGTCTACAGAGGGAATTCCAGGAAAGATAGGGATACACAAAGAAACCCTTTCTCACAAAATGATAGATAGATGCTGTTTGCCAGCTATGTAAATATGTTCCTGTCAAAGTATTCAGAGAAACCAACGCCTAGAGCATGGTAGGCAGGTGCTGTACCACAGAGCTACATTCCAATCACCAGATTCCTATTTTAAATTGTGAAGTATAAGACTATTAGCCTAGGGCTAGAATGATGGCTCAGCAGTTAGAAGCATTTGATACTCTTACAGGATACAAGTTCAATTTCTAACACCCATGTGGTGGCCTACAACTGTCCATAACACTAGTTCCAGAAGATATGACATGACTTCCACAGGCCCCAGGCATGGCAGGAAGTGCACTTACAAACATGCAGACAAAATAGTCATATACAGAAAATAAAAATAGATCGTTTAGCTGGGCAGTGGTGATGCACACCTTTCATCACAGCACTCTCAGGAGGCAGAGGTAAGCAGAACTCTGAGATGAAAGACAACCAGGGCCACACAGAGAAACCCTGTCTCAAAAAACCAATTCATTTAATTATATGTATGTGTGGGAAGGAAAAACAGAGAGAGAGAGAGAGAGAGAGAGAGAGAGAGAGAGAGAGAGAGAGAGAGAGAGAGAGAGAGAACACTGTAATCACAACATTCCAGAACTAGAGAATTAGGAGCTAGGAGCCACCCTGTACTACATGAGACCATGTCACAAAAAGAAAGAAAGCCTATATGCCTACAAGGGAAAATAAAAGCATGCAACTCCACTTTGGAATATTTCATTCCATAAAGGTTTGGGGGAGACAGGCAAACACCTGCTTGTTCTGAAATAGGATCTCACTATGTAGCTCTGGATGGCCTGAACTCTGTAGACCTGGATGGCCTGAACTCTGTAGACCAGGCTGGCCTGGAACTCAAAGATTTCCCTGCATATATTAAAGGTGTTCATCACCTCAGAAGGCTAACAGCTTATCTCATAAAATGCTGAAGTTTTCATAGGACCCTGCTATGACAGTAAACCACTGTTCATGTTGCCTTTAGGGAGAAGGTGCTCACCACAGGTAAAACACTTCTTCCCCATGAGCAGCAACAGCAGACTCACACACACAGTCTAGGCTCAGTCTCCACCAAACCACAACCCAGGGACCTTGTTACAGGAAGGGTGTGGACATCAGAATAGAAACTGCTTGTAGACTTTTCCTTTGACCTGAAAAAGTCCCACTAAAATTTCTTTCACAGAAAGCAATTATCTTCCCACAAAACAAAAAAAAAAAAAAATAAATAAAAATAACCTTCTACCTTTTCCTTATTCTCTATCAATTGTGAAAGCCGTGTCCCACACCTTCAGCTAAACTACAAAAGCAAATTTGTAATGAAGACTAATCAGGAAGCAGCACATAGTAGAATTTCTAGCCAATCAATTTCCCCAACCAAAAATATTCATATACTTCTGGCTGGGCGTTGGTAGCTCACGCCTTTTATTCTAACACTTGGGAGGCATTGGCAGACAGATCTCTGTAAGATCAAAGCCAGCCTGGTCTACAGAGCGAGTTCCAGGACAGGCTTCACAACAATACTGAGAAATCCTGTCTCGAAAAACCAAAAAAGTATTCATATACTTCCATATGCAGGTTTAAACCAATCCTCCCTTTAATACAGTTCCTCATGTTGCAGTGACCCCTAACCCTGAAGATATTTTCACTGCAACTTTATAACTGTAATTTTACTATTATGAATCGTAATAAAAATATCTGTTTTCCTGTTGTCTTAGGCAACCCCAATGAGAGTCACTGGACCCCCAAAGGAGTCTCAACCCACAGTTTGAGAGCTTCTGCTTTAAACAATTCCACAAATACTTGTTAAACCAATTCTATGACTCTCCTGCAACAAACACCCAGGGCTGGGCCAATGTTACCAATGAGATCATCTTTACTTTCATTAACACATACAACATTATCTTTGCAGTAGGAAAAAAGAGACAACATATCAAACCAAGTATTTGATAGTTGATGCATTTTGTGTTCTTTGTGGCTGTGACAAAGTAGGGGGACACTTTTCCTTGGGAGTACTGATTAAGAAGTTTCAGTAACAACCCAGCAACCCTGCCTCAGTTACAGTCAGTTCAAAATCAGTCCAAGCTATATTTAAGATCCAGTTGGGGGGGTAGGGCCATGGGGACCCGCACAACTTTAATCCCAGTACTTAGGAGGCAGAGGCAGGCAGATCTCTGAGTTCAAGACCAACATGGTCTACACAGAGCAAATTCCAGGACAGCCTGGGCTTACACAGAGAAACACTGTCTCAAAGGTTAAAAAAAAAAAAAAAAAAGAAGGGGGTCACTGGGTGATGGTGGCACACGCCCTTAACCCCAACACTTAGGAGGCAAGTAAATCTCTGTGAGTTACAAGACAACAGCCAGAGCTACAAAGAGAAATTCAGGGGGGCGGGGGAGGCCTTTAGTAGGAATACCTAGGAATATAGTTCAATCAGCAATCAGGAAACTTTACATAGCTTGCAAAAAGCCCTGTGCTGAATCCCCAGCATGGAATAAACAGGATGTGACAGTGTATACCAGTTACCCTAGTACTCTAGGGAGTAGGAAAATCAGAAATTCAGTTAGGGCTAATATGGATATATATGAGACTTTGTCTTAAAAAAGAAAGGGAGGGAGGGCAAGGGAAGAGATTGTATTAAAAGGAAGTAATACTGAACTAAAACCCAAAGGAGGAGACGTATGAGAAGCCAGGAGGACACTCAGCAGACAAGCAGTATGTCAAAGCCCAAGTGTAAATATGAGATCCAATCTAGAAATCAAAAGGCCATGGCACTCAATCTTTTTTTGTTTGTTTGATTTTTGTTTTTTGAGACAAGATTTCTCTGTGTAGCTTTGTAGACCAGACTAGCCTTGAACTCACAGAGATCCACCTGCCTCTGCCTCTCAAGGCCTGGTGATTAAAGGTATAAGCCACCACAGCCCAGATACTCATTCTGTAAAGAGTAACAGGACCAAGAATCTCAACAGAAACTTGTCATACAATCAGTTACCTTCTTTGTTGTTGCTGTTTTGGGTATGGGTTGTTTTGCTTTTTTGTTTTGTTTTTTCCTTTCTTTTTGTGGGCTTATGACATTAGATGCATGCAAAAGTCAAAAAACAACTTGAGACAATCAGTTCTCTCTACCATGTAGAATCTAGGTATCAAAAAGTCTGGTCATCAGACTTGGCAGCAAGCACAGACTCAACTTCTATCATATTTAAAATACACACAAGGGGGCTGGAGACATGGCTCAGTGGTTAAGAGCACTGACAGCTCTTCCAGAGGACCCAAGTTCAATTCCCAGCACCTACATAACAACAGCTCACAGCTGACACCCTCACACAGACATACATACATGAAGGCAAAAATACCGATGCATTAATGTGTGTGTGTGTGTGTGTGTGTGTGTGTGTGTGTGTGTGTGTGTGTGTGTGCGCGTGTGTACACATATATAAAATTCAAGAGATAAATAAAATTCTCTCTACCTCTGTTCGAGGGGCCAGATATGTAGCTCAACTGGTAAACTCTTCCCTAGTATTCAAGAAGCCCTGGGTGATAGCACATGCCTGTACTATCCTAGCATTGGGTGGTAGTGAGACTCAGAACTGCAAGGTTCTCTTCTGCTACATAAGGAGTTCAAGGATAGCATGGACTACTTGGAACTGTCAAAAAAAAAAGTGTTTGTGTTTAAAAATTAACTACAAGAAAAATTGGACAGGATAATTAAATGATATTTTAAAAATACAGAATAAAACAGCCATTTAAATACAAAGTTAGATTCTAGTTTTAAGAGATGCCACAAATATCCATCAAACAAATAAGCCACTTAAGAATAAAAATATCTATAGGAATTAATGAAGTAGTCATTAAGGCAGATCATTTCCTAAGCCTAAAAAGACTTTCCATGCCAATTATCCAACTGCCTGAGTTCCGGAGCTGATGACTGGCACCCTCTTTCATATAGCTTTAAGACAAAACTGAGAAAGCTGAATTGGGCAGAAATTCCATTTGAAATTCAAATGAGAACACATACTGAAAACATTTCAAGACAATAACTCCTAGTTATTTGAGTTCATTCAATTTTTGTTTAAAGTTACCACAAGGGCCATCCATGTTCAGTCTCAGAGCACTGCCTAAACAGCAGTAATAAACTGTCACAGCATGCGGTCAGACATGCAATGCATCATCATTTTCACCTATTAACTAGCAAATATCTTGCTATTAAGAGAAGCTCATCCATTACACTTGCCATTTGAGGGATGAAGGGACTTACATGGGGTAATGGACAGATCAAAACACTTATTTTGGCAACAAATGCAGATTATTCTCTGAACCAGCATTTACTGATGCTTTCTAATTATGTTATTTAATTGATGATGGGCTCATTGCCAATATGCAAAAATCACCCTCCTCTTATATTTGATGAACATAATTTTACTATGTCAAACTCACTTAGGTATCCAAGGTACACACTAAGGTTCTAGAAAAATATCCTTAAATACAAACAGCAGTTTCTTTAACTCTATTTGTAGAAAATTCTTCTTGTCATTAAATCAACAGTGTAATTATAGCTAACATGACAGCCACTAGTCATCAGTAGCCCATCTGGTTTAGTGAGATGAAAGACTCTGATAGAGCAGCATGATTAACCAGGCTAGTCTAGAGAAAAGCATTTAACAGAAAAATGCAAGTTAGAGAACTGGTAGAAAGTTAGAACTGTAAATGAGAAAATCAAAACTAGGTGACACTTTAGAGAACATGTAGTAAATTGTGTTGTACATTGTTTACCACAGAAGAAAAAGAGAAAAATAAAAAATAAACACTCCTGAAAGAATCACGCTGAGGTCAAATTTAGCAGTATCTTTTGGGTTGCTTTTCCAGGAACACAAGAGGCAAGCACAAAGAAGAGAAAAATGTCATAGCAACTTGGCCTTTGTTCCCTCCCATCCCATTCCATTCAGGATGGCCAGCCTATCACATGAGATCCTGCTCTTAAGCGTGAAACTACAGAAAGGAGAACAACAGCTGAATGGAGTGTGGGGGAGGAAACATCAGTTATATGGAGATCCAATTCAAGGGTCACAATCAAAGTTAAGCAAGGCATCTTTCCGTTTAAGTATAGCTGCAAAATGACATCAGAGTATTTGTGTAATCATTTCAGAAAAACATAAAGAGAACTCTAGGACTTCAGGGCAGCCAATGTTCAAGAAGAGAAAGGTGTCGGGGCAACAAGTAACATTCTTTAAGACTGCTGTGGAACTATCCATGTTATATACTACAGACTGGGATCTCACACACATAACACAGTAACTATTTCGATAGCTTTTTCCACAACCCATTATCACCTACGTTTTTCTGAATTAAGTGCCCTCATCCCCTAAAGAACCAATAACCTAAATAAGTTTTCACATTCAACAAATGTGTGCTTTTATTCAGTTTACTGGAATGTTAGGGATGGTGTCCAAAGGACAGAAAACTCACCCAATAGGCACAAAACCTGATTTTTCTATCTAAAAATTTGTAAAACTACACAGTTCTCTCAAGTGAATGTAAAACTTCCATGACTGCAGTAGCTAGTATGAAACACTAGACACATATAATACACATATAACGAGGTTTCAGGGCATACAGCCTTACTGGGGACCACCTTAACCTTCACAAGACTTCCAAAACCCCTGTAAGCGGTTATGCTAGACTAGCTTTCCAGAAACACAACAAAAAGAAAACCCTACTGGAGCTCCAGGTCACACAAGACCTCAAGAAAAAAAATTAGACTCCACACCTATCCACATACATAGGAACTGAACCGCACATCCGTCTGTGAGGGGACTGGATCCATGTGCCAAAGCCAACCCTGCACACACACGCGCGCGCACACACACCCGCACTCACACTCACAGCTACCGCCTTGCCAGGGGATGATGAAATGAGGAACGGAAATTAACATTTCAAGCAACGTCTCACATTGTTCCTTGAGGCCAAGGGCTGCTGCCGCAGCCGTCGCCTACACCGCTTTCCTCCCACTCGCCCCCAGTCCCGCCTTCCCCTCCCCCAGACGCCCCCCGCCGCCCCGCATTCCTACCCCCACTCGGGCCTGCGCGCCTCCGCACCCCGCAGCTCCAGGTCCCCGGCTCGCCCGCCCCCTCCGGCTCGGCTCGCAGCCCGAGGGCCGCCTGCTCCCATTTCAAAACACGATAATAATAGGGACGCTGGGAATAACAACTACCACCAGCCCAGCGACGGGGCCCCTCCCGAGGGTCAGAGGTCGGCGCCCCGCAACACTGCAGACCCCAGGGGCACCCAGAACCTCGGCGTCGTCCTCACAGAGTCCCAAGACTCAATGACCCACCGTCGCCCCTCAACCGAGGCCCGCCCTCGAGCTTCACAGCCACCCCGGCCCACCCCAAAGCTCTCCCTCAGTCCCTCACGGTCGACCGACCCCTGGGACGCCCCGAGGCTCCCCTCGAAGACCGCCCTCAGCCCCTCATGGCAGCTCACACGATCCCCGCGGCCCACCGACAAGCCACTCGCGGAGGCCGGCCCGCCCAGGGGCACCCGCGGCGTCGGGCAGAGGAGGAGGCCTGCAGGCCGCAAGGCCGCGGGAACGCCCGGCGCCCGCCCCGACCACTAGCCCCAGGTCTGAGGCGCTTCTCACCCGGCTTCGAGGGCGACGCGGCTCCGCGGCGGAACGGCGGTGGGGCGCGGGCGCTGCCCATGCAGCCCGCGGCCGCGTTTCCCGGGCCGCGAGGCCCGGGCGGGAAGGCGGCGGCGGCTCACGGGCTGTGGGCTGCGGCGAGTGCGGGACCGGAGGGATGCAAGCCCGCTCTCGGTGCACAGAAGCTCACGCGGGACAGCGACGCTCGCGCGGGCGCTACTATGGGTGCGTCTGGCCGCGGACTCCGCCGCGGCGCTTCCCTGGCTGGGGCCCTCGGTCCATAGCGCTCTGTCGCGGGCGGCCTCTGGCTCCAGGACCCAGCGGTGGCTGCGGCGGGCGCCGGCCGCATGAGAGGCTCCCGCCCATTGGCTCGCCGTATCCGCCACCGCCATTGGCCCGCCCAGCAGAGCGGCAGGGGCCGCTCACGTCACGTCGGGGAGGAAATGCGATCCCGGGGTGAAAGGGCGCAGGCAGCCTGACGGCTTCCGTAACAGGTTTGAGGTGGGACTAGAAAGACGTCCCAGGAATGATTGGGCAAAATTGTGCATTACGTATACGAGACACCGGCGGAAAAGGTAACTGTATTGGCTGCCCTACCATACAAGAGGGTGGATCTTGCGCTATGAGGTACGACGATTGGCTTTATTCAGTGCCGGAAGTGATGAGAACCCGGTCTAGAAACAAGGTTGTTGTCGAAGGAGTCGGAAGTTTAGATATGCGCCGTACTGGCGCGACTTATGTTACAGCACGCGGTCACATGTCGCCTGCAAGTCTGTGTGAGCTTCGAGAAAACGTGGCTCAGGCTAACCGGAGGCTCTTGAAGTAGCAAAGACAGCTTGGTGACCACGAAGATCAAGCCTCCGCCCGCGTTTCGGCTCTTTCCAGAAGGTGTTCACGAACAGCGAGAGCCACGTTAGCAACCGCGATGTGGTGAGCTCCAGACGCTACCCGTCGGTTTTCCTCAGACCCTGCGCTTCGACCGCCTCCCCCACGCTCAAAAAACTTCACCTCGAGGGTTCATAGAACCAAAGAAAGATGACGAACCTCAGGCTGCAAAGTGTCATACCCATATGCCTTAGTGATTACGGAATGCGGAAAACTTTAATAATGATTTGTGTAGTAGATTTGGTTTGCGAACGAGCTAAAATCCCAAAGCACAGGATATAATGGCAGCGCTGCAGTAGCTGAGGCAGTAGGATCCGGAGCTCCAAGGTATATTGTTGGGTACATTTCGAGTTCAAGAGAAGTCTGAGTAACATAAGACATTGTCTGAAAATACATAAAGTAAACAAGTGTGGTGGTGTACATCTTTTAATCGCAGCAGTCAGGACACAGAGGCAGACCAACTAGGGCTACACAGTGAGACCCTGTTTCAGAAAACAAAATACCAAGTAATCAAAGCTGGAGAGGTAGCTCAGCGGTTAAGAACACTTGCTGCCCGTTCAGAGAACCAGGGTTTGTTTCTCAGCACCACCTTGGACAGTTTCACAAACAACTGTTAACTCCAGCTTCAGAGGATCTCACCTCCTTGTGGCATATTCACACATAAAAATTCAAAATGAATAAATCCTTTTTAAAAACTAATTGGAGACTGGAGAGATGACTTATCAGTTAAAAGCACTGGCTACTTTAACAGAGGATCCAGGTTCTACTCCCAATTTCATAACTCTAGTTCCAGAGAATCCAGCACCCTCTTGTAGGGTCTCCCCAGACATGCACTGCTACACATACATATATACAGGCACAACAAACACTTATCCACATAAAAAATCTACAAAAAAAAAAAAAAACTCTGACCTACTTATGTAGGTCTATGTACTCCTAAACCAGAAAAGCTATTTGTTTTGGGGACTTCGGGTTTTTGTTTTTGGTTGGTTTTTTTTGTTTTTTGTTTTTTTGTTTTTCTGAATCTTCCTAAACTCTTAAATGTGTAAACAACGTCTTTACAGAACACAAATTATGAAATCATAGAATTGCAAAGTGGATGGGTCTATGGAGATGACTTTTCCCCTTTTTCTGCATATGTAGAGTTTAAAATCACCCAGCTTTGTGATAAGTAGCTGTAATTGTAACTGTGGACCCTTTGTTTTTTAACCTTCATTTATTTTCCTGGATAAAATGGGAACAACAAATGATACCAATTTCATAAGAACATGGAGGGAAAAGGATGTCAAACCTGTAAAGTACATGAGCACTTACACAAAATAAATATTTTTTTATTAGAGTGTGTATATTATGTGGGAAGGGAAGTCAGATAACCACTTTGTGGAGTTAGCTCTCCTTTGACATTTATGTGGTTGCAGGGGCTTATAAACTTATTCTTTTACTTGCTGAGCCATCTTCCCAGCCCATAATTTTTTTTTTTTTTTCTTCAAGAAAGAGGGTTAGAGAGATGGCTCATAGGTTAGGGGCATTTTCTGCTCTTCCAGAGGACCCAGGTTCAGTTCCCAGCACCCACATGGTGATTCACAACTGTCTGTAACTCCATATCTAACTCATACTGCAGCCTCCTTGGGCACAGACATACATACAAACAAAACACCCATACACATAAAGCTTTTTTAAAATTTAAAGAAAGTGGCTCTGGAGTCAGGCATTATGATGCATACCTGTGATCCTAGCACTTGGAGACAGAAGAACAAGAAGCTCAAAACCAGCTCAGCTACCTGAAACACTGACTCAAAAGGGAAAAAAAAAAAATGAGAGAAAATAAGATTAGCTCATTTGATAATATGCTTGCCTTAGATGCACAAAACCCATGAGTTCATGTAATGTTTTCCACAGGTAACCCCTGTGAAAGAGTTGTTTGACAACCTACAAGATTGTGATCCACAGATTGAGAAACACTGCTCTAGATAGTCCAAACTCATAATGAGTCTCCTTGATTATAGGAGTGCACTACTATAGCCAACTGTGATCAAATCTCTTTTGAATGGAATTAGTGTCCTTAAAAAAGGAAGCCTGAATCAAGGTGGTGGCCATGTATTAATTCCAGCACTCAGGAGGCAGAGGCAGGAGGTACTTGTTCCATGTACTTGTGCCAACAGCCCATCATCACACTCAAAAGCAAGAGAATCATCTGTAAGATGGCTCAGCAGGTAAAGGTACTTGCTACCAAGTCTGACAACTTGATACTAACCCTGCATCCCACAAGGTGAAAGAAAAAATCACTCCACACAAGTTGTCCTCTAACCTCCACACACATGCCATGGCACTCACACATACATACAATGAATAAAGGTAATTTAAAAAGTATTTAAAAACCAAAAGGAGCCAGGCATGATGGTGCACACCTTTAAGCCCACTATTTGAGAAGCAGAGGCAGGTAAACCTCTGTGAGGTCAGCCTGGTCTACATAGCTATGGTTACATAGTGAGACCCTATCGATTAAAAAAAAAGAGAGAGAGAGGGAAAAGACACAGAAAAATACAATCCAGGGTCTGCTTTTTATAAGTTTTTTTTGGGGGGGGGGTTGTTGTTGTTTTGCTCCCTAAAGGACTGATCATTGACATTTGTGGTTCTGACCACAAGTTAGAGTTTATTGGGGAAGCTGAGAAAAGTTTTGAAACTGTGCTGCCATTGAGACAGCTCATAGCCACATCTTTGTACTGAATAAAGTCCAGTTTGACATGTACCAAAATGGTAAAAACAGGCCTGAGATTTCAAAGATTTAAAACTAAGAAGCTGGGCAGTGGTGGCACACGACTTTAAATCCCAGCACTGGGAAGGCAGAGGCAGGTGGATCTCTGTGTGTTCAAGACCAGCCTGGTCTACAACAGCTAGTTCCAGGACAGCTTCCAAAGTCACAGAGAAACCCTACCTCAAAAAACCTAAATCCCAAATTCCCATTCTTTTGAAACCAAATGAAGGTGAGAAGCTTGGAGGAGGCCAAGTGGGAAACTGCTGGTGTTAACCTGTGAGAAGAGGCAAGGAGAATTTGTAAAGGCAAGAGTGAAAACTGAGTGGGACCCCTTCCCAAGGAAGAAAGCTTGTGTATGTTTAGTTCTGTCCCTAGGCAGAGGCCCCTTCCCCAAGCTCCATATCCACAACCATTTACACTGGGAAAGATTCCCTCTTGGCCCATCTTGAAGTTCTGGACACTGCTTCCTCTTCCACACAGGTGGCAAAGTGCAAGGAGCAGTCCATGTTCTGCTACTTTCCCTCCCTGCTACCTCCTCTATGGCCATGTGGTAATCTGACAGCCTCAGCCCTAGGAGCCCCAGCTCACAAGCACTCTTAGCATTAGAGTCAGGAACTAAAGCTCATTACACAATAAATAATTACAGGTTTTGCTCCCCAGTTCCCACAATACTTCGGCACATTGCCTTCACATACCACAAAAGGAAAAGTTCAAGAATAAAAAGCAAGACTCATTGCAGGCCAAGCCTACTAGTACCAAATCATGACCCAGCACTTAAACTGTACCCCATGTTTTTTCTATATCCCTATCATTTTAAGGGGACCCCCAAAGATACTTTTTTGTTATTCTTAAGACTATGTGAGGTTTTCCATGATGGCACACGCCTTTCATTCCAGCTCTCAAGAGGCAAAGGAAGGCAAATCTCTTGAGTTCGAGGGCAGCCTGGTTTACAGACCAAGTTCCAGGACAGCCAGGCTTACACAGAGAAACCTCATCTCAAAATACAAACAAACAAAAAAGACTGGTGGCTGGGTATTGTGGTGCACACTAGGTAGGTAGAGGCAGGCAAATTTCTGTGAGTTCCAGGCCAGCCTGATCTACATAGTGACTTCCAAGTTATCTAGGACAACACAGACACTGTCTGAGAGTGGGGGATGGGGAGACTGGAGAGATTGATGGTTTAATGTTTTTACAGAGGACTCAATTTTGGTTTCAGCATCTACACTGTGGCTTATAACTGTAACTCCAGTCCAAGGGCAAAGCACTCTTCAGGTCTCTGAGGACATTATATATACAATTGATGCATAGGCATACATGCAGGAAAACCCCCCATACACATGTTGTGCAGGGTTTATTTGTACTATTAGGCTTAAGCAATCTTCCTACCTCAGTCACCAAGTAGCTGGAACTACAGGCATGAGCAAATGTGCCCAACTTTGATTATAGGTTTTCTTCTCTAATTTTTTTTGTTTTGTTTTTCAAGACAGGGTTTTACTGTATAGCTTTGGAGCCTGTCCTGGAACTCACTCTGTAGACTAGGCTGGCCTCAAACTCAGAGATCCACCTGCCTCTGCCTCCCAAGTGCTAGAATTAAAGGCATGCACCACTACTACCCAGCTGGAACTCTTTTTTAAAAATAAAGGATTTACTGGGCAACAACCATCTTTAACTACTTCAGTTCCAGGAAACTGATACCCACTTCAAGCTTCTATGGGCATCAAGCATGCAATCTGGTACACAGACATACATGCATGTAAAACACCCATACATATAACATAAAAATAGATTGCTTATTTATGTGTGTGTGAATGTATGTACATATATGTATCTGTGATGGTCCCTGCTCCCATAAATATAAAAGGTCAGAAAAGGGCTGGGTGGTGGTAACACACACTTTAATCCTGCACTCAGGAAACAAAGTCAGGTGTCTCTGTGAGTTCAAGGTCAGTCTGGTCTACAGAGATAGTCCTGAGACAGCCAAAGTTAAACAAAGAAACCTATCTAAAAGAAAAATTTAAAAAGTTCAGAAAAGGCATCAAGTATCCTCTATTGTTCTCTGGCTATTCCTGAGGGAAGGTGTTTCCCTGAACCTGGGGCTTGTGTTTTCTACACAAGCCTACAAGTCAGAAAGCCCCAGAAATCCTGACTTCCTGTGACACTTCTGCCCTCTGACCTGAGTGCTAGAATTAGCTGGACAGTAGTAGTGCATGACTTTAATCCCAGCTCTCTGGAGGCAGAGGCAAGTGGATCTCAGTGAGTGGATCAAGGCCAGCCTGATCTACAGAGTAAGCTCCAGGACTGTCAAAGTTATACAGAGAAACCTTGTCTCAAAAAAAAAAAAAACAAAACAAAACAACAATAACAAAAATTAAAGTTACAAAGAACTGGAAGCCACTGCACATGTGTTGCCTTCCACACCAGCCCCACTGAATACTTGTCCCAAAGCCTTGCTTAGTGCTCACCCTCATCTCACACAGCAGGAAGTTCAAGGGAGACCTCAGCTGGCTTTATTGCTTCCTAAGGTTGCAGACTGGAAAAATGCAGCCCAGCAACAGAATAAACAGAGACCCCAGTCTCCTTGAGCCTATGGAAAGCCAGCTCTTTTCCCCTGCATACTTTTCTTAGCCTAGGTGGCAACTTCCCCTCACTCCTTGTTACAACATCCTTTTATTTACTGGTTCACCATAGGCCCTTACTTCAGCCAAAATAACACATTTAAAACAGACTTTGATGCCCAGCTTAGTGACCGTTGCCTGTAATTTCAGCACTTGGGAAATTGAAGTAGGATGATTGCTTGAGTTGTCAAGACCAGTTTGGGCTACATAGTGAATTCCAGGCCAGACCGGTCTACATACTGAGACCCTATGTGGAAAAAAATAAAATAAAATAAAATATTAGGGGCTGGAGAGATGGCATTTGCTGAGGCCCTAAAAATCAGTTCCCAGCACCCACATCCGGCAGCTCACAACCATCTATAACTCTAGGTGCCAGAGGCTTTGACAGCTGTGGCTTCCACAGACAACTGCATTCTCCTGCACACACGTACATACAGAAACACAAACATCTACATAATTTAAAATAATAAAACTAAATATAAAATTAAATAAATAAATAATTATAGTAAGTTTTAGGCTGATGATGTAGGTTGATTAGCATACACAAAGCTCTGAGCTCAATCCCCAGCACTGCATAAACTGGACATGGCAGTGCACTCCTATAATCACAGTACTAGGAAGGCAGAGGATCACAAGTTCAAGGTCATCCTTGTTTAAATAGCCAATTCAAAAGAAACCTAGGATATATGATACCATCTCAAGAAAAAAGAGAGAGAAACGTATTTATACAGTTTGTATATAGTTTACAGCATATTACCCATTCCATGTGTGAGTGTGCGTACACTTCAGACAGCACCCAGGAGTTCATGAACACTAAGTACTTGCTGTACAACTAAGGTCTACCACACCCCCCACTATTTTGTTTTGTTTTGCTTGTTTGTTTTTCAAGACAAGGTCTCCCTGTAGCTTTGGAGGCTATCCTGGAACTAGCTCTTGTAGACCAGGTGGGTCTCGGAACTCACAGAGATCTGCCTGCCTCTGCCTCCAGAGTGATCTAGGACTAAAGTCATGTACCACTTTTGCCAGGCACCCCCCACATTTTAAAATTATGTATGCACCATGTACCCTAGTGGAGATCAGCTGACAATTTTCAGAAGATGGTTCTCTCTTTCCACCATATGAATCCCAGGAATCAAACTCAGGCTTGGTAGCAAGTTATTTACACACTGAGCCATCAAATTTTGCTGGCCTCACTTGGAGACAGTCTCATGTATCCTTTGCTGGCCTATGTAGTGGATGTCCTTGGTTTTTTAAGACAAGGTTTCTCTGTATTGGAGCCTGTCCTAGAACTAGCTCTGTAGACCAGGCTGGCCTCAAACTCAGATCCGCCTGCCTCTGCCTCCAGAGTGCTGAGATCAAAGGGGTGTGCCACCAATGCCCATCTTTGAACTAGGGTCTTATGTACACTAAGCATGTATAAAATGAGCTAAATCCCCTGCCTTCCCACACATTTTAAAATGTTTCCTTCTCTCTGAAGTCTTTTCTGACACCCATGTCTTGGCCTTCATATTTGGAGTCACTTGCCACTTGCCAAGTAGCTAAACTTTGCTTACTCGGCTTATTTTTGTTTCTTCTCTCAGGAGAATGGAGGTTGCTAAGGATAGGAATTGTCATTTTGTTTCTGCAGTGTCCCTAGAAGTGTACTATCAGAGGGTAATCCTTAGTAAATCTCAAATCTCTCTTAATCTCCATGCTATCTCGAAGCCTCCTTTTCTTTCCATCTCCTTCATTCCTTGTAATCAGTTTGATACCTGTCACCAAATCCCCTAAAATCAGCCTCAGAATTTCCAATTATTGTTTCTGCCTATGTCTTTAATCTTTACTGAGGGACTATCAGAAAATCTGGGTATCTCCCATCCCTTCACATAAGCCCTTGCTTTTGGCCTCGTCTTTTTTGTTCTGCATTTCTGAGCACCAGAAGGGGCCAGGGGGCTCCTGAAGACAGACTCTGGAAATTCCCAGCAGACAGGGGACAAAGGCAAACCTACTAGCAGACAAGGTTGGGGTGTGGCATACATACTATTCATAATCCAAAGTTCAAGTGTGGCTTATAGCAGGGTTTATTTGCCCTTGATTTGTTGAAAACCTATAGTGACCAACACAATGGGGGTATTGGAAAATCTGGCCAGTAACAAGCTATGACTTTGATCACAAGGCCCAAAGGCCTAGGACCTTCACCCGTCAGGAAGACAAGTGTTGCAGTCCCCAAACATACAACAGCTCTATGTATGACTGGATATGGGTTATGTAGTAATGACATATGTAGTAATGGCTCTATATTGGAATCAAAGTCCTGCTTCAGTGAAAACTACCTGAAAGGCCATACACAGACAGACAGACATACACAGACAGACCCACAGGGTGTGTATTGGACATTCAGAGCTGATCCCCCTTTGCCATCTCCAGCACCACTGAGAAAGATACAAGGCATGTGGCCAATGTTGACCTCTCACTGGGCAGTAAACTCAGACAGGGAAGTTCCAATTTAGATAAACAACAAACTTAAACTTGTAATCCTAGCACCCAGGAAACTGAAACAGGAGGACCAACAGTTTGAGACCAACCTGGGCTACACAATGAGACCTAGTTTCAAAACAAAACAAACTATCAGGCATGGTGGTGCTTACCTATAATCCCAGCACTAAGAATGCAGGGAGATTGCAACAACTATATAGGAGATCCTGTCTCCTCAGAGAAAGGGAGGGGCAGAAACAAAGAAGTTTTGTTTTGTTTGCTTTTTCTGTTTGGGGGAGGTTTGTTTTTTTGTTTTGTTTGGGGGGGGGAGTTTTTTGCGACAGGGTTTCCCTGTGTAACTACTCTAGTTGTCCTGGAACTTGCTCTGTAGACCAGGTTGCCCTTAACTCACAGACATCCACCTGCCTTTGCCACCAGAGTGCTGGTATTAAAGGCATGAGCCACCACTGCCTGGCTTAAACTCCTTATTTTTCTGCCTCTACCTCCCAAATATTGGAATTATAGATACAAATCACCAAGCCCAAAGAAATTTGGATTGGAAAACCAAAAAATATTCAAAGTTCATCTTTTGTTTCCAGAGGGTTAAAGTTATTCCTGTTTTGCGGATAAAGCAATAAAGGATTCAAAAGTATCTTGTCTGATGCCCCTAATGATCAATGAGGGGAGGGACCAGAGACCAGGAAGGAGCCCTGTGTCAACTTGGAATAAGAGTGGAGGCCAGGCAGTGGTGGTACATGCCTTTAATCCCAGTACTCAGAAGGCAGAAGCAGGCAGATCTCTTTGAGTTCGAGGTCAGCCTGGTCTACAGAGTTACAGAGAAACCCTGTCTCAAAAAATAAAACAAAATAAACAAAAGAGTAGAATGGAGATGGACTTGCGCTCTCCTCAGGTGAGTACCTAAAGCTGAAGGTATCTGGTGCAGGGTAAAGGCCCCTAGGACACACTTGATTCAAGCAGGAGTTCACCATAACATTGCCTCTCTCAGACATTGAAGAAAACAGTAAAGAGAAGCCATGCCAAAGTGGCCTAGTGTACAGGATTTGACAGGCCCAGGCAGGTCACGAGGAAGTGCAAATGAGTAAACAAAAGTTGAGAAACACGGATATAATAAAGATGAAGGAAATGGTCTTGGATGGTAAAACCAACATTCTTGTAGGAGGTGGACTTGTAGGAGCTTGAGAATGGAGGAAAATGTGGAAACTCATTTGACACTGTCAAATGAGAGAATCAACTCCCAAAAATTGTCCTCTGAGCTCAAACACACACATATGCACACACAATAATAAGTAAAACATAATTTTAAAAAGGAGAGTTAATAATCTTTTTCCCAGGCACTTATTTCTCACAACATCTTAGTAATAACTACTGGTATAAATGGCTTTCTGGTTCACAAGTTGCTTTCACATGCATTTATTGCATTTTATCTTTATAACTACTGTGTGGGAAAACTAAGGTTGGCATTAGCCTGGCTTTGCAGATAATTATTATGCCCATTTACTGATGGGAAAATTGAGGCTTAGCAGTTAAATACTTGCTTAGGGCTATTGACTGACAGGTTCCAGTGGCTGCTTTCTTGCCATCTTCTTTCTGGTGGTGGTTATGACTCAGGCAGAGGCCAAGCAGCAACCTGGGTCCTCTGCAAGAGCAGCCAGTGATCTTAACTGCTGAACTTTCTCTTCAGGCCACCATCTTGTATTTTAACCAAGTTTAGAAAAAGAAGAACAGCTCAGCTGGTGAAAGCTGTTTACTTAAGTCTGATCCCTGGGACCATGTGGTGAAAGGAGAGAACTGACTCTCAAAGTTATTCTCTGACCTCTTCACAGACACGGTGCCACACACACAATGGAAATGTAATAAAACCATATATTGCTGAGTGTGCTGGTGCACACCTTTAATCCTAGCACTCAGGAGACAGAGTGCTAGGATTAAAGTTTGACGATATTTGGGTCTACTTAGCAATTCTAGGACATAGAGAAAGAGACCCTGCCCCAAAATAACAAAAATCAAAACCAACTGGGCAGTGGTGATGCACACCTTTAATTAGCACTTAGGAGGCAGAGGTAAATGGGCCTCTGTAAATTCAAGGCCAACCTGGCCTACAGAGCAAGTTCCAGGACAGCCAAGGCCACACAGAGAATCCCTGTCTTGAAAAAAACCAAAATAAATAAATAAATAAATAAATAAATAAATAAATAAATAAATAAATATTATATATATATATATAGTAGAGGAAGAAAAACAGGAAGGATGAAATTATTGTGAAGGAAGATTTTTTTAAGAACAAGAGAAACAACAGGAAAAGCAATCAGTAAAAAATAAGTGATAGTTTTTAGCCTAGGGGCTTTACTCTCTGCACAACCATTAGCACATTTCTCCAACCTTAAGAAACACTGCTGATCAGCACTAGCTACTACAGAGCTTCAGGCTAGTTTGCAAGACATTTCATACTTGCCCAGGAGTAAAGAAATGGGCATAAAATCACACATTTAACCTTGTAGATTGTTTTGCACAGGTTGGAATGCAGGCCAGGCAGTTATACAGTGTCTGGCTCACCTTAAACTTTTGATGTAGGACTTGTGACTCCTTATTAACCTCCAGAGTGCTGGGATTACAAGTGTAAGCCATTACACTTGGCTTAATAGTGATCTTGGGCAGTGTCCTTTTAATTTTTCTAAATCTGTAAATTAAAGATATTTTTTTTTGCTTCAAATGCTGGAGAGATCACTCAGTAGTTAAGAGCACATGGGTTTAGTTGCCAGAACCCACATGGCAGCTCACAAGCATGTGTAACTCCATTCCCAGGGGATCTGATGCCCTCTTCTAGCCTCCTAAGGCACTGGGCACATGGTGCACATGCAGGAAAAATAGCCACCCATATAAAGTAAATGAATGGAAACATTTATATTGTCTGAGAGATGGCTCTATTATCATAATTGCTGCTTTTGCAGAGGGCCCAGGTTTGATTCCCAGCACTACCTGCATAATGGTTCATAATCATCTATTACTCTGGTTCCAGGGAATCTAATGCCATTTTCTTTTCTTTTCTCTTCCTTCCTTTCTTCCTTTCTTTCTTTCTTTCTTTCTTTTTTTGTTTTTGTTTTGTTTTGTTTTGTTTTTTGTTTTGTTTTGTTTTTCAAGACGAGACAGGGTTTCTCCATGGCTTTGGAGGCTCTCCTGGAACTAGCTCTTGTAAACCAGGCTGGTCTCAAAACTCGCAGAGATCTGCCTGCCTCCCAAGTGCTGGAATTAAAGGCATATGCCCAGCTTTAATGCCATTTTCTGACCTCTGAAGGCACCAGGCATGCATGTGTGTGTTAGTATTTACATACATGCAGGTAAAATCATACATATAGCATAAAATTAGTTGATTTTAATTCATTTCTACAGGGTGGGTGCCTCCTTTCATTTTGTTTTGTTCTTTTCTTTTTGCTTTGTTTTTTGGGACAGGGGCTTCTCTGTTTAGTCCTATTCTTGGCTGTCCTGGAAGTCACTTTGTAGAGTTCCAGGCTGGCTTGGACTCAGACATCTACCTAACTCTGGGATTAAAAGCATCCATCAGCACTACCACCCAGCTAGCTGGTACATGCCTTTTATCTGTCACTCAGGAGGCAGAAGCAGGCAGATCTCTGTGAGTTTGAGACCAGCTAGGGCTGCATAGTAAGATAGTTTTAATTTTTTAAAAAAATTTAGTTTACTTCAGAGAGTTGTGAATATTAAGTCTCAGTGTTTAAGAAATGTTACTGTTTTTAATATTTAATTTTATAGACCTAGACAGTACAGAAAGACACAGAATAGAATTCACTTCTGAGGCATGTGCATTTATTCTGCTTTCAGACTAAGCTATCAGGCACTAGACTAGGGCAGACTCACAGCTCTGCCCTCCCTCTGCTGTACATAGTGGATAGTAATGACCCTGTCCCGGCCTGGTGGAACCACAAGTCCTCCCTTCTGTTTCTGCATGAATGAACTGTGACAGCCTAGGACAAGGGGTATTACCTCAGTGGTAGTGACTATAATTAATAAGGCCCTAAATTTGATCACAAACACAGTCCACAGAAACAAAACATATTAGTAGTTGCCTACTACTAAGAGATTTGGGGAGATGGGGGGTGGACTATTAATGACTATAAATGAGGAAGAAAAGTAGAAAAAAATGTTTGGGGGATTATGAAAAATATTCTAAAATTATGTTTCAGGGGATTATGAAAAATATTCTAAATTATGTTTCAGGGGATTATGAAAAATATTCTAAAATTACGTCTCTCTCTCTCTCTCTCTCTCTCTCTCTCTCTCTCTCTCTCTCTCTCTCGTGTGTGTGTGTGTGTGTGTGTGTGTGTGTGTGTGTGTGTATGAAGACCAAAAAGAATTCATCAGATCCCCAAGGAGCTGAAGTTATAGATAGTTGCGAACTGCATGACATGGATGATAGGAACCAAACTCAGGTCCTCTGAAAGAAAAATACAGCTCTAAACATTGAACCATTCCTGACCTCCCCGCACTCCCCATCCCCCACCTTGTCCTCCTTCTTCCCTCGGCTCTATTTTGAGACAGGTTTTCAAGGAGGTGGCCCAGGCTGGTCTCAAATTCACAACATAGCAAATGAAATTAAACTCTTGAATTCTTGGTTCTCCTACCTCTTACCTACTAAACTCCTAAACTCTGGGGTTACACATCCAGTTTCACTTTTGATACATTCTCATTTCCCATGAGTAGCAATATAGCAATATGGACTTCTGTGTTTCCTAGTCTTATATAAGCTTGGCTGAGAGCCATGGTCAATCACTAGGGTTGGAAATTACTTCCAGAAGTGAGTCAGCCCTTTTCTAGGAGAAAACAAAAAAGCTAGTATGAGGAAATATTTATCTACATAAGTTTATCATTTTAAAATTTCTTTTTAAATGTGGATGGGTATTTTGTCTGTGTACCATATGGGTGCTTGGTACTTAGTGAGGCCAGAAAAAGGTTCTCCAAGGACTGGAGTTTCAGACAGTTATGTGCCACTATGTGGGTGCTGGGAATCAATCTGGAGCCCTCTGGAAGAACCAGTGTTCTTAACTGCTGAGCTAAATTTCCAGTCCCATCTACATTAATTTAAAATGTATATAGAACTGATATTCCACTCTGGTTAAATCAGTAAATGCTTAGTACTTTCCTTTCAAAAACATCTTCTGTGAGTTTGTTCTTAGGTTCCTGAGATGAAAGGAAACAACGATCACTGACCTATGGCCATTAACCCTTAATGGACTTGAGCCTGTTCTTTAGCCCTCTCCAGGATAGTGACCAAGTATTCTGCATTTGTTAGTCTACTTTTGACTTTAAGAGCGCCTTCTTCCTTAATATGGGGCACAGCTTTCCTATTCTGTAGCTGCTGCACTGTGGTCTCACAAACCGTAGACCTCTACAACGTTTTCTGTAGCTAGTCAGGAACATCCTCAGGACCTCTGGTGTTTATTTAAAAAAAAAAAAAAAAAAAAAAAAAAAAAAGCTGGATTTAGTGGCTCATGCTTGTCAGACCAGCACTCAGAAGACTGAGCTTGAGGGAATGTGGAATTTGAGGCCAGACTGTATTACACAGTGAATACTGTATTTTAAATATATATGGACAGAAAGTGGCCAACAGGAACCAAGCCACACACACACACACACACACACACACACACACACACACACACACACAGCACCCCAAAAAAAAGAAAGGCGGCGTGAAAACCGAATCCTGTATTCACTTGCCAATCACTGGAAACAGTACTCTAACTGGAAATAAAACAGAGAGAAAAATACCAGGTAACTGTAACTTGTCTACCGGAACCCGCAGGGTCCAGGCTGCCAGCATTCATGTTGCGCTCCCTACTGACAATGTAGATTTAGCAGCTAACCTTGCAGAGATATGAAGGTTCTGACAGCGCAGGCGCGGGAGTTCACAACTCTTACCACTGCGCAAGCGCTGGAGGAGGCCTCCCCCCCCCCAAAACCTGACGGTTGGGGCCGTCAGAGCTCCACTGCGCAGGCGCCGCTCTCGACACCATGGCGGCCGCCTTGCTCGTAATGCGCGCCCTCCGCCAAATCCCGGAGCCTGGGCCCAGGCCCTTATGGGGCCTGCTCTCGAGCATGCACCCAGGCCTCTCGTCTGGGTCTGGGAGCAGGCGACCATACGTGGTCCGCGGGACTCCGGTTGGCTTTGCTGCGGCTGGAGGCCAAGCGCCGCAGGTAACCCGCTCCGAACCTAGCAGTGGCGGCGGGTGTCGCGGGAATCTGCTAGGCCTACCCGGCTGCGCGGTGCGGGAGGAGGGCTGTTGTAGGCTCCCCGGGGCGTGAGGTAGAGCCTCGGATGGTTCTGCTAGCCCTAGTGTGTTTGTGTTGTACCTCAGTCCCTGACGGTTTAAAATTGAGTCCTATTTACGAGTTAGCTTCCTTCCTTTTCTTTTTGAGGCGGGATTTCACATAGCCTGGAACTCAGTGTGTAGTCAAAGCAGCTCTTTGAATTCAAAGACCTCATCGCCTCCCCCCCTGCCCCGCCCCTTCGGAAGCGCTGGGGTTATGGATGTGGGCCACCACAACAAGATGATTTCACCAGGGTCTGACGTTAGTGCTACAATTCGTTCAACTGGACCAATTCCATTAGGATGAATTTCAGCGCTTTCGGAAAAGTAATTGCTTAGAGCAATAGGAAGCTTTTTTGCGTGAATGAAAACCAGGTAGCTGCAGATGTAGTGTAGGTTGTTATTGATAGGAATTCCTTGAGTTCCTAATGGGAAGGCTATGCCTCATTCAGGCCTCTCAACCCAGCCTGGGGAGCTTTTGATATTATCTTAAAACTTCCAAATGGTCACATTTCACCACAGTGTAAATATTACACATGAATATGCACTTGAACTTTTTTTTTTTTTTAAGCAGAACAAGGTGGTGCACACATGCAATTTCAGCATTTACTGGGCGGTTGAGGCCAGGAAGATTGTGAATTGGATACTGAAACTAGTCTTGTGATCCTCAGCCTATGGTTGAAAGTTACTGGCTTTTGTTTCTTTTTTTGTTTTGGTTTGATTTTTGGCTTAATGTGATGACGTTTATTGATGGAATTGACAGTAGCACTCCCTAGGCCCCTCCTTAGGAAGCAGGTCTAGGATGGAAACTCTGAGAAGGGGGAGATTCTCAGTATGTTAATGGAGCACCTGACTTCTCAGCGCCGGAGGGTCTCCCTTAACCTTTTGTGCTTTTGCTGGGAAGGGTGGTCCAGGGTTCACACTACCTGAACGCAATGTAGATCATGAGGTCCACCACCTTGTTGCTGTAGCCAAATTCACTGTACCAGTAAAAGAGTTGAGTGTAATGATAGCCCCAGCATTAAAGGTGAAAAAGTGGGTGTCACTGTTAGGGTCTCAGAAGACAGCTGGATCCTCAGTATAGCCCAGAATGCCCTGTACAGGGGTTCCTCTGATGCCTTCACCACCTTCTTGATGTCAATATGTTTGCCAGCTTTCTCCAGATGGTAGGTCAGATCAGAGCAGACATTGGGAATGGATGGACGTTCAGAAGACCATGCCAGTAAGTTTCCTTCCTGTTCAGCTCTGGAATGACCTCACCTACAGTCTGGACAGTGCCAGAGGATACAAAGATGTTGATTTGGGCACCTCCATTGCCATCATGCTGGTTTCCCAGAGATGGCATGCATGGTTTGTGGTTATGAGTTGTTCAGGACATCAAAGTTGACAAATGGCCCTGGCCATCAGGGCTAAGCAGTTGGTGATGCAGGAGGCATTATTGATGCTCTTTTTGTTTTTGTTTGTTTTTTGAGACAGGGTTTCTCTATGTAGCTCTAGCTGTCCTGGACCTTAATCTGTAGTCCTGGCTGGGCTCAAACTCAAAGATCCACTTGGCTCTGCCTCCCATGTGCTATGAGTAAAGGCATGTACCTTTACCACCTGGCTTGTTGATGCTCTTAAGTGAGTTGTAGTTTACAGCCATTACAAAGACTGTAGCTTCAGTACAAGGGACTTCATCTGTCAAGTGAGCCCCAACCTTCTCCATGGTAGTGAAGAAATGAGTGGACTTCACAGGATACTCACCAGTATGACACCATTTGATGTTGGTGGGAATGTTGCTATTAGAAGATGGAGATAGCTTTCTCATTGATAACAAGGTTCTAATTCTTAGCCTTCACTATACCATGAATTAGAAAAATGTTAAATTGAATTACTGATCTTAACACTTAAAGGTTTGTACATCATGGTGGTATACACCTTTCATCACAGCACTCAGGAGAGGAAGCAGGTAGATATCTGTGTGTTCAAGGCCAGCTTGATCTTCAATCAAATTCCATTCTAAGCCAGCCAGGGCTACATGTAAGACCCCATCTTGTGTGTGTGTGTGGGGGGAGCATAAAAGGTGAAGCCAGTTGTAGAGCATACCGGTAATGCTATATTTGGGAGGTAGAGATGGAAGGTAAGTATTTCAAAGCCATCCTCAGCTACATAGTAAATTTGGGGCTAGCTTGAACTATATGAGGCAGGTCCAAACAACAAAACAAAATTCTAAACAAGCTCACAGGGTTGGTGGCACAGGCTTGTAATCCCAGTACTTGGGAGGCTAATGCAAGAGGATCACTAAGTTTGAGGCCAGACTATGTGTCACAGTGCTGGGATTTTAGGCATCTACCACTATATCTAGTTTTATGGGGTACTGAGGATCAAACCCATAGCTTCCTGCATGGTAGGCAAGGACTACCAGTTAATCCATATCCCCACGTCTGTGTTATTTTGTAGTGTGGTCTTAGTGTTACCTCAGTCTTTTTCTTTTTTTACAGAACTTGCTATTTCGAATACTGACCCCTAGCTTTGGAAGTATTAGCGGATTGTTACTGAAACAGCATATAGTACCAAATGCAATGAGACTGTGGCAGCTTTCAGGTGTGTATCTATGCATTGCATATTCCCACAGTGAAGGACACAGATTTTACTATAGTCCTATAAGAGTAAAACGGAAGAGGGGAAGAGGAGCATGGTCTAGTATGCTTGTAATTCCAGCACTAAAATGGGGCTACCAATTGGAGACCAGCTAAAATTAGCTAGTGAAACCTTGTCTCAAAAAAGAAAGAAAGAGAGAGAGAAAGAGAGAGAGAGAGAGAGAGAGAGAGAGAGAGAGAGAGAGAGAGTGAGTGTCCAGGTGCTTGAAAACACAGTATTTACTGTAGTGACCTGTAGTGAGAGCATGTGGTGTTGAGTAGAGTAGCCTAGGAGCAGAAGGCTGGGCTCATAACCAAAAATATAAGAGTTCTGTTCCCATGTTCCCAGCACCCATGCTGTCTGCCAGGCGGTGGTGGAACATGCCTATAGTCCCAGGCAAAGGACTTGGAAGGCAAAGGCAAGTAAATTTCTGTGAGTTTGAGACCAGCCTGGTCTACAAGAGCTCATTCCAGGACAGGCTCCAAAACTACTCAGGGAAAGCCTGTCTCCAAAAAAAAAAAAAAAAAAAAAAAAAAAGGCTATTCTACTGGCCTAGGTGTGCTGCCATTTAAGTCTGTATACATACACTGTGATGAAATCTAAAAATACAGTCTCCTTGGTAAGTGTCAAGTGATCATTAGAATATTGCTAGTTTGACATTGACCAGTAAACTAAGAACAGCCACCATAAAAACCGTGAACTTCTGACCTCTTTAGTGCTGAGATTATAGGTATGATGTGCCACTGTGCCTAGTTTTATACGATGATAGGGATTGGACTTAGAACTTTGTGCATGGTAAGCAAATACTCCATGAGCTAAGCTATATTTTCATTCTAAGCTTTGGTTCTTTCTGTTGTGAGCCTGTTTGTCTTTGGATAATCTGAAGTGATGTTTATAGGTAGGGAGTCTGTATACTTGATCATCCTGCCTTTACCTTCCTAGTGGTAGAATGTAGGACTGTGCCACTACTCTCTCTGTTTTTTGGGGTTTTGGGGTTGTTGTTGTTGGTGGTTGTTTTGTTTTTGTCTTTTTGAGACAAGGTTTTAATTTATAATCCAGACAGGCTTTGAACTCATAACCCTCCTGTCTTTACCTTCCAAGTATTGGGATTACAGGTATGCACTACCAAGCCTAGACTTATTTTTGTCCACATTAAGTGTTTTGTTTAGCAGCTGTGTGTGTGTGTGTTTGTGTGTGTGTGTGTGTGTGTGTGTGTGTGTGTGTGTGTGTGTGTGTGTGTGGTTTTGTTTTTGTTTAGTTTTTGTTTTTTCCAGACGGATTTATTTGTGTAGCTTTGAAACCTATCCTGGCACTTGCTCTGTAGACCAGGGATTACAGGTGTGAGTCACCACTGACCAGCATGTGTATTTTTTTTTTTAAAGACTTACTGTCATGGTGATTTTCTCCCCCATCTGTTGAGACTTCTTTCCTGTGCAGCCTTATGCCAGCCTGTTCCTGTTTGTTCCTACCACAGACACCAAACCATTTGAGTTATTCATCTGTTAAGCTTGTGTCATTTTCAAACTTATGCCTGTAACACCTTTCCTTGGTAAATTTAGGTATTAAACCTAACATGTTTTATGCCACTGAACTATATCCTCTAATTCTGTATTCTCTCATATTAGCCAATTTAATTAATTTATTTACTTATTTATATTTTGTAGCCCAGGTAGCATTGAATTCCAGGTGATCCTTCTGCCTTCTGAGTGCTAGTATTACAGGCATGAGCTACTGTACCCGGCTAGCCAATCTGTTGCTTTATTTAAAAATAATTTTTAGATTTACTTATTTTATGTGTATGAGTGTTTCATCTGAATGTTCCTGTGTGACACAGGTGTGCCTGCTGCCTGAGCAGTCAGAACAAGGTGTTGGATCCCCTGAAACTGAAATTATGGCTGGTTGTGAGCAGCTATGTGGGTGCTGGGGACTGAACCCAGGTCTTCTGCAAGTGCCCTTAACTGCTGAGCTCTCTCCGGCCCCTTTTTACTTTTTTGGAAATGAAAATAAATTGTTCAGTGTGTGTGTGTACATGAATCTAGATGCCTCGGAGGCCAGAAGAGGGTGTTTGTGTTGAATTCTCTGTAGCTGGAGTTATGGGTGGCTGTGAACTTCCCAACTTGGGATCCTCTTGCAAGAGAAGTATGATCCAGCCACTAGCTGTCCAGTTTAAATAGCAAAGATTTGTCTTTCTACAATAATAGTTTATCATTATTATTATTTTGGTTTTTTAAGACAGGGTTTCTCTGTGTAGCATTGGAGCCTATTCTGGAACTCACTTTGTAGACCAGATTGGCCTAAAACTCACAGAGATCGGCTTGCCTCTGCCTCCCAAGTGCTGGGATTACAGGCGTGTACCACCACTGCCTAGCAACATTTCATTATTCTATCACCAGCAGATACAGCAGTGGTATACATAAAAGGAAATGCCTCCAATGCAGCACTTCTCAGGGGGTTGGTTCCATACGGTTTCTGTTGTGATGTGGTTATTTGTGGACATACTGCTTTCTTGTATGTCTCTTGTAGCTGCAATCTTAATTCTTTTCTTATTTATTAATAGGTAGTACTTACTATTTCAACACCTCACGGATGAAGCAGAAGAATAAAGGCAATGATAAACCCAAAGGCAAAGCCCCTGAAGATGATGAAGGTACACCTGCCCAGTGTTTGGAAGTACCTGCCCCTCTTGTGCCTCCTTGTGTATTCTCTTTTTAATAGGGTGAGGCTGTTAAGAAAGGCTCAGTTGGTTGCCTATCCCTGTGTGAACTGCCCTACTTCTGTGATTGCTGAGTCCTTTGTTCTCTCAGAGATGCCTCTGTGGACACCTATGTTCCTCTGTCACATTCAGGAATGTCTGAAGGTAGACAGAGTTTCTGTGTTTCTGCACAGAATAGATAAACCCTAAATCCTGGGAGTGGCAACTGCGGTGAACCCAGCCTCATGCACATTCCTGAGTGTATGAAGTCAGCTAGCAGGAGATCAGTGAGGAGAGGACAAATGAGTGGGATAGGTTTGTAGTGGAAGGATCACCACCATTTACAAGCTAATACTGCCCTGTTCCAGTTTACAGCCATGCTAAGAATGTCCTCGTATCTTAGGTTCACCTTGCTGAAATTAGGTCTGATTCAAGAGAATGTAGAAAATTAAAGTTTAAACTGAACTTCTAGATTCTTCTTCTTCTACCACTATTACTACAGGGTTTTTCTGTCCTGGAAGGCTAGCCTTGAACTCACAGAGATCCACCTGTCTCTGCCTCCCAAGTGCTGAGATCAAAGGCATGCGCCGCCACCGCCACCCAGCTAGAGTTTCTTAAGTTTCATAGCTAGAAGCTGTTTTGGTTTTGTTTTTTGGTTTTTTGGTTTTGTTTTTGTTTTCTTTTTGGTTTTGTTTTGTTTTTTTCTGCAAGCTTTTTGGAGCCAATAATGGTGAAAGTTTTCTACCCTTAGAGATAGTATGTGCCTACGTTGTACTAAGTGATTTTCATACATTGTCTCATTTAATTCTGTTCTCAAAATAGAGCAACTTCTAAACAGATAAAGTTTATTTCCATGCTTATTGGAGACAGTCTCACTTGGACCAGGCTGACTTTAAGCTTATATCTGTATTCCTACCACTCTCTTGAATGAGTGCTGGTATTACAGGCATGAACCATCATGCTTACCTAAGTTATTAAACCTAAAAGGCAAAGCTGTGTCTAGGAGATGGGTCAGTGAGTAAAGCACTTGTCATGCAAGTGTGAGGAGTTTGGATCCCCAGCACCCATGTAAATGCCAACAGTCTGGCAGCCTGTAAGTTTCATCACTGGGGAGTAGAGATAGGGAATCTCTGACACAAGCTGACTGACTAGACTGGTTGAATCTCCAAGCTCTAGTTCAAGCAAAAGACCTTGTCTCCGTGTATAAGATGGTGAACAGGGACTGGGTAGATGGATCAGTGGGAACCACATGGTGGCTCACAACCATCTGTAATGAGATCTGGTGCCCTCTTCTGGCCTGCAGGGATGTACTGTATACATAATAAATAAATACATCTTTAAAAAAGATAAAAAAGGAGAACAATCAATGAAGACAAATCTGATGTGAACTCCACATGCACACCACACATGTATACTCACACATATAAATACATACACACTCAGACCACACACATAATTTTTTGTTTGTTTTTAAACAAAACTACAAAGAATTATAACATACAGGTCAATGTTTTACATCTTGAAGTGGAGAAGTGGAAAGGGCTTCTCTTCTTCCTTGGTTTTTTTGGGGGGGGCATAAAGTATCATATAGCCCCAGCTGGCCTAGAACTCACTGTGTAGCTGAGGCTTCCTTGACTGATCCTCTTGTCTTAGCTTCCCAAGTGCTAGGTTTATAAATGTGTGACTCTGCTCCTGGCTTTGGTTTTTTGTTATCATTTTGCTTGTTTGTTTTTGTTTTGAGACAGGGTCTTACTCTGTAGCTCTGGCTGACCATTGCTTCAGGTTCTTAAGAAGATTGTAAGTCTTCATGCCTGGCTTTTTATTTTTATTTTTTTTTAAATAGTGTTTTTCCATATAATATACCCTGGCTGTCCTGGAACTAGTTCTATAGACAAGATTGGCCTTGAATTCACAGAGATCTGCCTGTCTCTGCCTCCTGAGTGCTGGAATTAAAGGCATGCACTACCACCACCTGGCTAGGAAATAATAAACTTTTGATAAAATTTTCAGGCAGAGGTTGGAGAGGTAGTCCAGTGGTTAAAAGTACTTACTGCTCTTGCAGAGGACCCTGGCCATTTCCCAGCACTTGCATGATAGGTCCCAACCATCTAGGTTGTGTTCTAGTTCTAGGAGACTTCATATCCTCTTCTGGCCTCCATGGGCTCCTGCATGCATGAGGTGCACATAAATTCACACAGGCACATACATACACACGCATGCACGCACACATGCACACACGCATGCACACACATAGGCACACAAAATAAATACATTTTAAAACTTTTCAGGCAGTTTCCTAAGGAGAATGCCTCCATTGTTTCTGCGAGATGAGACTTGTCCTTACCTTCCAGACTTCTCTACAGGTCATCAGTAGTCAGAATGAATGTTATGAGTCTAGAACTATCTACATGGTGCCTAGAGCAGGAAGGATTTCTGAGCCTGAAAACCTAGTGATTCTTCCCTTGGCATACAGTAACAACATTTTGTCTTTATTGCCCCCATCTCCCCAGAAAAATTTTGGCAACAAAATTTGCTATTAGTTTTTTTTATGTTACTGACTGGTGGATGTACCATGTTTTAGCTTTGATGGAGGTTCATGCCTTAAGTACTTTGGAGACAGTGTGATATCAGAAAAACAAAACTCTGCTGTAAACTTTCTGAGCTGGTACAGTATTAACCTCAAAGATATGCAAGAAATATGTAGGAAGAGGTATTTAGGGGGCTACAGATACGACTCAGTGGTTGAAGAGTGTTTAATGCTCTTGCAGAGGATATGAGTTCAATTCCCAGCACAAATTGTCTGAAATTCTAGTTCCAGGGGATCCATCACCCTTTTTTGTCTTTGCAGACACTGTGCTCAAAAGAACAATCCACACTTAAACATATGTATAATTAAAAGCATGGAAGAACAATCTGAAGTTTTGGGATTTTAGACACAAACATGGCACAGATCAATGAGGGACAGACAGAGTTGGGCATCTTGGCAGAGTCCTTGAAGGAAGGAGTTGAGCACTGGGCATGGAATGCCAGTTTCTAGTCAATCCCAGGATCAGTGTTCACTCTGTCTCTTTTGACAGGATCATGGAAATAGAAATGAGGGGTGATATGATATAGCCTTAAGGCCTAGCATATGAGTTATATTTATTAATTTTTGTTTTGTTTTGTTTTTCTAGACAGAGTTTCTCTGTGGCTTTGGATGCTGTACTAGCACTAGCTTTTGTAGACCAAACTGGTCTCGAACTGACAGAGATCCACCTGCTTCTGCCTTCCGAATGCTGGGATTAAAGGTGTGTGCCACCACCTCCCGGCTATTTATTAATTTTTTGACTTTTTGACTTTTTGTAATCCAGGCTGAACCTGAACATTCTGGAATTACAGTTATTATAGGTATACAACATCATGCTTACCTCACCCCCACACTTAACACAAGACCAGAGTTGTATATGCTTAGGGTGTTTTTGTGTATGGATGTTTTGTCTACATGTGTGTCTGTGTATCACATGTGTGCCTGCTGCCCTGGAACTGGAGTTCTAGACAGCTGTGAGTCACCAGTGGGTGCTGGGAATTGAACCCAGGTTCTCTGGAAGAGTAATCAGTGATCTTTTAACAGCTGGACTATCTTTTCCAGCCAGTCCTAGGCAGTTTTTGAACTCAGTATGTGGCAGAGGATGACCTTGAATATCTGAGCCCTCTGTTTCTACCTTCTAAGTGCTAGGCTTGCAGGTATGTGCAACCATGCCCGGCTTTGGTTTATTTTTTACTTTATCTTTTATTATTACTATTTAAGACAGGGTTTCACTGTGTATTTCTGATTGTTCTGGAACTCATCATATAGATCAGGCTGACCTCAAACTTAAAGAGATCCCTGTGTATCAGCACTGTAGAGAGCTGGGATTAAAGATGTGTACTATTTTGGTATTTTTAAGACAGAGTGTCAGGGGCTGGAGAGATCGCTCAGTGGTTAAGAGCACTGGCTGTTCTTCCAGAGGACCTAGGTTCAATTCCCAGCACCTATATAGCAGCTCACAACTGTCTGTAACTGTAGATTCCAGGAGATCTGGCATCCTCACACGGACATATATGCAGGCAAAACACAGATGCACATAAAATAAAAATAATTAAGTTATATAAAAAAAAAAGACAGTATCATATATTCCCAGGCTGGCCTTAAACTTACTATATAACTAAGGATGACTTTGAATTCTTGATTTTTCTGCTACCACCTCCTAATTACTAACATTACAGGCAAGTAATACCCTTATGTATTTTGTTTTAATTATTGTGTATGTCTGTGTACCATATGAGTGCCAGAAGTAGATATGGAACTAGAACTGAAGTTACCCATGATTGTGAGCAGCCATTTAGGTATGGTGTCCTTTGGAAGAGTAGCCAGTATGCTAACCACTGAGCCATCATTCTAGCCCTATGTTTTAATTTTTATTATATCTATTTGTGTTTTGTGGGGAAGGGACATGCATACATTGTTTGTGGAAATTGGAAAACAAATTATGTGAGTCAGTTTTGTCTGTCCACTATGTGGGTCCAGGTCATGAAGCTTGGCACCAAGTGCCTTTACTTGCTGAGCTATTTTGCTAGCTTTGGAGTCTTCTGTATGTATGTGTGAATGTGCTCGTAAACATATTTGATTGTGATTTTTAGAGACAGAGTCTCGTTATGTAGCCCCAGTTTTTCTGTAACTCACAGAGATACACTTGTCTCTTTGTTTGTTTGTAGCTCTGGATGTCCTGGAACTCACTTTGTAGACCAGGCTGGCCTCGAACTCACAGAGATCCGTCCGCCTCTACCTCCCAAGTGCCTGCACCACTGCACTTGGCATCAACTTATTTTTAAATATTACATTTCAATAATTAAGTTTGGGTAGAGGGAAAATTCAGCTCTTCCATGGATGAGGAAGATACTATCTTTTGGAACAAATAAGAGCAGGAACTTGCTAGGCCTGATAGTTTTCATATGCTACAGTATGCATTTAAGTGCCTGTGTCTGTTTCTAGACTTGTTGTGGAAGACTTTTGTACAAGACAACAGGATGGCTTTTACCTTTAAAAGTTGTTTCATCCCTTTCACAGTGGGAACTACAACTTCCCCTGAAGGGATTTCAGTGAATAAAGTCCCAGTGACTGCAGGCAGCATAGGGATAGCATTTGTCAAGTGTATCTCTTCTTTTTCTCAGGCATGGGAGATGGGAGGGTGGTGGTGGTATTGGAACAGAGTCTCTTTACATAGTCCTGGCTGTCCTGGAGATCTCTGTGTAGACCAGGATGTCCTTGAACTCAGAGAGATCCTGCCTTTACCTCCTAAGTGCTGGGATACATGGGGAGGTGCTTAGTCTTACTGCAACTTGATATGCCATGTTTTATTGATACTCGTGAGAGATGGCCCTCTCCTGGATGGGACAGGAGTGGATTGGAGGGACGGGTTTGGGGGACACCTTAGGCTTACTCTTGATGTGCCTGATTCTTCTTGTGTTCTGTTCAGAAGAGAGGAGACGAAAAGAGCGGGACGACCAGATGTATCGTGAGAGGCTGCGCACCTTGTTCATCATTGCTGTTGTAATGAGCTTGCTGAATTCCCTCAGTACCAGTGGGGGCAGTATTTCTTGGACAGACTTTGTCAATGAGATGCTGGCTAAAGGCGAGGTGCAGCGTGTGCAGGTGGTACCTGAAAGTGATGTGGTGGAAGTCTATCTGCATCCTGGAGCCGTGGTGTTTGGCCGGCCTGTGAGTTGGGGTGAAGGCATTGGGAAGACTGGGAAAGTTGAGAGTATCTCTTTTTCAGATAACCTTTTGATCCTGGGCTTGTCTGGTTGCCTTTAACAAGATGAGTACAAAGTAGGGCTTTCTGCAGGGTTTGAGCAGTGCTTGTTAAGGTGGAGCTTAAGGAAGGTAGTCAGGCTAGAGGGCCAGCTTAGTGGTTAAGAACACTTGCTGCTCTTACTGAGGACCTGGGTTTGATTCCCAGAACCAGTATACATATGTAAAGATAATTTATTGCCAGGCATTGGTGGTGTATGCCTGTAGTCCCAGCACTTGGGAGGCAGAGGCAAGCTGATCTCTGTGAGTTCGAAGCCAGCCTGGTCTACAGAGCTAGTTCCAGGACAGGCTCCAAAGCAATACAGAGAAACCCTGTCTCGAAAAACCAAAAAAAGAAAAAAAGAAAGAAAGAAAGAAATTCTTGACAGGAAAGACAGCTCTGATGGGGTGTCAGAATGGAAGAGGTGAAAATAAGTGACAGTTGGTTCTAAGCAGTATCTCCTTGGTATGAGAGGATAAGGAGATGACACCCAGTAGTTGTGCTGAGCCAATCTGGGTCTTGCAGGGCTGGTTGTGAAGTCAGGGGGAGGGGCTTTGTTTCAGGTCATGAAGGGAGGGCTAAGGTGGCAAGGAGTTCCTGTAAACAGTTTGCAACATAGCTTTTAAGTGGATGTTTGGCAGGGATGGATGCAGAAATAGATGATGGGTTTTTAGTCTTAGCTCTGCTGATGCCACAGACCAGTCTGCCCTTTGAGGGATATAAAATAAATGCAAGTTAGTGAAGGACTGGAGCTCAGAGAGGATAATGAAGGATTGTGCTCACACCAAGATCCCAGCTTGGGAGACTTGGAAGAATACACATGATGGGTCAGTGAATGGGGGTTCAGATCAGGTAGGAAGCTCTGTCAGAGAACAGGGACATGTCCCACCCCTAGGGTGAGAGTACTCAGTGCCTAACGATTGAAGCTGAGATTGGCCTCAGAGGACAACCAATATGAGCTAAGTGACATCCTACTTTGCTTCAGTTCTTAGAGTATCTTTCTTATTTCTCCCCCAGTAATATATGCCATTACTGAGTCCTGAAAGTATTATGGCAAACATATTGTCAAGATCCTGTCCATCTTTCCAGATTGTTTCTATGTGAACCTTAAAATTACTTGAGTATGGGGATAATTAGGACTCTGATTTTTTTTTTTTTTTCTTTTTGAGTCAGGGCTTTTCTGTGTAGTTTTGTAGACAAGGCTGGCCTCCACAATCTCACAGAGAGCCACCTGCCTCTACTTCCTGAGTGCTGAGATTAAAGGCGTGTACCACCACCACCTGGCCTGATTTTTTTTTTTAATTAATTAATTTTTTATTTATTTATTTTTTTAAAAGACAAAGCTTATTATGTAGCCCTGGCCAGTCTGGGCCTTACTATGTAGACCAGGCTTGCCTCAGACTCCTAGAGATCCACCTGTGTCTGCCTCCCAAATTCTAATATTAAAGGTATATGCTACCACATTCAGCCAACAGACTGAATTTTTTCTTTCATCTCCTTCTCATGTTTTATTTGAGGTTTGGTGACAGGAGAGTGTAACTGTGAGAGGCCACCTGACTGCGCTCCCTTGCTTCAAGAAGCCATACCAGGCTGTAGGCACAGACTCTATTTGCAGGCTCTACTGACTAGAATGAGCCTATTCTTCCAGTATAGTATGTTTCCTTTCAACAGACCTGTTCTGCACCCCAAAAGGACACCTTAAGATTCCTGTTACCTGGATGTGGGTGGCATGAATGTCATCTGGTCCAACAAGTTCTATTAGATCAGCTCTGTGCTGATAGTTTGTAAGAACTAGGATCCTGGTGTCAACACCCTCTGTCAAACAACAAAAGCTGAATCCATCTAACCACAAAAATGAAGGGATGACACAAGAAGAACCTAGCCCAAAACACCTAACTCCCTCAGCAAAGGCGCATAGAGTGCCGTGGATGAGGCAGCTACAGAAGGTTCCAGACACTGCAGAGAATGTAGGGTTTGAATGGGCTTCTGAACTAAGACACTTTGCTCTTGAGTCTGCCATAGTAAAGAGGGTCATTTCAACCCTTTTCCCCTTATATAGGTTGGTGAAGCTATTCGGGTAAGAATGGCTTGACATATTGGGAAAGCCCAGATCAGACACCTAGGATCAATAAAGGTATTCCTGAAAGTGTAACTTAAGGGTGCCTTAGCTAACATGCAGAGAGAGGAAATGTAATGGTTAGAATATTTTATTGCCTCTGCCCTGGCACCTCTACCAGTGTTCACCAAGCCATGACGCATTGTTGAAGACTTCTCTGAAACTGTAGGGCTGGGCCATCCATCTTCCATCATTTGCTCAAGTTAAATTCAGGAATGTATTAGAATTTGAGCTCCTAATAATTTAACCTGGTAATATGTGGGGATGTGGACTATGACAAAGGTGACATGAAATCTGGGCAAGGTGGTTTATTCAAGGGAAGTCTGAATTCAAGACCAACCTGAATTTTGAGACTATTATCTCAAAACAAAAGCAAAAGTAATAAAACCTGAAACCGGTGACCCAGACTGGCCATGGGATAATTGTGACTTTCTCCAGGTGTCTGTCCCTGTGGTGAGTACCACATGCCAGGGTAAAGTTTTACTTAGTGCAAAGAATTTTCACCAGAAAGTTTATCTCTTGAGACCATCTCTCTAGGTTGGACTTGAGAAAACTAGAACTTTTTAGGCATGGAAGTGCTTTCTACAGTGTTCTCTTTGGAGCCCTGGTGTCATATAGTGTGCCAGCTCTGTGTGCTGACCTTTCACTCTCTTTGCCCACTCTACATTTTGCCCTCAGCGGCTGGCCTTGATGTACCGGATGCAGGTTGCAAATATAGACAAATTTGAAGAGAAGCTTCGAGCAGCTGAAGATGAGCTGAACATCGAGAGCAAGGACAGGATTCCTGTTTCCTACAAGCGGACAGGATTCTTTGGAAAGTACGTTAGTTGTCCTGTGGACTTGACCTAATCTGGCTTGTAATATAAGACACTTGGAACAGACATAAATCTTGAGCTGACTTTGCTGGGTCCCTGTGGGAAGGTTTCATGAAGGTGAAAGTACAGAGGCTGCAGATGTAGAAGTGCAAATCCCTATTCACTCTCTTGAGTTGTCTGTGCTAGTTTTGTTTTTTTGTTTGTTTGTTTTGTTTTTTTTATTTATTTTTTTGTGGGTTTTGAGACAGGGTTTCTCTGTAGCTTTGGGAGCCTGTCCTGGAAGTTGTTCTTTAGAGCAGGCTGGCCTCAAACTCACAGAGATTTGCCTGCCTCTCCAAGTGCTGAGATCAAACGTGTGTGCCACCACTGCCAGGCCCCTGTGGTAGTTCTTAATTAAACACAACAGGGTTGCTGTTTTCTATAAAGGAAAATGGAACAGATGGAATAGAAAAGGCCATAGTAAGTATAAATTCTTTCAGAGGCATCCTAGTACTGTTTAGTATATTGTAAAGGACATGTAACCCATAGGTATCGCTAGGCTGACAGTCATAGAAGCCAATGTCTAAAGAGTAGTTTATTGTGAGTTTCTGACCTGAGGTGCAACAATCCAGTGTCTAGCTTTGAAAATGACTTGTAATGGGCACAGCCCAGATGCTGAAACCTCCTAGCCAGAGGCTGAACTGGTTTTACTGTTAAGTGATAGAGAGGTATGGGGCAGGTGGCCCTCTTCTTCCTTCTCATATATAGAGCCTAATCATAGTTTAATTTTGTTGAGTCTTTATTATTATTATTATTATTATTATTATTATTATTATTATTGGTTTACTAATTGAAAATGACAAAATATAACATGTTAGCCATAGAAGAACCTGCTTTTGTTGCTTTTATTGTCACATATCAGGGTAGGTAAGCCTTGTTCCTTTGTTTAGTCTAAACACTTGAAAACCTGTGTAGAAGAGGAAATTTGGTAACGTGGGACAGGAAAACATGGCTGCACAACCATTTGCTTTCTGCCTTGACCTCAGATTTAGAGGTCCCAGCTTCTAAGTTTTATTCATCAGTTACCTTGACAAAGACTTCCACCCCAATAACTACCTTTCCTTTTTACCCAGTGCCCTCTACGCCCTGGGGATGACAGCAGTGGGCTTGGCCATCTTGTGGTATGTTTTCAGACTGACTGGGATGACAGGAAGGGAAGGCGGATTCAGTGCTTTTGTAAGTTGGACTGCTGGATGTTTGTGTGTAAGAACTGGAAAAAGTCCTCAGGGAAAAGGACTTTTTACAGGGGTCATGATCATCAGCCTGCTCACCTGCTTGGATATCAGCTGGAAGTGGTGCTCTTCTTTTTTTTTTTTTTTTTTTTTTTTTTCTTATTGGCTAATAGAAAAATATTAAAAATACTTTAAAGATGCCGGGCATTGGTGGCACATGCCTTTAGTCCCAGCACTTGAGAGGCAGTGTCAGGCTGATCGTCTCTGTGAGGTTGAGGCCAGCCTGATCTACAGAGTGATTTCAGGATAGACTGCAAAGCTATACAGAGAAACCCTGTCTTGAAAAACTACACACACACACACACACACACACACACACACACACACACAAACCAAAAAAAAAAAAAAAAAAAAGAACACGCATAATGTAGGAAAACTCTCCTTCTACTCTTGGTATGTACCTTAGGAAGTGTACTCTCCTTCTATGGCTTCTCCATCCCTCAGGCTTAGTCAGGGGATGTAGGCAGCTCCTTTTCTACCCTTGGTAGTGTTACTCTGTTTTCACAGAAAATGCAGGTATATTTCTGACCCCTTAGCTAAAGGAGACTTTTTATTCTGGTGAGCTGTTGGAGATTAACCCTAGTACCTTGTTCATGCTAGGCAAGCTCTCTACCATTGAGCTATACTCTTTATCCTGAGTTCATGTTTCTCCCTCCCTCCCTTCCCTCCTTTCTCTTTCTTTTTCCTGAGACAGATTTTCACTATGCAGTTCTTATACTCTATGTAGACCAGACTAGCATGGAATTTACAGAGGTCTGCCTGCATCTGCCCTGAAAGCTGGGATAAAGGGTATGAGTCACCATGCCCAAAAAGTGTTGTTTTTGTTTTTGCTTTTCAAGACAGGGTTTCTCTGTGTAGCCCTGACTGTCCTGGAACTTGCCTTGTAGACTAGGTTGACTTCAAACTCAGAGATCTACCTGCCTCTGCCTCTCTAGTGCTATACCAGGCCACCACCTGATTCCAAAGAGGGTTTTTTGTTTTTGTTTTTTCACTTATTTCTCTCTCTTTCTTTTTCTTTTGTTTGTTTTGTTTTTCTTTGTTGTTGTTTTTCAAGACAGGGTTTCTCTGTTATGACTCTGGCTGTCTTGTAACTCACTCTGTAGATCAGGCTAGCCCCTAACTCACAGAGATCTGTCTGCCTCTGACTCCTTAGTGCTGAGATTAAAGGTGTGTGCCATCACTACCCAGCTACATATTTAACTTTTTAAATTTTATTTTCATTCTATGTATTTGAGTGTTTTGCCTGCATGTATTTGCACCCTGAACATGCAGTGCCTACAGAGACCAGAAGAGAGGGTTGAATCTCCCGAATCTCAAGTTATAGAAGGTTGTCTCTATGTGGGTGCTAGTAATTGAACCTCTGTAAGAACAGGTGCTCTTACCACTGAAATATCTCTCCAGTTCTACTTTTTTTTTAAAAGGTAAATTGTTAGATTACTTTTTTCCTAATATAAACAATACAAACTAGAGATTCCCCTTATGTATTTGAAATGGTCTGGGATCTCCAGTATAATGGAGGGAATAGGCTAATGGGGTGCTTCTCCTAGGCTGTAAGAGGAAGCTGCTCCACTGTAGATGGACATATAGGTTTGTGTTAGGCCAGACAAATAGCAGCTACTGCTTCCATGTTTTGCTAGAGATGCTCAGCTTCCTACCCTGCCTCTTTCTGTACAGAATCAGCTTAAAATGGCACGTTTCACCATTGTGGATGGGAAGACAGGGAAAGGAGTCAGCTTCCAAGATGTGGCAGGAATGCATGAAGCCAAACTGGAAGTTCGAGAGTTTGTGGATTATCTGAAGGTGAGAATCGTGTTAAGCCCATGAGAGATGTGAGTAGGTGATGGCATGTCTTCTCTCCAAGAAAGAAGGCTGCAGGGAGCAGAAACCTTGAGACTGGAGTTTGATCCATGATTTAGATGTTATATGTTAAAGGTACCATTATCATCTCATAGGTACGATAAAATGTGTCTGTACCATTGGGAGGCAGAGGCAGTCAGATCTCTATGAGTTCAAGGCCAGTCTGATCTACAGAGCAAGTAACAGACCTACACCGAGAAACCCTGTCTTGAAAAACTAAAAATAAGATGTGTCTGTACCTGTTAAACCAACAATGCCCAGTATACAGTTGGCCATCAAAAGAGAAGAGTGTAATAGTCTACTTCAACTAGACCATTTCTTCTTTTGGAGTTGAGACCCTATGAAGCTCTTTGCTTTTTCTGGAACCACTGAAACTGTAGCCAATTCATGACTATCATAAGTTACTCTTCATACGAGTCACTTAAATATTCTCTGTGAAATACTGAGTACTTAGTGTCACATGTCTATTCCTGCTTAGAGCCCAGAGCGTTTCCTTCAGCTTGGTGCCAAGGTTCCAAAGGGTGCCCTGTTACTGGGACCCCCTGGTTGTGGGAAGACACTGTTGGCCAAGGCAGTAGCCACGGAGGCTCAGGTGCCCTTTTTAGCAATGGCTGGCCCGGAGTTTGTCGAGGTAATTGGAGGTAGGTATGGGCTAGAAGCATGGGCAAGTTTATTGGCCTAGTGCCTGGGATGGCTTTTTACATAACCCTCCCTAACATGGATGGGGAGCTGAGTAGAACAGAGAAGGACAAACATAACCCAAATTAAAATAAGTTTTGGACCAAGCTAGACAGAGGTGGCATATGCCTGTAATTCCAGCATTTGGGAGTCAGAGACAGGTGGAGCTCTTGAGTTTGAGGCCAGCCTGGTCTACAGAGTGAGTTCCAGGATATCCAGGATTAACAGAGAAACCCTGTCTCAAACAGACAAAAAACCAAACGCTTTGGTTCACATCTACTTGGTAATTATGTGCTTTGTTTCGGTTTTGATTTGTGGCTTGGGAAGTCCAGATGGCAAGATGACACTCTTGGTTCATCTGCAGAGAATGGCCTTTGGTGGAAGATATTGCCTGGATGTAACCCCAAAAACAAGATTTGATTTTCTTTATACTTTTCACATTCTGTGTCCCTTCAGGACTGGGAGCTGCCCGTGTGCGAAGCCTCTTCAAGGAAGCTCGAGCGCGGGCCCCTTGCATAGTGTACATCGATGAGATTGACGCTGTGGGAAAGAAACGTTCCACCTCCATGTCCGGCTTCTCTAACACAGAGGAAGAACAGACCCTCAACCAGCTGCTGGTTGAGATGGACGGTCAGTTCCCAGCATGCCTTCCCATACACTGTATACCAGGAGGAGGCTCTGATCTCTATCAGAGTGACAGCTTTCAGAGCAGATGAAGCTGTCACATTTTCTATTCTAATTTCTGGGATATCACTGGTAGAGGTATTATTTTTTTTTTTCTTTATCCACTGTTGTATATTGCTGTCCACTCTTGCCCTCATGAGAACATTATGCAGAGAATATTCTAGATGTGACATATAACAGCAAATCAGCTTAAGAATTATCCATCCGTTTGGTACCTTTAAGAAACTCCTCTTTGGGTGCTGGAGAGAGGGCTCAGTGGTTAAGAGTACTTGTTGCTATTACAGAGGACCTGGATTTGGTTTCCAGCATCCACATGGTAGCTATCAACCATCTATAATTCTTGGCATCCAGTGCCCTTCTAACCTGCAGGCATCAGGCACACATATGGTACATAAAACATACTTGTAGGCAAAATATTCATATAGGTAAAATTAGTAAATATAAAGGAATTACAGCTTTTTTTTTTTTTTTTTTTTTTTCAATTTTTTCATACTGGAAAGTAAATCCAGAGCTTCCCATAGTAGGTGAGCACTGACCACTAGCTTCCTCCCCCGTGAAATCCAACAGGCAAGCTTGGTCAAAGGAAAGCCAGGACTGTGAGTGGTGACAGCTAATAGTGAGGCCTCTAAGCTGTTGAATCCCCTCAATTTCTCTATTGTGTGTCTCTATGCTCTTGGAGTGAGAGCGTTGAACAGGGTCTTGAGATTCTTGTGTTACAACAAGGGGTGCCCATGTGTGACTCTGTGAAGGAAACTTTGGACTGACCTCAGTGGCATTGCTTTTCTTTGTAATGGAAAAACCCAGTGAGGGAGATGAGGACTTTACTTTCTTTTGAACTATTTCTAGAAGTCTCATCCCTTAAAAGATTTTTCTGAACAGTACATTAATATAGTTTACTTGTGTATGGAAGGGGGTACATGCCATGGCAGGTATATAATCAGAAGACAACTTTTACTGAGTTGGTTTTCTCCTTTTATTGTATGTATAGGTCTTGGGGATCAAACTTAAATCATCAGGCTTGGCCATAAGAGCGTTTATCAGCTGAGCCATCTCACTGTTCTCTCTCTCACTGTGTGTGTGTGTGTGTGTGTGTGTGTGTGTGTGTGTGTGTGTGTGTGTGTGTATTTGTGCACACGCGTGTGCATACGTATGCATATGTGAGTGTATGATATGTTTAGTTTTATTTGATATGAATATTTTTGCAGTTAAAACATAAAATTGACAATTTTTAACCTCTGTTTTTGTTTTGAGACATGGTCTCACTATGTAATCCCAGCTGGCCTAGAATTTTTTATGTAGATCAATCTGATCTCAAATTCACAGGGATTCAATTGCCTCTGCCTTCTAAATGCTGGGATAAAAGTCGTGTACCATCATGGCTGGCTTGTTTATTTTTGTTTTATGTTATGAATATGAATGAGCATGAAAAGGTCAGAAGTGTTGGCCCCCCTGAAGCTGGAGTTAGGATGCTTGTGAGCTGCAGACATGAGTTCTGATACTGAACTCAGGTCCTTTGGAAGAACATGGAGTGCTCTTGCTCTGAATCAACCTTTCAGTTTTTGTGTTTGAGATAAGATTTCAATATGTGACTCTAGGGCTGGCCTCAAACTCCAGTTCCTCCTGCCTCAGCCTCCTGAGGGCTGAGATTACTAGTATGTGGCTCCATACCCAGCTTGAGGTTGATCTGTAAGTATTCTTCAATTAGAATTATAGGTTTTAGGTTTATATCTTATGGAGACACTCTTCCCAAGCTGTTTTTGGTATTGATAAGAGGCAGTTCTTTGGTTTTTGTTTTGGGTTTGGTTTGGTTTTTCAAATCAGAGTTTCTCTGTGTAAGAGCTCTAAGGAGAAATTTTAGCATTGATATGAAAGAGTTTAACAAAACTTTGACAGTGTCTTCAGAGTTTTTTGCTCATTATGTTAGGTGCCAGCTCCACTGCCCTTATTCAGGTCCAATGAAGTCTCAGATAGCCCATGGAGTGATCTTTGTTCTATTTCTTCCAGTCTTTTGATATGAATAGTAACACTCTTTGCAGGACAATTATGTTAAAGACATCTTTTGAGGGGTCTATGGTGTCGTGTTTTTTTGTTTGTTTGGTTTTTGGTGGGTTTTATTTTGTTTTTGGAGTTTTGGTTTTTCCAGACAGGGTTTCTTTGTGTAGCTCTAACTATCCTGGAACTACCTCTGTGGATCAGGCTGGCCTTGCACTCATAGGGATTTGTCTGCCTCTGTCTCCTGAGTGCTGGGGTTAAAGGTGTGTGCCACCACTGGCTGGCTGTGTGATGTGCTTTTTAAGGTAAGGTGAAGCATTCATTTTGGTAGGAACAAACAGTTCAGTAACATAACAACCCTCAAGGCAGTAAGCACCAACACCTCACATCCTTGGTGGGAGGCTATAAAGTAGAGAATGATAGGAGACGACGCATGATGTCTTCCTTTGACCTTCATACACAGATGCATACTTGCACCTACATACACACACTTATGTTTGCACTCCTACCCACACATGCACATGAGATTTTAACTCCTAGCTATTGTGATGTCAGATGGGTTGATGCACATTGGAAGTTATTTCATGAGCTGTAAAGTTGATACAGGTCTAAAAATCAAAGGACAGACTAGGCAGGGTTAATCCCAGCCACTGTTAATCCCAGCAGAGGCAGGTGAATCTCTGTGAGTTCAAGGCCAGCCTGGTTACAAAGCAAGTTCTAGGACAGCTAGGACTACACAGAGAAATCCTGTCTCAAAAAAGCCCAAAATAAATAAATAAATAAGTGGTGAAAGGCTGGCTCTAACAACAAAGAGGTAAAGATACTATATTGTTGAGAAGTTATGAGAATGGTCACATATAGAGCTATCCCACAGCCCTCCCATTTCCTGTCCCTTTTGTTATACAGTTGTCTGTCATCATATATCAGTTCAGAGCCAGTGGCAGGAGCAACAAAGACCCTAACAGCTGCTTTGCGTACCAACAGTAAGTGTTCTAGTATCAAGTTGATAGAGCTCTAAACGCCTTGGGAGATAAGGGTTCCTTGTAGAGAGCAGAGGGCTGCTAGAAACTCAGGGAAACTTTCAGATCAGGCCAAGAACCTGGCATGAAGGTCTTTTCTGTCTCAGCTGTGGCTCCATGATTTGTGAAGTGAGGGTGAATACGTATCCCTCATCTTTCTGAACCAGGCACCCTTGATCATGAAGAAAACTCCAATGAACCCTCTCCTGTGGCATTTTGCCGCTCAAAGATATATTTTATTTAAATAGAGGCTTAAATTAATTTCATAACATTACTACTGAACTAGAAAAGAAAATCTGTTAACAAGTTTGTTACTTCACACAGCTTAACAAGAACAGAGACCATCTTTCTAAAGAGCTGTGAGTCTACTAGAAAGCATGACATTTTCTGAGCTGAATTTCTCCGAACTACCATAAAAATAGCTGTTTGTCCTCCAGGGTTGGCTGATGAACTGGTTGCTTGTCAAGTTGGCCCAGCACTTAACAAGTCTCTTTGTGCTCTCACAGCTGTGTACACTGGTTCCTTCAGATGCTCTGAGACTAGTCTTTGTTGTCTCCTCAGGAAGAGCAATTTCTGTTCATTGAAGTGCAGAGGAGGGAGTTGAGCAGATGTTGTGCTGGCCGTGGGAAAAACTCCCCAAGGGAATGAGAAATCCTAGTCACAGAAGCCTAAGCACAGGTGCTGTGGGCATTTCTGGAACTATAAAGTTATACAAGAGAGTCTAAGGCAAGAGCACCAGCTGCCCACTTGGTTACCACTCAATACTTGGCCATAGCTGTCTTAGAGAAAGGGTGTTTTAACGTGGAGTGTTCTGCTGTGGTGTGTGCGTATATATGTATATATAGTACAAGTATTTGTTTGGGGAATCACAAATACAGAGTATGAAGTCATTTGAAAATCCTAACAGGGACAAGCATGGTGGTTCACACCCTTAATCCTAGTTCTTGGGAGGCAGAGGCAGGTGGATCTCTGTGAGTTCAAAGCCAGCTTAGTAATAGCAAGTTCCAGGCTAATCAAAACAATATAGTGAGACCATTTCAAGGGAAAAAAAAAATCTTAGTAGGGTTTGGGGAGTGCTCAGTAGCAGAGCTCTTGCCTTGTGTGCATGAGATGCTGATTTATATTCTAAAAACTGTGAGCTGGGGCCCAGTGGTGATGGCACACACTTTTAATCCTAGCACTTGCGAGGCAGAGGCAGGCCGATCTCTGTAAGTTCTAAACCAGCTTGGTCTACGAAAGGAATTCCAGGACAGGTCCCAAATCATAGAGAAACCCTGTCTCAAAAAACAAAACAAGGGGCTGGAGACATGGTTCAGAGGTTAGGAGCATTGGCCACTCTTCCAGAAGACCAGGGTCCAATTCAGCACCCACAAGGCAGCTCACAACTGTCTGTAACTCCAGTTCCAGGGGACCCAGGACCCATGGCAAAACATCAATGCATTTAAAATAAAAATAAATAACTAAACAAAAGAAGTAGGCTGGAAATATGTCTCTGAAGTTAAGAGCACTTGTAACCAATCAGTCATGGTGAAGTACACACCTTTAATCCCAACACTCAGGAAGCAGAGACAGTCAGATCTCTGTGAGTTTAAGGCCAACCTCATCTACAGAAGAAATTCTAGGGCCACATGGTGATATCATGTCTCAGCAACAACAAACAAAAAGAATACTTGTTGCGCTGGGCGGTGATTTCGCACGCCTTTAGTCCCAGCACTCAGGAGGCAGAGGCAGGTGGATCTCTGTGAGTTCGAGACCAGCCTGGTTTATAAGAGCTAGTTCCAGGACAGCTTCCAAAATCACAGAGAAACCCTGTCTCGAAAAACCAAAAAAAAAAAAAAAAAAAGAATACTTGTTGCTCTTGCAGAGCAACCATCTGCAACTCCATTTCCAGAGGCTGGGACACCTTCTTCTGATCTCTACATTTACTGGGCACACACATTGTGCACATACATGTATGCAGACAAAAAAACTCATACACATAAACAACAGAAAGTGGATCTAATTAAAATTTCTCAAGTGATAATTAAAAAAGAAGGAAGAAGACAAATGAGGTGGTAAATACTTGTATTTCAGCAGTCAGGAAGCTGAGGCTAGGGCAGGAGGATCTGGAATCTGAAGTCAGCCTGGGCTCTATAGTGAGACCTTACCTCAAAAACAAACATTCCAGCACTTGAGAAGATGAGAAAGGTGAATTTCTGTGAGTTCAAGATCAGCCTGGTCTACATAGGTAGTACCAGGATAGCCAGAGCTACATAGAGAAACACTGTCTCTGCCCATTTCCACAACCCCTCCTCTACTCCCACTCCATCCCACCCCACCCCAAAAATTAAGAAAGCATTATCACAGCCATGTTTGCTTGTTGCTTGTTTTTATCTACGCCTGACTTTTTTTTTTTTTTTTTTTGAGACAGGGTTTCTTTGTTTAGTCTTGGCTGTCCTAGAACTCACTCTGTAGACCATGCTGGCCTTGAACTCACACATCCTCCTGTCTCTGCCTCCCAAGTGCTGGGAGTAAAGGCATGTGCCACATCTCCCAGCTTGACCTTGAAGTTTTTTAAAAATTGTACTTTATTTACATTCAAGGGTTGAGTATATGCATCTATCCCACAATGTACATGTAGAGGAAAGATGACAATTTGTTCCCTCTTTCACTTGGGATTTTGGGTGCTGAACTCAAATTGTCAGATTTGGCAGAAAGCTCTTACCCACTGAACCATCTTGCTAGCCTTGTTGTGGCTTTTAGGCAGTCCTTACAGTAGAAGTGAGTGTGTTTTGCACAGTTTGCAGGATACATATCCTCATAACCATGTCAGGTGAGTGAATAACAGAACAGACGTAGTCTGGGACTCAACTGTTAGGTCATACCCTACTAGCAAAATAGCTATTCATCTAACAACTCAGACTGCTCATCACCCTTCAGTGGAATCAATAACATTTCAGGTCAGACTGTGGCCCAAGACCTGGAGGAATGTCAGGCTTGAGAGCACACGGACACCACTAGTGGCCTTTGTGTGTGCCCCAGATAATCAGTATTGGCCTTGCTAAGAGCCATTTCCACACACAGCCACATTATCTGGACATCCCCTACCTCCTCTCCCCTCACCCCCCCCCCGCCCCCCAGGCCAAAAGTTAGAAGTGAACTCTAAGGAGAGAATCAGCTGTCTGGGGAGTGACTGTTGTATTGGTGCTATGTGGTAATAACTCTATGTTGATATTGTTGAGGTGTGGCCAGCTTCTCTAATGTAGAACAGGTGGCTGCTTTGATCCACTACCCACATCTCTTTTGTGACATTAACCAGCTACCCAGCTCCTGGGCATGTTCCCATCCTCACACCACACAGAGCCTCTCCCCAGCCTAGCTGGACTGAGAGCTCTAGGAGAGTCTTCTGCCTCCACTCCTCCATTCCCATAGGAGTGCTGGGATCACAGAAGCTTGTGCTGTGTGCTGTGTATCTGGATTTTTTTTTTTAATTAAAAAACAATCTTATTTTACATACCAATCCCAGTTCCCTCTCCCTCCTATCTTTCCACTCCCCCCCCCACACACACATCTCCCAATTTATTCCCCCATCCACTCCTCAGAGAGGGTAGGCCTCCCATGGGGGATCATCAAAGTCTGTCACATCATTTAGGGCAGGACAGAGGCCTTTCTCCCTGTATCTAGGGGGGTGGGCTCCAATCCTGAAATTTAGGCAAATGGACATAACAGGAAGAACCATCCTGAGTGAGTGATCCCAGGCGCAGAAAGACAAATATGGTATGTACTCACTCATAAGTGGATATTAGACATAGAACAAAGGATCACCAGCTTACAACCCACAATTCCAGGGATGTTAGGAAACAAGGCAGACCCTAAGAGAGACATGCATGGGCCCCTGAGAAGGGGAAAGATCTCCCAAGCATCTGTTTTTGCTTGAGCTCTGAGAAGTCAAACTCAGGTCCTCCTGCTTGCACAGCAAGTGCTTTTTTCTAAGTGAGCATCTCTCCAGCATGTTGTAATTTTTTTTGTTTAGTTTTTGTTTTTCTGGGGGTGGAGAACAAGGTCTTACTGTGTAGCTTTGGCTGGCCTGGAACTTATAGAGCTCCAATTGCCTCTGCCTCCAAATGCAGGGATTAAAGGCATATGTCTTCATGCTCAGCTTGTTGTGTTTTGATACAGGGTCTCATGTAGTTTAGGCTAGCTTTGAACCTCTCTTGTAATTCAGGGTGATTTAGAACTTTGATCCTCTTAAAAGAGATGGGGATGCAGATGTGTGCCGTCAGTCCTGGCTCCTTCATTTATTTATTTATTTATTTATTTTATTTTGAGATAAACTCTCACTGGTTGCCCAAGATGGCCTTGGACTTGCCATCCTCCTGTCGCAACCTTTTAAATATTTGGGTACAGGCCTGGCACACATGTGTAATTTCAGATTTTCAGGGCACCTGGACAGAAGACATAAGAAGCCTGAGCATGCTGGGTGTGATGGAGCATACTCTTAATCCCATTTTCAGAAGTCAAAGGCCGGCAGAAGCCAGTTTCTTCTGTACAGCAGGTATAAGCTAGCCAGAGCTACTGAGATTGATAGTGTCTCATTAAAACAAGCAAAAGAAGCCTGAGCATGAAACCAGGAAGGTCTTTGGGCAGAATGTGTTGTGCGGATCTCCCTTAGCTACCCTATCTTAGCCTCTCATCTTCTTGCCTTCTGTGTCATTATCACTCTACCAAAGGCTCAGGTGTCCAAAAGAACCTTGGGGCTATGGCCCAGAAGGTAGTCGCTGTGGTGCATCTTTGAGTCAGTCTGATCTCATTTTAAACAATCAGCACTGCTTGGCTTTGGCAAGGTGACCTTCTGCCTTGCTCTGCCCTTGAAGGCTCAGTGGATTACTGTTGCTGTTAGGGCTTTTCAAGTTTAAAGTGTGAAAAGGAGGATGGTCCCCCCCTCCCCAGAGTTTCATGCATCCTAGGCTAAGGCTTTTCAAGTTCAAAGTGTGAAAAGGAGATGGTCTCCCCCCCTCCCCAGAGTTTCATGCATCCTAGGCTAAGGCTTTTCAAGTTCAAAGTGTGAAAAGGAGATGGTCTCCCCCCCCCCCCGAGTTTCATGCATCCTAGGCTAAGGCTTTTCAAGTTCAAAGTGTGAAAAGGAGATGGTCTTCCCCCCCCCCCCCCGAGTTTCATGCATCCTAGGCTAGTCTTAAACACAGTATAATGGCTGAGGATTACCTTGAACTTCAGATCATCCTGCCTCCAGGGTGCTAGTATTTACAAGTGTGTGCCATTGTGCCTGGTTTAGGTGATTATGAGGATTGAGCCCAGGGCTTCCTGCATAGTAGACAAGCACTCTAGCAATTGACCTACATTCTCAGCCCCCTCCCCAGCTTCTTCAGAGAGAAAGTGTTTAAAGTTGTTGTTGTTTTGTTTGTTTTGGGAGGAGTTCTCTATGTCTTGGCTTTCCTGGAACTTGCCATCTAGACCAGGCTGACATAGAACTCACAGATACCCTCTTGCCTCTGCCTCCCAAATGATGGGAGTAAGGTGGTATGCACCACCATACCTGGCTATAAACCTTTTTGTGTGGTTGATTTTTTTTTTTTTCCCAGTCAAATCTAGTCAAGGGTCTGGGATGGTTTCTGAACCAATTAAAAAAAAAAAACCCTATAGGTGTATAAATGTTTTGCCTGTTTATATATGTGTACTACCTGTGTGCTTCATGCCCATGGATGCCAAAAGGTGTCAGACCTCCTGGAACTAGACTTACAGATGGTTGTGGACCACCTGATGTAGTTGCTGGAAACAAAACCTGGGTCCTCTGCAAAAGTAGCACTGTTTTTAGCCACAAGTCATCTCTCCACCTCCATTTCTAATATTTTGCACAAGAAACCTCATCCCTAAACCCAGTTATTAAAGTGTTTAGATACCACACGGTAAAAATGACAAGCAGCTTCATACTTTGGCATGACTTTGATTGGAAGCCATTGGAAAAGTGCCTCCATCTCATCAGCCTGCCCAGAAGGAATCTGCTATGTCTTGAAGGGAAAAGCCATTGTGTTGAAATTCCCCACTCCAAAAGGCCACTGTCTGCTCTGTTCTCTCAGGAATGGGCACCACAGACCATGTCATCGTCTTGGCATCCACGAATCGAGCTGATGTTTTGGACAATGCCCTGATGAGGCCAGGTCGACTGGATAGGCATGTCTTCATTGATCTTCCCACTCTTCAGGTCAGAACTGCTGGGAAGAATGGGGCAACCAGTTTTCTGTAGCACAGTTCTTGTGACCTGGGCCACAGCCTTCCTTCCCTGCCTGAGACAACAAGCTCTAGTTTATAGTTGTCATAGTTGTTTTCTCTGGGTCCTAGGCTTAGTGTGACACTACTATGATCCTTGGTCCCCAAGTAAGTGTCCATGACTCCTCTGGGCACCATGATAGCCAATGTCTTTTTGTAGTTGTTTTGGTTTGGTTTTTGAGATAAGAGTCTTGCTATGTAGCCCAGGCTGGCCTTGAACTTAATATTCTGCAGTTTAAACTTAATTACTGCTGGGATTACAGGGTCCTGGTAATGGGACTTGCTCAGTATTTACTCACTACTCTTTCTTAGTTTCACAGTGAGCTCATGTTTGCCCAGTGTGTTGTATCTTCCTTGAGTGTGTGGAGTTGACTGCACTGGTCTATGTTGAGGTGGCTTTTTGTTTATTTTTTTGTTTTGTTTTTTGAAACAGGGTTTCTCTGTGTAGCCTGGCAGTCCTGGAACTCTCCTGCAGACCAGGCTGGCCTCAACGTCAGAGATCCACTTGCCTCTGTGTCCCAAGTGCTAGGATTAAAGATGTGAGCCACCACTGTCTGGCTTAGGTTGAGTTTTGTAGTAAATCCTTTTGAAATCAAAATGAAGTCATCTCTCCTTTCCATCTTGAATTTAGTGAGAAGTCTTGGGGTTTTCATCCCTCCCTCTTAGATTTATTTATTTATGAATTTCTATGTATATGAAATTTGCCTGCATGAATGCATCTGTACCATGTGTGTGCCTAGTGCCAGAGGAGGACAAAAGAGAGTATCTAGTATCTGCAACTAGAGTTACAGATAGTTGTGAAACCACCATGTGGACCCAGGTCCTCTGAAAGAGCAATGTGTTCCTAAGCTCTGTGCCGTCTTTTCAGCCTCTTGTCTCTCGAACCTACACTTGACTTTGTCTTGGAGTGGTGTTCAATAAAAGCCCCAGAAACCAGGATTTTCTGCCCTGGTAGCCTCTTTCTCACAAGCTTCTGTTTGGTCCTGCTACATGGTCAAAGAACCTGCACTACAGCCTTGAGAGAACAGGAATTGGGTAGATAGAGGCTTTTGTGTGGAAGGAAGGAGAGAAAACCTAAGGACTGGGTAGTTGGTTAATGCCCCTGGGCAGAGATGTGTGGGGGTAGCCCCAGTATCCCCCACTTTACATAAAGAAGCTGGCTGTCTCCTGACAATGTCAGAAATTTTATGTCAGGATTCAGAATGTGTGACTTACAGAATTTTTGTGGAATAAATCTTATAGGCTTTACTTATATTCTGTTGCATTTATTTCTTTTCATCTTTAAATTGTTGCTTGGAGCTTTCTAAATTGGTTTCCAAAACCATGGGTAATGACTGAGAATGTCAAACATGCAGAAGCCAGTGTTTTCTATAATTGTCACAAGTTTCATTCATGGAGTTTATGGGAGCTTTGTCTTGTTAGCCAAATGTGAATTCAGCTGTGTCTTCTTTATTTGTGACAGGAGAGACGGGAGATTTTCGAGCAGCACCTGAAAGGCCTAAAGTTGACCCAGCCCAGCAGTTTTTACTCCCAGCGGCTGGCAGAGCTAACACCAGGATTCAGTGGTATGATCTCATCATGTATTCATGATGGAGAGCCTCCGTCTCCCTGTGTGAGTGCTGTCCCTGTTCTGAGTCACTAATCAGCCCACGTCTGGGTGAGATCAAGTTCAAATGCAAGCAGCAGGACAGAAAAGAGGAACTTTCTTCCTTCCAGATGTTGGAAGCAATAGCATGAAGTATTATAGCTCACCTATTTCACAGGTAGCAGCTGTGATGTCTCTACAAAAGTATCAGTCAATATCATCATGGTCCCAAAGCTTCTGCCATAGGGGGACTGTGACACAGTCTGGCAGTGTCTTCTGTGTTGTGTTTGCATAGAACACCTTCCAGTTTAGACTGCCCCACCAGGCTTCCCACACACAGTCCCCTTGTGATTTCCAGTGAAGTAGAAATCACAATTAGGTGCTTTCAGTGGTGGCACACATCTTTAATCTCAGCTCTCAGGAAGCAGGCAAGGGCAGGTGATCTCTATAAGGTCCCAGACAGGCAGGGCTACACAGAAAAACTCTACCTCAAAACACCAAAAACAACAACAAAAAGAAATCACAGGTTTCCTTTCTGTATAGCTCTCATTTTAAAGGTTGATGTACATTTAAAATTACCCTGAAAGTCAGGCTGGTGGGTTATGCCTGTAATCTTTTTTTTTAACTTATTTATCGGCTTTTTTTTTTTCATGTTCATTGGCATCTGTGTCTATAATCTTAACCACTTGAGAGGCTGAGACATAAGGGCTGCTGTGAGTTTAAGGGCAGGCTAGGCCATAGCATGAGACCCTGCCTCTAAAAATGAAAACAAAATTGTGCTTGGACTACTTTCTTCCTTTTTAATTACATTTCAGTCTTTAATAGGATTTGTATACATGAGAGCTCTTTGGTCTTGCTGTTTGGACACATAAGAAGTGACAGGTGACATAAAATAGCATAGAGCAAACATGAAAGGGACTGCAAGATCCAGAGCAGCATGACATTACAGTGCTTCAGCCAGCTGCCCCTGGAGAGGGCTTCTGGGACAGCACCAATTGTCAGCCTCCTGCCTCCTCCTGCTGCAGTTTACCACTGGCAACTTCATTTCCTTCCTCCCTTCTGCCTCCCCTCCCCCTCCTTTCTGCTCCCTTCTCCCTTCCTTCTCCTTCCCTCCCTTCTCCCTTCCTTTCTTTTCATTCTACCCTTCCTCCTTTCCTTTTTGTTCCTTTGTTATTTTGAGAAAAAGTTCCATTATGTGGACTATGCTTGCCTAGAAATTGTAGTCCTCTTGCCTCAGCCTCCCCAGTAATGGAATCATAGGCCTATGCCCCTACTTCTGGCTTTTTCCTTTTTGTTTTTTGTCATTAAAAGCTGAGTCTCCCTCCTTCCTTTTCTTTCCTTTTCCTAAATGCTGACAGGGAAGAGCCAGCACCACCCCCCATCCCTGCCTGTGGTTTGTGTTGACAGGCGCCGACATCGCCAACATCTGCAATGAGGCGGCACTGCATGCTGCACGGGAGGGGCACACATCTGTCCACACATTCAACTTTGAGTATGCCGTGGAACGTGTCATTGCTGGTATGAGGACCACACCCCTTGTTAAGGCCTTGTTAGGGTTGAAGCTTTCAGACAACCAGTCAAAAGTTGTCTATGCCAGACAGATCAAGTTCTAAGATAGCCAGGCCTACACAGAGAATCTCTGTCTCAAAAAAACAGAAAACAAACAAAAGAACTGTTCTGATGGTTCTCAAGAAACAGTTCATCTTTTCCCTAGAACTGCTTGAGACGGGTGTTAAGAGTCTGTGAAAAGTCAGCAGTGCCATAGAAGTGCCAAGCAAGAAGAGAGCACCTGGGAGGTACCTGAGCATACTGCTCCTGAACTTGGTTCTTGACTTCTTTCAGGAACTGCTAAAAAGAGTAAGATCCTTTCCAAGGAGGAGCAGAGAGTGGTTGCCTTCCATGAGTCTGGCCATGCCTTGGTTGGTTGGCTGCTAGAACACACAGAGGCTGTAATGAAGGTGGGTTGTGATGAAAATAGTGGTAGGCATCATGAAAACAGACCTTTACCCGTCTAGTTTGGGAAACACCACATGTGTTTGTATTATGTAAGAGAAATTTTAGCATCAACTTGCCAGACGGCTGTTGCCCCTAGCAGGAACTAGGAGAGGCAGGAGTGGGTCCTAAACCTCAGTTTCCAGGCATGAGGGGAAAGTTTCCTATGTCCAGGACCTCTCTCCTTGCCCACTGGAGCCTTTTGGAGGAGTGCTGAACTTGTTTCTGTTCAGATGGTAAATGGTTATTTGAGATAGTTTCCAGAAATCATGTAGACTGTGCATAGAGACCCTTGAGGAACCCAGGGATATAGGACAAGGGATGTGGCATCTGCTTTTCCTCTAGAGAGGTCTGAGTAGTTCTGACAAGTCACAAGGGTCTCATAAGGGCTTTGTGGATCTACTGTTCCCACTCCAGCAATGCAGGATGAGACAGTGCAGCAGACAGCCAACTGCCAGTATGTACACTCTTGCTCAGTTTCGGCTGCTGTTTTCAGAGCTAACAACATACTGGCTGGTCTCTTTGTCTCTTCTGTGTTCCTGGGATTGGCAGGAGGTTAACTCCTACCTGCTACTCGATGTGTTAAGCAATCACTGATCTGGGGATGAGGCCTAGCTTGAGGGAGGTTAGGCACTAATGCACTCAGTACCAAAATAAATACTGTCTCAAACTTCACAAACAAATACCAGACTCAAGATTTCTTTTTGTTCTCAAAGTTGTCACTTGATTTTCATCACTGCAAGCATGGTTGTGTTCTATGAAGGAAACTTTGGCACTGTTACTGATTTGGTTGTCACTGTGATTGTGACTAATCATGACCACAGTTTGTCTTTATTATAGACATTAAATCATCTTCTGAGAAAATGTCTTGTTAGGTGTTGGTGGCACAGACCTTTAATCCCAGCACTCAGGTGGCACAGGCAAGCAGATCTCTGGGAGCTTGAGGCCAGCCTGGGCTGCAGAGCCAGTTCCAGAACAGCCAAGAACAACACAGAGAATCTCTGCTCAAAAACAAAACAATTTTCTTTTTGCTGGGTGGTAGTGACCCACATCTTTAAATCTTGACTCAAATATATATATTATAGTCTTTATTATTTTGTTATGTGTGGATACTTTGGCTACATGTATATCAGTGTACCACATATGTGCCTGATTCTCTTAAGCCAGAGTTACAGATAGTTGTGACCCACCATGCCGTTGCTGGGAATCAAACGCAGAACCCTTTGGAAGAAGTCAGTATTCTTAACTACTGAGCTATCTCTCCAGCCCCCATCTTTTTTTCTTTCTGGCAATCCTGGGGATCCAGCCCAGGGCCTTGCACATACTAATAAGCTCTTTACCACTGAATTGTAGTCATGCCCTGACTTTGAATATTAATGCTGGCTTCTATCTGGAGCTCACAGACAGCTGGACCTGCATAGACCTGTGTCACCCACTTTTCTTTTTAACACAGCAGTGCAAGGATGCTCTAAGAATGGGATGTATAGACTAGCCTGATTGGCTACTTGGCAACCTATGGTGATGGTTTTAGGAGGCTCCTGCCTCACTTTGAGGTCACTTGCTCCCTGCTCTGTTGTTCTTCCTCAGGTCTCCATTGCACCTCGAACAAATGCTGCTCTGGGCTTCTCTCAGATGCTCCCTCGGGACCAGTACCTTTTCACCAAGGAGCAGCTGTTTGAGCGGATGTGCATGGCACTAGGCGGTCGTGCAGCTGAGGCCATCTCGTTCAGCAGGGTTACCTCTGGTGAGGAGACAGCCTTTGGAGTGTGGCTTTGTCAGAGGACTCTAATGCCTATTTCCTTCTGCTCAGTGCACTTGATAGGGTGAGACTGGTAGACGATGTGTGCAGTGCAGATATAGTTTGAGCCAGAGGAGACTTGGAACTAAGCAAAAGCTTTACTATTTTGTTTGCTTGTTTTTTGTTTTTTCCAGACAGGGTTTATCTGGAACTTTGGAGCCTGTCCTGGAACTCACTCTGTAGACCATGCTGGCCTCAAACTCACAGAGAGCCACCTGCCTTTGTTTCCCCAGTGCTGGGATTAAAGGCATGTGCCACTACCGCCTGACTGAAAAAGCTTTAGTTTAAGATACTTACTTTAAAATTTTCATATAGATAGATTATAAACACATTTGCTTGGTTAATTACTGGTCATGGCTACATAAAACTGGATATTAGAGTATTCATTAGATATCCAGAAAAGTCATAGGGGTCTCAGGTACATTACATCTCAAAAGTGACAGGCTTCCCGAGTACAGACCTAGCCATATGCTTGAGTGTGTCACTGATGTAAGGCAGGCCAGTGTCTTGAGCACTTAAGTTTTTTCCTTTAAGAAAGTATGAGCCAATCAAATAGTAAAGGGACTTACTGTCAAGTCTATGGACTAGAGGTCAGTTCCTAGAACCTATATTGTAAAATGAATGAACCAACACCTACAGACACACATATAATAAAAATAAATGTAATTTTAAAAAAAGAATAATTGAGGCTGGCAATATGTCTCAGCAGTTAAGACCACTGATTGCTCTTCCAGAGGACCTGGGTTCAATTCCCAACAACCACATGGCAGCTCACAACTGCCTGTAACTATAGTTCCAGGGAACTCAACACCCTCACATAAACACACTAATGTACCTAAAATTAAAATCAACATACATACATATACATACATACATACATACATACATACATACATACATACATACATACATACGTGTGTGTATGAGAGAGAGAGAGAGAGAATATCAAGGTTCCATATGCTGTCACTGTCTTGCTATGGAAGTTGCATAGTATTCTGGGATGTTGGACGCTGCTTGATCTGTGACAGCCTGAGATCTGGGACTCCCATGTGCATGTGCTCTTCAGAATACTTCCTTTTCTTGGTTCCAGGGGCCCAGGATGACTTGAGGAAGGTTACCCGCATTGCCTACTCCATGGTGAAACAGTTTGGGATGGCACCTAGCATTGGGCCTGTCTCCTTCCCTGAGGCACAAGAGGGACTCATGGGCATTGGGAGGCGTCCCTTCAGCCAGGGCCTTCAGCAGCTGATGGACCATGTGAGTGGACACAGGCCTTATTGCCCATGGAGAAGAAGCATCTGGGCCTCCTGCAGGAGCCTGCTAGCACTCTCAGATGAGCATGTGTTGAAGGCCTAATGTGGCTGGTGTTTAGTTCTGGACTCTGACCTGTTAAGTGTGTTCTCTTGGGTGAGGACCTAGATGGTTCCAAATACGCTAGATGTGGACCTGGGAAGAATGTCAAATAAGGATACCAAGTGGTAGAGCAGTGTACATGGTTCCTATAGCCCACAGCATGGTACCTAAGTCTGTTCAGGGCCAGTTACAATTGCTTGTGCAATGTAGCAGCTGTGGGTTGTCCAGTTACTTTCTCCAGGGTGAGGGTGGCTGGTGGGTCTGCATCCCTTAGACAGAATGAGAGCAGAATGTTGCTGTATATTGTGTGAAGATGGGCCTGCTCCTAAACCCTGTTTTCTGCATCTTGGTTTTAGAGCTGGCTGTCAGTGAGTCTGTGGATGATGTTTCATACCTTCCTCATGACAGACTTATTTCTTCCTTTACAGGAAGCAAAGCTGCTGGTGGCTAAAGCCTACAGACACACTGAGAAGGTACTGCTAGACAACCTGGACAAGCTGCAGGCGGTAAGGGCATGTGGGCCCAAGCATCCCCAAAGTATCTCAGGAATCCCTGGAAGTGTAGGGGGCAACACTGACACCCCCTATTCAGCTAGAATGTGTTTCCTGTCTTCTTACTATAATCATATCAAGCCTGTTCATTCAGAGGAAAATTTTTTCTACCCTCATGTACAAGTTAAATAGCACTAGCAGCAATCAACATTGAATTTTAGGGGTTTTTCAGCACTTAAACTTTTTCTCTTGGAAAAAATAATTAGCTATTTTTAAATTTTATTTTTAATTATGTGTATATTTGTGTATGTGTGTAAGTATCTGCACTTGAGTGCAAGTGACCATAGAGGTCAGAGAAAGGTATTGGGTCCCTGGGAACTGGAATTCAAGTGATTGTGAGCCACTGACCAGAGTACTGAGAAAGGAATCTGGTTCCTCTGCAAGAATAATATATGCTTTTCCTCTCCTTCACCACCTTCTTTTGTGGGTTCTTTGTTTGTTTGATTTTTGAGACAGGGTCTCTATACATAGTCCTGGTCATCCAAACTCACTGAGTAGACCAGGCTGGCCTCAAACTAACAGATTTCCATGCCTCTGCCTCTCGAGTGCTAGAATCAAGGTGTGTTCCACTCTACCCAGTAAGTATATGCTCTTAACCACAGAGACATCTCTCCAGCCTCCCTCAAACTTTTTCAAAAATCTTCTTTCATTTTAGAATAGTTTTTATATTACAGAGTTCCCTTAGTCATCACTACATGTGCCCTACAGTTATCGTCTCCCTTAGTATAGGGAACCCTCACCCCAGCAGCTCAGCACAGACACCTGTGAACTGAGCCCTAAGTTGGTTCACACCTGCTCACCTTCCTAGTGGCTTGGATCCCACAGGACATGCAGTCATTACATTTCCTCATACTCCTCTTGACTGTGACCATATTTCAGGCTTCCTGGTTTCAGTGACCACAGGTATCCTAAGGATAGCACAGACCTGCAGGATGTCCTGTGGGTCTGTCTGCTATGTTAGTGTGGGTAGTCAGTTTTTGGAGGTCAGCTCCAGAAGTCCAAAGGTGAGGACTCTGTCCCTACGTTATGATGGCTTCTACCCAAAAAGCAATGGAAGTGATAGTTCTTGGTGCCACGTGAAGACAGACAAGAGTTGGTGTGAGTAGTTGTTTCTAGCCTTTTGCTTTCTTAAAATGAGGCAACTGAACCAAGCATTGTTGGTACAGGCCTGTCATCCCAGCTCTCTGTAGGCAGTTGAGTTAGCCTACAGAGTTAATCTTGCTTCCAAAAAGAAAAAATATCTTAAATAAATTTAAATAAAAAGCAAAAACCAAAAAACTAAAAAAGCATAAACAAAAACTCAGGTATGGTGGCACATACTTTTAATTCCAGAATTCAGGAGGCAGAAGAGGGCAGATCTCGTTCTGGTTCAGCCTGGTATACAAAGCAAGTTCCAGGACAGCCAAAACTATTACACAGAGAAAAGAGGCAGCTGCTATGTTAGGTGGAAGTCCTGTTTCAGGCCCTTAGAGTGTTGGTCCTGGACCAGCTCTGCCTCACTAGATCCTATGGCAGTGCAGTCTCTGTGGAAGTAACCTCTGCTTAGTAAGGAGCCAGTGTTACTGCAGCTGACTGTATTGGGAGGAAGTTGGGGGTTGGCAAGACCACCAGTGGGTATCACACTGACTGCAGAATCGAGCTGCCTCTATTTGGGCTTAACTACAATAATAGGTTTTAGTCTAGTGACAGATTAGAGCAAAGGGGGAACTATGGCTATAGACATCATCCCAGTACCTAGCATGTTTAAGGTCCCGCATCACCTGAAAAAGAAGGAAATGTGGAAGAGTTTTCTTTTAAATATTGTTTTTAGATTTATTTATTTATTTATTTATTTATTTATTTATTTAATGTCTATGCATGGGCCTGAGTGTGTAGGAACCTTCACAGGTCAGAAGAGGTTGTACCCCTTTGGAATTAGAGTTATATGCAATTGAAAGCTGCCATGTATGTGCTGGGAACCAAACCCAGGTCCTTTGTATGAGCAGCAAGGACCACCCTTAAACTTTGAGTTGGAAGAGTTTTGTTTTATTTTTGTTGTTTTGAAATAGGGTCTCACTATGTAGCCCTAGCTAGCCTGGAACTAGGGTGACCTCAAACTCATAAACCAACCTTTTTGTCTCTCGTTTGCTGGGGTTAAAGATGTGTTCTGCCAGCAAGACATAGCAGGATGTGGCCACAGATACTGGACTTTTAGGATAAAAATATTTTCTGGCCTGGGCATGATAGTATGTGCTTGTAATCCTGGCATTCAAGAAGTTGAAACGGGAGTACAACAAGCTTGAGGTCAGCCTAAGATTACACACATACACGCATGCACACAGTCCTGTCTGGGAGTACAATAATAGTAATGAAGATGATGATGATGTTAATTATGTTAATGTTCAGAACTGTATCCAAAGTAGCAGAAATCACTCCCCAGTTGTGTCAGCCAGTATCTATTTCCACAGATTCCAAGCATAAGGCTCTGTATTTAGCACCCCCGCCTGCCTCTCCCAGACACACATACCTTGTTTGGTTAAGGAAATTGCAGTTGCCAGAAATAAGCAGAGGTTTTGAAAGGAAATAGGAAAATTAATGAGGCTGTCAGCTTTTAGGGTAAAGACAGGGAGCAATTCTTTGCCTGAACTGCTTTGCGCCTGTGTCTCTCTGGGATGGTGGCCTTTCTGAGGCATCCTGCTCATAGACTAGCCCTCCTACTTTACTGGACACAGAGATATTCTGTGGGATGGGTTTCCATCTCTGATGCTCTGCCCTGCAAGGCTCTTGTCTTTGTCCAGGATCCTCACACACTGCCGTGTTTGTTCTTTCTAGCTGGCGAATGCTCTTCTGGAAAAGGAAGTGATAAACTATGAGGACATTGAGGCCCTCATTGGCCCACCGCCCCATGGGCCAAAGAGAATGATTGCACCACAGAGATGGATTGATGCTGAAAGGGAGAAACAAGCCTCAGCAGAGGAGGAAGTCCCAGCTCCCTAGCCCCCACCTCCAGGGCCCAGACAACTACTTTCCTCGACTGCACCTGCAGTCATCTCAGAACTTGTTGGCAAGCTGCCATCAGCTTTTCACCTGAAACTTGAACCTCAGCCTCTGTTCGCCTTCTCTGGTTTCTAATGACGACTTCTGGTATTTATTTATTGGTTCAGGATTAGTAAATCAAAGACAACTAACCTTTCCATATGTATTGCTTTCTTTGTGGGGAGTGTGCATGCTTGAGACTAGTCCTTGGGGCTTCAGATGCCATCTCCATGTGTGGTTCTGTAGGTCTGAAGGTAGCCTGCCACTTGGACTAAATGATCCCCTGTTTGTGTCCTGAACTCCTTCAGAATGCTAATAGGATTCAAGATGAAAGACCCTCTGAGCTGATCATCCTCATCAACGTGCTCACTCATTAAGGGGGCCAAAGTTAGGAACAGGCACGGTTGGAAGATGCAAATACTGCCACCTACTGCTGTGTGCAAGTGAAGAATTTCCTCTGCCTTATTCTTATGATTAGAGTGCCTTGACTTCACCATCAGATTGATTTCTCACACATTTTGTGGTAGAAAATCCACATTTGAGCTGTGCAGCCATGGGTCTTGTTTTCATTTTATACCTTGAGCCATTTGTATAGGCATCTGAGTTCAAACCACATAAGGTGAGTCACAGATACTTGCTGGTTCATAGTTCCTGCCTGCAGTACCTCCACCCTTCCTATGCAGTGGCATTTGGAACATGGGTTACAATGACTTCCTGTCAGAGCAAATTGTTATTGCCAGCATTGTGCAGAGAGAAAGCTGCTGGGCAGTAGGACGCAGTAGCAGGCCCAGCAAGGGCAGCTGGGTTGATTCAAGGGGGTTAAGAACATTTTACATTTGTTCTGAGTTCTAGTTCTTACCAAAGATTAGTACATAATTAGGTTTAACATTTCTCTAAAGCAGTGTCTTAAGCAAGCATGATGACTCTGCAAGTCTGTTAACCTGAGCTCAATCACTGGACTCCTGTAGTTCTCTGACTAGTCTGTGCCGGGACACAAATATACCCAGATCCATACATACAAAATAAGTGTGCCAGGTTTGGTGGCATAAGCCTTTAGTCCCAGGACAGAAACAGGCAAATGCTAATGCGTTTTAAGCCCAGACTAGTTGACTTACAGAGTTCCACACCAGCCAGAGCTACATAATGAGACCCTATCTCTAAAATAAAGTGAATAATAATAAGCCAATGTAAAACTGTCACCCATTGAAACAGTCCCTTCTGCCTACCTTTTTTTTTTTTTTTTTTTTTAAGATTTTAAAATTGTGTTTGAATAAACATTTTGCCTGAATATGTATGTATGTGCCAAATGCAGTGCTTGGTGCTCATGGATGTCAGACAAGGGCACTAGATCTCCTGGGACTACAGTTGGGAATAGTTGTGACTACCATGTGGTGCTGGTGATCAAACCCAGGCCTCTGTAAGAACAAGTAAGCATGCTTAGCCACTGAATCATCTCTCCAGCCTTAATTTTTGTTTTGTTTTATTTTGTTTTTGTGGGGGTTTTTGTTTTGTTTTGCTTTGGTTTTTGGTTTTTTGTTTGTTTGTTTGTTTGTTTTTGAGATCAGGTCTCCATTATGTAGCCCTGGTCACCATCAAAATGTTTCTGCCTTCTTATTGCTGGGATTATGGGTGTTTACCACCAAGTCCAGCCAGAAACACTATGTGACTCTGATAGAATTTTTTTTTTAAATAATCAGAATTGGGGACTGGAGAGGAATGATTCAATGGTTAAGTCTATTTACTGCTCTCTTTGTTTTTTTGTTTTCTGTGTCCTTTTGTTTGTTTGTTTTTGTTGTTTTATTTTTTGAGACACAGTTTCTCTGTATAGCTTTGGAGCCTGTCCTGGAACTCACTGTAGACAGGGCTGGTCTTGAACTCACAGAGATCTGCCTGACCCTGCCTCCCCAGTAATGGGACCAAAGGCGGGCAATACCACTGTTTTGGCTTTTTTGTTTTGTTTTGTTTGAGACAGGGTTTCTCTGTCTAGACCTGGCTATCTTGGAATTTGCTCTGTGGGCCGGGCTGGTCTCAAACTCAGATCCACCTGCCTTTGCCTCCTGAGTGCTGGGATCAAAGCATGTGCCACCACTGCTTGGTATGTTTACTGCTTTTGCAGAAGGACTCAGGATTTGGTTCCAGGCACCTATATGGCAGTTCACAACCACCTCTGTCTAAAGGAGTCCCAGATTATGAATGATAACAAATCTTATTATTGAATTAGGCCGGAATTTTTCTTTTAATTTAAATTTGAAACAAGCTTGTTTTACATGTCAATCCCAGTTCCCGAACTCTCACATCCTCTCATGCTCACCCCACCAACCCCAAGCTGGGATTTTCTGATGCTCCCAGATACCTAAGTTTCAGTAAGTGCTGGAAGGGAAGAGAGGCACTACTTCAGGAACAGCTTGCCTCAGAATGAACATGTCACAGGCATAAACTAGAGCTAATCATGCAAGAGATTACAATCCTGTGCAGAGCATGCCTCTCCTGCAAGGGTGCCATCCAACAAGCTCTTGGGTAGAATTGCTTCTGCAGAATTCTCTGCTCAGCAGAACAGGAACCGTACCTATAATAGATAGGCTAGAGCTTGAAAAACTGCATCAGCCAAGTCTTTGCATAATTGTTCACTTCTATGACCATTTTGGTTTTATGCAGCATAGAAAACTTAAGATCACAGCTGCACTTCCTTTCAGCTAACTTGATCCTAAGCAGTGTTTCTGCTTCAGACCCCTAATGCCCACCCAATGTCCCAGGCAGCATTGTAGCTAGAGCTGGACTCGGGTGCAGATCTAGACCCAAGTCTGTTTGTCCAGAAAGAAAAGTTGGTGGTGGAGATGGAAATATCTTTGAGATTAGAGAAAGCCAGGTACTTGGTGGGAGCGTAAAAACAGGTCTGAGAAAACTCATGCTAGATGACTTTCATTTAAAGAAATTAATACCTTGGATCAAGGCATTCATCCAATAAATATTTTCTCTGGGCTGGGAAGATGGTTCAGTCAGTAAAGAGCTTGAAGGTCTGAGTATCCCCTGTCTATAACCCTGGGAAAGAGAGAGAGAGGGCAGAGAGTTTGATCTCTGGAGGCCATTGGCCAACCACTCAATCTTGTTGAATTGATAAGTTCTAGGTTCAGTAGAGACCCTGTCCAACAATAAGGTGGAAAGCAAGCTGGGCAATGGTGGCACACGCCTTTAATCCCAGCACTCAGGAGGTAGAGGCAAGCAGATCTCTGTGAGTTCGAGGGTAGCCTGATCTATAGCGTGAGTTCCAGGACAGCCAAGGCTACACAGATAAACTGTGGGGGAAAAAAAAAAAAAAACAAATGCGAGAACATCTCCAACATCAACTTCCAACCTCCACACCCACTCACACGCAAAAGGTACCTTTTTTTTTTTTTTTTCCATACTGAGGATTGCACTGACTTACATCCTCAGTCCTCATTTCATTACATTTTCTGTGTGTGTGTGAGCATACCATGGTACCCATAGGGAGCTCAGCACACAATATGAAGAATTCAGTTCTCTCCTTCCACCATGTGGGTCCTAGAAATCAAACTCAAATGGTCAAACTTGGCAGCAAGCACTTTTAAGCTGCTAGCCATCTTGCAAGATCTTTTTTTTTTTTTTTTTTTACTTTGAAAGATGGTCTCACTAAGTTGCCTGACTAAGCATTGAAATTGCTGTTGTCCTGCCTCAGTTTCTAGAACAGCTTAGAGTGCAACTCTGTGACACCAGGCCTAACTACAATGTGGACTATAGCAGCATTTTGCAGATTTAAAAAATTTTACAGCCCTCTTAATTACCAAGCCATTTCTACAGTTCTTATAATGGAATTTTCACCAGTCGTGGGGAGTGAAAAAAGACAGGGTTATTGGCATACAGATGTAGGATAGGTATATGCCTTGGCTGCTTCATGGTTTGTTGTTGTCGATGCCATTGTTGGTAAGAATTCAATATATGCATTTGATCACACCCAATCCTGAGGAGTTAAGTCTGGGACTAAAGAATTTATCTAAATAAATGGGGAGTTTGGAGCTGGAAAGATGGCTCAGTAGTTAGAAGCAGTGGCTGCTTGCTCTTCCCGAGGTTCAATTCCCAGCAGTTCACAACTGTCAATAACCACAGTCCCAGGGAATCCGATGCACCCTACCGGCCCCCAAGAACACTGCTTGCACATGCTGCAGACATGAGTCTCAGACTCAAATACAGAAACTAAAAAATAAAACTCAATAACAACAGTCGGGAATGGTGGTGCGGTGCGTGCCAGTAATCTCAGCTCAGAGGAAGAGGAGCCTGAGTTCTAGGCACGTCTGGGCAATACAGAGACCACAGCTCTTAAAAGAATAAAGGGCCGGGCGGAGGTGGTGCACGTCCTTAGTCCCAGCACTCCGAGAGGCAGAGGCAGAGGCAGAGGCAGATGTATCTCTGTGATTTCGAGGCCAGCCTGGTCTACACTTTGAGATCCAGAACAGCTAGAACTGTTTCACAGAGAAACCATGTCTTGAATTAAAAAAAAAAGAAGCATAATGTTTCTGAGTGGGGGAAACAATACTGGATCCAGCAAGAAGAAGGATTTTAGGGCTTTAATTCCTATGTCTTTTGCGTTTTCCTATTTGTGCTCCTCTGACTCAGCTGTCCCCACAAAAACCTAGTCACCTTTTCACATGCAAGATTGGGGACCAGCGAGAAACGAACAAAACGGCTAGAGAGGCGATGGCCCGCCGGTGGGCGGGTTCGCATAACGCCATTTCCCTCCTTTCCCTGTTTTGATTGGCTAAAGGGCGCAGGTGTTTTGGATTGGCCAGACTCTCTACAACCCCAGGGTGCTTTGCGGCGCTCGGTCCTTTCCGCTCGGCCGTTCTCCTGCACAGGAGGTGAGTCCCTACTGCCAGCCACCACCATCGTGTTGCATCGGGCTCCATCGCGCTCCATCCGCTGCCATCGGCGAGAAGCTGCCTGCGCAGCTATGGAGGAGCCTGGGCGCCGATGGCATGGGGCCAGATCCAGAGCAGGGGCGGGAGGACTCGGGGCGGGAGCTCGGGATTCTGGCCTTCACCCGCCGCCCTCTCCCTCATGGCCTTAGGCAGCCATGGCGCCCAGCCGGAATGGCATGATCCTGAAGCCCCACTTCCACAAAGATTGGCAGCGGCGAGTAGACACTTGGTTCAACCAGCCCGCACGCAAGATCCGCAGGTGTGTGGCGCGCGGGCTTCGCGGGGTGCTCGGGTCGGGGTGGGGCCGGAATGGGTGCGTATGGACCGGAGGTGACTCTTCGGCTTTTACCGCAGACGCAAGGCCCGGCAGGCGAAAGCGCGCCGCATTGCCCCGCGCCCGGCGTCCGGTCCCATCAGGCCTATAGTGAGGTGCCCTACGGTGCGATATCACACCAAGGTCCGAGCTGGCAGGGGCTTCAGCCTGGAAGAACTCAGGGTGAGTTCAGCACGGTCTCTGTTGAGTCCTCTTGGTCTCGGTGGAATGATGACATTCTCCGGAATCTCTGTACTGTCTTGATGAAAGTACTTTTGAACCCTTTTCCATCTGATATCACCGAGCTTTTTCGGTGGGGGTCCAGCATGGGAGGGACTTCGAGGTGTTTCATCCATTTCTGTTTCTGGGCAGGTGGCTGGTATCCATAAGAAAGTGGCTCGCACCATCGGCATCTCTGTGGACCCAAGGAGGCGAAACAAATCTACCGAATCACTACAGGCCAATGTGCAGCGCCTGAAGGAATACCGCTCCAAGCTCATACTTTTCCCCAGGAAGCCTTCTGCTCCAAAGAAGGGAGATAGTTCTGTGAGTGCTGCAGGTCTTCGGGGTGTGGGGTTTGGTTCAGTGCAGATGAGTTTGTGCCTGGATCCAGGTCTGCTGAGGCAACTCTGCACAATACTGCAGTGGATATGAGTGGATTGACACTTAATGGCAAAGTGGCACTACAAGTCACGAGTGATCGAGCCGCTATTAAATCCCTGTGCTTTTAATAGTGGCTATTGACGTGGAGCCTGACTTGATGTTTGAGGGTTTTCCCCCTCCCCTACGCAGTTTCGGACATCAAGTATTTTAGCATTTAGAAACAAGTATCAGTGGGTATCTGTCTGTAGGTAGGGCCTTCCTCAAAGTGGGATTAGAAGGTAGATTTGTTCTAATTCCTCAATCCAACAGGACCTTCCCCTATACCTGAGCCAGGGTCTATGGGCCATGAAATGCTGAGTGCTACAGGCCCAGGCAGCCTGTTCCCTAGGAATAGCACACCCAAGACAATGAGTGTAAAAGACAAAACGGCAGCTAGACTTAACTTTTCTTCTTAAAAACAGGCTGAAGAACTTAAACTGGCCACCCAGCTAACAGGACCTGTGATGCCCATCCGGAATGTAAGTAGAAGCTGTTTAGGCTCAAGTTAATACTTTAGATAAGATTGACAGGTGGAAAATTTTGTGATGCACATTGGAGACTGCTTGGGAACAACTTCCCAATCTTTAAAAAAAAAATGTTGGGGAGGGTTTCTCTATATCCCTAGCTGTCCTGTGGTGTAGACCAGGCTGGCCTTGAACTCAGAAATGTACCTGCCTCCCAAGTACTGGGGTTAAAGATGTGTGCCATCACTGCCACCTGGTTAACCTCCATCTTTTAAAGGGATGGCATTGTTTTCCTTTCAGAAATTTGCATGACCCTAATCATGCCTTACTTGTTTGGAATGCTACTGAGTGCTGGAGGTGGGGGGTGCTTTTGTAATTACCTGAAGGGGGGCATGACCCACCTATTGCTGTGATGAAATGCCACCATCAAAACCAAGTTTGTTTTACACTTCCACATTATGGTTCATCATTGGAGAAAGTCAGGGCAGGAACCTGAGGGAAGAGCTGATGCAGAGGCCAAGGAGAGCAGTGCCTGAAGTCATGGTTACAGTTATTTTCTGAGACAGGGTCCCCATATGTAAGCCAAAGCTGGTCTGGAACTTGCTTTGAAGTCTACTCAGGATCCTCCTACCTCAACCTTCCAAATACTGTGGTAACTTGTTTGATCCTAGAAGGTGGTTCTGTATGTGCCTAAAGCCTCTGCGGCTCCTGAGAGCTGAGGCAGTGTGTGTTACAGTTCTGTGGTTAGGTTGCAATCCAAATCACCTTGACCTGTCTTTTTTCAGGTCTACAAAAAGGAGAAAGCCAGAGTTATCACAGAAGAAGAAAAGAACTTCAAAGCTTTTGCCAGTCTTCGCATGGCCCGGGCCAATGCCCGGCTCTTTGGCATCCGAGCAAAAAGGGCAAAGGAGGCTGCAGAGCAAGATGTTGAAAAGAAAAAGTGATATGCTGTTGCAGTATTGCAATAAATTTTCCATAAAGCAAAAGCTGGGTTTTGTTTTTTTTTTTTTTTTTAAGTACATTGGTGTTTTATCTATTTGTATGTGTCTGTGTGAGGATGCTTTAACTGAAGTTAGAGATAGCTGGGAATTGAACCTGGCTTCTTAATCACCGAGTCATCTCTCTAGCCCCTGCATCTTTTTCTCTTGGGAGCAATTGCCAGTGTTTTGTCATTCCGTATTAGAAAGTACTCCAAGAGGAGTCTCCATTGCATCCCTGATTCTTAATTTCAGCATTGTGAGCTTCAGTTAACCACAGATGATGTGGAAGGCTGCCTATTAATGCCAGCCAGGTATTAAGCTCAGTGTATCACATGGTAAGCAGTTTTCTGGCTTTAATTTTTCCCCAAAATAGTTTACGCATTAGCATGTCAGGCCTTGGTGTGCTCAGTCTACTATATCAATAGATGTAGTATGCTCATCCACATTAGCCTTGTGAAAGACCATCATTTGGCTTGGAGCCTTCTGCCCTGCTTTGTGTAGGCACTCTGCCTTGTATTACAAACATTAGGGAGAGCCCAGGGGACAGGTTTGGAGGTCTGGGGTGGTGGGTTTTTTTTTTTTTTTTCTTGCACTCAGAATACTGGCCTAGTGAAGTAGGCCACCAAATACTGGTGGTAGCTCTTGTGAATAGTCCTTCCACATTAGAAGGATAGAAGTGGTCTGGAAATGTTCCAGGCAGCACAGGTTTACCTTTTAGCTCACTTTGCTGGGCATTGGAAACACAAGGTGAGTGAGTGGCAGTAAACATTAGATTTACAAATCTAATGTTTTGGTCATTTGTGAACCCTAAGTGGGAAGTAACATGATCCCTACTGCTGTCAGACTGGAGACACGTAATTTGGCAGTGTTCCTAATACCAGTGGCAGGTTCCAGTAAGTTTTCTGAGTGGCCACAAGGGGGCATAAGTCGTGTGTATGTGTGTGTGTAACTTGGAAGATTCTTTGAGACTTTTGACGTGTATTAGATCTTCATGTATGTGTGTACACTGTACAAATCTAGTACCCACAGGAGCCAGAAAGTGACCATCTGGGTATAGGGAATCACACATTGGTCCTCTATAAGAGCCAGCCACCTCTCCATCCCCAGGTGTGGAAAACTATTTGATACCAGTTTGAGTGTGGTTGAGTATCCTTACAATTTTTGCTCCATGTTTATTTTTACAGATCAGCTCTGGTACCATAGGAGTTGTGAGCCATTTTGATCAACTTAGATTATTTAAAAATCATAGTTGCTCCCCCTTTTAGGGGGGAACGACAGTCTCACTGTGTAGCCTAGCTAGCTATTCTGGAACTTGATATGTAGATTAGGCTAGCCTCAAACTCAGGTCCACCTGCCTCTGCTTCCTTTGGTTTTAAAAATGTTTATAATCCCACCAAGCTGTGGTGGTGCATGCCTTTAATTCCCCTTAGGGGGCAGGAGTTATGTAGGTAACCCTGGGTAGCCGGGAACTCAGGCTAGCCACTGCCTCCTAAGTTCTGGAATAGGTGTGTGCCAGGAATCCTTGCATCCTTTTTTATACATACATGTATGTGCCTCCATGAGTTTATGTGTACTGTGGACTCGTAGGTGCTTGCTGTAAGCTACCACATGGATGCTGGGAACCACTGATCCTCTGCAAGAGGATCTATTTGAATGGATAGGCCTGTTGAGGGATGTAATAACCTGCTGGGTGACTGCAAGTTGTCATGGAGGTGCCCACTGGAACTTCAGGTAAAGGCTCTTGTAAAGGTGCTGGGGAGATTGAGAGCGCTAGCTACCAGGACCAGTATTCAATTTTTAGCACCCACATAGCTGTTCACAACCATCTATAACTCTAGTTCCAGCAGCTATGAGGCACAGAGATATGTGTCTGCAAAACACAGACACACATACAAACACGCACAATTAAAAAAATCTTGTAAAGACACTTGTAAACTTGGATACTGAAAACCAAACACGGGTACTCTGTAAGAGCAAGTGTTTTTAACCTCTGAGCCATTCCTCTACCTCTTTTTCCTTATTTTGGTACAGGGTTTTATCATGTAACCCATTAAGACTGGTCTGAAGTTCATGGTGTAGTCTAGGTTGGCTGCCTCAGCCTCCTTGGTACTGGGAGTAGAGGCCTGTACTCTCCCCTTTGACTCTTATATTATGTAGTAGTTTAAAGCTTGGAGGAGGCTAGATAGAGCTCTGTTGGTAAAGTGCCTATAAGAGTATCTGAAATAATTTCCTAGAACCCACAAAGAAAATCAGAGTATGATGATGCAGACTTGTAACTGATGACCTGAGCTTGATTCTAGGACACTCATGATGGAGGGAGAGAACTGACCCTTATGAATTGTGCCCACACAGACAAAAAGGTGGGTGTGGTAGTGAATGCTTTTAATTCCAGGACTCCAGAGGTCTTAATTTGAGTTCATCACCAAATCACCAACCTGGTCTATATAGCAAGTCCCAGAGCAGCAGCTAAAGCTAATAAGACTCTCTCTCTCTCTCTCTCTCTCTCTCTCTCTCTCTCTCTCTCTCTCTCTCTCTCTCTCTCTCCTCTCCTTCCTTCCCTCTCCCTCCCTGACCCTCCTTTTCTCCCTCCCTCCCTCTCCCTCTCCCTCTCCCTCCCCCCCCCTCTCTCTCTCTCACACACACACACACACACACACACACTCAAAGTACCGGACTGTGGTGACACACGCCTTTGATCCCGGTACTCAGGAGGCAGAGGCAGGCAGGCGGATCTCTATGAGTTAGAGGTCTACTGAGCAAGTTCCAGGGCAGCCTCCAAAACTACACAGAGAAACCCTGTGTCAAAAAATTAAAAAAGGAAGAAGAAAGAAAGAAAGATGAAAAAAACAAGGCCCAGGTGTTGTGTCATAGGCTTGTTTAAAAGGAAGAAATTAGTATTCCAAATTCCTCAGAACTAGTAAAAGGGGTAGTCACAAGTTTAAATTCATCCTGGTGTGTAGGTAGGTCCTATATGCAAGAAGGTTGATTCTGAGTTTTTCTTTTGTGTGTGTCTCTACAGTTTATAAAGTAGCATGTTTAAGCACTTTTTAAAAAAGTTTTAACTAAAGTGACAGCAAAGGGAAGTTGGGTTGGGGTATATGAAAGGTGACTGTGGCTAGATAGGGGGTTAACACAACAATGACTGGATCTCTGTGGGCTCCCCACTCCTCCAAGTCAAGATCAACAATAGATAGTGGTTGTGGAATTAAGAGCCCTACAGATGATAACATTTTCCCAAGTCCCAGAGACTAAAGGGTTCTCTTACTTAGAGGCGGGGCCAGGGCATCTGAGGAGGAAGCCTGGTGCCTAGAAAATATCTTCAACACTTCCCAGTGCTATGTTGGCTGCAGCAGTTTGAGCCTCAGGATTGGAGACACTGTCAGCAGCAAGTTCTTGCAGGGCATTGATGCAGCAGTACAAGGAGTGGATCTGCTATAACACCTCAATTCCAACACCATGGTGCCCGTGAAGAGCAGGCAGCATGTGCAGCTGTGCCATGCTGGTCTTCACGACAGCAGGAATCCAACAGGAGCCCACCCTGCCGGAGGCCTGAAGGGTAAAGAAGTAGCTCCAGTTATTTGTTGGTTAGTTTGGGTTTTTTGTTTGTTTGTTTGTTTGTTTGTTATCAGGACAGGGTTTCTCTGTGTAGCTTTAGAGGCTGTCCTGGAACTAGCTCTTGTAGACCAGGCTGGTCTTGAACTCACAGAGATCCTCCTGCCTCTGCCTCCCAAGGGCTGGAACTAAAGGTGTGCACCACCACCACTCCGTTGTTTTTTGTTTTTTTTTAAATTACTTTTGGATGTTAAATCCTTTTTCTTTTGTAACTTACAGAAAAGGACTAGGGATGTACCTCAATGGTAGAGCAATCACCTAACATTTGCAAGAGCCTGGGTTTGAGCCCCAGCATCACACACATAAAATAAGAATTAAGAAATATATGTCAGGCTGGAGAGATGGCTCAGAGGTTAAGAGCACTGATTGCTCTTTCAGAGATCCCGAGTTCAATTTGTAGCAACCACATGGTGGCTCACAACCATCTATAATGAGATCTGGTGCCCTCTTCTGGCATGCAGGCATTCATAAATAAATCTTTAAAAAAAGAAAAGAAATATATGTCTAGGAGCAGTAGAGATGGTTCAGTGTTTAAGAGTGCACACTGCTTCCCAGGGGGCTCAGGGTTAGCACTCAGTACCCTCATGGAATCTCACAAAAGCCTTTCCTCCACTCCCAGAAGCTCTGAAGTCTACTTCTGGCCAATGCAGGCATGGGACAGGCACATGGTGCACATAGATATGTATAAGCAAAACATCCATACACATAAGCAAAACTTAATCGAGCTCTTAATTTAAAAAATAAAACATATGGGGACAGTGTAAGGGGGGAAGAGGATGGAGGGGAAAACTATTGGGATGTAGTACATGAGAGAAAAATAAAACACACACACACACACACACACACACACACACACACACACACAAAGGTCTAGCTGGGTGTGGTAGCACACACCTTTAATACCAAGACTCAGGAAACAGAGGTAGGCAGATCTCTGAATTTGAGACAAGCCTGGTCTATATAGTGAGTTCCAGACCAGCCATAGGTATGTAGTGAGCGTTTGTCTCAAACTAAAAGAAAAAAAATTTGCCTATTTAGTGTGGAAGTGAAGGGTGTAAAGTGGGCAACACTGCATTTCAAATCATGGAAATTGCTCCTGTCTTCCTGAAATGGGTTCACGTAAAAACATTCCACCACAAAAATCTGCAAAGAGGAGGAAAAAAAACTAGGTTATTGATGAAAAGGACCCAAAAGAGAGGAAAGAAACATCTAGACATCACTCCAGGACAGCTCTTGCTAAGAATATCATCAAAGCTCCAGATAAGTCAAGAGAGACTAAAACCAGTGTGTCCATTACCTGGACCCCGCTTGAGTGTGCAGCCCCATAGACTGCTCCTGCCTGCCACTTCAGCCCACACTGCCATTGCCACCACAGCACCGGTCTCTCCTGGTCTCCCTGCTTTTGCCAAGTGGTCTTATCTCTGAGTGCCCCTCCCTCCTGCAGAGTACTCCTGCCAAGTGGAACGTAGCTATGCTTGGATGCTATCTAGGGCTCCTTCCTCTCCTTTTCCTCCTCCTCTCTTCCTCCCTTCTTCCCTCCTTCTCTATCCTCTCTTTCCTTCCTCTTGTCTCTCATCTTCTCCTTCTTCTGTGCTTTTTCTCCTCTTCTACTTCAAGCTCTAGCCCTTCTCTACCCCTCCCTAAACCTCCCCTTTCATCTTTGATTACATACCTAGGGAAACTAGCCTGGCTACCAGAGAATCCTGGAAGCAGACCTCTCCCATTATACCTCAGGGTGACAGAGGCTTGCCCTGGTATCTCAAGACAAGGTTCTTCTTGCACAGGAACAACAAAATATATAATAAGCATTGTGTTCTGTGTTTTGATGCAATTTATTTGGTGCAACCAGTATCTAAGTAATATGTCTAGTTTCTTCTCGGCCTGGCAGAAACTAAAATGTGAGTGAGATCTTGTTTGTTACACAATGGCTGTAACCCCTCTGCTTGCCACAGCAGCCTGAAGACAAACTCAGTAAACAGCCCTCTCCTTCTCCTAACCCTGCTCCTGGGTCCCCTCATGGTCATTGTGTGAAATCATGTCCCTTTTACTGTTTGTAACACTCATGACCCCACCCTGCCAGAAAATGGCAATTGCTTCAGTTTGTGTACCTGTGTGGTCTCTGGAAGGTGTGGAATTATCAGTGGAATGGGGGACACTGGGAGAGCCACGCAGAAGGGTAGTTTGCAGAGAATGCCTTGGCTCCTAGGACAAACCTCAGGGGAAACAGGTGCCGAGTGTTATAAGCTTGTGAAGAGCACACTTAGTGAGCCCTGGGTGAGGCCAGGAGCTGATGGCTGCTTCTGACTGTTAGTCAGAAGCCCCTAGCACAGCTCAAGCCCCTGCAGAGTAGTGTGTTTGACCTTCCAAGGCCTAGTGACGTCTGAGACTTGGCTGAGTCCAGACTCCAGCTGTCTTATGAGTATGAGAAGCTGGAAGACAAGACAGAATGAAGTCAGAAATATCTGGGGTGTTTCCTGGGGTGCTAGAGTTTGGCCCAGGAACTGGCTCTGGCTTAGGCACGTTCCTGACACTGGAACCAACTCCACAGAGACCATAGGGACTGTGTCCCCATCCATAGCAAGTGTCCCTTCTGGTTAGGCGTGGGTAGCCTGGGTAGGGGGCAATAAGGCTGTTATGACACATTTGGGAATTCTGTAGGTCAAAGAAAGCAGAAGTATGGGATCTGAGCTGTTCAGCGGAATCCAGATGGGGTGTCAGTTACCTCCTGCTGTGTGAGCCCTCCCTGAGCCACAGGATGGATTATGTCACCTGCTGGGAAACACAGGATATCCAGCTCCCAACAGTTCGAGTCAGAGTACAACAGTTTGCAACAGAATGCAGTAGTCTCCTAGGGCAGAAGGGATAAGTCACAAAATGAGAATGTAAGTTGCTGCTGGCACATCTCTCAGAGGGGAAGGGCCAGACTCCATCAATAACAAATATAATTTTGATTTCCCTCTGTATTTTGACCAGTTGGGGTATTCCTATAGTGGCCTCTACTAACAAAGAAAAAAAAAAAAAAAAAAAAAAGTGGCTTCTAGGATGCCTGACCTCATCAGCCATAGATAACTCCCTGGTTTTACAGTGCCTGACATGAATTCCCTCCTATTGAGTGAGCCTTAAATACAATTAAATGGCTGCTGGTTACCTACAAAGCGGGTGTCCTGTTGTTTGGTATTGACCATTGTTGTGGACAGTAGACTCTGGCTGGTGGGACTATTGACTCCTTTCCTCTATTGACACTTGCATAGCACCTTTGCATACTGTGAGGGCTAGGCCGTAGGGAGGAGTCTCCCTTCCAGGCCACTTCCAGTTCAACTCCTCTAAGTCCATTGTCTGAAGCATCTGATGACCTCATCAGTAGGGTCTTATCTTCAGTTCTGGGAGGCAACCTAGAGCAATGGCAATCTCCTGTATTATCTGGGGAGTCTTTTTGACTCCGGTTTCCCATGGCTGGCACTGGGGTTTTGTTAGTCTTTGGATATTGTAGGGAGCATTACAGGCTAAGGAAACACCATGGAGCAGGGGGCAGAAAGATTGTAACAGTCAGAGAACCAGACATTTGCTGTGAGATAGTGACTTCTACATATGACAGGGAACTACAACATTGTCACCTAAACAAGATATGTACAGTGACAACACCAGTTGGCGTGCCAGTGTGGATTGTGTCACTTTTGTTCAGAAACAAGATCCTAGGTAGATTATCCAGTCCAAAGTAGTCAGCCCTAAACACATACACATACAAGCAACACTAAATGGACTGGAAGTAGGCTGTGTGTGTGTGTGTGTGTGTATATATATATATGTATATACATATATATGCATATGTATATGTATATACATATATGCATATAATATATATGTGTATATGGCTAAATATATGTATATAAATATATATGTGTGTATATATGGCTATATATGTGTGTGTATGTTATAAATATATATGCATATTTATATGGCTATATATATATATGTATGTATACATGTATATAAATATATGTGTGTGTATAACAAGAATAACTAAAGAGAGTTTGGCAGTGGTGGCACACTCCTTTAATCCCAGCACTCAGGAGGCAGGCAGATCTCTGTGAATTTGTGGCCAGCCTGGTCTACAGAATGAGTTCCAGAACAGCCTGGGCTATACAGTGAAACACTGTCTCAAAAACCCAAAAAGATTAAAGAGGTTATGGATTTGAGAGGGAGTAGGAGGGCACCGGAAAAGTTGTAGGAGGAGGGGGATGGGAGAGATTTAAATACAGTGTTTGTGTATGAAATCTCTCTCTCCTTCTTTTCTTGTCTTTGTTTTTTGTTTGTTTGTTTGTTTGTTTGTTTGTTTTAAACAGAGCTTCTCTGTGTAGTCCTGGCTGCCCTGGAACTTGTTCTATAGACCAGGCTGGCTTGAACTCAGAGATCCACCTGCCTTTGCCTTTAGAGTTCTGGGATTACAGGTGTGAGACACCACTGCCTAACTCATGTATGAAATTCTCAAGAAAAAAAAAAATCAATAAAAGTAATGGAATTACTGATACCACTGGGGGGAAAATCACAAAAGAGGCTTAGAGAGATTCTTAGCTGTTGTTCTTAAAGAGGGCCTGGGTTTGGTTCCCAGAACAAACATGGCTATGGTTTGTACTGCCTATAACTTGGTCCATGATATCTGGCATCCTCTCTTGGTCTGCAAGGGCAGCAAGCACACTTTGAGTGCGTATACATACAGACTAAATACTTATGCACATAAAATAAACACATAAAATGTATGTTCTGCTATATTGTTTCCTATAGTTTTGCAACTATATTTGAATTAAAATGAAAAAAGATATATTTTAACTTATAAATTTTGTTTTATGTATATAGGTGTTTTGCATGCATATCTGTCTGTGCACTACATAGGGGTCCTGAAGAGACCAGAAGAGAGCATCAAATTCCCTGCAAGTGGAGTTACAAATAATTGTGAATCCTCTAGAATAGTTTAAAACAAAACAAAACAAAACAACAGGGTTTCTCCATGTAGATTAGGAGCCTGTTCTGGAACTAATTCTTGTAGACCAGGCTGGTCTTGAATTCACAGAGATCTGCCTGCCTCTGCCTCCGCCTCCACCTCTGCCTCCTGAGTGGTGGGATTAAAGGTGTACACCACTACCTCCTGGTTCTAGAAGAGTTCTTAACTCCTGAGCCATTTCTTCAGCCCCAACAGCACTTCCTTCTCAGACCCCCAGCACCCATAAGGTGGTTCACAAGCATTTGTAACTCCAATTCTAAGGGATCCAATACTCTCTTCTGGGAAGGACACATAAATATATACGGGCAGGCAAACACTCATACACTCATACACTCAGAAATTTAAATTTTTTAAAAAAAGAAACCCCTCAGGCATGGTGGTACACACATTTAATTCCAGGACTTGGGAGGTCAAGGCTATATAGAGAGATCCTGTCTCATAAAACAAAACAAAATAAAAAAAGAAAACAAAAACTTCCTTTACAAAACCCCATCAACTAATAAAAACATTTTTGCATTTAAAAAGCTAGAGGGGTAGATACAAGATGATAATAGTTTTATGTCTGGGTGCTCAATTAAAAAAATTTTTTTTGCTCACTTATCAGTATTTTAACATTTCAGCACTGACATGTGTTATTTCCTGTACGGTAATAACAAAATACACTTGAAGGGAGATCTCATTTCCTGTGTCTGGCTAGCACAAAAACCTGAGGCAGCAGAAGCTGGGAGCAGAAGGAATTCATTGTTACCCAGTGCTGGGAGGCGAGGCATGCATGACTCACCCTCCCCAGCCCCTAGGCCATGGGACTGGCACTGAAGCAGGGGCATTGGCCCAAGCATCAAGTAGAACAGGGCTGTGGGGACACCAGCTTGTCCCCCATAGTTTCTGTTTGTCTATTAGTGAAGTCAGGGCCACCAGGGGCCAGCAAACACCAAGCTAGCTTCCAGGAGGTTGATTAAAACCTTTGGTCTGAGATACCAGCTACCAAGCTTCTTGAGTCTTCCTTTCTCTCTTTCTCTGACTGACCATCTGTCACTTGCCCTACAGTTGGACTTTTGTGATGGAAATATTGAACCAGACTTTGGGTGAAACACTGAACCCTTCAGACAGGCAGGTGGCTTTGGAGCAGCTCCTGAACACTTTATTGCTTTTTTTCAAGCTTATTGTGTTTTTAATTATGTGTCTGTGTCTTTGTATGGGTATATGCTTGTGAGTGTTGGTGTCTGAGAAGGCCAGAGGCATCAGATACGCCTGGATGGAGTAACAGGTGGTTATCATTCATCTGACATGGGTGAACTAAGAACAGTATGTGCTATTAACTGCTGAGTCATTTCTCCAGCCCCTTGAACCTTTTTTGTTTGTTTTGAAACAAGGTCTTATGAACCCTTGGCTGTCTTGGGACACACTATGTAGACCAGGCTGGCCTCGAATTTACAAGGATCCTCTTGCCTCTGATTCCCAGGTGTTGGGAATAAAGGTGTGCGACACCACCACTGCCACTCTGACTCCTTTTTTAAGGGAACTTTTTCTTTGTAAATTCATTCCCCCTCCCATGTGTGTCTGTGTGTCTGTCCGTGCATGTACATAGAGGTCAGTTCTCTCCTTCTACCATGTAGGTTCCAGGAGGGTGTCAGGCTTCGTAGCAAGCACCTTGGCCTGCACCAGCCATTTCATTGTGCTAAATAAAATCTTTGATGCCTCTCCTTTTAAAATGGATGGGGTGGATGCGTCCACAGTTCAGCGTTGTCCAGTAGTCTTCCTAGACAATGTAGGGCTTGGTGTGGGGGGAATTATAGAACAGTCTCCTGAATAAAGGAGTGGACACTCGTGATATCTCAGTGATATCAAGGCAACAAGTCTGGCTGGGGACCTGGGAACTTCCCAAAGACCAGTGTCCCTCAAATTCTGTTGGAGAGACCAGGGTCCCTGCTGGCACTGCTGGTTCACTGAGAGTTCTGAATATCTACTTAGAGAGTGGTCCTTTGATTAGATTTCTTATTCTTTTTGCTCATGTTCAAGGCTGAGAGGCCAAGAGGTTAAGAGTCTGACCCAGAATAGCGGAATCTCGGGGAACCAGGCTCCAGGAGGATCACAGTTCCCTATGAACAGAAAGCCATCACCACAATCCCACAAGCAATTGATGGGCTAAAGGTGGGGTCTCCCAGTCCTGAAGACACAGGCCTGAGATGACCAGAGCCAGAATCCTGTGTGGGACTAGCCTTGGAGAAGGGTGATCCAGAGCAGCTGAGGAGGTGGGAAAGGGACAGGTGAGCTTCCAGGCATCTTTCTGCTCTCTCTGGACATGGAGGGTGGGTGCCACAGCCCCATGTACTGAACCCACCAGAAGACCCTTGGCTGCTGGGATGGGTATGTCCATGGTGCCAAGCTGGCAGAAGAGATGTTGTTCTCTTCCCACCACATCTTGTCAGTTTCCCACCTCACCGAGGCTACTGGTGGTTCCTCCCACCCCCATATATCCCTGTCTTGGTATTGACACCCTTTTGACCCAGAATCTTCTGGAGTACTATTTGTTGGTGTTTAACATGCCTCACTCCACTCCTACACACACACACACACACACACACACACACACACACACACACACACACACCCACCCTGCCCTGAATACAGCTCTCCAGCCATCTTCACCTCAGTCCCCACCCTGCGACTCACCGTCACCCTTACCCTCCTAATCCCATGGCTTTAGGTCAGGTCTCTGCACTATAATTAGACAGAAATTGGTAAAAAGAATGAATGGGCTGGGAGGTGATTTCTGTCAGCCAACACCTCTTCTGGGGAGAAGAGGGAGGGGGAATGAAGCTTCTCTTCCACCTGGGGGCCTACACATTGTGAGAAAGGGACATCCTTTCTGCCCCCCAGCTTGCACGTGCAAACAGTGAGCTCCCACTGAGTTGCTTGTTGATTCAGGTGACAATCCTAAGAGGGGTGCAGGCTTTAGTGTGACTCTGGGGTGGGTTGTGCCTCTCTTGGAAGCCGTCTCGAAGCAAACCCGGTGCCTAGATACCAGCAGTGCAGAGCCTTGAGCACTGAACGAACCCTATAGAGACACCACAGTCCCAGAGCTTTCATGAAACCCAGACTCCTATTTCTCAGCTCCAGTGCCGGGATCGAAACTCAGCTCCAAGGTGCGGCTCTTCGGGCTATCAGCTCCCTGCTTAGTCCCTGTGCTTTTTCTCCTATGGCCCCACCCCGGCCCCGCCCCTTCGCGATCCCCTCCATCCCTTCCCCGCTGCATCGCCGCCCTACAGCCCCCGCGCTGTGGCGGCCGCCCGAGACACGTGTGCCCGCGCCCGGCGGGCGTGCGGGGGAGCGCGGCCACGCCTGGCCCGGCCACCATTTCTCTGGCGCCCACCGGTTCGAGTGCGGAGCCTGAAGCATGAGTGGGGACTCGGAGCGCGCGGTGGCCCCGGGGGTGGTGCCTGCACCTTGCGCCTCGAAGGTGGAGCTGCGGTTGAGCTGTCGGCACCTGCTGGACCGGGACCCGCTGACCAAGTCCGACCCCAGCGTGGTGCTGCTGCAGCAGGCACAGGGCCAGTGGCTACAGGTAGGGCGGCCAGCGTTCTGGAGATGGGCACTTGAAGATCTAAGTGTGAGTTGAGATTTGGGGTGCTGGCAAGGGTGTCCCGAAACTGGGGCTACTAGGGCAAAAGAAGAGGTGTCCACCTACTGTGAGAAGGGCGGGGCAACAAGGGAACAGCGGCTGTAAGGGACCTTGGTGAAAAGTGCCCAGAAGTGCAGCCGAGGGTCTCAGGCTGGGACTGTAAAGCTAGATAGCGTGAAGTGCCCAGGCTAGACTAATGAGCTCAGGAGGGAGTGCGGCTCAGGGATGAGATGGCAATACCTGAGGCAGATATAAGGGCTGTCTAAGGTCACAGGGTCCCCCTTCTATTGGCTGCCATAGCTATGAGCTTCTCACCCAGGAAGCAGAGGCACCTGAAGTAGGATAGTCAGTGTTAGGGCTGCTAGCTAGACCTCACTGTTTGGGCAGAATGGAGCTGGGCAGGGCTGGACATCCTTCAGATTCAAGTCGCACTGGCAAGAGACCTACCTAGCCTGTTCCCGTCTCCTCACTGTTTACAAGAAATCACAAATTATACACATGTGGGTACCGGGTTGAGGACAGCAAGCCCCTCCCCACTCCTTAATGCCTCCTGCCTACCCAGATCTGAGTGTCTACCTTCAGCCTGGGGTTTTTCCACTGGACACCCAAAAACCCAGGGTAGTCAGCATCTTCAGGGAAGTATGCTTGCCTGTAGTCACTAGCTAAACCCTCAGATCTTAGTGCCAATGTCAGGGATATTGCCCATGGTCTATGCTGTACAAAACCTTTTCTCAGTCCCATCTCCCATTGGGTACAGGCTTCATCTCAGGAGTGATAAACAGGGGCACTTTAGTTGGGAGGCCTAACTGGTATAAAAGACTTAAGCCTGAGTCCCTACCCAAGCAAGAGTATCCCTCCACCAGCAGCTGTGGGGCACCCCTTGGCTGTGGCAGACAGGTGCAGGAAGCAGGGAAGAAGAGCCAGGAAAAGGGTGACCCTGTGAACATCATGGGGTGTTCATGGACCCTAGGGTGCGCAGAGGATGCAGGCAGTGAAGGGGGAGACGTATCATGGGGTGGTACCTCACTTAACATCTGCTCTGCATATTCACTCTGGCATTCCAGGGTGTTTCTTAGACTCTGGGGCTGAGAAATCTGGGGTTCACTGACCTTGAAGATGAAGGACCTGCCCCAAACCATGTGTTTAAGACCCTAGAACATATGGGGGGCTTCTGTTACTCCAGGATATGGGGGGTTGCTACTCCAGGATATTTAAGGGCCATCTTGTGACTCAATTCCTCCCATAACATTGTATTGCTTGGTCTGATTATATATGCATATATATGCATATTATATATGCCTGGTGCATATATTTCTGGGAAGGGCCCATGCAGACCCTTGTTTTGTATGGTAAGGGGATTTGATATTTTATTAGCTAAAGTTTTTCACTGGTAAATGGAGGGTGCTGAATTCAGTGGGGGAGACTAGTGAGCTCAAGTCCCTCCATCAGGGAAATTTCTTTGCCACTCAGCTGAGTGCTGGGGAAAGGTCTTCACACTGGGCTTGCCCTGCCCAGGGTCAGAATCTGATACTGTCCCTGACATCTTGGTCATTGGGCAGAATTCTCCCTGTTGGTCTCTGAGCCTCAGTTTTGCCATCTGTAATGTGGGGACAGGCAGGCAGTAATGGGCATGAAATGAGAGGATACAGAGAAACGGTAGCCTGTGGCTGGCTGGGGAAGGGATTTTTTTTTTTTTATCCCAGGTGTAAAAGTGCCTCTGATATATAGTGGCCCCTCTGGGCCTGCAGTCATATATACACAGGTGGGAGATGAGTCCCATCAACAGAAAATAGGCTTGGGATGGCATAGATGAGTGGGAGAGGAGATGGCAGGAACCCAGGTCCATCTGTAGGGAGGGCCCACCTGTCAGGTTGGCTCACAGGATGAGGCTTGTTGCAGGTGGACAGAACCGAGGTGGTGAAGAGCAGCCTGCATCCGGTGTTCTCCAAGGTCTTCACTATCGACTATTACTTCGAGGAGGTGCAAAAGCTACGTTTTGAGGTGTATGACACCCATGGACCTAGTGGGCTGAGTTGCCAGGATGACGACTTCCTAGGGGGCATGGAGTGTACCTTGGGGCAAGTGAGTACCCATTACCTTGGAAGGGAGGAGGGAAAGAGTAGCTTCTAGGGCAGCGATGCCCTCAACTCAGGGATTCTGCAAGGATGAGCATCTGGCTCTGCCTGCCTCTGCTCCTCTTTAAAAGCACCTGTTTGTTTGAGATCCTCCTGCCTCAGCCTCCTGAGTCTTGCTGTACCAGACTGTCCACCTTTTCTTATTAGTTGTGGTGTTTGTTTTACAGGGTCTCATTATGTAGCCCTGGCTGCTCCTGGGACACTCATAGAGATCTACCTGTCTCTGCCTCCCAAGTACTGGCATTAGGGATGTGCTGCCTACCAACCCTGGCCCTCATCAATATTTAACAATTTATTCATTTTATGTGTATGGGTGTTTTGCATGCATCTATGCCTGTATACCATGTTCCTTCTGTGGCCCTAAAAGCAGAGTTACAGATAGCCGTGAGCTTCTATGTTGGTGCTGGGAGCCAAACCCTGGGTCCTCTGCAAGAGCAGCAATACTCCCACCTCTAAGCCGTCTCTCCTAGAATTTTTGTTTGTTTGCTTTTTTAAAAAAAGGTGTGTGTGTGTGCAGGAAGACATATGGCTCAGGTTGGCCTTGCCTTGAACACCCTATGTTGCCAAGGATGATATTGAATTTCTGATCTTGTTCCCATTTCTCAATCACTGAAAATACAGGCATGCAACACCATACCAGTTTTTAATGTTTTTGAATTGGATTATATGCCCCTATGTTTTCAGTGAATCTGTTCTGACATGTCTCCCTCCAGCCCCTGACCAACCCTGTCACTGGGTCTTTGTACCCATTTCAGAGAAGTGTTCTCACGTGAGTGAATAAACATACAAATTCTCATTTGATAGAGTGCTTGCCTATTGTTCACAAAGCCCTGGGTCTGATGTCCCCAGCCCCATATAAAAAGAAGTAGAGACTAGACAATCAGAAAGTTAAGATTGCCAGGCATGGTGGTTCACATTTTTAATCTCAGCACCCAGGATGTGGAAGCAGGTAGATCTCTATGAGTTCAAAACCAGCCTGGTCTACAAAGTGGGTTCCAGCTAAGGCTACATAAAGAGATCTTATCTCAAAAAAAATTAAAGATCATCTTCAGCTATATGGTGAATTTGAAACCAACTTAGAATACATGAGGCTGGGGGTGGGGGAACCTGGGAAAATGCCTCACTTGTTAAGAACACTTGTTGCATAAACTTGAGGACCTGAGTTCAAATTTCTAGCACCCACAAGCATTGAGGGGTGGAGACAGGGCTTATTGGCCTCCAATCTAGTTCTAGGTTTTGTGAGAGACAGTCTCAAGATAATAAGGTAGAGAGTGCTAGACAGGACACCTTATGTCCTCCTCTGGCCTTCACACACATAGGAATGCGCAACCACACATACATGCACACACATCCACTCTCTCCCACAAACTAGGTATGGTAGTACATGCCTGTGATTCCAACATTTGGGAGTTAAAGGCAGGAGGATCAGGAGTTCAAGGCCATCATCAAACACATATCAAATGAGACCAGTCTGAGCTATTTGAGACCCTGTCTCAACACAAGAAAAAAGAAAGGAAGAAAGGAAGGAAGGAAGGAAGAGAGAGAGAGAGAAAGAAAGAAAGAAAGAAAGAAAGAAAGAAAGAAAGAAAGAAAGAAAGAAAACCACAGCTGTAATGGCTCTCACCTATAATCCCAGCCCTCAGCAGGCTGAGGAAGGAGGATTACTGCCATTCCCATATCAGCCTGGGCAGCATAGTAAGATCCTGCTTTAAAAATCTCTTCCTCTTCCTCTTCCTCTTCCTCTTCCTCTTCCTCTTCCTCTTCCTCTTCCCCTTCTCTCTCTCTCTCTCTCTCTCTCTCTCTCTCTCTCTCTCTCTCTCTCTCTCTCTCTCTCTCTCTCCTCTCCTCCCTCCCTCCCCCCTCCTTATCCCCTGCCTCCCCAAACCACACTCACCCTGCACACTGTTCTGAGACTTGTTCTTTTTTCTCTTCATGGATCTTTCCATATACACACGTATATCTTCCAGAGCCGGATGCACAGCTCAGTAGTGGTACTTGTAGTTAACGTTTGAGGTTCTGGGTTCTATTCCACACAAGGCAGGGGGAGGTCTTCATGTTTTTCCTTGTGGCTGGGGTTGAGGGGAGTAATGCTATCCTGAGTAGGGGATTCTGCTGGTAGCCCATGTGACAAGCACTTTACTGCTATTGGTTACTTTGCATATGCACCGGGCTGTGTGCTATACCCTTCTCAACTTGCCATAGGAAATCATTTACATTAACGAATAGTTTATAGGCAACAAAATGAGGGCACTGAGATAGACAGTTTCATGTGATGTCTACTGACTAGATGATCATTTCTGTCACCTGCAGGCTGCCCTTTCCAGCCAGTGCCCTGGCTCTTCTGTTCTCGGGTTTCCTGTGTGTTAACCACATGGCATGTTCTGGGTGTCTGATTCTCCATTCCAACATCATGTGTGTGACTCATCCCATCACTGCCTGGTCAGATCTTTTTGTCATCCCAATTTTACATAACAAAGACTGAGCTGGAAGTGGGATACAATTCCTTCCAGGTTCCTACGGAAGATGGCACAGTCATAGACACCTCCACACACACATACACATGCACCACAGTCCAGGTGGGACTGAGCAACAGGAACATATAGAGACATATATGACCACACGCAGATGGACACATACAGATTCTGTACTTGAACACAACTTTGTGCATTGTCTGCACCGAAGTCAGCTTGGCTCCTTGTCAGGGACCACAATATATCACTCTTTTTACTATCACCCTCTGGTGTCCACCATCCAGTAGAAAATGTGAGGCAGATAGCACTCCTGGTGTCAAGGTGATAGTTAACCTATAAACAAAACCATCCCAGGCCTTCATACACAGAGCCACTGATTTCTCCAGGGAGATGTGAAGGTATTCTGACCAGGGCATGCTGCCCGATAGGGTTTACTCAATTTTGCCTATGTTTCCTACTGGGCAGGTGATATGCTGTGTGTAGCCTAAGCCTATGTGAAGTCATCTCCTTCCTTAAGTTAGGGGTGCATTGCTCCATGGTGAGCTATCTACCCAGTGAGACAGACAAGGAGGAGAGGCCAAGCTTGGAAATGAATTCTCTAGGAACTGTGCATCGAGGCTCACATCTGAATGGCCCTCTCTAAGCAGGCACTGGTGCAGAAAAGTCAAGTGTGCTCCTTCTGCCACCCCAGGGCCACCCTGACTTGTTTGGGACAGTAGGGACCCAGGGTGGGGCTCAGAACTATTCAACCAGTCACCCTACAAGGGTTCTCATTCCCAGGCCGAAGAACAGAATTAGGTCAGCACATATGCTAAGTGTGTGATGTGTGTACCCCACAGGCAGGTGGTAGGTTGGCCCAGGAGTGGTGGAAGTGAGAGATGGCACACAGATGTCAAGTAGCACATTCTGGCAACAGCAGAAGGTCACCAGAGCCCAGGGGACCCAGTAAGAGCAGAAGTAAGATCCTAGTGAGGCTGAGGACCATCCCCTTCATCCTTCATCCTTGCTGACTCCCTTGGTTTCCAGATTGTGGCCCAGAAGAAAATGACACGCCCATTGCTGTTGAGATTTGGCAGAAATGCTGGCAAATCCACCATCACGGTGAGACCCAGGGCTGAGACTGTCCCTTCCCACATGGCCTGGGGGAGTGGTGTCTTGGGAGGAGGTGAGTAGGGAGGCCTCAGATGGGTTGTAGCTGTGGAGCTGCTAGGAGAGACCAGAGCCCCCTCAGGGTCAGTGGCAGCTGAAGCAAGAGGATGAGACCGGTGGCCTGGAGCCCATGGATCCCATGTGACCCGCTCAGGTGATAGCAGAGGATATCTCTGGGAACAATGGCTACGTGGAGCTCTCCTTCCAAGCCAGGAAACTGGATGACAAGGTGAGGCTCTAGGATTCGCTGCATGTTGGGCTCTGAGCCTTGTGCAGGCTGCCCCATTATAAAAACCTAGGTCCTGCTCAGCACTGGCCTCTAAGCTTCAGAAACAAGTTGCATGATGGCTGTGTGTGGAGCCCTTGGCATGCTGCTATCACAGTTTTGGCCTAGTCACTATGTTCATTGCTGTTACATTTTACAGTCATCACTGTCATCACCCTCCAGCTACATACACACACACACTCTGCTATATGTGTAGAAAGCACTGTTCTGCATCGCATCATGACATGATGACTAAGCTACCGCTGGCAGACTACATGTTTAATGATGGGGAGAGAGGCCCCGGGAGGACAGTGGGGTCAGTGTTTTGAACTGGGAACTGGTTCATAGGTTCTTCTCATGGGGCGGGAACTGATCCTGAATAGGTACCTGTATCCTTTTAGATACTTAAGCCTGGACAAGCAAGGGTGGGTAGGTGGGGTGTGAACGATTGTTTAGACACCAGGCAGCAGGAGTGAGAAATAGCAGGGCAGGGGTTGTGGAAACCCACCTGGGGCCAGTGAAGGCTCCAAATGTCGAGTTCTTATCGCTGTGGACTCTCAGGGAGCGTTTGTAACTTATGTTATGCCTGAGGAGATTAAGTCTGTGGGGAAGGGATGAGATTCCAAACTGCAAGGGATGGAGCCATCCTCAAACCCACAGTTGGCTAGCTCCCTTGCCAGTACATCCTCTGCTGCTTCAGGATCTCTTCAGCAAGTCGGACCCTTTCCTAGAGTTGTATCGGGTGAATGACGATGGGAGTGAGCAGCTGGTGTACAGGACAGAGGTAAGGACCCACTGCCTGATGACAGAGGGGCTTCTGGGATCAAATGAAGTGACCAGAAAGGGCCCAGCACTCTCTCAGAGCTGGGACAGAGGGATACCCTGTCCATGTGGCTGTGGAGTCTTCACTTCTAAGACCCTTTACTCTCTTTCCATGGATGGAACAGCTGGGTGGACGTGGCTCTTTGTCCGCCCAAATTTAGCGTGGCAGCTTTGTTGTCACTGTTCCTATTTTTAGGCATACCTGCTCCCTCCTGCCGGGAAACAGGATTTTAGTTACAGCAGGGAAAGAGTTTCCTTTTGAGACAAATTAATTTGAGCGAAGAGAATCTATTTAAGGAGAAAACAGCCTGGGTGGCTGGAGTGAGGCAGAAGCTATTAGGGTCAGGGGTGAAGGGAGTGGAGAGCGGGAAGGTCTGGGCCACATCCAGTCCTGTTTGGAGCCTGGATCGAGCCTAGTCTCCTGGTACACATACTCTCCACCGGGCAAGGTACAGGATGCCACCCAAGTGCCCCTTCACAGCTGTTTATCCCAGGACTCTGAGAGCCCTGTATTCCTGGCTAAGGGACCTATGACCTAAGGACCCAGAACTCCCTGGACCCTAGCTCCCTCAGGGTTCCCACCTAAGTCAGTCTTTCCTGGCCCATAGGTAGTGAAGAATAACCTTAGCCCAGTGTGGGAGCCCTTCAAGGTGTCACTGAATTCACTCTGCAGCTGCGAGGAGACACGGCCTCTGAAGGTAGGATGAAGCAGGGGACAGGACTGGAGGTGGGGGCCAGGGTTAGAGTGGGTGGGGGAGTAGGGACATAGCCATCGGGTCAGGGCCAGGACCCATGGACGGGTGCCCAGTTCTTCCAGAGACACTAAAGCCTTAGAGAGTTAGGATCTGTAGACAAGGGGAGACCGAGGATAAATGACAGCTTAGCTAGGGCCGGAAGGACCCCAGGTCCTCTGAGGGTCAGTCCACTGAGAGGCCTGGGCTTCACAGTGCCTGGTCTGGGACTATGACTCCCGAGGAAAACATGACTTCATCGGTGAGTTCACCACCACCTTCGCAGAGATGCAGAAGGCCTTTGAGGAGGAGCAGGTGAGTGCTGGACCATCCCTGGCCATAAGTTCTGACTAGTTCTAGTGGGTCTCTGGGAGGCTAGTTATTCTACCCCACCCCAGAGAAGACATAATGGTGACAAAGAGCAGTGACACCCACCACGTGACCAGAACAGGGGCCTGCAAGCAAGTGACCATGTGAGCGACCATGTCCATGTGTGTGCCAAGGAGGGAGGAGCACTCTTGCTGAGACCTGCCTAGCCCTCTGTAGCTAGGTGGGTGTGGTGGGAGAGTTGCCTTGGGTTCCTTATGGGCCGGCCCTGGTGTCCCTCAGGAAGGCTCAGAATATGGTTGACTGTGGTGCCAAGGCTGCAGTATGTAGAGTCTAACCAGGACCCTTAACTTGCTCATAGTCTCATCTACATGGCTCCTTTCTGTTCCCTTGTGGAATGGGTATGTCACCTCAGAGGCCATCCCTGACCCCCATGGGCAGCATGGGCCTCATACTCACTGGTGGAGACAGCCTTGTGGAGAATGAGGTCCCCAGCAGTGCTGGGATTACAGGGTCTCCTGGCCCCTCTGGGAGGGGCCTGGATACTGCTGCTCTGGGTGGAGTTTCTGCCTGTCCCTGTCCCTGTCCCAGGCCCAGTGGGACTGTGTGAATGCCAAGTACAAACAGAAGAAGCGCAATTACAAGAATTCTGGGGTGGTGGTCCTGGCAGACCTGAAGGTGAGCCTCAGTCTTGCCCACAGCCCCGAGGGAGATGGGTTGGTGGGATTGACAACCATGTTGTCAGATGGTTCTCAAAGGTCCAGTTCTGAGGTCTGGTGAGCTTCATTGTGGGGTCTTGGAATACCTGGGAAGAATGAGGGAGGAGGGCAGGAAAGATGTTCCCACAGACTATAGTGCCTAGGGGAGAGATGCCCATAGGCTCCCTACCCCACTGACACAGGCCTGCTTTTCTGGGTGGAGTAGGGTGGGATGAGGGGGTCATGAGTGTTTTGCCAACGGCATTGCCTGGAAGCTCCACAGGGTCCACTCCTTCCTGGATTACATCATGGGTGGCTGCCAGATCCACTGCACGGTGAGTCTATGGGCTCTGCCCTCCATGTGGCCCCCAGTCAGGACCACATACAGAGAGTGGCAGGTTCCTGGGTGCTTGCTACATTTCCCTGTGTCGAATTTCCCTTTATGCTGACAAGAAATAGGATGCAGGAGTTGAGGACCAGCCCTGGGCCACCCTCCCCCAGCTGTATCCAGTGCTTACTGTCTACAAAATTGTAGAGGCAAGAGAAAAACCAACAAAAAACCTCTTTAGGAAAACAGGAGTGATCACTTGGTTAACAAGGGCTGCAGAGTCCAGCTGGCTTAGCCTTGGACAGACCACAGACAGTAGTAGGCTGGACAAAAGACCTAGGGGAGGCTATCATAGACTGCTGCCTGTGTTTATGCACAGTTTTGCCGGGCTGATGAACAGAGTCATACCCAAGGTGGCCTTGAGGATGATGAGATGGAAAGCACAGAGGGGACTAGGCCAAGAAAGGACTATGTCATTGAGAATTGAATGTTTCCATGGGCCTTGTCCCTCTGAGGCAAGTTTTGCTCAGAGATCTCCCAGAGGACAGGGTCAATATCATCCTGGGATTCCAAGAGTGAGACTTAGGGTTTCCAGGGTCTGGGTGGCCCCCTCATCAGCTGGGGGATAGTGAGTAATTCCAATGAACAGTCAAGATTGCAAAAAGCTGGGGAAACTGAGATGCTAGGCTCTTGACATCAAACCGGGTTTGGGTATTCCTTGCTTGTCTAGTGGAGGTGGGCAGTGCGGTGTACAATGAAGTTCATCATCCTGGCCCTTGCAGGTAGCCATCGACTTCACAGCCTCCAATGGTGACCCAAGGAACAGCTGCTCCCTCCACCACATCAACCCTTACCAACCCAACGAGTACCTGAGGGCCCTGGTGGCAGTGGGCGAGGTCTGCCAGGATTACGACAGGTGTGACCCCATCCATCTCTTTGGGCCAAGTTGGGATTGGGGGCTTTTCTGAAGTGGTGCTATGATTGACACATGATGTGCCAATTGAGAGGTCAGCTCAAGTGAGAATGGGGGGATCTTTGCTGCAATCCAGGAGATGCAGACAGTATGGTATGCCCACCAGACAGACATCTCAACTGACCCAGCAGTGGGTATAGAACCTTCAGGGAATTGGAGGGTGATGTATTATGTCTCTAACATGGCCACACACCTTCACGGTGACACTAATCTGGGGATTGATTGGAGATCATTTTACAGGACAGAAAACACACTCACTGAGGTTGGGGCGAAAGGCTGGGCTGGGCAGAGGCTAAGTGTAAACTCTGAGCTCTGAGATCCTCACCATGGCCCAGATCCCCACTCTGAGGCCCCTGCCCATGGAGCCCTCCCTCTCTGTGGAGGAGCACAGCTGCTCCCTCTCTGTGTGGAGCAGAGCTGGTGCCCTTCAGGAGACACCACCTCAGGCCAGGAAGCTCCCTAAGCAGGGTCTTCAGGCCTGGAGGGAAGAACCAGAGAGCAACTCCCAGCCTTCTACTGTCAACTCTACCTTTCCTGCGTGTGCTCATCATGATTTTTCAGCTCAGGGCCTCAGTTTCCCCTGTGTGTCATGCTTATGATCCCTATTCCTGGCCCAGCAAGGCCCAGGCCTCCTAGTCTTTGTCCAGGGTCTACCTGGACTCAGCTGTTGGGACCAGATTCCTGGCATGTTCAACTTCACCTCTTTTACAGTGACAAGCGATTTTCTGCTTTGGGATTTGGAGCTCGGATCCCACCCAAGTATGAGGTAGGAGGGTCCTGGGCTGGGGCCCTATCCCTACTCCCATACATTTGTCTAGGCCTCTAGTGCCTTCACCCCCTTAGGCAGGAGTGTCCTGGGTACATGGACCCTGGTTGCCACCATTCCCTTTTGGGATTGGGATAGAGGGTGAGGAGGTGTCCTATGGGCTAGAGAGATGACTGATGGAGCTATAGGCACAACCCATGCTCCTATCGGAAAGACCCAGCAATGATTCCATTGCTTACATATACAAAGATGTTAGGAGAGGGAATTTTTTATTGGTTAATGTATCTTATAGAGTATGTAGTTACTGCTGGGTCCAGGTGCTAAAGTAATAGCACAACATTAGTCTGTCTATCTTCCACCTCCTTCTTGGCTTCTTCTCTCCATGGAGATCTTCTCACATGGGCCCTAAGAGCTACAAACCAACTTCTCCCAGTAAGTGGGAATCAAGTGGGTTCTGGGAAGGTCCTGGCTGACTCTTGTCTTCACCCAGGTGTCCCATGACTTTGCCATCAATTTCAACCCTGAGGATGATGAATGTGAAGGTAGGAGCTGGTGGTGGGTTTGGCATAGAGGTACCTTGGGCCAGGCTCACTCCTCTTTCTCCTACAGGAATCCAGGGCGTGGTGGAGGCCTACCAGAACTGCTTGCCTAAGGTCCAGCTCTACGGCCCCACCAATGTGGCACCCATCATATCCAAGGTGGCCCGCATGGCAGCAGCTGAGGAGCTCACAGGAGAGGCCTCTGTAGGTGACTGGGGACAGGGGCTGCCTGTGTCCAGCTGTGGAGCCAGTTAGCTATGTGTGTAGTAGTGGTTAGGAGCCAGGGAAGCAGTTATCTGGGTAGAATACAGTGCAAAGGCAGCCAGGCAGTATGGGGTGGGATGACGGAAAAGCTCATTTTGTCAGCTGTGGTTCTCATAGCTCCAGGCAGTCAGCTTTTATTTTGGGCAGAGGACTGAATTAATCATTTCAAAGTCAGCCCTCAGCTGTCTGGAACAGACACTGGTTTACCTCAGTTTCCCCTGCCTCATGTCCCTTTGCACCAGACCCCAGGTATCACTTATCTGTTTTCTTTTAGGCATGTTTGTAGCATGTTCCTTAGGATTGTATTCTGCTCTTTGTAGCCCTGTGTGTTTTCTTGAGACTCAGCTGGCCTACTGCTTCCTCTTAATTTTTCATTTTGAAAAAGAAAGTCATATTTACAAGTGACGAGATTCGTGCATGACTTCTGGTCCTCCACTTGGTCATAGTATTTACCTGTTTGTCCCCTCCCCATCCCTTTTATCCTCTCCTTCTTGCTACCTCTTCTGCCTCCATCCCTTTTGTGTATGTATGTTCTAAGTGTCCTTCTGAGCCATTTGAGAGGCCTAATGTCTCTTCCTCCTTAAATATTCACACTGCCCATGTCTACAGGGTGGGTCCTATGTATATCACATGTTGTGTCTGGCAGGTCAAAGAGGGCAACCCCTCCTGCTATCTAATCCTAACTTGTCTCCAGATCTTCGCCAGGTGTTGTCTGACTTGGGATCTTCCTTAGTTTTGTTTTGTTTTTTGTTTTTTGAGACAGGGTTTCTCTGTGGCTTTGGAGGTTGTCCTGGAACTTGCTTTGTAGACCAGGCTGGCCTCAAACTCACAGAGATCTGCCTGTCTCTGCCTCCTGAGTGCTGGGATTAAAGGCATGCGCCCCCAATGCCCATCTGTTCTTGTGATCTTGATCTCCATAGCTCCATCATGAACCCCCACACTCTGGTCATGAGTAGTCCTGCTGCCCAACTGCATTCTGAGCTGGGGAAATGTGTAGAGGCCAGAAGCCTAATCTTTGGGTAGGGACTATTGCACACTACAGGCAGGGGATCCCTCTCCAGGGCTGGCTTTTGGGCTTCCTCTCTGCTCCAGGAAGGAGGGGCTCCAACAAATATCATCCAGGGTTCATCAGGTGCCCCCCCAGAGTGGACGTGATGAACGTGGCCAGTATGTATTCTGATTAGGGTTCCCCTTCTTTTATAATAATTTTTATGCTTTTTGGTTTTTTTTTGGAAAATACCTTTTCAAAAGTTGAGGTCTTGCCAGTCAGTGGTTTCCCACACCTTTAATCCCAACACTCGGGAGGCAGAGGCAGGCAGATCTCTGTGAGTTCAAGGCCAGCCTGGTCTACAAAGCTACCAAAGAAACCCTTTGGTTTAACTATTTTGTTGTGATTAAATAGACATAACTGAAACCTTATGACTATAACAATTTCATATATTTATAACTGTCCAGTTAAGATGGTGGTTCTTAACCTGTGGGTTGCAACCCCAACAGGGGTGCAATGACCCTTTCACAGGGGTTGCCTAAGACCATCAGAAAACAAGATATTTACATTATGGTTCATAACAGTAGAAAAATTAGTTATGAAATAGCAATGAGATTTATTGTTGGGGGTCACCACAACTTGAGGAATTGTATTAAAGGGTGAAGGCACCAGGGAGGTTGAGAACCACTGAGCTAAGAGTTTTGAAGACATCCACACATTTTGCAAATATCCTGAATTTCAGTATTTTTCCCCTTAACTTCCTAGGGAAGCACTATACTTGCTTGCTTTTGTGTTTTAATCTATGCTAATATCCTGTGTTAAAAACCGAATGGTGTTTTTAGCTGGGCATTGGTGGCACATTACCTTTAGTCCCAGCACTTGGGAGGCAGAGGCAGGTTGATCTCTGTGAGTTCAAGGCCAGCCTGGTCTACAGAGTGAGTTCCAGGACAGGCTCCAAAGCAATACAGAGAAACCCTGTCTCAAAAAAACAAAAACAAAAACAAAAAAACTGAATGGTGCTTTAAAAAAATCTCAGTTACACTTATATATGTTTTGTGTGTGTATGTCTGTGCACACACATGTATGTTTGAGACAGAGTCTTGTTATTTTGTCCAGCATGAACCGGGCACCCCGAAGTCAGGGTGTTAATGCCCTCTCCATCTAGGAGTCCTCTGATCTCAGACTTGGGTTCAAGCCCTGCTTTGGTGGCCTTGTCTGTAAAGTAGATTCTGTGGTGCCTCTCTCGGAAGAGACACTAGCCATTTGACAATGATGAGTGGAGCATTGAGCTTTACTCTGCATAATGGCCAGTTGGAATTTACCTTTAGGATTATGATGAATACTCTTGTGCTTCAGCAAAAACAGTTCTAGAAAAGCCAGGGCACTGCAGAGCTATACACAGCAGGGGCTCCTCCTGATGGGACCTGGAACTGGATGTGACATGTGTGGCTTGGAGAGGACCCAGAGACCAGTACCCCCACTTTCTTCCTATACTTCTAGCAATACTACATACTGCTGATCCTCACGGACGGTGTAGTAACTGACATGTCAGACACTCGAGAGGCCATTGTACGCGCCTCCCACCTGCCCATGTCCGTCATCATCGTTGGGGTGGGCAACGCTGACTTCACTGATATGCAGATCCTAGATGGTGATGATGGAGTCCTGCGTTCCCCACGGGGTGAGCCTGCACTCCGTGACATCGTTCAGTTTGTGCCCTTCCGCGAGCTCAAGAATGTAAGTGGCTGCAAAGGGGGTGGCATTAAGGGTTGGATACCCACTGCTCCGTGCATACAGTTCTTCCCTGCTCAGGATATGGCCCCACCCTTGGGGATGGCTTCCTAGTCAGTCTTTTTCTCCACCCTGATCAGTGCCTGAACCATGAGCTTCTGACCCTAAAATCTATAACACAGAGAGAGCAGTGGGGAGTTCCGTGGATCTGGCATGCAGTTCCCCATGCCTGCTCCACGGTAAACACCTCACTCACATGGATTCTCTCACACATGCATACTGCAAGTTTTCACAACGACCCACTTCCCTTTCAGCTTATGCCATTTCCTGTGGTGTTGGGAGAGATGAAAGGGCTGGGCGAGGATCCCAGCACTCGTGCTGGGGACAGTGTGGGTAGCTCCATTAGCTATTGCTAGGACAGTCTAGGGGCCTGGTGGATGCATTTTCAGTCTGTGTCTTTAGTAGAAGCTCAACTGCCTGCCAAGTCACATGTCCCTTAAGTAGATTTGAGTCCTGGGAGTGTGACCCAGATAGGGGGATGAGGATGCAGAAGGCCTTCAGACGTAACCATGCTGTCTCTGACGCAGGCCTCCCCTGCGGCACTGACTAAGTGTGTGCTGGCTGAAGTGCCCAAGCAGGTGGTTGAATACTACAGCCACAAGGAACTGCCTCCTCGAAGCCTTGGCACCCAAACTGGAGGGGCTGGTCCCAGCTCAGCACCCTGAGGATGCCAGGCAAGGGGTCCCTGAGCAACGAATCTATCTACAGCACCTCCTGAACCCCCAGAGACCCCCTCAGAAGCTTCTCGCCTAGCCCAAGGCCCAGCCCTACTCCTGTGTTCTGTTGCTCTGGGTCAGTGGCCTACTCCCCAAAAGGAAGAAATCCAGGCCTCATGGAGTGACAGAAATCAGCAGCTCCCCCATGCCTGCACACCCTGCACCCAATAGGCATGCTGAGAGCACTGGGGGGACCCCGGCAGCTCAGTTACAGAGTGCTTTCCTGGGTGGAGGGTGATGGAACGGGAGGTAACTTGTCATTTGACCCTGTGGGGAGAGGCAGCTCCCCAACCCTCCAGGACACCTAGGCCTAGGTTTCTCCATCCCATCTGCTGTCACTTCCACCTGTGCCCATACCTGAGACAATGGGGCCTGCAGGTTCTGTGGGAGGTGGCCCTGGGTTTAATAAAGTATTCCTTATCCTCACATCCCTGTGCCTTGCTTGTTTTGTTTTGAAAACAAGGTTTCTCCGTGTAATAGCCCTGGCAGTCCTGAACTTGATTTGTAGACCAGGCTGGCCTCAAACTCACAAGTGCTGGGATTAAAGGCTGTGCCACCACTGCTGGGCTCCTTGTGCCTTTCTTGCTTCAGGGGCTCTGGTGTGAATGTCCCTAGAACCAGGCTCCGCAGGTCACCTACAACAGTAAGGATGTGGGCATTGTCTTTAGGACCCCTCAGCCAATATCTGCTGATGTATCAGCAGCCCTGAGAGACTTTGGCTTGCACTCAGGATTCACCATGTGCCACAAGCTGTCGGCTGAGGGCAGCTTCCACCTGTCTGGGTGGAGGTGGATTTCTAATTGAGATTTCCTCTCAATTATCTTGTCTGAGAAAAACAAATTGTCCCAATCCTGAATCAGACCCACCCACCTATCAATCTATCTATCCACTCTGGGGTTATTTTTAGCTACTGATTCATCTCCCGTTAAGCCCAGATAATAGGCATCACCATGGTAACCTGGCTACGATTCCGGAAGGGCCAGTGGATTTTGGTCTCTCTGGGGACAGAGAGGACACCAGAGAAATGTACTATCCATGAGTATATGGGGAAGCAGAACCCTAGCAGGGTGGGAGGCTGTGGGCCCAGGGTGTTACCCCAGGTCTGACCCAGGTCCCATCCACTCACCCAGTGCAAGAGCCCAGTGGTTCCTAGAAATCTTGCCTGAGTTCTTTGGTGAAGATCCTAGCAGCAGCAGGTGGTGGGGGCGGGGGTGGGGATTTATGCATGTAGGAAGTCAATCTAGTGTGCTTAGGATAGCTGCTGGCTGGAGAGGTGAGAAAGGGGCAGTCTTCTTTCCAAGAGACTGTCCCTTCAGAGAAGCATCAGCTCTAATATCACAAAGCAAGGAGGAGGTGAGCTTCTTTCAATACTTAAGGAACCTGGTCCAGAAGTGTCTGTCTCCCAGGCTCTCACTTCACAAAGAAATCAAGGCTCGCAGGGCAGTGGCAGTACACGCCTTTAATCCCAGCACTCAGGAGGCAGAGGCAGGCAGAGCTCTGTGAGTTCGAGGTCAGCCTGGTTTATAGAGCAAGTTCCAGGACAGGCTCAAAAAACAAAATAATCAAAAAAAAAAAAAAAAAAAAGGAAACAAGAAATCAAGGCTCAGATCAGTGGAGGGACATGCATGGGTCCGATGCTGATGAAAGTGGGGCCAATACATCTTTGCTTTGCAAAGTTCCTGTTTTCACACTTTTTGCTTATGCTCTGAGCATCATGTTCCACCTTGACCTGCCATGTACTCTGACATAACATATAAAGTAGGAGGCTGGATGTGTGACATTCAGTCTGGTATGTAGTACCAGTTTCTTAGTCTGTAGGAACTGCTAGCCCAAGCTCCATCCTTGGTGTTCTAAATGTGCACCCACCTCAGTCTGTCCCCTTCTATAGAGCCCACTGGGCCTTGGAGGCCAAGCTCTGCTTTGCTGGATTACTGCCCATTCTCCACCGTATCTGAGCTAGGCTAGGCGGGATGGAGGGGGTGGGAAGGACTAGCCCCATCAAGGCTGTTCTTTCTCCTGCTGCTGAGAGGAAATGCAGGCAGGAACCTGTGACTAAGTGCCTCTAATTGGTGTGGGGGCTGCAGAGCTGTCAGACAAGCCCCATGCAGCCCAGCCAATCACGTAAGAGCTGTGAGTGAAGCTGTTCCCTTCACCACCTGCCCCTGCCTGTCTTTCTGCTGGTGGCTAACCTTCACTGGTGGGCAATCAGCTGGCCCTGGGCGTGTGTCCTCCTGCTCCCTCTCCTCTCCCTTACACCTCTCTTTTTCCCTCCTCCTCTCACCAGATCTCAACCGTCTGCACACTGTGGAGTATTTCCCCTCCTCAGTACTCTCTTAGCTTTTACTTAAACATCACTGTGTTGAATTCTCACAACAGCCCCCACGTGATAGCCTACTGTGAGTGCATTTCATGGAAGGGGGAACCAAATTCAGAGAAGTGAAGCAATTTAGCCAAGAACACACAGCAGAGACTTGAGCTGGGCTTTCCATGCTGACTCCCAAGTTGCAGAGCCCAGAGTCTTGGCTATGTGTGCTTAGGCATGTGTGTGTGCATGTAAGTATGTGCATTTGTGTGTTGTTTTGCCATGTGACTGAGTGTGCATGTGTGCATTTGGGAAGGACCTCAGTCTTCACTTGCTTTACTATTATTGAAGCCTCTTTGCAAGACCCTCCCAGCCACATTTGGGTTAGTCTACTCTGTGAGGTTTTATCCCAACAAAAGCATCCAGATAGACAGTGAAGCATGTTATTTACAGGGTCTCGGTGAAGTCTGCATGGCTCTTGATCAGGTATGTCATTGAGCTCAATTTGCAGATGGGCACTGGGGCTCAAAGGCCAGTACAAGAGAGCTACTATGTCCCTTACCACATGGCTCAATGCTAGTTGAGTATGTGGAGTTTGCCCTTGGTAGCCTCAACTCCAGAAGGTTCCATTTTACAACTAATGACAGACTCTTAGTCAGTGAAGGTAGGGTAAGCAGTCAGCTGTTTAGGACACTAGGAGTTACACTACCTTTTGTGCTAGCTGGCTATGATGTGGGGTGGGGGAACTGATGGCCAGGAACTAATAGACTAAATCCTCCTAAGAGCCACTATGCTGAACATAATGTTCCTGAGAAAAATCCTTGGGATAGGGAAAGGGAGGAAAGGAGCTGCCTCGCTTGCTCTGGGCTCCATCTTTGAGGGCATCTATTTCACCAGCCAAGATGAGACTTGGGGACATGATCCTAAGAAAGCCCCAGAGCCAGCCAGCCTCTTCCCAGTGCCACTCTATCAGCTCAGACCTCAAGGCAATCCTTGGAGAAATTTTAGGCTGATAGATGCCAAGGTCTCAGTCATGTGAGAGGAAAGAGGAAAGGGCTGGGTTCTTTCTGCCTCATGCAATTTCTCTTCCCTCCCAAGACCATGAGTGGCCCAGGTTCCTGGCACCCAAAGGAGAGTCTGAGTCAAGGTCAGTGTGTCCTCTGAGACTCATCTCATTCCCAATTCCAGTCCATATTACCAAGATAATCTGCCCTTCCTGGCTCAGCACCTTCCTAAGGTCCTTGCTGGACCCACCCAAAAATGCCATAGGTCCATCCTGGATCACTAGCTAAGGCTGTAGCCAGAGGCGAGTCTGTGCCTTTGTGTGGTCTGGGAGCACCTCCTGGTGGTGCCACTTCCCTAACTGATCACAAGGTACATTAACTATTTTGTTGGGCTTTGGACCTTATGTAGATGGAGTCACGGTGCATTTGGCCCTCTTCTCACTGCCAGCATGCGTGTCACTCACTCGACGGTGGGCAGGTTCCCCTTTCATTGCATCTGTTTTGTACCTCCTTTTCTAACTACTGAGGATGCTCTGAATGTCCCTAAACTCTGATTGGAGGGTGAATGCAATTCATTCAGGAGAGACACCCTTCCAGGGACTGATCTCATCCAGAACACTTGCTACCCTCTATGTTTTCATCTAAACCTTCCTGGCGTGTGGCAAATCCTGGGGCTTGACTTGCATTTCTTTCCCTGCTGCTGAGTTACAGTGCTTATACTCCACCAGGGCCTCATGGGTTGTTGATGTTGTGTTGAAATAAGGTTTCACCATGTAGCATTGGGTGGCCTGGAACTCTCTATGGAGACCAAGCTGACCTTAAACTCTCAGAAATCCACCTGCTTCTGTCTTCCAAGTACTAGGATTAAAGATGTGCCTCACCACATTAGAGTGTTTGTTTTGTTTGAGTTAGAGTCTTATTTATACAGGCTATTTATGATGCAGCCAAAGATGATCTGTGACTTCTGATCCTCCTGTCTCCACCTCTCAAGTGTTGGGATTACAGGCTTGCACCATCACGTTAGGTTTTATGAGTGCTGACGATCAAATGCAGGGCTTCGTGCATATGAGGCAAGCACCTCACCAACTGAGCTTCATCCCAGCTCATGGGATCTTTTTGGAAAATCAGTTGTCATAGGAACTCCCATTCTGGGAGCACATCAGAAAGTGCAAAGTCAAAGCTAATGCTGCCATGTTTGTTACCATTGTAAATGTCATCTATAAGGAAGTCTGGGGACCTCTCTCTTGTCTGTGCCTATTCAATTGTCCTTTGAGCATGAGGACTTGGCTTGCTAAGAGCAACCTGGCATCCAGGACAGATCCTTCCTTGGAGCTCTTATGTAGTTATCTCTTTCTGTCTTTCTTTCTTTCTTCCTTTCTTCCTTCCTTTCTGTCTGTCTGTCTTTTTCTTTTTTGTCCCTCCCTCCTTAGTGCTGGAACTACAGGCAATCATCCCCCACACCCAGATTCATGTAGTTATCTTTACTGTTAGGCTCAGGGTAGGTGAAGATATACCTTTCTGCTTGCTCTAAGCTCTCTGCAGAGAGCTCTTTGGGATGCTGAGGAGGTGGTTCAATGGGTAAAAAGCTTACTGTACAGCATGAGGACTGTAGCTTGAATCCTTGGAACTTGTGTGAAAAACCAGGTGTACTTGTGTGCATTTGTAATTTCAGCACTGCTAGAGACAGTCAGAATCTGGCCATGGAACTCCAGGTTCAGTAAGAGACTCTGTCTGAAAAAATAAAGTGGAGAAACAAAGACATGGCTTAGCAGTTAAGAGTACATGCTGCTCTTCCAGAGGCCCCAAGTTCAGTTCCTGGCCAAGGTAGGCAGCTCTTAACTGCCTGTACCTCCAGCTCCAGGGGATGACACCCTTTTTTGGCTTTCACACATAAATAATAGATAAAAAAAAAATTTTTTTTAAAGCTTACCTTAAAAAAAAAGCCTGGCTTCCACAGGCATGGACATATAATGCGTATACACTTACAGGCACGTGTGCATACACACAAACACACAAAGGGCTCTGTAGTATATGACATGCAGGGTTGTGTCAGAGAAATGAGGAGTGGGTTGTACCTATGGGATTCAAGTTATGTGAAGTTTTAGAATGGGAGGTAGAAATAATGGGAGCTCCCAGACTTTATCACAACTGGCTCCATGATGGAAGTGCCATTCATGTCACAAAACTCAGCACGTAGAAAGAACCACGTGTCAAAATGAAAACAAAGACCTGAACCATCCAAGTTCGTAGTTCTGGGAAAGCCTCTAACTGCACTAACCTTGCTTTAGGAGTCTGTTTGTGGCCAACTTGGTTTGCCTTTTTTTTTTTTTTTTTTACTTTATTTTATGTGCATTCATGTGAAAGTGTCAGATGTAAGCTGCCATGTGGGTGCTGGGAATTGAACCCTGATCCTCTGGAATAGTAGCCAGTGCTGAGCCATCTCTCCAGCACCTTATTGTTTTGTTTTTTGAGACGGAATATCATCATGTGCCTTTTTCTGGCCTGGAACTCACTATGGAGATCAGGTTGGCCTTGAATTCATAGCAGATCCATCTGCCTCTACTTTCTGGATGCCAGGATTAAAGGTGTGTGCCACCACACCCAGAAATTGTAGGAGTGTTGCTTAGCATGTACGAATCCCTGGCTTCAGTGTCCAGTGCTGCAGGTCAGCATTGTTCTCCTCTGTAGACAGTCCCAGTCCTGTATGCCTGATGCCCCCACCCCTCAGGCTCCTCTTGCCCATGGAGATTGGAGTGTTGTCATTCTTAGCTGGACTGGCAAGCCTTGTGAGAATCTGCATCTAAGTTTTAACCCAAGAAAACAGAGAGTCAGGAACTGTTCCTTCCATGCTCTCCCAAGGCAGGCTCTGTGTTGCCTTTGCATTTCGTTTCCAGGGTACCCTCCTTCCCAACTCTCTTGGCAGTTCCTGGTCTGAGGTAGGCAAGCTGGGCTTGGCTTCTGACACCAAGACTCTGAGGAGGACAGTTGGCCAGGCACATTACTCCAGCAGCCTGCCTCATAGCTGGTACCTCCTGCTTCTGGACTGTGGCTGGGGTTGAGCACGGGACACAAGGGCCACAATGTCCAGGATGCAGATTCTTGGCATCTGGATGCCTCAGTGTTCCATACTGGAACAGGTAAAAGGATGAATTTCAGACCCTGACTTAGTTTCACGTGGTCTCACGGCTCCTCTGGGCTGAGTTGTGGCCTGCAGCAGGAAAAGAACATCATATTGTTGCCCTGTCCTGTGAGAAAACAGGGACACTTTCCAATAGCTGAGCCAAGGCGAAGGGTCTAGAGGGGGTTGGTCCCATTGCAGTGTGTGAGCAGACAGCTGGTAGAACGGGCTCTAAATGAAAATAGGATTGAGCTCTGAATCAACCTGTACCAAAGCCAGCTACTTGGATCAAGGCACTCCTTGGCTTTAAGCCAGGACTGGCTGTTTGTCATAGTGCCATCAGAGTATTCCATGGAATGCAGGCAGATGGGCAGCACACAGGCATGGGGAGGGCTGAGAGGGATTTTGCTGGCTCCACTTGAGCCTCGTTATGTCCAGAGCTGCCAGCCCTTCTTCCCAGAGTAGAAGCTTGCTGCTGTGAACATGTGGCTGGGATGGCAGACGTCCTGATAGGCAGCCCACATACTCTGGGAGCCCCAGCATGTGGGCAGAGACCTTTCCCATTACTTGGGTTGGTTGGTGTTTGCTCCCAATACTAATACTTTGTCTTCTCTGGTATAGATTTGGTCTCCTAGGGGACACTACACATCCTTCCCTGTTTTCCACATCTTGGCTCTTGCCCTCTGGGAAAATGATCCTGGAGTATAAGGTCTAGGGAGGTCATGTCTGGAGGTTCTGAGGAAAACTTTGGGATGGCAGCCCAGAAAGGGCCAAGGGCTAGAAGTAAAAGAGGGTCCTGGGGGTGTACATCCCTCTACTTCCTCAAGGCCCAGGGTGGAAGGTATGGGTATACAGGCCCATGTTGGAGCTGGGACAGAGTCTGCACAATGTGGTCCTGGTTTTATTGCTGGACCAGGGGCATAGCACAGGAGGAGGACAGGTACATGTGAATAGGTCAAATGGGTCAGAAGGATCAGTCCATGGTCCAGGGGAGGCAGAGGCCAGAGTCACCCATCTTGGACTGGTAGACAGCATTGAACTTTTCATCCAGCTCAGAAGTAAAGTGTTCCCTCCAGTCCCCCACAATACCTGGGGGAGTAAGGGCAGATGGCATGAGTCAGACAGGGAGAGAAGACATCAAGGATGCAACACAGCCAACCCTGAGAGACTGACCACTGTTTCTCCATCCCCACACTGTATGTGCACCTCCCACCTGAGACCTAGGAATATGACTTGATTTGGAAGTAGGTTAAGAGATGAAAAGAGTGGCCTAACCTAGCGACTGCTGTCATCATCATGTATGGGAGTAGTCTAAAGTGATGCAACCAGAGAAGGGAACACTGGAGTCAGGAGTAATAGAGGCAGAAGCAGCCTCCAGGAGGAGCATAGCTCAAGAATGCCTTGTTCTGGCCTCCAGGGCTGTGTGAGAACGACCCAAGGCATCTGTAAGACCTGTACTGAGGATTTGTCCTGTTGGAGACTTTGAGAACAGTTCTATTTCTTCTGACTGTTAAGAACATAGGCGAGAGGACCTGGTGCACCCAGGGGTTTTTTGTCAGGGACAACAGCAAGGGATACTTTTAGTTGTCGTGGGAACCCCACAGGCCCCGCCTTCTTTTCTACATCCAAGCATCCCACAGATACTCAGATAGATAAAGACCTTTTCCACAACCCACTCTTCAGAATTGGTTGTATGGGGCTGCACTCCGGCAATCCTAGAACACATTGCCCATGATAATGGTGAAGGCCAGTTTCTTCTGCAAGAGTTGCCAGAGTTGGAGTTGGGGCATTTTCTGAGAGGTATTTAGAAACTCAGGTGGCTCTGGGAGGAGAGGTTTGAGACAATGCTGTAGCCTGGGGCTAAAAGGAGACCCCAAATGAAGGCACCATCAGAGGAGAATGTCACAGGGTAGGGACTGTCTTCAGCATTGCACTAATGCTGCTGAGGAATGAGGAAAGCCAGAGAGGAAGGTATGGAAGGCAGAGTAGGCTTAGGGCCTATAATCAGATACAAAAAGATGGGAGGCCAGCTGTAGTGGTGCACATCTCTAATCCCAGCACTCAGGAGGTAGAAGCATAAGGATCTCTGTGAATTCGAGGACAGCCTGGTCTATAGAGCAAGCTCCAGGACAGCCAGGACTACATAGATCCTCAAAAATAAACAAAAGATGAGGGTTGACTGGTCCCAGGATGGGCCCTAGGCATTTGAATAGAGTCTGGGTGGGAGGCCTACCTTTCCTCAGGAACTTGCCCTGGCTCTGGTCTATAATCTCCTTGGATAAAAGGCTGTAGTTGACCATGCTGCTCTGACTCATGAATGAGAAGCTGCAGTGCTCCAGGATGACATCCTCCTCTTCTGGTCCCAGGGGCTGCCCCAGGAATTCACTTAACTTCTGGATGGTACGACGAGGTTCCTGCACCCAGAAAGACCCAGAGGAGTGGGTACATACTTAAGACATTAAAATATAACAAGCAGGGGCTAGAGAAACAGTTCAGTGGTTAAGGAAGAATACATACTGCTCTTTCAAAGGACCCAAGTTCAGTTTCTAACACCCACATCAAGGAGCTCACCACTGCCTGTAGCTCCAAGGGATCCAGTGCACAAATATCCACACAGACATACATATATAAACATAGTTAAGAATAAGAGTAAGAAGACGGCCATAGTGGTTCACACCTTTAACCCCAGCACTTGGGAGGTAGAGGCAGGCAGATCTCTGTAAGTCTGAGGCCAACCTTGGTCTACAGAGTGAGTTCCAGGACAGCCAGAGCTACATAGAGAAACACTGTCACAACACCCCCTGAAATACATTAAAAATTGGACAAGTAATTAAAAGTGTGAACAACCTACTCATTTCGGTGTTATCTGTTAAAGGAAGTCACTGGAAACAGCATAAAAGCCAAGCATATGGGTCCCTGGTATGCAACAGCATTTATACCTAGTGAACTAATGGACATTGGGAGTCTACTCCCCATAGAGGGATACTCTCTCAGCCTAGACACACGGGGGAGGGCCTAGGCTCTGCCCCAAACGACATGACACATTTTGATGATTGCTCATAGAAGACCTTACTCTTTCTATGGAGCAGAAGAGGGATGGGATGATGGGATGAGGGTCGGTGGGGTGGCATGGGAGAATGAGAGGGAGAGGGAACTGGGATTGATATATAGAATAAAACTGTTTATAATGTAAATTTGAAAAATGCAAAAAAAAAAAAAAGCCAGCCATGAAGGGAATTCATTTTAGCTATGTCTATACCACAGAATATTTTATTTTCATTAAGAATGCATGGGTAGGGGACTGGAGAGATGTTTTAGCAGCTAAGAGCACTTGTTGTTTTTGCAGAGGAACAAAGTTCAGTTCCCAATACCCCCACAGCAATTCACAACTGTCTATAACTCCAGTTTTAGGAGATCTGACATCTTCTTCTGACCTCTGAGGATATCAGGCATGTGTGTGGAGCACAGATATACATATGGACATAACACATAAAACTTACACATAAAAAATAAAATTATTAAATCTAAACAAATATTTAAAAAAGAATACATACGTATCTGGGTGTGCTGGTATATGTCATCTTTAATCCCTCCATGGAGGAAGCAGAGATCTCTGTGAGTTCAAAGCTAGCATGGTCTACCTAGCAAATTCTAGGTCAGCAAGGACTACATAGTGAAACCCTGCCTCAGAAAATGAATTAACTAACTAACTAATTTTATATATATACATATATATATGTGTTTGTGTGTGTACATATATATACACATACATATATATATATACTTACATATACAAGCACATACACATACAAACATATATACATACAAACATATACATACATACACACATAAGCACATGGGAGTGCATGCTTTGGATGGCAGAGCTGGAGAGGTGGAGTTGCTAAGGCCGTTCTGGAGCACAGAGGATTATGGGTGGGTTCCCACCATCAGACTTTGAACTTGTTTTGTTATACTGTTGAATTTTGGTTTTGCTTTGCTTTGTGACTATGGTTTGATTCCTGCCTTTAAGATATGCTCTAACTTTGAAAGGGATTTTGGATGTTTTAAAGAGACTGAACTTTTAAAGTGAATTTTTAAAGACTGTGGCACTTTTGAGATGGAATGTATATGTACCCATTGGGATTGGGCCCCACAACTCTGCATTTTGACTGGCTGTGGTTTTCTGTAGTGGCGTCCAGCTGTTGCTAAGAGAAGTTTCCTTGATGAGGAGTGAGGACTACATTTATCCGTGGATATAAGAAGAACACATACAAGTAGCATTATATGAAGTGAGAAGGTTGTATCTAGAAGTATATATGCATGTAGTAACAATGAAAAAAAAGGCCAAGAATTTTAAGGAGAACAAAGGAAGAGCTATATGGGAGTGGAGTTTGAAGGGAGGAAAAGGCAGGGAGAAATGTAATTATAATCTCAAAGCATAAAAGTTTACTCTAAAAATTAAAAAAAAAATGGCCAGATGGTGGTGGTGCTTTTAATCCCAGCACTCGGGAGGCAGAGGCAGAGGCAGAGGCAGAGGCAGAGGCAGAGGCAGAGGCAGAGGCAGAGGCAGAGGCAGAGGCAGAGGCAGAGGCAGAGGCAGAGGCAGAGGCAGAGGCAGAGGCAGAGGCAGAGGCAAAGGCAGGCAGATTTCTGAGTTTGAGGCCAGTCTGTTCTACAGAGTGAGTTCTAGGGCTACACAGAGAAACCCTGTTTTGAAAACAAAACAAACAAACAAATAAATAAATGGAATGTTTTACACTGTGATATTACTATAATATGAGACGTTTTGGATACAGAAAAAAAAAAGATTGTTGTTTAATAGTGTTGTATTAGTGGGTCAATTAACTAGGGGGTCAATTGTCTTTGTGGCTTCTGTTAACTTGATGCAAACCTAGACATATCTGGGAAGAGAGAATCTTGAGGAAATTCCTTCATAAGATTGGCCTGCAGGCAAAATAGAGGAGTGTTTTCTTGATTAATGATTGGTGTAGGAGATCCTAGCCCACTGTGGGACACAGAAATTAAAGCCCAGAGATTCACAACAGGGGACTCCAGGATGTCTGGTCTCAGCCCCTGTCAGATGCTGTGGCTGAGTAGTGGCCAACCAGGTTCATACCACCAATTGGCATGGACTAGAAGCAGAGTATACAAATCTTGAAAACTGAAACTTCAAGTATTAATATATTTTTGTGTTTAGGACATGTTGTATTTGGCACTCAGAGATGACATGTCTTTAAAGAAATTTTATCAAAAAAAAAAAAAAAAAAAAAAAAAGCTTTGAAACTTGAGCTTAAATTTTTGCAGCAAAACTCATTTGGTTGGAAAGGCCAAACCTCTAATGATGTGAATCTATTCATGATTGTCTTTGTTCCCTTGTTTTAATGTCTTGAGGCCAAACCAACGTTGTCTGCTGGGGGCGAATGTGTACAGTTTCTAAGACCCAACAGGTCTTGGGTTCCCAAAAATCCCTAAGCACACACAGTCTCAACAGCTGGAGCCAGAGCTGCAGGCATCTGAAAGGTCAGCCTTGTGGATACCATTTAAAACGTACTGTGAAGAAGTGGATTTCATCTTGTTATTCTGAGCTAAAATCTTGCTGTTTACACATAATATTGGAACAGCTCAGAGAACTCAAGGTTCTCCAGCATCGCACATTGAATTGCTGGCTGTGCCAGGGTGGGCTGAGTAATCAGAAGGCCTGTCTGTTCCGTTAGAAAGTGCAGGGGCTGAAAGGAGGAGCAAATGGACTGAATGTATTCATGCACCAAAACTGCTTATAGGAGCTCATCTAAATTTTCAAATGCAGTCAAATATGAATCAAAGATTACTTTGATGAATAAACACAAAAATAACGTCAATAGGCTGAAATATAACTTACGGCACATGGGGAGACCAAAGAGGAGTCAGTTCTCCCTTCTACAAGACAGGTTCTAGGGATCAAGACAGTCCAACAAATGCCTTTATCCATTAAGTCATCTCTCTGGCCCCTATTCCCCCCCCCCCACTCCCAGCTTTCAACTCACCAAACAGACCAGGCCAGACAAACAGTGGGCCTCAGGGATCTGCTTGCCTTTGCTTCTCAATGTGTATCACTAAGCCCGGGTTTTTGATGTGGCTTCTGGGGGTCAAACTCAGGTCCTCATACACATTCCAGGAGCAGGGATTTAGCTAATCCCAGCTCCATTATCTTTTTCTTTTTCTTTTTTTCTGTTTTTTTTTCAAGGCGGGGATTCTCTGTGCAGCCCTGACTGTCCTGAAACTCATTCGTAGACCAGGCTGGTCTTGAACTCACAGAGCCTGCCTCTGCCTCTTGAGTGCTGGGATTAAAGGTGTGTGCCACCATCACCTAGCCCAGACCCACAATCTTAAAATTGTAATGTACATTACAATTTCTTGAAACTCAAGCTGGAGAGATGGCTCTTACAGAAGATCTGGGTTCAACATGGTGGCTACAACTGTTCATAACACCAGTTCCAGAGGATCTAACGTACTCTTCTGACCTCATTGAGCACCAGAAGAACACATGGTACATAGACATGCATAAAGACAAACACTTATACACATAAGATAAAATAAGAATAAAAACCGGGCAGTGGTGGTGCATGCCTTTAATCCCAGCACTCGAGAGACAGAGACAGGAGGGTCTCAGAGAGTTCGAGGCCAGTCTGGTCTACAGAGCTAGTTCCAGGACAGTTAGGACTGTTACATGGAGAAACCCTGTATTGAAAAACCAAAATAAATAGATAAATAAAAAATAAAGATAAAAATTGCTTGACTCTCCTACCAATAAGACTCACCGTGGCTATTACTTTCTGAAAGTTGGAGACAGGTGAGTATGTCTGAACCAGAACAGCTAGAGATGTGGAAAGCACCAATATTGTTGGCAGTCCTATCTTAGAAAACCAACCTCCACAGAATGTTCTGCAAGAGCTGGGGACACCGGGGCTTTGACTGAGGAGGACTTGGCTGGAGGTGGCCTGTTGGATATGTGGAAGGGGTGCCCACCTGGTGTAGCTCCTCATAGGTGACAAAAAGCAAATGTAGGTCCTTCTGGAGGCCCAGCCACCCCTTCACATGGTCAAACCAGGATCCGAAGAAGCCTGGGGAAGGAAGAAACAGAGAAGGTGCTGTAGTCGCAGCTGCATGTGGCTGGGACCCAGGAGGAGCAGGGCGACCTTAAAGGTGGCCAGAGCAAAGAAGTAAATCTGCCCACCAGCTACATGACAATGAGGAGGCTCTATGAGCCACCTCAGTCCCTGAGACCCACCTGTGCCCTCGAGAAACTCGTCCACAAAGTCTGCAAAGGAACCAGGGTCAGGCAGGAAGCCAGCTATTCTGTGAAAGTGGTAGAACGAAACGAGCGTGTCCTTGGGGTTCCGTGCCATGTACACCACCTGGTGGGCAGAGTCCTGAGTCTTAGTTCTCTGAGGTTCAAGACTTACTTCCCCAGCTGCTGTGACCTGAAGTGGCTGAGCCCTGGGCCCCAGCACCATTCTAAAAGTGTGGGTGGGAACAGTAGCTCACTGCTGGCCTGGAGCCCCCAAGACTACGGTGGTGAGTGGACACCAGACCTGGTCACTGAGCAGCCAGCTGCAAGGCCTTATATGGCCAGTGAATGGGTAGCCCCTGGGGGCAGTTTTGGTTTCTTTATTGTTACATTAATTTTTTTTTTTCATTTTGTAGGGGGCATTGTTATTCACTCCCTCAGGTTCCAGGCAGCAGATGGCCACTGACACTCCACAGGGTAAGTGGGCCTTGCCTAGCCAAGTTCCCCCAAACTCCAGGTCACCTGGACACTGCCAGGAGGACACTGGCATGGACCCGTGTCTGCAGGACCTCCTTGAGCTTCTCAGCTATTCCCTACCAAGGTAGGAAGAGATCTCTCTTCCCCAGAGCCAACCACTAGTCAAGATGGATGACCCTGACATTCACTACACTTGGACAGGTTCATCCATCCTCCTCCCTCTAGCCTGGCTACACTGCTAGCCTGGCAGAGGCTTCCTGTTGTATAGACCCTGCCTTAACTCCAGCCCAGGTCTGACGATGCTGTAATTCCATCCTCCTACACTCCATGTTCTTCATCCCAGGACTTGAAGGTGAAGCCATATCCTTTGGACCCTTTTGACCCCCAAAGCCTGACTCCATCTTGGCTCTTGTGAAATGCTGAGGAGTGTGAGGCACATGTTTCCTACCTTGGCTTTGGACTTCATCAGAGCTGGGGCCAGGACTTTGGCAGACAGGTGGGAGGTGAACAGACGAGGCCAGGAGCTGTTAAGCTTGGGAAGGAGGTTGCTAAAGGAGGATTGCTCTATCCAAGGCATGCGGGCCCAGTTGGGGAGGTGGTGAATAGGCCATAAGTGGCCCTTACAGAAGATGAGACTCAGTACCTGCTGCATCCATGTGGTACCTGCAGGACAAGGGATAGGAGTACGGGGTGGGGCAGGTGATGGGGGCGTGGCTACTTCTGCCCAAGACATTGCACACTTTTTCTTTTGTTTCTCCTCAGAGTATCAGATTAATTAGGTGCATTATTAATAGTATAACTAGGATGTCGAGGGTTTTGAAGCAAGCCTAGTCCCCTACTTTCACTATTCTACCTTCCACAGACCACAGAACCCAAATCTGGCCAGCTGAATGCTCTGCCAGTTAACAACACGTTCCTTATGGCTGAGACCTTAATCAATGTGGGTTTTTTGTTTGTGTTTGTTTGTTTTTATTTTGTTTTGTTTTTGAGACAGGGTCTCTTTACATAGCCCTAGCTGTCCTGGTATTCACTCTGTAGAACAGGCTGACTTTGACCTCACAGATCTGCCTGCCTCTGCCTTCCGAGTGCTAGGACTGAAGGTGTGCGCCACCACACCTGGCTTTTAGTGTTACTTTTATCATCTGTATTTTGCTAACGTTTTGCATATGAGCACTTAGGAGTCTTCTGGTCCCTTTCCTCCGCCACAACTAGATAACTTCAATTTCAATTCAGGGGTTTTCTAAAGAGCTTGGGCTTCCTCCCCCTTCTGCCTTCTCCCTTCCTCCCCTTTTTGGGGTCCTACAGGTAGAACCCAGGGCTACACATGAATTAAACAAGTCCTCTACCACTGCCAAACTCCAGCTCCTTCCTCTTTTCTTTCTATGCTTTCATCACAAAACTGCCTACTTGTGCTAATGTAGGTTTGCTTTCTGTTTGCTTTTAGCAAGCACCTAAAATCTCTTCCATGCATTCTATCTTACAGCCCTAGCTTGTTACTAAAAATCATGTTTTGGGTTGGGGATAGAGGCTCAACAGTAGATCAATTGCCTAGCATCATGAAGCCTTAGGTTTTAGTCCTTGTTCCATAGAAATAAAAAAGTAAAAAAGGAAAGAAACAAAAACGGGGAAAAAAAATCAGGGTCTGGAAGTGGAGAAATGGCCCAGGAGTTAAGAGCACTGGCTGCTTTTCCAGAGGATGTGGATTTGATTCCCAGAACCCGCATGTCAGCTCACAACTGTTTGTAATTCCAGTTCTAGGGGTGTGACAATCTCTTCTGGTCTCTGCAGGCACCAGGCATGCATATGTCCTAAAGACAAACATGCAGACAAAGTATCCATATACATAAAAAAAATCATAAATAAAACTAAAAAAAAAAATCACTTATCCTCATGCACTCCACAGTAGCCACTTAGAGGTAAAACAGCAGAGAAAACCCTGCTCTAGTAGTGACAGAGACCAACAGGAAGGAATGTGTAAAAGCCATGTGGGAAGAGTGTTCCTGCCTCTGTGAAGGCATGGGGGTGGGCTGGGCAGATGGAGGATCCTCTGTCCTTAGACAGGATGTCTTGACAAAATAAACAGACCAGTCTTCCATGTTAATCTGTAAATCAAACACAATTCCAATAAAAATACCCTCAGGTTTCTACAGAGTCAGACAAACTTGGTGCTGAAATTACACTGAAAAGAAACACATGGCAGCCAGGCCTCAGAACTCAATGGAACTCAGTGGGGAACAACAGTGGCTCCCGCAGGAAGCCCAGTGACAGACACAAGTGTGGTCAAGGAAAGGAAAGGTCAGGGCTATGGTCCAGTTCAACCCCTCTGGGTCAATAGAGCAGCTCTTTGGCAAAACACAACACGAGGTCTGTACTTCACACCACCCAGGAATACACCGAGGGTGAACACTGCAAACAAACAGACCAATCTTCTATTGTTTTTGTTGTTTGAGATAGGGGCTCACTATGTAGCTCTAGCTGTTCTGGAACTAACTTGCCTCAAACTCACAAGATTCACGTGCACTGCCACACTCTGGCAAATCCCTTTACGACATTCATACAGTGACTGTTCCTAAGTATAGCACTAAATATTATTGAGCCCACACAAACTCAGAGGCAAGCAAGAGCAAGTCTGACAATACTTTGCTAGCCAGCACTACGGCTTGAATCCAAACTGCCTCTAAAAGGCCTGTGTTAGAAGGAGGGGGAGACTGGCAAGATGGGGACTGTGGGAGGGTTTTGGGTGGGGGATTGTTTTCTGAAATAGTACTACCCCAGTTTCTTCTCTTCTCCTTGTCCTCCTCCTTCTCCCCTCTTCTTCCTTCTCCTCTTCTTCTTTTGGGATGGGGTCTCATGTTAAACTTGGGTTCTCCTGCCTCCACAAGTGAGCACCAGAGTGCTGGGCTTCCAGACATGTGCTGTTATGCCTGCTTTATTTGCTTCTGGCCTTCAAACCCCAGACCTTGCCCATGCTGGCAATCACCCTTCCAACTTACCCTTGTCTCTTAGGTTTTCTCTTGTTTTTTTCTTGGATGGATTCCAGGGCCTTGTGCATGTTATATAAGCGTTGTGTCACTAAATCACCCCATGGGTTCCTTTCTCTTCTTCCTTTTCACTTCTCAGCCATAAAAAGGGTGATTTTGCTCTGGCAAGTCCTCTCCACCATGATATGCCACAAGGTCAAAGCAATGATACCCATGAGTCATGGGTTGGGATCTCAAAACCGTGAGCCAATATAAACTGTTTATAATCTGATTACTGTGGGTATATTTCAGAGTGAGAGAAGCTGACTCACACTCATCAACTGCTAGATGATCAGTACAGAGGGATGAACTAGAAAGTCCCTACTTGTGGAACTTTAGTCCAAGCACTTGTAGTGGCACAGGCAGGAGGATCTCCAGGAGGCTAGTTTGGTCTACAAAGCAAGTTCCAGGCCAGCCAGGGCTACACAGTGAGACCCTGTTTCAAAAACAGAAGGAGGAGGAGGAAAGGAAAAGAAACAGTTTCAGGGTACCCACAAGACACATTTTCATTGCAAAGTGTAAAGCAGTAATGCTATAGTGGTGCTGGCTCATTGTGGATTAACAATAAATTAGGGCAACTGTAACAATGCTATGTAACAGGGTATGGGAACACATTCTCCCAGCCTTACCTTTTTTCTTTTATAAACATTTTATAAAAATGTAAGTTAGAAGTTGGTGGCACTCCAGCACTCAGGGGGCAGAGGCAAGCAAATCTCTGTGAGTTTGAGGTCAGCCTGGTCTATAGAGCTAGTTCCAGGACAGGCTCCAAAGCTACAGAGAAACCCTGTCTCAAAAAAAAAAAAAAAAAAAAAAAAAAGTCTTAGGCTGGGGCATGGTAGCATATGCCTTTAATTCCAGCAGAGGCATTGGATATCTTTCAGTTCTAGGCCAGCCTTGTTTATATAGTGAGTTCCAGGATAGCTATTGCTACAGAGAGACTCTGCCTCAAAACAAATAAATCCTTAAAAAGATAAAATACATCAGACACCAAGATTAATGACAACATGCTGCCATCAACCAATTCTTTTTTTTATGTTTTGGGGAGAGGTGGGGTTAGAGACAGGGTTTCTCTGTGTAGCCCTGGCTGTCCTGGAACTTGATCTGAAGTCCAGGCTGGCCTCAAACGCAGAGATTTACCTGCCTCTGCATCCCAAATTCTGGGTTAAAGGCGTGTACCCCCACACCTGATGATCAACCATTTCTTCCACCTATAATTTAGAGCCTTTTTTTCTCTCTGTCTCACCTGCTTGTTTTCCAGACCCACAATGGCTACTCTATTCCTTTGCTCTGAGAGCAGAGGAGCTGGGGCAGGCAAAGTTTGAGGGGGCATAGGCCGTCCTAACACATTCCTCATGGGACACTCACTGCCAAGTCCCGGGGCCTATAAAGATTTATTTAATGCTTTTTCCATGCTGCCTGAAGGCTGACCTCACTTTGTGGTAATGGCAAAATTAGCCTGGGTTTCTTCTGCCTTCCTCACAATTTCACAGATTTGGTTTTTTCCACAGACCTTGGCATCCGGAGGTGATTTTGTTTTTTCCTTATTAAGTTGGGAATGTCTGCATTTTCAGGGAAGGAAGCATTCGTTGGCCCCCGTGTCTGTGTTGAACAGTGCCTTTGCTTTGGGGATTGAGGGACACTTGAACACAAGCACTGGATTCTGTGGCCATGGATTCGGTAACTGGGAACCTTGCTATGAGATTAATGGGCTCAGTTCTGTATGCACCATCGATACACTGGACAATTCACTTTCTAGGTTGAAGCAGACAGTATGAGGTTTTCATCACACGATTTAAGACAGTAGTTAGTGATTTCTAGAATTTTCCCTTTAGTGTTTTTAGACCACAACTTGAGTCTGAGTAACTGAGATCACAAATAAGGGAGAAATGACTATATCAAGGAGATAAGAGATATGGATATAAAAGTTGTCTCAGAAAAGTTCTGGGATCATGCAGAAACTGAGCAGGAGTGGCTTCCAGAGAAGGCTGGGGCTTCCTACTTTCCTGCCTTCCGGCACATCTATCTGTGTCATCATTCATTGCTTTTATGAAGACAGGCAGAGCTCTGTAGCTGGCTCTGTGCTCTCCAGAGCAGGAAGGTATGAGCGTTCCTGAGGGCTAGGTGTTGTCCCATTCTGGAGAGCCAATCAGCCTCTGGGAGCTTGAAGTGGAGGGACACTGAGAAGGGAGAGAGAGATACCCAGGGGCAGCTGTGCTCTGGCAAACCAAGACCCAACTTTGAATGTCTACTTGGTAATTTGTTCAGACCTCCATTTACTCCAGACAGTGAACGACTGGCACCTGTATAATGCTAAGCCACCACACTTGGCTTACTATCACTTTATAACTGAATGTCCCAGAATATTCTAGCCTTGGAGATGGTCTTTCCAGAAAGCCTACCTGGCACACACCTTTAATCCCAGCACTCAGCAGGCAGAGACAGGTGAATCTCTGTGAGTTTGAGGCCAGCCTGACCTATGGAGCAAGTTCCAGGACAGGCTCCAAAGCTACAGAGAAAACCTGTCTTGAAAAACAACAACAAAAATTGTAACCCAGGTCCTCACCTACACCAAGCAAACACTCCACTGGGCTGTGCCACATCCCATTTCTTTATTTCAGACATTCGAAAGGAGCTTTGGCCATGGGCAAAGAGGAGGGTGCTCTGGGAGCTGTGCTCTCCTCAAGCAATCACCTTTTCCTAAGTCCCCTAGATGTTCTGGAATAGTAGGTCACAGGGTCCTCCCTTAGCTTCCCTCGCTTTCAGGACAGGGTGGAGGGTTACCATCTTTTCTAAGACAGACACTAATCTAAGCAAATGCAAGCAGAGCAGGTGTGGCCCTCTCCTCCCATCCTGCCTCTACTAGTTCAAGGAGTGATGACAAGAAATAGCAGTGTATCTTACTAACTACAAGCCAGGGCCTGCTCTGTCTGTATCTGCTTGCAGTTATTGAGGGATGATTCCTCCCCACCCCTGTCCCATGCAGGGACATTGACCCCCCCTGGATCCAGGACCCAGGCAGGACTTAGGGCCCATAGCTCTTCTGCCCTTTCCTGTAAGAGGATAGAGAGAGCTGTATGCACAGCCTAACCAGTCTGGGTCCAGGCCCACCCACTGCATTCCTTCTGGTGGGAAGCCTAGCCCACAGTCCAGGCTCCTGGGCAGATATGAGATGTGAAGGAAGAGAGGTCTCTGATCCAGGGATTGGGGTGGGGGGATGGGGGGCAGGTGGGACTGGGGCAGGGAACAGGGGGAGGGGAGCAGGAAGAAGGCAGCAGGGAGCAAGGGGAGGGCAGCAGGGGGAGGGGAGTACGGAGCAGGGGGAGGGGAGAAGGGTGGCTGGGAAGGAGGACAGTTATGTGGGGTGGAGGGGAAGCAGGTCTGGTGTAGAGGAAGAGGAGGCAGGAATCTGAGTGTAGGAGGGGCACCCGGCCCTATCTGCAGAACTGTTTGCTCATCTGGGACACTGATGACCCAGGAGATCGTGGTGGCCAAGTCACAGGAAGCAAATCTCACTGCTAATGGGCATTATGGCCCCAAGAGACAAAGACAATTCCCTAATCCTGACTGGGACCCTCACCCTGGGTGCCTGTCCTTATGGATTCAAAATGGAGAGGATGGCCATGCAGGGCCCTGAAGAGCCATGCTGGCACCCGAACCACATTGCAGGAAGGGAAAGCGGGCAATGCTATGGGATTAGAGGGCTCCTGCCCACAACAGAACACACTTCACTGGGGTGATATACACCATTCACCTCAGCATGGCTCAGGGCCAGGCAAAGCTTGTCCCCAAAAGACCACATGCCTAAGAGCACCCCAGATGGAGCCCAATTTTGAGGACACACCTCACATCACCACCAGCAGCATTCTTCCCACAGGCTCAGAAACATGTTCATGAAAGTGCAGCTAGATTAGAGAAGTTAGTGGGAACTGTCAAAGGTAGGTGGAGGCTGCTGATGCCCAGGGTAAGGACACCCTACAGCTTTTGAGGTCACTAGGTAGAAGAACGACCCACCAATTCGGCTCCTAGGGCTCATGGAGCTGGTAGATTACCATCTGGTACAGACTCAGGCCCCAGAGGCAGCCCTGCAGCTCACACCAGAGTCATTGGTGACAGGGGTCTATTTTACAGTGCCAAGAAAAGGGGTGTAGCCCTGTGGATGGAAGGGAACACTGACATCCCTGGATTGTCCAGGCTCCTTGTCCCAGTCCCAGCCTCTCACCTGACTTGGGGAATGTCACCAAGAGGACGTCTGTGTCCTGGAACTGGAAAGCACAAGCCGCTTTCAGGGACTCCAGAGTGTGCATGAACCCTGGGAAGCGGATGCCATCGAAGATTTCAATGGTGTCCATGCGTTCATTCATTCTGGTGCTGGCGGGAGTGGGGCTGTAGATGAGGTAGTGTGTTACCAGCAGGCGCAAGCCCGGCTGCCATTCCATCATTAAAATGTGGTGAGATGGGTCCACACCAGGTGGCCGCTGGTGTTCTCAGGCATCTTTGCAGGACCACCTCAGAACCTTGGTCAGACTTGCCTGTCATCTGGCCCAAGGAGGTCCCTATCCCTTTGGCTTTGGGCTGGCAGTGTCATCTGTTTGGCCTTGAGACTGTGGCCCATTGCGTGGCAGAACTCGGTTCTTGGCCACTTGTATGCAGGGCTGCCCGTCAGCAGCAAACTTGTGTGGTTGTGACATATTGTGAACATTCTTGTGGACTTGGGAGCTGCTCATCTCGTTCCCAGAAGCCCCAAAGCAATAGTGGGAACTGTGTCCAGAAGCCCCATCTATCAGAGCGAAACTTCCCACCCACACCCTCCCTTCAGTCTTCCCACACAGCTGCCCTGCCTGGGGTGCCAAGAATATTTCTGCTGAATCCTGGAGCAGCCCTTGACATTAGCCCCACCTCCCGTGTCCCCTCGGAATCCCCACTCACCACAAAGTCCTTCTCTGAGAGCTGTGCCTCGCTGTCTGAAAGCAGCCCAGCCCTAGAAAATGTGGCTCAGGCTCTATTTGGGCAGTTCCAAAGAGGCTCCGCCCCCGAGCTGCAGGGCCCTGGGGCAGATGACTGCGGGATACCCCGCCCGCAACAGACTCATTTGGGGGAGGGGTTGGGAAGAGCGCCCCCATAGGCAAACAGTAAGTGGATAATCTTCAGGACAGAAGCCATTCTTGAGCGGACTAAGGTATAATTTAACAGTGACTTGGTATGACACAGTTTTCCTGTTTGAAAAATGCTTCCCTGTGGAGGCCCTGGCCAGAAGGGGCCCCGGAGGGGGCAATGCAGCATCCCATTCTCTGTATTCTGACAACACAAGAGGGCTGCTTTCTCTGCCACCCTAGAAATCATGCTGCTTATATAAGTTTTACATTTGTGGTAAGTAGTGGTACAGTACAATGTAATCAGAGCTCTAACAAAGGATGTCCAGGAAGACTTTTCCATCTCCCGCCACCGCCACGGCCAGCCGCCGCTGCCCTGACCTCACAGTCTCTTAGGTAGCTGCAAGAAACACAAAGCTATTTTACTGCTTACAATACTTCTCGCAACCAATGCCCTGGAGATTTGCATATAACAGAATAAAACTTCTTCCATTTGCTCAGAATATTTGTTTTCCTGTCCGGTTGGCTTGGGGTTTTGTTCTGTTTTTTACCTATTGTGCTGCAGGGGAGCACAGGGGCTCCATCTTGGGCTTATATGTAGTAAGTGAGTCATTACCTGCACAAACCCATGAAGCACACACTGACTTTGCATCCACTTGTCCTTGCCTGTCCTTTAACGGGAGGCTCCAGCCGCTGGACCCTATTTTCAGATTTTCCCAAGCAGAAATCACCTCACAATCTCAAACCCAGACAGACAACAGCCAAGTTCTCCAAAGGTTCAGCTAAACTGATTTCACTAATTTACATACCATGTGATTACCACATGCACAACTGGGACAGACAACAACAGTTGAGGCTTCCTAAAAACTCCTTGTGAGCCTCAGAATAAACCTGTTTCCTTGCCAGATAAGAGTTACGCAGTCCTGTTATCATCCCTTGTTTCACTTGGCTTTGAATGTCATTGAATGGGCCAATATATGAGCACTCTTCTATGTCTGAGTTTGTTCCTTCTACATGTTGTTTATGACTTTCATCCATGACATTTGTGTATAGACGGTTCCTCTACATGGTTGTGCTGTGTTCCATTATATAGATATTTGTTCACCGATTCACTGTGGGTTGATGGACATCGGGCTGTTTCTAGTTTAATAGCTTTGTTGAGATGTAATTCATATAGTGAGTGGGCTGGGAATGTAGCTCAGTTGAAAGAGTGCTTACCTGGCATTCATGAACCCTAGATGCAGTCCCTGGCATTATATATATATAATATATATTATATATATATATATATATATATATATATATATATATATGGTGATATATGCCTATAGTCCCAGCACTCAGGAGGTAGAAAAGAATAAAATATTTAAAGTCATCAGCCATATAATGAATTTGAGGTCAGCCTGGGCTACATGAGATACTGTCTCAAAAAAGGGGTGATGAGTCAACAATTAATCATACTCTTGAAGAGGACTTAGATTCAGCTATTTATTTTCCAACACCCACATTGTGGCTCACAACAGTCTATAACTCCAGTTCCAGGAGTTTTATGGCTAGGACATTTTTCTAGCCAGCAAAGGTACTGCACCCACATGGTACATATACATACATGCAGCCAAAACACTCACACACATGAATTTAAAAGATTTTTAAGAAAGATGTAATTCACATAACTTCCATTAAGGAATGAATATTTGTATTCCACCCCAAAATTCATATGCTGAAATCCTAATCTCCAATATGATGTTACCCAGGAGGTGGGCCTTTGGGAGGCAGTAAGGATTATAGATAAGTGTATTTATTTGCTTGTTTGTTTATTCTCTATCTTTACTTAATTTTTTGAGATAGGGTCTCCTTACAAAGCGCTAAAATTCAAACTCCTCCTACAAACCTAGAAAGTGCTAGAACTATAGGTGTGCACTATCAAGTCAGACATTGGTGCCCTTTTAAGACACACAAGACCTGCTGTTCCCCATGTGACACCAAAACAGGAAGTGGTCATTTGTAAACCAAGAAGTGGGTCTTCTACATCACCTAGATCACCTAGATCTTGGTAAACAGTAGCTGGGTGTAATCTTGCACAGAGTATGGAGGCAGGAGGGTCACACGTTCAAGATCATCCTCAGCTACAAAGGAAGTTTGAGGCCAGCCTAGGCTACAAAAGACCTGTGCCAAAGCAGGGACTAGAGAGATAACTCAGCAGTTAAAAACACTTGTTCTTGGAGAGGACCAGAGTTTTAAGTCCCAGCACCCACATAGTGGCTCACAGCAATGTGTAACTCCAGTTTCAGGGTACCTGACACCCTCTTCTGGCATCTGAGGGTACCAAGCATACATGTGGAGCACATACACACATGCAGAAAAAAACACTCATTCATATAAAAAAATAAATGATGCTTTCAAAATTGTTAAGTACTATATATATATACATATATATATGAAAATGTGATAATGGATCCCATTGTTATGTATAGTTAATATATGTAGTAGAAACATAAAGAAAAGAGAAACTGAAGAATAAACACACTATTTTGTTGTGGCAGTTTATTATAGCCACTCTAGGCCATCAAGACAGAAATTTTGGTGCTGAAAGTGTTTTCACAGGAACAGTATTTAAAGGTGAGTTTTCTGAATTCTTATGGTACTTCTGCAAATTGTCTCTAATCTGATTATATTCAGAGTCTGTTTATAGCATACTAATAATCTATAGCAGTATTTCCCAATCTCTCTAATGTTCCAAGTCTTTAATACAGTTCCTCATGTAGTAGTGACCCGAAAGCATAAGATTATTTACTTGCAAGGCAGGTAGTGGTGGTGCATGCCTTTATTCCCAGCACACAGATGGATCTCTGTGAATTCTAGAGAAACCTTATCTTGAAAAACCTATATATATTTGTTGCTATTTCATAACTGTAATTTTGCTATTGTTATGAATACTAATGTAAATACATATGTCAAGACCCACAGATTAAGAACCACTGGTCTATATCGTGAGCTGGCAATAACACGTGAAAAACATCCACACTGATTGTTACTAATAAATCATTGTAAGTCACAAGGAACTTAGTGACTGTGCATATGATGCAACATAATGCTGGAAAACTAGTGATTATAATATGGTTGGCTAATGTTGCTGGACAAAATGGTACAAAAAAAGAATGAGCTCAGAGATTTGAATTTCCAGCTTAAGAAATATGTGTTGAAACTAGGCATGGTTTCACACTTCTTTAATCAGCACTAAGGAAGCAGAGGCAGGAGAATCTCTGTAAGTTTAAGGCTACCTTGATCTTCATAGCAAGTTCCAAGACAGTAAGAAAGGTCAGGTGGTGGCATGCCTTTAATTGCAGCACAGAGAGGCAAAAGCAGGTGGATCTCTGTGAACTGAGGTCAGCCTGGTCTATATGGCAAGAAACCCTGCCTCAAAAAGAAAGAAAGGAAGGAAGGAAGGAAGGAAGGAAGGAAGGAAGGAAGGAAGGAAGGTAGATAGATAGATACATAGATAGATAGATATTGGGAGCCATGGAGATGGTGCAGTTGGTAAAAAGGTGTATCCTTCGACTTCTGTACCCAATTTTATGGCACACAGGTTCACAAACACACTAACACTAATTAAATATATTTTGAAATATTTATTTATTATGTGTACAGTGTTCTGCCTGAATGTTATGCCTGCACACCAGAAGAAGGTACCAGACCTAATTATAGATGTTTGTGAGCCACCATGTGGTCACTGAATTGAATCAGGACCTCTGGAAGAGCAACCTGTACTCTTAACCTCTGAGCCATCCCTCCAGCCCTAATTAAATATTAAAAGTAAGAGACAGAGAAGTGTACACCCAGAAGCAGAGGCAAGAAGATTATGAGTTCAAACCCAACATGGGCAACCTAGTAAGACACTGGTGTGTAGTTTTTGTTTTGTTTGACATAGAGAGATATAGAGTCTGTGTCCTAGCTGTTCTGGAGCTCAATTTGTAGACCAGACTGACCTCAATCTTAAAGAGATCCTCTTGCCTCTGTTTCCTAAGTGCTGGGATTAAAGGCATGTGCCATCATGCTTGAGCTAAGACCCTGCTTAGAAAGAAAGAGTTGTAGGAATGGTCTATGAGCTTCTAGATGTCCTGTGAGAAGATTCTTACCTCCTGTAGCCAAGGGCAGACATTGCTAAAAGTGAAACTCAAAGTCTCATCCTTTGAGTGGGAAAAAATGCGGTCCTGTCCTGAGATGGGAACATGCAGAAAGTAAGCTGGGGACACTGGGCTGCTAAGCCGTGACTCTTCCATTCCCAGCAGGAATCACCTTTAATTGAACTTTTCACTGCTATGGCAAAATACCTGAGAGAAACAACTCCAGAGAAGAAAGATTTGCTTGCAATATCAAGAATTTCATCCCATCACAGTGTGTGGGTGTGGAAGAACATGGCAGCTCACACTATGACAGCCAGGACACACAAACACTGAAAACACAAATACACACGAGTACACACACACACACACACACACACACACACACACACACACACACACACACACACACACTCACGGGGTGGGGGGCTGCTCGCCTTGCCTGCCTGCTGTAGTGGGTATTCTCCATTTTTCTTTTTATTCCACCCAAGCTGTCGTCTATGGGATGATGCTGCCCACTTTCAGGATGGGTTTCTCCACTCAGTTTGTCTTCTCTATAATGACACTTCAGTCCCAGAAAGAGACAAATGAGGCCACAAGAAGGCACATCACACTATTGAGGAACCACTGAGTATGAACAAAACAATGACCCAGTTTGGAAAGAAGCAGATATGCCTTGGTTTAGGGAGGAAAGACCCATAGGTGTAAGGACATTGAGATATCTGTGTGCAATAGTCGTGTAGGTCCTTGTCTACATACGCAGGGATGGCACAGAGGACACCCTGGACTGTACAGCACTATGAGAGATAGGTCTACTTAGAGTCTGAGGACCTCCGGGCACTGATTGGCCCGGGAAGGACAAGCAAGCGGGAAGAATAGCATGGACATGGATCATTGTAAAGGAATCCCTGGGCGGGGCCTCAGACCCTTCATCACAGCAGGATACAATCATATCAAAATCCAGGTCATTTTGGGTAATTCATGCTTGCTCAAGAGCAGTGTCTCAAGGGCAACTGGACACTCTGTTCCTGTGACCTTGGAGAAGTAATCCTACTGTTTGGACTTTGACCTTCCCACATGGTAGCAAAGGATGAGAGTTCTCTCAGGCAACACGTTTTGTGGCAACAAATAATTAGGAACACTCTAAGTGGGCCTGGCAAAGTGATACAAGACTTTATTCAGGAGGCTGAGGCAGGGGGAGCATAGCAAGTTTGAGTGCAGCCTAGGCTACAGAGTGGGACCTTGTCTCAGAAAACAAGCAAACAAAAACAAAGCAAAAATCCTAACACAAAATCCTAAACGGAAGAGCCCCTGAGAAGAGGACTGTCTCTTGGCTATCAGCTCCGTGATCACTACAGCTGATGGCCGTCCTCTGCGTAAAGTTTGCTTTTTCAGTCTGTTGGACATCTTGCTTCTACTAGGGCAGTAATGGACAGTCTTGCTACAAACATGTACATATCTGCACTTGTGTCCTTCGTTTGTTTGTTTTTGTTTTTCAAGACACAGTTTCTCTGTGTACCTATGGCTGTCCTGGAACTAACTCACTCTGTAGAGCAGGCTGGCCTTGAACTCATAGAGACCTGCCTGCAGCTGCCTCCCTAGTGCTGGAATTAAAGGTGTGCACCACCACCGCCTGCATGTACTTGCATCTTAAGTACTCCTGTATGTACACTGTATCTTCACAGCTAAAATGCTTCCTACAAAGAATAAGGAAGGCTTGCTTGTCCTGATATGGCTGTATCTAAGAGCTAACTTACAGAGTTCAAGTGGCTCTTGCATCCTAGGAGGGAAAGGGGCTCCACCCTGGGGAGAGGACTGGTACTCTGGTAGGTAAGTACCAGATAGGTACGGGATAGGAAAGCAGTCCAGCACCCAGTTTCCTCCTTCCTGGCCCTCATACCGTCTCTTTCTCCCCTCCTCCACAATAAAAGAACACAGGCAGAAACTGGGCTAGGAGAGGTCTGGGAGAAAAGGCAGGTGGTGGGGTGGAGCCAGCGTCCATGAGACTGGGAACTGCCCAGGCTAGGAGGGCCTTTCTGGGACAAACCTGTATATTGCTGGGGTGAGTGGGCTGGGGGTCAGAGGATGGGTGGGGACTCAGTGGGCACCGTCCTAGAGAGTTATTGTCTGGAGGGAAGAGTTGTCCCCATCAGCAGGGCACTGTTGGAGCCTAGAAACAGATGTTCAGGGAAGGGTTCTCCACTGGCTATGGGGTTGGGAGGACTGTCTTGGTGATGACTTTTGTGGTTTGGTTGTCTTTATGACGGCGAGTCCCCTTCTCTGCCTATATGCTCCAGCTTCTTCCTCTCCCCTCTGCTGTCCTCTTTGCCTCTCTGTGCCCCTTCTTTGCTTTCCTTGAGACTCTTTAACCTGTCCCTTTGTTCCCAAAGCCTTCCTGGGAACGGGGTGAGGGCCAGGTGCAGATCTTCTCCTGTTCTGGAACTTGCAACATGGTTATCTCCCTTCTTACCCTCCTGAAGGCAGGCCCTCATCTTGCCACTACGGTCTCTGCATAAGGAGATGTTCGTTGGATGTAAGGATGTTTGAGAGAGGAAAGCATCCAAGCACTGTCAGCTTCAGTGTCAGTAGGACAGGAGCTACGTTCATTCTTTCTGAGCCCAGAATGTTCTGTCCTCCTGGCAGCAGTAGCCCTGCGACAGCCGTGACACAAAACAGCATGAGAACATTCAGGGAACATGATTTGTGTGATGTAAAGGCATGTCCTCTGCTATGTCTTCCTTTGGTATGCCAAGCCTAAACACTTAGGCCCTGATGCTTGCAGCTGTCTAGACTGGTTCTGGTCTAGACTGAATCTTTGGGTACTTCTGTCTGATCACATGATTCAGTCTTCTTCAGGCAACATTCATTTAAGGCAGGCTTTAGTCCCAGTACTCAGAAAACAGAAGCAGGGGAATCTCTGTGAATTTGAAGCCAGTCTGGTGTACAGAGTGAGTTCCAGGCCAGCCAGCACTACACAGCCTATCTCACTGACCACAAAAATAACTCTTTAATACAGTCATAATTGTGCAGGAAGAAGGGGCCAGAGCTTAGTAGAGGAGTATATGCCTAGCTTGTACTGGAATGAAAACACAGCACGTTTGTATTACAAGTCCTGGTGATTGTCCTTAGATTTGATTTGAATTTCTTTGTGTTTTTCCTGTTTGTTTGATTGATTTTGTTCCTTGAGACAGTCTTGCTATGTAGCCCTGGCTGTGCTGGAACTCACAAAGATCAGCCTGTTTCTGCTTCTGGAATGCTCTCTCTGAGGGATCTTGGTGGAGTCCTAGGTCAGTGTCAGTTCTGAAGTCTAAGGAGTTCCCTGAGTGCAGGTGACCGTGGTGCTGACCACAGTACCCACAGGGAAGCAGGAGCAGCAGTGACCCTTCTTCGAGGTGGACTTCCAGTTTGGTATGAGCCAGGCGGAAAGTGGGCTTTACAAGGAGTTAGGGCTTTTCCTATCGGGTCTCCCTCTACCTCACACAGCCCGGAGAGTTTCAAGGTCAGATCAACCACGTGGCTCAGGCAAGAGTTTAGAGCCCATGTGCCACCGTGCCAGAGTGTGAATCCCGGTTCTCATTCCTAAGGCTTTGTGCTTTCCTCCCTGGATTTGCAGAGTTAGACAAGGGGAATAACAGCAGGGCTACCTCCCTGGGAGCAGGAATTTAAGTTAACAAGTTGGGCCTTGGAGAGAGGGGGCCATGGAGAGCAGTGATGGCACCAAGTACTGGGCAGTCCCTCCAGGTCTTCAGGGGTTGTAAACTGAGCCCACCATGAGCGATGAGGGACGGCTTTCCTGGGTTCCATGACCTCCTGGGTTTACATTTGTCTTTATCCTCCAAGACTGTAACTTAGTCCTCAGGGAAAGCCGGTGGGGACACAGCCAGCAGAGGGCAGTAGCTGCAGTAACCTCATAGATGATGTGTGTGATGACAGGGACACCAGCAGTGTTAGGTAGGCCTGTCTTCCTGTCTGGAGTTCAAGACTGAGAATAAGCAACTTTGCAGGGTACTTCCCCGAGACTGGCTTGAGTGCCTGGCCTTGCTCCCAAGTGTTCACCAGCCCCAGGCTCTCAGACAGGAAGCTAAAGCCTGAGGAGTTATGGGATGCTGTCTCTCTCTCTCAACATAGTGCTCCCTCTTCCCCATTTCACAGTCCAGGATCTTACAGCCCACACAGGAGCCCCTCCTTCTCCTGTTCTCTGCCCGGACTCTGACTTGTTTTTCTAGCATTCGGTGTGGGAGGCAGGGCTTCTGAGGTCATGACCAAGGATTTATCAAGAGATTTGCTGATGAAGCAGCAAAGATGGCAACAGACAGGCTGGCCTTGGACCTGTCCCACCCAGGGAGGAAGCTCAGAGCAGACTTCATCACAATAGCCTTTTTTTCTTTTTTTAAACACAATCATCTTTAAGAATCTGTTTCCGAAGAACCAATAGTACCTAGCCAGAGTCCTGGAAAGATGTGTGGACTTCAAATTCACCTAGGGATGTTGCATGCACTTAGATGACCGGTGTTTTCATAGCAACGAGAAGCACCTGGGTGCCCACACCAGAACCTGGCTCAGAAACAGAAAGAACAGCCAGAAGTAGTTACTAGGAATAAATAGAGTCACAGAGAAGGCATACCCTGGGACAAGCCATTCCCCTCCCCTCCCACCAGCTGCTCTATTTGCCTCAAGACCAGCTGGAACTCCCAGGCATGATCGTAGATCCCAGGAAAGCACAGGGGTCAAGTGTGGAGGCTGTGATGGAGACTGAGTCTGCACTTTACTCCTTGACCCTTCATAATTCATTCTTGGCGGAACACACCAGGATGAACCAACTAGACCTCTAAGGTCATGGAGTTATTAGAGGGAGAAGCAGACAATAAGCCAACCCTGAGCAATCTACAGGCACTAAAAGCTGGGGAGGGAGGTCTAGGAGGCATGAGAAAGTGCTGAGAGAGGCTGGCCACAAAGGAAGCCTGCAGAGGCCCTGGGCTTCTGAACAGAACATCTAGGTAATGTAAACTAAACGTCCTGTGGCCTTGAGCATACCTGGTGAGTTAGACTAGGCCGATGGAGAGAGTGGAAAGGGAGGGAGTGAAGTTGAACTGGAGGTCATATCATATGTCATAGAAGGTCCCCTAAGGGTCTTCTCTGTGGGGATGGAACCTCTGAGCGCTCTGAGTGGTCTTTAGGCCAGGCTGAAAGGCATCGTAGCACTGTGCTGACAACACAGAGAGATGCCGACCAGGCGTCAGTGGGGCATGCAGGAGATGAGGCACCAGAGCAGGCTCCTCTGGCCGGGTTTACTGAAGGTTGCATGTATGAGACAAGGTCCCCAGAGAAACAGAGCCGACAGAGGGTATGGGTAGTGTGTAGACTCCTTACTAAAACTTGGCTCCACAGCTAGCAAGCAGGAGGCCGAAATGCTGGGATACAAGCTCTAGCTGATACCAAAGTCAGGTGAAGACAGTCCTACTTGGCTAGCTAGTGGAGGAACATGCTTGCACGTGGGAACCCCATGTTCCATTCAGGCCCCCAGTGGTGCCCTTAAGACCCACCTACCCTGGAAGCACCTGCTTTGTGATTGCCAGTTTCATCTAAATATACCTTCAGACACTTCAACAAGAAGTGACCTGCTCTGGAATCCCGAGGGCCAGTCACTCCGACGTAAAATTAACCATCCCACAACGAGGAGACACTTTAGAGATCCTGAAGTTCTGCTGGAGTTTGCAGGAAGAGGGAAGGCCATGATGATACAAGATGGGGGAATATATTGAGCTGAAATGCTCTACATCTCTAGCCAGAGTTGCTTAGGAAGCAGCTGGGCCTGGGAACAGGGGCTAGGCCCTGGGGGATTCTAGAGAATGGGACAGTTGTAAGAGCAAAGATGGACTCTGAGACAGGCAAGGTCACCCAGGCAGTTAATGGACCTACCTACAGCCCATCTGTTAGGGGCAGCAGCAGATGGGGGAGGTGGATCATGGGATACAGTCTCAGAGTAGGGGCATGGCAGAGCTTGTCTGCAGAGTATTATAGTCAGCCAGTAGAGACTCCAGATAATCTGAGGGACTACTGTGCCACTGTAGGATGGAGAGGCAGTCTCTTAACAGATTCACAGATGCCTGCTGCAAGGGCCTGGGTGGTGCTGAGTTGCTGACCCAGAAGCCACTTGAGAGCCTGAAGCAAGGGCTGATGATATCACCCGAGGCTTGCAATCCAAGTGGTGCCCAAGGACAGCAAGGAGAAAGGCCAGGCTGAAAACCTGAGGGACAGTGACAAGCTTTACCAAGGAAGCACATACAGTGGTGGAAACCCAAATGGCCAAGATAGCTCCAGGAAGTGAGGGCAAGATCTGCACCCAGAAGGCAAATTCCTGGGAAGCAAAGGCCTTTGTAAGCAATGGTAAACTCTGGCTATTGTCACTCGGCTAGAGTGAAGAACTGAGAGGTGGGGAGAAGGGTATTGGTAGGGTCTGTAGGAGGCCTCTGCTTAGCTAGGGTTAGGGACAACTGTCTGTTATTACAATTAAAAGTCATGATAGAGTATGGTAGAAAGGGAACATGAGCTAGATTCATACAGGGACAACCCCCTTCTCCCCCCCTCAGGGAGGGAATTGATCTGTGAAGGACCAAGAAAGGTAGGTAAGCCTGAAGACATGGATCCAAGCTGACAGAGAGTCAGAAGAAAGGGAGGAATCAAGGACAGAGCCCAGCCATCTTTCCTCTAGGTTTGGGTTCCAAGCATACCGATGAGGAAAGAATGGTTCTGTATCACATGCACCAGGCTCCCTCAGCATATAGTAGTTTCTCAGTGAGCATGTGCTCTTATACTGCACACATTTCTAGAGACAGAGGCAATGTGTGTCTTAGAGGCTTCAGGCTGTCTGGTCAACAGCAGGAAGCTGCACCATCTGCAGTGCTGAAGACAGACAAGGAGGCCACTTTGGTGCTCTGCCCAGGCAGTCACCTCAAGCTGGAGACAGATAATACCCATGCATCAAACTTGCTTATAAAACATATCAGACCAGGTAGTGGTGGCACATGCCTTTAATCCCAGCACTTGGGAGGCAGAAGCAGGCAGATCTCTGTGAGTTGGAGGCCAGCCTGGTCTACAAAGTGAGTTCTAGGACAGACTCCAAAGCTACACAGAGAAACCCACCCCCCACATACACACAAATCAAAGCTAAAACTAAGACTCTCGAGGCAATGGCAGGGTTTAAAGGCAGCTCTGGGCTTCCAGTGTGTAGATGGGATGCTTCTTAGTGTTCCTTACCCTGAGCACTGCTGTCTCCATCCAGCAGGCCGTGTGGGACTTCCCCCAGACACCCTACTCATGCAGGCGGTAAGCCCCCTGAAGCCTTATCCCCAGAGGAGCTACGTGGGTTCTAGTACTGGTCCTGGTCATTTGCTGGTAGCCATTTATGAGGTGCTCCTGGTTTAACATCATGGTAAGGTGTTTTCTCTCCAGGGACTTGCAGAAAGATTAGTGAGCTTCCCAGGGGGTACCAACAGGAATAGTAGGCCAAGCACCATCATCCTTTCCTAGCCCCATTGTCCCGTGTCTGCCCAGCTCCTAACTGTGCAAGGAGACTGACTCCCAAGCAGAAGTAGGGTACTTCTACCTGACAACCTCCAAATGAACTAAGGATTCAGAAGGCTTCTGGGGATCCTGGATATCCAGAGTCAGCAGGGACCCAAAAGTTATCCAAATGTGGGGTGGACCTAGTTGTTAAGCCCTTGTCCAGAGCCTTCACCTCCTCCAGGATAGGGGCTGTCAACAGCCTCTTCTCCCTGGTCCTGATCCTGATTCACTCCTGCATCCACAAGAGTGGGGTCCTCTGTACTGGGTGACTAAGGGAGAGTTAATTGGCTCCAGAGGGAGAACAGGATATGGTTCATCCCTGTGCTTGTACCACTCCTTGTCCAGACCCCTTCAACTAGGATGTGGAGGTCCCCAGTCTGCATCTCAGGTTCCTCCACTGTCTAAGACCTGGGGTCCAAATGTTTTACAGCATCACTGACTATATAGGTTGTCCTCATTTACATACAGGATGACTGGAGCTCTGGGAGGGAATAGCTCACATGCAATTACACAGCCAGGCCAGAGGATGGGCCAGAGAAGGAGCAGGGGACCCTGTGTGTTCCTACTACACCCCACAGGTGGAACTGGAGTGGCCTGGCCTTTCTTCCAATTTCCAGAGCCCACCAGGGATGCCCTGCTCTCTGCCACCACAAAATCTTGAAACCACACTGAAGCCTAGCCTCTAACTCGTCACCAGACCCTCCCACAATTTTGAAAGGCTTGTAGTTCTGCCAGAGGACATTCCAATCTAAGACTGCTTCTGGTTCTCCTTATGGCAAGGATGGAGAAAAATCAACCCTCCTTGTTTAAATAAAGGAACCAGGGTCTCCAGGGCTGGCCTGAGCACTGCTGACCATTCCTAAGTTGAGGAAGCAGCTCTCCCAACTGGGAAGCACAGGTCATTCTTACTTCAGTAATGAGGGGAGTGATAAGAGAGCAGAAGATGGAGGAAAACATGTGGCTCCAAATCCCAAGGGTACCTCAGAACACTGAGCTCAGCAAAATGCCCAAGAGTGCATGCATACTCTGAAGCCCACAGCCCAGACTCCTCCTCCGGCTTCTTAACTTAGTTAACCTGAAGCATAACTTAGCCAGCCTTGTGCATAACTCAGATAACTTAATGCTGATACCATGACCTCTGAGGTAGAGGGCCCAGGGTTACTGCCTGTGGCCCCAAAGTCTTGTCACCCTACATATTTTGACCCAGAGACCCGGATCCCACCGGATGTTTTTTCATTACTGAGGGCTTGCGTGTCTTTGGGAGACAAGGAACAGCTGACATGTGCGAGGCATTAGCCCTGTCTGCTCTCCTTGGCACATCGTGAAGCCCCGGGGAGTTTCCCTTTTAAAGAGCTGGCCCTTCAAAGTTGGAGAACTCGGGAGCAGGCTATCTGTCTCTCTGGATTTCAGCTGCAGGACGGAAGCTACTTTTGTACCCCCTGATCTGTGCGTGCTCTTGGTGAGTGTTGGGGTGCTTGCTGGGGTGCTTGCTGGGAAGTAGACCTGGATAGAGGCCAAGCAACAATAAGGTTCAGAGAGTCTTTTCCATTTCTGGGAAGAAAACATCCCATGAGCAGGGGAAACTTACAGATAGATAGTGAACAGTGTCCATATGTCCAGGGAACGACATCCTGCCACATCTTGAAGGGAGAGGTCTGCAAGGCTGAGAGCTTTCAGGTGATGGACAGAGGGGACTCATTAGCCCCAGGCAGAAGAACAAAAGTGTTGCATCTGGATGTCCAGGATGGTGTGGGGGTGGGGGAGGATGAAGCTAAAGGCAGGACTTTTTTTTTTTTTTTTTTTTTTTTTTTTAATGTGCCCAGGGCATGCAAAGCTGGGGTGATAAAAGAGAAAGATGACCTTGTGGGCAGCTCACCAGGAGCTGTGTAAGACTCCTGGGAAGGATGAGGAGAGATATGAAGAATTCACCAACCTGAGGATGAACTGGGGGTGATGAGATGCAGTAGGACATGGCCCCCGAGGAGGGAACTGAGCTTTGGGAGACAGAGGTTAGGGTGAGAGCTTGACTTCTGGGCCAGAAAATTCAGCTGCCTGGGGGATCTCTATGTACAGATATCAGCCTGGTATGCAGTTAGAGTTAGGTTGGTCTGCTGAGCCATCTGTGACCCAATGACATCCTCTGGGGAAAAGGACATAGGGAGAGTTGACATGCGATCCCCCACTCCACATGCAGCCTTTCTGGGAACTTATTTGGGTACTCTAGGTTCCAGAATCCACAAGTAGTCAGATGGAACTGAATGCAGCACTTCAGGCACACGAGCGGACCTAGGAACCAAGTGTTACCCAGAGTGGCTGGGTGTGTTGTAGCTGTCTATAGCTGTCTAGGCATCTGAGTGTATATTATTATGTATGGAGAAGTTTACACATATATCCATAAGCTTGTCCGCACACCTGGAACTGCTTGTTTGGGGTGTGCCCAACTGTTTCTGTTTGTGATGATCTGTGAAAATGTGTGGGACCTGGCAGACCTGTGTTTGCCTGGATGCATGCCTCTGTACAGACAGTAACATCCAAATATGGATGTATGTGTCCACAGGTGTTTGCTACCAATGGTGTTTATGAGGGAGTACACTTGTAACATGCAGATTTAAAACATGTGACTGTGTTTCTGCTGTGTGTGGGTGTGTATGTGGTTCAGATGTCTCTGTATTTGGATGTGCTCTATGACCTGTGTCTGTTGGAGGACATGGGGCCATAGATCTGAGATCTCTGTGCTGCTATGTAATTGTCTCTACTGCCCTGTGGCTGGCTGTGGCATGATCAGGGGAACTAGCCCATTTGAGTCTCAGTTTACAAGAGAAGATTGTAGTGGCGGCTTCCTAAGGTCCCACATTACAACGTGCCTTGGTAGAAGGAACTGTGATAAACTCTGGCTAGTAATTAATTCTGGAGGCTTCAGTTTTGGAACTTGGTGTCTCCAGGTCTATTGGGGTGGCCCTGCTCAATGTAGCATGTTTTCTAGGTTGGAAAATGGTTCACTGATCCACTCTATCCTATCCTCTGGAATTGACTAGCTCTGTTTAGGTATTGTGTGTTTATTTTACTGTGTTCCTCTCCTTTTGGTGAGTCTATTTTTCTAATGAATAATACCATCCTGTACATAGAATAAAGGAATATGGTTCAAGGCCAACTGTCAGTTTGAAAGCAAAACTTGAGGCAAGGGTTGGGTGTAGATCTCTTGAGAAGTGATCATCAAGGCAGGTAGAAAACAGTGCCTGAAACACACACACACACACGCACACACACACACACACACACACACACACACAGATATACAATATACACACACACAAAGAGAGATAGACATATATATATGTACATATATATATATAAATATATATACACATACACACACACAGATATACAATATACACACACACAAAGAGAGATAGACATATATATATATATGTACATATATATATATAAATATATACACACACACACACACACACACACACACACACACGAGCAGGGTAAACACACACACACACACATACACACACACACAGATATACAATATACACACACACAAAGAGAGATAGACATATATATATATACATATATATATAAATATATACACACACACAGATATACAATATACACACACACAAAGAGAGATAGACATATATATACATATATATAAATATATACACACACACACACAGATATACAATATACACACACACAAAGAGAGATAGACATATATATATGTACATATATATATATAAATATATATACACATACACACACACACACACACACAGAGAGAGAGAGAGAGAGAGAGAGAGAGAGAGAGAGAGAGAGAGAGAGAGAGAATAAACAAATAAAAATGTAAAAGAAAAGAGCTGGATGATCCAAAGAAGCCACTTGGTTTCTGGCTTGCTGCTGTCTGTACATCAAGGTTGTTAACTGATCCCTCAGTGGAGCTGTTTCAATGTCACATGATGACAAGTGCAGTATGGGAAGGTCTTGGCACAGCCATACCAGGGATATGTGGATCTGTCACAGCCAGGAACCCAAACTAGGGCTGTCTACTCTAAAGTTGGTGCTCCTAATGCCTGCCCCCGTCTCCCAGTTGTTTTCCTGTAGTGATTCTACGGTACGCAATCAGGACAATCATACTCCAGAGCACTGCTGTCCTATCAGGTCCTGCCTCTTTCCATGGTGAAGCATCTAGGTCAGTCAAGAATGTGAGGGTACTAGAGACCATGCCATGCACAATATTCAGACCCAGTGGAAGAAATAGTAATGGAGACCACAAACACTACCATGTGAGACTTATGCTTGTCATCCCAGCTCTTGGGATGCTAAGACCTATGATCACTGAGAGTTCCAGGCCAGCCTGGGCTACTGAATGGGATCCTGTTTTAAAAACAACTAAACAGGCCAGGGGGTGTTCACACCTTTAATCCCAGAGTTTGAAAGGCAAAGATAGTTCCAGGAGAGCCTCCAAAGCCACAGAGAAAACCTGTCTAGAAAAAACAAAAAACAAACAAACAGGAAACAACTAAACAGAACAAAAAAAAAAAAAAAAAAAAAAAAAAAAAACACGTTTTAAAAGCTACCTCAAACCAAATCAAAACAGAAACATAGTAGCAGCTCCTACTCCCACTGAATCCTCTAGGAGGTATCAGCAGGGTGTATGTATAGCCTCCTGTTCTTAACCATGGAGAGGGAGGAAGGAAAATTATTAAAGAAGAATGGGCAACAGCAGGAGATGAGAAAGGGCTGGCCAGAAGGCAAAGGTCTCCACACACTATGGGAAGGAGAGGTAGGTGGGAAGAAACTTGTGAAGGAAATCTCCCCAACCCAGCCAAGTTGTTGCAGACAGCTAGAGTTGGATTTGGTTGACAGTGGTATTCTGGAAATGCCTGAGATAAGAGAGAGAGACAGAGATAGAGACCGAGACAGGGAGAACGACAGAGAAAACTATGGCCCAGTCAAGGAAGGAGACAGAAACTTTCCAGAACCAGGTCAGCTTTTCTCAGCGGTGCTTCTGGCTCACTTTAAGGACCCTGTTGTTGTGGTGATCTCCTTTTGTTGCATATAACCCTAAATTGAGAAAAAGCCCTCACACAGCCCAGCCCCGCCCAGCTGAGAAAAAGCACTCACACAGCCCAGCCCAGCCCACTCTGCTACTTCTCTAGCCTTAAACACCAAGTAGGGAAAACAAGGATTGCCAGCTGGTCATGGAATGCTGTCAGTGTGATGGAAGGTCCAGAAAACAGGAAGACGGAGGCTGAAGTTCATTCAGTAAACCAAAGGGAACAAAAGAAAATAGTGTTGCTACAGACGGATGTGGCTTTCATAACCAGAGCAAAATGCCAAGGGAAAGAACAAGAATGCAGTCTTGGGAAGTTGAGTATACAATTTCTGAAATCAAGCCTGGAGACAAAGGGAGGAAGTCACCCAAGGGCACAGAGAAAGAAACACACACACTTTCACTCACACATAAACCTGGAACAAGGTCGGGCATGAGCCTAGGTAGGAGAATTGAAAGTTCAAGGCCACCCTAAGTAGGGTGTGGGGAGACAGCTCAGTAGGTAAAATATTTGCCACATAAGCAGGAATACCTAAGTCTGATCCCTAGCACTCACATAAAAAGCTGTGACAGGCAAGTCACTGGAGCTCATTGGCCAGCCACCCCAAGCCAAATCAGTAAACCCCAGGTCCCACTGAGAGCTTGTCTAAAAAATCCTGTTCCTGAGGAGCAACACCAAAGGCTGACCCCTGGCTTAATACACACAAAGCTAGGGCTTAATGGTCTAGCCTCGTGGGTTTTCTATTTGCATACACATGAGTACCTGTATACACACAAGCACACATCCACCTACACATAAACATGCCCACAAGAAAAGTGACAAAGAAGGCTGGGGGAGCAGCAGGGGCAAATAAGAACAAAGTGAAACGTGTATGTATGTATTATGAAAATTCCGTAAAAAGGGAAGCTAGAGACATACCTCAATTGAGAGGTATCCCAGCATGCATGAAGCTATAGGGCTCTATTCCCACTGCCTCATAAACTGGGTGTGTGTGTGTGTAATCCCACACTGGGCAGCAGGAGGCTGGAAGATCATAAATTCAAGGTCATGCTCAGTTAATGATTTGGAGGACACAGGAAACCCTTTCTTAAAAAAAAAAAAAAAAAAAAAGCAAAACTCAAAAGCCTGTCATTTATTGAGAAATCACAGACTGTCAGGACAAAGAGGTGACAATACCTAGAGAAGAAAAGGCATGCCATCTGCAAAGAACTAGAATAATAAAATTATTATTATTTATATATCAGCTGTCCTGATGCTGTTCCTATCAACAGTTCAATCAAGACAGACTGCAGAGCCTTCAAACTCATGGGGACATGATTTATGCCCCAGAACTGCACATCCAGCAAAACTGTTGACCTGGTACGAAAGCTGAATAGACATAATGCAGGCTGGTGAAAGCTCAGAGATGCAGCCCCTACACACCCCTTGCCAGAGAATGTTGTAAAGACTTGTCCTAACCGAGTAAGAGGCTAAGCCAAAGAGGAGGAGAAGTTAAAGGAAGATGAGAAGTGGAAACTCTCCACACCCAGCCGACCCCAGGAGGAGGCAAAATCAGATGAGAGCATCTGGGAGGGAGGGAGAGCTGGGTGGTGAGAGGAGGCTGTAGTAACAGGAGACTGGCAGGCTGAGAATGTGATAACTGCACCCAGTGGGAGAAGGTGAGACAGAATGACAGTTTTTAAAGACAAGGTCTTACTTTGTGCTTAGGCTACCATCAAGTTTGCCCATCCTCCTGCCTCAGCCTTCCAAATGCAGGGTTACAGGTAGTATAGCTGAGCAATACAATATCTAGTTTGATTAAAAACAACAAGCTGGGCAGTGGCAATATACACCTTTAATCTCAGAACTCAGGAGGCAAAGGCAGGCAGCTCTCTGTGAGTTTAAAGAAAAACTCAGAAAAACAAAACAAACAAAAACCCAAAAAACAAAAATCTCATTGGTTCTCAACCTGTGGGTAGAAATCCAGGGGTCTCATATTAGATATCCTGACAATCAGATATTTACATTACAAAAATCAGATATTTATATTAAAATTCATAAAAGTAGCAAAATTGCAGCTATGAAGTAACAACAAAAATAATTTTATGGTTGGGGAATCACCATAGCATGAGGAACTGTATTAAAGGGTCACAGGTTTAGGTTTAGGTTTAGGTTCTTAGGTTGAGAACCACTGTCTAACTTTTCCTACCAATAATGATGTAACACCATGGTTTCTTAATTTCAAAGAAGCTAAGGCTGAGAAATCTGACCAACTCATAAAATTCTGAATGGAAACAACAGTATAGGAACCTAGGATTTGAACTGGAAGCCCACAAGGCCACACTATTTAAAGCTGAACTCTAGCTTTATCTATTCTAGGCAAATGCTATACCACTGAGCAACATTCCCCAGGCCCTTTAGAACTTTTTTTTTTTTTTTTTTTTTTTTTTTTTTTGAGACAGGGTTTCTCTGTAGCTTTGGAGCCTGTCCTGGAACTCACTCTGTAGATCAGGCTGGCCTCCAACTCAAATAGATCCACCTACCTGCCTCTGCCTCCTGAGTGCTGGGATTGAAGGCATTATGCCACCAACACCTGGCTCCTTTAGGGCTTTTAAATCAATATAGGGATGACAGGAGAAAAATTAAAAGTAGTTTTTAACAATCCAAGATGGGTGCAGTAGTGTATTTGGGTGATGGGGGGCAGGAGGCTAAGAGTCCAAAGCCAGGCTGGAAAGTGGTGGTGTAAGCCTTTGACGCCAGCATGCAGGACAGGAGGCAGAGAGTTCAGAGGCACACAGACAGAGACAGAACTCTGAATTCGAGGGTATCCTGGTCTACAGAGTGACTTTCAGGAACAGGGTGAGTTCTAGGACAACCAGGACTACATTGAGAAACCCTGTCTCCAAAACAAAACAACAACAAAAGAATTCAATACTGGTCTGGGTGACACGAGACCCTGTCTCAACAACAACAAATTTGAATTCACACCTGGAATAATCAAGGGCCAGGCAGGTCTAAACAGAAGGTTCACCTTCCTGAGGAAGCATAAGAGACAATGACATGCTTCCAGGTGTGGAGACCCCAGAGCTCACACAGCATTTCCAGAAGGGCCCAGACACTGCTTGGTGCTGGAAGCAGCAGGCTGGGGTTGACAGGTTCATTCAGTGAGGATGAGAATGCGGATCTGACAACAGTATTTCAAGAGATTTTACCCAAGAAAGAAGAATTTCAGACAAGCAAAATACCACAAGAGAAAATAAGAACAGGGGACAAATGAATTCAGTGTACTGTTGCTAAAGCGATGTGGTGGGCCATGATTTAAGCACTAAGGGTTCTGCAAGGTACACAGGATTATGTAAGACTGCTAAACAAGGAGAGAAAATGCTAGCAGAGGAGTAACAGAAAAATGAACACACTAATTGTAGCGGTTGAGGAAGGAACAATAATGTGATAAATGTAGCGAAAGCATCAGGGTGTGGTGGTGCATGCCTGTAATCTCAGCACTTGGGGGCTGAGGTATTACTACATGTTTCATGCCGGTCTGGGTACAAAGTGAGTTCCAGTCCATCCTGGGTTACCCTGCAAGTTCTTTCCCGTCCCTCTTCCTCACCCATCAGCCTTAAAACCCAGACACAGATCACACTGCAAGCCCAGGGAACTGTGGTAGCTATCAGAGTATGAGGCCTCCATGCCCCTCTTGTATGAAATGGGTCAGGGGGGTAGCATATATATGGACACCTAAGATGACTAAGATACCACAAAGGTACATGGACAATGGCACTTTCTGTATAGGACCCTGGCATTAAGGATTCTTGGGGCTTCTTTGCCAAGAGATAGTGGAAACTGGGAAGACAATATAAGTATGTTTCTTCTGTAGTGACAAGGTACATTGATAGCTGCTACCTGACCCAGTCTGCCCAAAAACCATTGGAGGTGCTGTCAATGAGAGGGAAAGTGAGGCCCAGGGGCCTAGGCAGTTGGCAAAGAAATGGCCTTTTTTCTCGGGGAGGGGGAGAAAGCACCACGTATTGCCTGGAAGTGGGTAGGCACCAGGAGGACCCTTACTGAATGCTGTAATCCTGACCTGTAAAAATTTGGGAACTAAAAAAATAACAAAAAGTAAAGAAAAAATAATAATTTGGGCACTTTCACTGAACTGGGCCCCAAAGGGCAGGGCTGTGTAAAGGTACCAAGGCTCCAGGAGCAGTTGGCCAGGAAGCTCTATGTTTGGCGCTTCTGTCAGGGTCTGGGATCCCAGTATTTTTCTATGTCTCCACCTGGCCAATATAGCAACATCCAGTATGGGATTGTCTATGCTACCTATCGGGAAAGGAAATGGAGTGGTTACTCATTGAACACTGGAAGTTATAAACCAGACTCAGTCTTAATTACCTGGACCAAAGGCCTCTGTCCTTTCTCCTGACAGGCACGGCAGCTCCGTCTGGCCCTTAGACATGCTTTTTTCTGTGTATAGACCAGCACAGAGGTGCCAAGGCATCTGTGGAAGCAGATCCCTGTGGAACCTTGCAATGTGGATCATCTGGTGGTTCTGGCCTTTGCTGGCTGTCTGCGCTTCTGACTCATTCCGGTTGAAGGCAGAGGAAATCATGAAGACCACACCAGTCATTGATGGGTGAGTAGCTACCTATTGAGGTGCCTGCAGGGGCCAGAAGCTTCCACACCACTGCTGGGGCCTCAGTTTCTCTACTGTACCGTGGTTCTTGTCTTCTTCTGGGCTCAGCTTCTTGGTGGAGTCTTAGGACCTAAAAGGTTTCAGCAAAAGAGGGCAGGAAAGGAAGGAGGGAGTGTCCCAGCACCTGGCTTCTGAAAGCTCAGAGTTTGATTGCATCTGGAGGATTCTGAGGTCTCCCAACTCTCTAGTCATATGTGTGAGGAAGAGATCCAAGTCCCCTACCTGGATCTCAGCCAAGAAGCTGAGGTAAGGGTGGCTTTACCTCAATAAGGTCCTCTTGAGCACCCTTCTGACTCTCCTCTGTCTCCGCCCAGCTGGGTGCCAAATGCCTCAGTGCCTGTCTTGTTCCTTTGTGGAGATCACAGTGCATGTGGGGGTGTCCCATCTGTCCAGCTCACACGCCCTGGTGCCTCTGATAGCACTAGAATACTTGAAGACCTTTTGCCAGCTCCTTACCACCCATCCTCTACTTCTGCCTATCACATCCACCTACCCCTGCTGGCCAGTCACTCTCCCACTGGGTTACTGCAGACGTTTCTAATGGACTCCCTTGGTCCCTGAGGCATAGAGAGGCTAGAACTGCAGTTTGACCTGGCACGGGTGGCTCTGTTCCCTCAGGAGACAGGAGTCCTGTGGTCCCATTTTGTCTTCCCAAAGAGGGTGGAGAGAGGAGTGGTTCCAAGTATGGCGGCAGAGGACTCCTGAGTTATTTAGGACCCCATTCAAATGTTCCACCCCTCCCCAGCGCCCACACTGGAGATGAGTTCCTTACATAGGCTGTGAGTGTCCTCAGGCAAAAGATTAAAGTTCCTTTCCTGGAGCCTGCCTAGCCCTGCCTAACACAGCTGGCAAGGCTGCCTTGGCTGGCCCATATCCATTCATTTATCCATTCAGTAAGTGTATCATGATAAATCTGTGCCAAGTGCAATGGGTGGGGTAAGAGGGGTGAAATCAGTCCAGTCCATTCCAAGACTTTCAAAAGCATGCAGACTGAAGCTTGTGTGTCCCTTTGCTGTGGGATGTCTTGGGCACCAGCCCTAGGGAGGGGTACATTCCTGGATCGACTATCATTGGAAAAGCCATTACTGGGAGTGGATGGCTTCAGGTGAAGAACTAATTGGTGGCAGTGACCTGAGTCAATTGTCATATAATGCTGGGTGCACTTGTTTCCACTTGTAATCCCAGCACTTGGGAAGCTGAGGCTAAAGGGTCAATCACTGCAGTTTTAGGGCCAGCCTAGATTCCATAGTGAGCTCATGTCCAGTCTGGGTTAATAGAAAGACCCTGTTTAAAAACTCCAGGCACAGTGGTACTTGTCTTTATTCCCAGCACCCAGGAAGCTGAGGCAGGTGGATCTCTGTGAGTTCAAGGCCAGCCTGTTCTACAGCGTTCTAAAACAGTCAGAGCTACAGAGTGAGACCCTGTCTTGAAAAACAAAAACAAACAAACAAACAACAAACAAAGAAAACACAAATAAGGGGGTTAGAGAAATGATGGCTCAGTGGTTAAGAGCTGTTGCTGTTCTTGTACAGGACTAAGGTTTGGGTCATTAAAAAAAAAATCTTTTCAAGAAAGGGTTTCTCCTGTGTAGCCCTGGCTGACCTAAACTCAATCTGTAGACCAGGCTGCCTAGAACTCTATCTATAGGCCAGAATGCCCACCTCTGCCTCCTGAGTGATGGGATTAAAGGCATGGGCCACCACTGCCTGGCTTGAGGGTTCCGGTTCTTAATACCCACAGAGTAGCTACAGACACCTATAAATTCAGTTCCAGGTAATCCAATGATCTCTTCTCACCCCTGTGGGTACCAGGCACACACATGATACGCACACAAATATACATGCAAGCAAAAACTAAAATACACATAAAATCAATCAATCTAAATAATAATAAAACAAACAGAATGGGTACAGTGGCATAAACCTGTAATCTCAGTTTGTAGAAGGCAGAGGCATAATAAAGGCCACAGAAAAGTTTAGGCCATGAAGAGTTTTAGGCTACCAGGGCTACATAGTAAGGCCCTATCTCAAAAGAAACCAACCTTCAAAAAAGCCTACATGTTTCATAATAACATTTGTATAGAGGACTGTGTATGTATACTTCAGTAGGGCGTTATGATATTGCCTAGTGATGGATAGATGTCCTGTTTTCGCAGAAGCTCTCATAAGAATGAAGATGCCTAACAACATATTTCTCTGGACAGATCCAAATGACTACACCAACAGTTACTTGTCTACCTTAATAATGCTCTTCGGCTGGGCATTGGTGGCACATGCCTTTGATCCCAACAGTTGGGAGGCAGAGGCAGGCGGATCTCTGTGAGTTCAAGGCCAGCCTGATCTACAAGAGATACTTCCAGGACAGCCTCCAAAACCACAGAGGAACCCTGTCTTGAAAGACAATAATAATAATAGTAATAATACTACTACTAATCATGCACTTGGTATCTTGGAGAAGATACCAAGGTGCCCCATGTTATAGAGAAGGAAATCTAGGTGTAGGAAATGGGAACTGGGGCTAGAGAAGGAAAGTGGACAATGGGAACAAAGCCAGAGCTGGGGAAGGGACATTGTCTCTGCTCAGTTTACAGGAGCCTTGAGGGTTCAGCTCAACACAGGCTGCATACACACTGTGGGTGCCTCCTCCACAATCCTGTGCATGTGCATGCAAATCAGTACAGTGCAGATCTGCAGCAAGCGTTCACTGGGCTTGAGCCTGCTTGGCTGCTCCTGGACTGCCGGCTGGAGTCCAGTGACAACTCAGGCTCTATAGCAGCATAGGCACAGGTGACAAGAAGCCTTTGTTTTAACTCAGATGCTAGCTGTTGGCCCTCTCCCTATTCCATGAAAGCACTGGCTCCCTTGGGACTCCTTGGAACTCCTTAGAACCGAGAGGATCAAAGTCCTTTGGAGTCAGAGATGAACTAGCCAAAGGCAAGCTGGGGTTTGCCATAGGAGTCAAAACAAAGGAGAGCCTCAATCCTATGAGTGATACCTCAGTCCCCACAAGAATGAGGGCCCGTCTACTTCCTATATGTCACAGCTTTCCTTGCAAGGGGAAATTCTTTGAACTAAAAACGTCATATCCCTATAAGGTGCCTGCATTGATTCCCAGCCCCCAGGCCCAAGTGATTTTATAGCAGAGCAGGGGTCTACCTTCTCCTCCTGCCTTGGGGTTGGTGTGGGGGTGGATAGGAAGGCCGTACTAGCCATACTCAGCTCATGGTCATTTGGCCTGGAGTGCAGTCAGAAATTTGACCCATGTTCAGGTGTGTTCAAGTCAGAGATAATTCACCTTTGAGGCCTGCATGTTAACCTTGAGCCCTAGGATTTTGAAATGGAGAAGAGAAGTCTGCAAACCAGCTGGTTCAAAAGCCTACAGGCCCAAGCAGACTTCCTAATTCACCTTGGACCCACTCTGGTCCCCTCTAGGCACAACGACTTGCCTTGGCAACTGCTGAAGTTGTTCAACAACAAGCTGAATGACTCGAAGGCCAACTTGAACACACTGTTGGGCACTCACACCAACATCCCCAAGCTGAGGGAAGGCTATGTGGGGGGCCAGGTACATTCTCTTGTCTCCCATCTGTTCTGTACTGGGGTCTCCCCTATATCCCCTGTGGAATTGGTTAGGTATGGCCTGCCTTAGAGAAGAATGCTTCTCTATGCCTCTGAGCCATAGGCCTTGGAAGGGCACACTTGAAGAGCTTCTAAAACGGCAGGAGTACAGACCCATGTGTACACTGGGGTGGGCTCAGAGATCAGTGATCTGGGCTACCAGCTGTTACCTTTTGCCCCCAGTTCTGGTCCGCATACATGCCTTGTGATACCCAAAACAAAGATGCTGTGAGAAGGATACTGGAACAGATAGATGTCATACACCGAATGTGCCAACTATATCCTGAGACCTTCTTGTGTGTCACCAATAGTTCAGGTAGTGTCCCGCCAAGGCCCTAATGTCCTGCTGCCAGGCTTGGTCTTGAGTAGAGGGTGGGGCTTTGAACCCCAAAAGTCTAGTGCCAACCCTCTCCTTTGTTCTCTGTAGGTATCCAACAGGCTTTCAGGGAGGGGAAAGTGGCCAGTCTGATTGGTGTGGAAGGTGGTCACTTAATCGACAGCAGCCTGGGTGTCCTTCGGACACTCTACCATCTGGGCATGCGGTATCTGACCCTCACCCACAACTGCAACACACCCTGGTAAGGGGTCCCACTGTGAAGCCCCTGGAGAGAAAACCAAACATGGCCTCTGTCATGCCCAGAACTCTCCTGAGCTCTAGCCCAGGCCTTGTGAGCTAAGCAAGTGAGGGAGTCACTATTGCTTTGCTCCCTGGACACGTGTTTCTCTTCAGGGCCGACAACTGGATGGTGGACACAGGAGACGACAAGGCTGAGAGCCAAGGACTGTCAGACTTTGGGAAGGTGAAGGGGAAGGACCACAGTCCCCAAAGGACAAAAGGCTAGGAAGGTTTCCAGGGTTGAGTCCATTGGAAGCCCTGAGCATTCAGGATGCTATGTCCTGAGTGCCCCACAACCTCCAGACACTAACGGGTTAATTATCACCTATCCAGCACTGTCTCTCCCATGCCCCAAGTTCAGAGTATCTATGAGGTGTACCCAATCCTATCTTTCTCCCCACCGTCAGAGAGTGCTGAAGGAGATGAACCGTCTGGGTGTCATGATTGACTTGTCCCATGTGTCTGTGGCCACCATGAAGGCTGCTCTGAAGCTATCCAAGGCCCCGGTTATCTTCAGCCACTCCTCGGCCTTCAGCCTGTGTGAGAGCAAGCGGAATGTGCCTGATGATGTACTCCAGCTGGTGGTAAGGCATTTAAGGAGTAAAGGGGGCCCCTTGTCTCTGGTGGGCCCTGTCCAATTTTCACCCTCCACCCTTCTCTGAGCAGAATAACACAAGGAGTCTGGTGATGGTAAACTTCTACAGTAAATTTGTGTCCTGTTCAAAGGATGCCACCCTGTCCCATGTGGCTGGTAAGTGGATATAATCACACAGCGACCAACTGGGGGAGGGCCTTGCTTAGGACCCACACCTGCAACTCTCTACAGACCACCTGGACTACATCAAGAAAGTGGCAGGTCCTGAGGCTGTGGGCCTTGGAGGAGACTACGACGGCATTACAGAGTAAGAGTGAGATCTTGTTCTATGATGGAGTTATGATCCCATTGATGTGTGCTGATGGGACAGGGGAGGGAAGTGTGTCCTGAGTACAGTGCCGGGCATTTTGCTGCAAGCCTGCTCTTCTGGCCTTCATATGCCTGGAGAGTATCCTGTCTGCAATGCCTGGTCCTCTTGGTCTTGGCATAGGCTCCCCAGGGGACTGGAGGATGTTTCCAAGTACCCAGACCTGATAGCGGAGCTTCTCAGGAGGAACTGGACAGACACAGAGGTCAGAGGCGTACTAGCTAACAATCTGATGCGGGTCTTCTTGGAAGTTGAAAAGGTGAGGAGAAAGTGGCCATTTGGGTTTCCTGCCCTTTCCCTACCCACAAGGCTGGCTGTCTAACTTGGGTCTGTCTCCAGGCAAGTAATAACATGCAAGTTCCTGAGGAAGAGCCTATCCCCCTGGATGAGCTGGAAGGCTCCTGCAGGACACACTATGGCTACTCACAAGCCCCCAGCATCCACCTCCAGATAGGGGCCCTGCTGGCCTCTCTGACTCCCTTGCTCTTCAGTCTGCATCTTCTGTGATATCCTAAGGACTAGTGCTCTCAGAGCTCAGAGAAGACTGGACAAGCCAAGAGCCCATGTTGTCCATGCAAAGACACACTTTCCCAAATAAGCAGTGGACTTACCTGGGGACACAGGCATCCAATAAATGAAACAACCCCTTTAAGTGTAGAGTATGTATGCCACCCTGGGAGGTACTTTTGAGCATCTGGAGAACAGATTCTATGAGAATGAGCCCTGTGTGAACAGGGATACAGGAGTGTCTGAGTTCTTAGAGAAGAGGGTTAGAAGGGACCCAGATGTCTGCAAAAGGTCTTACATAGGTATTGGCTAGTTTACAAAATCATGGTCTAAGTTCTAGTGGCTACCTCCCCCTAGCACTTGCATATGTACCTACCATCCCCACACATACTCATGTGCACTGCCCATATGCATACATACACTCACTCAGATGCACATATATAACATACATGGGCACATGTACTCTGGTACATACCATATGAAAGTCACACATACCCATGTTTATTTGGGTTCTGTAGCTGGAAAGGGACCCAGGGAATCTGAATTTGGTTCAGCCTTAGAAGGTAGCATCCAAATGGGATGGGTGCCTGGATTCTCCAAGGCTGTGTCACACAGCTAACAGCAGGTCTTTCCAGATTCCCAGGACAGAAGTAGTCTCATATGTGTTACCTAGCATGGCTGTTAGTAAAACAGGATCAGGCCTTCCAATTAGGACATTCGAGGATGAGTCTTGTGAATAAACTAGTGAGGGACAGCATGGAATAGTCCTGCTGAGTAGCCTTTCTGGCTACTGACACCTTTCTGGTCCATACTGCTGAGACACTCCTCATGGACATGGGCAAGGACTCCTTTGTCAACAGCCTGTCCCTACCTGCTCTGAGGGAGACCCACAAAGGGTGAAGGACATCATTGCTTGAGTTTATGAAGCCCCATGGCCGTATATCTCTGTCCATTTCAGATCTGCCTTCCCTGAAAAAATGGTAGGTAGACAATGAGCCTATGGGGCTGACCACAGGGCCGGCCATCCATATGGCTTTAACGTTTTTAGTTTTTGAGACAGGCTCTCATGTATCCCACGTAGTCCTCCGTGGGATGATACTGAACTTTTGATTCTCCTGCCTTTACTTCCTAAGTGCCTCAATTAAAGGTACAGACCACCTCACTTGGTTTATATGGTGCTGAAGATCAAACATGGAACTTGGTGCATGCTAAGCAAGCATGCTACCAACTGAGCCTAGCCTCAAGTTGGTTTTTAGTCCTCCATGTGTCAGGCTACCCATTTGCACATGCCACCAATGAATGAAAATACAGGGGCATGCCCACCCCCAAATCTGTGGGTATTAGCACTAGACATGATTTGGACCTGTGTCTGTCACAACATGGCCCACCAGGCAGCATCCTTCTCTAGTCTTGGGCAACACCCTGTGACTACATAGGATCAATGTATAAGGGGAAATGCTTAGTAAAGGTTTCTGGGCCCATTGTCTGGCCAATTCAGTGGAAAAGGTCCCCCTGGTGTATTTCCAATGTATTACACCTCATTTTCTCGACTGGGAAATAAAGGAACCAAGGTCCCAAAATAATCCTAGACCTAGGTATAGTGGTATGTACCTATAACCTTGGCTCTCAGGGGCCTGAGGCAAGAAGATCATAGTTTGAGATCAGCCCAGGCTATACAGCAAGACCCTGACTGAAAATGTTTAGTTGCTTAAAATAATCATTTTGTTGTTGTTGAGTCAGGGTCTCATGTAACCAAGGGTGGCCTCAAACTCACTATGCAGCCAAGGATGACCTTGAATTCCTGATGCCTACAGTAATCATAGATACAGTAAAAATCATTCTATACTCCCAGTGTGGTGACACAGCTAATCTGGTTCTGAAACTTCTTCCTGTTTGTTACAGTTGTTCACGTATTCCCCTTTTCCTATCTGGGTCACCATCTTTTCATTTCCAAATTGTGAGGCTGGACATGGTGGCATATGGGTGCTAGGAACTGAACTCAGGGCTTCCAGAAGAGCAGCCAGTGCTCTTAACTGCTCAGCTACCTCTCTAGCCCTGAGATCACCAAAAACAAAATAAAACAAAACAAAAACCCAAAACAAACAAACAAACACCAACCAACCAACCAAACAAAAACAAGAAAGGAAGGAAGGAAGAAAGGAAGGAAGGAAGGCAGTAGGACATGGTTTATTTATCCCTGTAATCTGAACTCCCAGGAATCAGAATCTGAAGGATCCATGCAAGTTTGAAGCCAGCCCAGTAACTCCAGTTCAGCCAGAACTATTTAGGAAAGACCTTGTGTCAAACAAACAACAAAACCCCAAAACAACAAAAAAGAAAAATTTAGAAGTTTCAAATAGTCAGGCGTGGTGGTGCAAGACCCTAATCCCAACAGTCAGATCTTTGTGAGTTCAAGATCATTATGGTCTACACAGTAAATTTCAAGACAGCTAGAGCTATGGAGGTGAGACTATTTTACAGAAAAAAGATATTTTTGGTTTTCTGAGACAAGGTTTCTGCATCAGTCCTGGCTGTCCTGGAATGTAGACCAGGATGGTCTGGAGCTCACAGAGATCCACCTGCCTCTGCCTCCCAAGTACTGGGATTAAAGGCGTGTGCAAAAAAAAAAAAAAAAAAAAAAAATTATTTTATTTTTTAAAGGTACAAATAAAAAAGGCAGCTAGGCTGGCTCTTACAGTATTACTATACAGTCCTAATGTTGTCAGTTACTAGCATGCATTCTGTCTTTACACTTCTCGGAAGTGTAAAGTATGAACTGCGGTGCATTTCTGTTTGGTGTGTGTATGAGTGTAAATTTATAGGTCAGAGGCTAACTTCAGTTGTCCTCCCTCAACCACTCTCCAACTCTTTACTTTTTATAAGTAAACAAACTTTTTATTTATGTATTGTGTGTATATGGGTGTTTTTTCCTGCATGTATACCAGCAGAGGGCATCGGATCCCACAAGCTAGTTACAGATGGTTGTCATTCACCCTGTGGATGCTGGGAATTGAACTCAGGACCTCTGGAAGAACAGCTAGTGCTCTTAACCATTGAGCCATCTCTCCAGCACCTGCCTCCCTCATGCCTGGCTTTTTAACGTGAATTCTGGGAATCTAAACTCATGTCTTCATGTTTCTATAGCAAGCACTTTGCCAAAGGAGCCATGCCCCAGGCCCACAGTCAGTTTCTAAGCACTGTTTCCTCTAAAATGAAATCAGGGATGACTGGGTGCCAAGGCAGAGAAGCCAAGAGCCTATGAACCCCGCATTGAAGGGGAAGCTGGGAAGCAGGATGTGCTGAGACCAAAGAGAGCATCTGAAGGGGCTCAGAAGCCAGAAAGAGGCATCTCAAATAGGATAAATCATAGACTTGATTGATTGCATATGAGTAGCCTGAGAATCTTCATTCACCCATGCTTCCCTTTCCCCCCATGGAACCAGGCATCCAGGGATACAATCACCTTCCCCATTCCTGACTTCATCCTGAGGTGGGGCACCGGATAATCCACATAGCATCTAGCCCATAGTTCTGCAGCCCCGCCCAGAACATAAAAGCAAAGCTTGAGAAATTCTCCAACGATCAATTTATTTACTTACAACAGCATTTTAACTGCAGATATGCCATTTTGATGAACCCAGCCCAGCACCCCCAACTCTACTATGTGCCACAAATCCTGCACCCTCCAGGACTCAGGGAGCTCACAGGCTGTTCCCTGAGAGACTGTAGCTACTCTCAACACCTGTCATGTAGGTTGAGTTCAGGGAGCCTGAGGGGCCCATAGTTAGATTGTACCTTAGTCCCCACACCCAGGGCCAACAATTGCAGCCCCTACCCCCAACATCAACTTGTAATTTAGAACACCGAGGGGCCCCAAAGTGCAGAACAGAAAAACACAAACACAGGGAGGCCAGGTACAGTCTCCAAGTTTTCATGTAACCCTGTGGGCAATACTGTAGTGCTCAGCTTGTGAAGAGGGCTGGGACAAACACCCCATCTGCTGTGTGCTTTCTACTTTGGCAAAAGAACAAAATCACCAGGAGTTTTAAGAACATGAGTAAACTTCAGAAGACAGGAAAATAAAACAGCAGCCTGTACACACAGCCTTGAGGTCACCCCAGTCAGCCTCATTACCTGCTTCCTGCCAGCTTCCCCAACACAAAGGGATGTAAAAGAACTATCGCAGCCAAAGGTGACTGCCCTAGGTTACCTTTGTGAGCCAACCTGGCTTTCTCTTGAAGAAGGCAGAAGGGCAGCAGCCGGTATCTAAAATGACAGAAGAGCCGGGGGAACCTCACATTCACGAGCGAGAAGCTCTACAAAGGCCTGGAAGGCTGTATCGCTGGTGGCCTGGTGTCATCAGGCAGACTGCTCAGCCCAAAGTCCTTCTAGAGGCAACTGCCGAGGAAGGATAAGGATCTCTTGGGGGTAGGGGGGCACCTGGACTTGAAATTGGTGCCAGTTCTGTTCCTGTGTGCTGGGGAAGGGAGCTGAGGGACAACAAGCCCAGGCAGACTCAGCCAGCTGGCAGTGGTAGCCAAGAACTCAATCCTGGGAAGACGGAGAAGAGAAACCATCTGCAAAGGCCCTGGTCAGTGTCGGTGGCACTGGACATTTCTGGTGCACAAAAAGTCCACAGGAACCTACTCAGGACTGTCCCACAACAGAATTTCCTGTCTGCAGAGGTCGGGGAGAGGCTCCCAAGAGCTGCCTGGCAAAGGAGTGGCTCTGACCCTCACTGGCCACGGCAAGTGGCAGCAGGTGGGCGTTCATTGCGATCTGAAGGCCCCAAAAGGACTGGGCTGAAGTCCACACATCTGCTGGCCAAACAAACCCTGTGTGTCAACTCCACACAGGCAGAGGACAAAACGGAGCTTCCAGCTGTGGCCCACAAGTCACATGAGTCACCTACACACTTGTGCAAATTCAATACTAGGACAGAGGCCCACTGCCCAACCTAAGGCTCAGTTCTAAGGCGCCCAGCCTGACAGGTTGGAGAAGAGCCAAGGCAGCTATGAAAGGTTGGAGAAAGTTGAGCGAAGAGTGAGGCCAAAGCCTCCAGTACATCACAAGACAAGGGAGGCAGCACCTGCCAAGCGCATGCTAATTCCTCAGGGCAGCCAACCTGGAAACCAACAAAAAGGATTCTGTAAGAAAGGCAAAGGGCAAAGGTACCTGAAATACTGTGTACAAGCACTAGACATGAGCCCAGATGTGAGGACCCATTGAGACTAAGGTTTTCAAAGTTGTCCTGAGATAATGTGTGGAAAGATGCCAATAACAGCCACATACTGTGACCATTTCTTAGGAAGGGTATGGAAATCCCTTGTACAGTGAGCTATGTGTAGACGATCTGTGATCACACATCTGGCACCACCGGCAGGCAATAGGGGACGGACTGCAGCATTCTGATGCAAGGGGCAACTGTCCAGACTGACAGGTCTTCCCTCTGCCTTGCCAACAGTTCCATCAAGTGCAATAGGTCTTTGCACAGTTGGGTCCCAGCCCGCAAAGTCCTTAGGGTCCCCAACCTGCCCTCAAGATAGAAAACTAGATCAAGTACTATGACATTCACTCAGGCAAGTCCTACCTCCGAGACAGCTGGTCCTCCTGGCTGCGCACAGAGCTTTCGCCCACAGCAGAAGCACCCTCTGGAAGCTGGCTGAGCTGGTCTAAGACCTCCAAGCCATTTTCCTCAGCAATCTGTACAATGAGGCTGTCTACCTGCTCCTGAGGTGTGGTCAGCGTGGTGGCAGAACTCACAGAATCCTCCATGACCTGAGGAGAGGTTCATTCTGGGCAGTATGGCCATGGCACCATGAAGCACACTGCAATTGTTTTGTTGTAGATATGTGCAGTGTACACATGCATACATGAATGTGCTTATGTGAAGGCCAGAGGCTAACATCAAGTGTCTTCTCAATACCACTTTCAAAAAGCCTCTCACTAAACCTAGTGTTCACCATTTTAGTCAGGCTGGCTGGTCAGCAGAACCCTGGGATTCTTGTCTTTGCCCCAGCACTAGGATCCCACATACAAGTCCTCAGGCTTGCACTGCATCCACTGGGCCATCTCCCTAGCCCCCACTGTGCTCGCTCCCTCTCTCCACTCTGCTTTGTTTTCCCTGGGTTCTCCCTAGAAAACTTTTCCTGGTTCCCATGGCCCTTCCTGTCCCATATTCAGCCAGTCCCACCATTGGGTCCACCTGGTTCAGGGACTTTTCTATACTTCTGTGTGCTTGTCTAGCATGTGGGTTTCCCCAGAAAGGGCTGGTGTCCCATCCCCTTCCCTCTCCAAGTCCTTCCTGTGTGCAGCTCAGTCCAGCCACCCTGACCCAGTCCCGCTGTACTGCAATGGTCACCTACCGATGTGTGTACATCCAGGTTCTGCACCTGCTGCTCAAACCTGTCCATCACTGCAGACACTTTCTGAAGATCCATGGCACTCAGTGCCTTGTCCAGGGCCTTGGTCACCTGTGCCATATTCTTGGTCACCTGGGATAATAGAGGATTAGGGACAAGAACAGAGTTAAAAATAGTCAAGAGCTGCCAACCAGGGACAGGTTATAAACTTCCTGATGGAAACCCAGGATCTCAGCACAGTCACTTGAATGCAGTTGATGACACAGTGGAGCTCTCTCAACTTTGAAGGGAAACTCTGCTGTGGAACCAAAAGGTCCATGTAACTTCCAGCCTATTATGGAATGATGCTATGGGATCCAGGCTTTCCTGAGGCCTTCCTGTGTCTAGTACTCTTTGATGCCTAGGTTCTTTGCTAGCTTCCCTCTACTCACTATACCCTACAATATATGCTGGCCACATGGCACCGCAGCCTAGCACTTACCCCCTTCATGGTCACAGCTGTCTGCACCTTGGAGGCTACTGCATCCACACGGGATGCCATCCGGAGCCAGTTTACACCTTCGTTCTTCTTGCGGATGGCATTTTCAGCATACACACGGGCACATTCCACATTTTTCTGCTGAAGGGCCTAAGATTCATAGGTAAATGTTCATGGAGGAACATTTGTAGGCAAGTTTGTGTATCTCTCCAGGGTATGGCTTACCACTGGGGAGGGTAGGAGGCTTTCACTTTTCTCCAGGTATAATCCTCAGACACGTGTGAGCTTTGTAAAAACACAGTGTCATTACCAATAGCCACAGCCTTGGAGCTATTCTGCCTTGAAGCAACACTAAAGAGCTGCACAAGATTTAGCTGAAGGTCTGCTGAGACCAATCATGCTACTTCACCTTCTGCTCTGTCTTATCTTTAGGCAGAGGATCTCTTATTACAAAAACCCCAGCAAACTTCTACTTCTGCCCAACCCTATGGAGCCCGACTCCTAATATCAATGTCTCTGCCCAGACCCCGATACTCCAGGCAGCAGCCCCACATGAAAGATAGCAGCTGAAGATGATGACACTGGAGCAGGACAGCTAGAAGGCCACACCTTGCCAACTGAGGATGTTGGAGGAAGCAGGAAGGAGTGAAGGCCATGAAACTGTTCTGGATACCACTGCGGGCAAGAAGGAAAGAAGGAGGGCTATTGCCCTTCCCCCATGCTTGCCTGTCTCAGGTATCAAAGCAAATGCATCAATACTCTGAAATCAATGAGGTTAAGTCACAATGTAGGAAGTGTCTTAAACAAAAGGAAGACATTAAAAGCAACACAGAGGGAAACAAAGCTGGGTGTGGTGGTTACCACCTGTAATCCTACCAACCGTAAAGCCGAAGTGGGGTCATCCAAAAATAACATAAATGGCCTTTCAGGTGGTGACGACCTCCCTATGAGAACATGCCTCTCGCAAAGGATCTCCTTCATCCCTCTCCAGAAGAGGAAAAAAGGGAACACAAGAAAAAGCGCCTGGATGTGAAATGCCCAGGATGCTATAAAATCATCACGGTCTTTAGCCATGCACAAATGGTAGTCTTGTGTGTTGGCTGCTCCACTGTGCTCTGTCAGCCCATAGGTGGAAAAGCAAGGCCGACAGAAGGATGCTCCTTCAGGAGGAAGCAGCACCGAATAGCACCTGATTCAAGCCAATAAACACATTTTGGATAAAATATGTATAAATAAATGAAGTAAAGTAAAATAAAGGGGGCGGGGGAAGAAAAGAACCCAAACCAGAGAAGTTACACACCTTCTTCACTTTGGCCTGCTCAGCCTTGGAGTCCTTCTCTGCCTTCTTGGCCAGTTTCTCTAGCTGCTTCGCTGTGAACTGAGTAAAAACCATAACACTCTGAGACGCACAGGTGGAGTCCACCCTCTAGGCCCTGTTCCCTGTACCTCCTGGCTCTGCATATCCTTCACCCAGCCCTGTGATAGGCACAAAGCCTCAAAATATAAGTCCTGAAGAGTACTGTGGGGCTGTGAGAACTACAACAGCATCAGTCACAGTTCATCAGTCCTGGAATGTCCATCATCTCTAACAGCACTCCAACCCATACCCTCCTCCAGAGTGGAAGGCTGACAAAGCAACTCTCACCAACTCTGCTCCTGCTTAGACTTAGAACTCACAGGGAAGATACACGAGAACTTCTCTGGGGTACTCAAGCACTGAATCTCCAGTGCTATCTGCAGAGAACCCTGCATATACAGCTTCCTTGCTTCTTTGCTCACATACCACCACCCGAAAGCCTCAGTGTGCCACACCATGTCAGAGCCACCATGTTCAGCAGCTTGTAACCTCACTCCTGCCCAGACCCTTGGAGCCAGGGAGAAAAAAAAACAAGATAAAGTTAACCCTGATTGTCACTTGTAAGGCATTAAAAGTAGTAAAAATATGCCAAAGATTAGGTAGGTTCAAGTATCTCCCAGGTAGGAGGCACATTCAGTTGCCCATAAAATTCTTCAAGTGTGTTTAAATTTCAGCCAGCGGATTTAAATAAATTAAATAAATTTCAGCTTAGTAAAACATTAAGGCATGTGCCTATCACCCCAGTTGTTTTTCTGAAAGATAACACACTCAGTCTTCATGGACAAGTCTGAGTGATCTATTTCTACTTAGCCAAAAATAAAGAATGAGCCTGGCTTTGGTCAGCAGTCTGAGCCCTGTGTAGCAGACATTCAATTATGATAATTTGCTCATGACTTTGGGTGTTCAGGTTCCAAGCACTGATGTAATTCTTGTTCTTATTTGCTAGTTGCAAGGACAGGACTGGGTAATGGTTGTTTTGTACAAACCTTTAACTGGAACAGGGTATCTGCAAAAACAGAGAAAATAGTTTAAAATTAAAAAGAAAAAAAAAAAAGCAGCACATCTATCAAGCAAGCAGATGCTAGGAGCTGGCCCACAGGAGACAGACATGGATGGGGTTTGCCTGGGGCATTTGGGAGGCCCAGCAGTGGAGTCAGAAGAGAGATCCATTTTAGATAAGGGATCCAAACCAACAGAGACCCTCACTAAACTTGTTTGTCAGTAACACAATGGTACTAACCAATCTCAAAGGGTAATGCATGCAGTTCTTGGCCATGGTCAGAATGGAGATGATGGCTTACAATTCACTGAACTTTACAAAAGACACATGGGATTGATTCTTTGCCTTTAGTATTAAACTTAATCTTTAGTACTTAACAGTGTTTTAATGCCTTTATTGGCTTTTTTTTGAAACAGGATTCCTCTGTGTAGCTTTGGAGCCTATCCTGGCACTCTGTAGCCCAGGCTGGCCTCCAATCACAGTGATCTATCTGCCTGCCTCTGCCTCCCAAGTGCTAGGACTAAAGGTGTGCACCACCAATGCCTGGCCTGTGTTTTAAAAAAAAAAAAAAAAAAAAAACAAAAAACTTTTTTATGTGCACTAGTGTGAAGGTGACAGATCTCCTAGAACTGGAGTTAGACAGTTGTGAGCTGCCATATGGTTGCTGGGAATTGAACCTAGGTCCTCTGGAAGGGCAGCCAGTGCTCTTAACCACCAAGCCATCTCTCCAACTCCAATGTATCCTTTCCTTTACCCTGCCAGAAATGAATAGATAACACTGAAAGGTGGTAAGCCTTAGTTAAAAGAGGTTACTACTCCATGACAGACACCATTTCTAAGCCACAGCATCAGGTCCAGTGCATTGTCCCTACCTGTACTAAGCCAAGGAAGGAATTTAAATGTATTTTGAAAAATTAATTGCTAACCAAACCTGCTATTCATTCACAAACTTGAGATAGGTAAACACAACCTCATGTTTATTTGTTTTTGATGTTTCAAGACAGGATTTCACCTCAAACTCCCTAGGTAGCCAAGGATGGGGACTCTGTGACCTCCTGATCCTTCTGTCCCAACTGCCTAAGAGCTGGCATTGCAGCTGTGAGCCACTACAGCAGGCTGTTTCTAAAGCTGCAGAGTGCTATGCTATGATTCCTGAAAAGAGTCACCCCACCAGTCCAGATTGAGGCACTGATGGCGTACAAATGCAGAACAAGGCCAGCAGAGGCTGCTGGGGAATAATGAGCTCTGTGCACCTACCTATCTATCACCACTCAGTGCAGACACTAGTTATGGCCAGAGCTGCCACAGCTGACTGGTACTCTCAGACACAACAGTCACCAGACAGTGACAGGAGGAACAATGTCTCCCAGGTGTGGCACAGCCATGTCACTAGCTTTAGGACACTGGCCAAATCTCTCCCATCTCAACCTGTATTTGCATGTAGACTCTAGTGGGATGAGACTCTGAAAAATAAAAAGCTGGAGAAACCTGATGTGAACTTCAGAAAAGTTCCCTCACACAAGCAGAGTAAAACTGTGATGCAAAAATTCTTTATTGTTGAGACACTGGGGTGCTACATCTTTTGTCCAAGGAACACAGTATAGAATTCTTATGTATTTCCTCCATGACAATGACACAACTTTCTACACTTCAGAAAACAGGTTTTAAAAACTCCACTACAGCTGGGCATACCTTCAATCCCAGCACCAGGGAGGCAGAAATAGGTAAATAACTGAGTTCAAGGCCAGTCTGGTATGTGTAGTAGTTTCCAGGCAAGCCAAAGCTACATAGGGAGACCCTGTCTTATACAAACAAAAGCTCTATTACAGCAGCCCATAAAACCTGCAATGTCCACTCATGAGTTCTTTGAGAGTCTAGAGATCAGAACACTGGTAGGCTGGAGTGAGTTATATACGAGGGGTGGCTCTCTCCCAATCTATTATAAGGGTAAGGGTAGAATAGGACATGAAGATTTAGGAGGGTCCCGCATCCTATTACTCGGTACTTTAAGTCCTTTGTATTTGAATTATTCCTATTTCTTTGGGTGCTATTCAAGGGTGCAACTACCACCTTTTCTGGTGCCTTCTGACAACATCCCAGGGTGCTCAAGGCAGAAACAAATCTGACAGGGAGGCTGGCTAGAAGGGCCTGGATCTGAGGTCATTTGAGCCAAATTCATGGGTTCGGTCCTGGATTTGGGGTCCAGGCCTGGGGAGATCTGGGTAAGAAACTAGACCCAGGGGTGGGTTCTGGCTGGGGTCTGGAGTCAAGAACCCAGAGGTAATTCCTGTTAGACTGTGGGATCGAAGCCCAGGAAGAGTTTCAGCTAGGATGTAAAGGTTCAGGAACCGGGACTGGTTTTGGCCGATATGTGGGGTGCAGGCCCGAGAATCGGTCCTAGTCGATGTCTGGAGCTGAGGCAAGAGGCGGGTCCTGGTCGGGATGTAGGGTCGAGACAAGTTAGGATCCAGGCCCAGGGGCGGGGTCTGGGGCTGAGACCGGGGACAGGTCCGGTTGGGTTAAGGGGCTGAGGCCAGGGTGTCCGCAGAATCCCGCTCCGAACCCAAAGTAGGTGACGGCCCCTTACCGTCCATGGCCAGTCGGGTAGTGCACCCCTCTGGGCGGCGAAGGGGACGAGATCTTACAGACCAGCTGTGCCCGGGAAGACTTCCGGGGTCGCTAATGTTTCCGGTCGGTCGCGCTGCCTGCTCTCGCGAGAAGACGGCGCTGGGCCTTGGGTGGGGCTTCGGTGCGTCTCGCGCGGCGCGCGGTTGCCATGGTAATGGGCTCCCAAAGCGGAGTGTTAAGTTTTGTGAGTCGCTAGGGTTACTGGGCCCCCAAGGCCGCCGGCCCGGGACAGCGGGGTCACCTATGGGCCTGTCCAAAAGCAAACCCAGAGAGAAGAAAGGTAAAGGGCGCCGCCTGGTGTCGAGGCCCGCCCTCTGAGCAAGCATCTTTGGGTTGTAGGTCTAACTGATTATCCGTGTGTTTCAGTTGAGGAGCCAAAGAAGAACCCTACCAATATTGTTGTAAAGGCTAAGGAGAAAGTAATGGATACCAAGCAGACTGAAAAGGAAGTCTTGAATCAACCTGCCGAAAACCTGCTATACGGGGCAGGGATATCCAAGCACGCAAAGCCTGCCGCTTCCTCTGAAGGTAGGAGACCCCAGGAGACCTGCCATGTCAAGGCATCTGGGATGGGGCCCATTCCTAAGACTCTAATGACACAGGAGGTAAATATGCAGGATTCTTGGTGCAGTAAGATAAACAAGAGCACAGCTATGCTTGTTAGCTTGAGTCCAGTCTAGGCTGTAGCAGGGATTCAAGGGCATCCTGTATATATGGAGACTGTTTCAGAAGGAAAAAAAATTAAGAAGAAACTTATTGAATGATTCAGACATTGTCCCGCACGAGGGTTGGGTGACTTCTGTTTCCACTGTGATTCCTTCAGTATGTTACAGTTTGGAGCAGAACGTTGGGTGATTGTCCAGGCTGGAGTGTGACTCCTAAAAAGGGTTTGGTCTTCCTCAGCCTGGCACAAAGGTGGGAGGGCTTCCGAGGAAGAAAGGATCATGGATGGGACAAAAGTGTTTCTTCTCATACAAACCCAAGCATAGCATTTGGCAGATCCAGAGAGTGACAGTTTGCTGCCAATTTTACTTTTCCCTGAGGCAAACAGTTTGGCATATTTATTCATTTTATACCAGCCCAATGTGGCCACACCCTCACTGTGGAATTGTTGGAGATGAGACCACAAAACCAAGACAAAGCCCAAATACAGACCTTCCATCATTGTATCACCTAGATCACTGGAGATAGAATTGTTAAGTATTGAAGAGGAGGAAGGCATTAGGAGCTGTGTGCATTGGAAAGGTCCTTTTACTTCCAGAATGGACACCAGTATGACAAACAGAACACTAGGGGGACCCACCTCATGCTCATTGCTGTACCTGCTGGGAAGGAGAGAAGCAGCTGAAGTAGCCATTCAGAAAGACTGGAGGTAGAAAGTGTAGAACGTACTCTCTGATGAGATGCAGGGGAAGATCCGGGCTGGGTAATTAGTCAGATGAGTGAGGACTGGCCTGGCAAAAGCGGGAGCAGTGCTCGGTGGTTCAGACCAAGGCACCCTGGGACCTACAAATGCTACACAGCAGGAGGCAGTTTGAAAGTCAGGTGCTGGGATTCAAAGAGGTCTGGTCTGGAAACTTAGGAACCCCTTCATTTGAGGAAAGAAGGGCTACAGCAAAGGGGTATGCCTAGGATGGAGGTTTAAATCATGTCTGTCCCTCAGGGTGCTTTTAGCTAAATACAGAAAAGCCAACTAAAGAAGGTTTTAATCACTAAGCGCTTTGATGTCTGGCCAAAGAAGGGTGGGAAATGGCATCAACTGTGTTTGCTCAGCAGCATTGCATTGGTGTCAAGGGCTCCTCATGCTCCATGGCATCACTGTCAGTGTCAGGGACATCTTCCTTCACAGTGCCAAGGCATCACAAACACACACTACCACTTAAGGGATTGTGGACCTGGCTTTGCTGTTGGCAAGGAAATCTTTCTGAGGTAGGCTTTTCCAGCCCAGCCTCTCTAAGATGGGTTCAGCTCTACAAGTTATGAAATGCTGGAGGAGCGTTAAGATATCAGACTAGACAGGACCTTTGCCAGCGAGGAACTACCCATGTGGAAGCCACCAGTGACACCTGTCACACAGCTTCACTTCCGGAGGAAAAGCAGGTGGACATGAAGACAAATCCCAGTGAGGATGGTGTCAGGAAAAGATGATGCGCAGCAAGTTCAGCAGTTACACGGGACAAGCCACTCACACATGTGACCCTGGAGGACCTCAAAATACGATGTCAGATGTAAATGTCCATATACATTATGACTTCTTTTATATGAAATGCCTTGAACCCACCACAGCCTTTTTGCTTCATCTCCCCAAGTACTGGGATTACAGGCATGAAATGTCATGTCCATTTGGAAATGATTGTAAATTTGTGAACAGGCTTGGGCATGGGGTTGTTCTGCCAGCTACTCTGGAGACTGAGGCAGGAGAATCATGGAAGCCCAACTTGGTCAATATAGTGAAACCCTGTGTTTTCAGAAAGGGGGAAGACTGAAGATATAGTTCAGTTGATAGAGTGTCTACCATGCACAAAGCACAAAGGCCTGGCTTTCTTTACCAGCACTATATAAGAGCAGGTGTGGGAGCATATGCAAGTAATCTTAACACTTGAAGCAGGAGGAGTATGAGTTCAAGGGAACCTGTCATTATATGAAAAGTTCAAGTCCAGCATGAGCTATATGATACCTTGGGGCTGGAGAGTTGGCTCAGCAGTTAAGAACACTTGCTGGTCTTGCAAGAGGACTTGGGTTCAATTCCCAACAACCATCTGTAACTGCAGTTTCAGGGGAGCCAATGCCTTCTGACCTCTGTGAACACCAGGCATGGTACACATACATACATACAGGCAGGCAAAACACAAAACAAAGTAAAACTGACTTATGATTGCCCAAATGTGGGGCTCTGAGGCTCTGGGATGGACCATAGTTACGCATCCTGGTGTCTGTGCCCTTCTAGCCCTGGAGTGGACCTTTGAGTGAACATGTAATTATAAGATCTAGCCTTTGAGTCTTCATGGCCTGTTGCTGCCAGCAGAACTTGCAGGCCAGATAAGTCTTCAGAGGACACGGCCCAGAAACCATCCACCACACCACCTTCTGAGGCTCCAAGGGGGAACTGTCTAGGCAAGCCTGTTCTGAGTTTCTCACCCACAACAGTGAGAAAGTGGTTGGTTTGAGCTGCTGAAGTTTGGAGTTAGTTATACAGTAGTAATAGTGAGATAGAGGGGTAAATGGTGGAGTCAAGGATTTTGACTCAGTTATAGAGTACTCCTGTAATCCCAGAATTCAGAAGGCTGAGGTAGGAGGGTCATGCGTTCTAATAAGCAGCTTGAGCTACATACTAAGACCCTGTGAAAAGAAAAAACACAGCATTGTGGCAGCTGGTAGACGGGGTGTGTTATGTCATACATACTGAATCTGTATGTTTAAGGCATTTTTACATTGAAAATTCTACAAATATACACAAAGAGATTAGCACACCACAAATTTACAACCAGCCTACTTTAGAATGTCGAAAGTTCTGTGCCCTCAAATGACACAATTTCTTCACAAACAAACAAAAGACGTAAAAGGAGTTGGAGAGATGTCTCAGTGGTTAAGAGCTTGTATTGTTCTTCCAGAAGATGGAAATTCATTTCTGAGCACTCATATTGGGTGGCTCACAACTGCCTTTAATTTCAGGTCCAAGAGATGAAAGCCCTCTCTGACCTCTGTGGGTACTGCATTCACATACAAATCCATAATCTGATACACACATACACTTTAAAATTTAAAAAGGAGGGAATTCTTATAAGTATCTCATGAAACAAAGGCAATGTGTAGATCTGAGGTGGGTCATCTTAAGAATCAGTTTGGATAGTACATGCAATAATAATAATAATAAATTGATTCTGGACTGGAGTGCAGCTCAGTGACAGAGCAGTGGCCTAGCATGCCGAAGGCCCCAGGTTCCGTCTCCAGCACCATAAAAAACAAAACAACTAAAATATGGTAAGTAAAAAATGGCAATCCCGAAAGTTTCACATTCTGTGTGACTCCCTTGGGGGTAAAAGAACAAGGAGAACAGGTATGACCCAAAGGGGCATCAGGAAGGGGTCTCTGTGGTAGAAGAATCTTATGTCCTATTCGGATGGAGCTGCTACAAGTACATAGAGATGGGCATATATCTGTACACTCAGTAGATCAATGTCAATTTCTGGTGTTGATACTCCCTAATGTAACATGCTACCACTGAAGAAACTGGGCAAAGGGAACAAGGGACCACTTTTCGCTATGTTTGCAACTGTTTGAATTTATGAGTATCTGCAAAATAAAAAAATTAAAAATATAAAAGTTATAATTTTAATTATTATAGTCCACCAATTATAGAAAGTAGGGAGAATAAATGGAGTGTGTGTGTGTGTGGTGGGGGTAAGTGTACAAGAACACTGACACTAAAAACCAGCAGAGACGGACAGGGTTATCTAAGTTATGAATAGGAGAGCTATCTCCTATAGTAAAGGGGATGTGAGTGTAACCTCTTACTATATACAGATTATTTCCACAAGAGTAAGAGTGAATATAAAATGTAGAGCTTGGGGGAAGCTGAGAAATGGCTCTGCAGTTAAGAGCACTGGTTGCTCTTCCAGGGAACCAGAACTCAATTCCCAGCACCTACATGCCAGCTCACAACTGTCTGTAACTCCAGTTCCAAGGGAGCCCTGGCCCTTTTCCGGCTTCTGCATGAACAACACCCAGGCAAAATAACCATAAAATGTTATTTTGGAGGCAAGAGACAGGTGGCTCACTGTGAGTTCAAGGCCAGGCTGGTATAAATTGTGAGTTCCAGACCAGCTACACAGTGAGAACTTTTATTGGAAAACAACAATGAAAGAAAAGTAGAAGTTTTGTAGGTAACTCAGTTGGTGGATTTCTTGCCCTGACTTCCATCTCCAGTACTGAACAAATCACTCCTGGTGCTGCATGCTTATAATCCCAGCACTTGAGCAGTAGAAGTAGGAGGATCTTAATGTCAACTAATTGAATTTTATTTCTCATCGAGGAGCATCTTTCCAAGCCTTGAATTAAGGAAAGGCATCACTAAGTGATATCAAAGAATATGTCCATACTTTAAAAACATCCATTCAATATAGGCATTACTGTAATGTCAGCAATTTGGAGGCAGAGGCAGGAGAAAGCTCTTTGAGTTCCAGGCCAGCTGTTACTATAGAGACCCTGTCTCAAATAAAACAAAATGCACACACACAAACATACACATGCCACAAAGAAATCTCTCCAAACACAATAGACATTTTAGATACTTTAAAGCTCAATGATAATCATTTGCCGCCAGGTTTGGTGGCTCACGCCTATAATGCCAACAGTCAAGTGGCTGACACAGACAGGTCTCAAACTTAACATAAGCCCAGGCCATATAATGAGATGTTGTCTAAAACAAAGTTAAAAGCAAACTCGGGAGGCAGAGGCAGGCGGATCTCTGTGAGTCCAAGGCCAGCCTGGTCTACAAAGCTACACAGAGAAACCCTGTTTCAAAAAAAAAGTTAAAAGCACCAGGTAGTGATGGTGCACAACTATAATCCCAGCTCTGGGGAGGCAGAGGCAGGTAGATCTCTGAGTTGGAGGCCAGCCTGGTCTACAGAGTGAGTGAGTTACAGGACAGTCAGAATTGCACAGAGAAACCCTGTCTTGAAAAAAATAATAAAAGTTAAAGCTTTTTGAGAGATCAGAGAGACCAGAATAATAGCACAAATATCAGATGAGGTACATTCAGGTACTCTGAGACACTGTAGAAGTACCTACCTGACTTTCTTTTCTTTTCTTCTTTTTTCGAGACAGGGCTCTGGTTGTCCTAGAACTCACTCTGTTGACCAGTCTGGTCTTGAATTCAGAGATCCACCTGTCTTTGCCTCCCAAGTGCTCGGGTTAAAGACGTGCATCACCTCAGCAGGCTAGAAAAACCCCGTCTTTCTTGAAGGCAGTCTGACAGTGTGATTCAACCTCCAAATCCCTGTCCACTGTTGAACAATCCTGTGTGATCTCTCCTTGAGTAGGGCGGAACGTGCCCAAAGGAAGAGGTGCCATTGCTGTGGCTGTTTTTAGTTGACTTTAGCTCAACTAGAATGGTGATTATCTGGGTATACCCAGCCTAACCACAGAAGCCTTTACAAGTCCCAGAGGTGGGAAGATGGGTAGAGTGCTTGGTGCTAGGTCTGGCCACCTAAGCTCAATCCCTGAGCCCCATAACGGGGAAAGAAAATAAATAACAACTGAAAGTTGTCCTCTGACCTCTACATACACAACATGGCATGTGTGCTCCCCCATACACATATGTGCACACAAAATGAAAATACAATTTGAAATGTTTCTAGAGAGTCGCAGGCAAGCTGGGTGTGATACTGCACACCTGTAATTCCAGAATTCTAGATGCTGTTAGGAATATCCCCATGATTTTGAAGCCAGACAACGATACCTAGCAGAAAACTATCTCAAAACACGCCCCCTCCACCACCATCACAGGCAGAGGTAGCAGGCTCCTTTCTGGACCTGCAACCCCCTGATCATACTAGGAGGGGAAATGGGGACTTCAGTATTTGAACCACAAAGAAACCCTGACCCTAATCCAATTGGTACATGAGAATGTAGACTCAGGCCCTAGAATCCTAGCCAAACTGTCTCTAAATTCCAGGGCACCAAGACTGAATGACTGTAAGTATAGAATTGATAAAAGCCACCAACTTTGAAGTAATTTGTTTTGCAGTAATAAAGTAGTTCAGGATGGCACTGTGGCTTGAAAATAAATGCTTGCCTAGCATTCTAAGGCCCTGAGATGTATGCCCAGCACCTGAGAGATACAGTACGGCCATACAAGAATAGTGGTACATGCCTGTAATCCCAACAACTAGGAGGTAAAAGCAGGAAGATTGTTCAAGGCCAAGTTCTAGATATAAGTTCTAGGCAAGTTATTGCTACATAGTAAGACTCCCTCTCAAAAAACTAAATTGTGCAGGTACTGTATAGCAAGAACTTTAAATCAGGTGGTATGTCTATATTCCCAGCATTCAGAGGCAGAGGCAAGAGAATCTTGAGTTCTAGATAGCCTGGGTCACATGGTTTAGACCTTGTCTCCAAAACTAGATAGAATAGATAATCCTAATGGTTAGGATGTAGCTCAATGGTAGCTCATAGCTTAGCACACGCAAAGCCATGGGTTCCAATCCCAGCACCACCAAACAAAAAAGAGAAACCCGAAAGATAATGCATGAAGCCCTGCCCCCTCCTCCAATCCTATCTCTGACAGGACTGACAGGGTCTCATTATGTAGCTCTTGCTACATAATGAAATTTCAGCCATCTGCTTGACTCTGATCCTGAGTGCTGAGATTAAAGATATGTGTGCCGTCACACACAGCACATGCTCCTAAATCAGCAGTTCCCAACCTGTGGGTTTCAATCTCTTTGAGGGTCGAATATCAGCTATCTTGCATATCAGATATTTACATTATTATTCCTAACAGTAGCCAAATTACAGTTATGAAGTATCAACGAAATAATTTTATGGTTGGGGGGGTCACCACAACATGAGGCACTGTAGTAAAGCATTGGGAAGGTTGAGAAGCACTATTCTAAATGAAAAAGAAAATGAAAGCTGGCATGATAGATCATCAGGTTAAGGTATTACCAAGGCTGAGATAGTACCTTAGGACCCAAACTGTAGCCCAGTGATACACATGGCAGAAGGGAAGAACCAACTATCCAGAGTTATCCTCTGACCTCCACACCTGTACACACATTGTAAATCAATGTAAAAATTAAGACCATGTGAATGCAGAACCTGAAAACCGGGGGCTAGCAAGATGGCTCAAGGGGAAAGGCACTTTTGAATAGGGCTGATGGCCTGAATTTGATCCCCAGATCCCACAATGTGGCGGCAGACAACTGACATGCCTTGACACATACCTGCATTCAAAAACACACACCCACACAGATTAAAGAGAAAAAGAGAGACAGTTCAGCTGTTAAGAGTACATACTGCTCTTGCAAAGGACCTCAGTTTGGTTCCCAGCATCCATATTGATCAGCTCACAACTGCCTGTAACTCTTAACTCTGGAGATCCAATGCCCTGTTCTGGCCTCTGCTGTCACCTGCACTAATGTACACACACACACACACACACACACACACACACACACACACCCCACCACCACCACCACCACCACCACCACCACCACCACCACCACCACCACCGTGTGCACACACATACAACTTTTAAAAAGCTGTTAAAAAGAAACTAGAGGCTGGAGAGATGACCCAGTGGTTAAGAGCACACTAGATGCTCTTCCAGATAGATGATCTCAGTTTGAGCCTCCTACATTGTGGAACCCCCATGGTAGCACACAACTGTCTTAACTCCAGTTCCTGTAGGTATGATGTCCTTTTTTGACCTCCACAGTAACCAGGCAGCACATACAATACACAGACATATGCAAGCAAAACACTCATGTGTATAAAACTAAAATATTTTAAAACAAAAAGCCAAGAATGGTAACTCATACCCATAATCCCAGAACTGGAGAGTCTAAGGCAGGAAAATTGTGGATCCCAGGCCAGTTCCTGCTACAGAGTAAGACCAGAATTTTTGTTTGTTTGTTTTTCAAGACAGGGTTTCTCTGTGGTTTTGGAGCCTGTCCTGGAACTAGCTCTTGTAGACCAAGCTGGTCTCAAACTCAGAGATCCACTTGCCTCAGCCTCCCAAGTGCTGGGATTAAAGGCATGCGCTACCACCACCAACTAAGACCAGAAAATTTTTAAGAAAGAAAAATGCTGCAAAATGAACTCAAAGCATTAAATTAAAATGAGTAAAACAATTTATGTTGATAGAGAATGATTTTCTTAGCTTGTAGTCTTGTTTTCTGAAATAATATCAGAGCCCAATGTATCCCAGGCTAGCCTCAAACTTTCTATAAAAAACTGGGCAGTGGTGGCTCGCTTTTAACCCCATCACTCAGGAGTCAGAGGCAGGTGGATCTCTGAGGTCAAGACCAGTCTGGTCTACAGAACAAGTTACAGGACAGTCAGTACTACACAAAGAAACCCTGTCTCAAAAAACAAACAAAAAACAAAAACAAGGAAACCTTCCTATAATTCAACCAAAGATGACCTTGAACTTTTGCTCTTCCTGTCTACACGTCCTTAGTTATAGTCTTCTGGCAGAAACATAAGTTGGTATTTTTTGGTGCTGGAGATTGACCCTAGGACCTTAAGCATGCAGTCTACCATGAAGCTACATCCCAGCTCAAGTATGATGGCTTTTTCGCTTGAGGAAGTGTCTCTTAGGCAACTTAGGCTGGCTTTGGAATAAAAAATGCGGAGATTACAGACACATATATGCTACCAAGTCCCTTCTCTCAGTTAATTTGATAATATTTACCAGAGTTTGAAAACATACAATTTGATCCAGAGATTCTAGTTCTAGTAATCTGTCCAGGAAAGATGTGATGATTAATACTGTCAATTTGACAGAATCTAGACTAGCAGTTCTCACATGGGTCACAACCCCTTTGGGGGGGGTCACATATAAGATATCATACATACCAGATGTTTACATTAAAATTCATAGCAGTAGCAGAATTACAGTTATGAAATATCAAAGAAATGATTTTGTGGTTGGGGGTTCACCACAACATAAAGAACCTGTATTAAATGATTGTAGCATCAGGAAGGTTGAGGACCACTGCTCTAGAGTCACCTAGGAGACAAATCTCTGGACATGTCTGTGAGAAGGTTTCTAGATAGGGTTAACTAAGACTCACTATGCATGTGGGTGGCAGTACTTTGTGCTCTGGTGGCCATACCTTTCAGACATGATGGACTGTATCTCTTCTTAAACTAGGAGACAAAATATACTCCTCCCTTAAGTTTAAGGCATAGCAAACGAGAAAGAAGTAACACACACACACACACACACACACACACACACACACACACACAGAGGGAGGGGTTAGGAATAAAAAGATAAAATTAGACATAAACTGTGTGCAACAAATGGAGTTGATCACATAAAGGGTGGGAAGCCCAGACAGGCATAGGGCCCAGGGCTGTGTGTGTAGACTGTGTGTGTACAGTCGAAAAGACAGGTGGAAGAACAGCCTGAGTCCCTTGGATGGTGTAGGGAACAGCCTGTGTCCCATGGATGGTGTAGGGAACAGCCTGTGTTCATCCATGGGTGTATGGAATGTGAAGTATCTAGAAGCACGAGAATCAAGCATGTGCAGTATTAAGCCTACATCTATTGATTTTGTTTTATTAATCTATTTCCTGAATTAATTTTATAGAAAATATTTTTTTTTGTTTTTTAGATACAGGGTGTCTCTGTATTGTTTTGGAGCCTGTCCTGGAACTTACTCTGTAGACCAGGCTGGCCTCGAGAGATCTGCCTGTGACTGGAGAGATGGTTCAGTGGTTGAGAGATCTGCCTGCCTCTGCCTCCTGAGTGCTGGGATTAAAGGCGTGTGCCACCAAACCCAAACAGAAAATATATTTCTAATTCAATAAATTCTGATTATAATTCCCCCTCTCCTAACTCCTCCCAGATCCTCCCCACTTTTCCACCCACCCAAATCTGTACCCTTTCTCATTAGGATAGAAACAGGCACCTAAAAAATAACAGAACAGATAAAATAAGAACAAACAAACCATAATAGGGCAAAAGAAACAGGAGAAAAAGAGCCAAAGAAAAGTTCAAGAAATATACATAAACACAGAGGCATACACATTTTATAAATGGAGAGATGGCTCAGAGGTTAAGAGCACTGACTGCCCTTCCAGAGGTCCTGAGTTCAATTCCCAGCAACCACATGGTGGCTCATAACCGTCTGTAATGAGATCTTGTGCTGTCTTCTGACATTTAGGCATACATATAGGTAGAACATAGTATACATAATAAATAAATCATAAAAAATACAAAACTGGAAAACATACACACAAAGGCATTGTAAGGTTTTTTTGTTGTTGTTGTTGTTTTAAATGCCCTGACAAAGCATTATGAGACAAAGAACCTCCCAAAATGCCACTGGGTTCATTTTTTTATTGGCCATCTACTCTTGGACATGGGACCTGGCCTTATGAGTGATTTGTATAGTCAGTGAGACTCCATTGGAGAAAACTGATTTCTCATTTGCAAGTAATATCAATTGGAGATAGCTTCTGGGTTAAGCATGTGGTTTGTGTTCACTTCCTCTCTTAGTGCTGGGACCCCAGCAGGCTCAGACCTGTGCTGGCCCTGTGCACGCTGCCACATTCTCTGTGAATTCATCTGTTTATTGGTCTTGCTGTTTTCAGAAGGCCTTGTTTCCTCTCTGGCCATTACAATCTTTTTGCCTCCTCTTCTGTAGGGTTTTCTGACTCCTGAGGAAAAGGAACTGATGGAGACATTCTATTCCCACATTCTCTGCACACTGTCCAGTTGTGGGGCTCTATATTTCTTCCCATCTACTACAGGAGGAAGCTTCTCTAATGATGACTGAGCAAGACACTGATCAATGAGTATAGAAGAATGTTGTTAGGAATAATTTTATTGCTATGTTCTTTGGGAGAAGAGTAGCATCTGGCCATACACTCTAGTTCCTAGATTCCTGGTCAATATAGACTCAAGTTCTTAGTCACCTGAGCAGAGTCTGGGATCAGTTCCATCTCATGGAGTGGGCCTTAAATCCAATCAGATATTGGTTGGTTAGTCCATCAAGCTGTGTGCCACTGTTGCACTAGCCCATCTTGCACGCAGGTCACCACTGTTGATGAGTCTGTAGCTGATTTAGTGTTTACCTTTTTCCTTTATAGTATGCAGAGTACCATCCAGCACCATGAATAACTTAATAGGGGTGAAGGCTCCAGGTGGGCACCAGCTTGACTTCTCCATGTTCAATGACATTGATTGATTGATTGATTGATTGATTGATTGATTGATTGATTGATGCAAGGTATTAGTATGTTTCCCTGGCTAGCCTGGGACTCTTTGTGTAGACCAGGCTGTCCTTGAACTCACACAGATCCTCTTGCCTCTGCCTCCCAGGTGCTGGCATTAAAGGCATATGCTACCACATCCAGCTATTTTTGTTGATATGATTTTGTGTGGTGGTGAGAATTGAGGGCTTCATGTGTGGTAAGTAAGCATTGTACCAGTGAATATTTTGATTTCATTATGTATCCCTGGATGGACTGGAACGCTATGTAGACCAAGATGGCCTTGAACTGACAGAGATCTGCCTGCTTCTGCCTCCTCCAGTTCTTGGAATAAAAGTGTGCACCACCATGACTGGCTCAATATATTTATTTGTTTGTTTGTTTGTTTGGTTTTTCAAGACAGGGCTTCTCTGTGTCGTCCTGACTATCCTGGAACTCACTCTGTAGACTAAGCTGCCCCAAACACAGAGATCCACTTGCCTCTGCTTCCCCAGTGCTGGGATTAAAGGTGTGTGTCACCACCGCTGCCTCCTGGCCTGTTTGTGTATTTAACATTTAACATACATATCCTATGGCTTTTCCAGGTTTATGCACTTCCTGTAACCTCAGCAAGTGTGTGAAAATGTGGAAGAATATCAGGAATGTATTTCTAGGACATTCTGATCCATAAAGTTCTGAACTGGAAGGTTTTACAAATTGAAATTCTCTGGCAACTGGGCACCTGAACCCTCTAACTTCAGAGGTAGATTCACTTTCTTCTAGCTGATTAGGCCCCTTGACAGGGAGAGGGTGGCTGGCTCAGAGAGTAAATCTGGAGTTCCTGAAGGCCTGACTAGCATGTGTGTTGGGAATAGCCCCCTGTGAGTGGCAGACAGAGTGACCTCAATGTTGGTGGGATCCTAGCTTGTCTGTATTAAAGACTCAAAAGAATGTAGTATCCTGTACTTGTCACGCTGAAGCTGTCCTGGACCTTATGAAATGTAGTCTCCTCTGTTTCTTCCTTGCATGGATTCTTAGTACTCATAGCTGCCCCTCTGAACTTTGAATTTGCTTGAATGTTGGAATCGAATCATCAGGCACAGTTTTGTTTTGTTTTTTTCCTGTTGGCGTGAATCTGTTTCCTTTACTGGGAGCTAAGACAGACAGACCTTGTCTTCATTGTGGAAGAAGTTTCTACACACCCACTAAATGGATGGATGTTTTCTTCCCTCTAGACAAACCTGATACAAAACAAAAGTCGATCAAGAAGAAAAATGTCATTCCGCAGATCGTCGTCACTCAAGCCTCAAATGAGACGATAATCAGCAATGGTCTCTCTGAAAGTGAAGAACAGATAACCATTCGCGAACAGGCTGACTGGGGCCCTTATTCCCGACACAGGAACCCCAGCACAGTAGCAGCCTATGATGTACACAACACAGAATAAATGAGAACTCCTGGTAGCTGTGATTGTTTACTGCGATCTGAGTATCAGCTAAGCTGACAGAAGGGCCACCCTTCCCTGTGCTGGCACTGAATACCCTTCTCCACTCTTTGAAGTTCTGTCTCAGTGCAGTGACTTTTTTAGTTTTCCCAAAGTCAGCAGCAGCTTGATGGGGAGAGTGTGGCTGGCTCGGAGGTAAATCTGGAGGTCCTGAAGGTCTGACCAGCGTGTGTGTTGGGAATGGCCAGCTGTGGGTGGCAGACTTCAGGAAGAAGCTCACACTGTTCCCCAGGTGGGCTCAGTTGCTCCAGGTGTGTGGTGGTCACGCCCCCAAGTCTGGCAAAAAGGCCAGTCTGTGAACTAACTATTAAATTCAAGAGCAGAGAGGCCCCAAGGCTGTCTGTATTAAAGACTCAATACAGTGAGTCCTTGAGCTGAGGAGGACAGCAGGGCACTTCGGACTTTGGCAATAGCCTATGAATGCTGTCTTGTATTTCTGACCCATGGATGAAGGGTCTTTATAAAGAAGGGCCACTAGGAATGCCAAACAAGCTGCCATAAGACATCTTTTCAGCCGACTCCACCCTCACTAGTAAACCAGGCCAGGTTGTGTTTTGAGGGAATGCCCTTCCCTGCCTTATTCCTCACATGTGGTCTAGTAACGGTGTATTATCTTCATTAACTGCCATGTTGGGTGGCCTCTATGGGCTAACAAAACGAGTGACAGTGGTATGTCCACCAGGATCACAAACAAAACCACCTCCTGTACTAGGGTGAGGGGATCTGTTTCCTATCCACACGCCAACAGTTTCTAATATATACATGAGGTTAGCTAGTATGTATGTACTACACTATCTAGTACATACTTGAAGGCCTTACTATGTTACGAGCACATTTTTCCCCCGCCACCAGTCTGGTCCCACTCTTTGTTCCTCCCCACCGGCTGCCTGGTCCCGCCACCATGCGAGGCCCACCACACGAGCCCCAATAACATGCAGAGACTCTGTATTTGATATAAGGCTGTTGGCCAGTTACTATCATTGCCTATGGGACAGCTCTGTCTTAATTATTAACCCATTTCTACTTATCGAAGTATTTCCACGTGGTCATCTTAACAGAGAGCGGCAGGCCGGCATCTTGCTTCCTCCATGCTCTACATGCTAACTCCTCCTCACTACTGCCTCTTTCCTCCTTGTCTCCTAGCCCCACCTATCTTGCTTTCCCATTGGCCACAGTGCTTTATTCATTAACCAGTATGAGAAATATATTTACAGAATAACATCTCCCATCATTACTATATATGTCTATATACATAACCTAAATGACTTTGAAGAGTGATTTGTGTGTGTGGTCCTGAGGAATGAGCCTAGGACTTCAGACAGTACTAGGCAGGTACTCTACCACTGAACTGCATTTCCAGCATGATTGCTTTTTGAAACAGGGATAAGGTCTCACATCCAATCCAGTCTGTACTGGAACTCACTATGTAGCCCAGGTCAGCCTTGAACACACAACAATCCTCCTGCCTCAGCTTCCTGACTGCTGCAGGTGTGTGACAACATGCTTAGAGAAAAACAATTTTCAAAGTTAAAAAAAAAAGTAAAAGGACACATACTCTGGCAGAAATCTTTAAAAAAAAAATCATGCTAGAGACTTGCTACTGAAAGCCTTATTTTGAGATAGCCAGGCTATGCAAACCTGTTCTAGCTTGGAACTCAAAATCTTCTGGCCTCAGCCTCCAGAGTGTTCCGATTATAGGCATAAGCCACCAGTCCAAACACCAACTACAGCACTGAGCTAAGTATAGTGCCTACATGGGACTAGGCTTTGAGTACTGAGAAGCAGGAACATTCACTTCCCTAGTCTATATAAACCTTCCACAAAGGCTTCGAGACAAATGGTGTTCTGAGTTCCCTTATACAGTACAAGAGCTGAGTGCAGGCTGGCTCACAGAACCTCTTGGTCTAGAGTTGCTCTCTAGTGGCGAGCACATTAATTCCTTTTCAGCTGTCTCCCAAACCAGGCAAGTCTCCGCAGATCAATAGGACAAATGTGGAATAGAAGGAAGAACAAGAAAGCAGCTCTTTATTCCCTTCCTGCACAAGGCTTCTATCTTGTTCTTGGCTAGTGAAGGGACAAGGTTGGCCTCAGGAAGGAATGGGTTCCCACAGAGCCACTTTTCGGGGAAATGTACCCAACCACTATCAAAAAGCATAGTTCATTTGCAGTAGTCTCCGTGAAGAGCAGAAAGCATTTCTGATGTACTGGAATTTGTCTCAATTAAATAGGAAATAGGAAAGGAAAGTATCTTCTAGCTCATTAGGACCACAGTCTTCTGCAGGTTTGGCCAGAGATGGTACTTTGAGCAACTTCGTGCGGTCGTGCCTGCACCGAATGCTGATAAGGGGCCTGAACCTCTGTAGCAGGAGCAGATAGAGCAGATCCTCCACGGAATGCTTAGGGGAGGTTACCAATGGTTGTCAAGTCCAGAGCAAGCCGGAAGTACGTTGTGCGCCTGTGCCGACGGGCGGTTTACGCCTGCGCGTTGCAAGTGGGCGGTGGGGCGGCACCGGCTTCGGCATGGCGGAGGTGGACCTAGAGTCGGATCAGATCCGACTGAAGTGTATCCGTAAGGAAGGTTTCTTCACCGTGCCTCCAGAACATAGGGTGCGACGGGGTGCCACTTGGGCGGCTCTGTGGCAGGGCCAGACTGAAGCGCTCTGGTGCTGTCATTGTGGCGTTAAAGTTTGAGATGCCGACATCGGAGGATGTCAGTCTCAGAGCTTGCAGCGGCGTGAACAGAAATGCGCAGCCAAGCGGCTGGGGGCGGGGGTACGCGGGTGGGATCCGACGGAGTACGAACTCTCGGTGAGGCGGCGGGGTGGGACGTGGAGTTTATGCGGGTGAGAAAAATGGGGCGTTCCCGGTAGCACCTGCAGCCCAGAGTTCACAGCTTGCTGATCGTTCTGCTTTACCCACATTTTTTGTATTGTTCCTTTTGTGTGATGGGAAAAGTGAACGTTAAGGGCTCTGATTTGTGCTCAAGTAAACAGTTGGTGGGAAGAGGTTTGCAGCCTCCCGCTTATGTTTTTAGCTTCTCCTTTATGGTTTCAAGGCCAAGGCACATAAACTTAAGTTTACTACCTCGGAGCGTCAGAGTACTCACTGTGCTGGAAGCTGAGGTAGCCAAATCCGAAATCTGCTCCCAAAGGGGGAGAATGTGCACAATAGTGTACAATAGTTGGCTCCTCAAGACAAAAATATTAAATATGCGTGGTGGCTTGTACTTCTAATCCCAGTACTCAGGAGGCTGAGGCAGGATGCTCACCCTAAATTGGAGGGTTGGGCTATAGAGTGAGACCTCAGAAACAAGCAAAGGCCAAAAAAATAAAAATAAAAAAATAAAAAAAAAAATAAAAAATGGAGGTTTTGGAGAAAAGAAGTATATCCAGATATTCAGTAAGAGATTTGTAGACGAGTTGACATTTGTTTTGGACAAGGAAATGTAGCCAGAATTTGGACGAATATGACAAGGGGATGGCATGCCAAACTCAGGTGGCAGCACGAAGTCATGGGAAAGGCAAGTGCAGAGTAAACAGGAAACCTAAGGGGAAAGGGTGTGAGAAGCTAGGTTAAAGATCAGATCATGGACTGGGCAGTGGTGGCACACACCTTTAATCCCAGCACTTGGGGTGCAGAGGCAGGAGGATCTTTGTAAGTTCAGGGCCAGCCTCAACTACAGAGCAAGTTCCAGGACAACAAAGGCTACACAGAGAAACCCTGTCTCAAAAAAAAAAAAAAAAAAAAAAAAAAAAAGGAGTAACGAGTAACTGAATGTTGGAGGCAGGATCTTTCTCCACAGAGGTGTGGCCATTTGTTACTAGTTAGCAGACATCTGGGCATCTGGAACACCAGATTGGAGGGAGTATGGAAGGTGGCTTCAATAATTCAAAGTGGTTCTAGTGTCCTTCTTCCCCTCTGCTCATCAGAAAATTCCAAGAACGTGGTTGCTTTTCTGTTCCGTGAGCAAGATATAAGCAGACTTCTCAGTGTGCCTGGCGTGGGTGAGCTTCGTCACCACTTGTGTGCCATTAGCTTCCAGATCCCCACACTGGCTACTCATCTGTCTTTCAGCTTGGAAGATGCCGGAGCGTTAAGGAGTTTGAGAAACTGAACCGAATTGGCGAGGGCACCTATGGCATTGTGTGTGAGTGGTCAAGACAAGGAGCCTGTAGCTCCAGCTGTGTTGGGAATGGAAGGCTCATACTCTGTACTCCAAACCAAGCCAAAGCTTCTTCTTATACTTTAATTCCTGGTGTGATTTCCACAAAATTTATACCATGACTGGATAAGCATAAGCATCAAGTTGCTAATATCAGCAATTCAAATATGTAACTGTGGAGTAGCAACAACTGATCAATAAATGTACCAGTTCCTTGCAGCTCCATGGATGTGGGTCATTTTGCCAAGGTATTCGGGAGTTGTACAAGCCAATACTCTGTAAGCCATTATCACATAAAGTAACTTTCTCCCTAAATGGAGTACTTAGTTGCTGTTAGAGTGTAGTGCAAGTGAGCAGAAGGCAGTGGGCTGCCAGTGAAAGAGAATACCTCAGGAGAGCTCCTTTCTGCATGAGTTGCTGGTGGCCAGCTTTCAGCTCAGGGCAAAACTGCAAACTCCCAGCCCAGCTCCAGTGAGGATCCCTAAGCTCAAATCTTAAAAAGGAAGGAAGGACTGGGTGTTGCTGGGCATTAGGTTGTCAGAGAAGAAAAAGGAATGCAGGGCATGATGGGGCTGTGACAGTTTAAGATAGACTCCATCACGTATGTGCTTCTGTTTCAGATAGGGCCCGGGATACCCAGACAGATGAAATTGTTGCCCTGAAGAAGGTGCGGATGGACAAAGAAAAAGATGGTAAGCAGGGAACTGGGTGCAGGACCACCCTGCCCTGGACATCAGAGCAGGAGGGAGCAGAAAAGCACATTACCTGGGGTTTCTCAGGACTGAACTCTTCTGAGGGTATGTGCGTAGTGGGTAAGGGACTGGCCTAGCCTGTCACTGCAGCCAGAAATTGAGCTCCCTAAGCCCTGCCAGACTTTCCCTACCTTGGCTAGCTATGAAGTTGTACATTCTCTCCAATCCCTTTTACCCCATCCTCTGGTGAGTTCACCATCACCCTGCACATACACCGGTACCCCTGCCCACTCGCCTTGCATCCCTAAGGAATGCTGGAGTATGAGTGGTATCACTGTAATTTCCCTGATGAGGGGACAGTGGTTATCAGGGTCCCAGGTGTAGTGGAGTAGGGTTCACTGAGTCCCTTTGGTTACAGGCATCCCCATCAGCAGCCTTCGTGAGATCACATTGCTCTTGCGTCTCCGCCATCCAAACATTGTGGAGCTGAAGGAGGTGGTTGTGGGCAATCACCTGGAGAGGTGTGGTTTCCTGAAGCTATCTACAGCAAGCACAGACCTCTTTGCCTACTAGGAAGAAAATAGAAGGTGGCATGTGTTTCCTCTTTTTTCCTTCTAGCATCTTCCTGGTGATGGGTTACTGTGAACAAGATCTGGCCAGCCTATTGGAAAATATGCCAACACCCTTCTCTGAGGCCCAGGTGTGTCAGGGAGGTGCTTCACAGGCCCTGGTTGGGGGGTAGCTGTATTGAATGTGACAGCTGAAAATGGATGGTGTTATCTATTGCCTTTTTCATAGCATCTAGGGCCTTAATGAGTTGAATTACTACCTGTGGGGTACTGTGGGAGCTTGGGAACCCACACTGGGGAGTTGGGAGTTGGCCTCAGGTCTTCTCAGTCCACATATCAAGCTACTAGAAAGGAAAAGGAGACTGGAGAAATGGCTCGGAGGGTAAAGTGCATGTGTGCATACAAGTGTGAGGACCAAAGTTCGGATCCCCAACAGCCATATAAATGTTAGGTGAATCCCTGCATAAGGGAAGTAGTAGAGACAGGATTTCTAGGCAAGCTGGCTAGCTAGACAGCTAAATTTGACCTGCCCTGGGTTCAATTGAGAGATGCTGCCTTAATATGTAAGGTAGAAAGCAATTGATGAAGACACTTGATATCAGCCTCTTATATTCACACACAAGCATGCATACCCACACATATATTGTGCACCCACACATATGCAAGCATGTGCCACATGCTCCTATGTATACAATAAATATGTCTATTGCGACACTGTCTTAGCTGTGCAGGACATAGCAACAGCCACACTCCTGAGGCTGCTGGTGACTGCCAGGCAGTGTATCAGAGGGCTCCAATCTGTGCTTCTGAACCTCCTCGTAGGTTAAATGCATCATGCTTCAGGTGCTTCGTGGCCTTCAGTACCTGCACAGGAACTTCATCATCCACAGGTGGGCAGGGACAATCAAGAGGGAGGTGTGTTGGGTTGCCTGAGGGGTGGGAGGGAGAGGGCCAGGAATAGTATAGTTTTGGCTTCCCACAGTGCCTCATTCTGAATATCTTCAGAAGAGGAGTAAACACCCAGTAAAAATTCTCTGATTGCTCCCAGGCAAGGATCTTGGATCAAACAAACCTGAGAAGCCCTCATCTTTCTGGGAGGTAGAAGGTGGGTGGGTAGATGGGAGAACAGCAGTCGGAAGCCTTCAGTAAAGAGCACTTGCCTACAGTGAGTCTTCAGCCAGGAGCTGGCTGTCACTAAAGAGGACTGTGAGGCTCGCAGCCGTTTATCTGGCCTTTGTGCTAGGAGCTGCTGGAATGACACATGGGCAAGGTAACAGCATGGCTGCAGACCCAGCCTTGGTGCTGGCTTCCCAGCAGCCGGTTCCATACTACTACCCACCCTCTTGATTTTAGGAGACCTTAGTTAAATGCCAGGAAAGTGTGTGTCAGTTGCCCATTGGAACTCACTTTTTTGGAAAATCAATGCTTTCTTTCTGACCCAGGGACTTAAAGGTGTCCAACTTGCTCATGACAGATAAGGGCTGTGTAAAGACAGGTAAGTGCTGGGTGCTGACCCTGCACATGTGAGGCTGGGTTTCTTTGAGCATACGTGTAGGAGTTGGGGATGTCAGTGTAACCTTGAAAACCAGAGATGGCCTATCTGTCTTCCTAGCCCCAGGCCATCTTAGTCCAGCTCTTTCCAGATAACAACTTGTCTGTCCTCATTGAGTGATATTCTGATACCCTCTTTCTCTTCTCTCTTACTATAGCCGATTTTGGCCTGGCTCGGGCCTATGGTGTTCCAGTAAAGCCAATGACTCCCAAGGTTGTTACCCTCTGGTGAGTTCCTTAGAATTGTGGTGGCCCGTAGGAATGAGTATGCCTTCCTCATTGCCCTTTGCAGTTGTGCCTTTAATCCCAGCACTGGGGAGGCAGAGGCAGGTGAATCTTTGAGTTCAGGTCAGCCTGGTTTACAGAGAGAGTTCCAGGACAGCCAGGGCTACACAGGGAAACCCTTCCTCAAAAAGCAGCAGCAGCAGCAACAACAACAAAAAACCCTAAGAAAGAAAGCTGTCCTGCACTGAACTAGTTATAAACAGCCTGGCTTTGTCTCAGAATGGGTAGTGTAGCCTTCTGTAGTTGTTTTTAGGGCAGAATGAGGCTGTGGCAAAGGGCAGGGCATTGATGTCCCTCACATTCTCACTAGGGTCCTTACATGGCCTCTCCTGAAAGTAAGCTGATGGTCCCTTGGTTCTTGTAATATAGACATGGTGGCTCTCTCAGGCTTAGGGTAGAGGGTAGTCCAAGCTATGAGTAGTGACCCTGTTGCTCAGGCTACTGGGGTCCCCAAGGGAGCTCAGACCAAAGAAGAGGAGCTGATCAGAAGCAAAATGGGGCCTCTGTCTGCAGGTACCGAGCCCCAGAGCTGCTGCTTGGAACTACTACCCAGACTACCAGCATTGACATGTGGTAGGAGTGATTTCTGCTCCTGGGGCCTCAAGTGACCTGGCCCTGGAGGTCAGCCCTGGGACAGGGGGAACAGGATTGGTGCTGTGGTGGTGAGCCTGACCTTGGAACCCAGGGGGAAGCATGAGAACCTAGCTGGAGTGCTCACTGGCTTCTGGCACCAAGGCTCTCACAAGGCAGCATTTGCAGACCTGGTGGGAGAGCCTGCTGGCCACTTGCCTACTTCTTCCTGAGTACTTTGATATGAGACTAAGCAGAGGTTGGCTGCTTCTGCAGGGCTGTTGGCTGCATCCTGGCAGAGCTGCTGGCTCATAAGCCACTTCTCCCTGGTACTTCGGAGATCCACCAGATCGACTTGATTGTGCAGCTGCTGGGGACACCGAGCGAGAATATCTGGCCGGTAGGTATTAAGGACAACCCTCAACCCCCATCTCTGCCTGGTGGCGCTGTAGCTCCAGCCCCTGCTTCTTACAGGGTTTCTCCAAGCTGCCGTTAGCTGGCCAGTACAGCTTGAGGAAACAGCCCTACAACAACCTCAAGCACAAGTTCCCATGGCTCTCAGAGGCCGGACTTCGACTGCTCAATTTCCTCTTCATGTATGACCCTAAGAAAAGGTACAAACCCTTCCTGGGCCCTGACTTCAGGATGGAAGGCTACCTTAAACCCAGATCCTTAATTTACTTTTTGTGGTGTGGGGTATAGGAAACTACAGCCTTGGCACACACTAGGAAAGCATGAGCCATCTAGCACTGAGCCATCTCAAGTCAGCAAACATTTTAAACGCAGACTGTAGATGCCCCTTCCCATAAATGCCAGGTAACCAGTTTGAGTGGTCTTAGGACTTAGAGCCATTCTGAGTTGCCTGTCAGTATCTAGGCCTCCAGCCTCCATTTGTTGAATGTTGAATTGGGCTGTTGAGGCTGGCTGTGTTGTGAGTGAAATAGGCCTCTCTGAAGCCAAAGGTTACTGTCATTCACCAGGGCAACCGCGGGGGACTGTCTGGAGAGCTCCTACTTCAAAGAGAAGCCCCTACGTGAGTTGAGCATCTCTTTGGGTTCTCCTCTTTGGGGGCTTAATAAAAAGTCCTGTTTGTCCACATTGGGTGGGTTCCCAATGCAGGTTTATGTGGGTAGAATGGGCAGACTCCACGGGGGGGAAGATAGGGAGCAGATGGAGGGTCAGGGTCACCTGAAGAGAGGAGTCCTATCTAGACCTGAATCATGCCCCACCAGGAAGCCCTTCTCCAAACCAGCACTGAAGCTATCCTTTTCCTGCAGCCTGTGAGCCGGAACTCATGCCCACCTTCCCCCACCACCGAAATAAGCGTGCTGCCCCAGCTGCCACTGAAGGGCAGAGCAAACGATGCAAGCCCTGATGGTGGGTCCAGCCCATCCCTGCACATCCTCCTGGATCATCAGTCGGCAGACTGGGAGGGCCCTTCAGGCCAAGATGCCTTTGGCCCCTCTGGCTAACATCCTTCCTTTTCAGCTGACTCCTCCCTGTTACCCTCTGTGCCCAGATGCAAGTAGATTATGGACAGGGGTGTTGTTGAATGGGGATACCCAGCATGACTGGGCTGTTATAGTACCATCTGGTGGCCTGTTACTCATGGCAGCCTTGTCTGTCAGTGAAGCCGTGCTTCTGGGGAGGCAGTGCTAGTTGTAAGGCCCAAAGTTCCAAATCAGTATAGTGTTGGAACTGGAGCTAGACATTAGCCTGCAATGAGCAGGCCCAGGAGACCATACTGTTGCGTGGTCACTAAGAGCTGCCCAGGACAGATAGGCTGAGGTGACCCAGGGCAGGATGGTGGGGCTTCAGGTGGGAAGGAGGGAGTGTTGGTTGGGGCCATGGTAGGATGTTTTTAAGACTGTCAGAATGAGAGCCCTTGCTGGATGTGGCTGGCACTGATAACCCAGGGAGAGAATTGGTGGGTTCCTTTTCCAGGGGTGGAGAGATAAATAGCCTTTCTAATAGACAGTTTCACAATCCTTTAATGTACTCTGGGGTTTTGATCCATGCAACATGGACGGTGTCCTCTGAGGGGCTGGGAGTAAGGGATAGGAACAAGCTTGGCTGAGGGGGTGCCAGTAGAGGAAACATCGCAGAGCAGCAGTCACTGTACTTGGGCCTCCGCATGGTTGATGAAAACTCAGCCCTTCGTTATCATTGTGTGGATTATTGGTTCAGGGATCCCAGTGAGGGGCCCTGGGCTACCCCCAAGGGAAAGGGGGGTGTAACTTCTTTCTTCCTGGTTTTCTGTTCCTGTAAAGAGCTACATGGGGCAGTGAGCTGCATTTTGGCAGTAGCCCAAGGGGTGGCCTTTATATGCTCACCCCCTGTTTGGCTAGTAGGCAGCTGGTTGTTGAGAACCATTTCTGCTGGATGGGGGCCACGGGTGGGGTGGGGTGGGGCTGGTGAGAGCTCCTCCCACTGCCTGCCTTTTTGCAGGGCTCCTTACTAACAGCAGGGGTCCTCATAGCTCTACCCTGTCAGACCCTCCCACATGGCCCAAATCTACCTCAGGTATCTGCAGACTTTTGAGCACGCCTCTGGGTAAAGATTTCTCAGCACATGGAGAGAGGGACATATCCTGAACCATAGACTGCAGGGAGCAGGTAGGGAGCTTCAGACACTTCCAAGGAGGTGGGGGTGGGGTCCCTCTAGGAGTGAGTTTGGGTACTATACCATGGACAACCTGGACTTCTCTACCCAGCACATCTGGGCATAAGGATAGGGACATGAGGGAAGGATCTTGTTGATTCCGCTCAGGGCCTGCTGTAGACAGGACTGAGACCTGGGCATGTCAGTGAGGAGGGCCTGATAGAGCCCCAGGCAAGAACATTCCATGAAGGCTCTATGCTCTTCCAATTGTAGGTACTGGACTCCCCTGGGGAATAGGAGGGCCAGGGCAGCCAGTGGCCTAGGCCCTTTCCCAAAAGAAGCACCATGGAAACTATCTCCTGAACTCTTGTCTTGGGGTCCATCTAGGCCTAGGGATGGGCCCCAGGACTGTCATAGATCAGGGTATCCACCTGTGGTCGTTGCAGCCATAGGCGTCTCTGGTTGTCACCAAGAAGTATGCGCAGTGAATGACTTGGGCGGCAGGCTGATAGGGCAGTGCAGTGGGTAGCATGTAACTGGCGGCAAGTGTCACAGCAGAGGGTAGGCAGGTTACCAGGGGTCAAGCAGCTGTGTGCCTGGTAGCCCAGAGGCTCAACAACAGGCCCATAGGCTGAGGTTGGTGCTCCTTCTGCCTGCCTGTGCCGGGGACTGGCCTGCCCAGGGCTTGCAGGGGCTTCAGGGGTAGCTAAGTCTCCTGAACGACTCAGCTCGCGCCGTAGAGAGAGGAAGGAGAAAGCAGAGGGTTCTGGCTCTAGTTCCTCTTCCAGAGCCCCATATGGTGGGCTGCTGGCCCGGTCCAGATCATCAGCTTGGGGTTCCCAGGGATGGCCTCCAGAGCCCCATAGTTTGGCACTCTGCTCCCAGAGTGGTGGCCTATATGCCAGTTCTGCAGGGGGTGAGTCCAGCCCTGGAGAGGGCTCGCCATACAGACTGGCTTCTGAGCTCTCATCCTCCTGCAGGTCCTGATAGAGGTCCACTGGGGCCCCATAAGCAGCAGGTGTGCTCCGGGGGGGCAGGGGTGGTGGCTCCTCATCCTGGGCCAATCGCTGCTGCAGCCAGGCCACACAGGAGGCAACATCCCCACTCGCCCGTCGTGCTCGGAGCAGCTCCTCAGCTGGTAGCACACTTGTGCCCAGCTGGGTCAGCACCTCGCTTAGGATCTCACACTCCAGACGAAGAGCAAAGCAGCCTAGGGCCACCTGAACCAGCTGGCAGGCAGGGGGTGGGGTGGTTACCATAAGGCGGTGGTTGTCCCTGCGCACGTAGCCCATCTTCTGGAAGCTTCGAGTCAGGAGCTCCTCAGAGAGTACACCCTTCAGCACATGCACATAGCCCCCTGAGAAGGTCTGCAAGGAAGGGTCCTGGTCAGGAATGCGCTTCCATAGAGGTTCTTGGGTGCAACTGTGTGGACTCAGTACTGCCTTGACCTTGCTTCACTTCTGAAGTTCATGTTCACCCCCAGAGACTGTTTTCATCTGCTGGAGTGAGCGAGGATCTTTTTTCCCTCTAAGGGAGACCCTGAAGCCTTGTGTATACTAAGCAAGCACTGTGCCACTGAGCCATATCCCTAGCCTTTTAGGTCTGGATTTTTGTTTTGTTTTTCCTTCCTGATTTTTCAAGACAGGGTTTCTCTGTGTAGCCCTGGCTGTTCTGGAACTCGCTCTAGACCAGGCTTGTCTGGAACTCAGAGATCCTCCTCCTCCTCTGCTTCCTAAATGCTGGGATTGAAGATGTGTGCACCACTGCCACCCAGCTCTTTAGGTCTTTTATTTTGAAACAGCTTGACCCTAAACTCACCATCCTCCTGCCTTAGCCGATAGGAATACTCTGTTCTTTATTTTTGCTGTGCCCCTCTGCCCACCCCCCATTAATCCTGATGATCTAGGACTATCAGACCAGGCATCTCGTTTTCACTGTCCCTTGCTGTGTCTAATGTGAAGCTGGTGACAGGACCACACTAACAGATGGGGATGTGCTTTCTATCTCAAAGCTACATATGGAACCAGGGAATCGGGGTAATTTTGGATCTTTTCCAAATGTGGAAGTCAACAGCTCTAGGCATCCTTGGAGCACTTTCCTGCATAGACCCTTTAAGAAGGGGTCATGGACACATGAGCACTGGCCACAACACCTTCTTAGGTCTTTGCACCTTGACTGTTCTTGTGGAGAAGGGGGGCATAGAGGGAGTAGAGGTAACTTACCTAAACCCCTAAACAACTAGGAGACTACCCACACTAGCTCCATATCAACACTGCCAGAACTAGCCTGTTTCAAAGCCAAGCTTAACAGCCTTTGTCCTCTGGGGCTGGTGAGCTGGCCTTTAGCCTGAAAGAATGAATGAAAGTTCCAGGATCTCAGTCGTCCCCATGGAGCAGCAAGCTGATGGGGCAGGGAGAGAAAAGGGTGTGGAGGGGGAGCTGCTGCTATGGCAACCAGTGGAGGTTTACCTCGCCCACGTGCTCACTAACGTCATTGCCTTCCCACTCAAAATTAGCTCAGAGCGGCCCTGCCCCCCTTGGTGGTCCATCAGCTGACCAAAGGACCAGGCCAGCCCTGGACCTGGCCGCCTAACCTAGACCCAGGCAGGACCAAGGGCCATGCTCCAGTCCCCAGCCTGCTGTTCTCAGTCTTAGCAGCCTCCTTTTACAGATGGGATCTGTCCACATCCTGGAAGAGTTAGGATGACCACAGGATATCAAGTACCTCCCTCACCTTCCCACCCACGTCTATCCTAGAATTTCCATAGCAACTAGGGCAGTGAGACTACTTTGAGGACAGCAATGTAAGTTTTAGGTGAATGACTCCCTGGTAGGCATGCATCACAACACGGCCACGGCCCCTCAGCACGGAACTCTTCCCTGAAGAGGACCTGCAGCCACCAACAGACCGGACAAGGAAGGGGGTGGAGGAACATCGACAAACCGTACCTTGATGGTGGTGAATTCTTTTCTCCAGGGCAGCAGGTACAGGTGCACAGCGGCCAGCTCCAGGAGTTCGAAGGCACGGGCCAGGTCGCGTAGGGCAGGCGCCAGGTCAGCACGGCCCCACAGGCCGTCAGTGAACAGCGCCAGTGCGTCGTCCTGTAGCGCCCCGTGCAGGTCAAAGTCCTCCACCAGAATCTGCCAGAGCACCGCGCGCAGCGAGGGGTCGCCGCAGACGCTCGCGCGGCCCCGCCGCAGCTCGCGCTCCAGGCACTGGCGATAGTCCTCTGACAGTGAGCTGCTGCCCATCCTGACCGAGCGCGGGACGAGGTGTCAAACTACAGACCATGTCGCCTCAGCTGTGCGACTCCCGAGCCCGCACCCAGCAACCCCAGGGGCCCCTCCAACCTGGAAACAAACCTTGTCAGCTTAGCCAATCTCGGAACCTGTGGTCTCCTTCAGCCTGGAGATGTGGACGCCGACAGCTGGGTGACCGGGGTATCTATAGCTTCCCCTCCCCAGGAGACCTTGAGCCTGACTTGCTGAGCGCCCTCGTATCAAAAGCACCCTTCTCCAGCGGACACCCGCTCGCGCCAGCTGAGCCTCTTGTAACCAGAACCCCTTTCCCACTGACCGACCATACTGTAGACCCTGCGGGTGGCGGTGCTACCTGCTAGTCCCCAGCGGTCCCAGAGAGCTCCACTTGGGCCTGGGTCTAGACTCTCGCTTCCGCAGAGAATCAAGCCCGCCCCTTAGCCTTGGTCGTGACGTCGGGGGGCGAGGCTGGAATCGGGTGCCACCCTTTCAACTAAGAGGGAGGGTGGCGGTGTGGGCGTGGCCTGGCCGAAGCAGTGGGTGGTCTCCCTTGGCGGCCCCCATTTTGAAGTTCTCTGAAATTCACCATTGTCCAAGTTCCTAGTCTTGCAACTAGTCCAAAGTCGTTAATCGCTTCGTTCTCGGCCAGAGAGTGCGAGTATATAGCGGGTCTACAGCACAGGTCATTGAGATATACCTTAGTGGAACCCCATGGGATTGAGGATCAGGTTGGACTCTGGCTCCTCAAGCCAACCCGAAGAATAGTCAAATACCGGCAAGGCGGGACCTGACTTGGCTGGCGGATCATGGACCAAAGGAGCTCAAACATATGTATTTAAATGCAATTTAAAAAACGAGTGGTGGTGGAGGATTGCTCTGTGGATAAGAGCAATTTACATGGCAGCTCACAACCGTCTGTAACTCCAGTTCCCAACACCTACTTCTGGCCTTTGCACCTGGCACACATTTGATGCACATACATGCAGGCAAAAACGCTCATACGCCATAAATAACAAGAGGCTGCCTCTGCAGTCCCCGAGAAAAGTCGGTTAGTGGGTATTTGAGGTAGGATGAAGGTGTTCATTCTCCAGGACAAAGCCACCAACGCCCCCGGCAAAAGGTGTTTCCTAAGTGTGTGGCCTACAGGCCTTCAAAACCGACCTGGGGCCAGTGTTAGTGGCCCACGCCTTTAATCCCAGCACTCGGGAGAAAGAGACAGGTAGATCTCGGTGAGTTGGAGGCCAGCCTGATATACAGAGCGAGTCCCAGGAAAACAAAACAAAACTGACCTGGGTTGTGAATTCAACCAAGGCTTACAGTCTGAGTGACTTCAAGGGGGTCTGTCCCCTGACTTGTGGCTTTACGTGCTTCACTCTGAACCTAACACATCTTCCCCTTAGTCCTAAAACCTAAGCTTCATGCAAGCAGTATCCTCTATTAGTTCCCTTCCTGGACAGGCAGTACCTCTCATCTTTCCAGGTTACCAAACCTAGGCCAAGTTTGATGAACTAGAACCCAGCATGGGAAAGGAATTTGCCTTCTTGTAGAATTCCTCAGATTTAAGGACTTAAAATTGTGAAACTAAGTAGGCAGCTCTCAGGCATCCTGGGGTCTATCACTGAGCTTTTTGCTGTGGACTCACACCAATTCAAAGGGGACATTGGTTGGCTTTTGAGGTTGCTTCAACTCACAGAGACAATGTTTAACTTCCTCACAAAACCATAAAGTTTCCATGCCTGTCTTGTTTCAAGACACCATTGGGTCCCAGCACTGTATAATGAGGGAGTTAGCAGCAAAATGAAGAGGCCTTGGGGGCTCCGGCTTGGGCTCAGAGGTAGAGCATTGCCTAGTAGGTGCAAGGCCCTAGGTTCAATCTCTATGAATACGGAGCCTAAGATGGGATACAGCTCCAAGCCAAGGAATTCTGAAAGCCTCTAGGTGCTGGTGGAGGCAGGAAGGAGTTTCCACTAGTGTTTTTAAGGGAAGTAAAACTGATGATTATTAGACTCAAGGCCTTCAGACTTGTAATAGTACATTTCCATTGTTTTAAGACCCCATCCCTCATTTTGTGGTGGTTTGTTAGAGTAGTTATAGACTACTCATACAAGTCTTCTGTAGTTCTGACAGCTTTATAGCTGAGGTCCCTATTAACCATAAGCATTGCCTTAAGAAAGATCTTCCAACAGACTCAACTTCTTGTCATCAATTACAACCTGGAAATTGCCATAGCTGATGATAAGATGCAGGTAGAGACAAGCTCTCCTCATGGGCCTTATCTAAACTGGAAGGCACATGAACAACATAAAGAGCAAGTAAGCTGGGGTAATCTGTTTTGCATCCATTGCCACTTGCCTTTCTTGCTCTCCCAGGGTGAGCAACTTTGTCGTTGCATGTCCTCTATGCGCTGCACATGGACCTTGGTTTTTACCAAGGCAGATAGATTTGCAAAATCAAGGCGATTCACTATTATCTTGCCTAGGACTGTAAACTGGCTTCTGCTTGCTTCATCCACAGCTGTGTCCTCCCTATACCATCATGTACAGAATTGACCAATTTCTTAAGCTTCTCCTCAATCCAATGCATGTGTAGCTATTACTTTGACTTTATTTCTTAATGGAGATTGCCATTTTTAATTTCTTTTATACTGGTTATCATTTTCTTCCTCTTTAAGGAGTATTGCTGTGTAGCTCAGCTGGCCTAGAACTTGAGATCCTCTGGCTTCTGCCTCTGGAGTGTAGGGTTATAGGCATGAGCCACCTACTAGGTCTGGTTATTTGTAAGTGCCTGAGCTCACTTACAGGGACAAGAGGAACTAAATCAGGCAGGTTGGAAGGGTCATAGCAAGATTGAGGCTGTGACAATTTTATTGAGAAAAGTCAGACCGTTTATATCTTTATCAGAAACAGTGTATAATGGCAATTGCCAGGATCAATACAGTTGTAGTTGCAAACCATACAGAGTACACAAGAGTAATGTCTAAGACCAATTGTCCTGTCAAGCTTCCATCCTTGCTTGATTACTAAGGGAACATACAGTGAAACAAACATAACATGACCTGAATATTTCACTGTCTTGGGGGTGCATCAGTCTCCCAGAAACTGGAAGGCACATTGTGCCCCAGGACTCTAACTTAAAAAACATATGACACATGCCTCTCAAGGCTGCTAGGCCAGGCCAGCTCCATAGCTCTCTGCAATTTCCTCTTTTTATTTTTTATTTTTTTGAGACAGGGTTTCCCTGTATTGTTTTGGAGCCTGTCCTGAAACTCTCTCTGTAGACCAGACTGGCCCTGAACTCACAGAGATCTACCTGTCTCTGCCTCCTAAGTGCTGTGATCAAAGGCGTGCACTACCAATGCCCGACTCTCTTTTTTTATTTTTTAAGTTTAGGGTTTGTAAGTCATTTTTTAAAGTAGACATAGAGTAGCAAATCAATTTTAAGGCAGTATAACCATAAAAAAGCTTTCCAGCGACATTCCTATGGACCATAGTTTAGAAGTACAATTAGAGACAGAAAAATAATGACCAAAAATATATTCCAGGTTTTGTACAGCAGTGGAAGAAGGTAACTTACCTAACATTTAATGTTGAATGGTTAATATTTCATGTAAGGCATGAACATCAATACTTAAATTATCATGACTGTTTCAATATGATTAGCAGTGGGGACACCTAAATCTCAAAGTCATTGACATAAATGGAAATGTATTCTCTTCCCAGTTAACAAAGTGAAGCACAGGAGGATCAGGTACACATGCCCCATATGTCTCAGCAGTAACAGATGCATGCAACAGAGACAACATAGCAAAAAGAGCAATTCTGCAGTCACACCCTTCCCCTGAGATCTCACCAAGCCTTTTCCCTCAGTCACTAGTTTATTCATCCGGGTTGTTGTTGTAGGCAGACTCTGTTCTTCATTGTTTGACAATTCCGTCGCCCTGTTCTCCTTTCTTCAGGTGTAGCCTCTGTGTTCATCTGCTACAGGTTGAGTCTTTTAGGTATGCACAGCAGGGATTCTTCTGTCAACCATCAGGCAGTTGGTTGCCTGCAAAAAAATAAAAAGCAAAATCTGTGTAAACCCGACTGTCCTGGAACTTGCTCTGTAGACCAGGCTGGCCTCAAACTCATACCTGTCTCTGCCTCTGATGAGAAACAAAATCTTGACACGGCTTCTCAGTCCCTAATTTTAGAAAGTTCCTCTGTCCCCCTCCCCCAGAATCTGTTAAGTTAAGCCACACCTGTAAAGCCAAACAACTTATTTGTCCATCAACCTCAGGAGGATATGTGATCTGTTGTTGAACATCATTCTACATGCCTTCTCCTGTTAACATTTCAATAGTTATGAGCACATCATTTTGTTGGTTTCTAATAGCTTGGTCTTGACATCTTCCTGAATAATCAGTCCTCCACAGTAAATATTCACTCCTAGTAAGACAAACCTTTGCTAAGATCCCCCAGTCAGGGGGAACAAAAGCTTCTCCAGAAATAGAATCAAGGAGAGACAATAGAAAAGGAACAGTTGGTCCAGAGCACAAGCCTGCTTAAAATCCTAAAGAGTCTGAAATGAAATAGGTATATAATTTCTCTACTCGGTTATTAGGATTGGACATTTCACTCACCTGTAAAAGAGAAAATCCTTTTCTCATCTCTTGGGCTAATACAAAATCTATTAGCTGGGTGACTTAAAAGGAGTTAATTCTCTTAATGGAGGGTAAGAAACCTTCCCAACAACCTCAGAAAGAAATGAAGCAAGGCAGCAGGCGGAAAAAGTTTCCATGCTACCAGAACTGACTTGATAGATGGCGTTTAGGAGCGGAGGAATTGAAGCTGTAGGTGGGGGAGCAAAAGCAGTACAAGGAGGATGAAAACCCTCCACTTCTTGACACACAAGACACACACACACACACACACACACACACACACACACACAAGAGAGAGAGAGAGAGAGAGAGAGAGAGAGAGAGAGAGAGAGAGAGAGAGAGAGAGAGAGAGAGATTAGATAATATTTGTTTGCTTTTTTCAAGACAGGGTTTCTCTGTATAGCCCTGCTATCCTGAAACTTACTCTGTAGACCAGACTGACCTCACATTCACAGAGATCCACCTGATTCTGCTTGTTGAGTGCTAGGATTAAAGTCATGCACCACAACCACCTGGCTAGATAATATATTTTTAGGTTCTAATTTTTCTTTTATTGCCATTTTTAGTCCTACTTTTTTTTCTGATCACTTTCATTTTTAATTTTAACTAATTTTTATCTGTTACTGATTTTATTTCTTTCCAAAGCTGAACATTGTAACTAGGAATTGTTTTTTCCTGTCTCCTTGCATCTAATTCTTCCTGAATTGCTCTTTCTAATGGGGACCAAGTTCAGGGATCCAGAGTTCCCCCTTCAGGAAAAGAAGCTGAAGTTCACTAATGAACTCCAGGAATTTCAACTGATAGTGTCCCATTTTAACTCTTTTCATCAGCAACAAAGTTTGCAGAACTTCTGCAAGCAAATGTTGCTTCTTTCTTCCTTTTTTTTTTTCTTTTTTGAGACAGGGTTTCTCTGTGTAGCTTTGGAGCCTGTCCTGTCCTGGAACTCGATTTGTTGACCAGCCTGAACTTGAACTCACAGAGGTCTACCTGCCTCTGCTTCCCGAGTGCTGATATTAAAGGTGTGCGCCATACCACCTGGCTTAACTTTTTTCCTTTTTTATTTTTCTTAAATCCCCCTATTTCAGGCCCTGTTCCTGGTGCCGCCTGTAGGTACCCACACTTACAAGTATTGTTATTTTTTGTTCCTTTATACATAGCCTAATAGTAGTCGTTGTTTTTGTAATTTTTAGTTTGGGTGATTTCTTGTTACCATATAGGGATTTTCAGTAGCAAAATTACTATTCATCCCTGCTCTATGGAGGAACGATGGCTTAGAAATGCTATAGAAGTCAGGCAGTGGTGGCACTCACCTTTAATCCCAGCACTCAGGAAGCAGAGGCAGGTGGATCTCTGTGAGTTTAAGGCCAGCCTGGTCTACAGAGCTAGCTCCAGGACAGGCTGCAAAGCTACACAGAGAAACTCTGTCTGGAAAATCAAAAACAAACAAAAAGAAATGCTGATGAAGTCAGGCAGTGGTGGCACACACCTTTAATCCTAGCACTCAGAAGGCAGAGGCAGGCAGATCTCTGTGTGTTTGAGGCCATCCTGGTCTACAGAGAGAGTTCCAGGACAGCTAGGGCTACACAAAGAAACCCTGTCTCAAAGAAAAACAAACAAACACCCCTCCGATGCTGAAGGCTAACCCAAAGATATGCTTTGTTTTCCCTTTAGCCACCACAATATGGCAAGCTCTGTGAAGAGCTGGGCCTCTTCCTAAGCTGGCACTCTACAAGAACAAAGCCATATTCAGTAACATCTTGAAGCCCAATGGTAAGAAGCATGAGGAATTCAAGGTGTTCAAGTTAAGAACTTCCCAGGCATTTTAGGGGATGTAAGATGTTGATGTAAGAAAAGAAGTTGGACTTCAAGGTCCAGCTATGGAGCTCAACACCATGCCAAAGAAAGCAAAACTGGTGGTGGGAAATGTATGACAATTTTTGTTCCAGTTCAACTGGAATCTTTCCAGGAAATCCAGACCAGCTGGTGTATGAGCTAGAGGAAAAACTCAGTGGGAAGCTTCATTGCTGAGAGAACTCAGCTTAATGCAACCTGAGAAAGCTGTGCCTAGAATAAGCAATGTCTCAGAAGGCACAAGGTGATCCTTGAGGATTTGGTCTTTACAAGTGACATTGTAGGCAGCAGAAACTGGATGACAACTGGCTCATTAAGGTTCACGTGGGAGGCTGGGGCTGTGTGAGAGTGCTTGCCTGGCATGTAGAAGAAAGCCCTGCCTTCCACCTAGAACATTACATAAAACCCATATGGTAGCAAAGCTCTGTCATCTCATCAATTTGGAGGTAGAGTCAGGAAAATCAGAAATTTAAGGTTGTCCTTGCTATGAAGCAAGCTAGAGGCTATCCTAGGATACATAAGACTCTGTCTTTTTTTTTTTTAAAGTTTCATTTGTACAAAGACTATCAGAACAGCTGGGCAGTGGTGATGTACACCTTTAATCCCAGCACTCAGGAGGCAGAGGTGGGTTTGAGGCCAGCCTGATCTGCAAAGTGAGTTCCAGGACGGTCAGGGCTGTTACACACAGAAACCCTGTCTCAAAAAACCAAAAGAAAAAAAAAGTATCAGAACAATAGAACATTGGCTGAAATGTTTTCTGATTTGTCTATAAGAAATTTACAGGCAAAGTAAATTTTGACTCTTGTAAAAAGTGACTCTTGTTGGGAGGTGGTGGTACTCGCCTTTAAGTCCAGCTCTCAGGAGGCTGAGGTGGTCAGATCTCTGTGAATTCAAGGCCAGCCTATTCTATAGGTTTCAAAGCTACACAGAGAAACTTTGTCTAGAAAAACAAAACAAAAACAAAGAAAAAAGAAGAAGACTCTTAACACAAATGTCACCTGAACATAGATGTGGCTCATTTAGTGCCATGGTAGGTTAACAGCACTGTCTAGTCCTCCCAGGGTTAGGCTGTGATATTGGTCTAATCTGATCCCTGCCCAACAAGTACTCTTAGCACCGGTATGCGCTTAACACAACCCATTGTCCCTGCTTCTGTGAAGTGGGGCATTAAAACTGACTTGTTACTGTCAAAGCCAGGACCTGTAGCAGGCACATTAGCTTATCATAAGACTCCATAGTTACCTGGAATTCATGTCCATGGTCTGTATACTTCACATGACCTTCTAGGAGACTGCAGTGCTATGAACTGAAGTCAACCAAGATACAAGTTTTTGTTTGTTTGTTTAACCTTTATTTTTTATGTGTATGGATGTTCTGTCCGCATGTAGGAAGTGCCCATGGGGGTCAAGAGGGCATTGGGCCCCCTAAAACTGGAGTTACAGATGGTTGTGAACTGCTGTTTGGGTGCTGGGAATTGAAACCTGGTCCTTTGCAAGAGCAAGTGCCCCTAACTGCTGAGCATCTCTACAGCCTAACTGAAACACAAGTTTGTGGCTCCATAGTAGCTGTGAGACAGTACAAATAGACAGGCCTATCTATTCCTGATGCTGGTGGGAAGAAATTGCTAGAGGTTTCTTTCTTAGGTTAGGTGGACCAACCTGGATCCATTATCTCTTTTTGGTGTCATAGTCCCAGGATTCTATTCACCATTTGCAGACTAGATTCTGGAATCAGCCTACTAGGCTCAGAGAGTCATGATACCTAATTCCTTGTGGGGTCAAAAAAGTGTTCAATAAACACACAATAAATAAGTTAGATATAGTCTACCCCAAGAATCTCCAACAACCCCATTAGCACTTCTGATGATCTGGGACTGGAACCTTCCCTTAGTGTCCTACCATCTCCCTCCTTATAGCAATCCCAGTTGCCATGGTTATTTCCTTTCCTGGGTGGGGCAGCTCGCTTCCCTGGAAGATGCTGCCTGTTCTTGGATGCTTTCATCCTCTTAGGGCCTCAGTATAGTCACAGGGCATCTCTATGTGTCCCTACATGTGGAAGTACAACAATAGCAGGGCATTCCTATGTGTTTGAGTAGGATAAAGATTCAGGGACTGCTGTAGGCTCAGAACTACAGTGACTTAATCCTAGCCTCCTAATGATACCCTGCAGACCTTGCTATGGCAGAAAGTGACATCCACACTTTCCTTGTTGGGAACAGCCCTGGAAAGATACTATTTCTGTGCAGAGGGTCTGAGGGTGGGCTGTGGCCCCTCATTACTCCCTCATCTGATCTCTGAGAAACTGGCAGAGAGAGGGTATCTGTGTTGCTTGAGTCCTGCCTGCCCAGTGGGTGAATGAACAGTCACATGGACTTAGAATGACTTTTTTATTTTAGGCTGAGTTGGTGGCCACTTGGGGCACATAACAGTCAGGGTACTGACCCTTGAACTCTCTGGAGAGGCTGTACAACTGTATGTGTTGGCCAGTGTCCTGAATGTTTACTGTCCCCAACCAAGGTAACCCCAGGGCAGAATGTCCTGGACTTCAGTAGGAGAGAGGCTCATACCCCAGGCATGTGCAGTGATACCTGCCTAGGCCAGCCAAAGTGAGCAGGGTAGCTGCTGCCTGATAAACAGCCCAGCCTCACACTACCTATACCTGGTGTGAAGGTTAAATTCTTGTTATTGACTAACAAGAAACTGGCTCACCCAAACTTTGGTTGTCTCAGGAGATTGGAGGGGTGTAAAACCAGATTGCCCTGGCAAGGCTCCCCGTGCCCATTTCTGTGTTGATGCCCCAGTAGGGGCTGCTTAGTGTCCACAAGGATAATCCAAGGCCATCCAGGTTTACTGGAGGTTCATCAGTGTTGTAGGCTCCCCAAGGAACAGCAGCTACAGGTTTCTCCCATGGGGCCTGAGAGTCAGGCCCAGGGCAGAACAGGCCTGACTCAGCCAGCCACACCCTGCTAAAGACAAGGCACTACCCTAGGCCTCCAGGACAGGTGTGTGGTTCAGAAGGTGGCCAAGAGCTATAGAACACCACCACAGCAGGCTGGCCCCAAACCAGAAATATAGTACGGTGTGGAGGTCCTGTGGCTCCTTTGGTCTATGAGGTCCATCCACCACTACTTGTCCAGCCGTCCCCGGGACAGAAGTTCCACATAGCTCAGGGCACTCTGAAGTGATGTCAAGCAGTACCCTTCTTCTCCAATCAAGTACCTATGTGGAAATGGGAAAAGAGACATGTGTCACCTGGAGTGCTCTAGAAGCCAACATATTCCTTACTTGCTTGGACAACGATGTGGTTAGGGAGCTGGATCAAGGGAGGCCTTTCCCCATGGCCAGTCCTAGCCCTATTGTGGCCCTGCTATGCTGGGTATACTGTTCTTCCACAGGCAGACGCTGCTCAGGGGATACCCTTTACCTCCTGTCTAGAGTCTTCTGAAGGCTATGGAACATCTAACGTGAGTGTCCTGTGCACAGGTGGATCTCAGAGGGTTGTCCAAAAATGATGGTGGTGCTACAGGCTTCTCTTGAAGCTCCCACAGCCTATCATAGCCATTGCTTTAAGACTGGGGGTGAGGTTCCCTTGTCCCCCTTGCCACAGCTGCCCTGTTCCCAGCTCTTCCCACAGAGACACTTCCCTACCTGGGGAGTGTATGTCAGTTTCTTAATCAGCCACTAGTCTGGGGCTCCTCCCTACCCTTCATGAATGAACTCCTCCAGGGCTGCACACTCCGACACCAGTTGGGGAAGACCACTCCTCAGCACCACAAAGGACAGGATGGGCAGCAGGTCATCAGCACCACTGCTGGGCAAAGGCAGAGAGGTCAGTGGGCCTAAGGCCAAAAGGGACACTTGCCCTGGCTTTCTGGAGCCATCTTGGCCAGACTGACCATAATTCCTATACTCCCACCCTCCTAACACCACAGGGGACGCCCTGGACATGTTTACACTGGGCCAAAATAGCAGTACCAATGCCTCTTCTGATTTTCTAATTGGATGTGGTCTCACATGCTTTTGGGAGTTTAGGAGCAAATGGCTGGGACTAGAAGATCTCTGCAGCAGGCCCTTTGGGCCCACCTCAGGCGATGTCTAGGTAAACTAGTTAGGGTACACGTGAAGAGCATGGGGACCAAGAAGCAAGGAGACAACTGGAACCTGAGGCTGTGACTTGGGTCTGATCACTTTCCCATGGGCCAGGAGGCTCCACACATCAGCAACACCTGCTCTGTGTCCTGCCATCTACAGGGATGTGGCTGCCACCTGTTGGGGATAGCTTGGGCCAAGGCTTGATTTGCAAACATTTAGCCTGAGAACTCTTTTATAAAATGGGTAAAGAGGGCAGGGGAGGCAGGCTCTGTGGTGAGGATGAAATAGCAACCCAACCTTTGAGTGGGTGAGAAGTAGTTGCCCCTTTTTCCCCTGGGTTGAGCTCCTCATGGGTGACCTCATACTTGATTCTGATATTTACTTGTGAGACTACAGGTGCAGGCTAAGGTAAGAGTCCTTCAGTCTGCAATGACTGGTGCCAAGGCTGATCCTGGTCCTTGGGACATTGTGGCATAGGTCAGAGCTCACACAAGAGCTGTGGGAAACACTGACTCCAGGTCAGAGGATGCAGTTACAGCTGTGTTGAGGAGAGTGGAGGTAGGTTCAAGCATCCCAGAGCCCCAGTGTGGCTGGGGTGAGAAGAGCATCACCCATCGTGGATGTGCCAGGGAGCCCCAGTGCTAGATCAGTGCAAGAAAGGGAATTCACTTTGAAAGTGTTCCTTCCCTGCTCCCTCTAGGTATGCACCTGGGGGTCCAGGCAGGTCTTTCTCAAAGAGCAGCTCTCAATCTCACATTAACCAGGGCCCAGGATCCATAGGATCCCTTGGCCTAGTTAGAGGGCACTGCAACAGCAGCTCATCTAGACAGACTGGAACACACGGGTGAGGGGTAGGAGCCCTTCTCCTGGCCCTGCCTCAGCCCAGGGTTCCTGGCAGGAATAAACTATATTCTGCGGTGATGTAATGTTGGGCTGCTAAGTGAAGCAGGGCCACCAGGGTCCTCTTTGACCAGTCACAGGTCAGGAACATATACTGGTATACCTCCAGGTACCGTCTTCATTCTAGACTCACATGGCGGCAGCAGGGGGCTGGGATCCAGCTTCAGGCCTGGCCTCTTGGGCACGGCAGTAGTCTTCTGCACAGATGCAGATGACCCGAAGAGTCCGCACTGTGGTACAGAAAAATGGCTTCAGTGGGATGTGATGTGGTGGTGGGTGAAAGAGGAGTATTTAGCAAGGGCAGGAAAACCTGATGGGTCTGCCATGAGGGGCTACATTGTTTCTTATATCAAGAGGTCTCTTGGTATTGCCCAATCTCTCCTGATAATGTGGGACTGGAGAAAGCTGAAGAGCACTGCTCCATATTTGCCTAGTGACAGGCTAGCAGGGAAGGCACATCCTCATCTTCCACCTCTCAAACCCCTGGGCCCCTCAGATCCCCGCACCGATGCACTCCAGCTTCTTCTGGGGGCAGCTCTCCAAGACCAGCAGCCCTAGTTCCTGGGCCGCAGTGCAGTAGGGGTAGGTGGAGGCTTGAGCCTCAGGGACACGTGGGAGGAGTTTGGCAGGGATGCCAAGGGCTGTAGGGGATGCATTCCTGTACAGCTCCATGCTCCTGCTCACGGCAGCTTCCTGGGTACGATGCACACTCCTAAAGCAGAGAAGCCAAGCTCAGCTACTGTAGAGATACTGATGCAGAGACAAGCAGGGTGTGGCAGGGGAATCTCTGGAGCTCAGTCCTGAGAGCTGCTTGTGTATTTGAGCAAACAGTCTGGCTGTCCCTAAACAGGGAGGTGGGCACAGCCACCTACAAAATTTTAACACCTGAGGGTAGCCTCAGGATCACATTATCCACTGGGAGACTGGGGTGGAGACCACAGCTCCTGGGGATGATGAGCTAGGCTGGAGGCAGTACCTGTAGAGGGCTAGCAGCAGGGGCCACAGTGGGGAGAAGAAGGGCTCCTCGATGCATGCTAAGCAGCGGTCTTTGGAGGTGGCTGTATTCAGGCCTTCGAAGGCCAAAAGAGTCAGCGAGAGCAGTCTATCTGCCAGAAACAGAAATGGAAATGTTGAAATGTGCTATTACCTGCTCCCACCTCTCTAGAAGCTCTAAGTTCAGAGTCACGGTGCCCTGTTCCCCAGAGCCAGCTTTTGTGCAACTGAGCTACAGGTAACATCTAGGCTGGGGGCGAGGTGCTAGTCTACTTGTTCAACCTCCCACACTCATCCCTTGCCTAGCCTGTCATATGGCCTGGGGCCAGGTCTTAGCTTTTCTTCCCTGGGGCTGATTTGGTCATACACACCTCCATGTAGTAAAGGATCTGCCAAAGAGAGGGGATAATGGACCCTTTCTGGAAAGGACTGGCTCTGAAGTCTACAGAAACTCTAGGAACCTTAGAATAATGAATAAGTCTCCAGGCTGTTGAGCCTTCCTCACTGCTGGTACATAGAATGTCTAGAAGTCTTGGAGTAGGCACAGCCTTGTGATCAAAGGTTGTGACAAGCACCACACCCTTGACTCCCATACCAGATCCACCCACTACCTGAGGGACTGGGTAGGCTATGGCCTGCTCCTCTGGGCTGAATGCTTGCTCCTATGGGTGGGTGGACATAGGTCTTTGCTGTCCAGGACAGCAAGTTGCACTTGAGGGCTGGCAGATGCAACTGGAGTAGGTCCTGTGTTGGTGCCCTGCAGGCTCACCGATGGCATTGTGAATGTCCTTCACTGTGCTCTTCAGACATTCCAGCAAGGGCTCCCTCTTTGATCCTGGGGTCTGTGACTCAGATATAGCCAAAAACTGTTCCAGGTCCTCAAAGGAGCTGTCCTTGTCTGGCAAGTGGGATGAAGCATCTACCAGGGGTGAGGAAGGCCCTGCCGTGCTGCTGTCTGCCTCGTTGTCCAGGGGGCCTGAGTGGAGTGTGGGGATAGACGATGTGGAAGGAGGTCCATCCAGAGATCTTGGGGCTGCACTGGGTTCTGAAGGGGAGAGCATGCAGTAGAGGCTCTGGGAGGATCGAAGTCGCCGGCTCCCAGGAGCCAGTAGGCCATTGGCTTCTGGGGGCAGGGAGCAGCAGCCTGGGGCAGGCACAGCACTGATGGCCGCCCGGCTCACAATAGGGTACAGTGCACTGTATACCGCACACTGGAGCTTCTTCAGGAGCTGAGAGATTGGGTGATCAGGAAGGCTGTAAGGAGAAGAGCAGGCAAGATGCAGCTGGGCCCTAAAAAGTCTACTTAGGTGGGTATTTGCTACACCCACCCATTTTTCTCATCTCCAGAAAACAGTGAGTACCATAGCAGCTACCCTCAAAGCTAGGCTTAGAAATCTGAGTTCAATTCCTACTAACTGACCTTGGTCACCTGGGCCCTATGACCTCACCTGGGATGTCACTTGTACAAAATTGCCACACTACGAAAGATTTCAGAGAGGTAATCTCTCTGTTATTTTCTACTAGTAAATATCGTAAGTGTGCCCCATCCAATCTAGAGAGGATAATGGAAGCCAAGGAAAACCTATCAACACAAAGGGCCCTTCTGCAGGAGTCTCTTGTTCTTTAGGTCTCTGAAGCCTAGCCTTTCTAGTTAATTTCCTTTCTTTCTTACTCTTTCCTCATCATTTAGCAGGAAGAACCCCAGCAGGGGGATTGGCTCTATAAATACCTGAGCAAGTGGGAGACCAGGCTGGTCACTATTGACAGGTCCCCTGGGCTCCGCTTGAGCTTGGTTCTCCAATGCTTTGGCCAGTCCTGCAGGACAGAGGACCTTGGAGGAAAGCACAGTCGGATCTCCACAATGGGATGCCCTGCAAGGACTGTATGGGGTTGCTCTGGGGTATGGGAAGTAACCAACTCCTATAGGCCCATGTGATCCCAATTCTGCCATTCCTCTGTGTGCACCAGTGGGACTCACATGGTCTTGCTCATATTCCAGGATGGCAGCATAGAGGGCTCGTTGTTCCCGCTCCTCTGGGGTCAGAGCAACTTGACTGCAGAACCTCCTGAGGAAGAAGACAAGCTGGGAACAGGGATGGACCTATGGGCTCAGGAAGCCCTTTCCAGACCTCCCAGCATGCCTATGAGACAGGGAGAAGATGCACCTGTTGGCAGCCTCCTGAAGGCGCAGACGGCGCTCCTCCATCTTCCTCTGGAGCTGAGGTAACAGAGTCAAGGGGCCAGTAGTGTCTGACCTGAGTGGGCCTCCACCCTCCTCCTATGCCTCATCTATTCCATACACCTCCAATACCCTTGATGTCCCAAGGGTCTAGGTAGGCTGCCTCTGCCTTCTAGAGCTGAGTCCAGTACTGGACAAGGCCAGAACAGTCATTAGTTCCCAGGAAGGTAGACTTGAAGTTGGAGAGTAGTAGTTGTGGGGATGCCAGGAAGGCAGAGCCTAAGGAGGTCCCTGCGAGCAGTGTAAGGGTTAATCTTGAGGGGATGCTGCTTCAGTGATGGAAAGGCTTACAGTCCCACACTTACCTGGCACCTGGTCCCTTCTCCCTATCCTTCCCCTTCTCCACCCCAGTTCAAGACCTCACTCTCATCTCTCCTTAAGGATGCCGTCTCTTCTCTTGCTTTAGCGATCACCAGATTTTCCATCATCTGCCGCTGCAGAGACAGGGTCTAAGGAAAGAAGGAGGAAATAAGGCCCAGTTTCTCAATGCTCTGTTCCTTCCCTGACTAGCCCAGTTCCTCTCTGGGCTTTGCTCACCAGTGATGTCTTCTGCATGGCCTGGCTGGGGTCCAGACGAGCCATCCGGGCCTCATACGTGGCCCTTAGCTTCTGGTTCTGTAAGGAGGCCTTCTCCAGTGGTGACAGCTCCCTAAAAATAGCAGCAGGCTGATGTCCATGCACAGGAAGTCCTGGAATGTTCTAGTGACCTGAGCAACCATTCTTATACCCCTCTTGATCTTGTTCTAAGACCAAGATGAAAGAAGATGGTGATGAAGCAGGAAGAAATGCAGAGGGGTCATCTAGGGCAAGTTATGGGTGTTGGTAATGCTAGGACTCAGGGCTTCCAAGAGAAGCAGGACACCTGCATTTTTATAAAAATCAGTTATATATGTGGCAATAACAGAATTCCTGGAAGTTACTACAGGGTTCCAAACAGCAAGATTCATTTGCAAGCCACCAAAGGGCTAGGTTGTGTCTGTCAGTAAAAAATCGCAGCATACCACACACCTCTCTGTCTAAGGACTAAGGAGGAAAGTCTCCATCATGAAGTTGATGTTTGTATCTGTCCCAGTGCTGAAGCTGCACACACAGACAGGTGGGGCCTGAGGACCTGGAGGGTAAAGGTACCTCTGGGACATATAGTAAGAGGGGCCTGATTTATCCATGTTGGGTTCACTGAGTTTCCTGCATCTGTGTCTTGGTATCTTTCATTAGTGTTACATTTATTTTGGTTTTTAGAGAAAGCCCTGGTGGTTCTAGAACTCACTCTGTAAGACCAGGCTAGCCTCACAGAGATCTGTCTGCTTCTGCCTCCTGAGAGATGGGATTAAAGGCATGTGCTTCCACTGCCCAGCCCTTTTTTTCCCCTGAGGCAGCCCAGGTTGTTCTTGAACTTGCTAGATAGTTAAGGCAGGCCCTGACCTCATGCTTTTCCTTCCAAATTCTGGGATTACAGGCATATGCTTCCTCCCCTGGCCAGGGTATCCACAAATTCAGTAGGGTAGACTTGAACCTTTGATCCTCCTGATTCTACCTCCTGAGTACTGGGATTATAGGCAGTAATAGGGATCAAATCCAGGGCTTCATGCATGCTAGGGAAGCACTCTACCATTCTGCTACATTCTCAATTATCTGGTTTTTATTTATTACTGTGACTATTTTGTTTTTATGTGTATGGGTCTTTTGCCTGCATGTGTATCTGTGTACCATGTGTGTGTGTGCCTGGTACTCAAGGTGGCCAGAAAAAGGTGTCAGATCCCCTAATTAGCTTTGGTTTTGTTTTTCTTTCCTTTTTTTTTTTTTGGAAACAGGAATTTTCTGTGTAGCCTTGCTGTGCTTGAACTCACTCTGTGCACCAGGCTGTCCACATAGAAATCCACCTGCATATGCCTCCCAAGTGCTGGGATTAAAGGCGTGCACCACCACTGCCCAGCCCCTAACTAGTTTTTAAAGACAAGTTTCAGCATTGTATTTCAATTTTGTTTCTACTTCATTTTATATTTGCTGGCTCTGACCTAGGAGTTTCTTGTTTAGGTGTTTCCAAACTTGGCTTTGCATTTCTAAACAAAGCTCAATGTTGTTTGACCTGTGTCTGATAACTACCTGAAATCTTCACAGGTCTGTTTTGTAACCATTACTTCATCATTTCTGTTTCTATATGGCCATCTTTGTTTGCTGCTAACTTTTTGAGTTTCTTCCTATCGGAATTTGCATCTGCTTCTGTCAGGCAAGGGGTGTGTCAACTCTGAGAACCACTTTAACTGACTACCCCAAGAGACTACCCCTTTGCTCAGCCTCCAAAATCCACAGCTTTAGCACTCCCCTCCCCACCAATATTGTCCATCTTACTTCTTAGAGTTTTGTGGTTCTGCCACCTGCAGCTTCTGGAAGATTTCAGGAGGCAGGAAAGGGGAAAGTTTCCCTCCTTCATCTGAACACACTCGGCGGTGTCGGCTGGTGGGCAATGGGATGGGAGGAGCTACAGGTACAGTTGGCTTCAGGCATATTTTCCCTGCAAGCCATGTATAGCACCCTGGTCAGCAGGCTAGAGATCATCCCACAGAGCAGGTACCAAGATCCCCCTTCTTTGGGTACCCACCAACTTTGGTAGCTGTTGACTGTGCCCGTTCCAGACACTGTTCAGCTAGCTTCAGCATCTTTGAGGTCTCAGGGGGCACAGTTTCCCCAGCTTCTAGGGAAGGAACATGGGGGATGGTTATAGTGCTTTTACTGTGACTCATATTCTTACCAAGAACAAGGAACTGTAAGTTAGGCAAGCTCACCCTTATTCATCTCACTATGGCTCAAGATAATGTACACACGATTGGCAGCCAAGTGTCAGATTGACTCTTGCTTGCCTTCTGGGGATGGCCATGGAGCCTCATGGCCACTGCATAGACATGGGTGCTATAGGCTTTCCTGGCTTGCCACCTACTAGTTGCCTGCATCAAAGACTTGCTCCAGTAGATGTTGCAGTGAGCACTTCTGCCCTTCCATCCCTGAGCCCCAGGGCTCTGTGTTGCTCCTTTCCCTCCATGGGGCTGCTTATATCAGTAGACACATCTTTTACTGGTACTTTGCTAAGTTTACACAACTCCTGGACCCATTCTCCTGTTTTTCTTACAATAAATCCCTCATAACTCCATCTTCTCTTCATTCCACCACCATTTAGCATTCAAATTCCCCTATATTGTCCCTACCCTGCCTTTACTTTGCCAAAGATGGCAAGTCATTCAATTTTTTTCTATGCCTGGCGCTATCACTTCCCTTAAGCCTCCCTCTTCATATCCTGATGCTTCGATCTTTGAATGTCAGGACTCAGCTGAGCTCCTCACTAGCTCTCCTTACTCATGTTCCTATGTCCAGAGAGTTGCTTGTATCTCAGACTTTATATGTTCACAGTGGAATTCTCTAATCTTTGGAAATTCAAGACAGGGTCTCATATTGCCCAGGCTGGCCACAAACTCACCATGTAACTGAGGATGATCTTGAACTTTTGATTCTCCTAAATGCTAAGATTTCAGATTTGTGCTATCACATTACTTTATACAGTGCCAGGGACCAACTCCAAGACTTTATGTATGCTAGGAAAGCACTCTCTACCAACTGAACTACATCCCTAGCCCCACAGTGGAATTCACTATTTCTCCCTTTACACATAAAGTTGCTCATCATCTGCTTGGAACATCCTCTCATGCAACTCACCATCAACCCTAGCAGGTCTGGTTGGTTTCTGCTTCAAGATACATTCAAGGTCTTTGAATGTTGGGCAGAGCTTTGGGAGGTTCCCAAAGCCCCCTTTCAATTCCATCTAAGATGTACAAAGCACTGCTGTAACTCCTTCCTTCTCTTTGACTTTGAATGTACCTCTGCTGGCAATGCCCCCAGTTCTGTGCAGCTCACTCTTCACTGCCTTGAGGCAGTGTCTTGACCCAATCCATGATCTATCCCCTCACCCATCAATACTGCCCTTCAATGCCACCATGCTACATTATGATATTCTATACTAATGATAAAAAGAAGCAGACCTCCAGCCTTGGGGATCACCAAGGGCTAAGTTAGCCACAACTTCGCCATCATAATAGAAGAAGCAAGTGTGGAAAGCATACCTGTAGTGTTTTCCACATCTTCCAGTAACACTTGGGAGATGTAGTGGATGCTCCTCAGATATTCCATGTATGCCTCCTGTATACAGGGTAGAGAAAGGCAAGGGTCAGGCTAGTAGATGGAAGTGCCTACATCATGCCTGCCGAGTGGATGTGGAAAACACAGGATCAACAGTGCCTACGCATTTTTAAGAGACTTCCAGACTTCAGTGATGGTTCACCTAGGACAGGGGCAGTATCCCTACTGTCTAGACGTGAAGAAAAAAAAGTTTGCATCTGAGAACAAAATCAGAGAATTTCTACCCACAATTTTTGCACTATGGAGTTCCCAGCTTGACACATTGGCGCTTCAGTCGTGAGGCTTGGTAAAGCAGCCTCGGCAGTGACACCATTTTCCACTCTGTTTAAGAGTCCCCTTCCTGTGTAACTCAAAGACCAGTAGTTTTTTCCATGTCTTAAGAAAAATATTTCCTGGAAGTCTGAGGAGAGAATAAGGGCTCATCTCTCAATCTCACTTTCTGGCTTAGCATCAACACTGTCCAGACTCTAGAGTTGCAGGTTTCAACGTTGTGACCCCTCTGACTTGAGCTCAGGACAGAAGCACTCTGGTCTCTGTTTTGTTTTATCCATTGTCCAATTACCACCTTTAATTAATTCAACACTTCAAAGATTAAATTTTGGTCTTGTGGGGAGCATCCGATACCCTAGAAAACCAACTCGGGGAACCGGGCAAACACTAATTCTTCCTCTCCAAGGGTAGCTTAGCTGGCTCTTCCACCTAGTTGTCATCCTTTTAATTAGCATTCATTCTCAGTGACAGGCCACACCCCTTCGGTGCCTGCGTTTCTTTACAAATGACCTTTGAAGGCAACTGCAAACAGCAGTATAATGAGCCAACAGCAGTCTTCTCTGGATTAAGTCTACACAGTCTCGGTCAAGAACACACACACACACACACACACACACACACACACACACACACACACACACACACACGAACGAACGACACACACGTCTGTCAGTCTGTCATCTACATCCTGGAGGGCTGCTTCACAGGTCCTTTGCAAATAGATCCGCGGCTCTATTTCACCGACTCATTGAACAGATAAATCTGAGACCAAGTGCTAGTTGAGCTGTCCGAGGTCCCCGCTGAGCGCCCACAGCTGTCGCGCGCGTCGGAAGCGCGGATTCTCTCACTTGCCCGCCCTCGCCCACCACGGACCAGATGCCTCCCGAAGCTGCTGCCGCGCCCCTCCCAGCCTCACCCGGGGCCGGTTGCCGGTGTCTAGCTCGATGGCCCTGTTGGCCAGTTTCATGGCGCTTTGCAGTGGCTTCGCCGCGCCGTCCCCGGCCGCAGCGGCCATGGCGCCGGGCGGGGGAGGCCGCGGCGACAGGGGCGGGGCTGGCGCCTCCAAACCGGAACCTGGAGTGCGCAGCTGAGGGAGCTGCGGGAACCGCACACTGCCGGAAGGGACCCTGACACACTTCCGTCTGCCCCGCCCCGCCGCGCAGATCTAGGTTTAGAGATTAGAAGCGGACGGGTGGGTCTTGTCAGCTATTGAGGGCGTACTTGCGCTGAGTCTCGACCAGAAGATTGGTGGAAAGAACCTCTCGTTTTGCGGTTTTCTGTTAAGTGCCGCAGCCGGTGCCTCAGTCCGTGGCAGTTTACTCTCCTGGCTGCTCCTCCTTTATGGACTTGTCGGAGTTCTGAGCGACCCTAAGAACTCAGGGCTCTCGACACAACAGCGGCCACAGTCGCTCCCGGGCCGCTTCTCACATCGCTCCACCCCTCGCTTCGTCCCGCTCAGATCGCGGGGAAACGAGCGGAGCCGAGTAACCGGGCGGAGTGCAGCTGAACGGTACTGAGTGAGTGGAGTTAAGTCCAGTCAAGCAGAACCCAGTGGGCCGAGCCACACCGAATAGTATAGAGCAGAGATCAATCAAGTGGCGGACGCCACCATGAAGCGGGACCGGCTCGGCCGCTTCCTGTCGCCCGGGACGGTTCGGCAGCGCGGGAGTTTGGGCGGTAGCTGTGGAAGCGGTCGGACTCGGGGTCGCCCTTCTCGCACCGGCGGAGCGAGCGCTGATGGGGCAGCGGCTTTGGCGGCAGCACAACTCAGCTGGGGCTCGACGCGTTCTTGCGGGGACACAGGGGAGGACGGTACAGACGAGGCAGGTGGGTTCCGGGCGTCCTCTGGCCCTGTATGAGCCTAGTGACTCTGAGAACAAACCAGGCCTTCTCGTTCCGGAGGGCTCGTGCCCTCTGACTTCTGTTGCAGCAACTTTTGACCAGATAGCCGATTTTTTTTCCTGCCCTGTATCACTGCTATTTAGTACTTAAGATTTGAAGTCCGACAGGTGTGGGCTTCAAGTCAGCGCTCCGTGCTATGTACTCTTAGGGTAATTGCTTAACTTCTTTGAATCCCCAGTTTCTTGTTGGTTAAGACAAACTCACAACCTGTGGTGGGAACTCAGATAAATGAACTATTTGTTCCCTGTCTGGCTGAGAGTTGGTGTATAAGCAGCAGCTGGTTAGAGTAAAGCACGAGTGTGTGTCACATTTATGTAGTGCTCTTCAACCGTTTGAAAATGACTTTCCTATGCATGCTGTCCGTTAGTTCCTCAAGGGGCAGGCAATGAGGTGGCATTGTCCACATTCTGCAGACAGGGCACCTGTGGATGGAGAGTAAGTCAGTTTCTTGAGACACAGCTGGGACACACTTTCAGGATAAGGATGTGTGAACAAAGGTTAAGTTTCACCTTCACTGGAGGCATCTGGGGTTCTTTGAAAGGAGCTGGGCACAGTGGCATTGGAAGGCTGAGGGAAAGGATTATGAGCTCCATTCTGGGCTACACAGTGAGGCTCCATCTCAAAAAGTATTTAAAAGATTTCTTAATAGTATCCTTCCAAAAGTTGAGTGTTCAGTGAGGAAGACCAGCTCTTGAGCCGAGCTGTTAGTGTGTTTAGGAAGCCTATGAAGGGCATTTCTCTGCTTTAGGTGCTGGGAGGCTTGTGGGAAGTGTGGTTCTCACATTGTAAGTATCTTACTTACTGTCACATTTGCTTCTTTGCTCAGGAGCAGGCCGAACTCTTGCCATGGGGCACTGTCGCCTCTGCCATGGGAAGTTTTCCTCACGGAGCCTCCGAAGTATCTCTGACAGAGTATCTGGGGAGACCTCAGAGAGGCTGTCCCTAGGGGAGCGTGTCTTCATTAGGGACTTCCAGCGTCTGCTGGGTGTTGCTGTGCACCAGGACCCAGCCCTGCCTCAGTTTGTCTGCAAGAACTGCTACACCCAGTTTTATCAGTGCCACAGTCTTCTCAGGTCCTTCTTACAGAGAGTCAATGTCTCCCCAGCCGGCCAGCGGAAACCTTGTACAAAGTAGGCCCTTGTTGGATTTCTTGGGACCTTCGGGGTCATCATCCTGTGTTCTGGGTGTTGATTTATTTAGGGCAGTGACTTGTGGGGTGGAAAAAAGCCAGTATAAGTCCTCATGGCGCTACAGTGAGGTGCTGTGGTGGCAAGGTTTGCAGAGGGTGAAGAGCTATCCTTAGAAATGGAGGGTTCCTGGGGAGGTTTGTGACCTTGAGAGGCTCCTAAACTGTGGCCACACTGATACTTTGCAGGGTTGGTGTTCAGCCTCCCACAGTGGCAGAGGAGGGAGCATGTATGGGTGAGTGCTGTTCGTGCCAGGGTGGGTATTCCAGGTTGGGCCTTGTATTGGCCACCATGAGACTGACATCTCTATTGATTCTCCTCAGCTGATCTGATCACCTCGAGCCCTCGGTGTTTGCACAGCTTGGTGGGCTGGGTACATGAACATGCAGCCAGCTGTGGGTCTCTGCCCAGCCTCCAGAGGACACTGTCCTCTGAGTACTGCGGCATCATCCAGGCTGTGTGGGGCTGCGACCAGGGCCATGACTTCACCATGGACACAGACTCCAGTTGCAGATCTCTCTTTTTGGACAGTGCATTAGCAGTGAAATGGGCATGGGGCAAGGAGAGATCACCACGGCTGTCCCAGAACTCAGAATTAAACCCCTCTGGAGCTGCCTCTCAGCTCTGCCAGGCCAGAGAAACCCAAGTTGGAACTGAGACCAAGACACCACCCAATGTGGATGTGGCCCTGTTGCACTCACATGGAGACTCTGTGGGACCTGGGATAGGCCCCTGTACCCAGTCAAACTTGGCTCCCAGTGAGGCCCCAGGTAAGCAGTACCTGTGGCTTATGGTAGAACAGGATTCAGTATCATGACCAAGGTTGTCTTCAGCAGAAAGTGGATGTCTGTATTGTTTGGGGGTAGGTCATGGTATAGCAGTGGAAGCTGGTAGGAGAAGATGGGGAACTAGGCTCAGAGTTTTCCCACAGGAACTGTAGCTGTTTCAATACTCTCAGGAGTAAGATGGTCCTACCAGCCTCTCTTGACTTCTTGTTCCTTCACAAGCAGGCCTCTGATTCAACAGTTTCTGTAATGACATGCTCATCTGGCATCTGGTCTTCCTCTAAGCCTGTCCTTAGACCACAGGGTACTGGTTGTTCTTGTAGGCTAAGGGGACTGAGGGAGAGAGAAGAATGGGGTTATTGTCTGCAGGACAAGGAAGCAGACAATGAGGCTGCTACTTTACCATGGTGTGGGCCAGTGTGATAGCCTCTTCTGCTGACTGGCCCTTCTGTGGGGCTTGGACCCCACCCACACATGCTGTGTGTTGGGTGCAGCTATTGCTAGGCATCATGTTGGGAGAGTTGAGGCCAGCTTCCTGCCTGCCTCTTGACTTCATATGCTGGTTTTCATGGCCACTTACGGGTGCTCAGCTGGTTTGTACCTGCAAATCCACATTGGTGCTCTTTAAGAGCACAGGAGGATTGCTGAGCATAGTGGTGCACACCTTTAATCCCAACACTTAGGAAGGCAGAGGCAGGCAGATTTTTGTGAGTTTGAAGCCTGGTCTATGTAGAAAGTTCCAGGACAGAGCCTGGAGAGGGAGAGGGAGAGAGAGAAAGAGAGAGAGAAAGAGAGAGAGAAAGAGAGAGAGAGAGAGAGAGAGAGAGAGAGAGAGAGAGAGAGAAATGCAGGAGGAGGGTTAAAGAGATGGCTTAGCAGTTAAAAGCACTTGCTGCTCTTGCAAAAGACCTTGGTTCAGTTTCCAGCACCCACATGGTGGCTCATCATCATCTATAACTCCAGTTCCTGGAGATCTGAGGTCCTCTTCTGGCCTCTGCTGGCACCAGGCATGTACACAGGCAAAACAGTCTTATACAAAAAAAAAAAAAAAAAAAAAAAAAATTAAGAATGAAGGTACCCTTGTAGTTCAGCTAGAAATAAGACAGACATAGATTCCAGGCAAGGACCTAAAGGATGTTACAGGCATCTCAAAATATGGTATCTTAGAATGCTTGACTTTATAAAGTCTATGCACACCTCTTTTGATAACAGTAGCCTTTACAATGTTGTAAACTATCCAGAGTGGGCTATTCTCACCTAGAACACTGACCTGAATCTGAAAAGGGTCAGCCTGCTGATGTAGTGCTTCCTGTTCCTTTGGACAGAGACTGGCATAGTGAATGTGTGTGTGTGTGGGGGGGAAGGAGGTGGGGTGAGAATGGAGGAAACTGAGGCCAGAGGCCTTCTGACCCTAGTAAGGAAGGCTGTGTCCTTAGGGACTTTGCCTCCTTACAGGTGAGGCCCTTTCTGTGCTCAATGTTAGTAACCAGGCCCATTTTTTGTTTCCCAGGGCAACTGGGTGAGAAGCAGGTTCCATCTTCAACCTTGGATGATCGGGTAAAAGACGAGTTCAGTGACCTTTCTGAGGGGTGAGAGAAGAGTGGGTTTAAAAAGCCTAAAATTTCTCCTTTGAAAATCAGACTCAGCCTCCCTAGAGCTGCTATCCCTGGTTGGCATGTTTGCCTTCCCTCCTTCTCAGAGGTGGGGAGGAGAGGAGTGGCTAGGGGAGTTCTGAGGCCTCTGGCTCCTGACTTGGCTTTCTGGTCCCAGAGGTACCCAGATTAAGCATACTGCAGGGGAAAACACAGTTCCTATTCTAACCCAAAGCATTATGGAATTGCCTCTTTTAAACTTCCCCAGGGTTAGTCCTTTACTGTCATCTGTCTGCTTCCTCTTTAAAGGCCTTAGTTTTGTGCCACCTCAGGTGTCACTAGAACAGAGCATGCTGGATTCAGGCCCTTTGGGATGTGATGTTGTCTTGGAGCAGAAGCTCTGTGTAGGGTAAGGAGAGGATAGGCCTCCCTTAGAAAGGGTGTATCAAGGTTTGTTGGCTCTGGGTTGAGAACCACTCGGTTGGTGTTTACCCCCTTCTATCCTGCCCCAGTGGCTTAGACCAGATGCACCGTCATCCAAATAGGGAGGGACAAACTAAATTTTGGTTCAACTCCTGTGAGGACCACGTCTATCTTTGGGCTGTAGACTACCTGTAGCCCCATGTCTAACCCCATCCAGTGGGGAACATGGTGGGCTTGTTAAACTGGCAGTTTGCTGCTCAATAGGGGCCAGAGGTTCATGTTTTAGGGTGAAGGTCATAAACCATTTGTTGTTGTGAACTTTGAAATGGTTATCAGTGTGCCTATGTTTACAGTTGATGGGTGAATCTGCCTTTAGGTCTTCACATTGTCTCAGCCATAAAGAAATAAGCTGTTTTGGAGTTTGGGGTTCTGGTATTAGGAAAGAGTGATTTACAGGGAGGGAGGATTGTTAGCTTGTTTGGTTTTAGTGTCTGGCTTGCCCTTCCTGTTAGGACATAGATTGAAAAGTTGGGGATTTTAGATTTTAGATTTTAGATTTTAGGCACATTCAGAAGCAAAGTGTGGGCTATGGGGTCTGTAGCACCTAAAGAAAGGAGGTTGCGTTGGGTTTGTTGTCTACCCAGGCCAGTGCTTTGCTGAAAGCTCTCTCATCTTTCCTAGAGACTTCCTGAGTGACGATGAGAATGATAAGAAGCAAAACCCACAGTCCTCGGATGAGTCCTTTGAGCCTTACCCAGAAAAGAAGTAAGAGTATAGCCCTGTCCAAGCATATGACGTCTAGAGTGATGTTGTACAGGTTAGGCTTGGTGCACAAAGGAGTCATGAGGGTTTAAAAATGGGATATGAAGGCCTATACTTCCTGAATGGCCATAGTCACTTCCTGTTTTTCCTTTGGCTTCATCTCCCAAGTCCAGTGGCATGGCAGCTTCTTTTTTTTTTCTTTTGAATACACTTGTGTGTGTGTGTGTGTGTGTGTGTGTGTGTGTTGCACATGGGGAGGTCAGAGGACCACTTCCACTGGTTCTAGGAATCAAACCCAGGTTGTCAGGCTTGGTGGCAGGTGCCTTTCCCCTGTGGAACCATCTCAGTGGGTTCTAAATGAATCAGGAGGTCTGCTTGTAAGGCCAAATGAGCAACCGAATATGATAGGATTCCCCTTGACCTTTGGCCACTCTTTCTGGTGGTCTGGGAACTGTGTGTATCACAAGGTGGCTGGCAGCCCTTTTGGTAAGACAGCCCCATTGTAGGGAGTACCTTAATGGTCCTTTTCTAGTCTTGCTTCTAGTGTGTAGCATCTTCCTGTCCTTACCTGTCCTTACTCTAACTGTTCCTTTTGTTCCCTGGATCATGCCTCTTCTCAAGTCCAGGATTAGCCTTGTGACCATTCTCAAGTTAGCCCTTGGCTCTGCTTTCTTTAGCCAGGAAGACATTGTTCATTCTTTGTTAACCCTCTTGTATGGCTTTGCTTTGGTTTTTTCCTTTCCTTCTCCAAACAAACATGGGATCCTATAAAGGAGAGATAGAGCTAGTTTTTACTTGGGTCTGTTTCCTCTTAGCCCTATGCCAAGAATACCTGCACACCTAATAGCTAGTTAGTCACTGCCTCATTGCCAGAGTGCTCTTAGCATTTCACAGTTCAGAGTGAAAATCCAAAGAGCAGCCAAGAACACCCTACAAAAAGATTGAGAATTTCATGGTTTCTTTTTTTAATGTAAGCTCAAGCAGGAGGCATGGGGAGTTCAGAATCAGAATACAATACCAAGCCATATGGCCTCAGGGTCTCACAGGACAGAGAGCTGTCTAAAGGCTAACAGGGAATAGCCCCAGGAAAGCCCCAGGAGTGCAGGCTGGGCTGCCATAGGAACCCCTGTTCCTTTTTTCAGGGACCTCCTTCTTGAGTCACTTTCATAGGTAGTTTGGAGGATTAGTGGATTTCATTTTTAGAAGATGGGGAAGTGATTGTTCTGCTGAGCCCCTGTTGCTCAGATGTGAACAACATGTTATGCTGTGTACTTGTCTCACTCAGACTTGAAGATAATGTGCGTTGGGTGGGACATACGAGACACATCTATCTATCTATCTATCTATCTATCTATCTATCTATCTATCTATCTATCTAAGACAGGATTTCTCTGTAAGGCTCTGGCTGTCTTGAAGTAGCTCTGTAGACCAGGCTGACCTCAAACTCACAGAAACCTGCTTGCCTCTGCCTCCCAAGTGCTGGGATTTAAAGGTGTGTACCACTCCCCTCCACCCCACCCCAAGATATATTTTAAGATACCTTTAGAAATATCAGCTATTTTTAGTAGGAACTGTACTTTACCTGAATGTTTTTTTGTTTTCAGACATTATAGTGAGACTCAGCTGGGGAAGTTTCCCCACCCCCAGGTTTCTCTGTATAGCCCAAACCATCCTAGAACTTGCTCTGTAGACCAGGCTGGCCTCTAACTCACAGACATTCATTAGCTTCTGCTTCCCGAATACAGGGATTAAATGTGTGCACTGCTTGGCTTCAGCTGGGGGTTTTAAAAACAGTTTATATTTTTAAGATTTATTTGTTTATAATAAACAGTGTTCTTCCACGTATGCTTGCAGGCCAGAAGAAGGCACCAGATCTTGTTATAGGTGGTTGTGAGTCACCATGTGGTTGCTGGGAATTGAACCCAGGTCCTCTGGAAGAACAGCCAGTGCTCTTAACTGCTGAGCCGTCTCTTCCACCCTAAAAATAGTTTTTTTTATGTGTGTGCCTGAGTTCATGTATGTGTACTAAGTGCATGCAGGAACCCTTGGAGGTCAAAAGAGGGCATCAGATCTCCTGGAACTGGAATTATAGTTAGGAGCTGCCATGTAGGTGCTAGGAACTAAACCTGAGCCCTCTGCAAGAACATTCAGTGCTCAGCAACCTCTAATTCATCTTTCTAGCCCCTCAGCTGAAGACTTGAAGACAGGTGTCAAGAAACCATTGGTCTGTGTGCTTACTCACATAATTGCCTCTTCAGCCTTTCTCTTAGCCTTTAGAGTTCTGGCTGGTGGGTACTCATCCTGAGTGAATAACAGCTTCAGGAATGGACTGCTCAGAGCACTGTGGTTCAAAGCAGAGAACACCTGAGTTAGACAGGGCAGTCAGGTAGAATTGGAGATGTTTACCTATGAAACCTGTGGCACAGATGCTAAACACATGTAGTCTAGAGTGCAAGGGAGTGACTGACTGAAAAGGCCATCCCACTCAGACAGGAGAGAGGTGTGGAGAGACAGCAATAGTTTATATGTTGTGGGCTGGTGACCTTCTTCTTCTTCTTCTTCTTCTTCTTCTTCTTCTTCTTCTTCTTCTTCTTCTTCTTCTTCTTCTCCTTCTCCTTCTCCTTCTCCTTCTCCTTCTCCTTCCTTCTTCCTTCTTCCTTCTTTCTTCTTTTTGGTGTGTTGTTTGAGATCCTATCTTACTATAGCTCTGACTCATCTTGAATTCCCTATGTAGCCCACACTGGGCTCAGACTCATTGTGGAACTTAAGTAGGACTTGAAATTCTGATCCTTCTGCCCTAGCTTCCTGAGAGTTGTGGTGTGTGCCACCATACTGGGTTACTTAGGTTTGTTTGTTTGTTTGTTTTGAGATAGGGTTTTAATATATTTCAGGCTGACCTTGAACTCTGTGTAACTGAAAGTGACCTTGAACTGATCATACTGCCTTGACCTCCTGGGGCTGAGACTATAGGTGATGGCATGCTTAGCTCTTTTTTTTTTTAAGTTCCTGAGATGGAGCCTGACTATGTAGTCCTGTTTGGAACAGAATTTTTTTCTTGTAAATCAGGCTATTCTCAGACTTAGAGAGCCATCTGCCTTTATCTTCTGAGTGTTGAGATTAAAGTGCCTATCATTATGCCTTGCCTTAATTTTTAAAAATTAACCATTTGCTTTATTTTTGCAAGATTTATTTAGTTTTGTGTGTGTAGGTGTTTTGTATGCATGTATGTCTGTATGCCAGGTGAATGCAGTGCCCTCAGAGATCTGAAGAGATTGCATCCTTGGAACCACACTTAGAGATGGTTGTTAAGTGTCATGTGGGTACTGGGAATCAAACCTGGGTCTTCTGCAAGAACATTAAGTGTCTTAACCACCAAGCTATCTCTTTAGTACCAGAACTGCTTAGACTACATGAGATCCTGCCTCACAGGTACCAACAAAAACCTTGTTTGGCTCTAAACTGTCTCCAAAAGTTCTGTGTTAAATTTCAGTTGGGTCTTTCTATTTCTTCCTCCCAAAAAGGTCACTTGTATTTTAGTTTATTTATTTTTGCCATCCTAGAAACTGAACCCAGGGCCTTGCATATGCTCAGTAAACAATGAGCTGTACTTCCCAGCCTTCTGTTTTTATTTTTGGATATAGGGTCTTGTTTTTTTATGGTTGTTTTTCAAAATAGGGGTTCTCTGTGTAACATCCCAAGCTGTAAACAAACTGTAGAACTCACTCTGTAGATCAGGTTGACCTTGAAGTCACAGAGATCTACCTGCCTCTGCTTCTCAAGTCCTGATATTATAGGTGTGTGTGTGCTTCTTTGCTCAGGCAGGCTTTGAACTTGTGATTCTCCTGCCTTACCCTTCCATACTGGGATTACAAGCATGTGTTACCACAACCAACCTCCATTTTGATTTTGGCAGGGATTTTAGTGAATCTGTAGACTGCTTGGGTAGACTGTATTGGAATTGTATTGTCATTGTATTAGGGTTCTGTAAAGGAATAGAATGAATATATACTAAAAGGAGATTTATTAGGTTGGTTTACATGATACAGTCTGAGTAGTCTAACAATGGCTGTCTTATACTGGAGAGGCTGAGAACTGGGTATTTGCCTAGTCTCAGCAGTCATAACCTGGTGTTTAAGGCCTGGAGGATTCCTGGAGAGCCACTGGTCTTCAGTTCCTGTTAGAAGCCTGAAGAAGCTGGGTTCTGGTATCAGAAAAGAAACACAGCAGCAATAGAATAGATGAACTTTCCAGAATAGTGAAGGAAAGCAGACAGAAAGCAAAGCTTCCTTCTTCCAACTCCTTTTATTTGAGCTGGCACTAGAAGTTGCTACCCACGTGTGGGTTTTCCTACTTCCAATAGCCTTATCTAGAGAATCCCTTACAGATATGCCCAAGGGTTTGTTTGCTTTTGCTTCCAGATTTAAGCAAGTTAACTTTTTAAAATTTTTTATTTATTTATTTATTTTGGTGACAGTGTTTCTGTGTAACTCTGGCTATCCTAGAAATTGTGTAATCCAGGCTGGCCTTGAGCTCAGAGATTCACCTCCCTCTGCCTCCTTCCTGAGTGCTGAGATTAAAAGTGTGTGTCACCAATGCTGGACAACCATCTTTTAATATTAGGAGGATGGTGTGTGTGTGTGTGTGTGTGTGAGTGAGTGAGTGAGTGAGTGAGAGAGAGAGAGAGAGAGAGAGAGAGAGAGAGAGAGAGAGAGAGAGAGAGAGAGAGTCTTGATCTGTATCTTAGGCTGCCCTTGAGCTCATGATCCTTCTGTTTCTATTTTGGTTTCTTGAGACAGGGTTTCTCTATGTAGCCCTGGTTTTCCTGGTACTCACTCTGTAGACTACATTGGCCTCTAAATTAATTCTTATTCATAAACATAAAATTATCTTTCTACTTACTGTCTTTAAGTGTTATAATTTTTAACAAAGTTGTTTTTCATTTTCTTTGGTCAATTTTTATTTTTTTTTTTATTTATTTTGAGACAGGTTATCTCTCTGTATAGCCCTGGCTGTCTGGAACTCCTGGATACCAGGCTTGCTCAAACTCGAGATCTTTCTACCTCTGTCTCTTGGGTGCTAGGACTAAAGTCGTGTGTACCACATGGCAGGGCTTTCTGTTCAATTTTATTATTCCTAAGTATTTCATTTGTTCTAGGGGGATGCAGAATCCCAGAAAGATAGGGCTAGATCTAAATCACTGCCAATACATAAATAATAAGCTGACTGGGTTTTGAATATTGTTATTTACTTTGAGATATGGGGTATTGACCGAACTGTTTCACCACACTTTTTTTTTAACCTTTGTATTTATTTGTATATTTATTTATTTAGTTTTTTTGAAACATGGTTTCTCTGTGGCTTTGGAGGCTGACCTGGAACTAGCTCTTGTAGACCAGGCTGGTCTCAAACTCACAGAGATCTGCCTACCTCTGCCTAGTGAGTGCTGGGATTAAAGGTGTGTGCCACCACTGCCCAGCTTGTATATTTATTTTGGCTTTTTGACTAGGTTTGTGTGTATCCCAGGTTGTTCTGGAACTCACTTTGTAGATCATGCTGGCCTCAAACTCAGAGTCCACCTGCCTCTGCCTACTGAGTGCTGGGATTAAAGGTTTGTGCCACCACACCCAGCCAATTTTTGTATTTTTAAATAGGTCTCACAAAGTTGCTTAGGATAGCTTTTGTGATCCTCTTGCCTCAGCCCCTTCATTGACTAGGATTTCAGGCCTGTATGACCTGGTTTGACTTCTGTTACGGTTAAAAAATATATTTTGGGTTTGGAGAGACTGCTCAACAGTCATATGTACTTGTTGCTTTTGTTTTGTTTCCCAGCACCCATGTGGCAGCTAACAAGTCTGTAATAATGGTTCCAGAGGATCTGATGCCCCCTTCTGGCCACCACAGGCAATGTAAAGCACAAACATATGTAGGCAAAATACCTGTGTACACATAAAATAAAAATAAATTAAAAAAATACATTTTGATGATAGATTAAATCTAGGACCTTGTGCATATCGGACAGCTGCTTTACAATGGAGCTACACTTCCCCCACAGAAATGGCTGAGTTTTTCGATGTTTGCTTGTTTTGAGATGAGGCTTTGGTGTGTTGTTTGGGCTGTACTCAATTTTCAGGCTCAAGTAGTGTGTGCATCATCCCTGAGCAGCTGATAGGTCAGGTATGCACCATCATGCTGGCCTACTATCTGTTTGTTTTGGGGAGCAGGGTTTCTCTGTAGATCCCTGGCTGTCTCAGAACTCATTTTGTTCCAGGCTGGCTTGGAACCCACAGAGATCCGTTTGTCTCTTCCTCCTGTACCAAGGTTAAAGGTGTGCTCCACAACCGCCTGGCCTGGCCTTTTTGATGCTATTGAACATAAGTTGTGTTCTTAGTTTCCTTTTTGAATTCTTTGTTGTTAGTGTATGAAGTATAACTACATTTGGGACTGAAGGTATGCCCCAGGTTGCTGGGTGCCTGACAGAATCTCAAGTGCAGCAGTAACGCTGAGCCTCTTTCTAGCATGAGGTCATCTGGTAACATGATTGACAGAATTCTCTACCATTTTCCATATCTCCATCTCTTGATTTGGGTTCTTAGCACATAGGACTTTACTTCTGAAATTTCATATATGTGACAGCATGTGTGCTCCATACTACCATCGGTTTTGCATACCCTCCCAAGGTAACTGCTCCAGACTTCTAACCCTCTCAAGAGTTGTACTGACTGTGGTGGCTAATGGTAGGTGAGGCACTAGTCTGCATAGAGGCAGCTGAGTCAGGAAAGCTTGAAGAAAACTGGACACACAGGAAGAGACAACCATTTGCAGATAGAGACAAACATCACCAGATTGTTTTCTTTACCCCTTCTAGGGTTTCTGGTAAGAGAATCGAAAGCAAAGAAGCCAAGAAGCCTGAAGAGCCCAAAATCAGAAAGAAGCCTGGGCCCAAGCCTGGATGGAAGAAAAAGCTCCGATGTGAGAGGTAAGCAGGCTGCAGTGTGGGGCGTTTGTATATTGGGTCAGCACCTCCACGTGTGCTTTGCCTTACAGGGAGGAGCTGCCCACCATCTATAAGTGTCCTTACCAGGGCTGCACAGCTGTATACCGTGGTGCTGATGGCATGAAGGTAAGAAATGGGCATCACTTTCAGGAAGGGCTGCTTTCACGTCTGGGTGTGCTTGACCAAGTTGTCCTGGGTGTTAGCACGAACTTGTAGAGCCAAGTGCCAACTTCCCAAGGGCTCACATGACCCTAGTGGATATGGAGTCAGTCCCTTGCTCTAAGACACTGGCTTAAAGGAGCCAGTGTTATAGGGTAGGGAAGTACATTGTCTCTTTCCAGTTGTCAACTACACAGGCTCTTCTGGGAGGTAGGATGTGCTCAGACTAAACACCAGGGTCTTTTGTCCCTTCTTCCTCTAGAAGCACATTAAAGAACACCATGAGGAGGTCCGGGAGAGGCCCTGCCCACATCCTGGCTGTAACAAGGTATTCATGATCGACCGATACCTGCAACGACATGTGAAGCTCATCCACACAGGTACCTGCCTCAGGCTGTGCCTCGTGAGCTTGGGTTTGGCTGTCAGTGAATCCCAGGTGCCCAGCCAGAGGGACATACCCCCTAGAGCAGGTCATGCCCCAGTGGCTCACAAAGCTTGGTATCAGGTGCTTCTTTATCACATGGTATTCTGAATCCATATACAAATTTGAGTCCTGTCTATTGAATTCCTGATGAAGGCAGTTTTTTTCCCCCTGCCATGAGGTCTGAGCAACTTTTCAGAATTGATAGCCCAGAATTAGTACTCTTTTTGTGAAAGAGTATTAAAGGCATGCACCACCACCATCACCACCTTTAAGAATTAACACTAGAGTACCAGGTGGTGATGGTGGTGGTGCATGCCTTTAATACCAGCACCTAGGAGGCAGAGGCAGGCAGATCTGAGTTCAGTGTCAGTGTGGCCTACATAGGGAGTTCTAGGCCAGCCTGGGCTACATAGAGAAACCCTCTTTCAAAAAACCAAACCAAACCAACCAACCAAAAACTAGAACTGACTGGAGTCCATCTCCCTAGGACCCATATGGTGGAAGAGCTGACTCTTACAGCCTGCCCTCTGACCTTCATACACTTGCTATGGCATGTGCACACCACCCCCAAATTTAAAAATGTAGAAAAAAATTAACTTCCTCTGGCATTCACGTAGATAAATTTGTTACATTTTTCTGAGGTTAACAAATGACAAATATCTGTTTTATATCAGCACCTGTGAATCTTATTGTTGGATTATATACTTGGTTTTATGTTGAAACCCAGCTTTATACCAATTTTCTAACCTCTACTCCTTGGTAAGCATTTGGGCATGTGTCTCCTGATAAAATAATTTCCTTTGGTCTAGATTTTTAAGCTATCTAACCAGTCACTAGTAGACACAGCAGCAGCTTTCTAACCAGTCACTAGTAGACACAGCAGCAGCTTTCTAAAGAGGTGAAACATAGACTCTTAAGTAGTCCAGTTTAGTAGTCACAGATTTTTTTATATCTGTGTAGGCAGCATGGGTTGGAACAAATAGAATTAGTGTGTAGTACTGGTATGTTGAAAAAAGTACTTGTGCACATGGCACACGTGGGGGTCAGAAGAGTTTGTAGAACTCAGTTCTCTCTACCACATGAGATCTGGGGTTGAATTCAGGTCATCAGTCTTGGCAGCAGGAGGCTTTATCTGCTGACCCTTCTTGATGGTCCTTGTTTGAGACAGTTTAATGTAGTTCAGGCTGGCCTCACATTCGATATACAGCAGAGGATGACCTTGTTAAGCACTGAGATTCCAAAGTGTATTGAATCATTTCACTTCCACCAGTGATGCTATCTCCATTGTTTAGGTTTCTACTTTGTGATGACTTCTAGAGAGCACCTTCTCTAAGAAGGCTGTGCCCCCAAAGGAGCTTCGGGCTGGACGTAGTGGTGCCCATATTTATGAATCCTCTATGTAGGCCACCAGGGCCACATAGTGAGATCTTATCTCAAGGACAAACATGCCAGGAAGTGGTGGTGTATGCCTTTAATCCCAGCACTTGGGAGGCAGGGCAGAGGCAGGCAAATCTCTGAGTTCAAGGCCAACCTGCTCTACAGAGCAAGTTCAAGGATAACCAAGGCTACACAGAGATACCCTCTTTTGAAAAACAAACAAACAAATATATACACAGTTTCTTTGGGGAAAACCTAGCCATGTAATTGCTTTGTGTTAGAAACATTTATTAGTGAAGTTCTTTATATCAGAATTGTCTTTCATTTTAAATAATGTTGGGTTCTCAACAGTTCTTGCTTGGGCACATCCTTGTTATATATAAAACAATAATAACTGTCACCCATTTTGGAGCAGATTTGGGTATTTGAGACTGGTGCTCACAACCCCTCTGGTCTTGCAGAGGTACGCAATTACATCTGTGATGAATGTGGGCAGACCTTCAAGCAGCGGAAGCACCTTCTTGTCCACCAGATGCGTCACTCTGGAGCCAAGCCACTGCAGTAAGTGTGGGCTGGGCACTTCCCATGACTGGGCCAAGGTGCAGCTTATCTCACCTGCCTCTGCCCTCCAGGTGTGAGGTCTGTGGGTTCCAGTGCAGGCAACGAGCATCCCTCAAGTACCACATGACCAAACACAAAGCAGAGACTGAGCTGGACTTCGCCTGTGACCAGTGCGGCCGTCGATTTGAAAAGGCCCACAACCTCAACGTGCATATGTCCATGGTACATCCTCTGACCCAGACCCAGGACAAAGCCCTGCCTTTGGAAGCAGAGCCCCCACCTGGGCCCCTGAGCCTCTCTGGGACCATGGAGGGTCAAGCTGTGAAACCTGAGCCTACCTGAGAACCACAGGTGGAACACTGGGCATCTTGAGCCACTTGAACTCAGCAGGTGTGACGTGAGGTTTAAAGACATCAATGTTCCTCACTTCCCTACTGGCATAGTTCTGCTTGCTCTTTGGACCCCATGCTGCACTCCACCTCACATATCCAGCAGCCATATGTTGGAGGGTATCTCTCTCTAGGTGAGGGAGATAGGCTTGGTGTGTACTTCAACCTACTGTGGTACCAGCAGTTTATTTTCCTATGGATGAATAGTGAGCAATTTAAGGCTAGAAACAAATTATGAATAATTAACTTTTTTTCCCAACTAGAGCAATCAAGAAGATTTGTAATCTACTTTCCAGTGTAACAAGAACTCCATGTTATGCTTGCAATAAATTATTCACAAAGGTGCCGGCTGGTGCACTGAGATGGGTACAGTCAGAACAGATGAGGTTCCTGGTAGAGATCAAAGTTGGGGTCAGCCTGCTGCCTTCGCAGAAGGGTGTTGATCATCTCAGGGTCATAGTTTTCACGACCAGCCAGCAGCTATGAGAAAATATATTGATTAGTGCCCACAGCCTCTCAGGATAGCCTGAGTAAGTTGTTTGCAGATCAAGAACTAGTGGACACTTGGGTCTGTGATATACAACTACCATCTCAAGTGTCACAGGCCTATGACTTCTCATTTGACCTAAGTTGTGAAATCAGCTCGAGGATATCTCTGGGTTTGTTACCTCTGTCATGTTGGAGAAGCACTGTTCTGGGCACTGTGGTATTAGCTGCAGCAGAAAAGTACGAGCTTCTGTTATCAATTGTACAGGGCTACCCTAGAACGGAGACGGGCAGTCATGGGTCAGGCACACTGAATTAATACTAGCATATCTCACTTGCTGTTCCTAAGGAATGGTTGCCTCATAGGCTCGGGGTGGGGTGGGGATCTTACTGGGAGCAAGGAGTGGCCTTGGAGTTTTAAGCTTTTGCTGGCCTGAGGTAACATAGTCCTGGTTTCCCCATCTACAAAAAGCTGCATCAGCTTGAGGTACATGTCGACAGCAACATACAGGAAAGCCTCTTCCTTGATGATGGCATCTTCACTGAAGTAGGAGAGAAGACTGCAGGTAAAGGCAAAATGATAAAGGATTTGTAGATACTGAGAGGTAAGGAACAGTTAGCACAGAAAGTACACACTTTATTTGTGGAACAAAGTGACAAGGGAGACCTTGGGGAAACAATACCTTTTCTTTGACCATGCCAGGCACAAGGATGGACTTACCACTGACTAGCAGGTAATTACCTGTAGAAAGCAAATGGTAGCAACCTGGTGTGCTGATCTGGGGCCAAGTGGAGGAGATGCCCTAGCTCAGCATCTGTAAAATTGAGGAGTTTAATCAGTTCTCTAGGTTCCTGAACCCAGTGTCAGTGCTGTGGGATGACTGCAAGATGTCATGTGCTCTGAGGAGGTTTTTTATCTAGCTGTGGTCACATCCAGGGGCTTGTGATCTACACTGGGGACATCTGGTAAGAGCTCCTTGGAAAGAGGGGTCACTTCCTCATTGGTCTGGGAAAGTGGAGATGATATGCTCACATAGAACAACAGAGACTGGAGGTTTAACAAAAAAGTACCCTCTCCCACTGCTCCCCCTACAGTGTACCTTTGGGTAGCAACATTCTGGACCTTTGAGGGTCCCAGTCTACTCTTATGGGTGCATCCTAAATTTGTACCCCAAACGAAGCAGGGTTTATAAACTCATTAAAGTTAAACCCATAAAGGGTGACCCCCCAAAGCTTGTTCTTAACTGTTTGAAAGTTACTTCTGAAGAGTGATAGTTGTCATGGTAGCTCATCAATTTATGTCTGCTCATCTTGGGTAGAGCCAGCTTTCCCATACTATTCCAGGGATACATGTCTTCTCACCTGTCTCTGTCAACTGGAAGAGCATGAGCCAGGAAACCTTCCTTCTTTCCAAGCACATGAGGACCTCGGCACAGATATCCATGGCTTTCAGATACTCAGCAGTATCCTGTGACCCATAGAAGAACCCTCAGAAGAGCTGAGTAGGTAGAGAGCTAATCTTTGTGCTGGTGGACAAAGCTGGTTCCCAAGAGCTGCTATGTTTATGTGGATTCGGGGTTCAGCCCTCACCATGAATAGGGTGGTTCCTTTTTACTCTCCAAAGTCTAAAACTGATGATAGAACCTAAACAAAGGCATTCTAGATGGGAAATGTTCACACATACCATGTCGCTATAGCAAGCTCTGGAGTAAGACATCAAAAGGAAGGACAAACAAGAAACAGGGCCTGAAATACCTAGAGATCTGAACTGAAGTCTGAGTGGACCTGGAACTTATTACCTTGTGCTCCTGACCCGCCCAGGGTTAGGGGAAAATGTCTGCTTGGATAAAAGGTCTGACTTACCTGTTGGGTCAGGTAGGACAAGAGTAGGCTCATCACGGAAAAGAAGAGGAGGGAGATCAGTAGCTAAGAGGAAAACAGTTAACACATGAAAGTCACATGCTGATACTCTAGGCTAGAGCTTAATGCCCTTAAATGGATCTCAAGAGGGGGAAAATTCTAACTCACTATGGTTTCTTTTTTTGGAGGCAGGGTTTCACTGTGTAGTCCAGGATAGCCTCAAATTCATTCCAGCAATCTTCTTGTCTCAGCCTTCTAAGAGCTATGATTGCTAGTATGAACTTCCAATTCCAGGCTTTATCATTTTAGGAGCTTATGTCAGAATAAATTATGGTGTATAGGGCCACTTAAAACAATTTTTACTACATTTTATTTTGTGCATGTATGCTAGCAGAGTCCTGCATTTAGGGGTGAAGGGGTGTACAACATGACTTCCAGCTTCCTCCTCAGATGCTGGTTCCTGTTTTCTTGTATCCCAAAAAATCTTGGCTGACAGATGCACTGAGTTTCCTTAAAGGTCATGTGAGTACTGACTAGAGGGTGCTAGTCGGGCTCTCTCTCTTGGGTCCAGTGCCTAAGTCCTGACTTTCTTTCACTTAGAAGTTGCAGCAATTCCTCCTTGCACCTGTGCAGAGCCCGAGTTGCCCTCTTTAAGTGCCCTGTAGCACAAGTCACAGTCATGGCAACATAAATATGGGAGATGTGGACACTGCTGGTGGCTTTATACTAGGTTGTAGTGCAGGCAAAAACAAGCCCAACAGAAACACTTCCAAAGAGAAATGTAAAGCACTTTACCAATAAACTTGAGGGCTTACTGAAAACAAACAGCTAACAGTTTTACTCTGAAATAGTGACGACTCCAAATTTAATGTTTTTCTTGAAAAAGGAAGGAAGGCCATTAGGCATACCTCACTTAAATGATTAAAAATGAGCTCACTAGAAGAAAGGTTTTGAAAATTCTGTCTTACCTCCTTTCTCTCGCAGTCTAGCCTTCTCAGATGTGCCTTGACATTTTCCTTTCTAACTTCTCTAATTGCAAAGTGAAGTGCAGCGGCTGAGATCCAGGCTGGGCTGGATGCCGGGGAAGCTGAATCAGAGAGGAAACTGACACATACAAACATTGCAATAAGTTGTATTCACCTTATTGTCATGTCCCTAGCCACCAAATATCTTTGTGTTTAACAAAGGAGGCTTTCCTTTCTAACACGATGCAGGGGGCCCCAGAGTCACTACAAATGAAATTTGTGTCAAGTGTTTGTCTACTGGGGGTGGGGGTGGGAATCTGGTAGGTTGGGGCCAGCCTTGTACATAAGGCAGATGATATACAGCATTCTGAGGGGGATCTGGCTTAGTCCTGTCTACCTCATAATGAGATATTGGGGCGTGAGAGCTTTGAAGGAAGAGGCCATAGTACCACTGAGCTCTCAGTATTTCTTGGTTGACCATGTGGGCCTGTGACTGGGCTAGCCCAATGGAGTCTAACTTTATTACCATCAAGGTACCTTAGTTCCAACACCGTAAGTTTGGCAGATGCACTAATGCCACACAGTGTAAGAACCAAAGGAGTAATCTGATCTCTGTAGGTTTTGGGTTGGTAGCAAGGCCTGCATTATTGCTTACTGTTTTTGCAGTAAACCTGCAATTGTTTACTTATTGCAGGTTTTAGAGTACTCCCAATAGAGGCACATGGATTCAAAACTAGCTACCACTAGTCCCAGTACCAGGGAGGCAGAGGCAGGTGGATCTCTGTGAATTTGAGATCAGCCTGGTCTACAAGAGCTAGTTCCAGGACAGGCTCCAAAGCCACAGAGAAACCCTGTCTTAAAAAAAAAAAAACAAAAAACCAACCAAACAAACAAACTACTAGTTACCAGAGGGAAGCCCTTAATAAAGATTACCGTCTTGCTGAAGCACTCTAAGAACTCCCTATATGCTTTGGGTGCTTGGCGGTCCTCATGAGGTAAGGCAAGCCAGGACTGCCAGAAATCTGTCTGGGCTCTCAGATGAGGGAAGAACTGAGAATCTGCTCCCTGCCCTATCCTGTTCCCCCAGTGCTGCCTGCCTTGGACCTCTGGGGCACCCTGTGCTAAAATAAATCTCAGAAAAGAATCCAGGCCCAGGATGCAGGGAAGCTGAGCTGCAGAGACCTGATGAAAGCGGCTTCATGAACACTGGAGCAGCTTCCTTAGGCAGGCCAGTTAGCTCAGCCTGCTGCTTTCCCTTCACTCAGAGGCAGTACCCAGTACTCAGTGTGGCATGACAGAGCCTTGTCCAAGAAGCAGCTCACCCCCCCCCCCCAGCCACCCACACCCCAGACACACACTTCACTGCTCCAGCTTACTTGTTAGCAAACTCCCGGGCCTCCTGCAGCCTCTGCAGTTCACGAGGCAGTGTGCTCTGATAACATTTCTTCCACCGACTACACAGCACCGGCTCTAGCCTTGACCACCACAACTATGGCAAGTAAAAGATGACCAAGAAACAGATTACAGAAGTTGTCTTTGGACAGCTATGAGAGAGATGATGCCAACATCCCAGAAACCTAATTGCCAGTCAGCTAGGAACTCCAGAGAGCTCTACACAGTTCATGTTGTACTGCTGCTTTTACCCCTTTTCTTTGTTTTGGTTTTCAGAAACAGGGTTTCTCTCTATGTAGCCTTGCTGGTCTCAAACTCACAGAGATCTACCTGTCTCTGCCTCCCGAGTGCTGGAATTAAAGGGGTGCACCACCACACCCAGTTCATGAGATATTCTTATTCTCAGGGGCAAGGCTTGAAGGGAGAGAGCACTGTATGAAGAAATACCCCATAATGTTGCCATTGAGCTGGTTGCCTGGCTTTTTAGATAATGCCATGCTGAGGGCTACTGTAAACTGCACCTAATGAGCTACAAATTGAAATGAAGCTGGCCATCACTTGACCTGTCTATTTTCCCTCTGATTAGAATAATTAACCAGATGGAGGCACCAGTGGATCTGGGAAGCCTCAAATAGCTTCTTCTAGGATCAATCATTAACATCTGCAAATGTCAATTGTGTTTTGGGATGAATAGCAGCCAACATGGAACATCCAGTGTGTGGCAATATAGGATTTTGTAAGAGGATGCAAGTGGGTGGTAACTGCTGAGTCATTCATTGCTCCAGCCCTGTAGCTACTTTATTTCTCCTTAAAAACATCTTGTGAATCCTAACAACCAGGGAGGGACACTGAACCCTGGAAACCATGACTGATGAAAAAATATCAAAACAAGGAGTGTAAGATGTCTCAATAGGAAAAGGTGCTTGTTGCCAAAACTGATGACCTGAGTTCAATCCTAGGGTCCCATAGAGTGGGAAGAACTGACTCCTGACAGAGTGGTGTGGGGGAACGAGATAAATAACTGTAAATTAAAAAGCCCTACACACCAGACTTACCAGTGCTGAGGTCAAAATCATGGGACATTTGGTCTGGCACTCTGTCAGGACCAGGTTGGCCACCAATGCTGGATCTTGACTTCGAAAACACACATTAAGGAGCCCCTGTAGCAGAATACATTGAAGTTCAGCAGTTTGCCAACCCATGTGCCCAGGGGAACTCTGGCCCTGAAGGGCACCAGCTAGGCAACCAAAAAGAGTTACATAGGAGCTACTGGGTTACCCTGAAGAAGTGCATGGTGATATCATGGGTCAGGACACTGCCATGGCAACAGAAGTTTCTCTGTAAAACAGTTCAAAGTCAGCATAAAACCAACAGAGAAGTAGAAAGGCCAGCCCAGAGCATTTGCACATACCAACTCAGAGTTGACCAGGTTAAAGAACTCCTCACAGTTGGGAGAGAGAGGTTGTCCAGCCTGGGGGCTGCCCATAAGAACAGATGGAGGCAAGCGGAGGAGAAGCCTTGGGAAGAAGGAGGTTCACATCATGATAAAGACAGTGAAGATGGGCAGACAACAAAGAAACAGGGTGCCCTTTCCGAGGCCCAGACTTTGTTGCACAATACTTTGCAGATGGAGCCATGCTACTCAAAACAAAGCCCTGGTTTCCAGTTCCCATTGTCCTTGCCTTGGGCTTATGTGTTATACATACACAGCTGTCTTTGCCCCCCAGCTTTTAATTCCTACTTATGCCATTGTAAATTTCCAAAATATGCTTCAAAAAATATGAATAAGTAAAATTTCTATGGATGCACCACTGTCTAAGGAGGCAGTCCTTAACTGGTGGATTCTATTATGAAAAATTGCACTTAAAAAAAAAATGTGTTCTTAAAACAACAAAGTGGCTGGGTGGTGGTGGTGCAGGCCTTTAATCCCAGCCCTTAAGAGGCAGAGGCAGGCAGATCTCTGTGAGTTTGAGGTCAGTCTGGTTTGCAGAGCTATACAGAGAAACCCTGTCTCAGTAACAAAAACAAAAACCCAACAAAGTGTCCTTTATAGTACATCCTTCAGCAGAGGATTCTTGAGCCTGAGTAGAAAGACATGAATCCAAAGCACCTTTTGCACTGTCACACCTGTTCCTATGGGAGCCACCAAAATGCTCATACCTTCCCAAGCTTGGGGTAGACATAATACAAACAATTAGTAGTGGAAGCTAAAGACAGACACTGGCATGAGAGACACTGTGATGTCTATTACCGTTTGCATATGAGCAGCTCTCGCTGTCTCCTAAGGCTAGTAGCCATGCTGTCTCCACTTGCCAGAGCTTGGAGCCGTCTTTTGAATACCCGGAAGAGAATGTGACTCTGAGAAGTTGAACAGCCATAGGAGACAGAAGAGCCTTGATCCAGCTCCAGGTCAGCAGCCATCTCCTGGAAAAGAGCAGACCCAAACACACTTCCATCCTCTATCTCTGAGCTGACCCAAACATGAATCAGGGCAGAAAAGTTCTCCAAGGCTCACTGTGGACCTCAGTTGGGAACCCTGAGAGATGAGCTTGGGAGTGTTATCTCCATAGGAATGGAGAGTGAGGAGGGACAAGAACATAAGCTTTCCCATGAAAACAATTTTTAGCCAGATGTGGCAGCCCAACCACTGGGAGACTAAGTCAAGAGAACTGCACATTCAGAGGCCTGCGTGGGTGAGAACACTTGCCTAGGATGTACAAGGCTCTATGTTCAAGCCCTCAATCCACAGAAACAACCATTTTTAAATTGAAAAAAAGTGTGCAAGAAATACCAGTCACATTTCACTTAGATGCACCGTGGCTGACTCTCTGCCCTTTTGTTACTCTGCTATGTAGCCAGGTACACCCACCACATACAGGAATGAGCTGAAGGTGATTTTTTTTTGCCCTCCTAGGCTCTTTGTATGCATTCTTTAAGGCCGGAGTCAGACTCTCGTGGTCCATGACTACCCCCATTACCATAGCACAGATATACTTCTGTCTGCTCTCAATGTAGTCTAGGCTAATGTAGTTAGGCCAACATTTTATGCTACAGCTCTTGAGGCCTCTGTGTTTTGGAACATTTCCAAATACTTTTTTAAACATATTTTTCAACAGAATAAATGTGAGTTTTTTAAACACCAAAGTGTTTAAATAAAAGTGAACTCTTTGGGCTTATATTTGGATCTTATTCTTTTAAAAACAAGATGGCAAATCCAGGAATAGGACTAATTTTCTTTGTTTAACCTGGGAGCCAAGTCATCAACAAACTAAGCCAGAGTGGTTTTCGGTGTATCTTTGTCATTTTGGTTTTATTCTGCATCCTCAGCATCCATTTCATATAGGGACTGTAGGGACCAGGCTCTGGCCACTCTGAGCACTCCCATCAGCAACACTATCTGGCAGATATGCTACTACTGGCTGCCACAACCAAGGATGCAGTTTATCACTCTCCTGGGAAGGTAAGGTGGCAGAGGAAGGAGTACTGTCTTTTAAGGAGGAATGTGAGAGGAACCACGTAAGCCTGAGGAGTGAAGTTAGAGGCCCCATTGCTGGGGAGGAGTGGGCAGGTACTCAAAAATGACAACAGGTAATTAATGTCTGATGCCTGATAGTATGGAGGTATATTCTGTCTGCTCAACAGAAATAATATGCATGGCACCTGTCACTGCCTGTTACGAGATCCTAAAAACCACACACAGGCTACACATTCCTCAGGTTGGTTGTCCTTTGACATCTGAGAAAGATGACTGGGAGGACAAAGGCCAAGATGAAGAGCCAGGTGCTTTGGATCTCTTATTCTGTAGAATGTTCACATTTTTGTAGTTCTCCCCACCTACAGATCTCTTTAATTCTCCACATTTCTGAATTTAGACATTTGAAGAGTGGATCTGAAATGTCCTCAAAAGGCCAGGTGCTGAAAGCTTATTCTAAACACCCCCTAAAGCCCCAGTGTTCAGAAGCAAGTGGCTCATGAGGGCTCTGACCCCATGCATTGTTGGAGACATAGCTCATTGGACCACTTGGAACATGTAAGAGATAGGGCCTAGTTAGAGTACTGAATGTAATTGGTCCCCATAAGCTCACAGGCAGTGGTGCTATTAGGAGGTGTGGCCTTGTAGGAGGAAGTGTGTCACTGTGGGGGTAGGCTTTGAGGTCTCTCTCCTATGCTCATGATATGCCCAGTGTCTGTGCTAAATGGGAGCTTGCTAAGATCACTTCCCAGAGCCTCCCGTCCAGCTGAGTAAGCAGTCATAAGAAAGCAGAAGGCTGTGCAACAACAGCAGCTTTGCTGTAAAGTTGGTATGTTCCAAAGCCTGGAGACAGTTTTGGCATCACAGCTGTGTGTCTAGATTTTGTGATGCTCACCTGTGGAATAAATTCAGAGTACAAGTACACTCTTGTTCTAGGTCTTAGCCATGGTGTGGGTAATGCAAGTTTCCACTCTGTCCTATTGGGTTAGTCACCATTATGCAAATTGGTCATAAATACATTGGCCGAGGACCGGTTTGCTGTGGCAAACACACTGAGCCCTTTTGTCTTCTAACTCACCTGTAGCCTAGAAAGAATGTCCTCATTTCCTGCTCGGCCCCCGAGAACCAAATCAGAGTCCTGTGAGTGGTTATAACTCCTAGAACTGCAAGTAAAACAAAAGCCTGCTCAGTACTGGCTGGCAGTACTTACTGGTGCTCATTTCCACTCCTGCCTCCACAGCAGAGTGTCTGCACATAACTGACAACATGAGACAATCCAGAAAAACTCAGTGAAACCGAAGTACTAGCAGTCAAAACTGTAAGTACAAAGAATGGCAGGGACATGCACTCGAGGCAGGAGGACCACTGCAAGTGTGATGCCAACTTGGTTGACATAGCAAGTTCCAGGCCAGCCAGGGCCACATTGTAAGAGCTTATCTAAAGAAAGGGGAGGGTCTGGAGAGAGCTCAGTGGTTAAGAATGTTTGCTGAGCAATCATAAGGACCAAAGTTTGGATCCTGCACCCATGTAACATGCTGGACGTCTTGTAAACAACTTCAAGGACTAACACCCTTTTCTGGCTTTTGCATTTACATTCGTGTGATTGTGTGAGCACTATTTCTTGGGTTTTTTTTGTTTTGTTTTGTTTTTGTTTTGAGACAGGGTCTCTCTGTATTGCTTTTGGAGCCTGTCCTGGAACTTGCTCTGTAGACCAGGCAGAGATACGTCTACCTCTGCCTCCTGAGTGTTGGGATTAAATAAAGGAGTGCGCCACCACCACTCATTTCCTCCTCTGTTTTTTAAGGGGAGAAATATATACATAATTTATCTCAGGTTTAACATCCAAAAACTAATTCATATACTTAACAATGGCACAAAAACAAAACCACATGGCTACATGAATTGATGTAGAATAGGTATTTGACAAGATTTACACCGTAAAAGAATGAGTCAATAAACTAGAAACAGAATGGCATTTCCTCAAGTTGACACAGGATATCTGTGAAAAACCTAAAGTTAATGTCATATCTAACAATGAGAGACTAAAACCTTTCCCCTTAAGATTAGCAATAAGAGCCAGGCAATAAGCCATGCCTTAATCCCAGCACTCAAGAAGCAGAGGCAGGAAGATCTTTGTGAGTTCAAGGACAGCCTGGTCTACAGAGCAAGTTCCAGGACAGCCAGCCAGGGCTACACAGAGAAACCCTGTCTCAAAAAAAAAAAAAAAAAAAAAAAAGAAGCTCTGCAGCAAATAACTGAGTTTGCTGAATTAATATACAGAACTCAGTTCTATTTCTATACATTATGAATAGCTTTAAAAAAAATAAGGCAATAATTCCATGTATAGTCACACTAAAAAGAACAAAATATTAAGGCAGGTGATCTCTGGGAGCTCAAGATCAGCTTGGACTACGTATCAAGTTCTAGGCTAGACAGAGCTACTTAGTGAGACTCTGTCTCAAGACAAACAAAAATAAAATACTTAGTAATAAATTTAGCAAATATAAGATTTATACCATGGAAACCTAAAATACTGCTAAAAAAAAGTTAAAACCTAAATAAGTGAAGTGTCATCCTATGACAATGGGCAGGAAGACGTTACATACTGCTAAAATGGCATTATTCAAAGTGGTAGAGAAATCTAATGTAGTTCCTATCAGGATCCCAGATGGTTTTGTAAAAATTGAAACTCTTAAAATTCAAATGAAATCACAAAGGACCCAGAATAGCCAAAGCAATCTTTAAAAAGAGCTAAATGCTGGAAGACTCACACTTCCAAATTTCAAGACTCCAGTACAGAACAGCCCCCTGAGACAGCAGACAGAAGCATGGGCCAGAAGTCTTTTGTGAGTGGTCAACTGACCTGTGACAAGGACATCAAGGCTAGGGCATCGGGAAAGTACAGTCTCTTCAACAAAGATATGCCAAAGAAGGGCAGCCCCTCACCTCACACAGAGTAAGTAAAAAACCTAAGTATAACAGCTAACAGTAAAACAAATGTGTCAGAATTTACCAGATTTGCTTTTGTGTCTCCGTGAATACTATTAAGGGGGTGAAAAGAGTTTAGGGATCAGAAGAAAATATGCAAAAATCATCTGTGTGCTAAGCATCTAGGGAGTATAAAGACCTCCCACAACTCAATAAGATAGTCCAACTTAAAAGGAATTGGGAGTGTACTCAGAGGCAGGGTACTTTTCTAGCCTGTCTGGGGCGCTGGGTTTGACCTCTAGTAACAAAAAGGATAGCTGGGGTGGGGGTAAGGTTAGAGAAAGGTTCCAATAGACATTTCTCTAAATGATCCATGACCACTTCAAAAAACAACAAAAAAACCCCAAAAAGCCACAATGAAATAGCACTTCCTACCCCTAGAATGGCTATTACTGCAGTCAGAAAGGAACAGTGTTGGTCATGATGCAGGGAACTTCAAATCCTTTCTACTGCAGGTAGACGTAAAATAGAGTCTGTTTGTGAAAACATTGTGAAAGAAAGGAAAAAAAGTATCCTTATCCCTCAAGTCCACTCCCATGCATTTGCCTAAGAAAAACAATATCTCAGGGTTCTCTCCACAAAAGCCTATACACAAATGCTCATAGTAATGTTATTCACAATAGCCAAACAGTAGAAGCCACCCAAATGTCCACCAATGGAAGAATGGATTAAAAAGATGCTGTTAATGGCGCAGAGCAGGAGGTTTTGATTTGAGTTCTTTGTGGCTAACCTTTGGTAGAAGTCCATCAGCTCACTGACAAGGACTGTGCATGCAGCTTCCAGGTCTCCCTCACAGCCTCCTAAAGCAGACGGTGCTGGGAAGAAGTGTTCATAGATCGCCCACTGGTGGAAGTCATGTCTGCAACAGTGAAACACTGAGTCAGTTCTGAGGAACACTTTATAACCAGGGGTCCTTAACAGCCTGAAGTGGGCTGCATAAGAGGAACACACAAGCTGGAGAATGGTAGCCCTTGGGATTGCAATCCCAACAGAAGCAGGCAGATCTCTGAATTTGAGGCCAGCCTGGACTTCAGTGAGTTGCAGGATAGCTAGGGCTGTTAAACAGAGAAACCCTGTCTCAAAAACACCCCCCCCCCAAAAAAAGAGGAATACCCAGTTCCAGTGATTGAGCAATGTGGCAGCTAGGTGACTGCTGAATACCAGTGCACCCAGTAAATGGAGCAGGCAACTAAATACAATCTTAAGGTAATAGTGACCCAAGAGGCTAAAAAGTGAAGTTGTCAAGGCTGACATGATGGCTCAGCTGTTAAGAGCACTGGCTGTTCTTGCAAAGGTCCCAGGTTCTTTCCCCAGCACTGACGTGGCAGCGAGCATCCACCTGGAACTTCAGTTCCAAAGGATCTGCCACCTCTGGTCTCTGTAGGCACCAGACATACACACGTTACACCCATAAACATAAATTAGTCATTTTTTAAAGTGAGGTTATAATGAGGCCTCAAGCAAGCAAGCAAGCAAGCAAGCAAGCACGCACGCACACACGCAAGCAAGCACGCACGCACGCACGCGAGCGAGCGAGCGAGCGAGCAAGCAAGCACGCAAGCACGCAAGCAAGCACGCACGCAAGCAAGCACGCAAGCAAGCACGCACGCACGCAAGCACGCACGCACGCACGCACGCACGCAAGCACGCAAGCAAGCAAGGCAAGCAAGGCAAGCAAGGCAAGCAAGCACGCACGCACGCACGCAAGCAAGCACTCAAGCAAGCAAGCAAGCCCAGTCAGGATGTACTCAGTTTCTGGTGTTCATCTCAAGGCACTCCTTGGAGCCAGCCCTCCCATATACCCCTATTGCCTCACAATCAACAGCCTGTTCTACTGTCCTAGCATGCTCTCTTGTGCTTACAGGGTTTATCTTGTAGCCTCAGATCATTCATTGTGTCTACCTGTGGTTTTACCAAAGTGCACAGAATACACAAACTTCTCAACATGGGCTCTGGTGGGTGTAGGGTCCTGCAGAGTCTCTCATCCATACAAAGGTGCCTTATAGGTAAGTGAGTCTGTTACTTTGTAACCCCAGCTTCTGGGACACCCTAGATCCTAGAAATGTCTGACATGTGGTGGAAACTCAATGTTTTTCAATAAAAAATGAATGACTGAAGTTGTTGACCCAGTTACCCTGAAATCACACTTAAGATGGCTGTATGAAACAGACTGGGACAGTGTCCAGGGGCCAGCTCCCCTGAGCTCTTACCGTTCTGTATCAGAGAGAACATCAACTTCAGGTTGAATTTCCAACTCCAGCTGTACCCAATCTCTGTAAGTTAACTGAGTGACAGAAGCAGGATGAAACACAAAACTCACACTGCCATTTTACCTTAAAAACAGATCTGTGCTCTGTCCTGTGTGAAATGGAGACCTGATACTCTGTGGAAACAGAGTGACTGTGTAGAAGCTCTGAAGTCCACACTATTGAAACCAGTATAGTTTTGTTTGTCTGAGACAGGGTCTTACTCTGTGCCTAGGGCAGGCCTAGAACTTACTGTGGATGGCCAACAAATTTGTGGAAATCCTCCTGCTTCAATTCCCAAGTGCTGAGAATACATGCATGTATTACCACACCTGGCCAAACTGGTCTTAAAAACTAGCATACTACCTACTCTTAATCAATTAACCTGTTTCTGATTAAATTATTATGTGATAAAAAAAGAAATTATTTTATAGGCTAGGAGTTGGGAACAAACCTTCTTATAAACCTTGGTATAAACTGAGCATTTAATCTCAGCACTCTAGGCAAAGGCAGGTCTATCTCTGTAAGTTTGACAGGGAGTTCCAGGCCAGCCAGGACTACAGTGAGACACTGCCTAAAACAAAACAAACAAGCAAACAAACAGTGCCCCCCAAACCTTGATGTACCGATTTGCTTCAAATGTTCATGCATCTTTTTATTTTTCTGAGACAAGCTTTCTCTGTATCAATGGAATCTTAAATGTTGTTTTATATATGTATAACTTTTCTTATTTTACATATTGATCCCAGTTCCCTCTCCCTCCCACACTCCCCACTCCACAGGGAGGGTTAATCTAAGGGACCTCTGACAGTGTTTTTGTTTTTCTTATAAAATTCTTAGAATAATCTCACATACCAGTATGCCCTAATTTCAAAAATCTCACTTTGCATAGAAAACCCATTCGATAGACCACCCCTCCACACATCCCATTTGGATAAAGTTCAAGGCAGACACGATGGAACCAAGAAGCAAGACTTCAGCTGTCCTACGACATGACAGGGCCCTCTGAAGAGCTGATGACATGTCCCCCAGTCACTCGTGGGCTTCTGGATATGCGCTGCTTCCTTTTCTCACACTGGTCTCAGTGCCACACCTTCCCTCATATAGCTTAACCACAAACGTGACAAAATGCTTTTCCCTAAAGTAAGCAAGCACATTAGGAAATAAGGGACATGGTCAATGCGTGTGAATCATGCCAGGGTCCAGTTGATGGGGGTTAGCCAGAGGCACAGAGACACCAGGAGCCCATGACAGGACTGCTGTGAAGAGTACCTGCTGGGGACCAGGCACAGGAGTGTCCCTTACTGCTTCAGTGACTGCAGTGATGGTTTCAATTAACCAAGTATTGCTCTGGCCTCTCAAGAGACATAGAACCCTCTTACACACATGACCAGAGACTTCCACCTCCCCAGCATGCACCCGCACACACGTGCGCACGCACACGCACAAACACACGGGCCAGGACATGTGACATACTGGATGACATGGAGACCTACGTAAAATTCCTTCTCCTTCAATAGCTCTTGGAAGCTGTTGCATCTCCACAGGGAGAGTGCAGCACTGTGCCAGTCTGCAGAAGGGAGGTACAAGGGTCTCCAGGAGAGGAAAGTTTCGTGCTCTGCAGGACAAGGTGCTCGGGCCTCTGAGAACACTCTTAACACAATGAACTGAAACTGAAACAGACAGTGACAAGTACACAGTGAAAGAAGGGAACAATCACAAGGACACACCCAGAAAACCAACCGGGAGAACTACCTGTCACCCTCTCGGGAATGCAAATCAGCCCTTACATACACAGCATTTCAATGAACAGGGGAGGAGGGTGTGGGCAGGCAAGGTATTCTCCCTGGGGGCTTCCTAAGCCCTGGCCTTTCTGGTGAAATCTGGAGTGGGTGTTTTATTGAGAGGAGAGAGTGGTGGCTTCTGGGAGAGGCTTTAGGTAAACCTAACTAGCATGCCTACAGTAGAGTGCTGGATCTATGTTGCTCTCCATGAGTTAGCTCGCAGCATTGAAAGAGGCCTCTCTCTCCTAGTATGGCCAATCCTAGTGTATTCATTTAGAACCATACCAACTAGACCAGAAAAATGTCTTACCGGTAACACATTACTAGCATTTCTTGCTTATGAGGGCTATGAATAGGGCTCTCAGCCCCTATTTAACAAGAACTTGGCTATTTAAGTGCCCAGCCTTTGCCCGAGACTATTCTGGGTCTCCAGTCTCCAGATAGGTCCTAGGATAAGGTCCCTCAAAGCATGGCTGTAGCATGGATTCCCTGGATGCTTCTGTTCTGATTTTATTTATCTGGGCAGGGCCTGTAACTATAGACTATTCAAATGCTTCCCCAATGACTCTTTTTATTATTTTATTATTTAGAGACAGGTGTTTATGAAGCCCAGGCTGACTCCAACTCTGATACATAAGCCAAGAATGACCCTGAATTTTTGATCCTCAACTCCTTCAATTCCTGAGTGCTGGGATTACATCTGGTTTTATATGGTGCTGGGAATCAAATTTAGGGCTTTTGGTTAGGCTAGCATTCAACTAACTGATCTATGCCAGCAGCCCTGTTTTTTAAAGATTTTCATTTTTATTTTGTGTGTGTTTGTGCAAGTGCCCACAGAGGCCAGAAGGGCATGTTGGATTCCTTGGGATTGGAGTTATGGAAGGCATTTCTAGGTGCTAGGATCCAACCTCCAGTCCTTATGATGGAGCAGCAAGTGCTCTTAACTAACCCACTGTCTGGCCCCCCATTTATTTATCTACATACATTTATTTATCTTATATATGTATATAAAAGGCATGTGTGGAGGTCAGAGTTGGTTCTTGTGGGACTTGGCTCTCTCCTTCCAACATACAGGTTTCAGGGACTGGCATCAGTTCCCCATTCTTGGCAGCAAGCATCTTTATCCACTAAGCCATCTTGCTAGTCTCTATTTTATTTATATGTGTGTATTTTATTTGTTTGTTTGTTTATTTACAGATCAAATCTAGGTTGGTCTCATAGTCACAATCTGAGGCTAGCGGGATGGCTTAGTGGTTAAGGTTGTTTGCTGCTGTGTTTTTCTTTGTTTTTTGGGGGGAACAGGGTTTCTGTGTAGCCCTGGCTGTCCTGGAACTCCTGGAAACCAGGCTGGCCTCAAACTCAAGAGTTCATCTGCCTCTGCCTCCCAAGTGCTGAAATTAAAGTTGTGCGCCACTATGCTCGGCTATTTCTGAAATATCTTAAGAACCAGAGTAGAGTTCTTAGTCCCCATGTTGGGTGACTCGCAACTGCCTGTAACTCCAGCTCAAGAAGTTCTGAAGCCCTCCTCTGACCCAACCTGCACTCTTCACCCTCACACAAAATAAACCTTGACAACAAATGAACAAAAAAAACTTTTCACAAATCCTCTTGATTTTGCATCTCAAAGATGTTTTATCTTTATTTCTAATGTGAAGCCTACAGATAAAATCCAATGCTTCATACACAAGAGGTACTCATCAAGATTCTAGAAGGAGGTCTGAGGCAATAACTTGGTGGTAGGGCACTTGCTTAGTACATGTGAGACCCTAAGTTTGATCCCAGAATTAAAAAAAAAAAAACAAACAAAAAACCAAAAACAAAACATCCAATCAGCCAAACAAATAAACCTCCCAAAACAAAACCAAACCAAGGGATAACTGTGGTTTAAGGGGAAAGACTTTTAATGAATTCTTATCTTTTAACTTACTTGTGCTATGAACATCAGTTATCTATTCAAAGGAGTAGCATATACTTAACAGCTGTCATCTCAGCCCCAATTTAAACCCAGAAAGAAATGCAATAGCAGTATCAGCATGAAAACCTCCCCAAGCAGACAGTCAGGACAGCTTGTCCCAGAGACAGCCAGATATATCATGCACTTATGCACAGAGATAAACACAAGAACGCTGCAGAAGCCAGGCACCTTCAGATAAAAAAGCAGGGATCTGAAACACATACCCTTTTGATCAGGCCTGGAGACAAATAGTTGTGCAAGGCAGTGTGGGGCTGTGCAGAGAACTTGCATAAACAATAAGAAATCGCTGCAGTACAGAATCTGCAATGAAGGAAAAGGAAGCTGAATTTACCAAAATGACCTCAGTGTGTTTTAAACTAGATGACCTGAGCATCACTCCTTGACTTAAAGAACTATTGGACCACTCTGGTTTGAGGCTCAGTGTCTTCTGTGACTTTGGCCACTAGGAAACCTGACCTGTTCCAATACTGTGTACAGAAGCAAAAGATGACATGGAACAGAGAATGCCTGACCTTGGAGAAAGAACTTTCTTGAGGGATCAGACAATTATAGCATATTGTAGGGTTTTTTTTATGGCTTACTTTATACAAATAGGTAAAGCTTAAAAGTGAGCAAAGATGAGCTGGACAAATATTACTGTAAGCTTGAGTAGATATTAGAAATTTATAAATCTTTAATTAGTTAATTAATTTCATGTGCATTGGTGTTTGGCCTGCATGCATGTCTGTGTGAGAGGGTTTCAGATCCCCTGGACATGAAATTACAGACACTTGTGAGTTGCCATGTGAGTGATGGGAACTGAACCCAGGTCCTCTGTTAGAGCAACCAGTGTTCTTAACTGCTGAGCTATCTCTCCAACCCTGGAATTTATAAATCTTGAATGTCAAATATACCTCTGGAAGAGCAGTCAGTGCTCTTAACCTCTGAGCCATCTCTCCAGCCCATTTGTTACTTTTCAAGAGGAGAAAACAACTGTGGAGGAACTCAGGAATGGCTTACTTCATGCAGAAGAGCAGGGATTCCCTAGTGCGGCAGGTCAGGAGGCTGTTCAAGAACTCAGGGACACAAAGGCTGCCAGCAGGAGCATGGACATCGGGATCCACCTCTGGAAGCATGGACTTACACTCGCCCAGATGAACAGCAAGAGCAGCTAACCCCAGTACATGAGGGGTACTCAGGCTTGGGCCCTGAAATAAGGACAAAGTTAATGTCAGTCTGTGCTATAGCTAGAAGACTCAAAAATCACTGCAAAGCAGAAGTTAGCATCAGTCTAGGTTCACGGCATCTCGAGAAGTGACTTGCAGGATACAGGAGCTTACCTGGTGATAGAGCAGCTGGCAGAGCCGAGTGAGCATTGCAGGGGTAAGCACGTGTCCACAAAGGGTCCTCACGAAAAGGACAGCCCAGGGGCTCTGCCTGCAAACACAGAGAACAAGTCCCTGGCTGGTCATAGCCCTGTACCTTCCTTCCGTAACCAGTGCAGGCGTGGAGGCCTATAACAGGGCCAGGGTGCTTCCAAACAGTGGTCTTTACATAACATAGACCATCAGTCCTCAATGCAGTCCCTACTCAAAGCTCAGCCTAGTCATTGTTCTTGGAACACAGCTTGCCCTGCTTGGTCTCAGCACCCTAGAACAATTGGAAATCACCCTTACCTCTCCGGGGGTACAAAGCTAGAGGCCACCATTAGGTTCTGACAGAAAGCTGTGAGCAGGAGATCCACAACCTGGGAAGAGACACAGCGCTGTGAGGCTCTGGTCTCTTACATCCGAGAGTGACAGAAGCTGGTCTATACAAAAAGAACTATAGTGAATGCTGCACTTAATTTTTAATTTATTTTATGTTGTGAACGTGTGTGTGGAGGCCAGAGGAAACTCTCAGGAGTCAGTTCTCTGCTACCACATCACAGGAAGTGGGGATCAAATTCAGGCTGTCAGGCTTGCGTTTACAAAGAGCTTCAGTGCAAGTTGGCACCAAATCACTGGAGTGAGCCAGTGTGTCACCACACAGCTAGAGACAAATGTGAAAGTGCCTAGTGAGAAGATAGGTAACCCTTGAGGATAAGGGGCAAAAAGAGTAAATATTACAGCCTTTGCCACACGGGCTTCTTTAAAACAAGCCGGTGGAGCACACCAGTAATCCCATCACTTGGAATGTGAAGACAATTCAAGTTCAGCCTCGGCCAGTTAGGCTACATGAGACCCTGTCTCAAAAACACTTGTAAACAAGAAAGAACATTTTTGGCCACAAACAGGCAAGGGAGGCTGGCCAAGTGTGGCATAGCCAGTGCCTGTGTGCTCAACATCTGATTGCATACCTTTTATATAATCTAACAAGGGGCCACAGCTGGGTTCTAAGACCTCACAGACATACCACCTGGTCCTGTCTCTGGAGTGTGGGAGTAAGAACACTGAGCTGAATCTTTGATCTTCGGAGGCTGCCGTCATCGCTATTGTGACCCAAAGCAGCATTTAGTCTCTCAGAAATCACAGCCACCCGAGCAGATATAACTGCAAACAGAGAAGCCAGTTATATCAGGAGCAAGCGTGGAAGGAACAACATTTAGAAGTGCTGGCAGGGCCTTGTAGGTTACTAGGTAGCATTGGCCAAGCTGCTACCCTGAACCTAGTGCTGCCACTGAATGGAAGGAAGGGTGGCCACTGTAGCAGCCACAGCCTATCTAAGGCCTGACACTTCTATCTATCTAAGCACAAAGCCTCACAGACTGAAGATACTTAGGATCACTGCAAAGGCCTTGGGGACTCAAGCATGCAAACCTCTGTTGCTTTGTCAGAGCGGAGCTGGCATCTATTCATCTTTTGCTCACACCCTGGAACTCTTCCTAATGCTCCACAAATGCTACATTCTGAGCTGGATGTAGAGGTGAATGACTATAAATTCCAGCACTTGGGAGCTGAGATTAAGGCCAGTATGGGCAACAGTGCAGGAGCCCATATGCACGTGCACATACAAAGCAACACACAGCATGTTTCCACAAGCAGCCGAGCAAGTTGTACTCTGATGCCTGTACACCTGGCCTGAAGGTTATGTCAAAGATCCACAGCCTCAGCAAAGCTGTGGCAATGCACAAGTTGGTTAATGCCTCTCTGTGAGGCTGTCTTGGCGTGGATAAAAATCAATTCACACTAAGGTAAAATCTATCATGCATAGAAATCGATTTGGGTTTGGATGTGGGTCATCATACAATGAAAGATTCAGGGTTTTTTTTTTTTTTTCAATTGTTTTTAATTATGTGTATGTATGTGTGCTCTGTGTGGGTATGTGCATGTGAGTGATGGTGCCTAGAATCCAGAAAAAATGTTGGAGGTACAGGTAAGTTACCTGATGGATGCTGGGAACCAAAACCAGATCCTCTATTTAACTATTGAGCCACCTGTCCAAACCTAATTCATGTGGCCCAATTCAAGCGGTTTTTGTTGTTGTTAGATTTGTCATGTTCATGTTTTGTTTGTTTGGTTTTGGATTTTCAAGACAGGGTTTCTCTGTGTAACAGCCCTAGCTGTCCTGGAATTTGCTCTGTAGACCAGGCTGGCCTCGAACTCACAGAGATCCGCCTGCCTCTGCCTCCTGAATGCTGGGATTAAAGGTGAGCACCACCATCACTCCTCTGTTTTTTAAGGGGAGAAAAATGTATGTAAAAAAAGTGTAATTTATTGCGTGTGCCATCACCACCAGCTTTGTTTTTTGTTTTTAACAGCAACAGACACTAGACTAGCACACCCAGTAAAACCTGTGATGAATTTACTTTAAATTGTACATCCATTAAAATGAAAATCAAGGAGCACAGCAAGTTTGTTACTGATGTCATGGGCTGCTATGCAAGCTAGTGCTTTGAAGTCCCACAGGTGGCCATCATAAGCACAGGTTCTTACGGATTGTCTAAGCAGACACATCAAGCACCTTGGAGATTTCCCTTTTTGTTTCTGCTTCTGAGCATTTTGTGAGATACTCAGTCCAAATGGCCACGGGAGGGACTTCAAGATGACCCACCTCCTGTCTCAGGAGTGTGACGGTGAGGCTATCCCCATCATTCTGAATCTGCACTTAGTCTAGTCTGTGGGCGGGTTCACCTGGCAAATGCTGAGCTACAGGAATGACAGGCCAGCCTCTGTCACTATGGCTGCATGCATGCACCCAGGGCACAAACACTCTACCACACAGCCCCATCCCCTTTCTTACCATCATATTGGGTGGGGTCTGTCATTAAAGCTCTGAGCTCTTCAAGTGCTGCTGTGAGCAGTCCCAGAGGCTGTTCAGCACAGTCAGGATTAGTCCCTTTTCCTGGGGTGGCATCTGAACCAGGGGAAGACATTAAAAAATAGGTCAAATGGTAATCACACTCAATGGAATTCTTTACTACAAATAGAAAAACCTCATGCACTTGGGGAAACGCTGATGTGTACTGCTTTATGTGCATAGCACTCAGTCTCTGGGAGGTGCTCCCTTTGATGCTGGATAATGCAAATAATAGCAAAAACAAAACATTGAGACTGTAGATGTCACTCAACAGTAGAATATGTATGTGCCTGTAATGTATAAGGCACTAGGTTTAATTCCTAGCTATATACTTTTTGTCTTTTTGTTTTGTTTTCTGAGACAGGGCTTCTCTGTATAGCTCTAGCTATTCTGGAACTTGCTCTGTAGACCAGGCTGGCCTCAAACTCATAGAGATCCACCTGTCTCTGCCTCCTGAGTGCTGGGATTAAAAAAAAAATTAAATTTAAAAAATTAAAAAAAAATTAATACATTAAAAAAATACATACAAGTTTAAGGGGAGAGAGAGAGAGAGGGAGGGAGAGAGAGAGAGAGAGAGAGAGAGAGAGAGAGAGAGAGAGAGAGAGAGAGAGAGAGAGAGAGAGAGAGAGAGAACCTGGAGAAAGCTCAGGAATTAAGAGCACCACCTGCTCTTCCAGAGAACCCAGGCTTTGGCTCACAACAATCTGTAACTCTAGTCTCTGGGAATCTGACGCCCGCTTCTGGCCTCTGAGGGCACCACACACATACAAGTAAAACACCTATGTATAGAAAATAAAATGAAAAAAGGTAATATATAACTGTGAAAAAAAATATATAATGAAAGAACAGCAGCACAGCCCAGGTGACTGATTGAGGATAGGGTCAGAATCACAGATACATAACAATTTATTCAATTTCCCAAACTTTTAAGTAACATGGCTATACTCTCTTTATAACAGGATGTGAAGAAACACAAAGAGTTAGTGCTAGAGAGAATTTTTAGCCTTTAACTCACAGCAAGACTCATATTTGCAATAGGCACTGGTTCAAAACCCCTAACATATACACACACACCGTTTTAGTTATATAAAGGAAGATGTACCACATAATTTGAAAGAAAAACAAGAGTCTAAGTTGACTCAGAAGGGAAAGGGCCTGTTGTCAAGCTTGAAAATCTGAGCTAGAGTCCCAGAATCCACAGGGTAGGAGGGAAATAGCTCCTACAAATTGTCTCTGACGTCCATACACATGCTGTGTCACACAGACACACTTTCACAGCCTCTATGACCCCTCCAGAACAATGACAAGAGCTCAAGACAACCAAAGGAATCCTGAGCAAAAAGAACAATGAGGTATCATAGTATCTGTTGAAATTACACGTGAGCCACAGCAGCAAAAGCAGCCTCATGGTGCTGGCACAAGGAAAAGCATGTATACCGATGGGATAGAGGACCCCCCCCAAAAAAAAACCAAACCAAACAAACAAAAGAAACCAAAAAACAAAACCATGCAGCAAAGGTGCCAGAAACATACACTGGGGAAAAGAGGTTAACAAATGGTGTTGGGAAAACTTGATATCCATGAGTAGAAGACAAATTTTTTCAGGACACTCTTCCTCTCATCATGTTTAAATCAATTAGATTAATTAATAATAGACTAAAGCCCTTACTATAAGACCTGAAACACATATGAAGACATAGGCACAGGCAACTTTCTGAATAGGACTCCCAACATCTTGGGAATAGCAAGAACTGACAAACAGGATTGCATCAAATTAAAAGGCTTTGGCAGAACAAAGCAAACAGGCTACAGAATGGGAGAAAATCTTTTGCCAGGTATTCATGTTATCAGGGAGTAATATCCAGAATATATGAACTCGTTTACACACCAAAAGAAAAACAATCCAGTCAAGAAATGGGGAAAGGGGAACTAGAGAGATGGCTCAGAGGTTAAGAGCACTGGCTGCTCTTTCAGAGGTTCTGAGTTCAATTCCCAGCAACCACATGATGGCTCATAACAATCTATAATGAGATCTGGTGCCCTCTTCTGGTGTGCAGGCATGCATGCAGGCAGAACACATAAATAAATCTTAAAGGAAGAAAGAAAGAAAGAAAGAAAGAAAGAAAGAAAGAAAGAAAGAAAGAAAGAAAGGAAGAAAGAGGAAGGAAAAAAATAGGGCAAAAGAACTGGACAGGTTGGTCAATGGTGGAGCATGCATTTAATTCCAGCACTCAGAAAGCAGAGGCAGGATGATCTCTGTGAGTTCGAAGCCACCCTAGTCTACAGAGTGGGTTCCAGGACAGCCAGGACTACACAAAGAAATCTTGTCTTGAACAAACAAAGAAACCTAAAATCACAAAACTAAAATCAGAAGTATCATGCACAGCCCAGCTGCACACTCCTGGACATTCATCCAAAAGAGTAAACACCCACTGCTCTACTACGGCACTCAAAAAGTCAAATCACAGGTTCAGCATAGACAGGTATCAATGGATGGACAAATAAAGAAAAAAACATATGTACATATATATACAACAGAGTTTTTGTCTATAATAAATAAAATTGTGTCATGTGCAAGAAAATGGATAGAACTGGAGATCATTATGTTAATCAAAATAAGCCAGGCTCAGAAAGGCAAACATCAACCCAGTGTAGTGGCATATGCCTATAATCTTAGCACTTAGGAGCTCAATGGCCAGCATGAGCTACATTAGATTCTGCCTTAAAAACAAAAACAAGAGGCTACAAAGACGGCTCACTGGTAAAGGTGCCTCCTGCCAAGCCTGATAACCCAGATTTGACCCCAGGGGTTCAGAAGGCAGGTAGAAAGAAAGAACCCACAATTTGTCCTCTGACTTCTACCTATGTGTTTGGTACACACATCCACAGCCACCCCACCCCTACCCCCCCACCAATAAGTGAAATTTAAAAAGACAGATGTCACATATTTTCTAACAAATGTGGCATCTAGGTTTTTAAAAAATGCATCAAAGTTAAAATAAGGCTATTTGGGAAGAGGAAGAGGACCAATGCAATAGGAGTAGACAAGAGAGAGTAATTGAGTGATATATGATCAAGTACATTACATGTGTATTATATATACATGATACATTATATGCATATAAGAATGACGGAATGAAACCCAGTATTTTGTACAACTGATATAGATTAGTAAAAAATGTAAACACAGTGATTGTGATGTGACTCAGTTACTCAGTTGGTAGAATGCTTGCCCAGCTTGCAAAGCCCTGGGCTCAATACCAGTACTACACATAAAAATGGGTATGGCGGCACATGCCTAGAATCCCAGCACTTGGGAAGTGGAGGCAGGAGGCTCAAAAGTTCAATGTCCTTCTTAGCTACATAGAGAGTTTAGGGCTAGCCAAAGATACAAGAGACCCTGTTTAAAGTAAGGAAATTAATAAATGATTGAAAATGTGAAAACAGCAGCTTCTTTTGATGTTTCTCTCACTGTTGTCGTGCTAGCTGTCAGAGCCAGATGGCATTGAAAAATGGGACAGCTAGAACATGCTAGCCACACACTGCAGGGATGCAGCTCATTGGTCACAGCTTCCCAGAGCCAACAAGATCGATCACTGTACTCATAGGTACAAAGATCCCAAGCCCAGGGTTGGACAGATGGCTCAGTGGTTAAGAGCGCTAGCTGCTGGGTTTGATTTCTAGAACCCACACGGTGGCTCACAACCATCTGTAACTCTAGTTCCAGGAGATCCATCCAACCCTTCTTCTGGCCTCTGAAGACACCAGGCGAACACATGATGCACAGACATACACACAGGCAAGAACACCAACACACGTAAACTTTAAAAAACAAAACAAACACAAAACCCCTGCAACCTGCTACAAATCAAATTGTCCAGTTAGAAAATAATGACACCTGACTGTATTATGCTGCAGGCCTTGAACTACATTTAAAGATTCCAAATATAGAGGCGGGCTTCTACATAAGCTTCCCAGGAGTTTGGAAGGTGGCTCACTGTCAAGGCCTCCAAGACAATAATCATGAGCAGGTAACACATTGTTTGGTCCCCAGATCCCAGGGTTAGGCAAAGTCACAGGCCTCCTGCCCCTGGGTGAATACAACCTGACCACAGAGAATGCCAGTGCAGGAGCTGGTGGCAGACTCATGACAGAAATGGAAAGCACAGGAACAGAAGGTGACCAGAGCCTTACTTTCGGGCTGCTTCTCCTCAGCAGTGGCACAGGCTTGGCAGTAGGCATCATATAACGATGAGGGAATCTTATCTGCTCTAGATAAAAAGAAAGCAATGCTGTGTCAACTATGACAGTGTCTAGTTTTCTAATTCCAAAGCCATTGTACCAGTATACTGTATGGTTTTCTGTTTATTACTTTTTTTCAGTACTGGGGATTAAGCCCACTAGGCAAACACTCTACCATAGAGCTACACCTCTAGCCATTTATTAGTTTTAGAAGAAAACAAATCACATTTATGATTTTAAAAGTATATATAGATTTAAGTGGTATATGATTTTATAACATGTCATGTACTAGTGATAAATACTGAGTGCTAATTTGAATGTTTTATTTTATTTAATGTTTTATGTGCATTGGTGTGAAGGTGTCAGATCCCCTGGAATTAAAGTTACAGACAGTTGTGAGCTTCCATGTGGGTGCTGGGACTTGAACCCAGATCCTTTGGAAGAACAGCCAGTGCTATTAATCACTGAGTCATCTCTTCACCCTGAGTGCTAATTTTTAAAAAATCATCAGACTATTCAGGTGACACCCAGCAGTCTGTGTGATTCATTTCCAGATTGCCTCTCTTACAGTGGTTCTGGACTGTCAATCGGGTTTTAACTTTGGAGCACAGCCTCCAGTCTGACTTTCGCCAACTTCAGATGGTCCCGTCTGAGGCAGCCTCACAGCACCATGAGAATAACTGTGCTGAACTCTTCCGAGTGCATTTCCAGTGCCATCCCAGAGCCATGTGTTATAGAGTGGGATGTCTGGGTAGGTGTGACAGTCCTGTCCATGCCACCAGGTAGCTGCTGCCAATGCCACCACAAACACATAGACAGTGAGTTAAGCTCAGACAGGACCAGGAGTGCAGCTGAGTGGTAGAACAGTTGCCTGGTGTGTGCAGGACTCTGGGTTCAATTCCCAGAACCACAAGAAAAAAAAAAAAACAAAACAAAAATTAAAACAACTAGATGAAATTAAAAAAAAAAAAATTAGTTGCTTTGTTTTGATGAGGAAATGTCTCACTGTGTAGCCCTTGCTGATCAGGAACATGCTATTCAGGCCACCCCTGAATAAACTCAGAAGACATCAGCCAGCCAGCTCCTACTTCCTGCTTCTACTACCAAGGATTGGATGCACCTCCAAGCCCAGCCTGAAATAAAAGTTAAATGGAAATAGAGAGAGAGAAAGAGACAGAGAGAGAGAGAGAGAGAGAGAGAGAGAGAGAGAGAGAGAGAGAGAGAGAGGAAGGAAAAGGAATAAAGCAGCTGACTAACAGTAATTCACAAAGCTGAGTCCATAGCCAAAGTCCATGATTCTGCAAATGTCAGAAGAAAAATGTTTTTAAACCACTTTCTGCCAAACTTCAACAGAGCAGAACTATTTGATTCAACAAATAGTTCAAGCAAACAGAAAGAGATTACCCAGTTCATTTTACAAGATGCTAAAAGCTGCCAAGATACATATGAGAGAATTAGACAGTGGCATAAAACCCATTTTGTTTTATATATTAACTACATTAAATTCAGTTCAAGCCAGACATGGTGGTACATGCCTGTAATCCCCATCCTTAGGTGACAGGTGTAGTAGTGTAAACCTATTAATCTCTACACTTGGGGGGTGGATGTAAGAGAATGGTGAGTTCAGAATCAGCCATAGCTGTTTAACAAGTTCAAGTGTGGGCTACTTGAGACTGTTTCAAAAGACAGAAACAGATGGGCACCTTGTGGGCTTTGGTGAAAACACAGAATTTCGTACATTTGCATTTTATCCTTCCACAAAGGTTATGCTAATTTTTTTCTGTATCATTTCAACTTTAGTATATAGCCAACTGAAGTAAATAATCACAAACACTATTTAATTGTTTTAAAGTGGTCTACAGAGTGAGTTCCAGGACAGTCAGGGCTACACAGAGTAACCCTGCCTCAAAAAAACAAAAATTCAATAAATATGTGAACCAGTAAAAATAAAGGCCAGTGTGATGGCATATGCTTTAATCCCAGCACTCAGGAGGCAGAGTTAGGTGCATGTCTGAGCTCCAGAGCTACTTGGTGATGCCCTATTTCAAATAAATAAGTAAAAAGATGATAATACATTAATAAAAAGAATTTCAGGAATTTTTTTTCCTTTTTTTTAATTTTTTGTTTGTTTGGTTTTTTGAGACAGGGTTTCTCTGTATAGCCCTGGCTATCCCGGAACTTGCTCCGTAGACCAGGCTAGCCTCAAACTCAGAGATCCATCCGTCTCTACCTGTGAGTGCTGGGATCAAAGGCATAGGCCACTACTGCCCACCTGGAGCCAATATCGTATGAATAAAACACACGTGTGGTAAATTTATCCACAAAAGAACTCAAATTCTTTGCCTTAGGAAAACTCATTGGAAAAAATTAAAACAAGAAAAACCCATTGGACACAGAGCAGCCTCTGTGCTGCAAGCTCTTGCTTACCTCTTCAGGGTCTCTATAAAGGCCACCCGGGAGTCAGGAACCCCTGGGAGCTGTGAAAAGAGCAATCGTGAGCAGCAGGCAGGGAACGAACGTATCTCCCAGAGGTGCAGGTAGAAGATGAGCGTGCACTCACCACTCTGGGTGTGAGCAGGGCAGGGAGGAAGTGCGACAGGTAGTAGGGCCTCCTGAATATGCTGTGGTACAGAAAGGCAGACACACTATAATGAACACAGGAGGAGGAGTCTTCCATCAAGTCACTCACTCACAACCCAGGCGCTCGCATTCCAAGGTTTTCATTTTTGTTTTCTTTCATTTCAGTTTTCAAAACAGAGTCTGATACAGCCCCAGTTGGTGTCAAACTCACTAAGTGGCAAAATCCTGAACTGCTGCTCTACCTGCCTCCATCCCTCAGGCACTGAGATCATAGGTGGGTACCACCAGACCTGGCCGAACTTTAATATTGACCATGTGGGTTTGGTTTTGTTTTGTTTTGAGTCAGCATCTCACTGTGTATCCCTGGCTGGCCTGAACCCCAGAGATCTGCTTGCCTATGTCTCCTAAGTGCTAGGATTAAAGGTGAGAATTACCACACCTGGGCTTGATCATGTTTTAAGTCTTTTTTTTCCCCTTCACTGTTGTAGGATGCATCTTGCAAAGGCACCCTGCGTGACCAACAAGCCTATGGTCAATGAGATCTGGACCATGTTTAGTCTCCCCAGGAATGGCCATGGAACCCAAGTTAATCTAAGGCTATGAGGGTTGCAATGAGGCCACCATGAGCTTTCTGCTTGGAAACAATCTCAAACCCCCATGAGTTTGGCTCAGTTCACCAATATTGATAGTAATCAAAATTCAAGATGTTCAGGAATCACAATGAATTCAATACGGCTACTCAATTCCCTAGGCTGGGTCTACACTGGTCACCCCATAAGCACTAACTAAAAATCTGTTGCTAAACTGTGGGTCAATAATCCTTCCTTCCCACATGGGCTTCAGATAGGTGAGTGAGGGTGCCATATGCTGTCACAGAAGTAAAAATCTTGACATGGTGGAATATGCCTTTAATCTTAGTACCCAAGAGACAAAGGCAGGCAATGAGTTCAAAGCCAGCCTGGTCTGCATAAAGAGTTTCAAACCAGCTAAAGCTACACAATGAAACTGTCTCAAAACAAAACAACAACAACAAAAAATAAAAGACACAGGCCCATGCTCATTCTATGCCACCTCAAGACCTCACCTTTGACACAGAATCCACATTGACTCCTGTCTCCCATGATAGAATATGGCACCTCTATCCCCATACGACCTTGTGATCAAAGTGGGACAGACTTCAAGAGTCCCAGTATACTAATGGCAGCAGGGCCATGTCTGGATATGCTGTAGCCAACAGATGCTCTACAGCAGCCTCCTCCTACCTGGCCTCCATGACAGGCATTGGGATCTTCCCTGTTTGTTCAAACACCACGATGGCCTTCTCGACATCTTGGATTGCTTGGCTCTGAGGCTATTCAATACAGGGAGAGATTGAGAAAGAATGAAGACTTGAGAGCAAATAAGCAAGCATAAAAACCTGACATCAACCTGCTGTTCCTCGCTGCCATGAGTTTCTGGACATTTTAGAGGTAAAAGGTGAAATGGGCACCATGCAACCTGGAACAATCACAAATCCCCCCCCCCTGGTCCTGCTTTTTGAACTCACATGGACCCTAGGGTCTGCTCAGCTCCAAAAGCCAGTGCCATTCTCCTAACTCCTCTGGTACAACCATTTCCCTACTTCTTTGTTGCTCTTCCAGGAGAGGAGAAGGCTCCCAGGTGAGCCAGAATAGAGAGTTAACTTGGAGATTTCAAAAAAGTTATGAAATGTCAAAGCTAGGTGTAGTGGCAATGTCTGTAATCCAAGTACACAGGAGGCTGAAGAGTTTAAAGCCAGCCTGAGCTACACGAGCCTGTCACAAAGAAAATGGGCATGGGAGAAACAGAGAGAGGCAAAATGGCTCAGTGGGAAACCTGAGTTAGAGACCCTGGATCCCCATGAAGGAGAAAACACTCCATAAGTTGCCTTCTGATCTCACACATACTCATGCATGCCCCATTCCTCTGACAACATTATAAAAAAATAAAAATGGGCCAGCAAGATGGTCCAGAAGGTAAAGGCACTCCAGCAAGCTACCAATCTACGTTCAATCTTTGGAACCTACCGGTTGAAAAGAGAGAGCTATTTCCTCAAGTTACAGCATGTGCACACACACACAAACAAGTATAATAACAATCAGATAAATAAAATTAATGAAAAAACGTGTAAACTAAAAAACCCTGATGAGAATTCACTGCACACAGGCCTGTCTTTGAACATGGCTACTCTCCTCTGCTAGTGTTGTCATACAAAGACTCCAAGGGACAGTACAGAAAAAACACTTTCAGGAAAGCAGGCAACCCAGTTTCACTAGAGATGAACAAAGTAGAGGCCTTTGAAGGTCAAATTACTCAAGTCAAAAGACAAATGAACCAAAACTGTAAGTCAACTAAAAGCAATGCTCATTACTCTTGTGGAATATTATTTTAACTGGGCAAAGTTGTGTTACATTTGTTTATGCTGCAGAATAGTACTTTAACTGTGTAAAGGTGTGTTACTTTTCTTATGCTGCATTTGTTTAATTATGCAAAGATGTGTTACGTTTGTTTATACTGCAGAATAGTACTTTAACTGTGTAATGCAGTGTTACTCTTGTCTATGCTGCATTTGTTTAATTATGTTGCATTTGTTTCACCTCGCCTGCCTAAGGAACCTGACTAGTCTAATAAAGAGCTGAAAGGCCCAGGCAGAGAAAGGACAGGCGGGGCTGACAGGCAGAGAATCTAGGAAGAGAAATCCAGGCTCAAAAGGAATGACGGTGGAGAAGGAAAAGAGAGGAGAGAACGAGGGAGATGGCCAAGGAAACCAGGTAGCTTCCCAGCAGGAGACACGAGAAGAAGTGAAAGAAAAACACCCAGAGGGAAAGAAAAGTAAAAAGCCCCGAGGCAAAAGGTAGACAAAGAAAAGAGAATCAGGTTAAGTTAAAATAGCCAGCCAGAAATAAGCCTAAGAAGCATTCCAGACTAGTAAGTTTCTGTGTCATGATTTGGGAGCTGATTGGTGGCCTAAAATGAAAAGCCTAGTACACATTACCTCAGCAATGTCCCCAGAGGAGGACAAATCCTGGTAGAGTCCCACATTCTCTACAGAAACCTTCAAAGGGGAAAAACAAACATGTGAATACAAAGACAGGCACTGGGTACTACCAGGCAGGGCTAGAGCAGTGGACAGACTTGCCTTGAGGTCAACAAGCCTTGTCTTGGCCAACGAGATGTAGTCTGTAAGGAGGGAGTGGTACTTGCTTGGGACCAGTGGTGGGTGGAAAATATGCACCTACAAGAGAACACAGTACAGCAACGTCAAGATACAGGCTAACATAGTGTTTCTCACAGGGACATTTACAGCGCATGGCAATGAGAATAATGATAAGAGGTGGCCACTAGCAGGCATGAGACATATAATTTTTGAAATCAAAACCCACAAGAAGTTGGGTGTGGTGATGATGCACACCTGTAATCCCAGCACTCAGTAGTCAGCTGCAAAGATAACGTCAAGATCAAGGCCAGCCTGGTCTACATAGCAGGATCCAGGCGGCTAGAGTTACACAGTGATACTTTGTCTCACACAAACACACAAGAGAAGGCTGTCTGATGTGGGGTGTCCTTCTGTATGCTGCGAATATGTGTTCCTTTTATTGGTTGATGAATATAGCTGCTTTGGCCTGTGGCAGGGAAGAATATAGCTGGGCAGGAAAGCCATACTGAATACAGGGAGAAAGAAGGTGGGGTCAAAAAAGACACCAGCAGCCACCGGAGGAGTAAGATGCCAGAGCATTACTGCTAAGCCACGGACCCCATGGTGACACACAGATGAATAGAAATGGGCTAATTTAAATGTAAGAGCTAACCAGTAGTAAGCCTGAGCCACCGGCCAAACAATTATAATTAAAATTAAGCCTCTGAGTGATTATTTATAGGTGGCTGAGGGACTGGGCAGGATGCAGTACAGCCTCTGGCTACAGCTGCCCTTCCTTCCAGAGAGGAACTTAAAAAAAAAAAAAAACAATGTACTGTGATTGGTTCTTTGAGTGGGAGGGAAACCAAAGGCATGGAGCAACAGGCTCTGGAGATTTTATCATCTAGAGACACAAAACACAGCATCAACACAGCCTGTCAGAGCCCATACTGTGTCCAGGTCTGTGATTAGAGAACATGCTTCATATTTGTGGCTGACTTTACAAGAAACTGACCACAAGTCCCAGGTTTAAGGAAAAGGGAGCCTTCCTTAAACCAGATTGCCATGCTCGCATCAAGTTCAAAAGGCAGGCAGGAAGGAAGAGAATTTGTCAAAGACCAGGAAACATAGGTAGAATTTGCCTGCAGGTCTGCACAAATGACTTCACATTCCTTGTATCTTTGGTTAGAGTCCGAGAATAGAAGGAATGGCTCTCAGTGTCCAGACTTCTCACTTGTCAGGGGTAGAGGCTGAGACACTTGGAGTTCAGGACAGGATACTTCAACAGCTGGTGTGTGTGTGTGTGGCAGGATAGGGGTGATCACAGCTCCATTATTTATACTGGCACCTGTCAGTCTTAAAGAATGATTGGCTTGACCACAAACAACAATGCACAAGAAAGTCAGGGTCCAGTCTTGGGGCAAGCAGACAGGTTCAGTTCTAGTTCCCATGATGACTGAGGTGTTATTCTTTTTGCTCACCTATCCTCATTCAGTTTGGAATATAAATCAAATTTCTAACAAAAAAGAAAAGAGTATGAGAGTTTCCAGTACGTATCCCCCAAAGAAGTGAGGGGAAGAGGCTAGCTGATAAAAAGAAAAATATTGCTAAGCCTGCCTGCCTTCCTTCCCTCCTTCCTGCCTGCCTGCCTGCCTTCCCTCCCTCCCTCTTTCCTTCCTTCCTTCCTTCCTTCCTTCCTTCCTTCCTTCCTTCCTCCCTCCCTCCCTCCCTCCCTCCCTTCCTTTCTTCCTTCTGTTCTTTCTCCTTTGGGACAGTGTTTCACTGTTCCTCAAGATGGATTTGAACTCCTGGCCTCCTGTAGTCTCATGCCCAGGCTTTTGAGTAACTGAGACTATATGCCACTGTGCCCAGCTTCAGACTTTTGGGGAGTATGAGACAGACTCTTGCTATGGGGCCCTGACTGGCTTGGCCTACAACTTATGATTCTCCTACCAAAGCCTCCCAAATGTTGGGACTACAGGACTGTGCCACTATTCTGGCTTCAAGATTGGTTTGTCTTCTTGTTTTGAAACAGTGTCTCACAAAGTAGTCCTGGCTGTCCCAGAACCTCCCTCAAACTTATTATAGTGATCCTACTTCTGCCTCCCAAATGCTGGGATAATTGTGTACACTACCATAACTTGTTACAAATATTTCAACAGTTGACTTACATAAAGCCTTTTTGTTTTTGTTTTTTGTTTTTTGAGACAGGGTTTCTCTGGCTTTGGAGACTGTCCAGGATCTTGCTCAGTAGACCAGGCAAGTCTCGATCTCACAGAGATCTGACTGCCTCTCTGCCCTCCAATGGCTGGGATTAAAGGTGTGCACCACCACTGCCCAGCAGAGCCTTTTTTTAAAAAAAAAAAAAAAAAAAAAAAAAAGAAAACAAAACAAAAAATCTGGAAGAAATGATTATTGTAAGTTTGAGACTATCTCCATCCAGATTTTTTTTAAAAGATTTGAGTGTTCTAGTTGCATGTATACCTTTACACCAAAAGAGGGCACCAGATCTCATTACAGAAAGTTGTGAGCCACCATGTGGGTGGAGGGAATTGAACCTTTGAACCTATGTCCTCTGAAGAGCAGCCAGTGCTCTTAACCACTGAGCCATCTCTCCAGCCCTGATTTTTTCTTTTTTCTTTTTTTTTTTTTTTTTTTAGCAAATTTAATAATATGGGTGTTTTGTTTGCATGTATGTCAGCCCATCATGTGTGTGCCTGGTGCCTGCAAAAGCCAGAAGAGAGTATTTGATCCCCTAGGAACTGGAGTTACAACCAATTCTGAGCAGTTATGTGGGTGCTAAGAATTGAACCCAGGTCTTCTGGAAGGACAGTTAGTGTTCTTAACTGCTAAGCCATCAGTCCAGGTCTCAGGAATTCAAATACCATAAAAACACATCATTTTAGTAAAGTAAAAATAGATCCTCCTATACTCACTCCCCCCATCACATCTTTCCAGACCCCACCTGGACCTGCTCATCTTTCTGAGAGCCTATGCCGCAGGCACTTCATTGCACATTCTCTTCTCATGGGGTGGATATGTGGGTGTTACTAGGTGCCTGTGCTGGTTCACTGTACACGGATGCTGGACACCACCTGAACTGTCTGTCAAAGGGCAGAAACCAGTCCTGGCTCAGTGTGATCTGCAGGAGGCAGACCTTATATAAAGGACAGCTGTAGGAGCCCACAAGTGACTCAGTTTCCATCTGGAATCTATTCTGACTTATAATACATTAGAGTTCAGGCTTGCTTGTTTCAGTCTCCTTGACAGCGTGAGAAAGTTCTGATGAAGCCCATGGGAAAGAACTTATTACCTAATAACAAGCTTCTGATGCCAGCCAAAAGGCACATAGAGATAGGGAATGAAGCTGCTTGCTGATAGCAGGACTCACAAGATAGAGTGAACCTGGCTGCTCCTCCATTCAAGGACAGTGCAGGGAACTGGTTAATTGACTATGCTGTTCTTTGTTCTGCTTTGCCTCTAGTCTGTATATAAGCAGGGTCTAAATTAAACTTGGGGCTGTACGATGTGCTGAAAGGCATGGACTGGGCAGTCCTCCTGAATCTGTCCTGTGTTTCTGTCTCTGCTTCTTTTATCTGCCTTTTCTCAATCCTCACACCCCTACTCAGGTAACCCAGCTGACTCGTTGGAGCAGGCTCTAACAGACAGCACTAGCAGAAAACCTCAGGATGGAGCAGTTGGATCCTTACCTGCATGTACCGAGGGGGTTCCCAGGGCACAAGGTCAGACAGGAACTTGAAGAGGAAGACAAGCGCCTTCTTGCTGCAGCTGTGGTAGCCAAGTGAGTTCCCAAAGGACTCCTGCAGAGAGAGATCACGTCAGATACTGCTGTGTGGAGGCCACTCTGTGGGCTGGGCTGTCTAACAAGAGCTTGGGAGCTTTGGTCAGCCCCACACAGAAGACTGCTGCTGAAAAAAAGAGAAAAGTAACTTTGGTTCAGAGACTTAAAAATGTGACAGAGATGGGCCAAGGTTATCAAAGGAAAAGCTACAATTGCTGTGCAAATAGTATCTATGGACAGAATGTGGTGGCTTGGGCCTGTAATTCCACAACGTGGGAGGCTGAGGCAGGAGGAATGCTGATGGGATACATGGTGAGGTCCAGGCCACACTGGACGAATGAGACCCTGCCTCAAGACAACAAACAAGAACAAAAAAAGCTGCAGATACAGTTCAGTTAACAGAACATTTGTCTAGCTTGCCCTGAGTTCATACCCTAGCAACCTTTAAAAAACAGGTACGGTAGTACAAGCCTGTACTCTAGCGTTCTGGGGGTGGAGGCAGACTGATCAAGGATGACGTGTATCCTCAACAATACAGTGAGACTGAGGCCAGCAGGGTTAGTTACATGAGACCCTGTCGCCAAAACAATAACAAATCAAAGTAAAACAAACAAAAATAATAAGAATGGGACCCTGTGGCTATCAGGAACACAATCTATCCATCTGGCTAAGGCTCTCTACTCAAGAAATATGTTCATTTCATCACCTGAGACTCTCCCAAACACATTAATTTGCCTCCCAACTCACCAAAATCAGAACTGTTACTACACAATAGGCAGCCAAGGAAAAACTAAATAAAATTACATTTAACTATAGGCTATGACAAGGTACAACGACACTGTCAGCAACCATATACACATACAACATTAATATGGTGTTACTGGTTTTTAGTTTTGTTGTGTGTGTATATGTGTGTGACAAGGTCTCACTCCTGGCTAATCTGGAATTCACTATGTAGCCTCAAACTCAAAGATGCATCTACCTCTGTCATCTGGGTATTGGGATTGAAGGCATATGCCATCACACTCAGGCTTATATGAATTCTTTCTTTTAAAAAAGATTTATTTATTTATTTATTCAAAGTATATGGGTGCTTTGTCTGCATGCTTGTCTGTACACCACAATGGAATCAGATCCCATTTTAGATGCCAGTGCTAGGATTTGAACTCAGGACCTCTAGAAGAGCACCCAGTATTCTTAACGGCTGAACCATTTCTCTAGCCCCACATTAATAGTTCTAAAAAATGTGTAGATTAAAGGCCAGTGGGTGGTGGCACACGCCTTTAATCCCAGCACTAGGGAGGCAAAGGCAGGAGGACTCTGTGAGTTTGAGACCAGCCCGGTCTACACAGTGAGTTCCAGGACAGTCAAGGCTACAGAGAAACCTTATCTCAAACAACAACAAAAAATGTGTGTGTGTGTGTGTGTGTGTGTGTGTGTGTGTGTGTGTGTGTGTGTGTGTGTATGTGTGTGTGTGTGTGTGTGATAGATAGAGAGATAGACAGATAGATAGATAGATAGATAGATAGGTAGGTAGGTAGGTAGATAGATAGATAGATAAAGATAGATAAGCAACATAGTTGACTCCAATTTAAAAAAAAAAAAAAAAAAAAACAGATTAGGACAGGTGAGATGGGGGTAAGGGATCATACACAGGCCTGACAACCTGAGTTCAATGCTCAGATCACACAATGTGGCTGGAAAGCATCAGAACACAGTCCAAGGATGGATTCCTGTGAGAATTCTGAATGCTGATAAGAAAAGTCCAAGAAAACAAGACGAGTCTCTGTGGCCTTAGTTTCTTCAAAAACACGAAATTGTTCTTGGAATGTACTCTTGTGCCCTCCCAGGTATAGCAGAGAAGAGTGAGTTCGATTTAAGTTATTCATTACACCTGGCTATTGCTATTTGTTTATACGCCTCTATGGAAAAACATGTTTTGCCTTGTTCAAGTTTTGCAGCTGGTCCTCGTGATTAGAGCTTGAACTCATGAGGACTTTACTCAAGTGGCCTTTCTTAACCCTCAGGGTGTAAACTGTCTAATGTGCCCAATAAAGGTGGCTATTGCCACCCCATTTTTAGGCTCCACTCTCCCAGGTCTAACTGCCTCAAGAGTGGTAAACAGGCTCCAGAGAGCTGTTCCTGACCTCCATATGCCTACCATTTATGTGCATGTATATTTACACACAGACAGACAGACAACACAAATGAAAACTATTAAAACAGGAATTCAAATACTAAGCATACAAATATGAGGGCAGATAAGATGGCTCAGCTGTTAAAGGCTAGGCTCACAACCAAAAATATAAACATACAAATATGGTCAACCAAAATACAACCAATAACACAGGTAAGTTGGGTCCATTTCAAATTATCTTTTTAAGAATTAATTTATTTTTATACGGATCCCTGCAGGCCAGAAAAGGGTACCAGATCTCATTACTGATAGTTGTGAGCCACCATGTGGTTTTCTTCTTTTATTTTGAGACAGGGTCTCACTATATAGCCCTAACTGGCCTGGAGCTCACTTTATACACCATACTGTCCTTGAACTTAAGAAATCAGCTGCCTATGCCTCCTGAGTGCTGGGACTAAAGGCAGGCATGTGTCACCACGCATGGCTTGTAAATTATATCTTTAAAAAATATTTTGTTCATAGGTACCATTTTACAGTTGAGACAGGCTCTCCTGTTGTTCACTATTGCATATAGTGCTGGGCTACCCATCCTATGAGCACCTGGGGATTTTGTTGCTGCCTCCCATCTCACTGTAGGCAAGCTGGACTAGAGATGCATGGTACTGTTTGTGACTTTTGGTAGGTTCTAGGGATTTGAACTTGGGGTCCCTGTGCTTGCACGGTAGGTGTTTTCCCCACTGAGCAATCTCCCCAGCCCTAAATTATATCTTCATAAAGTTGATTTTAAAAGGTAAAATGAGGATGGGTGCCTGAAGAGATGGCTCAGAGGTTAAGAGCACTGGATGCCCCTCCAGAGGACCCAGGGTTGATTCTCAGAACCCACACAGTGGCTCACAACCAGTTGTAACTCCAGTTCCAGGAGAACCAAAACCTTCTTCTGGCCTTGTGGGTACCAAGCACATATAGGTACACAGACATACATGCAACCAAAACACTCATACACATAAATAAAATAAAAATGAAATTATAAAGCTAAAAGGAGGGACTGAGAAAATAAGCTCAGTGGTAGAGGACCTGAGTTTGTTTCCCAGCAAACCACCTATAACTCCAGCCACAAGGAACCGGATGCCTTCTTCTGACCTCCACTGACAAGCCTGATGGCCAGAGTTCTATCCCCAGTAGAAGGAGAGTAGTGACATAAAAAAAAAAAAAAATGTCTTCTGACCTCCATGACAAAGAAATAAAAATAGTTTAATCTTGGTATGTTGGTACATGCCTTTACTCAGGGGGAAGAGGCAGGTAGATCTTTGAGAGTTTGAGGCCAGTATGACCCACATAGTGAGTTCCAAACCAGCCAAAGCTACATAGAGAGACATAACAAATAAATGGTTAATTTAGGGCTGGCAAGATGTCTCAGCACCTAAGTGTTTGCTGTGGAAACTTGACAGTCTGAGCTTGATATTTGGAACCCGTGGTAGAAAGCATCTGAACTCACACATATACACCACACATGGTGTACACACATACACATACACACCACACATATGCCACACCATACACACACTACACACATCACACATGTAAGCACACAGTCAGGCGGTGGTGGTGCACACCTTTAATCCCAGCACTCACAAGGCAGAGGCAGGTGGATCTCTGTGAGTTGGAGACCAGGCTGATCTACTAGAGCTAGTTCCAGGACAGCCTCCAAAGCCACAGAGAAACCCTGTCTCAAAAACAAAAACAAAAAAAAAACAAAAACAACAACAACAAAAACCAAAAAACATGTGAGCACACACACGCACATACACACCTCACCCTGTTCTAAACCTGTACTCACACCAGCTGGCCAAGGATATCTCTCCAGACTTTACCTTGGGAGCACAGACTCAGCAGGCCTGGGATGACCTGAGAACTGTACTTTCACAGTCCTCCCAAGTAAGTCTGATGACTCTCATGAGCACTGTGTAGACGAAAACACAGATATGCAGCCGAAAACAAAAGGAGGAATGGGGGTCTTGTAAGGAGGAGGCACATGTCAGAACTTTTAGGGGAAAAAAGAGACACAGTACATTTGACACAAAGAAGCAGCCATTGCTTCTACTCTTGTCAAAACAGTTTCCCATCTTAGGAAAGTTTCAGAAAAGAAGACTCCACCCAACAGCCTCTGGGCTGTGAGCAGAGCATAGCAGAAGACTTCTAGAAGTACAAGTGAGAATCTGTCTTGGCCAAGCTTGCCAAACTGACCCCCTTTATCACAGAGAACACAGCACAGGGTGCCACAGCCCTCTGGAATATCAGTTTGTCATAACCCACGTCTCCAGTAACTCACCTTGAACCAGTCTGCATAGGATGGGAATACAAAGGGGCCTTCCAGAGTAGCCTGTCGCACAATCAGGAACGCAGTGACCATGCTGTCCAGGTGGTAGCTCTTAAAGGCACGGGTCATCAAACCGGCCACCCAGTCTGTGAGATTATGACATAGTAGGAAGGAGGTGAGAGGGTAGCTCAGCTCACTTACAAGCTGTGCTGGTGACTGAGTATTGGAGCTGGGAGATGTACACACCCAAATATGTACTTCAGGTGGCAACAGTAACCACATGCTGGATACAAACTACCTCAGACTGACAGAAGTAGCACTAACATCCACAGACAGACAGACAGACAGACAGACAGGGCCCTATTAAGTTCTAAGTGAGTGAAGGGCATCACTAATGCACTCAGACTCTACTGTCCAGGATTCAACTGACATTAGCATGCAAATCACACATACATGTGCTCAAAGCACCATGGGGCTCCCAGGAACACACACCTTTAACCAGCTGCTGTGCCTCAGGAAAGCAGACAACCAGTGTAGACAAACAGGAGAGCACATGTTGCCAGTTAACCTCCTGTGTCTCCAGGACTTCCTGCAAACAGCCAATGGACTCTTCTGGACCTAGTGTCACAAAAACCTGAAATAACAGCCCCATTTACTTTCAACACCAAAGTAATGACTTCCAGACAAGCACCGGCCCCTCTGCTCTCTCTAGCCCATCCACTCCAAAACCAGAAAAGTACAGACTTGGTGAGGAGCCTCATGAGTGGCTGCCATAGTATTCTCATTCCGAGAAGGCAGGGCTCTGCCCAAGGACAAGGGCAACCTCCGGACCCTGAACTACAATCCTGATGAGGACAGTTGTACCCTGCTGGAGACTCTGGAACCTCCCCACACAGCAGTGATCCGGTCTTAAACCTTAAATCCTGATGTGAGGAGCAGACCCCACACTCACCCTGCAATACAGAGTGGTGAGCAGGTGACAAGTCTTTGCAAAGCTCCACTCTTTCTGCATTTGAATGGCATCAGATACTGTGGAGGAAAATCAATAAAACTTATTGGGGAAAAAAAACAACACCAACAAAAACAATGAGACAAAAACCCATTTCTTAAGAGCTTTAATGTAAAAGACAATCCTGCTTTAAATTTTTTCCAATTACTGTTGACATTATCACTTCCTTTTGTTAACTGAGGTCATTCTTCAGTATCAGAGGAATTTTGGTTCCAGACAACAAGGATGTCAGGCTCTGGGATAAAGTGTCATTATCTGAAGAGGTCATAAAGTGCTCTATTTAACTCACGGGACTAAATTACAGGGGCCTGTAGAGGACAGTCAGAGTTTCACCAAGTATTAGGGGCAGAGACCCCAGAGTGGGCAGGAAAGTGCAGCCACAGCAGGGTGACCTACCTTTCAGCACAGGCTTGTGAGTCAGAATCTGAGTTAGAGTGTGACTGAAGAACCTCTTCAGAGAATCCACTGCAGTCATACCACAGTACACATCTCCAGAGTATACACTACACCTACAAACAGCATAAGAGGTGCACAAGGAGAAAGGCACTGCCCTGGCCTGCAGTACCCTGCTTCAAGCCTGGGAAGCACTTTCTCCACCAGGGCCACAGAGCCACAGGTATCTAATGAATCCAGGGATATGTAGTTTCAACAGGAGAGAACTGAATTGTCTGAGGGTGTCAAGAGTCCAGAAGCAGGCAGGAGATTAGATACAGATTAGGAAGGTTGGGGCTACACACCAAGCTGAAGATAGACACATGGGAAGGAGGTCACACTGGGCACATGACAGAAAAGAGGGGCTGAAGGACCCGACGCCCTAGAAATCTGGAGGACGAACAGGATTCTCCAGTAAGAAGGAATCTCTTGCCCCATCTCCGAGAAGGCTGAACAGACCTCCCAACCTCCTAGTGCTTTAGCAACAATCTTCCCCAAAGTCACCAAACAGCAGACAGTACCCAGTCGGCTACTGCTACCATCACAGTGTTTAAGAGGCCATGCTTCCCAGGAAAGCAAGAATATCTTTCACATGAATAGCAGACCCCACAGACATACCAGCCCCTCGCTGCCTGGTAAGCCGAAGTCACCTGTGGATCAGCATCCAGGGTATCGAGTACAACTAAGAACAGAACACAAGACAGAAACAAGTATTAGCCCTATGAATGGCCTGTCCTGTGTCACCCCAAGGCTCTCAGACAACAGACCGATTTCTGTCATAGGCCTCTGAAGGTCCAGAATCTCCTAGGATGATACCAGGTCCATCAGACACCGGGGTCTACAAGCTTTAAAGTTAAGAACACTCAGGATGTAAATCCTATACTGGGCTGGCGACTTTACAGCTCTGGAGAGTTAGTCGTGCTAGGGACTGAACATGCCAGATTAGTGTTCTGCCACTGGGGCATAGCCCAGCCACGGCTCAAGAAATTAAAGGGGGGCCTAGGAAAGATGGCTCAGCAGTTAAGATCACTGGCTGCTCTTCAGAGAACCCAGCACCTGCATAGTAGCTCACAACTGTCTGTAACTCTACTTCCAGAGGAAGAAACCTCTGCTCTAGCTTCTGTAAGCACTAGGAACATAAATGCTGAATAGAGACATAGCCAGGCAAAAGACCTTTAATCCTAGCACTTAGGAGGCAGAGGCAGGTGGATCTGTGTGAGTTCAAAGCCAGACTGGTTTACAGAGTGAGTTCCAGGACAGGCTCCAAAGCTACAGAGAAACCCTGTCTTCAAAAAAAGAAAAGAAAGAAAGAAATGAAGAAAATAAATAAACAAACAAACAAATAAATAAATAAATAAATAAATAAATAAATACAAATTAATGAAGAGGAACTGAGAGCCAGAGAAAAGGAAAGAAACTAGTTCATACCACATATATGCCATAAACAGGGCCTCTAGAAGCAGTAAAGCAGAGATGGGTTACTTCAAACGGAAAGACTGGAATCTTCCAGAATTGCTAGTAAGCAAATTAGTCATTTATACCCTGGGGCTCAGAGCAAGCAACTTACAAGTCAGCATTCTCTGTAGGACATCAGTAGCAACCTGCCAACAGAACAGAAATTCACTCTGTAATTTCAAGCAGCCACATGCTGGCAATACACAAGAGAATGCTTTGTTATGGTGAAGCAAAATAAGAAACTCCGTGTAAGGTATTCTTCCCTTGGAACCCCTTTCACTCTTGGGAATTCTTTCTCATTTCCTTAATAAATCTAGGTAAGTTCTGCTGAGTGTGTGTGTGTGTGTGTGTGTGTGTGTGTGTGTGTGTGTGTGTGAGAGAGAGAGAGACAGAGAGAGAGAAAGAGAGAGAGAGAGAGAGAGAGAGAGAGAGAGAGAGAGAGAGAGAGAGAAAGAGATGAAGGCAGATAGGCAGATTACTTTACAAAGAGACAAGCCCTTGATTTGGTCGCTAGCATGTCATAAAATTGAGTGGTGATGCAGTTATAATCCATCCAAACACTTTCGAGGTGGAATCAGGAAGATGAGAAATTCAGATTAAGCTGGATGTAGTGGTACAACCTTTGATGCCAGCACTCTGGAGGCAGAGACAGGAGGATCACTGAGTTTGAGGCCAGTCTGGTGAGTGCCAGGATAGCCAGGGCTACGTAGAGAAACAATGTCTTGAAAAAACAATCACCTCTCCCCTCAAAAAAGCCTGATTTTCTTCCACTCTTGTATTTTTCCTGCCTACCTGCAGCATCTTTTCAGGCTCCACACGTCTTCGGTCAGAGCTTTCTTGAAATCCTCTTGAAACTAATAGTTGCACAAAACCTGAGAGAGAAAACAAATTCAAGCTAGGTGTAGGTGGTGCACACCTTTAGTCCCAGCACTCAAGAGGCAGAGGCAGGCGGATCTCTGTGAGTTTGAGGCCAGCCTGGTCTACAGAGTGAGTTCCAGGACAGGCTCCAAAGCAATAGAGAAACCCTGTCTCAAAAAACCAAAAAAAAAAAAAAAAAAATTCAAGTAATTTATAAGCATCATGTTCTCCAAACAGCAGTGACTCATAGCCACCTCCAGGGAGAACCTGTGTACAGACTGGGGAACTGCTCTGAAGCAGAGCATCTAACTCTAGGTGAATTCCTACAGCTGTCACTGTTCATGTGACTGAGACACAAGCATTTATCCAAATCCTTGAAAAAGTCAAGTTTATGATAAGGACTTCTTTTCTAAGATTTTATTTTTATTTTGTGTGTTTGAGTACACTGCAGGTACACCAGGCAAGTTCAATACACACAGAAGCCAAAAGAAGAAGGTGTCGGATATCCTGGACTATACTTACTGATGGTTGTGAACTGCTGTATGAGGGCTGGGAATCAACCCAGAGTCTCTCAAACCACTAAGCCCTCTCTGAAGCACAGGACTGTGAGCTTTAGGCTAGTCTAGCGGTCCACCAAGGACCTGGAAAATGTCTTTTTTTTTTTTTTTTTTTTTTGCTTTGAGATTGTTGTTTTGCTAAATTGCCTACATCAGCTTCAATCTCAGACCTACCAACCCAGTTGGGGTAACACTACCCACAGAAGCATCACATTCTGAGGAATGAGAAAAACAAACTGATTCATAGTTTTATATTTGGGATGGAGTTGAGAGAGGGTCTTACTATATAGCCTCGGCTGGCCTGAAACTATGCACTAGGCTGGCTTTGAACTCAGAGATCTGCATGCCTCTGCTTCTGGAGTGCTGGGACTAAAGGAATGAGCCACCACAATTGGCTGATCCATAACTTTAAAGATCAGAATAAGGAAGCCTGGAATTGAGGTTTTCTGTCTATCTTTGATTTAAACTTTACCTATCTAGGGCAGATTACAGGAAATATAAGCAGTTCATAACACTGGAATCTTATCTTTGGCAAACAAGGAAACATACCAGGCATGCATGTTTGCCAGGCATGATGGTTAAATGCCTGTAATCCCAGCTTTGTGGGGGCCAAGGCAAGACTGCTATGAATGTGAGAGGTCAGCCTTCTCAAAAAATAGGAGAAGAAAAAGTGTGGAGGCACGCACACCCCTTTAATGCCAGCATCCAAGAAGCAGAGGCAGGCAGAGGCCTGACTTTGAGTCCAGCCTGTTCTACATAACAAGTTCCAGGCCAGCTAGAGCTACATAGTAAGACCATGTCTCCAAAGACAAAGAAAAGAAATCTATAAACTGCCTCTACAGAGCACATGCTTCCATCTTTGAGGTGGTGTTCGTCTCTGGGACTACTGGCAGTGCAGTCTATAGCTTAGACAGCAAAAGGAGCTAGGGCTCTACAAGGGAAAACCCAACTCCTGACACTCAAGGAAACAGAAGTCCACAATTGAGCTGGTGAGTTTATCTCATGCTAGGCCCTAGGCCCACAGGAAAGGAGAGATAGCTCTAGTCCCCAGGGTCAAAATGAATAATTGTCCCCAGGAACCCGCCTGCAGTGAACATACCAGAAAGCATGGCTTTAGTAGTATCAGAGGATGGGCTTGGTGCTTCTATCTGCTCACACAGAATGCATAGGTTCCTGAAGAGCCACATGGTCATAGCCTGGGTGTCAGGATGGCTGAGGACACAAAGCATCGAGGATGGAAACGTTGCTGTTAAGGATGAGATAGCAACTGGGCAGTGATAGTGCACACCTTTAATTCCAGCATTTGGGAAGCAGAGGCAGGCAGATCTCTGTGAGTTGGAGGCCAGCCTGGATTACAGAGTGAGTTCTAGGACAGTCAAGGCTACACAGAGAAACCCTGTATCAAACAAAACAAAACAAAAAAGGAATGAGGTAGCAGCTGCCAAATCCTGTCTTAAGGACCAAAGTAGGCAAAAATAGGGCATCTGCCTAGCTGCTGCTAATTCAAGAAGAACATCATTTTTAAAATTTTACTAATAAACTGGGCATGGTGGTACATGCCTTTAATCTTAGCACTGGAGAGGCAGAGGAAAAGTGGATCTCTGTGAGCTTGGAGCGGGTCTAGTCTACACTGTGAGTTCCAGGACGGCCAGGGCTGTATAGTGAAATGCTATCATTAAAAACATTTAGGGCTACAGAAATGGCTCCAAGATTAAAGCACTTGCTGCTCTTGTAGAAGACACAGGTTCGGTTCCCAGTACCCACATGCCAGTTCACAGCTACCTGCAACCTCTTCCAGCCTCTTCTGGCACTATATGCATATGGTATACATACATACATGCAGGCACACACATATACACAGGAAAATAAATAGACCTTTAAAAAATAAAATTAAAAGTTAGTTCAGTGATAATGAAATAATCACTAACAGGTTCAACCCCTGCCTGTAGCATCCCCATCCCTCAGAAAAAAAAAAAAAAAAAAAAAAAAACACAACAACAACAACAGAAAAATTGCTTTGAGGGTAGAAAACCTATTTTGAGGAACCATGTGGTTGCTGGGAATTGAACTCAGGACTTCTGGAAGAACAACCAGTGCTCTTAACCGCTGAGCCATCTCTCCAACTCCTGAGACCCTATTTTGAATGATTTCAACCTTTTAAAGTTTATTCCACTACTGTCATGACCTACACTTTCTGTTCTATTTCAGAATTTCTATGTACTTGTTTTGTTCCCCTTTCTTTTTGAAGCGGTCTTATACAGCCCAGACTACATACATGCACTTTGTAGCTGAGGCTGGCCTTAAACTCTGATCTTTCTGCTTCAGAGTTCTAATACCAGGATTATGGGTGTATGCCACTACGTGGGGTGGTGCTGGGAATTGAATCTGGGGCTTTGGGCATGGTAAGGAAATATTCTTACCAACGAGCTACATCCCCAAACCTCTGTTCATGGACTTATAGCACTCTGAATGGTTTTTTTGTTTTGTTTTGTTTTGAATCTGGGGTTTCACTGTGCCACCTTGGCTAGCTGGGAATTCTATGTAGGTCAGGCTAGCCTTGAACTCAGAAATCCCTGCATCTGCCTCTTGGGTGCTGGCATTAAAGACATGTACCATCACACCCAGCTTTGCATTGTCAATTTAACTTACTCTATCTAGTACCAAGAGGAATATACAAGTCTCTACCAAATATTATCAAAATGTGCATTTCATCTTTTATTCTGTCCATTTTTTGCTTTGTAGAATTTGATGTCCTGATGTGTATGTTAGGAGATGTGCTCTCCATGTAATTAAGTTGATTAATGTTTTTAGCCTCTGAGCTTTGTCATATTTAGGTCTTCCTACTTCAAAATCCTAAAAACAACTATCTGTGATTTCCTCTTCCTTCCTCCCTCCCTCCCTCCTTCCCTTCTGATTCTGTCATCTTCTGTGCTAGTCCATCTTTATCATGTCATGTTTTGTTATAAAGTTCCTTTCTGGGCTGGCAAGTAAGGAAAAGGAATTTGCCACCAAGCCTGACAGCCTAAGTCCAATCCTGGGGCTCCACATGGTAAGAGAGTGGACGCCTATAAATGTTCCCTGAGTCCCACACAGGTGCTTTGGCACACTGGCATCTTCACACAGGTTAATAAAGCCTGACTCCTGAAGTGATTTCAGAAACCTGAACAACTCTTTAGTTGACTTTTCTGTTTTGTTTTCTGAGACAGGGAGGGTCTCATGTAGCCCAGGGCTGGTCTTGAACTTGGAATGTGACTGAGAGTAACCTTAAATTGTTTGTTTCTAATGACTTTATATTTATTCTTAAATTTAATTAGAAGGAAACCTTTTATGCGTAGAGTATTTTGTTTATCTGTATACCATGTGCATGCTATGCCTGCGGAAATCAGAAGGCATCAGTAGGCCCTGCAAGAGCAGGTCTGCAAGAGCAACGAGTGCTCTTAACCTCTGGGTCATCTCTCCAGCCCAGACCTTGAACTTTTGATTCTTTCCCTCCCAAGTGCTGGGATTATAGACTGTGCTACTATGCCTGGTTTATGAAATACTGGGGACTCACAATGCAAACACTCTGCAGCCATCCATCTTTTTTTCCGTTTTTGTTGTTACCTAGTTTTTATTTTGTTTTGAGACAGTCTCACTACTGGCTCGTCTCACCCTGGCTAGCCTAAAACTCACTATGTACTTAGTTCAGGCTGGCCTTAAACTCACAGAAATCCATGTGTCTCTGCCTCCCAAGTGCTTATTTGTCTTTTTTCCCAGTTTTTGAAAAATAATCATCATGAGAAGGGCTAAGGAAATGGCTTAATCAGTGAATTGCTCCCTGTACCCAGTGCTACAGAGACAGAGACAAGAAGATCCCTGGGGTTTGTTGGCTACCAGATCTAGCCAAATTGGCAAACTCCCAGTTCAGTGAGACCCTGAGTCAAAAATGAAAGTGAAGAGTGAGTGTGTAAGACACCCAACATTGACTTCTGGCTTCTACAAGTATGTGTATACATATGCACATACAAGCATGTACATTTACATATATACACAAAATCATCATCACAAGGCATGTACAAAGAAGGCATGCATAAGGACCCTTTAATCCCAATAAATGTTCTCTTAACAAAAGGACATGCTGGGACCTAGAGAGATGGCTCAGTGGTTAAGAACACTGGCTGCCTTTCCAGAGGTCATGAGTTCAATTCCCAGTAATCACATGGTGGCTCACAACCATTTATAATAGGAAGGATCTGATGCCCTCTTCTGGTATGCAGGTATACACAGAGCACTCATACATAAAAAATATAAACTAAAAAAAACAACAACAACAACAACAACAAAAAGGACACATAATCAGGCCAGTCAGCGTGAAGGTACTTATCACTAAGACTTCACACCACCCCAACCCGAACCCACATGGCAGAAGGAGAAACTGACTCATCCTCTGACCTCCCACACACATGCTAAGGCACATACATGTACCTCCTATCCCACAATAAATAACTAATTTTAAAAGAGCTTAAAAATATAGGTATTTAATAAAAGAAAATCCATATGATACTAAGTAATGCAGAATGACTAGTGAAGTGCTGTTGTTGAACTTTCTTTGAGACTGCCAGCTCCCAAATGACATGGAGACTTACTAATTATGAAATCTTTGGGGTCTTACCTTAGGCTTGTTCCCAACAAGCTCCTATAACTTAAATTAACCCATTTATGTTCATTTACGTCCTGCCACGTGGCTTTGCCATGTTACCTCTCCTCCATAATGTACATCTGATTTGCTATGTGTCTTGCTGGTGAATCCTGCACACTTAGATTCTAACCCTGAGTTCCCCTCTCTCACCAGAAGTCCCACCTATTTTCTCCTGCCTAGCTAGTGGCCATTCAGCTCTTTATTAAGGTAAAACAGCAATAACATCATTACACAGTTTGCCCAAATATCCCACAACAAACTACCTTTCCAGTAGCTCTTGTAGGCTCACAACACTGTGCTTGTGAAGACACCACAAAGCTTCAAGTAACAAAGAGTTCTGAAAAACACAACAGATTATCTCAACATGCACATCTTCCTACAGAATGTTCAGCTTAGGTTATGCTCATATGCCCACTGAGGAAAAAAAAAAAAAAAAAAAAAAAAAGGGTCACATGGTCCTGCATGGCTTTCCTCTGCCATCTATGACAGCTCTGACCTCTTCCCAGTAGCCTGCAATAAGTCACTTCCAACCCTTTCGACACACTGTGCCCTGTGCATTCTAAATTACTACCTGGAAATTGTCATCTGATCTCTACTCACATGCCATGGTTCAAGAGCACACTCATACATACATATATGCACAAAAAAGATTAAAAAAAAATTTAATGTTTCAAATAGAGCTTACTGGTATAATTTATTTTGTTTTTTTTTTTTTTGTTTTTTTTTGAAGTAGGGTCTCATGTAGTCAGGTTGAATTGGAACTTACTATGCAGCCAAGGATGACCTCAAATTACTGATCCTTCTGCCTCTACTTCCCAAGTGCTAGGATTACAAATAAGCAGTACTATGCCCAATTTATGAGGAACTGGGGGTCTAATCCAGTGCCTAATGCATGCTAGATAAGCACCCCATCATCAGAGCTACATCTCTAGCTCTTATTTGTATAATTTTAAAGTATATGTTCTCTGGAAGAGCCTTCCTAATAGTATATTCAAGAAGTAGAAGGCTCATGCTGGCTTCTGGGGTATACAATGCCCTATGTTATCTTTGTGGTGGAAGACAGGGTCTCAGGAGCATCTAATGAACCCTCCTTTCAAGCTCTTTAATTAGTGAGATATTTAGCCAAATTCTCAAAAAAACTCATAGCCCCAAGGCAACAGAACACTGCTTTAAAAAAAAAATCCCAAGTAAAAGAGCTTCAAATTTACCTGTGCTTTCCACAATTCTTGACAGAAGGTGAGACGGGAGAACATATTGTGTGCCAACAAATGCTGAGCAATCTCTAACAAGGAAGACAGTTTCTTCTAAAAAACAAAAGGCAAGTTATCTAAAAAACAATATTTAAAAAAAAATCCTATTTTCCCAGATAGCTTAAAAAGGACATGTCCTCTTACTCTTTGCTCCGTGCTGAGCAGCACAGGGTGGCTGGGCTCCATGCAGACCTGCTGCACACTGCAAGAGAACACTCGGGCAGACAGTAACCCCACAGGAACTCCCAGCCGTGAGGCTTGATCCCGAAAAGCAGAGCCTTAAAAACAAAACAAAGCCATGGTTTTCCCTGAAAACCCAAGAAAAACTTTAAGAAGACTTAAGTCAGAAAATGCTTATTAAATTGTAGCATCACGGTAAACTGCCTTTAAGGGGGAAGAATAGATAAAAAGGGAAAAATAAAAGACACAAAATGAAGACGATTTCAGGGCCAAATTGGTAGCTCTCAGTACAGGCAGAGGCAGCCTTGGAACCCAAAGTCTCACACATATGTGTGCATCATGTACCACAATGGACACACTCCATTGCAACATACAGAGAAAACTTTATCACCTTCCTGATAAAGGAAGACAATAAGCAGAACGCACCAGGCTCTTGCTCTTGTGTTTTGCCATGATAGGGATCAAACCCAGAGCCTCAGACACAGTAGACACACAGTAAAGACTGATTCAGATGAAGAAAAACCTCTAAACGGATTACAGTGTGTTAAAAAATATCATAGCTAGGGAGAGAAAAGAAAAAGTATAGAGAAAGTCCTTAAAACAGAAATAGAGTAGCTGGGTGTGATGACACATGCCTTTAATCCCAGAACTCAGGAGGCAGAGGCAGGTGGATCTCTGATTTCAAGGCCAGCCTGGTCTACAAGTGAGTTCCAGGACAGCCAAAGATACACAGAGAAACTCTTGTCTCAAAAAACCAAAAAATAAAAGAAATAGAATAATTTTTAAAAAGCCACGTAAAGATGGAAAATACTCAGAGAGTCTTGATACTGTATGTTATTGTGTTGTCTTTGAATTGTTTGATTGCTGAGGAAGGAGAAAGCAGCTGCTAAAAGACATTTGATTATAAATGCTGTTGGATTATTCCAATCTATATATTTTGAAAATGCCTTGACTTCAAATTTTAAGTCTAAGGACATGTTACTATGGAAAAGAGGTTCTGCTTTTATTTCCATAGAAGATGAAAAGCTGTGGATTCCTTCCAGACTAATATGGTTTGATCAAATTAGACTCCCTGAAGCAGTGGCCCAGGTGAACCAACATCCAGGACAGCTGGGATGATGCAGCTTTGCAGACTGCTACAGCCAGGATTTGGTCATGGTTCTGGGTTTTTTCAGGATCCCCTTGGGATTGATAGCACCCCCGTACAGCAGGAAGGAGTTTGGAGAGAACTATGCTCACATTCCCAAATATTGTTTATAAATGTTTGTTTTCAGTTATAAATGGTTAATGATCATAGCCAATCTCTTTCTAAAGAAAAAAAAAAAGGGAATGCGATATAGAAATGAATACTTTGCATTGATATGGATTTTGGTTTATTGACACAAATTTAAGGTCAATTTTGTTATATGTATATTTCTACTCTTGTTTAGGTATTGTACTTATACAGCTCATTTAAAAATGTAATGTATAATTAAATACAGATTATAGATAATCACCTATAATAGTCAAAACTTAGTTATTTTAGTTAGGTTTTCTATACATACAGAGATATATTTCAAATGGACAGGTATTCAAAACCTTTCAAAGACCTATAGAAGATGGCATTTAAAATGGTTTATTAGGGTTTTTCATGACAATGAGATACAACAGCTCCTGGCAACACCAATTACGTCAGAGAGGAAGATAGGCATTGAAGAAACTTATTATGGAGTTTGTCTTCAACATGGCAGGGATAGCCAAGAAACTGGACTGCTCGACCCCATGCTGTCCAAATTGGACAAGTGGGTTACAAAGAAAAGTGACGCTGAACTTTCCAAGGAACAGGATGGTCCTTCAAGATTCCTGCTTCATCAAAAAGTCTGCCAGACATTCTGGGCCTATAGGCTGAAGATGGATGCACAAACATTACAAAGGAACTCTGGGTGACTGTCCAGGCAGCAATATGTCTCTGTCAATACCAGAGTTTATATGTTATCCTTCTGAGGTCTTTGATGGAGTTGAAGACAGATAGTTATGGTTATGGTTTTCCTTAGTTATAATAAAAGATGTTACACATAAAACTTTAGACTCACAAAGATAGGATAGATGATATTTTCTTTAAATTTTGCCAAATGTTAGTGGACTAAATATTAACTATAATTGTAGCTTGATAACTGTTTTGTTACATATACTATGTTAAAGTTAAAACCTTTCTTTTTATTTAGACAGAAAAGGGGAGATGATGGGGGATGTCCTTCTGCATGCTGTGAATATACGGCTTCTCTTATTGGTTGATGAATAAAGCTGTTTCAGCCAATGGATAGGCAGGATGCAGCCAGGCAGGAAGTATAGGCAGGGTTACTGGACTAGGAGAATGTTGGGAAGATGAAAGAAAAGTAAGTCTCTAGGAGACACCATGAAGCTACCAGGAAGGTAGGACACCTGGGCATTCTCTGGTAAGTAAGGCCACTTGGAGACACAAAGATTAATAGTATGGAATAATATTTAAGAGAGAGCTAGCCAATAAGAAGCCTGAACCAAGCTGGGCATTGATGGCTCACACCGTTAACCCCAGCACTCAGGAGGCAGAAGCAGGTGGATCTATGTGAGTTCAAGGCCAGCCCGGTCTACAGAGCGAGTTCCAGGACAGACTCCAAAGCTACACAGAGAAATCCTGTCTTGAAAAACCAAAAAATAAATTTTTTGAAAAAATTAGCAACAAAACAACTCCAAAACAAGTCATAAAACCTATGTAACTAGTGATAATACATAAGAAGAAAGGAATCATTTGGTGGAATTTAAATGTCTATATTATAAACAGATCAAGACTTTTTTCCTTAACAGTTCTCTAACTCAATGCATTGAAAAAAAGCAGTGACAACTTACCAATAAAGGAAGTGGACCGATCAGAGTAGGCCAAAGCACTGTCACAGTCAATCAGTTTGCTGAGACACAATTTTTTACACTGTGGATCTTCTACCTACAAACCAAAACATAAAGAACTCCACTTTCAGAGTCTGAGCTGTGTGTAGTGGACACAGTGGGCACTCTCAAATTTTATTTTGTTTGGTTGGAGTTTTTTGTTTTGCAATTCATTTTTTTGTGTATGTGTGTCTTAGAATTTCTATTGCTATGATAACATCACCATGACCAAAAGCAACTTTAGGAGAAAAGTGCGTATTTCAATTTACAACTTGTAGTCCACCTACGAGTGGTGGCACAGACCTTTAATCCCAGCACTCCGGAGGCAAAGGCTAGAGGATCTGAGTTCCAGGCCATCGTGGTCTAGAGTTCCAGGACAGAAAAACCCCGTCCAGGGGGAAAAAAGGGGAAAGAAAGAAACATACATATAAAACAATTTATAGTCCATCATTCAGGGAAGTCAGGAGGGAAATTCAAGGCAGGAACCTGGAGGCAAGATCTGGTGGAGTGGCTATGGAGGACTGCTGCTTACCTCCAGCCCAGGGACGGTACTACTCACACAGCATTAATTAAGAAAACGCAGCACAGGCTTACCCATGTGCAAGCCAATTGGGGGGGAGGGCAGTCCTAAATTGAGATTAACTCTTCCCAAATGACTTTAGCTTGTGCTGAGTTGACATAAAACTAACCAGCACAGTGTACCTGCTTGTGTGTATGTTTACCGGTTTGTAGTGTCTGCAGAAGAAGGCATCAGATCCCCTGGAACTAGAGTTACTGATGGCTCTAAGCCACCTGGCACGGGTTCTAGGAACTAAACTCAGGCCTTCTGTAAGAACAGTATGACGTGTTAGCTGGAGAGATAAGATGGCTCAGTGGCTAAGAGCACTTGATTCTCAGCACTCATATGGTGGCTCACAACCATCCATAACTCCAGTTCCAGGGGATCTGATGCCTTCTTTTAACTTCCATAGGCACACGTGGTTCATACATACAAGTAGGTAAAACACTCATACACATAAAACAAAAACAAAACAGTATGTACCCAACCACCTTTCCAGCAGGCTCAAGTTCTTTTTTCCAAGAAGGAATCTACTAAAGCCTTTCAAGAATTACTACATTTACTACCCAACTGCTTTCATCTCCAAAGGCATAAAATACACTCAGCTTTCTTCTCACCTGGTTTGCAGTTACCAGTTATTCGCCAGATACACAGCTTGTAAGAATATTATAAAGATTATAATCTGTCCGAATTCGAAACACCCAACCTGCCCAAACATGCCAACTTCCTCTTACCTCTAGTAAAAGTTCGTTCATGTTTTGGTGGTATCTTAGGAGCTGCAGAGCGGAATCCTTTAATTTCTGTTCCCTTTCAGGATTGTATTTTTGCTTCTTGACTCTGCCCGCTGAAGAAATTTAAAAAACAAATTTTTTTTCCAATAAATTTTAACGCAACGTACACAAGGTGACAGCCTGTGAGGAAGTCTAGGGAGAGTTGCCAAAGATCAGGACGGTCATCTGCCGCTGCCGCAAGCAAGCAGCTGGAACCAGAAAGCCTGGGGCCCTTTGAGGACTGGGGCTCTGCTAACTCCAATTCTGGAGGTCGCAGGGCTGAGGCACATTGGGATCTAAAGGGGAAGACAGTAGAGATGAACCTAGGGAAATGAAAGGACTGAGTGGGCACTGACAAGTGGAGGTCGGAAGGTAGTGGTAGTGAGACCTACCCAGCAGCTCGGTCCAAGACTTTCTGAGGCCAAGGGGGCCATCGCGGACTGCAGCACCGTCTGCCTGGGAATCCGACATAGTGACTGGAATACCCGCGCAAGAGCCCGCGTTGCCTTCCAATTGGCGGCGGCCAGGCGCTAGCGCTCATTGGCTAGGAGTACGCTTGACCACACCCCTCGAGGGCTGAACCTTGCTCTGCGGCCATTTTTGTTGTGGCACAGGTCGCAATCTGGCCCCATTTGTGTCGAGGAGGAGTAAACAGAGGCATGCCGCACCTTTGGTGCAATACTCCGGCGCATGACAACTAGTGGGGAAGTGGCTGGAATGAGCAGTGTGAATTGACTGCAGCTAATCACGTGGTTTCAGACGCGACTTAGGCAAAGATAACGGCCACACCGAGGCCTGGGAAGATGCTAAAAATCTCTTACCTGCTTTGTTCAAAACTAGGCCGCGTCTACCCCCAATGCTATTCTGTGCTGATTTAACTCTAATTGCAGGAAAGCTATCTAAAGACGTTTTGGTGCTGGGGTGTGCCTTTCAAAGGTTGGAGAAGAACTGAGGTAATATCTCTCCCCTCTTAAGCACTCAAAGTACTCAAGAAGGAAAGCCATGGAACGCTATCACTCCTCCCTTTCTCCCTTGTAAAACCCACCTGACATGCTTAGGGGTTTTCTTGGGAAGGATGAGGGGTTCCGCTTTGTGTGTGCGTTTTGAGTGTGTGTGGAAATACCGAGTACTTGAACCAGAGCTGGAGGCACCCAGACCCACTGAAAAAGAGCAGCCCTTTCGCCCAGATGCTGGTCTAGGATGCCTCACTGCTCTACAGATGGTCCCCCTTTCCGGTAAAAGCATCCATACACTTCCTAGGACTAATCACCAAGAATTGAGGTGGGCATAATCTCACCACTCACAACCACTTTTAGAAGCCTCCTTGCTCGGATTCCCTGAGGACAACTGACCATAAGGGGTAAAAGGGGACAAGCCAAAGAAGAAATAGAATCTGAAGCAAAGCCCTTTCAGTACTAGCTGCTACTGTACGTCCTAACTAGAGTAAGCACAACACACACATGCACACACACACACACACACACACACACACACACACTGCACACAGTCAGTGCATTTACACACACACACTTTCAATTAAACTTTACTATTCTTTACTTCTTCCTCCTCCAGCAAAATTATTATGGGTGGGGGCATAAAAACAGAAAGAATGGGCATTATCTGCATTGCAGTAACATAACCGTGCTTGGTTTTCGGCACCATCCCAGGCATACACTCAGACTCTGAGTGGAAAACAAGACATTGCAGACAAGCTTGAAATGGCCATAATCGCCAGGTTGTGACAAATTCTCCCAGCCGGAAGTGACTCAGCAGAAAGAAGCGCCATTATCAGCACCAGAGTGAAGGGGACAAAACTGATCAGTTTTCCAAGAATCAGATTTATCAGCCTCCATGGCCAGAGGGGGTACTGTTGTGCCGGTAGCCAAAGAGCCACTACACGTCAAAGAGAACATTTAACTCAAAAGATAAAAATGAAGAAGGCCAATCCAAAAAAAAAAAAAAAAAAAAAGATTTCATCAAAAACTCATCGCTATGGTCATGCCTCCTTGCCGTTCAGGACCAAATGGATTGAGTGTGGGGGAGCTTCACCCGGCCTCTAGCACCACAAGTGCGGTACTTAAGTTCTTTTGCTCTCCCGAGCTTCAGAAAATTTGGATGCACTTCCATCACTGGCCACAAGGTGGACTCTCCTCCAACACAAATCTAACCTCTAAAGTCCAGCCCACATTCACTGTTCCTTGACTGCATCTTCACAGGGAAGCGCTGTCTTTTTTTTTTTTTTTTTCAACACAGAAAGGACCATTTTCCTCTGTTATGAAAGAGATGATCTGCTTGACCAGACTATGGGTACAAAAAATGATAGCTTTCCCAAAATCATATCAACAGACCATTACCACTAATGTCATGTTTTCAAGCTTTTATTGCAAAGATTCTTCTTTTATTTGCTGCTTTATAATCTGATTTTCAACAAGTACACAGGCACAAATTAGGGATTTCAACTGCTCTGGAAACCGAGGCAAAAGGATAATTTCTGCCTAGGATTTTGGGGCAGCCTAGGCAACACAGCAAGACCCCCTCCTCAAAAATAAAAGGTGGAAACTGACTGAGGAAGACACTCAGCATTGACCTCTGAACTCCACCCTCCCGTGCACACAAATGTTCACACATGCATAAGCAGGAATACACACATGCACAAATAAATAGCTTGCTTGTTTTATCCATGGTCATAAATATCTTCTATGTTATGATTGAAGCATTCTCCTACAGTCATTTCTTACAGTTCTACAGTGACTCCCATAGGCTCCTTAACAGCACTGTTGCTGGCTCTGTATTTTCCCTTTTATTTTCTCTTAGATTTTTGTTTTGTTTTAAGAGATTTATTTCTATTTGAATGGCTATGTGTTTGTGTGAAAGGTGTGCCACATATGTGGGTACCTGCAAAAGCCAGAACAGGGCCCTGAATCCTTTGGGGTTAGAGTTATAGGTAGCTGTAAGCTACCTGATATAGGTGCTAGGAACTCTTCTGGAAGATTGTTAAATGCTTTTAACCACTGAGTTGTCTCTCCAGTCTTCTCCAGTCTGTATTTTGTTTAGTTTTTTGAGGAGACAAAATCTCATGTAGCTCAGTGTGACCTCAAACTCACTCTGTAGCTGAGGATGACCTTGAACTCCTGACCCTCCTCCTCCTATCTCACAAGAATCTTGGAAATAGTCATTGCAGACATAAATAAAGGCTCTCAAGAGCATCCCGTATTGCTGAGAGACTCCTAAATCCAATGCCAAGTGTCAGGAGATAGAATAAAAGATGACACAGAAGAGACAAGGACACAAACATGAAGACAGATTTAAGACCAGATGTAGCTCAAACCTGTAATCTTAGCAGTTGGGAAGCTGAGGCAGGAGGATTGCCATGAGTTCCAGGCCAGCCTAGATGACAGTATGAAACCATATAAAGGAACAAAGAGAAGAGTGGAGAAAAGGAGAATATATTGGAGTGAGGAAGTCTCAAAGAAATACTGCATGGAGCCAGGTGTTGGTGGCTCATGCCTTTAGTCCCAGCACTCGGGAGCCAGAGGCAGGCAGACCTCTGTGAGTTTGAGGCCAGCCTGATCTACAGAGTGAGTGCCAGGACAGGCTGGAAAACAATACAGAGACACCCTGTCTCAAAAAACCAAAAAAGAAGAAAGAAAGAAAGAAAGAAAGAAAGAAAGAAAGGAAGGAAGGAAGGAAGGAAGGAAGGAAGGAAGGAAGGAAGGAAGGAAGACTGCAATGGAACCACCATGCAGAAACAAAGGACAGAATTATCTCCGGGTGCCTCTGGAGGGCGCTCCAGCCCATATACACATTGGCTTCTGGCCTCCAGAACTATAAGGATGGGTTTCTGGCTAGGTATGGTGGTACATACCTTTAGTCCCAGAGGAGGCAAAGGCTGATGCTGGTGGGCTGGATGTCTGTGTGTTTGAGGCCAGCCTGTTCTACATAGCAAGTTCCAGCTAGCCAGGGCCACATAGTGAACATATACATACATAAATAGGGATCTCAACGAACAAAGAACAAAAAAATAATGAGAATTTCTGGTGTTTAAGCCCCTAGGTCATTTGTGGTCATTTGTTTTAGTAGCTACAGGAAACTCCTACACCCACTACTGCTTCTGTATCACCATTCCAAGTGTCAGCATAGTGAAACATTACACAATAGTATCAGTCTGGAATTTACTTGGATGTAGTGGATACCCTGAAGGATACCAGGAACCTCTGTATATGGGTCACAGGTAGAAGCCAACTGCCCCAGCAGAGAGAGAACTCTATTGTAAAGGACCAGAGAGTAAATAGCCTTGTGGGCCATGTAGTGTTTCACAGCTACCCAACTTGCTATAGTAACTTAAAGCAGTCACAAATATGTCACAAATATGTGTAGCTGTGTTCCAGTAAAACTTGATTTACACTGGGCATTAGTGGTGCATGCTTTTAATCCCAGCATTTGGGAGGTAGAGTAGATCTCTGTAAATTCAAGACTAGCCTGATCCATAGGGTAAGTTCCAAGACAGGCAAAGCTACATAGAGAAAACCCTGTCTCAAAAAAACAAAACAAAAATAACAAAAACTTGATTTACAAAAACAGTGAGTAGGCCACCCCTGTGCCAGAGTTATCCAGCCTCTGGTCTCTCAAAAGACCCTAGAGCCAAGAATGAGGGAAACACTGGGTATGATGACTTATCCTCATGATCTAGTAATTAGGAGGCTGAGCAAAAAGGATTGGGGTGAGTTCCAAGCCAGCCCGAAATATCGTGTAAAACCCGATCCCAAGAAAAACAAACAAACAAAAACAAAGAGGAAATCTAGATTGTAACCCAGCCTTGACATCTGTCATATTCAGGACATACTCTATGCTGGGCGTTGGTGGTACATGCCTTTAGTCCCAGCACTAGGGAGGCAGAGGCAGGCAGATCTCTGTGAGTTTGAGGAGTTTGAGGCCAGCCTGGTCTACAGAGTGAGTGCCAGGACAGCCTCCAAAGCAATACAGAGAAATCCTGTCTCAAAAAACAAATAAACAAAGAAAAAAACAAAGAACAAACAAACAAAATCATATTCTACTTGTCTCACAGGGACATGGTGAGACTACAGTGAAATTACATGACTATCTTGCAAATGTTAGCAAAATGGTGAGAGCTATATGCATGCTTAGTTGGATTCCTCTTACATGCCATGAACTGTTCTAGGTCTGAGAACAAATCAGTAAAAACAATAACAACAATAACAAACTAGGCAATGTGGGCTATGTGGTCTAGTGAGAGCAGAGAGCCATTAATAAGATGATATATGGTACCATGAGAATATAAAGAACTTCTTATTAGCCAGGCAATGGTGATGGTGCACACCTTTAATCCCAGAACTCCAAAATCAGAGGCAGTAGTATCAAGACCAGCCTGGTCTACAAAGTGAGTTCCAGGACAGCCAGGGTTGTCACACAGAGAAAGACTGTCTCAGAAAAAAAAATAATAATAATTGCATATTAGGGCTAGGGTAGGGCTCAACAGAGTGTACGCCACCTAGCAATGCATGAGGTCCCATCCACAGTACTACAAACAAACAAATGTTGTAAGATATGCAGGGGGGAGGTGGGAAGAGAAGGGAGAGAGGGAGGAGCAGGGACCACCAGGGGCTTTTTTAAGTATTGTGAAAACCTTGGCTTTCATTCAAGGGAACCTTGAAAGGGACCTTTGGACCTGAGCTGAGCTCTGTGCTAAAGGCACACTAAGATGTTTGGTAGAACATGGAACAAGCCAGGTGCTTCTGAATATCAGAATCAGTTTGTATTTGAAAATTGGTCTTCTGGGTAGGAAAACTATAGTTTTGGCCCTGAGCTATGGGTCAGCTATGGTAATGCCAGGAATTGGAGAAGAGAGCTGGTAGGTCTGAATGGTAAGAGAATCAACATCAAAATGTCCTTTGGCCATGGAAGTCACACACACTCCCATTGCCATCTTTTATTCTCAGCTTTAAAGAGATGGGGGGGGCGGTGCTAGAGAGATGGCTCAATGGTTAGGAGCACTGGATGCTTGTGGAGAGGTCCAGGTTCCATTCTCAATACCCACATGACTGCCTAATAACAGTCCATAACTCTGGTTCCAGGGCATCCATTGTTCTCTTCTGGCCTCTAGAGACACACAGTGCACTTATGGTGGCGTGTACATTAAAAGAAAGATAGAAAGAAATAAAGGAAGGAAGGAAGGAAGGAAGGAAGGAAAGCCAGGCTTTGATCATAGCATTTGAAGGCAAAGGCAAACAGATCTCTGTGAGTTGAGAGGCCAGCCTGGTCTACAAAGCAAATTTCAGGCTAGCCAGGATACATAGAGAGACCCTGTCTCAAAAAATAAATTAAAAAGAGAAAGAAATAGTAAAACAATAATAAAAAAAAAATTTTGAGACAGGGTTTCTCTGTGTAGCCCTGGCTGACCTTGAACTCAGAGATCGGCCTGCCCCTGCCTCTGGAGTGCCAGAATTAGAGGCGTGTGTCACCACTAATAAAACAAAAGTTTTTAATCTGTTCTTCATTCTAACAAGTAAAAAACCCACTAAGCCATTTTATACTCATCCAAGATTCACTTTTTATTTACTGTTATTATAAGTGTATGTGATGAGAGAGAGACAGACAAAGACAGAGAGATACAGGGTATGAGAGTGTTCAGGTGTGTGCATGCCATGGTGTATATATAGGTTAAAGGACAACTTCCTGTGATTGATTCTCTCCTTTTCCTGTAAGTTATGGGGATCATCAGGATCATCAGGCTTGGGCAGCAAACCCTTTACTTGCTGAGCCATCTTCCTGGCCTCTTTGTTTTTGTGTTGTTTTTGTTTTGTTTCTGCTTTGGTGTGTGTGTGTGTGTGTGTGTGTGTGTGTGTGTGTGTGTGTGTGTGTGTGTGTGTGTGTGTGGTCTCAGTGTGTAGTCCTGGCTGACCTGGAACTCTTTATGTATACCAGACTGGGCTTGAATTCTCCTAGAAGTCTCAGAGATTTATTTGCCTCTGCCTTCAAGTGCTGGGATTAAAGGTGTGCACCATCACTCCTGGGTCTCATTTTGCTTTTGAGACAAGGTCTCGCCATGTATCTCATGTCAGCATAAGGACTCCCTATCCCCTCGATGTGCCCACTTAGTGCCCATGACAAGTGTGAGCTACCACATCTGGCAGATTCAAAAGTCTGACCCTATTCCTATCAAGAGAGCTAAGAAACCAGATACCTTCAAATATTACAGATGTGTTTGTAGTGGAGACAGCCTCTTTGGAGGTACTTGTTTTAAGTTTCTCAACTGAAGTCAGGGGTAGGTCAAATGCAGAATACTGATGTGCATAAGTGTTTTGCCTGCATGTATGTGTGTGTACTATGTGTATACCTGGTGCCCCTGGAGGACACAAGAGGGCACTGAATCCCCTAGAACTGGAGTTACGGATGGTTGTGAGCTACCATGTGAGTGTTGGAAACTGAACCCCAGTCCTCTGAAAGAACAAGTGATCTTGACTGCTGAGTCATCTCTTCAGCCCATAGGGAATCCTTTTCTTGAGATTAACACCAAATGTATAGAAAAGGACAAGAATCTACCATACCCTTACCCTGTGAAAAGTAGTTGGGTGGGGCAAAGATTAAGCCAACATCACAGACTATTGATTAGGATTTCATGAAACCTCCATGTCCCTCTGAGAGAGCTGGAAAGCAGATTCTGGAGTACACACTAAGATACCTGCAGTCCTGTAGAATGTAGAAGCACTTTGCACAGAGGTATACATTGTTTTCTTGAGACCGTGGTTAAAATCAAAACTCAGAGCAAGGTATGTGATGTGCCTCTCGGCACAAACAGGAGGTGTGTAGATAACTTTGGGGAGGAATATGTCTCAGAACATCTCTTGGTGTGAAGAGCCACCATGACTACAGCAACTCTTATAAAGGAAAACATTTAATTAAGCCTGGCTTACGGTTTAGAGGTTTAGTCCATTATCATCACGGCAGGAAACATGGTGGCATGCAGGCAGACATGGTCCTGGAGAGGTAGCTGAGAGTTTTACATCTGGATGTGCAGGCAGAAGGAAGCGAATGTGACACACTTGCCAGGCCTGAGCTTCTGAAGGCTCAAAGCCCATCCGCTACTGACACACCTACTCCAACAAGGTCACACCTCTTCATAGTGTCACCCCTTATGGGCCTATGGGGACCATTTTTATTAAAACCAAAAAGGCCATTTGTCTTATTTGGGGTTGCTATTGCTGATATAACACCATGACCAAAACCAAGCTGGGGGAGAAAGGGCTTACTTGGCTTTCACTTCCATGATTGAAGGAAGTCAGGGCAGGAACTCAAACAGGGCAGGAACCTGGAGGCAGGAGCTGATGCACTGGCCATGGAGAAGTGCTGGTTACTGGCTTGCTCTCCATGGTTTTCTCAGCCTGCATTCTTATAGACCCCATGACCACCAGCCCAGGGGTGGCCCCACCAACAATGGGCTTAACCATTGATCATTAATTAAGAAAATGCCCTACAGGCTTGTCTGCTTCCAGCCTGAACTTCTGGAGGCATTTTCTACATTGAGGCTCCTTTCTCTTAGATGAATAATACCTGTGTCGAGTTGATATGAAACTAACCAACACATTGCAATAACGTCCCTGAGAGAAATATGAGTGGCTGAGACTAGTGTCCGGTGTAAGGGTTTCCAGTATATACATTTTGAATCTTTGAACATCACACTGGGTCAAACTCAATTTGAACACTATGTGTCACAACCAATCCTTCAGTCTTACAGTGTTCAGGACTCTGGGAAAGTAGTGGATGTTCATATCATCATCCAAGACTAGATGTCAGCTGTGAGGAGTAGTCGCAGTAACAGCTAGTGACCCAGTAGGACAGCATTCCATTCACTTTTGGTCACTTTTTCAAATTTCAAAATTGGCAAACAACTTCAACTGTTTTCAATGGGCATCAAATACTCAAATGCCTTTACCTCTTGATCTCGAGGTTTCCTTTCCACATCCCCACTTTCTGTATGTGTGTGTATTTTAACTATTTTTATTGTAGCTGCCATGTGGGTGTTGGAAATTGAACCTAGATCCTTTGGAAGAGTATCCAATGCTCTTAACCACTGAGCCATTTCCCCGGTGCTTGACCTTCTGTGTTTTCAAGTGTCATGCATCTCAAAGGATCCTGACTGCTTGCTACTCTCTCTGAAGTGTGGATTTTAGGTTCCCTGTCTTCATTTTGACTTCACTCTGGAATCTCCTTGTGCCTTGAGGCAAAGTGTCATCCTAGTCTCTGGATCCTTTCTCACTGCCCAGGTTCAGCCTCTGTATCTCCAATCACTAGCCCAGAAACCTTGTGACACCGATTCCCAGAGTCCCTCCCTGTGAAGTGTCCTGGGTTCTTTCATTGGTTGAGCACAGCCTGGCTCTATCTGTTACCCCTAGAGATTCAAAGCCTTATCACTATCCCCAAAATAAACCTGAACACAAAACCACGCTCTCGCGTTTCAGCTTTTCCTCTTAGACCCTTGAACTCTGGCTCTACCTGGATGCATAGAATGTAACAAAGAGCACATTCAGGAGCCTTTGAATTCAGGTAACACAAAGCCTGGTTGCTCGCCGCACATAGTGTACCTGGAGTCTCTGGGGAGAAGCCGACCTGAATCTGAAGCAGACTTGCATTTGGATGGCAAGGGGCCTCAGCACTCTACTCTTGGCAGGTGGCTGGCCCAGTGCTGCCTATGTCTAGGTGAATGGATGAGACCTTTGCTTTGAGATTGGCTATATGCCTGGTTTTCTCTCACAGTGGTGCCAGGAGCTTCAGCTGTTCTGCCAAGTCATTAGAGGCTCTAGTCTTGCAATTCACACCATGAAATGGTCTCCAAACTGCAGTCGCAGAATACCTGGGGGTACAACCCTCCCTTACACATTTGATCTACATAAACCTAACATTGAACTTTTCTAGCATCTGTGTCTTTAAAGATGCTCACAGATTAACTTCTGGAGCTTTGGCATCTGTACCTGCAAAATTATCAGCCCATAGCTATTCCCATGTGTTGCTACTACAGTTCCTTAAGAAAATTCCCATTAGTATTTTCAAAGCACCAAGCACAGAATATGGCCAAAAGCATATATAACCCTGTTTCCAGCATGTATAACCAAGTACCCAGAGCTCTTACCTAGCCCTCCTCCTCTTCTTCATTTTTTGTTTGTTGTTTGTTTTTCCAAACAGGGATTCTCTGTGTAGACCTTGCTGTCCTGGAACACACTCCTGTCAACCAGGCTGGCCTGAATTCATGGAGATCTACGTGCCTCTGCCTCCCAAGTGCTGGCTGGAATCAAGGGTGTGTGCCATTACCACCCAACTCGAGGGCCACTTTTAAAGATTTGTTTATTTTTATGTGCATTTTATTTTTGTTTTGTCTGCATGTATAACAGTTGTGAACTGCCTTATGGGTACTGGGAATTGAACCCTGTCTTCTGGAAGAGCAGCTGGTGCTCCTGACTCCAGCCCTCAAAGACACTTTTTAAAAATTTATTCTTTGTGTCTTTTACATCATATCTCCACATCATGTCTCCAGATCTCAACCCCCCATACACACAACAAAATAAAATAAAATAAAATAAAATTTAAGAGAAGAAAGAGAAAAAAGGGAAGAAAGGGAGAATCTCATCATGGAAGTGAGTCACTCAGTAAATCTTATCCATACATTTTTGCATGCAGGTCTTCATCCCTAAGAATCATTGGTTTGGTTTAAAGTCCCTGGTCCCTGCTACACCATCAACGCTGGTCCCTCAATGGGACGCTTCCTGAACATCCCATTGCTGCCCCTGTGTCTTGGAGATCATGAATCCCTGGGTCTGCAGGACCAACCTTCCCTTCCCCCATGCTCCAGAAGATCACAGATGGGGTGGATGTTGGAGTGGGCCAACACATGACTCTGGTTCTGGGCCTGGGTAGTTGCAGGGTTGGTTGCTCAGCCCTCCAGCTTTCCTGTCTTCACCACCTGGGGGAGCTCTCCAGCATGGCCCTGGCTAGTTCACCCCATTTCTCCCCATCTCATGTCCTCAGGGTTGGTTCTCCCACACCTATAGCTTCAGCTCCACTGTGGAGCCCAGGAGAGGTGTAGGGGCCACTCTCCCAAGTGCTGCAGCTGGTGAGGGGCAGGGACAGCTCTCCCACTCCTGTGACCTCAGGCCATCTCTCCCACCTGCTTCGGGCGTTGATGGGTGGGAGTGTAGGGGGTGGGGAGCAAAGCCACTTTAAATGTAGGAAATAGTGGAAATCATCGCCTTGACTGACTTCAGATATAAACTGGTAGAGTTCATTACTGCATCAAGATCACCAACCAGATCAGAACCCATCCAGTTTCCGGACTGGGGCAATTTAATGGGTCTTTGAGTTGACCCACTCTTTAGTTCTGAAAACTGGCTGTAGGTCACTCGGGGCTCCGAGGCTACCATCAAAAGGTTTGGGTCTAATGTCTTACCTGAGGTTCATTTTGGGGTTCCTCTGGTACTTTAGGGGATATATAAGTAAATGATCTCGGAGGAAAGAAAGCAAGTGACCACAGAGTTGACTAGTATTTCTGCTTCCTCACTATGGCCATGGCTAGGGGGAGTTGGTCTTTAGGTAAGAGGAGATAAATAGTAGAACCTAACTTGTACATTTATTAATAATAGGGTCATGGTGTGGTTCAGTTTTAGAGTTCAATCCCTAAATTCACTTCCCAGGATCATAAAAAGATTTTTGTATTTGTGTGCACTTCTGAGTGTGCAGGTGTAATCCACTGTTCTAAACATTACTGGCTGATATCTTGGAAGTATTTAGGGATTTCTTCAACAATAATTCCAGGTGAAAAAGCCAGCAGGTGCTAGAGGCCCACACTTATTATATAAGAACCTGAACACTTGTAGTCAACAAGGAAAATTCAAAGCTTTAACAGAAAGTGGGTAGGCATGGTAGATATTTTGTTGCCATGACAGGCTTCCTTAAAAGACAACTAAGGGGAGGAGAATTATTTTGGCTTAGTTTCAGAGCTTTCAGTCATTGGTCACTTGGCTTTGTTGCTGCTGAGACCTGTGTGGTGAAGCAGAGCATTATGGCAAAGCAAAGTGGCTTACCTCATGGTGACCTGGAAAGAGATGGACAAAGAGGAGGCCTAGAGCACAACACGGTCCTTAAGAACTTGCTTCTGGTGACCCACAAACATGTCCACCACTTCCCTGATGCTATTTAAATTGCAATTCTAGGACTGTTAAGATGATGCATTGGGTAAAAGCCTTGCTACACATGCCTGACTATCTGAGTTCCATCTTGGAAATAACAGTGGGAGAATCACCTCCCTAAAGCTGCCCTCTGATCTCCACACACGTTATGGTCTACATGCACCCACGCTCCCATCATACACACAATAACAATAATAAAATTATGAACCTTTCTATAGATTATCTACTGGTTATGTCAGAGCCCTCATGATCCAACCACCTAGCAGTGATTGGTGCAAACAGCTAGGGCTCAGATCTTCCACATATGAGTCCTATAATGATAGCCCTAAATAGCTTTCCCATGGGTAATTTCCATCCTCTGCCCAAATGCCCCACAACTCCTTCCATTCACTTCACTGACTGTGATGATGGGTACTTCTGCCACTAAAGGAGAGCATGGCAGTAAATACTGAGGGAGCCCAGGAGATAGAGCCACCCACCACCACCCACACTGTGCCTGCCTTCTGCCAAATCTCTTGCTACCCTCTAGATCAGGGATTCCATTCGCTGGGACTCCTTGTCTTACTTTCCCCTGTCCACTTGAGAGACTCTCTCCCCCTGTGATATCCCCAGCTGTAATCCATCATTCTTGGGAAAACAAAGCACTTAGGTGGCTTACTCATTGACTAAGTCATGATTCCAGTTTTTGATGAGCTGGTGCTGTCACTTTCCTAGTAGGTCATATTCCTACCAATTCTAAACGCAGAAACCATTCCACGAGTTGGCCAATAAGAAACAGCCTGGCCTCATCAGTGGGTCCTGTCATCACACACTTGGCATTGTGTGAGTCAGAGGCTTTCTACTCACACATATACTCTTGCTACTAACATAAACAAGACCCTTTGTGGGAGGTTGCTACTCTTCCCTTTTGAGGTAGTCCTTGAAGTTTCTGGTGATTAGAGAAGAGGAGCCAGAGTTTCAGATTGTCTGCACAATGTACTCTGAACAAAGCAAACTTTCTCTTTTGTTTCCTCTTCAGTATCCTTTGGTCCTGCTAAATTGGTTGTGTCTCATACTCTTGTGAATGGGGAGAAGAATGTGAAAGCTGCCCAGCTATTGACTATAAACACTTCTGGGCAAAATTCATTTGTATCAACTTCTTTCCAGTGGAAGATTAAGAATCTAGAAGAGACAATCAGCTACCCTCATTTAAGTCTCCCTTAAATGAGGTGAAACTATCTTATGACTATGGTTCCATCCTTGTCTATCAGAACCTCAGGGAACCCCACATTCAGAGTTTCACTCCAGATGTGGTCAGATCCAGTTCCACCTTTGTGCTTCCTAGGTGACTCCAGCCAGTGGCCAGACCTGAGACCATTTGCCTTTTTATCATTTATTTTTCAGTTGCATTTTCTTGCTCTGTTGTTCTAGACAGTCATAAATATGGCTGAGATTTCTTTCAACAAAGCTGTGTGCAGTGTTCAGCTTGATACCACGTCTGCATCCGGTAGTAACTTGCCTAGAATGAAGGCAGTACACTCTGGACATGATGTGTGGTGTTATCACAGTCACATTTTTTTGGCACTAAGACACAAAAGAGTTTAAAGTTGGTCCTTTTATTTATGGAGACCTGAAAGCCTGTGTCATCTTCGTGTCGATCACACCATAGCAACCTTCTAAGGTCACTTTGCCACCTGGGGCCTTCAAGAAAGACCACCACAGGCACTACCTCCTTTAAAGAGCCAGAGCCAGAGCCAAGGGAGCAAATGTACGTGTGTGTGTGTGTGTGTGTGTGTGTGTGTGTGTGTGTGTTCCCAGTCATGCTCAACGCCCTTCTTCTCTCCCCTCCCCCCCTCCTAACAAATCTCCTTAGTCTTCTGTCTACCCTTGTGCACCCTGCCTCTCCAGCTGGCCCCCAGCCCTCTTCCTGGCTCGCCCATCCCTACCTAATCTTCCCTTTTCACCCGGTCAGGCCCCGCCCCTTTGACCGTCTGTGCCCTCCTTCTCCAGCAGCCCCCGCCCTCACCTGCAACTGCTTGCGAGGGGCGGGGCCGGAATGACAAAGCACACGGGCGGCGCGGGACCCGCCCCCTGGCTCGGCGGTGCGTCGCCCTGCTGTTATGGAGACCCGCCGCGCGCGCGGGCGGCGATGATGGGCGGCCATGGCCCGGGCGGGCGGCGGCGGCGCAGCAGCTCCCGAACGCGCGGGGGGCGCGGCGCGGCCCGAGCCATGGGAGCTGTCCCTGGAGGAAGTGCTGAAGGTGTACGAGCAGCCCATCAACGAGGAGCAGGCCTGGGCCGTGTGCTTCCAGGGCTGCCGAGGGCTGCGGGGCGAGCCGGGGGGCGTGCGGCGCATCCGGGACACGGCAGACATCCTCCTGCGCAGGGACGGCTCGGTTGGCGCGCGGCTGGAGCCCGGTAAGGCGCAGTGGAGTGGGTGGGGGTGTGGCCGGCGCGGCGGGCGGGAGGCCGCTGAGGGCACCCGGTGCCAGGTGACGGGGCCTCGACCTTTCTCTAATCAGCGCAGAGACAGCGCTCTGAGAGACCGAGAAGGCCCCACCCTGCCCTCTGAATCTGGGAGTCCTTGTCTTCTCTTCGACCTAGGAGAGCCCTACCGTCACACAGCACACACACCATCTAGGATAACCTTACCAGCAGCACATCGCTCCTAATGTGCAGGCCAGCCGCCGGTTGACTGCTCGCGCCAGGGGACGCTTTCCCCAAAGGAGAGGGTCTTTGACTAAAAACCCGAGTATCTTTTACCCTTAAGTCCTGGAGCGCGGCATTTCAGAGGGCTCTCTCTAGCCTATTCTCTCCAAGCTGGGTTTGGGGGGTCTGTAACCCTCCAGCCCTTGCTCTAGCAGGGCCTGTGGGTGAATCCTTGTTGTTCCCATGAAGCTGGCACTGTCCTGGCGACACTGCAGACCTTTTAAGGTTAGAGATGTAGGTCTTTTTCTGTGTGTGTACGCGCGCGCGCGGGAGGCGGGGGGCAGGGTGCCTTGCTCAGAGTCTGTACCGAGTTGATACTGATTTCCTAAATTCAATTGTAAGTGCAAGAAAAGTGTATAATTTGTGATAAAAAAAAAAAAAACCAAACCAACCTTAAACATCAATAAAAAACACTTAGCTTTTTTAAGATTCTTGAAGTCTATTTAGGGTGGTGAGTTCAAGCGGCTATTTACTGTTCCCCTTTATTTCCCCCCTTGGGGACTTGTAGTTCTAGCATACAGTATACAGTGACATTACCCTAAAAGTTGATACCCTGTTGGGAGCACAAAGGCAGGCTGTGTGTTTGCTGAATGAAGGAAGGCTGGCCTCTCTCCAACCCTGAGAGCTGTGGGCTTGCAGAAATTCCCCCAAGCAGGCATCTGCGGGGGACTAGGAATGACAAGCAAAGCCAAACAGAAGCAATGGACAACAGCTGCTTCTGTAACCAGGAGGGCCCATTGTGCATACACAGGAGCCATCACTGCTTTCTCAGGCCTTCCCAGCTTGTACCCAGTTCTTTCCTCCCTCCACACCCCTGCCTAACACTTGCAAGTTGTTAAATTTTGTACAAAAACACTGATATATTTCACAGGGAAATAAGAAGCACAGCACCCAAGTAGGCTGAGGTTTAACCTTGGCCACATCTGCTCAGGAAGTGGCATAAATAGCCTACATTGGTGCTCACACTCTGGATTACTTCACCTTGCCAAGGCTGGCCTGGAGGGACAGGTGCACCACTGCTTTGACCTGGGGCTCCTGCAGCCTGTACAAGCATGGAGCTTTACTTCTGCAGCCCTATCTCCCTCACAAGACTATTCCTACTATATTCTACTTACTAAAGAGAATATAACCCGGGATCTGGCTCCCAGCACCACAGAGCAAGACAGGACAGCAGGGAGCCTGCTCTGCCTGGCCCTGTGAAGTTAAAGACAAGGAAGCTGAGACTTAGGGTTGTAGGTGGCTTGCTGTCATAGTGGTGGGCTGCACTGTGAACAAATGAAGCTGAGCTCCCTGTTGGATCTCTTCAGACCATCAACTAGGACAGCAGTAGCCTGTTCTCCATCCCCCAGAGTTGTGTCTATACTACCTTATTGTTCTCAGACTGGTAGCACTTTCTGCTGGGTCAAAGTTCAGGGCAGGCACTCCAAGTTGTCCTTTGGGGGAGAGGAACCGTAGCACCAAGGGATCCAATTTCACTTTCTATTCAGCATATCTTTAGTGTCAGTTGGTTAATAAACCTCATGAAGGTGAATGAGGTTTATGACTAGCTTCCCGCCCCCTCCCTCCCTTGCTGGATAGGATCTTGCTATGTTGTTGAAGCTGATAATGAACTATTGAGGTCAAGTGATTGTCCCATTCAACCCCATGATGCTGGGACTACTGGTGCTCATTGACTCTTTAGGGATTAAGATAAATGTGAAGCTGGGCAGCTGTGGTGCATGCCTTTAATCCCAGCACTTCTGAGGCAGAGGCAGGTGGATCTCTGTGAGTTTGAGGCCAACCTGGTCTACAGCTAGAACTATTACACAGAGAAACCCTGTTTGGGGGAGGTGGGGGTACTGTATTTACAAGAACAATGTCTGAGCTTCATAAATCAGCTGGAACTTCGAGGTAGTCACCCCCCCCTTCCCCGAAGTAAGCAGCCCAGCATTTTTCTGGAGGAATTGAGCAACAGTGAATTCCCTAAAGGATCTGTGTAGTTTTTTTTGTTTTTTTTTTTTTTCTGAAGTAGCTGTCATGGAAAAAAAAATGCTCATACCTTATTGTGAGTATTAGAGTTTGTTTTTGATGCCAGTAGAGTTTCTTAATCTGAATTGGATTTGGGGTCCATTGGATGTTGACACCAGTTAGGTCAATCTCTAAGCCATGCAGGTCTTAATCTCCACCTAATTTTTTGAGACAGAGTCTCACATTAACCCTGGAGCTCACTATTTTGGCTAGACTTGCTGCCACCTAGTATATGCCCCCAGCACTGGGGTTATAGGCCCCTGCCACTAAGCTCAACTTTTAGATGGGTGTTAAACGGATCCAATTTCAGTTCTTCCTAGGAGACTTCTTAGTCACCCTAGAAGTGTGTGTGTGTGTGTGTGTGTGTGTGTGTGTGTATGTGTGTGTTGTACACACCTGAGACAGGTTCTTGGAACTCAAGACCCTCCAGCCCCAGTCTCTCAAGTGCTAAAATTACCACAACATCTGACTTATTCTTTTTTAATTAATATTTATTTTTGTCATTTTTAATTGTGTATGTATATACCTGAATTCAGGATGTGTCTGTAGAATCCAGAGGTGTTGGAAGCCCCCTGGAGCCAGAGTTACCAGGGTTGTAAGCTACCTGGCATGGGTGTTGGGAATTAGATTCAGGACTTCTGGAAGAACAGTAGAGTGATTTTTTTTTTTTTTTTTAATTTGGATGTTTTGATGTTTTGAGACAGGATTTCTCTGTATAGCCCTGGCTATCCTGGAACTTGCTTTGTAGACCAGGCTGGCCTCTCAACTCACAGAGATCCGCCTGCCTCTGCCTTGAGAGTGCTGGGATTAAAGATGCACACTCCCACTACCCTGCTAGGACAAAGTTTTTTGTTGTTGTTTTTGTTTTTTTTTTTTAAGCCCAGAAAAGAAACTATCAGGTGATAGTTCCTGAGACAAAGCTGATTCCTTAAGTGAAGTTTGGTTAGTGATCAGGGACCCACAGTGTTTTCAGTGGCCATTGTCTGTCTCAAGCTCCAAGGTAGTTTATTCGGGAGCATGACCACTTCCTAAGTGGGGTTTAGCTATCAGCCTGGTGGAGTCTGCAGCTTCCAGGCCCACCAGCCTGAATCTGCTGGTTAGTCATCTCTCCTGCAGGAAACCCATGTAGAGAGGTAGAGGCTGGACCTTGAAGGTTAAGATCTTTACCCTCCTCTAAAGTGGGGTGAATGGTCATGTTGTCTCTTCTCCCTGTATCTACCTGTCCTCTTTTCATTCTTGTGTACATACAATTCTCTGTTTTCAGGGTTTTTATTTGTTTGCTTATTTTGTGGGCGTATGTGCCTCTCACATATGCCAGCCTGTCCTTGACTTCACTGTGTAACTGGGCTGGTTAGTTCTATGTCAACTTGACTCAAGGTAGAGTCATCTGGGAAGAAAAACTGCCCCACCAAATTGGTCTGTGGGGCATTTTCTTAATGAGTGATTGATATAGAAGGGCTGAGCACCTTGTGGGTGGTGCAAACCCTTGGCAGGTGGTCCCGGGTATATAAGAAAGTAAGCTCAGCAGGGTGGTGGTGCATGCCTTTAATCCCAGCACTCAGGAGGCAGAGGCAGGCAGATCTCTGTGAGTCTGAGGCCAGCCTGGTCTACAGAGCCAGTTCCAGAATAGGCTCCAAAGCTACACAGAGAAACCCTGTCTCAAAAAAAAAAGGAAGGAAGGAAGGAAGGAAGGAAGGAAGGAAGGAAGGAAGGGAGGAAAGGAGGAAAGGAGGAAAGGAGGAAAGGAGGAAAGGAGGAAGGAAGGAAGGAAAGGAGGAAAGGAGGAGGAAAGGAGGAGGAAAGGAGGAGGAAAGGAGGAGGAAAGGAGGAAGGAAGGAAGGAGGAAAGGAGGAGGAAAGGAGGAGGAAAAAGGAGGAGGAAAAAGGAGGAGGAAAAAGGAGGAGGAAAAAGGAGGAGGAAAAAGGAGGAGGAAAAAGGAGGAGGAAAAAGGAGGAGGAAAAAGGAGGAGGAAAAAGGAGGAGGAAAAAGGAGGAGGAAAAAGGAGGAGGAAAAAGGAGGAGGAAAAAGGAGGAGGAAAAAGGAGGAGGAAAAAGGAGGAGGAAAAAGGAGGAGGAAAAGGAGGAGGAAAAAGGAGGAGGAAAAAGGAGGAGGAAAAAGGAGGAGGAAAAAGGAGGAGGAAAAGGAGGAGGAAAAAGGAGGAGGAAAAAGGAGGAGGAAAAGGAGGAGGAAAAAGGAGGAGGAAAAAGGAGGAGGAAAAAGGAGGAGGAAAAAGGAGGAGGAAAAAGGAGGAGGAAAAAGGAGGAGGAAAAAGGAGGAGGAAAAAGGAGGAGGAAAAAGGAGGAGGAAAAAGGAGGAGGAAAAAGGAGGAGGAAAAAGGAGGAGGAAAAAGGAGGAGGAAAAAGGAGGAGGAAAAAGGAGGAGGAAAAAGGAGGAGGAAAAAGGAGGAGGAAAAAGGAGGAGGAAAAAGGAGGAGGAAAAAGGAGGAGGAAAAAGGAGGAGGAAAGGAGGAAAGGAGGAAAGGAGGAAAGGAGGAAAGGAGGAAAGGAGGAAAGGAGGAAAGGAGGAAAGGAGGAAAGGAAGAAAGGAAGAGGAAAGGAAGCTGAGTGAGCCTTGGGGAGCAAGCTAGTAAGCAGCAGCATCCCTCCATGGCCTCTGCATCAGATTCTACCTCTAGGTTCCTGCCTTGAGTTTCTGCCCTGATTTCCCTCAGTGGTGGACTATAATACAGAACTCCCCAAGTTGCTTTTGATTATGGTGGTTTATCACAGAAATAGAAAGTCTAAGATGGTAACTGAGGTTGACCTTGAATTTTTGTTACCACCTCCCAAGGGCTGGGGTCATAAATGTGTACCCACGCCTAGTTTATACAGTGTTGGAGATGGAACCCAGGGCTTTGTTCATGATAGGCAAGCATTCTACCAGCTGAGCTACATCTCCATACCTGCCCTTATTAACTTTTGGTAAGACTTTTACCAGGTGGTCCCAATCTTGCTCTTGCATTTGGGGAGCATCTCTGCTCCATACTCTTCCTACCCATCCTTTTCTGCTTGCAGGTCTGAGGCCCACTGTCCCTTGAAAAGTTCCTGGATCTCAGTGTTGAGTTTCTGTGGGCAGCTTCCCATTCCAGTTTATCTTGCATGGATATGAGGCCTTCCCAACCCTGCTTGTGTTGTAGTCTTGAGTTCCTATATATACTGGATCTGGCACTGGTTTCCATGGAACTACAATTTTATTTTCACTCTTGATTTTTTTTCTTTTCCTTCCTTTCTTTCTTTCTTTCTTTCTTTCTTTCTTTCTTTCTTTCTTTCTTTCAAGACAGGGTTTCTCTGTGTAGCCCTGGCTGTCCTGAAACTCACTCTGTAGACCAGGATGGTCTCGAACTCACAGAGATCCACCTGCCTCTGCCTCCCAGGTGCTGGGATTAAAGGCCTATGTCGCCATCATTATGTATATTTTTGCTCTTATTGCCCAACAATGCTGAAGAGTAGGCCCTTTCATTTCATAGGGCAGTGGTGGGGATATGTTGGAATGAGGCAGTGTGGGCTGGTGAGACAGAGTGTCCAGGAAGCACAGCCAGGGTTCTCTCCCTCCACCTTGTCTGGGTAGCTTGTTATGGTACCTGCATGTGTAAACTGGGTGCTCACTTGTCTGTCTCTCAGCCTTATGCTCCAATTTTGAGCTATAAATGTCATAGGACCTCTGGAGTTGAGAAGCCACAGCCTGGCTGTTGGCATTAAAGCCCTTGAGCTTCATCGGTGACCAGGGCTGCCTGTTCAGCTGACTTTTCTTCTTATACAGCTTAGTATTGCATGTGACCCTGTCTAAGGATAGTGCTCCCAGTCACCCTGAGGGGACCCAAAAAAGAGTAGGAAGGTGATAGTGTGATGGTGAATGCCTTTAATACTAGCACTCAGGAGCCAGAGGCAGAGGCAGGTGGATCTCTGTGAGTTCGAGGCCAGCCTGGTCTATAGAGCAAGTCCCAGGACAGGCTCCAAAGCTATGCAGAGAAACCCTGCCTCGGGGGAGGGGCGTGGGGAGTACGAAGGAGACATTCCATTGCAGGGGAGGGAATTTGTTTCTGGGATACCAGAATATTTGTGGTTGAAACATGTTCATTGAGCCAGGTCCTTTCACGTGGTCCCTGCCTGTAGCTTCTTGAGTCCCTGTCATTGCTGTGCTGCCCATTTCATTTCTGTAAGGCACCCCAGAGCCTTGTGCCCTGTGAAGGTCACTCAGCTAAGGTATGGTGGGGCTAACACCAGGCTACCTTGGATGGGTGATTGAAGCCTGTTGAGAGGTGCTCACGGGGCAATGCAGAACAGTGTTGGGCTTACTCTTCCTGTAGAGCATCTTGTTGAGATCCCCACACTGCACATGAAGAAACTGAAGGTCATAGAAGAGATCAGCTGTCCAAAGTCAGTTAGATGAGCATGGCATGCACCTGCCTCAGAGCTGCTGTTTGTGTTTCTGTAGCCTTACAGCACACCACCAAAGGGGAGCTCTGGCCTGTGCCACAGCAGCAGGTGTCCATGTGCCACACCTTTGTGTACCTTGGCCAGATTCAGCTTGGGATGCAGTGTCCAGGGTCCATGCAAATGAACCCTTGGCACAAATGTGGGTTGCAGCCCGAGGAATGCAGCCCTGAAAAAGACTCCCTGTGTAGGTCTTGATGGCCAGTGCCCTGTCCTTGAGCCCTCCAACTCAGAAAAGGGGAAGTCAGGACTTAATGCTTCGGGGTTGTGGCAGGACGCTTGGCCACTCTGGGTGTGGGTGTATGCTGGGTGTGTCTGTGAGCTGGGTATGTGTGTGTACAGCTTTTCCAGTTTAGTTTCATCTCTGAATTAGGCCTTGTAAGAAGGCAGTTTTTCAAGTGTATTTTTCCCTCTTTGATACTGCCTGTGTCTAAGTTTGATTGTCCCAGAAAACTTCAAGATACATTAAGTCAGGATACTAGCCCACACTAGCCCACATCTTTGTTTACATGCTCTTCATTGTGCTTCTAGAAGGAGATAGCCTTACATCTTAAGCAGCCTGTGGGGTCCCTGTGATACTTGCATGGTTCGGGTGGTAATAGGGGTGCAGCTCCAACCTTGCTGCCATGGTCAAGGCCCCAAATTTTTTTCCATACTCATCTGTTGCCAATCTGGTGTCCACAGAGAATCTTTCAGTGTCTGACGCAGCACAGGTGTGTTAAAGCTGGGGGCCACAGCCAAGGACCTCTCAGCCTTTCATACTGGGAGTTCTGGTCCCAGAATATAGACCATTTAAACAGATGTGCTGGGGTTTCTGCTCTGCTCCTTAACTGATTCTTCACAGGAAGTTGGCCTCTAGCTTACAGCTGCCTGTAACCAGTTACAAATGATCTGATGTCCTCTCCTGGTCTCTGTGGGCATGCACGTGGTGAGTTTATGTATATGCAGACCAAACACTCATATACATGAAGTAAAAAATAAATAAATCTTTAAATATATATTTCATAATTTATTTGTGTGTGAATGTGCAGGCACAGCCCATATGGGATACATATGGAAGGCAGAGGACAACTTGCAGGAACCAGTTCTCTCCTTCCTCTATACGGACTCTGGGAATTGAACTCAGGTTGTCAGGCTTGGTGAAAAGTGCCCTTACCCACTGAGCCATTTCACCAATGTCCCACCCCAAAGAAATACTGACTCCCTCTTTCCAACACATTCTGTTTATCATGTTTTATTTTATTTAACATTTATTACTTGCATGTGTGTGTGTGTGTGTGTGTGTGTGTGTGTGTGTCTATGAGTGTGAGCCTGTACATGCTGTGACACATGAGAATAACTTTCAAGGTTCAGATTCTTCCTTCTGCTTTGCTTTTGGGGATGGAACTCAGGTCAATAGGCTTGAAAAGCAAGCACTTTTACCTACTGAGCCATCTTGCAGAATCTAATTTTGTCAGTTGCATACTCTATCTTCCTGCTAGGACCAGTGGTGAGGTCTTGGTGATGTGCCCAGATGTGTCACCAGAGGTTAGTATGGAAGTGTAGCAGGAGCGTGGAAGTCAGGAAGTCAGGCCTGCCCATTATTTTATACTATTTGTTGTTTCACATTAGCACTGCTGATACAGGTCACCTCCAGATCTGCCAGTAGAGGACTAGATTCCTGCTGTAGGAAGATACTTACTGGGAACGGTGTGTGTGTGTGTGTGTGTGTGTATGTGCATGTGTGTGCATGCACACGTGTGCACATGGATGCACACTTAGAGAAGCCTGCTGCTCCCACTCAGTCCAGGATGAGCCACCACCCATCTGTGGAAGAGGAAGGACACACCTTTGCCCTACAGAACTCTGTTTGTTAAACAAACAAGCACAGGACTCCAACTCTGTGCCTTCCTGTGGGTGGTTCTCTCTCTTGGCTTTCACCAGTTTCCAAGGCTGATGCTTGACCTGGGTCACAACTCAGTTTTGCAGTTCATTTCTTGACAATGGAAGCCACCTACCTGTATGTGTGGCTTACTTACTAAGTGCCAGTCACTGGGTGTGTTTTCACTCAACCTGACAAAACCTCTGTGGTAAGTGATAATCACTTTTGTGGGAGGAAAGTGCTACCACTTAGTCACATGACCTTTGACCCCACAGTCTCTTGGCTGCAGGCTGCACCCTGACCTAGGAGATAAGTAGGTGCTGTATTTTCACTTTTCCAAATTTATTTCTTGAGTTTAGCAAATCCATATATTTCAAAATAAGAAAGTTTCTTTTTTTAAAATTTAATTTTATATGTATGAGTGTTTCCCTGAATGTGTGTATGTGTACATGCCCGATGCCCATAGAAGCCAGAAGACAGCATTGAATCCCCTGGTACTGGAGTTACATATGGTCATTAGCTAGCTGTCTTGTGAGTGATGGAAATGGAATGAGTCTTCTATAAGAGTATCCAGTACTAAAATTCTGAAAGTTTAAAGGGAAGATCTTGAAGGAGCCCTGTGTCACTGCCTGGATGCCCTTCCCTCCATACAGGCTTCCAAGAATGTGAGGGTTTCTGGCACATGCCAGCACTCAGGCATGTGTATTTCCTCCTAAAATTTGGCTGCTCTTTTTTTTCCCCCCTGAGTGGAGGCTTTGGATCATCTCAGCACACAAAAGACATCTTATTGGGTTGTTTGTTTGAAGCAGGGTCTTTCTGTGTTATCCAAGTTGACCTTAAGCTTGGAATCTTACTGCCTCAGCCTCCCAGATCTGGTTTCAAGTAAATTTCTTTTCTTTCCACCCTTCCTGGCTACCTTGTTCTTTTTAGTGACAAGTAATGTCCTGGGAGTGGATGCCCTGTGTATCTGTCTTTAGTGGGTATGTATGCATTTTTGGTGTAGAATAGATTCATCACTGAGTGTTCTTGTAGGTTTTGTAATGCATGGGTGTGCGTTCTAAAGTCTGACCTGCTAAATCAGGAGGTGAGAGAGTGTATAACTTTGCTGGACTTGGCAGGTTGCCTTGTGAGGGTTGAGGCCAGTTCCCTTGTCCACCAGAATGGTGTATGCTGTGTCTTCATTGCACATGCCCCTCAACTATGTGTTTTGGCCATATAGGGACTTCTGAGCACTGTGCCTGAGATGCAAGACAGGACATCTTTTGAACTTAAAAAGGCTCTGCTCTTTAGCTTTCATTCACCCTCAAAATATTCTCAGAAGTCTAGACTAGCGGTGTAGGTCAAAGCCTTCCTAAGATGTTTAAAGTCCCCTTTAGCTGAATGAAGAGGGGTTATATCATGTAGAACCAACTGGTCCTTCCATTCCACTGTACCACATGAGACTGGGCCCTCCACATCCATCCAGTATTGCACCTTAGGAAGTGTCTCTGTATCTGTTACCTCACTTCTTCCTTGAGGTGATACCGTAAGTTAGGCAGGAAAGTGCCATTTCTGTCCTGTGGGTGGCTCAGACACTTGCCCCATAACTGTGGACTGGTCAGAACCTGACTTCAGTTTCTTGGAGGACAGCTGGTGGCCCTGGAGGCAAATGGTGGCTCCAGCTGCCAAGCTCCTCCTACCACCATTAATGGCAGTGCACCCTCCCTGGAAGCTTGCTTGCTCTGGAGGAGGGGCTGGGGCTGCAAAAGTCACAGGCAGTTCTCCAAATGTATGTCTTACTTCCATGACATAGGATCATTTCCAGGGACACCCCCTAGCCCCTTGATTTCTCCTCGTTTGCTGAACCAAAGAATCTGAGATGCCTGTGCTCTTCTTAGGGTGAGAATGCCCTTCTTGGGGAAATGAGCACTAAGCTGAGTCTGAGTCCTTAGCAGAAATGATGCTGATAGAAACTTGATACCCCACTTCCAGCCCTAAGGAGTCCCAATGGGAACTCCTTGGCCCAGCTCCATCATTCATTCACCTGCATGATTTCAAGTGAAATTCTTCATATGTAGAGAAGACATCTTGAAAGCTGGATGTTATGGTGCACACTTCTAGTCTCAGCACTCAGCAGTGTTGAAGCTACCACTAACATTTGTTAGCTTTGACTTATCTCTGGGCCTGGCCTCTGGCTGTGTGGTGGTCACTGTCATCACAGAATCTCACAGAGCCAGAGCTTGCTCATTAAAACCCAAGTCTTCCCTGGCATAGTGGCATGTACCTGTAATCCCAGCAGTCAAGAAGCCAAGGCAGGAGGATTGTAATGACTCTGATCTAGACAATAATGTTTTACCTCAAAAACTCCCTTAATCTTTTCAACTTGAAGCATCATGATATCCATAAACAATTTTGGCACATTTCATGTTAACATTGACTATTTACGCTTTAAAAATATTCTCATGGGCTAGGATCGTAGCTTAATTGGTATAGTACTTATATAGCAAGCAGGCCCTGGGTTCAGGTTCTACTACATAAGCTGGGTGTATTTGCACACATCTATAACCCCGGTACTGGGGAGATAAAAGCAAGAGGTCATTCTTAGCTACATGGTGACTTTCAAGGCTAGCCTGGTATACATGAGAAGGCCAGGCACTTAATCCCAACACTCGGGAGGCAGAGACAGGTGGATCTCTGTGAGTTAGAGGCCAGCCTGGTCTATAGTGTGAGTTTCAGGACAGGTTCCAAAGCTACATCCTGTCTCCAGTCACCCCCAACCCCAAATATGACTAGAAAGCTGCTCAGAGCTGAAGACTAGGAATGGCTGTATGTTCAGAACTGGCTCACCATCCATCCACCAGCCTGCCCAGCCTTCATGACTTCCTGACTCAGAGCACTGGCCTTTTCCAGGAAGTACCCTTATTCTTGCTCAAATTGTCTTTCATCTTTTTAGTGTCTGAATCCAGCCACAGCTGCAAAGTTTTGTTAAACATCCAAAGTGGGCTGGGGATAGTCCCTAGGATCACAAATCTTCTGACAGCATGTTCTTTGAACTCACTTCTTTATTGCCTCACTGATGTTGGAGAATGGATTGTTTTCCATTATTTTAATGGATCTCACAGTCTCTATCTTTGGCAATCTTCCTGGTTCTTGATGCAATTTGAACATATTTGTGGAGTTAGCAGGTTTACCTAGCTACCTAGCAGGTAATTTTGTGATTTTTTTTTTTTTTTTTTTTTATGTCTCACTTCATCCTAGAACTTGAAGAAGCTGTAGCTCATATCATTGCATGGGTCTACCCTTATACATGATTAAAGGAGGCCTGGGGAAGGGGGACAGTTGACAGTGGGGAGTTGCTGGTAGCACAGATTGTAAAATGTCTGGCCTGCCTCATTGAGCCACCACCACTCACTAGCTATGATGCCTTGAAGTCAGCCTTCACCCTTTGCTTTTGGCTTCTCATCTGTGAAATGGGTGCCAGAGCTATCTACCTCTTGGGCTGTAGCTGAGCCACATGAGTACGCCCTTGAAAATGCTGACTCACTTCTTGGTGTTTACTAGTGATGTATTTAGTAAGTAAAATGCAGAGTCCAGCTTCCACCTGCCCGTCAACCTGGGAGAAGTGCTGTTGGGAGAACCCAAACCAAGAGGCTACCTCAGAAAAGGATTTATTTACCCATTGGGCCAGGGTTTCTTATCTTCTTGCTGTGTTCTGGCTCACAGGACCTTGGTTGTAGGGAAGTGGTATACCCATTTCAGATGATGGGTCTTCCCTGTAGTGACTCCTGAGAAGTCCCCTCTTTCAGAACCTGTACATACACACAGTTTTGCTGGCTGTCCTTCATCCCTGGCTTTCTCCTCTGAGCTGTTGTCTTGGACCAGGGTATGAACAGCTGTCTGAGAGCAGGGTCCACATCACTTGTGCTCTGTAGCCTGAATCCTGCTTATAGCTATCTTAGACTAGGCCTTGGGGTTCTGTTCATGGGGCCAGGTTTCTCAACCTGTTGTAAGCTTTCTGGTGTTCCTTTAGGATGTGTTATGTGTTTTAGGGAGGTTGGAGCAGAGGGAGAAGGGATGAGCAGAATTGTCTGGTGGGATCTTGGGACTTCCAACATAATCTTGACTATTTTCTCTTACAGAACCTACAACCGTGGTGGTGCCGCCAGCCAGCTCAGAAGCCCAGGTATTGAAAAGCAATTTTAGATTACCTGATATATAATAGAAATTATCTGTTGTGCTGGTTAGTTTTATGTCAACTTGACCCAAGCTAGAGTCATCTGAGAGGAGGGAACCTCAATTTGAGAAAATGACTCCATAAGATTTGTCTATAGGCAAGTTTGTGAGACATTCTCTTGGTTCCTGATTGGTGGGGGTTTGGTGGTGCAGCCCATTGTGGGTGGTGCCATCCCTAGACAGCTGGTCCTGGATGGTGTAAGAAAGCAGGCTGAGCAAACCATGAGGAGTGAGCCACCCATGGACTCTGCTTCAGTTCCTGCTTCCAGGTTTCTGCCTTGAGTTCCTTCCTTCCTTCAGTGATAGGAGTTACAACCTGAGAGTCGTAAACTGAAATAAATCTTTTCTTCAGTCGCTTATGGTCATGGTGTTTTGCATGGTCTTGTATAACCAGCACTGGCCTCAGCTTACTATTTTGCTGAGGCTGGGTAAGACTTTGAACCCCTGGTCTTCCTGCCTCAGTCTCCCAAGGAATGCTGGGGTTACAAGCACGAGCTTGTATGTTTAGCTTTGCACTGCCTTTTTTTAAAAAGATGTTTGTTTTGTTTTGTTTTTTCAGTAAGTGACACATCTTTTTCTTCTACTTGTTTCCCAAAAGACAATCAAGAGTGGAAACCACTTGTGTCCTAGAATGAGAAAGGACCCTTGGGAACCAGAAAAGAGCAGCATCTGAGCAGCAAACACAGACAGAGAGGAATTCCAGGACATGTTGCCTGTTCTGATATTTTCTTTCTTTGAAATGTGGCCTTTCACTGCCTTTTCAAAGCATAATCTTAATATAACAATAATTTATAGGGCTGGATGCAATGGTACATACCTGTAATTCCAACTACTTGGGAGACTGAAATTTTGAAGAAAGATGAAGAAGAGATATGGAGGAAGGAAGGGAGGGAGGGAGGAAAGAAACCTTTGCATTTATGTATTTATCATGGTAGCATTCCAAGGGAGGGGTGAGCGTAGACCAAAGGGATCCATCACGTGATGCCACTGCTTCTGCTGCTCCTTTTTCTTCTTTTTTTTTTTTTTTTTTTTTTTTTTTTGGAGTTAGGGTCTCTGCACGAGGAACTTTGTGAAGATGGCATTTATTTTAACATATAGGTAGCTGGAAATTGGGGGAAGAACAACTGTATTGTATTTCTAAGACATCTGCGTTGTTGTGTGGCTGCTAGTTATCTGTATTCACAGCTGTATAGTATAGATAGTTTATTCCTTTGAGTCCAGGTCTGCTGGCCTGGAAGATCAGCTGAGCCTTGTCCAGAGTTCACAGAGGTGAAACTGCTACCTACCACCTCAAGGATGCCTAGTATTACACACCATAGAAATACTTGTAAAAGCTTTGAATAAAGGAGTCTCATATAGACTGTTCTCAGAGGCCCTGAAAGCTTCATCCCCAGGAAATAGGGTGAGGGGAGCCACTGAAAATCTAAGCTTCACTCTGGCTACTTGGGTTTCATGAACTGCCTATGCAGCCCCTCTAATTGCAGTCAGATTCCAGGCTGATGGCCATGCTTGAACTTGCAGGTTGGAGGTCCTGAGACTGGCCAGCTGCCCGGGCTTCTCCTAATGGAAAGAATTCTTTGTGCTCCAGAGAAAGTTTCCAGTGAGTTGGGGCATAGAAAAGCTTTTTGCCAAAGAAGCCATCAGATAAGAGGCTTGGCTGGAGTTAACCCTCCCCCTCGCTTGTTACTAGTGTAGGCCAGCACTTGGGAAAAAGAGAGTGACCTGGATGGATTGAGTTACCTCTCTGCAGTGTGCACTGGGATGGGTGGGAGAGTTTCCTGCTTGCTTCTCAGTCTGTCTTCCTCCATGGAGTCATGTGGTTTCCATTGGAGACCCTGACATACAACTGAGCATCACAGAGCTATGAAGCACACTAGAGATCATGCTCTTATCTGGGATCTACCTCTACTGTGTGACCTGCCCACGTTTCTGTCCTTTGACCTTACTAGCTTTCCGTTTTCATTGTCATACTGAACAATGGTCCCGAGATAGACTCTAGAGTCCTTAATTTCCCAGGACACTCCATCTGGCTGCTGGCCAAAGCCCTGCTGTTTGCTTCCTGTCAAGTGTGACCAGCCACTTGACGTTAGTGCCATGCCCTCTTACTCTGCATTCATGGGTGTGCCTTGGAAACAGTCTATGACTTTAAACTGCTTTAAGTTGAGATAAAACTAGGATGGAGGCAGCCCCAAGTGTGGGCCAGGGCTTTGATCCATTGTGACTTTATCCCTACCAGTATTCTTGAGTCAAGGGTTACCTTCCCCAGACCCCTGGGGAAGATGTCACTGTAGGACCCAGAGACCTTATCTCTTGCCTGATCCTGGCTTTGGCCTGCTGTTGCTCTGCCTGCCTCAGGCTCAGGTTTCCTGTATTACCTTGTTAGCCAGACATGGGTGTAGAGACCACTGGGGCAAGGTGGTACCAGAGAGTGGACAGTCTCCTGAGGAGGCTATGGCTCCATCTGTTACTGCAGTGTTCTCTCACCCTAGCAATGCAACAGAAAACTAAAGCTTAGCTTAGCACAAACAGACCCAACTCCAAGGCCTAGCTTGGCCAGCTTCTAGCTGTGATGCAGTGGCCTAACATCTCTGTGCCTCTGTCCCTCTGGTTTTGTTTGTTTTGTTTTGTTTTCCAGTCAGGGTTTCTCTGTATAACAGCCCTGACTGTCCTGGATTTCACTCTGTAGACCAGACTGATCTTGAACTCACAGAGATTAGCTTGCCTCTGCCTCCTGAGTGCTGGGAATAAAGGTGTGCACCACCACCACCCGGTTTCTCTATCCCCCTGTATAGGACATGGGAGGTTGTGTCAGTGGGTTGTTGAGGTTTTTTTGTGTTTGTTTGTTTGTTTGCTTTGTTTTGTTTTGGTTTTGGTTTTTCAAGACAGGGTTTCTCTGTATTGTTTTGGAGCCAGCCTGGAACTAGCACTTTAGACCAGGCTGACCTCAAACTCACAAAGATCCGCCTGCCTCTGTCTCCCTAGTACTGAGATTAAAGGCATGCGCCACTGACACCTGTAGGTTGTTGAGGTTAAATAGGGTGAGTTTTGCATAGTGTCTACATAGTAGAGCTGTTATTTTTGTATGTGCCTTTGATCATCTTTTCTTTCTCCTTAACAAATATTTTTATACAAGATGTATTTATTTATTTATTTGTTTGTTTATTTGTTTATTTATTTTGCTTGCATGTATGTCTGTGCACTACATTCTCGCCTGGTGCCTGAGGAGGTCATAAGAGATGTTAGATCCTCTGTAACTGCAATTATAGAAAGTTGTGAGCCACCCTGCAGGCACTGGCAATTGAACCCAGGTCCTCTGGAAGAGCACCCAATGCTCTTAACCACAGAACCCATTTCTCCAGCTCCAGATAATCTGTTCAAAGAAGGGAAATATGAAAAGTGTTCCGTTCATTTAGTATTATTGGAGATTGATCCTCAGGTCTTGCATGTGCTAGGCAATATCTCATGCCTCAGTTTATCGTTTTATTTTGAGATGGGATTTCACTAGATTTCCCAGGCTGACCTCAGACTTTGTAGTCCAGGCAGGTCTTAAACTCTTCCTGCCTCTGCCTTCTGAGTAGGTAGCTGGGACTAACAAGCTGTGTCACCAAGTCCTTCCTGTAAGCCTTATATTTATAGTTATTTGTTTTGGGACTTCCTTCCTTTCTTTTTGATTTTTTTTTTTTTTTTTTTTTTTTTTAGTAATTTACATATGAGTGCTCTAACAGCATATACTCCCGTATTCCAGAAGAGGGCATCTGCTCCCAGTATAGATGGTTGTGAACCACCATGTGATCGCTGGGAATTGAACTCAGAACCTCTGAAAGAGCAGCCAGCTTTTAACTACTGAGCCATCTCTCCAGCCCCTAGGTAACTTTTCATTGTGTAGCCCAGGCTGGCCTCAAGGTTAGGGTTTTCTTGCCTTAGCCTCTCAAATGCTGGGATCACAGGTCTGGGATCACCTCATCCAAATTTATGAAAGCTTTGCAACATAAAAGCAAATGCTATGCAAATTAGGGATACTGTTAATTCCTCTATGCATTCAACTGTGCTGGCAGCCCGTTGCAGTGTTCCCTGTCTGATTAAACCTAACTGGGAAGGCAGGGTGTCACATGGGCACAGAGAATCAAGGTGCAGGCAGTATCTGTGGGTGAACGTGGAGCAGCATCCTCCAGTGCACTCCACAGAGCCAGTGTCCCCAGGTCATTGATGGTAAGCTGGAAGACAGGGCTGCTTGCCAGGTGAAATGGAGAAATGCTGAGCTAAGTGGACTCTACAGAAAGACCTCAAAGATGCTTAATGTGCTTTTAAAAAAAGAATTACCGAGGGTGGAGAGATGGCTCATCAATTAAAAGAACTGGCTGCTTTTCCAGATGATCTGGGTTTGATTCTCAGCACTCATACAGAGCAGCTTACAATGTCTGTAACTGCGGTCTCAGGGGACCTGGCTCCCTGTTCTGACCTCACAGGCACTGCATGCATGCAATGCACAGACTTACATGCAGTCAAAACAGCAATACACACAAAATAGAAATAAGATGAAGAAATTATAAAGAGTTATTATCAGGCAGGGTATACACATGCCTATAATCTTTTGGGAAGCTAAGACAGGAAACTTAAACCTTGAGGCCAGCCAAGACTATATAGCAAGACCCCGTCTCAAAGTAAGTGTTTCGGAGACTTTCAGGAAGTGTTGTCAACTGAAGAACCGAGAGCAGTGAGTTCCGCCAGTCCCCAGGGTCTGACCCTGTGCGCTCAGAGCCTTCATGCTCCATCATGCTTCATGCGCCTGGAGTGTTTTCTCCCCACTTTGGTCAGATTGAATGTATATACATAGAAAAGTTGCATTCCTTTAAAAAAAAAAAATCTGAGGCTGAGTATAGTATGGTGGAGCATGCCTGCAATCCCAACACTCAGGAGGCTGTAGCAGGAGTTTGAGGTCAGATAGAGCTATGTAGATACCCTGTCTCAAATAACAACTAGCTGGGCATAGGCCTGTAATCCCAGCCCCAAGGAAGTGAAGGTAGGAGGATCAGGAGTAAGCTTCATGAGATACTACCTCAAAAAAACAGCAACAAACAAAAGCAAAAAGAAAGCCTGAAGAGATGGTTTATCAGTTAAGAACATCAGCTGCTCTTCCAGAGAAAGCTGGTTCAATTCCCATCACCCGCATGGCTGCTCACAAATGATCTGTAACTCCAGTTCTAGGGCATCTCTCACCTTCTCTGGTCTCTGAAGGTACTGCATGAGTGTACTTGCAGGTAAAATACCAGTCAATACACATAAAAATAAAATAAATTAATTGGCAGGAAAAAAAATGCCAGGTGGAGATGGCACACACCTTTAGTCCTAGCACTTGGGAGGCAGAGTCAGGTGGATCTCTGTGTGTTCAAGGCCAGCCCAGTTTATAGGGCTAGTTCCAGGGAAGCTAGGGCTACACAGAGAAACTCTTGTCTCAAAAAACAAGAATGAAGAAAGGAAGGAAGGAAGGAAGGAAGGGAGGAAGGAAGGAAGGAGGAAAAGAAGGAGGGGGAAGGGAGGGAGGAGTCTCTCTCTCTCTCTCCACACACACACACACACACACAGAGAGAGAGAGAGAGAGAGAGAGAGAGAGAGAGAGAGAGAGAGAGAGAGAGAGGAAAAATGTTGGAAAATTGGACCAGTGGTTAAGAGGACTTGTTTTTTCAGAGGACCCAGGTTCAATGCCTAGAACATACATGACAGCTCACATCTGTAACTCCCTCTATACTTCTGAGTGCATTAGGCACAACATGGTACGTAGAATGCTCATACACACAATTTGTTTTTTAGTCAGGGGTGGTGGCACACGCCTTTAATCCCAGCACTTGGGAAGCAGAGGTAGGTGGATCTCTGAGAGTTGCGGCCAATGTGGTCTGCATAGTGAGTTCTAGGACAGACAGGTAGAGAGACTCTGTCTCAAAACTCAAATAAATAAATAAACAACAAAAATATAAGGAAGTGTAATATTTTTCTTTTTGACACAAGGCCTAGCTGTGTAGCCCTGGCTGGTCTAAAACTTGAGCTGGCTTCAAACTCACATAGCTCCTCTACCTCTGCCTCCTGAGTGCTAGGATTAAAGGTGTGAGCTCCTTGCTCAGCATGACATAATTTCTTTGTGAGTACAAATGCCATTCTGTTCTTATAATGATGTGAGTCAGCTGTTACTGTAACAAACTTCTGGGGTAATCAGAAAGGTGAGGTTTAGCTGGGAGTGTGGCTCAGTGGTAGAGTGTGTGTTCAGCATGCCACATGGCTCTGGTTCAAGCTCTGCAGAGGGGACAAGGGTCATTTTGGCTCACAGTTTTGGAAGTTTCAGTTCATGGCCACTTAGTCCTAATGCTTTGGGACTGTGGTGATGTTTGTCACACATCGCAGCAGGATTTCATGGAGAAGTCTGCTTATCTCTTGGCTGGTTGTGAAGAGAAGAAAAGGTGGAGTCCAGTTTCCAATAGCTCCTCCCAGGCTACACCTACAGTGAGCAGAAGACCTCCCACTCAACACCACCTATGTATTTATTTATTTATGACAGGGTCTCACTATGTAGCCCAGTCTGGCCTGGAACTCACTGTGTAGCCCAGGCTGGCCTGGAACACACAGAAATCTGCTGACTCAGCCTTCCAAATGCTGGGATTAAAGGTGTGCCCCATGCCCAGCAAGACCACGTTTTAAAAGTTCCACCAATCCCCAATGGAAGCAAGATGAGGACTAACACTTTTACACATGGGCTTTTGGGAACATCTACGAATTAAACTCTAGGGCTGGGGTGTGACATCATGGTAGCGTACTCTTATGTGATGTGTGAAGGCCTGGGTTTGGTACCCAGTACTTCAAAATAAAAAGAACCCCCAAAGCTACAGTGGTTAAACTACATCACAGCAGCAGTCACTGAGTCAGCTGCTCTATCTCCTTTGATTTTAGCCATACTGTTTATTACATAAGAGGCTAATGCTTAGTTAGATTTATCCTTTTCCTAATTATTTTTTGGGGGACATACATACTGTGCAGTCAGCACCAGAGTCAAGACATATTCTTTCCTTTTACATAAAGGACATCATGAGCCTTCCTATCCCAACTGTGCCCCAGCTCAGGGAGCTACTAACTTTTCTATTGCTAGGCTCAACTTGCTTAGAGTTATCCTAATGGGAAAACACTATATAAAGGTTTTTCATCTCAGCTGTATGGCATGTGCATGTGTTTATCTGTTTCCTATTCTATATACCAGTCTCCACTATGAAAACCACATGAGTGATTTATGAACAAATTTTGTGTGGATGTATTTTTCCATCTCTCTGGGTTAAATACCTGGGAGGGGGAAGTGCCGAATCACATGTTCAATGCACACTGGTAAGAATTTTCCGTTTTCTAAAGCAATCTTTGTAGGGGACATCTTTTTAACAGTGGTCTGTTTTGTTTGTGCCATGAATCCCCTCTGCAAGAGGTGGTATTTCTTTTTAGTGATTTATTTCTTTTTATTTGCTGTACATCGGTTGGTGTTTTGCCTGCATTTATATCTGTGTGAGGGTGTTGAATCTCCTGGAACTTGAGTTACAGGCAGTTGTGAGCTGTCATGTGGTTGCTGGGAATTGAACCCAGATCTTCTAGAAGAGCAGCCAGTGCTCTTAACCGCTGAGCCATCTCTCCAGCCCTAAGAGGTGCTGTTTCTATATCACTGCTATAAGTAGTGCTGTGATCTGCTCTTCTCCCTGCCTGTCATTCTGTCTGGCACCTCTGTCTGCCTTATGATGGTGCGTGCTGCTGGTCATGGGCCGCAGTGCCCTTGTGGCTTGGAGTGCCTTCTCTGGTGATCATATGATGTTTCTGTCCCTTAGATGGTGCAGTCACTGGGCTTCGCTATCTACCGTGCCCTGGACTGGGGGTTAGATGAGAGTGAGGAGCGAGAGCTCAGCCCGCAGCTGGAGAGGCTCATCGACCTCATGGCTAACAGCGATTGTGAGGACAGCAGCTGCGGGGCAGCAGATGAAGGCTATGGGGGTCCAGAAGAGGAGGAGGAGGCTGAGGGCGGGCCACGAGCTGTGCGCACCTTTGCCCAGGCCATGCGACTGTGTGCTTTGCGCTTGACTGACCCCCATGGCGCACAGGCCCACTACCAGGCAGTGTGCCGAGCTCTTTTTGTGGAGACGCTGGAGCTTCGTGCCTTCCTGGCCCGGGTGAGGGAGGCCAAGGAGGTGAGCGAAATATGGGCTGCAACTGGAAGGACTGATGTGGGGGAGTGAGGGAGGTGGGGTGTAAATCGGGTGGGGATGGGGTAGGGAGGCAATGGGGCCCTCAGTTGTCCACAAGGGGTTAAACTCTTTGATGCCGACTGCACCTTCTTAGGAATACCCATAACTTCCCCTCTCCCCCATGCTGGTCACTGTCCAACATGTTTCATACATTTTTAACTTCATGCCTTCTTTTCACCGAGTTTCCAGAGAAAACAATCAGTGAGTGGCTCCTAGCCTTTGTTTCTACTGCATCACTGCTGTTGCAGAGATGACTGCAAGAGGGAAATCTGCTTACTGGCTGGCCTCTCTCAGTCCCAGTTCCTTCTGAAAATGTGATACTAAGGAAGCCACTTCTTCCCTTGCAGGCAGGCCAGGCCCATGGGCTTGGAGATTTGGGGTGGGTAGGTCAGTTACTGTGCTTGCCACAGTCCTACTCTGTTCCTGGTGGTCTCCCATCTTACAAATGACAGATGCTTTCTCTGAGAGTCTGTTAGGGTCCCTCATCCCAGTGTCAGATCCCAGTGTCAGAGCCTGTCTAAGATACAGCTGGCTCCTGAGCTGGATTTCCTCTAGGCTGGACTGACTTCCCTACCCAGGGTTAGGGCTTGGCATCCATTCTTTTTTAAAGATTTATATATTTATCATATCTGTGCTTACGTATATGCTTGCACATCAGAAGAGGACATCAGATCTTATTATAGATGGTTATGAGCCACCATGTGGTTGCTGGGAATTGAACTCAGGACCTCTGGGAGAGCATCCAGTGCTCTTAACCTCTGAGCCATCTCTCCAGCCGGACTGTTTCCATTCTTCCTTGGAGGAGTTGCTACTGCTTAAAGAAAACCTTTTTTCCCTGTGACAGAGACCACCCAGGTCCCAGTCAGTATTTCACTGGTGATGAAAGGGGAACTTGGAAGAGGTCAGGTGAGGTTCAAACCATCCTCTCTTGCTCAGTTAGCAGATTATTTTTTAAGTTAGTTGGTGTTGGTCTCTGATTCCACCTGCCCTTTTCTGGGCCAAATCTCTCTTCCTGAACCATAGAAGGATCATAGCTAGCATCCTGACCCCTTGGAGCCTGCACAGGCTTTCAGGGATGTTTGAGTAATGGAATCTGGGACCTGGCTTGAACTCATTGATCCTCACTTATAACTATCGCATGACAACCTTGAGAGGCTCTCCTCTTGGCTCCCAGTATTCAATGCTCCGCCCCTACCTTCCCTTTGAGCTCCTCCCTGGTATCTCAGAGACACCTTCTGACTGCGCTTTCCTGTGGCTGGCAGGTGGTCCTCCAGCTTTTGTCCTTCTCTGAACATGATCTGTTCTGTTGCTGAAATCAATTCCTTGCCCAGACAAAGGAGCTTTAGCAGGAGCACACACTTCTACCTGCCATCCCACTGATCCCAGAGACAGCCAGGGTATGGGTGCTGGGGATACAGCGTCCTGGACAGATGCACCTGGGCTAGTCTGGGCTGGCAATTTTGGATAGAAGCAGGTGGGCAGGGTCAGGTGTAGCCATTGTTAAGTAGGACAGGAGAGCCATCCTATATGCCCTTTACCACACAATAGTGTGTCTTAAAGCAGTTTGGCCATTAGCTCAGGGTGAAAGCTAGAATGACTAGTTATGTCCTTGTTGTGTGAGAGCAGCTGTAGGGAAGATGCTTCTCTATTGAGGGGAGTTAGTGAGAGCAGAAGCTTTAGGCTGCTACCTAGACCCAGAACCACCATGGCTGCAAGTCCAGCATCTTCCCCCAAATACCTAGTTGCCTGAGTCCTTGGCATCTTTCCTGATCCCTCACCATGATGTTAGCACTTCATATTTGGACTGCCTCCTGGATCTGCTGGTTAGCTCATCCCGTCATCTATCTACCATCAATTCCACCCATATTTGAGGACTAACACTTGCCATAGTGTGCTGGGCTCCACACTTAGAACAGCAGCTAAGGAAGCATACACAGCTTCTAAGAGGTGGATCCTTGGTGACCTCTAGTATGGGCCATGCACAAAGAAGCAGCCATGAACACTCCAAGAGAAAAAGGTGGGCTCATGGCTTGGCTAGGGTGTCCTGAAATGCTGGGTGAATGGAAATCTGGAGGGTAACAGGGAGTGCTTCCCCTTCTGAATCAACCACCTGTGAAGGACAGTGCCTCTCTGAGGCATGTGTGTCAGATGGGAGTGGTGCCATGTGGACACTAGGCTCTCACCAGACCTGCTTAAGAGAAACCACTAGAGAAGATTAAAAGTTCCCTGTGCCATTTCAAGGCTATAGTATAGTTTCCCCAGATCTTTCCAAGCCCAAAGCCAGGCCCAGGTGCCTCTGTGACTCCTTTTTAGCTGGCTGAGTGGTAGGGAAGTGCCTTCTACTGGATGGGATTTTTAGGATCCTGCTGTGTCCACTCCTCTGCCACTTCTACACTAACTAGACATGTGGTCCCAGATGCTGCAGAAGCTGGGGGAAGATGAGCCACAGGCAGAGAAGCCACTGGCTGAGCTTGACCACCTGGGACACACAGACTGGGTAAGACATGGACCCCTCCTGACCTGGGACAGAGAAGAGCACAATACGCCCAGAGGGGTTTGTGCTGGGAGAGCCATGGGTGCCAGGGCTAAGGCTGTTTTTTTTTTTTTTCTGGGTCAGGCCCGGCTGTGGGTCCAGCTCATGCGGGAGCTGCGTCATGGGGTGAAGCTGAAGAAAGTACAGGAGCAGGAGTTTAACCCACTGCCCACTGAGTTCCAGCTCACTCCCTTCGAGATGCTGATGCAGGATATCCGTGCCAGGAACTATAAGCTGCGCAAGGTCATGGTGAGCCACAGCTCTGTTGTCTGCGAATCTTGCCCTGCTGCCATCCACTAGTGGCCCTTCCCTTTGATCTCTGTTACCAACCCTTGCCCTGTTCCTTGTGCTTGGTCAAAGTTTGATATGCATCTGCAGATATGAATAAGGAAAATGCAACTGGTTCCACAGTGCTTGGTTGTATTAAGAATACAGTATAATAATTAGGGTAAGGAGAAGAAGGGTCTTGAGGATCAGGAGGGGCCCTAAGAGCCAGCCACATTTCCCCTTGTAACACACATTTGCATAGCCTTGTGTGCACTGGAATCACTCTTAAAATTTTCATAAAGTTCATTTCATCCTTCTGACCATCCCTGAGGTGGGTCCCACAGCCCCATTCCTTGAAGAATCTTAGGTTCAGGAAGCTCAGGCAGCTGTGGCCCATGCATCTGCTATGCACCTGTTAGAGATGCGGCTGAGTCCAGGATACAGAGTCCCTAGGAGGGAAGCGGGGCTGTGTGAGCCCCTCTTGGTCACCCTAGCACCAGCAGTTGATGGCCTTGCTCCTCCTGGCAGGTTGATGGGGACATCCCTCCCAGAGTGAAGAAAGACGCTCACGAGCTCATCCTGGACTTCATCCGCTCACGGCCTCCTCTGAAGCAGGTACCAGCTGTATACTTCCTCGACTGGATATCCTTTCTGAGGGAGGCCATTTAAGGCTCTTTTCCCTGTTGGCTGGAAGGTTGGGCATGACCTCTGGCATAGTGCTTATGAGTCTGTCTTCTTCCTCTTGAGGAGAATGTTTGGCCATTTACACCTCACACCAGGTGTGCACAAAGCCTCCTTGTGTAGTGCTTCCTTCTGGGTTACTGAGGTAGCACTGAGTCTCCTGGACTTCTCCAGCCTATCCCTACTCTAGAGTGGGCCCATGTCACCGCCTGCCTCCCCTTCCTACTTAGTGTGTCATGTCGGCGGCAGGTCTCGGAGAGACGACTTCGCCCTGTACCACAAAAGCAGAGAACACTGCATGAGAAGATCCTGGAGGAAATCAAACAGGAAAGGAGGCTTCGTCCAGTAGGGGTCCAGCACTTGGGTGCCCGTGGTGAGCAAGGCAGGGAGGGTGAGTGATGGGAGAGAAGACATTCATCCCCCAATGGATCTTGCTGGGACTACAAATCAAATTTTGAGACTGTTAGCTTCAAGAGCTTCTATATGGATAAAGGACCCAGGTCCTCTTATTATTATTATTTTTTTAACTGTGAACTTAAAGGTGTTATAATGGCCTTGTGAAGTCTTAGCCAGAGGTCTATAAAAGTGAAGTAACCTTGGACTCTAGATTTTGATCTGATTTTGCCTTTATATGTTGTTATAATGGATGACAAATTTCAACATTTGGGAGTAAAATGAAATACAACTCAAATTTCTAAGTGATTGGAAGCCAGATATATATTCAGATATTTGAGACTTGGTCTTCCTTGCAAAATAAGGATAGTGAATTTCAACCCTGCTTCTGCGGGGCTTTTGGGAGACTAGGCAGCGCTCCTCTTTAGCTAGAGCTGCTCATTGTTAACTGGCTGACCAGCCTCCGGTTTCCTCTTCGAAGTGGAGACTTAAACCAAGTGGTGCTCACGAAGCTGTTCACTCCCATTTGGTCCTCCCCGCCCATTGTGCACTTCTGCACTGGCCTCCTTGTCCTTCTTACTCATGTCCACTCCTGCCCTCGGGCACTTGTCGCCCCACTTACTCTTCACTCCTGCCCTGACTTCCCGTTTACTGTCCACTCCTACACTGGGCTCCCTGTCCTCCCTGCTCACTGTCCACTCCTCCCCTGACCTTCCACATCATTCCCTGCTCCTGCCCTGGCCTCCTTGTCTTCCTTGCTTATCGTCCACCCTGGCTTTGTGCTCCTTGCCCTCCCTGCCCCACATGCACCCCTGCCCTGGTCTCCTGGCCTTCACTGCTCACTGTTCGCCCCTGTGCTGACTTCCTCTCCCTCTCCCTTGACACTCACCCCTGCCTTTGCTTTTCCTGCCTTCAGGGTTTGGTTCTCTGCCCTGCATCCTCAATGCCTGCTCTGGGGACATCAAGTCCACTTCCTGCATCAACCTGTCTGTCACAGATGCTGGGAGTGGAAGCCAGCGTCCACGGCCCCGGGTCCTGCTTAAAGCCCCCACCTTAGCAGAGATGGAAGAAATGAACACATCTGAGGTCAGAGAATAGGGATTCATCAAAATATCATGCTGATGGGACTGGGAAAGGCTTAACGGGACAGGGGTCCTTTTGGTCAGCTGAGTAGGCATCCTCTGCCGCCAACCACAGGGGTGGCAGGAGGCCCCTTCCCTATCTTTCCAGCTCAGAAGTAGCCTTAGATCAGTGGAATAGTGACCCCTGAACACAACAACAAAGTCTAAAAATGGAAGTTATTTTCTTATGGTCAGATGAGTAGCATGAGTAGCCCTCAGCTAATGTGAGAAGCTGGTCCCAGTGAGGGTCTCTGGCCCATGAGGATGGAAGATGACCTCATTGCTGGCCATCTCAGAGGGCTCATCCTTCTGCAGAACTGTCTTCTCCAGTATTTTCTAGAAGACCTCAGGGAATGGCTTGATTATTGAGACACTTGCCATAAACTATCCAGAAGATAGGAGATATGAGCTAGTGATATGTAGAGGACAGTGCATGGTCTTGGTGGGCTCAGTTAGCACTCCTGGACCCACTGCCTTGGTCTAAGGATGAGCAACAGATGTTGGAGGCAGTGGTCAGGAGGGGGCAGTGATCAGGATGGGGCAGTGGTCTGGATGGGGTACCAGGAGGGGGCAGCAGTCAGAAAGGGGCAGTGATCAGGACGGTTCTGTTCCTGATTTACTTTCAGGAAGAAGAGTCCCCTTGTGGAGAGGTGACCCTGAAGAGGGATCGCTCTTTTTCGGAACATGACCTAGCTCAGCTTCGGAGTGAGATGGTCTCATCTGGCTTCCAGTCAGTCACTCAGCCCTCAGGAGGGATGGAGCCACCTCGGGCCAGAGCAGGCAGCATGCACTCCTGGAGGCCCAGCACCCAAGACCAGGGTAAGTATTGCCTTCACTGTCACCTGCCCTTTCCATGTCCATCCCATGGACTCTGTGTTGTAGCCTCAGTCTCACATCTACCTTGAGCAGGCAAGTACCTAAGGTGTGTAGCTGGTGCCTGTAAGGATAGTGCTGAGTCTGTACCACCTAAAGTAGGAGTCCCTGCTTTCCATTGGAGAACATAATCTATTTATTTTTAGTGTTTTGCCTGCATGAATGTCTGTGTGAGGGGTTCTGATCCCTTGAACAGGAGTTACAGACATTTGTGAGCTACCATGTGGGTGCTGGGAATCGAACCCCTGGTCCTCTGGAAGAGCAGTCAGTGCCCTTAAACACTGAGCCATCTCTCCAGCCCCTGAGAAATTTTTAAAATCAGCTAACCAACCCATATTTGTTGCAAAACATTTTCTAAAGAACTTGAATCCTTGGGAGTGGAGAGATGGCTTTGTGGTTAGGAGCACTTGCTGCTCTTGCTGGGAATGGTTTTCTGAACCCACATGGTGACTCATAATCATCTCTAATTCCAGCTACAGGGATCCAGCGTCCTCCTCTGGCCTCCATGGGCACCAGGCACACAAGTGGCAAACATACATAGATTCATACACATAGAATAAAAATAAGTAAATCAGGCTGGGTGTAGTGGCTCACACATTTGATCCCAACACATGGGAGGCAGAGGCAGGTGGGTCCCTGAGTTCATGGCCAGCCTGGTCTACAGAGCAAGTTCCAGGACAGCCAGGGATATACAGAGAGAAAAGAAAGATAGAAAGAAAGAAAGGAAGGAAGAAAGAAAGAAAGAAAGAAAGAGAGAAAGAAAAGTAAATCTTTTTAAAGAAAGAATTCAAATTCTCAAGATTCTGTTACCTAGATATAATTATTATTATTAATATCCTGAGATATAGTAAGAAAGCTGGCCAGATCTCTCTTTCTTTTTGCTGTGGACAGGTGGCTCTCGAAGCACCTGACTTGTCACCAGCCACTGTTCCCTCACCAGAGGACTCAAGCTAAAAACAGCCCCTCAGGGCTGGCTGCACAGGGTTAGTCCCATCAATTAGTAGCTGGACTTACTCCAAGAGCTGTTGGTGTCCCAAGAAAACGGCCATACAATCCAGAGAGTTTTGGCAAAGCAAAAAGCTTTAGTTCTGCAGAAGGATAGCCATGTCAAAGCAATCAAGAGGTGACTTCCAGTGAGTTTTATTTATTTATTTATTTATTTATTTATTTATTTATTTATTTATTTATTTATTTGGTTTGTCTTTTCAAGACAGGGTTCTCTGTGTAATAGCCCAGGCTGACCTTGAACTCAGGGAGATCTGCCTGCCTCTGCCTCCCGAGTGCTGGGATTAAAGGCATAGGGCACCACACCAGGCTGAGTTTTTATTTCTAAATGAGTCCTGTACCTCTGAGTGGTCAAGCTTGCTCTCATACTCTTACATGATTGGCTAATTTAAAATGACAGTTGATAAGCAGAATGCAATTTTCAGCACCAAGTTCAAACCCTGGCAGAATGTGAGTTTCTGTCATGTAGCTTCCTTACAAAATTGTAAAATTAATTTAAAAAATTTAATTTCATTTTTCTCTCATGAGTATGGGTATTTTGCATATATGTGTACCATGTCTGTGTATGTCTGTGTACCACGTGAATACCTGGTGCCTGCTGATGTAAGAGGAGGGTTTTGAATCCCTTGGAATTAGAGTTACAGATGGTTATGATCCACCATGTAGGTGTGAAAATTGAACCTGGTTCCTCTGCAAGAATAAGCACTCTTAACTGCGGAGCCGATTCCCTAGCTCTCTAAGCTCTCTACTTGACTTCCAGCTTGTTCCCCATCCCCACTGGGACATACATGCTGTCCCCATTGTCCACTTGGCACAGCACTCCTGTACTCCTGCCAGGTGGTTCCTATGGGCCTATGTTTTTTCTCCAGTTGTCTGTCCTGTGAGTGACCAGTCCCAGCCTTACCCCAGCTCCACCTTGTCCAGCAGTTTGAGCTCAGTGGATAAACCAGAAGCTTCTGCACCAGATACCAAACACCTGTGGCTGGTAAGTGATAGGATAACTTGCCTTGGATGACCTCTTCAGCAGCATCATCATCCTTTCACTAGCCTGGTGCTCAAGAGAGAGAGATGGGCATTTCTCAGGATGTGGCTAGGCTGGCTTTGTCTTTGAGAGTACCAGAGTCCAGTTCCCTGTGTCTTTGCTGCCACATGCTGGTATACATTGGTACTGTGATCCCCAAACCCAGAGAATTGTCTTTCAACCATATTTGCCCTAAGCCCTAAAGTGCTTTGTTCAGTTCCTGTGGGGTCAGGATGGATAATGAACCCTGAATTGTGGGACTTGAGAGCAATACAGTGTTGCAGGGAGTGTGCTGTTGGCTGAGACTGACATTCTGGGTCCCATCAGCTGTGAGTTTTGTGTTGTTTGTGTGAAAAACTACTACTGCTGCCTTGGACTTCGTCCTGAATTTCACAGTGCAAATTTATCAAACCAGGTAACAGGTAGAAGCTGATGGTAGACTACAGGGCATCCTACAGGTGTGTGAAGGGAGTTTAATTGTGGTTGATACCATTATCTCACTGAGGCTCAGGTTAAAACAGGTGTTCCAATGCATTAAGAAGTATAAGTCGTATGTAAGAATAAGGCAGTCTCATCGGGCGGTAGTGGCGTACGCCTTTAGTCCCAACACTCGGGAGGCAGAGGCAGGCGGATCTCTGTGAGTTCAAGACCAGCCTGGTCTACAAGAGCTAGTTTGAGGACAGCCTCTAAAGCCACAGAAAAACCCTGTCTCAAAAAACAAAAACAAACAAACAACAACAAAAAATAAGGCAGCCTTATTAATTTTGTTTATTTATTTATGCATGTGAGTATTTTGCCTGCATGTGCACCATATGCATGCCTGATACCTGCCAAGCTCAAAAGCCATCAGATTCCCTGGAACTGGAGTTATAGATGACAGTGAATCAATCTGTGGGTGCTGGGAACTGAACTGGAGTCTCTCGAAAAGAGCAGTAAGTGATGTTAATCACTGGCACATTGCTCTTCATTAATTTTAATTGAAAGGTAATGCCCATATGGCAGAATGAGAGAAAAGCTTCAAAAAGTTGATGTTTCACTTCCACACACATAAGATAAATCCATGTTAAGGAACTGTTTTTAGCTGGACAGTAGTGGCACATGCCTTTAAGCCCAGCATGGGAGAGGCAGATGGATCTCTGTGATTTTTGAGGCCAGCCTGGTCTACAAAGTGAGTTCCAGGATAGCTAGGGCTACACAGAGAAACCCTGTTTTGAAAAACAAAAACAAAACAAACAAAAAAGTGATTTCTCAATTTGGCATCTTAAAATAATAAACATTCACTTATAGTTTCTGAGCATTAAAATTTCAGAAGCAACATCTCCTAAATATTTATTCATTTGTTATTATTTGTCTTGTGTGTATGGGTGTTTTGTCTGCATGTAAGTCTGTGCACCACATGCATGCAGTGCCCCTGAGACCAGAAGAGGTGGGTTAGATTCTCTGGGACCAAAGTTACAGATGGTTGTGAGCCACCATGTGGGTGCTGGGTTGAACCTGGGTCCTCTGGAAGAGTAGCGTGTTCTTATCTACTGAGCTATGTCTTGTTCGAGGAAGGAAGGAAGGAAGGGAGGGAGGGAGGGAGGGAGGGAGGGAGGGAGGGAGGGAGGGAGGGAGGGAGGGAAGGAGGGAGGAAGGGAGGGAGGGAAGAAGGAAGGTGTTTTAAAATTCCACAAGTCCCACAGTGGCCTTTCAGTTCTAAGATCTCAAAACTTACCTACTGAAAGTTAGGCAATCAAAATCAGAGAACCTGGTGGCCTTTAGTCCTGCCCCAGTCCTGAGATGCCGTTGCTAACCTCTGCATTTGACATAAGAACCCCTGACAGTAAATAACCAACAGAGAGAAGCTGGAAGCCCTGGGGCCTCAGGTCACATGGGAAATGTAGAAAATCCTGGTGCTGTTCCAGGACTAGATAGCTCCTGCACGGTACTACCAATGCACATCCTAGAAAAAAAAATCCAATTTCCATCCTCATGGCACCTACTGTATGCTGGTCCCCACCCTACCTCCATGAACGACAGCTAGTGTTTGAGTTCTGTGTGCCTGGCACCATGTTAAGAATTGTATGTTGTATTGCTCAAGGGAGCTAATGCAACCCCATTTTACATAAAAGTAGGCTTAGAAGGTCTAGTGTCTGGTCTTATGATACACACTAGTAAGGTTAAACCAGGATCACTCATCATAATGCCAGTTAGGACAGATGGCCTCCTGAGTACGGAAGAACACACTGGGGTCAGGTAGGGCAGGGGATTCCCAGGGCTCTTAGGGACAGTACAGATCAGGGCAGAGAGGGGTGGAAAGAGTCAGTGGAGAAGGTTGGAGCCATGGTATGTGTTTGCAAGCAGGAGATGGCGTTTTCTGATGAGGTCAGTGAGCACAAGGGGCAGGGACCTGGGGCCATGGGACTAGGGAACCTTGCTGCATCAACAGCACCTCCTTGAAGGAGATCCAGCCTCTGGTAGTGAGTGAGCTGATGCACATACTTTAGTAACTTGGCAGGTTATTTGGGCTGAGACCGGGTAACTGTGGGGTTCCCAGGGTGTTGAGCAAGCAGGACCCTACCCCCTCGCCCCCAGGAGTTCAGCCACCCTGTGGAGAGCTTGGCTCTGACTGTGGAGGAGGTGGTGGACGTGCGCCGAGTGCTGGTGAAGGCTGAGATGGAGAAGTTTGTGCAAGACAAGGAGCTCTTCAGCAGCCTTAAGAGGGGGAAGGTGAGACTTGGATGCCTGTGCTGAGCAACAGAGGGTGGGACTAGGTGTCTGGGACTCGCCCAGTGGCTGGGTAGAAGCCCTGCGGCAAGCGCTTCCTGGGACTGGGCTTGCACTCCAGTGGCCTTCCATAGCCATGCTCTAACTTTGACTCTCCCCGCAGATTTGTTGCTGCTGCCGAACCAAGTTTCCCCTATTTTCCTGGCCGCCTACTTGTTTATTCTGCAAGAGGTAAGCCTTTGTGAGCAGACAGACCAACAAGGGGGGTGTTCCATCACACCCAGGCAAGTCAGTGTTTTCTTCTTCCTTCCTGTCTCCCCTTAACTCCTGAGACCTATCTTACGGCATAGCCCAGCCTCATGATCTGCCTGCCTTGGTTTCTTAAGTAGGCAGGGATTGTAGGTTGGTGCCACCATGCCTTGTTTAGGTTAAATATATTTATTTATATTTGTTTGGTTGATTGGATTTTGTGAGATGTTCTTACTATGTAGCCCTGGTTGGCCTGGAACTCATTATGTAAACCAGGGGAGGAACCCATACAGATCTGCCTACCTTTGCCTCCAAAGAGCTTGGATTAATGGCATGTCCCACTGTATCTGGCGTAAGTTAATTTAAATAGGAAGGGACACCCGTGCTTAGCCAAGATGAGGCAACAGCCACTTTCTGGCTGAAACAGCCTCCAAACAATCAAACAAAGGATATAAAACAGAAGTCTTGAAGATGCCGGGAACAGGCAGCTGAAGCAGGCAGATGAGGGAGTTTGTGCTGGCCTTGGGAGTTTCTCCTCACCAGCTAGAGCTGGGGCAGGAGGCCCAGGCAGCTGGAGATCTTAGAAAGGGGTTAGGAGAGGAGAGAACAACATAGAGAGACCTTGAGATCTGCCTCAGAGATGTCCTTGAACATGGAGCAGGTATACAAAACAAAGAACAGAACTTGGAAAAGAACTATCCTCATCCTAATCCTAAAGTATAGATTGTCAAAATGCAATCCCTAGCTACTGTATCCCTACTTATTCTGAGAATGAGGTTTTTTTTGTTTGTTTGTTTTGTTTTGTTTTGATGTTTTTCAAGACAGGGTTTCTCTGGCTGTCCTAGAACATCTGTAGATCAGGCTGGCTTTGAATTCACAGAGATCTACCTGCCTCTGCCTCTGCCTCCCAAGTGCTTGGATTAAAGGTGTTTGCCACCACCACATTGCATGGGTTGAATTTTTACAAGTTTTTTTTTTTTTTTTAATTTTTCGAGACAGGGTTTCTCTGTGGCTTTGGAGGCTATCCTGGAATGAGCTCTTGTAGACTAGGCTGGTCTTGAACTCACAGAGATCTGCCTGCCTCTGCTTCCTGAGTGCTGGGATCAAAGGCATACACCACCACCGCCCAGCAAACTTTTCTTTTAATGAGACAGAACTTCACTACATAGCTCAGGCTAGCCTCAAACTCAATCCTCCTGCCTCAGTGCTAGAACTATAGGTCTATGTCACCATACCTGACAGGCATTTATTTCTGAAATTGGATACAGGAATTTTGAAAAAAACAATAACTTCTGCAATTGGATACGAGAATTTTGAAAAAGACAATTGCTGTTTAAAACTGAACATCTTACTTGAAGCTTTCTACTTAGATGGTGCTTTTATGGTGGAAAGCACCAGAAACAGTTCAGATAGTCCCATGAGAGATAAGGGGCAGAGGTAAATGAATGTGATCCCAGGAAGATGAAAGATTCTGGAGTAAAATGAAAGTAAAGTACCAAGTGTTCATGGAATTGGACAAAAATGATGATGACTGACCCAGATATGTGCAGCAAACACGGAAGCCAGGAGGAGGGCTCCGTGGGCTTCCTTATCCTGATACTGTTTTCTCTCTATTCCTTCCAGAGCTGTGTGCACTTCCTGCAGTGTAAAGGTGAGAATTTAGGGGAACCTTCCAGGTGAAGTGGAATGGGATATTGCTGTTTTCAATTGATGTGCTGGACAATCACCCTCTTCTGAGGCATTCCATCCATTCCCTTCTTCTAAGAAGAAGCTTTTCTTACATTTCCCAAGACTGCAATTAGTGTATTTCCTTGTTTTGATTGTAAGATAGCATCTCATAAAATCTAGGCTGACTTTAAACTCTCTGTGTATCTGAGGATGGCTTTGAACTCCAATTCCTCATGTCTCTGCCTCCCAAGTGCTGGATTACAGTCAGAAATCACACATCTTACCTAAAAGTGTACAGTTTGTTTTGTTTTTGTTTGTGTAGTATTTCTTTTAGGCAGGGTCTCACTATGTAATCCTGGCTGACCTGTAACTCACTATGCCTGGCCAAGATTACAGTTAGTATTACAGGTAGTATTTTAAGACAAGGTCTCACTGTGTATAGCACTGGCTGGCCTGGAACTGCAATGTAGAGCAAACTTGCTTTGAACTCAGAAATATGCTTTCTTCTGCCTTTTGAGTACTAGGATAATATATGTGCACCACCATGCCCAGTCCTTATAAGCAGCCTTAAATTTTGTTTTTAATGGTGCTAAAGAGATGGCTTAGAGGTTAAGAGCACTTGCTGCTATTGCAGAGGACCTGGGTTTGGTTCCTAGAATTTACATGACAGCTAACAAGTTTGTAACTCCAGTTCAGAAGATCCAACATGCTCTTCTGTCTTCCAAGGGCACTGCCTGCACACACTGCACAGACATAAATGCAGGCCAAACACCCATACACATAAAGTAAAACTCAGTAAGGAAGAAACAGATTTTAAGTATTCCATGTGAGTAAGCTGGAGACACAGCTTTTCTCTCTCCTATAAAACATGAAAAAGTTTTCAGCAAGACCATGTTGCATTTGGATGCATGCTTCCACTCAGGGGTAAAGGACAGAAACCTTGGGAGTGTACTGACCATCATGCCTCAGCTTAAATTCTCTATAATCTGTCCCTGGTCCACAGGAACACTCCGTCCTTGTCAATGTGAAATATTGGTTGGATGAAGAACCTTTGTAGCATAAAACAGTTCCCAAACCCTAAGAAGTTACAGTTTGGATGAGCAGAAAATGTAGTTGGGATGTGACAAGGGAGGTGCCTATGCTGGGTCCTCAGATGAGAGTGTAGGGGGTACCACTTTTGGTCTCTAGGTCCCCAGAGGGGTGAGGAGGATAAAGGGTACCTGGACATTTGCTAAGGAACCTTGTCCACCCTTCCTTGTATTGCAGATGAAGATGCCTTCCAAGAAGTGTGCACATATCCCTGTCTACACACTTGGTTTTGAGAGTCTTCAGAAGGTGCCAACTACCAAAGCCACGCCAATGCTAAGGAGAGATGCCTTCCAGTATGTTCTTTTGCCTTGTTGCTGGTATCCTGTGGTAGTGAAGAACTGAAAGTAACTGGGAAACTAGGGAAGGTGCCTATGGCACTGTGAGGGTTTCTCCAAGGAACAAATCAAGGCTTTTGGCAGGGCTGTAGAGGCAGAGAATTAAGTTTGGGTGGTTTGGTCTCAGGGCCTCAGTGTCCTTCAAGGCAGAGCCTTTTCAGGGATGCACATTGCCAGGTGTGCTCAGTAAGACTCCTGTGGATGAGTAGTGAGGAAGGGGACATGAGAGAAGGCAGCTTAGCGAGATTTGGGATTCTGGAGGGACAAGGCCTCTGGGAGGATCCTGGCCCTAAAAGTGTTCTCTCTCTTCTCATGGGTCTCTCCTGGCATCTCTCCATCCTAGATCCCTGCAGGGACCAAAGTGGCGGAGTGTGGAGGAGGAGTTCCCTCATATCTATGCCCATGGCTGTGTCCTAAAGGATGTCTGCAGTGACTGTACCAGCTTTGTGGCTGATGTAGTGTGCTCCAGCCGCAAGAGTGTGGATGTCCTCAATGCCACTCCACAACGCAGCCGCCAGACCCAGTCCCTCTATATCCCCAACACCAGGACTCTGAACTTCCAGTGATGGCTGTGATGGCCACCCTGCTCTCCACCCTGGAACACAGCTGCCATCAACCCCTTTGCGCATGTACATATATACATATATAGATACATTTATAATATATATACAGCCTATATATTTATATACATTGTCTCTTTGCCCTACAGTTCATTTAGGACCAAGCTTACTTCAGAACTTTCCCTCTCCTTTCTCTCTCAGGAATTCTTGGAAAGGCTGGGAGGGATTGGAGAATGGAGGAAGGGCGGCTTCCCTTCCCCAGGCCTTGGTTCTCTTCAAAAATGAGCATATGGCAGCCTTTCTTCCCTGGGTGGACCGTGGTTCTCAGGTGAACCTGAGTATCAAGTCTACCTGTCATTTAGGGTGCTCAAGCAGCAGAGGCACCTGGGGGGCCTCCGAGTGTGGGATTCTGCTTGGAGGAAACCCAGGTACCCAAAGCCAAGCTTGTTCTTGGTCCCTTGCTATCATTGTGACTTTCCATGGGGAGATATGAACAAACATCTATTCCCCCAGAAAGGTCACTGACAGACTAAAGAAATGATTCCACTCATGTCTATCTTGATGAACCATTGAGTTTTCTGAGATTTCAGTAACATGGTGAGGGGTTACGTACAGGAACATAAGTGACTCTCAGGTAGTTGCATCACCCCTAGGCCCTACACCAGCCTAGGAGACAACTCATGAGAGGTGCATCACTGTAATCCACACCCTCAGACAATATTCTTTCTTCTTTTTGTTTTTTGAGACAGGGTTTCTCTTTTTTTTGCCAATTTTCTACTTCCTATACCAAGACCATGGTGCAGTTGGGTGGGTTGGTGGGAGGGCAGGGCAATGTGGTGGCTGGAATCTCCTGTGAGGGCCTGGTGACCAGGGAATACTAATAACCCTATAACCATTACCACAGACCTACTTATCAGCACATTGTATTATTTATTTCACCGTCATGGTTGCAGGCCATGGTGTTCTGTAGGTAACCATAGCTGTTCAGTTGCATGATGGTGATGCTTATGTTCATTAAGCCCAGAGGAAATACCTACACCTACACTCAGGAAGGGCCTGTGCTAAGCACCCTGTCTGCTTACATGCACCCAAGAGGTTGGTTTTGTCATCACCATACCTTACAGATTTGGAAACAAAGGTTCAGTAAGGTAAAGGGATTTGACTGCTAATCTCAGAATATGCCAGAATTTCAACTGAGGCCTCCTGGCTGACTCCAGGCTCCAACACCCTGCTTAGGACTAGAAGAGGCACCAGAGGCACATGACTATGACAGATGGATCTGTGGGAGTTATCTTTGAAATTAGAATACCCAATAAAAGCAGCTAGCTCCCAGCACTTGTTTGAGCACTCCACAGACCGCCTTTGTATTTTGTTTTCTAAATTTTAAAAGATATGTTTATGCTATTTGTTTTTTTTTCTTTTGCATTTTAATTTATGTGCACCACATGAGTGCAGGAGCCCATGGAAGCTATCAAACTGGAGTTGCAGGCCGTGGTGAGTTGCCTTCTGGGTACTAGGAACTGAATTCAGATCCTTTGCTTGAGCAGCAAGCACTCTTAACCACTGGGCCATCTCTCCAGCCCTTTGTTTTGTTTTAAAAGAACAGGCAGAGAGAGAGGGCCAGGAACTATTACTGTCAACAACCAGCAATAAAAACACTCATGTTTAAGCCTGGTATTGGTGGCACACGCCTTAATCCCAGCACTTGGGAGACAGAGGCAGGTGGATCGCTGTGAGTTCAAGGCCAGCCTGGTCTACAAAGCTAGTTCCAGGACATGATCCAAAGCAATACAGAGAAACCCTTTCTCAACAAATCAACAAACAACCAACAACAAAAAACAAAAAACCCCACCAAACCAAAACAAACAAACAAAAAACCAAAAAGCTCCACTCATGTTTAACCAAATATGGAGGCTCACATTTGTTATCCCAGAACTTGGGAATTAGAGTAAGGAAGATAATTAATTTGAGGCTAGTCTGGAGTCTCGGCTATATAGCAAGTTCCAGAGAGTTCACTGAGCTATACAGTGAATTCTCTAACAAGAAAACCTTCATGGACAGCCTCTTCCAGGAACTAAGTACAATTGTGGATGTACAAACTCAAAAGTAGCCACATATCCAGCTCACAACCCAAAACATGGGGACACCCGGGTTCTGATCCCCACATAGCACTTACAAATGAAAGCAATAAAAGCCTATCCTGGGAAATAGCTTGGCTGAGCTGAGTGCTAATGCTCACAGGTTGTTCAGTTCCCTACAACTACCTCCTGAGGCTGCTTAGGTAGGACAGTGGCTGGTGCTTTTGCCTTCTTATTGCCCTTGGAATTGCTGGTCTCTTCCAAACAGTAGGTTGTATACCAGCCCACTGAACCAGCCTCAGCTTCATTATTGGAGACTATGCCAAATAGAGTGGCTTGGAACTGAAATTTCCTTTGGGACTAGATCTGCAGGTCAGGGAGACACATTTGGAGCTAGTAGTTCAGGGAAGACCCACTCCCAGGTTGGGCCTGATGCATCCTTCACTGTCTACAACCTCCGTCTCAGGAGAAGCAGCTCCAGATGAAGAGCTCCCTTTTTATTCATAGGTAAGGCTTACTGGCCTGGGTAAGTTGGTCACACCACCTGATCATGGATGACACAGAAACTAGCCTGGTCCTGAATAGTCAGAATAGACATGAGGGTGGTGTGCTAAGCCTATGTGGAAGAGGCTGGGGCTGCTTTTAACACTAACTAGAAGCACAGAAGGGGATTGTGGGGGGACACTTTGAGATAGCAGCTATGGGACATCGTCTTTGAAGTATCTTCAGTCATTGGGCTTAGCATTCAACCTAGGGAGAAATCAGGATTCCTGGAGAAGGTAGGCTGTAGGAAACTCGTGGACAGTGGGTTCACAGCAGAGGTGGTATTAAGGGATGCTGCCCTGCCCACCTTCTCTGTCCTTGAAAATAGCCTATCTTGTTTGGACTTTGGGAGTCACAGGGAGAGAAACCCAGGTTCTCTCTGGACTACTTACTCATTAAGTCAGTTTCTTCACTTGACTTCACCTGTTCTAGATAAGAATCTAGAACATTGCCTGGCCTAGCACTGGGGACAGTGAAGGCTGTCCCCACACCCACACTGCCCTCTCCTCTGCTCTCAAGTGGGAAAGGATCCTAGAACTCTGTAGACCAGGCTGGCCTCTGCCACTGTGCTGTTGTTAAAGGCTATGCCACCACTGCCCAGACTTTGGGTTTGTTTTGTTTTAAAGAAGGAAAGAAAGAAAACAGAGCCAGATCTGTGCAGAGGGTCCCTACATCCTTATTTTGAAAGCCTTTCTGAATTAGAATTCATATAGGGCTGGCCACCTCGACTTCAGGATGAAGTTTCTGCACTTCAATAAGCCTCTGCACTTCAATAAGCAATCCAGATCAGACCAAATCAAACCGGATTAGAAAAAGCCAGGTTTAATGGATAAAACGCAGCCCCCTGGAGAAGAGACAGAAAAGAGAGACTAGGAAACCACATGTCTGCTCTCGGGGGGGGGGGCAATTTAAGTATCCTGTGGGAGTGGTCTCGAGCATCTCTGGGAGAGGTGTCATCATTTGGGGACCTTCTGAGATGTGGCAGGTTTTGGAGAGAGATGGGGGAGGGGGTTGGGGCAGAATTTCCACCGGAACATCCCAGACTGTGGGTATATGGATGCCAGGGGCTGGGGTGAAGCTTCCACCAGAACACAGACCACCGATCCACACCTAGACAGCTACCCCTCACCCAGTACCACCAAAACACGAGCATCCCCCGTTGCGTTCGGGACAATAAAAAGCAACTCCGAGTATCTAACTCGGTTCCGTGCATCTTATGCAGAGATCTGTCTCGAAGAAGCTCCTCGGTTTAGACTGCTTACTAATGCAGTCTAGTAGCACTGTGGAGGTGGGGAACATAGGACAGGGGTTCGGGACTTCAGCCGTCGCTCCTCTGTCAGAACAGTTATGCATGCGGATCAATGGCAGTGTGCGCACTCGCTCTCACTCCCTCCTCACCTGACCCCACCTAAATGTCCCCCTGCCCCGCCCGCCCGCCAGCCCCGGGAATCACGTCAGTGGCCTGCAGAGTTCTGAGCCTGCGCGTTCCCACCCGTGCCACAGCCAGTTATCTGCAACCAATACACCTCGCAAGCTGAAGAAATACAGCACTACAGACGGAGAAACACAGCCGCTAGGGATCAACTCTCGCGAGAACTCTCTGATCCACTCTCGCACCTTCTCTGACTCCACGGGTAATTGGGAGGAAGTTCCGGAGAGCCGCTACGCGCAAACGCGATACGCCAACCTTGCGCCAGCGCGCCTCAAGTGCGCAGGCGCCGCCGCTCTGCTGCTCTTCCTCGTCCCTCTGCCTACATCAGGCTGTCGGGTCCTATGTCGCGCCGGGCCCTCCGGAGGCTGAGGGGGGAACAGCGCGGCCAGGAACCCCTAGGGCCCGACGCATTGCAGTTTGTCCTCCTTGATGACGATGACGCGGAGGAAGAGGGACCAAAACAAGGGTCGGGTGGCCGGCGCCCCGGAGGCGCAGGGAAGGAAGGAGTCCGTGTCAACAACCGGTTCGAGCTGGTGAGGAGCTGGGCAACCAGAGGGGACAGTGTGGGAGGGCATGACGTCATACTAAGGGGGCATAAAGTTGAGTCTAGACTGCAGGCGAGTGGGCGGAGTGAAGGGACTGCGCTGCATCGGGGAAGGCGGGTCTTCAGTAGGGTGGGTGGGGTGATGAGGCAGTGCTGAAGAGCGAGTCCCGGCGGTGTGAGGGGCGGGGCTCCTCGTCCTAGATACAGCGGGAGGTGGGATAAATTGCCGAGCGAAGGGGCTACTAAAGCTTTGGGGGGGGCTGCTGTCAAGGGATTGAGTGATAGGACTTCGCTGCAGTATAGGGCGTGTCTCAGGCCAGTGTCGAGAGGCGTGGTGTGACAGGGGCTTGACAGGGCCGTGACGTCAGGGCGGGCGGGTCATGACATCTGAGACAGCTAAGGAAGGGGAGGGCCAGCGGGGATGGGGCTCAGTTGGGTCAAGGCTTCAGGGAAAGAGTGGGATTGTGCTGTCTGGGGCGGTGCTGTAGTGGGGAGGGCTTGGATTCATATCTGTGACTTGATGGGGTCTCAATTCTAGCTCTGTACAAACATTTCTGTTTATTCGTCACAGCACTTCTGTCTGTCCCAGCAAGTTGTACCTAGACATCCCTCGCAGCAGGTGTCTGACATAGAAAATGTGTGCCACTCTTGAGTCCCATAATGTTTTTCCTTAAGACTGACTGACCTATGTGTGCAGTTTCATGTGTGTATGAATTGTGAATCTGACTTCATGTGTGGACAGATGTCTCTCGTGCTCATTTTGTATCTCCAGCGTGCACATATGGTAAGGCGTCAGTGGCCATTTTTGAATGAGTGAGAACTTGACTGAAGGCCATTTTGTAATCTTGCAGTGGGTTGTCCCCAGCTTTTTATCAACTGGCAAGTTTAAAAGTCCATAGCAAAGATATTGAGGAGCGTGGGAAATGTTGTAGACATTTTAGAAGTTTTATTCAGAAATTGTTAACCTCTCCAGGAAGGAAAGAGGGGCATTCATTGTATAGTCTGTGGTGGTGGTGGTGGTGGTGGGACTGAAGTATTTCCTTGGTATTGTCAGAACTCTTCTACCTCCTCTGATTTCCAGCCTGAAAGTAACTCCCATTCCTACTCTGATTCTTGTCCTTTCATTTTAACTTTTTAAACAGGTTTCCTTCCTACCCACTCCCAACCCCCAAGAAAAGGTTTCTCGGTGTAACAGCACTAGCTGTCCTGGAACTCACTTTATAAGCCAGGCTGGCCTCCAACTCTCAGAGATCTGCCATCCAGGCTTTTTTTTTTTTTTTTTTTTTTTTTTTTTTTTTAATGTTTGGGACTTTTGGAGTTTTGGGGGGGACTGGGTGAGGCAGGGTTTCTTTTGGTAGCCCTGGCTGTCCTGGAACTCAGAGATCCACTTGCCTCTGCCTTAAAAGTGCTGGATTAAAGGCGTGGGCCACCAGCTCATGGCTGTTTAATTTTAAACACACAAAATATAGGGATATATGAAATGGAGAGATGGCTCAGCAGTTAAGAGCATTGACTGCTCTTCCAAAGGACCTGGGTTCAATACCCAGCACCCACATGGTGGCTAACAACCATCTGTAACTCCAGTCCTAGATGATCCAACATCCTCCTCCCTCCTTTGTAGACACTACATATTCGTGGCACACATCATACAGGCAGGCAAAACATCCATACACATAAAAGTAAACATTAAAAATACACACACACTAAAGCATTAATGGGGCCATCTTAAAAGAAGTAAGAACATGGTAGCTTTATCTTATAGATAAATTTAAAAGGGGGGAATACAAATAACCCTTATGTGCCCATGACCGGATTCCCAGTTACTGACAATCAGTCCGTATGTCTTTAATATTATTTCACTGCCTTCTCTCCAAGAGGTGATTTCAGAGCAGCTCTCAGGCATCACATCTTTCACCCTTGACAGCAACTGGTGTTAGCTCTCAGACCTCGGGTATCTGAGACCATTGGCCCTAAAGATTTATTTTACAGCTCTCTGTAACTCTGTGATCATTTTCTCTTCCTTAGCTCTTTATAACTTTCTTCTTTTAGCCTCAGCTCTCTGTTCTCTCCTCTGCCTCCCTTTGTTCTGCCCTGCCACTCTCTCAAACCATTCACCTGCCTCTTATTTTTATTTTTAGGGGGCAAGCAGCTGGCTGCCTTGCCACTTTCGGTCCTAGGCTGCTCACTGCCGAGCTGCTTCTTTCCCTGTTACTGGCTTAGCACACATGACTAAAGTAAGCAAGAAAGGAGGCTGGAGAAACGACTCAGTGGTTAAGAGCCCTTGCTGTTTTTCCAGAGGACTTAGGTTTGGGTTCAGAGGATCACCTACAAATCAACCAAGGCTTGCGATAGTCAAAGTCAGATACAAAATGAAGCAATATTTATGAGGCCGTACCTTTAGGAGCCTGAACAATCAGCTGTAATCATAGTGGTTTTTCTCAAGGCCTCTGGAATGTTCAAAGGAATATTGAATATGGAGGCTACCTTACTGTTTGATGGACAGTTCTTTTCCTCAAGGTAGCTGGGGAAGAATTAAGCAATTGTCAATTAGAGAATCAAAATGCTCCATGCTCCAACGTCTTTGCTTAGTTATAGGAAGATTAGCATCAGAATTTGAAGTTCTTAACATTCTTAGTGATTCTAACTGATTTTAAGGATATCTAATGTGTACAGTGCCCAGGGGTGGAGTGAGGTTCCTTTATCTGTCTCAACTCCAGGTGCACAGAGAGACTTTATCACTGCTGCTGTTCCTCTGCACTGTTCTGAATACACAGCAGATAGCTCTCCTTTCCCAGCATCTGTCAGGAGCCAGGTTTGGGCAAGACAGTTCTCCCCAACCTCATCTTTCCCTAGTCTTGCTCACTGTGTCCCAGCCACCCTGACCTCTCTTTGCCTCCCCCTGTGGCTGCAGTCCCCTTGTTGAAATAGCCACATAAGATTTACTCTCGCCTCCCACAGGCTACTTAGGTGTTGTCCTACTAGTTGTGTCTACCCTTGCCATTTGACTAAAATTGCAACCATCCTCAGTTACATTCCTTTTATTCTGTTGGGTTTCATTTTCTTTCCTTTCCCCTTGGCAGTTACCGACAAACATACTATCCTATTCTTTTAGTGTGTGTGCTGATTGTCTTCCACTGCTGAAATGTAAGTTTCTTGGAAACAGACTTTGTTGCTCACTGATGTATCGCTGTTACTCAAGATAGTGTCTGGCACCCAGCATGCATGCTAATCTGTGCTGATGTTAATAAGACAGATTACTTTAGGCATGTATGCAAAGCTGGGGAGTCAGATGCACCTAGATCTGTGTCCTGGCTGTCCCTTCCCATAGTTGAAAGAGTTTGGACAAGATACTGAATGCAAGTGTTGGGAATGCTCTTGCAAACTCATGGGGTTGTCGTGAAGACTGCATGAACTCAAGGGTGCAGAGTGTAGCATATGCTGGGATGGGATCAGCACTCACCAGATGTAGATATGCGCTGTTGGAAATGGAAGGGGACAAAAGACCTCTAGAAACATGTTACTGCAAGTGGTTTACTTGGATATATTCTTAGGGGCTGACGATACTTGGCTTGGAGAAGAAAGCAGGGACACTCCTGACTTTAGACTAGAACTAGAAATCATCTTTACCATTTCAATGAGGAGAATTTTTAAAAATCAGTTTATGTCTGGACATGGTAGCACGTAACTTGAATCATAGCATTCAGGAGGATTTCTGAGTTAGAGGACATTTTTATCAAAATATCAAGTTCCAGGACAACCAGAGCTAGATAGTGAGATCCTGTCTCAAAAAAAAGGAAAAAAAAAAAGTGAAAAATGAAATCAACTTATTCGACTTATATAATAAAATGTGTCTACTTGAAACATCTGGTATGTGCTCACTTGTCCTGGCCCCTTGCTCAGAACATACTTTTGAGAGTTATTCATGGTTTGTTCTTTCTTACTGTTGAGTAGTAGCATATTCTGTGTTTTGTAGTGATGGGGATTGAACCCAGGGTCTCGTGCGTGCACCACCACCATCACCACCACAGGACTTTTTTTTTCTTTTAAATCTCAGCTGAGCCTTGGTGGTCCATACCTTTAATCCCAGCTCTTGGGAGGCAGAGGCCAGCCTGGTCTACAGAGTGAGTTCTAAGACAGCCAGGACTACACAGAGAAGCCCTGTCTTGGGGTGAGGATATGGTCTCCTGGGCATGGTGGCACATGCACGGGCAGGCAGATCCCTGTGAGTTGAAGATAGACTGGTTTACATAATGAGTTCTAGGATAGCCAGGGGCACATATAGAGAAGATGTCTCAAAAAAACCAAAAACATGTATACATATACTACATATATATAGATAAAATATTTATACAGAATATATAAATAAATTGCTTTTATATTTATATTAAGTTCATAGTATATTTGTAATATATAAATGTATAAAGATTAATATATATACCATATATAGATATATTGTTTTATATTTATATTAATATAAACTTAATCTTTAAGTACAAATATATTAACAAATAATAAGAATATATATGAATATACTTATGGACATAAATATAAAATATAAATATAAATAATATATATTATAGTTTATATGTATGGTCTCTATATAGTATATTTTCTATATATTTGTATATACTATGTGGGGGCTTGAGGGATATCTCAGTGATTCAGAGCACTGGCTGCTCTTCCAGAGGTGCTGAGTTCAATTCCCAGCAACCGCATGGTGGCTCACAACCATCTATAGTGGGATCTGTTGCCCTCATCTGCTATAATGTTTACATGCATATAGAGTACTCACATACATAAAATAAATATTTTTTAAAAGTTAAAACCCTGTCTTTAAAACAAAAAAAACAAACAAAAAAGTTACCATTTGGTGCACATAACAGTAATTTTATTACAGTAGAACAATTTGTAACTCTTTCACTAACCTCATATAAACCTGAATGAGCATTCCCCCCCCCCCCACAGCTGCAGAGTATGAAGGAAAAATTCACATGACTGCCCTTTGACACTGTTTCCAACTGTAGGGGTTCTCAAGGCCATCTTCCAGGATTAGTAAATAGAAATAAGAATTCATTTTGCCCTATAGTTATATTGACAGCAAGGAGCATTTACAGATTATGCAAGGATGGAGTGTAGAGAGAGTGAAGTCCCGGAGGCAGTGCTCGCACTGTTGTAGCAGGTGGGCCTCCAGAACGTGCAATGTCCCTGACCATATGCTTGGAGCATTCCCAGCCAGGGAAAGTGACCTGAGTTTCCATGTCAGGTTTTTTGGCTTGTTTTTGACATCAGTGTTACAAGATAAGCTGGTTACACAGTGGAGTGCCCTTGAATGGGACTGTACTGTGTAGCTCACATGGCTGACCTGGATCTGCAGTGCTTCTGGAGGATGAGTTATTGACTTTGGATACCCACATGAAATCATTCTGCTACCATCTGAGTTAGCCTTAGGGCCCCTGTAAATCCTCTGGTCAGTGAAGAAGACATTACTGTGGAGAATGACCAGAGACTAGATGTTAACTGCCCAGAAGCCAGGACAAAGGCCAGGTCTTTGTTTAGATGGAATTAAATTTATTATTACATATATGTAAAGAAGAACTAATTTTTTTTTTCCCTTCGAGACAGGGTGTCTCTGTGTAATAGCCCTGGCTGTCCTAGAACTTGCTTTGTGGTCAGGCTGACCTCAAACTCACAGAAATCTGCCTGCTTCTGCTTCTCAAGTACTAGGATTAAAGGTGTGTGCCACCACTGCCTGGTGGAACTAAATTCTTATTGCCAAAACAGTGCATTCAACAGCATGAGGGTAATGATGCACATGTTTTTTTGTTTTGGGTTTTTTTTTGTTTGTTTGTTTTTTTTTTTTTCTTTTTTTGGTTTTTCAAGACAGGGTTTTTCTGTATTTCTTGGAGGTTGTCCTGGAACTTGGTCTGTAGACTAGGATGGCCTTGAACTCACAGAGATCCTCCTGCCTCTGCCTCCCAAGTGCTGGGATTAAAGGCGTGAGTCACCAATGCCTGGCCGTATATATGTGTTTTGCCTGCATGCATGCATGTATGTATGTATGTATTACATGTGTGCCTGGTGCCCATGGAGGCCAAAATACTTCATTGACTCCTCTGGAACTGGATGATTGTAGTAGACATATAGGTGGTGGGATTCAAACCTGGGTCTTCTGGAAGAGTAGCCACTACTATTTTTTTTTTTTTTTTTGGTTTTTCAAGACAGGGTTTCTCTGTATTGCTTTGGAGCCTGTCCTAGAACTAGCTATGTAGACCAGGCTGGCATTCCTCTGCCTCCCAAGTGCTGGGATTAAAGGCATGCACCACCTATGCCTGGCTGCAGCCAATACTCTTAATTGGTAAACTCTTCCTCTAGCCCATTTTCATTGTTTTGATCCTCTGCCCTCATGAGCTATCATTAGCAAGGTTGACATAGTGAATATTTCCATGAGGAAAGAAAGAATGTGTTTGCATTCTGTCTGTGAGAGATTTTCAACAATGAAAAAAGAAAATGTCCATGATGTTTCCTAATGTCTGCTCATGTCTACCTATGCACAGGCAGCTGCTATTACTGATTTCCAGGTATATAATCCCTCTCCAGATTGAAGAGTTCTGTTGGCTTCCTTCTGCCAATTTAGAAAGTAGCTTCTCTTTCAGCAGCCTGTTACAGATATTGGGGTATTTGTCTGGCAAGTCTAACAGAGTTAAAGAAAAATAGTTTATTGAGCCTGGAGATGGCTCAGTGTCAAGAGCACTGGTTTCTCTTCCAGAGAACCCAGGTTTGAACCACATGATAACTATCCAGTTCTATCCTCATCTGGCTTCCATGGGCACCAGACATATATGTGGTGCATATATATACATGTAGGCAAAATATCCATAAAATTAAAAAAAGGAAAAAATTTGGGAGGTAGTCAGTAAACAGGGTCATCGTGGTTTGGGGATTCTGAATGTCATGCTAAAGAGGATGATGATATCTTAGGTGCACTGACTGACCCAGAAGTCATTCACAAGCTCAGGAATGTGCTGGTGCTACATGGGTCAGATACTCCTTCCTTCTCATTACCTCACCCTAACCCCATTCAGAGTCCTCTCCATCTTTTTTTGTGTGTGGGGAGCAGTCGAGACAGGGTTCCTCTGTGTAGCCTTGGAGCCTGTCTTGGAACTCCCTCTGCAGACCAGGCTGGCCTCGAGCTCACAGAGATCTGCCTGCCTCTGCCTCCCGAGTGCTGGGACTACAGGCGTGTGCCACCACCACCTGGCAGTCCTCTCCATTTTCTTCTGTATAGTGTATCCATGTTCACTAGACTGTGATTCTCAGTTGCTTTCTTTTCTTTCTTGTCTTCTTTTTCCAGATAAACATCGAAGATCTTGAGGATGACCTTGTGGTAAATGGGGAGAGATCTGAATGTACCCTGCCAGATGCTGTGTCATCAGGGAAAAAAGGAAGGGCTCAATGTGGAAAACCAGAGACAAAGCAAGATGAGGACATGGCCAAGGCAGGGTTCCAAGAACAGGTATAGGGGATCATGTGGTGATGGGGTGGCTGAGGCATGTCAGAGAAAGAGAGCCCCAAGGTGCTAGCAGCCTATACCTTGTACTACCAGTTTCTTGAATTCTTCTTAATGTGAGTTTATCAATTGTTTGGCTGCCCTGAGGAAGCTGGGTGAGGTTTCTGTGGAAATCTGAAGTAGCCTCATGTGTACCATTTAGAGAGTCTACCTTCATCTTTTGAGAGCATCTGTATCTGATCAGAAAAAGCAGTATGGTGAAGCCTGATTTCTCACAGGAGGATTTAGCTACAGTAGGTATTTCCAGGAGAGCAGAGGTAGGACTTACTGTGAGGAACCCTGGCCCAGTGAGTTGTCTTCGGAGTAGGTGTAGCACAGAATGGAATGGTTGGCAAAATGAGGAGAGAATGACAGTGGTCATGTGGCTGGATGGTCTTGTGAGCTATATCTACTGTAGGTCATGGGAAGTCCTGAAGCTCATCAGGACAGGGTATGAGAGAGGCGGTGCCCACTCTGTCATTGGGGAGGACCATGGTAAGTGTTTCTTATTGCAGAAGCACTAGTGGATTAGAAGGACTTGAGGATGTAGGAGGAGGAATGGGAACTATCACACTGGGGACTGAACTTGTTGCTTAAATTTTGATTTATTTGTTTACCTGTTTATTTACTTATTTTGGGTTTTTGAGGCAGGGTTTAATTTTTTTTTTTTTTTTTAATTCAGAGTTTCACTACATAACCCTGGCTAGCAGGGAACTCTGTACATGGACCAGGCTGGCCTCAAACTCAGAGATCCACCTGTGTCAGTCTTCTAAGTGCTGGGATTAAAGGCATGCGTCACCACGCCTGGCTGTTGCATAGTTCTTAATGTTTCTGATTTTATTTCTTTCCATTGATTAAAATGTCTCCTTCCATTAGTCTAATGCAAGTGGCAAACTCCGAAAGAAGAAAAAGAAGCAGAAAAATAAGAAAAGCTGCACAGGAGAATCCTCGGTATGTTGTCAAATGGGCTGGTTCCTCTGCCTGAGCCTCACTGCTCCCTGCTGGTCCCTCAGGCTTTTCTGGAGAAAGTTTTGTTTACTTGAGCACTTCAATTGCTTTCCCCTGAGGTATAGCTGAGAGGTCAGGAGAACAAAGGGGAAAATCACTTAGACGTCTTGCTCTGTCTTGTGCCCATTGTTCTCTGGGTCAGACCGCACTCTTGGGTTTTGTGTTTTAAGGTGAGTGTTCCTTCTAGATCTCTTACCTGCTCAACTTGCTTTTGTCTTATCCTGATGGCTAAAATTGATAGTGAATGTAGAAGCCACTGTGGACCTATCATCAGATGTACAGACCTGTTATTGCCTCATGCTCCATGTCTTACTCTTAGTTCTAAAGAGAAGTCATAGCTTTATTACTCTCCAATGAAGGGGCATGACTCAGGTTACCCAGGGAGGTAAGCTCCTCTAGAGGACATAATGTGCTATTTTAGCCTGTGTTTTTTCAGGGTCCTCAGATTCTGTGATTCTAGCCCTTCTCTTCTGGCTTTCTCTAGTGAGACATGTCTCCTTTCTGAATATATGTGCAGCATATGATCACGTCTTTTAGGAAGTAAATCAGTATAGTTGTCCTTTTTTTTAAAATAAATCATTCTGTCAAGATGGTTATAATACTGAAAGTAAAGTCAGAGCCAGGTATGGTGGTACATGCCTAGAATCCTAGCAGTTTAAGTTAGCATAATGATTAACAGGTTGTTCTGACTTTTAGGAAAATGGGCTAGAGGATATTGATCGAATCTTAGAGAGGATCGAAGACAGCAGTGGGTTCAGCCACCCTGGCCCCCCTCCACTGAACTCCAGGAAGCACGTCCTATATGTGGAGCACAGGTATAGCCCTGCCCTCACTTCATGAGAGAAAAACAATATTTGAAAAAAAAGGCAGAAGAAAATTTACTATCTTTTTTTTTTTTTCCCCAGTCATATCTGGTGATGTACACTTGTAATCCCAGTCCCAGCACTTGGGAAATAGAGGCAGGAGAACAGAGAGGAGTTCAGGGCCAGCCTGGTCTGCATAAGATGAATGCAAAAGAAAAGGAAAATGTACTATATTTTTGGGGTGGTGGAGGTGTAGGGATGCAGTTCAGTGTAAGATGGGCACCTAGCATGTGGAATACCCTGGGTTCCACCCTTGTGCCACAAGCTTCACATTCAATTCCTTTAAAAAAACAAAATGAAGCAATGTAGTGCTAGTTTTGGTGGCTTATGCTTGTAATTCTAGCACTCATTAGGTTGAGGCAGAAAGATTCCCCCAAGTTCAAGGACAGCCTGGGCTACAGAATAAGGCACTCTGCCTCAAAAACAAATCAAGTTTAAGAAATAACGAGGAGGGAGAAACACTCATCCATATTTCAGAGGACTTTTAGCTTTAGATCTTGGATTCTTGAGCTGTGTAGAGCACCAGCTCACATTTGGATAAGTATCCACATGTTGACTTTACAGATACTCAGTTAAACATAGTTCCTATCACAGAGGTTGTTGCCAGCTTTTTGAGAGTAAGTCTCCCAGTGTACTCAAGACTGGCTGGGACTCCTGATCCTCCTGCCTCAACCTTCCAATTGCTGAGATTACAGGCATGCACCACCCTTGCAAGCTCTCTACTAGATCCTTATGTGAATTTATAAAATTATACAAGTTAAATTTTATAAAAATAGTTATTGTAGAAGATGATAACCTTTCTTTCTAAACGTTTTCCTCAGACACTTGAATCCAGATACAGAACTGAAAAGGTATTTTGGTGCTCGAGCGGTCCTGGGAGAACAAAGGTGAGGCTCTAGTCAATCGGTATTCTTCAAGTTCTGTCAGTCTTTCTCAGACTCTGGACGGAAGGGTGTGTAGAGGGAGACCGAGACGGAAAGGTTGCTGTGAGTTCTTCCTAGGGGGAAAGTATTTACATCCATAGTGAACAAGTAGAACTCTCAGCATTGGGTCTGAAATGATTCAGAAGAAATGATTTGTTGTGGCGCGCCAATCCCGACCCGCAGGAAAGACGGCAACCACACGAGGATTCTTCTCAGATCACACTTTATTGGAGCCTCTTGGTTGAAGGGAGAGCTGAAGGTGAGGGGCCCCGGGCAGGAAGGGACAGCTGCTTATATATCCTACTAGGCAACGGGTCACGGTCTCATAGGCTCAAAAGACCTCGCCTCAGTGTTGGAGCCACGGGATTGGCTAGGGAACGAGCAGGTGCGCTGGAGTGCAGCCGCCAAGCTGGCATATGCCCGAATAAGGTAAACAAGAAAGAGGAAGTTCGCCATCTTGTAATGGCGTCCTGCGGGCGGCCGCCTACAATTTGTGAAATCATCAAGACTCCCATGGAGCTGGGCCCTGTCCCTCATGCCATCATATTTTTATAAAGACGCTAAAGATCGTGGGGTTCCACGTCCCCTTTTTGTTTTTCAATCAGCAACTAATGTAATCCAAAGTTGAGGTGATCTGAGATGTTGTATCTGTGGTGGTTTATTAGTTCTTAGTGTCTGGGCAAAATGTCACAGGGACAGCATTGCAGGGTGTCCCATTAATCCCTAAAGAAAAATGGTACAAAGGTCTACCTCTGGCAATTTTGTTAGGAAGCACTGTGTATTCTCTATGCTTCTCCATCAGAATGTCTAGAAAGCTTTAACTTATGACAGAGTTCCATCTGTGGCCCAGAACTTGAATTCTCTATCCTTCTGCTTCAGCCCCACAAATGTTATGATTGTAGGCTTGTGCTATCAAGGCTAGCTTAGCACTTTCTTTTAATATTTTATTTATCATTTATACTGATACAATAAAAATATAGCACTTCATATATGAAAATGCACTCAGTGTTTTGCATGTGCTGAAATGTGCCACGTAACTGCAATACCTGCAGAAGCCAGAAGAGGGTGACAGGTCTTCTGGAATTTGGCATTACTGATAATTTTGAGCACACATGTGGGTGGTGGGAATCAAACCTAGGCCTTCTATAAGGGCAGCAAGTGCCTTAGCCATTTTTCTAGCCCCTAGCATTGTCTTAAGTTATGAGGAATTTTTTTCCTGATTGTCAAATAAGTGTATCTTATGGAAAAACTTAGCCAACTTAGAATTTTGACCTTTGACTTTCATTCTCTTACCACATCCCCAGGTTAGTTTTGATAATTGACTCTGTATCAAGGGGCACATGCCAATACTTGCTTTATATGACCATGAGAGAATTCTGTAGGTCACTGTCAAAGCCTGGTTTGTGTATCTGGTTTTCTAGGTTATCACTTTCTGTACTATAACATACCAGGGTTGGGTACTTACCCAGAATGTTGGGTTGTGTGTAGGTCTTGGCTGTCATCCCATGACTGTACAGCATTTTGTGAAACAGAGCTGTCTGCTGCCAAACTACCCTCAGAGGAGTTGTGCAGCTTAGAACCACACTCCAACCATGGTCAGCCTCTTCTCATAGCAGAGAAGTTTTTGGGGTTTTGGTGTTGTTTCTGCTTTTATTTCTTAGATTATGACTAAAGTTCACTGATTCTTCATTTGCTATTTATTCCTACTGTCCTATGGGTTTTTGTTTGGGCCTTTTTTTTTTTTTTTTTTTTTTTTTTGAGTAAAATCTCACTATGTAGTAATAGCTAGCCTGGAACTTAATGTATATACCATGCTAGCCTGGACTTCAGAGAGAGCTACCTGCTCCTGTTCCCCAAGAACTGGGATTAAAAGACCAGGAGCTGCCCTCTGCTGCATAGTGAATTTGAAGTTAGCCTGGAATGCATGAGCCCTGCCAGTCAATCAATCAATCAGTCAATCAATCAGTCAATCAATTGTTCTCTCTGCCCTGGGCCAAGTTACTTTTCCTGTTGCTGTGACAAAACACCTGACAAAAGAAACTTAAGGAAGGATTTATTTTGCTCACAATTTAAAGGCATATAGTCTGTCCTGGTGGCAAAGGCATGGTAGCAGGAGTGTGAGACAGCAGGTCATATTCTGTCCACAGTCAGGAAGCAGAGAGAGAGATCGTGGGCCCAAAATGCTTTCTCCTTTCTTACTATTCCTGAGTTCAATATCCCAGCGCGTAGGGTGGTGCTGCTCACATTCAGGGTAAGTCTGTCTATAAGTGCCCTTACAAACATACCCAGAGGTGTGTCTTAGGGACCCCAAACAGTGTCAAGCTGACAATGAGGGTTAGCCCGCCTGCTCTCTCCACAGCCCTGCTTCAGTTTTCTGCCATCTCGTTATAGTTTTTATGTCCTGTTTCTATAAATTACTGTTAAGATATTAATTAATAATTATATTTATTTCATTCTATGTAGTGCTAGGGTTAGATCCATAGCCTTACAGATGCTGAGTACACATTGAACACTCCTCAATCCTGGTGTTGAACTCATGAACTAATCACTTAGTTCTGGTCTTGAACTGCTGGACAGCTGGGACTATAGGCAGGCTCCACCCTGACCCCAGTTCATCTGTTGCTTCTATAGTTATTATATTTATTTCTTTAAAGCTTCTAAGTTGGGCCAGAGAGGTCGCTCAGAGAGTCAAGTTGCCTACTGCCAACTTCAGTCCTAGAAACTGACATGATGGAAGGGGAAACCAACTCCCCTAAGTTGTCCTCTAACCTCCACACTGGAACCATGGCACATACATGCCCACACATGTGTGCATGAGTGTGAACACAAATACATGGATCAATTTTAAAATGTAAACAACTATAGAGCTGATGTAGCAGTTCAGAGTACTTATTGCTCTTGCAGAAATCCTGGTTCTATTCCTAGCACTCACATGGCAGCTCACAACTATCTTAACTCCAGTCCTAGAGAATCTAACACCTTTTTGTGACATGCAGATACCAGGCATGCTCATAGTACACATAGATACTTGTATACAAAACATGCATGGGGCTGGAGAGATGAATCAATCAGTGGTTAAGAGCACTGACTGCTCTTCCAGAGGACCCAGGTTCAATTCCCAGCACCCACATGGCAGCTCACAACTGTCTAAGATCTGACACCTTCACACAGATATCCATACAGGCAAAAACAATGCACACAAGATAAAAGTAAAAATTTTTTTAAAAATCAAAAAAAGACATTTATATACAGAAACAAATCTAAAAAATGATTTTAAAAACAAAAGTTTGTTGTGAGTTTGGTTTTTCAAGACAAAATTTCTTTGTGTAGCCTTGCCTGTCCTGCCTGTCCTGGAACTAGCTCTGTAGACTAGGCTGGACCCAAACTCACAAAGATCTGCCTATCTCTGCCTTACAAGTGTTGGGAATAAGGGTTTGTGCCATCACTGCCCAGCTGAAACAAAAGATTTTTTAAAAACACAGTCCTTGGCTAGACATGGTGGTGCTCATCTTAGTGCCTGTGCTTAGGAAGCTGAAGCAGGGAGATCTCAAGTTCAAGGCCAGTCTAGACTACATAAAAAGTCCCTGGATAAAAATATAAAATGTTAAAAAAAAAAAAAAAGTTATGTCCTACCAAAGATTTCTCCTAGAAGCTACAGTGTTTTTCCCGTTCGTTCTCCACTCTTCCCCTGCTGCTTTGAGGCAAAGCCTGTACCTTTTTCTTCTTCCAGTGTGGTCAATGTTCTTTTGGGGCCTTCATCTTCCTGAGGTGACAATATCCAAAGCTCCTCCCCAAACCCTTCTGAACATGCCCACTGTGTGGGTATGAGAACCTCAAGGTGTTCCTCTGCACCCTAAATAACCCCCTCCAGGAAAGGGGCTCCCTTGAGGACCAGCAAGGGTGTCCTTCCCAGCTCCTGTCCACTTGGGGCAAGTTCACTTGTCATGTCCTACCAAGATCTGTCTGTGGGTTTACTGCCTACCTTATTTTCCTTCAGATTTGACTATGTTTCTCTTAATACACTGTTTTCTCCTGCAGTTATTTTATTTCTTCTTCTTTTTGTTTTTTCAAGACAGGATTTCTCTGTAGCTTTGGATCCTGTCCTGGAACTCGCTCTGTAAACCAGGCTGGTCTCAAACTCATAGAGATCTGCCTGCCTCTGCCTCCAAGTGCTGGGACTAAGTTGTGTGACACCAACACCCATCTTTTTATTTTATTATTTTTTTTTGAGAGAGAGAAAAAAATAAGCTTTTCTATCTTGTTCCTGAAAATACAACTTGTTATTAATTCTTTTCAAAGAAGCTCAAATTATTAAGGAAGCAGAATAACACATATCCAAACTCACTTGGGTCAATCCAATTCTTCCCCTCCTTTAAGCAAGATGGTACCCATCTGATCAGGACGTGGGAAGGTGGGGAGAGTTTGACTCCTCTGATCCATGCATGATCAGGTGAGGAGCCTGGCCTCCCTTTCCCTACAGACCTTCAGTGAGCTTCTGTCAGGCTAATGTTCTTCCAAAAGCATGTTAGTGCCCTTCAGTGTTCTTCCTTATTGCCATTGCTTTCTTTTCAAATGTTGCTGTGTTGATGTATCAGTCAGATGTTCATCTCATTCCCGTGCATTCAACCGTAACCAACGGTTACTTTTGTTCAGCCTGATGCCCAAGGGGAGCCAGCTCATAGCTGAAGGGCCTGGCTTATTCTTATCGTTTTATTTTAGGCTTTTGTTTGTTTGGTTGGTTGGTTTTGGTTTTCTTATTCATGCTCCTGCCTTGTTTAAGACAGGGATTCACTATGTATCTTTGGATGTCTGGAGCTCTCTGTGTAAACCAAGCCAGCCTCAATATCACAGAGATCCACCCACATCTGCTTCATGAGTACTGGGATTAAAGCTGTGTGCTACCACACCTGTCCCAATCTGTCTTTTTTATTGGACTGTTTGGCCTTTGTCTTTTGTTATTGCTGTGAATGAACCTAGAGCCTCATATGTGCTGAGCAAATTGTCAGAGTTTTACCTCCAGCCTGAATTCTAGTTTCTCTGGTTAGTGGTGGTGGCTAGTCTGTTGCTAGTGTTGTGTTCTAACTACACTTGTCTTGCCCACTAGCCACTCTCCACTTCTCTTCCGAGTATCTTCCCTGCCTGCATTTTGAGTTTCACAGATCTCATGGAGATTAGGCAGACCAGCCTTGTCATCTCCACCATGGAAAGTAAAACTGCTGTGTTCTGTTTCTGCAGGCCTCGACAAAGACAGCGTGTATATCCCAAGTGTACATGGCTGACAACCCCTAAGAGCACTTGGCCCCGATATAGCAAACCAGGTAAGGCCCTGCTGGGTTGGGCAATGGCTTAGATTTTGTACTATTATTTTTAGTTCTTTTGGGCAGTCACATTTATTTTAAATTGCTATGGTTTTTTTTATTTCATAGCAAGCTACCAAATATATATAATATAAAGAAGAAGGACGACAGTACAAAGAGGCAAGAGGGCACAAAGTAAATGTCCTCTTTAGGTACTTATCTATACAGCATGGAAGTGTCCAGAGACCCTTCTCCATGTCTCGATTGACAGACATGAAAGCCCCTCAGAGGGTAAGAGCAGGGAACCCCAAAGTGGTGTGTAGCTGTACTGGTGAGAGTGGTGCAGGCCTGCCCCTCCCCAACTTTTCTTGCCAGCAAGAAAACCTACAAATGTAGGCAAGCTTATTGACCATGTAGTACTGCCAGACTCTGGCCTTAGGTAGGACCATTTTAGGAGGGAAACTTAGGGAACCAGGAATTACTGCCCTGTTTAATGGAAACTTACAGGGGGAAATTTCCTTGTACACCCTACATTGTATATAAGGAGCAGAGAAAAAGAGTCTGTAGTCATAAGTCACCTGTAGGACCTGGTGCATTGTTCACTGCATAGTCACTTTGGATGCTAATCCCAAAAACCTGGGCAGAGTGTCCTCACCAGGCAGACACATGTGCTGTAGTCTCTAGTATAATTCCTAGCCAGCCAAACTGACTTGGCATGTTTCCTTACTGTGTATCCTCTGGGTGGATCTGAGGAAGCAAAACAGACAGGACTCTAGGTCTTTGTACAGCTCGTTCAATTTGAGCAGGTCTAAGCACTGTAAGAGTTGTTGGCAAATATCAACTTATAGCGGTATAGCACCAGAACTAGCCAACCTGTACCAGACATTCAGCTTGAGTTGTGGTCATGTGGCATATTTGTGTCAGGAACAACAGAAGTGTTGTTCTAGACTGCCTAGAGCTGTGGAGTCCTACAAAGTGTCACAGCCTGGCCTCCAGCACACCCTCCCTGAGCTATATTTTTTTTTTCAGGTCTGTCAATGCGGCTGCTGGAATCCAAGAAAGGTCTTTCTTTCTTTGCATTTGAGCATAGTGAGGAGTACCAACAAGCACAGCACAAGTTTCTGGTGGCTGTGGAGTCCATGGAACCAAACAACATTGTGGTACATAACCCTGCAGCTTCTGATGGGTGGAGATCAAGCAGTATACTGTGCCCGGGTCAGGTCCCTCTGTGATTTGGGGAGGCTTGTCTGAGAGCAACTGCTTCCTCTAATAATGGGAGAGGCCTGCGTACAGAGCAATCTGACCCTGTGTTCCGAGGAAGTGTGCTTGCGACCAACAGTGTAACTTCTCAGATGAGAGCCACATACTGCTCTCGGTTCCCTCTGCAAACTGTGTGCAGGGCATTGTGGGATCTTTCCCCAGCTGCCTTTGCCTTTTACTTAGGTGATACAGCAGAGGGAACCAACTTCTTCCAGGTACCCTGTCCCTTCTGTGTTGCTGCAGCCTGTGTTCTGAGTCCACTGCCAGCCACAGTTGAGTTTGCAATCACTGAGGGCAAAGAGGAGCTCATCCTTTGTGCCTTTGTGTACCTGGCCCCTGAGTGATATCACATTCCTTTGAGGAGAAGAAAAATGCTAGTTTCCATTGCTCTTGGTTGGAGAATTAGGCCAGTGCTGAGTTCCCACCTTGAACTAGATCAGTGTGGTTCAGCTGAGTCACATCATCACATACCTTGAGTTGAAAGTGAACCATGGTGGTGCACACCTTTAATCCCAGCACTTGGGAGGCAGAGGTATGGGGATCTCTTGAATTAGAGGTCAGCTTGATCTACATAGCAAATTCTAGGCCAGCCGAAGATACATAGTAAACCCTGTCTAAAAAAAAAACACACACACACACACAAACTAGCCAGACAGTGGTGGTGCATGCCTTTAATCCAGCACTCAGGAGGCAGAGATAGACAGACCTCTGTGAGTATGAAGCCAGCCTTGTCTACAGAACTAATTCCAGGACAGCCTCCAAAGCTACAGAGAAACCCAGTCTCAAAAACAAACAAACAAACAAAAGAACTAGGGCTGGAGAGATAGCTCAGTTGTTAAGAGTACTGGTTGCTCTTCCAGAGGTCCTGAGTTCAGTTCCCAGCAACTACTGTGGTAGCTTACAACCATTTATTCTAGGATCTGATTCCCTCTTCTGTCATAAAGTTATAAATGCAGATAAAGCACTTATATACATAAAATAAATAGATAGGCAAATCTTTAGAAAAAAAGACTGAAAACAAAACAAACTATGATTGTTTCATTGGTGATTATTTTCCCCAGCATGGGACATGGCCTGGTGCCCTCTAATGAGGGTGTTTGTTACCTACAATTTTTCTCTAAAACTCTCTTCCTTCCCAACAGGTTCTGCTCCAGACAAGTCCCTATCATGTTGACTCACTTCTGCAGCTCAGTGATGCCTGTCGCTTTCAGGAGGATCAGGAGATGGCTCGAGACCTTATAGGTGAGCCAGCTTACCTGCACTTGCCACTTGAGCCACTCCAGCTCACAGGCAGATGCTGCTTCATGAGATGACAGCAGATGTTTCATAGAGATAGAATTTACTTGTGTAGAATGTACAATTCATTGTTTTTAGTGTATACCAGTTGTGTAGCCTTTATCACAATCTGTATCTGTCAGTTTTAAAGCTCTTTTGTCTGTGTAAGCAGTCCCTGTCCTTCAGGCCTAGGAAAAACTAGTATACCTTGTCTGCATTTGTGCTTGAAGTGTAGAGTCCATGCAAACATGTGGCCGTTGTGTTGGCTTGTTTCATTTACCATCTTTGTTATCCCTGTTGGAGCATGTATCATACTTGCACCCTGTTCGTTGCTGTATAATACTCATCTGTATGTAGACTGCATTTTCTGTACCTGTCATTAGTTGATGGGCATTTAGGTTGTTTTCTGGCTATTGGAAATGGTGCTGCTGTGAATATGCATGTACAGGTTTTGTGAGGATGCATGTTGGTTTACATGTGTGAGAACTTAGTGTTAGCAGATCACAGCACCAGTTGTATCTCTTGGTATATGAAGCATGTCCCTTTGGAGCTTACAAATGTATGTTGCAGGAAACTTAGAGTCATTGAGGAATGCCTGGGAAGTCCTGTGTGTGCCCTCTTTCTTTCAGGGTCCGAGTTACATGACCTCCCTCATTCCAGAATGTTGTTTGTTTTGAGTTGTTAGAGGAGAAAGTTATAGTCATCATGTCTGTGACACCCTCCTCTGGTATTTGTGGCCCACAGAGAGAGCACTGTACAGCATGGAGTGTGCATTCCACCCCTTGTTCAGTCTCACCAGTGGGACTTGCAGGCTGGATTACCGCAGACCTGAGAACAGGTGAGTCTGGCCCACCCTAGAGTAACAGGGGCTTACCTTCAAGTCACATGAGTGACTGTTGTGAGTTTAGTGAGGAACAGGTGATGCAGGACTGTCCCTGAAGATGGAGCCGGACCCCGAAGATCCAGAGTACCTTCTAAGCACAGCTGAACTGCAGAGGGCTGAGCTCAGGGAATCAGGCATCAGATTGGCCCAAAATTAAACCTATTCAAGGTACAAGTGAGCCCGATGAGCCACAGAACAGTGAGAGCTGGAATCGTGCTTCCCATGTTTATGGAGGAAAATCCCCATTCCCAGTGAGGTTAAACTATTGTAGCATGCTTTGCAGTTGTGTCTCCTGATTCTTACAGCTGAAATGAGCATGGATTCAGCTTGACTTCAGGGATCACGAAGCAAGCACTCTCTTTTCCGTATTTCTCTAAGCCTGCCCATCCTCTGGTTTTAGCCCTTCCTCCCTCACATCTAGCACTTTGCTTCTCTGGATATCCCTGATCTGCTATAGCAGGAAGTCCCCCACCTTAGCCACAGCCATTGTCTGCTCTCCTGCACAGAGTGTTGAGTCTGGATCTCTTTCTCTGGGTTCCTGAATATTGCTTTTGTCACTTCTAGTTAAACTCTTACTTCTTGGAAACAGATTCTAAAATTAAGTCACCAAGATGACTAAAGCCATCCAGCTTTATGCATCCAGATGTAGTGCTATGATAACTGTTAAAATCTGAGCATAAGCTAAGAGTATAATTTTATAGGTTTTAATTCTTTGCCTTTAATGGTAATCAGTAGACAACTAGCAAGAAGACAGATCTTGCCAGGTATGATGGCACATGCCTGTAGTCACAGCACTGAGAGGTAGGAACCAATCAGTTGAGGTCATCTTTGATTATATAGTAAGTTTGATGCCAGCCTGGGCTACATAAGATCTCCTCTTAAGAAACCAGAAAAGGAAAAAAGAAAAGACAGCGTTTTCACGTACACTTGATTATAGCTTAGCATAGTGGCACCTGTGAACAGATTTGGCATTTTGAAGCAGGAAGATCTCTTGAGCCGATTTATTCAAGGTCAGACTTGGCAGCATAGTCAGACCATGTCTCAAGACAGGAAAAGCTTGATTTTCCTGTCTAAGTACATTCATAGCTAAATAACAAGGAGCACATATTTCCTCCAGACACACAGGAACACTGTATCTAGTCATTTAGGAAATGCTGTCTCAACCCAGAGGGTAGACAGGGATGGACCTCTCAGCTGCTTTTCTGTCACTAATTCATGGATAACTGTCCTTGATCTAGGAGCTTCTACCTGGCCCTCTACAAGCAGATGAGTTTCTTGGAGAAGCGAGGATGCCCACGTACAGCGCTGGAGTACTGCAAGCTCATCCTGAGGTGAGTATTCACTTTGACTGCATGGCCATCTGTCCCCACCACAGTGGGGACTCCAGCCATGACAACACTTCCTCTGTCTCCCTTGTTCTCCACTTACTGTGCTGCCTCCGGAAGCCTTGAGCCAGATGAGGACCCACTGTGCATGCTGCTGCTTATTGACCATCTGGCCTTACGGGCCCGGAACTATGAGTATCTGATCCGCCTTTTCCAGGAGTGGGAGGTATGTGTAAGCCATGTGCTGTGACTTGCAGGTGCAGCTGTGTTTCTTCCCTTACCTTTCTCATCCACACCCTATGTGTTTGAGGGAGAGTTTCATGATAAAATGGTGAAGGCATGAGTCAGAGCTCAGGTAGATCCCAAGGGCATCTTTGCAGGCTTTCTGCTGCACAAGATCCAGTCTTCCTAGATGGTGTCCCAGCAGCCTTTCAGGAACCCTTTTCATAGGCCTGCACCAAGTACACATGCACAGACAGTGGTACTAGCAGTGATACAAAGTTGGGTAAACTCTAGACCTCACTGTGGTCTATGTAAGAAGCAACCATGAGGGAGAGCGCCATATGGGGTTGACAGTCAGTCACTTGTGCCTTGCCAGATTTACATGTAACTAAAAATGAAGGATGGCCTGACATCACGCTGCTGCCATTTGGCCCAGCTGCTGTGGATGCTAAGTGCAGCGTGGGTGCCAGATAGCACCAGGAAAGAACATAACTTGTCCATGGCCATGGGCATGTGTTGAAGTGACAATTTCAGTTTATTGGGCTAACTACCATGCTTTTAAGATCAGTTTAAGGACAGTTTAAAGGAGTGCAGGACTCCCATCCCATCCTGTGGTTGGTTCTTGTTAGAGAAGGGAGGCATTGGGTTTTGGGCTGGTTGTTTCCAGCAGGGCTTAGTAAGGGAGAAAGGTGACGAGCCTTTGTTTTCTGTTTCTACTTTGAGTTTTTTTCACAGCACATATTTTTACATTATCAAAAAAAAAAAAAAAGATAAATCTTTTTGTTGTTGTTGTTTCATGACAGGGTTTCTCTATGTAGTTTTGGAGCCTCTCCTGGCACTGACTCTGTAGACCAGGCTGGCCTGGAACTCATGGAAATCTGCCTGCCTCTGACTCCCAAGCACTGGGATTAAAGGTGTATGCCACCACTGCCCAGCTGAGATAAATCACTTTAAGTTACATAATGTTTGGTATAGTTGGCCATGAAATTTTGCTTTTTGGGATCTGATTTATAGACTCCCTGGAGCTCATGAAAGCATGGCTACAGGAAATGCCAAAGAGGGCTGCAGGTGAGTGATCATTATGGCTTTTGTGGTTGTAGAATAAAACCAGGGCAGGGGCAGGTACATTGGCTAGCTAGCCTAGACAAGTTGATGCTCTTCTGTTATGGAGAAGAGATCTTGTCTCAGAACATAAAGGTAGAGAAGCAGAGAGATGGCTTAGCAGGTAAGCCTGATAACTTAAGTTTGATCCTTAGAGCCCTCGTAGTAGAAGGAAAGAGCTGACTCTGCATTTTGTCCTCCAGCCTCTCTACATATGAGCCATGGTGTGCATGTATACATATAAATACATACCAAATACATAAATAAATAATGGTTTTTAAAAAGCAAACAAGTAGGAGCTGGAGAGATGGCTCAGAGGTTAAGAGCACTGGCTTTTCTTCCAGAGGTCCTGAGTTCAATTCCCAGCAGCCACATGGTGGCTCACAACCATCTGTAATGAGATCTGGTGCCTTCTTCTGTCATGCAGGCATATGTGTAGGCAGAACACTGTATACATAATAAATAAATAAATAAATCTCTAAAAAAAAAAAAAAAAAAAAAAGCTAAAAAGTGAAATAAATTTGTAGAACAATTGAGGAAGTACACCCAATATTGACCTCCAGCCTCAGCACTTATGTACATGTGTCCATGTGCTATACATACACAATAGAGAAGACATAGAACAAGTCACTTGTCTTCTCACAAACCATAGAGAAAGAAAGGGAAGCACTAGAAAACACTTCTAGGCTAGGTGGCATCAGATCTCACTTTTGCTGATTTACTTTATAAGCTTTGTGCTTAGGCAAGAGGGCTGGTTTCCCTGTTTCCAAAGCTGTGAGTCTAGGCATGGGACATCTATCCTTAGTGGCTCTGAGGCTCCCGCCTCCTGCTGTAGTTTCAGTCATCTGATTGAGCTGATTCCTACCCTTCTGTGTCCTTTATGTTTTCTATTTGTGGAAAATGTATTTTCTTCATCCTGAGTTAAGGTGAGAGGCCTTCAAAGAAGAGTTGTGGGACTCACCTGGCATCTGCTGCATACCTGTAAATTATGTGTTTTGTCTTCACAAACTTAAGGCCCAGGCTTTGTTTCTTCATCCATTATAGGCTCATCGGAACCTGTCCCAGCTCCCAAATTTTGCCTTCTCAGTTCCATTGGCATATTTCCTTCTGAGTCAGCAGACAGACTTACCTGAGCATGAGCTCACCTCTGCCAGGCAACAAGCTTCCCTCCTGATACAGCAGGCACTTACCATGTTCCCTGGAGGTAAGTGCCACCTCTTGTCTAGGGAGGTAACTTTTCTTCCTGGGGATTGACTCTAGATCACAGTCCTCCCCATACTTAATGGAAAGATTGCATCCACTTAAAGGCATTAAAGATTTGCTGTAGTTCTAGTTAGATAGCTAATCTACCCACTTCAATGAGCCTACTACAATTCTTGTGAGGGATGAGAGGAGAGAGGGACAAATGTCTTCTCTGGGGTTTAGTTTCAGGATGGAAGAGGAGGGCATTTTCCAGAGCACATAGTATGTTAGATGGTCTTTGGAACCAGAGGAAGAAATGCCTGAGGCTAGCCCAGAGACAGTTTGAAGGGCATTGGCTCTGAGTAGCCAGGAGGACACCCTGGTGTACTGTCCAGGCATTCTCACAGACATATGGCCAGGAGAGTAAGGTGATTACCTGCCTAGATCATTCCTAAGAGTGTACACAAAGTGACACTGACATAAGATTCCTGTGGGGCCAGCTTCTCTGTTAGAAAGTCCCAGAATTGGTACCCCATTGAAGATTCTGAGTTCCTTAAGCATTGGCCAGAACTCTGCCTGCCAACCAGACCTGAGCAACCTCAGGCAGAAATGGTGCCTATTTGCTGACCCAGTGAGGGTTAATTTCATTAGAAGCTGCCTGTGCCCTCTGTGGTCTGATGTAGCTAGCAGTGCCTTTTCTGTTGACCAGCTGAAGAGGCATAGAATGGTAGTGAGCTCGCTGTACTGCTGAGCAAACATCCTCACAGGATGTTGCAGCATGCTCATGTCCCCAGGAAGTCACTGCGAAGACTACTCTGTTCTCTGTGTAGAAAAGCCAACACTTCGGTGAACAGCACTACATTCAGGAGAAGCCCTGTATTGGCCACCAATCTGATCCTGGTCCCTGCAGAGTTAGCTCTTGCAGGGCACAGTCAGCCCCACTTTCTCTAGTCTGCCTTCACTTCTGACCTCATATGACCAAAGCATCCAGCCTCGGAGGTGATAGGCAAGTCTTCCTTGGATGCGGATGGAATGAGTCAGCAGGACATGCATCCACTTCCCCAGGGTTCAGAGGTTTCTTGGAGCCTAGTGTGAGAGACCCAGGAATAAATTTGTAATGCTAGTCAGAAATGACCCCTTGGCTATCCATCTTCTTTTACCTTAAGAGCACTTAGTGACTGGCAGCCAGCACAACAAGGACTGCAGAATACATGGATCCTTTACTTGTTTATTTGTATTTTGAAGCTCTCATGCCATTGCTGGAGTATTGCAGTGTGCGGCCTGATTCAACAGTCTCAAATCACCGCTTCTTTGGTCCAGATGCTGAGATAAGGTAAGGATGTGTGCCTGTAGGCACTGTTCCCCTCACCCTTAAAGGAAGAGAGAAGCCTGTCCTGGGGACTGCTATCCAGATGAGGAAGCCCCTAGAACCCATATCCATGTGTAAGACATCTCACCTCTGTGGGACAGGTGAGCAGCCTCTAGTCTAAAAAATAAAGTTCACTCATGATCTTTACCATCATTAATTTTTCCCACATTTTTATGTTGTGGCATTTCTCATAAACAAGGAAAAAAAAAAAACCAGAAAAAAAAATAACAATATATATCACGTCATGTCTCCCACCCTTCCTACAGGCTTCAAATCAGCAGCTGTAGGTCATCCCCTGGTACTGTTCCACACAGGAAAACATACTCATTGTTGTGTTTTTTACATTTCTGGCAACTGATTTGTATACTAAACTAAAGCAATAAGAAGTGCTTGACCACTGAGGAACACCCAACCCTCAGAGGGTGGAATATTCTTGCTCAGTGGCCGAAAGGTAGCCTCCTTTAGTCTGAGGCACAAGGCTTTCCCTGGATATCCCTTTGCCCACTATAGAGCACTGCCAAAGGTCTGCTTTCCTTCTCTTCCACAGCCAGCCCCCTGCCCTGAGCCAGCTGGTGAGTCTGTACCTTGGGAGGTCACACTTTCTTTGGAAAGAACCCGCCATTATGAGCTGGCTGGAGGAAAACGTCCGTGAGGTTCTGCAATCAGTGGATTCTGGGGACCCTGCCGTGGAGGCCTGTGAGAATAGGTGAGCTGAGCCTGACAGACAAGTGGAAGAACCTAGCTAAGGGAGGGCACCCTGCTGGCACAAGCCCTTTCGTGTCTCCTCCTGGGTTTTTATCATAGACACGGGACCTTTGATACCAGCTTGACTTTGAAGTTCTGGGCATGGCTGCTGCTATTCACATAAAATGTGAAGGGGTGTGTGGTTGTTATGTGCCCTAGTGGTTTTGTTTAGTTTGCTTCTGCTTTTGTGTTCTGTTCCCATATTTGGGATCATGATTGTGTTTCTTTTCTTTTTAAAGATGTATTTATTATGTATACAGTATTCTGCCAGCATATATGCCTACATGCCAGAAGAGGGCACCAGATCTCATTACAGATGGTTGTGAGCCACCATGTGGCTGCTGGGAATTGAACTCAGGACCTCTGGAAGAGCAGACAGTGTTCTTAACCTCTGAGCCATCTCTGTAGCCCACGATTGCTTTTCTTACCCTTCTTGGCAAAAACTGGAGTCAAAAGGCAACCAGAGCAACCTGCTGACCTTCTTTCTACATGTGGGGTTTTCTGTAACTTACAACCTGTTTTGCTGCATTTGAGAAGCAGCCCTTTTGCCCAGTTGTGCGGTATTGCTCATGATCCTCATCAGCATCTTGGCTCTGGGGGCAGCTATAGCCAGGCTGGCTAGTTCTGAGGGTTCTGTTCTGTCCTAGCTGTGTCATCTCCCTGGTCCATGGAATCAGGAGGTCCAGTGGTAGACATGAGGCTAAACTCTAGACTATGTGAGTAATGGGGAAGGAGTACTATTGCTTCCAGCCTTTGCAGTCTTATAAATACTGTCTGGGCTACCTACTTCACTCCTTGCACTGCTTCTCAGCTCTGTGCCCAGCAGGAGGCAGGCTCCATACAGTAGCAGTAACGGCAGACATACCCAGGGATTCCATTGTGAACACTAGTGTCTCACCAGACTACTCACAGCTCTCCTCATTTTCTCTTTGTGGATGAAGGGACCAAATTGCAGACCAAGGTAGTAGACTTTGCTTTCAGAGTCTACTCTTGCCTCAGGGCCATGGGCTAGTAGCACAGCTGGATCTTTCTCATAGTGGGTATGCGTAACTTGATGTTCTACACTCTGGGCACCAGTTTATCAGCTCATGTGCTGCTATCTACTCTGGCCTCAGGCGGAAGGTGCTGTACCAGCGTGCACCCAGAAACATCCATCGCCATGTGATACTCTCTGAGATCAAGGAGGCTGTTGCTGCCCTGCCCTCGGTAAGTGAGGAATGCTGAAAATGGGAGCTTTGTGTGTGCTCGTCACAGTATAGCAACCCACAAACTGGCCTACGTGCCAGGCAGAGCTGGAACTGGAACAGAGGGCTCTTCTCAGCAGCTTCTCTGGACCTTCCTCTGTATTGTTGCCTTAGTGAGCTATTTCTCCAGGGCATTGCATTCACTGTGATGGTGACCTAGCCCTTCCTCACAGACCTTCACGTAGCTTTGCCCTCTGCAGCAGAGCCTTGCCTCTGCTCTCACAGACCCTGTGTTTTCTGTTGGCACTCTGGGGGGGGGGGTGAGCCAGGCTTGATCAGTTGGTGAACAGTAGCTCAGTGCAAGCAACCCAGCGGCCCTCCTCCCTAATCCAGGGTCTGGTCTGCAGTCAGGCCAATCATTTGTGACATGAATGGAAGATGCCCTTTGCCCTGCATCCTACTGGAGCAAAATACCATTCATGTTCCCCTGACTATCCTCTGGGAGAGACTGTTCAACCCAGACCGAAAGTTTCTTGGGACAGAAACAGCCACATCTGCCAGATGTAACACTGCCACCTGGCAGATGAGTAAAGTCTGGGTTGAGAACAGCTGAAGCTTTGGAAGGCAGAGGCTGCCAGCAGTGCTCCAGAATCTCTATTTCTGTCCCCTCCTAAAGGATGTGACCACACAATCTGTGATGGGATTTGACCCTCTGCCTCCCCTGGATACCATCTACTCGTACGTCAGACCAGAGAGGTACCTTTCCTGCTTTGTTTTCACACCCACAAACCCTCTTTGGTTCTTTGGGGCTCACTGGGGCTGCCCTTACAGATTAGGAGGAAAAATGCAAACACGGACTGAAAGGGCCAGCCCACTCAGGAGTAGGGGAAACACAGTATAACTTGTAGCAGCTGTGGGGAGTAAATTAAGGAGCCACCTCTGGCCTGGTGCACTATACAACAGACATCAAACTTAGAACCTAGAGTTAGACATAGGGTCAAATTTTTTATGAAACTGTGGGAGAAAATGACAAAGAAGGACATGCCAGACCAGGTAATGAAAGTCACCTGCTTTGTAGAAAGATGTGCCCCAACCAGACAGAGGATGGCAACTGGTACTCTACCTAGCTTGTGCAAAAACCCTCCTCCAAGAGCAGTGTAAGGTCCAGTGAGCACTAAGGGAAGGCCCATGTGGCTGAACCAGGGGAATGGGGTAGTGGATCAAGCATTAATATGGAACATGCCTGAGTCACAGGCTGCCATGTGCATTTGGGCAGTTTCTAGCCTCTGGATCATGAAAGAACTCATTTCCCATTCCTCCCAGCCTTCACAGCTGCCTTATCTCGGTGCATTTTCCCCACAGTCCACTTCAAGAAAGGAGCACAGGTCATCTAGACCTTGGCAAAACATGTTGAATAGAGTGACTCCCATTTAAAGTTTTAGATTAAGACAAGAATTTTCAGTGGGTTCAGAAACATCCTGACAGGCTGACATAGGCTAGCTGTCATAGCATTCTGCTCTGCTCTTGTGATCCCCAGAATACAAGTGTGATGATACTGTGCAGTAGAGCTGTGATGCATCTCCTGAGATGCCCTGACCTTCCCTGCCTGCCGTTATGTGACTGCCTATGCCTTCCCCAGCTTTCAAATGCTGTAGTCACCTGGTCTTCTTTCCATGTGATCCAGCAGACTAGCTCCCTAAAGAGCCAGCACTCTGGGACACCTTACTTCTCCTTTTCTCGTTGTTCTTGGCTCTTAGCTCCACCCTAGGCTGATTAGTAGTCATCACTGCCCACCCCAGATCCTGAACTGCAGTTTAGGATCCAGAGCCTTAGCTCCTCTTTGCGGCTGCCTGTCCCTCGCAGTTAGGAGACTGGGTAAGGACAGCTGACAAGGACTGGGACTCCACAGTGTCTGTTGACCTTCATTTTCTGACCTTTTTTAATTTTCAGACTGAGTTCAGTCAGCCATGGAAACACAATCGCCCTCTTCTTCCGGTCATTATTGCCAAATTACACCACAGAGGTATGTTGATTGAACACATTGGTCTTTCCCTCCCAAGTTGGCTATGGGCAAGTCCAGCTCAGGGTGGAGGCAGGAACGGCTGAGACTGTGCCTGGCTGTGGTGCCATGCTTAGGGAGTGGGGGTCACCCTGCTGAGACTGCAGTAGCCATTTCAAGGTGAGTAGTGTGAGGCTGAGAGATGGCTCAACGTGGTGGTAGGTTGGCCATGGTTAAACATGTACATTTGGCTTTTTAGAGCTGCTTCTGGGAAGGTCTCTTGGGAGGGGACAGGCCAATCTTGGGGCTTGAGCTGCCTCAGACTACTAAACCCCCGGTCTCAAATCTGTACAGACAGCCCCCACTTAGATATGTCTCATTGTTCAGGGGGAGAGGCTGGAGGAAGGAGTGGCCAGGGGTCCGAACCGCAATCAAGGCTTGAACAGGCTGATGTTGGCCGTACGTGACATGATGGCCAACTTCCACTTCAACGACCAGGAGATGCCTCGGGAGGACAATCCTGAGGGCGAGGGGGACTGGGATTGACTGTCCAGATGCTGTGCCCAGAGCTGTGCAATTATGTTCCTGATTTTTTTCTGGTTGGAATTAACCAGTTCCCTGAAGTAGAAATGCTGACCATGTCATCTACCCGTGTCTTTTGTTTTCCCTCTAAATGTGAGTGGGTTGTGCTCTGCTATGAGTGAGCTTTTCCTTCAGTGACCTCAAAAAATAGTAAGGAGCAGTGAGCCCCACACCGTATACATCTACTGTGTGCCTCACACTTCTAGAATTTGTAACAGAGTTTTCACTGCAAGGACCCCACATGCCAGAGGGCGCTGAGCCTTCCACACACGCTACACCCAGTATGTTTGCAGTGGTGGGGATCAAATCCAGGGCCTGGTGCATGTTCTACCATTGAATTCCTATCAGTCTAGGAATTTAATTAGTAAACTCAGAGGGCTGGAGATGTGCAGTTGATAGACTGCTTGTTTAGCTTGCACGAAGCTCAGGATTCGATCCCCAGCACAACACAAACCAGGTGTGGTTAGTGTTCATCTGTAATCTCAGTACTCAAGAGGTAGAGAGAGAGACAAGAGGAACTGAAGTTTAAGGTCATCCTCTGCTACATAATAAGTTCAAAGCCAGCTTTAGTTACATGTGACCCTGTCTCAAAAGACGGGGTTGGGGCATGAGGTGCCTGGAATTGAAAGAGATTCTAAGAAGCAACTTTGCTGCAGTGAATTTTCTCAGACAGGTCAGGGATGCTTTACAGAATAGACGGTGTTTGACCTAGGGATGAGTGGGGAGCCCTGATCAAGAACCCCAGTCTAGTGGCAGGAACAGAGGCCACAACCAGGCAAGGCCAGAGGGCCATGTCTTAAGCTGATTGTGGGAAGATCCAGGCTACTGAGATGTTATAAGCTGTGTCAGGTGTCTCTGGGCAGCCCTGCCCATCTCTGCATGTATAAAACCTGGGGGAGGTACTACCATGGCCTGTAGTCTGAGAGATGGCCAGTGGGGTCTCTCCTAATTCTAGATCCATTGATTGCTTCCTGGGAGTTCAGATGTTGTTTCAGACATCACTGGATGCATCTGGTATGGACTAGGTACAGATAAAGCGTGCTTCAGGAGTGTCCTGAGGACCATCTAAATGGCTCAGTTAGTAAAAGTACTTGCTGCCAAGCCTCATAATCTGTGTTCAATCCCCAGGATCCATATGGTGGATGAAGAGCACTAACTCCTGAGAGCAAACTCTTGTAGGTTGTCCTCTGACCTCCACACATACACAGTGGCATGTGGACACCTATACAAACACATCAAATAAATGAACCAACTTGGTGGTTAAAAGTACTTACTGTGCTTGGTGCTTTTGCAGAGAATTGGGGTTTGATTTTAAGCACCCATGCGAAGTAGCTCACAACCACTCATAATTCTAGTCCCAGCATACAACATATATATGATGTGGCTGAACAGGGGCTCAGGTCACTGTCCACTCAACAGGACATTAAGGGCTGACTTATATTCATCTGTAGTCACCCTAAATGTCACAGCCTATTTCTAAGTTAGCCATTTGCAGGGTGGGGGTGGGGTGGGAGTGGGATTCTGTGTTTAACGTACGTGCCTGGTGAGAGGTCACATGTTGTATGGATTGGTGCTGCGTCTCTGTTTTTTCTCCAGCATGAATTGGCAAGGCCATGAAGTCTGGATACAGGTTCTACTACTTGTGCTCATGGGTCAGCAGGGGCCTGGGGAGGGCAGGCCTGAGGGGCATAGCCCCACACCAGTTGCCTCACCTACTCCTGGGTTTGGTGGGAGATCTACACCCAGTCCCAGGGAGGGGTACTGTTGAGATGGTCCTAATTCAATGTCTGAATCCAAGTTGGAGTGGCCTGTGGTGAGTTTCAGCTGCGGGGAGGAGGGAGTGGGTTTGTTTTCTGGAGATGACAAACAAGTACAGAAAACCTGGCATCCTGCCTCTTCCTTTCAGCAGCTGTAAGTCCATCCAGATGAGGATATGACATCTGGAGCTGCAGCAGCTATTCTACAACCACGAGGCAATGAACTCCAAAATGAAGAGCCAGTGTACTAGGAACAGTGAAGCAGAGGATGCCCTAGGCCTTCAGGAAACTTCCCACCTCCAGGCCTGTATCCCGAGAGGCCATTAAATGATCGGCTTCAGAAGTGTTGCTCAGACTTAAGTAATTTTCAACTGAATCCATTTCTAATGGTGAAAAATAAAAACCAGTCATTCACGTCATCTGCGGATCATCAGGAAAAGTAACTTTTTGAGACAGGCTCTCAATGTGTAGCCCTTGATGGCCTAGAACTTGCTATGTAGATCAGGCTGGCCTCAGAGATCTGCCTGCCTCAGCCTCCCAAACTTTAGAGTTAAAAGCGTGCACCACCACACCTAATCTGCATGTCATCTAAACAGCTTTAAAGTCTGCCCTGCCACCCAGGTGGGGGTGATAGTGTATCCCATCCCACTCCTCCCTGGACCCAGTCTCAGCAAGAGGTGCCTGCTTGTGCTCCTGTGCAGAATTATTGGTTATTTGTGCATTTTCATGTAGTCAGGGAGAAAACCTGTTTGCTCTCTCCCACAGAAAGTTCAGAGGAAATGAATGACTTTCAAACGAAGACATGGTTACATAGCCTTTTTAACTTTCGTTTTATTGTGTGTATGGGTGTTTTGCATGATTGTGCGTCTGTGAGCCATGTACATGTAATGCCTACAGAAACCAGAAAAGAGTGTACAGAAAAGAATGTTGGATCCCCTGGAACTGGAGTCACAAACAACTCTCTTTTTTGGTGGGGAGGGCAGGGCGGGGCAGGGCAGGATGGGTTAGAAAGGGTTTCTCTGTTTAGCTCTGGCTGTCCTGGAACTCATAGACCAGGGTGGTCTCAAGTTCAGAGATCCATCTGCCTCTGCCTCCCAAGTGTTGGGATTAAAGTCATGTACCAACACTACCTGGCTAGCAAAAACAATTCTTAGTCGTCATGTGGGTGCTGGAAATCAAACCTGGGTCTTCTGGAAGAGCAGCCAGTGCTCTTAACTGTGTAGCCATCTCTTCATCCCCAGGCATGGGCTTCTTAAGAAGCTGTGCTGTCCTCTGTGACCAGAGCCAGAAGGGTCATGTTCACACTGCCCAGGGGGTTTGGGCATCTCCTAAGGGAAGCACTGACCCTCTCCCCTGTAGGTCTGCCTGTTGGAATGCAGGCTGCTCTTTACATCATGGAGCGAGCACCCTTAGCCATTCTGCAGGTAGTGTCCCCTACTAAGTAGGTACTCACTCCTGTGTGCCATTTGTCATGTACTTCTCCCAGAGCCACTGAGAAATCAAATCTGAAGTATGATCAGGCTTGGGGTACTCAGCTTCATGCAATCTAAGCAATCCCAAGACTAATTTTGCCATCTCCCCACCACAACAAGGCACAACAGGCTTTCCCAGCTCTGCCTTACTGTTTTCTTCTCTGGAAAAGCTAGTTATGACTTTGTGATTCAAAATGAATCCCAAGGCATGACCACCTTCCTCTCAACATCCCTCAGCAGGGGCTTGCCAGAGAGGATGTGGCTGCCTGTGCCAGAGACTGTTCTGTTTACCCACCCTTTGAAGTCAGACTGTCTGCAGGGTGAACTGTGGTTGTCTCAATGACTTCATTCTGAAGCCAGAAATACCAAGGAAGTTAGGGCTGGGGGCACTTGCTCTTTCATGTCCCAGAAGTGAAAAGTGGCCTGCAGCTACAAGGTGCCTGGACATCATGTGGCTTTAGGGGCCAGCCACGGCATAGACCCTCATGACTCCACAGCCATGGCCCTGCCCACCCCATCAAACCTGGGACCCTTCTCGGCTACAAGCAGAATAAGGCCATGTTGTAGGAGGCAGACAGCTGGGATAAATGTGGTGGTGTAACCCCTTTTGTGAGGCTTGGACCATTCAGGACACCCAGAGTCACTTTCTCATCCTGTATACCTGTAACACAGTACACCTGAGGGTGTGAGCACAGATTGTGAAACAGGTCCACCTGTTTGAAAGTGCTTTGGCAGATCTACTAAAGCTGAAAATAGACCTCATGCCTGCATTGTTCCATTAGTAGGTATCATTTAGCATAAGCACATGCCTACCAAAAGCACTGATCAGGATAAGATTGGCCACAAGCTGCCAAATATCCAGCATGAGTCATTCACGTAACAGACACTAGACAACCTGAATGCTTTAGTTACTCAGATAACAAGGTGACTTAATGTGAACAAAAAAATATAAACTGAAAGATTCCATTTCATGTAATGTTCCAAGATAGACAAAATTGATAGAGCTGAGGCCCAGGAAGGCCCAACATAAGAGGTATAAGTTGCATTTTATTTATTGATGTGGGAAAGTAGTCCATGCTCACTTTGGAGTGTTTCACTTTTATATTTGTCATTTACTGCAGGGTTAAGTGAAAACAAAAAGGTAAGTACAAAATGCAGATGTAAGAAGTGACTAACATTTGCTAGTGGATGCTCACGTAGTTCATGTGTGCTTTCACAGTGGCTGTGAAAGGCATGGGCACCTTAGAGGTTGCCAGAGTAGGCCAGAGAAAGAACAGACTCAGCTGGGAGTGGTGGCACACACCTTTAATATCAACACATTGACAGCAGAGGTAGGCAGATCTCTGTTTTGGGCCAGTCTGCTCTACCAAGCAAATTCTAGGCCAGCCAGGGTTACATAAAAGTGAGATCCTGTCTTTAAAAAACAAGAATGGACTTTTAACACTAGTATCACAAACACTGAAGGTGCACTCCAGCTTATTCCTGCCTCTTAACTCCACTGCTGGCTTTCTTACCTTATTTTCTTGAAGGCACTATGTTCCATGGAGAAAGTCCAGCAGCAGCTAGAGGTGTGTTGAGAGAGTATCTGCCTGCTGTCCTGACCACTATGAATAGTCACATGCCCCGCTGCTGGCCCACAGCAGCTGGAGACAGAGATCTGCCCTGATGTGGTTCCTGGCTCCAGGGCTGGCATGTGCTCCACAGCGGAAATGGGGTTTCTCAAGGGAAGGGCTGTGCCTTTGGGAGAGGAGGGATACATGAGCATGAGAAACGATGTGACTAAAGAATGCTGGTGGATGGCCTCAGGATCTCCTCTCGTCAGTCAGCCCCCAGGAAGGGACACACTTCCTGCCACACCCCAAACTGTAGCTAAAGACAGCTTTAGCAAGCTTGGAGCCTTGTGGGACCTGGAGTGCCATTCATTAGCTCTGCCAGAGCTCATCTGAGCCCATTGGTATAGAGCTCTCGCCTACCTGAGCACTGCCTGTAGTTCTGCAGTTACTGCAGTCACCATGGACTCTGAAAGTTCTCCTTGTCCAGCCTTAAATCCAAGCGACCTTGAATTCAGTAGCTAAGTTGGTGACATGTGTACACATCCTCCGTTTCAGAAGTGTCACTGTCCTAGGCATGCTTCTAATTGAGAGTGGTGGTGAGGGTGGGAGATGGGGTGCCTACTTCACAACCTGTGATTGCCCAAGGCAGAGCAGTGTGATGGAGAGAGAAGGTTGGGGACAACTCAAGAAAGTGACTTAGAGATAGGTTTGGAGGTTTAGGTAGGGCTACACAGGGCGGGTCCTAGTGAAATTGGATGCCTGAAAGGGATTTGGCAAGTCTACAGAGCCTTTGAACACAATGGGAGGCGCAGTACCCTGTGTTGGGAGTCTGGAGGTAGGTTTTCCAGTTTCTCAGCGCTGCTTATGCCCCCTAGAGGCAGTCCAGGGTGCTGGGACACATGCCCATCATGTGGCCACCCTCAGAGGGAGGGGCTCTGGGAACGAGTTAAAAGATTCAGAGAAAGGCCCCATTCTTCCCTGGACCTCGGCCTACCCTTGCTTGGGGAGGCAGGGGACCAAGAAGTTGGGAGGTGCCAAGTATGGAAATGTCTCTATCTGAGCCACTTCCTGGGAAGAGGCAGGGAGAGCAGCAGAAAGCTAGGCTGTTTCACACTGGTAGTGAGACTCCATGAGCAGAGCTCAGGGCTTTAGCCAAGAAGCATCTAGACTCTGCCTGTGCCATGCCTAGGCTGACCTGTTCAGCCAGAAAGAGGGCAAGTGTGAAGGAAAATCGGAGAGTGTCCAGATGGAAAGAAGCAGGTGTGAGGACCGTCAGAGACTCATGATGACGCCATGAGCTGAGTGGAGGCAGGAAGGCTGATACCAGCTGGAGCCGAAGCCTCCACTGACAGCTTCCTACTTCCTGACAAGACTATGCCCACTCAGGGGCCCCAGAAGAGGCTTCTGGGTTCTCTCAACTCCACCTCCACAGACACCCCTCACCTTGGCTTGACCACCAACCAGACAGGGCCTTGGTGCCTGCAGGTGTCTATCCCGGATGGCCTCTTCCTCAGCCTGGGGCTGGTGAGTCTGGTGGAGAATGTGCTGGTTGTGATAGCCATCACCAAAAACCGCAACCTGCACTCGCCCATGTATTGCTTCATCTGTTGTCTGGCCCTGTCTGACCTGATGGTGAGTATAAGCATCGTGCTGGAGACTACTATCATCTTGCTGCTGGAGGCAGGGGCCCTGGTGACCCGGGCTGCTTTGGTGCAACAACTGGACAATGTCATTGACGTGCTCATCTGTGGCTCCATGGTGTCCAGCCTTTGCTTCCTTGGTGTCATTGCCATAGACCGCTACATCTCCATCTTCTATGCACTGCGTTATCACAGCATTGTGACACTGCCCCGGGCACGACGGGCCATCGTGGGCATCTGGGTGGCCAGCATCTTCTTCAGTACCCTCTTTATCACTTACTACAATCACACAGCCGTCCTGATCTGCCTTGTCACTTTCTTTCTAGCCATGCTGGCACTCATGGCAATTCTGTACATCCACATGCTCACTCGAGCGTGCCAGCATGCTCAGGGGATAGCCCAGCTCCACAAGAGACAGCGCTCTGCCCGCAAAGACTTCTGCCTTAAGGGCGCTGCCACCCTTACTATCCTCCTGGGAATTTTCTTCCTATGCTGGGGCCCCTTCTTCCTGCATCTCTCACTTATCGTCCTCTGCCCTCAGCACCCCACCTGCAGCTGCGTCTTTAAGAACTTCAACCTCTTCCTCATTCTCATCATCTTCAGCTCCATCGTTGACCCCCTCATCTATGCATTTCGCAGCCAGGAACTCCGCATGACACTCAGGGAGATGCTGCTGTGCTCGTGGTGAGCAGGGAGGTGGCTTTTGGTCTTATGGCCAGGGTGCTAGGCAGAGGGTGACAATGAGATCCAATGGCCTGTATCCTGATCTCCATCTGTCCAAGGGTGAACTAGATGAACTTTAACATAGAAACAAACTGCCTGGGACCAGGAAAAGGGGTAAATGTGACTGCAGGGGTCATCCGGGGAAGCTGTGGGAAATGGAAGAGGCAGTGGATGGGGATTCTAGCTCTGGGCAAGGGTCAAGGCTCCTGAAGAGACAGTCCCAACCTCTGCAGAGCTTCACATCTACCCACTGGCTGGGTAACCCCCACCCAGCTCTTCAGGTCACTCAGACTGAGCCCTCTACTTCTGTGATGGACAGGAAGTGTCTAAATTGAAAGAATGACAAGAGCCACGAAGGAGTGCTACTCCTGGTGAGGGCTTCTGAAAAGGGAATTCATGGCCAGGAAAATCCAGCCATAACCGTGCAGTAGGCTGCTTAAGCAAGTGAGGCCCTTCCTCAACAAAGGAACCAGAATTGCAGAATGTGCATCTTGCACAAAGGATCTGCCCCTTTGCACTGGGGAAGAGGGACTGCCCTAAAGAGTAGTTGTAGTATTTAATCCCAGCACTCAGCAGGTGGGATCCCAGCACCCACTTTGCAGGTGGCTCTTTGTGAGTTTGAGGCCAGCCTGATCTACAAAGTTAGTTTCAGGACATCCAGGGCTGTTACACAGAGAAACCTGTCTCAAAAAACAAACCAGCAGAAAATTAGTTGTATGGCTCATGGGAATCCCAAAAGGTGGGGACCCAACTGCTCACCCCCAACAGGCTACTTCAGCAAGTGCCTCTGGGCTCAGTAGAGGCTATTGGCCTATTAGCCACAGCCTGTGGCTCTGAACCAGAAAGAAGTTGAAATGTCAAGCTCGGAGCCTCATCGCTGTCTTCCCTAGCTCTGTCCAGGAGTTGCTTGAAGTTTGTGTGGGAAAAGGATAGGGAGAGCAGTCAGGATAGCAAGACGGGAGTCTCAGAAACCACAGCTGCCTGCATGGATTAGAAATCCATATTTTGAAAGCACACCAGGTATTCTCATCAGGCCCTCTTGGCTTCCTCTGTCTTACTATGAACTCCAGAACAAGGGGCTGCCCTGAAAAGCCTATAGCATAGGATAAGCCAGGGGCTGGGATCTATTTCTACCCAACACTGCCCTTCTGGAGGGGGTGGGGATATCAGTGCTCTGCCAGCCTTGGGAAGTATTTAGGTCTCTCAGGATAGAGGTGGGTGCTTAGGAGCTCAAGTGTATCTGAGTGCCAGGAAGTGGCACATGGGGTGAACTATAGATCTTGCTGCTGTGGAATGGCAGATCCCCAAGCCCTTCTACTGCTACAACTTGGAATTCCTACTGCAGTCTGTCTTGGGTCCCCCATGGATGCTAAGCACTCCCCTGTCCTCCTTCCTGGGGGTGGCCTCAGTCTGGACTAATATGCCTTCAACCACCTTTAAGACAGGAAGTGGCATCAAGCCAGACCTTAGCCACACTATCAGCTCCAGCCCTGCTGGACTGAGATTGGATGCTGGTTCCCCGCAGGGCCAGCCTTTACTGGAAGATAGGACCATGAGTCAGCCTTTATCCTGGCACCATAATTCTCTGGGGACGTGGGGAGCTGGCCTAACCTGATGTCATCTGACAGGGCTGCAGCCCAGACCTCTGGAGACTTCCAAGCATCTTCCCTGTCCAGACAAGGAGACAGTGCCAGATGCACACCCAGGACTTCTTGAACCAGGCCAGATGGAAACCAACTACAGAAAGCCACCATCACGGACTCATTGTGGGGGAGGGGCATGTCTTGAGAACAAAAGACCCATTTCTAAACTCGGCTAACTCAGAAGCTTATCCTCAGAGAAGAGATGTATGCACAGCCACTGTACCTAGCATGCCCATGCTAACTGGACAAAGGCTCTGGTAGATTGTTTTTAGCTGCTCTTATGAAAGGAATGTTTTTGTACCATCCATGTGTAGTGGTACTGTCTCAATCTTTCAGAAGAATTTCTGTCACTGAAATATCAAAAGGTCCTCATAAGTTGTTGCTGGTCCTAGCTGAATATTAAATCAGTGCTGTATGTGAACACATTGCACGTCCTCTTTCTATTTGACTCTTCCTCCCAATGGGCCCCCTCCACACACAGTCTCCTTACCTAGGTATCTCCAGCTTACTCCATGCCCCCTCTTCACACCCTCACTTGTACCAAAAGTGAAAGGGAGGGTACCAATGACATCAGGGGTGGTTCAGACAGAAAACACTGCTCAATGTCTTCCCCTGAATGGCTTGTATGTCCTTATGTGAATTTCCCACGCAGATATTCATGAAGCAGGGTCGCTTGCCAGGTGCTGTGCATCCTCACATTCCAGGTACATCTGTACCCTCATGCCAGCCCTTTGTGAAGCAATCGGTTGGTAGCCCTCTCTCCTCCAGAAAACAGTGACCTAAGAGTTGGAGCTGTAATCCACCACCCTTCAGACTTGCGTTCCCAGGTGTGCACAGAGGTATCAGGGAGGCTCCAGCTTTCCCAGCCTCCCCCACCCCGAGGGACCCAGCAAACTCAGAGAGTATAGGTCTTGATTCTTAAACACACGAGAGTAAGAAAGACCATTCTCACAAAGCTGCAGGGTGGGGATGGGGCAGGGACGACATAGGGAGGGCAGCTACTGGGGTGGGGCACTGAGGGGCCTGGGCTCTATTGTCCCCAGAGCCGAGGGCCCTCCAGTGGCCCCTCCTCCGAAGGCGCGGCCAGACATGCTCCGCATTGTGCGGGCGGATCTCGATGCGTGGTGCTGATGCTGCAGAGCCTGCCGCATTCTGCGGCGGCGCCCCAGCATTGGTCCCCAGCGCTGACATCAGCTAGCGAGGGCGGGGCAGCCTCTTATAAGAGGGCGCGGCAGAAGGCACCAATCCTCCGCAGCTCGCTGTCCGCCTGCTTCTCAACTCTAGCCGTTTGAAGTCAGCATGAGGGAGATCGTGCACATCCAGGCCGGCCAGTGCGGCAACCAGATAGGGGCCAAGGTGAGGCTGAGCCGTCCGGCGTCCTGCGTCCCCACGAGCGCCAGCCCCAGGGGGTTGGGGGTTGGGTGGGGAAGAGAGAGGCTGTTCTGGGAGCTGCCGGCGGGACAAAGGGAAGAACCCAGCCCCTTGCCCGGCTCCTGGGAGACCGGGATCCCCAATCATCTCCCCTCACTCGCATCACTCTGCTCCGCGCCCAGGTTGCTGCGGACAGCCAGGGGCAGTCCTTCTGACTCTTACTTCCATCCATTCTCACCCACACACACCGTGGCTCCAGCAGGTACAGAGGATATGGTTGGGGCCGCCGACTGGGCGTGGCCTTCTTTGAGACAGCCACTTAAGCCTTGAGTAAGATGGGTGTGTCGGGCAACTTTGGGTGGGGCTCTCCCCTAAAGCCATAATGACTGTACATGCCCTAACCCCCCACTGGAGAATTGGACGTCTTCTAGGAGCCAGGCCGCCCTCACATTGTCAGCCTTGCTCAGATCACCCTCAGCTTCCTTGCCCCACCCTGTTCCTTTGTTGGAGGGGTTGGGCCTGGACTCCGATGACCTTGGTCCAGAACTAACTCTCCCTATCTGCAAATCCCTCATCTCTTAACTGCCTTCCCAGGGCCTCCCAGTCGGGATTGAGCACAAAGCAAAGCCGACTACAAGGACGGCCTGTATTTCCCCTCCATTGTCAGTCCACCTCCAGGTGTTAGAGCAGAGGCAAAAAACAAAACAACAACAAAAAAACCAAAAAAAAAAAAAAAAAAAAAAAAACCGGGGTGGTGTTGGTGCAGTGACTATGCATCCTGCTATGATTAGTGAGGTAGCTGTCCTGTTTCCAGGTCCTAGGAAGCTGTTCCTTACTCAAGGTCACACAGCAAGTGGAAGACAGAACCACTTGATCCCTACAGAAGCCCAACCTGGAGTTGGGTTGGGTCTGAATGGGTGGGGTCAGCTGCCTCATTCTTCTTCCTGAACTATTATTTGAGCTCTATATTTGAGATGGAGCTTTGTCCAGATGGATGCTGGACATAGCTCAGGGATGGTGTATAGCTAATTCCCAAAGGAGGAGGTGGGGTAGACAGGTCCTGGAAGGGAGGGGAGGAAGCAAAGATTACCTCTGGAGGCTGTTACCATAGAAACCAGGCAGGAACAAAAAGCTAATTACCATGGGCTGGGGCAGTCACGTGGCTGGCATATAAATTGCAAGTTTGGCTCTAGGGTGGAGGTTCCTCTAGTTAGGGGGGAGGGAAGCAGCACAGGGAGGCTCTCTAATCACAGAGGAGACAGCTGTTCCTATTCTGGAGGGGAACTCGGGGAGGGGGACATACAGGGAAAGCTAAGGCAGGAGCCTCAGATCAAATCAGGACTCCTGGGGTAATCATTGACAGCTGCCCTGGCCTGAAGGGAGGGTGAGGGCTCATTAATGTGGTCACAGGTGCCAGGCCTTCCCTGAACATCTGCTCCTGCCAAGGCCAGGGGTGAGTGGGGGGAGGGAAGGTTTGCAATCCTCAGGCCTGTTTGGTAACCCTCCTGTGCTGGAACTGATGCTGTGCTGTGCTCCTATGAGGACTCCTCTTTAGCAAGGGTCTAGAAGTCAGGTCCACACCCAGGCTGGGTCCATCGGAGGAGTGTGGACTGTGGAAGAGGCCTGAGTGCTGGGCTCAGCCGAGGCTTGTTCTGCTTCTCAGCGCTATGGCCCTGAGGTTTCCTTCCCCTTGTTTATTCTTTTGGGATTTTTGTGCACTCTCTCTCTCTCTCTAATTTAGATGTGTTTAAATTTTGAATACCTGATCCTTTTTTAACAGTGCAAGCAATGAGTAAATTATCTGGGGAGGGTGTCTTCCTTTCCCATTGTTTCCCTTCATAGTAATCAGTACAAGGAATTTTATCAGTTTCCACCCGCCCTCTGCCCTAGAAGATCTCCCAGAGACCGGACGAAAGGGTCAGGCCCTGTGGGGATTTACCTGCTTAGCATTTGCCCCAGGCAACGTGAACTTCCTCAGCTAGATTTACTTCTGATTTTTGTAGCTGGCTTCAGGGCCCCTGATGTGAGCTGCAGTGGGGAAAACTTTTCCCTGCCACCTGCAGGGACTGAGGGACAGGGTACAGAGGGCTGCTGCTTAGCACAAAGGGCCACAGGCTTTTGAGAGGTGTGGGTGGAGTGGAGACAAAGAGAAAAGTGTGAGGCCAGGAGGAAATACTTGCAAGCAGCAGAAGTGGGGCATTGGCAATGCGGTGTTATCACCTCTTGAGAGTTGCAGCCCTGGGTCTGATGCATCGTTACACCTTGTGAACGTGTGGTGTGGGTATCACCTCCCCTTAAGGCTGAGAAAGATGAAGGTTCTAGAAGTTGAGTCATTTTCCTTGGATCACACCATGGGTTTGAGCAAGGCAGGAATTTTAGTATAGATGTGTGCAGATTTGTCAATGTGGGTGGTGACATGTGCCCCTGTCAACAGGAGCACATGTGAGTGGGCCACCCTCATTGTTCCCTTTGCTGGGGCCTGAGAGCCCAGATTAGTTCTCCTATAAAGGAGACCCCTAGAAAATGTCTTTATGGTGCCTTTGTCTACATTCTTGTCTGTGCCCCATCAGATGCCTAATGCCACCCCACCCCCAAAGCAGGGAGTCTTTGGGGGGTGGGACCCATCTGAGAACCAATGGTCCTGATGAGGAGGGAACTCAGAGTTCTAGGGGAATTGAGCATCTTTAGGGGCTCTTGGGACACTCTTTGGGAGCCGTGCATCACAACTCTGCTTGCACTCATGTTCTGCTACCTGGAGTCTTCAGAGGCCTACACTCCAAGCGCGTCAGCACCTCGGACAGCAGCACCATGGTTCTCTGGCTGGAACCTGGGGTCTACAAGAGGCTGAACCAGTATGGATTTAAATTGAGTTCTCAACACCTGGAGGTTTTCTTTTCTGTAGTGATGCACTTAATTTAAAAAATTATATGTATTTAATTTAAGTATCTGTGTTCATTTAATTTAAATAATTCTATTTGTTTTCTTGTTTTCTATGTAATAATATTTTCTTATTAGGTTTTATTTTATTTTATTTGTGGTATTTTATGTTGTTAGCCTCTTGATATGTAGCCCAGACTGGTCTTGAACTCAAGCTCCTCTAGCTTCAGCCTTCTAATGGTATACAGCTTTATATCATTAAAGTGGGGGATATTTTATTTTGAATTTCATTATATTGCTTTTAATTTACAAAAGCAATTGAGAGGCTGAGAGCACGCTGCTGCACACTCACAGTACCAGCACTACAGAGGCTGAGGCAGGAAGATGGTTAAGATTGCTTCAGCTTTCAGCTTGGGTCACACATCAAGAACCTTGTTTCAGTGGTTTGTTTGCTTGTCTGTTTTTCTGAGACAGGGTTTCCTCTGTGTAGCCCTAGCTGCCCTGGAACTTACTTTGTAGACCGGGCTGGCCTCAAACTCAGAGATCTGCCTGCCTCTGCTTCCCGAGTGCTGAGATTAAAGGCGTGTGCTACCACTGCCCAGCAAGACCTTGTTTCTAAATAAATAAATAAAATAACAAAAAAAGGAAATTAAAACCTGCAGATAGGGTAACCTATCATATATTTATGTTTTTTAAATTTAAGATGAGTTGATGAGTGTTTTTTTTTTTTTTTTTTTTTTTTTGGTCTTTTGAAACAGGGTTTCTCTGTATAGTCCTGCTGGACTTGAGTCCTCTATAAGGACAGCTATGTCTCCAGCCCCATTGTTTTAAATTAAAAATTAGTGTAGCTGGGTCAGTGGCACACACCTGTAATCCCAGTTCTGGGGAGGCAGAGGCAGGTGGATCTTTGAGTCCTAGGCCAGCCTGGTCTACAAAGTGAGCTCCAGGACAGCCAAGACTACTCAGAGAAACCCTGTCTTGAAAAAACAAAAAAATGAAAACAATAAATACATAAAAGCTAATGTGTGCATGACTAAAATCCAATGGCACCAAAGGAACCAAAGGATAGATGGTGAACATTCTTTCTCTCAGCCCCAAGACCGTGTCCCCAGGATGTCACACTGCCTGAGGCACCAATGGAGCCTGTCAGGGCACATGACACACACTGGCACTGAGGGTCACATGTAGAGGCTGAGAACCTGACGCTGGATTTGACTTATGTCCTGTTCTACCACCTGCTCTGGGCAATTTTCTACCTTTTGTGAGCCTCCAGTTCCTTTCCTGAAAAAAAAAAAAAAAAGAGTAAAAAGAACCCAAGGTGATACCTGCATTTTCCTACAGGTGCAGAGCTGGTTAGAACCTGTCAGTGTGGGCTGAGTCCTAGCCCACCCTGGGCCTAGTAATGTTAGCCAGATAATGCAGAGTAGGTATGCATTTTTATTCTTTTCTGAAGCTTTATGTTGGGTCTAGTAGTATCCCAAAGTCCTTCCTTTGCACCAAGGACTTTAAGACATCAGAAGAGAAAAGGCCTAGTAGGGTCACAGGTGCCTGCTGAACTCTTTTCTTCTGTCCTCACACAGTTCTGGGAGGTCATCAGTGATGAGCACGGCATAGACCCCAGTGGTAATTATGTGGGAGACTCAGACCTGCAACTGGAGCGCATCAGCGTGTACTACAATGAGGCCTCCTGTGAGTACCTCTCCACATCCACCCTGACCCTGGCAAGAAGGGCCCCTGGGTAAACTGAGTCCTAGCATCCATTGACCAAGAAGCTAGCATGTATGACTGGAAACGAGGCACATTATAATGAGTTGCTACCATGGAGTAAGATGCAAATGTATTGAATGATGGTGATGGCCTTGAGTAGTTCAGAGATAGGCAGGACTTGATCCTATCTGTCCCAGGTGTCAGTCATCACACCCATGGCCAGGCCAGAGATTACCATGGGTCCATGCCTACAGTACAAGTTCCAAAGCAGGGCGGTGGTGGTACATGCCTTTAGTCCCAGCACTTGGGAGACATAGGCAGGTGGATCTCAGTCAGTTTGATTCCAGCCTGGTCTACAAAGTTGAGTTCCAGGGCAGCCAGGACTGTTACACAGAGAAGCCCTGTCTTAAACAAACAAACAAAAACAAAACCCAAGTCCTAGCCCTTAGGGTGAGAGCGGGACACTGGCAGGCTGAGGGCAGGGTTCAGGGGGAAGTAGATAGGTTCCCCTGACTCTTTAATTCACACTACTGAATCCTCTCTCCTCTCAGCTCACAAGTATGTGCCTAGAGCCATTCTGGTGGACCTGGAACCTGGAACCATGGATAGTGTGCGGTCTGGGGCTTTTGGGCATCTATTCAGGCCTGACAACTTCATCTTTGGTAAGTTCCTCTGCCCCAGGCTCTGATGACAGAACCCTGGGCCTGGCAAACCCAGGTCAACAGATAGAGGCAGAATGCCTGAAAGGGATGGAGTCAACTGTTCTTCACTGGGACCTGGAGGGTGGAAATGACTTTCCATTTTACTATGAGCATTGTCGGTCCAGATGAAGGATTCTGTGTAGGAACATTTTACAAAGAATAAGGACAAGCTGGGTATTGGTGGCACATGCCTTTAATCCCAGCACTTGGGAGGCAGAGGCAGTTGGATCTCTGTGAGTTTGAGGCCAGCCTGGTCTACAGAACTAGTTCCAGGACAGGCTCTAAAGCTACAGAGAAACCCTGTCTCAAAAAAACAAAACAAAACAAAAAAGAATGAGGACAAAAGTGGGGTCTCTGGAGGGCTCCAGTTTCTGAGCATGTGTCAAGAGGTCAGGGTGTCCTTGAGTCTGTGCCCAGTGACAGGTCCCCAGTGCTTACACAGACAGGAAGACAGTCCTCACTTCTGCTTTCAAGACCCTAGCACTTTGAGTCAGTAAAATGGCTCAGCAGGTGAAGGGGCTTGCTGTCAAACTTGATAATCTGAGTTCAATCCCTGGGACACACACAGGTGGTAGAAAGAGAGAACCAACTCCTTTAAGTTGTCCTCTGACCTTCACATGTGTGCATGGCATGTGCACACCCACACGTGTACATATTCTCTCTCTTTAAAGAAATGTGTTGTTTTTAAAGCCCTTAGCACTAGACTAGTGGGTGCCAGTTCTTAGCCAGTCTCCACCCCCAACAGATGATGTTCAGGGGTTTTTTGTTGTTGTTGTTTTGTTTTGTTTTTGTGGAAACGAGGAGTATTTGGCTTAGATGGGTGAGGCGAGTAGGCAAAGCAGCTGAATAAAGGACAGCCTTCATCTCCCTTCAAGGTCTCAGCAGACCAATGGGAGGAAAGGTGAGCTGGAGAGGGAAGGCCGAGCTATTTATCTGGGACGTCCTTGAGAGATAGCAAGGCCTTATCCCAGATTCTCCTTACCCTGTTCACAGCTTCTGCAGCTGAGAGGCCCACAACTCAACCGTGACGCTCGGGTGGAATGAGAAGGTGTATTAGCACAGGGTACATTTATAGACGACAGGGAACCAACTTTCCTCTGGGGTGTTTGGCAGCTCCCAGATGTGTGTGTGCTGTACACCCTTGACCTTTCTTACCACCTGCCTCTTCCGTCTCTATAGGTCAGAGTGGCGCTGGCAACAACTGGGCCAAAGGGCACTATACTGAGGGAGCAGAGCTGGTGGACTCTGTCCTGGATGTGGTGCGGAAGGAGTGTGAGAACTGCGACTGCCTGCAGGGCTTCCAGCTGACACACTCACTGGGCGGGGGCACAGGCTCAGGCATGGGCACCCTGCTCATCAGCAAGGTGCGTGAGGAGTACCCGGACCGCATCATGAACACCTTCAGCGTGGTGCCCTCTCCCAAAGTGTCCGACACTGTGGTGGAGCCCTACAACGCCACCCTGTCCATCCACCAGCTGGTAGAGAACACAGACGAGACCTACTGCATCGACAACGAGGCCCTGTACGACATCTGCTTCCGCACCCTCAAGCTGGCCACACCCACCTATGGGGACCTCAATCATCTTGTGTCTGCTACCATGAGTGGAGTCACCACCTCCCTTCGATTCCCGGGTCAACTCAACGCTGACCTCCGCAAGCTGGCTGTCAATATGGTGCCCTTCCCTCGCTTGCACTTCTTCATGCCTGGCTTTGCCCCACTCACAGCCCGGGGCAGCCAGCAATACCGTGCCCTGACAGTGCCTGAGCTCACCCAGCAGATGTTCGATGCCAAGAATATGATGGCTGCCTGTGACCCACGCCATGGCCGTTACCTGACAGTGGCCACTGTCTTCCGTGGGCGCATGTCCATGAAGGAGGTGGATGAGCAGATGCTGGCCATCCAGAGTAAGAACAGTAGTTACTTCGTGGAGTGGATCCCCAACAATGTCAAGGTAGCAGTGTGTGATATCCCACCCCGTGGGCTCAAGATGTCATCCACCTTTATTGGCAACAGCACGGCCATCCAGGAGCTGTTCAAACGCATCTCAGAGCAGTTCACAGCCATGTTCCGGCGCAAGGCCTTCCTGCACTGGTACACAGGCGAGGGCATGGATGAGATGGAGTTCACCGAGGCTGAGAGCAACATGAATGACCTGGTATCTGAGTACCAGCAATACCAGGATGCCACGGCTGAGGAGGAGGGTGAAATGTACGAAGATGATGATGAGGAATCTGAAGCCCAGGGGCCCAAGTGAAGTTGCTCACAGCTGGGGTGTGGGGCCAAGTGGCAGCCAGGGCCAAGACAAGCAGCATCTGTCCCACAGAGCCATCTAGCTACTGACACTGCCCCCAGCTTTGCTTCCCACCGGCTCATTAAGGCACCCTAGGGCTACCAGGCGAAAGTCCTCCAGTATTTATGGCCGTCCCCGCCCCACATGAGTCCACTTGGCTCTGTCCTCCCCATTTAGGCCACCTCTGTATTTGTGTTGCTCATTTGTCTCTGTTTTATTATGGCTCCAGGCCTGATGTTTTATGGTTTGTTTCGTTTTTTTTACTGGGTTGTGTTTCTATTTGGAGGGGGTATACTTAATAAAGTCACTGCTGTCAGATCTCTGCCTGGTATTGGAGAGTTCTTTTTCTTTGCCTTTTCCTGCCACCCCCCCTAGTTTTTTAGATAGGACTAGGCAGAAGCATATTTGATACAAATAAGCTTTATTTTGGGGAAAGAATAACTTAGATTGTGAAGGGAAGAGAATGAGGAATGAGTAGGGGCAGCCCCAGTCTCCTGTGCTGAAAGGATCTCATGTTGCATCCTGGAGAGTCAGAGAGTGGAACTAGAGATGGAAGTTTGCTAGGTTTAAACTTCCATCTCAGACCCCTGGCACAACATGTCTTGTGACTCAGAAAGCAGCTCTTTCCATCTCCCACAAGGTAGAGACCCATTCCTGTCTCCCACAGAGTGGTGACCCTGGTCCTGGTCTCCCACAGGGTAGGGGGCTCATCTTCAACTTTCTTCCTGCTATCTATGCTGTAAGTCAAGTGTAAACAGCCATATAAGCTGAAGCTACTGAACTGGAGAGACAGGGAGGGGAAAACTGTTGGGAAGGCTGGGACCTGGCCTTTGAGAAGGCACTGGCTGGGGACAGTATCCAAAAATATGCTGGTTCCATGTCCCCCGGTGGTGGTTTCCCGTAGCTTCAGAATGCCCAGTATCCAATCACAGAAAGTGTGACAGTGGCAGAGATCCTTGCCCAGCATTCTCCGTCCTCCTCAGGGAGAGGACTGAAACCCAGAGAGGCCAACTGTTTGGAGGTCCACAGGGAGTGTGCACAGCTGGGTGAAGGCACAACTTCTGAACCGAGCCTCTCTGTCGCCCATTCCCTTATGGTCAAAGGTGTTGTCAAAGCCCCTACCCTCTGCTTGGTAGTACCCGGAAAGAATTTGGTGTACACAGTACCTTCTCACATCCTCTCTCCGTGCACGCGTCAGCCATAGGCACTGAAAGAGACAGATTGCGGAGCTGCGAGCCCTGGCTGCAGTCTAGGGCTGCTGCTCCTCAAAGGGCAACATGTCTCCAGGCTGGCCCTGATGTAGGCTGGGCTCTAGAGTTCAATGAGGGTTAGTAAGCAAAGGGCAACACTGTGCTGTCTCAGATGTGCCTGTGAAATGAACTTTCCTGAAACTTAGTGAGTGACCCGACCTGAAATCCAAATTAACAATTTATCCCGTGTCAATTTTGTTTGTTCATTTGTTTTTGACACAGGGTCTCTTTACATCACCTTGGCTGTCCTGGAATTTGCTATGTAGACCAGGCTGGCCTCCAACTCACAGAGGTCAACCTGCCTCTGCCTCCCAAGTACTGGGATTAAAGGCTGGCAGTTAAATTATTTTTCACTTCCTATAATGTTGGTTGGTATAACTGTAAGGTCCAACATTTCACATGTGGTCATTTGCTGGGATGTCTCTTCTCTGTGGAGGCTGTGCATTTCTACATAGTCTTTCCAATGTGTGGTGGTCGTCTCCTTGGGCTTTTGTTCTAATTATGAGGTGAATGTCTTTGCTCTATCTACTACGCACTCCCTACCATGATGGGAGGGGCAAAAGGCAACAGGTCTATAAGAACTTGGGATACAGCCTCCAGAAGTGAGCAAAATAAGCAGTTCCCCCTTACCGGTGTCTATCTCAGGTATTTTGTTAGAGGAATGGAAAACTAAAGGGCATAACCACTTTCATAGAAGTTAAGCTCCAAAGGTTAGGGCAGAAAAAGATTGCTTGGTTCTCAGAGAGGGCACTCATCAAACCCAGCACTATGCTGGTGTAAGCCCACACACCTGAAGAGGCAGCATATGGGTGTCCACTTATCTTTAGGTGACTTCAACCTGAGCCACCCAGTCCCCCGCAGGCATGAGTGAGAATGTGCATAGAGCATCGGCATTTAATGTCCCTATCTACAGCAAAGGTACACCTCCTATCAGGTGTCAGTCACATCAGGTATTTGGGTGGTCTGTTATATAGCATAGATAGTAGACTGTGAAAGCCCTGGTCTGCATGACCTTGGAGTTCAGTCTGCCTGCATCCTTGTTCTTAAGTAAAAGCTAGGGCAAGTCTAGAATGCAGCCCAAAGTTCATAATCAACCAGCAAAGGCCAGACACTGCTTTTTTTCTCTTCCCATGGTGAATGTAGTAGAAATGGCAGGCAGCAAATTCTAGCCTGGAGCCTTCCCCATTTATGTCATTTCCAGTGGTAGGGTGATTTAGTGTGGTTAAAGTTAAAAAGAAAAAAGAAAAAAGAGTGGTGTGTGGTGATATATGCTTTAATTCCAGTACTCTGAAGACAGAGGCAAGAGGATCTCTGTGATTCAAGGTCAGCCCAGTCTACCCAGGGAGCTCCAGGGCATCCAGGACTATACAGAGAGACCTCACCTCAAAAATAAACAAACAAACAAATAATTGATGGTGTAATGGCACATACCTTTAATCCCAGCACTCTGAGACCTGTCTCAAAAATAGAAAGAAAGAAAAGAAAGGAAGAAAAAGAAAACCGACTAAAGATGTACCTGCCTTCACTGGGCAGCTGTCTATATGCAATAGAAAGTGAAAGTGTTACATGAGCGGAGGCAAAGGGGCTCTAGCAGGAAAAACTGCAGGAAGCAGAACTAAGCAAGCATCAGATTCATCTTTGTTTCTTAAACAAGCTCACTATGCAGCCCAGGCTGGCCTAGAACTCCCAATGTAGACCAGGGTGCACTGAACTCACAGAGATCTATGGGTGTCTGTCTCCCAAATGTTGGGATTAAAGGTGTGCACCACTGCTCTTGGCAGATTGGTCTTTGAATATCTTCATCATGCCATGTGACTGATGCTATAATTGTCCCATTTTGGAAATGTGATTTTGTGTGTGTGTGTGTGTGTGTGTGTGTCTGATGGATATGTGCCTGTGTGTGATTGCACACAAATGTGTGGAGGTTAGAGGTTGAAGTCAAGTGTCTTCCTCCATTCTTTTAAATATTATTTATTTTATTTTGTGTGTATGAGTGTTTTGCCTACACGCATGTATATGCACCATGTGTACCCTGCTGCCCTGGAAGCCCAGAAGAGACCATAGAACTCCTGCAGCTGGAAGTATAGACTGTTATGGGCTGCCAGGTTGGTGCCAGGAACTGAACCTGGTCCTCTGGAAGAGCAGCCAGTGCTGCTCAACCTGAGACCTGAGACTCAGTCCATGACTGGCTAGATTGGTTGACCAGTGATCTCTAGGAATCTGTCTGCTTCAGAAGACCCAGCACGGGGTTATGAACCCACAGCAATGTCTGATTTTTATGTTGGTTCTGGGGAACAATTCAGGACCCCACTTTACCAGCTGAGCCATCTCCTAGACAGTGGACAACTAGCCTGCTTTTAGTTTTTTTTGGTATGTGGCCCCTCACTTAATGGGCTGTTATGTTCTTTTCTGTAGGAGCTTAGCCCAGAAAAACGACTTCTTCATTTGTTTTGGATTTTGACACGTCTTACTATGTTGCCCAGGCTGGTCAAGGGTCCCAGAGTTCCTCCTGTCTCCGCTTTCTGATTACTTGCTACTATGGGCAATGATCTCTTTTAAGTTGCAAAGATATGGCCTTTAGATTTTTGGCCAAAAAGAAATAGACTGAGCTGGGCAGTGGTAGCTCATGACTTTAATCCCAGCATTCAGGAGGCAGAGACAGGCAGATTTCTGAGTTCAAGGATAGCCAGGGCTATACAGAAAAAACTTTCCTCGGGAAAGGAAGAAAGAAAGAGGGGAGGGGGGGAAGAAACTGGCCACAACTCTTTGATCAAGATAGAAGGTTCAAATACAGCTGGCAAAAATAGAAAGTGCCAGCCTGGCAGTGGTGGCACAGGCCTTTAATCCCAACACAAGGGAGGCAGAGGCAGGTAGATCTGTTAGTTTGAGGCCAGCCTGGTCTACAGAGTGAACTTCAGGGCAGCTTGAGCTACACAGAGAAAACTCTTGAAACAGACGGGGAGAGAGAGAGAGAGAGAGAGAGAGAGAGAGAGAGAGAGAGAGAGAGAGAGAGAGAGAGAGAGAGAGAGAGAGAGAGAGAGAAAAAGAGTGGGGAGGAAGGAAGAAAGGATGGAAGAAAGAAAGGAAGGAAGGAAGGAAGGAAGGAAGAAAGAAAGAAAGAAAGAAAGAAAAGTTCCTGCCCCAGAGCGAGTTCCATGACAGCCAGCAAGGTTTGTTCAGGCAGAGCTCGCTCAGCCCACAGCTTCTGTTCTTACTCAGGCTCCACCCCTGCAAGTCCTCCCTCTTTCGTTTCCATTGGCTCCACCCGGTGGCCCCAGAACTCTGGTTCTTTGATTCGCTTTCCGAGGATACATGTCCAAACTCAGCATTTCGGAAGAAGGCAGAGTTTCATTTGGTTTGTCCTGGGTTGCCTGGTGACGGCAGTGATGGGTCACTGCAGCAGGAGCTTCAGGAGTTAAGTTGAACAATAATGTTTTTAAGGCAAGGCTTGGCATGTCGGTTAGCGCTCGTTCTTAGGGCCACTGAGAGCGCCCTGACCGAGGTCAAGGAGGCCAGAGTTGTTGCAGCAGGATGCCCTTAGAATTGTGGTTGCACGACCTTAGCAGAAGTACTTAGTAGTTTTGGAGAATACTAGTTCAAAATTGGCAGAGAAGAGTGTCTACACCTAGAGTGACAAACTCCTACGGCCTTTGCTAAGCTTACTTCTAAGTTAAGTACAACCTTTCCACAAGATTTGCTTCCTGCCAGGTGCTCTCCTTGAGGGCTCTACACTACACCTCACTGGTCCTTCATAACTACCTTGCAGGCCTGTTGTAGGGATCTGCTTGACCTGACTACCATGGGGGCTTAGAAATTGCTTTTGCTAAACAACAGACTCCTGGCACTCTGAAGGCAGAGGCAAGCAAGTCTTGGAGTTGTTTTGAGAGACCAGCCTGGTCTGCACAGTGAGTTCTAGGCTATACAAGGCTACATAGTGGGGCTCTGTTTCAAACAAACATCACCCCCAAGGAGCTCCTCATCTGGGCCCACAAAGCAAGCTGAAAATCTGGTATTCCTGCCTGATTTTTCACCGGTCTCCTTTGCCTTAAACATTTATGTCAGACATCTGCTTAACCCTTAGATATCTGCCCTCAAAGGAGTTGGGAATGTAGTTTAATTGATAGGGTGTTTGCCTGCTGTGCAGAAAACCCTGGGATTGCTTTTAGACAATTCAAACAAAACAAAACAAAACAAAAACCAGAAGTATTATAATCCCATTTCCCAGGAAGTGGAGGTAGGAGGATTAGAAATGCAAGGTCATCCTTAGCAACACATTTAGTTAGAGGCCTGCCAGCCTGGGCTACTGAAAACTGTATTAAAAACAAACAAAAATTTAGAAAAGGTGCTTAAAGTTCTCTCTCCAGTCATTGCTGCAAACTTGCAAGTCACCTTGACTTCCAGCAGCAGTAGCAGAAGCGTTTCACACTGAAAGACCAAAATTAAAGTTAAGGAACCCCCCCATGACCAAAATGGGGAGACTCCTCATTCTGAGGGTCTTACACACACATCCCAAGATGAGAGCACCCCGAGCCAGACTGTCTCCTCAAGCAATAATCTTACCCTGCAGACCTAGAATTGAGTCATATCTCCTACCTCTCTGTTTCAATTCTTCCTTTGTGTAAACCTGAATGCCCACATTCCAAAGATGGGCTGAGGTGCTTCTAATTCTCTTACTAATACAGTTATATTAATTAAAATCCCCTACTGCCCTTTCTGTTTATTTGTTTGTTTGTCTGTTTGGTTTGGCTTGGTTTTTTTTCGAGACAGGGTTTCACTGTGTAGTTCTGGCTGTCCGGGAACTCACTATGTAGACCAGGCTGGCCTCAAACTCACAGAGACCTGTCTGTCTTTGCCTCCCAGGTGCTGGGATTAAAGGTGCCCAGCTTTATTTTATTTTTGAGTCACGGTCTCATGCAGCACAGACTGGCCTTACGCTTAGAGCAATCTACCTGCCTCAGACTTTAGTGCAGGGACAACAGATGTGAGCCACTGGGCAGGAAGAAAGTTTATTCATTTCTTTGTTTGTTTATGTATTTATTTGAGACAGGGTATCACCATGTAGTCCTGGCTGGCCTGGAATTTACAGAGATCTGCCTGTCTCTGTCTTCCTGGTGCTGGAATTAGTGTGCACTACCACACCTGGGCAAGGAAGCCATCTCTTTAAAATGCCATACTCAGGCCAGGCGTGGTGGGGTGTGCAGCCCATTTACACATGCTCCTGTCCTTGGGGTAGAGAAACAGGACCTCATTCAAAGGAAACTTCACAAGCAGAGGGTGGCTTTAGCTAGAGAAGGGTGGGAGAGAGCAAGCAGACTCAGACGGGAGATATCTAAGGGGAATGTGAATGGTGGACGGGGACAGGTAAGAGGAATCAGAGCCACAGATTTGGAACCACCTGGCTCCAGGAGCGAGGGTATCAATTCACTGTGAAATCTCTTTCCCACTTGGCCTCATCCACCTTCCACACTACATCAGAGGGCTCTTTTAACAAGAACAACAACAACAACAACAACAACAAAATCATAGTCAGACATGGTGGTTCATATGTGTGATCCCAGATGCAGGCAGTTTTCCGGTCCTGGCAACTGCTTCCCAAATAAACAACACCGAGGCTTAATATGGATTATAAATGCTCGGCCAATAGCTCTTACACTTAAATTAACCCATATTTCTTATCTATGCTTTGCCATGTGGCTTGGTGCCTTTTCTCAGTATGGCATGCCCATTTTACTTCTCTGTCTCTCCTCGAGACCCTTCTGACGCTACACCCTTCCTCCTAGTCTCTCTGTTTCAGGCTATCTTGCCCAATCTCTTCCTGCCCAGTTATTGGTCAATCACCTTTTTTTTTTTTTAAACAATGAGAGCAATATATATTTATAGTGTACAGAAGGATTATTCCACAGCACCAAGCATTTGGGAGGCTGTGACAGCCTGGGTTACACAGTTAGTTCCAGACTAGCCTTGGCTACAGACTGTGCCTCTATCTCAAAACAAAACAAAACAAAACAAAAAAAAAACCTCTTCATAGCAATAGAAACCATAGCAAAGATAGACCTCATGACCTTGGCAACTGACATAAAAGAAAGTGTTTGATTGGGGCTTACTAACGGAGGTTTAGTCCCTTTTTATCATGGTGGGGAGCATGGTGGCATGCAGGTAGACATGGTGCTGCAAGAGGTAGCTGAGAGTTCTACATCTGGATCCACAGGTAGCAAGAAGAGGGAGTGAGCCACTGGGCCTAGCTTAGGCTTTTGAAACCCCAAAGCCCATCCTTAGTGACTCACTTCCTCCGACAAGACCACACCCACTTCAACAAAGCCACACCTCCTAATCCCTCTCAAGCAGTGCCCTTCCCTGATGACCAAGTATTCAAGTGTAGGGGGACATGGAAGCCATTCTTATTAAAAACCATCACAATTTCCCCCTTTTAGAAAAAACTGAATTCTCATGTAGCTAAGCTTAGCCTTGAACTTCCAATATCCCTCCCACTACATTCTATGGAGTAGTCTACCTGCTTAAGGAGATCATTTTCCATTCAGACCATCTCCGTGTGGAGATTCAATAGGTTCTGGGCCAGTGTGACTATTCCTTTTGGGCCCAAGGACTGGTCTAGGCTTCCAGCACTGAAGAAAGAAAACAAAATGATTGCCTTTAGCTCTTAGCTTTGGGGATGGGGAACACACAGTAAGTACAAATGTAAGAGGCGGGATATCAGATAGTGATGGGTATGTTAGGGAAAGGGCCATGCTTCTCAGAGATCTCTGCTGACAACTGAGGATGAGGACATTAGGGGAGACATTTGGCTGTCTCCCCTAATTAAACATTAGGAAACAATGTTTCCTAATTAAAACATTAGGAAAGAATGTTTTATAGAGGCTGAGCTGGAGAGGGCCCTAAATGTGGACCTAGCCTGTTAAGGATGAAGAGGGAGGTTGTTGAGAGAGCTGGGAGGCAGACTTCTTCCCCAGGACACTTCCAACAGCTGGGGTTAGTAGCTTGAGGGAAGCTGAAGATGGTAAGGCTTCCATGGTTACCTGAGATGGTACCCTTGGAGTGGGGAGAAGAATGGCTAGTCCTAGGCACTGGTGGAGGTCAGACCCCACAAAGCATCTGGGAAATGTGGTCAGGAATGCACTGAAGTTTGGCCTGAGGTGGGAATGATTTACCTGCTTTTAAAGAGGAGTGTGTGTGTGTGTGTGTGTGTGTGTGTGTGTGCGTGTGTGTGTGGTTGTTGTTGTTGTTGCTGTTGTCGTCTCAGATAGGACTTTTGAGCTTGAGATGCACCTTAGGTGTTGCTATGGTGATGTCCAGGGGACATTTGAATGTCAGTGTTGGATTTATACAGACGCTGAGGGGTTCCCACGGTGGAGCCATTCGCTTGAATACAATTATCGGGGAAGAAAATTTCTCACAGGCGAGAAAAGACTCATGGTAAAGACTTATGGCTCTGAGGTAGAAGACTTGGAGGCCCTCTAGTGAGCCAGGGAGGCCACTGGTGTCATGAACCTCCTGGCCGCAGGCGGCAGCAGCGGGCGGTGGAGCCGGTACAATGTAGCAGTGGCAACCGAGTACAGTGTAGCCTGCCGGTCCGGTACAATGTAGCGGCAGCCAGGTAAGCGGCGGAGCGGTCTCCGCAGGCGACCGGTGAGTCTAGTGGGGAAGCAAGCAAGGGTACAGATCTCAGCACGTAATCGCCACGGGCCGAACTCCGGGATCCAGTTTCTGTCGCGCGCACCGAAGGAGCAAAACTGGTAGAGGCCTCAAGCAAGACGTCTAGCTCCCGGCTGCCGCCTGCTGGCTCTCCGCTTTGTGCAAGGCCTTGGTGACCTCATTGGTCCCCGCATTACGTGCGGCAGAGCTTAGCATCCATAGATGAGGACCCCCGCCCCTCCAGTCCCCCGGGTGACAGTCAGAGGTTGTGTGCGGGACTCCCGACCCAAGGACCACAGGGCTATCTGCCCTCTTGCGGTGTTGGGCTTTTCTGAGCCTTCGGTTTCACAGCTATGAAATAGGCGAGGAATGTCGTACAGACCTGCCCCAGTGAGGACAGGAGCATTCTCGAAATTAATTCATATTGTAATGGGTAGAAGTGTGAGGCGCACTGCTCGGGTGGCTTCGCTGCACCTGCTTGGGTAGTTGACAATGGTTAACACTGGCCCTGATTGGCCCGTATTTCCCGTCCATTCTCAGATATGAGCAGATCGGATGCATAGGATGTATCTTGTCAATTCCCAGGGCCTCCTGTGGTCCGTGGACTAGCATTTTTTGGTGGCTGAACTCACAGTAACACATGGGAGGCAGGCTCTTGGTATCAGGAACACGTCCTGAACTTTAACCTAGTACTTCTGATGCGTCCACAGACCCTCTATCATTCCTCTGAGGATTTCAGTTGTCGAATTGTGATTATTATCTCCTTTGGGAGAGGGTTTTGCAGGGCTTTGATGGAATAGAGCTTTGTTTTCCCCTTTCTTGAGTCTTTTCCTTGAAGCCAAACATGAATTCTGGGTGCAGAACTCTGTGAGGTGGGTTGGTTATAAGAGATGGTGTCATACTAGAAGCCAGCTGTTGTTTCCAGCAGCCTGTGTTGGGATGTTGTCTATTTGTTCTCAGTTGTCAGGGCAATATGATTCTCCAGACTGGTTCCAGACAAACTAGGCAGACGGGTCGAATGGCTGTGTTGCCTAATGCATCCCCTACTTTTGTTCCAGAGCAGGTGGTGGCAGTGCCAATCAGGAAATGGATAAGGAAACCATTTTCTTGGGAAAAGCAGCTCAAAGGAGGGTTGCTGGCAAGTATTCTTGCCAAGGACTTTGTGACCCTCTGACTATATTCTAAAGCATCAGGAGGTTTCCAGGGAAGGCTTCTGGGAGTGGTTCCTGCACTCTCCACCCAGCTCCTTTTAGATTTCACTGGTCACCCTGTGATGTCAGTGACTGCTCAACAGTGACCAGACTGCCCACTCATCCTTCCCTTCTACCTTGGCTACTCCCCAGTTTCCAAGCAAGAGAACAGAGTCATATATTGATTCATTTTATTTATTATTATTATTTTGGTTTTTTAAGACGTGGTTTCTCTGTATAACAGCTCTAGCTGTCCTGGAACTTGCTCTGTAGACCAGGCTGTCCTCGAACTCACAGAGATCTGCCTGTTTCTGCCTCCTGAGTGCTTCCAACAGCAATGCTACCCACGAGTTTGTTTCTGCCTTGTTTGACTGAAACCTAGTAGTGAGCAGCTCTAGGCTCGGTGGAATGGCTTTAGACCTTGTTACTTGGCAGTCCTCATTTGTGGCTTCTGTCCTAGCTCAAGGTGCTTGTGCCAGCTTCACCCATTACATCTGCATTCCAGACAGAGGAGGAAGGGCGGAAGAACAATTCTGAGAAGTCCTGAGTGATCTTCCTGCTCATGTTCTATTGATCAGAACATAGTCACATTGCCATGCCTCGGTGCAGGGAAGACTGGGAAGTCATGTGACAATGATGACTCCTCACTCAGGATGAAAGGGTGAGTGAATACTGGGGTAGTTTAATCTCTCCTGCACCCTGGCTACTCCTTAGGATTCTTGGGAGGTGCTGGGCATTAGTTGGGGACCACTGACAGAACTACACTCTGTGACTTACCTGAAGTCATCAGCCCAGGGCACCTGCACCCCCTTAGGCCAATGGTTCTCAACCTTCCTAATGCTTCAGACCTTGAATACAGTTCCTCATGTTGTAGTGACACACCCCCACCATAAAATTATTCTTGTTGCTACTTCATAACTGTAATTTTGCTACAGTTCTTAATCATAAGGTAAATATCTGATATGCATGATATCTGATATGTGACCCTTGTGAAAAGGTCATTCAACCCCCAAAGGGGTCAAGACCCACAGGTTGAGAACCACTGCCTTAGGCCTTCAGTTAGCAGCTGGTACTTCTTATCACTATCCTCCCTCAACAGAGGCAAAGCCAGCAGGACTTGACCTGCAGGCATTTGGAGAACCTGGCTCTGGAGGATGCTTCTGCAGGTGTTCAGAGGGGCCATCAGTACAGGTTCCCACTCTTAAATAGTGAGGAGTGAGCAGGGCCATCCACTCTGGACTTGGAGCTCTTATTTTTCTTTCAAGGGAAAGAGCAGGGAAAGAGTTATTGATTGTCTTTTTATTATTATTTTTTGTTTGTTTGTTTTCAAGTCAGGGTTTTTCTGTATAACCTAGCTGTCCTGGAACTCACTTTGTAGACCAGGCTAGCCGAATTCACAGTGATCCACCTGCCTCTGCCTTCCAAGTGCTGCGATTAGAATTGTGCACCACCACACCTGTTGTGCATAGTGCCTGTGAACTAATTTCACCAACAGTGCAACCCACTCTGGATGAGGAAACAGGGGCAGAGAAAAGCTATGGAATGTGGCCCAACTAGATACGTGGAGAACTGCATTCCAGCTGCTTCTGTTTTATTTGGATACAGCCCTTCCCTTTTTGCCAGGAGCCACCAGCTTTGTATTCCCACTGTGGGTTGAGCTCTAAGGAGGGGAAAGGGTGCCAGTGATCAGGACTATTGACAAGTGGAAACTAAATACTTTCTGTTACATGGGATCCTGAGGCAGGAAGCTATGGGAATAACTCAGCCCACGTGGTTCTGAAGCAGGACTGGAACACAGGCCCAAGAGGTACAGGGCCCATACCAGAACCAAGATGCATTGCTGGGACCAGGGAGGAGCGTAGGTCACCCGCCAGTAGCAGAACAAGGATGGGCCTTGGATTTGGCTCTAGAGAATTCACTGGTGAATACTCTAGCAGGGATGGTATTTTTGGGTGCTCTGATTCATATGGAACACCTCAAGCAAGGCGACAGGAAGGAAGATCCAGTTCCAAGAGGTGTGTCTCATAGGAACAGGCTAGCAACAAGGGCCTGGCTGGACTGGGACCAAGTGAGAACTTTGCCATTAGAGGCCTAACAAGGAGCCCACTGGCCAGCTCCAGAGCTAGCGCCCTACAGCATCTGGGGCCAAAGGAGCCCCTGCACAGGAGAGCAGAGCCTTGGATTCCAGACTTTGCATCTGGCCCTCTGGGATAAACCTGTCTGCCTGGGCCAGCCCTCCTCAATGGGGGTTCTGAGAGAACAGTGCCTGTGGAGCCTGGTTAGAAGTAGCTGAGGCAGCCTGTGGGGAGGGTAAGGATTCAGGCTGCTTGGTGGGGCTGCCCTGCACTATCCCCCAGGCTCTGGGAAGGGAAAGAGACAGGAAGCACTGGAGAAAAGGGGTGAGCCATGATGAGCCTGTGGCCTGGGCACTCATACAGCCATGCTGTGCCCTGCAGGTGGGATGCTATGGAATATGATGAGAAGCTGGCTCGGTTCCGGCAGGCCCACCTCAACCCTTTCAATAAACCTCTTGGACCAAGGCAACATGAACAGGAGCCCAGTGAGAAGGCCCAAGAAGTCACTTCTGAAGGTGAGCACTATGCAGGGTGAGGGCTGTGTAGACTGACACATATACCAACCCCACCACTCATTCTGCCTGTGGCCCTTCCCATGGGTGGGAATAGTCACTTTCCACCTGCTCTGGGGTTCTCTTTTGCCTTCCTTACTGGAATGAACACTCTAGAGGGCAGGGATCTGAGTCTGGGGAACCACAGTAAAGTCCCAGGGTGGTTGATGGGGTGTCCTGAAATCCACTCAGGACTTAATGAATTTTGTGATGTACACAGTCAGTAGTTTTTCTTCAGTCACACAGGAAGCATCTGCCTTAGAAATTGGTATTACTTATTTGTTCGTTTGTATATTTATTTAGATACTGAGTTTCTCTATACAGACCGTGTTAGCCTGAAACTGAAACTAGGGGTTCTATTTCAGTTTCTCAACTGCTGGGATTGCATGCATGTATGGCCTCACCCAGTTTGGGATGTTTCTATAATGCTATTTTGTGGACTTCTCTGAGCACTACCCAGTATTGGTTCACAAGTTTCTGTTGTTGTTTGTTTTTTTTTTTTTTTTTTTTTCAAAGCACCTAAGAGTCAGACTTCCTACAAGGGGATCAGAAACTGGAATCCTTCACTTGTAATTTTGATGAGTGCTTTTTGGTCTCCACAGTGAGACAGAGTCCTTTACAAATGCCAACCAGACAGAAGCAGACAGCTGACTGGTGCCTAGCTTTCCCCACTACCCCCTTTCTGTGGGCTCCCCAACACCTCTGGCCACAGGCAGACCTTTTACCACCTTTCGTCCATGTCCTCTTAACTACAGAGACTCTGCCTGAGCTGCCCACTGGGGAGCCTGAGTTCCACTACTCTGAGCGCATGATGGATCTTGGCCTGTCTGAAGACCACTTTTCCCGCCCTGTGGTAAGGTTTGGAGTCTAAACCTTTCTGAGGTGTTATCCTCATCACAGCACATCCAGGTGGCTGGTGGTTCAGGCACACTCATGAGCTGAGGTGTAGCTTCCTTTCTCGCTAGCCACTACTGTTGGGCTCAATGACTCCTATGTCAGTCGAGTCTCTTGGGTTTTGAATCTGAAACGTACATGGTACTTGATCTTCATCTTCAAAATCTGAGAGTCTAGAGACAGCTTGGGGAAAGGAGGTAGGGTTCCTCTTTTATTTATTCTTCTTTATTTATTTGCTTATTTTGAGGCAGGGTCTAACCATTTTAATTTGGTTGGTCTGGAACCCACTGTGTAGATCAGGTTGGCCTTGAATTCACAGAGATCCACCTGCTTCTGATTTCTAAGTGCTGGTAATAGGAGCATTTGTCACTGTGTCTGGGAGTTTTCATTTATTTATGTGAACTTTAAGCTTTGTTCATGCAGATGTATACATACAACATATATGTGCATATAATTTTTTTCAGACAGGGTCTCACTATGTATCTCTGACTGTCCTGGAACTCACAATGTAAACCAAGCTTGCCTTAAACTCACAGCAATCTGCCTGCCTCTGCTTCCTGAGTGCTGGGATAAAAGGTGTACACCACTACGTCTGACTCATGTGTATATAATTTTTATATGCGTATCTGTACACAAGGGATTATACTGAGCCTCAGGCACACTAGGCAAGAGCTCTACAATTGAGCTGTACCCCCAACCTTAAACCCCTCATTTTTAAAAAGATATATTTTTATTTTGTGTGTATATATGAGTGCCTGTATGTATGTATGTATGTACACCACATGTGTGCTTGTGTGGAGCTGGAATTACAGGCAGTTGTGAACCCTAGTGAGGATACTGAATTTAGGATCTCTACAAGAGGAACAAGTGGTTTTATTTTTTTCCTCCTAGGTTTTCCAAGACAGCGTTTCTCTGTGTAGCCTTCCCTGTTCTGTGGCATACTCTAGACTAGGCTGGCCTTGAACTCAGAGATCTACCTGCCCCTGCCTCCCTGAGTGCTGGGATGAAAGGCGTGTGCTACCTCCCAGCCTCAGGAGCAAGTGCTCTTAACTGCTGAGTTGTCACTCCAGCCCTCACTCTCCCATTTTTAACTTTTCATTTTGAAATTCATTCATCCTAAGTTTCGAAAGCTAGTCTGCTACTTGTTTTTTAGCCCAGGCAGGTCTTGAAATTTTTATTTTTCTGTCTCTGCCTCTTAAGTATTTAGATTACATGCCCATGCCATCAAGCCCAGAAAATGTATAGCATGGCTCACACTTTCTCTTAGCCACAAAATGAGCTTCAAAGAGGAAGGAAGGGTACCACTACCATTCTGCCTGGGTCTTTTGAAACCCCATCTTGTGGGAGGAGGAGGGTGTCTCTTGAGGGCAGAGTCAGCTGACCCTCCCCCCTGCGGTCTGAATCAGGAAGTAGCGTATTCTTGGGCTGGGCCTTGGCTAGGCTTGGAGTTTCTGGGTCAGTTTGTAAGAAAGCACTCGGCAATGCTGAGTCTGGGGTGAGTGTGCATCTTTAGGCTTCACTGATAGTGTTTTAGCCATTAAACCAGAGGCCTCTCCTCATTTTCTCAGCTTTCTTTTTTAGCCATTAAACCAGAGGCCTCTCCTCATTTTCTCAGCTTTCTTTTTAGAAATGAAACAGTATGGCTAATAAAGCTATTGGATATGAATTTTCAAAGAGGAAGTGTATGTGTATGTGTGTAATATTGGGGGCCTCTGGAGTGTTAGATAAGCACTACTTCTGAATAACACTCCCAGCTCTTAAGAGTCATCCTCACCCTTACTCCCACCCCCATGAGACAGGGTTTCTCTATACATGACCTGCCTATCTTGGAACTCAGAAATCCATCTGTTTCTGCCTGTCAAGTGTTGGATTAAAGGCCTGTGCCATCAGGCCTGGCATTAAAAAAAAAAAAAAAAAAAAATCTTACTTTTGTGTTTGGTGTATGTGTCTGTATACAAATACATGATCTAATGTCTGTGTGACTCCTGTGTCCAGGCCAGGTGTCCTTTATTGTTATTCACCTCGTTTGTTTGTTTGCTTAAGATAGGGTCTTGCTATGTAGCCTAGTTGACCTGGAATTCACTGTGTAGATCAGCCTGGCCTGTAACTCACAGAATGCACTTGCCTCTGCCTCACCTGCTCCACCTTCTTTATTTACTTTTGAGAGAGTCTCTCACTGAACCTGGAGCTCACTTATTCAGCAAGACCAGCTGACCACGGCACTGCAGGGATCATTTGGTTTCCATTTCCCCGGCACTAGGATTATAGATGTGTTCTGCCATACTCAGCATCTTGTCTGTGTGCTGGGGATCCAAACTCAGATCCTCACTTAAGTGATTGTCATCTCCCAGCCCTTGTTCTGTCTTTATGACAGGTTCTCAAGTAGCCCAGGTTGACCTCAAACTTGCTATGTAATTACTATGTAGCTGGAAATTACTTTTAACTCTGTTTTCCCCTTCTTCCTTTTTTTGAGACAGGTCTCTAGCCCTGTCTGTCTTCCAGTTCCTTATGTTTAATACCTGATCTCCCTGCTTCCATTCCTGAGTGTTTGGATCACATAGATCATCAAGTGAGGCTTATTTGGTGCCAGGGACCGAATTCTTGTATGCTAGGCAGCAAGCACTTTATCAACTGAGGCACATCCCCGCTGCAGAAGTCGTCTTTTGGAAAGTCTTCTGAATTAAGTGTTCAGAGGCCTGTGGGTAGATCAGTCCAGCTAGGAGCAGGGAACATGAGTGGATTCCTAAGTGTGGCTAACTCTCCTGGGCCTTAAGCAAATCTTATCTGTGGAAGGGAGCTAAGGTCTGCTTTAAGCCTAACTACTCATCAGGACAGGTGTACCTTCCATGGGGAGGGACTTCTAGGTGGTCATCTGACTGTGGCCTTCCCATCTGGGTAGGGTCTTTTCCTGGCCTCTGATGTCCAGCAGCTGCGGCAGGCAATTGAAGAGTGCAAGCAGGTGATTCTGGAGCTACCTGAGCAGTCAGAGAAGCAGAAAGATGCTGTGGTGAGGCTGATCCACCTCCGGCTGAAGCTACAGGAGCTGAAGGTGGGTGTGAAGCTGCTCTACCACAGACAGACATACCTGGAACATGGCCAGGACTGTGGGAAGCAGGAGGACAAGGTGCCATTGGCTCCTTCCAGGGGGTGGGTCTTCTGAGAGGTTGAGGTAGGAAGAGAAAAGCAGGGTGAAAGTGTAGGCTAGTTACTTCCCTGATGGTACAGCCCCTCTTGATTGTGAGGGACAGAAACACAATCCTAAGGTGCTTCAAAAGGAAGATTGTTTTGTTAACCTTTTTGTGGGAGAGGGGTAACTTCTAACAACGTCAAGAATGCTGTACTCTTTTGTTCTAATTTGTATTAAACCCACCTTCAGGTAGGCACTTAGAGGTGGCAGAGATGACCTCAGCAACTGATTCCTGTCTTTCCACACCTTTCTCAGTGTGGGCAGGAGGCCAGTCATGAGTGATTGGCCAGGCCTGGAACATTCACAGTAATTGACTAGCCCTGGATTATGTGCTTATTCCTGAACCATCACAGCCGTTGGTTAGTTTTGTGACTGCCCACAAAAGTGTGGGCAACTCTTTGATTTGTAAGACCTGGGTTGAGTGATTACCTGAAGGTGTCAACAGGAGGCAATTGTGCATCATAGAATCCAACCCACAGAAGTCTAGGTGTAGTCCCAAGTCTGTGTCTTTCGGCTTGGCTGTCATCATCTCCCTTGTACTGACTCTGAAACTTTGGGAGTTTATTTTAGGAAATAGGTAAGGATATGTATAGTAGTAAGCATATCCCAAGATACACATGTAGTTTTCCTCATGAAAGAAAACCACTGAGTTGGTTCAGGCAACAGCCAGAAATATATTAGAGCCCTAGTTACTCTGCCAGATCCTGAAAGGAATCCAAGGTTACCCTACCACAGTAAACAGAAGGGCTGAAGCAACATCCCTCCTGCTTACAGGCCCTGGATCTGTACAGCATCTGGATGCAAAGAGGCTCGGAAATGTTGGGTGTGTTCTTGGGGTTTGGTACTTAGATACAGTTCTGTTGCTAAAGAAAGAATGGGAACATAGATTTGGGCAGAAACTCAAAATTTCTGCTACAGGCAGTTCCTGGAAGGCACTTGCTGAGTTTCTTAAGTGAAAGGAAGGAGCTACAGCTTAGCTCACCAATGAGTTTTCCATTGTTCTTCCCCTATAGGATCCCAATGAGGAGGAACCCAATATCCGGGTTCTCCTAGAGCATCGCTTCTACAAGGAGAAGAGCAAGAGTGTCAAGCAAACCTGTGATAAGTGCAATACCACCATCTGGGGCCTCATTCAGACCTGGTACACCTGCACAGGTAGGCCAAGACCAAGACCCATTCCTATAGAAGCTCTGCTCCCAGATGTGGGTCACCTTCAAGTGAATTGTCCAGAGTGTACAGATGATCAAGCATTGCTGTACACTGGAGATAAGAGGAGCAGAGGAGACCAGCATGACTGCCTTCACTGGCCTTGATTCTGGACTCAGCTGTTTAGTATAGTGGTGATAGATCACAGAAGGTTTTTGAAAATTTAAAACATTATTTTTTGAAGGAGGTTGGTTTTTTTTCCAGACAGGGTTTCTGTGTGGCTTTGGAGCCTGTCCTGGAATTTGCTGCAGACCAGGCTGGACTCAAACTCACAGAGATCCACCTGCCTTTGCCTCCCCAGTGCTGGGATTAAAGGTGTGAGTCACCACTGCCTGGTTTTTGAAATTTAAATTCACCTGAGTTGAATATGTAGATTAGTTTTATTATCTACTTTACAGATGCTCAGTAGCCACATGAGGCTGCTTACCATATTATATGATGCAGAGAGAATATTGAATAATGATGGTACAGTCTGTATGAGAAACCAGATTAGGAAATGCATGGTAGTCAGACAGTGCTAGCAAAGGAAAATGGAAAGAAAATAGTATTTATAGGGGGTACAGTGGGTACTGTTTTTGGTAGAATGAAAAGACTCATGACCATTTAAACAAGCACTTGAAAGTCAGGGCACAAGCCATGAGTATCATTTAAGGAGGAAGGATGTGGTATGGGGGAATCTTATATGCAAAGGCCCTATGGTTGATGTGTGTCTATTGCCTGTGAGGGTAAGTACCATCTCTAAGTCGAGGTATAATAGAGGTTCAATCAGAGGAGAACAAGGGTACTTCTTTTTTATATACAGTGAAGACTGTATGTGGGTGCTGAATATGTAGACTCTGGTTGCTATGTTGAGCTGGCAGGAAGAGAGTATTGTCTCTGATGAAGGTTGAGTATCGTATGAGGAGTGGTCCAGGTCAGTGCTGGCTGCAGAAATAATTGAGGAGTCAGGATGACTCATGCTGTAGTCTCAACCCAGAAGGACAGAGGATATGGGAGAAGACAGTTGAGCTGTAAGAGAGGAAACTTCATTGGATAGCATGGGTTTGGTGGATGCTAACTAATGGCAGGTTGACTCTAGATTGTGTGAGCCATGATTAAGAGACAAAGCTTGGGGTCCAGATACATGAGGATCTTTGAGATGCTGAGCCACTCAGTAGTACAAGGACAGAGTCTTGAGTTGATATGGACACTGGAGGGGTGCTGATATGTGGAACAGTCCAGCTGAAGGTCATCCTAGGCTGTTGATCCACCCCACAGCTTTTGAGCGATATTTTCCTACTGCAGGGTGTTATTACCGCTGTCACAGCAAGTGCCTGAACCTCATCTCCAAACCATGTGTCAGCTCCAAGGTTAGTCACCAGGCTGAGTATGAGCTGAACATCTGCCCTGAGACTGGGCTGGACAGCCAGGACTACCGCTGTGCCGAGTGCCGTGCTCCCATCTCTCTGCGTGAGTTCGAGGTTCTGGGGCCCTCTTCCAAGCTGGGGAAGAGCAGTGGCAGAGCTGGTCCAGGAGGGCACCTGGTTGAAGTGTGAGAAGCTATACTACAGCAGCTGAGTAAGGGCCGAGGGCCAGCGTTGTCCATGCGCCTTGTTTTGGGGACATCACAAAGGGAAGTTACTGGCATTCCTTCAGGTCCCATAGGATCAGATGGTTTCTGGCTGTTTCATGACGTGTCCAGGCCTCTCCAGGGCTGATTTCTGATCTCTGACTGTAGTGCCTTTGTGTTCCTACTGTCACAGACAGCCCACAAAGAAAAGGACTAGGGGAAAACAAATGACACAGCACTGGGGATATGATTCAGTGTAAGAATGCTTACTTAGCATGTGTAAGGCTCTTGGTTTCATCCCAAGTGTGCAGAAGAAAAGAAAATGAAAACTACACAATAATCACATTCTGGAGGTGGAAATCTTAAGTACTGTGAACTTGTGGGGTCCCTTCAGGGGTCCTTTCTGTCCTATTACTCTGTTGTCTCATTTGCTGATGAGTAGACAGAGTACTGAGACACTGGGATGGCCGTGGGCCTCCTGGGTGAGAACGGGTAAGTCAAGTCTTGGGGGCAAGGAACCCTAATTCAACTTACTCGTTACTGAAACTTTGGTGAGGAAGGGTGGACCGCATGGTATGGGTCCTTGGGCAGGAAAGTCAGACCTTAATCCCTAACAGCTACCCTGATCTTGTAACGACCTGGCCCCCACAGGAGGTGTGCCTAGTGAGGCCCGGCAGTGTGACTACACTGGCCAGTACTACTGCAGCCACTGCCACTGGAACGACCTGGCTGTCATCCCTGCACGAGTGGTGCACAACTGGGACTTTGAGCCACGCAAGGTGGGGGTTTGGAGGTGTGGTGGTTGTGAGGGTGGGGAGGGAGAGCAGGGAGAAGGTGGGCTTGTTTTGTCCTCGCCAGTCCTAGCTCTGCAAGCTGGTCACTCAGCTTCCCTGCAGGTGTCCCGCTGCAGCATGCGCTACCTGGCTCTGATGGTGTCTCGGCCAGTGCTCCGGCTCCGGGAGATTAACCCTCTGCTGTTTAACTACGTGGAAGAGCTGGTGGAGATCCGGGTGAGGCTGGGCCCTGGTTAGGATGGATTTGTCTCCCCATGGGAGGTCTGAGCAGAGGAGGTGTGCCACTTTCACAGGCTCCTTGGCTATCTGTTGGTTCAAAAGTGTTACAACCATAGAGACAATGTTAAATTCTCTAATAATCTCATTGAAAATGCAGAACTTAGGGTGGTGTGGCTCATTCCTGTGATGCTAGCATTAGGGACCTAGGCAGGAGGATCATTAGTGTGAGGTCAGCCTGAGCTAGACAGAGAGCCTGTCAGAAAATGTGTGTGGGGGTGAGGGAGAAAAAAAATTTTTAATTCTATTCATTTATCAATCAACTATCATCTATCTACCTATTTACCTACCTGTCTGGGGATGTAGTTCAGTTGTGAGAATCCTAGCTTAGATGCAGGAAGCATTGGGTTCAATTTCTAGCACTTTACAAATCTGGCATGGTAGAACATGTAGCTCAGGCTGACCTTGAATTTGATATATAGCTGAGGTTGGTCTTTATCCCTAATCCTCCTGTCTCTTGCCTCCCAAGTGTGGGTATACAGCAGGCTTGTGCTTCTACACCTATCTAAGTATATTTTCAGTCCAATAGAGCCAAAATATTATTATAATATGCAACCAATATACAAAATTGTCCATATATTTTATTCTCTTTTTATGTGTACTGTAACTTTGAATTCTAGTGTGTATGCTATACTTATAGCAATCCAAGTGAAGACTAGACATTTTCAGCAGTTCTGTATGGCTTTGGCTACTCACAGCCAGAAGAGTCTGGGCTGAGGTTAAAACCTTGCTGTAGTTCGGGCAGGAGTTGATGTCGTGGGCAAGGTAATAGGAACTTAAATTCCAAGTTTTAGTGAGGGGTCTGAGGCAGAGCAAGGAGAATGGTTAAGGCCAAGGCACTGATGAGTGATATGGAACCTGCCTAGGATTTTGGCTCACTATGTTGGATATGACTTAGCACTGTCCTGAGGCAGTAGGATGGGCTCACCACTTGTCTGTGGGACTAGGCAAAGTGACATGAATGGGAGATCTCAAGAGACGTGTTAAGGAACCTCAAGATCCTATGTAGCCCATAACTGTGATTTGCACTTGAAGTTGGATAGACCACTCAGATCTAGGACCATCTTGTAGAATTTGAGAGCACCTTCCCCCATCCCTACTGAACTTGCTGTCACCTACAGTATAAGGATAAGCCACCCTTTGAGCATGGCCCCTATGAAGCCAGTACAAAACCGGCCCCTTAGTCCTACAGAAAGAGAGACAGTGCCGCCAGTGTGCCATGGCTGAGATGTCCACCTGTTGTCTGTGTCTGCAGAAGCTGCGCCAGGATATCCTGCTCATGAAGCCATACTTCATCACATGCAAGGAGGCCATGGAGGCGCGACTGCTACTGCAGGTCTGATTGCAGAGGGGCAGGTCTCCGGGAGCCAGGGTGATAGGGTACTTGATGCTCACATTCTTCAGGTCACATAGTAGATAGATGTGCTAGGCTTCTAGAAATCTTTCAAACTTTTTATTCTGGGAATGCCACGTATAACTGTCAAGTATTCTACACACAAGTGTTCTCTGATGATCTCAGGTTGGGAAACTAAGATAAGTGCAGTCGTTGTGTTTAGCCTTCACGGCGGTGGCCTTGACCTTAGCCTCCTCAGGCAGGTTGAACAAAACACAAGTTTTAAGACTCACCCACTGCTTTGTGCAGTACGTAATCTCAAGACACTGTTCTAGATTATGGGGACAGTGAGCAAAACAGGTCCTCAGAGAGTGACCAATGGGTGGAGAAGGCAAGGAAAGCAGCAGTATGTCAGGCTGTGAGCACGGTACATAGAAGCAAGCAGGGCAAGGGGTGGAAAGAACTGGGAGGTGTTAAACAAAGACCAGGAGCAGGAAGAGGCGTGGATGTCAGGGGAAAGCCATGGTAAACGTGAGGAGCACAGAACAGCCCTTGTGGCTGGAGGGGCAGTACAGGTGTGTGAAATAGGGGGCGTATACATCAGAAAATGTTGCTCTGCTGTATCTTCTCTTTGGCTTTTCCAGGCTCTTGAGGTCCTTATACAGACCCTACTGAAACTTGTGGTTTTCACAAGAACCCTGGGCTCTGACAACAGGAGTGGCCCTGGGTGGGGAATGGGGAATACTTTCTCTGCATTTGGAGTAACACCTGCTGGGTCTTGGCAGCTCCAGGACCGACAGCATTTTGTGGAGAACGATGAGATGTACTCTATCCAGGATCTCTTGGAGGTGCACATGGGCCGCCTCAGCTGCTCGCTCACTGAGATCCACACACTCTTTGCCAAGCACATCAAGCTGGACTGTGAGGTGGGTCTCCCCATCCCCTCTGTGATTGTGGCCTTATCTGGAGGAGACTCTCAGCTGTTCTGTCCACCAGTCTCAGGGTCAAGATTGGCAGTGTATTCCTGCTCTGAGTTGGCATTTACTTGTCAGTCATTAATACATATTCCCTTTTCCAACAGCGGTGTCAAGCCAAGGGGTTCGTGTGTGAACTCTGCAAAGAAGGTGATGTGCTGTTCCCTTTTGACAGCCATACATCTGTGTGCACCGACTGTTCAGCTGTCTTCCACAGGTGGGTATGGCCTGTAACTCACTCTCAGGCAAAATATTAGGGCTCTTTCCTGCTTTCTAAACAGAAAGCCTTCCCTTGTCCTTGTCTGCAGCTGGTCTTGTGGAACCATGAGAGAGGAAGTAGACACTTGGGCTTTTGCTGTCTGGTTTTCAGAGCCCTTTGCTGGAGTTAGGCCCCAGTGTCTATGTCCAAATTCAAAGTTCTATTAAGGGGCTAGAAATGTAGCCTAGCTTGCATGAAACCTTGTGTTTGATTTCTAGGGTCAGATGGGCCCAAACTTGTGCTACCCTTCATGCCTGAAGAGAAAAGTTTAAAAACCAAAATAACAAAGGAGTCTGCTGAGCCCTATCATTTTCTAACACACAGTTTGGGAACCAGGGGTGATGCTGCATTAGTGTTAATAAATGATGGAGGTGACTGAGAAAGTAAGAGCTCTGAGGGCTGACAAGATGGCTTAGTATGTAACTTACAGAGTTACTTGAGTTTAATCCCTGAAATCCAGACGGTGGAAAGAGAATCACCTCCTGCAAGTTGTTCTGTTTTCCACAGGTGTAACATGGCACATGTGTGCCTACCTTCACCTGTGCAGGTACACGCACATACAAAAAAAAAAAAAAAAAAAAAAAAAAAGCTTATAGCCTGGGTATGACTGCCTGAAGCCTGACTCTAGAGGCTAGCACCTACATACCAGGCTTTGTGGTAAATCATACTTGGGTGCAGATTCTACTCTGTTCTGTAGTTATGCATATCTCTGAGCTTGATTGCCTATTTGCAGGAAGATATTGAGAGCTAGCCCAGGATGTAAAATTTTCTGTGCAGAACCTCCTGTCTTTCTAACCTCAGGGACTGCTATTATGACAACTCAACCACATGCCCCAAGTGTGCCCGGCTCAACTTGAGGAAGCAGTCACTCTTCCAGGAACCTGGTCTGGATGTGGATGCCTAGAACACCAGAGGAGATATCAGGCAACCATATCTTCCCCTCTGGCTGTCACCCTGCTGGCATTGCCAGCCAGGGGTTCATTCTACTCTGGAGACCCCTGAGTGCATCCTCTGGGCCTCTCCATCTCTTTTGGACCAGAAGGAAGGAAATGACTGGTAGCCACCAGGACTCTCATTCCCTGGGTGTTTGCTGAGGCTTGGAGTTTTATACCTGGCTGTTATTGGGTGTGCTGCTGACAGGGGTGAGAATGCTGCTTAGGCAGGGTAACCTGAGTATGAATCCCCAAGAAAGTGGGAAGTCACTTTACCATGGCACAGAGTTCTCAAGTCCTTTACAACCAATCCTTCTGGGCCTTAGAGAGGGCTCTGCTCCTGTCTACACCACCCTGACAACTGGTCAGGAACTCCAGAAGCCTGTCCAGTGAGACCAGAGGAGGCCTCCTGAGTTATCTCTGCTGTAATAATTTAGGTTCTACTTAGAGGCTCCCATCCCTCTCAGCACCTTGTCTCCTTAGGGATTCAGGTTTTCTGAGTGGGGCTGTTCACAACAGTGTCCCAGGGACTGTCTCAGCATCCTGAGAGTCATCTTCCTCCTTAGCCTGTCAGTCCTGTATGTTTCCCTGCCCTTTTTGTACAGTAGGGAGGGAAAGGGTCTGTGGAGCTTTTCTTGGCACATACACCTACCTGCTCCTGCCATAGCCTAGTCCACTTTATCCTGGTGCTCTGAGCTGGGCAGCTAGGGACTCATCCTAAGGAAGAGATCTCAGTCTCCAGTTACATGGGTGGGATTATGTTCTGGGAACGGGTTCAAGGTCAGGTTGGCTGGCCAGTTATTGTTGGCCTGTGTGGCATTTGGGGGACCAAAATTTCCCACAGAAGTTTGTGCTCTGCTTAAATATGGTCAGTTACTGAGTTTTGATTTAGGAGCCTGAGACCAAGAGCTAGGAATATTTGCTTGAGAGAGACCCAAGCAGGAGGTCTAAGGCCCAAGCAAGAAAGTCTTTAGGCTTTGGAGGTGGGCATGACCTACAGCTTTCCAGTGAGGCACATTCCACCTCCATGCATATACCCCATAAATCCTATGGTTGAAGATATGTGGAGCCAAGGGGATCTCAGAATATGGCTCTGTCTTTCTTACCTGGGAAGCAGGAATTGCTTGCATCTGCCCCTTTACTCCTTGCCCACGGATTACCGTTGGCACACACAGGTGGTGAGTAGAGGCTAAGGAGTGTCACAACTTGGATTTCCCTCACCTTCAATGGGGCACAGGAAGGGATGCCTCAGCTAGCAGATGAAGCTTAGCTTCCTGGCCTATTTCAGGGGTGGATGGACGTACTGCCACCTCCTCCTTGCTTCTCTGTACCATCAGGTGGCTTTACTCTTCCTATCTTTTCTGTTTCAATTTTCCCATTTGGAAAATGGGGAAAGTGGAGTTGACCTACCTCGGGGCGAACAGTAAGGAACCCTCTGAGTGTGATGTGGGTCAGCAGCAGGTCCCTGCCCTGCTTCCTCTTTGGTGTAAAGAGGGACTTAAAACCAAATGCCATTTCCCTACACCCCCAAATCTTTGTGTTTCCTACCATTGTATCACATTTCTGTCCTGTGGCTATTGGCCCTTCCTGAGCCTCCTGTGTAATCAGCATCACGTGTTCCCAGCTATAAATCATAGTGTCTAAAGAAAATGTTACTGGTCTGGTGTTTGTTGAACCAAGTGTTGGGCCCCGTCTTACAATACACTCTAAACCTTCTTCCTCAATACCTCTTCTCTACCATTGCCTTCAGGATGATGGATATTTTTGTAGAATTATTTGTGGGTCCTTCTATGAGTCCACAGCTTGGTAAGAGGAGTCTAGCTAGGTAGGTGGCAGTGGTGGCAACACACCTTTAATTCCAGCACTCAGGTGACAGAGGCAGGCAGATCACTGAGTTCAAGGCCAGCCTGGTCTACAGAGGGAGTTACAGGACAACCAGGGCTATACAGAGAAACCTTGTCTTGAACACCCCCCATAATAATATTAAAATAATAATAATCTTGCCAGGCACAAAAGCGCATTTGAATGAATGACACTTATGGGAGAGGTATCCAGCATGGAACCAGGCTGGCAACATGGAGACACAGTTATAACTATGCCATTGTCTCAGTCTTATTAAATATGGGATATCTAGACTGGTTTATGATGAATCTGGGATAAAGCAGAGTTCAGTGACACACGAGCCAATACAGTTTGGGAAAACATCTTGCCTTCCCTATTTCATGGGCTTGAGTATGATTTTGGGGATAAATAATATTTAGGGGTCCATTGGAAGAAATATTTAAATGGTGTCAGACAAGGCCTGAGCCTGTTCTGACAATGTACAGAGAAATTTCCCAATTTTTCTTGGTCTTCATTTGGGTGAGATGGGATGCTCACACATGCATGAACCCTTGGGGTTTAGGTTCCAGGAATTTCACATGTACTTGGCATGCAAGGGATGCTCTGTAGTAACAGCTTTGTTTCTTGAAGTCCTCGATTGTCTTATTTACTTAAGTATGAGACCAGCCAATTGTATAACCATGGCAGATTCAGCAAGAGTTCTACTCTAGCTCCTGGGGACTTCACTGATCTTTGTAAGTCAGATGCAGGAAAAGAGCCATTATTGCTTTCAAGGCCATTACCTTTGTCCTATGGTGGTTTTTAATGCTCTAGCTTCAGAGAAACTACAGGCTCTCTTTCAGTATATCCCAGCTTGGTGATGTATCCCTGAAGTCCCAACACTTGAAAGGTAGAGAAGGGAGTATCCAGAGTCAGAGCTCAGCTGGGGACATGTAGTCTTATGATCTCCCCCAAATACAGCACATTCAAACAATTCAATCTTCACAGGCTAGTATGCTGTTACCCTATGCCATAGGAAGCCTAAGAACTTGGGGTTATTTCATTCCTTCTATTGGCACATCCACACAGCCATAGTGTAAGACCCTCAGAATGAGGAGTCTCTCCATTTTGGTTGGTACACCCAAGAACTCAATGTCCAGTCCAGTTGATGCAACACGCAAGAGGTTTTAATGAACGGGATATGTTTGCACAAACGGGCTTCCTCAGCACACAGGCTAGAGAAGCAACATTTTCTGGGTGCAGATACTTTTAAAGGAAAAAACTACAAGCTTAGGGTGGGGCTGTGACTCCCTGTCCACTGAGTACCTGCCCAGTCTGCTGACCCTGCCCCCTGATGATGGGTGGGATGCTCATGGCCATGTCTTATCTACATCATGACTTACCTGGCTGCTCAAGCTTTACTGGCTGCCAGGGGACTCAGTTATGCATGCATGCACACGTTTCCCTTTTAAAGGGAGCGCACCTTTCTTTTTGGCTCTTTCTCTTTCTTGCTCCTTCTTTCTTGCTCTCTTGGTCCTTCTTTCTCTCTCTCACTCTCTCTCTCCTCTCTCTCCCCTGCTTTTGGTTGGCCACCTGCTACTCCTCTTTTCAATAAACTCCATGTGGGCGCTGAGTCTCCTGTTTGTGTTTCTTAGGCAATAGTTGTCTCGAAAAAACAAACAAAACCCCAAACAACCCAAGTCGCCTTTGCTCCCACAAGCCCCTCATTATATTCAGTTGGCAAGACAAAACCGACGTGGCTGTACATACCAACCAGCTAACCAATCAAAACTAAACAAAGGTCTCTGATGGGAAACAATGGGGCAAGATGTGTACCAAACAGTTACTTTGTTTACGAGAGGTCGAAGCACGTCTATCCTGGATGTGTAACACCGGGGAACACCTCTAACTCGTATACCCACGGAAGAAGTAGACACTGAGTTCAGTTCGGTAAGTCGCTTCATGCCGAGGACCCGCCCAAACCATTGGTGACACTGAAATGCCAAATTTAAAATACGTCTAAACGTCCTTGGTGCCTAGGTCAAGTCCGCAGAGGGCCACCGCTCATCAGCCATAGGCAGCGAAAAGAGACAGTCCTGTTCAGGATCTTTAAAATTATGGTTTGTGAGCTGGCCGCGGAGCCGCTGCTGTGGCCTACTGCGCATGCGCGCACACAGGGGCGTGGCGCACTATGACCCGTCCGCTGCGCTTGCGCGCGCCTAGGCGGCGCGAGGTCAGGGTAGGGGGATGTTACTCCGGCTGGTGGGGGCGGCCGGCAGTCGGGCCCTGGCCTGGCCTTTTCCCAGGTTGTGGAGATGTGGCGGCTGCGCAGGAAACGGCGGGGCGGTCTGGAGCAGCTTGAGGGTCCGAGGCGTTGCTCAGCAGGTGAGCAGGGGAGCGCCCTTCACAGGTTTCAGGCGGCGTGATGGGGGCTCCACTGGACGTCGTAGTGACGTCATCTGCTTGCGGCTGGGTCGGGCGCAGCCGCTTCCGGAAGTCTGCTTCAGACTCCACCAGAGGGAGGGAGAGGGACCTAGGCAGAGAGAGGGATGGGAAGTGGACAGGGCCCTTTTAAAAGAACATAATGAATAGGCACAGGTGGCAGCAACTGAGGGCGTATCTTGTCAGAACTCCAAAGGCAGGCCAGTACAAATGCCTAAATACTAACACTACTTATTGCTGATCCTAGTACGTTAGGGTTTGCAACATATCTTTTAGCTAGTTTTTTTTTTTTTTTGGAGGGTAGTTACCCCCCCCCCCATTCATCAAAGAGGTGTAGCTTTTAATACTAAGCAGAGAAATATGGCCACATGGAATTCCTGCCATGGATGCTTCATTCTTAGATAGTTAAACTTTATTCCACATTTTACCACCCATCACATAGTGTGTCTGCTATTACAGTAAGGAGGGTTACTATCCCATATCTCATACCTCATGGAGAGAGGCAGCATATTGGAATTACCCAGGGGGATTTTCCATCTTCAAATAGGTTAGTCTGTGTTATCGCTCATCACAGAGGCCCGTATAGCTGTTCCTCAAGTTGTGTTTGCTTTTGTTGATCCCTCTTTTGTCTTTTTTCTTTCACAAAAAAAAAAAAAAAAATTATTTGGTTTTTTGAGACAGAATTTCTCTGTGGAGCCACCCTGTCTAGTACTGTTGTTCCCTCTTAATATGCCAGTAGTGTTGTGTAACTTTCGATGAGCAAATGTCCATTTACCCCAGACATTACACTCATGACAGGTCTAACTTTGTGAACCAAGCAGATTATTGGAATTAATTACAGGGGTATTGGGGAGGAGTTACTTACAGGAGTGAGTCAGTCAAAAGCAGTTTCTTTATTAAAAGGTGCACACATAGGCAACAACCCAGGGAAAAACTACATTCCTGGAGCTCCCTACAAAACCTACAGTCAGTGCCATTGAAGAGGGTCTCATCTCCCCAGCAGTTGTTTACTGGGGGTGGGCCTTGTGAACCTTATAATTTCCAGAGCATAAGGTTTATTAGCATCTTGAGTTTTAAGAGCTTCCTTCCATCCTCCAGGATTGAATCTTTGGATTTGGAGGAATAAGCTACACACATGGGTTAGGGAAATGCTCACAGGTTTGTTTTCAGCACTGTCAGTTGCAGAGTTGTTCATGTTGCGTGTTGCAGATCCTGTGGTGAAGATCAGTCCTATTGTGAGTGTTATAGATTGTTATAGCATAGTCTGAGTCACTGAACAGCTATGGGCCTATGTCTTTGTGAAAGAAGTAAGTGGAATGGTCTTTGAGTTGATTGTGTCACTTTTCATGGGTGAATAAATGTCTGTGTACCCTAGACAGAGCACTGGCAACAGACCAAAGAAATGATGTTGAATGATAGAGGTGTGAACAAATGTCTGCTCAATCCAGATAGGGATAGGGAGCTGACAACAGATATGGATAGAGCTGAATTCCATCTTGGTGAGCCAATGAATTTTATTGGAGCTACTTACAGGAACAGGAGTGACTCAGAGAGATGCATCACCAAAGCCCACCCAAGCCTGGTAGACAGCTCATAAGAAGCTGGAACTCTGTTAGCATACTGCACAAGTTTCAGGTAGTTCAACAGGTTGGAGTGCGTTCCATTTCTAGTGGCTCAGTTGGTCTGAGCCTCTTCCAGGCATCTCAGCTGTCACAGAGTCTTTTAGGCAGCTTGGATGGCCTCTGCTTCATCCAGGCAGTCTATCTTTATTGTGGTTTGTCTTGTCTGAGAGTGAGTCTCAGCAGTCCTCGATGTTTATGTATTTTGGATGGTAAGAGTCTAATGAATCTGGTTGACTATGGAACTCACAGCATGGAAGTTAGTCACACAGATTTTCCCCAGAACATCTTCAATAAGTTAGCTTGAATTTCTGAATGAAACTTCATCATTCTTAGATCAGCAAGGCTTGAGACCATAACATACATTTTTGGTTCTCAAGGCATTTTTCTCTCTTGGACTGGTTCCCTTCTCTGTATACAGTTTTCCTTGGCAGGTATCTCACGACACTACCATCTCTTGGTATCTCTAACCCAGTCCAGGCTTCACAATTCACAGCTTCACAAAATGACCTCTCAGGATTTCTTGCCTTCTTAGGGCCTTCATTTAGGCTCTGCCCTGCTGCGTGTTGTTTGGTCTCAGCATCTCTCCTTAACTGCAAAGATTCCATAACCTCTTTACTCATGTATGCTTTGTGACTAAAGCCAGAACCACATGTATCTACTGCTGAGTTTAGCCACCAACTTGAGGTGAGCCTTGGCCTCCTCAAATCACATTTTCAGCAGATTTGGTGTGTTTTTCCAGCAGCAGGAAATCCTTTCATAAGTTGCAAGTTTAGCTGGTTGGAGTCTTGCCCTCCCTTTATTATAGTGCAGATCAGGCCATATCCCACCTTGAGCTCCTTATCTCTTTCAACACAAGCCTTAGCTCCAGCATTACATTTCTTGGTGATCTTTTTCTTTTCAAATTGTGCATTTGTATTTCTTTCTTGCCCTACTTGTTTTCTTTCATTGTAGACTTGCATAAGGGTGGTTTTAATAACCATCTGACAAAGTCAGTATTAGGCTATCTTGAAAACTCCTCCACCAAAGAAATTAGTTTATAACTTTCTAATTTAGCCCCAAACAGATGAAAGCAGAAGGTGGCCACATTCTTGGCCAAAGTATCACAGGAATGAATGCCTCTAGCCCAGGTGCTGTTAAAGTTTTTCCTTCCCTTTGAAGCCTCTTGAGCAGGCCTCCATATAGCTTTCAGTACTAATGTCTTCCAGACTCCTATTGGGATGGACCATTAAGCTCTGTTTAAAACATTCATCCACTTTTCTAGTTCAAAGTCCCAAAGTCTTCCAAGTTCCTCAAAAACAACAATAAAATAAACAAAACAACCACACAGTCAGGTCATAGTTAAGTTTCTATGCTGTGATAAAACACAGCCAAGGCAACTTAACAAAAGAAAATGACTATTTTCAGAGGGTTAGAGTCCATGATGGCAGAGCAAATGCATAATGGCAGAAACAGCTGAGAGTTCACATCTTAAAGCTGAAAGCAGTACACAGAGAAGACACTGGGACTAGCACACGTCTTTTTAAACCTCAAATCCAGACCCTATGACCCATCTCTTCCAACAAAGCTACACCTCCTTTTTTGTTTGCTTTTTTGTTTTTTCAAGACAGGGTTTCTCTGTGTAGTCCTGGCTGTCTTGGAACTCAACTTTGTAGACCAGGCTGGCCTCAAACTCATAGATCAACCTAGATCTGCCTCCTGAGTGCTGGGATAAAAGGCATGTTCCACTTCTGTCTGTCTGGGTATTATAGCTATAAAAAATCCTGTGTGAGTTTTTACAGTGAATTTAGTTCATATTCTATTTGAATATCTATGTAGATAAATAAAGTAACAAGTCCATGCCTCAGTCCGAATTCTGTCCCTTGCATCCTGTCCTGGCCACTTTGAGAAGATGCTGTGTTGCATTGCAGAAGTGGCCTAATCATTTCTCCTTTCAGTGTCATCAGGTGATATGCTTGCAGCAACAGGCTCTGCAGGGAAGACTGACTTCGTTTTCCCCAAGGCTGTGTTCAAAACCTCCCAAAGGTACCGTACTTCTCTTACCTTCTGCAGCATAACGTTTATAGGACTAGTGTAACTTGCTCAGGGTGTCTCCCACAGTGACTGAGCAGGTGACAAGGGGGCATGACAGCTGGAATGCTCCCATTATTTCCTTCTTGGTTTCCATATTGAGCCACACAGTGCCACCTCCATGCCTTTATCACTTTGGTACATCATTGATACTGGCAAAAGTGAACCTGTCTCAGAAGGATATTCTAGCTGAATCTTGTGGAGGTGTGGGAATTCACTTTTGTTTTTGCATAGTTGATTCTGAGGATCTGGCCTCAGGTTTGGAAAGTAAAACAGTAGACTAGTTTCCTGAAACATGGTAGTCTACTTGGAGCCCTTCAGAGCAGGCCAAGGACCTGTGCTTAGTGTTCTGAGCCAAAGGACCATATTTATACAAGTGTTAGGAGACTTCTATATCCAGAGAGTAGAAGAAATATTCCTTAGTTCACATGTCTCTGTTTGCAATTGGGGCTGCATGATGCTTTGATCATCAGGTAAGAAGAAAGGCAGGAAGGAAAGCTAGCTTTCTTATTTTCTTAGCTGGATTTACTGTACTGCTGCTTTTCTGAGTATGTGTGTGTGTGTGTGCGCGCACGTGCACACTTCTTTTTAAAAATACTATGACTTCTCCATTTGTTCCTAAGGATTTGAGAAATTTTTTAAGAATAAGAAGAATGGAAGAAGTACAGACCCAGGAAACTCAGTAGCTCCCCAAAAAGGTAAAAAGTCCAGTTTGACAAGTCAGACTGTCAAGTTTTACATTTGATTACTTTAGTTTATTTTTATTTTTATTTTATGTGCTTGAATGTTTTGCCTACATGTGTGTTTGTGTACCATGGGTATGCCTGGTGTCCAGAGAGGCCAGAAAAGGCACCAGATCTGGAACTGGAGCTACAGACAGTTGTGAGCTGACACATGGGTGTTTGGAATTAAACCTTTGTCTTTGGAAGAGCAGTCAGTTATCCTAACTGCTGAGCCATCTCTCCAGCCCGTTATTTGAGGTTTTTTCGTTTGCTTGCTTTTTGTTTTCGAGACAGGGTTTTACTATATAGATGTGGTTGGTTTAGAACTTAATATATAGACCAGGGTCTTTTCAAGCTCATAGTGATTTATCAGCTTCTGCCTCCTAAGTGCTGGGGACAGAGTTGTATGTTATCATGCCTGGCATGTTTGACTGATGTTGGGTTTATCTCCTTGAAGACGGAAAACCAGAAAGAAGACATGACTGTCTGAAGTTGATCCTACTTGTGTGTGTGTGTGTGTGTGTGTGTGTGTGTGTGTGTGTGTGTGTGAGTGAGTGCATGCTTCCTCTTTTTTTTTTTTTTTTTTTTTTGTCTTCATCTCTTACTATATTTTTTAGCTTCTTTGGATTGAATCTAAGCTATGATGAATTTTTTTTTTTTTCCCCAAATAGCTTTTCTCTGTATAGTCCTGGCTGTTTTGGAACTCACTCTGTAGACCAGATTGGCCTTGAAGTCAGAGACCTCCCTGCCTCTGCCTCCCAAGTGATGAGATTAAAAGCATGTATCACTACTGCCCAGCTGTAACATTTTTTAAATTAGGTTTTTTATTTTATTTTATTTTATTTCATATATTCAGGTGGTTTTTGTGTATGTATACCTGTGCACCACTGTGTGCCTATGCTGGAGGGGCCAGAAGAGGGTGTCAGTTGTGAGCCACCATGTAGGAGCTGGGAATCAAACCTGGGTCCTGTGTAGGAGTATCTGATGCTGTTAACCACAGAGCCGTCTCTCTAGCCTGTTATGAGTCATTTTTAAGTTTCATCTCAGTTTGGTGATCTGGATGGGTTAGGTACCTGTGAGCATTAAATAGCAATAGAACACATACAAGCTAATTAGGAGATATGGTAGTACATCTTGCTACCATTTTTTATCTGTAAAAATGTGTAAATATTTCTGTATCTCATTAATTCATGTTGTCTTTTCTGGTGTCACTGTAGCTTTTTCTCAACTTGTATGATATTGTTTTATGGCTGTGGGAGTGGTGGCATGTAGAGAAGGACTTGTTTTGACCTAGAACTTGTGTGAATATTGCAAAAGGAGTCTCAGGAGACTCTACTTCCTGTCAAAAGTGTACACATGGGTCAGGCATAGTGGTGCACGCCTTTAATCCCAGCACTTGGGAGGTAGAGGCAGATGGATCTGAGTTTGAGGCCAGCCTGGTCTATATAAGTTGTTCAACATAACCAGAGTTTCATAGTGAGACCCTGACTCAAAAAGAAGAAAACAAACACACCTGGCATATTTTTCTGCATATTGATATGATATGTTGTTCTTGAGAGCAGGTAATGTGCATGTCGATTCTCTTGAGAAGGGATGTGCCTGTGTCAGCCTCCCTCATTTTTTTTCATGCTATTTTTAGCTTCTTCCCCCCCCAAAAAAAAATTGTTAAAATTTAGGCCTGTCTAGTATGGTGATACATATCTGTTATTTATTTGGTATGCCTTTTTGTATGTACATTATACATATATGTGTATGTGAGATTGATATGGGGTATATCCCTTAATCACTCCACTTTATTTTTAATTTTTTAAACTACATTTACTTGAGTGTGTACATGATGTACCACTGAGCACACATGGAGGTCATAAGGCAACATGTATGACTTGGTTCTTTCCTTCTATCACTTGTGTTTCAGGGATGAAACTCAGGTTCTCATGTTTGGGGGCAAATACCTTTACTTGATGAACCATCTCACCATCCTCCATCTTATTTGGTCTTTTTCTGAACCTGGAACTTGCTGGGTGGGCTAGACTGGCTTACCAGACCCTCAGGGATCCTCTTGTGTCTGCTGCCCTAGCACTGAAACTGCAGGACTGCACACCACTGTAGACGCTGGGGATATGAACGCAGATCCTCATGTTTGCACAGAAAGCACATGACTGACTGAACTACCTCCCTAGCTCTTTTTCTTTGTTTTTTGAATTCTCTTTCTCTGAAAAATTATATATACTTCTTTTTATGTTGTAATATAAGACTTTTCTTCCTCCCTCCCTTCCTTCCTTCCTTCCTTCCTTCCTTCCTTTCTTTTTTCTTTTTACTCTCAGAAACTGTAGAACCAAAGAATGCTGGGCCTGGAAGAGATGGAGGCAAGAGAGGAGGGAAGCGAGATGACTTTGCCTGGTGGAAACGGATGCAGAAGGTTTGTATGTATCTAGAGACTGGAGCCAGACATGCTGTCTCTTCTCTAGAGGGTGTGGTTGCTACAGAGCTAAGGGTTTGTATGGTCTTTTGTCTTATTTTGTTCCTGCTCTTGGACAAAATTGCTGGGTAATTTGATGTTTCTTTTTTGTTTTGGCTTTCTTGAGACATGGCCTCCTATGTAACCTTGGCTGGCCTAGAATTCACTGTGTCTCCTAGGCCTATGGTGAACCTCCTGTCTCTGCTTCCGAGTGCAGGAATTACAGATGTGTACCACCATTCCTGCTTAGACTGTGTAATTTTAAATAGTATATATTTATTCACAATTGAAAAGGCTAGAAAATGTGTGGTCAGAGAGCTGGTGTATCCATTTTTTGTTGAGGTTTTGATCTCTGTTTTCAAGGCTCCATTCATGGTGTCTTGTATCCTGCTTCGTCCATAGAGGAATAATACTGTATCCTAAATGACAAGAAGAAACATATTCATCCTTCAAGACCTTTAATGTTAGCACACAAATTCCATTCATGAAGATGTATCCCAAATGACTTAATCGTTTCCCAAAGGTTTCACCTCTTTAATAGTTTCACTGTTGGTGTTGATTTCCAGGGTGTATTTTTGAGGGACCTAGACAGTTCGAACAGTCTAAGACATTTATTAAAATGTGTCAAGACTTAGAGACCAAGCGAGAACCTCCTGCAGGGCATGGTGGCATCTGCCTTTAATCATAGTACCCAGAGGTAGAGATAGGCATAGCTCTGTGACATTGAGACTAGTCTGGTCTACAGAGTAAGTGCTAGGCAAACCAGGGCTACATATTGAAAAAGAGAATAGTCATTTTCATAAGGAAATTGTCATTTTCATGCTGTTCAGAGGATCTGAGTTTGGCTTACAAGTTGCCTGTAGCTCCAATTCCATGGAACCAAACTCCTTCTGGCCGTGGGCACCCTCTTTCCTGGACACATACATGTAAATAAAAATCAAAAAGAAAAAATTTTAAGCAAAAAATTAAACCACTTTATCTATCATTTAACTAGAGAATATGTTGTCTTTTCTTCCATAGGGGGAGTTTCCCTGGGATGACAAGGATTTCCGGAGTCTGGCTGTTTTGGGGGCAGGAGTGGTTGTGGGGTTTTTATATTTCTATTTTCGAGATCCTGGAAAAGAGATCACCTGGAAGCACTTTGTACAATATTACCTAGCCAGAGGTCTGGTGAGTAGATTTATAGACTGTCTTTTTGGGAAAGAAGGTGCCATGCAGGAGGTTTACAATACCCTGAGGGATTTGTGAGCTCTGGGGAGGGTTGAGAGACAGGATACTGTGAGATTGAGTGCTAAGCAGTTCACCTGGGGACAGAAACAGCTAAAGCAGAACGTGTCAGGCTTATTTTCTGGTTGGGGGAAGCTGCTTTAATACCATGTCCTGGCATTATCAAAAGATAAAAAATCAGCTTGTGTTTTAAAATTTGGCTCTATCCATTCACCTTTGAATTTCAGTCTCATGTCTGGTTCAAAACTTTTTTCCCCTTCGCTGTACCCCTGGTTCCTGCTGGCCAGCCCTGGACTTGTGAGACACTCTTTTGTGAGAGCTGCTTGGTTGCTCCCCCAAGAATAGTGGGGAACAGAGCCACTGCAGCCCTTCCTTGCATATGGATCTGCCATCAGTGGATGTGCCTAGGAGAGGGAGACAGGTGTGCTGAGTGAGAACAGAACTTGTGGACAGCGTCCAGAGTTTCCCCAATTCAGGCATATAACCTGCTGTTTACTGTGTTTGGGAGGATCTTTACCAAAGAGCATGTTTACATTAGTCTTTTCATTTATATTGTAGTGGTTTAAAATTGTTTCATGATGGGCTGAAAAGATGGTTCAGCAGTTAAAAACATTTGCTGCTCTCCCAGGGGACCTGAGCACCCACATCAGGCAGCCACAGCAGCCTGGAACTCTACCCCTGGGGTGTCTGATGTCTTCTTCTGGCCTGTGTGGGCATTTGTATACATTTGGCAGACACACAGATGTACACATAAATAAAAACAAATCTTAGAAACAAATTGAGCAAGAAGAACGATACTGTGCCATCATATTTACAGAATGGGTTGTATCACGTTGTGGTTTCCTTTCTGATTGTTGTTTCTGAATTGAGGTTGTCCTCTGAAGCCCAGTCTGGCCTTGAATTTGCAGCAGTCCTCCTGCTTCTTGAGTACTGGGGTTATCGGTGTGCCTATTTTCTTTTTTTCTGTTTCTCAGAGGCACATATTAGTCTGTTGTACAGCCACTGGTAGGTCATGAGCCTCTGGGACTGCTTTTAACTTTTTTATTGACATTGTTTTTGTTTGGTTGGTTTTTGTGGTAGACAAAATGTTTCTGAATCAGGTCTGTACTCAAGATTTACTATTTTATGTATGAGAGATGGGTTGGTGGGTGCAGGCATTTGCCACACAAGCTTGAGGATTTTAGTTCAAATCCCCAAAACCCACATAAAAGCTGGATGCATAGCAAGGATGTCTGATCTTTGTGTACCTGTGGGGAGATGGAGAGAAGCTTGTGGGCCAGGTAGACTGGAATACGCAAGG